>CM024673.1:42946907-47746907 GCA_014182725.1 Eucalyptus brandiana
TCTTTTTTCTCTTAAGTAAGTTAAGTAAAAAAAAATTGGAATTGTAAACAGATATTTTTTATCTTTATGAGAAAAAAAGGGTGTTAAATAATCAGCCGTTTGAATAAGCGAGGCATATACTTCTCCATATGGGTTCTTATTTCTCTTCTTTGTCATAAGGTTCACCTCTTACTAATGATCACTAACCATCTATTTATTAACTTATTCATGCTGTTAACGTTAACGACGAGATCTATTATCATTTTTCGCATGTCCACGGAAATTTATAGTAGGTGAAAATTCTCCCAATTTATGGCCTACCATACGATCTGTTATATAAATAGGTAAATGTTCCCTTCCATTACGGATAGCAATAGTATGGCTGATCATTGTAGGTATAATGGTAGATGCCCGAGACCAAGTTATTAATATTTCTTTTTCCGCCTTTGTGTTAAGCTTCTCAATTTTTCTTAATAAATGATTCGCTGCAAAATGATTTTTTTTTTGTGAACGTGTCACGATTAATTACTCTTGTTCTCGAGTCAATCTTTTTAGTCTTTATTGACTCGAGGCTCTTGATTTTTAGTTTAGCCCAAGGTAATGTATGTGTAACTCAAGATAATCTACTTAGGCAAGATAAAAATAGACAAATAAGGTATATACGATCTACAGGAATAGGAAAAAAGATTATGATATTTCGATTTTAGGGAATTGTAAAATAAAAAAAAAAGGAAAGAGATCTAAAAGATCTTTTTCCTAAAATTCCTACTTGGCCCATTTAATTTATATAATACCTACCCCCAATAAATATATTCTATTACTATTTTATTTAATAAAAAAATAATTAAATAATAAAAAGAAATATATAGAAACAAAAAATAATAATTCTAAAAAAATATATAAATAAATAAATGGTATGAACTTTCAAATTATTCAATTTTAGTGAAACAAGCGGATCCCAAAGCATATTTAGAACACTCCTCACCTCAATCTAGAATAGCTTCATGCTGCACTTGCGAAATATTAAAAACTCTTATCCTGTACACGTTGAAGAATCTAGTCATCACATTGTCGTAATGTCCTAGTCGTCTTATGGTTCATATCACCTTAACTAGAGACACCTGGCATCACTAATTCATAAAATTACTTTCTCCCTGCTTCTTCGATCCATTGAGAATTTGTTCTTAATGGAAACTTAAAAGGGGTATCGAGATTCTGCAGCTTAAAATATTTTCACGTGTCATCATTTTGCAAATGAATTGCGCTCACGAAATAACATTTTAACCACGCTTTTGAAAATTGGGTTTTTAAGGGTGCGGTAGATATAGGGAGAAACATTCAACCGAAAAAAGAAAGATAATAGGGAGAAACTTATAAAGGTCCTTAGGCTACATTATGGTCAATGTGTCCTCTATTCGTCTAGAATGATTCGAGTAGCACAAGTTTGTACAGAGTTCTCTTTTGAAATAAGGGAGGAAATTTCGAGATTATTAGTAAATCAAATCAATTGATGTGAGGATATCTCATGAAGAAGTCATTTTATTCTCCTCAACACATATATCCATCTTCTAAGGCACAAATTACGTCCCCATCTGCCGAAAGAAAACACGACCGACCAATACAGGACATCAGCCGACTCGATCTTCTTTAAATCGGTCTATATCTCCCATGAATGCGCGCACCAATTATAAAATGACACGAGAGGAATTCGCACCATCTTCGGGCCATAAGGAAGCAGACTTATCTGAACTTGTTATTAAATTGGTAAGATTCAAATTTCCAGGGCGACTCACGGACCCAATCTAGATCTTCAGAAGATGGCCGTGGATCATGTGAGTTTCATCAGGTGTGTACGTGTTACCTCTGCTTCCTCATTTATAACCCCCCTTCCCTCTCGCTCCCTCCCCGCCCCCGGTATATAACGTCACCCCCACCTCGTCCTTTAACTCATCGCCCCAGCGCGCAATAACCCCTCTTTTCCCCAGTTTCCTCGATCTCTGTACTGCAGGAAGAACGAGAGCCGGATCGAATGACGAAGATCTTTCCATTCGGAGCCCAGGTTGCTTTCACCGTTCTCCTCCTATTGTCGGCGGCGGTGTTGGGTTGCGACGGGCTTCGGATGAATCCTCATCCTTGTAAGTGCATTTATCAATGCTCTCCTTCAGTTCTAGTTTATACCTTCGTGACGTCCACGGTTTAGATGAATGAAGCTTGTCCTTTCAGCACGAACCCCACGACCATGTCTCACCCAAGTTTTAGCATGTTGTTCAAGTGCCCCTTTCTTAGATTGAAATCGCAATGCGTTTCGTTTTCTGACGACATCGCAATCGCCTCATTTATAAAGCGGTCTCACCATTTCCTTCTCAATTCGATTCGTTGTAGCGAGCTCCCGGGGACAGGCGGACATCAATGGAGACCGTATCGATGACATCTTAAAGGTGCATTATCTACATAAACACCGGGTCTTAATTTGAAATTTCATTACACAAATGGCGTTTTGGCGCGGAATCTTACAGAGCTGCCGATGTTCGACGTCTGTTGGTGCAGGCAAAGAGGAAGGGAGAAACCGGGGCAGAGCTGTTCCCGACAGGGTCGAGCTTGCCGGACTGCTCGCACGCATGCGGGCCGTGCGTGCCGTGCAAGAGGGTGATAGTGAGCTACAAGTGCTCGATCGAGTCGTGCCCGGTGGTCTACCGGTGCATGTGCAAGGGCAAGTATTACCACGTCCCTTCCCATTGATCAAGGGCCAGGGCGGGAGGCATCGAGACAATCGTAGTTCCATGTCCCCTTTCTTTTTTTTCTCGGGTTCGGATAGTTCTGGCTCCGTTCGATTCGCTAAGAATTGCTCTCGTAATCGACTCAAGAAAACGTTTGCCCATGTAAATTACTTGGAAGCGAGCTTTTTTCCATCTTTTTTTTCCCAATGAGAAAACCCCCATTCTAAATTGCGTTCGGTTTTGGTTTTGATGGGCCTCCATTATCCTAGGCCACCATCTCCTTTTTCCAATGTCGCTTGGGCCTTTTCGCTTGGTGGTTTGGTTTAGTAGCGCACTCTTCTGCCGTTCTTTGCGTGTGCGTTTTTTTCTAGCCACTCACGGAGAAGAGAAGGGACGGCACGTGATTAGAAAAACGGACGTAATTTTTCGGAAGAATTCTAAGTAAGAAAAATTTCATAAAACCGCATCTATCGCCATTAGTTGGGAGAGTTGTTCGACATGACTTATAACGAAAACAGATTGTAGCAAAAGACGAAAAGAAAGACACAAAAGTCACGCCCTATAATATTTACCCTCGTGAAATTGCCCTTGCGCATGTATTATTTGCACCTTCATGTGGACACGTAACCCTTTTTCTCTACCAACCATGTTAATCAAGCATATCAAGCCTGGGATTTCAATTCCATCAATGGTGAATGATAGACTTGCAAAGTCATCAAACTCCATGAATTCATTGCCTTTTCGACGAATGTCAAAATCAACTAGATTTGTCTAGATTGAAAGTTGAGATCAAACCGACTTACATTTGAAATCAAATCACTTTTGTTGAATTTACAGGTTTTCGAAACCGTGCCTACCTTTATGAACAAGAACTCCTTGACAAAGTCAAAACATTTTCCTTAGCCATAAAACCTCTTCATCAGAGAATTTTTCCAAATTAAAATATGCAAAGTAGAAATTGAGTTTAACAATTGATCTCTTTCCTTCTTTCCCTCTAGAGAAAAGACCAAAACTTTTCAGAAATTACAAAACCCGACGAAAACATGAGCAGCCCAGAATATGATTGAAAACGATGTTTGTCGAGCAATTTTTTGAATTTCGATGACACATGATTTCAATCAAGAGCTTAACCATTGCTTTCTGCTTTCCGTTCGATCCACGGACCCCCGTTCCCGTTCCTCGGATGACCTTCCTTCCCTCGGAGCCAACCGCGGCTCGCCACGTCGACAACGGAGCGTGTTTCATCCGGTTCACGCAACGACGCGACGGGCGCCCTTGGCCGCTCGATCTCCCACGTGGCGCGCAAGCAGCGCGATGGCCTGGCCCCGGTTCCTCTCCTGCATCATCGAGTGTCGGATCGGAGATCTCCACCCCCTCCATTATGGGCATGAGCGACGCTGGGATTCGCCCACGTGTCGGGTGTCCCTGGCCTTGGACACGCGTCGGTATCGTGGAGGGGGGGAACTGTGTGGCTGATCTAGATGCCGTCGGACTAGCTGGCGCCGGATGAACGGCCCGGGGGGAGGAGGGGAGATCTCCGGCCTCCAATTGGAAAGAGGATAATAGAGAGAGAGAGAGAGCCAAAGAGAAAATTATGAAAGCATACGTGATTCTTTTATAAGAAAATCATTCCTCCTAGTGGGTACTAAAAAAAAATGAAGATCTTTTTGTGAATTTTTTTAATCTTATCATGACTAGTCAATCTAAACGTGTTTGAATTGAATTTTTTCGCTTTGAACATTTTGCTCGACCAAAATATTTGCGATTCACACACTCTTGACTTTATTTTACTCAAGATATCTGATATTTTCACGACATAAATGTCGACGCGTAGACTAATATTTTAATTTATTTCATATTTTTCTGGTATAATGGGAAAGTGAAAATTCAATAAAATCCTAAACGAGCGGCCTGTCAACGCAACAAAAATGAATTTGATGATTATCTTATATGTATTAAGCTGGACCACTCAATTGACTCACTTTTCATTCCTTTAAAAAACTTTAAGAAAAATAAGGATTAAGTTTAATGGCAAAATTGAAAGGGATCACTTATTCAATGCAAATATAACTAACCTCACTCGTTCCACAATAAATGACTATCCTTTTTATCTTTCCAGATAACTCGAAATCAATATTTTTCTTTTTCTCTTTTTGGACATATTATCTAACTTTGTAATGTATGCAACACATGCTCCCTCTGAGAAAAATAATAATAATTTGAGGACGTCAACAGATTATACAATAGTAAAACGAATATGCCCATTCTCTAGTAATATATAAATTATATCGCTACATATGCCTTACAAATTGCAAAAGACAAAAAGGCCGTCTATGTAGGTCTTGTGGAGATATGGACGATGTTTTTGAAACAAGGTAAATTATACTGCCGCAATTTCTTTCTTAATTATAAAGCAGCCCCTCTACTTTGACGTATTCGCGAGTATGATGAAGTCGCACATTCGTTATGCTCGAAAAACTCATCACTTGATTAAATGGGAACAAAATAATTCTCAGTTTGACCCCGGACCAAGTGGAAATTGGCTTCAAAGGGAGGGGGCGGTCCAATCGTCAGAAGCCCTTTGGCATCGAATTCGGTTTTGATTCCAACTTCTCTCCTTTTCCGCCCGCCGTGCCTTGCCACGAAGGTTCTTATCCAATCCGAATGCTCGAGTTAGGTTGAATTATTCTATGTTTCCCTTTTCTTCTCATTTCTCTTTGTTTGGCCTGCCTTGGTGATTATTCCAGGCACGCGAAAAATTAAGTCATTCACACCAAGTTCAAAGGACTTCCAAAATCAATTCTTTCTCAAACGTGGGTCCTTCTAGGTTGATCTGATTAAACTCTCGATTGAATTTTCCATGATTGTCGTACATTGAGTGTCAAAAGGGCGTCGCGTCGGCTCACCTATTTATTGCATAATGTCTTTATAGAGGTAAGTCAAGTTGAGTGATCCAAAAAGTTCAAACTCTCTTTTTACCCTATAGCCTTATCCGATAGAATCGCACCATGTCAACGCTAAATATCCGATTGATTAAAGACCTATAATCAAGGGTGGATAGAGCTGTTGGGGTTGGACATATCGTTTCGGTCATTTTTGTTTGGTGCAACACGCGGTTCACTAAATTCGATAAATCAAGTGATAGTGCGAGGGTCTAATGATGTAATTTATTTTGTCGAATTGGATTCACATGAACCCAATTCCTGTGATGCTAATTCGACCCTCTAAGGGAGGGGTGAGGTTAGAAAGGTGGAGAAATTCTCTCCATCCCCATATTTCTAAGTTCCTTATAGCTCCCTCCGGCAATTCAAGTGAAAACTTATACTTATGAAGATTACTCAAATATTTGAAATCTAATCTCCATCGTAAGAAATGTCTATTTTAAATTTTATTGTATAGTCGCTGCATCTATTGGACATGGCAATGTTATTACTAGATTAATTTCTCATGTGATTCTAGTGAATCCTTAAAGAAGAAAAATTAAACCTTGCACAAATATAAATGAAGACTAGCGTTGAGACATATATTGTTTCGTTGTGTTTTATGAAATACTAATTCGTTTTAGGAATAATTATTTTTTTAAAAAAAATGGTTGGGATAATGGTCATTTATCACCACCTTCCGGTCCATTATTATACCAGGGGAATATCCTCCTTCTTGCTTTGGAAACACTGCATGCCTAGATTTTTCCATAGGAAAACCCAACGGGATGTTACTTTATCGCGAATCAATTCTCCCTCGTCGTCACATACATTCCGCTAATGATCGCTCCGTAGACTCCAGCCGGAAGCCAGATGGAGCTCGAGCACTGGTGGCCCCTCCCGTAAAGTGATGACCAGTGCTGTGAAAGGAGAAAACGACTCCTCTGCGTTTCCAACGTTATGTCTGGTCTAATCCAAATCAATATTGGTGGTCCGGACGGAAATTGTTCGTTCGGTCATCAGCTTAATATATAAGTGTTGATTCAATCATAAACTCTTTAATTTTGTCAATTCAGTCATAAAACTTTACTAAAAATCTCGATGTAATTTTTCTAGTCAAATTTTGTTGGAAATCGCTGACGCGGCAATGTGCCACGTAAGACACCCAGCGATGCTTGGATCACTATGCCAATAATTTCTAATGAAAATTAACTGAAATGATTACATTGAAAATTTACAAAAATGTTTAGGACTAAATTTATAAAATTGATAAATTTATGACTTGAATTTGAATTCATATGATGTGTTTAGAATTGAGTGAATAGTTTTTCCTTGATCTTGAGGTCTTCTTTTGCTTAAATCCATCGGTCCTTGGTTTTACTGTGGTCAAGCGTGGACTTGGAGTAAGATTGTGACTCAACCTTTTGATTGATAATGGCTCTTAACTATGTTTTCCCTCCATCACTAGCTTTTGAATTTTTTTAGGAAGAAACAGGAGATTCATTGCTAATCTTTTCTTAAAGTTAGAGATGTGAAGAAATTTGAAATTTTTGGTGGGGCCAAGGTTTATGGACGACCATGCACAACTTTAAAAAATGCCCGGATTTCTAAAGGTTAGGGATTGGGCCCGCCAGCTCCCTCTTTATCTCTCCATAAATTGATGAAGTACTTCAATCAACCATAATTAAGTTGATGAGCACATTTTCCTATCATTTGTGGGATTTTGTGTCCTCTTTAGTTATCAATTCTTGATTGCAATTTGCATGGTCTCCACTACCTCAAATTTCAATTTTATTGCCCGTCTTTTTACTTTTGTGGTGATCTTTGCAACACCCACATGATTCATGCATGTTGGTCGACATCGATTGACATTTATACTCGTGTTAACGTCCAATCCAAAAGTTAAGTATTAGACTCTTAAGTTAGGTCGATTGTCGCTCTCAGCTTGTGACAAGAGCCATGCCCCCGGTCAAGTTTCTCCATATGTGATACCTTTTCAAGCTTCCTCGGTTATTATTCGGGGTCGATGTGGGCTCAGTTAATCGTTAGTTTAAGTGGGTAATGTCATGGGAGATGAATACATCTCTAGTTTTGGCATTGCAAATATCTTAAAAATTAATACGAAAAGCAATCGGCAAGCACATGGGAGAACTAGTTCTCTTTCTAGTAAGCACTCATTAATAAAAGCACACTCATCCATAGCAGAATGTGGCCGGCAATAAGAAGCAATCTCGAAAGACCATCAATTGAAGGTCGTTTAACCGTACTCGAAAAATCTCGAGAGGGGAAAGCATTTTTTTAAGGCGATCCCGTCTAAAAAAAGAATAAGGCACGGTACGATTCTTGCTATTACTTTATATCTATTCCCTCGCATCCAATGACCGGGGAAGCACTCATTAATTAATAATAATGACCCCAATTTAGTAAGCTCCCGATACCATTTACGTATAAATTATTGGGGTATTTTCATCGTCACATCTGAAGTTTATAATTTCGGGAGACCGATTCCTCGGTACGCACTCGCATGCATCCGTGATCCGTGTCTCCACAGAACATGTCGGTCCTTTCGTTTAAAGGGCTCTTGATCGACCTCTTCTTCCAGAAAGATTCGTGCCTGGTGGAGGTGAAATTCAAAGTGCTGTTGGTGGCCTTCCGTGCGTAGATTCGAGCTCGACGTACGATCTGACGAAAGGCGTACAAATTTTAAATTAGCGTTATCGTTGAGCGATGTGACCCCTAATAAAACCCTAATCGTGGACTCATGAAACTAAAGATAAATTAAGTAAATAAAAAATATTAAATGTATGGATGGGTTTCTTTGTATTCATGTCTAGAAATTTCTACACAACTGTATGCAGAGAAATTGGCAAATTTTAATCGCCATATCGATAGTTAATCCGTAATTAATGCATAATATGGTACGTGCACTTTAATGCCGAGAGATGCAATGCTTTACAGCAATGAATTACCTGTTTCGTTTTTCCTCTCTTGGCAAAAGAGACGTGTTTTCATCCGGGCGAGGTCCCCGACAGTTCATTCGTTCATTTTGAGCCGATGGTAATTGGTGAAGACGAGCCAGCTCGATCATAGGACTCGATACATGAATTCGCGGATTTTTATTAGGAACGTCATCAGTAGATGAAATTTTTTAATTTCGTGGACAACGTTGGATTGTATTTGATTTACGGCAATTGTGGAGGAAAATTGAGAGGCTTGGTCATAGGACTCGATACATGAATCCGTGGGTTTTTATTAGGAACGTCATCAGTAGATGAATTTTTTCAATTTCGTGAGCAACATTGGATTGTATTCAATTTATGACAGTTGTGGAGGAAAATTAAGAGACTTGATCATAGGACTCAATACATGAATCTGCAGGTTTTATTAGGAACGTCATCGATAGATGAATTCTTTTAATTTTGTGGGCGATGTTGGATTGTATTCAATTTACGCAATTGCAGAGGAAAATTGATTTGTCTCTCTCATGAATGTTGTTGGACTGGAGTTATAGATTCGGCCTTTTTTTTCTTATGAAAATGAAAATTTTAATGCGATTCCATAAGTAATTAAAACGGTCGCTTCAACTAAATACTACATTTTCTTTTAAAACCTTACATCTTATCTCAATTAGCACCTGATTATCCCATTTTTGTACTAGAGGCACGTGGATCCTCTAGTCAACAATTAAGAGTTTCTGAAACTCTAGACAACAAGAAATTCAACGAGTTTAAACAGTCGATTTTGAATAATCTAGAACACCCAAAAAGTAAAAGTCAAATAAAAGAGGAAAACTCCATTCATACGTGCAAATTTCCCTTTTTTTTTCCCGAATGAGGGCGGTATAGGTTCTAGTCAAAAAATGGCTGTGGATGTTGTCGGGCTTTAGTGGAAATAATCGAAGCGGGCCAAGAAAAAGGGGGGAAGGAATTGAAGGTCGCGGGCGTGATGAAGGCGACAAAAGCAGGGACGTAAATGAAACAAATCGGCGTTTTCCACGGGGCCAGACCGTGAAATCGGAGTAGTTCAGGACCTCCGGGACGCGAGCGCCGAGGATACCATGGTGGGGCCGTACAAGGACAGGATCTACTGAAATCTACCGACGCGGGGTACTGTACGCTCCGCAACCAGAATTTATTTACCGCGAAGGTAGATAAAATAAAATAAAATAAAATAAAATAGAGTAGAATAAAAAAGAACAAAAAAAATCAAAATACGAAAAAATAAAAAAATAATAATAAAAACAAATCCTTTGCGACTATTGCAATGCAAGTGGTCTCTCGCTTTCAAATACATTTCTTCTCCTTTCGTCCCTTCCATCGTCTCCCTCTCTCTCTCTCTCTATTTTCTATATACTTCGTCAAGACTCTCTTCCTCTCTCTCTCTCAAGACTCTTTCTCTCTCTTTTTCTCGGTCGTCGGAATCCGAATCCGATTTCCGGTTTCTGATCTTTGCGTCGCGCGCGGCAAAGCTTCCATTTGCCTGCGGCGACAGAGAGCCGCCGTGCCGCGGCGGAGAGGGGGAGAGAGATCCTTCGTCGCGCTCTGACATGCTCGTGCGCGGAATCGGAGGAGGAGGAGGTGGAGGTGGCCGGGCGACCAAATCTCTGTTCGTCAATCGCTTCGGCAGTACGTCATTCCTTTCCTTCCGCTTCCATTTCTTTTTCCTTTTTCCCTTCCCTGTTTTTCGGATTCTCCATTTCTTGTGAACTCGGCTAGCTTACTGCGTCCAAGGTATTCCTTCTGGTTAAATCTCGGGCTTTTTCTTTTTCTCTTTTTTTTTTTATGTGGAAATTGGGTTTCTGGATTTACTGAATAGTGACGCTCCCGGAATTCGTGGATTGATTCAAGATAATATCGGTTGATTCGTTTTAATCAGTTGATCGCAAAAGCCGTAGGAGGCCGCCGTTTTTCCTGGTTCGTGCGTGGACTTTTTTTTTTTTTGGGTTGTGAATAGAATATTCTGTTCTAGTTTTATCCGTTTTTTTTTTTTTTTTTTTTGACTTTGTTGATGAGTTTCGTCGAAAGAGGTGAATGATCAGTACTTTTGTTCCTTGATTCTTTAATCTTGACGGTTCCAATTTATCGTCTACGAATTACTTTCGGCAATTTCTCTCTTTTTTTTTTTTTTTTTTTTCCTTTTTTTTTTTGTGGAAGAATTGAATGTTTTGCGGGCAGTTTGTGCCGGATCAGGTTTGATCCTGATTTCAAATTTGATCTGTTTGGATTAAAATTTGGGTTCAATTTCTTCGTAGTGGATCTGAGTATTTAGCTGATCAGGTTATGGGCTTCTAGTTTTAGGCGTTAATCCAAACATATGTACTAGGATCGGAAATCTTGTTTTTGGAGGACTTGTAAAGTTCGGCATATGTTTGTTGCACTATAGGCCTATTTGAGTCGTGCACTTATTGGCTTATTGTTGCGCATTTTGTCATGTCGAATTCCATATGTAACAGCTTCAGGATGTATGTGGCTTTTTGTCCTCCCTAATGGATCTTTTATAAGGATTTTGTGGGGTGTGCTTATAAACAGCAAGCGTGTTCTTTATTTTCTTCAAAATAACATATTAGTTTAGAGATCTGATGTGGTTTCTTTTCCTCCAGTTGTAGTGCTGACTTTTCTTCTATCTTGCTACTTTCCTCTTGCCACTGGAGTTTATGCATGATCCCATACTATAAGCTCTAGACTAATGCATCGTGTAAATTTGTCATCTTTTGTTTGGTTACGGGTGTTATTTTCTTAACTAATATATGTGTTTGGAGTTGCTTATACCCTTTTCAGATACTTTACTTTGTACTTCTGATACTTGGAATTTCATATCAAACGCCTTAACTTTTAGAACCATGAAGTTGACATTCAAAATCATGTTGAATCCTGATATTCAATGACTTCGACTAACTTTTTATTTGGGACAATTTTAAGTAAGTAACTTAAATAAGCTATTCCAAACAGACAATAAGACTTGGTTTAGTAGGTAGGACCCACTTTTGTCCCAACTCCATATTCGCTTGAGTTACGTAGTATCCCTCTCCCAAATTTTGTAGCAAAATGATGCATTTGGTTTTAGCGGCAATAAAACATTTGTACTGGCTGGTATATGCGTCTATACTGTTTCCTTAGATGGACAGGCGAGCTTTTATATTTTTTATTGATATCAATCCTTATGGAATATGTATGAGAGGATGTGAATAGCTTTCCTGCTTAAGATTCAGTTAGTAGGTGTAATATGTGATATATTGAATAGGTATATGTGCTAAAATAAGTAGGATGAACTGTTACGTATGTAGTAATTATGGACTTTGTATTGACCACGTCAGCCAATTATGATGACAGTGATTGCATAATAGGGATTCTATTGACGCTTGATTTAGTTGTACTTTGATGGATTTGCTTATATCGGTTTGTTTGGTATTACTCATAAAATTGATGTTGTATTTCACTAGTCATTACAGATGCACTATTATTTTCTTCATATGGAAGGAAATTGGCAATCTTTATAAACCGTTGGATTTGTTTGTGGAAACTAATAGGTGACTGAAGTTGAAGCAGCAAAATAAGTGGTTGCTGAGACATACAAGGATCAGATGTGCACTATGTGTCATGTCTGTGGTTCGGAACTATCAAAGGTATCTAATGGGAACAAGGATCACCAAAATGAAATTATCTTGAAATTGAATGTTGGGGCACACTGTAAATTCTGTGATAAGATGAAGGAACGAGATTCTATAAAGAGGGATGTCATGAGCCCTTATGAAACGCCGACAATTAGTCCAACAACTTCATTGTCAAGCTATGACAGCTCTGTCTCAAGCTCCAGTAAGTTTTCTGTGGTCTCTGTCAAGTTTGCTCCGTGCGTGTTCACTTATTTGAGAAAGCCATTAATTTAGTCTTTTTGGCTAATACATAAGCACTAATTTCAATATTTTTGTTTTAGGTGAATTTTCAGTGGACCTGAACCCCACTGATAGGTATGCCTCTCCTTTCTCTTGCATGTAAAAACCTGCTACCGAGTTAATTAATTATTGAGGACTTCGAATTTCAGAATCAATCAAGAAGAAGCTAATATGCCCAGTGGTCGAGACAATTCTTTTTATAGAGCAGAGGAGCATAAGGACTCTATTTCAGAAGCAACTAGCAGTGGAGTTGGAGGATCCAATATGGCAATGGAGAACAATTTTAAAGAGTTCAACAGGGGTCATGAACATAATAGCATCAATATTGAAATTAGGCATGCTAACCATCTTCAGGAAGTAAATAATACTGGCGTTGAAAATGAAAGTAGAATTGTTAATGGAGTAACAGGCAATGGAAATTCTAGTGGTTTTCTTGATGAGATAGAGAGCAAAATTTGGGATCCTCCAGAAGCAGAAGACCCGGAGGATGACATGCAGGGTAGTATGGCTTATAATGACGACGATGATGAGGAATGTGGTGATGGCACAAGATGGGGTGTTTCAAGTTCTCTGAGTAACTTCAGAGATGAAGGTAGTGGGAGCTACAGATTTAAAGAGGAAAAGCAGAAAGCTCTGGATGAGGTGATTAATGGAAAATTTAAGGCCCTTATCACTCAACTCCTTAGATCTTTTGGTGTTGCCCCTTCTGTAGAGGGTGGTGAAAGTTGGGCGGACATAATAACTTCATTATCATGGGAAGCTGCTTCCTTTTTGAAGCCCGATGCTGTTGATGGAAAAGGAATCGGTCCAGATGGCTGTGTAAAAATCAAATGCATAGCAACTGGTACGCGCGACCAGAGGTGGGTATGCTCTTCCTGTGGGACAAATGGTGCCTGCATTTTCTATTTGCTTGTTTATTCAAAGGATGTGTGAGTGTTCTGTTACTTTCTAAGTTACATTAGGTAGCTTGCTTATTTTTATGATCATCATAAAGTGTTTTCATTCAATCTGCTATGAACATGTTGGATAAACTACAGTTTTGCTGCATGTATCTTCTGCTTTATAACACATTTCCAAACTGAGACTCTAACTTGGAAAAGAATTAATTCGTGCTCAAATATGTTTTCATCTTGCAATTATTTTACCATAGACTGATGTATGTTTGTGTGCATACTTGTGACTAAAATATCATATGTTTATAATGCCGCTTTTGGTTTTGCAGTCAAGTAATTAGAGGTCTTGTTTTCAAAAAGCATGCTGCTCACAAGCACATGCCCACGAGCTATAAGAATCCAAAGTTGCTGTTGATTCGGGGTACGCTTGGACAATCATTGAGTGTTTTGTCATCATTTAATGCAATGCAGCAGGTAAAATGTCGGGATGTCTGTTACGCCCAACAATCTGTACATTAGATTTTATTGATATTTTCTGTCTTTATTGACATTCAAAGTTTACAGGAGGATTATCTCAAACCCATTGTTGAGATGATTGAAATGTGCCACCCGAATGTAATTCTAGTAGAAAAATCAGTCTCTCGTGATATTCAAGAATCTATTCTCGCAAAAGGAATGACGTTAGTCTTCGATATGAAGCTCCATCGCTTGGAGAGAATAGCTCGTTGCACTGGCTCATCAATTGTCTCAACTGATACTTTGGCAATTCAGAAGCTAAAACAATGTGAATCCTTCCGTATTGAAAAGTTTGTGGAGGAGCATGCTGGTTTTGTTGAAGGAGGGAAGAAACCGAGCAAAACTTTGATGTTTCTTGAGGGCTGTCCAACAAGACTTGGTTGTACGGTAAGTCTTTTCTTTTTAGCTTTTATTTATTTATTTAATGCAATCTTTCTTTCTGCTTATATCTTTGAATTTAGTTGACAATAATGATTGGAATCAGTAATCAGAATTTCTCTGACGGTGGAAAAAACCTGCCTGGGCTTCCTTTTAACTGGAGAGTAGATCCATTCTCTGGACATGCATACATTTGGAGGTCCATGTACTTTTATTCTGATGAGTGGGACATAGAACTTTCGTCTGCAACTTGAAATAAGCCCACATCTTATGCATACATTTTATGCATTTTGTTATATGAAATAAAACACAGCTATGCTATTAGATACTGCCAGCCTAAATTAGTGGTGACATCTGTGTATCCAATAACAATCTGATAATAAGAACAAGAGATTTTTCTTGATCGACTTACCCGGTTGAAGTATGAAAGGTGACTTGTGACACCTACAATCTTTAGTTTAAATTACGTTTCTTGCATTAGGATGATTGACACAAGTTCATTTAGTTGTTGGTCGGCCAGATATGCTCTTATACATTAAGTTCTTTGTGATTATGTTAAGTTGTTTTGATTAGCTTTCAAGGTAAAGATATCTGAATACTTACACAATTTATTTAGTTTGGGCACCTTTTATGGATGCAGTTTTAGAGATCATACATTCTCAACATAGGTAAGCTACCATATGCCTTTGAGTGCTGCTTACAGAGAGGTCGTGTGCCTTTCTACTCTTGCTACATTGTAAACACTTAATGCCTTTGGGCAGTTTACTTTTTGCTGACTTCTTTTGTCATGTTGTGGGAGATAAATTCCTGCTTGACCTTGCACCAATTCTTTGTTGCAGATTTTGCTGAAAGGAAGTCATAGTGACGAGCTGAAAAAGATCAAGTCTATAGTGCAGTGTTCTGTTGGTGTGGCCTATCATCTGATCCTTGAGACGGCTTTCCTTGTTGATCAAAGAGCAATGTTCTCAACCATTCCTTTTGCTGGAATAGCAGATTCATCACAAAATGACCGATCATCCCCTACCTCGGTATCCAATGGTATTCATGATCCCAGTGTTCGGGAGGCTACTCCTGATCATAGCGCATGTGCAATTGATGTTCCCATTTCGAATGGATTCCATGATGGGGATTCGTGTCATGTGATGTCAGAATTAGGGGCAAGTTCACCATTTTCTTGTGAGCCATATAATCCGGTTGTTTTTTCTGGATTCTCAAGCCTGTCAGCGTCACTGAAGAAAGTCATAGGGGACAAATTTCCTCTCGCTTCTTCTTATTTTGGATTTACTAGAAAGGAACCAAATGGTCATAATGAAAGTCCTGCTTCCTTGTCAGTAAGCTCAGATGCAGTGGCCATAAAAGATTGTATTGATGATGCAAAGTCACCTGATGAAGGAGAACCCCAGGCTTTATTAGCTTCCTCTGAGGTCCTTCCGGAATCGGTGGAAGATGCTCATGGAAATGACTCAATAGAAAACAAGAGTGCCATGACGACAGTTATTGATACACAGAGTATTTTAGTTCTGATGTCACGTCGTAATGCCTTTAGGGGAGATGTGTGTGAGCAAAGCCATTTTTCTCGTATTACGTTCTACAAGAATTTTGATGTTCCCCTAGGGAAGTTTCTCCGAGATAAGATACTCGATCAGGTATATTGTAATTCTGTCTACCTGGATAGTCTGTTAAATGCTCTTTGAATTTCATCATGATCTTCTGCTTCTGAGAAATTAATTAGTTTTGATTAAACAAAATATCTATAGCTTTGAATTTGAAGAGACCATTGCCCCGCTTTTCCTATTTTGTTAAGATTAGAGTAAACTTGCTGGGAAAATTGCATTGTTAACATGAGTCATAAGAAATGTTCTTTTAAAATTGCACTTACAGAGGCTTCTGGTGGTGCAGGGAAGCCCGTGCACTACATGTGGTGGACTGCCAGAAGCTCATTTCTATTACTATGCACATCATAATGAGCAGTTAACCATCCAAGTGAAGCGGCTTCCAAAAGAAAAGGAATTACCGGGAGAAGGAGAAGGAAAGCTTTGGATGTGGAGTCAATGTGGTAAATGTAAACCTTTCAATGGATCTACAAGATCAACGAAAAGAGTTTTAATTTCTACTGCTGCCCGGTGCCTGTCATTTGGAAAGTTCCTTGAGCTCAGTTTTTCTCACCACTCACCGTTTGCGAGATTGGCAAACTGTGGGCATTCTCTTCAAAGAGACTTCCTCTACTTCTTTGGGTATGCAAAATTGCCTCAGTGGTGATCCTATTCTCTTATTTGGTTGGAAAAGCATTACTTTTATACATTCTAGTATTAGATAGGTGAACAAGCGATGCCCTGGCTGGGGATAGTTAATAAGATTATGTTTTGATTATGCCGTAAAAAGTATATGCTGATGTCCTAGATGGGCTTTACCAAGCAGTTGGCAACTACACTGCAGTCTTAAGCACAATGCTATTTGCATTTGAGAGAGTTATCTTTTTGACTGTGGTTAACATGGGAGTCTAGTTCAATTTTAGTTCTGTTGCATCTTTTTTCAGTTATGTTGGTTTTCTTCTTTTAAAGTGAGAGACCGATGGGCTTGTTCATGCTGATGCAGATTAGGCCCAGTTGTTGCAATGTTCAGATACTCCCCGGTCACAACATACACCATATCAATGCCACCCCAGAAACTGGAGTTTAATAGTTCAATCAGATCAGATTGGTTTGCAAAAGAAATTGAGAAAGTACGGTATCTTACTTAACCTGTTATCATGAGTTGCTATGGTTAAGAAGGTGCACACACATGTGCATACACAGGGTTTCCAAAGCAAGTGCATGTTCACCCCAACACTGGACACTTCACTTCACTTTGGTGGTGCTTGGCCACTCTTTTTGTCCTTATTTCATATACCGACTCAAAAGTAATAATTTCACTTTCTTTTGCATTAAGGTATCCGAGAAAAGGATGCTGCTATTTGCAGAAGTCGAGCGCAACTTGAAGAAGATAGGGCCCCAATTTGCAGGATCTGTTTTGCATCTAATGGATTCACCGAAGGTATTCTCTGACATTGAAGAGATGTTTAAGCAGGAAAGCTGTGATTTTGAGGTTAGTCTTCTTGCTCTTCTGATATATATGCATGAGGAGCTAAACTCGAAGGTTTTCTATATATGGCCGTTTCCTGTTAATGGAAATGCTCCATAGGAAGTGTTCTAGGTTTTTCTCTTTAATGTCATAAATTTTGTTTTAGCATTTTAGACATGCCCATTTTCAGTCTTCCTATTCTTACTACTCAGCATGTCTGGATCTATAGATCATTGCTTCTGAATGTTATACTTGTTTTGTTCTTGTGGCTTGTCCTAGTTTAGGTATGTTTCCTCAATAGGACAACAGATTAGCTCCTCTTAAGCTACAAATGTATGCCTGTGCTGAGTAGGTGCATTACTTCCCCTAGTCTGTCTTGCTGTTTTCTTGGATGTAGATTTATATTTTTAACATTTGTTCAAGTAGGGTGGTCCTGCATTGGTGTTGCACAGGTTACTTCTGTAGGATCATTAGAAAGAGGATGCTGGTCTCTTTAGTATGTAGTATGTCTCTGCTTTCTGAGTCATTGGACAGTTGACTTTCCTTTTCAATCTTACCCTTTTTCTCTATACTATAAGAGCTGTTATCTCAGACTGACACTCTCTTTTCTTGGTGGGATCAGTTGAGCATTCAGAATGCTGTCAAGAATGAGAATCCAGGCCAGAACGCTTATAATTTGCTTGTTCTGAACCGGTTGTTGTGGGAGCTTTTACTTGAATCATTCATTTGGGATAGACGTCTCCATCATCTCTCCTCTGCTGATCCTCCAAAGGTGGCTGCTGTTTCTTCTGGAAAAGCAGCTCAACAACCTGAATCAACTATGGACGGTAGTGCAGGTAAAGGAAATGAAGGGACAGATTTGGGAGCAAACGCCTTTTCTGTTAGAGAGATTCCAATAAAGGAACCTCCTGAGGTTGAAAGAGAATTTTCAGTCAAGGATATCCCTATTGAAAATCCCATCAGAGAACATGAGCAGGATGATTCATCCAAAGTAATCACAGCTTCTGAGGATCTTCACGGAGCAACAGCTGACAATTTAAGTTCGAGTATATCATCTGACCAGAATCTCATTTTAAGATCGGATGTCTTATCTTATGATCACTCTGGCAAAGCAGAGAATCAATTATCTCCTGATCATTCCGATATAGATAGAACCAATCAGAATTCCATGAGTCTCCTGAAACCGGGTTCCTCTGTCAGCATTAGGGAAAGTCAAGGTCTTACTTTGCAGAGTTCACGCTTCTCCACATGTCAAAGTGTGAATGGATGGTTCTGGAAACCGTTTACAGAGATTAAGGAGTTCTACGTGAATAAACTTCTAAGAGGCTACTCACCACAATTTGAGTTTGTTAGTAGCCAAACTTCTGAGTACTTGGTCACAACTCATCAGTTAATTTCCGAGGAAGGCTCAAGGCTGCGCATTCCTCTTGCAAATGATAATTATTTTGTGTCGGACTATGAGGGTGAACTCTCGAGCATCATTGCTTGTGCTTTGGCCGTGTTGAATGGTCAGCCTGCAATGACAGATCTTATTACTGATGATGGTCGTTCAGACAGTTGGGCTGCTGGTCAAGTGGCTGAGAATATGCAGAACCTGATTCGGGTACGTTCAAGCACTTCTTCTTCGTCTTCAAATGGTTCGTTGGACTCGGATAGTGTTCATTCAATGAGAAGCACTTTCTCAGAAGAGTCACGGTTATCCAGCTTTGATGGGTTGGGCTTGTTGGATTCTTTTCTCCCATCAGAAAATTCTAAAGCAGAAGTATCTTTGGGAGGAACAAAGTCACTAATGAAGGGTAAATACTCAGTAGTTTGTTTGTACGCTAATGAGTTCCGTGACCTCAGGAGCTATTGTTGCCCATCTGAGGTTGATTTTATTGCTTCATTAAGCCGGTGTAGGAACTGGGATGCAAAAGGTGGAAAGAGCAAATCTGTCTTTGCTAAGACTTTGGACAATAGGTTCATTATCAAGGAAATTAAGAAGACTGAATTTGATTCCTTTGAGAAGTTTGCCCCCCATTATTTCAAGTACATGAAACTGTCATTTGAGTCTGGGAACCAGACTTGTCTTGCAAAAGTTTTAGGAATCTACCAGGTTTGTCTCTTGAACCATACCGTTTCCTCTGCGTCATTTACATTGTACATTCTTAGCATTTTCACTTCTTATGTAGGTGACCTTAAGGCAAAATAAAAGTGGAAAAGAAGCTAGGCATGATCTGATGGTGATGGAGAACCTTACTTTTGGTCGGAATATTACTCGACAGTACGATCTGAAAGGGGCTCTACATGCTCGATTCACTTCAGCTACTGATGGAGCAGGAGATGTTCTCTTGGATCAGAATTTTGTCAATGACATGAACTCATCACCATTGTACGTGAGTAACAAAGCAAAGCATCTTCTGCAACGGGCTGTGTGGAATGATACAAGTTTTCTCAATGTAAGTAGTAAGTTGAAGTATTTTCTGGTCATGTTATTATATATATCGCATCAGTAAGAAATCATTTTACATACTATATTGTGGTGATGGCACTTGCCATGGGTTTGCTGTTGAACATGCACTATTCTTTGATCTGTAGTCATAATTTTAGTGCATCTGCATAGAAATGAGATTGTAATGGCAGTTATCTTACTCCACTTTCCTTCTGTGGTACAGTCGATTAATGTGATGGACTATTCGTTGCTTGTGGTAGTCGATCAGCAGAAGCAAGAGCTTGTTTGTGGGATAATTGATTATCTTCGGCAGTATACCTGGGACAAGCAGTTGGAGACATGGGTTAAGTCCTCGCTCTATGTCCCTAAAAATCAGTTACCAACTGTCATCTCTCCAAAGGAGTATAAGAAGAGATTCAGAAAGTTCATGTCCGCACATTTCTTGTGTGTCCCAGACAATTGGTGCTCACAAGGTTCTACTGATACTTGTGAGATTTGCACCATTAATGATGACTCTTCCAAGTCGGAATCCAAATGCGCGGGGACATGAATGGATTCTGCATAGATCATGTCCATTTTGGCTCTCGTTTTCTTCTTATTTGCAGTGTAAATATGCCGTCTGCAGTGTATATGCTTCACCCCGTCATTGTGCAATTTTTAGCAAATCTCCGGGGAAAGTTTCATTTCCATAGGTTTCAGTATCCAACATGGGATAACATCTTTTTTTGGTCAGTGTTGAGGTAAGTGTAAAGAGTCCAGGTTGTTGAGGCATGCTATTGTTTGGAATCAATGAAAGTCAAAAGGTGTTTACAAGCAAATTTTTGTCTGGTCGGGTACATTCTGTATCATACCTCCTGTGCTCATTTGAGAGAATAAAAGTCTACTTCATTATGCTTTACCGCATATCGGGTGTCCGATTTGTAGTGCTGGCAAGTTGGTTGTCCTGGTACAGGATGCTATGAACCATCGGTACAGACTACGGTAGCTCATCATTTAATCAATTTTGGCGAATTTTCCCCGTTGCTTTTGCTAACTCAAGAACTCGTCAAACCATGTTGCTCCTCCTCCGGGATCAAAGGTAGCCTAGATTGCACTCTAAAGCGCAAAGGACCTCACAAGTTGTTCTAGAAAAGCAATGGGATTGCGAAGTACATCTAGCGATCATGACAGATGCACACTAGCCTGGGAATTCTGAGATCTTTCGCCAGACGCAAACCAAAATTGGTTTTTTTTTTTGGGTCTGCAGACTTAAAACCAATTTTAGTAGATTGAGTAGAAGATACGGTAGTTCGTACTGGCGCAATATCAAGATACCTGATCTCAGGAGTCCTTCACGGGAAGAATCAGAAAAAAGCAAATGCCAAAAGTCATTATGGAGGATATAGTTTGCCACAGGAAAGCCTAGAGGACCAGAGTTTTCCTTTATTCTCCCATTTCAGCGAAGAATCTCTCCTCTCGTGTGTCATCCTCTGCCGCTTTAAATCTATGGTCTGGGATGACAGCTTCACATTGTCTTCCCTTCCCTCTTAACGATAATTTGAAGGTTGAGAGCTGATAATAGATGGATGACTCGCTCAGCGAATCGCTCATAGAAATTGATAAGCACGAGAGCGATGGATCCTACCTCAAAGACGACGATACTGATGAATCCCATTGCATACACCTGATGAATTTGATCTTAAGCGGCACTGCTCGGCTCAATGTTCTCTTGCCATCGGCCACCATCCTTGCCTTCACTATTTTCGTGCCAATCTTGACGAATGATGGCAAGTGCACGCCTTTGAATCGCTGGCTGATGGGTTTCTTCTTGGTCCTCTCTGCAGCTTCGTGTCTCTTCTTTACATTCACCGACAGCTTTCGAACAGCTACCGGCAGGCTATATTACGGGATCGCGACATTTAGAGGCATATGGACCTTTAACGGCAGCAGCAAAAGGCCATGCGTGCCTTCAGATTACAGGCTAAGGTGGATGGATCTCTTCCATGCGTCGCTTTCCCTGTTTGCATTTCTTACTTTCGCCGCATTGCACAGTGATGTCGTGGGGTGCTATTACCCGGGATTGCCTAAGAAGGTGACCAATGTCGTTCCGCTTGTGGTAGGGTTCATCGTGAGTGTTCTGTTCGCCCTGTTTCCATCTAAAAGAAGAGGAATAGGGTATCCCTTCCTTCTACAGAGAGACGCCTTCTACTCCAGGCGTTGACGGACACCTCGTTCTCATGTATCAAGCTGTTCTTTTTACTATAAATGGCAGATTTCACTCGATCATTGTAACCACTGCCATACTGTGCCCTCAGCACTTCTTTTAAGTTCTAGTACATGTCATGTATATGATTCTCCAGCAAAGAAGAAAAGATCGATAATCCTCTGGCCATATATCGCCCACGAATGTAGCAGTAATTGCAAATGTCTCAATATCTTTAGAAGCAATCAACAAATGACGAGGTGAAGGAACTCCAATAAATTTTACTTCCTTGATTTTCAATTCCTAACGGTAACACAGATCAGTCATCCCCAGACTATCTAACTTATCAAAATCGTGTTAAACCCATTTCTCTCGTGAAATTTAAAACATGGAAACAATAAATAAATTGGAAGAGGTCTTACGTACAATGGCACCGAAGGGGGATTGAAACCCCAGGCGGCTTTCTTCTCTCCCGGACAATGGCTTCTTTTATCATAGGCAATTTTTGATACACCTTTTTCCAAATATAGTTCACCGCACCATCTGGAGGGATAGGCCCAATGCCACCCTGATGGCCACTATCGTACTCAAAGTTTGGCTGAACTTTCGCCATGTTTCGACGAAATCTATCCTTTTGCTCTTCAGAAAAGCTCCTGAGATGGTCTATGAGCCAGTTAGGCCTCAAGGCATCTGCAGTAGCCACGAAAACAGAAAAGTCTGAATAATCCAATATGCCCTCGAATGGGAGTTCGATGTCGTCGCTGACGATGACAGGAATACAAAGACTTTGTATGGCATCAAAAAGTCGGCAGGAAGTGGGTGTGTCCCCAGCAGGATGCAAGCAGAATTCAGAAGTACTCATCCCTTTAATGGACTGCTCTCTTCCAGTGGCATTAGGGAAGCCTTCTTCCATGATCACACCGGGCACCTCAACCAGCAAGTCCCACAGCTTCTCTCGTACTACACCGCCCTGTTACACAACTTTTAGCAATAAAGCATCATAAAGAAGTTCCGAGTTACGGAAGGAACTTGTAGGTTTGATCACTATCATGAATTAGCTGGCAATTTTTCCTCAATGACTTCTTATGAAAAGAAAAGCTTGCCCTTATATTGCACACTAATCCATCTGCTTGCAAGACACCATTCTCAGTAAATGCACATGAAAGTTGATAATGCCAAGTATTTATATTGTCTGAGAGAGAGAGAGAGAGAGAGAGAGAGAGAGAGAGAGAGAGAGAGAGAGAGAGAGAGCATTGCTGACAACTATTACATCTTAATTAAACAAAACGCAAACACAGATCAAAATTACAAAGAAAAAAGAAAGTGTTCGAAACTACAGCCAAATTTGTGAATCACCCTAGGATGGCACTAGCTTCGTGGGAAGCCATAAAAGGAAGTAGATATCAACTTAAGTCACCATTTCTCTTGTAATCGATTAAAGCATAACTTACCCGATGCCTATGCTTCGCCCCTTTAAAGTAAAGAAGGGTGTGACGTTTCTGATTCTCCGATAGATGTAACCTAGGAAGCAGATGGGTGTATGGCACGATGACATCCTTGAGCAGCGAAACTTGCGTGTGGTGTACCATGTCAGACGAACTGCCGTTCGAAGACTTAGAGTCGAGCCTGTACCATCCACCAAAATCGACCACGAGGAGAATCGCTGGCGCGATCTCATCTCTCACATGCCACATTGCGACCGGGTCTGCGAAACAATGCCTCAACGTTTAACATAACCTGACAATCAGAGATACAGGATAAGTTCCTAAAGACACGCATTACCCCTTCAGACTAGCATTGCTCTATCTGCACGACCGCTATGCAAAATGTAAACTTTGTCGAATTAGTAAATTACTACATTGATTATCTTCAGCAGAGTTCTGCACGCATCCATGGGGATACTCAGAAAAGCAGAATTCTAGCTACAAATCTAACCAAGGGTCACATCATTCAGCATAAATTGCCAAGAATCGCCAAAACATAGCATCAAATTCAGTTCAACACGGATCGTAAAACAGCAAACGATCGGAGCTCGAACCAATACCGGTGAGAACGAAGACGTGATCCCGCCCGCCCGACCGCCTCCACGCCTCGGAACCCTTCACGAGATCCACCGCCTCCCTCTGCCTCGCGTAATCCTCGTTCCCCTCCTTCCTCCGGAACTTCCCCTTGTCCCTCCCGAGCTGCATCTCCGCGCTCAGCGTCGCGAAGAAGGGCACGAACACCACGTCCGCCTCCTCCCAGCTCGCGACCCTCTCCGCGAAGGACCCGCCCCTCGCCCCGGGCGGCGTCTCGAGGTCACCCAGGATCCAGTACTCGGCGCTGTACTGCTTGATCAGCGGGTTCTCCGGGTACGGCGGGTAATCGGCGGGTTTCCGCAGGTGGGTCGGCCGGGACGGGTGGTCCGGGTCGGCGGGGATCCGGGAATCGGGGTGGGGCGAGGACCAGTAGCGCTCGAGGAGGCCATAGTTGAGCGATCTGGGGAGCTCGGCGACGTGGACCCTGATGCGGTGGGCGGAGGGCGACGGAGGAATTTCGGAAGAGGAAGAGGAGGGGCGGAGGAGGGCAGGGGCGGAGCGGAGGAAGAAGAGGGAGGAGAGGAGGACGGTGGCGAGCGCGAGGGAGAGGAGGAGCGAAGGGACGGAGCAGAGAGGCCTGAGGGTCGAGGGATGGAGGATGCTGCCGGCGCCGGCGGTGGCGGTGTTCTTGAGAGGCATCTGGTGATCTTTTCGCCCTCGCTGACGAAGCGCCGACGAAGGAGAAGGCGTCTATGTAAAGTAAAGACCGGCGGCACTGCTCCAAGTCCAACGTTAATTAAACAAAAAGTGTCGTGTCGTGATACACTTCCGCTGAGAAATTTAGTGGAAGTGCAATTATTGTGCAAATTTTAGAGGAATATAATTAAATTCTCAGATTGATCAAATTAGAGTGACCGAATACTTCAATTAACCCTCTCCATTTTGGATGAATGAGAATTTTAATGAGATCTTTTTTAGTGCTTTCGCTATCTTATTATATAGTTTTTTGATGACACTAAAATTCCGTTTGCTTTGCGAAAAATATGGTGTTTTTAAAAATATTTTTCATAAATTCATTTTTCAAGGAAATTGATATTATTTTCCGATGTTCGATCGAAGTCCCAAGAAAATATATTATTTGATAAAGAAAATCTTTTCTTCCATATACTCTTTTCAATAATTTCTTTATTATTTTATTATTTGTATTTTTCCTTGAACAGTCACCAAATATGGCAATGGTCAACAATTAGCCACAAGTAAGCTCAAGTCTCATCGCGGCGAGGCTCAGCTTGCTAGATACCAATGAGGTTGAGCCTCGCTTGTCATGAGAGCCTTACTGACCTTTGGCAAAGGTCAAGCCCCACCAAGCTTGCTTGACGGCCTCAAGCAAGCTTGCATGTGGCCGGCTAGCAATTGGTTGAAAATGAATAAAAATGAAAAAGAAAAAAAGATTTTTTAAAATAATTGAAAATTTGATTTTTTAAAATAATAAAATAATAAAAATAAAAGGAAAAGGTATTTGGTGAAAAAAGTGCTTAGTTTAAAAGTGAAAGAAAGAGAGTATGAAACCAACGTCGAAAATTAGGAAAATATTTTTTTGAAAGTTATTTTTCATAAAATGAACGGAGTCTAAATTCTCATAATTCAACTCGACATGAGTTACATAGAATAAGAGATAAAAAGGAAAATACAAAAATACATTTGAAGGCACATAAAGATGGGAGGAGAGAGGCATAGGCGACCGCAAGTGCCAGCGACCCTTTTTTGGGGTCTGCACGAGGGAGAACCACTAGTGAAGGCCACAGGCCGCCCCGTGTGCAAACGAGGGGCTACTTGCCCTCACCCCCGTGCGCAAACCTCGCTTAAATGTGAGAGCTAAGTATGGGATTGATCACAATCTCTTCGAGTGACATTACTACGTGATAGTACGACTTGCGCACAAAATATGTTCTACTTGATAAGACAACCAGTAATCAGAGATTACAAAATACCTTTTGAAACTTCATGAAGATCACATAACTCTTTAGTGAAGCTTTCTCAAGGATCGCGCAATGCTTATAAAACATTGTTGAGGGTTGCATGATGCCAACAAGATCTTGCCAAGGGCAGCATGAGTTAGATTACAAGATTGATGCTTGCGAGAGATGCGCCTTCAAGATTTGGCCTCGTTGGGTGCATGTGAGATTTGGGGAAAATTGTTTAAAAAATCCTAAATCTATTACACTATTGTCAATATAATCCTAAATTTTTTTAACTTTGTCAATTTAGTCATAAATCTTTTCACTTCTAATCAATTGAGTCCATCAAGTCAATTTTAGCCAGAAAATGCTGACGTGGATGCCGATGGTGCCACGTAGGATCGCTGGCGCTGACATGGCCCAGCCATCAGACAAGGCAAAGAAGAAAGTCAAAAAGAAAAGAAAGAAAGAAAAAAAAAAAGGAAAAAATAGAAAAATAATAAAATTTCTAAAATATATTAAAATATTATTAAAATTTATCTACATTAAGACGGCGAACGGTCCTATGTAGCATTACCGCCGTTCACGTCAGCATTTCTCTGTCAAAATTAGTCGGATGGATTCAATTGACAAAAAATGAAAATGTTTAGAACTGAATTGACAAAATTAAAATGTTTAGGACTGAATTCACAAAAGTGTAATAAGTTTAAGATTTTTTAGACAATTTTCCCGTGAGATCTAACTCGTTACTTTTTGCCGAGGGTCGCCCGACTCTGAAGAGCCTTCATAGGCAAGATCTCGTCGAGGGTCGCTCGAGTCAAGGTAGAAGATTAGACGCCTGCAAGTCGTGCCTTTAAGATTTGGCCCGATTAGATGCCTAAGAGATCTAGCATCTAGCTTGGCCAACTAAAATTCGTGCCGGCAGCGGCGCTGGGCTTGGTTGGGCTGTTTGGGCCCGGCATCATGTCACCTAAGGTTGGTCGCCCGTCCCGGACGCAGACCAATTCTCCGATTTCCCATCTCCGTTTGCTCTTCTCCATCTTATTTAGGTAATTTAATTCTCATTTTACAAATTGCTTTGTAACATGTATGTTCCATTAGCCATGGTTCACGGCCACTACATGATATCAAATACTACGTACAATAGAAATCGTTGGAGTCGAGGTCCTTTGCCTATAGAAGAAAAGACCTTGGTTAGTAAAGAGACTCAGGCGAGCAAGCACCGCCGGCATAGACTGAGGTGGGCCGCCAGGCCCGATGCACGTTCCGGGCGGGCCTAGTAAAAGACGATTCCTTTGGGCTCCGGCTCGCCACCTATATCTAGCCAGCTTCGTACAAGCCTAATCAATTTTTCCCATCACGAGCGAAGCAAGCTTGTAAGCTCGATGCCGAGCCTCGACCTGCCGATTGATCATACACAACACCACCCGCGGATTGTGGGGGTGCCTTGTGTCAGTACCAATTTTGGTCTTGCGGTGCGTAGAGTTAATGATAGAATTGGCGTGGTACCGATTCGTATGCATGTGCTGTAAGAGTTTTCCTAATGTGGACTAAATTAATTGATATTGTAATTTACTGTTTTTACGGTTATCGTAAAACAGGGTTGGTCTAAGGTGAGATAGAATGTTTCTTAATTAGTCTAATATGGGCTGGCTAGTGTGGGCCGAGTTGAGCCCGGCCCGTAATGAGAGGGGCTACGAAACTATATAAATAGTGCTTTCAAGTCTCTCCTCTAACCCTAATTCTCACATGTATCATCACCTAAGGGCGTTTACCTAACGCTACACGTGAGGGCCTCATTGAGCCGGTGATACGGAGGGCAATAGGGAGAGAAGGACTGCGCGTGGAACATTGTGTTTCCGCTTCCGCTTCAAAAACAATGGGTCCCAAAGCGTTAATCTTTTACTCTTTGGATGTGTGTTCTTGTACTAGTTATGGAGATCTTGGGATTGCGCAATTTGCGTCTAACATGTGGTATCAGAGCAACCATAACCCTAGAACTTGAACGCATAAAGGTTTTGCCCTAATTAGTACGGATTAGCCCTAATTTGTGATTTTCGAAATTTTTTGTTCAATAAAAATAAAATTAAATCAAAAATTCGGACTGGGCTCGACGAGACGAGCAAGACGGTCGGCGGCGCGTCGCCAGGGGAGGCTGCACGCGCCCCCACGCACTGCCACGCGCCGCCTGGGCGTCGAACGCGCGCCGCGCGTGAGCTCCACGCGCCGCGCACTCAGGCGGCGCATGATGGCGCGTGGAGCGTCGGATGGGCGCGTGGCTGGCGGCGTTGGACTCATATGGTGATTTCCTATTTCGTGGTATATTTATTTTATATGTTTGATAGTTTTATGGATGTAAAAATACATACGGAACCCTAAATACGTGTATTTTTAGTGTAATTTTGCGTATTTTTCTTATATTTTCTATGATTTTGGAAATATAAGTGTTGGGTTACAGTTTGCTATCACATAAACATTATAATGGTGTGATTCATAAATAAAAATTAAACTTTATTGTGAACTAAAGTTGGCTTAATGAGATACAATCAGTATGGGATAGTATTTGAGCTATATATTGAACTGATGAGAAACAGTAAATGTTATGAAATTTTTGTTGCTCAAGCATACTCCTTGACACGCTGATAATCTTTGAATGATGGACGTCTTAAGAACTTGTGACCAAACCGATTGTACTAATTAACATATCTCGCGTATGTGGGTAATGCATGTCGATCAAGTTACTGCATATTGTACATGAATTCATCTTGTCACTTGTTAATGTCTATCAAGTTAATATTTTTTATGGTTAAGGAGTATGGCAATATTTATGCAGAGCAATAGTATCTACTGTTATAGTTTAAATATTTAGTTCTGTGGTTTGACTCAATTTATAGGCCATTGGTTGAAGTAATGATATTTGTTACTTAAAATTGATTAATAAATCAATTGTTGGCCTTGGAGTCATGTTTTGCCTTATGAAACTCATGAGCAATAGTTGATCAACTATTAAGCTTGTTGATATGGTGTACCATGTATTACTATTGATGTTAATTTATGAGAGTTATTTTAGATCAGCATTCTTTTTATGTTGTTCTGGTAATATGTAATTGGGGTGCATAAGAGATGTTTTATTCTCTATTATGAAAAGTTTCTTGTGTTACTATGATCAATAATCTCATTGGAATCTGTCTTTCAGGTTCGCTATATATATATTTATATATATGTATGATTAATTTTATTAATGAATAAAGTAATGTAATTAGCATGATATGTGATTTTGGTAATATGTTGCCCCTATCACTAAAGTTAAAATCACATGTATATGGTGTATGTGATGAGTAAAGTTTATATCCCTGGTATGAGAGAATTTCAATGATTCAATTGAGTTGTGACCGCCAAAGTGGCACGCTTGATTGGGTTTGAGAAATTTCGGTCTTGTATATTTGATTGGGATGTCTCCTGGTCTAATGCATAGTTATACTCCCAAAGAAGGTGATTGTGTATTAGTTCATGGAGGGATACATGATAGTGTGGTGGAGGAGTGACCGATCCTAATGGTTCATATGCCCAAAGGTAATGAATTCACGAAAATTGTAATATATTCTCATAACCCTTATCATGTAGGGAGTGTACAATTGCATGATATATATCTGCCCAAAGGTGATTATATGATTATGCGTGTAACTCTCGGATGTGTACTTATACGTCAAGTTACACGGTACTCACATGATGCTAATTATATACATTGCTTGTTTTTCAGTCACCTTTTCGTAATTAATAACTTCATTATTATTGAGGTTTTTACTGCTTCAAATTTTAAGTTGTGGACATATGATTTGTTGCTTGAAAAAAAGAGCAATTGAATTTGCTTATCGTCCATGAAGCGTTCCATTCTAAACACTTGAAAAGAGGTTTGCCTGCATACTGCATTGTTATGAGATGATGGAAGCCTTAGTTGCTTGAAATTATATCTTATCTGATATTGAAATTAGGACATATCTGCAAAGATTGTGTTTAAGTCCTAATGACATATACATCTTGTATATGATTAAGAGGTTGTTAGGCTTAACAGTGGCCGTGAGTATTTTGGCAAATATGATAATGCGAAATAACTTAAATGGTCATTTGTCAAATACTTGTTAGATTCTGGGGTATGCCTGAAAATCCTAACAAAAGATTCACTCGAAATTATTTTTTATCTTACCTAGATTGTTCAAAAGGGTATTGATTTTAAGATACAAGAATTATGGAATCACATATTTCTAAATTTCTACAGTTCAACGTAATTGTAGAGGATAGCTACTCTCAGACTATTAAGGATAATAGTGTGATGGAATATCACTGTGTTTTTGTCTTTACTTATACAGATAATTATGGAATCTCCTGTACCATAGACTAAACTTGTTGAGGTTCAAAGTACTATTCTTGATATAGTTTATAATGAAATTTCTTAAACCTCTCAAGTGCAAAATGAAGTGGTGGTAATTTTATTAAGGAGATTTGTTAGGGAAAGACGATCAGTTATTCCATTAGACTATATAGTCTATTTGTGAGGGCATGACTATAATATCCACTACATGGTTGATTTAGCAACATAAATAAATGTTGTTTCTTATCCTCAATCAAGTGTGTGATTAGATGCCATAAAAGACGATATACAATCTATGAAACATGTCTGGAAACTTGCTTAAGACCATGAATTAGAACTTTTCAGTCTACACACAAGTTTACTTGAATCTGCTACAAAATCATCCAATTGCACAATATAGATTTTGTATCTATTTGGCGTAACTCCATATATAAATAAATAAATAAATAAACTATTAATGCCGCATTAACTCGAAAGAATCTTTTAAAGAAATAGTTATTTCTTCACTATAAACAATCCACCCCTCTTTCAGAGTTAAAACTTTAGTTACCAATTTGACTTTAAATTCCATAATCTTTCTTTGAAATTCTTTTAGTTTTTACACCAATTTGCAACTAATAAACTTGTGATCTTTAGATAAGTCAGTAAGTTTCCAAACATGTTTCATAGATTGTATATCGTCTTTTATGGCATCCAATCAGATTCACTCGAAATTATTTTCTATCTTACTTAGATTGTTCAAAAGGGTATTGATTTTAAGATACAAGAATTATGGAATCACATACTTCTAAATTTCTACAGTTCAACGTAATTGTAGAGGATAGTTACTCTCAGACTATTAAGGATAATAGTGTGATGGAATATCACTATGTCTTTGTCTTTACCTATACAGATAATTATGGAATCTCCTGTACCATAGACTAAACTTGTTGAGGTTCAAGGTACTATTCTTGATATAGTTTATAATGAAATTTCTTAAACCTCTCAAGTGCAGAATGAAGTGGTGGTAATTTTATTAAGGAGATTTGTTAGGGAAAGACGATCAGTTATTTCATTAGACTATATAGTCTATTTGTGAGGGCATGACTATAATATCCACTACATGGTTGATTTAGCAACATAAATAAATGTTGTTTCTTATCCTCAATCAAGTGTGTGATTAGATGCCATAAAAGACGATATACAATCTATGAAACATGTTTGGAAACTTACTGACTTATCTAAAGATCACAAGTTTATTAGTTGCAAATTGGTGTACAAACTAAAAGAATTTCAAAGAAAGATTATGGAATTTAAAGCCAAATTGGTAACTAAAGTTTTAACTCTGAAAGATGGGTGGATTGTTTATAGTGAAGAAATAACTATTTCTTTAAAAGATTCTTTTAGAGTTAATGCGGCATTAATAGTTTATTTATTTATTTATTTATTTATTTATTTATATATGGAGTTACGCCAAATAGATACAAAATCTATATTGTGCAATTGGATGATTTTGTAGCAGATTCAAGTAAACTTGTGTGTAGACTGAAAAGTTCTAATTCATGGTCTTAAGCAAGTTTCCAGACAATATTATTAAAGTATCATAGTGTTGTTATTTTTTGTTCAATTGGGAACAAAATAATTCAATATACTGCAAGGTCAAGTGGGAGGAAATTTATTTTTCTCATACTCTACGTACTTGATATTTTGCTTACAAGTTGTGACTTTGAGATATCTTATATCCTTTGTACTGAAATTTGTAAAGATTATTTTTACCATATTATATTAGATTTTCTCGGAGGATATTTGTTGATTGTATATTGGAAATATTCAATATACATCATTGCAAGCCAGGAATTGCTCCTGTTGTTAAGAGTGATGGACTAAATCTATCACATTGTCCTTATTTAGATATTGAGAAAATCTAATTAAATGGAGTACCTTGTATCAGTGCACTTAAAAGTATAATGTATGCTCGAATTTGCACTAGACTAAATGTTGTTTTTGTGACGGGACTTCTAGGCAGATATCGGTCAAATCCGAACATGATCACCTTTGGTTCTTTGTCAAGAATATTTTAAGGTACTTAAAGAAGACAATATATTATATGCTAATTTATAGACATGTTCAATTCTTGCAGTTAGTAGGATATTTAGATGTAAACTTTGTTTGCTGTTCGATGACATGCAATCAATTACGGAATACATATTTATGTTAGCAAGTAAGTGCAGTAAATAAAGTTCTATGTCATCTTCTACTATGTAAACAAAGTGTTAGTAACATTCTTTTTAGGGCTGTTACTTGGGCTTTTAGGCTCCGTAACCTCATGAAGGAGTTGATCGTTTTAACTTTATGGATAGATCCATACAATTGTATTGCGATAACAAATTTGTAGTATTATTTATTTACTACAGAGGTCTCAATGGGTTTAAATATATGGTGGTCAAAATTTTTGACCAAAAGCAAACGATACAGAAATGTGACGTTTTAATATAATATATTTTCACAGATAATGTGATTGCAGATCCACTAACAAAAGGTTATGCCCATGTGTATTTAAGTGATATGTCATTAGCATGGGCCTAGGAGTATCTTCGGATATTGTTGTTTAGCGGGAGCTATTTTGGCTTCACTCTGATAAAATTCACATCTGTGGTTCGTTACACTTAGTAACGGTTTGATATGTATCAACTTTTGCATTCAATAAAATATTTTGAATGTGTTGTTATGTTGAATACATATTGATAAAGTCTCAAGGGATTGTATAAACCTTGAGTGAAGGCTAGGGGCATCCGGGCATCCTAAGGTTATTAGCCTTGTGCATATGTCTTGTGATACATAAAGAAAGGTTAACCTTAAGGACAAGACATATGTGGGTTCATTGGAACCATAAAGCATTCTCTAGTGGCACAAGTTTTTTTGTGACACCTAAGGTAAGAGAATGGTGGTGATCGACAAATGGGATCTCTCTATGAGAGATGTTATCAATTTGACACACTACCATATTGAATCCATATCAATAAAGTTGAGAACATTCGTGACCATGGAAGGCTCGTGTGTATACATGCGATTCCCGCCATGATTCGATGTTTAAGACTTTATGGGATAGGATTTGACTATTAAGAATTATCTCTGGACCAAATGTGCGCACATACGGTACGATTTTAATTAATATAGTCCAAGTGGGAGAATGTAAGAGTTTTCCTAATGTGGATTAAATTAATTGATATTGTAATTTATTGTTTTTACGGTTCTTGTAAAAACAGGGTTGGTCTAAGGTGAGATAGAAGGTTTAATTAGTCTAATATGGGCCATTTAGTAGTGTGGGCCGAGTTGAGCTCGACCCGTAATGAGAGGACTCACGGAACTCTCTATAAATAGTGCTTTCAAGTCTCTCCTCTAACCCTAATTCTCACATGTATGCTCACCTAAGGGCGTTTACCTAACGCTACACGTGAGTGGGGGCCGCCTCATGAGCCAAATGTGATACGGAGGGCAATAGAGGAGAATAACTTGCGCGCGAAACATTGTGTTTCCGCTTCCGCTTCAAGAAACAAGGGGCCCTGCGTTAATCTTTTACTCTTTGGATGTGTGTTAGCGTTTCAGTTATGGAGATCTTGGGGTTGCGCATTTGCGTCTAACATGTGCTTCTCCCATGGGGAGAGAACACGCGGTTCAATCGTGGTCGATTCACGAGTATGTGGGCTCGAGCAGTAGGGGGGCCGGGCCGAGTTACGCCTGATTTACATGGCCGGAAACGGTTGGCCATACAGCTGGCCCTCTCGCAGAAGAAGTACGGACAACGTGGCATGCTCATTAATACCCCCACACCTGCCTCCTCTATTTAGCTAACGTTCGTTAAGCAAAATTCTATTTCGATGCCTTGAATGTGCGTGGGCCATCACCTGAGCAGTGTGTCAGGCCACTTGCTTATAAGTTCCAGGTCCTTCCATGAGCCTTTTTGACGTGGTTAGTTTCCAAACCGAGTACATCTCGGCCCCCCCGGGCTTTTGGACAGTTGTACGCAAAGTTAGCCTTTCTTGTCGCAGACCGTAGCATCTATGATGCAACCTCGTGCAGCCGATGTCCCGGTTGAGTTGGTGATCCAACGATGATTTTGGACTTGATTAAGGTACCAAGTACTAGTTCGATTTTTGACAAGAACCTATCTATAGAGCTAGCTGAACCCTTATGAATGTTACTTAGACCCATCAGATGTGTGGGCTAACCAGACCCGACCCAGGTTGATACATTTATTTAAGGTAATTTTATTTTTTGCGACCTATAGCCGACCTAATCTAGAATCTATTTTAAATATATTTTCTTCTTAAATTATTGTTTTTAAAGAATGGGCAATTTCATAGACTGATTTATCGAGTTAGTGAGAGAGCTCGGGGGTTAGGTGGACGGGGCTTGAGAATGGTGGTGAAAGTCCAACCCAGCCCATCTATAAATCATTCACCTAATATTACAATAAGGGGAAAAAAAAAAAGCCTACCTGACCTCCAGGAGTCCCTCGTTGTCGACGATGTTTTGGATTACAATGCTATTCTCGTCACACGTGGTATGAGAACAAGAAGCATGGTGTGCCTGTGTGCCCTACACGAACCTCACGCGTGGAGCTTGAGGCAACGTCGAGCTCCGTATATGCCAAAATGCGACCCTGTCATCGAGCTCGACTTCCAGAGAAAGAGAGAGAGAGAGAGAGAGAGAGAGCGGGAAGGGTGTCTTAGGATTCAAGTCGAGGTTCATTTTTGTAATGATCGAGTTAATACGTTTGGAAACTGGTGTCGGTTTTCTAACGACCTGTTTCTATGGCTTTAAGTTCGCATCCAACATTTTTAGTTTCGTGAACCAAAGACGGCGTTTTCAAGGACCATTAGGTGTACATCTTAACTGTCATTTCTATTTTAGACGTGTTTAAAATAAATCCGTTTGATAAATTTATTTCATTTTTCTATTTTTGAAATAGATTTTTATTCCATAAATAGGTTTGGAATAGAAATCGAAATATAAATTTTCTACTTTTCTATTTCTGGAATAGAAATGAGAAATAAAAATTATTCTCATCGTTCGTCAACCGGTTCTTCATCCGTTGCCGTCGACTACCGTCCGTCGGTCGCCCCCAATCACTATTGGTTGCCGGTTGCCGGTTGCCGGCCGCCGCCCATCGCCATCATTGGTCCACCATCGTCCGAAAAGAAAAAAAAATTTATGTCGTTATCAAATGAATTTCTATTTTTAGAGTAGAAATTTTATGTTGTTATCAAACGAATTTCTATTTTTAGAGTTATCAAACGATTATTTTTATTTAGAAACTATTTTTTTTTTAAAACCTATTTCTCGAAACAGAATGATTATCATTCATCTCTAGAAACTAAAAACACAATAGGGACAGCTGACGGTCTCTCTCGACGCTTGATCTCGAGCACTTATAAATGACATTTTTTTTCTTTCTCTTCATTGTCATTTACTAAACATGGCCAAACCACGCTCTCCCCCACCATCGCACCTCCTCCTCCTCCTCCTCCTCGTAACTTGTCCCTATCCGCCCCATGTCCGCGCAAATTGCAGCTTCCAAGGGAGGAGCGACGACCACCGCCGCAACTCGAAGGTGAAGGGCATGTTCGTGTTCGGGAGCTCTCTGGTGGACAACGGCAACAACAACTTCCTCGACAACATGGCCAAAGCCAACTACTCGCCCTACGGCATCGACTTCCCCCTCGGCCCGTCAGGCCGGTTCACCAACGGCAGGAACGTGGTCGACCTCCTCGGGGAGTACCTCGCGCTCCCCTCACTGATCCCGCCCTTCACCGACCCCTCGACCAAGGGGCTTAAGGTAGTCCACGGCGTCAACTTCGCGTCCGGTGGCTCCGGCATACTGGACGACACCGGCTCGATTGTGGTAAGAGACATTATTCGATCGCTCCCGACCTCCTCGTGTGATGACTCCTCGTATTGGCTTTAAGATCTACCATCTCCGTGATTTCGTTTCGCAAAAGGAAGCATGCTGAGAGTCTCACGTCGCTTAGATGCAAGAGCTAGGTAGGGGTTTGATCGCGATCTCTTTCACACAATGGCACGCTTGGTAAGAAGGAAGAAAATCGCATTTCCTTCCCTTCAAGGAAGAACATGCCCATGCAGGTCCGGCCCTAGGCTTAGCTATTAGAACTAACCAGTCGTCTGCCGGCTTAGCTTTCGGTCGTCGAGTTCCTAATCTTCTGGCGCAACTGATCAACCAGGGACAAGTGACGAGCCTGAGCCAACAGGTCAGGAACTTCGAGGGAGCGACGTTGCCGGAGCTGGAAGCCCAGGTGGGTTGCCGGAGCGGCGAGTCGCTGCCGGGCAACTACGTGTTCGTGGTGGGGACCGGAAGCAATGACTACACTTACAACTACTACTTGAGCGCCAACGCCAACCTCACTCTTCAGTCCTTCACTGCCAATCTCATCTCCTCTCTGTCTCTGCAGCTCCAGGTGCATTCAATTCTCACACTCTACTGTAGCCTATTATCGACTCCGTACCATATTCCCCCATTCTTTTTCCTTGCTTGCATGGAGCTGTAGTTAATGCCTATTATAGCATGACCGACTTCCACGTCAGTAATTTTTGATTAAAATTGACTGGATGGACTTAATTAATAAAATGTAAAAATATTTATAACTTAATTAGTATAATTAAAAGTTTGGGATTGAGATAGTAGAAACGCAATAAATTCAAGACTTTTTTTGGGTAATTTTTCCTTGCACTCGGTAAAGGCTACCTTATCACTTCATTATCGGTACCTGTGGAACTAGAGCAATGGGAGGCTCGTGTTGTCTTGTGAAGTGAAGTATGGGGCGTGGGAGCGATTGGAAAATGTAGCCATGCATTTATTACGCCCGATTAAAATACTCGATGCACATCAATCGGGGCGGTCAAAAGTTGACCTTGGTCTATCATTTTAGCTTGCTCGACATGAAATGATTTTTTTATTTTTCGTGAACAATTAAAATAACATTTAGTTTTCCTCCGAGTTTAGACGCCAGCGCTAGGACCCCAGTGGACGCTGACGGGCTGCATGTAAGAACATGTAGTTGCTCTCCATTGAGACTTGATGACACAAGTTATGTACTGTCGGTGACGATCCAGGGTTCGAAAAATAGTGAGGCAAATCACATGGATGCCTAGTCGGCGACTTTGTCTATAGTAATAAATTTGAGATTGCCACATTTTTGTCGTCCTCTACATGGCCGATCTAAGCTTCCTTCCTTCTCTTCTTCTCTTTTTTTTTGGGGAAGAACAGAAGCTGCACGGATTAGGAGGGAGGAAGTTCGTGTTGATGGCAATAAACCCGATAGGGTGTAGCCCCTCGGCGAAGGCGAGGGTGCCGACGCGCGTCGGTTGCGTGCAATTCTTGAACCGGGCGGTTCATCTCTTCAATGCCGAGTTGGAGTCGCTTGTGGATGACCTGAATGCGAAGCTACCCGATTCTCGTTTCATCGTCGTCAACTCTTACAAGATCGTTAGGGACATCATCAAGGACCCCGCCTCCAAAGGTACGTGCTAATTTCTTATCGCCGTCCTCATCATTTTCATAAAAATCTTATTTTTGCAGCGAAGTAGGTAAATTGCACATATGGGGATATAAGAAGCACTCGGGACATTAGCGGAATTAAAGGTTTTGGTACCTATAGAAAAAACCGTAGTACGAGTGTATCAGCACAGGCACGAGATGCTAGACCAAACTCACATTTAATGCACATATTGAACAACTTCAACATTCGACCTCACTTTTTGGCAAAAGTACACTCGAAGTAGTGTCACTTTTTTCGAAAAATATGACACTTGAGTACCACCTTCGACAAATTCTACCAGAAATCTTAAATGGTAATTTTTTTATTAATTTTGCTCACTTACGTGGCTTGTCAAAGAGCTGACTCAGTAAAGAAGCGCAAAAAATATGTTGTTTTGGCACAAATTTGAATTTTAATATAAAAAATTAAATAAATTAAACTATAAAAAATTAAATAAATTTAAAAAGAGAAAGAAGAAGAAGAGGAGGAAGGAAGAAGATGAATAGTTGTAGGTAGCTAAGGGCTCAACCCTCGCCGCCTCCAATCTCCATCTCTCTTGCTCTCTCTTTCTTTTCTTTTTTTTTTCTTTTTTTTAATAAATTTAGTTTTAAATTAAATTTAATTAATTTTTATTTCAATTATTTACCCAACCCTCGCCATCTGCAATCTCCATCTCTCTCTCTTTTTTTATTTTGTTTTTTAGTTTTAAAAATTAATTAAAATTAATTTTTATATTAATTATTTACCCACGTCAGTAACAAAACGACGTTATTTTTACACTTGTCTAGACACGTAAGCGTGCAAAATGACTTCGTTGTGCACTTATCTCATCGGAAAATCGCCATGTCAACATTTTGATTGGATATTCTCGTTGTTAACACTTAAATGATCCATTTTGCTAATTTTGACACTTACGTATTACTTTCTTAACTTTTGGCACTTAGATGTCCCTTTGGAGTTCGGCACTCCAGGTGTCCAGCACTCGATTTTTGTCAGATCTTTTGTGATAGGTCTACTTTACACACACTAGCGTGCACGGCGCAAAATCACTTGACCATCAAAGCGAATGATACAACAAATTTTTCTCGTGGATTGGTTTACAAGGTTCCTTGCTAGTTGATTATCCAACACTTGCATAATAGTTGGAATTATAGGAGCGATGCGACAACTGTCTTTCAGGATTTAATGACAGTACTTCGCCGTGTTGCGAAGTGCCATCGTTTGCGGAAGGAGGGAATGGAGTGCTGTGCAAAACCGGGGGACGAGCGTGCGCGAACAGGAGCTCCCACGTCTTCTTCGACGGGCTGCATCCGACGGAGGCCGTGAACGTTCAGATAGCAACCAAGGCTTTCCTATCTGCTCGCAGAACCGAAGTTTATCCCATCAATGTCAAACGTCTCGCCGAAGCGTAGTTATGTCAGCTTCCTTTTGTCCGCTCTTGTATGAAGATTGCAGTCCCCAGACAGTTTGAAATTTGGGGTTAAGACAGGCTGTCTTGATGTTTTCTAGGCTTTCAATTAGGTTTCGTCTCGTTTTCTTGGTCAGTTGGCTTTAAGTTACTTGACTGGTTTGCTGGGGAGAGAACAGTTTGATCAGCAATTACCAGATCTGTTTGTCCTAATTTTATGAGAAAAGCCTATGTGACATCTCGACTCCGCAAATCCAAAAGGGACATCGACTGAAGCAATCTTTTTGAGAATGACCTATATGCGACACCAGTATATATCAGCATGGTTATTATAGAGGAAAAGCATGCAGGTATCCAGTGATACAGATTCATATGGCATTGGCATAATTTCTTTCAGATGTCGGAGAAATTAGGAGAAGAAGCAGACATATCCATACTCAATGAAAGCTTCTGAACTGCAATTAGCTGAGTTAGACCTTGGCTGAAACTGATTCATGCGTCCGGACCAACAAGGAGGGCAACCTTGACAAGAATTCCCAAGGACATGTCCAAAAGATAGATTGCTCTTTCCGTCAATTTTTCCCATTCAACACACAAAAGTACTGCATAGATGGGTCGAGCATTAATGAAACTTTGAAAAATCTGGAGCTGCTTGAGACCATAATGATGCCATTTTAGAATCATAAAGAGATGACCATAATACACTCATCAGAGTATCTCTGCACACAGATAACAAAAATGGTCCAATCACACAAAACCTCGGAGGACTCACCTTACCAACAGCGATGCAAGAATGGCCACGATCACGAAGCAAAACACAGACATTCAAAACGAAAACACTGTAGATATTCTCTAACAGATAAACCAGAATGGACAGGAAACAAAGATCAAATCATCACAAACCTAGATCATAAAAGCTAAACAAGAAACCAACATGCACCTGATCAGGAGAACTTGGAGGAGGATCAGCCAAAAAGTGAGAGAGCCCAAACCTGCAACCACCACCACGGCTGCTGCCATCTTTGACCTAAAGGCAGCGCGGCCCAGGGGGGAAATTACCAAGATTGGCATTGTAGTGGTGCATTCTGAAATAGGACAGATAGTGATGCACTCCCAAAGAGCACCTGTGAACTTTCTTGCAGACATACGATGAGAAGAAGAAGAAGAAGAAGAGAGAGGAAGAAGGCTTAGAGCCAGAGGAGGCAACGATAGCTCCACAAGCAAAGAACTTGAGTCTCATTACGTTGCATTGAATCTCAAAGAACAAAGGTGATCCATGTTTTAGTTTCCAGATAAATGAAGCTAGAACCAGATAATGACACGTGCCTCCGATGGAAATCCACAATGTTACATGATAACTACATTTCTCGTCATAACTGTTTCTGTCTTTTACTCTATTTATCATTGTTGAAGCACAACCGATACCTAAACCACAAAATGGCTATGCCTAGATGGAGTATGAGCAAGCATAATCATCCATGGGTGGAACAAACGACAAAGAAATTTGTCTAATAGCTGCAAATTCCTAGTCATATGACAACTTGAGAAGGCAGACTCAAGCGAGAAGGGAACCTGCACATATGTCCTCCTCGTAGAAATTTTGACTGGCTACTGCCTTCAGAAACATTTGACTCTTCCAGGATCTACTGTGGAATCATCTTTAGACTTTCCTTGTAGGAAGTTTGGCCAAAACTCTTTTAGTTTTCTTACTGTGTGATTCTCCAGCTGACTTGTCCCCAGGACGACTTCTTCTAGAATTGTACCTCAGAGACAAATTTGACTCCCTAATCCCATTTCCTCTCGGTGAGGCATTTCTATGAGCTCTAGTTTGAGTCCGTCTAACATTGCCATTTTCTTCATCATCTTCAAAATTGTCATCTTCATCTTCATCACCATCCTCGACCTCAGAACCTGACATAATTTCAGCATCATCCTCATCCCCATTTTCATCCTCGACTTCTCTTTGATGGTCAGAACCATCAGAGACCTTCTTCGTTTGCTTAGAACCAGAGGTAGCGATCACTTTCTTCTCTTCCTTCACCTTGTTCATCAGGTGAATATATCTATTCCTCATATCCATCAAAGGATGCTGCTCAATTAAGGAACCCCTTTTAAATGCCTCTTTCAAAACCACAGTGTGGGTTCTATTCTTGCTCGAAACATAAAATATGCCCGGATGATCAAGCAGTGCTCTCTTAAACCTTGACCGAATCCCCAAATACTCCCCAACACCAAATATATCATCCCTATCTGTCTTCTTGGAAATAAAGAGATTTAGAAGCTCATGTAAGACGGCAACGGCCCATTTATCAGATTCCTCACTACTTTGCGATAAATGCAACCCATTTTCATAAGGGGAAATGTAAGGGAGCCTCTGCCACTCGTCAATCCACTTCTTTAGCTTTTTATCCATCTCAAAACCTTTTGAAGAATGCATAGTGAACTCGATCGGCTTACCTTTCGTATGATTAACCGCTCTCTTTTCCATGACCGATTTCGCCAAGTCGCTGCTCCAACAAACTAATTCAAGAACTCGAACTCCCTCGCCATCCACTACTCGAAAACAATCAGGGAACTCCGGAACTATGCTCTGGACAAAATCTTGGGGCAAACCCATGTCCCATTCCAGCCCATCAATCACGTCCAACGGCATCTTGAGGACCTTCGATATCATCAGCAGCTTCAAAACCCTATCCGCAGCCTCCTGCCGGTAGCTCTCCCTCTGATAAACCAGCTGCTCCTCCGCATCCAGCTCCAAGACTTCATCCGTGAGCTTGAAATGGGGGTGGACCCCGACGTTCCCGGGCAAGAACTCCGCGAACACCGACGGGTACCGGCGGACGAAGTCGATGGGGCGGATCGGGATGCGGAGGTCGTCTCTGCCCTCGGCGATGGCGGAAATGGGGAGCGACTTCGAGGGCTCCGACTTGAGGAGGTTCTTGAGGTTGACGACGGGTATCAAGAACTTCTCTCTCTCGACGGCGTGGTCGAGGCCGCGATCGCGGACGCACACGACGGGGGTTGCTGCGGCGGCGTCGCCGGGAGGGGCTCGGCCCGGGGCCGGCGAGAGTGGGTGGCCGTCGAGAGAGGATCTGCCGATGCGCTTCGGGAGAGCCGATCTCATGGCTAGATTAGGCGCGGAAGGAGATCGGGGTCGCTTCGCGGCAAGAAGATGGTGGGAGTTCTTGAGGAAGATGCTGAGGTTTATGCAAGAACAGGGGCTTCGAGAGCGTCCAGGGTTTAAGCATCGGCCGTCGCTTCTCCCCCATCCAACTATTATAATTAGTCCAACAAAAAAAAAAACTAATTATGCCCATTTTTTACCCCAAAATAAATAACTAGGCCAATTTTTTTACCCCAAAATAAATAATTATGCCAATTCGATTCCAAATCAATCTCATAACGATTTTACTCTTCATAACGATTTTACTCATAAATGTAAAAGGCAGAAAAAAAAGCTACCAAAAACTCTAAATTATATCTACTTTAATACATTGATCCTCAATTATTTTTTTTTGGTAACATGAAATACATTAAATTTATATTCGTATGACAGATTTACCTTTTGTTATGTTTTCATTAAAAAGTAGGTGATGTGAAAAACAAAAAGGATTTAGACCATAATGACATTGTTTTCATCTTATATTTCAATCCTAGTAACATTAAAGCCACGTAGGAGAGATAAATTGATAAATAAATAGGAAAACAAACAAAGTTAGCATTTTCCACATAATCAAATTGATTAGGGTTAATGAAAACACTTAATAGCACAAAATTTACAAATTTTATGATTTGATTGTATTTTTTAAAATTTTGTGATTCAATTATACTACTGTGATAAGTTTTTGAACATGCTATATAGTTATTCCTTTTTTTTAAGTTAGGGTTCTAAAATATACTATCCTAAAAAGGATCTTATTAACAAGTAAGGATAATTACATTAACTTTGACCTAATGTATAACATGGTTCTTGAACTTTTAATTTATTTAATATGGTTTAGGAACTATTGGTACATGTTCAATTTATTTTTTGAATTATTTGAGAATGTTTAACCATTAATTCAATTTCAATGATAATATTAAACATTTTTATATAATCAAAATACATAAAGTTAAACATGTACAGAAAAGTACGGCGATTATATTGGACAAATTAAAAATTTATGGACAATATTAAATATTAGACTAAAGTTTAGGAATTACATTAAATAAGTTAAAAGTTCAGAAATCATGTTATATATAAAGCCAATATTTAGAGACCCATGTAATTTTCCTTAAAAAGTGTCCTTTAAGAAAAGTTTGTCATTTTTATGCACTGTTTATCTTGTGGTTCATTGAAAATCAAAATATTCCTTGACTGATATGGTTTAGGCCTAAAAGTTTAACAGGTCAGTCATCCGTCATGAGTTCACGTCACCGGTGATCTCTATACTTTCGCGCAGGATCAAAACATTATCTCTACTTTTTCTTCTTTTTTCTTTTGTTTAAAAGAGCTTCTATTTTTGAAAAGTAAAATGGTCCTTCCATTTTACTTGCTCTGCTGTCGGTTTATTTTTGCTGAACAGGATTGTCGGATTGCTGACATGGGCCGTTGGATTGCAAGTGCTGTGTCAAGATATGCTTGAAACTTATCATGTGGGGCTACAAAAGGTCTCAGATCATACGAAATTTAAATAATAAATAGTAACCCTAATCCTAAATCAACCCCATCCGAATCCTTCCCAGCATTGGTCACCGCCCTCCTCCCCCCATTGGGCACTTGGACTACCTCACCGATGTCGAGACTAACATCGACATGCCGACCAATGGAGCCTCGCTTTGAATTGATGCCCTTGGCCGCTAGCTCTTGCTCGAATAACCACCGGGAGAGAGAGAGAGAGTTGCACATAGAGAGGTTGTATTTTTTTTTTAAAAGAAAAATGACATAAATGGTTCAAGAACTTTAACTCAATATATAATATAATACATGAATTTTTAATTTGTTCAATATGATCCTTACAATTTAATTCAATTTGTCGTATAATTTTTGAACATTTAATTTCTCTAATGTAATTAATGAACTTTTGGTATATGTTCATTTTAGTCCCTAAACTATATAAAAATGTTTAATATTATCTCTGATATTAAATTAATGGAAGGACTAGTCTAAGAACTAAATTAAACATGTACAAAAAGAATTAGGGACCATATTGAATATTAGGCTAAAGTTCTAAACAAATTAAAAATTCATGGACCATATTACACATCGGACCAAAGATCATTAACCATTTGTATCATTATCTCATTTTTCTTCATAAGAAAAAGTTCACATTGGCAAGTATTTAACAGCCTCAAGTCAATGTCGCAAATTCACTAAGTCCTCTCGGCGTCACACTCTCCATCCCACACATGCGGTTAGAAGTCGGCTTTGTCAATTGTGCACATATTGTCCGTTTTGGACACTAAGTCATCACAGTTTTGTTTCTCTTAGGGTAGCCCATACTACCTCAAGAAAATGCCTCCATTGTACGTATATTGTCCGCTTTGGATACTAAGTCTTCACGGTTTTGTTTCTCTTGGGCAGCCCATACTATCCCAAGAAAACGCGTATGTACAGTTAAATGGACCTAAGCCTTTATAAGCTAGCCTAGGACTTCCTCCCTAGGCAATGTGGGACAAGAGACACGCCCCCTTCTTGCGCACGTCCGAGGATCGAGGTGCGAATGCATCGCCATCCCTTCTCCCCGCGCACCGCTACCTAGGCCGTCACAAAACTGACTCATGGACGACCAATGACACCTTTAAAAAAGTATACAAATGGTTTGAAATTTGAAAAAGAAGAAGAGTAAGGGACAACATTCATTTTTTGGGTAAACAAATATGGATCATCAACAACATTGTATTGTCATTTTTTGAAGCTTCAGAGCTAAACTGTGTTGAAATTTAGGGTGCAAAGTACCCTAATATTTCGAGCGAAAAAAAAAAAGTACCCTAATATAAAGTTTAGGAGTAACAGTCTGCAAGAGTTTGGGACACTTGGAGTGTCAAAACTCGGCATGATGGGATATTTAAATATCAAAAGTTAGGAAAGTGATATTTAAGTGTCAAAATCAAAATAAAATGGATCAGTTAAGTACTAACGACAAGAAAATTTAACCAAAATACTAATGTGACGATTGTCTGGCAAGCTAAATGCAAAACGACATCGTTTTGCACGTTGTTATGGCTAGACAAGTGCCAAAACAACGTCGTTTTACTACTGGCGTAAGTAAATAATTAATATAAAAATTAATTAAATCAAATTTTAAAGCAAATTTAAAAAATGGGGAAGGAGGAAGATGAACAGCAGTCGGTGATTGAGGCCTCAACCCTCATCGTCGCCATCGTCGCCGTCGGCCCCGGTGGGCGATGGCCCTTGGCTCGGCCGAGCGAGGGCTTGCAAGCCCTCATCTCGGTTATCTAGGGTCATCGGCCCCGGCTAGAGCTTGACGATGGTCGACCCTCCCCCCCCACCTTCTCGGTGACAACGGGAGGCAGCGGCAAGAGTTGAGCCCTCAACCATCGGCAGCCATTCATCTTCGTCTTTTTTAAAAATGATTTTAAATTTAATTTAATTAATTTTATATTAAAATTCATTACGTGTCAAAACGATGTTGTTTTTGTATTTTTGGCTTAATCAGCTTTTCGGCAAGTCATTTGAGTGAGCAAATAAAAATTTGCTACATAAGATTTTTAGTGAGGTTCGCTGAATGTGGCACTTAAGTGTCCAATTTTTCAACAAAAAAAAAGTGACATTTAAGTGTCACTTTTGAAACTTTTGACACTTAAGTGTCTCATTTATCAAGTTTTGGTACTTCGGGTATTCTTTTGTCCAGTCCACGGATAATGGAGTTAGCCACGAGCAATGAGGAAATTGCATATGAAAAACAAGATCATGACTTTTATTCCCAACACTATCATTATCGGAGCTCCCTGCCTTTGATTGATTGCCGGAAGGAGAGCACTATCACGGCGCAAGTTAGAAGATCTGATCATCTAAAGTAATAGTAAATTGGAAGCTTGGCGGAGGGAATAACGCTGTCGCAATTTCATCCACAGCATAGTCTGCCAATGTTTAGTGGGAGCATTTTGTTTTGCCTCCCGACGCATGCCTTCGGCCCATGAAATACCTCACTATCTCCATAGGTCGGGCACCACGTGTGTCCGAGCCAGAGTAGCCGGCCGAAGCCTAAAAATTATTCGCACTTGATGCCGTTGGAAACTCTTGCCTGTATCGTGCATTTAAGCCACGCGAGCGGACTTGTTTCTTTAATCACTATAGTAATTATATGTTTGATGGAAAGGTGGTTCTAACCCAGCTGCCATCTTTCCAAGATGCGCGCCCCACCATGGGGAAGTAGAGTGAAATGCTTGTCGGGCGGGGTGGATTGGGTTAGAACCCGGAGGCCCCGCGGGTTGTCATTGCGGAATTTATCTTTCTTCCGCCGACTCCGACAGTGTTTGTTTCACCCCACCCTTAATTTTCCCCGGGTGGTTCCGCCCCCCATGGGCTTGGCGGGAGCCTTTTAAGGACCTGCTCAGGTCCACACTATAGTAATTATATGTTTGATGGAAAGGTGATTTGATAGGAATGGTGGCCTTTTGGGACCAGTTCCTGGATTAAAGGGGTTTGTGGGCTCGAGGCCTAGTTTGTATGCATGATGGAGGATTAAAAGGTACCTTTTTGTTTGCAAACAAGTCCTTAAGTACACTCCCCAATGAGCTTTCCATTTTCATTTAAGTCCATTATGGAGAAACAATTAGTCTTTTTAGACCTTAATCAAGAATTAAGAAGAATTTTTATTACTTTTGAGTTAATTAAATTGGGTTGCTCTACATGAAAACTTTGCGATTCACATTAAAGAATTCATACCAATTAACTTTTTAAGAAAAATGATTCTGGAGGCCCCTATACTTTGAGCGATAAAAGGAATTGGCTTTGTGCGCAAATCATAATTTGCACCACTTTTTAGTGTGAGGATTGATTTACACATTTACCGTTGGACAATTGGCATACGGAAGATTCCGACTACATATTTATCTTTCAATACACACGTCGATTCTCTAACGATGAGCGTGCAAGAATTTCATTAGACTAGCAGTCAAACAAAACAAGAGCTTGGAATAGAGGTTAATGGGTAAAATGATTAACGATTATCCTAGCTTTATAGCTAACTTTTGTGTAGATCATCATTACTCCTATTGAAGGTGCGGGACCACGCGTCCATTTTCCTTAATCTAATCGAATCTTGTTAAGGGAAAAAAATACTAGAAGTTGTCTACATTCGATGTAGGATAGTCTACATTCGATGTAAGATAGTTACTAACCATTGTGGAGGCAAGGGCCTAACTTCTCACTTTATGGATTATAAAGTGATCTACATTCAATATTTCCAATGAAAATATATGTACGGATATCCTTTACATGATTAAGGTATAAAGTATGGCCCGTTCAATTAAGTATTTCTGCACATGCATTGCGGTAGTGCGATGGCGCTCGTTGTATTGTAGCAATAGCGAAAGGATCTCGACAAGAAGAGGATAAAGTTAATCTTTATATAAAGCTTTCATGTGCGCTATGATACGCTATTTAATTAGGATTATTTAACAGACGTTGGAAGACTTTACCTAACTGATCATCACCTCCGATGCTGATGATTGAAACCTCTCTTCTTCGAATACTGCATGAATTTGTTCTGTGCGGGCACGTCGATTTCTATGCAATGGCACACTAGCGGTCCCGTTGTTTCCGTACGTCAACTTTGTATTTCGTATCTATTATTTAATGTTGGATTTCTCTTAACTTTCGATATTTGTTAATTATATATATTGCGAGCACTCATCCTTAAGTATAAGATACATTAGGATATATTAGAGATTAGATGTGATGTAAAGGACCTAATGACATTTAATAGAGAAGATTTATTTTGAGATAAACAAATCCCTAATTGGGTCGTACAAAACTTTTGCACTTACTAATCAAATTCTCGTTGGTATGCGCCGAGAGAATGGCCCCTGTCTTTTGATTTCCATATTAAGGACACGGCAAGTATAAATACCATCATTAACTTCTATTTAGATAGGTTGAATATCTTGCATACGAAATCGTAAGAATGTTCTTTTTTTCTAGGGAAATCCCAACGAAATATATGTATTATTCCTTCTTTTCTTAGGCAATTAAAAGCCAAATCAGCAGCCGCAAAATGCATCGAATAAAGATCAATGAAAAGCCTCATTCCCTTTATTTAGGTAAATTATTACCCATAAAGTGCATGGATTAACTTTGGATTATTTAGACTGTTTATCAAATATTCTTGCGTCATATATTCTGCTGCTTATTGTCATTACTACACGACCTAATTATTCTGTAATCGACTAAAGATGAAAGGGTTAATTAATCATGATTAGCTTGTATATTATATTTAGAGGAGCATCCTATTCTTCCTACTTTTCTTTTCAAACGTTGATGGGGGCACCAGAGATCGCCGCACCCTTGATCTCACTGTGCAGAGTTCTTTTGTTGGAAGACTTCATCACGGCAAGAAAAGAAAGAGACAAAACCCCAACTGTCGGATTCCAATTAAAAAGTGGTAACATGCCCCGAATGCTTGATTTACAAGCCAATCCCCTTTCCCAGAAAGGAACTTTGTTCTTTGGGTTCTCAATGTAACTTCTTAGCGTTTCAGCCATGTTGTGCTGTGCTATGATTTTGGGATTATGAAACGGGTTTGGTCATCAATGCATAAGAAATTGCATGTACATACTTCAGAAATTGTCCTAATCAGTGTAGTTACTTTTAGCAATGTAAGTGCTTCTAAAGTTGAATATTGAACATAGTCCCTCTTGAGGTGTCAAGTGCGTTTCAAGACCTCTGCCTGCTTGCTACTGTTGTAGCCTTATTGTAGTTGAAGTGTCTGCATTGGTAATATATGTTTTAAAAGTGAAATTACTAGAAGATGAATGGAGTATACTTCTAAAAGCAATCATGAACGTCCAGCAACAAGAATGTGACATCCCTAAATTAATTCACTTGAAATATTGTCCATGTTGGATTGTCTCATCTTGAATCTCATGATATTGTACTTTCCCATGACGTTATCGATCTTAACCAGGCTTTTACCTAAGTATGCATAATATTGGAATTTCAATGAGTATGCATAATATTGGAATTTCAATGCTAAATAATGTCGTTATGTCAAAAGGCAACTTTTGTGGGTCAACTCAAGTTTTACATATATAATCTAGCAACACTTCCTCCTGCTTGGTGTGTAATTTGGTTCTTCCTGCTTCCCTTCCAATCAGCATTCTAAAGGTTTTCTAGGATCCATTTCTTGTCTAAGCCATCTCACCTCGGTGATCACTCTTTGCCCTTAGCGAATGGGGTCATTATGGCTCACTAGGTTTTGTGTGGTTCATTTCAGACCTATATACCTATTAGAGGGAGTTGAACTTTGATATCATATTATGACATCACTAGATCAATTGAATAGAGATATTATCCATTTTGATCGATCCCAAATCGAGTTTTGCAATTTTGTGATTTGGCATGCATGTAAGCGCTTTTTTAGAAGGTTATCCATTCTAATAGTGCTTTCACCTGAGTATAGTTAGCATGGGATTTTCAAAGCTAAATAATGCCCTTACTTTAAAAAAACGTCTCATGTAAGTCAATTCTCGTTTTATAAATAATCTAGAAGCTTTTCCCCATGTTTGGTGTCAATTTGGTTCCTTTTTGCCATCCTCAGAGGCTACCAGAAGCTTCTCTTTGTCTAGATCCTCTGCCCCAACAATCACTTCTCGCACTTGTTCAACCGAGTTGTTATAGGCTCACCAACTTTTGCATGTTTCATTCTCAAACCACACACCCATTAGAGAGGATCCCACTCTATTATCTATTGGGATGTTCTTGGAGTCATTCACTTGTAGTATTACCAGTTTAGACTTGTTCTATATCAAGTCTCACAATTTTTTGGCGTATAGGTAAGCATTTTCTTAAAAGATTACCAATGTAATAATACTCTCACCTAAGCATGCTTAGCATGAAAGTTCTAATGCCAAATGATGCTGTTATATCAAAATGCACATTTTTTGAATAAATTATAATTTTGCATATAGAATCATAGAATGCTTCTTCGTGTTTTGGTGTGCAATTCGAGTTATTTTTTTCACCATCTTAGATGCTATTAAGAACCCCTCATTGTTTGGACCTCTTTGTCTCAATGATTACTCCCTTTCTTAATGGACCGGGGGTTTTGGGAGGGAAAAATTACCAATCAAAATAGTCCTAAACCTATTGCAATTTTTTTAGTTCAATCATAGACATTTTTTTTTTTTTTTGCTAGTTCAGTCATAAAACTTTTGTATTTGTGTCAATTCAGTCCATCAGGTTAATATTGGTTACCCGGCACTGACATGAGTACTAGTTGGCATCGATGTGGACACTAGCTAGCGCCAGCCATCTGGTCGACGTTGACATGTCAATTTTTAATATTCTTTTTCAACTTTTATTTCATTTTTTTTATTGTTTCCTTTTTATTTTTTTCTCTTTTCTTCTTATTTTAGCCGATCCAGCGATCAGCCAGAGGGGGAGGCTCCCCCTTGTTGACACTAGTAAGGGTGAGCCTCAACCACCCCTAGCGAGGACTCGCTGTTGCAAGTGAAGGTTGTAGGGCAAGGTTGACCTCGCCTAGTGCTGCGATGGTGAGGCTCATGGACGATGAGGCTTGCCCTCACCTAGCGCTGCTTGCCCTTGTTGTCGTGGCTTTAGGCAAGCTCCACCTCGCCTAGTGACCCTTGCTTGTAATGGTAAGTCCTCACTAGAGGTGGTTGAGGCTTGCCCTCGCCCTCGCCAGATTTGGGTTGGGCGAGCCTCGGCCAATGTCGCTCACCGTCGCTTGGGATGGTGATTCCTTGCCAAGGGTGGCTGAGGCTCATGGATGGTGAGGCTCGTCTTTGCCCTTGCCCTCGGCAAATCTGGGCTAGGTGAGCCTTGGCCAACGCAGCTTGAAATCACCTATGAGAGTGAGAGAGAGAGAGAGAGAGAGAGAGATTGCCCAAGGATGAGCCTCCCTAATGACCAGCGAGGTTGACCTTGCTGACCTTAGCCTTTGGCTGGTTACCAGATCTGCAAAAGGAAGAAGAAGAAAAGAGGAAATTAGAGAGAGAGAGAGAGAGAGAGAGAGAGAGAGAGAGAGAGAGAGAGAGAGAGAGAGAGAGAGAGAGAGAGAGAGAGAGAGAGAGAGAGAGAGAGAGAGAGAGAGAGAGAGAGAGAGAGAGAGAGAGAGAGAGAGAGAGAGAGAGAGAGAGAGAGAGAGAGAGAGAGAGAGAGAGAGAGAGAGAGAGAGAGAGAGAGAGAGAGAGAGAGATGAAAATATAAATAAAAAAATATGAAAAAGTACTAAAAATTGAAATGTCAGCTTTGGTCGGACAATCAACACTGGCTAGCGTCTACGTCAGTGATGGTCAGATAAAATTGACTGAATGGATTGAATTGGTATAAATACAAAAAAATTATAATTGAATTGACAAAAATAAAAATTTAAGACTAAACTGGAAAAATTACAATTATGACTATTTGGTAATTTTCCCGTTTTGGGAGTATAGATGATTGAGGACAAGGAGAAAACAAGAGTCGTCATTGTTGGTCGTAAGTCCTTTTTTATGTATGAGATTGCGCATATTCGTGGTTTTGGTGCCGTGCGCACGCGTACTCTCTCTCTCTCTCTCTCTCAAAACTCATATCTACCGATTTCTCTCCACTTATATTTCGAGGGGTGCTTTCCAAGCATAAGTCAATCCCTTGCTACGATGCTTGACCCTCTACCGGTCTTTTCTCTTTTCTCTCTAAGGTCCCTGGTCCCCAATCTTAACAACCCCCTTCGCAGCTCCATGTCGCATCCTCCTCCTCCTCCTCCTCCTCCTCCACAGCCTACGTTGTCATCTTTTATGCCTTCCGCCGCCGGGGGGCTCCATGATGTCGACCGCTCACACTGCCGTTCTCTGCTGTTTTAGGCCGCCTTTTCCTCTCGTCAACTGACTGCTTCAACAAGAAATTAGAAGAAGTTGTGCGTCCCTTTTGCAATACATATAAAGCGAAATGTTTGAAAGGAGCATTTTCTCATATAAAACTTTGGAGGCTTAGTTTAAGTTATCCTTGCTGCCATCAACTTCACAGCCCCGTGCTGGTTGACATATGCTCGCGAGGTGTTCGATAATGAGCTCTGTGCATGTGTTAGCTTTGTTCTATAGTCTTTGTTAATTTTTCTTTTTCCTTTTGCACTTATGTATTCGTGTGATTTTTAAAACTTTCTTATCATCTACGGTACCTAAATGGGCATCACGTATCACGTCACTCGTTTGATTTTAATCATATAAGCAAATGATATATATCACCATCTTATATAAGCAATACACGAGCGTGACATAAGAAGAGATAGAAGAAGATCTTCATTCCAAAGAGCTGTTAGAAGGCATTCGCAAAGCCGTCACCAAAACCGAAGCATTTCATCAAATTTGTATGGGACATGGACAGTCTCATCAAGCATTTTTATAGTGGTCGAGGAATTCTCCAAACCAAAGCCTATGAACGGTTTGCCAAGGGCATTATCATATGCAACTTTAAATTATGTTTCGGCATAATAACGTTCTTTGTTATTATCTTATTCTTGGTGGGATTTAAGTAAGCAAAATAAAGCATACTTTCTCTTGACATAGAATTGCGTCTTCTCGTTTCTAGACGAGAGCCGGAGCATGGTGTTCCTCCTAATTGCCCTCTCCTGTCTGACCTGCGTGCGACACCCTCCTCTTTTCTCGCAGTCGAGGTATACTTTTCTTCGTCACCATGTTTCAGCCTCCAAAGCTTTTTAACTCCCCTCCATCACTGTTCATCGAAAAGCTAAAAAGGGTCGACTCGGACGTGAAACCCTAGCCTCTCGTTCAATCAAACCGAAAAGAAAACCTCGCGCTTTCAGACAGTCAATGGCGAGCCAATGTCTACCGACCCCCGCAGCTCGCAACCCCAAGTTGCCGCAAAGGTTAAAATTCCTTTCAAAGTTTGGCAAAGCCTGCATGTCCGCCTAATACAAAAAATCCTGACATGAATTCATGGCTCTGACGTGAAATCTATCTGATATGAGACTATGGGTATGCTAGGCTCATACAAAATCAATAATCCCAGTATCCGTACCAAACTTCCTAATCCGATTTTTGGTCCGGTGTGGGTGATTCCTATTTCAAATAATCTGTTTTGCACACCCCCTACTTCCAACCGAGAATGTATGTGTGAAGCGAACTAGTTCTCATTATAAATCAATTTTTCCTAAGAACATAACAAACCGATTGTAGAAATCACGAAATGTCCTAATTTGTGGGAGAAAAACGTGCAATTTCATACCATCTTCAACCAATCTGAATGAGAAAGTCAAGTGAAACCATATCTTTTTCATCTTAAAGCAATTATGCATCGATAGTTTTAGATTATTAAGAGAATAATAACTAGTGGCGAGTCACAAATTTTTGAAGGAGCGGCGGCATAATAATTTATAATAATTTATAATAATTTATTATTAAATTTTTTATGATTTAAAACGTACTGTTATTTTCATAATAGATTAAAGATTGTGATTCAATCCTTTAAAGAAAAGAATAACTATAATTCGACAAAGTGCCCCCTGCCGTCAGGGTGTCGCTGGCAACAGGAATAAAGCCTTTCCAGTTTGTGAGGGCAATTTGGCACTTTTGTCCGTCACGATTAAGTTCGTTTAACCTGAAGTGGAAATCCTGAATCAAAATTTACAAAGGAAAGAATCGGCTCCCCTGCCTCTCTCTGCCTCTCTCCGTCTCTCTGGCCAAACCATATATATGGCCCCATCGGGAAGATGAGCCGATCGTCCCTCCACTTCTCTCGCCCTTAACCTTTCACCTTCTCCTTTGCTTAAAAGAGCAAAAGAAAGGGAAAAAAACAAGAGACAAAAACTTCACTCCTTTCTCTCTGCTTCGCCGCCATCGGGATGCTCTGCTCTCTCTCCCCCTCTGCCGGCCGCAAACGTCCCCTCGCTGACATATAGCAGCTATGGCTGACCCTGTGAAAACAGAGTCCAATCAGAACGAAGTCCTTTATCCAGCGGTTTCTTTCTTGCTTTGCTTTCTGCCCGTGTAATGCCTCCTCGCAGTCTCTGTTTGCGCGACCTGTTTCCTTCTTCCACAGAGTAGTCGAGAGCTAGTGCTTGGTGGGTCTTTTCTCTTCTTCTGCAGTCTCTCTGTGTTTACCTGGTTTTCCTATCTCTTGCTTGTTGGTCCATAGTTCTGTCGATTCTTTACGTTACCACCATTGCAAAGGACCTGCCTTTTCGAATCCACTTTCCCTGATTTTGTTCTTCTTTGCACTGTTAGATTGATTGAGCTTCCTTTTGTTTTTTTTTTTTTCACCCTCTTACACAGATTGCATTTGGCTTTCCTCGCGGAGACTTTTGGTTTAATCCGAACCGATGGCAGCGAAAGACGCAGATTTCTCTCCTCACAAGCTCCCCTCTCCTTCTCAGGTAAAAGCACCGTCGTTCCACACTGAAAAAGGTGGTTCCTCTCGTTTTTCTCGTTATTTTCTTTTTCATAGCAATGAACATGGAGAAGTTGCTCCCTCTTTTATCAGGTCGTTGAAGAGCTAAAAGAACTGTTAGGCATGGTGTTCCCCATCACGGCCATGAACTTACTAGCCTTCGTCCGACAAGTAGTGTCGGTCTTGTTCTTGGGTCGTCTCGGAAGCTTAGAGCTCGCAGGTGACCTTCGTCGACTTGTGCCCTGCCTCCAATTCATCCCATTCTCAAACGCCATAATTTTGCATTAACGTGCTAAACTCGTACTCATTATCTTGTAAATCAATATCTGTTTTCAAGAACCCGTCGATTCGTGGGAAAAAAAGAAACAAACTTTCTTACTTGCCGTGCGCAGGAGGAGCACTGTCCATCGGCTTCACCAACATCACGGGCTACTCTGTTCTGGCCGGCCTAGCTTCAGGGCTCGAGCCGGTCTGCGCTCAGGCCTACGGGAGCAAGAACTGGGACCTCCTCGCCCTCTCCCTCCAACGGATGGTGCTGATCCTCCTGATCGCGATCGTGCCCATCGGCCTCCTCTGGGTCAACCTCGAGCCCATCATGGTCTTCATGGGCCAGGACAGGCACATCACTTCCATGGCCGCCACGTACTGCATGTTCTCCCTCCCCGACCTTCTCACCAACACCCTCTTGCAGCCCCTGAGGGTCTTCCTCCGGTCCCAGGGCATCGCCAAGCCCATGATGTACTGCTCCCTCGCCGCCGTCGCCCTCCACGTGCCGCTCAACTACGTGCTCGTGGTGGGTGCGGGGATGGGTGTGCCGGGGGTGGCGGTGGCCTCCGTGCTGACGAACGTGAACATGGTTGTGCTGATGGCAGCGTACGTGTACGTGTCGGGGCGGCGCGAGATTCGGTGGACGGCCGGGTTGAGGCGGGTCTGCGACGGGCTGGGACCGTTGATGAAGCTAGCGGTGCCAAGCTGCCTGGGGATTTGCCTGGAGTGGTGGTGGTACGAGATTGTGACGGTCCTGTCGGGGTACTTGCCGAACCCCACGGTGGCGGTGGCTGCCACCGGGGTTCTGATCCAAACTACCAGCATGATGTACACTGTGCCCATGGCCCTAGCTGGTTGTGTTTCTGCCAGGGTAAGTTCTTTTCATTATCCTATGGAGATATTACCATTTCGGAGTGGCTGGAGTTGGTGCAACGCTTCTTTAGTGCAGAGTTTACTATTTTCTCTCGTGCTTTTGAAAAGCTTTCGTCTTTGTTTTCGCATCGGATGTGTCATGAGACTGCATCACTCAAATTCAGCTGTTTCATCCACTGCGCATGGTGAGGCTTCACCACCATTCGAGCATTTGCTTCCTTCTCATTAGAACTTGCTGGAGTCGAGCACAACATCGGAAACACATGTCGCGTCAGTGTCTTTAGGTTCTCCTGTACTAATCATGATTATCAATCTCTTCTTCCTAGAGTGTCGAAATTACTTAGGACGATGGGCTGTGCTATCCTCAATTGCATTCAGCAAGCGGGACAGAAGTAGATAGATGCATCGCATCAGATCAATGTTTTATCAGCATGATTGCCAAATCCTGCAGGTAGGAAACGAGCTCGGGGCTGGCAAGCCATACAAGGCCAAATTAGCAGCCCTGGTCGCATTGGGATGTGCATTCGTTATGGGCATCGTCAACATCACATGGACGATTCTCCTCAGAAAGAAATGGGCGAGCTTCTTCACAAAAGACGAGCTGCTCACGGCGCTGGTTGCTTCCGTCATGCCAATCATGGGCCTCTGCGAGCTCGGCAACTGCCCCCAGACGACTGGGTGCGGCATCCTGCGTGGCACGGCGAGGCCTGCCGTGGGCGCCCGCATCAACCTGGGGTCGTTCTACTTCGTGGGCACCCCTGTGGCCGTGGGGCTGGCCTTCTGGCTCAAGGTGGGGTTCAGCGGGCTGTGGTTCGGGCTGCTGTCGGCCCAGGCGGTGTGCGCCGTGTCCATCCTCTACAATGTGCTGGGTCGCACCGACTGGGAAGGCGAGGCCTTGAAGGCGAAGAAGCTAACCGCCGTTGAGATGGGATCTTCAAATGGAGCCGGAGCGGAGGGTGGCGAGGGCGAAGAGGCTACAGGGTTGTTAACGAAGGGAGATGAAGTGTAAAGTCACCTGAGCTCTTTTAGAGGAGTGCGGTTGGAAGCAGAGGAGAAAAACAACGTTTTTGCGGGGACGGTAGATTTCTCCGAGTCGTTTCTTTCCCTTTCGTAAGCACAACTTTTTGCCCGGGCCGCGACTTGATCTGTAATTGCATTGCGTATATTTGATCGCCCCTGAACTCAGCGAGTCCTTTGACGTGGGGGAGCACACCAGCCATCAGACTCGATGTGAAATGCTTGAATGAACCTCACTAGAAACGGTGGCGTCATTGCATGGATTGAAGGCAGTTTCATGTCTAGACCTTGCCTGTAATGGATCGAGTGAATCATAATTTGTGATAGATGTCCCGTTATCTAAAGATAACGATTGCGTGATCCATGAACTTCAGGCTTGGTAAGAAGTTTTCTAAAGTGAGATCAAACTTTAGAGCAATCGCCGATCTCTTACAATTCACTCCAGATCCATTATTGTTGATAATTGTAATTAAGAATTCAATTTAGTACATCGCTCAAATTTCCTTTGGAGCACTCTTTGGCTTACTCACTCCTCCTCGCTAAGACATGTTGATGGGATCTCATTAGAGAATAGAGAGAGGTGGAAATCTTCCCTATATTTTAGAGTAAGAAGGTGTAATTTTGGGCAGGGATCACTAAATTGATGTTGGCGTACTTGCACTGTTGCACGTCATGATCCATTCTTTTCTTTTGCCAATCATTTCACGCAGGTTTATTCCCTTTCCTTTTGTGAGGAAGACAAAAGGAACATATTCATGCTGGCCAAATTCGTTTTGTCACGAAGTGAAGTGGGCGTGGGTGCTCCTGTAGGAAAGAGGCTTTTTAGATTTGAGTGGATGGGGAAGATCACTAGTGGCTTTTTGGAATTGCGATACTTCCATTTGGGGGCCCTACTTCCATTTGGTCATTCGAATTTGGCACAAGTGCCTTCAGCCCCCCACTTCGCCGTCGGCCAACAGCACATGGCTTCAAATCCTAAATACCCTCTCTCTCTCTCTCTCTCTCTCTCTCTCTCTCTTTTTCTCTCTCTCCTTCACTTACCAATTCCTAAACTTATTAAGCCGAACGGTCATGATTAGTTCAGTGATCAAGCGCTTCGTCTTTCTTTAAAGAGATTGTAAATTTGAGCTGTTGTGCACTTGAGCACTATAATCTTGTAGAGAGAGTTGCAAGTTATGATTGTGCAAGGGGAATTGCTATTGGCAGACTCGGCAACCTTGACTCTCAAGATATGGACAGTGTTGAGTAGTTATAGCTTTTGAGAGGTGTGTGCAATTGTATGATGGTTCGTAATGAATCAAACTCTCACATCAAATATGCACGAATAAACTAAGCAACTCATATTGTCACGATTGACTATATTCATCTCGTCCCTAACTCAGAGAAACTCTAAAGAGAGAAGTTTTGAAATGTATTGTATTTGTGAATGAGATATTAATGAAGGGAGATGAGGCCTCTAAATATAAAAGGTTGACCGTAACTGAAGATCTCCTTTTGGTCTAACTATTAACTAGTACATTTATTATATATATGTACATTATTGTACCACTTGCTCTCAGGAATATTTTAGAATATTCGAGAAATCCCTTGACTTTGGGAGATAGGTTGAGAGTTGCTTCACGCATCAGTCACTTGCCTTTGAATCAGTCGATTCATTAGGCCACGACACACACACACACCCTCTTTCATTTCATCTTTTATTTATAAAGAAAAACAAGTTAATCCAAGAAGGTGGTGAAGAGCTCGGATGCAAGAGGACACACGAGTCAATCCCTCATTCCCTGAGCCTCCACTTTTGTGTCTTTTTGTGTATGTGGGTGCTGAGCCTCCCATGCGTCCCACTGTTGGCACCTAATAATGGAAATCAAGATTCAAAGCGCTTATTGGGCACCCAAAGCCATCGCGGACACTTCGAGCCCTGTCCTCTTTCTCTAATGGCCCGAGCAATTAAGCTTTTGCAAAAGCTGAGGACTGGGAAAGCGAAAGAGCAACTAAATGCAGTCATCGGATGGCTAATCAAAGACCGCGACCACCCTTCTCGGGATTAATTCCGCCACGACCCGACCCGTCTCGTCATCATCGTCATCGAGTTCTCGATGCTCAGATGCAGGTTGAATATGGCGACCACGCGATTCTACTACCCTTTTCAGGGGACTGATCGGGGTATCGGTACACATAAAGGTATTGATAAGAAACAAATTTGATATGTTGCTCCGGCAAATTTAGCTCTACATGATCACCTAAGAAGAGTTCTTGCACTTGGACACTAGTGCAACATGGTGTCCCCATTTCAATCAATTGGATAGATTGGGTCTAGACAATAACAGGAGGCTTCGGTTGCTTTCAGTACGATTGATTGCTCCGTATCAATCGTACGATCGCCTTTGAAAATTCCATGTCACATTTTCGACGGCCAGCTACATCTTTGATGAAATTAATGGCAAGGACGTGATGTGGACTGTTCATTCTGAGTTTATACAGTGACTTTCGTGAAAACCTTTTTTTTTTTTTTTTTTTCCGGTACCACGATGCCCACTAGACCTGGAGCTTGTGACTCAAAAAGTAAGAATTTCACCACGAAGCACGAGCGCACTAAAAAGGACAAGGGACGATCCATTGGAGATTTTGCAAGCTCGCTATGATGTGGTTTTGAATATGGCGACTCGGCCCGTACCAGGCCGGGAGGACAAGTGGGCGGGAGTGGGCCGGGGCTCGTGATCGGCCCTCCCAAGGCCCCAAACGGCGTCGTGCTTTTTTTTAGGTAGTGGGCTCCAGTGGCGGATTTCGGCCCGGCCCAGCCAGCCCAAAGCGCACCGTCTGAACGGTGAAGATCTCTCGCCGTGGACGCTGGACAGTGGACTTTGACCCGGAAAGAGAGAGAGAGAGAGAGTCCGAGAGGGGGGTGTGGCAGCTCAGTGCTGGTCTTCTCCTTCCCTCTCCTTCGTCCGTCTGTCTCCATTCTCGTCGGTCGTCTCCCGGGCAAACGCTTTTGCTCCCCCCCCACAACATCCGCGCAATTCTCCGAAGACCCTTCTCGACTTTCTCTCTTTTGGGTCGTCAAAGGTGAACCCTTTTCTCTCCTCCTTTTTTGTTCTTTTTTCGTCTCGATTGAAATCTTTTCGTCTTTTCCTTCCTTTTTTCGCTCGTCGTCCGCGTTTTCTTTGCGCTCATTGGTCTCCAATGGCGTCCCTCTGACGGCGCCCTTTGACTCGGTCTCGTGAGTTCTCAATGTCCGTCGCTCTTGGCTTTTTGGCTTTCGCTGGTCGAGCGTGTTGTCTTGTCGCTCGATTGTTGTCTGGGATTCTTGCTGCCTGAACTCTCATTCCGCTCTCTCTCTGCTTTGTTTCTGCATATGGGTTCGTGGCGTGGCGATTTGTTTGTCGACAGCCTGGCGATTCGATCCCAGTGGGCTGAGGCTGAGGCTGAGGCTAAGGCGGCGATCCGCAATCGGTGCTGCCCCCGATAAGATCATCTGGGTATAAATGCGGAAAGCGCATTGAACTGGATTTCTGTTTGCTTGATGGTTCGGGAAAGGTCTCGACTTTGGCCTCTTTGATCTTGTAAATACGTCGGTGATTCAAGTTCTAGCTTCGGTGTTGAGAACTGAGGCGGATATAAATTAAGTCGGAGTTAAGTGTTTGCTTTCTCCCAATGGGTGGTTTTTGCTCGAGGAGATCCAGTGTAGATAATGCTCCCAGTGGAAGCCTTACGAATGTAGACGGTACTTCTAGTAATGACTCCAATGTCCATCTGTCTGGTGCAATGCCTAAGAGTGGAAACCACATTCCGATTCCGTCCTCAGGTGGGGAGGATGGGGATGGGGAATCGCGGGAGCCCATCTCGTCTTCTGCAGAGAATGCGGTTTCACATAGTTTGAGTTCGGAAGATCATTACGATGGTATTCCGCGCCTGCCAAGGGCATCGTCGCAGAAATCTAGATCGACCAGGCCTAAGCAAGTGGCGGTTGCTACGGTGAGTCAATTTTGTGTTTTCTTATCGCTGTTATTCTTTCTCTCCCCTCTTTTCCATGGCATACCGAGACATCATGGGTAAGCATTTACAGGTTACAGCTTCCTCCCGTTTCACTAGGCCAGTGATTGCTTTATTTCCTGCTTGTATGTATACATGTATTGGATTGTGGGCTTTCAATCTTATTGCATGTCCTTTAATGAATTGTATTCTTTGGATGGTAGGTATCAGAAGTTGGCACACTTTTAGGAAAAGCTGGAGGGAAGGCGGTAGAAGTTTTAGACACGCTTGGAAGTAGCATGACGAACCTGAATCTTAATAGCGGTTTTACCTCGGGAGTGACTACAAAAGGAAACAAAATAGTGATCTTGGCTTTTGAGGTTGCAAATACAATTGTAAAGGGTGCTAATCTTATGCTATCCCTCTCGAAGGATAACATCAAGCATTTGAAAGAAGTGGTGCTTCCCTCGGAAGGTGTGCAAAATCTAATATCAAAAGACATGGATAGACTTCTAAGGATCGCTGCAGCAGACAAAAGGTAGGAGCTGCATCGACAACGCTTGCTTTCTCAAGATCCTGCTGTATATCATATTTAAGTAGTTTATATGCTAACAAATGTCACAATTGTGGTTCTTTTCGTATTATCGAACAGAGAGGAGCTGAAAGTTTTCTCTGGAGAGGTGGTTCGATTTGGCAATCGTTGTAAAGATCCTCAGTGGCACAATTTAGATCGATATTTTGAGAAGTAATCCCCGTACATCAAGCTATTTTGGCTTGTATAGTATCTTTGCAAATGTGGGACAATGCCTCTTTCTTTGTTGTACTTAGGTTGGATTCAGAGTTTACATCCGAAAAGTTAACGATGGAGGAGGCGGAGAGGACAATGCAGCAACTGATGGATCTAGTTCAGTACACAGCTGTGAGTATTCCAATATCGTATTTACTTGTCAATGTGCTACTTCGATGGTGAAAAGAAATATGAACAATGCATATTTAGCTGTAAGGATGTTCTCTCTCGTCATGATTTTTATGTCACAATGACTTATTGGGATCAAGGAATGCAGTTGGTAGGATGTAGGGGTGTGCAACCGGACCGGGTATACCCAGTTCCCAAACCGGCCCACCTAGAAAATAGGGTCGGGAACTGGTTCCCAAAATTCTGAACCGGTTTAAATCAGTCCGGGAACAGATTCCGAGTGATTACCCACCTGGAAACCGGTTCCTAGACTGGTTTTGGAATCGGTTCCAACCGATTTTGTAAGTAGAGGTCCAAAACCCATTTTTTTTTTTTTCCGCTGATTTCTATTCTTACTTTTGCAATAACACGGCGTTTTTCCTCTTGGCTCTTTCAAACACGCACAACACTCCTCTTTTGTCATTTCTCTTTCTCACTTGCTTCCCTCCCTCACCGACTCCCTCTCGCACTGTCCGATGGACGGATGGTGCTCGTCGTTGCCAAATTCTTGTGTATCATATGGATTGGCTCGCCTAATTTCTCTTTTTTAGGACGAGTTATGCTTGTATAAATGAGTAACTTCATGTAGTAGTTGTAGGAATAATACTAATATTAAACTTATGTTTGTTGCTAATTTTTTGCCTTATGATTTTATTTATTATAATTAGCCTTGTGGATACTTAATTTTTCGTTTAGTCAAAAAGTTCATGGATTTATTTATTACAAGTGCTTAATGTTTCAATACAAATTAGGAATATTACGTTATTTTCTCGTGTATTAATATAAAATTCGAAGTCGTATAAGATATCGGGAGATTGCAAAATAAGTTCCAGTGGAAACAAAGTTGACCTTGGAACCGGATCGGAAAACCAGGGTGGGCCGGGTATAGGGTCCAATACAAACAGGGTCGGATATAGGGTCCAGAAAAGAGGAACTGGTTATAACAAGGTCGGGTACAAGGTCTAGGTCTAGACCCTACCCACCTTGGACCCGATCACCCCTAGTAGGATGTTTCTTAATGCCAACTGAGTATAGGTGAGGAGATTTTAATGTTTCCTGCCTAGAAGGCTTAGAATAAGTGATGTATTCTCCTTTTAATCTTGGAACTGATCTGTGACTCCTCTGAAATAAAATATTTGGCCATGCACGATGTCCTTGGCCGTTGTTGTGTAGTTTTTTCCCCAAACCCTGGTGCAATGTTGTAATCACTGAACTCTTAGATTTCTGTATGATTCAGTTTCTGGTCTTTTTTTATTCATCTTTTAGAACAAGATTTGAGAGGAAGCAATGACAATGACTGGTCCTTCACATTTGGTGGCAGGAATTGTATCATGAGTTGCATGCCTTAGACAGATTTGAGCAAGATTATCAGCGCAAGCTCCAGGAAGAGGATAACCCGAATGCTACTCAAAAAGGTAAGTCATACTTCGAAATATCATTACCATAAAACTGCCTGACTGATGATCAGAAAAACAGAAAATTGCCTTACTGGAATCACACGATTGTTTTTTTTTTTTTTTTGGTGAAAAGGAATCACACGATTGTTGGTTTTCACTTATCTGAGAATTTGTAGCCATTACTTTAATCTATCTAAGTTTTACACATTCCAGTTGACTTTTGATGTTGGCAATTTGTAACATGTTGGTTTGGAATCAAATGCCTTTTTTTTTTTTTTTTTTTTTTTTTATCTAAAGTGGCTGTTGGATGTTCTTTCCGATGTTGCATCTATAATCAACGGGATGTTATTTTGAGTCTACCTTGTTGTTCAGTTATGGTTTTTGAAGTCAATATTTCTATGGATGGGGCAATTGAATGAGATCACATCAATACGAGTTTCTCGTCATACATGCATTTTGTTTTCCTAGAAATGCTTTGGCTTGTGTCAATTTGGCCTGTTGAAGATCTGAGCTACTGGAATACAAAATGTCTTATGTAAGATTATTTTTCGACTTACTTTTTGTGGTTTGACATATAGGAGACAGCCTGACGATATTGAGGGCAGAGTTGAAGAGCCAGAGGAAGCATGTAAGGAGTTTGAAGAAAAAATCGCTTTGGTCAAGGATTTTGGAAGAGGTGTGAGTTCGTACTGCTTTAGCTTTTTCTATTTTATGCTGGAGGTTTTCTCATCCCCCTCATGATATCAATCGTCAAGTATGCAAATGGAACGTTAACTTTCTTGGATGACTTATAAGTACAAAGAGAGTTCTTGGTACTAATGTAATGGTTGATTCACTTTGCTCTTTGTACCTATGGGGACATCCAGATTGTGATTGTTGTCATAATTGATGATGATTATGCTATAGTTCAATATTTGAAGCTAAGATAAAAAGTTGTCTTTTTAGTTCATGAAGAATAAAAGTCTTGTGCCTGCAGTCGGCAGGAAGTAGTCTTCAAACCAACTCATACAGTCATGTTTGTTTATTACTTTCAAAGATTTGAACTCCTTGTGCTTGAAATTCTTGCAATGACATTCCAAATGGACATTCTCATCTTGTGCAATTATCTATGCATCATATACTGGTATGAGAAGACAAAGTTGTCTTTGTTTTGTAGGTAATGGAGAAGCTTGTTGATATAGTTCATTTCCTACATTCGGAGATTCACGAAGCCTTTGGTACTGCTGGTATGCTTTAAAATGATTATTTCTTATGCTCTAAGCAAGGTCATCTTATAGTCAATTTTAGTTATTATGTGGGAGGGATTGGTCACTCATGTAATTTCTCTCATATGACGTTGCAGATTCTGATAAATCCTCAAAAGGTTCTGCAAGCAACTCTAAAACGTTGGGTTCTGCTGGTCTTGCTTTACATTATGCGAATATTATTGGTCAAATCGATACTCTTGTGAGTTCACAATTCAATCTGATGCTGAATACTCTGATCGTTCATGTTTCCTATTATTGTGTTTGTGCTCCTTAGCAAGAACCGTGAAAGCAAAAAGGAAAAGGAAAACTAGGTCCTTGCTGAGTATTGCTTTTCATTTGCCAAAAAAGTTGCATTCTCAATGGAGGTTGCCATCTTCAGCTGTTCCATAAGCCACTAACAGAAACTTCTCTTTATTGTTTGCCCATGGCTAGTGTGGGTTGTCAACGTGCATATACGATCTCCACATAATCAACAAAACTTGTTCAGCCATAGTTGTACCAAAGATTTATATAGGCAAACTGGTATAAGAGGGTAACCTAGGAAAACCGTGATGTTGCTGTTCGTTTAAAAATTATATAGCAATGGACTATAAATGAAGATGTAAAAACAGTTGATGTAGATGAGCCACCTTGAATCATGATTAATAGAATTAGTTTTAAAAAAAACCATTATTCTGATAAAGAAGCATATTTCTAGCAAATTTTAGGTCCAGTCCCAATTCTGCTCTAGACATTTTTTTGTCTAAAAAAAAAACCTAAAACTTTAGGTTCAGTCTCAAATCTGCCTTGAACTTTGTTTTGTTAAAAAAAAAAAATCACAAACTTCCAATCTTTTCTAAAATCTACCCCATTGCCCTGTCCTAACTTGACGTGGCAATCCCACATTGATAACACTTCTACATCAGCAAGGTGATAAGGAAAATTATCCCCAAAATGAAACCATTCTAGGATATGAAAATTAGAGACAACTAACAGCAATTTTTGAATGGAGGGCTGATGGGGGCAAATTTGGGACTAGAATAAAAGTTAATGATTTTCTTTTAGAAAAAAAAAGTTCGGGGTAGATGTGGGTCTGGACATAAAGTTGGGGATCTGTTTTTTTAGACAAACAAAATTTTGGGGCAGATTTTGACTGACCTGAAGTGTAGGTTTGTCTTTATTAGACAAAAAAAATTCAGGGCAAAATTGGGACTAGACTTAAAGTTGGGCTTCATTTAGGGCGTTAGGTTGTATTATTAGCTAATATACAGTTTCCCTGTTTCGCATTTTTCAGTAAATAGAAATGGAAAAAAGGTGTATTCTCATGTTAACAACTAAAATCTCGACTAAATCAGGTATCCCGATCGGGTTCTGTACCTCCTAATTCAAGAGAGGCTTTATACCAAGGTCTACCTGTTCATGTGAAGACAGCATTTCGCTCAAAGTTACAGTCATTTCGATCTGTAGAAGAGGTATCAACTTTCTACATTGTGGTGGGAATGTCCTTTAAAATCCTGAGGAGACTGATGAGAGAATCTCTCATTGTTCATCAACTTGTTATTTTGTCACTTTCCCCTTCCTTTCATAGTTATTACAAGCTACGTTGATCATTTGCAATGGTTGACTGCAGCTTTCTATACCACAAATTAAAGGAGAAATGGAAAAGACGTTGCAGTGGCTTGCTCCTCTTGCCACTAATACTACAAAGTAAGACTATTTTAGAAAAGTGATCAAGTAAGACTATTTTAGAAAGGTGATCATTTTGTTTTCATGGTTGCTCATCTCATATTCTCCTGAATCTGTCTTATACCTAGGAGGCATGCTTACCATTTTGTAAAGCAGTAGCTTAGGGCCCCCTCGGTATAAAATGTCAAATGTCTACGTGCCTTCTCAGTTGTGCTGGAGCTGCTGTTTCTGGAGTACCATCAATCATTATATCTGATACTATATGCTGTCGTTTTCTGGTTGTCCTGTTTTAATGGTGTCGAAGTACATTCTCTTGGTTCTCCACAACTCACTTTTGTTTGGCAAAGCAATTATTCTATTTTGATTCATTTCTTTATCTCAAACATTGTTGACAGAGCCCATCATGGCTTTGGTTGGGTCGGAGAATGGGCAAACACGGGGTGAGTTTCGATAATTTAAAGCTCTGCCCTTTTCTCTTCCGCCATGACTTTATAGTCAATCTTTTAATGTGATTTTTAGATCCGACCTGAACAGGAAACCTACTGGCCAGAATGACTTGCTCCGCATTGAGACTCTACACCATGCAGATAAGGAAAAGACTGATGTCTACATTCTTGAGCTGGTGGTGTGGCTTCACCATCTTGTAAGCCAGGCTAGGGCTTCTAATGGTGGATTCAGATCTCCTATTAAATCTCCTATTCGGTCTCCCAATCAAAGTACAGTCCAGATATCTATGCACAGTAAGCCTCTATCTCCATCGTCTGCTTTGACAGTTGAAGACCAAGAGATGCTTCGCGATGTGAACAAGCGGAAACTGTTGACCCCGGGAATAAGTAAGAGCCAAGAATTCGAGACTGCAAAAGTAAGGCTATCCAAACACCATAGACTGAGTAAAAGCAGTAGCCACTCCCCGACCGGGGAAAGCCATAGAGATCCATTTCCCCTTCGGAGGCCGTCTTCTGTTCCTATCATTGATTTCTATATCGACCGGATCAAAGCACTGGATGTGATTGATCGCGTGGACACCATTCGAGGCTGTTGACTCTGCCAAGCAAATAAGGGGGCCGAGTCGAGGTCTTTTGCCTTAAGGGGTGGTAAGTCTGCCGCCTCTCTGTTTTGGGTGCTTTGTCAATGGTGAAGTCTGCATTGCTCAAGCTAGTCTGCAGATGAAGATGAAGCCCAAGGAGTTGCTTTCAGCGGTGCAATGAGCGGCTCTTCTGTGTAAAACCTCGGTGTCAGCTTCATCTCACTTGTCCTTTGGAGGAGGTAGCGTTATAATTTTGTCAATCCTCCTGGATGTACAGAGACAGAGAAGTACTTGGTCATTCTGCAGATGTTTCTCAGCTCATGGTTCTGTTTCTATATATAATTTCCTTGTTCTGCCTCGTTACATCTCTTAAACAAATCCACAACTCCTCAACGTCCGATGCTCATCGACAACGTCATGGATGACGGAGCTGAGAGTAGCCTGCTCTGCATTCGATCTCAGCAGAAGCAAGCGAAAAACAACTGGGCACGACTCGATGGGTGTACCGATGTGCGCACTCGAACTCGGCCAGAACACAGACAGAGCGGAGATAGCTCCGGCTCAAAACTCCGAGCTTCAACCGGCTTCTGTCGAAAATGTCGGTTCGAATCCGAGCTGTGGACGGTGGGGGCCTCGCCGGAATCTGCTTTCCGCCCGATGCCGACGTGGACTCGGCCCGCCCAATTTGGCCCATAAAAACTAGGGAACAGCTCTGACTCTTTTTGGGCGATGATTCCAATGGAATAGCCGAGAGGTCAATTCCCCATTCCCCCCTCGATGTCCCTCGCATTCATTCGATGCTGCTGACGTGGCGATCCCCCATTGCCGAACACAAAGACGCCGCTTCGGTGAGCTCCAACAACCAACCGTCCATCCATCGAACGCCGCCGTTTCAAGCCTAACCGAAACGAAGTGCGCACAAAATCCAAAGCCCAAAATTTTTGGAAAAAGAGAGAGCGAGAGAGAGAGAGAGAGAGAGAGAGAGCGCGAGCGATTCTCACCTTCTTCTTCTTCTTCTTCTTCTTCTTCTTCTTCTTCATCTTTCGTCATTCTTCGATGATGGATCGCGCGAGCTCGGCGGAGAGCTGCGGCGGCGCGTGCGCTTACGGCCTCCTGCTCAGCGCGCTCTCCCTCGTTCCGATCTGGCACTACGCCCTGGCCGCTTGCCTCGGGTTCGTCGTCGTCCTCTACCGCTTCCTCGAGTGCCACCTCTTCGAGGACCTCGTCTCTCGCCTCCGGTCCTCCCCTCCTCAGTTCACGTTCAACTCCTCCTCCGACGTCTACGCCGCCGTCGTCTCCAAGTGCCGGATTCTCCACGGAAAGTAATCCACCTCGCTTCTCCCTCCCCCTCTCTCTTTCTCTCTCTGTGAGTCGATGGCGATGTTTCGTATTTGGTGAGGGAATGCGTGCGTAAAGATTTTTGGATGTCGCGATTCGTTTTTCCGTCTATGGCGGACAAATCGAGGGGGGATAGAAGCGGGAACGAACTTGCTCGATCGATCTTGATGTGGATTGTGAACGTGAGCGTTGAGAAACGGAACTCTGTTGCGGAAGATTTGCTGAGCTGCCTTGACTAATTTGGAAAGCACGCAGGTACTTGGCGACTCCATGGCTTGCGAGTCCTCATCTTCAGACCGTGTTTCTTAATTTCTTTGGGAGGCCTCCGTCTTTCAGCTACAGAAGGTGATGCGACTTTGAAATCATATTGTTATGTTATCCAGAACGAAGCTGTAAACTAAGCATTTTACTAGGTGAAGCCTCCTTCGTGGAGCAGTCGCTGTCGAATACGTATGTCTTTCACTTGTAGTGTTGCGCTATGCCACCAAAGCAAATGATTAAAAAATAGTTTATTTCTGGTGTCAAGTGATAGAATCAACCACCTCTTTCTGACGGGGTTTGCTTTCTGCTGGTGTTCTAGAAAATGCAGCAGCCCTGGTATAATGTGCTTGTTTACTGAGAACGGCTAGTGCAAATGTATGAACTTTCAATAACTTGCCTCTGATTTCATGGGCTTTTACGTGCCAATATTTACTACATTTCACATGCTCATAATTCAGTATAAATGTCACAGAGTTGGCTTGGTCTTTGTGAGGACAAAATAAAGCTTTAGATAAACTGTCAAGGAGAATCATTTTGCGAAAGATGTTCAATTAGGAAGGAGTTTGTTGAAGTCTGGGAAAAAAAGAACAAGAGCTTAATAATAGTGGCCTCTTGAAGACACTCTGGAGGATGTGGTGTTTGATGGAGTGCAATGGCAAGAATAATTCTTGTGGCTGAACTTGCTGAGTGGGAGATTTAGTGGTTGTTGCTGATAAGTGACAACAGTCGTTCAATTGTTGTTAGTTTTCAATAATTTTTTTTATTTAAGCTTTTACTCAAACTCATCTAGGTAAAGATTGATTAGAGATTTTGACTGCAATTTCTATAATGCTTTTGGTTTTTCGTTGCTGATTAGTTTACTCCCGGTCACTCTTTTAAGTAGGGGAGCTTTGCTGTTTGTTTATCATGATAGTATCTTAAATCATATCTCTGCTTTTTTTCTTTCATAGTTCCCTTTGCAATTATTTGATAAACAGAACTCCAGTGACAAGTAAACTGGGCAATTACGTTTGTGTCAGTATGATTTAAAAAATCTACACCTGCTTTTCCTTGCAGGCAAATGTTTCGTACTTCTGATGGGGGGACAATTGCTTTAGATTGGGTATTGAGTTCAGATGGTGAGTCCGAGGATCTTATTGTTGAACATCATAAGTTCCTTACACTTCTGGAATAATTTCTTTTTCATTTTCTTGTCATCTCTACTATATTGTTTCATTGGATTGGTCAATTGTCTAGCACTTTCAACTCCCAGGTCGTTGCTCTAAACTATATAAGTATCATTCCTTATACAGAAGCAATATGAGGCATATTCAGTTGTTACCTATCCACAGCCAATAAAAATGAACTATTTGCCATTTACCATCTCAAACTAGGGTAGAACTTGCAGAAGATTCGATCAACTTTCCCTTATTAATTAGTTATATGCCTCTCCTTGTACTTTAAATACTTAATTTAAGTCAAGTGCAGACCATGTAATTCTTGCTCATTTACTAAATTACCAACTCAACTCTGTGCAGTCACTGCACATGTTGATTACCTTCAGCAAATGACGCTGATGAATCTTTGCAGTGTCTGGAGGTGCCTTTCACAGGGAAAGTTCCATTTCAAAAGATGATACGACTCCCATTGTGGTGGTGGTTCCTGGCTTAACAAGTGATTCTTGTTCTGCTGTAAGTACCATCCCTAGACGAAACCCAAAATTCTCGACAGTGTTCTTGTACTATCAATCTGTGATCAGTTGAAGTCTATCTAAGGACTTAAAGTTCTGAACCTCGTCAACTTTTCTAAATGGCAAAAGGATCTCAAAGAATTAAGTTCCAAGAATGTGGATTCTTTTGGTGTTGCTAGAACAATTGTTTACTTTAATTATCAATTGGCAATATCCTTGTTGTTCTGTTATCAGCATAGTGGTTACATAGGATGGGTGATTTCTCTATAATGTGCGTGGCTTCCATTTTTCCTTTGATTGATGGATAATACGAGTGCCATTGCTTATTATAGGTCCGCCAATCAGTAGCAGCTTTATTTGGGTAGTGATCACGAGTAGTTCTTGCTCATTTTTTGGCAAAATTTTATAGCAATCTGCAATCTGAACCAACTTACACAGAGCCATTCTGATTCTTTTCAATTGAGTGAATGAAGTTTGCCTGATTTGTAATTGCAGAATGGTAACCCAAAATAATTATGTAATTTCCCAGTAAACCAGGTATCAGACGAAAAAAGTTTATGTGACAGCACATGCATAATGCTTCAAGTGGCCCTTCTTTCATGCCCTTGGACCATTAACTTTGCCTAACAATTGGGAAGGAAGCTTTTTTAACACAGATTTACTTGTAAAGCTTTTGTTTATTGGCATTAAATGAACAAGTATAGATTATGTCTTTTGATTTCTCTTGCAGTATTTAAAGCATCTTGCTTTTAACACTGCCAAAAGCGGGTGGAATGTTGTTGTGAGCAACCATCGGGGACTAGGTGGCGTGTCAGTTACGGTAAGTTTTAATGAAGCTAGAAGGTTAATGATTCATAGTAGAAGGAAGATTGTACAATTGATGATGTGGCTTCATGATGCTTCATACTTATTAGTTTGACAGCAGTCTATCGTCTGTCTAATTTGCTTGTTTCTGCTTTCTCTTATTTTACTCTCTTAAATGAAATTCTGCATTCAGCTGCACTAGCTTAGTCTCTTTCAAGTCCTATTGTTCCGAAGGTTGGACAGGTAACTATTTGCTATTAAAGGAGTGAAGTCAAGGAATTTCACGTTTTTCAATTGAGGAAAACGTACATTGTATTATTCAATAAAGTTTAATATATATACATCAAAATAAACCCTAAAAGTGGTAAAGATCCATTTACCCTTCTTACTTCTAACACTTACTCTCAAGCTAGAGGATAAATATTAATCATGCTCAGCTTGCTACAAAGATGTTCTATCCTCCCATTACCCAAGGATTTAGTGAAGATATCTGCAAGTTGTTCGCTGGTTCGAATATGACTAGGAAGAATTACTCAATTTTGCAACTTCTTTTGGATAAAATGACAGTCAACTCAATGTGTTTTGTTCTCTTATAAAACTTGGGGTTGGAAGCTATATGCATTGCAGCTTTATTATCGCACCATAGAGTCATGGGTACTAAATCTTTAAAGCCTAACTTAGTCAATAACTGTTGAATCCACACTAATTTACATGTCACTTGTGCCATGGCTCTATATTCTGACTCAGCATTGGAGCGGGGAAAAAGGTTTTGTTTATTACTTTTTCATGATACCATATTTCTTCCGACTAAGGTACAATACCCAGTAGTTGATCTTCTATCATCTGGAGATCCAGCCCAATCAGCATCAGAAAAACCTTCAACCTTGATATGACCATGGTTTTGATAGACAATTCATTTCCCCGAAGCTTTCTTCAAGTGTCTCAATATTCAAATAATTGCATCCCAGTGAGATGTACGAGGGGAAGACAAAAACTAGCTTACTACACTAACGAGAAAACCAATGTCTGGTCGAGTAACTGTAAGATAATTCAGCTTACCTACCAGTCTTCTATATCTCTCGGGATTATTAAGAATTTCTCATCCATCAGCAACTAATTTAACCCCTTGTTCCATGGGTGAATTAAGAGGCTTTGATTCCAACATACCTGTCTTAGTGAGCAAATCCAAAACATATTTTCACTGTGATAGAACAATACCTTTCTGTGATTGCACCACTTCAATTCCTAGGAAATATTTCAATTTTCCTAAGTCCTTAGTTTAAAACTGTTGCTAAAGATAGGTTTTTAGCTCAGCTATACCAACCAAGTCATCTCCCGTGATGATAATATCATTAACATACACAATCAAGAATAGTTTGCCTCCCCCTGATTGTTTATAAAAAAAGAAATGATTATTTCCACATCTTGATAGCCCAAAATACAGTACAACCTCAGAAAATCTTCCAAACCATGCCTGTGGAGATTGTTTCAAACCATATAAAGACTTTTTTAATTTGCAAACTAGTCTAGACTCCCCCCTGAGTAACAAATCCCGAAGGTTGCTCCATATAAATTTCTTCATGAAAAGTGCCATGTAAGAAAGCATTCTTAATATCAAGCTGAAATAAAGGCCAGTTATATGTTGCAGCAAGAGATCAAAATACGAACAAAAGTAAGCTTGGCAATAGGAGAAAAAGTGTCTAGATAGTCAACCTTATACATCTGAGCATACCTTTTGATAACAAGTCTTGCTTTTAAACGAGCAAGAGAACCATCGGGGTTAACTTTTACAGCATATACCCATCGACAACCAATAGCAATTTTGCCTAGAGGAAGTGGTACTAAGTCCCAAGTTTGATTAATCTTGAGAGCCTTTAAATGTTCTTCCATTGCTGTCCTCCAGCCAGAACTTTGTAATGCCTTAGCGATAAACTTGGGGACAGGATATTGTTCAATAGTAGTTAAAAAAGCTCGAAAAGTAGGAGACAAAGAAGATTGTGAAATAAAATTTGCAATAGAATGTTGAGTACAAGTACGTGTACCTTTGCGATAAGCAATAGGAAGATCAAGATCAAATGCAAGTGGAGGGTCAGCTAATGGCGGATCTGGAGCAGAAGATGACGTAGTAGTAATAGGAGGAGCGGGGGGAGCAGTAGTGACATGAGGACGTTGAGTATAAACTTGGAGAGGAGGTGGTTTCTCTGTAGATACTAGTGATACAATTGGAATGGTAGACCAATGGTGGTCACATACAAGTCTTCATCCAATTCAGACACATCAATTGGAATATTATGATAAGGAATTGATTCAAAAAATGAAACATCAGCTGTTATAAAATATTTTCTCAGTAATGGAAAATAATAGTGATATCCGTTTTGAGTGTGGGAATAACCCATAAACATACACTTGATTTCCTTGGGATCAAGTTTTGATACTCAGTCGATGATCATGAACAAAAAGACACAACCAAAGATACGGGGTGGGAGGACAAATCGTGGTTTATTAGGAAACAAAGTGGAAAAAGGAATACCACCTTGCAAAACAGAAGAAGGCATGTGATTAATGAGATAACATGCAGTTACAACATTATACCAAAAGGTTTTGGGGATCTTCATCTCAAATAACATGGATCTAGTAACTTCCAATAAATGCCTATTCTTCATTTCAGCAATACCATTCTGTTGTGAAGTATCAGAACATGAAGATTCATGGATTATACCATGTTGAGTCATATCAGAAAAAGATGTGGAAAAGTACTTTTTAGCATTATCATTACGCAGAACTTTAATATGCATGCCAAATTGAGTATACATTTCGGATATAAATGCACGAAAAATAGAAAATAATTTTGAACAGTCTTTCATTAAATATAACCAAGTAACTCTAGAATAGTCATTAACAAAAGTAACAAAATATTTGAAACCCGAATTAGAAACCACATGACATGGATCCCAAATATCTGAATGAACTAATAAGAAAGGAGATGCTGCTCGTTTAATGACTTGAGGTGTGTAACTAACACGATGTAATTTGCTAAGTTGGCATGACTCGCACTCTAGACTAGAAAGAGATTGAAAACTAGAATCTAACTTTTGAAGACTACGTGGAGAAGGATGACCAAGACAACAATGGATTTGATGTGGGGATGCAACACTTGAGCAAGCAATTGAAGAAGCATCTTCAAGTACATATAGCCCCCCTTCCTCACGTCTTCTACCAATCGTCTTTTTCGTAGCTAGATCTTAGAAAATACAAGAATTTGGATAAAAAGTTACTGAACACAGAAAGTTTTTGGTTAACTTACTAATAGACATGAGAATAAATGGAAATTGTGGAAGATAAAGCACTAAGGACAACGGCAATGAAGGAGTTGGGTTAACAGTGCCAATTCCCTTAACATGTGTAGGTGATTTATTGGCTGGAGTAACTACAGACGAAGACGGAGAAAGAGAGGAAAATATACTTAAAAGACCTGACATGTGATCAGAAGCTCCTGAATCAATGATCCAAGGACGAGAAGTAGCCGAAAGGCATGCAGTAACATTACCTGTCTGTGCCAAAGTAACAGTGGAAGAAATAGGTCGTGAGATTTGAGATTATTTGTACCAAGCATATTCTTCACCAGACATAACCATTACCTTGTCTTCAGATGACTGTGGAGTAGAGTCAATATTAGACACCGTATTAGCGAACTAGTGCTGTTGCCCTAGTCTCCCATGTAGCTTGTAACAAAATTTTTGAATATGACCAGGTTTGCCACAGTAATGACAAACTCGTGTAGTCCTCGAATTGTCAGTAGATATGTGAAATTATCCATAAGGATGCCGATGATCTTGACCTCTCCCTATTCCTATGCCTCGGCCTCCTCCTCGGACACCACGCCCACTATATCCGCCACGGTTTCCTCCATCACTCTTATTACTACTACCAGTTCGAGTTTGGGACATAAGAGCTGTACTCCCCACTATAAATGTAGTATCCTGAGAAGACTCACGTGATACTCGAAGAACTCGAGTAAACGTATCTGTGAGTGACGCTATAGTTTCTCTTCCAAGAATCTGAGACCTAACAGTTTCGTATTCAGAACCAAGACTTTCTAAGAATCCCATTACAGCCAATTATTCCCCCTGACGTTGCATTTGTTGAACATCAGCTGAAATAGGGAGAACGGTATTCAACTCCTCATACAATCTCTTAAAGTCTGCAAAGCATTGGGTAATAGAGCGTCCCTTCCTTTCAAATTGATAAAATTCCTATGATAGCTCATAAATCCATGACATTATTTTGGCCAGAATACAATATATTCAAATACTCCCATAGTTCTTTGACTGTATTAATATGAGTTACCATGTCAACTACATTACTCTCCATAGAATTTAGCATTTGACCAAGAATACGTGCATCAACACCATCCCAAGTTACATCATCTCTGGGCTTAAACTCAGTTAAGTGTCTATGTTGATTCCTGCTTGTCAAAATAAGGTTCACAATTTTCTTCAATTGGTGGAAGTTAGCACTACCTGCGAGCTTCTTATCAGTAATTCAATTAGACAGAGAAATCACCTCAGTCATCATAGTATTATTCTTCTCAAGATCTACTTCAATTGTACTCTTCGAGTGATCGCCCATTTTCCATGAGTGACAGAAAAATTCTCACAATAGCTTTCTTTAGATAACTCAGCCCCAACAAATCAATAATTCACCAAAATTGATAATATATCTCCATATAAAAGAGTCTCAATGACCCATAAATATCAGCAAATACGTTAAAATCAACTCATATATCTGCAATAATCAGCAACTCATATAGCCAGAGACATCCTTAAGAAACGACCCAAATCAACTCATATATTTCACCAAGAATCGGCAGCCTAGAAATAAGCAAACCTGCCACCAATATATATTTTTCAATGCTGGAGGCGACCAAAATCAGCAATTCAAGTCAGCGACCAGCACCCCAGCAACCAAAATCAATGACTAAAGTCAGCGACCAGCATCCCAGCAACCACAAGAGTTGCGTCAAGGGAACTGAGTGAACTAGAGAAGCTGCACAAGGGTGTAGCGTGAGATGGGCGAGCCGCATGAGGGTGCCCCACGAACTAGGTGAGCGTGAATTGCGTGAGGCGCGATTTCGCACGAGAGAGAACTCTTGTAAGGAAGAGTCGCGCAAGAAAAGGGACACACGGCGGAAACTAGCCGCGACGGTGACTGTTGCGGCGAGTGGCCAATGATGGTGATGGCAACTGTTCTAGCGTCTAGGGTTAAGCCCTAGGCTCAGATACCATGTGAGGAAAACATACATCGTATTATTCAATAAAGTTTAATATATATACATCAAAATAAACCCTAAAAGTGGTAAAGACCCATTTACCCTTCTTACTTCTAACATCAATATCTATATCCTTTTTGCAATGAGACATTTTGTATTTGATCTATCATATACTTAAACCATAAAAATTACCTGAGGTAGTTCTCTGATATAGTGTGGAAAAATTGTTAAACTTTCATGGTTTGCCTGCACATGTCAGTTTAGGCAAGTCAGTTTTTGCATGTAAGAAATTTGCTATACTGTGATCTTGAGTTTTATGGTAATAGATGCTAGCTCATCAAAGTATTAAGCCAGCTTTTGTTTCTCTCTCTTAGTGATTCTACTCTCCTATTCTGTTTAGATTTCATTTCTCATTTCCTGATACATTACAGCATATTTCCTGTTAACAACTTTTCATGAACTGCTGATTATAATATGATTCTAATATCTGCAGTCTGATTGCTTTTACAATGCTGGTTGGACTGAGGATGTCCGTGTGGTCATTGACTATCTGCATAACGAGTACCCAAAAGCTACTTTATTTGTCGTGGGAACTAGCATTGGGGCCAACATTTTGGTAACTTATATTTCTCATTGAATTCCAACTTTTGCAAGTTACTTTAAAAATGTTCAACAATTTCCATCACCAAAGGTCTATTTTGGGAGTGTTTTATTGTACATGATCCCCTTGTACTAAGAAGTTGCAGTATTCATTGCTTTTTGTTTATTTTTTCCATTAAAGCTTGCACAGTTCTTATGATGAGAATTTTCTTTTCAATCCAAGGATTTCTTTCCTTTATATATTCACAGTGGTTTCCAGTCAAGTATCTCTAGCTTTTATCCTTGGGAAAAAGAATATTTCTCATTTTTAGGGTCTCTCTGAGGATTAATGTTTATACTACGTATGGCGGCAATTTTAAGCAGTATCTCGACACAATAACTGTTTCAGGTAAAATATCTTGGAGAGGAAGGAGAGAATATTCCTGTTGCTGGTGCTGTTGCAGTTTGCTCACCATGGGATCTTTTGGTTAGTGTTCGACTTGACTAATTTGCCTAGAACTTGAACAATTATATATCTTCTGGTATCAAAGTAGGGCATAAGTAGTAGTCTTTTTGGAATGGAGAGAATCTTCCTGTTGGTGATGCTGTTGTAATTGGCTCGCCATGGGATTTTTTGGTTAGTTTTCAACTTGACATAATCTTACTAAACCTTGAGCAATTATATTTCTTCTGGTGTCAGAATAGGCAAAAGTAGTACTCTCTTTGGCACAAAGACCTTATAGTTTGCTATCAAAATTGAAAATTGAAAACAGGAAAAAGCACATGAAATGTTATTGGACACTGGTTGACAACATTTCATGACGCAACGTTTGAGAACATGTACAGCCCTTACATATTTTATGGCTGTACTGCTGCAGGAGTGTAGAGTTTCCTGTTATGTGTCTCCTGAGACGTATGAAATGGTGGGAGAGTTTTTCCTCTATTGTACTTCTGATGTTTATGAGACTGTGGAATGGAATTTTGGAAGATCCACTCTTTCTGCTTTTAGATACAACAGAAAATATAAGCCGTTCTTACTAGCTGTTATCTTTTTATTGACATCAAATTGTTGGATGCTGGTGGAACATGGATTCAAAAGGTTCATTGTCTATTATGTTTCAAACACAGGACCATATTTCACTATAATGTTTCAATAATTATGCCTTTTATTATCAAGAATATAGGTATTGCTGGTCTTTGAACTTGTGTGTTTTGAGTGCATTTTTACAGCTAAAGTTATCTTGCTCCTTCACAAGAATTAATGGTCTGAGTTGTCTTGTTGTGTCTCACCCATTTTCAACTCTTTGCTTTCTCTTCCACTGCCTTAGTATTTTTCATCTTTTCTAAGTCCATTTGTACCTTTTTTTGGAATGTTGTCAATCGCTATAAAAGTTCTAAATGTTGTCCTTCAACATTGGGCTTTCTTATCAGCTTCTCTGCATGCCTAAAGTAAGAAAGCCTTACTATCATTTCTTCTGCCCAATGGCTGATAATTTCCGCCAGGGGAAATGATATGAGAAATGGCATACACAATTCTTTCTTCTCTTCAATTTCAGTTATTTAAAAGCGGTATAGATAGTTTCTCGATCATGTGTATACAAGTGGAAGGAGCTGTTTGCTCTTATCTCTTGTTGCAGATCAGTTTAGAATTATCAGTAGATAACAGTGTTTCTGATATTACTGGAAGGAACTGTATGCTCTTCTTTTTTTGATGCAGATTGGTGATAGATTTATTAGTCGAGGACTGCGGCAGAAGCTCTATGATAGAGCACTTACCATTGGCCTTCAAGGCTATGCACAGTTGTATGTCATCTAAATCGAGTGAATCTTTCTTTGTAATTGAGCATTATTAACGTCAATAATATTGATCTCTGCATATTCTTGGGTTGACATATTTTAAATGGTTTTGCAGACATCAACCTCACTATTCTCGCCTTGCTGATTGGGAGGGCATCAGAAAGGTTCCCTTTTCTTACAATTTCTGTATTTGTTCTAAACATAAGAGCAAGAACTTCTGGATGCTGCTTGATTTAAAAGAACTCAGTTTAGTCTCTGTTGTCCTTAATAGTCAAACTATCAGGCCCAATCAGTATGACGTCAATTACAAATTGAGCTCAATCAGAACTCCTTTATTCACTAAAAAAGAAATTCGCTTTTTGGGTGACCAAACTTGATTAAAGACTAGTTTATAATATTGGCTTATTATGGCAGACTATAAATAGGTTAATAATAATATCCAATTCAATCTCATATTATTTGTTGTGCGTGTGAGAAGATGAGTAAGGGAAGTGTCTGTGTGCATGCTTTATCTATTGGAGTGATCAATTGATAGATGAAACTAAAGTGTTATTTAGCACCAAGCATAATGAAGGTCAGGACATGTGAGAGATGACATTTTCATCATTTATCTGCATGCTGGGTACCAATTTTTCGTGATTCAATGTGCGTTTATGGTCACGGTGGTTATGTCTGGCTTCATTGTCTGGGTTGTCTAATTTTGTATCTAGGGTTTCCTTTTGATCAAATAGTGCTATTTCATTGAGAAAGGGCTTCTTTTTCCTGTGCTGAAGCTGGGGTGATGCCTTTAATTAGATTTGCATATTTTAAGGCATTGGGAAACATTTGATTGCACATAGTTCCAGTTCTTCAGTCCAACAATACTAATAATATTTACTATACCTCTGAAGATGTGTAATATGTTCACTCTCTACTTAAGTTCTACTGTTTTCACAAACTCTAGGAGGAACCCTTTCATCAACTTGTGCTTGGACAGCGACAACTAATCTCAATGTCAGCTCACTCTAATATACAGCTCTTGCAGTAGGCATGGACAATAATATACCTACATTCTTGAGATATTCAATGTCTTCACATGAGTTAGAAGGCAAGCTTTGGCTGTGCATTTACTGCCAGACTTCATAGGACATCAATTTTATTGGCATCTTTTTATGCTTTTTATGAACGCCATATTCAGCACTAACTTGACTTTTCAAGTTCGCAGTTTGTCACTGTGCACAGTGCATGAGAGAATGTCTTGCCTCTTTGTGGTTAGTCTGATTTCATCTGGCTAATAGTACTTAATGTTTTTCATGTTCCACTAGTCACGTTCTATTCGAGATTTCGACAATTACGCTACCTGCCTGGTTGGGAAATTTGAGGTACTAATATTATGCTCTTCATATCCTCGCCATTTTGGTTGTTCTTCTGTGAGTTCAATAATATTGCATCGTTTGTACTCAGACAGCAGATACATACTATCGGCGTTGTAGCAGTGCTAATTATGTAGGAAGTGTTGCAGTTCCACTGCTGTGTATCAGTGCTTTGGATGATCCTGTTTGTACTAGAGAAGCCATTCCATGGGATGAATGCAGGTTGAAATTATGTGGTTCACACTGTATTTTAGACTTGTTATTTTAGCACCTGTCCTAAAAACTTCATGTTTGGCAGGGCTAACAAAAATATAGTTTTGGTTACTCCAAGACATGGAGGGCACTTGGCATTTTTTGAAGGAATAACTGCAACAAGCCTATGGTACTTTGTGGTTCAATTTTAATTCTATATTCATATTTTTGACTCTCTGTCATTGAAATGCCAGCCTTCCTCCAAATGCATCAAATCACTTACCTTCTGGGAAAGCTCAAGTTCTGTGCTAGAATAGTTAGTTTGTTGTTGTACCAGAACTGAAGTTTTTTGAGTGCTTCCTAATTTACTCTCAACATTTATTCTTTTGGGAACATTTTGTATTTAAGGCGTCTCTTTAGTTCTTTGGGTCTATGCAGTCTACGCCAATCATTTTTCTTCTGTTTGGCAAACTTTAGCCATTCGTTGTTGGATGCTGGATGAAAGATAGAGAACCTTGATATTGAATATAGATTTCTTCTTCATTAATCATCTGTTTGTCCTTCTCGCATCTCATCAAAATCTTCATGTTGGTTTGATGGATTCTTGTTTCGTTGTTTGTTTCTCTTTTTATCAGGTGGGTAAGGGCTGTCAACGAGTTTCTTCACGTTCTACATTCTAGTCCATGCATGCATGTAAAGAAGGTACAAATGACCGATTTGTTGTGCTTACTTTTACCTTGGGAAGAGAGAGAGAGAGTAGCACACTCAATTATTGTCTTCATGTCTCACTGCAGAGTCAAACATCTGCTCGGCACTCAGCTCTGGAGTCTTCAATCGATCAGGGTCCTTACGTGAATGTGGCTGATGGAATGGTGGCTGCAATGGGAAATGAGCACACAAAAGATGCTGTGGTCGAAGAAGAAATGGTTATACAAAAGACCCCGAAAGCGAAAACTGAGGAAACATCTTTAGATGCGGAAAAGAACGCCCATATAGCAGGAACGTATGGCAGTTCCAAAATCTCTCAGAATCCTGCAGGCATTCAAGAAGTCAAGCCAATGGATGTCAATCCCTCGGTCTTGAGGAGTATAAATCAGATCACACGAGTGACTAGAAAATCTATTTGGCTGCTTGCATATATTGCTGTAGTTACAAGTTGGCCAATCGTCGGCTCAGCCCTTGGCGTTGTGTTCAAAGGGAAGCTTAGAAATATGTTACCTGCAGTCCTGCGTGGAAGACTAATTGGCCGCGGTGCTCCTGTGTAAAGTTAGTTGTATCATGATTTATTCCCTTCTCACTCATTGAGAAGGTTAATCATCGTCAACAGTGATTATCTATCAAATGCAAAATTGTTAACAGATTCATGAAACAAAGGAACCATCTGACCTAAAGATCATCGGGTTACTTTCTTAATGCCCCTGCCGTTTTGAAACCGGCCAATTAAGCGACTCCGAAAGGACAAGGATGATTCAAAGGGTTGCATTGCCTCTTATGTTTGCATCGAGGGTAAATTCGAGAGCAGCTTTGTCTTTGTATAAACCAATTCTCGATAATGATCTACGGACAATACGATGAGATCTAATTACATGCATCGGTATCTTCTCTCTCTGCTCTCATGGTTTATACAAAAGCAGTTTATAGTTTTCATCTCCCGAAAGTTTTTCACGGTTGCTTCATTCTATGCCTCGGTCCATAGGATATTTGGATGTCTCTGATTATATGAATGCAACTGCCGGAACATTGAACGCAGCGGGAGAGATCAAGACAACATAATTTTGGAAAAACCCGACTTTTCTCTACTCCTAATACTGGGGAAGATGAATATTCGCACCGGTAGCTCATTAAGCCGGAAACTGTTGCGTGCCTTTCGTTGACCACGAACGTCGCTAGACAAAGCGCGCCTCTCCCTCCCGACCACGGGCTTTTGGGAACAAATACACAAAAATGTATGTGAGATTGGCCTTGTCCTAAGGACCCATATGATCCCCCGTTTCTCGTCAGGCGGTCGGACTTCGCTCTTTACCTTTTCATGACCGTGGCCCTCGAGTTCAGTGACGGTCTAATGTACGGCCGAAGGTTCTTGAAGTAGAAGGTGCCCGTCTCCATGAGTAGAGGGGTTGATCCGGGACATCATTGCCTCCGTGCGTGCCAGCTCAGCAACATCTGACCCTGTTCTCAAAGTCTCTCTCCCTCTCTCTCCTCGGATCCTGAGCTTTAGTCCCACCGATTCAATGCACGGTTGAACTTGAATTGGTCCAAAAAAAAAAAAAAAAAAGGCGGAGGACTTGTCGATTCGTGTGGGCGGGTGTCTCCCTTTGACTAGTAGGCCCGACCTTTCCTTACAAAGCTAACGAATACTTCCCCTGGATCTCCCCCCAAACGGAATCTTCCATTTTCTCTCTCGAATATCACGATCCTCCCTTTAATCGAATCGATTTTAATCCCTTGAGATCATGACTCACCGTACATTAGTCAGCCGGTTGTTTTTTTGTCCTTACTTTTTTGCCTATTTTCCGATCTCAGATACTATTATACACAAACCAATCACGGTCATCTCCCACGCGGTAAATTAAAAGGATTTACTTTCACATTGATTGAGTATTTTCTTTCCCCAAAAATGTTTATGACGCACGTATCCTTTGGATTTTCCCAGATCAGAGTAGATGGTGACCGATTACATACGATAAAAAACAAGTATATTTTACAAAAGGGTAGTGAATCTGCCATCGCTTTTAATTAGGATAAAGATCATAGGTTGAGAAAGCGACATCATCTTTTCTCTTTTTCTTTTCTTTGCGCGTGCAATATCATGGATCAAACTAAGAACCAAAGAAAAACAGAATCTACCCACTTGCGGGATTTTAGCATTATTTGGCTCCCGAATTCAAGGGTATGTGGGGGGAATCGAACCTTCATGTACTAAATCAAGAACTGTGCGCACGTCCTTCGTGGAAAACTAATATTCAAAACCCCCCATTGGCCATGCCCAAACAAAAGAAGAAAGAGATAAAAGAAAGGAAAGAAAGAAAGGCAGGACAAGGACATGGCAAAATCCAAATCGGCATCGCCTTGCGTTCTCAGCCTTCTTCATACTTAAGCCTTTGGACTCTTGTCGCGAGGAAGCATCTTCATGCCAACCCCCTCTTCTCAACAGGCTGTTCAAGACTTGTCCAAAGCACTGTTCATATTATAATAAGGTTCCTTGTCTCCTAGCGTTTGAACCGGTCTCCAAAACTTGTTCCCCAATTTTCTACTCGTGGTTTCGTCGTGATGATAGGATCGAACTTGTCTTTCCGAGCCTCTGCAATAGCTTGCGTATCTAAAAAATCGAGAATAGCATCAAACTTCTTTGAGATAATTATAGAAGGAAAAGTAGGAAGAAAGTTAAAATAAAATAGGGGGAGAAGAGGAAAACAGGGGATGCAAAAAGACAAGGTAGCAGATCCGAGGATCTTAGCAGTTGGGATGATGCTTGACCTGTAGACTATCTTTTCATTAAATTAACCTAAAGTTTTGGAGTATGTATCCGTTTCATCTGTTATGCTTTATATTTGTACAAAGAAGGGCTCAAATACTTTCCATGCCCATATTTCAGAAACAGATTTTTCGAAAGTTTATAATTCAACCTTATACAATTCTAGGGTTTTGTCAAAACATCTACATGTACCTCATAAATTGTTTTCATTTGCAGAAGGAATCTTCAGACGCAGTTTCATTTAACTGGGGAATCTTATTTCACGTAGATTCATTTAGCATGCGTTAACTTATTCGCAAAAGCACGTATATCTTCTAGTGGACTTTCAGAAAGTTAACATTGTCGAATGAGAAAGCCGAATCGCCAACACGGGCTATCATCCTCGGGTGAGAGAATTCCCTCCAACTACACGTTAAATTGGCCAGTTACAACTTACAAGTTACACACAACACACACATGCGAATATAACTTAATGGAAGTATGGTTCACGTATATATCTGCATGGCGACATTACTAGAATGTTGTAATCTCTTTGCCAAAAAGATAAAGGACGAGATGCATTGTGTAGGGGTAACGTGTTGTCCGGTCAGAAGGGGAAATCGAGGAAGTAGGCTTCAATTTCCACGTTGATCTAACATCAAAGAATATTAACAATTTCTCAATGTTATTGGCGCATAGACTAGCAGAAGGGCCGAGACCTATTTCATGCTCTAGCAACAGAATAATATCACCAAGTTCCTCAAATAATTTGCATTTTCTTTCTGTTTCTCTTTTGTACGGTCGAGGCTCATATCATATGCAACCGTAACTTACTTATTTCCCTTGTGGAAATGGGATGTATGTCTTTGATTGAATCGGGAGAGCGAACTTAACCCAATAGAGGAAGACATATGAAGTACGTCATTCACATAAATAAAAAAAAATGCAGACTCTATGATATGATTATCTCGAGCATGTTCAATGTATATGCTCTTTCCAGAAATTTATATATATATTGGGTATGGTAATGGTGGTTACATAGAGGAACCTAAACCCGCCATATGTCGACCTTGGAAGCTCGCATCGACCTTTCCCCCTGCCAAAATTATTAGCAATGTGCGTCAAATGTAATCGAATTTTTTTTTTTTTTTGTTTAGGCGATAACCCTAAAGAAATCGAGCATGGGACATCGTAATGAGCGACGTGATAAAAAAGTACACGCACGTCCTTCGTCAAGAAACCTTCAAAAGTCAAATCTCCCGATGCTTTGCTCTGTCCTTTTGTGCGACTTTTTAAGGTCGAGAAAAGAGGAAAAACAATGCATCACCACCCCCTCTCCCTCCTTTTGGAATCGTTCAAACGGCCTTCTCAATGCGGAGGAAGTTTCCTCCCATGACCCTCCTTATCAGAGACATAACAGAGATGGAATAATCCTAGAATTCGACATCATCCCCTCCTTTTTGTTATTCAAAGGACATGCCCGAAACAAGAAGCGGCATCAAAGACGCATCGATTATTGTTTTTTTATTTTATTATAAAAATATATATGTTTATTTTATGATCGTTAGCAAATTGAAGTGGACATGGAGAAGGTCTTTAAAGTTAAAGATCATCGTTTCTTTCACCAATTTGATAATGATTACAATAATACCGTGCGTAGTATAGTTTGCAAGCATTGGGAACATTTGTAAAGTTCAAATATGCTTCTAGGTAATTGGACTCCTCACCATGATTTTGTCCCCGATAGGTTCGACCAAAACCAGCATGTGATGTCGTTATAAGTTAAATCTCAAGCAATAATTAATAGTGTGGAGTCATATTCAATATATCTAGGATTAAGTTTTACGGATGTGCGTAACCATAATTTTACCTAACTCATTGTGTGGGAGAGATTCGCAATCACATCTAAAGTTTCTAATTTATTTTTTTGCACGGAGCATCAAGTTTTTATTCCCTTCTTCTTCTCCTTCTTCTTCTCCTTCTATGAAGGATTGGAAAGCTCCAAAGAAACTTTCAAAGCACGGTGAAAGAAGGGGAGATCGGACAGCTGGGGATAAGATTGAAAAAGAGCGAAAGGAGAGGGATTTGTTCAAGCATCTAGAAAAGAAATGGCGAGTGAGGACGAAAGTCATCGAAGCGGACGGTAGGGTTGGGATTCCCCCTTTTTCCCGCTGGTTTTTGTCGACTGCGTATGGCATCTTCTCACCTTCCTTAACTACCAATGGACCGCCATCCCCCAGAAAATCCCCCGTCCTTGTCCTCACATGAATCTATACCCCCCGATTTATACCTTTTCCGTGAAGTACATTGGAATCAAAATGTGTCGTCACCTGACGACACCCTGACCGTAATTTAGAAGTAACAAGAAAAGAAAAAGAAAAAAGAAGATGCCATTCTGTCTCTCAATGTCAGTGGAGCAGGTTTAATCGAAAGAAAGAATGCAACCCTCTCTCTGTCTCCCTCTTTCTCTCTCTCTTGAATTGGCTTCACTCTCCCGTGTGAAAACATAAAATGAAACCCTGAATTTCAAAGTCGTGTGCCCCTTCCACACTTCCATAAAAAGGTCTAGCGCGTTCTTGTTCCTCTAACCTACTACCATTTATTCTCTCTCTATCTCTCTCTTTCTGTGAACCTCCCAACCGATGGAAGAAACAGAAGATCAGGAAGAGCTCTTGAACCTGAGCCTGGCCATTGTTTCATCAGGCTATGGTGATGAGGCCAGGTTGAGGAAGAGGAAGAGATCGATGTCTAGGGATGATAACGATGTTATCTCCAACTCTTCCGATGCGTTCGACGGATGTGAGGGCAAGATCTTCAAGCTTCTCCAGATGAGAGAAGAAATGCTCCACACCGAACACAAGAGATCCAAGCAGATCAGCCCGCACCATGAAGATGGCAAGGGGCTCCACTTGATCCATCTTTGCTCATCACGGCCACCGCAGTGGATGAGAACAACGCCGGCTTGGCCCTCGACAACCTTGCCGAGCTGTACCAGAGCGTCTCGCTGACCGGCGACTCAGTGCAGCGGGTCGTGGCCTACTTCGCCGATGGACTCGCCGCCAGGCTCCTGACCAGGAAGTCCCCGTTCCATGACATGATCATGAAGATACCGACCTGCGAAGAGGAGTTCGTCGCGTTCACCTACCTCTACCGGGTCTCGCCGTACTACCAGTTCGCGCATTTCACGGCCAACCAAGCCATTCTCGAGGCCTTCGAGAGAGAGGAACAAGTTAACCACCGTGCTTTGCACGTCATCGATTTCGACGTGTCGTATGGCTTCCAGTGGCCTTCTCTCATCCAATCTCTATCCGATAAGGCAACCAGCGGGAATAAAATCTCCTTACGGATCACTGGCTTTGGGAGAAGCCCCGAGGAGCTACAAGAAACTGAGGGCAGGCTAGTTAGCTTCTCAAAGGGTTTCAAGAACATAGTCTTTGAGTTCCAAGGCCTGTTACGAGGATCAAAGCTCGTCAACCTAAGGAAAAAGAAACAAGAGACCGTCGCAGTAAACCTAGTGTTCCACTTAAACATGCTGAGCAATTTCGCAAAAATTTCGGAGACTCTTAAGTCGGTGCATTCGCTCAAGCCGTCCATCGTGATGCTCGTGGAGCAAGAGGGTAACCGAAGCCCTCGGAGCTTCCTCTCGAGATTCATGGAGTCCTTGCACTACTTCGCGGCCATGTTCGACTCTCTAGACGACTGCCTTCCATTGGAGAGCTCAGAGAGGCTGAGCATTGAGAAGAACCATCTCGGCAAGGAGATCAAGACCCGGATGAACTACGAGAAGGACGACAGGCGCTGCGCACGGTACGAGAGGATGGAGACGTGGAAGGGGAGGATGGAGGCTCATGGGTTCGCGGGGGTCAAGCTGAGCTCCAGGTCCATGTTGCAAGCGAAGCTCCTGCTGAGAATTAGGGCACACCATCGTCCTCTTCAGTTCGAGGGCGAGAACAGCGGGTTTAGAGTGATCGAGAGAGATGAGGGAAGAGCGATCTCTTTAGGGTGGCAAGATAGGTCCTTGATAACAGCCTCTGCATGGCATTGCGTATGGTAGAGAGAGAGAGAGACAGAGAGAGAGATTGATTGATTATATATTCTATAGTATTTCTAACACATTAATCGATTATTTCATTGTCATTGTTGTTTGTAACTGCGATAGCAACTAATGACCAAAGACCGGCAAGATTGTTTTTTAAGGTTGCTTGATTCGGTCTCTGTTATCTACAATTTACGTACCTAATGCTCTTCAGCTTCAAGATCTCGTCGTATTTGCACTTGCAAGTGTCGACACGTAAACATGTACGTTGGCATTCACCTTCCAATTTATGCTTTGTAATACAAGAGGTTTGAGGTGGACATGTAACGAGCATATCACGACTTTCATACGTTTTGAAGCAATAATCATGGTCTTCTCCTTTCAACTCCTATAACATCCTATTGCACCTTCAGTCCATTTTATGTTAGATTTTTAACTTCAGCCGCTATACAATTTTTTGTTAGTTTTTCTGAAGAAATAAAATTTCTTTCCTACTTTTATACTTTTTGTTCAAAATAATAATAATAATTTTTTTTTCTACATACCTTCGAGCTGGTCCATATGCTACTTGAAACTTCGCATGGCCTGAATAATTTCATTTATGAAAGACCGACCAATCGAATTAGGCAATGGGAAAACCCGCCCATTCAAGTTTTCAACCTTCTCGTATGTTATGTTACACCCTTACGGTTTCATGCATTAGGGGTAAGCGAGAATGCTTCATTCGATTGGGTTTCGTTGCCGAAACAAATAGGATCGAACCGAATTAGTTTGGCTTGTGAAAAGAGAACCGAGTTGCTAAGTAAGGGCTTAAAACAGAACTGTTTGAATTCTATTGGTCATATATGTCTGATCTTCCATTCAATCTTCCTACTGAAATTTAGCTATCTAAATCTTCAAACCTTTCAAAATATTCGATTCTAGAACATCAGATTTTGGCTTTGAACAGTGACACCATGTGATTAACTAGTAACTATCAAATCTGAGCTACGCTGGGCAACCAGTTAGGCGAAAATTTCACCAAAGAAAAAAATTTGGAAGAACAAGGGATAGCTTTTGAAGCCAAAATGATGTCGAGAGATGGGCCTGTTGAATCAATCTAACCACATTAGGAAACTCTGACAATGGAAAGTATAAATAAATTATTAAATTGGATTTTGGAAAGTAATCTCGCTCTCAATTCGCCAGAAAGTTCAGCTCGATTTGTTTACCATAATTTCAAGAATATTTAAATTCCCTACATTTAGCTACATTGACCCCTAGGCTGCGTTTGGGGATGGTCTTGGAAGGCTCTTTGGGTGTTTAAAGCCTATTTGGCAAAATATTGAGTATTTGGGAAAAATTTTGCCAACCCATTAGGGAAATGTTGGCTTTCACAAAGTTGAAAGCCCAAGACAAATCCTAAATTGCTTTGGGCTTGGGCTTTCAACATTCTCGGAATGCTCTTTATAGAGTTTAGCATTATAATTTTGTTCTAAAATTATCCTCGCTCAATTTTTGTTTTTTTGTTTTTGCCTTCGTGATATCACCGTCATTTTCTTCTCCATTGAGTGGGCCGGTGTGGTTGCGCGTGGTTGCAAGGGGTTGGTGATGGGTTGGAGAGAGGCCGGCGTGGTCGTAGCTACCTTGGGAATCCTCACCAGTTAGTCACGTGACCTTGGCAAGTCGCAACGACCCAGATTTGGATTGCATGACCTCTGTGAAGGGTTGCCTGAGGTCATGTGACCGGGTGGCCCTCGCCTAGGTCGTGTGTCACGCCCCGAACCCCAGGCGCGCGCACATCCCACTGCGGTCGATCAAATGCGACATTCCCAAGTAGTGTCGCCGACCCCATTGATTTATTAATGCGCAAGCGGAACGTATTATAAAACCCCTGACAATAAAATATGGGATAGAAAAGCAGGAAGCAAAACCACAACATAACACTTTCATAATTCAACAGAATTACAAACAGAGGTCTACAAAAAGTCTACGTAAGGCAGACCGGCTCTTAAAAAGGAACGTCCTACGACCTACAAGTCGGACACATTCTCCAATCCTTATGACTTCACTCGCAACTCCTCAAAGCCAACCAAAGCTATCCGGTCGCTCCGTCCACTGGGACCTGAAATTTTAATCCCACAACCGGGATGAGACGATGTCTCAAAGAAGTTCAACCCCTAAACCCCTATTAGAAAGGAAATACGCCCCGGTGGTCTAGCCACATCACACAGAAGACTTACCTCGTCTCAGTTCCTTTCTGCAGGTTAACACAATTCAAATCACTCAATCACATGTAGTAATAATAATTCAACAATTGGAGCATCACCACTTTCATATAAATCACAATCGCACTTAGCACGCATTCCAATTATTATTCACTGCCACACAAGGGCATAGCCTACTCGCTGTTTGGCTATCTACTGGCATATAACCAAGCATCGCCTCCCCACCTTGGAGCGGCTTCGTCGACGTCGACGGCGTTCCCGAAGGAGCATGGGCCCCGGAATCAATCAGACCCGCATCCACCGCGTGGGCATCCCATATAGGGGCAAGTCCGGCTCAACGGCCCAGACGATTCCTTTTAATTATCACACAGCCAAAATCATACTGGCCCCGGACACTTTGCATTTAACTCAACGCTTCCACTTAAAATAGTGATCCCGCCATTTTTCTTCATATTAAAAATACTCCATGAATTACTCACGTGTGTGGGGACACGCTAATTTTGAATCAAAAAGCCAATATCTCACCTTTTCAAACCCCACTATTTAATATAATCATTAAAATCCAATTTTTGCATCAAAACCCGACATTTGGGTTTTTATGAATAAAATCCTTATTTATCCCAATCCACACTCAATTTGCCACAATCAATCATCAAATTCAAATTCTAAATACACAACAGCGATCGGCACGAAATTCGAGAGTATAAGGTCCCGATGAAATTTTCAAACTTTAATAAATAATTAAATTTATTCCGAAAATTAATTAAATAATAATATTCATATTTTTCGCAATCCACATTCAATTTATAATATCCGACCATCAATTTCAAAATCCGAATACACAAAATGACCGCACGAAATTCTGAGAATTTAGAGTCCCGACAAAATTTTCTAATTTAATAAATAATTAAATTTATTCCGAAAATAATTAAATAATAATATTTTAATAATTTCGACTAATAATATATTATTAAATTATTAAATAATTTCGAGATATTTAAATAAATCAAAAGTAAATTCCCTTATGTCACATCAAGGCTTATATTAATATAAACATTCATTTAGCCTTAAATTAAACTCACTTTAAGTTAATCAAGCACATTAATCTAATCTACACTTAAATAAATTAAACTAACCACCTAATAACACTTAACATAAACTAAACACACCTAAAGCATTATTAACCCTCTAATCAAGGTTTAGTGAGTTAAACTCACCGGATTAGCAAGCCGAGCGGACCAAAACGACGGGGACGCCGAGGAGAACAACTTTCCTCAAAGCGGGCCGAGCATCCGGGCTCGGGAAGGCGGCCAAAACGGGCCAAACGTCCGCTGCATACCCATTTTTTTTCAACTGCTGTCCATGGCGGTTTGAGGCCGAGGAAGGGTAGATCCGGCGCCGGTTCTGGCGGAGGAACAGCGGAGGAGCTGCGGCGGTGCCGTGCGGCCAACGGCAGAGGTGTATGGCGGTCCACGGCGGCGACGAACGAGCTCCGGCAGCTCTTGCGCGAGCTGAACAACAGCTCGGGACGACGAGCTGGGCGAAGCGGGCGGAGCGGCGCGCGGCCAGGCGAGGGCGAACGGTGGCACAAACGGCGGCGACGAGCGGCGAAGGGGGCGACGAACGGAGCTAGGGGCTGCTGCATTCCGCTTCTTCCATTGTTGGGCGTGCGAAGAAGGAGAAGAAGATGGAGAAGAAGTCGCACGGTTGGGAGGAAGAAGAGAGGGAGGAGAGAGAAGAAGGAGAGAGAGAGATGGGACCATTTTTCTTTTCTTTTCTTTTTCTTTAATCCCACAAAATGGCCCACTGGCGACATCATCCCACGTCATACTCCACTAACTTCAAATCCCTTCCCACAACAATCTTCATGGGTCCATTTTATTTTTCCGCCTCGGGGCATGAAACTTTGTACATCAATTCCTTCAATTCCAATCAATTCTCTCCCAATCGAATTAAATTGAAGTCTATAAAATTAACCCAATGTCACCACACTTTAATTCACATCTTCACTTGTCCATAGGACCAACTTAAGTCCCGAAAGCAAGACCAAAGGCGGGCTTACTAATTTATCGAGTCAAAATAGCCATTATCTGATTTAATTTCTGAAAAACTTTGATTACATGAAAAATCTTCTAAAGATAAACCAATGATCCGGAAATGATTTGTGACACACCCAGACTTCCAATTTCTGAATTCGATCTCAATTCCACAGTTAATTTTACTTTGGCACGATACTAGCGCGGCCCAACCTACCGGGTAGCCTTTAGAAATTTTTATGCATTTGACATGTGGTTGATCATCTCAAGCCACAATGTACATCTTTGAAACATTGGCGACTTTCGGTTGTCGGGTAATCCCAAGGTTTCAAATACGAATACAGTCCCAATCGATAGAAAAGTCGGTCCGGTGTCGATCGACAAGAATTGTGCGATCTTGTGGAATCACCCACACTCGATCACATGCCTCTGTCGAGTCAACCTATCTCCGGCTCTAATCGATTTTTATTTGTGCCGTAATGACCTTCTTGCGACAAATTAGCTCGGTCGAAAGTTTGCTTCCTGGTCAAATTCTTGAGTCGATGCATTAGACCCCTTGCTAATCGCGGCAAGAACTATATGCGTCGAGATCTCATTTATTGAAAATAAAATTGGAAAATCGGGATGTCGCGTGACCTTAATCGCGAGAGATATAGGTTGACAAGGGTTGTGTGACTAGGCTGCCCTCACCAAAGTCACCTAGGTTGCGCGACCCTCACCAGGGTTCGCTCAACCCTAGGTGGCCTTAGCCGATTGTCTCTGGGGGCCGCCTGAGGCCTTACAACCTCAAATGTCAACCGCCGACGACAGATTTCAATTGTCGGTGACCACTTGCCCTTTGTCGACTAACTTTTTTTTTTTCTTTTGATTGAATTTTTTTCTCTTTGTTTTTTTTTTAATCACAAAAGTTCTTTGTAAATATGATCTCTCCAAACACTATTTTGTTCAAAATTACCTTATAATGGACTTTCATATTACAATTTAACAAACATAATTTACATTTTGAAAACCTCTTTAATTTAAAATCCATTACATTTTCTCAAAGGCTTTCTCCGAAAATCAAACCAAACACACTCTTAAAATTTAATTAGCTATAGACCTCGACCACTGACCATAGCACAACCTTTACCGCCAAACCCCTTCACCACATAAGGTTCGAATTCCGCTCAACCTTACTATAGTTTATCTCTATTGTATAGTCTTAATTCTCTAAAGTAAAGAAAACCTAAAGTTTAGGTTCAATCTCAATTTTGTCTAATACTTTATTTTGTTAAAAAAAAAATTCCCCAATTTTCGTTTTAATCCAAAATCTGTTCATGCGTTTTCATCGATACCCTTACCTTCATATGAAACAACAATCAATCTCATTGTGTCAATATTCTTGAAGGAAGTAGTAAGGACCTTCGAGACCTTCGAAAACTTGGACAAATTTAGGATTATGATGAAAATTGAAATATATCTATATATATATATTTTTAAAATGAAGGCAGAATATTGGATTTAAAATTTGCGATTCTTTAGGGAATTAACACCAATCATATACAACAAAAATTTGGTCAGAAAGCCGGAGCCGTTAGAATCGAGTGAAAATTCCAAACGGTCGTCTTTCCAAGCATCACGATTCAAAATCAAACCTTTCCCCCCTTCTCCTTCTCTCTCTCTCTCTCTCTCTCTCTAAAACTCGGCAACAATCAATCTTTCACGAATCCAGAGCACCGCCATCCGTTTCCACTCTCGCGATTCCTCTCTTCCTTCGCCGCAGGAATCGGTCGAGCTCGAGCCCCGGCGGGAAAATGGCCGTCCCCGGAGAACGCGCGACGATCGACGGAGACGGCGAGCCCCGCATCCCCGTGTTCACCGTCGTCAAGAACGGCGCCGTCCTCAAGAACATCTTCGTCGTCGACGAGCCCCCTCCTCCGTCGCCGCCGCCGGGGGGCCCCGCCCGCCCGCGACAGGCGGACGGCGCGGAGACCGCGGTGGGCGGCCGGGAGGGCCGAGGCGAGATGCTGATCGTCGGTCGGCACCCCGACTGCCACATCATGTTGACGCACCCCAGCATCAGCAGGTTCCACCTCCAGATTCATTCGGATCCGTCGCGGCGGAAGCTCTCCGTCGTGGACTTGTCTTCAGGTATTCATCGATTGCTCTCTTCTTCGTTTTTGGCTGCGGAGGTAGAGGTGCTGTGCGTAAGGTTTTTGTTCGGCGGAAGATGGTGGCGGATTTCCAGCTGTTAGGGCTAACCGTGGTTGAGTGCACAAGCGCAAATGCGGATTCGGATGTCAATTTTTTTCTTTTGATGGTCGTTTTTTTTTTTTTTTTTTGGATTTAGTGCATGGGACTTGGGTTTCCGAGAAGAAGATTGAGCCTGGAGTTGTAGTGGAGCTGAGCGAGGGCGACACATTGCGTGTCGGCGGGTCGAGCAGAGTGTATAGACTGCACTGGGTACCTCTGAGCCGTGCATATGATTTCGAGAACCCGTTCGTTTCGGCGTTGGATGCATCGGGTGCCGATGAAGAGAAAGAAGAGGAAGATTTAGTGATTGACGAAGGAAAAGTAGAAGAGGAACGTGAGGTGTGAAATTCTGTTTTGTTCTCTTGACATCCAGAGAAATGCATGCCAATCGTTTGTCATTATTTCTATGTTGTCCACGCACTTTCTCATTCTCTTCCTTTCTTGATTTCTGATAGGATGAGGATTCTTTGGAGATTGGATGTGAAGATGATGACGACTTGGAAAGCTCCTTTGTCCTGGAAGATGAGGAGCATGTACATCAGGTGATAATAATCTATGCTTTAAATGATAGTTACTTTAGAGAAGGGCAGAAAATATTTGATAATCCATTGAAGAAGTCGACTGTTTTTCTTTCCCTCGAAGTCGAATATTCTTCTTACTTGTTCTGTTTATGAACAGGACTCCTTCCATGATGAGAATAAGGGGATACACTCACCTGAAGCATTATTGAAAGGCGTTGAAGCTCTAGCTCTTGATGATTGTGAAGAATTGCCTGTGAAGAATCAGAGTCCATCGCAATTACCAATTCCTGAGAATCCATATGCTTCCACTTATGGTGAAAAAGAAACTGATGCAGGATTAGGCTCAAAAGCAGTGGATGATTTTTTCATGCTTGCTGAGTATCTGCAAACTGAACCTATGGATGCTTCTTTGCCTTTTAGAATTTTATTTGACGTAGACAACCAGAAGTTTAATGAAGAAAAATGGAGTACGGAAGTTGGCATTGCCACTAAATTAGCGTCTGCAAATAAAGGAAGCATAAGGTCAGCACATGATGATCTGGAGAACTGTTTAGTAGCTGAAGCTTTTGAAGACAACCGGAAGTTCAATGAAGAAAAATGGAGTACAGAAGTTGGCATTGCCACTGAATTAGTGTCTGCGAATGAAGGAAGCATAAGATCAGCGCATGATGATCTGGAGAACTGTGTAGTAGCTGAAGCTTTTGTAGACAATCGGAAGTTCAATGAAGAAAAATGGAGTACGGAAGTTGGCATTGCCACTGAATTAGTATCTGCAGAGCTGAAGGAAGCATGAGATCAGCACATGATGATCTGGAGAACTGTTTAGTAGCTGAAGCTTGTGAAGACAACCAGAAGTTCAATGAAGAAAAATGGAGTACGGAAGTTGGCATTGCCACCGAATTAGTGTCTGCAGACGAAGGAAGCATAAGATCAGCACATGATGATCTGGAGAACTGTTCAGTAGCTGAAGCTTGTGGAGACAACCAGAAGTTCAATGAAGAAAAATGGAGTACAGAAGTTGGCATTGCCACTGAATTAGTGTCTGCAGACGAAGGAAGCATAAGATCAGCACATGATGATCTGGAGAACTGTGTAGTAGCTGAAGCTTTTGTAGACAATCGGAAGTTCAATGAAGAAAAATGGAGTACGGAAGTTGGCATTGCCACTGAATTAGTATCTGCAGACGAAGGAAGCATGAGATCAGCACATGATGATCTGGAGAACTGTTTAGTAGCTGAAGCTTGTGAAGACAACCAGAAGTTCAATGAAGAAAAATGGAGTACGGAAGTTGGCATTGCCACCGAATTAGTGTCTGCAGACGAAGGAAGCATAAGATCAGCACATGATGATCTGGAGAACTGTTCAGTAGCTGAAGCTTTTGGAGACAGCCAGAAGTTCAATGAAGAAAGATGGAGTATGGAAGTTGGCATTGCCACTGAATTAGTGTCTGCAGACAAAGGAAGCATAAGATCAGCGCATGATGATCTCGAGAACTGTTTAGTAGCTGAAGCTTTTGAAGACAACTGGAAGTTCAGTGAAGAAAAGTGGAGTATGGAAGTTGGCATTGCCGCTGAATTAGTGTCTGCAGATGAAGGAAGCATCAAATCAGTGCATGATGATCTGGAGAACTGTACAGTAGCTGAAGCTTTTGAAGGCAACCAGAAGTTCAACGAAGAAAAATGGAGTATGGAAGTTGGCATTGCCACTGAATTAGTGCCTGCAGATGAAGGAAGCATAGGATCAGCGCATGATGATCCGGAGAACTGTTTAGTAGCTGAAACTTTTGAAGAAAGCAAGTGCACCCTATCAATAGACAGTGAAGTAGGAGACAGCTTGAGCCATCCTTCTGCTCCTTATTATCCCCGTTCATCCTGTCCAGAGATTTTTTCAGAGATGGAAAATCAACAGTCAGGGCAAGAGGATAATGCAGAACAACCATTTAATATATTGGGATCGCCTTCTTCTGGAGGAAAGACTAGGACTCTCAGGAAAGAGCGGAAACCCTTTACATCCATGTTGATAGATGACGCGCGACCTAGAAAAGGCTGCAGTTCTGCAGTTGAAATTCATGAAGAAAGCCAAAATCAAGTCATACATATAGACAACCAAGAAGATGGAGATACTTTGAGCCATAACTTTGCAAAGTCTTTAGCGGATACAATAACGTCATCTGAGTCTGATAGGGAAATCCTATTGGAGACCACTGATCAGCATCTTAATGACGAGAACCAGAGGCCACAATATGGATCTGTTACTGGGAGGCTGTCTGAAAGTGGTAAAGAAAGCAGCCCTTTAGGACATTCTTGCACAAAATCGAAATGCTCAAGCATTTGGTCAAGAAGAGGGAAGCCCAGTACTGTTCTGCAGCTTCAGACAAACAGAAGAAAAGGAATGACCAAAAGTGCTGCCACTGCTTCTAGAAACAAGCAACATAACCAGGATAATAACGGAAACCAATTGAGTGCGGTTCCATTTTTAAGTTTAGATGGGGAAGAGGAAGAGATATTTACTCCAGACAAGGAGAACTTAACGCCAAATACCCGTCTACTTAAATCCTTGAAGAAGATAAGCAAGATGGAAGTAGCAGAGGCTAGACCTGTGGAATCATTTAGAAGATCCTCTTCAAAGCTCTCTCCTATGGCCAATATCTGCAATGAAGAGGATGTTTTCTACTCGGATAAAGAGAATCGGACCCTGAGGGTCTCAGAGAGCAGAAAATGGCCAGACGTGCCTCTGGAAGTTCTTCAAGACTAAGAAGAGAGTTGGGCTTGAAGCAGGGAGCAGAAAGGTTGGCATTTAAGTCCTTGAATGTCAGGTCTGGCAGTCAATCAACGGCTTCAGGAGGTGCAATGAAAAGCGGTCTTTCTGTTGATGGTGTTCGAGCAATGGGAAGGAAAGTCTCTGATTTGTCTGCTGTAAGTTGACACAAAATCTTCTTTAGCTTTTGATTCTGTATTTTCTTTCATCTTATCGACCAAAGTTTCCGTGAATAAACATAAATAATAAAAGGGTAATTTGCAGAACAAATCTTATGGCGAGCCAAACAAGAGTTGGATCATGGTTGTTGATACTACCTCTTTTCTCAACAAGGAGTCGATGAAGTCATTGCAGCTTCTGCAGGGTCTGAAAGGGACTCAGTTATTCATTCCACGAATTGGTAAAGATTGTATCCCCACTACTCAGTACTCAGTTTATTTTTGAAACTATGTAACCATAAGTTCATATCTTCATTAACAAACTGCCACAATTTCCCCTTTATCAGTCTTAAGAGAGCTGGACTGTCTGAAGCGACGTGCTAGCATTTTCAGAAGGACGACTGAGGTCTCTTCAGCTTTAGAGTGGATAGAAGATACTATGGTTAATTTGAAATGGTGGATTCACGTGCAAAGGTCCATGGAGGAAGGAATGTCAGTTGCGTCAACACCTCCTGCTACTCCTCATTGTATATTTGGCGATGTGAGCGAGACTTTTTCTGCTGCTACACCCGGGGGGAGTGTAATGGATATCATTTCGCCCACCACAGAAGACCACGTCCTTGAATCTGCACTCTTCTATAGGAAAACCAACCCCAATGGACAGCTCGTCCTCCTTAGCAATGATATCTCGCTTAAAATTAAAGCCATGGCAGAGGTATTGCTCTTGCATGTGGCCGCATCTCTACTCCTCAAACACATGCACTTGTGCACACATTCATACTCACTCGCTTGCTCCCTCACTCATGCTCCAAAAACATGCACTTACGCTTGCAGCTATCGAAACATTAGAAAACAGTCCCAACTTTAACCGTACTTTGCTGCTTGTTTCAGGGTATACTATGTGAGACTGCTCAAGAATTTCGCGAGAGTTTGGTGAATCCCTTCTCTGACAGGTTCTTGTGGGCAGATAGCTCTCCCAGAGGACAGACTTGGTCGTGCTTGGACGATGTTGTTCTGAAAGAGAAGTACTATTCACGCCCATCAAAGAAATCCGCACGAGGAGAAGGCCTGAGTGGCCTGAAGCTCATTCTCCTGCACAATTCTCAGTACGGGCAGCAAATCCGATCGGTTGGTTGAGTATCGCCATCGTTTTTTGAAATCTCAACACCTTGTTTTGCCGAGGATGCACTCAAAGTTGAATCTAGATGTGCTTTTTCAAAACTTACTAGCTAAAAAAGAATTTCACGTGACATTGTCGGCACATGATCTGCTATGTCTAATGATGGTGAAATGTGGTGAATTAGGCACTTGTTGATATGAGATGAATAGTTGTCTCTTGGCTGGCCATTTAGTGTCCCAATCGACATCAAGTACTCTATTTGGCAACTAGAAGGATAAAATGAGCAAACTTTAGAGCTGTTGCTATCTAGCGCTTCTAGAGCATTGATGAGAACCTTGATGGGTGGCCCAGCGATTTTCGGGAAAAAACAAGGCCAGCGGTTTGCAAATCTGTCTCCCGAAAATGATCTAGTCCAAAAATATCAATGCAGCAGGAAGTAGATGGAGAGCCCACATCCTTATCCTCAAGCATATCATTTTATCAAATCATCCTCGTCTTGTCTTAGATTGAATGTGTGGTGGAACCTGTCACACCACGCTAGATGAACCTCTAGATGTGATTTAGCTTATGGTTATCCTAGTCGTCGGGATTCACCGATGAGGTTGGATTGTAAATATTACCCTAACCATTAGGATGACATTAGGGATGTCGAATGAGATTACCATAGCTTCTAGCATATTATTTTCTTTCAAACGCGTGGATAAAGAACAGATTACAAGATTGAAAACAACTATAAGAAGGTACAAGGAAAAATAAAGGGTGCTAATGGATTCACAGGAAATGAAGCACATCTCTGACTCTTACAACATCCGAAATCAATCCAACAGACCATAGAGTACAGACGAAAGCTATCAGTAAACAGGAGTTTATTAAAGTTCAGTCACTAAAATCAGGCCACCTCATTCTACAATTGCGAAAGAAAGCTGAAACTCACAAACCCTGGCGCATGCTCTGCCGACACCGTTACTCTAGATTATTAGAACTCGACTGACCTCCATTTTTCTGAGGGTAATTACAAGATGCTTGAAGGAGAAATGAGAACGCGCCTTCCGAATCATCAAAAGCAGATCGCGTGAACTCATTAAACCCACCGAAGTTACTGGCCTCGAAACTCAAAGGGGAAAAGAAACTCGACGGATCATCAACATTCCCTTTGACATCTTCCATGATGTTCTGAACTCCACCTGAACTAGGAGTGCTGGAGCCAAAACTGAAACTCACATTACCAACTTTGTTTGTGTCTTCATTATGTTCTCCTTGCAAAGATAGCCCGCCCTTGTTCTCGTCAAAGGGAATCGCTGGGGTGTGGCCTTGGAAGAGAGTGATGTGTCCAAAAAGTTTGTCTTTCCTGGAGAATGTAGTGCCGCAGGAACAAAGCCATTTATCTTTCCCACAGTGCTTCTCGTGCGTTTTAAGGTCAGCAATGACCGAAAACTTCTTGGTATTGCAACGACTGCACGTATAGCTCTTGTCACAGTGAGTTCTCTTGTAATGATTTTTGACACACAATATCGTCTTCAGAGGTTGAAACTTTTTATGATCCTTGTTCCGCTTACAACCCGCATATGGACAGGAATACCTCTTAATGAGCATCATTTCAGAACCAGCTTCCTTGTGGGGTTTCGCTAGTGCTGCAGGTGTTTTGTATTCATCCCCATGACCTCTCATGTGCATGCGTAAATTAGCATCCCTCTTAAATCCCTTCCCACATATGGTACAAAAGTGAGTATGTGGTGCGAGGATCTCTTCTTTCTCTAGTTGTAAGATCTCAAAAGATCCCGGAGGAAGATTTTCCCCCTCATCCCCATCTTCATCATCTTTTGATTCATGATCCTCAAGATTATCGGATTGATCCATTGGATCAACCTGGTTAGACTGATCAGGGACTTTGCTTCCGCCTTGACTTGGGAGCACAAGATTGCTGTCGAGACCAATTCCAGATCCAGAATTATTTAAAATCCCACCAAGCTGACCGAGCTGCCTGATGGGTGGCGTGGATGCTGAAGAAAGGGAGTTCTTCACTGATGGTAGAAGACTACCAGCAGTAGAGATCAGCTGGATGATTATTGAAGTGAGATCAGCAGTTATGAGTTGCTGTTGCTGTGCCACCAGCTCATCCGGTCGTCCCAAAACTGGCCCTCTCCTTCCAACAATAACGTGCACTAATTCCTGAAGCTGATGAATCTTCTGTTCCAGGAAGGAGAGATTATTCAGCATTGCTTTTGGGTCCCACTCTTGGGCCTTACCGAGTTGGAGTATATCATTCATCTGGACACCTCGATCTTGACTAATGGGGTTGCTGGGAAGAGGTGGCTGGCATTCAGAAGGACGATTAAATTCAGAGAATGAAGGTTCGATCCTCATGCCGTAATTTGAGATTGAAGGATCTTGATCTTCCCGCTTTTGCAGATTCTTGTGTGAGGCGAAATTCGGGAATGGTGTCTGCCGGTCAGGGGGAACATGTTGGGGTAAATCATTCACAGAGGAAGGCTTCCCCCAGGTTTCAGCACGTAAACTCTCTTCGAGATCCATCTTTAAGTCCATCACGAATTGAAGATCACCGCCAAATAAAAGCTGACCACCAGAGAATTTCTGTTAAAAATTGCATGCAAAATCGTCTTTGAAAAAGCATCAACACAAACAAAAGAACTAGATCATGTTTTTGCCCCAATAGTAATCCCATTTAAACATATGATCCGGGGTTCATAAAGAATAACATTCTGCCGGAAGGGCGATGCGAGCAAGAATTTGATCCACAATTCATTTCACACATTTGACTATACACAGTGTTCTCCAGGCTTGTTTTCACAAATCAACTAATCATAGCGAAAAACCAGCATCTCCCCATGACAAATCACCAGTCATCTCGAACTTACACAACCCTCTGAAGCACAGGAAGCACCCTCCAATTCAGTGTAGTTTGCACTCGAATCGCCTCCACATCATGCATCCCAGGTTTCTTTCTAATTCATACTCATAATCCCAAATAACAGACTTAAATTAAACTCAAAATTACAAGGAAAATTAGCAATTCCTTCTAATGTCCATGAAGCACTTAGGACACCCCAAATTTCATTTCGAAAACGAAAATAAATCTTAACAAAAATCCGTACGGTGCTGGTGGCGGTGACCAAACCCAGAGAACGACCCAACTCATCATGATAATCAAGATCGATAGACGAAACAGCTAAAACACTTGACAGAGCTCAAACAGCACAAAAATCCCACGTTCCACAGAACCTCCGAAGACATACAAAAACAGAGCGTTCTAGCTCCCAGCTAAAGAGGGAAGGAACAATCTCCTCATCATCACATCGGGAACCCAGGAAGAACCCTAACAAGAGATGCGAGCGATGAACGAGAAAAGGGGGACTTACAGCGGATCGAAATCTTTCCCCAGATCCACTCGGGCGTCTATTCCGATTCGGGTCGCTGTATTTCTAGAGAGAGAGATGAGGCGAGAGAGAAAAGGCAGGGGGGGGTCGTCAAAGCCAAATTCAAGAACCGCTTAAAAAACCGATAGATAAAAAGGCGGAGCGGAGCACACGCCTTTCGGGCAAAGGGAAGAGACGCAGTACAGTACACACCAACTCAACCAAGATCGCGAGGTCAAAATCAATCCTTGCCGTCCATGAAGAATCGGCACCCCACCCAAAGCACCGATCTCGACACTCTTGAACCCACCAACGCAAGAGGGTCAGGCTCGGATCGAGACCGGGTTTGGTTCCGGCTGGGCCAAGCTCGAGGGATGACGTCAGACTGGACGTGGAAGTGGGTCCGACCGCTTCGCCACGGGACAACCCGTTCGTTCACATCCCGTCATATCTGTCTTTATCGGGAGGCATGTTGACCAGCTTCCCTGTATTTGTTCCCCCGCTCCTTCCTTCGAGTCGCGAGTTGTGCGCAATAGAAAATTGCTAATAATTGTGGAGACCGGGGGGAACATTATGATGCTCTGGAGCTTTTCTTTAATGGGGAGCTGCGTGGAGTGGAGGACTACCAGGAAGCTACGCCTCTGCGATTTTCAACGACTCTCTCTCAAACTCTCTCTCTCTCTCTCAAACTCTCTCTCTCTCTCTCTCTCTCTCTCTGTGACGCTCGACAGCTTGCTTCCATGAAGGAAGGGACGTGCTGCATGGAAGCGAAACCGAGAACATGTGCGCGAGATTCATCTCGCTGCGTGGATGGGTCGTTGTAAACCTGTAAAGATTAAAAGATGGCAACTAGGAGGTCAACCTGCCGACTCTGTCCGAGGGAGAGTTCCGATTTCGGGCGGGGGGGCCCTCGGGTTGACCCGGTAGGAGCTTCACGACGTGTTTCGGTGTAACTTTCGACGCTGGCCAGTGATTTTGGCATCTAGCCATAGAGACTTTTTAGGACACGATAGAAAATTTCGTTTTGACTTTAGGCAGTAGTGTTCACATCTACATCTTTGAAGATTTCGCGAAGCGTTACGACATAGAAAATACAATCCTGTATCATGAGGCGTCTTGAACGTCAAAAGAAGCTATGGTTGCCCCCACCACCCCAACCCAAAAAAGAAAATTCGAACCTCGTCCGGGTTGCCGCCGGAAGGATTACGATGGTGATTGCGATTGTAATTATTACCATCCCCTGCCTCATTGGGAGGATTCTGTCGTTTTCTAGTAGAGCAAGCTGTCAAGTTGCTGGTGCTACGGTCAGAAGCAGGATGTGTATGCGATGACTGAGCGAAACCCACGTGCAAAATTAGAGCCGTGGGAGGTTTGTCTTACTTCCCACCGTCGTGGCCATGTCTTTCAACCGAGTGCCGAAGTAGCAACACATTTGGTGAAGTGTGATGTGCAGATCTTGATGGTGTCAAGACTTCTGCACAATCCTTTATCCTTTAGGATTCAAGTTTCAAGGAGTGCGTGTTTTTGTGTGTTGGGAACCTGCGGCCATTTCAAGATGTGAATAGGGGTGAGTATCGGTTTAGAATCAATCTTGTATTAACTCTGGATTGGCCTAATCTTGCCAATTCTAGTCCGATTCTCAAAGAGATTGGATCGGTCCTTAATCCTGAAATTCCTGGGTCAGCACTGTGCGGGTTGGTCTTCGGTCCTGAGAGTTTAGAATCGGTCCAACCCGGACCAACCCTGATTCTATATATATTATATATATAATATATTATTTATAATTTTTTTATATAAAGAAAATCCTAAAATAAACGTCGTCAACAATATTAAATAGTAAGGAGTTCAAGTAATTTTACACTATTTTGAAATAACTTAAATTTTTTAATATCTTTTACGGCATCAACAGTCATAATTTACAAAAGAGGAAAATGTTTTTGTGAATTCAAAAGGGCATAAATAACTTTTCATGGCATTCTCCTCTTGTACTTGTTCTCTTTTATCTTATTTGTTTTCTTAGTTTTCAATTTGTCAAAATCGAAAAAAACAATTTCTCCACTTACCACTCAATACTCGCCTCACTTGTTTTAGGTCACTCGTGCCGCTTGCCACTCGATGTTCACCTGGTTTGTTGCTCTCTGCTTGACGCTCACCCCACTCAACACTTGTCGCTCGCCTCTCTTAGCTGACCTCGCTCGTCACTAAATTCATTGAGTTAGTCCAGTCCTCGATCGCTTTTTCAGGAGTACAAAAAATAAAATAAAAAATTATCGATTGGTTTTGGGTTAACCCTAAAACTGGACCAAACCCATTGGGTCGGTGCCTGTTCTCGATTGCCTTTTTAGAAAGTACAAAAATGAAATAAATAAATTATCGGTTGATTTCAGGTTGACTTTGGAACTGAATCGAATCCATTGGATCAGTCCGGTCATCGGTCCTAAACTCAATAGGGTTGGTTTTCGGTCTGAAAAATTGAGAACAGGTACTGTGTGGATTGATCCTAAGGTTAGGAGGTAAACCGGCCCAACCCTAGTTGTGAAAGCCACTTAAAAAGTGCCTCTACACATTATATTTTATCTTCATGTACAAGATGAAATTGTGAGTTTTGGAATAGTACGGCTTTTGTGGTGGCCAAACACTACTTCGCAAGATGAAATGAATTTTGAACTTCCCAAGAAAAGATCTCATGAATGGATGTAGGGACGCTAAAAACCCAGAAACCGAGTAACCGATAATAGAATTTGCGAGAGGCCGAATTAAACAGCAAGGGCGCGAGGCCACACTTCAGCCCTTCACGCAAGCAGCTTTATTTCTTCTCCTCGAGGTCAAACTACCGACACACCGATGGCCTTCACTGATTAAGAAAGATTGGCATTTTCGCAAGGCTGTTCTGTTGGACGCAGCCGCTTCGAAACAAAACATGTATTTCAAAGAGGTGACACATGCAGTGACGACATGTGAGAGACTTCAACCTTCTTCAATCACATTCGTTGAGACTAGAGACTTTCTGGCTATAAGAAGAAAGGGAAAATTTGTCAACACTGCCATTCTTACGAACAAAATCATTCTGGATGCAACCCAAACTTTTGACTTTGACATCATTAAAACAAAGAGAGTAGGTCGCCAGAAGCTGCCACCCATTACAAACAATCTGACGAGCTGAGATAAACGCTTAATTTCTGCCTTTCCAATGATTGAAGTGCGGAGTTTTTTTAACAGGAGGCTGGTTTTGATCCCTATGATACGATCACAAATTTATGGTGGCTGCCCTTTTCGTGTCAAGAAATACTCTGTCCCAAAATTGGATGACATCAGATGAATCGAAAAGAAAGATCATACCAACTCATAGAAAAAAAAGCCGACGTTGGTCCCATCAATCACAATCATCTCTCTTTAGATTTCACGGGAACTCCTTTGTACATGGTCACACGTTCTTTTAACGTGTCCCGCCGTGGTCTAGCTACCTTATTGTTAGGGTCAAAAAGCAGCACCTCTTCAAATGCCTTAAGAGCAGACTTCAAGTCTTTCTTCTTTTCATATGCATCACCAAGGTTGTTCCAAGCTGTCACATATCCCGGTTGAAGCTTCACTGCAGTTTCAAATTGCGTAATTCCTTTCTCAAGCTTGCCATCTCGAACATAACTAACACCAAGGGCATTGTATACCTGACATGTGGAAACCAAATTACAGACCCAGAAAAAGGACGAGAAGAGCCCCAGTTTATCTAGATGCCCAAGGAGTTATGATTAATGTCGAGAAAATCTTATTTATTTTCTCATTAGTTTGAAATGCAAACTTTTATTCTTGTCTGTGTGATAGATATCAGCATAACTTGCACAAAGCTCAAATGATATCTAAATAATCAGGAAGAAATGGAGTACATGTGCATTCAGGCCACAACGTAAAAGCTTACACGTCAAATGAATGGTTCCTTTGACCGCACAAAGAGTCAACAGAGAGGATCTCTAGTTGTGGAATGTCTATTTTGAGGAATAGTACAAAGCTCAGGAGTGCTGCTATGAAGGAAGCAAGAAAATCTATCATAGAATAGGCTTTTTATCCTTTTATGCACCTTTAAAGTTAATCTTTCTCCACTAACCTACCTATGCTGCACGAGCTTCTATTCCATTCTATTTTCAAGGCCTATTCAGATAATGGTAACTAGTCAAAGGAAGCTTATACATTATAGAAAACTTCAACAGTAAAGCAAAACCAGAAGCTCAAATAGATGGCCTTGTATCTATAGCCTCTTCTAAACGTCATTTAACCAAGACTTTGGTAAGTTTCCAATAGGAGCATACAAAACGGATTGCCCAAACCTGACCAAGCCGGCCAGTTTGGTTTGGTTGCCGGAAATGTCAGTCCGGTTCTCAGTTCCTTAAAGTGGAATTGGTGTCTGGGCAGTCCAGTTCCAGGTTCCAGATTCCAAGGGAAACGGGACCGGACTAACTACATATATCTTTTAATTTCTTCAAAAAAAAAAAGTGACCAGGTTTTTACTTTTATTATTTATTTATTTATTTATTTTTATATACTTCTCCATAACATAAGGCATCAAGTAGTAGGAAAAAAAAAGTGACCAGTTCCATTGGACTAAACCGGACCACCTACCTGGTTCCCAATTGGGAACCGGTCCTCCTGGTTCCACCTTGGAACCGGACCGGATCGGTAACCAAACACCCCTAGTTTCCAATGTCTCAAAGAATCAACATGAAAAAACACACACACACACAGAAGGATGGCAAAAGGAAAAAAACTGTAGTTGATTAAGAACCAAGACTTGTCCTTCTAATTAAGTATTACAACGACTTAGTACCTGTGCAAGATCTTGATCATCTCCATCCCATTTTTCAATTGCCTGAAGCAAGTACTTAGTTGCGGCTGGGTAAACTTTCCTTCTTAGCATCACTGCACCCAGTTCGAATAACTCAGTTGCACTAGCATCACCACTTCTTACTTGCTCCTGTAGTAAAAAAAGGGAACATAATAGGATAATCCTCCGCAAATAGCCAAAAAGAAATGAAAAAGGAAAACACAGGATGACATCTGTAACTAAATGCTCAAAGACAATCAAATCCAAGAGTAATATGGCATGCCACAACAGTTTCTAACAAATTGCTACTAAGCAAAACCAATGATACTCAAGACCAGAATAAGAGGTGCAAGGGCCTGGTAGTGTGCCGGTGTCTCACTTGTCTAGATGTGACAAGATTGGACAGGGCATAAAAGTATATAAGACTAGAATACTATCCAGCAGAAATGAAGAGACATTAACTAAGTGTTCTCAAAAGAAATGTGCTCTATGCGCAACATTATAATTTTCTTATGAATTTATGATGGTTTAGTATTGTTGCAGATTTATAATAACATGAACATAGCGTGATTGATGTGAAGTCAAGTGTCACCATACCCATCCCACCCCAATTTCACGTCCTATGGATGAAGTTACCCAACCTCAATAAAGGAGTCATGCAACAGAGGCCTCTATTCTGTGTATAAAAAATGTCATGAAACCGTCTAGGAATGAACTCTGAAAAAAAAAAAAAAAAAAAAAATCACCTGCAGCTCTTTAGCAGAAAGGTCAAGTTCTCTGCGGACTAAGACCTGACGGATGACAAAGAAAGAACCCACACCAAGCAAGGCCAAGAGCAAAAGCAAATAGGATAGTTGGATTCCCAATTCAAACAACTCTCCAATCTCATAAACAGCATTTATTCGAGTAGTTTCACTTGCAACTGCAACTTGTGCACAAGCCAACCAAGAGGGAAGTCCAACTGAGAGTGCAGATATCCAGACTGATGGCTCCTTTGCCTTTAAAACCTTTTCGATAATAAAAGGGTTCTCCAAAGACTCTGAAACAAATGTAAAATTAAATAAAAAATGAGATCATCTCCGTAGCTAACAGGAGAGAAAACAATGAAATCAAAACATAGTTGAAGAGAGAAACGAGGTATGTGAAAGGTAATGACAGAATGAGACAGTTTACTAAAATTAATCTTCTCAGAGAGATTAAAACAAGAACTTGCATTGTATTAGCACCCAACTACCCTAAAGGAACTTAAAAGAGAAAAAAATACCAGGGAAAGCATGATAATTAGTGGTACATAATATCACAAGCCCTCAAGTCATCGCTATAGACATAGGAGAATCCAGAGAAGATAAGGGATTAGACCCATTTGCAGCTTAAACAGTTACATCAGTGCGAAGATGAGCAGATCCAGGTAGAGTCCAGATAGGCCCTAAAATAACCAGATGGAAACTTTAAGATGTAGAAAGCCTCAATAAATGATAGTTAATGTTTCTGAATTACAAGTAAATATTGTTGTCTGTCTCTTGATGAATCTGCAGGAACATTGCTGGTGACTAGACCATGGGTTCCATTTTGTCTCCTAAGAGATTACTGTTCCAAAGTCCAAAAACAGGGTCGAAATCATTTGTGCAATAAATGGAACTACACCAATGGTGAAAAAGTATCTCCGTCAAGTATACCCCACTGCATTTGATTTACTATGGCCATTTAAAAGATATTTCAAATGGAATAACCTTGTACGTAAAAGTTAGCAAGAGTATCCTACTCTTTAAGTACAATATTACACCCATTAGTTCCTAAGCTCTGAAATCATCCCAACTATATTTGAATCAGCAGAACTACAAGCCCCAACTTGTCCCAACATCAGTACTAAGCAAGAGCCCTATATCCTGGGATGAATCATGACACTAAAAGTGGTATTTAGACTGATACTCAAGCAGACTGTTCTGAAAACATAGCAGAGTACAGTTCCGACATCACAAGTTCTTGATTCTTGGCATTAAAGTTGAGAGATAGAAAGAAGCATTACCCTTCAGCCGTGGCAATGACCGTGATTCTGCCCTCAATTCACTTTGACATATCTGCCTTCATCCACAACAGACGGAAAAAATAATAAAAATTAACAGCTTTAATGCAAAGTGAAATTACTCATAGTTTACCATGAATAGTAAACAAGGGCATCTAAGATATAGCGAGACTATGATGAAGAATTGTCCTGATGCTGTTTAAAATGCAAACTAGCATTGCTAATCAAAGAGATAGCAACGGTGGCTTCACCGTCACAAGTATTTTCCATAGTCCGATCCAAAACAAGAGCTGAAGCAGCCTAGAAATCACAACCACGAAACGACCCATAATGGGTGCGACCAAAATGAGTTGCAGGGGCCTTAATTCGGGAGTCCTTGCGATGCCAAGCTCGTAAATATACAGCAGAAACGGTATTTCGCAATTTCCAAAATTTGTGTGCTGAACTTTATTACCTGATTGTTCTTCTGAGCCTGGTCTTCAAGATGGTCGAGCGCGAAAGGATTGAAGGATGGAAAGGTGGTATCCGGTCGGAGATGGAGGAGAAGGAAGGAGATGGGGAGAGGGATAAGAGAGCGCGGTCCGCCATGGGAGCTTCAGCAACTGGAGGTTGAAGCAGAAGGATACGAGCCAGCGAGCCATCCAATTATCAAGTTCTCAGTATTTTTTTATTTATTAAAATTCCAATTCAACCCCATTCTTTTTATTTATTCTTTTCTTTCCCATATTTGTATGCCTTTCTCTTCCCTTTGTTTTATAAAAAATGAATGATTAAAATAAACGTTTGTATTATTTACGAAAATGAATGAACGGAATTTTTTTCATTATTCACGAAAATTTCTAAAAATAAAATATTATCAATAATAAAAATACTTTAATTCACATTCAATATTTATCCTCGCCAATTAATATTTTAAAGGCTTTTTTGTTATGTTCTTTGCTTAGCGTATTCAAGGTGCTTTGAGTTCTCGATAAATCACCATCCATTGTGGCTGTCCCTTTCGTACCCCACACACTAGATAAACTAAGGGCGTCTTGTAACGTTTTTGTTTTAGGGAATAATTTTTGAATAAAAATAGTTTTTTTTTTTTTTTTTTGTGTTTCTATTCTCGGGAAAAATTTCTAAATATAAAAACACGCTTGTAGAATCGCAAAAAACTTTTTACTCCAAGAATAGAAATGTGTTTGGTAAACTTGTATAATTTTGTTGTTTCTTTTAATTTTTCAATATTTTTATTATATTTTTCATTTTTTTCTTCTTGTTTTTTTTCCTTCTTTCTCCTTTGTGATCGGTCGCCGGCCACAGCGACGCCCAGGGACTAGCTGGGCGAGGTCTGGCGAGCTCGCCAAAGCCTTGCCAGGCCACCGCGAGGGTCGATGAGCTCGTTGGAGCCTTGTCGGTGGCCTTAGTGGCCAGGTGAGCTCGAGCTCGCCTCGATCTAGCGTACTACCCGGGTGAGGTTCGCCTGGCCACCAAGGCCACTGGTGAGGCTCGACCTCGCCCAGGCGATGTGAGGTCGGCCTTGCCAGTGGCTGGGCGAGCTAGGTCTCGCCAGATTTGGGCGAGCTCGAGCTTACCCAACCAAGGCGAGACTGAGCCTCCCCCAGCCACGGCGAGACTCGGCCTCACCAAGGGCCAGTGATGCTCTAACGAGGTTGTCGGCCCTCGTTAGCCAGTCACCGGTCATGGCCAGGGCTGGCAACCAACCAAAAGGAAGAAGAAAAGAAAAAAATAAGAAGAAAAAAGAGGAGAAAAAAGAAGAGAGAAAATTTGTTTCTCGGAATTGTTCCCGGGAACAAAAAAATAAATTTTTATTTTCAAGAATAAAAATTTTACCGGATACGTTTATGTTTTTTTTTTCCCGAAACAAAAGAACATAAATTTTTCTTTCGGGAACAGAAACAATTTTGAACAAATAGGGCCTAATTTTACAACATGATACCATGTAAGCTCTAAGTAACCTTTAATTTATAACATAACTAAACCAATAGGTTTCTCTCAAATCAAATACGTTTGATTTGGAGCAGCTCTTTGTTACTTCCAAGTGGATATAACTACTATCAATATTTAGTAAACTTTCGTAAGCAAAGAGCTACTAAAAGTTTATATAAAGGAGGGTATATCAGTAGTCTTAGTGATTCTCATAAAAATTCCAGAAAATTTGAATGTTAAAGGATTTTCTTTGCACATATGAAAATTTTTTATATCTCTATATCAGAAAAGAAGCCAACATCTTTTCTGACGTTAAATTTTAACTAAAAAATATAATTGTAACTACTGAATCCAGCCGGGAGAGAATGCCGAGGCCATAAAAAAAGTTGAAAAAAAACTCAAATAAAATGCATATGTTGGTAGACTTTTAAGATAATGAACTAGGTATAAATGAATCGAGTCACACATCAAATATGGAGAGAACTTTGATGGATTGTGGAATTGAAATCCTTTACAATGACATAATGACATTTTTTAATATTGAAAATCCAATGCTAAGTGTGCTCGACTAGGGTTCTATCAAGATAGGTAACCTTCTTAGAAAAGTGATTGTCTATAAGCTAAAGGACAATGATCAATACTGGACAGATCAAAATAGATAATATCTGGTGAGTTAAACTAGAGTATCAATTAATTTATACATTGCTAGTATTTGAGAAACAATATCAATATATTCTTAAGTAATAATTGTATAATGGTTATTCCACACAAATCTATTTGTTTGGCGAAATATAAATGATATTGGAAATTTTTTCATAAAAGTAATTGCCTATATATTTTATAGAAATAAATTAATAGAAAATATTTTCATTATCAATAACATTTATACCTAAAGATTTTCATCAATGATAAAAGTAATTTTTGTGTTATGGATTTTGTAAAATCATTGTTAACTGCTTTTAAAAACCTAAGCTATTAGATAAATGTGTAGTTTATTATTTAAATATTCTAATACCCCTCAAACTTAGTTTGATCTTTTCCCTAGCAGTTTATTATTTAAATATTCTAACACTCCCCATCATGCTTCGTATGGTCTTTTGTTTAGTACTAAGCGTGGAAATTTAATTGGGGAGGCAAATGGGGTAAAAAAGATTCACTTAGTCTGGTCTTTTGTCTAGTACTAAGCGTGAAAATTTAATTGGGAAGTCAAGTTTTAATTGGGAATGCGTGGTTAATTATTTAAAAATTCTAACAATGTTAACGATATTAGGGATATTAACAATATTAAAAAAAAAGTTGAGATACTTATGATATTTTCTTTGATTTTCTATATCTATTTTGATTATGCACATTTGATTTGATTTCCCTTGATTTCCTCTGTCTAAACCTACAAATAGGTTGTCATTATACTCTCTCTCTCTCTCTCTCTCTCTCTCTCTCTCTCTCTCTCTATATATATCGAAATATACTAAAATATTTCAATTCTCTCTTTCACATTCTTATTTCTAATTTGGTATTAGAGCCTTCGCTCTTGTGGAAACTAAGTGTGTGCACCGAGTGTTCTCATTGTACATTCAAATAGAGCCATCCCCATATCTCAATAGTGTTCACTTCGTGCACAGAAATCTTATTTGAGGAAGTACTTTATCGAGTCGATTCCACAATAATGGGTGTTTTGATTCTATTTGTAGCGATTGCATCGCATGGTCAAGCCTTTTTCATGGAGAAGGCCTTCTTTCGGTGCTAGCCACATAGGCCGTATCGCTCAGTTACTATTAGGAGTGAGCGGTTCTAGGTTCCAGTTCAGTTCCGTCTTGGAACTTGAAACCTATCTTGGGTACAGGTTTCTCATTTTTTAGAACCTGGAACCTATCTGTTAGAATCTGAAACTTGGAACCTACCCTATCACAGGTTCCAATGTTGATTCCAGGTTCCAACAGGTTTTTTTTCCCTCATATTTGAACTATAACGAAGAAGGAAAGAGACAAACCAAAGCTTCTATGTCCATAAATTGCCAAAAATAGTTCCTTGGGAGCAGAAGCATCCAAAAAAAAAAAAAAAACATTTATGTCCCTTTGACTAATGTTGCTCCATCAACAAATGACTTGCCATTGTTTGTCTCCACTGTGATGTCCTGACCAGGCATTGTCCCTTTGACTAATGCCGCTCCATCAGCAAATGACTTGCCATTGTCAGTCTCCACCATGATGTCCTGACCAGACCTTATTTTCGCTCACGCTATTTGGAAGATTAATGGTGTAGCGTTCATGGCCAATCAATCCGAGTGTTTCTGCATCCTCCCCAGACTTGAAACATAGAGGAATGATACCCATTCCCACTAAATTGCTTCTATGAATCTGCTCAAAGCTCTTTGCTATGACAGCTTTCATGCCTTGATACGAATTACGGCTTAGGGCACAACCTAAGGGGAAAAAATGGGACAAAAAATTGAATAAAAAAGCACGAAAATGCTCACCAGCAAAAATAATCATGGTTGCCCCTCACTCTTGTACCTCTGCCATACAAGAGACAAAGCTAGTATGAGCCACAATGGCACCAGTAATTAGATAATGAGTCATTGATGAAGCCCATACTCAGCTAATAGAATATTAACCAGCAGGATGGAAGAAGATGATCTATGTGCTAAATGCATGATTTGGTCAACACATATTCATAGAGACAGGTATAATATCCCTATAATTCTTGCAAGCTTATATCTAGATTTATCCCGCAAAATTGCATGGCACCAGTTCTATTCAAACAGTACCGAAATGCCTAGGTGAGTTATGAAAAGTCAAGCATGTCGAATATATAGTGTCTGAGAGTGCTAGTATGAACAAAATAAAGGAGTTAGGGAAGAGAATAAGAACACAAGATTTAGTGGTTCGGCTTAATTCAAGCCTACGTCCACTCTCCCACGCTAACAGCCTTCTTGGCTGGATTCCACTATGCAATCAAGAAGAAATTACAACTTTGAGTGCAAACACTTAGTAGATCACACTATCTCACTAAGTCACTCTTTTGGTATTTCCCTCACGATCACAAACGTTTAAGCTCTCCAAAGACAAGTTGATGATCGAAGGTCGCTTAGACTTTGGAATTATAAATTCTACGCTCCATCTTTTACTTGCTCATCGGTCCATGATCTCCTTAAATACTCCTCCACTTCCAAACTAGCTGTTGGACAGTATCCCGGAGAATCGTCTTCCAATATACCCATTGGACAGCTCTGTATCTAGAAGATTTGGTAGCCGTTGAGTGACAAATGTAAAATCCCAAATTGATTCCGATCGCCCATACAAACGAAATCTTGGTTTCCATAAGTAAAGCTTCTTCGTATAGAAAGTTCTTGTCTTCAAGATCCAATCGTCAATCAATTAGATTGAATCAATCAAATCAATCTTGATGTGGAATCCAAATCAGATCACTAACCGTTGTATGATTAGGCTTGAGTTACGATTCATTGTAATCTGGATGTAAAGTCTGAGTCTGTAGACTTTACAATCTGAGTCTATAGACTTTACAATTTGGGTCTGTAGACTTTACAATCTGGGTCTGGACATATCTGCTTCTGAACAGATTTAGCTTTAAGGTCTCGTACCCGGTTCGAACTTCAAAGATAGAGTCTCGTCTTCGGCCGTCTTCGGACTTTGACAATATCCTTTACATGTTCTATTATCTCGCATGGTCTATTACTTAACCATTAAACATGTTAGTAGCCTTTGATTTATTTTGTCATCTTCAAAACATCATAAGGGATTTCCCTAACAATCTCCCCCTTTTTGATGATGACAAAACAATCTCTGAATATGTAGATTTGTAAACATACTTTTAAATCAAAGGATATCAGAAGATAGCAAATAGATTGAGCATAACAATATATAGAAAAATAATCGCAGCTCAATATTATGTCATAGATAATATCAACCAATCAACACATATGCATATTCATATCTTCTCCCCCTTTTTGTCATAATCAAAAAGCAATAATAATGGAAAAAAGTATCACGTAGAGAATTATAACAAATATTTCGCATGAATCACAATTTCCAAAAATCAGCTTTTATATAGTAAATCGAATATTAAAGATATGCAATATAGCTCACTTCGATCATATATATCAGCAAATATCCAATAAAAATCACGGATGCATCATGAAATTCACTTATCCTTTTTTTGTCATAATAAAGTGATAATATCAATACAAGATTTATCAATGACAAAAGGTAATAAAAGATGCACTAACCGGATTTTTTTTTTAGAATAAATTCTGACACATTTACCTTTCCTTCCATCCATAATAAGATCACGATCAATCCAAAAAGATTTTTCCATAATGGATCAAAGCTTCCCCTCAATTTGTTGCCTTTTTGAGATGATCACGATTCTTTTCCTTTTCTTTTGGATTTGATTTCTCCCCCAATCTTCATAGGAGATATTTTCTGATTGCACTAAAATCTGCATAGATTTGTAATCATTCTTGCCTTATTGAATTTCCTGCAATCAACTCATTTCTCTTTTTGGTATCCATCAATTTGGATCCTTTCTTGACGTTAGAGTAAAATAGAAAATCTCCATAATCAAATATTCTTTCTTAATTCATCATAACAGAGTATTCAAAGAAAGAATATTATGCACAATGATATTTTGAAAAATAAATTCTCACTTAGTCAAAGTATGATAAAAATAGAGAGAATAAAATCTTTGAATATCTAAGAATATCTTGCATCATCACGTAAAACAGATTTTCATTTTACAAAATATGATTATATCTGAAAGTATAAAATTAGACAAAATAATCTGAATTATCTCAAATAATCATACGTACTAAATCAAATCTTAACTCACAAATCACAAAAACAAATCATACAATTCTTTCTTCCATAAAGCAAAATATGATCATTATAAAATCTCAATCAACCAAGGATATATCGAATATCAAGCATAATGAGAATTATTGCCCAAATCAAATTGAGAATAAAAATTCCTTACCAAATCCTCTTTCTTCTTTCTTCTTTATATCCTGCAAAAATAACTTATCTTTTCTTTGGTACCCATTTTTTCTTGGGTCCATGAGAGTTAGCAGAATATGTTGCTTTTATCCAATTTTTCTTAATAGGTCTCCGGACTTGAGAAAGATCTTGTTGCCTAAGTCGAGAATTCTCCTTTTTAAGTTCGAAAATCCTTTTAAGAGAAGATTTGAGATTTGAACAAAGCTCATTTATATACTTTGAAACTTTGAGAGGAATTTTTGAATTGCTTACCTCGATTTCCTCATCGGATTCTGAGTCTGTATCCGAGTCAAACTTTGATTCTGAGTCTGTATCTGAATCAGACTCAGATTTTGAATGTGCCATCAAGCATATATTTTCTTGATCATCATCTTCTTTCATGATTCTTTTTTGGCCATTATGCTTGTATTGACTTCTTCCATCGAAGTTCATTCTTTTTCTACTCAGCTTTTTAAATTTCTTGACCATAAAGGCAAGTTCTTCATTGTCCATGTCATTTTCTGAGTCTGTTTCATCAAAAACAACATTAGATATTAAAGCAATGGACTTCTTACCTTCGGGATCTTCGTCATTAAGTTGTTCCACTTCATAGGATTGAAGAGTGCCAATCAATTCATCAACGGAGAGTGGCATAATCCTTTGAGTCTCCCGGATTGAGGTCTTGACATGATTCCAATCTTTTAAGAGACCTCGCAAGAGTTTGTTGACCTTCATTGGAGAAGAAATTGGCTGACCTTGATATACTAAACCATTTACAATTTCTGTAAAACGGTTGAACATATCTCCAATCGACTCTCCTTGCTTCATCTTGAAGGATTCATATTGGCCAAGCAAGAATTTTACTTTTGTCTCTTTTACACGATCAGTCCCTTCATATGTAACATGAAGTCTATCCCAAACTTCTTTTACTGTTTCACATGAAGAGATTCTATTATATTCAGTAGGAGACAAAGTAGGAGACAAAGCGCAATATAAAGAATAAATTGCTTTCGCATCAAGCGCTTCTCTTTTGGACATCTCCATCCGAGACATAGGAGCGGGGGGTTTGCTTTCTTTGTCTTTGCCATTCTTATTTGATGTAGACGCAGCAATGGGGTTGATTCCTCTTTCCACAACATCCCATTGTAAGAGATCTCTGGATCTTAGGAATGCTTTCATTTTGTTCTTCCATACGTCGTATTCTTTTCCATCAAAATATGGTGGCCTTGTGTTGCTTTGCCCTTCCATAAGTCCTGGTGCCAACATACTAGCCATAAAGAATCTTTAGCTCAAAAGTAAACACACTTTTATAAACCGAGCACTTGGCTCTGATACCAATTGAGAGTGCTAGTATGAACAAAATAAAGGAGTTAGGGAAGAGAATAAGAACACAAGATTTAGTGGTTCGGCTTAATTCAAGCCTACGTCCACTCTCCCACGCTAACAGCCTTCTTGGCTGGATTCCACTATGCAATCAAGAAGAGATTACAACTTTGAGTGCAAACACTTAGTAGATCACACTATCTCACTAAGTCACTCTTTTGGTATTTCTCTCACGATCACAAACGTTTAAGCTCTCCAAAGACAAGTTGATGATCGACGGTCGCTCGACTTTGGAATTATAAATTCTACGCTCCGTCTCTTACTTGCTCATCGGTCCATGATCTCCTTAAATACTCCTCCACTTCCAAACTAGCCGTTGGACAGTATCCCGGAGAATCGTCTTCCAATATACCCATCGGACAGCTCTGTATCTAGAAGATTTGGTAGCCATTGAGTGACAAAGGTAAAATCCCAAATTGATTCCGATCGCCCATATAAACAAAATCTTGGTTTCCATAAGTAAAGCTTCTTCGTATAGAAAGTTCTTGTCTTCAAAATCCAATCGTCAATCAATTTTATTGAATCAATCAAATCAATCTTGATGTGGAATCCAAACCAGATCACTAGCCGTTGTATGATTGGGCTTGAGTTACGATTCATCGTAATCTGGATGTAAAGTCTGAGTCTGTAGACTTTACAATCTGGGTCTGTAGACTTTACAATCTGGGTCTGGACATATCTGCTTCTGAACAGATTTAGCTTTAAGGTCTGTACCCAGTTCAGCTTCAGCATAGAGTCTGTCTTCTGGCCGTCTTCAGACTTTGACAATATCCTTTACATGTTCTATTATCTGCATGGTCTATTACTTAACTATTAAACATGTTAGTAGCCTTTGATTTATTTTGTCATCTTCAAAACATCATAAGGGATTTCCCTAACAGTGTCACCGGCAGTACGGTTCAAAAAGCCATATTGACATTGTGGCGCTTAAATCACCCAAGAACTAAATAGGAAGATCCTAGACAAAACAAGCCATTACCAAGTAAGGATAAATTCCAGTCAAGATAGATACAGCTCCATTAACTCAACCTTTTGTGTCTTCTGCACAACAGCAACTTGAAAAGATTGATCTTTTGCTTGGTATGATGTCCCACACCACGTAATGCAACCATTAACACTTCTGTTGCTTAGAGAAAGCGACGACCACATTGCTATACATTTTGCTAAAGAATTCCTAGCATGTGCGAGTGCATAAAAAAGAAAAAGAAAAAGAAAGCTATACACCAGAAGAAATCGCAATCAAAAGCTTTAGTAAGACTTCAAATGACATTATTTCAATTTTCTTTGACAGACAAATCTCCGTGTTCCTACATCCCTCATCCCACGCGAACAACGTTAACATGACAAAATCTTATATAGAAAGTCCGGCCCATCTAACTGACAAAAAATAACTGATGAACCTCCTCTCTTGCATCCATAGCAACCAAAAGAGCAAGAAAGTCATGCTTACCACAGAACCAAGCTCATCACTATTCGGAAAAAATATTGCTTCGAAATGGGTTAAACAATGAAATCGGATCAAGTAAAACAACTCGGACTTTGAGGCGTGATATCACTTTCTTTAAGGATTTATTTGCCCCACAACGTTGCTAATGGTCACCGGCAAAAATCCTCCAGGATACAACAAAGTCTCGGATGAGAATACTAGATAGCAATTCTAGTATTTCTCCAGGGATCTCTCTAAGAAAACAATCGAAAAATTGGCTGCTGTTTTTCGAAAGAAAACTCGAAAAATGACAACACACTTCTTTCCGAAAAATGACAAGTATATATATAAAATAGTCTTGCAACCCTTCGTGAAAATTATGAACAAACACGTCTTTAGAAAATTGTTCGGATAAACAAATGCGACTCTTCGGAAGAAGTCGAAAACGAACAATTGCAACCCTTCGGGAAAGTTAAAAAACCGAATAAGGAATTTTCCAAAGGTTGCCTTGAAAAGACACAAACAAAATTCGGAATAATAATAATTTTTTAAAATAGAATTTCGAATTTTTCATTTATATTTCATTTCCGAAATTCTCAAATTAAAAGGCAACCTTTGAACTAAAAAATAAAAAATAAAAAATAAAAAATAAATAGCAATGGATTAATGCTAATTAAACCGCGGGCGTGCCAAGTGTTAAGTGCGCTAAATAATCGCGCCAAAATCGCGCACTCGCACGCGGGTATGGTGGGGTCTAGCCCTACCCAATCATTCCTTTAACTACAAAAGGAAAAACCCACATTTTTAAACTGACCCACTTGCTCCCACCTTTTCTATGTGGGACAAAGTAAAAAGCATTCATTTTGTTTTAACAAACAAAATTCCAACAATCCCCCACTTTGTTTGTAAAACAAAGATTTCAAAATAAAACATACAGCCAAAGTTTCAGTAAGATTAATATACATACATAAAGGTCTCTTTCGAGTTAAACATTTACTTAGTGTAAGTATATCAAAGCTCTATCAAAGTGACAAGTAGCTCGGCTTTAAACTTGTACTTTTATGTAATAAAACCGGACATACCACACATACACTAACCTCTTGTTTCAGCGAGAATTTCTATATTACTCCGCACTATTATGGCCTTGTGCTTGATCCTGTTTCATGAGCTCTCTAGAAAGCAACCCCAACTTTCGTAAGAAGCGGCACCACTTCTAAGCTCATATAGGTGAAGTATCTACCATGTGTTTCGTTACTATCAACACACTACAAACTTGTATCATACTTCATTAAGAATTCAATCAAGCCTTCAAAACGTAATGAGAAGATACTAACTTCTCATATCAGGGCTACGTCAGTATCAAACAATCACATTCAATAACTTGTTCTTACCCATTAAACCTTGTAACTAGTGATGTTCTAGAAAAAGGCCGGGTACCATTTTGGTGATTTCAATTAAAGGGTTTCAGCCTCATTTCTTGTGAGGTCGTTATTACCATATGTCTTGGTAAAGCCTTCGTCAAAGATTTTTACTTGACCTCACATAGACAATTGTTATTGTACCATCTATAATCAATTGTCTCACATATTCATGTCTTAGACTAATGTGTCTAGACTTACCATTATAGGTGCTACTATAGACTCTTGCCAAAGTGGCCTGACTATCACAGCGGATAGAAATAGGAGGCATAGGACTAGGCCATAATTTGATATCCAACAACAAATTTCTAATCCATTCAGCCTCTTTTTTAGCTGCCGCTAAAGCAATAAATTCAGATTCCATTGTCGAGTGAGTTATACATGTCTGTTTCTTGCTCGCCCAAGATACAGCACCTTCAGCTAGTGTGAAGATCCATCCAGAAGTGGAACGCTCATCTCCCACACTTGTAATCCAACTAGCATCGATGTATCCTTCTAATACAGCTGGATAATTATTGTAGAACAATCCTAAATTTTTAGTTCTCTTAAGATAACCAAAAATTCTAGTAATAGCTCTCCAATGTTCAAGTACTTGGATTACTAGTATACCTACTCAACTTGCATACAGAATAAGCAATATCGGGTCTAGTACAATGCATCGCATTCATTAAAGACCCTATAGCACTTGCATATTCTAGTTGTGCCACCGCTCTACCAGTATTATAATTTAATTTAATACTAGAATCAAATGGAGTACTTATTTCTTTAAAACCAAGATGTTGAAATTTATTTAATAATTTTTCAACATAACTACATTGGCTTAAAGAATAACCCCCACTATTTTTCTTAACTTTAATACCTAAGATAGTATCTACTTCACCCATATCCTTCATTTTAAACATGGAAGTTAGATACTTCTTAGTCTCATTAATTCCAGTCATATTCGTTCCAAAGATAAGCATATCATCAACATACAAGCACACTAAGACACCATAGTCTTTAGTGAATTTAGAATATATACACCTATCGGCACTATTATTGATGAAACCATTTGACAATATGACCGAATTAAACTTTTCATGCCATTGCTTAGGAGCTTGCTTAAGTCCATAAAGAGACTTAATCAATTTACATACTTTTCTTTCATTTCCGGAAGAACAAAACCCTCCGGTTGTTCCATGTAAATCTCCTCATTTAAGTCTCCATTTAAGAAAGCAGTTTTAACATCCATTTGATGAACACAAAGATCATAAATGGAAGCTAGAGCAAAAAGAACTCGAATGGAAGTTATACGTGCAACAGGAGCATATGTATCAAAATAATCTATTCCTTCTTTTTGTCTATATCCCTTAACTACAAGCCTAGCTTTAAAGGCTTGAATAGAACCATCGGAATGATATTTTCTTCTAAAAACCCATTTGCATCCAATAGGTTTTGATCCTTTCGGTAAATCTACTAATACCCAAGTATGATTGGACATAATTGAGTCCATTTCATCATTCACAGCTTCTTTCCAAAAGAAGCATCTCTAGAAGACATAGCATCATCAAAGCTTCCAGGATCATCTTCTAAATTTAACACTAAAGGGTATTTATTTACCACATTATTATCTCCATCTCCTTCAACAAGAAAAACATGAGTAATAAAATCAGGACCTAAGTCCTTTATTTTCCTAGATCTAGTACTTCTCCTTGGTTCAATCATGTCTTTAGAATCATTCGTTTCTTTCTCTTGAGAATCACTTTGAGCTTCCATATGTCTTGAATTATTTTCAATAATTTCAGAACTTGTAAAACATTTATTCTCAAAGAATTCAATGTCTCTCGATTCTATTATGACATTGGACTCTAAATCAAGAAGCCTACAAGCTTTACTATTTTCAGCATACCCAACGAAAACACTTTTGATAGCTCTAGGACCGAGCTTTGTTCTCTTAGGATCTGGAGCTCGGTAGTACGCTAAACACCCCCACACTTTAAGATATGACAAATTTGGCTTTCTACCTTTCCATATTTCATAAGGGGTTATGTCATTTTTCTTGGAAGGTATTCTGTTATGAATATAGCATGCAGTAAGTAATGCTTCTCCCCAAAGATTAATTGGTAGCTTTGAATTTGAAAGCATACAATTAACCATTTCTCTAAGAGATCGATTTTTCCTTTCAGCTAAACCATTTTGTTGTGAAGTATATGGTGCTGAAGCTTGATGAATAATACCATGTTCTTCACAAAATGAAGAGAATTCATTTAAGAAATATTCTCCACCTCTATCTGATCGTAGAACCTTAATTTTCCTTTCTAATTGATTCTCTACTTCAGCCTTATATTTCTTAAACATGGTAAATGCTTCATCTTTTGATCTCATGAGATAAACATATAAGAACCTACTACAATCATCCACAAAGGTAATAAAATACCTTTTACCTCCACGTGTCAGCATACCAATAAAATACCTTTTACCAAATCCAATAAATTCGAATTTCTTTTAACACTAGGAAATGGCTTCTTAGTAAGTTTTGACTTAGCACATATTTCACATTTATCAAATTCGCCATTAAAATTTATCAAGTCTAATTTTCTCATATTCTTCAAATAACGAATATTTATATGTGCCAACCTACTATGCTATAAAATTGAAGACTCGACAATATAAGCAAAACTAGAAATATTATTATTGATACTCAATTAATACATGCCATCATTGGCATAACCCTTCCCAACAAACAGCCCATTTTTCGAGAGGATAACCTTGTCGGATTCAAACAAAACCCGAAACCCCCTCTTACAAAGTAAATCAATAGAAACTAGGTTCTTCCTAATTTTGGGTATAAATAACACATTAAGAAGAGTTATTTTCTTTCCAGAAGTGAAGTCTATCTCCATCGTGCCTTTTCCAGCAACCTTTGCAAGAGCATTATTCGCCATCAGGACCTCTTGAACATTTGAGTCAACAAACTCTTCAAATTGCTTGAACATGTACTTGTCCTTGCACACATGAACTGTTGCTCCAGAATCTATCCACCAACCGGATTGGACAAAGTGGTAGAATTAATTTCAGAAACCATAGCCATCGCATCATTGATTTCAGAAATTTCCATATTCGAAAACATGTTCGAAATCATGGCTACATAATTTTCTTCAACCAGATTTGCATCTGCTTTCACTACCGGAATGTTCTTGTCCTTTGAAATGCTCTTGCGATGAATGCAATCTTTGGCGTAATGTCCCTGTTTGCCACAAACAAAACAGCAACCCTTTTACTTCTTTTGTGTTCTCTTGAATTTATGCCCCCTGCTTTTTACTTTGAAGTTCTGGCCGAGTTTCCGTTTTTTATCCACAAAATTCACATTGGAATTGTACAAAACAGAATTATCACGTAAACGTGACTCTTCCTCAATGCGAAGATGTTTCTGTATTTGCTCCAAAGTAAAGTCCTCCGACTTGTGAATCAGCCTTTTTCCATAGTCTTTCCAACTTGGAGGCAATTTCGCAATAATTGCTCCAACTTGAAAAGCTTCGGAATATCAACCTTGAGAGCACGAATTTTATTCACAATCACTTGCAATTCATGGACTTGTTCCAGCAAGGGCTTAGTATCAATAAACTTAAAATCAAAATACTTTGCAATTAGATATTTGTTGGTACCTTGCTCCTCCGCTTTGTACTTGAATTCCAGCGCATTCCAAATTTCTCTGGCCGACTTTATTTCAGTGAATAAATAAATCGTGGACGATCGAGAGTGTGTTCAGAATGTGTCCTCGACAAAGTAATTCATCCTCCGCACGTTTCTTCTTTTCCTTATTTACCCTCTCAATGGCTTCCGCACTTGGCTGTCCTCCATCGAAAGTAGGCTTAGGATCTTCTATAGGCGCCAAGTTAGGATCCAGTATGTAGGAAATCTTTAGAGCAGTGAGTAAGAACATCATCTTGTCCCTCCAGCGAGCAAAATTGTTCCCATCGAACCGGTCTAGTTTGACAATATCTTGATTCATAACTTTGATTGTCTCCGACTCCATTGTAGCAAAAATAAATCCTTAAAATTGTTCGGAAAAAATATTGCTTCGAAATGGGTTAAACAATGAAATCGGATCAAGTAAAACAACTCGGACTTTGAGGCGTGATATCACTTTCTTTAAGGATTTATTTGCCCCACAAGTTGCTAATAGTCACTGGCAAAAATCCTCCAGGATACAACAAAGTCTCGGATGAGAATACTAGATAGCAATTCTAGTATTTCTCTAGGATCTCTCTAAGAAAACAATCGAAAAATTGGCTGCTGTTTTTTCAGAAAGAAAACTCAAAAAATGACAACACACTTCTTTCCGAAAAATGACAAGTATATATATGAAATAGTCTTGCAACTCTTCGTGAAAATTACGAACAAACACATCTTTAGAAAATTGTTCGGATAAACAAATGCGACTCTTCAAAAGAAGTCGAAAACGAACAATTGCAACCCTTCGGGAAAGTTAAAAAACCGAATAAGGAATTTTCCAAAGGTTACCTTGAAAAGACACAAACAAAATTCGGAATAATAATAATTTTTTTAAATAGAATTTCGAATTTTTCATTTATATTTCATTTCCAAAATTCTCAAATTAAAAGGCAACCTTTGAACTAAAAAATAAAAAATAAAAAATAAATAGCAATGGATTAATGCTAATTAAACCGCGGGCGCGCCAAGTGTTAAGTGCGCCAAATAATCGCGCACCCGCACGCGGGTATGGTGGGGTCTAGCCCCACCCAATCATTCCTTTAACTACAAAAGGAAAAACCCACATTTTTAAACTGACCCACTTGCTCCCACCTTTTCTATGTGGGACAAAGTAAAAAGCATTCATTTTGTTTTAACAAACAAAATTCCAACAATCACAACATATCTTCATGATACAAATGTAGTCCAAGGCCAAAACGCGCACAAGCTCGACAAAAAGCCATAGCTTCTGCCTTTTGCATAGGATCTCCATAACCAGCATCGTCCACTGAAGCAGTACCAATTGACTCCTTGTACATCTGTTGTTACACAAGAAAAATGAAAGACAAAGAAGGAAGATTAAAGTCAGCTTCTTTCCTCTCTTATGTACCATCTGCATCCACATTCTTGTTAGAGTCCATCAAAATGAGGCTCGGCCAAGGGCGTCGGTGGTGACTGGGTGAGTGGCGTCGAGGGTTAGGGCGTTCAGCGGAACTAAACCAAAACCGGGAATCAATGTATCCCCCTCAGGCTTCGCAATAAATGAGTCCAGCTATGGAAAATGCAGTAAAAGGTTTTCTCCTTAGCCCCTGTTCTTGAGCCGTGGCTTGCGGCGTCCAGTGGCGGCGTCGAGGGCGAGTGGCATTAGCGACGGGCAGAGGCAGAGCACGGGAGAGACTCAGAGATTTGGGGCAACGACTGGCGTCGAGCCGTGAGGGTTCGGGCGAGCGGCGTCGGCGACTGGTGTCTTGAGGTGGCGGCGTCACGACAAGCGGCATCTGATGGCGAGACTCGGAGCAATGTCGGGTAGCGTGAAAGTGTGAGGTTTGGACTCTGAATGAAGGGAAATGGCATCGAGAGAAATTTGGGGCATTTCCTATTTGCCAATATATTTGGGGCTCCTTTGGAACCTTAACCAGTTCCGTAACCGGTTCTGGCTCTAGTTTCGGTTTCAGTTCCACTTGGAACCGGAACCGGAACCGGAACTCCCGGTTCCCAGAAAAAAGAAACCGGAAACCGAAACCAGTCCTTTTAGAAACGGGAACCGAACCGGACCCTCCAGTTTACTTACTTTCATGGGCTTTCAGCCTCAAGATGGACATCTAGCATCAATTGGGCATTGCACACTTGGCTGCATCTTGAAACTTCTAACTCGGGGTCCTCCCGTTTCCCTTACGGGGCATCGCCCACTCTTGATGGCATCCTAGAACTCTCCCTAGGGCATCTCATTGACATAAGTATCTCATTCTCACCAAAGAAACATTGTTGCCATCATCAAATGGCGACAACTTTTATCTTTCCTTTATGTGACCACACATCATGCATCACATAAGCCGTTTCATTAACTTTTTCTCTTAGCCAATACAAGCAAGGCCCGTGGGCATGCTTATAAGTGTGTGCGTGGCATGAGCTATAACATCATAACCACAACAATATGCCTAGCACAGCACGTGACTCACGACTCAAACCAACATGCCTCAATGCCAATCCAAAGCCAAGCAAGATCCATCCGTGTCTCAGGGTGTGATTTGACTTATGTAGGCAAAGACACAAGCAAATCATACAAAACAATTGTCAACATGTACAACTAAGCTCGAATGAGAACACAGCCAAGCTCGAACATCATAGCTCATCACCCTAGTTGAAGGTTAGGGATTCCACTTACTATCGTCGAAATGGCGGCAAGTGGTCGAGAGGTGGCCGAGCGGTGAGGGCTGAGTAGGTGAGTGAGGAGCTTAGAAAGAGAGAGAGACCGAGAGAGAAAGAGAGAGAGAGGTGAGCAAGAGATGGCGGGATGGTGGAAAGGAGAGTTGGTGCTCTATTTATAGACTCACTATCATTTAATGACCCTAACAAGTGGCCCAATTGGCTTTTCCCATGTGGCCTAGCTAAAATGATGTTGTGACACCCTAAAGTTCTAGGGAGAGGATTGAGGACATGTGGTATTCTTCTCATTGGTTCACTTGTGCCAATGAGTCATCCTGTAATCATGGCTAAATCTTCTTCTTGCCCGCTAGGATGATGAATCATTCATTCATTAAATGCCTACATTAATTACCTAAGATTTGGTCATCATTGGCTTTGGATTATGTCACTTATTTTTTGTCACCTAAGTTGATGATTTACCCTCTCAGTAAATGCCTAAATTGGTTTCCTAAGATTTGGTTGGCTTTGGATTTCTTGCCACCTAAGTTGATGATTCACTCTCTTGATTTATTCGTTAACATCCAGAAATGTTATATGAGCATGAGAGAGAAGTCAATGTAAGAACTTACATCATCGGACGAGAGTATCTCGCATTCATCCATGGTCGACTACATGACTCGAATCAAGGTTTCATGGTTGGGCGTGACTGGGTGTGGCTAGGCATGATCGGCGTGACCGAGACTAGGCGAGCACTTGGCTTGGCTAGTTAGGCACTTGGCTCAGCTAGTTTGGTCAAATGGATTAGTGATTGGATCGCTAAATCGATCTGCGACGGATCTGCAAACGGTCTATGATCCATCACAAATGACACATAATTAATTTGTGATCGATCCATGGTCAAGAATAACTGATCCGTGGTCAACCCTCGGTTGACAGGTGGTCGCGTGGGGTTGATTGATCTGCGGCTGACACACGGTCGCACATGATCAATCCATGGTCACTCGCAGTTGGTGCATGACTGCAGGATCGATCTATGACCGTCCATTGATCGATCCATGATGATGCGTGATCGTCCACGACCAACCCAAATGGCCTAGTGGTCGATCCATGGCCGAATAGCTCTGGTCGACTTGCAGGAATTTGAATATTTTGGTTCACAGGAGTAAAAGATGACATGCTGAATGCATATCGTGTCACTAACAAAGATAATAAGCATTCTTTAAACGATAGATCATTATAAATAACCAAATATCTTCGAACAAGAACAATTACACACTTGCGTATTATTTTCTGCTTTCTAGATGTACATCAAAGGATTATTCATGACACAACTTTATTAAATTTTACGAATCTTGAAACTACAATATGTGTTGGTACTCCGTCTTCAGCACGGGTCTACCACCGGCATTACATGAAAATGCCAAAAAAGAAGAAGCCTTGGACAAACCTATTAACTCACAGAAAATGTTAAGTCTTTTGGCCTTTATATATAGAACTCTTTCTCTCTCTTCCGAATTGCCCGCAGTCATATGCAGTGTGAGCGATTCGGTCCTTGAAGAAGACGATCAAGATGAGAACGCAGGCAATCTTCACCACCGTGCACGGACCTTCGTTGAGCTTGTTGAATACGAAGGACAGAATGGACAGCCCGAGGAGCCTCATCCTCCTCTCCTCCACGTAATTCGCGAGCGCCTTCCCGTATTTTCTCCTGCGGCTCCCCTCTCCGTCTCCTTCTTCGACCTCTGAAAACTTCCTCGACGAGCATCTCGTGAGCACGATCGCGTCCTCCAAGCTCGCACCGCTGCCTTGGCCGACGAACAGGCTCATGGGATGCAGCTCGTCGCCCACCACCATCATGGTCCCTTGCGGAATCTCCCGTAGAGTGAGTCCCAGGGCGCATGGTACCGGAACCGCATGCTCGACAGGGAGCTCCTGTCGCTTCTCTTTATCCTCTCCGTCATCTGTGCGGGGAAATTCTGGATTGACTTCAAGCTTAGCATCCTTATCAGTTCTTGATCCTTTGAGATACCCAAATCTGTGGCATCAATTTGTGACAGCGAAGCAGACTAACAAGATCATATTAAGGGTCGACTCCAAATTAACGATAGACCAAGTAAATCATTTTCTAGCAAGATCCCTTGATATCCCTAGTACGTTTTTCGGAATTGAGTGACGGTGGCACACCATGCGAAAGATGGAGTGCTGCAAGTAATGGCATATAACATGCATACCGGCGACAATTTCATTGTGATTGATTATCACACACTACGTTAATCGATCACGTGTTATATCAACTCTAATTAACATTATTTAATGGGAGTTTTTCAAAAGTTTCTATGACTCTTTCGTAGTAGTCGTGGGGAGAATTGAACTGCATTGTATTTTTCATCACTAAGAGTACCTTGGGAGGTCCAAAGACGAGTTATAAAACAGTAGACCAAGTGATCATTGACCGGGACTGATCCTAATATAACACGGTCCGTCTTGGCAACGACGAACACGTTGTCGAACTTGTAGCCGTTGCGATAACTGGTGAATCCTCTCACCGCAGATGTACAGGAAACCTTGGTAGGGTCCATTTCTAGATAGTCCAGCACGACCGAGTTTACCCCATCGCATCCTATTAAATCCTGCCAAAGATGCACGATATATTCTCCATGAGATTACTTCTTAGTATACTTTGCTGAATCTAGCTGATGTAGTGGATTAACGAAATAATATCACCGTTTTTCAATAGCAATTGGATATGTTTTTCATGAACCCCCAAGCTCGTATTTTATAGTTGAAGTGAAGATTGATGTACCTTAGCTTGTTGATGTGAATCGTTGCGGAATGATCGTTCTACGAAGGCTCAGATGGTGCGAATTGCAAACCTTGACCTCCAATCAAACCTGTGATTGGCAACCTCGGTATGAACGTGACTTGTTGACGAACGCGTGTCAACCAACCAACGTTATAGACGTCACGAGCGAAAGAATTCGCTATCTCGCTCGATAAGTCAAATCAATCGCCAAAGAGAATCTTGATAAGGTCAAGTCCTCAAAAAAGCAGTGGAAGAAAACCTCTCAATTATTTTCCTTAAAAATAAAATATATCTGTCCCCCAAAGAAATTTAGTCAGTCTTATATATAGGCATTCTAGCCGCCACACAAACCTTAAAACAGACCCTAGAGATATAATGCATCATATTCTCGAATATTCATATTTGACTTAGTCAAATATTTGGTGACCAGATAATCAAATTGTGCCAAGATTTCCAAAATTCTTCAAGATCTAATCCAAGGTCATCTCCATGTCAAAGATCACGAACCATAACGCTAACAGCTTGCCTAAATTGCTTGACCCGCGCTCGAGTGATCGAACCAATAGGAATAGACAATGGGTCCTTAGCACCTCCTCCTCGATATGGCTTGATGTCCACATCACTTGTACTGTGGATCCGTTACTAAGCTGAAGCACTGGAAAAGAAGTAACCGGATCTGTTTCTATATGCAACATGTGACATCCGAAATGGACCGTTCTATCTAGCAGATCGCCGGCCAAAGCTTCAATGAGCTTATTTCTTTTGATGCATCGAACTTCTCCCTTACTGAAAAATTTCAAATATTGCAAAGTCAGTCATTCATGGCATGCAGTAGTTGCTCATCGTGGTGTTATCGAGCGCAGTTTGCATTATTCACTGCATCGACTGCATCCAACGTTACTATCACAGCATTACCTGAGCAGGGCCTCGGTCTTGATAAGCATGCCTGATCTGCTGTAAAGCTTTGGTTCCCGAAATCTGTTCATATCACCTAATCGTAATTAGAAAACCTACGTAATACTTAATTAGCTAAAAGCAAAATGTAGTAATGGTATTATTAGAACGTAGTTACAAACTTTAATTTCGTAATAATCATTTTCAGGTTTTAAATGCATTTCTCCATGGAGAACTTTTCCTCCTTGTTCTTTGATATTTATTCCGCCACAAGAAAACAACAATGGAACTCCCCCAGTTGATGAAAACTTGCTTTCTTATTAATGGCTACTTCGTGTCAATGAGTGCAGATGAAACTTCTCAAAGTATATGTGCAAACAAAACATCGGTATCAATTTGTCCGTGACAATAATCTTTTAACTTAGGTGATTTTACTTCGGTGTTTGAAAGGGTCGAGCTTGTGAAATTAAAGACTAAAAGGTTCCTTTTACATGGATGAAGCATGCTACGTATGAAATACGGCAACCAATTGACAGAGAGGGAGAGTCGTACGCTTGAAGAGGCACTGCATTCTTCCTGATCTCGTCGCCGACGCCGAGACGGTCAAGTGCAAGCCATCTGTTAGTTCGAATGGTAATGGCGGCTCCAGCTGAATGAAGAGACTTCGAGCTCTCCAACACTAGGCTCTCAATGCCCTTCCTGCATTTTCTCCTCTCTCAGAAGCTATTGACTATCGAGGTTACCGGCACAAAAAAGCTGAACAAACCTATCGTCTAATAATAAGGGTGGCAATGAACGACATGCATTAATTATGAAAATATCCTTCCGAACGAAGTCCGAACACATTACGTAAAGTGCAACCAACAGAAGTTAATGAATCAAAAATCGTCGAGAAAACCCGCAAGCTGAATTTGTAAGTCGATAAAGAGATAAATAATGACGACTGGATTATGTTGGAGAGACCTGTGAAGAGCGAGGGCAGTTGCTAGGCCGCAAATGCCACCGCCAACAATAACGACGTCTCTCTCTTCGACTGCATGCATTTTTTATTTTTTTAACAGAACATTTTTTCAAAGATACGTGAAATATTGAATATTTCAGCCACAACGTACGAGCTTCCGTTGATCTCGAATAATGATTGATGGCTAGATATGAGTTTCCCAAGGTTCGCGCATATATATTATAATGATAATAAGATCCCAAGGACTCCACTCAATGTAAAGAATAGCTGACCTTCCAAGAGTCGCATGCCATATTGGAATCCCTAAGAGATAGCTGACCGGACTTCAATTCTCACCACAAAGTCTTACCGGGGCGGTTGCCTGCATTGCTATCCGACTTGCCATTTTGGGCCTTGGTTTTGACGTCGTAAAGGGTCTCTAATCTCTATCCGATACTTGCGTTATTGTAGGTTTAGGATGGAGATCCTCGAACTGACCACTTTGTCGCAAGTTGTATGACATTTTTAGAATGATACACTACGTACTAAGTGTCGAAGTACTATATATTTGATTCGGTTTGGTTTATAGTGCCTTTCCGTTTCGCCTAGAGTTAGATTCCAGCTTCTTCGACCAACTCGCAGACGTCAAAAGGGTCTGTAACTGGTGCTCTGACTCGGCTTACACCCACAAATCGTCATTTCAATGAGAATATAGGATTCGCAAGTTCTTATTTGTTCGAACGTTAGAACTCACCACATGGCAATTGAATTGAGGGGCAAGCGAGCTGGAGAGAGAAAGAAAGCGAGCGGGGATGATTTTCTTTTTTTCTTTTTCCATTTTCTTTTGCTAATCTTTTAGCATGTTAAAATTACCTTAAGATTGCCATTTCTTTTTTCTGGTAACACATTTTAATTAGAGCTAGTAAGAGAGAGTTCTCCCACTTAAGGATGGAAGAATATGTCGCTTGTAAATTTCAAAATCCAACAAAATTCGAACTCGAAAACTTATTTCAGCTCATACATTCAGTGGCTAGATCATGTTGGTCTACTAATCCCATGTAATATGTTTAGAGGGGATTAAATGTTCGAGTTTTAATCAATAACATTAACTCAAAATGTTGAAGTATATACGGCAAAGGCATGGACAGTGTTGCCCTCACAGGCTACTAGTCCCGAATGCTTACTTTAAATCTGGCGAGAATTCAGAATTTGTATAGCTCTCAAAATAAGCCTACTTGGGGTTCCATTGGAGACACGACATTTGGAGTTTTAGTCCAACATAGGAAAAGGCTGGTCAAGTTTGGAATAATATGCACACTTAGATGCACATGAATTTATTGCGTAATTGTTACTTTTTTTTTTGGCACAAATCCGGTGTAAAAGTTAAGTACTAATCTGTTATAGATGTGTTACTGTGTAAATGAAACTTTTTCTATCTTAGTTTCTGGTAATTAAGACATGCAGGTTCTATTTTTTCTTTTTTGGTCGAATATTTTTTTCTATAAATTAAATATTATGCATAAGTTATTAGATAATCGCTGTAATGTGGTCGTCCCCGTTAGGGAGAAGAAGAGATAACTTAAAGTCGAGGGTTGACGTGCTTTACTGCTACTACTCTCTCTCTCTCGTCGTCCAAAACCTATCGCGTGGTTGCGTGCTGGTGCATGGCCTTCTTCTTTCACGGGTCCAATTTGACGTTTAGGGATGGTCTAGTAGTGCATGCTAGTCGGTTTGCTCGAGCTGCTTTTGAAGATCACGCCATGAAGTGGAGGAATCAATAGTCCCATAGGTCGAATCCTTGTTGCATTTACAATCCCTATTCAAATCCCTCAAAATTTTTAGGGTTAGACGAATTGAGCTTTCCGATCAAATCTTCTGTTAAAAATTATGTGGAGCTTAAGTCCATGATCACTCAAATACTCAATAACTTGGGGTGATTGGTTCCAAAGTGCGTTGGTGTCCACCTAGAACCTGAAACAAAATCGGGCTAGGTTAGTTCCATATTTGTGGAATTGGGAATTGGCCCACATAATCTTGGAATCATTTTATTCCAGCCCTCAAGTGGGTCTAAGGAGTGGCGGATAATTTTTTTTCCCTTCTACTTCTTCCAAGGCCATAGGTCTGTCTCACTCTATGCAAGTTGTCATCCTCGGAGTAGTTGTCCTACCTATGTAATTATCATGTTTCACACTTGTTTGGAAGTAAATTTCAGCAAAACGATTGTTAAAACAAAACATATGACTTGAAGTAAGTCTGAAAAAAAGGAATTAGTTGCTAAGCATAGCAGGGTCTCAAGTTCACCTCCTATAAACTCATGCATATCCAAATGATCGTTGTTTTTGTTGGAGTGCTCCTAAACACATTTGTACCCACTTATCTTTTGAGAATTGTAAGAAAATGATAATAATAATAATAATAAAAACTATTGGGTTTGGTCTGGGTGGTTGGGGGAGTTTGATTCGTACTTAGGCTGGAAATCATTAATGTGGCATAATCAACATTAGCATTGACAATTTTAATAATATTTTAATAATATGTTTAAGTTTTTTCCTTCTATTTCCCCACATTGCCATGTAGGATAGCTAGCATTTACGTCGGCGATTTTCCTATCAATTGGCAAAACATAAAAAAATGTTTAGAACTTAATTACCACAATTAAAATATTTATGACTCTTTTTTTCTTTTCTTTTTTTAGCAGAAGTCTAAAATTGAATTGATAAAAGTGGAATAAATTTAAGATTTTTTAAACGATTTTCCAATTTATCACGCAAACAAATGGACGTGATCAATAGGTTTCAATCAATTAAAGAAATGGGCCAACAAAAACCATTTAATTGCACACATAGTTGTTGGGTTCAACGAATGGGCCTTTGAACTCATTGGGATTTTTTTATTTTTAGTTTTTTACCTTTCCAATTTTAAGCCGTAGGACTCATTGTGTATGTTTTTCCCGGTTAACCTTCGGATATAGATTTTACCTTTATAGTTTAAGATTTAATCTCATTTAATTCCAATCATCTCAAATCTTTTTGTTGAAAAATTCACATTGCTTGATAATGAAATTTTTATAAGGATCAATACTACTAAAAATCTCAAATTAGTATACATATGCCGCATTTACCTAAACTAATTTTTATGTCACAAAAACTCCCGAATTGGAACACTAGTATCACACTTATACTCATATCACACTTACCCCAAACTGGTGCATCTATATCACGTTTATTCATAAAAAAATTCGTATATTTATTGCAATTTAACAATCGCTGTCCTACTTAGCATGGTCAGTATCTGATGTGGAAAAACTGCATTGAAATGATGTCATTTTGTTAAGCGAATATGTTCTTCTCATTTAGTTCATCTTGTAGCCCAATTGATCTTCATTCGCTTTCTCTGCTTGTTGTTCTGCTGTTTCACAATTGTTTTTTCATGGTTCCTAAAACATCATATTGGGCTGGATTCTCTTTCCGATTACTTAAAGTTTCTTTGTACGATTCTGTAAACATTTTTGTTTGTAGATCGGACTTGCTTTGAGGCAATTGTTCGAAGATGGCACGGTTAAACGGGAGGATTTGTTCATTACCTTCAAGCTCTAGTAAGCTGCCTACTGGATTATTATGCATTCCCAAGAGTTCGACGAACTTGGATGGCGATGAATAGTCCCTCAAAAAAAAAAAAAAAAAAAAAAGTTACAAAATGGCGTCCTTTTCTATTACCAATGGTCAGTTGCATCACATAGGATGGTCGGCATTAATAAGATCTCCACGTTAGAATTTTCAGGCCTAAAATAACCATATGGATTACCCTAGATAATCATCAAAAGGTACAATATATATTGATCAAATTGAAAAATTTAGGATTGAATCTGCTGTACAATAGGTCTAGGACATTTTGGGTAATTTTGCCCCAATAATTTGCTTCCTAAATGAATACTTTAATAAATAAAATTACCTTTTTTAATAGATTAATGGGAAAGCAACTCAAAGTATTCAATACAAAGAACTTCGGTAATACTCTTTCATATGCTTGGAATGACCGCATGAATACACGCAAAGTATGTTTTTAATTAGGTTAGATGACGAAATACTCTTAACACAATAGAGAGGCTAGGTACTTGCGTTGCATGTGATCTCAGCAGTTCAATTCACTTATGATAAAACCACCCATACCCGTGAATCAAAACTACAGATTATCACGCAATCTCAGTAGTTCAATTCACTTGTGATGAAACCATCCATACCCATGAATCAAAACAAAAGATTATCATGCGATCTCAGCAGTTCAATTTACTTAAAATATCCATGGAAAGACAGTATTTCGTTCTTTTCGAAAGGGAACTCTCGACATACTGGGTACGCAAAAGAGTCTCTCACTTGTAGAGCTCCATGACCGCCCACAGATTACTAGCGACACAAGCGACCTTGAACTCGGAGAAACCGGCTGCCTTCGACAGGGACCGGAATTCTCTCTCCGTCCTCTCTTGACCTCCCGGCTGCATCAACATGGTATTATCGAGTCTCGAAGCATACATCGATGCCGCGCTTGCTTCTGGCGCCTCCGGCAACACTAAGTCTATCACTATTGCTTTACCTTTACTCGGCAGTGCCTCGTAGCAATTCTTCAATATTTTGATGCAGTTCTCGTCGTTCCAATTATGCAAGGTATCCTGTAAGTTCGTCGTATCATATTGACGATCATGAAATAATATTATTTGGCATGACTTTGAAAATGATTGAGCTATCTTTTCGTGAGTTGTTACTTTATATTCACCTTGATCATGATTGCATCCGCCCTTGGTATGGCGGTGAACATACTCCCACCGACATGCTGGATTCCTACACATCGTCGAAAAATTTGTCACCGGCATTTAGTTTAACCATATGTCCCCTATTAACTAAAACACGAAATTTGATGAGTTTAAAAGCTCATTATTAGCGAAAACAGGATCAAATAACGACATGAGAATAGTCCAACTTTAGGCAAGTGTTCCTCTAGAATAACTTTTAACATTTCCTACACGCCTGATTTTTTAATAAGGATTGCTACGGGCAAATTATTTTTTTTAAAGTACCATATAAAAAAATGGGAGTAATATCCATGTTTGCAACATATTAATCATATAATTAGTTGGAGGAAATTTTTCTAATTAGGGTTGGAGAAACACTTGACCGACTCCTACAAGCACCACCGATAGTTCAAAACATATTATTAAAGGCTGTATAAGTAGAGAGAGAGAGAGAGAGAGAGAGAGAGAGAGAGAGTTACCGGAATAAGAAGGTGCACTTTCTATTACATGAGGCAAATCAAAGTTCATGCCCTTGATGGAAGGGTACTTGGAGATGATTATATTGAGGCACTTGCCGGTTCCACCGGCTACGTCAACTAATGTCGTCAGTTCCTCAAAACCTTCATAAATCTCAAGGATTTTTTTCATTACTATTGTTGTCAGAGCAGCCATCGCCTTATTAAACGTATTGTTAAATGCTGGATCAATATCCATGAACTCAAAAATTGAGATTCCGTGAACTTTCTTGAATTGGTTCCCCCCTTCAATTATGTGATCGTCCAATTGCAACCTGCGCACATAGCATGGGGGCAAAACCATCACACAAAAGAAGCATTAAGAATGCAAAATGATGGATGCATTAGATAGATGAGGTTTATGATGTTTTGATTAATAAATCCTAATTATTTACTTGAATATGGAGAACTTGTTACGTTAGAATATCTAATGCTAGATATATGGTGGTATGATGTGTCTAGAAGACTAATCCTATCAAAGTCCTGCCATGAATTGCTGCATAAAATTCTAAAAACTCAACCCAGTCAATCGCAAGCCTATCAGCGAAGTAGATTGATGTTGCTTTTAAGCCCATCAATAAGGACCTCCGCTCTCATTTATTGTTTCCGGGTTCCATTAATTAATTGATTGTGTCACGTGCTTCCACTAATTAATTATACGGCTCTCTCTCTCTCTCTCTCTCTCTCTCTCTCTCTCTCTCTCTATATATATATAGTCAAAGCATGCATTCACAAGGCAAAAGTTAGACTGCAATCCTCTCTAATATTCCACTCAATTTTATATCTTCCGACACACTTACCTTAAAAAGAGTGTTTGGTCCGCCTAGCTGAGTTGGATATGATGATTATAGCATGGATGAGGGTTAATTCGTAGTTGACGTATCAATTTGTTTCTAGTAAATCGAGATCTCAATCAAGAAAGTTGATCGTGTGCTCTGGATATTTACAGAAAAACATATATTAAGAAGAATAGTATTTGTTAAAAACACTAATAACGAAAAAGAAAACTTCCATAGGCAGATCTTTTAATGATGCACACACATTTAAGCTGTATTTTCGAGATGTATCAATGGATAGTTATTTTTTTTCACTGATAATGCTCCTAACGAAAATCTATTCCACAAAATACAAATACCGACGCCATGCATTTTGCATAGTTCTTACTTACAGCATCCAGCTAGTTTTACTTTATAAGGGCAACAACCATGGAAAATGCAAGCGGGTTTTTGCAGGTGACATTTGTACTAAGCAGTTTTCAACAATCTAACTTCGCTTATGAAAATTTTTCTTTTTTTAGTAGTGTTCTTAACAAAATTCTACATAGGAAAAAAGAGAAGAAGATCGAACTCCATGTGTTTTCTTGCATTTTGATTGGTTTTATGGCCAGAAATATAGTGAGCGTATGTAATGTTTTTCACTCGTATACGGCGTACCAAACTTGCTGTGGAGCCGGATGGAAGGAAAGCTCCAACAATGAAGCCAACGAGCCCTCTTCCTCATCCTTCAGAAAGTAGCGAGCTGCCGGCGTGAGGCCATATAGCCTCTCGACAGCCCGGCCATCGTCCTGCTCATGCACCTCGCAGCTCAGGAGCGAGTGGCTTGCAAGGAGCCTCAGCATCCGGTCGAGCTTTGGAGCAGCTTCCAAGCTCCGTGTGGCAAGCTGAGAGGCAACCTCAGAAGCCGACAACCGAGCCCCTGGGCCGGCTCGGGACAGGATGTCGAACACGCCAAGCCGAGTGGCCGCGTTGAGGACCATCGGGAAGACATGGGAACTCGCGAAGAGCATCGCGTGGACCCATGTGTTGTCGACAACCACCTCTTGACCGCCGGCACTGGAAGGTGTCTTAGTGTCTAGGACGAAAGCCATGTTTTTATTTCTATACCTAGATTTGTGGAATTGATTGGGGTTGTGGAATTAAGCTCTGAGCATGCATGTTACTCTCGCTGCATGCATGCTTTTATGATATTGGAGAGGTGCTCAAAGCTTTACTCAACTTTCCCAACGATCAGTCAACTTTCACCCTGGTTTGCTTGCTTCAGAAGCACCACTATTCAACGGGGAGTCATACTGGGGTGGCATCGCAATGATCGTCGATGAAATTATCTATTTAAAAAATCATGCAATAAAGTTTTGAAAGTGCCCGGTGCTTATGATGATGATAATAATAATAATATCTAGATGCCACGAGAATCGAGTTCAAATTATAATCTCATCGCAATGATTGTCGATGTTATGGTCCACCTCAAAGTCGGTACTGCAGATCTCGCACGCAGAGCAAGCTTCGAGCACTTGTTTTGCAGAACCGTGTCTTTGAGCAACGATCTTGCACGTGAAGAAGTTTATGCGCAGAGAAGAAAACTAGATGAAGAATCTGAAGAGAAATCTTGAGATGAAGAACTTTCTGTTTTCATTCTGTTTCCTTTATTTCGTACAAACAAGAGCTTAGCCTTTTATACACAAGGACTAACTCTGGAAATCTGTTATACAGGTATGAATTCAGTTGAAGGAGAAAAAGTAACTAACTGAAGCAAACTTTGACTAACTTCCTGTATCTAACTATTCTAGACTAACTAGCCGAGACTAATCAAAACTGGCAGCTTCAGCTTTATGCAGAATTTTCATAACTAGTATTCTTCTCATTCTTCTCGATAGTGTGTACATCTTCTTCTTCTTCTGCATTTGTTTTCTCTTTATCACTCTTGTATGTCCTGCTTCCTCTGTTCTTAGCTTCCTCTGTTCTTCCTTGTTTTGATGATAGCATTAGCCGAGAGGCCTCTTTTCCCTTGCTTTTGTTTTCCTGCTGATTTTTCTTAACAGCACGCAGGGCAAGCTTGAGCAATTATTCAGGATTTCGGGCAACAATTTCTCCAGCTTAGTCACTAAATCTTTCGTACCCTCTCTCCATCACTAACATAAGCAATCATTCACCTTGAACTCATTTAAAGGCTAGTGTAATGGGAGGCTGCATGAGCCAAAGCTTGAGTCTAAACGGGAAAACTTCAGTCTTCGAAGCGGTGTCTTTGATGGGCAGCGGCCGCGCAAGGTCCCCAGAGGTCGGCAAGGGCCTACTCGCCGATGCCTAGACGGCAGCCGTGCCACTACTTTCACCTCGCCCCGACTATCATTGTATTTAATTTTATACATGAACTTTTTGCGTATTTTCTTAATGCATCTAAGACTGTTCTTTTATCAAATAGCAAGCAGGTGATTCTCAAACGAAAATAGTGGGCGGGATAGGAATTCTAATCCATTTGGCTCGGTGGAGATCATTGGCGAACAATGCGCGTGCAAATATGGAAGAAATCGACAAAGGAGATCATAATCTGAACAATGTGGGCCCATATATGGACAAAATCTACAAAACTATGTCAACATGTGTGCGCGCCCACTGACTAGACTTTGGACAAAATCTACAAAACTATGTCAACATGTGTGTGCTCACTGACTAGACTTAGGTGTTTCACAGTTGCAGCCGAAGACCAGAGAGTATTCAAGTTGTGTTGAATAATGAAAAGCCGGCAATAATTGAATCGTCAACATCATCGATTTTTGACGAAAATTGACCCGAATGACTTTTGGAATATCATGCAAAAATTTAACATAAAAGTGAAAAATTTAAGACTAAATTGACATCCATATAATAAATTTACAACTGATTGGATAATTTTCTCTCGTATAAATTATGCATGTTATCCGGTTGGTGAACCTCCATGCGATTCAAGTCACAAAAAGGGTCTCTTTGCGTTCGACGGGGCTAACAAAGTCGGATGGTCTAATATCCATGATATCCAAAAGAAAAGATAAATGGGTGATGACATATAATGACCTGGTATATTCAATTTAACTGATGAGATTATCAGAATTGATGTTAGAATTATCTTCGTGTTTATTATAGTGTAAAATGTATAGCCTTGATCTTGAACGTACCATGAGACATCCAAAATAATCCACTTAGCTTTTCGTTGCGTACCTTTTGTCCCAGGATCTCGATTTCCTAATCTTCCCAATCTAGACCAGCCCCTAACAACTGTAGGTCAATTAACCCCAACGCTGAGTGAACACATCGCTGATTGACCGAGTAATCTGCCTCATAGGGAGCTCAAGTCTGAAAATGTCCTGCCAACATATCTGATTAGACGGATTTCCACTAAGAAGCTTAAACTAATAAATTATGAGCCGATTAAGATATAACTATTTTATATAGCGTCGAATATCTCTAATGTGGGATTTCTTTTGCCTAATGCCCGCACTTGTGTACTCTAACAAATATAAATCGGACATATGATATTGGATGACGAGCCACATATATAATCCTACTGATGTACAAAAGGTCGCACTAATACAATTTCTAGAGACGGCTCTCACTGCATGACATTTTCTGCTAACCAGGTCCAAAATGTGGCTCTCTCGACTTAACACTTTTTCCTAACGCTTATCCAGCGCGCCTCGTCCTTTTTTTTTTTTTTTTATCAATTTGTTCTCCGTATTCAACTCTACTCTGACAAGACGACAAGCAATTGTCTATATTCTCTTTGGCAGTCAAAGCATCAAAAGAAGATTAGCATCGTATCGCTTGTCTATTATGAGAATCAAATTAGCTAAGTGTCAAAAATACTATGTGACTAATGCATTTTGGTTTATTTTATTTCATATAAAAAAATCCTTAATCTTTCCCTTTTTTCGTGCCAACCCACGAAATAATAAACAAATTTGAATAAACTATGTAGATTTTCATCAATTATTGAAATTCTAGGTTATCACATCGAAAATTAGATGGAGTCCAAACACGTTCGCGATTAGTTTATTTATCACGTTATACTCGATCCTCATTATTGTTTAATCAGATTTTCTTTTTTCACTTGCGGAACGTTAGGTGTTATATTTTTCAATGTATCTAGATTAAATAAATAAAACTCCAACATATTTCATAATCATCGTAAGCCATTTGATATTGATCCTGTATTATATTTCTTAAACAATTATATTATTTTAATGTATAATTTAGCTTTTCCACATCAAGAACGGCACTTAAGGTTCATCTTATATATAAATCCACGAAAGCCGAATCCTATATTAGGGGTAGTTAAAGTATCGAGGAAAGTTGGAGGAATAGAAAATGAAATAAATATGATTTGAGATTTGTTAGGAATAGTTATATCTTCCCACCAATAGCAAATTTCCTGTGGTAATATTTATGATAGATAGGTTACTTGTTATGAACACTATTAGCTTAATACATATTTGTAATCTATCAATCAAAAGGCTTTTTGGAAAAATACAAAATTGATTTGAGATAGGGGTAGTTATATCTTCCCACCAATAAAAAATTTTCTCTGGTAATATTTATGATAGATAGATTACACATTATAAACTCTATTAATATAAAAATTTAGCTTAATACATATTTGTGTGATATCCATATTTGTAATCTATCAATCAAATGGCTTTTCAGAAGAACAGAAAATGGAATAAATATGATTAGAGATAGGGATAGTTATATCTTCCCACCAATCCAAGATTTCCTCTGGTAATATTTATGATCAATAGATTACACGTTATGAACGTTACCAACATAAAAATTTAGCTTAATACATATTTGTGTGACATCCATATTTGTAATTTATCAATCGGAAGGCTTTTTGGAGGAATTTTTTTCATATCTAGATAAAAGGAAAACGGGACCTGAAAGAGATGCCTCAATTGGGTATTATTTCTAATTACACCATAAAATTTTCTTTTTCAGTTTATGCCTCGAAACTCGATTCGCATGGAGTACTACTTCAGGGAAGTGAAATTCGATTTTTGTGTCTGTCTTGAGCGCAAATCATAAAGTACTTCGTTTGCTAGGAAATAGGGGGAGGACCGACAGGTGAGAGTAAACTTTTAGCACTTGGTGCAGCCAACTTCTAGATCAGTGGGGGAGTTCTTGGAGAGATGACTTTCAAGAAATTCAGTTGGATTTCACGAGTGTTTAGTGAATTTTGGTGAAAATAATATACCATATATTGATCGATCCTACATGAAAACTTCATGTAATTCAGCTATTTTAAACAAATTCAATTTATGCTCTTCATGTGTGCATTTGATGCCAAAGACTCTTATCCTCCAGCCTAATGCAATGAGACCCTTGTGAAGTTGGATCATAGTATTAGAAAAACCAATGTGGATAGAATAAGCACTGGACTCATTTCGTGACAACTTGAGTTTTTACGTCAAAAATCTTATAACATAACACAGAAGAATCCATTTTGATTTCGAATTTAAAATGTTCTTCTTATTATGATTTTGTCTATTTTGTCTTATTTGTATCTCCATTGCATTGTCTGTTTAGGGTTGAATATAACGTACTTATTATAATACTTTTGTGGAGCAATATTCTAAAATATTAGAGACGCAATTTGATCTTAGGACTCTTATATCATATTAGATTTTGTGATATAAATATTAATTATTTTAAAAATTTAAATTGTTAGATGAATGCATAATTTAATAATTAAATATTCTAATGTTAGTCATGGCAAGGTTTTTTTTTTTTTTTTTTTTTTTTTTTTTTAAGTTGATTGGAAAGTTAAAACTGTGGGACCGAGATCATCTGGCCATATCATCTGGGGTTCTTCATGAGCTGCAAAAGTGATTTCCTTTCCCATAGTCTTGATCCACCTTCTTTTCACGTCATGTCATCAATTATCTTTCCTTAGCGGCAAAGTCATTTCCATTTCCCTAGTCTTGATCCACCTTCTTTTCAATAATGCCATCATTTTTCTCTCTCCTTCCTATTCTTCCAAACTTTTTCGTAAGAAATTTGCAAGGTCTCCAACTCATTCCACTCGCCCAAATAATATCATAGGCTATTGTATGCTTCTAAAAAAAGAAAAAAGAAGAAGAAGTAATAATGCTTCATCACAAGGATAGTAAGCAAAGGCGACGGTTTAAGGCTTAATGTTTTGCATTTTTTATGAAGACATTTAATTTTTAAAAAAATGGAGACTCCTCTTCCCATAGCTCATACAACAAGTCCAAAACCTACGATTCTTCCCCTGAAATTAGTTGACAACGAAATTCTGGTGAAATGAAAAATTGAAGAATTTTATAGCCGAGACATTGGAACGTTATTGGTGCCCTCAAAGATTTCACCCAACAATTAATGATGTATGAGTTGCCACTTTCCTATCCCGAATTAATTAACCTTTTATTATTTCTCAAACCTTACTTGGAAAGAACCGTTTACTTTTTCCACCAAAGTAGCAAAAACGTAATCCGAAAATATACAGCTAGAGACTCGACGGAGGGTTTTAATTCTTTTTTTTTTTCCGTATAAATTTTGGTACTCCTCTAATTTTCTACAACAATACTTATAATTTTTTTTTTTATAAAACTTCGACAAAAGATAACTTAAAATCCATCTAACATTCATCTTATGCTATTTTTGCGCCTATAGAAACCTCCTTAGTTGAACTTTTGATATTTAGGTGATACCGGTAATAATTGCGCATGCATTGCACGTGAACGAAAATTATTATAACAAAAATTTTCATCGTATACGCAAGTTGACTACACTCAAATTTTAATATGGTCGTACAATATATATAATTGAAGCATGAAAAGGTATTTTAGGTTGGAGAAACACATATATGACCCTATTTCCATATATATATATATGTATGTATTTGCTAGAGCACATTTTTTTTTATGTAACTGACCAAATCAGCACTCATGGGTAAAAGGTTTTAATTAAGGAAGTGCAAGTTGGCAGGAAGTATATTCAAACAATGGAGTGTGCTGGAACCATGAGCCGTCGTTTTTTGTACTTTTTTGTACGATTTGATTCTTTCTTTCTGACTCTTGGATCCTCTTGCATCCTTACTGTCCCTTAATTATAAGAGCTTAATGACTTGTTTTAAGATCAGTTCTGTAAACCTCGTGGTTTGCGTTTTGTTTTTTGAAACCCCCCGAGACATTCCACTCTAATCTCCATACAGTCTCAATCTTCCAGATTCATCTGTAATCACGCGGGGAAAATGTCCATTAATATCAACTTCATAACAGGCTTTGGCTTAGGGAAATCAAGTACACAAGGGATTAATTGGAGTCGCAAGAGCACTAGGAATATTACTCAATCCCTCCAAAGTAGGAAAAATAACATAAATGATCTTTAAACTTTGACCTAATGTACAAACTTTGACCTAATGTACAATATTATTTTTGAATTTTTATTTTATTTAATGTGGTCAATAGATATATATTCAATTTAATCCTTAAACTAAATGAAAAATTATATATTTTCATATAATTCATGAACCTAAGTGACTATGGATTAAAAAGCTTAGGGATTACATTGAACAAAGTAAAAATTTAGAGATAATATTGCATATTAAATCAAACTTTAGAGATCACATCGAATAAATTAAAAGTTTTATAAATGAAATAATTTTCTGACTTGTTTTTTTTTATATATAACATTTCCAACTGAGAAATCCATATAAATAAATTTAAGATTGATTATATATATTTTGTTCTCGATGCTCATTAATAAGTTATGTGATCAACGGATATATACTTAAGTGTTGTTCTCAATCGGCAAAGTTGTTTCCTATTCCTCGGTCTCGATTCTCCTCCTTTTTTATCATCGCCATTTATCTCTCTCTCCTTCCTAATCTTCCAAACTTTTCCCAGAAGACTTGCAAGGTATCTAACTCATTCCACACGCCCGCCAAGATGTCTTAGTCCGACTCTGCGGGCTGTCGCAACTCCTCTTACGCTAGCTCGCATTACCAAAATCCACAACCTAACATTCTACTCCTCAGATTAGTCGACAGCAAAATTCTGGTGAAACGGAAAAAGGTAAGGAGCGTCACAGCCGAGGCACTGCAATATCATCGGGGCACTCCAGGAAGTAGGGTTTCTCACTTTGGCGGCTGAACTGTCGAGTCAAACTTCGGCAGCTCAGTTTCAAGTTTCAACGATTCCATGAACTCCGAGAGAGACGTACATCGTACAAGACGGATCAGCGCAAAGATTTGCCACAAGTTGCTCTTCTCGATGCGGGCAAAATTACTTACGTATGAATTCTGCATAAATAAATATCGAAGCCTCTGAGCCTGGGATCTTTATTTTAAAGATATTCATGTCGGATATGTCGGGATGTTGACAAGGACAGAGGGGGGAGAGGGGGACTGAACGGTCGGTGGCGCATGCTGCCGGCCAGATCATGAAAGTAAAACAAGCTGTGAGATTTAGCGAAAAGAAAGGTACTTTGCGAATGAATTTTATCCCCGTAGCAAATCAGTTCCATAGAAAATACTCTGCATTAACTCTAGCTCGATTTTTAAAGTATATCCCCATCACAAAATTATGAAATTTGACAAAGATCTTATATGCACCACGGTCTCTCTCGTTTTAATATTTCATGTTAGACATTCTAACTCTTTTATTCTTTTCCCCCTAAAAAGGGAAAGTTTACCATTAATGATTTAAAAACCGAGTGAAAAAGTCTAACCTAATTATTAAACTATTAAATGGAGGAAAACGACCTGCATATAACAAGGCACCATCAAATTCAATAATCGAACAATGGCGAAAATTTTTTTTAAAAAAAAAAAGAGTCATAAACCTATTGCAATTGTGTCAATTCAATTATAAATTTTTTTATTTTACTAATTGAGTCATAAATCTTTTATAATTATTTCCAATAAGTCAATCCGCCCCAAATTAGCCGGCCAACGCTGACGTGGCAACCAGTCGACACCATCAACTTTTTTAATAATATTTTATTTTTTAAAATTTTTTATTAATCTCTTTTTTTGTCTTTTTTTTTTTCTGTTTTTTTTCCCTCTTCCTACTTCCTCCCTCCTCCCTCATTCTTCCTTTGGCTCCAGCCGGCCAACTTTGGTTGAATGGACTGATTGGAAATAATTATAAAATGTTTAGGATTTAATTAATCAAAAAAATAAATTTAAGACTGAATCGATATAATTACAAGACATTTTTTTTTTATAATTTTCCCTTGAACGAACAAATGTAACGGATCCCATATTGTGCAACCCCATTTTCCCACCTGAGGCTATCGATAATTTGTAAAGCCACGTCCCGTGGAAGCGTCGCCATGGTGGACCACAGAGCAAAGACTACTCTGATACGTTGTTTTGTCTTTGTTTCTCGGCCACTTACTAAGACCTGCATGCTCACCTTTGAATATAAATGCCCATCGCCGTCTGCGATCTCACCCAGATCATGTGAGTCACTTCCTTCGTCGATTCCTATCACCTCAAGGAAGGGACCGAGCACCCATCCAAAACGCTGTCCAACGCAAAAGCCTAGGAAGCGAAAAATGGGCTCCGCTCAAAACCAAGTACAACCCTGCCCCGAAGAAGAAGACCCATGCCTCAAAGCCCTCCTGTACTCTAGCTATCACGTCTTCCCAGTGATCCTGCACGCCGCCGTCGAGCTCGACCTCTTCGGGATCATAGCCCGGGCCGGCCCCGGGGCCTACGTGTCGCCTGCCGAGGTGGTCGCCCACCTCCCGACCCAGACTCCCGAGTCGCCCGAGATCATCGACCGGGTCCTCCGTTGCCTCGCCAGCCACTCGCTCCTCACGTACAAGTCCGAGACGTTTGACGAGGGGAGGACCGTGGAGAGGCGGTACGCGATATCACCAGTCGGGAAGTACTACGTCAAGGATGAGGATGGCGGCTCCATCGGCTCGCTCTCTCTCTTCGCCTTCCACCGTGCCACCATCGACGTCTGGTGAGCGGAAATTTCCGTCCGCGACTTTGGCCAGATATCCGAATCTTACTTGGTTTTCTTTAGTTGTTTAATTCCTTAACCTGTTACCTTCGATTTGAAAGAAAAGATGTGGGACAGGCTCAAGATAACCCTATCATCGTGACACCCAAAAAGAGGAAATTAGTTTGGCAATCAATTGGATGAAACGAATCCTTCTTTACCCCCGCTTTTTTTTTTTTTTTAATATTTGGCAATTATAGGCTCCAAGTCAAGGAAGCAATGGTTGGAGGAGGCAACTTGTTCCAGAAGGTCCATGGCAAGACCATATTCCAGTACATGAAGGAGGACTCAACCCTGAACATGTACTTCAACAACGCAATGGCCGATCTCTCCGCGACGCAGACAAAGAAGATCCTCGAGGTCTACCATGGGTTTGATGGGATCTCGACTCTCGTTGACGTTGGCGGTGGAAAAGGCGCGACCCTTAACATGATCGTGTCGAAGTACCCCTTGATCAAGGGCATCAACTTCGATTTGCCCCAAGTCATCGAACACGCTCCTCCTTATCCCGGTACATTAGTTATCACATACATCCCTGGCTTAGTCACATTTATTTTGGTTCATAATATTTAGCGCGAAGTCATGTTCGCAAAAATTAGAGGCATGATTGCACCCGAATTAGGCCTCTAATAAATTTGGTAAAAAATGGCGTGCAGGCGTGCAGCATGTCGGAGGGGATATGTTCGCGAGCGTCCCGGAGGGCGACGCGATCATGATTAAGGTAAGCCAATTGAATCCTTCCCGTTAGTTACACTACTCAAATCGAAGTCGATTTTGTGAGCTGTGTCCTAACTTTATATGGCTCCGCAAATTGGGCAGGGCACGTGCCACAATTGGAGCGACGAGTCGTGCATAAAGTTTTTGAAGAACTGTTACAAGGCTCTGCCGGCGAACGGGAAGGTGATCGTGATGGACTTCATCATGCCGGACGAGCCGGAGGAGACGATGGCATCTAAGTACGTGTCGATGCTCGACAACGCCATGCTGATTCAGCCGGGAGGGAAGGAGAGGACCGAGAAGCAATTCGAGTACTTGTGCAAAGAGGCTGGATTCACGGGCTTTAAGGTCGCTGCCCGAGCTGTGTCTGCACTGGGAGTGATAGAGTTCACCAAGTGATTGGATGAAACTCGACCTGTCTCTGTTTTCTTTTTCCAGGCGGTCTTATGTACTAGCAGCAAATAAGATATTGTGGAATTCAATGTCAGCAATTAAGATTTTCCTCTTCTGGGTTAGCCTTAACCCTTTTTCTTAACAAGTAATAAAACAGCGTTTGCCAATTGAATGCAAAAAATCTCAACATAACTATATTACCAGCAAACAATTTCATGCACCCGGTGATGAATATTTGAATGACCAAAAGTTCACATATAACAAGAACAAGATAAAAAAATAATTCAATTGCTTGATTGGGACGGCAACCTGCTCGAGTAAACTTTATTCACATTGGAGCTCAACTCGGTTGTGTAGTCGAGCTACCTAGTCGAATCTGACTTTAGAATCCAAGTAAAATCTGAGCAATCTACCATTGAGATCGAGAAGCTTACTAGCATATCTGCTCGCTTCTATCCTTTAAGCATCATTTACCTTAGCCCCTTAAAAAGCATGTTTCGGGTTCAAAGAATTGATTCGGATGCAATGGAACGTTCCAGTCAAATCATAACGGTCATGTACACAATATCATATATCACCATCACATGCCAGACACTTCGAGATAAGCTGTTGTAAAATGGAATGTGCAGGGTCCTCCTCCATAAACTAGTTTCGATGCAAAATAGCTTTTCCTCAAAAACCATTCCCGATGGCATCATTGGAAGATACCATATTCTCGACTTATTGCCTGATTGCACTACAAATAATCACTGTGCCATAACCCTTGAACGAGTTTTCCCTTTTACTGAAAGGGACTTACCACCTTCTTGCCCAAGTAAACACAACCCTCTGTCTTGGGACAAGACATCGTTTGGTCTATAGTGCTCACTCGTAGAAAATCACATCCTAACATGGACTTTAGGGCACCTTTTGTCGTCTTTTTCAGTTCTTTACGGAGAAAATAAAAAGGGAAAGTCATTGTGTATGCACCTCATGATGTTAACTTTATTTTTCCTTTTTGTCCCGGTATCTGGTTCGTTCTGACCAAGGAAGAGTCGGGAGTGAGAGAATGGCAGCTTTCGATTTCCTGTCAACATTGCCGGAAGATGGAACATTCTTTCTTTTAAAATCTCTATCGTCGAGCAATATCACATCCTTGTACTTCATATCAATAATAACAAAGGATATGTCGCCACATGGCGTGCAACACCGCGTTGCCAGAATGTTGAATGTTTATTCGGCCGGACAGATGAGAAATAATCTGAACTATGTGGGCCAATAGACACCGACGTCCATCCAAAGCTTGGAGCAACATCAGATGACGGTGGTCTTGCATTGATTTCAAACAATATCTGATTGAGAAAATTTTGTCACTCCATACTCACCGCAACTTCTTACGGGTCAAGTGTCTTAAAGATTGAACATCCAGAGGGAGTTTTTGTCAACTTTGGTGGGGGAGAACGTTCCTGCTCTGCCACTTATTCTCCCTTTGATCACCACCACGTGCGTTGAGATTGGACTACTGAACTGAAACGTCAAAATAGCGATTTCTAGGTATTGTTCGATTAATATGATAAATTCGTCGATCGAGTTTAAATACGATTGTTCTTCTCACCTTCGGTTCTAGATAGACAAAAGCAAGTCCGGATAAAATTGTGCTAAAATGTCGCTGCCATTATCCTTGCTCGGCCACCAACCAAGCTTGGACTGACAGCTTGCCGGAAAAGGATGAAATACCTTGTGTGACTATGCGAAGACTATTTTGCACGGTGCGACTTTGGGATCGAACCTACTTTTCAAAGAACGAATCAGGATACATGATTTCACTTTTAGACATCATCTTTTAGGGTACTTCTCACTAGCGTTTCTATTAAACGAAGAAAGATTCTTGACTCAACACCAGTTATAGTAGCCATTCACTTGGGGGAAATGCACTCGCTGGCAGAGAGAAATTGGAGTCTTCCTCATGCTAACGATGACAACTTTTGGGTTCACTCCATCAGGTGCTGTTTCCATCAATCTAAGAAATGGGCCAAGATAACCACGTTTAATTCTACCCATTCTTTCCGGTTCCTCCCATTAAGTGTTTCCCTTTCATTCGACCAACTACTCCACTACTTAGTTCCTAAATGTGTATATAAACCAATGAGGTTTACTTCAATAGACACTCTTTCCATATGGGAATGGAGAGGTGAAATGTTTAAATTGTTACATCCTAAGAGAGGTTAGGGTGTTGACAATTTAACTTCATGAGTGGGTTTCGACTTTTACGCTTTATAAAGAGGCATTGTAAAAATTTGAGAGTGAGAGTTAGAGTAGAAGTAGAATGATACTAACAAAAAAAAAAATGTATATATGAAATCTTATAAACGTAAATACTTTATTTAATAGATTAGTAGGGAAGTAATTCGGTGTATCAAATGCAAGGAACTTGGGTGATATCCTTATGAGTGATGCTTTTTCCACTCCCACCGACAAAGACTCCCTATTATAGTGTTGTGACAATATTAATGTTTGTAGGTTTACCTTTTTATAAGCATCCTTTTTTGTTCGGTCGTAGTGTCGCATTAGTTTTCTTCTTTGCCTTGCTTCGTGGGTCCATTTTTCTTCTCCTCCCGTACTTCTCTCCGTTCCCTCTTAATTCCATTCATGGCTCAAGCCCTGGTAATATCAATCGAAAAAACAAAGAAGGCTGCCACAACAGAGAACTAAAGGATCTTGCATTGAACTTCCTTAATACGATTAAAACATGGGGATTCAAACAATTGGGGGGCTGAGACTTGAGGATCAAGTTTCCAATCACCTCTGCGGCCCTCTTAATCATCGGCTATGGCAGCTTGGCGGTCGAGATCGGCATGGAATTTAGAGACGATGAGGGAGAAGACGGGCAAATCCCACACCAATCTTAAGGATGGGATTGTCATTATTGAAAGGGATATTTTCAGTTTGCGTAAACAACTCGACGAGAGCAGGGGCGAATTCAAACTATGCATCTGGAGGTTGGTAGATGATGGCCAATCAGTGATGATAGTGATGATTAGGACCATGAAGACGCAAAATGGAGAAACATACATCACTGACGATATTCATGAGGATTTTGGTGAGGACTTCCAACTCCTGGAGATGAATCTTTTTATGGGAGTTTTTCTCGTCTTCGTGATCAATCAATCGAAGAGTTTGACGCGGAATGGGACAACAAATAACACAAAGCGGAAAGGACGAAATGGTGGTGAAGAGTGAAGAGATTTGAGATGGGTTTTTTACTAACGGTTGAGCTTTGAGTTAAAGAAATGAAGATGGGAGGGGTTTAATTGGGTGAGGATGAGGTTTATGCAAATCTCGACTTCAACTTTGTGTTAGTGACAAAGTCTTTTATTTTTATTTTTATTTTATTTTTTTGTGAGCTAATGACGGCCGTTGTGATGTCAAAAACTTGTCTATTATTGGTGTGAGAGGGATGTTTTATAGAGAGAACAGAGAAAAATAAATGATTAAAAGGAAAGTGGCACAGCAAGAAAAGAGCAAGCAGCTGAAGAATGCTTCAAAAAAGGTGGGACCCACAAATGTTAATATTGTCAAAACATTATGGTGGAGAGTATTTTAGTCATCCGAAGAGTGGAAAAATCATGACCTATTCTTTTCCACATCCGGAATGATTGTATGGGTACATACAAAGTATGTTTACTAGCTACTCATTCGAATAACAAGAAAAGTTGGGCAACTTCATGTAGCTCACCTATAATTATTCCTCACATTATTTAACCAATAAGAGTTTCTTTGGATTACACATGCTCTCGTCTACAGAAAAATATATATATATATTTTTTTTTCTGGAAGCAAACTCCCAACAAATTTGATACACAGAAAGATAGTCTCTCACTTGTATAACTCCATGACCGTCCAAAGATTACTAGCGACACAAGCGACTTTCAACTCGGAGAAACCGGCAGCTTTGGACAAGGCCCGGAATTCTCTCTCCGTTCTCTCTTGGCCTCCCGGTTGCATCAACATTGTGTTATCGAGTGTCGAGGCGTACAGCGACGCCGCACTTGTTTCCGGGTCCTCCGGCAGCACCACACCTATCACTATCGCTTTACCTTTACTCGGCAATGCCTCGTAGCAGTTCTTCAATATTTTGACGCAGTTCTCATCGGTCCAATTATGCAAGGTATCCTGTAAATTCGTAATTACTTTCACACGGTTATCATTGACGATGATGAGATACTATTTCGGTATGAGTTTCAAAATTTTTAAAATCATCTTTTCTTCGGGTGGTACTCTATATTCACCTTGATCATGATGGCGTCTGCCTTTGGAATGGTGGAGAACATACTCCCGCCGACATGCTGGATCCCTACGCATCATGGAAAAAATTTGTGACCAGAATTCAGTTCAACCATATGTTCCTATTAACTAAAGCATGAAATTAATGAAGAGAATTTGAGAGAGAGAGAGAGAGAGAGAGAGAGAGAGAGAGTTACCGGAACAAGAAGGTGCACTTTCTATTACATGGGGCAAATCAAAGTTGATGCCCTTGATAGAAGGGTACTTGGAGATGATCATATTGAGACACTTGCCGGTTCCTCCAGCCACATCGACTAATGTTGTCAAACCTTCAAAACCTTGATAAATTTCGAGAATTTTTCTCATGACTATTGTCGTCAAAGCGGCCATTGCCTTGTTGAATGTATTGTTAAATGCCGGATCAATATCCATGAACTCAAAAATCGAAATTCCATGAACTTTCTTAAATTGGTTGCCCCCTTCAAGTATATGATCGTCCAATTGCAACCTGCACAAGTAATGCGGGGGCAATAACATTACATGAAAGAAGCATTGAGAACGGAAAAATATGATACGCGTTACATAGAGGAAGTTTTGATGCTCTGATTTACTGAATTTTGATCATTTCCCTGAACATAGAGAAATTGTAACGTAAGGATGTCCAACGTTAGATAAATGACATGATGTGTCCAACAGAGTGATCATATCAAAAGTTTTGCCATGAATCACTGCATAAAAGTCTAAAACTCAACTTAGCCCAGTCAAATAGCACGCCTATCACCGAAGTAGATCAATGGTGCGTTTGGGCCCATAAATATGGACCTCAGCACTTATTTGTTATTTCACGCTTCCATTAGCATGTGAATATATATAATTAAAACAAAATGGACAGCTCAAACCAAGAGCCACCCGGATGGACTGAACTGGCTGATCCATTCTGGTTTTCGATTTCTAAAAGTGGAACTAGTATCCAGGTGATCCGATTCTCAATCCCAAGGAAGAACCAAACCGGACCAACTACATATATATATTTTTATTTTTTCAAAAAAATAAAAGTAACCAGTTTTTTTTTTTTATCTATTTCTTTATTACATATAGTATCAAGTAGTGGGAATAAAAAATGATAGGTTCTACGGTCCTAGGACCAATTGGTCTAGTCTCCGGTTCCCAATTTTGAGAATCGGGATATGTATCACTCCTAAGCAAAACCTAGATTGCAATCCTCTCTAATCTCTAATATTTCACTCGATATTGCAATACAAAACTAAAATACGAAGGAACACTGGTTTTAAGGCGAGACATAAAATTAGCCTATGCAATATTTTTCCCTTGGGTAGGACATACCAAACTTGCTGCGCCGCCGGATGGAAGGAAAGCTCCAATAACGAAGCCAACGAGCCCTCTTCCCCTTCCTTCACAAAGAAGCTAGCTGCCGGCGTGAGGCTGTACAGCCTCTCGACGGCCCGGCCGTCGTCCCTTTCGCGCACCTCGCAGCTCAGGAGTGAGCGGCTCGCGAGGAGCCGCAGCATCCGGTCGAGCTTCGGAGCGGCTTCCGAGTTCTGCGTGGCGAGCTGAGAGGCGACCTCGGAGGCCGACACCCGAGCCCCCAGGCCAGCTCGGGCCAGGATGTCGAACACGCCGAGCCGGGTGGCGGCGTTGAGGACCATTGGGAAGACGTGGGAGCTCGCGAAGAGCAACGCGTGGACCCATGTGTTGTCGGCCGCCTCTGGATCGCCGGCGACGGAGGGCGTCATGGTGTTCTGGGCAGGAGCCATTTTTGTGTTGTTGGAGGAGTTATGTGATACGTATGGTTCTCTCTTTTCTTATGATTGTGGAAGTGAAAAAAGCTCAGTTTATGTATGTTTCTCTCACTGCATCGCGTGCTTTTATGAAGTTGGATGTTTCTCGAAGTAATTATCAACTTTGCAACAATCGGTCAATAGTTCACGCTGGCGGCTTTCTCTAGAAGGACCATTTTTTAACGAGAGTTTGTGCGTATTGTCAATTAGAATGACTCGATTCAATGGTTAGGCGATCAACAATTTGACGATTGTCGCATTCACATTGCAATAATGTATTATCTAGATTAATATAAGGGCGACATCTTATTATACATACATATTTATCTATGGGTCCCATTTGGAGGAAACGATTCACTTCATTTTTTTTTTTTTTTGAGAATTCTATTAAATATTGTAAAATAATACATCCATCACTTATGTTAGACAATACCACGTTTGACTTAATAGAATAAATTTAGCACGAAATATTCACTAAAAAATAGAGAAATGCGGAGCCCATATAATTTTGCTCGACTGAGAAAATTGAAGTTTAGAAAACCGTAAGTTGTGTTGTTGAAGTATATACATTTCACAATGTCTAGTATAGTTAAGAATTAGTCTCATTCGAAATACAATTTAGAGCTTTTGCCAAACAAAAAAACCTTTTTTTTATTTCTTCCATCTTAAGCATTTAAAGTTATCAGCACTTTAATTCAAGTGTTTATGTTTTATATATTTATTATTCACAATTATCAAATAAACTACGTTATTTATTGAATAAAACCAAGGTATTAATATTTTCTCAATGCTATGAAATTTCAGAATTAGTTTTTTTAACTCATGTGGCAAAAACATGCCCATGTATTTTAGAACTGTGGATCTTAAATCGATTGTATGAACTTGTTTCTATCACTTCATCTCCCATCAACTACTGGTGTACCCACTCATTTGCTTTGTCCAACTACGAATTGTTGGGGGACATATATTTCAAAAGGCACAAAATTTATAACATATTCGTGTGGCCCGATTGTCTAATCAATGACAATGTCGATATATATTAAGATTGATTTACAAAATTACAAGACCCGTCTCCCTATTAGATATTGAACTGATTTTTTATCGATTGCTTACATTGGATATGTCATATCCTAAGATATTTTAACTTGACAAGTTCATTCAATCTTCTCCTCACATGTCACCATTTTTCTTGCAAATTCTTTTTCCATGTCTCGCCTTTATGCTAATAGTCATCGATGGGTCTCACCTGAAGAGGGTAAAGCTTTGTGAAGGCCAATCATAGAGCGGAGAGGTGTCATCATTTCATTATTCTAGTTCAACTATAGTGGGCTTCACAATTCATTTGACCAATGTGATTTTTTTTTCCTTAATAATAGTCCATCCGTTAAAAATTCAACAAAAGTGAGGACGTCGCAATTTGCCGTTAAAATGCGACATTCGCATTCTTATATGGCAGGCGACCCAAATCAATATAATTCCAAAATACAAAACAAAACCATTTCAAAAAAAAGAAAAAAAAAAAGAAAGAAAGAAAGAGAAGAATTCAAGAAAACAACAAATTTGACAAACTAGGAAAGAACAAGATTAGGGAAAGCAAGAATAGTAAGACGCAGACAAAATCCAAAACTCCAACCCAAAACATGGACCAGCATCAGATTTCAAAGTCGGGACAGTGAGAAAGAAGTGAAATTTCGACCGTTGATGACGGAAATGGGCGTAGGTAGACTGCGAGGAAAAGGCGACACGCGGCACTCAGGTGGTGGGCACGCACTCAATATTTATTATTCACCACAACTTGCAGGCCGAAGCGCGATAGGATTGAACTTTCAAAGGACGGACGTCGAGTTTGGTGGGAACAAAGTTGTGGCTCTACAACTTGACTTTGATCCCTGCCCTGTGCCCACATCCGTGATGAAGGTCGTTAAGTGCCGTGTACTGCAGAGTAGCATTCTGTCGTATTCCTGGAAGAGCTGATTGAACTTGAACCTAGCTCGTCCCCCCCCACAAGAGCGTTTAGTCATACAAAATTTAATCTAGATAAGTGAGAATTAATAGTAATTTGGAAATCGAAATACCATTCATATTTGGCTCGAAATAGCTAAATGCCTGTCCGAATAAATTTTAGCGCCCAAATGCGGCCCACCATTATGCTCACTCGACCACCAGCCAAGCTCGAACGAATAGACTGCTTAAAGGCGCCGTCCATGCGTCCCTATCTAGTGTTGAAATGCAACACTTTAGCCTTAAAGCATAGCTTATAAACATAGGCAGTGATGTCACGCAATAGAAAATTCATTATTCTTTGAAAAGTAGCCCGTAATTCATTCATGGCTCTAATCATTTGCGTTAAATTAAGTTTTGTAGGTTAGCCGCAGAAGACCCATCTTCTTGTGCTTTCTCGGTCTTGAACAAAACTGAAAGAAAAGAAATGACGAAGACGGCCCCAATCGAACAAAAACGATGATTCAACCTTCCTGAGAAGCTTAGTTCAAAAAAAAAAAAAACCTTCCTGAGAAGCTTGAGAAAGATGCCGAGGGAATGGATTTGTTTAGAGCTTTGAGCAACATATAAAAAAAATATTACTTTGAGATGATGCCATTGTCCGCTCACATAAAGATTGAATTAAAGTTTCTTACAGATAAAGAACATGATGAGTCATTGACGAGGCAAAAAGAACCAAGAAAATTGACAGCCGTAGTGTAACCAAACCTCGTGAAGTATTGGGTGCCTCACAGCCTTGTGATGAAGCAAAGAATGGTAATAAATTGGATGAATGATTGAGGAGCCGTAGCTTTCTATTCTACATAGAATTACACAATCAATGGCATATTTTTGGGCTTACTCCATCAGGTCCACGGGCACTGAGGCCAGCAACCGTTGCAGACCTTTGCTTGTGTCCGAATTGCAAAGCAGCGTCTCCTGACGACAAACACCGCTTTCCAAAGTGTGGCATTTAGCAGTTTTATCCTCATATGCATCAAAAGAGAAGGCCACCCCGAATGACGCCAAGAAACTGGGTGGAGAGGGTCTTACCATGCTGCTATTCAGTCAATCTCTACTTGATGGGTATTCCGCCGCTCATCTGACCGATGACGAAACAGCTTAGCTACACGTCTCCTTTCGCAATCCTGTAAAAGGCATAAGTAATTGGACAATTAGAAGCAGAGACATCTTCATCACAATTTCGACAAGCTTGTGGGATTTCGTTTGATTTCAAGCCTTGATACAATCTTAATACAGATTTATATAGAATAAGCTACTTACCTTGAACATATTAAGATGAAATGGTTTCTCTGGGTTCATCCTTCTCAATTTCTGGTATGTGTAAGCAAAACTAAGCTGATCACGAGGAGTAAACCGATCAATCTCATTGAACCATAGACAGGAAAACAGATTTGACATTGGTGTGTGTGCCCTGACAATAAAAGATCCTTCCGGCACATCTACAAGCAATACATTAAAAATAGTGAGAACAAATCCAAATTAATGAATTTTGCAGCAACTTAGACCCACATAAGAATTGAATATACAAATGATCATTAGGGGAAAAAAATCGTACTGCTAGAGAGAAGTTTCATTGGATCCAATGGATTGAATCTCTTGAGGCCATCAGACCGGTAGAATGTGAACTGCTGGTCTATGATACTGTGGTTGTACTTGTTCAACCTCTTATTTTGAGCTACTTCTTCCCAAACACAATGCCGATCATAGTGGTTAGATATTGAATATTCATGACCTTTCCGCCACAAGAAGTACTCCAAAATGAGCAAAGGGTCCAATTGCAGTCGGAGCTTGCTGTCCAACCAAATTGAATACCTGCGAATTGAAACACACACAACATATGGATTGCTGAACGTTCCATTAAAAAGCAAACATTCAACACCCCTCCCTCCAGTCCATGTTGATTCTATGATCATCATCATATGCACAGACGGCAGAACCCAAAATAAGTCTTAGCTCTATTTACTGTTTTCAACTTAGACAGCAGCAGTTCTATCTCTTTCCTTTAAAATTTGCACTAAAATGCATTAACGTTTTCTCATGGATAAACCAACACCAAGCAAAATACTGTCATTAATAATCTCATTGAGATGCTCCATTATGTTTGCACCTCTTTTATTGTGCACTGAGGGTAAGATTCGTTAAGAAACTATTCAAGTACAGTTCCTTTGGAAGGAACTCGCGAGAGTAAATAGGCTACTTCTTTGAAACTTAATAGCCAAATCATCTTTAGCTAAAAAATGTTCACATCTGCTTCCAAGGAAAGAACACTTAATCTTTGCATATATAGCTGCAGAAATATAGGAAATAGGTCAACAGATGCTGCCTAGTAATATGCAGCTGTTGACCACATTTTGCTCTACTGCAATTGTCAAGACAGTCAAAATGATGGCCTAAATCCCTACCAAAGCATGCTGCCTAGTAATATGCAGCTGAATCTGTTGGCCACATTTTGCTCAACTGCAATTGTCAAGACAGTCAAAATGATGGCCTAAATCCCTGTCAAAGCATGCAGTGGATGAGTCAAGGGCCCAGATATTTTATAATAGTCACTATAGACTATCTGTTTTATGGGGCATGGAAACTGTTCAAAGTTGCAAAGGACAACAAACAAGAACCACAGTGATGAAACCAGAGGAATGCAACTGAACCAGTTCTACCAGGAACCAGACCTGACTGCCCTGAAAACAGGTCGGGTTCCCGGTTCCAAGTGAAAACCCACCCAGGATCCGGACCGACTGGACTAGTTTCAGAACTGGTTTCTAGGCTGAGGTTTTATAAAAAAAATTTTGCAAATTTAAGTAGTTTGTTTTGTTTTCAGGTAGTTAGAATTTGGAGCAATATTTTAATGGACGAATGAGGGATTAGTTATATAATTTATGTTTTATGTTACGTGTCTGAACTTTTTATCATTTATAATTGTACATGACTACGTGTTCATCTTATGACTTGCTGCTTTTGGCAGATAGGAATTTTCATTGTTCATCTTTTACTTTAAATCATTTTATTGCTCATATTATTTTGTCGTAAAAAAATGAAACCAGAAAAAGGAACAAAAATAAAATAGGTTATCGAGTAGACCCTAGAACCAGACCAGGAAAACAGGTTACGTTCCAGAACCAGTTCCAGAGCAAACAGGATAGGTTCCAAGCTCCTAAGAATCTGTTCTAACTGGGAAGGTGCCAGGAAACCCATCCACCCAGGAATCAATCACCCCTAGGTGAAACTACCCGATCACTTTACTTCACATTACATAAACCATTTTAGCTTACCTTGCAGATGGAAAAAGCCGATGCGACAAAAACTTCGGTATCTTGCCAACTCTCCGCATATCGTCATATGGTAGATTTTTTACCACCACAATTTTCCAAAGACCAATAAATCCCATTGTATCCACCATATGGCCCTCAGAAGTAAGCGTCTGCACGGTAACTTCATCCACGAACATAACAAAGCAGACATTTTTCCTAGACAAACGAGTGATCTGCAACAGATAGTGCTAGTAGAATCAGCCACAAGAAGTACAAAACACTTTTGAAATTCCCATACATATATCAAGTAACTAGAGCAATTCTGGTCATATAGCATGCATAACATGTTGATAATATAAATGACCTACAAAATAGTTCTTAAAAGTTCGACAAATAAAGAAGTTGGTATCCATAGGCATTTGGTGAAAGAAAATGCCTGTATTTTGTCTTACTAAGAACATTCATCCGAAACAGCATTAAGTACCAATCCCCATCGGCATGTCATCGTGCATTTCCAGATAACTTAAACAAGATCCATGCATTACAAGAAAGGATTTACCTAAATCTAACACCTTAGTTGGCCATCAGATTTCAACTGAAGTGGGGGATGACGCACCAAAGGAATCATAACAAAAGCACAACACCTTCCCCATTAAATTCCCTGTCAAGGAGTATGATTTAACCATTGAATTGTATGAACACTTAATAATCCAGACACACATGCTCTTCATTTTCATGAAAGATCAATCTTCTGCTCATCTTTCCTTTCAGGCTTAGAGCATGCTCTTTTTAATGTAGCCAGCTTGCAGAACATTCTCTTTTCCCTTTTGTTTTAAAGGTAAACATGCAGTATATTTCAACCTCAATATCAAAGTAGATGCAAGGGTAACAGTAAAGTCTAGTCTAGATGGGAGAACCATGGTACGGAAGATTTTATTCCTCTTATTCTGGATAGCAGGTAACTCCTAGGGACTTTTCCTTCAATATATATGTGAGCCACACGTCCTAGGAAGGTAATGGAGGTGCTGCAAAATTGGCCAACGAGGAAGGAAGCAAAGAGAACAGTATCTTCTACTTATCAACTCCAACATTTGCTAGGCTTTTTGTATCCTGAGATGAAGTGGAATATGGAACCCAGGAATTACCCCTGGATAGTCTCTTCTGCTCAGAATTGCCTTCTTTTGTCGTGAGATGTATAATTTTGTGTCTGTTGTTTGCTGTTGTTTCCAATGTGGGCTGTGCCTGTGATGTTAGTCTGTTCTGAATGCTCTCAGGTCTGCGCTTTATTCTTGTAAATACTGTTTATCTGGTTTAGTTATGTATTCCTTCAGTTTTACCAGAAATTCCAACAGCTTCAGGCTGGTTCAGAGTTCAGTACAGACAAAACTGAACAGGTATCACTGACTGATGAACTGATGATGGAGGTTGAATGCCTTAACCAGAGGGATTAAAAGCATCCAATTGAGCAAAATAGCCTTCCTTTAAGACAAACTTTGAAGAGAAAGAAACAGGGAACCTATCCTAGAGGATCAATAAAATTGCCGATTGGAGGAAGCTTTGGATTAATGTAGGAAAACTTGCCCATCAAAATGGACCAGTAAAACCTTCTATGCATTCTATAACCGCACACAAATTCAGTGAAAAAGTTGGGAGATAATCTCAAGACAACCTCTGTCAATAGTGGCAAAACAGTCTTTATACTATAAGGGATACTATCAAGAAAGTGGAAGAACACATACATCATAGAACTTCATTCTCCATCCAACTTCATCAAGCCTGTCTCTTGTTTCTCTTGACCTTCTACTTAGCTTTGGTCCTTCAAATGATGCATAAGAATATGTTTTGGTAAATGGCAAGTAACTATTCTATCTCTTGTTATATCATCAAAAGCACTTAGCCATTTAATGTTTCATATAACAATCTATTTTAAATTTGAACATTACCTCTTATTTAAGCAATTTTCTCCAGGCAACCCATCCAATTTCTAATAGCAGTCGTCCGAAGAAGATCGCATTTCTCCACATATATACATATGTACATATGTATGTACATACACAAAGTCCAAATTATTTCTGTAATGTTGCATTTCTCCCCTGATACTACTTAAGGGGTGTTTAAGATAATTCTTGCTTTTAGATTTTGGACTACCACTCATTCCTTTTATAGCTTAAAATCATACTTGTAGTATAGTGGCGTACCTTAAGTCTTTAGGAACATATAAAGAGTAACATTTCAAGCTTTTATCTCAAATTTTTTATGTTATCTGCTCAAAAATATAATGTTTTTAATATTGGCCCAAAAGGGCCTTTTGATAATACTTTATATACAATAATATTAATCTTTTCAAGACCATTGTAAAACCAAAACGTAAACTAAAGCAACCACTAAAATGTATGTAATGTAATTCAATAAGGAAATCAAAGCCAATGTCAGAAAATATTAAATGGCACAAAACTGGATGGGATGACAAGGAACAGGCAAATGCAACATTTATACTTCTTTCTTTGCATCATCCTCCAACCGTATTCTTACACAAGTGGAAGGGAATACAAAAAAGCAGTGTCACTGAGAATATGTTTCATCTATAACCATATGAGAGAACCAGCAAGAATATATTCATACAGGCCTTTGACAGAAAGGTAACATAAAAACTAAAACATCGAGTTTTTGAACTATGATGGGCAGTGAGCGCTACCTCAAGTAGAAGTACAGAAGAAAATCACTTTGGGTTCTCTTTCTAAGGAAAAGATGCGCAAACACACCCCCTCTGGTTGAGAAAACTTCCAAACAAACAGGCTAAGCAGGAAACTTTCAGATTCTGATAGGAAAATAATAAGGACAAAAACGCACCATCTTATTAGCAGGTGTCCTCAAACGGTCAGAATTCCCAAAGATGCAAGAGCTTACAGCAATGTGGCATCTACTAATGTAACTTGCGTCGTCCTCTGATAAGTCAAATCCTGTACTTGGGAATCCATCAGGACTTCTAACAAAGCCACAGTGCATTTTCTGATCACGAGCCAAGAATGAGTCCTCTCGTTGTTGTAGAGTTTGATGCCCAGCAAACCTGGGCTCCCATTCTGGTTGCCAATCAGGCTTTTCCTCTATCTCCACATACTGCAGCGCAAATCTGGCAAATTTTCGACTCTCTAATGGCTCAACAAGCTGTGCAGTAGAATTCAATAGCTTCATCTCACAAGAACCTGATCATTTCTTTATGACGTCAGGCAAAAGATACCACGGCACTCAAAACAACAGATGGCAAATTCACCAATGACTAAAGAACAACTCTCTGTTTCCAAATGTAGATAACCTTGGTTTTGAGCCCAACTGTTCTATTCCCTAATAATAAACTGAAGTTCCATCAAACCTCAAATTTCACAGTGCATATGAATTCACTTATCTTATTAAATACAGGCAGCATGAAACATCCTGTCTATAATCACTTCATCATTGAATTACTTCTCAATGCTGCAGTGGAAGGTGTAATGAATCACAAATTCGGTGGCTTTTTGAGCATGCAACATCTATGCTACAAATTAAAATTTAGATATGCATTATTTCCACAAAGAAGTAGTCTATATATCTTGATTAAAATGGGTCAAAGTACTCAAAGTCAATACAATGCAACGAGTACACACTCAACTTCTTAAAAATGTATTGGTGATGAAAAACCAGAAGGCTCACATGAAAAGAAAAAACTTGAAAAAGAGGAAGGTAGACAAGCAAGACTTACGGCGTTTTGATTTTCTTTTAGTTGACTTTTTAGTTGCACGACCATCACTGACACTTTTACGCCTGGAATTTGTTGCGAGACTATCCAAACTATTGTCGGACTCCTTCTTAGATGATTTCTTTGATACTTCATCAGCTACCTCAGCAACATTTCGACCCTTGGTACCAATTTCAAACTTATTTGAGGATTCTCGACCATTTCCTTGGTAAGACTTCTTATTTACTTCACGAGATATGGTCAAATCAGAATCATCTCCATCATCACTCAAGGCATTTTCATGTGCATCATGGAGATCAATACCATCATATTCATCCTCAGCATCAAACTCTTCATTTTCATCCCCAGTATCAGATAACTCATTCTTATTGCCAGTCTGCTTTATTGATTGGCCAGAACTTTTCAGCGATGCCTCATATTCTGCTTCATACATTTTCAGTTCATTGCGCCCAGCCTCATTATATAGTCCGACTCCTCTTCGATTGACACCTCGAGAATCGTCAACTGAGGACTTCTTGCTACCATTTTTCCCTTTCGTGGACATGCGGCTCTTATCTGAAGATGCATTGTTAGAAGTCCCTTTAGTGTTCTTCACTGCTTCTTCACTGTAATCCCCATCCCTTCTCCTATCATCCCGGTCCCAATACCTCGAATCCCGCCCATGCGCTACCGAACCCCGTCCAAATCCAAGGACTTTGACATTCTCAGTTCGTGTTACATTTGCAAGGAAGTCAAGGTCGCTTTTCAAGTCATCTTCTTCGCCACGGTAACTATTTCTATCTGCCAAAAAATTAAAAGGAAACAAATGCTTAAACGCACAATTTGAGTAACCAATATGGTCAAACTAAACTACCTAAATAGTGCTTTCACAGTATTACTATAAATGATGTCATAGGTAGTATGCTGATAAAAAAGAAAGATTGCAGATCGTCTGTATAGAGCCTCACATCGAAGCAAACCAACATTACCCTTGTCTCCATCTTTGGTACCAAGGGCAAAAATCGACCTGATTTTGAGCCAGATAGTGCTGTTGGAATGACAGCTTGAGATACATTTTTCAGTTCCGGAGGAAACATAAACTCTTTCGAATGCCTATCAACTCGATAGGGTCGTCAGGCATTCAATTGCACGACCTCAAATCGAATCAATCAAGAAATGGAAACACCTAATGCGACCTCCGCAACCAAAGAGAGCAACGCTCGATGAAGCGAAGCCACTACTAGATCACTAAATGCCAACGAACTGAAGTCGCAAACAGATATTCCGCTACGAGCGCCTCAATTTCACACACAAACCAACAACCCCCAGCAACTACAAATCACCAAAGACCAACCACATCGAAGGAAGAAAAAAGAGAGTCGCAAGCCCCGGGAACCAGAACCGACCTCTGCCCTCCCCGGAGAGGCAATAGTAAGCCAACGCCGTCACGGCCAGGCCCAGGGAGAGGAGGACCGCGACGGCGCCGATCGAGCACCGCCGGCCCTTCTCAGATCGGGCGAACCGGCGGTGGCGGCCGGGCTTGTGGTGGTGGTGGTGGTTGGCGGCGGGGGCGGGGGCGCCGCGAATCCCGATCGGGTGGTGATCCGGCGCGCCGTTGGGGTGGTGGAGGTCGTGATCCCGGTACCCGAACTGCCTGTACTGCGCCATGCGGGTCTCATTCCGCCATTCCCGATTCGGCCCGCGGGGCTCCCGGCACCGTCAATCTGCGCCTGCGCCTGCGCGTGTGCACGGGACTGCGCCCGTGAGCGAGCAAGCGCAGGAGTCGGCGAGGATCTATGGAGGAATTTCGCACTATAGCAGCTTTCGGTGAATCGAAGAGAGAGAGAGAGAGAGAGAGAGAGAGAGAGAATCTGAGTGTTCGTAAGCGAGCGAGCGAGAGAGCGTGTGCTATTTTTAATTCCAAGTCCGGAAAGATCGATGATGACGATGGGGGGAGACGCTCGCCATTAATAAGGAGTGTGAAAGAGAGAATTGGAGGTAGAATTACGGAAACGCCCCTCGTTTTGATGGGCCAAAACGGCGCTCGCTTTCCGGCTAAATGGGGGGGAGATGATGAGATCTAGTGGAGCGATCTACCAACTCCCCCTTTGCTTAGAAGCAAATTGGGGTGCTTTTTTTTTTTAAAAAAAATTTTATTTTATCTTTTCATTTTGGATAAATGCATATTTAACCCTTTTAAGTTTGGGCTTTGTGCGGTTTGATTCTTTTAAAATATTATTTTAAGAGATCGAGTTCTCTAATTTTTTGAATTTAGTCATTTTTATCTATAAGTTTTATCACGTGCAATCAAATCCTCTAACTTTTTGAATTTATTTGCATAAATCCTTTGATCAACCACCCTAACTAAGCTATTGAATCAATTAACAACGCGGCATTATCTATGGAACAGAAATTGACACGTAAACAATATTTATCAGAGTGTGTAAACAGAATGTTTGATTGCATAAATCCAGCAAGTCAAGGGATTATTGTGCAAAATAAAACCTAGAGGATAAAATTTTATAAACTCAAAAAAGTTAAGAGGATCAAATTGGACAATTGCTCAAGCTGAGAGGACTAAATCTATTCTTAACTCTTTCGTTTTGCCTTCTTCTTTTTTTCTTTTCTTTTTTGCTATATAAACCTCTATTGACATGATATAATCAAAGTTATTCACCAGTTGAAGTTAAGAGAAAATCACTAGCCAAACTATGGGGTTTCGATATTTGTGACATATTCAAAAGAATAAGAACAATCTAATGAAGTAAGTAGTCCAAGTCCATCTCATATCATAGTCAGGCATCTCCATTTGGATTAGAAAAAATAAATGATTTGGAAAATTAAAATAAAAATGACTGTTCATGAAAATAGTCAGATATAAATTGTTATTGGTAATGATAATATTTTACATTATTTAATTATTTTAATCGATATAAGCGATTGTTTTTAGGAAAATAGTTTCCTCAATATTAATTTTCCACATCCAAACTCTACCCCAGGATTTGATTTAGAAAAATTAACTTTGAAACTTAAAGGAAAGAAAATGAATTCGGTGAATTCAAACCAATATTCCCCCGTCTAAACATACGAATCATGAGATCGTTCTTTTATTTAGATCACAAGCCTAGGATGATGATAATAATGATAATGGGGGAAGACATATAATCTAATACGATTCTGACTTTGAAAAGACATGGAAATACCATGAACCTTTCGAAGTTGTTTGACCGACAGTAGGAATTACAGACGAACTATGGAAAGTGAAAATGGAGAGGATGGATGATGGCATTAACTTGGGGCTCAACTTTTTATCGAATGATCCACTTACAAATGGAAAAATGGACTTTGAAATCAACGCATCAGTCCCTCTAAACAACATAATACAAGCATCGGAATGAAAATGGTCGAACTAGAAATTCTTGCCCCCGTCGTATGTCTGCCCAAATTGCCACCCAGCAGGCGCTGCATTATCGAATTCTACTGTCTTCCCGTCACTCACGGTGACTTGGAACGACAAGCTTTGCCCCGTCAAGACAGTTCCGGTCTGCCAATTTTGCCCCCAGTTACGACTCATCGCGATCCACTGGGTGTTCGAGCCCTTGATCTTCACGGCGTTCACGTCCCCGGCGCCGCCCACGTTGTAAATTAGCACGAGGGTAAAGTACGGGTTCCCGTTGATCTCGAACTTGACTCCTCCTTGCTTGGAGCATAGGACGCGGCGATAGCGGATGGGAATGATTCCGGCCTTATAGTACGCAAGCTTCGTGAACATTTTCATGGACAGGTCGAAATGCTTTTGCGGAGGGTTGCACCAGGCGTCCGGTTTATGTGGAGTGTAGTTTGGCGGGCAGAAGTTTGTCGCGGTGATTATAATCGAACCGGCCTTCGGGATGCACGATTGCGGAGCGTTAGTACAATAGATTTCGAAACAAGAGCCACAGCTAAGTCCGTCATTGAAAAGGGCCGTGCTCAACGCTGCGGTCTCCAGTCCATATCCTTGTTTGAAAAGATCTCCATATCCACAAGCTCCCTCTGCATGCGATGACCACAAACGAGAAAAGAATCAACAAACATTAGCGACGCGAAATAGTCTCGTTATCCATCTGTACATATGTGCTTGCAAAGTAGCACAAGAAAGGATAATAAGATCAGGGCAAAGGCTCTTCCTACTTTCTCCTTGCCTAGAGATTTTAACTTACGCATGGTCTCTCTACCGCCCATGTCGCCATAAAAAGTTGCATGCGCATCGTACCAATTACTGTCTATGGCAGAAACTACCATAGCCATAGCCATAGCCAATGGGAGAAAAACCTTGTAAACAGACATGGCAAAGAGAGATAAAAGAGTGCCAAACGTTGAAATATAAGCTAGAGAAGAAGTGCATCGAACAATGGAGAGATGGCTAGTGATTTATACTCGTCGCATTCGCCCAATTTTGGACTGTGGACTTCAAAAGGAAACAGAGAAAATTGCAAAAGATGAATGATCACACCGAAGGATAAGGCCAGGATATAACTGGACAAAAAATTATATTTGGCTAAGCCACAGTTATATAAAATGGCAATGCAATACACTGCTCTCATACCGACCGCTCGCTGAGTTTGGTGTATACAGGAAAAATCACGCAATACTCCCGCAAAGATATGTTCCTCTTTACAGCTTTCGTACTTAAATATATGCTTTAGTAGCACAGGTTGAAGATGAGAATGTTGCCACCCAGTTAGTTAAACCTTCTGAAAATTGAGGGACCATTTGATGTGTGAGTGTTTTTCCATAAGAGAACATCCTCAAAACAAAACCTTCTTAAAATTCGCTGCATACTTGGTTTGTCGAATAGATAGAGTTTAGTCATAAGTTTTCTAATAAATTGCAAATTTAGTCGTAAATATTTCAACTAGGCAACTTTAGTCCTCATGATTTTCCAATTTAATCCTAAATTTTTTGACGAATTATCAATTTAGTCATTTTAGCCAATTTTAACTAGAATTTGCTGATATGACAATCCACTCAACATTATGTCATGCATTGATATGGATAACTTTTACAATTTTTTAGATTTTTAAAAAATTCTGAATTTTTATTATTTCAATTCTTTTTCTTTTTCTTTTTTTCCAATCCCCAAGGTTGGAAATAATAATAATAATAATAATAATAATAATAATAATAATAATAATAATAATAATAATAATAATAATAATAATAAATTCGGAAAAATTAAAAATTGCAAAAATTATTTAAGTCAACGTTAGCCATGTCACATAGGACAATCGACCTAACTAAACTACCACGTCAGTGATTTCCAGCCAAAATTGATTGGAAAAATTAAATTAATAAATTGTCAAAATGTTTAAGATTAAATTGACAAATTGTCAAAATATTTAGGACTAAATCGATACAATTAAAAGGTTTGAGACTGAATTAGCATAAATACAATAGGTTTATGACGTTTTTAGTAATTTCCCCATGTTGCCACCTAATCAATTAAACTTTCTAAAAAATTGAGGAACCATTCCACGTGTGAATAATTTTATATAAGAGAATATCCTAACAATTATATACAAGTATATTGCTAATTTGTTAAATTGGGAAGAGAGATATAGAACAAGGGTCTGGAATCAGCAAACATTAGAAACTCTTATTTCACAATGGTTAAAAGAGAAGATATTTTCTGAACAAAAAAACAAGAGAGGAAATTTTCCTTTCAAGTGAACATATTTCCTCAGCTCCTCTTTCCTTCCTAACAATAGGCGTCGGCTCGCATGCTTGGTTTATAATATCATCAAGCAGATGAAAACGTGATCATGTGGAGGATTGGGCACTAAGTACATGAGATTCCTCACGTTATCAAGCGCAAAATATTTTATATTTGAATCTCCCGACTGAGTTTTGGTTCGCATCTTTCGAATACGCTAAAATTAGTAGACGGGCTCGGAATTAGAGAAAATTACTAAAAAACTCATAAACTTGTTACAATTGTGTCCAAAAAAATCTCACACTATTTTTTGTTAAATTAGTCTTAAACTTTTTGTAATTATGTCAATCTAATTCATCTGACCAATTTGAATCGGAAATTGTTTACATGGATGCTAGCCATCCTACATTATACTGGCAACACTAACGTGAATAATTTTTTTTATTTTTTTCTCTTTTTTTTATCCTTCTTCCTCCAAGGTTGTCGACTATCGAGGACTGCAACTGGCCATAAACGAGAATAGGGGAGGGTCAGCCTCACACTCAGCTAATGCAGCACTCAAGGCCCTTAGCAATATTCAAATTTCGTTCGCTGTATATTGGAGGGTTGGCCTCATCCTCACCTATTGCTTGGGGCATGGGGTTGAAGTTGCCTTCGAAGTCCTTTGGTTCAATGGAATTGAGAAATGAGGAAGAAGCCAGAGAGGATCTTTGCCGAGGCTCGCTAGATATCAATGAGGTGACCTCGCCCCTATGAAGCAAGCCTCACTTAGCGGGCAAGGTCAGCCCTTGCTAATGACCATAGGGAAAGAAGGAAAAAAGATGAAAAAAAAATTACAAAAAAATTACAAAAATTGTCAATGGCAGCACTGTCGGTACCACATAGGACGTCTGAGCTGCATCCACGTCCACTATTTCCAGCTAAGCACAATAACAAAAAGTTTATGACTAAATTGATAAGAAAAAAAAAGGTTTATGACTTTATTAGCACAATTGTAATAAATTTAGGATTTTTTATCAAGCAATCCATTAGGTAGCAACTTGATTGATTTTCAATAATGTCATCATGTGTTTCGATAAAGAAGTACACTTGTTTTGAGAGAGAGAGAGAGAGAGTTAGCTGTGTACTTCTTGCATAGTTAATAATGAAGAGTGCTTGAGATATTATGGCCGTGACAGGATAGAGATATTGTAGTATTAATTATAAACAATCATAACAGAAGAAAAATATTATCTCAGACAAATGTTTTCACTAACGCATGACGTAGAAAAAAAATGGATATGCCATGAACTTTTCCGATGATAAACTAATCAAAATAGAAATAAAGCGTTTGAAAGCTAGTAGAAATTAAAAACAGACAGTGGGAATTGAGAGGAGACGATGGATGGCATTAACTGGGAATCAACTTATTGAACAACTCTTTAACAAATGGAAAAATGAAACTGAAATCAACGCATCTATCCCTTAGGCGACCTAATACAAGCACTGGAACGAAAATGGTTGAGCTAGAAGTTCTTTCCCCCTTCGCAAAAAAGGGCGAAAAAGCTCCCAATTCTCTCTGGGTCTTCCTCTACCGTCTGGTAGCCTCAATCTCTCCGACTGGATGATTTCTTCTGTGTTTCTTCTGATTTAATTCACCCAGGTTCATTGCGATGAAAACCCTCATCTTTTGTTTCCACGATCGTCTCTTATGGACCGACAAGTCTCTCTACTGCTTTCCTCTCCTTCGTCCAGTAACCCTAACCTGATTTTGCCCCTCTGTTCACTCGCAATTCTGGGCCTTCTTGCTTCCCCTCTCACTCCTATTTCTTCGACTTACAATTCCCCTCCAATCTCTCTCTTTTTTCGGCCCAGCTTAACCATCCCGCTCATTAGGCCGCCATCCACCCCTCTTCCCTCGCGACTGCTACTTGTCATGCCTTGCCTGTGATTTGGGCTTCCCCTGTAGCTCAGTTGCCGGTCAATTGCGGGAAGACGTCTGCTCGCAGCCTTACCAGAATTTTTAAGCATGCATAGGGAGTTCTCTCATAGACCCCAGAAGCTTCACAGAGCAATCCCCTGGTGATGGATCAGAGTCTGCACGTCATTTCTCCTTTCAAGTTGTCTTTGTTCCATCTTGATTATTGCTAGTATCATCGAACATATGGTGGATCCTAATACAGAAGCGAGCCGATTAGAGGTGCTATGTAAAAGTCTTGATAACTTATGGTCTGAGGACAATGTTATAAATGTTACTTAAGGAATCTCGGCTGAAAAATTCGTGGAATGCAGACGTACCTTATTTGGCAAGCTTTATTCTCGCCCAAATGTTAACTTCTCGGCATTTCTCAGGACTATGAAATGGGCTTGGAAGACAGGAAAATGTTTCATGTACCGTGTTAGAACCGAGATATTTTTCGTTCTCCTTTAAATCTGAAACTGAGAAACAGAAAGTCCTTGATTATGTTCCTTGGTCATTTTCCAGCAACCTCCTTGTGCTTCAGTAATGTGACCCGGACATTCCTGATATTTGCTATGACTTCTCTCACTGCCCATTTTGGGTGCACCTATTTGGCCTCCCCTTTGGCAGAGTTACGATGGAGGTAGTTAGAGAGATTGCTTCAAGGATCGGCGAAGTTCTTGAGGTGAAGCTGGAAGCAAGAGGAAACGGTCTCTATAAGACTGGGAAGGCAAGGATCAAGCTCAACCTAGCTACACCTCTCAAAACAGGAATAGCTGTTAACTTAGGGAGCAAAAAACTGTGGATCGAATTCAAGTACGAGAGGCTACCACACTATTGCTACTCTTGTGGTAGAATTGGCCACTAAGCCACTGCTTGTAAGGAAATACCTTTTGAAACTACAAGGTTGGATGAAGACCTACCAGGTAATTTTGGGAATTGGTTGCGAGCTGAAGCCCGGACATTAAGCCCATATGGAAAAACCTTTTATGGCAAACAATCCCAGCTCATTGAAGAAGAAGAAATGGTACCAAAGACTCCCCTTCAAGCGGAAATCCATGAAACTCAGCAAACGACAAATGCAGGAAAGCAGACCATTCTGTCTCCCCGATCCCAACCCTCCTATGAGGAAGGATAGCAAGCTGGCAAACTTGTATCTTCCCGAGCTTTGACTATTATGGAAGGCAAATCTCCACAAAAGCGTGACAGTAGCTGCTTGGATGTTGAATCTATGCTGACCCTGCATAATGAACATCTCAAAGAAGTTGAAAGAGAGAAGCAGCCCTATGTTGAATCAGTAAAAGGTTCAGCTAAGGGTAAAGCAAGGTCTACGAAACTTCCTACATCCAAGAAAGGGAAACGATTCTGCCCCTATGGAGCTCAATCCTCAAAATCAATTAATGCTGAAAACTTACAACTCATAGAAATCCTGATCACGGAGGAAGAAAAGTCTACCCAATGGATTTTGGTGGCTAGCCCTAATAAGCCACCGGTGCATCCATGAAACTCATGAGTTGGAATTGTCAGGGATTGGAGTCTCCCCTAACAATTCAAGCTCTTAGAGTCCTCGCGACTTAGGAAAGACCCAACATTATATTTCTTATGGAAACAAAGAATCAACAGCCGAAGGTCCAAAGATTGAGAAGAAGGCTTAAGACTACTCACAACTTTTTTGTGAATCCTGAAGGTGTGTCGGGAGGTTTAGCTCTTTTTTGGGATGATCAGGTTACTATTTCAATCGAATCTCATTCTGAATATTTTATAAATGCGCAATGCTTTCTTCATGAAAATAGACAGAACATGCAGATTACTTTCCTCCATGCTCCTAATGTATTTCAGGACAAACTTATCCTCTGGGATGTACTAAAAAGGATTAGTGTCTCCAATAACAACCCTTGGATATGTATTAGGAACTTTAATGAAATATTATACAATTGCGAAAAGGTTGGAAAGAGGATGGCCGATCATTTTCGCCTTACCACATTCAGGGATTTCCTATATGCTTGTTCATTGATGGATCTGGAAGCCAAAGAGTGCGCTTTTACCTGGACAAACAGAAGAGAGGGTGAAGAAAATGTCAAAGAAAGGCTGGACAGAGCACTATGTACCATGGAATGGAGAATAGCTTACCCGAATGCCGAAGTTACAGCTTTACCAACCATTGGTTCAGATCACAGTCCTCTTATCTTGTCAACTTTACCCCCTTTAACACGTAAGAGGCGTCAATTTAGATATGAACCATTTTGGGCGGAGGATGAAGATTGTAAAAAAATTGTCAAGCGGACATGGGAGGCTTCCCATAGGAAGAATATGGTCGATAAATTATCTAATATAGCTATTCAATTAATGGCCTGGAGCAAAAAATGGTTCCCCAATGCTAATAAACAAATTGAAGGGCTGAGAAATGAGCTTATGTTTCGCATGAACAACCTTATCTTGAAGTATGATCAGAGCAGAATTCAGAATATTCATAAAGAAATTGACTTCCTATGGCGACATGAAGAAATGTTTTGGGGTATCAGATCTAGAATCAAGTGGCTGAAATTGGGGGATAGGAATACTAAATTTTTTCACGCTGCCACTATACAACGAAGGAACAGAACCGTATTTCTATGCTAATGAATGCTAAAGGCGACTGGGTGAGAAATAATGAGACCCTTCAAAATATGACGATGGATTACTTCAACAACTTATATACTTCAGTAGGTCCTCGGAATTTCTAGCCAATTCTTGACCATATCCCATCATCAGTTGATGCAGCTATGAATACAAAACTAACCGAAGCAGTGACTATGGAAGAAGTTTATGCAGCTACTCACCAAATGGGTGCTACCAAAGCTCCTAGACTGGATGGTCTGAATGGCCTCTTCTTTCAACAGCACTGGCAAGATATAGACGAGGATATTTTCAGGGAAATGCAGCTTTTCTTTGAGTCTGCAACCATAAACCCAGCCATGAATAGAACCCAGATTACTTTTATCCCTAAAAACACAAACCCGAAACGGTTAGAACACTTTCAGCCCATAAGTCTGTGTAACTTTATTTACAAGATTATTTCTAAAATCCTTGCAAATAGACTCAAACCTTTCTTACCAGACATCATTGCTGAGGAGCAAAGTGCTTTCATTGGAAGTCGGCAAATTCAGGAGAATATTCTAATTGTTCAAGAAGTTATCCACCGGTTAAGAACTCGAGACAGGAGAAAAAAAGTTTCAGGCCATTCTTAAACTCGACATGCAGAAAGCTTATGATAGAATCGAATGGGACTTCCTGCAGGAATGTTTATACAAAATGGGCTTTAGTGCTGATTGGGTGAAGTGGGTTATGCAGTGCGTTACCACAGTATCATATAGCATCAATCTCAACGGTGAATCTTTACCCTATTTCAAGCCATCTCGAGGCATTCGCCAGGGTGATCCTTTATCACCATATCTGTTCATTATCGTAGCTAATGTCCTATCTTATATGATGAAGAAAGCAATAGCAGAGGATACAATACACGGCATCAAACTGAACCGAACCTGCCCAACCCTCTCTCACCTATTATTTGCTGATGACTCTATCTTCTTCCTAGATGGCACAGTACGGGAATGTCAAAACTTGGCAACTATACTCCATCACTACTTGCTATGCATCTGGTCAAGCCATAAATCTCAACAAATCTGGATTATTCTTCAACAAGGGTTGCCCAGTTAACCTTAGAAGAAACATGTTATCGGTGTTGCGGATTCCCGAAATTGCAAAAATTAAGAAGTACTTAGGAATCCCTTCAGACTGGGGCATCTCAAAAAAAGATATGTTCGCATGGATATTGGCCGGGGTAAACTCGAAGTTGGAAAGTTGGAAAGATAATTTGCTTTCAAGAGCTGGAAAGGAGATTCTTCTCAAAGCAGTAGTTCAGGCAATACCTCAATATGCTATGTCAATATTTAGAATCCCAATTTCCATTATTAAAGCAGTTGAGAGGAAAATCGCTAACTTCTGGTGGCGCAACACTAACAAGAATTTTGCTCTACACTGGCGAAAATGGGATCTTTTAAAACTGCATAAGGAGGAAGGCGGGCTTGGATTTAAAGATCTACAAGCTTTTAACACTACTATGTTAGGGAAACAAGCTTGGAGAATTTCTCAGGGTCCGAATACACTCTTGAGCCAACTCATGAAAGGTCTTTACTTCCCTAGTTGCGACTTTTGGCAAGCAGGGAAAGGCTCTCGTCCATCGTGGGGATGGCAAAGTTTATTAGCTGGAAGAAATGCAATTGCTCCATAAGTTATATGAGCAGTGGGTAATGGACAAAATATTTCCATTAGAGAGGATAAGTGGCTGAAATTAGGTCTGATTGGAGGATCTGCGAACCCAAACGAACCGACCAAGGTCCCTGAATTGATTGATTTTGAAGCTGGAAGTTGGAAGGAAGACCTCTTGCTGTCCCTATTTGATGAACCTCTAATAACAACAATTAAAGCAATACCTTTCAAACTCCCATCTACCGAAGACAAGTTGGTTTGGGCAAATAATAAATCCGGATCCTATACGGTAAAGAGTGGCTACTTTTCAAATAGGAAACCGATTATTCAAAGTGAATCTACACCAACAACATCACACCAGTTTGACCCACTCATTTGGAAGCTTATTTGGAACTCCGTAGTACAACCGAAAATAAAATTCTTCTTATGGAGTGCATGCCAAAATGCGCTTCCTACCTTGGATAATCTTTATAGAAGAAAGATGGTACCTGAGCCGATATGCCCAATATGCAAGTTGGAACCTGAGACGATTGAGCACGCCTTGCTGCTTTGCCCCTAGACGACTGAAATAGGGAACGAACCATCCCTAAAAGCATGCACAAATCATGTTGGTTTAACAAGATTTGCTGATTGGCTGTCTAAATATTTTGCCAGGCAAGTTGACTCTCATAATTTTGAATTGGTTGCCACAGTTCTTTGGTGTATATGGAAGGATCGGAACCAATTCATCTTCAGTAAACATACCCTAAACCCGCACCAAACCCATCTTTAAAGCCACCACGTCAAAGGAATGTTTCTCTACTTGGAATAAAAAACCCCAAAAAAAGAATCAACGCCATGGGGAGCATGATAAATGGCAACCTCCAACCCCTGGAACTCTCACAGTTAACATAAATGCCTCATTTGAGATTACCTATGAAACCAGCAATTCGCAGGAAAGATATCCACAGGACATCCAGACTCCTTTTGATATCACCTCACATCCTCCCCAGCCTTCAACCACCATCTGTGACACCTCTATACCCACCCATCATGCTTTCCCAAGCTCTAATTTAAACCAGAATGCAGAGATGACTGAGGATGACCATAGACATATATCGCCATGAAGAGAGTCAAGAAGTCCAGTCCGGACCAAATGCGTACCTGTTCAGAACAGAGCTGCAAGCACTGGTCAGCCCAACCCTTGTCGACGCAATATCCACAAAGGTGCACCCATGATGCCGAGTAGACGCAAAGTGATGGAAAACATGACTCATATGCAGTGGTTCCCTTAATAGCTTCACAGCCTTTGAGTACGAGGAATAATCAAATATCACTTTTTGCTAGGACAGGCCGAGCGACAAAGAAAGATAAGAACAGCTCTTACCTGCATAGCACCCCCTCCACAATGGCGAATGAATTCGAAGTCTTGGAAACGTTGAATGATTCCCAGACCTGCAACAGCAAATTCCCCATGATCTACACAATGCAGGGGTCGTTGCAGCTGGTCGCCTGAGCTGCGGAACCATCGCCGGTGAGTATTCTGCCCTTGCAACCGAGGAAGAAGATCTCAGATCCACCGGATCTGCACATCCAGCACCACTGCAACTCGGAAGATCCAAGAATGACGCCCACCATGGCAAGCCCTGCGATTCGGACGAGCCAGAAGATCTTCCTTTGAGTCTCGGCACCAGCAGCATCACAGCTACGCCTTCTACCTCTGCAACCGAAGAAAGAAACCTCAGATCTACCAAATCTGGTTATCCGGAAGAGACAGAAGATCTTCCTCTGAATCTCGGCACCGGTAGCATCACAGCTACGCCTTCTACCTCTGCAACCGAAGAAAGAAACCTCAGATCTACCAGATCTGGTTATCCATCATAGCAACAGCATCACAGCATCATCACCGACGCTCACCATGGAAGGCATTGCAATTCGGAAGAGAGGGAAGAAGAAACGAACAACCCACGTACCTATGCTGTTGAAGAAAGAGAAGCGCCTCTTTCCGCACCTGATATTACCGAATGAGCTGCTAGAAGATCTCTACCTTCGACATTGGGCCACGCCCCATCCAGAGAGACGACGGAAGGTTGCTTTGGCTCTCGGCAGACAAGATCTACTTCTTTCGGTCCTCATCATACAAGATCAAGACCTCAGGCTACTATTGCTTGTGTCTGCAGAGATTCTTCTGGTAGAATTCGAGATGGGTTTGCAAAGCATATTGAGGTAAGTTCGGCTGAGCAAGCAGAGGCCATCGTTTTGGTTGAAACCTTAGATTTTATCTCTTCGAACTTAATCCCGAATTCCCCGGAAAAAGAAATACTACTTTTATCTGATTGTCGGTTGTTGGTGGAGAGTCTATTGTCATCATCTACTTTAAGTTGGTCAGTGCAACCTCTCGTGGACCGGGCCAAGCACAAATTGGAGACTATTTCGGGTCTTTCTTTAGCTCACTGCAGTAGGAATTCTAATCAGGTTGTTGATTGGATTGCAAAAGCCCGGCGTTTGGATTTTCTTCCTAACAACTGGGCGACTAGTCCCCCTTCTGCTCTTTTGGATTTACTTTGTACTAATGCTCATGCTGTATTAGCTTCGCCTATTATCTAATATTATCAGCTTTGTTTCTTGTCAAAAAAAAAAAAAGAATTTCTTTCCCCCGTCATATGGGTGCCCCCGAATTGCCAACAAGCAGGTGCCACATTATCAAATTCGACAGTCCTCCCGTCACTCAAGGTAACTTGGAATGACAATCTTTGCCCCGTCAAAACAGTTCCAGTCTGCCATTTTTGCCCCTAGTTACGAGTCATAGTAATCCAATGGGTGTTCGAGCCCTTGGTCTTCATGGCATTCGTGTCACCGACGCCGCTGACGTTATAGACTAGCACAAGGGTAAAGAGTCGATTTACTTTACTCTCGAACTTTACTCCTCGCTTGGAACACGAGACACGGCGATAGTGAACGTAAAGGATGATCTTAACATTGATTTTTATAATGTTTTAGGTCCCAACTTGTCTTCATCCACGAGATTTGGATCAATAGGGTAAATTTTCCTCTCTTTGAATTCATTATTCTTATTTTGTTCTTTTCTTTACTTCATTTATTTTATGCGTAATCAACATCACTCATCTTAATTTTAGGTCACCAGAGAATCCTGCAATTTGATTTTGCCGAAAAGACTGAGAAGCCAATTCATTGCACAATGATTTTGTTATTAATTGCAAAATCAATATTTCAAGCGTTTTTCATCTTTTAAATTTAATACATCTATATAATGACATTAACTATTTCTTTCGAATAGGTGGTAATTTTTTTTACTTATAATTAACGATGTCTGGGTTTTATTGGAATTTAGGAGGGTTTTACGAGGATGGCCTTGAGTCTCATATGCACAAACATAAGAAATTATCACTTTCATCGTTCATTTTTCACTTGTAATTTTTTATTAGTAGGATTCTTACTAATTCTTTATTGGAAAGATTTTTTTTTTTTTTTTTTAAGTAAAGGATGATGCAGTCCCCTTCCTCTGTCACACGGTCAGCTAAGCCGCACCTATTCCCCTGATCTTCCTTATCTGTTATGAAAGTGCAAATATCTCATTCGAATTGTGCATATCTTTAATCGATTATAGTTGATGCTATAATACCTTGGTATCTTAAATAGCCATCCTATCAAGATTGTAAATAGCCCTTGATTCTCCATATCAGTCATGAAAGTGCAAATATCTCATTCAAATTGTGCATATCTTTAATCGATGATAATTTTTTTTTTTTTTTTTGATCAGTAATCGATGATAGTTGATACTATAATATCTTGTTATGTTAAATAGCCATCTTGTCAAGATTGTAAATAACAAGATTGCTATTTAAGATAATAAAATGTTACAGTATCAACTATAATCGATTAAAGATATGCACAATTCAAATGAGATATTTGGACTTTCATGACAGATACGGAGAATCAAGGGAGATCAGGGGAATTTCTTGAATATATCTTTAACATGTTTTGAAATTTAGAGGAGCATTAGTGGTGTATGGAGTACAGCACAAGAACTTATAAGACTGTCAAATTTTAATTGACTGAATAATGAATCAAAGAGGTGATAATTCAGACTTAAACAAAGGCACTCCCACCTCCGCGCGAACTCAACTCACCATTATTACCTATCACGTATATTAATCTGGGCATTCGACCAAAAACAAAACTGGGGTAGAACCAAGAACAAAGACGTCGGGAGCTGCCATTTCAAGGGCACTTGGGTCTGCTTCCGTGGGTCCCTGAGCTTGGCATAGCACGGGCGCGCGCTCCTGTTGCCGTAGGTTCCCAGCGGCACGCAGTGGCACCTCCCACAGCACATCTTGCATGCTCCGTGGCGCACGTTCTTGCGCGACGGCTTGCTGCATCTCCTCACGCATGTGCAGCTACAATCTGTGTTAAGACATCACGAAACCGGCAATCAAATCGTGCAAGTGCTAATGTACGTACTGCACATGTAGGATTTATAAGACGGTTCATTGCGGCTCAATCACGGTCGGAAAGTTTCATTTCCCCAGATGGCGGTATCAATCGTCAATTGTGTACTGCGCATGTTGCCGTGGTTATTAATCAAATGTACACATGTTATGATCTCGAGGCTGCTTGCGGAAACGAAACTTTGCTTTATGCAATCAAGTTTTCTGATTTTTATAATTTGTGCAATTAGATCTTATAAGTTTTATCACGTTGCAATCAAATTCTCTAGCCCTTTGAATTTGCGCAATCAAATCCTTCAATCAACCAGTCTAAGCAAGGCATGTTTATGAAATAGAAAATGACATGAGATGCTAATTTGTCGCCAAATAGGTAAAAACCAAACGGGAAAAAGCAAGAAAAAAAGAAATCTTGAGTTGACATTGTTAATCACAGTGCGTAAACAAGACGCTAGAGTGCGTATATCAAGGGAGTTACAGAATTTGATCGCGCAAAGTAAAACTTAAAAGAGGACAAAGTTGCATATACCCAAGAAGTTAGAAAACGTGATTACACAAAGAAAAGTCGGAGGACCAAATTGCATAAATATGAAACTAAGAGGACTTAACCGACGTAGTCGGTACTAAACCCTTTCCCTTTTCCTTTTATTTTGCTTTTCTCGGCTATATAAACCCTCTATGGACATGAAATAATCTCAATTATTTGCATATGAATGTCTACCTAAACCACTACATCTCCTACAAGCAAGTAATTCGCAGGTGAAACTAGGAGAAAACACCGGCCAAACCGTGGGTTGTTCATACTTTGTAACATATTCAAGAGAATGAGTACAATTTAACATGGAAACTTTGTGAACTTTTGAATAATATATTAATCGAAATCGAACTGAACTTGTTTGAATGCCAGTAGGAATTACAAACAGACAATGGAAAGTGAAAATGGAGAGATGGATGGCACAACTCTCTTACAAATGGAAAATTAAACTCGGAACTAATGCATCGATTCATTTAAATACCGCAATGCAAGCACTGGAATGAAAATGGCCGAACTAGATATTTTTTCCCCCGTCGTATGTCTGCCCAAATTGCCACCCAGCAGGCGCCGCATTCTTGAATTTTAGTGTCTTCCCGTCACTCAAGGTGACTCGAAACGACAAGCTTTGCCCCGTCAAGACAGTTCCGGTCTGCCAATTTTGCCCCCAGTTACGACTCATTGCGATCCACTGGGTCTTCGAGCCCTTGATCTTCACGGCGTTCACGTCCCCGGCGCCGCCCACGTTGTAAATTAGCACGAGGGTAAAGTACGGGTTCCCGTTGATCTCGAACTTGATTCCTCCATGCTTGCAACACGAGATGCGGCGATAGCGGACGGGGATGATTCCGGCCTCGTACTCCGCAAGCTTCGTGAACATTTTCATGGAAAGGTCGAAGTGCTTCTGCGGCGGATTGCACCAGGCGTCCGGTTTATTTGGAGTGTAGTTCGGAGGGCAGAAGTTCGTTGCAGTGATTTTGATTGAACCGGCATCCGGAATGCACCACTGCGGGTCGTCGTGACAATAGATCTCGAAACAAGCGCCACAGCTAAGTCCATCATTGAAAAGGGCCGTACTCAGTGCTGCGGTCTCTAGTCCATATCCTTGTTTGAAAAGATCTCCATATCCACAAGCTCCCTCTGCACGTGATGACCACGGACGAGAACCAAATCAACAAACATTAGCGAGACATGAAGTAGCCTCATTATCCATCTGTACATATGTACTCGCGCAAAGTAGCACAAGAAAGGATGATAAGGTTAGGGCAAGGCTCTTCCTACTTTCTCCTTGCCAAGAGATTTTTACTTACGCATGGTTTCTCCACCGCCCATGTCGCCGTAACAAGTCGCATGCGCATCGTACCAATCACTGTCTATGGCAGACACTACCATGGCCATAGCCAATGCGAGAAAAACCTCGCAAACAGCCATGGCAGAGAGAGATAAAGAGTGCCAAACGTTGAAATATAAGCTATAGAGGAAAAGTGCATCAGACAATGGAGAGATGGCCAGTGATTTGTACTAGTCGCATTCGCCCAATTTTGGAATGTGGACTTCAAAAGGAAACAGAGACAAAACTTGCCAGAGATGGATTATTTGGTAAGATATAGCCCAACAAATTTGGACATAAATTATATTTAAGCTCCGTTCGTTTCCTAGAAAATAATTTCCGAGAAAATATTTTCTGGATTTTCCAACGTTCGTTTAACAGAAAATGAATTCCTTGGAAAAAAAATATTTTCCACGAAAGGAAAAAATCTTCTAAATTAAGGGAAAATATTTTCCACTTTCCTCTCTTGATCTCTTTTATCTCACATCTCTATAAATCCTCACTTCCTCCTCCCCTTTCTTCTTCTTCTTCTTTCTTGGCCGTTACCAAGCGAACCTCGAGCTCGTCGATCTTAAGCTCGCGCTCTACACTCTTGTTTATCATTTTTTTTTTTATTTACTCTACCCTGCAGTTGTACATTGCTCAAGTAAAGGGCTTGCTCAAGTAAATGGCTCTACATATGCTTTGCTTCTTTTTTCTTTTGTTTTTTGGAACACAAAAGACGCATAGGGAGAACAGGCCACTCAACTGAAAGATTCTCATTAGGGATATACATGCTTTTCTTTGCTTCTTTTCTCTTTTGTTTCTTTTTAAAATCCATACGACCATTTTTTAGAGTAGATGAGCATTTCCTGACAATGAGGGAACAAAGATATGAAGCAAGTTTGCCCGGATTTAAAAGCACGTTCATATTTGATAAATTTATAGATAAGTGATGTATTACTAAGTGGTAAAGTTTTAAAAAATATTTTCCAAAACATTTTCAGGTTTTAGCCAAATACCAGAAAATATTACCATTTTCCTAAAAAATGACTTTTGGGAAAATATTTTCCAGAAATGACTCATTTTTCGTGAAACAAACAGACTCTTAGTTGACTTGCTTCGATGCAAATGGAAATTCAAAAGAATATCGGTACGATGATATTGAAATCTCATACCGGCTTTTAACAAATTTTGGTTAGTATAGGAAAGATCATGCGATAATCGTACAGATATTTGGTTTGTCGAAACCCTTGATGGAGTTTGCAGCTTTCGTAAATATAGGATTGTTTTGGTAGTGCAAAAGGACGTTGTTTTAGAACGAGACGATCTGTGTATTGATAGAAAACGGCATGCATTTTGGCTAATCGCGTCACCGTGTTTGAAAAAGGTAAACCGATAGGAGATGAGATCTAGTAAGGTAATCTACCGACGCCCACTTGCTCAGAAGACAAAGTTTTTTTTTTTTTTATCTCTTTTTTTTTTTTTTTTTGGTTGTGTGTATATTTAATCCTTTTAAGTTTCGGAGTTAATTTATGTGATAAGTCTTCTAATTTTTCACATTTGTGCAATTCGATCTAATAAGTTTTGTTACATGCAATTAAATTCTCTAACTTTCTGAATTTGTGCACTTAAATCCTTCAATCAACCAGTCTTCCTATGCCATCAAACTAATATAGAACAAGGCATGTTTATAAAACAGAAAATGGCACGTGATGCTAATTTGTCACTAAATAAGCAAAAAACAAATGAGAAAAGCAAGAAAAAAATTAACTCTTGAATTAATAGTGTTAATCACAGTCCGTAAACAGAACACTTGATTGCATAAATCAATGAAGTTACAGAATTCGACTTCATAAAATAAACCTTAGAGGACAAAGTTGCATATATCCAAAATGTTAGTGAACTTGATTACACAAAGAAAAGTCGGAGGATCAAATTGCATAAACGATCCCTTTCGTTTTTCCTTTTGTCTTGCTTTTCTTGGCTATATAAACCTCTATCGACATGAAATAATCACGGTGATTTGCATACGAATGTCTACCTAAACCACAACATCTCCTACAAGCAAGGTGTTGTTCGTAACACTCCAGGGAACACTTATTTCTGTTCTTTTGTTCAACGGAATAGAATTAGAATGGAAACACGTTTGATAAATTTTTTTGTTCCCGGGAATAGATTTAAAACAGAAACAAGAAACAAAAATAAAATTGTTTCTTGTTCCTGAAAACAACTCAAGAAACAAGTTTTTCTTTTATCTTTCTTTCATTTTCTCTTCCTTTCTTCTTCCTCAGTCGGTCGCTAACCTCGGTGATGGTCGGCAACTAGCCAAACAAGGCCCGGCTACCTCACCGACTCCTAGCGAGGTTGGCTCAAGCTCACCAGCAACCAACGAGGCCCCCCAAAGCCTCGTCGTGGCTAGGTGAGGCGCCCTTGAGCCTCGCCATGGCCGAGTCTCACCCGACCATGGTGAGGCTCGACCTCGCTCAACCACTGTGAGTTTGGCGTTGCCTGGGTTGGCGAGGCCAACCTCATGGTGGCCAGGCAAGGTTGAGCCTCACCGGTGTTTAGGCGATGTTGCCTCGCCGAGCCAAGGCAAGGCTCAAGGGGACCTCGTTGGCCCTCGTTTGGCTGGTTGTCGGTTGGCCATGGCTAAAGCCTAAGAACCGGTTAGAGGAAGGAGAAGAAAAGAAAAAAAAAAAAAAAGTAATAAAATTATTAATAAATTAAAAGAAACTCTAAGTCACAAAAATATTTAAGGTCGTATCAAACATATTTTTGTTTTGGAAATAGAAATTTCATATAGTTACGAAACATCTTAAAATACTTAGAAATTATTTTTGGAAACATAAATAATAAAAAAAATGAGTGTTTTTAGAAGAAACTATCCCTAGAAACAAAAACGTTACCCAACACGCCATAATTAAACGGTAAAACTAAAGCTCCATTTGTTTCATGGAAAACAAATGACCGATAGACAATTTTATTGTTGCTTAATTAAATTTGGCTGCGACTAGCCGAGGAAGAAAGAAAAAGAGAAAAAGAAAGAAAATTATTTTAAAAATTCAATTTTTTTGGTAATTTTTTAAGGAAAATCAAATAAGATTTTTCATATCAAAAAAGGGGAAAATATTTTCTAGTTCATTTTTAAATTTAAACCAAAAAAAAAATTGTTGTTTTTCATAGATGTTTCATTTTTTGCAAAACAAACTTAGCTTAAGATAAATCACTAGTCAAACTATGCGGTTTTCATACTTTGTAACACTCTCAAAAAATGAGTACACTTTTAAGGATGCAAGTAGTTTGAGCCCATCTCATATCATGGTCTAGCATCTCCATCTGGACACACTCTTAATCTAAGACTCCATTTGTTTTACTGAAAAAGTTACACGTCTGGAAAATATTTTCCAAAAAATCATTTCCTAAGAAAATAACTTACTTGGCTAAAATCTGAAAAAAATTGAAAAATATTTTCTATAGTTTAGAAATGAAATCTGATTTGATTTTCCAAAATACACATATAATTTATGAGCGCTAGTGACCTACGCACGGGCAATCGGGGACTAGGCACAAACATCAAGATCCCGGGTCCAGCTTCAATGATCTCAACCTTGGCACTCAAGAAAGTGCACTTAGGTCTCAAGCAAAAGCACAAGCATCAATCTGATGTCCATAGAAGCCAAAACTAAGAACTCGATGCCCGTGCACAACTTCTTTTGCCTCGGCCTTAGTGTCCGTGCTCAGCTCCTCGGCACATAGACTTAGGTCCACAAAGGTCGAGCTCGGGTGCCCAACACTTCATTTTTCGTCCAACGAGGTTGGCCTGGAACTACCTGTGCCTAGGTCTCCAACGACTATGCTCATGTCCTTAGCATTTGGAATCAAATCCATCAAGGCCAAACCCAGGACCGCTAATCGTTAGCACTAAGGTCATGCATTGATCAACATGGGCCCTTACACGAGCCCTACCAAGGCCTTGGGCACCAAAGACCTGACCATAGCCATGGGGTACTAAGCTTGGCCTTAATGGATCTAGGCCTCAAGCTTGGGCGTGAGGAATCCAAGCATAGGCATGAGGATCCTAGGCCAAGCCTTTGTGGACCTGAGCCTAAGGATCGAGGACCCAGGTATGAGCACCAAGGTCCCGAGTTTGATCTCAATGAACTCAAGCACGAGCACTGAGGTCTCAAGCCATGGCCTTGTTAGACTAGGGCTTGGGTGTAGGGGATCCAAGTATGGGCATTGGGGTCCTAGGCTTGGCCTCTATAGACCTAGGCATGGGTGTTAGGAACCTGGGCATGGGTATCGGACACTCAAGCTCAACCATGGGGGTCCGATGCCGACCCTCAATGATTCGAGCCCAAGTGCGGGGGATTCAAGCACAGACATCAAGGACTTGAGCATTGTTTTTGTGGACCAAGGCATGAGGAATTCAGCCATGAGCATCAAGGTCTTGTGCTTGGCCTTTGTGGAACTAGGCTTGGGCTAAGGCATTGATCATGGGCATTGGGGCCTCAAGCTCGAGCTTAATGGACTTGGGCTTGGGCGTTGGACACCCAGGTATTGATATTGGGGTCCCGAGCCTGACCAAGATGGAGATAGGTATGGGTGCTAGAGACCTAACCACAACACTTGGGTCGTGGGCCCAATCTTAATGGACTTGAGCCCAGGTGCCATGCCGGGGACCGGTCATGAATGCTAGAGACTTGGGAATGAGCATTGGGATATTAGAGTTTTTGTTGTAAGATCCGATATCTAGTCATATTTTGAAAATAATTTACAATTTTTTGAAGAATTTTTTTTTCTAAGTTGTGCATATGTTTTCTTTTAACTAGGAAAATCCAAACAGCAAAAAATGAGGAAAATGTTTTTAGAAAAATATTTTTCTTGAAATAAATAAAGGTTGAGAGTCATAATTTTTCCTAAACTCTAGCCAAGGATTTGACTTAGAAAAATTAGCTTTACAAGCTAAAGGGGAAAAAAATGAGTTCGGTGCATTCTAAACCAATTTTCCCTCGTCCAATCATATTAATCACGAGATCGGTCTTTTTTTTTTTTTTTTTTTTTATCATAGTTGTCGTGTGATAAAAATAATGATAATGGTAGAAAACATATATCTCAAACAATTTTTTCATTGATGCACGACTTTGAAAAAACATGTGTATACCGTGAACTTTCCGATAATAAATCAATCGAAATCAAAATGAAGGTGTTTAAATGCCAGTAAGATTTACAGATAGACAATGGAAAGTGAAAATGGAGACGATGGATTGCGCAACTTTCTTACAACTGCAAAAATGAACTCGAAATCAACTCTCCGATCCCTAGAAACAACAAAATACAAGCACGTGAATGAAAAATGGTACGAACTAGAAATTCCTTCCTTCCATCATATGTCTGCCCAAATTGCCACCCGGCAGGTGTCACATTATCAAATTCTAACGTGGTCCCGTCACTTAAAGTGACTTAAAATGACAAGCTTTGGCCCGTTAAAACAGTATCAGTCTGTCAATTTTGCCCCCAGTTACGAGTCATTGCAATCCATGGTGTGTTTGAGCCCTTGATCTTCATGGCGTGCACGTCGCCGGCACCACCGACGTTGTAGACTAACACAAGGGTAAAGTGCGGATTTCCTTTAATCATGAACTTGACTCCTCCTTGCTTGGGACACAAGATACGGCGATAGCGAACGGGGATGACTCCGGCCTTATAGTTTGGGATCTTCGTGAACATGGACATAGCAAGGTCGAAGTGCTTTTGCGGAGGGTTGCACCATATGTCATGCGTCTTAGATTGGACCGGCGTTCGGCGTGCACCATTTCGAGTCATGACAATAGATCTCGAAACAAGCGCCGCAACTAAGTCCGTCATTGAAAAGGGCTGTGCTCAGTGCTGCGCTATGGAGTCCATATCCTTGTGTGTGAAGATCTCCATATCCACAAGCTCCCCTGCAAGTAATGACCATGAAGGAGAAACAAAACAATAAACATCATGAAATAGCCTAATCGTACATCTGTCTATAGATCCCCGGGAGAGAGTGCAAGAAAGGATGCTAAGATCAGGGCGAGGCTCTTCTCCTTGCTAAGAGATTTTACTTACCCATGGTTTCTTGACCCCCCATGTCACCGTAAAAAGCTGCACGTGCATCGTACCAATTGCTGTCTATGGCGGAAACTACCCCCGCCATAGCCAATATGAGAAAGACCTTGTAAATAGCCATGGCGAAGAGAGACCAAGAGCGTAAAACGTTGAAGTAAGCTAAAGGAGAAGTACATGAAACGATGAAGAGATGCCCAGTGATTTATACTCATCGCATTCGCCCAATTTTGGTAGTATGAACTGCGAACAGAGATTAAAATAGCCAAAGATAGATTATAGGGAAAGATATAGCCAGGATAAAGATGGACACAAATTTTATCTTGACGTGTGTGAGTGGCAATGAAATAAATAGAAATAAAAGGAAAAATTAGTAAGGTGTTTTTTTTTTTTTTTAAAAGGCTCGCCCAATTCCCGCCCCTAGCTCTTAACACCCCCCCTATTACATTAAATTGACTATATTATCCCTTGTGCCCATTCTTAATTTTACTTAAAGATTATCCTCCTCTCACTTGTGCTTAAGTTATATTTTTAATAGTATCTTCCCAATAAAATAAAAAAAAAAGAAATATACAAATATCAATTAACTATTCGCCACATAAACTATTTTTCAGAGAAGAAGTAAACAAATTTTGTTTCAAATGAGAAAGAAAGGAAAAAACCAAAAGAAAAGAAAAGAAAAGAAGGCAAGCACTAGCCTTAAATCAGGAGGGGGCCTCATATTTAATTTTAATAATTATTATTTATCAAGAGCATGGTAATTTCGTCTCTAGTAAAATTTTTGAATGTGGTTGAAGATATGGCTTTTGACCTATTTATGAATTTATGCTATGATGCATGCTCATTTAAGATGAAATGTTTAATATGTTATATTTGGATTGATTACAAGTACTTAAATCATGTATGAAATGATACATCTAGGACTTCTCGTGTACTGAAACATTCCATTATGAATACAAAATTGATTAAAGAATAAGTATGATATATATTGTACTATAGCCAAATGATGAACGACATTTCTTAAATTACAATAATTTCTATGAGTGATATCTAATAACTTGTTGGTTGTTATTGCGGTATTGTGCTCTTGGGTCGGGTTGTGAAACGATCTCCTACTTAAACTCAAAGAGTTCATTTACTGAGCTCAGATTTACCCTAAATTATTTTACACATTGGCTGAGTTCGGAGTTTTGCAGCCTTCAGATTAACATTTCCGAAGATCTCTTTGATGATGGGATCAAAGTGCGCAATGAAAGTAGAGGTGCATATTTTGTACTACAAAAATGAATTATATATAATTGTGTACATAATTTGAGGTTAAACTATTTTTCAGTTGAGGTTCAAATTGTATGGAAATTCCAATTCGCGACAGAAACGGCTGATATGTGCAAGCTACGAGATAATAAGTTGACATATCCGCGTGGTGGCCTGCTAGATAATAGGATGACATGGCTGTGGTGCAAATTATGCGACAACACGTCGGCGTGGCTGCGTGATGAGGATGCCGACGTCATCATCAGCAAATGATGTTGAGAACCGACGTCGAGAGAAGGATATTAGTAGTGACTGAAAACGAGAATGACATGCTACAATCAAATGAGGTATACACACTATCACGATAAATATGAAAAATTGAGGGAAATCTGAGTAATCTCATCAATGTATATGTAAAACATGTTTCTAAACCGGGGGAAGCATCAGTGGGCCATATGGTACAGCACAAGGAATAAAAAGAAGGACGATTTTGATTATTGATGGCATCATCAATCAAATAGAAGACAATTCACAGCAAGACAAAAGCACTCTACAAATCAGGGAGAGCTCAACTCACATTATTACACAGCACGTATATTAAATTGGGTAGAACCAAGAACATACACGTTGAGAGCGGCTATCTCAAGGGCATTTGGGTCTGTTTCCGTGGGTCTTGAGCCTGGCATAGCACGGGCAGGCGTTCTTGTTGCCATAGGTCCCGGGCGGCACGCAGTGGCACCTCGCGCAGCATGTCTTGCACGCTCTGTGGCACACATTCTTGCGTGACGACTTGCTGCATCTCCTCGCGCACGCGTAGCTGCAGTCTGTGTGAAGACATCATGAAACCGGCAATCAAATTGCGCAAGTGCTGATGTACGTACTACACATGAAGGACCTATAGACGGTTTCATTGCGGCTTACTAACATTTGGAAAGTCTTAATTCCCCAGATGGCGGTCTCAGTTATGACTTGTGTAACGTGCACGTTATCATGGTTATGAATTAAGTATAAACATGCTATGATCTTAAGGCCGCTTGCGAAAGCAAAACCTTCCATTGACGGTGTTCCTTACAGAAACACCGGCGTATGAAATGCTCTATGTATAAGCTGTTAATGCAGCATGTACAAGCATATACAGTTGCTCTTTATCGTTTTCTGTGGTTATGCACGGATCGATACATCATCATCTGTACACAGCATCTTCCAAGTAATGGTGTCGGTTTTGTTGGTGCAATCAAACTTACTGATCTTGCGAGGATGATGTTGATGTCGTTTGTCGATGTTGGTACTTTCACTCCCTCCTCCGTTCATCTGCAAAAGGGCAGTCGAAGCAAAAGACACGCCGTCAAGCCATTTTGTATTTTCGTTTTTTCATCTTTCGTGAAAGAGAATAAGATGAGCGCACGTACAAAATTGTCTGAGAAAACCATTGTTAAATTCGGATTTCGTTCAGTGATTAAGTATCTACGTTGTAGCTAATCATGCCAAGGAAAGAATATTTAAATTTGCTTTGGAAGTACTTGACACTAAAATTAGAGATGGTATATTTGGAGTGAGCTTCATCTGAGTTTTTAATCCTCCTTTCTTTCTGGCCTCACTTTACATTTTGATCTTCAAATATCAAAAAGGTTTGGTTTATACGAAAATATACAGGCAAAAGCCCGGAACAAGTATATTGTATGGTTGCTGCAGAACAACAAAAACAAAATCTCTTCTTAATTATTGGAAAGGATGAGAAGAAACATATACGAATGGAGTAAGAAGCAGTGATTTGAACTCACACTAGCGACAGCGCGGCTGGCATCAGTTGCCGACGAAGCCTCTGCAAAAGCCTAGAACAAGTACATAACACAGACAGCAAAATATCAGAGTCGATAAATTGGGGACATGTTGAAGTCTTGATGAAACCAGCAACATCATCAAAATAACAGAGACGTTGGTCAATTACAGACTAATGATTGCACGTTCTTCATCGGAGAACAATTCCTGGGAACGTCAGGACCAGGTGCGAGAGCCGCAGTGAGAACGTACCTGGAACAAAAGGATGGCGGCTACCAAAAGAAGAAAGAGTTTCATCCTCATCTTGTAAACCAAAAGGAAAGGATCTGCGGTGTGGAGAGACGCCTCAACGCCAAGTCGCGACGGGGGCGGTTTTATATGGGGGCGTCGAGGTCCTTGTCCTCGGCAGAGAATCACATGCGAACGCACGACGTATGTCGCAAGGGAAAAATCGCAAAAAGTTGAGGAGGATGAGTGCACGGAGAGAAAATGGACAAAGCTTTTTGGAAGCTTCTCGCTTTTATTTTTCACTCATCTCCGTTGTCGTTTCGCTTTAGCGTGAGCTAGACCAGCTGTGATGATTCTTTGGATTGGCCGGTGGGTGTCTGCATGCGCGACTGGTCCCTCCGCCAAAACACAGCTCATGAACTTGTCTCGAAGTCATTTCGTCCCTGTGCTTTTCGCTTAGCTGGTTCACCGAATCACCAACTGGGACAAGCTTCAATGGCGATCGTGAATGTCTCTCTCGCCCGTCCTTTTCGGGACCCTATCCGGCTGAGTGCGGTGCGCCGCTCGCACGGGTCGGACCTAGAAAAGCTTCACACTGTCATGCGGAGACTTGCGCACGCTGTGGACAGCGATGGACGTTTTCGCCTGCATCTGGTCTCGCTCGGTTTGTTCGATGACGACGGAGACACGACGTGCATGGGAAGGTCCAAACTCCGCGCCGAAGCCCGAAAGCCCGAAAGCCCGGAATGGTCCCCCCGGCCCAAACTGATTTTCTGGGGCCCGTGTTTTCACCAAATATACCCACCCAACACAGACCTCCACGTAAGCCCAAAACCATATCCCTTTTCAAAAGCCCAAAGAGGATAACTCTCCTCCCCTCGACCCCCAAAACAAACCGCATGTAATCTCCAATAGGGATTGAGAGTTTAAGATCTTCTAAGATGAAGGGATGCAATGACGTCTAAAAGACGAAAATGGCCTTAGATTTGGAGAGAATTCGCTCAGTAAACCACAGCCCAAACCCAAATTTTAGATTCCGTTTGTTTTGTAGAAAACAAATATTTGGCATAATTCACTTTCCCTCAATGCAATTATATCACCCTTAGATTGAGGCTACGTTTGTTTTGGAAAAAATATTTTCCACATTTTCCTGTGTTTGGATTGTTTAGGAAAATAAGTTGACAAAAATGATTTTTCTAGTCAATGGATAATCTACAATTAAATTTAGGAAAACAATTTCCTCTTTAAAAAATAAAAAAAATTATGTTACAAAATATGAGTAAATATTGGCACACTTGAACCAAAAGCTCTATATATGGGCACAAGAACCCAATGCTTGTTCTCGAGCCCTAAATAACAACCCTAGGTCAGGACCAAGTTTGCTCGGATCCATCGAGGCCAAACCTGAGTCCAAAGATGTCGAGCATAGGTCCACAGAGGTTATTCCCCCTCCTTCATGTTGTCACACCTCCATTCTTTTTGGAGGGGGTGATGAAGGAGTGGTGGCACTAGTCGTGACGGGTAGTGGGTCACATGGTTCAAAAAGGTGAGATAGACGTTGTGCAAAAGGTGGAGATTGGTGAAAAACAAAAAAAAAAAAAAACAAAACAAAAGGCACATCAAAACAAAGGTGAGTCATTCAATTCTAATTGTGGTAACGTATCAATTCTTTAGCAACATAAATGATGATGTAATATACTCATCCCTTAACTTTAGAGGATTCCAGTCCATTAAAAAAAACATGCTTATATGATGTGACAAGGAAAGCTACACAAGAGTTTTGCTATATAATTCAGGAGGTACCAAAAATGGTAATTTACTCCTTGCTGTTTTCTCTTGCGATACTTTAGATACACGTAATGGCTGTTTAGGCAAGCCAAAAGAGGACAAAGATAACGAGGACATCCCATGTTATCCTTGGGAAACCACCCAAAAAGATATAGATGGTCTTCTCACTAATAACTCCTAAACCAGGATAATCGAAGACAGAAACCGAATAAGGCCCCGAGGGCAATGATTGATCCCTCCATGTGATGTGCGAGGAGAAAAAAAGGAGACGAGAGAGGGGGAGAGACATGTCGAGGCGTGTGAGGAGACGAGTCATTATCAAAGCCTCTTGTTTGTAAGCCTCCCCAATCTTTTCCTTCCTCTCTAGAAGGTTTCTGAAGTCTCTATCAAGTTAAGTTAGAACACAATCTCTCTCTCTCTCTCTCTCTCTCTCTCTCTCTCTCTCTCTCTCTCTCTCTCTCTCAAGGCAGTCCCACAAACCGCCCCAGATAAACCCCACTTACGTGATCTACACTGTCCCTCTCTTGGATTTGTCTATTTGCTAATTAAAGCAACCTTAACGCTTTCTTCCTCTTTTTTTGGTTTTTTATTCATTATGATGAGGGCGATCTCTGGTGTCCCTGAGGCATACCCTACCTCTCTTCCCTCCACCACCGTTTTTATGGGATGTTCCTTTGGTGGGGGGTTTGATATCTGAATGGCAAATGACCAAGGACCATGTTCACACCACAGGGTAAGCTCAATTCAATTCAATCAGGTTTGGTTTGGTAGATCGGAGCGAACCGAATCGAGCGGTCCTTCGGTTTGATCCCGTACCAAACTCATGATATTCTATAGTCATGGTGAGAAGAAATTTCGAGATCGATTAATCAACAGGAATACAATAGTTTAATCCTATTTTTGGCACTTAATCAAGTTGAATCCATGTGGAGAGTTCCTTGTCAACGTGAGAGAATGTGGTTTTGGTCCGCAGCATGAGTTTCCGTGAGAGATTAGTGGCTCACATGCGGGATGGGGAGGCAATTATCACGGCAATGATGGCTGTGAAAGGAGAAGAGAAGTCAGCAACATATTCATTTCGGAGCCATGTCAAATCCATGGTACCGTCCAGCCATTACATGAACATGTCACTAACCGGCCATTAGGTCCACGATGGTGACCTTATATACTCTTATTTTGACGGTCCATAGAAAATTCTATATGTTGCCCTCCTACCCTTCTTTCGGTAATCACAAAAAGCTGAAGCGAAGAAGAAAAACGAAGATAAGGAAGAAATAATTGAGGGATGTTATCATTGGAGGAAGCAACGAATTTGAAAAAGGAATATCATATCACGTACATATATATACTTTTATCCTGATCGTACGAGAAAATATTTAAGTTTATCGATTGACATGAGCTGACATAATGCAAGAGATCATTTGCTCGATTGATATGTGCTCTGACTAACTTTATATGTGAATTAAAAAACCTTTCATTTGAATAATAATCAAGTTTTATGCATCTTTACATTCCTCACCCTTATGCGACGGACATGGACAGATCCAAACTTGACCGTCTCACAACAATTTCACAGCCATAACCAAGCACCTGGTCTCACCGAGAGAAGCAACGGATTCATCAAGGGGAAGAAATCGAAAGAAGAGCCGGAAATACCTCAACCCGTCAAATGTGAATAGGGAAGCGAGCCAGTGCGGCTGCCAACATTTGAGTGGATTCGATTCTATGCCCCATTAATCATGCTTTGTGCCAAAAGAACATGGCCGGGGCAACTCTCTATCTCTCTACTGAATCCAATCCTTTCGAGAGGGTCCCGGCCGGTGTACGAAGAAGCTCTCGAGTCTCGACGCAATGTCGTCCATTTAACAAGTATCAAGTAAACTCAAGCATATTTAACACACATCATCTAGTTAATGCGGCAACCGTGATCCTCCCAAGTTCGAGTCTCTGTCATTTCTTACCGGGTATAACTTGGCAATTACGGTGAGAAGTGGAATTAGTACATAATCATAGGTACGTAAAACATAAGTCAAAAGCAGAATACTGTGATATATAGCCCTAGATTTGGATAATTGCCCGAGGAGAAAGTGCACTAGGGGTCGGGTCAGGTCGGGACAGGAGATGGGTAACATCATTTGTGTCCTCCATCTGAAGAGAATGTCCCAAACGGAAAGGGGTGAGGAATAAACAAATCGCACTTTTCAGCTTTCAAGGGAGGAAGAAGAAGCAGAAGGAGGAAGAGAAGAGAAGAGCACGGGGTCGCTTTCGAACTTCAGTTTGATGGCAGAATCTCCGCACAAGATCCTAGGCAACCCCTTTTTACACGCGACCCACCCTTGCTTTACCCACAAACCTCTCCCTCCTTCCCTCTCTCTCTCTCTCTCTCTCTCTCTCTCTCTCTCTCTCTCTACCTTTACTTTTTGGCTTATGTAGTCTCCAATCCATTACATGGTATTGTTCTATGTTGTTCTTGGGTTTGTTGTTTCGTTAATGAACGATATAAAAAGGTCATGGTGACCCCAAAGCGCACCTCTGTAAGGCAGCTTTTATTCGACCAGGAAGCCAGCTCCAACGTCCAATTCTATGTTCGATGAGTGGTCTAGAAACCTAGATGGGTCATCAAGGACGCAATAAGATATTGTAAGAAAAGGGGAAGTCGGTAGATTTGGCATGAGATCGTGATGATTCCCTCAATTTCCGCTAATATTAATTAATTATCCATGGTCATTGATGAGGTGGGACTGGGACCCCTTAAGATCGTCCGCCTTGTGACTGCATCGGTGCATTGCATTCTCCTTACATTGAATTACCTGCAAGATGGACCATGGCGTAAAGTAAATAAGTTCTGGTAGGGGAACAAAGATATTTCTCAAAGACTTTCCAAGCATGTTTTCGTCTTCTAGCAATTAGTGATGAATCTTTTCGATTTGATGAAAGATCGTCTTGAACTATAAAGCACTAAAGCAGCGATGGGGGTTGGGGATCGCATTTTTCCCAGGGTCAAAAAAGCTAACTACCGACCGCATGCACATATCTATGACATAGCCCCGGAAACAGCAAAAGACATGTCCTAGGTCAAAAAAGCCTTTAACATCGCTAGGTTGTAGTTTCTCTGTTGAAATAAATAACCCTCCTTCTATTCGTTCTCTTTTGGTAAATGATCGAGTCAAAAGTTCAAAGACTATGGTTGGATGAAATGTACAATTTCAGGGACCAAAATTAGGCTCTTACGCAACCGAACCTTTTCTGTATCCAAAGCTTTTGAAGAAACATTTTTAGTGCGAATTATGGACTGCAATAGACAAGCCCCGACCACTAGCCTGTGCTGTAAAATCACATGCACTTTAAGCACATGTAAACAGACTTACAAGAACAATTCTCTTTGCGAGCATGCATTTAAGCCCATCATTTTTTATGGCCTGTCGATGTCTCACATGCCTGGACGCGATAGATATGGATTCACATCCTCGGCTCTCCCCCCTAGCAGTGGATATTGGACATTGGACAGGTCGGGTTACGGATCGCATTCCCACTTTTGCTGTGTGGGATGAAGCACTAGAGCTCCCTCACGTCCATCCCATGTCTCACTTGGAGAAGCGCAAGGCAACCTATTCATTCCTGAACATTTCTCACGAGTCAAAGAGTCACTCATTCATGTGAATCTCACATGATCAACGGCTTTGATTGTATTATGCTAATTTACCTAAATTCAAGTAGAGTTTCTGTGTGGCGAGGCCGAAGGTCGGGCTTTTATTAGAGAAAAAAAACAAAGAACCTAACGCCTGCGGTCGTCGAATTTTCATGTTGGGCGAAGACAAAGTTTATTATTCAATCCGTACCGTGTTGAGTTATCTCTATTCCTTAATACACAATACAAAGAGACAGGACGGGAGATCAACCTCGAAGCTGATGTGAGGTGATTGGCTTTCTTGTCTCTACCTGGACGCCTCAAGATCTCTCGTTCCGATGCGACCAGCGAGGGAAACGTCCGACTCACCGAGACGCTTCTCTTTTACAGCGCACGACGGAAGCACAACCTGCGAAATCGGACCTGGAATCCACGTGGCGGCCGATGTGTGGTCTGGAATGCCAAAGGGCGGCGCACCAGACAGACAGACAGAGAAGAAAGAGAGGGAGGGGGGCGCTGGATTGTTGGGTGCTCGATCCAGCATTTACAATGTGTCTTGCGTTCCTGTAATAATCCACAAAGGCCAAAGCAAAGCAAAGCCAACCAACTTGTCTTTTTTTCCTTCTTTGTTTTCTTAAAGGGGGAGTGATGCAGTGGAAAATAAAATCTTAGAACACACTATAACGGTGGGAGGTGGCGTGAAAAACTCGGTGTCCCGCCGTCCAAACAAACACCTTTTGATTGCAATGTTTTGATCAGCCAACCCCACGCGCAATCAATTCCCCCTCTCCATCTCTCCTATCACCCTTCCCTGTACACACACATATATATATACGCATCCGCTCCCTCGTCCTTTTGTGCCAACAACATATTATCCGAAAGCACAAAAGCCTTCTATCTCCACGAGTTCTTCGACTCCCCAAGGACGAAAGAACACAAACAGAAACGACCACATCCCACTGTGAGTGCCAAAAATCTCTTGCTGCATTTGCATTGGTTGCTGGCTGCACATGTTTCCATTTTTTTATTTATTTTTCCAGAAAGAAACAACAGAGTTTCGAGATCGGTCAAGAGTTCAACACCGGTCCTGAAGTGGGGGTGTTGCTGTTCACCGTAATTCCTTAGATGTTTCATTTCGTTTGTTTTTGGTGCTTGATCCGTTTGTGCAATGAACTGGCTGAATTCGACTCTTCTGGAAAACGTTTATTCATGCAAACCCTAGATTATACCCTCTTTAAGTCTCCTGAATACATATGCATGCCCCACATCATAATAGCAATGGTTTTGTGTTATGATTGTTCATTGTTGAGCTCCACCGAGCTTCCTTCAACCCATTCCAGCGATTCAGACGGAAGGGTTCATTGTTGCTGTTATATCAAAAAGATTCTAAAAAGTAAATGAATTTACGAGCAAAGGAAAGGATACGCGTAGGTGTTAGGTGCTTGAGTAATTTAATACTACATATGGAGTAATGAAAAGGTGTATAAGGATCTATGTATATGGTAGGTGAGGAAAAGTACGTCTCTAGGCTCTAAGCACTCGGAGTGCACTGCACTCAAAGAAAACACACAACATCAACTACAGCACACATGCCCTTTCGTGGCAGAAAAAGGTCAACCTTTGCGGCCACTTTTTTTTCTTTTTTTTTGGTTTCCCAACATTAGAGTAATAGAAATCACACGCTTACATAGTTTGCAAAAGGTACATGCACCCAGAGGCTGTTAGGCAACAGTTTCTCTGGCTTTTAGGATAAGGTCTTGTCATGCCTTCTGGTGGATCCCAGTCCTGGTCTGCCATTCATTCATATATGCCATATTATACTTGCCCGATATTTATCTATCCTACAGGACCACAAATAAACGTGCCTCCATCATTGTTTTGTCTTCACCAATTTCCTGATGCCTATGCTCAGCTTCCAACTGAAGCTGAGAACGAGAATCCCAGGAAACCAGTCTTGTTTTCTGTTGATAATTTGATGAGAACTTGGAACGGAAAGAACATCAACGGGGAGAGAGAGAGAGAGAGAGCTTAGTCCAAAAGACCCTTTGAGTTGACTCTTGAATTGATGATTTTTCAGTATTGTGTGCTCAAATTCTCTAGAGATCTATAGCTGATTCAGTGAGTGACAACAGCCAGCTTTAATTTTACAAGGCCCGTGGCATCACATCTAGTTTCTCCATCTTCTTTAGTGGTTTTCCCATGTATTAATGTCTCTCAATGCATTTCATCCAATATGAGACGATAGTCCACTGAAATCATGTATAGACTCATTTTATAAACGATGTGATAGATAGAATCAATTACAATACAATGTGTTCTTTTTATAGGATCGAGTGTAAATCATACAAGTTCTTGACATGTAATTGGCCAATAGACAAGGCGATCATATTTTCAATTTTTATGTAGCAATTCATAAGAGAAAATCATGTTGTGCGTACTTTAGTTTTAAAAGAATTTTATCCTTTAGAGGGCTTTCTCCTTTACGTAAGAACTATGAAAATTTCAATGTGACCTTTTGATGTCATTAGCTCCATCTATCATATAATTTCTGAGTGAATAATCCTATACAAAATTGTCAATTTCATCTCTCATCGAGCGAAAAATATGGCTTTTAAATGCAGCCTAACATCGTCAATGGAGTTGGAATCGTGTGTACCGCCTGGATTTAGGTTCCATCCAACAGAGGAAGAACTTGTAGGCTACTACCTCAGCAGAAAGATCAACTCCATCAAGATGGATATAGATGTCATAGCTGAGCTTGATCTCTACAAGATGGAACCTTGGGACATCGAAGGTACTGTAAAATGCACTTCAATTTTTCATCCTACTTTTCAACAAGGTGATTGATAGTAGAACCTAAGGGCAGCGACACATATGACTTTCAATAACATACCGCATGATATAACTATCACATGAAAAACTTTCTTGTAAGAAAGTGATGTCCAATTATATGTCCTCTAGCTAAATTAGCGCATGCTATTCTAGCAATAATCATCATGCCTCATGCAATTCCACTTCGAGTTGTGGAGTGTCATCTTTTTGCCGCTGACATTTTACGAAAGATCAATCATGTTCCGCATAACAGGACAAAAAGATGTGGTAGGAAAACGATTCAGATAGGTTCTAGCACAACGAAAGCACGAGAAAAATTGCATCAAAAAGCCACCGCCAACAACCAAGAAAAATAGAACCTCCCATAAAGCTAATGCGATTCCTGATGCTTCTCTTTTATAATGAGCATGAGTGGAGTGATTATGTTTATCAACGCCTGTGTACAGGGAGGTGCAAGCTAGGGTACGAGGAACAGAACGAATGGTACTTCTTCAGTCATAAGGACAAGAAGTACCCGACCGGAACCCGGACAAACCGGGCCACCACGGCGGGGTTCTGGAAGGCCACAGGGAGGGACAAGGCCGTGCTCTCGAAGAACAAGATAATAGGGATGAGGAAGACCCTGGTTTTCTACCGGGGTCGCGCTCCTAATGGAAGGAAGAGCGATTGGATCATGCATGAGTATCGCCTCCAGACCTCTGAACATGCACCACCTCAGGCAAGTTATCAGTTCTTTCATTAAGAAGCGCGGTTTCTATTACTTCGCCATTGACGATATTATCAAAACTACTTTAGAAGTATCCGAAATGGGTTTAATTGTAGGCGCCTATCATATCCATTAAAACAGTGTAGAAAATTATTTATATATAGAATTCAATACTTCCACCTGAAGCTCTTTAACTATACATTCATCAGCCATCTTACGCCGTTCACGAAAGTACGTTTCTGTGCCACTTATAAATTCTAACGTGAGTACGCACATGGCATATGTGCAACTTCAGATTAGAAACTTACCTATCTAATTTTATTCTGCCAGACTCGATACAATTCATGATCCATAACCTTACCCAATGTACTACAGGATGAAGGATGGGTCGTGTGCCGAGCATTCAAGAAGCCCTGCCCCAGCCAAAGACAAGGGTTCGAAGCATGGAATCATGCGTACTACGTACGAGACTACATGAATCCTCGGCCTCCCCCTTCGCTCCTCCCTGACGCAAGCCAAGCCGTCTCTTTCAGCCGGCACCAATTCGCTCCCTGTCAAGAGCCCGTCTCGAATCATCAATCTCTCTGGGACAGTCAGCTCAGTGAGCTTCCGCAGCTTGATAGCCCAACTCTCTCGACGAGCTTAACAACGACTAACAACTACGTGTCGACCCACGAAGAGTATGATGACGGGAGGAGCAAGAACATCAACAATGACGGCGTCCAGTTCATCAATGAGTGGACAAGCTTGGATAGCTTGCTCACATCGCACGTAAACAACAGTGGCAACGACTACACCACGAGGCTAACCGAGCCGAGCATGCACATGCAGTCGAGCTCTCTCGGTTTCGTTCATGAAACCGAGAGCCAGGTCGGCCATTTCCTAGGGTGCTTTCCAGACTCCTAGCAAGAACTCATCTCCTTACTTCCCGCACTCTATTAATCCGATACTAAGGTAGCCATGCTTTACAAATAATTTGCTTTTGGACGGAACGTCGAATGTCGTCTGTCATATAAAAAGGTTTCTGCAAGATCCGCGAAGCCGAGTCTTATGATATGAAGAAATGGGAGATAGTTCTTCACCCAGTTTATCATGCTGATTATAGGTTAAGTTCTACTTGTTTGACAGCTTCTCAAACTCTTAGTCGTTGTAAACTGGCTTTGAATGGTAATAGCCATCTTTAATTACATTTAACGGTCGAGGGTTTGTTATTACATTGTTTCGCATTCGTTGTTGTCAGCTCCATATCGTTCTTCTTCATGGTGTCCTGATGCATTCCGTTGACAACCGGGCTTGTAACAGGAATTGGCCCTCCTGTCATTTGCCATTTGGTCAGTGATGACTTTTGCTACTTTTTTAGAAAGATAAAAAAATATATATATATATTCCCACTTTGCTCATCGAAAGAAAAATGAAAATACAAATATGTTACGGGAAAATGACGAATATTGGATGCATAACATGGATAATAACTGATTTTTTTGGTCAGAGCAGTAGTGGGATTTACCTTGTACAGAGCATGGAGTTCTCATGAGATCTATCGACGAAAGTTTCGGTAGATTTGTTTTGTAGAGTATTCCCATAGAGAGATCATTTTTAAAAAAATGATTTTAGCTATTTAGTGAAAGCATATAAATCTGCTAGTTACTATTTTTTTTTTTCAAAGTCAACCTATAAGGAAGTTTCATTTCACACGGACAAAGCATTAGAATTGGCCTGTACAAGTACATGTTTATAGTTATAGCTCAGTTTGATGATTTTAGTTAATAAGTTATTGGTCTAAAGATAAGCATCTATTGTTAATATTGGTAAATTCTCGAGCCTTCATCAACTTAGATTCTATGGTGTGAAAAGTTTTAAATCTTAGGGGAGATGACGTGATATATGCAATGAGCCTAGATAGTGACGAGAGTTGATTGACCAGCACTTGTAATTGGGGGCATCCCTCAATCTTGATTAATTCCACTCATCTATGGGCAAAAGAACGCTTCAAGTGCCATAACTTGGCACAAAGGGATACTTAAGTGTCATAACTTACAAAAGGTACACTTAAGTGCCACATTCGAAGAAAAATGGATCACTTAAGTGCCACTCCAACCAAAGTTCGGCCAAAAGGCTGACGTGGCATTTTTTCGGCAAAGTGAGCCTAAAACGACGTCGTTTTGCATGTTGACGTGGCTAAATAATCCGGTGAGTGGCGAGGGGTTGCGGCCCTCGCCCAAATCCAACGAGGGCCGGCGGCCCTTGGCTCGGTTGGGCGAGGGCCGCCGACCCTCGTCAAATCTGGGCGAGGGCTTGCGAGCCCTCGCCGCTGGTCGGCCGACAACCCCAACCGACCCTCCCCTCTCCGTCACCGGCCCTTCCTGGCAACGGCAGGGAGGCGGCAGCGGTAATTTAGTTAATTTAATTAATTTTCATATTATTTTTTTACCATGTCGGCTCAAAACGACGCCGTTTTTGCATTATTTGGCCACGTCGGCATACAAAATGGCTTCGTTTTGGGCTTGCTTTGTCGGAAAAATGCCACATCGCCCTTTTGGCCGGACTTTGGCCGAATTGGCACTCAAGTGATCCATTTTACTCCGATTTTGGCACTTAAATGTCTCTTTGTGCAAAGTTATGGCACTCCAGGAGTCCGCAGGTCCTCATCTACGGGTACTGCACTTTTGTCGTCTCTTAGGTTTAATTTCTTTTTGTGTTTTTTTATTTGATTTTCCAATTATTCAATGTAGAAAATGAATTGAAAGAAATCGCTAATGTCATACCGACATAGCATTGCTCTTTTATCATCTCTTAGATTTAATTTCTTTTTGTGTTTTTCTATTTAATTTTTTAGTTATTTAATGTTGACGATAAATTGAAAGAAATTGCTAATGTCATGTCGACGTAGCGCTACACTTTTATTATCTCTTAGGTTTATTTTATTTTTGTATTTTTTATTTAATTTTTGGTTATTCAATGTCGACAATGAATCAAAAGAAATTGCTAATGTCACGTCAACATGAATATCTATGCATTAATGCAACAACTGATGTGGTTTAAGAATGATTGACATGAACCAAAAAGATACAATATGAGAACCGAATTCACTAAAAGAAAGGTAAAGACCAAATTAAACAAGTCGGAAAGGGTTAGAAACTATCCACGCCTTTATACCTATTAATATTTCAAATCTCCGCTGCAACCCTTCTCTCTTCCAAATCCGTAGGAGTATGGCATATACACATACACACACACACACACACACACATATATATATATATATATATATATGTGTGTATGTACAGGTTGCTTAAACATAGGTCGACATCATTTCCCTATCTAATAGTATTGCAATGATGAGTTCCCCAGTACAATGATGAGACCTCACAACTTGCGTTTTGGATTATTGTGATTAAGAATGAGTATAGTTTGAATTATGCTAATCGAGCACCTAATTCAAATTAATGTCCCTAATTTTTGGGAGTAAGAATTGACCCTATTAAGCTTGGGACTAAGGACTAAACCGACCTTATGGGTCCAATATGGTTTCAAGATCAACTCAAGATCAATCTTTTTTTTTTTTTTTTTTTTTTTTTTGCATTTTGTGCATTCCTTTAAATGACAGACATAATATTTATATTTATATATCTATCAACAATGCAATATTGAGTAACTAAACTATGAACAAAATAAATTTTAAACATGAATATAAAATAAGACAACAATAGAAATTTATACCTCCTAAAAGCAATAGACCAAAAAACAAACAAGCAAGACAATGGAGCAGAGGTGGGAGGCAAGAGCTGAGGTAAGTGAAGAGAGGTAAGCTGCAAAGTGAGTGGTGAATAAGGTGACTGAGGCAAGCAAGGCCAAGGCGAGTGAAGAAGCTTTTTTTTTTTGGCTGAATTAGGGCTGGGTTTCTTTCTTTTTTTCAATTCACATGACAAACTGAACTTCAAAGATAACAAAGGAGAAAGCGTTGGAATTTAGAGTAAACAAAAGCATTTAATATATAATATTTATTATGTACAAGGTTGGTCCGAGTTGAATAAATCCTAAACTCTCAATATCGAGAATTAATATGTACAGTGTAGAGTTTAGGGGTTTTAGGATTAAAGACCAACCTAGTTCCTGGGAACTGAATCAAGATCGGTCGGGTTGAGCCAGTTTAGGATTAGTCTAGGGTTAATCCTAGATCGATGCTCATCCCTAATTATGGCTATCCATTTTGTGATTCTATTTCAAAATGCTTGTATTTATTTTACTTGAACTGTCATATTCAGAGTTAAGAAGAGCGAAAATGAAAGGCAAATCGGCGTGCACCTCTGATGTTTACTTAAAACCCCATTTAGGAAAATGCTCCTTTCAAGCTCCTTACTACCCCCAAATAAAAAGTTAAAAAAAAAGCTCCTCATCATTGATGCAAAAAAAGGTTAATGCGATGCCTCCTCCATCAATTGGCAACCTACAAAAAGCTGAGAAAGATCATCACATGTCACATCCCACATGATGTAATCCTCAAGGACCAAAGTGCAACAAAATCGAAACTTCGGGGTGTAGTAAATTCCGTTGGTCCCTGCAATAAGAAAAAAGGAGGGTCATCAGCGACCAAAAAGCATGGTCACAAAATGTCCACGTTCGGTCGCTAGAAATGATTGTTAATTGCTAATTTTAATGACTTTCGTGTGATCAATGGACATTCATAAAACAATCCAGTAAGTTAGATTTTTGATTCTTTGTAATTAATACACTTAAATGAAGAAGTCAATCAATAGATGCCGGTGTGTTGGCTACCCAGTGATGAAGTATTTTCTTTAAAAAATTAGCCACGTGTTCACCATTTTAACAATCCTTAAAAAGTATGTTGAATTCTAGTTAAAAGTTAATTAATTACAAAAAATCAAAAAAATTAATGCATCGATGATTAGGAATCGAAATTCCGCGAGCATAATTACGGAGATGAGTAATTTTCTATCAGCACGTGAATAAATCATCCCTTTTAACATCTCGAACTTCTAGGATCTAATGACAACATCGAGCCCTCTTCAATACTCCCCCAAAGAATTGCCCGCGAAAGCCTCCGCACGTGCGGCTCACGTGAAGAGGGGGGTGGGAATGCAACGAATCGGGGAAAAAGTGCAAAATCGCGTAAATCCAGGGCCGCGAACTGTAAATTTGCCGTTCTCTCAATTCCGAACCGCAAAAACCCGTTTCACAACTTTCACGCCCCGTGACGCCCTCCGAAAGTCAAAATCGCCCTCCCGAGTTCGAGCTCCATCGACGGGAACTCTCTTCCATCCGCAATTCGAAACATTTCCCGAAAAAATTCGCGAAACTCTACGATTCTCGTTCCAGATTCAACCCTCATTTCCCCCTCTCTCCCTCGATCTCCGATCTGACCATGGCGGCGATCGCGAATCCGATCGGCCTCCGGGTTCCTCCCCCATGAGCGTGCCGCGACGCGCGCTGCTCGCACCCCGATTCGGAAGCGTGTTTCTCCCATGGCGGCGCCGCGGAGCGTGGCCGTGGACATCGCGAGGCTGCTGAGGGACGAGGAGGCCGCCGCCGCTACCGCCGCCTCCGCCGCCAAGGCGAAGGGTGGGGGGGAGGACGACTCCCCCAGCGGCAAGAGGCCTAGGCCCGAGAGGTTCCCGGTGTCGCGTGGGGAGCTCGCGGTGTTCGTCGGCGTCTTCTTCTTCTTCGTCGCGGGGCTGTTCTGCATTTACAAGACGATGCCCGCCGCCGAGTACGGCAGGATCAAGCTCCCCCGCACGATTTCGGATCTCCGCGTGCTCAAGTAGGCTCGATTATTGTCTCGTGCTCCGCGTTTTCTTGTGTCGGTGTTTGTTTTGTGCGCTTTTTTCTTTTTTTGGCTTTGTGCTTCGATTTGTGGATGGATTTGGAATCGATGGGTCAATGTGCGCGTTGCTCGACGACTGAATGACTAATGTGACGAGAGATCATGATACGAGCATGGCTGAACGCTGTTCGTGCTTAATTTTATTGCCTGTGGTGCGCCGTGAATGAGCATCTGCTGAGATTTGGGGCTTGAATTTAAACTCTTGTGGTTTGATGTGCATTCATGGTTTCGCGAGAGGGAACAAGTGATGAGAGAGGGAAAAGGCATAATGTAGAAACGAGAAGACGACTTCTCCATAATTGAGTTTTGCTTGGTTGTGTTAATGAGAAAATGGGGGTGTCTACTGAGTTTTGCTCCTTTAAGGCTCTAGTTTGAGCTCTAGGTTAGAGTCTGGAGCATTTGTTGGAAGGAGCTTTAGCGCTGGCATTGCTTTCATGTTCACTAGTCTTGAGATAATAGAGATGACTACGTTGTCTTGGATGGATGATCATTCTTGAAATCTGGAAGTTTAGTGTGTTCTGGCTTCTTGCCTGCATACTACATGTTCGTTATAGTTGTGGCCATGTCGTAGTTCTATACTGTCGTGACTATGCTCTGACAGATATGTTATAAAGCTGCAAACACATCGCAAAAGTTATAGCACCCATTTTACCGCTGTAGGTGCCTTTGAATAGCTTACTAAACATTATTTCTTTAACGCATGTATGCTTCAGTTACTGTTCTTTCATTTGTATTAATGTATTCCAAGAACAGAATGATCCATTCAGATGAGTTCTCAAATACTGCTTATCTGATCCAGCTTCTCTAACTAATGCTCATGTTGATCCAGAGATGATCTCTCAAAGTATGCTAAAGAGTACCCAGCAAAGTTCATTCTTGGTTACTGCTCGACTTACATCTTCATGCAAACTTTCATGATTCCTGGAACAATCTTCATGTCCTTGCTTGCTGGAGCTCTTTTTGGTGTCATAAGAGGCCTTTTCCTAGTTGTCTTCAATGCCACAGCTGGAGCATCTTCCTGTTTTTTTTTGTCCAAATTGATAGGCAAGCCCTTAGTGAGTTGGTTGTGGCCTGAGAAGTTGAGATTTTTCCAAGGAGAGGTATGTTTCAATTTATCATGAAGTTGTAAGATTGTTTGTTCTGTCTAGATTTTGTTTCAGACAATAGCTTCAAGTTGGCACTAATGCACATTCTGTTGATGCAGATAGCAAAGCGTCGGGAAAAGTTGTTGAATTATATGTTATTTCTGAGGATAACACCAACGCTGCCCAACCTTTTTATCAATTTGGCTTCTCCAATTGTCGATATACCCTTTCATGTTTTCTTTTTGGCAACAGTAATCGGTCTTCTTCCAGCCTCTTTGATAACTGTCAGGGTAAGTTTCAACATTGGACCTTCCATAATTAGGTAGCTAGAATTGTGAGGCTTAATAGTGAGGCTGTTCTACTCTCTTTGATTTAGTACAGGAACAAGATGATATGTGCTCCAAATCTGTTCTGTTTGGGTTAATGGTTAATTTCTTGAGATTGTTGGATGGTGACTAACTCTTGAAGGAGCTTTGAACCTTCTTTATTCATTGTTGTATTCCACTGTAAATCTTCAGATGTTCCTTCTGTGGATGAACAAAAAATTTGATCTTATTGGTGGCTGTCTTCTATCTCGAATTCTTTTTCTCTGCCTGATGGGGCATTAATTTGATAGACCATTGCTGGCTTATCCATCTTTATATCTAGTAAAATATATTGTCAAAATTTCATGAAATTGTTTTCCAAACATCTAGTTTGGGGAAAATGATGGGTGCTGACTGTGTTGATCATATCAGCAACCATACAGAACTTTCAACAAAATTACTTCTGATCCTCAGAAAAGTTTCTGTGCCTTAATATTGTTTGTCAATCCATGATTTTTTTGGAGTCATAAAAATGGTGAATTCATCGGTCAGTGCCAGAAATGATGCATTTTCTCTTCTCAGTTCCAAAGGCAAAGTACACCATGGTGTAAAGCTTATGTACTCATATTGTCAATGAAGCTAATAATAGATTAATTAAGTCCATTCTATGCACATAGGGAAAATCTTATCTTTTTATTTTGTGGGTGATCCCTAGGTGTCAAGTTACTTCCATAAATTAGGGATCTTCTCACTAGGAAGACCTTATCCTCGTGTTGTTATTATGTTTCTCCAACTCAGCAGAATAATATCTAAAAGATTTATTTGCTGCCCGTTGACTCTCACTATATCTCACTTAAACTATAAAATGTTCACATAGGAAGTTGTATGGAGATGGATCCTTATAGAGTGGCACACTGGGCAGCGTCAATTTTTTTTTTTTTTTTTTTGGATTCTGCATTGCACATTTGATAGATATATATGTCAGATCCGAGCCTGCTTCCCCTTGCTTTTCTTGCTTCCTGAACATATTAAGGGTAGAGCGTATGAAGGAATCTTATTAATTGGTCTTATGTCTTTGGCTAGATCTTTATATTGCTGTTATGTCTTGTTGGTCTTTATGAGATTCCTGTTTTCATGATTATTTACTGCTGCTGTTGCTCTTTTCATCATCAGGCAGGCCTCGCTCTTGGAGATCTTAAGTCAGTTAAAGACCTATATGATGCGAAGACTCTGTTGGTGCTGTTCCTGATTGGGTTGCTTATTATAATCCCCACCCTCTTCAAGAGAAAACGAACTTATGAATGAGTCATAAGTGATAAGCCCCCTGGAAAATGTTGTTGGAAACTGCCAATCTACTGGGGATTTCTGAGACTGGGATGAACTGAAGATCCAGTGGCTTAAGTCTCAATCATCTTTGTTGGAGTTCAGCTAGAAAGGCAGCTCCTCGTCTTTGATCCACAAGTTGACTACGGTCCCCCACACTTATAGCAATACAAATTAAACCCAGACGTAAACTTGTAATTTGTAGTGCTTCTTTTATGTCTGTCCAACAATATATGATTACAAGGTATAACGAGGCAATTGGAGCCCTCACATTTTAGCAGAAATTCATTGTTTTACTCCTATTAGGTCTGGAGTGATGCTAAGGATTCTAGTTTATCCACAGCTTTGGTAGTGACTTGTAATGTAATAGCATCATGATCTCCATGACAAAGGTGGACATGCAACAGGGACTCCATTGATTTATTTCACCATTCTTTTCCCTTATGAAATGACCCGCATGATTTTTCTAGATGCTCAACATTGCCATTAAGTGCAGAATGCTGTTATTGAATTTATCCAGACTCGGGTAGAGCTGCGGAAACCCACATTTCAAAGGAAGGGTCGAGTATACAAGTAACAGCACATCTTAAGAACAAAAGAGAAAGCATTGTGTAGCTTTCTTTGAGTAATCTGCAACCCCAGATCGTTTTTATAACAGGATACTCTCGGCACCATTTCCCTCCCTTGAACGTCTCCGGAGTGACTAGTTCTTACTGTTGCCATAGCGGGAAATGTAAAGTGGTAGAGGGTTTAAAGAGCTAAGAAGGCTCAACCATGAGCCATTGGGATGTATAATTTGGTTGGGTCTCTCAGAGGCGAGTAATTTAAGTCTGCAAAATGATGATCAGGTGATAGAGGTTGGAGTTCTCTCACGAGTTCTTATTTGGATCAGGTGAGAAAAACACATCAGCGAATCCTTAATTCCTGGCTAAGTTAAAATAAGGATCATCTTCAGGATTTCAAAAGCAAAATACTCAAGTAAATGCTGTAACAAAAACAACTGAAAAAAATGGTAGAGCGACAGCAGTAACGACTTGTTTCAAGGAACCAAATGGATAAGAATGGTGGTCAAGAAATAACTATATTCAGTTCCTTGTTGCGGAAAGCACAAATACAACAAGAAGCCTTACTCCATTATGCGGAGTACAGAAATTATAACTTCCTAAAGTTGGCTTGAGACACCTTGGGCCCTCCTGCAGGAGCTCATGAATCAAGGGTGACTGCTGGAGAGTCTTGATAGCCAGTGATGCCCATTATCCTGATCCTGGTGTTTGGCTGAACAGTTGAACCGAAAGGACATCAGAACATGATGATCTTTTTTTTTTGGTCAAAAGAACATGATGATCTAAAGGCAATTCTGTATCATACCTGGCGATGACCAATATTTCTTCTGTAATTCTTTTTCTTCTTGTACTTGAAGACGATCACTTTTGGATCTAGACCCTGTATAAGAAGGATGCACTCCATCAATTGGGAGATATTTTTCTTTTCATTTTTTGGTAAATATTGGGAGAAAAAATTGATTCATGAATGCAGTACTCATTAAAATTCCAGATTAACTTTAGCATCTACAACCTGCTCTTCGACAACAGCATGCACTGCCGCATTAGGCACCACTGGCTTCCCAATATAGGTACTTGTTCTGGTCCCCACAAGCAATACCTTATTTAAGATTATCTGAAGAAAATACAAGAATCAGATATTGATCAAAGAATGATGACAAATATTGCTCCAAGAGGACCCTTGGAAGGTGCATAGGTCTAAAATGGAAAATAACTCTCTCAGGAGATGATAATAATGACATTAACAAATGTTAACAATTTTTCTAAACGTGGAAGGCCATCATAATCATAATACATAATAGAGTCAACAGATTCTGAAAACTTGACAAATATCCACGCATTTTAAGCACTTGTAGGCATGGATATTCACTTATATCATATACATATAGAGACCACACACACAGAATCCTGAAGAATTAGATAAAATGAAACTATATTCTCATCTTCTCTTGAAATATATTAACACTTCAATCTTATTTCAGCAGCACCCATGCACAGATGCATATACATATACAAATGCACCCATTTATCTTGAACAAACAATCCAGATTAAGTAAAGGACATTAGAAACAAATTAGATGGAAGCATTCATGTCTGACTGAGCTATTTAATTGAATATTCTTTTTAATATCTCCATCCTCAATCAAATGAAGAAACACAAATGACATGCAAGTAGTCATGCCCTATTTGCCAAAATAGAGAATGTCTTAACTCTGAAAAAACTAAGAAATCATCTGAGCAAGAAATGTAAACATGAACAAGTAAAGGCCAAAGATCAAATCTCCATATGTATTGGACAACCTCTCATCCTTGGCACAGATATGCATGAATGCATCTACAAATGCATCAGGGATGTAAATATTGGTGCATCTCTCTGTTTTAGTTTGGCGTCCCTAAAACCCACAAGTGGGAACAAATAATCAGAAGAAAAACTAAGATTTGTACTTTCCACATGAACAAACACAATTTTTTTCAGTCCACAGAAAATGTAATTTCAAAGAGTCTTCAATGTGTCCAAAGCTAACGACATCTGCAGGCAGTGAGCCATTTATCAGCATATGATCTCTTCCAGATGTAAGGATGCATACATGGTCTCCAACATAGGAGGCAACCTAAGGACGTGGGAAGAACTAGACATGTAGGTGAACCCTCAGACTAGAATATACTGGGGTCATATGACAAGGTATTGAGTTCTAAGAGATTTTGTCCCAATATAATCATTCAGACTCCATGTCTCATAAACAATCTATCATTCAACAGCTGATGAGCAAGATAAAGGACATAATCCTACTATAGGCACCATCGAACCCGAAAAACAATTACTTTAAGCAAATGAGCCAAGCAAGTTGACATTCATTATCAAGCCTAAGAAAGATCAAGAGGAAAGTGCTGCCCCCCTGCATTCCCACAACCAGCAACACTAACATTTAAAAAAACTCCTTATTCTGGGATGTGTCATTCCCCACAACACATTTTATTTCCACTATACAGTACAATCACACTTCTAATATTCAGCTGCATTGCATATGAGCAGATCTTTCCTGGCTCCTTGTATGAGAGAGGATTTGATCTCAAGAATCACTAAATAGACCACAGGATGCTGCCACAGAAGATTCGTCCTACTAGCACAATACAATTTAAATTCATCCAATGTAAACCCAATTCCCAGAAACGCACAATGTCCTATTTTACCCAAAGAAAGTTCCAAAGAATGCTTCTTCACATATACAGATGAATGATTAGAATAATTCAACAACGCTAAGTCTTGTGCCCATAAACAGGAGAGGGAAAGTCCTCACCTTGTCGTCCACATTCGCATCTTTAAGCCTCTGCGTGTAGATATACCGCCCGGGGAACACAATGTACTGGCGAGACCCAATCTGGCCAAATTCCAGAACACGCACACCAGGCGGTAAGAATGAGCATTAAAACAACAATAACGACTACCCTCTTGCTTGTCCGGACAACAGAGACCGTATTAAGTTACAGACTCGAAAACCAACGTCGCCAACAACCAAGAAACGGCGGACGAGTAAGCCGCCACTCACCATGACCACCGCGAACACCTCCTCGCGCTTGGGCGCGTCGCTGGGGCCCGGAGCCGCCGGGGCCGGCTCGGACTCGGCGGGTTCGGCGGGTTCGGCGGGTTCGGCGGGCTCGGCGGGTTCGGGGGCGAATTCGATCACGGGAGCATCGGATTCGGAGGAGGACCTGGGCGGAAACGAGAGCGGGGAGGGCCTAGAGGGAGCGAGCTTGAGGGAGGGGAGAGGAGCGGCGCCGGCCCTGGAGGGAGGAGAGAAGGAGACGGAGGAGGAGGAGGACGACGACGACGACGAAGGGTGGTGGTAGGCTTGTGGGTTGTGAGAGAGCCTGCATCGAGACGCGAGGGAAGAACAGAGGGAGAGGGCGGAGGAGGAAGCCATGGATTTTCTCCACTGCTCTTGCTCTGCACCCCACTGCGCTGCTCTTAAGAAAACGTCGAGATGAATATTGCGCAAGGCTTATCCAGATATCCTCGACTCGTCGAATTGGGCACATTTGAACATGGGGAAGGTTTCAGCCCATCAAATTTTTCTTGCTTCTCTGTTTTTTTTCTACCCTTCTTTTTAACCTTTTTTTTTTTAAATCCCCAACCTGATTAAAAACTTTCGAAAGGAAAAGAAAAGTCATTTCATTCATCTACAGTTATTATCGTGGTTAAAAATTGATGTGCTGCGGCAATATCCTTCATAAATATTTTGGAGGAAATCACATGATCTGTCGAAAAATGGAAAAGTTCGATCCTCTAATTTGGTTGTTTCATCGGTCATTTTTACTTCTAAGTCACGTTACCCACTAGGCTGGGCTCCGTTTGGTTCAATTCTTTCGAAGAGTTTGAGGAAAATATAAGATGTTTGACAAGTGTTTTTGGGATCTTAATGCCAACATTAAAAAAGCTAAAACCCAAAATAGATACCTATCTGTTTTGAGTTTTTAGTATTTTAAAAATGCAAGACAATGTTCACTGCTCATCTTCCTTGATTTGCACCAAGGAGTTGTTAGAGGTCGACAACCATCGCCTAAGGGGTCACATGTCCCCGGTGATCACTGCCAATGGGTTGCACATCCCGAGTGACCGTCGCTTAGGGTTGCACGACCTCACGCAAAGCAGTCTAAATGGCTAGATGTGGCTAGCAATAGCTAAGCTTCATTGGATTTAATTTCGACTTTTTTCTAGAAAGAATTAGCAAGGGTCTTTTGCAAATGTGAACTAATATTATTCACTAATGTACTTTTAAGTTACAATTTGCTAAACACTATAACATTTTGAAAAGCCCCTTTAACCCGAAGTATTTGCATTGTTGGAAATAACGGATCCCCGAAAACCGGATTCGACACTAAATCGAACCCCTAAATCAATGCGGAAGACGAAGCCCGGGAAAACACGCATCACCGATCGTAAAGCACACCACGAATTCGAGCGTTCCTTGTTAGCCACAGATTAAACACCAACGCTGAAGAAGATGAAGAAATTCTGGCCGTATTCAATCCGATGACGCCTTGAAGGGGAGAAAACAGCGCCTTGAACTTACTGTTCTTTTTTTGAGGAAGAGAGAACGCGGGAGAAGACGTACGTTGAATTGCCAAAACGTTTTTTTCTCTCTCTCTCTCCTCCCTTTTATACCTTCCCCCTCTACGGGCCTTATTCCCGTGGGCCGGGCCTTTTGTGCCCAACTTGAGCGGATGGGTCTTAAGCCCATCTCATAAATCCATCATCTCCCACTCGCACATGGTGGTGCAAAACCAACATGGGCGGACAGGCCTTTACTCGCGAACACATCGAGAAAATCCATCATAGACTCTCACTTAACATGGTGGCCCGAACAGAATCCTCTTTTCCTCTCTTCAACATTCATACCGGTGAATAATCCGTGCGACCAAAGATACTTTGAGAGCTCGTTGCCATACATCTCGTTAGGAATATATAGCAACTCATAATGGGCATCACACTCCGAGTAAACTTAGTATGCGTACCTAGATCGATCGATCATATTTATATCTCTCTTGATCTCTTTTAAACAATGATATATATATTGTATTCACAATTATGATTATCACAAAGACAGTCATAATTGGTTAACCGATGAATACAAAATGTGATTCTCCAAAATCGATCTTCCTCTTTCCTTCAAACTCTCAATTTCAGTCCAGCTTGCTTTTCTAGAAATGCCCCATTAGATCGAATCACTCATGACCATTGGCAACATTCTAAGATAGCAAACACTAAATAGAAATCTTGAGAATAAGTAAGAGTCATGAGGGGACAAAAAAATTGAGGAACTCTCTTATCCTCAAGAGTCTCACACGACATAAAAGTTGAGATCAAACTTTTGTCACTCTTATTGGTCGTCTCATGCATACGTAGTATGAAATACATATTACGGTATTAACTCCTTTCCCATGGAGCGTATGTCTACACTTTCAATACCGTACGGATGATAGTTCGACATACCCAATGTCTAACTTGAGTTCACGTATCTACTCATTCACAAAATTCATCGAACTCACATCCGGCATCTTAGACGGATAAGGTAAAATATGTGGGGTATTTTACTTTCGACATAGTAAGTATTATGTCCTCATCTTAACACTCGCTTAAGGCGACATACGTGTTTTAAGCTTGAGCTCTCGATTATCACATAGATAATAAGCTTAAAAACAGTCTCATCTCTATTTATCACACAAGAAATGAGGCGATTACCCGTGTGAGTGGGCTAATCTTATATCTGTCCGACATACTTCTCAACTTAAAGTAATGCACTAAGCATTAAGATGCATAAAGATCAAACAAAGATTCATAGGCATTAATGATGAAAACACAAATTCATCAAATTGTGAACACTTAGGAAAATTACAATATTCAAGACATCGCCTCTACGCAATCCTAGAGATTTCATATGGCCACAAAACACATCTCTAGGTATTGGCTTTATCATAGGATCTGCGACCATTCTATGCGTAGTATGTACTCTAAGTTCACATCTTTTCGTGCAACCATATCTTTGACAAAATTATACTTTGTATCTTTATGTTTGGTCTTGCCATGATATTTTAGATCTTTGGTGTACACTTTTGCTTTGCTTGGCTATCACGGTTAACCAACAATGAATCTCGCAAAGCACTTCCAATAACACCTAAACAATCCAAAAATCTCTAAAGCCAAACATCTTCTTATACTATCAGCGATAATGCCACGAACTCAATTTCTATCGTGGACAAGGCTATGCACATTTTTTTCTTACTGCTCCAACATATGGTGCCATTATTCGGTAAGAAAACAAATCCAGAGGTAGATTTCTTTTCATTTAAATCTCCTCCCCAATCAGCATTAGGATAGCCTTAGAGTCGCAGATCCTTTCCTTGATAACTCAACGTATAATCAGCAGTCACCTTTAGATACCTTAGTATTCTCATAACGGCTTTCCATTGTGCTTGACCTAGATTGGATTGGTAACTACTCACAATTCCAACTGCAAAACATATTTCAGGTTTTGTACACATCATAGCGTACATAAAGCTTCTAACAGCACTAGCATAAGGAACATATTTCGTTTGTTCCTTCTCTTGTGGAGTCCTTGGACACAGACTATGGCTCAATCCTTCACCTTTTTGCAATAGGAGTGTCTATGGATTTACAATCTGGCATACGAAATTGTTCAAGAATCTTATTTATATATGATTCTTGCGAAAGAGACAACGATCTCTTCAAACGATCTCTTGAAATCTTAACTCCAAGAGTGTATGCAACATCACCCGTGTCTTTCATCTCAAAATTGGAAGACAACCAACTTTTGACAAGTATTGACAAACTCCATATTACTTCGGCAATTAGTATATCATCAACATATAATGATATGATCACAAATTGATCATTGGATATTTTGATATATACACAATGATCATCATCTATCATTGTAAAGTCATATGCCATTATGGCATTATAAAAACGTATATATCATTATCTTGACGACTGCTTAAAGGCCATATATCGACCCCCAAAGTCGATATACCTTTTCTTCTTGGCCTTTCACTATGAAACCAGCAGGTTGTTCCATATATGTTCCTTCCTCTAATTCTCCATTGAGGAAAACAGTCTTTACATCCATTTGATGTAACTCAAGATCCATACTTGCCATTATTGCCGAATAATGCGAATCGAGGTAAATCTCACTACGGGAGAAAATATATCTTCATAATCAATTTCTTCCCGTTGATTATACCCTTCGCCACAAGGCGAGCCTTATGCCTTTCTATCGAGCCATCGCCCTTTCGCTTTATTTTGAGAACTCGCTGTTCCCAATAGCTCGGTCCTTTTGGAAAATCAACCAGCCCCCAAACATGGTTTGACTTCACCGACTCCATTTCCTCTTTCATTGCATGAATCCATTTTTCCTTATTAGGGCAATTTAGAGCCTTATTAATATTTCTTGGCTCATCCTCATCTTGTGGAGCAACCATAAAAGTTTTCCTTTCAATGTCAAAACATTGACGGGGAATACTTTGGCGACTTGTTCACCGTATGGGAGATTGTACACTTAGCACATCATTCCCCATCATGCTCCCACTTGGATTAGGTAATGATGATGTTGTCACATCGTGGTGGTTGCAATGAGAATGAGTTGAATTCAATTCATCACATCTCATATTACTCCCACTTGGACGAACTCTACTGACATCATTATCTTAATCAAAGGTTTCAAATAGGGAACAATCTTCCCTTATTTCGCCCTTCTTAGGAAATTCATCTACTAAGGATGTGACATCCCGTGATTCAAATTCAGTTATACTCCCACTTTCCTACTCACCTATGAACAAATACCCTTTCGAGTGTTCGCAGTATCTCATGAAAATACTCTTATTTCCTTTGGGACCCAATTTCCCAAACTTGTGAGAGGACTCATGAATATAGGCAGCATAACCCCATGGCTTAAGAAAACTTAAGTCCGGTTTTCTAACTGTCCATAACTCATATAAAGTGGAAATAATTGATTTGGAAGGCATCCGGTTAAGTATATTGGCACCAGTTAACAATGCATCACTCCAAAGAGTGATAGGTAAGTTAGCATGCGCCATCTTGGACCTAACCATTCCAGTAGGGTTCTGTTTATTCTCTCTACAACACCATTTTGTTGAGGAGTATATGAAATAGACAACTATCTTTCTATTCCTTTTTCATTACATAATTTTCTGAACTCATCAAATAAATATTCTCGACCTCGATCAGATCTAAATACTTTTATTTTCTTATCTAATTGATTTTCTGCTAGGTTTATAAACCTTCTGAAACAACTTATGCTTCAGATTCATGAGAAATCAAATAGACATATCCGACTCGAGTATAATCATCTATAAAAAAGTGATGAAATAAATAAACAGCCCCTTGCCTTCCTCTCACATTCATTGAACCACGTACGTCCAAATGGATTAAATGCGAAGAAATTCAGCTCTTTTATCTTTTTCTAAATGGTTTCATTGTTATTTTCCCTACTAGGCAATGCTCACTTATGGACAAATCGACTTTTTTAATATTGCCCAACAAGCCCTCTTTGGCTAGTCTATTCATATGTTGTTGGCCCATATGACCAAGTCTAGCATGCCACCATATTCACATCATTATCATATTAGGTAGAAGACGTGAAACAAGAAAATAACATATTGACATCACCATAGTCAACATCTAGTACAATAAAACCATCCAGAAAATAATCACAACCATAGTAGTTTGTATCCAAATACAAATCTACACTTCTATTATGGAAGTTCACACTAAAACCAAGTTTAACCAACATTAAAATAGACACAAAATTTCGACGAATCTTCGGAGCATATAGAACATTAAGGTGCGTCCACCACTCATGTTCAATTGGCAGGTGCCAATCCCTTTACTTCAGCTCTGGAGTTGTTTCCCATATGGATCCATTTAGTTCCGGTTGGTACTTGTCGGAATTCCACGAAGGATTCTCTATCTTCGCTACATGATCTGTCACTTTTGAATCTACAGTCCACAGAGGATTGGATTCAGCCAATAATATTGAACTTGACACATAAGCAAAGTTCTCAAATGTACAAGAGGTGTTGACTTTTTTTGACTTACAACAGTTGCAAGCATAGTGACATTTCTTGTCACAATTGTAACACCTCACCCTTGACATTTTCTTCACTTGAGGACGTTTTCCTCTCTTGTGTTGGTTAACTCTTGATTTCTTGCAATAAGGACTTGATCCTTTGCATTCGCACATATTGAACGAATCAATACGTTTGCGCTTAGAGCACAAAGCCCTTTTTGAGCTAGAACCAGCATTGCAAATGTCCGTTTTCAGCTCAAATGCCGTTAGGCGGTCCTTTACTAGCTCAAGGTGGCGCATGGCATCCTTAAGATCTTCCATAACATGGTCAAGAGCTTCTAGTGCTTCTTGCTTTTCCAAAGACATATTGAATCTTCTTATTCAATATTTTACAATTGTTACCGTTCATATCATATCGCAATCACGTTCTTAGTTCTTTGAACCATCGTTCAACACATCGTACATCCATGCACGAATAATTAATGCCTATAATTTATGCATCCCTATTTGCATAGACCCATCATATTAATAAATAATTTCAAGTAAGGCTTCAGAATCAAAAGGTCACTATGTTTCCAATCATCCTCCAAAAATCCTAACTTAAAACTATCATTAATATGATTGTCATATGCAAAATCAATTCTATGAAGTTACAAAAACTTCTATTATTACCTGACCTAATTACCCACATCAACCAGCAATAATAGAAAGCAAATAAAATCTAATATCCAATAAAATAACAGTGCTTTCACATGATACGACTAACATATCAGTTGTTACATCAACAACAATCAGGTAGTAAACATTACATAATTAATCAAAGAAATAAATACGGAATGTCCCTTCTAATCTATCACCAAAACATCGAGAAAACCAAGGCACATTTGCCAACCATGGAAAAACTTTTGGAGAGCTTTTATGTCGCCTCCAAGGCGCATTCACTCGGCGCCATGTGGCGCTCAATCTAAGAGTTGAAGTTTTGGTTAACTCAATCCTATAGTACTCTCTTACAAAAGCTTCCACTAGCTTCCTATAAGTCGGGACCACGTTGACCTCCCATAGCCGATCAAACACTGCTTGCCATTCAGGTGGAAGAGTGTTTATCAAAGCCGACACCTTCTCAAAATCCGGCATAAGATAACCATTCCAGATGATTTCCTGTATCATTTGATTGACCTTGACCACATGTGATACTAAATCACCATCATGCCGCCGATAATTAGCTAATTCTGACATTAGCCTTCTAAGTCTTGCATTTCCCTTGTCCGTTCTCGGGATTGCAGGTATCATTGCATAACGCATCATAGTTCCTGCAACAAATGCAGAACTAAAAATGGATAACTTATAATCCATAATAAAAATAAGGGAAAATACATAATTTTCCAAAATTCATGCAACAAATGCACATTCTTGCAACAAATGCATAATAAAAAATGGATTACTTATAACCCACATAGGTATGATTAAAAAAAAAAACAAATTCCTTTTTTTTTTTTTTCCGGGTCAACGGTCAACGGTCAAAGTCAACGGTCGTCGGTCAACGGTGGTCAACGGTCGTCGGACCGGTCGGGCCGGTCGGACCGCTCGGGCGGACCGACGCACGTCTTTGCGCGCGTGCGCGCTGGCCGACGTCACGCACGCGCCCGACACGTGCCACGCGCGCGTGCCGTGCGCGTCCGCGGTCGGGTCGGGTCGGGTCGCCGCCGGCCAACAACGCTCATCGCTGACGTCATCGATGACGCATCCCAGCGGTTACTGACCGTTGGGTGACGTCAGCACGCGTCGGTTCGCCGACCGACGCGTGCCGTTTCGCCGGTCGCCGGCACGCAGGTGCGGCGTCTCCTGGCGGCGGGCGACATGTCACCGGACTCGTCTCGACGTCGCCTTTCACCCAAAGTGCCTTCGAATTCGTTTTCGACTTAAGAAAACTCGGAAAAATGGCCGAACAGCGCTCGGGTGTCGGGATTTTTGCCCCGATCCATACGGCCGAGAATTTCTTCGCGAAAATTCAATCAAAAAACATCAAATTGATCGGGAAAACGTGAACTAGGGCTCTGATACCAATGTTGGGAATAACGGATCCCCGAAAACCGGATTTGACACTAAATCGAACCCCTAAATCAATGCGGAAGACGAAGCCCGGAAAACACGCATCACCGATCGTAAAGCACACCACGGATTCGAGCGTACCTTGTTAGCCACGATTAAACACCAACGCCGAAGAAGAGGAAGAAATTCTCGCCGTATTCAATCCAATGACGCCTTGAAGGGGAGAAAAAAGTGCGCTTGAACTTACTGTTCTTTTTGGAGGAAGAGAAACGCGCGGGAGAAGACATACGTTGAATTGCCAAAACGTTTTTTTCTCTCTCTCTCTCCTCCCTTTTATACCTTCCCCCTCCACGGGCCTTATTCCCGTGGGCCGGGCCTTTTTGTGCCCAACTTGAGCGGATGGGCCTTAAGCCCATCTCATAAATCCATCATGCATATTCCCAAAGTCATTTATCTAAATCTAAACCAAACGGGGCCTAATTACCATTTGCTGTCCATTGGCAAAAGAAATCTCTTTTCCACCTCCTTCAATATAGTTCCTCTGCAAATCCAAAAAGTCGGAAAGTTTCCCCCAAACTTGCGTTCGTTCGAAAGCATTCTTATAGATCATTTTGACCTAATAACTTCGGAAGTCGCAGTTGTTTCTCCAAGTTTACTATAACTTAATTAGTTTGACCCAATAATTCCATTGAGCTCATCGGCTTTGAAGCTAATGACAGTTAAATAAACGCGTACTCAGCCCCCTTTTCCACGGTGCATTTTAGTCCTAGAAAATACCTTTCTCCCAAGCCATTCACGTGCACATCGTAACACTAAAAGGCCGTAAATTTGAACTAACTTTACCGGTGAAAAAAGAAAGAAATAGGATTTCTCGAGCATCTAATGGAAAAACTGAAGATGGAGAACCATTATAGATGTGGGAAGACAACTATAATGAGAACGTAGGGGACTGAAGTGAAACAAAGCCGCGCACTTTCCTGCATGCGAGCATTACGATTTACGGGGGTAAGGTCAATTGAGTGTTTTTTAAACTTTGTTTTAAATCAAGGTTTCAGGGCAATAGTGATTTTTGACCAAAATGACTCTGGGAAAGATGCAATATGCACATGTTCGTTCGCCGATCATTATTTCCAAACGACGATGAGTAGGGAGAGCTATTTGGTTAGAGCGATCAAACTCAAAGGATATTTTGAAACAAAGTCAAAATATGGGTGGATCTTCAAAGAAATAGACGTCACTTCGAGAGGTAATTCAGTCAAAGTGATCATCTTTGATAATGAAAACAGACACTGCAAAGGGGTGGAAAAGCAAAAGCAAAGACCGACTCGGGAATGAAAGAATCACATATTAGGTGCGGTTGGATATCTCACGGTTTGAGCTCAAAATAGGATCAATCCGAAATCTCCGAAACAATGCTCCGTCAGAGCTAGAGCTAACCATTGGTCCTATATTCTATCAGTATCAGACAATTATTTGAGAAGGGTTTGATCTCTAAGTTTCTCTTGGAGATCAAACACTTGGATTGTCAAAGCTAAGTAGAGCTGTCACAACTAAACCGAACCGAAATTTCGTGCATTTTTATTTCGGTTTGGTTTTCAGTTTGGATAACTGAAACTTAACTGTTCTTTTTTCCAATTCGATTCGGTTTGGTTCGATTAACACAATCGAACCAAAATTCTCAACAGAACTTACATGCTCTACTTGAATTCTCTATTCCTTTTCACTATATATTCAGTTCGGTTCCAATAAGCAAGGCAAAAAAAGGGAAAAATCGCAAAATCGAGCCGAACCGAACTAGGTTTTGGGTTCGGGTCCAATTCGGTTCGGATCCGGATTTGCACCTTATCGGTTTAGTTCAGGTTTTCAAGAGAACCAAATCGAACCATTGACGGTTTAGTTCGGGTTTTCAAGAGAACCAAATCGAACCATTGACGCCCCTAGTTCTAAGGATCCGTCCCTACTCGATTGTCATTTTGATCAGTCAGAAGCAAACCTTAAAGTTACTATAGAGCGATAGACTACCAAACCTGCACAGTTTGCAACTTAAACTTAATGTATGAATGTTACAACTTACCAGAAAGTTACAGAAACATTGTTCAATGTACATCCAATTTTCATATAATAGATAAGACCTGCTTCAGACAAGAGGTATGTTTGGGGCAATTCCATCATCGATGATTCCCGTGTGACCTGACATAAAACAAAATGTTGTTACTACCACATGAAAAAGGAGTTGTAACCAAAGAGGACATTGATTAGAGAGAGAGAGAAAGTCCCATAATTATGGGACTTAATTTACGAGGAGCTAGAGGTATCTCCAGGGTAACTCCGTCCTCAACAATTCACGGGTGACCTGACATAAAATTGAATGTTGTCATTACCAACAGTAGGAGTTGCAACCACAGATTACATTGATTAAGGAACAAGGAGAGAGAGAGAGAGAGGAGCTCCCAAAATTATGGGAGTTGATTTACTAGGGAATGAGAGGTATGTCGGGGATAACTCCGTTATCAACAATCCACGGGTGACCTGACATAAAACTCAATGTTGTTATTACCGCACGGAGCAAGAGTTCAGAGTTGCAACCAAAAAGGACATCGATTAAAACAAAACAAAGGTCAGAGAGAGAGAGAGAGATCCCATAACCCGAAAGGAATTGATCAGCCAATTGCCCATTAAGAAGACCATGGATTTAGCAAACCAAATGCTAGAAGGCTTGCAAAAGGAAAAGGGGCAAAGCGGAACAAGTTTATGGCCCCATGCAGATGCGACAACTTACACAGAACTTGCTTAGCAGAGAATCGTTTCCTAGGGTCTCTGTCAAGCATCTTCTTTACCAGATCCTTCGCACTGTCTGAGATACTAGTCCAAGGGTCAGACTCTACATCTAATTCTCCTTGCAATACCTCTCTGAGGATCTCAGATTCAGTTGCTGCATATGTTTTGTTAAGATCAACAGTAGATGAAGTAGATGAAAATAATAGAAACGAGAAAGAGCAGTATCTGCAACCCTTTGCAATGTATTCTACCTGCCGAAAAGGGTGGAAATCCACTCAGTAGAATGTATAGGATTACACCAGCACTCCATACATCTACTTCAGGTCCATAATGCTTCAGCAGAACCTCTGGCGCAACATAATATGGACTTCCAACAACATCAGAAAAAACTTCTCCTGCAAAGGGAAAAGACTACAATTGGGGAGCAGTACATATCTAAGAAGAGCTAATAGTTCCTCCACTATAAAGCAAAATTAACACACATTGGTGAGATGTGAGAAAGTGCTAATACTTAAGCAGATCTCAAGATCTCATTAACAGGTTGTCATGCTAAAAGAACAAATTGGAAGATGACTCCTATTTTAGAACTAGAGGATAACTCAATCACCTGTAGAAAACAACATACATCCTATAAATTTTTCTTTACACCATCAATCACTAGCTATGATGGTATGTCTTGTCCATAATTCTCATGTAAGATACATCATTGAAAGATAGTTATAAAAGTCAAATAAAGATGATACAACTAGTATTCGCCCCCATGATAGATGAATCAGTACATTGAGGTACTAAAACCAGCATCCAGCTTGTCGCCACATTGATCCACATAAACAATCGAAAGTAATTGATAATTGCTGCCAGCTTACAATGCCTCTACTTCTTTCATCGCTTTAATATATACTCAGCCTTCTTCTCCAATCATGAACTCACCCTCCAAGAGCCAAAACCATATCCAGCATATTATGCAAAAAGCATCAACAGTGATGCGTTTACAAAATACTTAAGTACCAGGCAGAAGAACATTTCGAGCTGATAGCATCTCTCAGGTAGGATTTGTGCTTGTGCCATTTATGCAAAATATAGAGAGTTTCAGAACCCATGGCCATTAAATTAGTCATTTTGGCCTTGGATATGGTGACTCTGACAAACAATAAAAGCATATGAGAGCCTCCAAGAAAACATATGCAAAACAGTATATATAAGAACTCTACAAGACTAAAAGATTAGCATGATTCACCTTGTATAAATAACGACTACAAAGTGAAGTTCCATGCAAAATATAGGCTCTTGAAAATGGGAAAATCATGCATAACATACCACATAAATATTACTAAATGCACCATTTCGAGCAGGCATGTAGTCATCATGATCATACTCCTGCCAATTGTTTATAGGCACAAAGGAGTAGATTGTAACTATACACTGATAAGTTACAAGTTCAAATGCAAAATATATATAGTCACAGAAGTCTATTCCATTGTTTTTAGTCTTTTCTGCTGTTGGCATGGCAGCATCATCATCTTCCAAGATCAAGCTGACCAAAGCACAGGAATTGTGTCAATGTCAATTTATTCTGTGCACAGACAGGTTCACCACACCGAGGGAAGCTAGGGAGGGGAAGAATGGGGGCCCACTCTCCCTCCTCTCTCTCCACACCATCGTCTTCTCCGACCCCACACAATGCAAACCCCATCTCACCCCGTCGACATTTAAGAGGACCCCACACGTGTGGCATTTCTAAGGTTCGATACTGAAAGATAAAAACACACACCCCCTGGATTTTGCACCGCCATGAATGGGCCGTACTGATTTTTCTGTATGGCCTTTCTCGTAAAAGAAAACCGTTCTGCATGCATGCGCATGCATCGGAGTATTGTTAAAAGCCGTTTGGAATATCCAAGATTGGAATAACCGTGTACTCTCGCGTGGGTCTATCTTCAAATTGTTCTCATTGAACAAATCCGTCATCGATCTTTACCATTACAGAACTGCATCCAGGATCTTCATGACAGACGCTACAAGCAGTATCACTACGCAATCTCCCTAAAGTGCTAATCTCTTTTGATCAATCTTTATGAAAAACAGAATCATCTCGTCGAATTTCGACGTCAAGAAACAATTGGCAACGGCCCGATCAAGTACCTATATCTGTCAATCCGGCATTTCCAATTCAACCACAATAACACTAAGAAAGGAAATTGCGAAAATCCCAATTAACCCACCTGGCTTAAAGAAGACAGACAACCCAAAATCGATGACCTTGAGCTCGGCATCGTCGTCCGGATTAACGAACAAGAAATTCTCCGGCTTCAGGTCTCTGTGCATGACCCCAGCAGAGTGGCACGCCTCCACAGCACGCACGATCATCTTGATCTGCTTCGCGGCCTCGCGTTCACTGAAACGCCCCTTCTTGATGATCCTATCGAAGAGCTCACCCCCACCACAAAGCTCCATCACTATGTGCACGGACTTGCTGTCCTCGTACGCGCCCTTGATTTGGACCACGTTCGGATGCTCGGAGAGGTGCTGCATGATCTGGATCTCCCTCCGCACCTCCTCAATGTCCTCCTGACTGTGGAGCTTTCTCTTAGGGATCGATTTGCAGGCGTAAATCTTCTGGGTGGCCTTGTCGGCGCAGAGATACGCCGTGCCGAACTGGCCCTCGCCGAGCTTCTCGCCGAGAGAAAAGTGATCTTCGAGCCTCCCCATTGGAAAGAACTAGAACGAGAACGAGAACAAGAAGATGGTGAAATGGGAAGCGATGGACCTCGCGGTTGTCTGCAACTGAATGAATGGAGCGCTCTCTCTTTCTCTCTCTCTCTCTCTCTCTCGGTATATATTTGCTTATTGCAATTGCAGAAAAAGAGAAAAACATTCTGCGTGAATGTTACGCTAAGCTCCATCTGTTCTTTCATCGGAAGGCAAGATCACTTCCCCAAGTCACCGCCGCCGGAACTTTTTTAGTGAAAAATGGAGAAGGGAGTGGGGAAATTAGAGGTTGACCTCGTCAACGAAATGGGCGAAGAATTTCCCTTGTTTCCTACGAAGTTTCGGGCCAGAAAGAAACCTCTTTTCACGTGTTTCCCACTGCATTGGAAGTCGAGCCTCTTGGGTAAATTTCCGATCAAAGACCGTTTGACTACAGTAAGATGATCATCGGAGTTATCAGGACGAAGGCGTGCCCATATCTCTTCGGACCGAATGGATATAACACTTTCTATTTCAAGACCAAAAAAGCCTTGCCCTAGTTAAAGATACTTTCAAAATGAGATCAGTCTATATTATTTTCTCCACCTCCAATGATTTTCAATGGTTTGTGCAATCAAATTCCCCCACTTTATGATTTATAACATCATTAAGTTGTTTTACTAACATCATTAAAGCACGTATTAGTTGAACTAGAAAGCGGGCACTTATCGTGAGAGGAAGGGATATGTTATTGCACTTTTTGAAATCTGAAACTGGCCCATTGCAGCAGAGAATCCAATAAAGTATTGGACTGGGTCGCCAAGAGAAGGGGGAAGGGCAGGAAGCCAGCAGCTGGGGTCTGCTCGAGGTGCGGCGGGCGGCCAGCGTCACCGACATGAAAACTGCCACTCGATTGGAAGCCCTGGAGAGCCATATTCTGTACCTTCTGTGGAGCCATTCTTCGTTCTAACGTATAAAGTCGGGAGAGAAGCCATACAATTTGTTCAGAGTGATGGATTTCCTTCTCTTGGCTAGTCCAACATGTTAAATTCCGTAGTTATTAGATTTCCATAGGTCTGGATTCTTCCCATCTTTTCAGTTCGTATTCTTTTGCGAGATGATGATTGATGACTTTGGTTAGGGAAGACATTGTGTTGTTAGTGATAGGCATCTTTGCGCTCTCTTGATTTTCTTCAAGAGAGGTGAATTGCCTTTTAAGCGATAGGGGCTGAGGGGGTGACCGATCAGCAAGAACGCCAACATCGCGACTCTGACCATCCTCGATGCCTTGCTCGGTATCCATTGTGGCCAGGCCTAGCCTGAGGCTGAGCACCTGAGATTCAAGGACGTGACTGAGCAGGACCAACAATGTCGAAACAAATGCACTGAAGTCAGGTTTCTGTCCAGACATCCAGCAACTTATGGAGAGGAAGATGATGGGCAGTATGAGCTCCACAGGACCGACGATTCGTGCCGAGAAGTAGGAGGAGAGACTGTACATTCCCGAAGACCGTTCCTCCATGAAGATGGCGCGCTCCGGGGGGAAACGCCAGCATGGAGTTGAAAGACTGGGAACACTCCCCAGAGGATCGAGATGAAGAAGAGGAGGCCGCGCTGGCCTTGAATATTCCGGAAGTCCGAGTGACACCGCATTAGGACCACCGATAGCTCGGCCACGAGGAGTTGGAAGACGCTGAGGTGATTGAAGAGCTCGTGCTTGCGTTCGTTGAGGCCTCTCTCGAGAAGAATACTGAATTGGTTGAACTTTTTTCGAACTACAGGTGCTGAAGTTACTGTTAGAGATTCGAAAAAAAAAAAAAATTTGTTAGTGTTAGAGAGATATTAGGATCCAAGTATGTCCTAAAGCTATTTCTCTAAACTCTAGAACATTATATTCCCTCCTGGGTGGGGAAGAAAAAACTACACTCAGGAATTAAGGAGCCTTCAAGTAAGAAGGGTAAACTCTACCATAGCTCGTAAGAGGTATTTGAAAAACTGGTAAGCCAGTATAATAGCCGCCCACACCAATGAAAGTGGAGGGGTGGGTGAAACATCCACTGTAAGGTCGACCCGTGCTTCGCACAATGTCACTCAATCAAATTGGTACAACAGCTATTGAAGTTACCGTTATAGATTTGATAAAAAAAAATTGTTAATGTTGGAGAGATATTCAAGATTTTATGAAAGTTACTTTTTAATATTACAAAAAATTATGTTATTTTTGTTAATTATTTTTATCTTTAAGATTGTCACGTATATCTCCCTTTGATTATGGATATTTTGATTTAACTACCTTAAGTAGTCACATAATAAAACCTATAAATAAGCTTATGTATAAATATATATATTGAAATATACCCCCAAGTGTGCATCCGCTTCTCATTATTAAAGAGTGTGCTTTGTGAAAATCCTCTATGTCTTTCTAAACCTCTCCTCTTCTCCAGCCTGGTAGGATCCTTCGAGAAATGCAGCTTGGATAGATTAGAAACATTTCCATCCTGGCATCATTGGGTGTCTCTAGGCTCGGAACTAAAGGGCGAGTGGTTTCTTGCTAAAAGGCTGTCCCTGAAGGGCTTGAACGAGAGTTGTTCGCCCAATGTGGGATGCATACCTGCTGGAAATTTACTCTCCTTCCCTGGTTCTAAGTCTAGGTCCATTCATGGTATCAGAGCCAGGGTCTCGTTTTTAGTATTATCCATTCCATGCGCTTGATAGGTGAATCCAGTGCTGAGAAGACCTTTACACACCATGACAGAACTAGAGATTCTCGAAGCACCCATCTCTCTTGCTCCCTCTTCTTCCTCAGCACTCTCTGAGTTTCGTGTTTCCAATGCTTCTAAGATAGATTACCTTTATGAAGTCTCTCTTAGTGATGAAACCAAAATCTCAGAAACCCAGCTTCCTCTCATGAACCCCTACTCAGCTTTTGCTAAACCCACTTCATCTTTCTCTCCCATCCGTTCCATTCGACAATTTGATTCACCAATCCCCAAAGCAAGTAAAAGAATACGTCCAGTCCTCGAAATTCGATCGGACCCTATTCCCGCAATGTAAAAGAGTACTTTGTTACTCTCCAGATCCCTCCAGAATTTCCCAGACAATGGGTCCAACAGGGATATTCTCATGTCCACTATGGAGCTGTTCGTCTTGCTCTTACTTTTCATGGACGAAAAGGTTTACCAAAGAGTAGCAAGAATCGCTTTATTGGATACTGTGTTTTTACAATACCAGCATGCTTGCATTGGTACTGCTCGAGACCACTCGAATGCCGGAATGCAGTCTTTGTGACTTTGTATCCAAATTTCAACATAGCTCTTTCGGATCCCCAACTTCTTTCCTTTCGAAAGTCCAAGTCCAAATCACACTGGAGCACCACAAACTGCAGAATCTGTAGCTGCAACCCTCCATTACCAAATGGTTTATCGAGTGCAGAATCATGCCCTCGACCTCAACTTCAACAATGGTAATGAAGATGCGTTGTTCATCTCCATGCAGAATGACCAGGCCCCGCATCCATGTTCCCACAAATCCCGAAGGATACGTTGGCCAAGCTACTTCCTGATACTTGGATTACCAACTATGAAAAGCTACACCAAAGATAACAAGCCGTTCCGAGTCCACGGACTCGAATTCCTACGGAAAAAAGATGGAACTGTTTCCATCAAATTTGGCAAGGAAAAGGAAGAAAGTCCTTCCATCTTCCAGACCATCTTCATGATCGAACCATGTGTTCCAGAAGCCATTTCCGAACCAGATCCAAAAAGGCATGTTCAACACTTTAATAGTAATGGACAACCTGTTCATTACTATAAAGACAATCATGGTCATTGTTTTTGGGATCCCTTTTGCCAATGTTCCTACTGTATAAATTCCCCTGACGAGGTAGATCCTCATGCGAGATCTCCTCCACGACGGAAAAAGACCAAGGACAAGATATACCAAAGGTACCTGGACGGAGATTCCTCCATAGATACTCTTGGTGAGTGTGATAAATACCAATTCATGGTATCTTATGCACCTCCTCCACCACCGAGAGTCCAAGATCTACATCCCGAACATCGCGAACCACCAAAATCACCTCCACCATCTCCTCCCCAGAAAAAGCAAGCTCTCTCTCCATTCTATAAGCCAATCCTCAAATGGGCTAAGAAACACTCTTACCCCCTTGAAATTCCAGCAGAAACACCACCCACTTCTTCTATTGCCATGTTCCAAGATACTGAATTTCCTCCTCTTGTTAAGGAAAACTCTAAACTCTCATTCCCCGCTTTCTGAAGAGTTTATTGATCCACATGGTAGATATCGTCATATTCCTAAAATATCTACTCCTACAGACGTGGACGAACATGGAAGACAGAAGAAAATTCCTGCTGCTGAGGCCGTTCTAAACTGGCAATCTGAGACTCTGTTGGCACGAACAATGCCTTCAAGGCTATTGATTCCAAGATTGGAAATGTGCAACATGATCTCCAAAGATACGATGAAAGTACCAAGAAGATACTTTCTCGATTCCGAAAAAAGGCTTCATGCCTTGGAATCGGGACAACGCTTGGGTACCATTATCTTGAAAGTCCAAAGCCGTAAATAGACAAACTCAAGAAGCGATTCAACTTCTTGAAGAAGGAAGGTTCGGACCTTTCGACCCCTTAGCACCTCCCCGTTCAAATCGGGTATGTACCCCCACTTCCACAGCATCTGTTTTTGCTAACATTCCACAAGATACTTCCCGAAAGGGAATCGAGATATAAGAGAACGTCTCAAAGCTTTGAAAAAAGAAAAAGGCAAGGAGAAACAACCACCAAGAGAATCAAGCTCAGTGGTTATAAGAGAAAGGCCAGACCAGATGATGTTATCCAACCCATTAGAATCCTTTTTGAATGATCTGAGTAAACAAGCTGATCCTATTACCCAAAAGCCTGAGCCTAATCCACCAGTTCCACACATTATGCCCACAGAACAATCTTCTGATACTACATCAGATTCAGTTTCTCTTTCTTCCTCTTATTCTTCCTTTTCAGACCAAACAGTCGATTCTCCTCAAAACGTTCCACCAACTTCGCATATATTCATGGCTGATACTCCTCCAGTTATGAAATGGAATCGATTATGCTGATCCGAGTTTGGACAGACAAGTAATCCGACCCGAAATGATTCCGTCGGACATGTGTCTATGGCATCAAAACAATTCTTCTCCATTGATGATATTCCTTATCCAAAATGGCCGAAAGACTTGAAGAATTCCATACTTGGTTGAGTACACAATCCATTACCAACCATGATATGAATGATGTCCTTTACAATTTTGTTACAAGGTTCACAGAAGCCTTAAATTTTGGTGGCAAGGACTCACGTAACAAGACCGACTTACGTTTCGTTATCACCAAATTTCAGCCATGCCTTGACTTACCTATATCACACTTTTGTGGGAACTCCCGGAGATCTCAAAGAGCTAAAAAGAAGAGAATTCTTCGAAAGAAGATGCTGTTCTCTTCAGAAAAGGCATCTTGATAAGCATTATCGATTGATGCTTCAGCTCTTCTATCAGATTGGCGCAGATCCAAACTTAAAGCATGTCTTCATCACCTCTATTCCTAAGGAGTTATCACAGATGGTTGAAAGATCTTTCTTTGGAAAACAAAGAAGGATACAAGACGTTGCCATGGGAGAACTTCAAAGAAGAAGTCCATTTATGCCTTGAAGAATTATGCTTAAAGCGTCGAATGGTCCAAACTTACATCACGATGACAAGCGTCTTGAATCGCCCGCTCCCATCGAAGTTAAAGATCAAATGCTCCAAACAGGGATTGTGATGGTACTTGTGGCCATTACTCCCGGAAGAAAAAGCACTTCAAGAAGTACTCAATTAAAAAATCCAAACATGGCTCCAAGCACTTCCGGAAAAAGAAGAAATGGCGATACCTGCGAAAAAGGAAAGATCACACAGGCCATAAGAAATCAAGCCGTTGCTACATTTGCAACAAGAAAGGACATTTTGCCAAAACTGTCCTCAAGCACAAAAAGGTCGAAACCATCGATTGAAAATGAAACAGTATGTCTCTTGAAAATGATGACATTGAATCCTTATTCTCTCGCCGATGAAGAACCAACGAATGCAATGTACTCTTTGTGTCATCCCCACTTACCAAACTTCCAAAGAGACTGGGTCGACTCGAGAATCAAAGACATTTTTCACATCTCTCCTACATCTTCGAACCAAATCCCGACATATTTTCAAGTCAAACTCACCGCCCTCATTTCCCGTAAAAATCTTCACTTCAAAGTACGCCAAACCTATCAATGTCATTGCTCTCATTGATACTTTGAGCAAGTTGCTCCATTCTCGGACACTAAAGTTCTCGCCCGAAGAATATTGGACTCCTCATGTCCGATATTTCAACTCCGCTTCAGAGATACTTTCTCCACAAGTGTCGAACCACTCCGCCATCGTCCGCTTCTTCCCCCAAAGTGCTCCATAAAGGCAAAAATCTTTGGGTCAAACCTTCCCAATAAAGATTTGCTAATTGGGTGGGACATCATGACTCAGATCTCTCAACTCCGTATCATTCCTGGAAAGGGTCTTAGATACAAAAGCCAATTCTCTGAGTTCGTTGATATTCAGAGACTCTTTTCCATCCAGATGAGTTTGTTAGATCCAATCATGCAAAGGTTGTTAGATTCCTGTTCTGAATCCCACTCAGAATTCGCACAAAAATGTTCTCATCCTCTATGGGAAAATCCAGAATTCTTTGTTCGTCTCCCCTTCAAAAAAAATGAAGACATCAATCCAACAAAGGCGAGTCATGCGGGAATGAAGCCAGAACACTTGGCTTTAGCTCAAAGAGAATGCTCAGAGTTATTGCAACAAGGCCTTATTGAGGTTTCTAATTCTCAATGGGCTTGTGAAGCCTTTTATGTCAATAAGCGAGCTGAGCAAAACAGAGGAAAAATGAGATTGGTAATTAATTACCAACCTCTTAATCTTTTTCTCCAAGATGACAAGTTCCCTTTACCATCTAGAGATTCTCTCTTTAGTGGTCTATCAAAGGCCCATATCTATTCCAAATTCGACCTCAAAGCCGGATTTTGGCAACGGGCATCCACCCCGAAGACAGAGCCAAAACAGGGGTTCTCGTATCCCGAACCAACACTTTCGGTGGAAAGTCCTTCCTTTTGGCTTAAAAGTTGCCCCATCCCTTTTCCAAAAAGCCATGTGTCGCATTTTCCAACCTATCTTGTCCACTGCAGCAGTATATATCGATGATATTCTGCTCTACAGCCCTGATGAGCAGAGCCACTGTCAACTCCTTGAAAAATTTGCAGAAATCGTAAGAAGCCATGGCATTATGCTCTCTCAGAGAAAGATGAATATTGCCTAGACAGAAATAGAATTTCTGGGTATGCATCTCAACAAGGGTACATACTACCCAGGGGCCACACATTGCACAAGAACTGCCGAAGTTTCCCAAGATAACTTCACAACAAAACAAGTTCAGCAATTTCTTGGGATAATTAATTATCTCGGGGTTTTTGTCCCACACATTGCAAAGCTACTAATCCCTTTGCAATCCATGCTGAAAAAGAACTCCCGGCCTTGGGAAAAATCCGACTAAAGTCAAGCGCGAGCTTAAGGAGATAATGCGAGAATCTCCCACCATTACGAGATACCATCAACGGGCAAAAGAATTCTCCAAACCGACGCCGGTGATGAATACTTTGGCAAATGCACTGTCTGTTTGAAGAAATCGATGGTAAGAGACTCGTTTGTGCTCACAAAAGTGGAAAGTTTTCCCAAGCTGAAATGCACTACCATTCCACTTTCAAAGAAATCCTAGCAGTCAAAAATGGGATCAAAAGGTTTGAATTTCATCTCATCGGCCATCACTTCTTGGTCGAACTAGACATGGCGTCTTTTCCCCAGATGACCAAGTTTAAACAAAAACAGATTCCAAACCCTCAACTGCTTCGATGGGCTGAATGGTTTTCAAAATACTCGTTTGAAACCACACACATTCCTGGAAAGAAAAATGTCCTTGCTGACTTTTTGTCAAGACCCAAAGCACCAGCTGAGATCAACATGTACATCAAGAGGCCTGCCTTTCATATGCTCAATTATGGTGTCAAATACAAAATAGAGAAAATAAAGGACTCGCCAACCCGTAGATATCCCGAAGAGATCATTCAAGAAATCCCGAATGACAGTCTTCAAAACATGGAGACCCTCATGTGGCAATGCCACACGAGACCTTTTCGATTCAATGGAGGTTCGATTCTTTATCCTTTCGGGTTAAATTTGAATTATCCTTTTATTCATCCCCTTGTCTGGAAAGAAGATGATTTCCCTGATCAGCTCAAAACGCTATTATGGTACTTAACCAATAAGTACTTAATAGCCATTGAAATTCCCACCAGAAGATTCATTGCCAATCTCACCAGATATTCATGCTCGGAAGAAACATCGAAAAGGAATGCGATAGAAATCTTTTAAATTTTCTAAACTGGTTCTATCATCCTACATGTTGGAAACAGACTTAGAAAGAGAACTCGAACCATGACACCAAATCCCGAAGTTCACACCATCCTGTTTTTCGACGTCCATGGAATTTCTTTAGAAATAATGGCCGTATTCTCGATGCACCACTTGAAATAGAAACCACATCCTATAAACCTCACTCGAACAACCGAGAAGCCCGGATTCACAAATCTTATCCAAGATCTTTAGATATTGTGAAAACGAATATCGAGAACTCCGGAGAATCCTCTCGCCAGAAAACAAAACCATCCCCGAACATATCCGGAATAATGGACCTACTACGTGGGATCATTATGACCTAGCACCGTGGCCAAGGAAGCACTCAGCCAATACCAACAAGCTTCATCAACCCAAGACCACGAAATGACAAGCGAAGGTGACATTGTCCAGTCTACCCAAGACCCTTATGCACGTTTTGGAGGTCCTTTGTCCCAGAGTCCCCTGAAGTAAAGAGTGTGCTTTGTATTTTTGCTGGAGGGCTTCAAGGTCTTGTGGCGACAGAATTTGGTTTAGCCTTCCGGATAAGGATGCTTGGTGAGCCCAATGGGAGGCTTCTTCGCGCCCGATCTGTGTTTTCATCGCAGTATTGTCGAAAGCTTGGCCGAGGCCGGTTGGAGGGCCATGCATAGTAGGGGGTCGGGTCCAGATGTTGGGATGAGGACGAAGGTCCTTGTTCGTAGGGATTCTGGATTTTCCCATAGAGGATGAGAACATTTTTGTGCGAATTCTGAGTGGGATTCAGAACAGGAATCTAACAACCTTTGCATGATTGGATCTAACAAACTCATCTGGATGGAAAAGAGTCTCTGAATATCAACGAACTCAGAGAATTGGCTTTTGTATCTAAGACCCTTTCCAGGAATGATACGGAGTTGAGAGATCTGAGTCATGATGTCCCACCCAATTAGCAAATCTTTATTGGGAAGGTTTGACCCAAAGATTTTTGCCTTTATGGAGCACTGGGGGAAGAACTGGACAGTAACTGGAGTGGTTCTGACACTTGTGGAGAAAGTATCTCCCGAAGCGGAGTTGAAATATCGGACATGAGGAGTCCAATATTCTTCGGGCGGAACTTTAGTGTCCGAGAATGGAGCAACTTGCTCCGATCAATGAGAGCAATGACATTGATAGGTTTGGCGTACTTTGAAGTGAAGATTTTTACGGGAAATGAGGGCAAAGTGAGTTTGACTTGAAAATATGTCGGGATTTGGTTACAAGATGTAGGAGAGATGTGAAAAATGTCTTCAGATTCTGAGTCTGACCCAGTCTCACTGGAAGTTTGGTAAGTGGGGATGACACAAAGAGTCTGTTCTGTTGGTTCTTCATCAGCAGAGAATAAGGATTCAATGTCATCATTTTCAAGAGACATACCTGTTTCATTTTCAATCAGATGGTTCTGACCTTTTTGTGCTTGAGGACAGTTTTTGGCAAAATGTCCTTTCTTGTTGCAAATGTAGCAACGGCTTGATTTCTTATGGCCTCGTGTGATCTTTCCTTTTTCGCAGGTATCGCCATTTCTTCTTTTTCCGGAAGTGCTTGGAGCCATGTTTGGATTTTTTAATTGAGTACTTCTTGAAGTGCTTTTTCTTCCGGGAGTAATGGCCACAAGTACCATCACAATCCTGTTTGGAGCATTTGATCTTTAACTTCTGATGGGAGCAGGCTGATTCAAGACGCTTGTCATCTGTGATGTAAGTTTGGACCATTCGACGCTTTAAGCATAATTCTTCAAGGCATAAATGGACTTCTTGCTGAAGTTCTCCCATGGCAACGTCTTGTATCCTTCTTTGTTTTCCAAAGAAAGATCTTTCAACCATCTGTGATAACTCCTTAGGAATAGAGGTGATGAAGACATGCTTTAAGTTTGGATCTCGCGCCAATCGATAGAAGAGCCGAAGCATCAATCGATAATGCTTATCAAGATGCCTTTTCGAAGAGAACAAAGATCTTCTTTCGAAGAATTCTCTTCTTTTTAGCTCTTTGAGATCTCCGGGAGTTCCCACAAAAGTGTGATATAGGTAAGTCAAGGCATGGCTGAAATTTGGTGATAACAGAAACGTAAGCTGGTCTTGTTCTGTGAGTCCTTGCCACCAAAATTTAAGGCTTCCTGTGAACCTTGTAACAAAATTGTAAAGGACATCATTCATATCATGGTTGGTAATGGATTGTGTACTCAACCAAGTATGGAATTCTTCAAGTCTTTCTGGCCATTTTGGATAAGGAATATCATCAATGGAGAAGAATTGTTTTGATGCCATAGACACATGTCTCGACGGAATCATTTCTCGGGCGGATTACTTGTCTGTCCAAACTCTGGATCAGCATAATCTGATTCCATTTCATAATCTGGAGGAGTATCAGCCATGAATATATGCGAAGTTGGTGGAACGTTTTGAGGAGAATCGACTGTTTGGTCTGAAAAGGAAGAATAAGAGGAAGAAAGAGAAACTGAATCTGATGTAGTATCAGAAGATTGTTCTGTGGCATAATGTGTGGAACTGGTGGATTAGGCTCAGGCTTTTGGGTAATAGGATCAGCTTGTTTACTCAGATCATTCAAAAAGGATTCTAATGGGTTGGATAACATCATCTGGTCTGGCCTTTCTCTTATAACCACTGAGCTTGATTCTCTTGGTGGTTGTTTCTCCTTGCCTTTTTCTTTTTTCAAAGCTTTGAGACGTTCTCTTATATCTGATTCCCTTCTGGAAGTATCTTGTGGAATGTTAGCAAAAACAGATGCCTGTGGAAGTGGGGGTACATACCCGATTTGAACAGGAGGTGCTAAGGGGTCGAAAGGTCTGAACCTTCCTTCTTCAAGAAGTTGAATCTGCTTCTTGAGTTTGTCTATTTCGGCTTTGGACTTTCAAGATAATGGTACCCAAGTCGTTGTCCCGATTCCAAGGCATGAAGCCTTTTCGAATCCGAAAGTATCTTCTTGGTACTTTCATCGTATCTTTGGAGATCATGTTGCACATTTCCAATCTTGGAATCAATAGCCTTGAAGGCATTGTTCTGTGCCAACAGAGTCTCAGATTGCCAGTTTAGAACGGCCTCAGCAGCAGGAATTTTCTTCTGTCTTCCATGTTCGTCCACGTCTGTAGGAGTAGATATTTTAGGAATATGACGATATCTACCATGTGGATCAATAAACTCTTCAGAAAGGAATGAGAGTTTAGAGTTTTCCTTAACAAGAGGAGGAAATTCAAGGTATCTTGGAACATGGCAATAGAAGAAGTGGGTGGTGTTTCTGCTGGAATTTCAAGGGGGTAAGAGTGTTTCTTAGCCCATTTGAGGATTGGCTTATAGAATGGAGAGAGAGCTTGCTTTTTCTGGGGAGGAGATGGTGGAGGTGATTTTGGTGGTTCTGGCGATGTTCGGGATGTAGTACTGGACTCTGGTGGTGGAGGAGGTGCATAAGATACCATGAATTGGTATTTATCACACTCACCAAGAGTATCTATGGAGGAATCTCCGTCCAGTACCTTTGGTATATCTTGTCCTTGGTCTTTTTTCCGTCGTGGAGGAGATCTCGCATGAGGATCTACCTCGTCGGGGAATTTATACAAAGAGGAACATTGGCAAAAGGGATCCCAAAAACAATGACCATGATTGTCTTTATAGTAATGAACAAAGTTGTCCATTACTATTAAAGTGTTGAACATGCCTTTTTGGATCTGGTTCGGAAATGGCTTCTGGAACACATGGTTCGATCATGAAGATGGTCTGGAAGATGGAAGGACTTTCTTCCTTTTCCTTGCCAAATTTGATGGAAACAGTTCCATCTTTTTTCCGTAGGAATTCTGAGTCTGTGGACTGGAACGGCTTGTTATGCTGGTGTAGCTTTTCATAGTTGGTAATCCAAGTATCCGGAAGTAGCTTGGCCAACGTATCCTTCGGGATTTGTCTGGGAACATGGATGCAGGACGCCTGGTCATTCTGCATGGAGATGAACAACGCATCTTCATTACCATTGTTGAAGTTGAGGTCGAGGGCATGATTCTGCACTCGATAAACCATTTGGTAATGGAGGGTTGCGCTGGCAGATTCTGCAGCTTGTGGTGCTCCAAAGTGAGTCGGACTTGGACTTTCGAAAGGAAAGAAGTTGGGGATCCGAAAGAGCTATGTTGAAATTTGGATACAAAGTCACAAAGACTCGTCCGGCATTCGAGTGGTCTCGAATGCACCAATGCAAGCATGCTGGTATTGTAAAAACCTGGTATCAGAGCCACGGTCTCGTTTTTAGTATTATCCATTCCATGCGCTTGATAGGTGAATCCAGTGCTGAGAAGACCTTTACACACCATGACAGAACCAGAGATTCTCGAAGCACCCATCTCTCTTGCTCCCTCTTCTTCCTCAGCACTCTCTGAGTTTCGTGTTTCCAATGCTTCTAAGATAGATTACCTTTATGAAGTCTCTCTTAGTGATGAAACCAAAATCTCAGAAACCCAGCTTCCTCTCATGAACCCCTACTCAGCTTTTGCTAAACCCACTTCATCTTTCTCTCCCATCCGTTCCATTCGACAGCTGATTCACCAATCCCCAAAGCAAGTAAAAGAATACGTCCAGTCCTCGAAATTCGATCAGCACCCTATTCCTGCAACAGAAAAAGAGTACTTTGTTACTCTCCAGATCCCTCCAGAATTTCCCAGACAATGGGTCCAACAGGGATATTCTCACGTCCACTATGGAGCTGTTCGTCTTGCTCTTACTTTTCATGGATCCCAATTTGCTCCAATCAATATCGATTTCAACATTGTTCGTATCTCTAAGATGACATCAGCTTCCATGTCAATCTGCCATATAACTTGCACAACAGCCACTGCAACCCACAATAGCCATTTGATTTTTTTAATCCAAATCTGAGTTGACTTCTACATATTTGAGTTTGAGAGGACATCGAAGATATATAAAATTTTCTATAGAATATTTTCTTACCGCGGATTTGGTAGCATTGGGAAAATGGCCGCGGTTGGCGACGTCTCTAGCCCTCGAACGGGCAAATTGTCCATTTAGGCCGCTTCTACCATGGGAGCTAACGCGGTGTTGCAAGACGAGACGAGAGATCGCTTGGTGTTGACGTTCTCTCCTTGGATCATTCGATCGAGTTGGAAAACCTTTTGCATCAATGTCAATATTCCAAATAACTATGGGATAATTAGAAAATAAAACATAATCCCCTATGCACCTAAATTCAAGTCTCAAATAATGTTGGGGAAAAATTATCAAAATAAGTCTTAAGATTGTTGCATTTGTGCTAAATTACCTTTTTAATTTTGCTAATTTAATCCCAAACCTTTTGATGTTTTGCCAATTTAGTCAATGTAGTCAATTTTGGCCAGAAATCATTAATATGTACGTCAACCGTCCTACATGATACCGCCGGCATTGAAGTGAATAATTCTTTTGAATTTTTATTTAGTTTTTGTTTTATTCTATTTTCCTTCTTTTCTTTTGCTTTTATTGAGCTCCATGAGGAGGGGAAAGATATTAAAAATATATATCAAAATATTATTTAAAAAATCAACATTGGCGCCAATCGTCCAAAATTGGGCAAGTAAAATGAAAAGGTATGGATTCAAAAATTTAGAATTAAATTGACAAAAAATAATAATAATTTAAGATTAAATTGACACAATTGTAATAAGTAAATTATAATTGACTTATTTTAAAGGGTTAATACCTTGAAAAACCCCAAACCGGTACACATGTGACAAATTTACCCCAAACTATTTTTTTGACCATGAAAAATCCCAAACTGGTACATCCGTGACAAATTTACCCCGACTGATCATAAAAAACCTTAAACCGGTACATTTATGACAAATTTATCCCAAACTAATTTATTCGACTGCAAAAAACCTTAAACCGGTAAATTTGTGACATATATACACTCCACTAAATTGGATTAATACCACAAAAAAATTACCAAAATTGTAAATTGTGACAAACGGAGTGTAGAATTGCAAATTGGTATACTAGTTAACTGTCACGTGTCATTTAACTTAGTCAAAATTTAACGAAAATTACTAAAGGGTAAATTTGTCACAAGTGTACCAGTTTATGGTAAACTTGTCAAAGATATACCAGTTTTGGGTTTTTTGTGGTAAAAAAAATAGTTTTTAGTAAATTTGTCACAAGTGTACCAGTTTAAGGTTTTTTAGGGTATTAACCCTATTTTAAAAGCCATGAGAAATCATTATTAGGTGTTCAACATAATTCATTTGCTTTAATGTCTACTTATAATCCACTAGATACTAGCATATCAATTGTGCAATCCAATTGTAACGCACCTCGCATTGTTGATTTAAAATGCACCAAACATGGAAATGGCTGTCATTTAATGAAGTTGAGTGTGTACCATATACTATCAATACAATAACTTCTTGACAAGATTTCAATTTAGAGTTCTAGGGTGAAAGGTGGTTTTTGGAACCAATATGCTCCTGGGAAAGATGCGAAATGTGCACGCAAGCACATGATCATTCTTTTCAACGATGAAAAGTTGAAGAGTTGGAGAGTTAATAACCATTTTATTTTTGGAAAAAAATTTTGCTCGGAAATTTTTTTTTTTTTTTAATTTTGTTCTCCCGACAAATTTCTAAATATTGAAAAATGTTGGATAACTATCCAAAATTTCTATTTCTAAAATAAAAATGTATTTGATATGATCCTCAAATTTATTTGTGATTTAGAACTTCTTTTAATTTTTTAGTAATTTTATTACATTTTTCTTCTCTTTTTTCTTTTTCCTTTATCTTCTTCTTCCTATAGTCGGTCACAGCAAGGGTCGTAGGTAGCCGGTGACCAACCAGACGAGAGCCAGCAAGGTTGGCCTCGCCAAGCCCGAGCGAGGGTCCGGCAAGGTCACTGAACCTCATCTGGCCAATCGCCAGTCATCGTCATAGCCAACAACCGGCTAGGAGAAGAAGAAAAGGAAGAGAAAATAAAAGAAAATAAAAGAGAAAAAGATTTGGGTTTGATTTCGGAGTTGTTTCCGGAAATAAAGAAGTAATTTTTTTTTTATATATTTCTTGATTCTATTACAAATCTTTACTAAATGGATTGTTGTTGTTCTTTTTTTTTTTTTTTTTTTTTTGGCAAATAAAAGAATAAAACCAAACACTGTTTAGCATGTTACCAAACAAACCTTTTTGGATCAAAGTTACAAAATTCAGATAATTAAGAATGAGCGGAACTTCGAGATATGGGCATCACTTCAAGAAGTTATTGAGTTTAGGAATATTTTGGAATCGAGTCATGTGTGAGAAATTATCGAGATATGGGCCCCACTTCATAGGGAATTTTGGAATTGTCCCTTCGAAAAGCAGTAGACTTCATGCTTCATAATGTTTCCTTGTGCAGCAAAGCTAAGCAGGTCCTATTCACACGTGCACATTTGATGATGGTTTTATATAAAAGAAAACTAGATACAGGAGACATGAACATACAAAAGTAATTATGATTATGATGCAAGAGATATTCTCGTGCCTTTATCCTAAACAGTGACGGACAAAGTACACGAGAATAGGCTGTGTTGTGCAACAACTCCTCAAATAAACTTGACCATACAAAATCCCAGATTGAGGGCATGGAAAGCCTGGCTAAATAGCAGAACTCAGTTGCTATAAAAGAGCCAAGCGAACTGAAATTGCGAGATGATAAAGATGCAAGATTTCACGCCTGACTAGACTCCTTCATTTTTATGCAACAGAAACTTCACAAGATGGAGAGCACCGCTTCCACAGCTCCAAAATGCTGGCGTTCACAAACCGGCAAATTGTGGAAACTGACTTTTGTTTCCCCCTCTAGGATCGCAAAAGATGGCAATGTTCCTCTGTTTTGATGAGACCCTGATGCTTGATTTCGTCTATTTTCCCACTTCATAGAGGGGAAGCAATCGGTTCATTCATTGAGAAGAACTGAAAACACCATTAAGCGAAGGGACCCAAATCATTGAAAAGTATAGATAGAAGGCAATGACGTCCCATTGTAATATATAGCCACTTTTAGGATGCAGAACGGAAAAATGAAGGCATTTTCTTGTAAAAAGGAGAGTAGCATGGATAATGCTTCGCATTTCAAAATTGACAAATTTTTTAAAGGGGGAAAAGATACAAGAGATCTGTTTTAGTCAATGTTACAATTCATGAAAGAGCATAGAAACTCTTCATCACTTGTTGGGACGTCATAAGCGATTCTCAACAAAATTTCAGAAACCATCCACCTTTTGAGAAAGCTTGATCATGACCGGTACGTCCTAATATCACATCATCCTCGACTATATAATAGATGGTTATGTCAGTGCCTCACACCGAGTCCTTTACTCCAAAAGCATCTGCAAGATTGAAGTTCAAGTTGCCTCTCATGGTTTTGCTCCTGCCCATTCCACTATCACCCTGTCTCATCATAGCAGCGAACTCCCCATAATCTATTCTGCCATCCTGCCAAACACCATTGTGTGTTAGATCAGTTGAGGCAAGTCCAGGAAAATCACCATAGAAGCTAGCATAGGGTGCGGTCACAATATGCCTTGGATAGTCAAGCATCAAAAGTCTATTAAGTCATGAAAATGAAAGGAAACTAACAAAAAGAGCCATTAGCAACGCATCAAATCTCCAAACAAAGAAAAGGTACATAGAGTTTAAAAGAAAGATCAGTCATACGATATGGCATAATCAACATAAATGCTCCCCTGAGAAGATTTTTAACTACAGGAAAAGGTACACACCAATCACATAAAAGTTCAATCATGCACCGCTCAGGTTAAAGTTTCCTTCTTAAGGTACATTTCCCTCACACTGCTACACTGGATCCCTACCCACAGTTAAGATTTCCACCACAAAAGCAATAAAACATTCTCATCCCTATTCCCTGTCCTTAAGATCATTTATTCTTGAAGTCATAAATTACTTAACAACTGCTCAATACAAACTCCCATCTAGAAACATCATTTGATGTGAATGGTACCCGTCTTTATGGCCTGAAGATTGAATCCCCATCACTGGCCTCAAAAGGTAGATGGAGTTGCCGTCAATCTGCCTTAAAGATGCATGAGGTGACCATTTAATGTCTATGTAACTGAAGTGTAAGCTTTTCCATCATGTGCAAGTCAGTTTCATTCAAGCTTGAAATTGCTAATGATGCTTCTCTGATATCTATGGATAACATTGATTTATAAAGTTGTGCCCTAATGATTACTTCATCAAAACCTTGAGGGAAAATCTTATATTTGAGCTTTGGAATTTTTTTCTTGGCTTGGGGTGTGAGGAGTAAGGGGGATTTCTTAATAAAAGGTCCACCACTCTCCCCTTATATTTATATGTGGGGATACTGAATATTTAGTAAGAAGCCAACCAAGATGGATCATTGGATTTAAGGCGATAAAAAAGGATCTGAGTGAAACACTATCACCATAGCAATCTAGCATATCAAGTGGAACACAGTGCCTTCCTCTCCTGGAAGGTCTGTATACAAGGTCACCTCAAACGATCTCTTTCTTCTCCATATTATAGTAAAAATCAAACCAGAATCTTTTGGAGATCATTTCAACAGAACAAATTGATAAATCGTAAGTTCAACATTTTATTAAGTGATCCAGAGCTTCTGCTTACAGTGAGTCCATCGAATATTTGGTTTGTTTTCTGGAAGAAACAAAGGAGAGCTTGTATAACATAGGCCTCGCCTTTTCTTCACTAGAGATGGAATGATTTTTCCAGTATCATGATTGACACCAGTGCAGGCTTCACATCAAAGAGATATATCGCAATAATTTTCGAATGTGGGTTTGCAGCAGACATTTGGTGCCTTTTTCAATAGTAATTAAAACAAGCAGACAAATCTGGAAGAGAATGACTATACTACCTATCAGGGAAAGGTAAAGCTTGAAAAAAGAATCATGAGTAACTAGAGATACTTACATTGTCTTGGTCAATTTCTTTGATTATCTCATCAAGATGAACGTCGCCAAGACCGAATTCTTTACAAGCTTGCTGAAGCTCATCAGTAGTGATATAACCGCTACCATCTTTGTCAAAGTAAGAAAAAGCTGCTACAAGATTCTCCTCTCTCTCCATCTTATTTAGATGCAATGTGGCAGCAAGAAATTCGCCATAGTCTATTGTTCCGCTGTTGTCAATATCAGCCTGCCAACCAGCAAGCAATGTGTCTTAATCAAATCATATTTGAGGTAACCAACCATATCTGCCAACTGGCTTACCGCATCCATAAGATCCCTGATCTCAGACTCCATAAGATTAGAGCCTACTCTCTTCAATCCGTCCTTTAGTTCCTCGAATGTTATGCTGCCACTGCTGTCTGTATCTATCATTTTAAAGAGCTCTTTCAAGCCCCCAATTTCTTCCTCCGAAAGTCTTTCTGCTATTACCTGTAAAGAGGAGTCGATAGGACAAATATCAGTATGCAACAATAACTCCGATCACGGTAATAATATCCAAAAATTGAAATGATACAGAACAAGAGATGTCAAGACATGACTTCTATCATGAGAGATCAAAACCATATGAAGTTATGATTACTTCATCACTTCCCAAGAAAGTGGATATTATTCACCTGTGGAACGTCAGATGATGACGAGAAAATCTCATCTACTGACAGCAGATGGTGGCACTTTCTTATAAATGGAAAATATTTGAGAGGAGTGTCAAAGGGGATAAAATGTCCATCTTCCCAGTAAATTAGATAATTCACTAAGACTGCTGAAAGAGTACCACAAACAGTAGCAATAGACAGTAGATTTTTTCATAAATCGCTATCAGTTATCATATTCCAGTAGTAGTCGACTGGATGTGAGTTTAAAGCATTCTCTACACATCTACATCAAGAATGATGCACTTTCTGCTATTAACAAAATACACCATTTGTTAGAGTAGATATTACCGTGCAGGGAAATACCAAAGCAATTTGATATACCATAAGATTCGACAGACTAAAATGTTAAAACTAAAAAGTTGCAATTCAACAACAAAAACGACAGCTAGCACCACTGAATCTCCTTGCGCTTATTGAAATCAGCCATGAGGATCCCCCTGTTTACTTCACTCTATTTTTTGTACAGTCTATAAAAGTCCAAGAATTCAAAATCTTGTCAGCCACGTCCTTTCAAGCTTTCCTATCCTGTTAATATACATATGTTTTTTGGTGTAATGTTGAATGTACATTATAGTATTTAAAAGGTGCTATTTCGCATGCCCAGACCATCTCAACTAGCTTCTCTTCTATCATCTTACCTACATTGAACATAGATAAACTTTTCCTCAAAACCAATCATTATGAAAACACATTATTGCAAGGGTTGAAACACAAAAGCAAGACCGACTCAAGAGTAGAAAGAGTTGCAGATTAGGTAGAGTCAGATATCTTGCAGTTGCCAAAGGTTAAGCTCAGAAAACATCACTGGGGAGATTGAAATCTATGAAAGGAGAAATAGGATAAATCTGAAAATTGCAATAAAATTTAAAAGCAATATTCTGTCAGAACTACCATCAGTCATGAATTCTATCAGTATCAGACGCTTGATTGTCAGATCCAACAATCTTTCCCTACTTGATTGTCATTTTCATCAGTTGAATGCAAACTCCAACTTATTATATGGCAATAGACTACCAAACATTCAAAGTTTGCAACTTAAACTTGATTTATGAAACTCATAACTTCCATAGAAGTTAAATAGCAAAACATATTGAAGAGTGAGTACTTATCATCCACAACATACACGCAATGCCATCTTTTTAAGTTTGTTCATGGCTGAGAACTGCTTCAGACGTGACAAAACAGCTGAATCGAGAGGTTTGTCAGGGGCAACTCTGTCATCAACAATCCATGGGTGACCTGACATAAAATATAATGCTGTTATTACCAAATGGAGCAGGAGTTGCAACCAAAGAGGACATTGATTAAACACGCTTTCTGCCCTAAAGGAACAAAATAAAGGTCCTGGAGAGAGAGAGATCCAATAATTCTGGGGATTGATTTACAAGGTAACAAACGCCAAATTGCCTTTTAAGTGGAACATGGATTTTGCAAACTGAACTGAATGCTTGAAGGCTTACAAAAGAAAAAGGGACAATGCAGAAACAAGTCCATGGCTCCATGTCAATGAAACAACTTACACAGAACTTCATGGGCGGTTAATCTCTTCCTAGGGTCTCTTTCAAGCATCTTCTTTATCAGATCCTTCGCACTGTCTGAGATGCTAGGCCAAGGATCAGAGGCAAAATCTAATTTTCCTTGCAATATCTGTCTGAAGATCCCAGATTCAGTTTCTGCATATGTATCAAGTTCAACGGTGGAGTAAGCAGATGATATAATAGAAATTAGAAGGAGCATATCTGCAACATTTTGCATTGTATTATACCTGCCCAAAAGGGTGGAACTCCACTCAGTAGAATGTAAAGGATTACACCAGCACTCCATACATCTACTTCTGGTCCATAATGCTTACGCAGAACCTCTGGCGCAACATAATATGGACTTCCAACAACATCAGAAAAAGCTTCTCCTGCAAAGAGAAAAGACCACAATTGGTGAGCGTGTGTATATCTAAGAAAAGCTAATAGTTCTTTGACGGTATAGCCAAAAGGCCAATCAACACACTAGTGAGATGTGAGAAAGTGCTAAGGGCTAAGCAGATCTCAATATCTCATCAGAAGGTTGGCATGCTAAAAAAGCAAAATTAAAGACGACTCATTTAAGAAAAAGAGCATAACTTAATATTTGGAGAAAACAACAGACATCATATAAAGTTTTCTTCACAGCATCAATCACTGGCTGAGACAGTATGTCTAGTCATATCTTTCATGCTGCCATTTTTATGGTACGTCATTTCGAGATAGTTATAGAAGTCAAATAAAGATAAAGGGACCAGTATTCAGCTTCTTTCTACCATAATAGAAGAATTGGTACACTACGGTACTCAAAACCAGTATCCGGCCTCTCACTAATTTGATCCACATAAGCAGTTTAAAAAGTAATTGGGAACTACAATACCTCTACTTCTTTTATCTCTTTGCTATATATTCAGCCCTCTTCTCCCACCATAAACTCACCCTCAAAAAGCCAAAACCATAACTAGCATATTATGCAAAAACCATAAAGCATGATACAGTTACAAATATCTAAGCACAAGGCAGTAGCACATTTCGAGCTAATAGCATCTCCAACGTAGGATTTGTGCCATTTACGGAACATACAGAGAGTTTCAGAATCCATGAGAATTAATGTAGTCATTTTGCACTTGGATATGGTGACTCCAAAAAACAATAAAAGCATGCAAGAGCCTCCAAGAAAAAATATGCGATTTGGAGTATATATGTGAACTCTAAAAGACTAAAAAAATTGCACGATTCCATTCGTATCAATAACAGCTACGAAGTGAAGCTCCCTGCAAAATATAGGTTCTTATAGGGCAAAATCACACACAAAGTACCACATAAATACAACTAAATGTGCCATTTCGAGCACGCATCCAGCCTTCACATTCATGCGCGCCAAATGGTAGGTCGTAACCGCGTATTGTAACTTATAAATTCAATACAGATGCCGTCAGATGCAAAATAGATTAAGTCACATATGCCTACAGCATTGTGGTCAGTCTTTCTACAGTTGGCAAGTGCACATATCACCCTATAAGATCGAGACAAGCAAAGCACAAAATGGTGTCAATTCATTCAGTGCGCTTCAGGCAAATATGGAGCCTCACACTACATCCATATTCTCTTTCCACAACCAAATCAGAAGCTTTCCTCTCCCCAAAAATAAACAACCTATCTTCCTATCAGCATCATCATCATCAAGCAAGAGGCTACCCTTTGGAGATTTGATCATTGGAAGGATAGCCAAAATTTAGAAAATGTCAGACAAAAAGGCAACAGAAGAAAACCCAAACTCCTTCTCATAGAACAAATCCATCAATCTTTACCATGACAGAACTGTATCCCCAATCTTCACGACAGACCCTACAAGCAGCACTACTATTCCCGGTTAAAGAAGGCAATCTGCCCAAGAAGTGCTTATCTATCTTGATCAATCTTTCCCAAAAAAAAAAAAAAAACATCAAGAAACAATTACCAATGGGCCGATAAGCAAGTACCCAAAATCAGTCAATCCAGCATTTTCCAATTCGATCGCAACGACACTAAGAAAGCAAATAGCAAAAACCTCCCCAACCCCCCATTTAACCCACCTGGCTTATAGAAGACGGACAACCCGAAATCGGTGGCCTTGAGCTTGGCATCGTCGTCGGGCGTATCGAACAAGAAATTCTCGGGCTTGAGGTCCCGGTGCATGACCCCGAGCGAGTGGCACGCCTCGACGACGCCCACGATGGTCTTGATCAGCTTGGCGGCCTCGCGCTCGCTGAAATGCCCCTTCTGGATGATCCGGTCGAAGAGCTCGCCCCCGGCGCAGAGCTCCATGACGATGTGGACGAACATGCCGTCCTCGTAGGTGCCCTTGATCTGGACCACGTTGGGGTGCTCGGAGAGGTGGTGCATGATCTGAATCTCCCTCCACACGTCCTCGTAGTCCTCCCGGCAGAGCAGCTTCCGCTTGGGGATCGACTTGCAGGCGTACAGGTTCTGGGTGGCCTTGTGGGTGCACAGGTACGTGGTCCCGAACTGCCCCTGCCCCAGCTTCTTCCCCAGCAAATAGTGGTCCCTCAGCCGCGGCGTCTGGTACGGCAGCACCGCGCTCGCCGGCTTCGTCGGCGCCGGCGCCGGCGCCGATTGCGACGGCGGGTCTTCCTTCTTCTTCATTGCCAAGAAAGACCGGACCTTTGCGGGGGTCTGTAAGGGAAACCGAAAGGAACTTAACTCCTCCCTCTCTCTCTCTCTCTCTCTCTCTCTCCTGGATCTCTCTCTCTCTCTCTCTCTAAAATGCGAATCGCAAATAGGGAAAGATCCCGCTTTGCTACTTCTCTTCAGTCTCCCGTTGGCCGCCCGTCTCCCTGATTGGCCGCCGTCGTCTTCACCGGTTCGCTTTTTCTTCTTGAAGCTCTCTCCCCTGTTTCGCTCATTAAAAGATTAGATGGCGAGATCGACAGGTCGTCCCGCCCCCACTCGCAGCCGCTGCGGCTTTTTGTTGAGGATTCGTGTGTGGAGAAGTTCTCCTCCTTTACGTTATAATTTCCGGGGAGGAAAAAGAAGTGATTTTTTTCTTTATTTGTGTGAATATCATCAGAGCAGAGCAGGAAGGCAAAAAAAAGTCCTCCAGATGACCCCAAAGGAAACTCGCCTTTTAGCATTATTTGAGCCTTTTTTGACCTTATTAGGATGTACAGTAGGAATGGCTGTTCGCTTGAATAGTCCCTTTGTCTTTTGCGGGGTAGGAATCGAATTGAGAAATCGCCTTATCTTTCGAGCGGAGATATTGGTGGAAATTTGGCATATGAAGAACGAGAAACTCGAATAAAAATTTGAATCGAGAAAAAAAGGAGCATCCAGCACGCACTCACTTCACCCACTTCCCGTCCCGTTAAAGCGCGTACTCATTAATGACCAGCTTGACTTTGCCATCGAAAGTCTTGCTTTAGGCTCCTGTTGGAGTCAATGTGGAGGCAAATTTGGAAAATCTGCTCATCTCCAGAAGATGGTGGTGGTTCGTCTTTGATTGATATGGCGGGGACGGCCAACTTAAAGACATGACTGAAATGTGTAGAGTCCAATTGTTTTTGACCAGTCCAAACGTTTCTCGTTTCGGATATCGTGCCAACAGCTTTGAACGCGCGACCACCGATTGAAGATTTTGCGTGCCTTCTTTTGCCTTTGCATAATTTTCCTTAGGGAGGGGAGAGTGAGAGAGAGAGAGAGAGAGAGAGAGAAATAGAAAAGCTCGTGCGAACCGCAAATGAAGCAAAGAAAGAGGAATTTTCATAACCAAAATGTGAGAGAAGATAAAGGTCTTCAAATGAATTCGATCTTTTTAGTTTAGACAAGCTCATCAACCTAATGTGAGTAGTCCACAACCATATTCCCGATGGTATCGCATTTCTAGGCACAAGAAAGAACCGATGAGAATATTAGAGGCAGCCACATAGCAGGCGAGAATGTATTCAAACAGTCATGACTCGGGCTTCACGGTTAATTTAACACAGCTCATCCTTGATTTGACAAAAATAATTTACCCTCCCTAGCTAAGGAGACAAAGTCAGGCGTGCTCCTTTCGAAATCATCCTGTTATAAAAAGTTCCGCACCTTTGTCCAACAACTGTACGGCACATTATTTTTCGTTTCTTCGTCTCGAATCGTATCACCAAAATCTTGACAGATTCCATCAGAGGGACAAGGCATGTGCACCGACTGCATCGACCACGCGCATAGATCCTTGTCCTCTTGTCCTCAAACTAGGAGAACCAGCTTAGTTTATGCGATACTCTGTTTTTAATCTTTTCTTCCAAAAAACCGCTTAGTGTAAATCTCATCGCTGATGGCTTCGCTTCAAGTCCATCATCATTTTAAGCGTGACCTAAAATAATCCTTAAATCCGGAATCCGACGCCTAAAATTCCTCGTCAAAGTAGGTCACATGGCACTGGGAAGGAAGAAGAGTACACGCTTTGTCCTATACAAGCATTCTTTAAAGAAGAAAACAAAGAAATCTTGTACCCGGCAAAATGGAAAAGGGAACCGGTGCGCAATACAAAGCGTGCCAGAAAACTTCATAGGTGACTAACCTCACGTGATCAAACACCATTAAACCAATTCCAAATTGCTTTAGTGGGACATTACTGAGTGTGAGCATGAGTAAAATGTGTTTACAGCATCATGCTCATCGTCTCAAAGTCATCCCTTCAACTGCGATGCAAAGCAAAACCCGGTAGGCCAAGCACAAAAGCAACCAGTCATCTAATTAAGGAACCGACCAAGCAGACTACATCATAAACAGCAAGACTACGCACAAAGAGAGAGAGAGAGAGAGAGAGAGAGAGAGAGAGAGCAAGTAATATGTCCAAAGATTATTGGTACTATAGAGCATGACCTGTATCACACTTATTTACATAAAACATAACGGCAAGGAAATTTAGCATTGTGTGGCTTGATATAGAAAGGTCATTCGCTCCGCTCTAGTGGAGCCTCCCAGGTCCCGAGTGCAGCTGGAGTTTCATGTTTGGAACCACCTGAAGAACACCTGGCTGGTCTGCAGAACACAAAGAAAGCATAGTAGTGTAAGCATAGCTTTGTAAAACAAGCAAGATAATCATCAGCAAGGATGGGAAAATGGAGTTCTGATACCCTAGTCCAACAATAACAAAATGAAGGGCAGTCTTTGTATATTGACTGCAAGAAGCTTAGCAGTCATACATCACTAATCAAGACTTGCTGTACCGCCTTGGCCATAAAAATGAAACCACATACCCAACAAGACAAACAGAGAATTGATATTAAATTAAAAAGTAACATTAACAAGTTTTCCCCCTTAGACCTGCCAAACACATATTATTTCCTCAGCAATTGTCAGCAACAGAATCGTACTAGGGACTCCAGCAAGTATCCTGCCTTACCTTCTTCCCTTGTAAATTTCATTAAATGCATGAAGCAGCTATTTCCTATAGCCCAAAATTGGGAGATTGTATAGTCACTTGCACCAACAAAATCCCACCAAATACCCAAAAAACATGTCGTTAAATTGTTAAAAACCAGTTGCTCTGTTTCTCAAGCACAAAATTCAAACAAAAGGCAGAAGTCAAATCAATGCTTTGTTCTACCACTTAAAGCATCTTCTACCAGGACTCCTTGTGAAGGCTACTACAGTGGGTGTGCAAACACCCTGAGTTTACCAACTCAAAAATCATACAAGATTAAAATATAAGAATTTCTCAGGTGCTGAGACCAAAAAAACAGTATTCTTATTCAAGACAGAGCAGGGGAAGAAAGAGCTTCCAAAGGCTACTTCAAGAACTAACAAGAGTCATGGGCAAAGCTTTTGCTGGGAGAAGCAAAACTGAAATTTCCACAAGTGAAACCACATATAAAACCAAGGGCTGCAATCAGCATTATGCTTTTTAACAGCATGAAGCCAAAATAATCCGCAATGCAAACTCTACAGCTGATAGTATCAATCAAAAGGTATCATTTCATACAGGGCAAGCAAAGACATATCTATATATGATGTTCTAAACACTGCCATTAGAGCAATATCAATCTAACATCAGCAGAATGAAGTTCTTGTCGTCAACATAAACAATGAATAGCAGCCATTCTGTGGCATCTTGTTTAATCAAAGGGCACCAAATCAAAGCATACGAATAGCATGCCAAATAGAGCAGGTTAATGTGTTACATAATTCCAAATTAGGATATTAATGGCACAAAGATTTCGAATGATATAGTAATCATAAGAACTACCAGATAAACATCTGTTCTCTCATTGGAATGAATCAAATCAAGTCTTTCAGGCACATCATCTACCTGTTGCATGACATTTTCAATCATGTAGCCAGTACACTACGCAACAGGTTCAGTAGGTACAGTATCTACATCTAAAGTTCACATGATGGATAATTTGATACATCTAAGAACAAGGTCTCCACCAAAGGAACCCACCCCAAAACCAGAGATATAACTCACTAGTTCAGGATTATATTATTCAAAGCTTACTCAATTGAGACATGCATGGGCAACTACTATGATATAGATAAATTCAATGGGAATTTGAATTATATAATCAACGCAAAAATCGATGGGCAGGGCAGTGCAATGAGGACAAATGATGTCGACAGCAATTAGGGAATCTTGACATCCACAATAGTCTATGGTCACAAATAATTACTACGTAACAACAGTGTTGACATTGTGAGGCCACTATCGTCCATCATTATCTCAAGGGGAAGAGAAAGAGGGAACCTTTAGTGACTTATTACAATCTAATTAGTAATCAAGTCACTCAAGATGACATCTACAACAATAACAAATTCACTAGGCCACCTCGGCTATGACAAGAACTTAATTTCCACCAAATCAGCAAAGGTAAAGCAGCAAACAACTCCCAAAAGAAATGATTCTGCTCCCCAAATAACAAACTAGAAAAAAAAGAGACGAACGAATTGTGATATTGCCAACATTTACATCCCAGAACTTATCTAAAGCAAAGGAAGTCCAAAGAAACCACAATCCCAAATTTTTACAGCTCCTCCATAACCTTGCCAATCACGACTAGAAAGAGAAATTAAGCATTGACTCGAGAGAGGCAAAAGACCAATGCAGCTCATTCTTCCACAAATAAACTATACAAATCCAATTCATTAAGAGACAAAAGAAGATAAGAGAATGGATGGGGGGGACGACAAACGATGGCAAAGTAAAGTAAACTTACTGGAGAGCTCAGCAACCTGCTCCGGGGTGAGCTTAGCAGAGAACCCGGTGGCGGCGTTCTTATACACATACAAAAGCGACTCCTTGGCAGCCTCTTCACTGAATCCACATGCAGACCAACGTTAATTCCAGGAAGGAAAGACGAATTCTAGGAGAAAAACCTAAACCCTAAGAACAACATCATAACTAGGCTCCGAATCGATGTTCCGTGCCTCAAACCAAAAGCGACTGAACAGCAAAACAACCAATCCAACACAATACGATGCAATATCGCGCGAACCCATCATCATTCCCTCAAATTCAACCTCGGTCATTTGCAAAAACACAATCGATCACGCGATCTCAGAGAGAGAGAGAGAGAAAGGAGATGGACCTGCCGAGGACGGTGGCGAGGGTGCGGAGGTGGAAGGCCTCGGGCTCGTCGCCCTCGGGCTTCTCGGTGTAGACGATGTGGACCTCCGCCTTGGACGGCTCCCCGCCTTCGACGGCCACCTCCCGATCAGCCATGGAAACCGCGAGCGACGAGGAGAAGATCGAGATCGATAGCAAGAGGATGGAGAGCGGCGCGACCTTGATGATTCTCGGCATGTCGGGGGCTTCGATCTCCTCCGCGTCGCCCTTTATATTGAGACCGAAACACAGGATCGTCTCGATTTCCTGCGTGAATTCTTAGGAACGAAGCTATCACGAATTCATCGGATTGTCCCAAAACCGGGAAAACGCGCGCGTGTGCCGTTGCCGTCCGAGCATTTTTCGAGGGCGAACTGTACGCGTGGCCGCACGGCTGAAGGACACGTCAAAGCAATGCATGGGTTTTTTTAATACAATTTTTTTAAGTCGAAAAGGCCTCCTCGTTTCGCAACCAGGCCTTTGAAATTAAGTTGATGAGTTTCTGGACATAAAATAATCTCGAAGAGGCTTGAAAGAAAGAGGGTTAGACAACTGATTAGAAGAAAGGGCCGGCTTGGGATGGGCTTTGACAATTCAGTGAACCAGTTGATCGGCCTCGCAAGAGCAATGGGCTGCTTGGACATACCTGAGCTAGGCCGAACATCTTTTACAATCCTCAATCTAGGCCTGCAAATTAGGTCTCTTAATGACAAAATAAAAATAAAAATTAGGTCTCTTCCCCATATACGATAGAGCATCAATTAAGGAAGGGATTTCTTCATTGATCTGGGAAAATATTGCCTACAGAGCATGGACTAATCAAAATCCACTCATCGGGCGACACGTGTCTCCCGGTGTCATGCTGGAATCAGAGCTGATCTTGGAAAATAGAGAAATTCTATTCTCTCTCCTATTGGGGCCACCAGAGATCCATGTCTATTTTTCGATCAATTTGAAAAGGCAAAGCTTTCTCTCTACAAGAAAACATCATCTGGGCCCCCACCAAATCCTTCCTCCCATAATTAATTTGAAAAGAAGCGAGGGACTTTCTCTCTCTCTCCATTTTTTTGTTCCACTCTCGCATGGTCGCTCTACTCTTTGCCCTTTCTCCGACGGATGACGAAGCTCGCCATTAGATGTGTTAAGGAAATAAGAACAACTCAGCCAACGCAGAGTGACTACTTTGCTGTCACAACTTCAACAAAGGAAGATAATGAAAGTGAAAGGGCTGCATCTACTGTCACAACTTCAACAAAGGAAGATAATGAAAGTGAAAGGGCTGCAGCTATTGTAAAGATCAGAGGAAGTATAGCACAAAGCAAAGCACACAAGTCAGGGGAGACTATTTGACTAGGAAAGCCACGTCATGAAGTGAGTCGGTGATGAAGACCTCAATTTACACGTGTGCTGTTATTCAGTTTGCTTTTCTGTTTTTAAGTTCTATTTTTTCTTTTTCTTCTTTTTGAGAAAAGTCTTCTTAGCAGCTTCGCTGAGTTCAGAAGATAGAGTGAGAAACAGAGCACGACATTAAAAGCGTGCTCTGTGATGTACAGTATATATTGTGTAAATACAGAGAGAGAATAAAGTTTCATAATAATTCTTCAGTCTTCATTCATCTTGTTCATTTTCACATGGTATCAGAGCATGGTCGATCATCCTTATTGGATAGTTTGCATGAGCATTTGATCGCTTGTGAAATTAAATCGAAGGTGCTATAGCTGCAGAAGTGGTTCTCTGCTCGCCAAATCTGGTCCTCTGATTGCCGGATCTAACTCAATCCGAAGCCGACGGCAATCGCAGTGACAACGGTGGCGAATCTGGTTTGGCGGATCATCCTTGGAAATCGAAGACTGATGGTCAGGGATTGCAAGGGGGCTCTTAATTGCTCTCGGTTTCGGTGGTTCTGAGGGTTTCTCGGCGGATCTCTCTCTCGGTTTGGGGCAAAGATCGGCGACATCAGTGATATCGGCCGCGGCGGTGACAGCAATTCCTGCTCTGTGGCTCGATTCGGCTCTCCGCCGGTGGTTCTGAGGGTTTCTCAGCGGATCTCTCTCAATTTGGGGCGAAGATCGGCGACATCGGTGATATCGACCACGACGGTGACAACGATTCCCGCTTTGTGGCTCGATTCGGCTCTCCACTGGATTTGCTCTCTTCTTCTCGATCGCTCTTGAGGATCAGTGTCACTCGAAGCGCGAAACTCAGCGTCACTTGATCGGGAGTTTGAAGGTCTCGACTCGGCTTTGAGGGTAGAGATCTGAGGCCGATTAGCAGTGGTTATAGCAATGGCGGTGGCTTCCGTTTCTCTAGTGATTTCTCGTTGAGGGACTAAATTCGATTTGGACTCCCCTATTCATCCACTGAAGTTGCAGATTCAACCGAAGCCACTTCTCCAGCACCACCAGCTTCGCAGTCACAGTAAGTGCTATGTTCATCCCTAATTCGCATGCTTTATTTCTGCTGAAGGTAGACACCGAGTGCTCGATTACTCCTGTATGAAATCCAGTGATGTTCAAGTCTCTGTGATAAGTCTGAACTTCACTGATCGCAACAAATCAAAGTAGCTATTGATCATTCTCGTTTGTTGATTTGGAGATTTCAAAGTGTTTTAACATCACCATTATCGTCTTCTTCAAAGCTGTGAGAACATGAAGATGGCAGCAAGAACACAGAAGTACCATTTCCCAATACATGTCAATATTTCCAACTTTGTCACAATCAAACTTGCTGAAGATAATTTTCTGTTATGGCAAGCACAGTTTCACAAATTTCTTCGAAGCCAAGAACTTTTTGGCTTCATTAATGGTGAAATTCCATCACCTCTTCGAATGTTACAGATTGAAGTTGAAGGGTGTGAAACTAAAGCTATAAATCCAAATTAGACAGATTGGATAAAAACTTATCAGCTTGTATCATCATGGATTAGTGGAGCTGTATCTGAAAACATTCTGAGCTTGATCATTGGCTTAGAAACATCCTATGAGGTATGGCAGGCACTTCTTAATCGTTTTACACAGAAGTCAGTTGCTAGAGAGTTGAACTGAGAGGAAAACTACAAGCCTGCCAGAAACGAGATCGTGTTCTTTCTGTTTATCTCAAAGAATACAAATCCATCTGTGATCAGCTGAATGCTATAGGAAAGCCTGTAGATGAGATAACCAAAATGTTTGGTGTTTTGGAAGGACTGGGTTCTGAGTATGAAAATTTTTGAACTACTATATACTGCTTGAAACCTCAACCAAAATATGATGAGGTAATAGCACAATTAGAAAGATTTGAAACAAGATTGCAGAACTATTCCAGGAACCAATATAACCCCAATCTAGCTTATTTTGGACAAAGACAATCTGAAATACAGCAAAAAGGAAACACTGACAGAGAATATATCCCTCAAAACTCTGGTTTTGCAGTTCAAAGAAGCAATTACAGAGGGGGACGTAACTATGGTCGAAGACGTGCTACTAATGGTAGAGGTCGTGGTTATGGATATTTTGAAAGAAGTCAGAACTACAGAACAAACACCTTGATTCAGGATCAAGGGGATCAGCAGCTTAGACAAAAAAATGACTTCCCTGGATCTAGTCGGGGGTTTCGACCATATGCAAGTTACTCATAGAGGTATCAAGACATCAAAACTTATCCATCTTCGACTCTAACCTTCAATAAACATCTGCAGGATGAGAAAATAACAGGAAGTGCTCGACTGGAGTGCCAAATTTGTAAACGTCTAGGACATGGCGCACTTCACTACTGGTATCGATTTGATAACTCATATCAAGCTGAAGATATTCCAACAGCATTGGCAACGATGCATCTCGAGGATCCAAAAGGAAATGGGTGGTATCCAGATACTGGTGCTACAGCTCACATTAGTGCAAATCCTGGTATTCTTCATACTCTCTCTAAGTATAGTGGAACCTATACTATCATGATAGGAAATGGGTCATGTCTGCCTATTACTTACATTGGCGATACTTTGTTAAATACTGAGGACAACTCATTACCTCTTAATGATGTATTGATTGTTCCAGAAATAAAGAAGAATCTTCTCTCAGTTTTTAAACTAACAGATGACTATCCTTGCTCATTTGTCTTTGATAAAACTTGTGTCTATGTAAAGGACAATCACACCAATACAACAATGAAGCTCGGAAGGAAAATTAGAGGACTTTACCAAGTGGACTCACAAACTACAGAAGCATTCTTCACTCAAAGACACAAAGATGTAGCAGAAGATGTGTGGCACTAGAGATTGGCTCACACAAACTCGAAAATAGTAAAGTATCTACAGAATCAGAAGTTGATTTACTGTAATGCAACAACACAGATTATATGTAGAAGCTGTAAAATAGCAAAGAGTACAGCTTTACCTTTTCCTTTATCAGACACTACATCCAATGTTCCTTTAGAAAAGATACACCATGACATTTGGGGTCCCTCACCAATTAGTTATTTTCAGAAATTTAAGTACTATGTCATCTTTGTAAACAATTTTTCCCGCTATAGCTGGCTGTATCCAATGAAGCTGAAGTCAGAATTCTATGATATCTTTGTTGAGTTTTAGAAACTAGTCGAGAGGCAATTCAATCATGGAATCGAAAATTTTCATTGTGATGGAGGAGGAGAGTTCATAAGCAACAGATTCCAGAATCATTTAAGGAATTGTGGCATAAAACAATTCATGTCTTGCCCACATACACCAGAACAGAATGGAATCTCATAAAAGAAACATCGTCATATAGTTGAATTGGGTTTAGCTATGCTGTATCACTCTAGACTTCCATTGAAATTTTGGGTAGATGCCTTCATGACAGCTAACTATATTGTGAATATTCTTCCTACACCAAAGTTACAACTGGACTCACCTTATAGCAAAATTCATCATCATCAACCAAGCTACGAACATCTAAGAGTTTTTAGATGTGCATGTTATCCTTGTCTTAGACCATATACACAACATAGATGCGATCACAGATCTCTTACCTGTGTCTTCTTGGGATACAGTGAACGCCATAAAGGGTATCACTGCCTTGTACCTACTGATGGTCATATATATATCAGTAGACATGTTGTGTTTGATGAGAATTTCTTTCCATTCACAAAGAAATTGACAACTGACTATGAACAAAGATACTACTCACGTACAAACAATGGGCGGAAGAAGTTAAACTTCTCGATTCTCCAAGTGCACCGCAAACAATGGCTTCACTGACCATACAGCAAATTTCCAGTATAGTCCTACTTTGGAAGATGATCACACTGATACATCATACATTGTAGGTATGCCACAAATTTCATCTTTCACACAGATGCAATCTAATTCAGTTGCTGAAGAACAACCAGGTCTTACTTCCACAAGTGTCACACCAACTGACATTGTCATTGATCAAGGCCCACACAATTCTATATCTAATCCTCAAGGTACTGCTGCTGTTCATCATATGCAGACTCGACTGAAATCCAGTATTATAAAACCAAATCCTAAGTATGCATGTTTGGCTGAATATAAAGTGCCTCTGGAACCACGATCAATTAAATCAGCCTTAGCTGATGAAGGGTGGTACAGAGCAATGCAAGAAGAAATGAATGCTTTGTATGAAAATCAGACTTGGATACTAATTCCCCGAACTAACCAGATGAATGTTATAGGCTGTAAATGGGTGTTTAAAACCAAATTAGCACCTAATGGTAGTCTTGACAGATTAAAAGCTCGGTTAGTTGCCAAAGGGTTTCATCAAGAAGAGGGAGTTGACTTTACTGAAACATTTAGTCCTGCTGTTAAACATGCTACCATTCATATAGTACTTTCTGTGGCTATGATGAAAAATTGGCCAATACATCAACTTGATGTTAAAAACACTTTCCTACATGGAGTCTTAAATGAGACAATGTATATGGAGTAGCCACCTGGGTTTATACATCCTCAAAAATCTCAGTGTGTTTGTCTTCTCAAGAGGTCTTTATATGGTCTTCGTCAAGCACCACGTGCCTAGTTTGATAAATTTAGTAATTTTCTTCTTGAAAATGGCTTCTTCTGCAGTACAGCTGACCCATCTCTCTTTGTTCTTCATACTAGTTCAGATACAGTACTGTTATTACTCTATGTAGACGACATAATTTTGACTGGTAGTTCAGCTCAGCTTCTAGCTACGTTGATCAAGAAACTGAGCCTTCAATTCCACATGAAAGATCTCGAGTATCTTCATTATTTTTTAGGAATTGAAGCCAAACGTATTTCTCAAGATCTATTTCTTTGTCAAACCAAGTATGCCATTGATCTACTTAACAGAGCTCACATGATAGAATGCAAACTTGTCTCAACTCATTTGCCACTTAGATCAATTGCTATGACAAATGATGATACTTTGCTTACCAATTCACTTGAGTATAGAAGTATAGTAGGCGGTCTTCAATATTTGACGATCACCCGACCTGACCTTGCCTATGCAATGAATGTGCTATGCTAGAAAATGCAGCTTGCAGACTTTCATAAATTGAAAAGAGTCATTCGATATGTTAAAGGAACATCACATCTAGGGATCTTCCTCCATTCTAATAGTTCTATAACCCTCTACGGATACTCAGATGTTGATTGGGCCGGATGTGCTGACACTAGACATTCTACTACTGGTTTTTGCACTTATCTTGGCTCTAATCTTCTCTCTTGGTCAACCAAGAAACAACTTACCATATCACGCTCTTCCACAGAAGCTGAATATCGAGCACTTGCGTCAACTACTGCTGATCTTACTTAGATTAGCTTTATCCTACGAGATATTGGTATATCTCTCCTATCACCCACACTCTTGTTCTGTGATAACAAATATGCTATTTCTCTTACAGCTAATCCCATCCTACATGCTCGCACTAAGCATATCGAAGTTGATTTTCACTTTGTTCGTGAAAAAGTATCCTCGGGTTCTATAAATGTTCGATATATTCCAAGTTATCTTCAGCTTGCTGACATCTTTACTAAGTCCTTATCACGTTTTGCTCACTCTACTATTAGAACCAAATTGGGTATGGGATTCTTAACCCTTCCCAATTTGAGGGGGGATGTAAGGAAATAAGAACAACTCAGCCAACGCAGAGTGACTACTCTGCTGTCACAACTTCAACAAAGGAAGATAATGAAAGTGAAAGGGCTGCAGCTATTGTAAAGATCAGAGGAAGTATAGCACAAAGCAAAGCACACAAGTCAGGGGAGCCTATTTGACTAGGAAAGCCACGTCATGAAGTGAGTCGGTGATGAAGACCTCAATTTACACGTGTGCTGTTTATTCAATTTGCTTTTCTGCTTTTGAGTTCTGTGTTGCGACCAATTTTTCGGAAGTGAACCACCTAAGGTTTGGCTAATGGATTGTTAAGCTTAAACTCGGGCTCTCCCAAGCCCATACCAATTTGTGACTTTCGGTTCAAGTTCTTAACATGCAAATTTTTAATTAGGAGTCGCCACTAATCTATTTTTTGGTGGGTCAATTAGAAACCCAAGTAAAGTAACGGGAGATTTACTTTACTCCTACGAACCAGAGATTTATGAGTTCGGGGACTTGATTACGCTAGATTTCTCTAACGCCCTTTCGGTACCTTTCTTTTTATTTTGAAAAATGTTTGGCAAGCAATTTGGATTGATTTTAAATTTATTTCCCTAACATGTGAGGTGATCATGCGGATGCGCAATCCACCAATTTAACACCCAGATAAGCAATAAATAAATTGCAAAAACTTACCTCAAAGCAACGAGAGCATCTGCAATGTTAAATTAAAATCCACATCAACAACCCTAGATATGGTTTCTAATTAACACGCAATTTCTTTTTTTGTTTTCACTTAATTAATGAAAATCATGCAATATGCAATGCAATATTAACTAAATGACCTAATTCTAATGTCATGCAATTTCTAATTAAATGGACCTAGCAACAATTATCAAATCTAATTCTATATGACATGCAATGACATTTTTTTTGTGTTTTTTATAAAAAGAATTCATAATTCAAAATCTAACTAAAGTGAGATATTATCTATCTTAAGTTAGGAAATAGACTAATATGAATCATATCTTAACTCAGAAATTTATCTCGACATGCAATTTAATTCAAGGATATTATCTAACCTAGATACCATCTATTCATGCGTTCTAATATAATCAGAAAAGAATCTAACTATTCTATCATGCAATTCTATCTAGGAAATTTATTGTAATCTACATGATATGCAAATGCAATCTTTTTTGTATTTTCGGGATAAATAAAGCAATTAAAAAATAAACACCAAATCATCCATGATCATCAAAGATATTATCCATTGTTCGAGTTTGGAAACGATATCTAATCAAACCTGATTGTTTTGCTAATAAAATCGATAAATTGATCTTAAGCCTTAAAGATCAAGATATCGATTTTATTCCCGCTTGATTAATTATTCCATCTAAAGCCTTATAGATGGAATAAAAAATCATAGTGCGGTTGCGAATTAGGAAATAAATCCTAATTGAAAGTTACGTCTATCACTGATATGAAACTAGGTAGACATATATTTGGCAATAAAATATCCAAATATACTAGAGATGTGCACCTTACCTAATTTGATGATATTCTTCCCAAATTTGGACCAAGTGCAATCGGACCGAGATTGCGACCGATTTTTTGACAGCGAACGGCGGCAAGGTTATGTGCACGACGACGATGCTCCACGGCGGTGGGGGTGCTTGGTAACGTATCGTCTATTCTTCCCTCAAAATCTGTAGCCACCACCTTCCAACCTCTTCTCGGTCTATTCGCCAGAAACTATTCTTTTGCTTTTATGAAATAAAATTATAACACCCATAACGTCACTAGCAAATCTGGAAAAACACCTAAAAGAATAAAAGTCCACCGAAATTCTTATGACTCCTCTTTGACCGTAGACTTCGGGGCAAGTGGTGATGTCCAGAGAGCACACTTGCGCATGAATTGGCTTTTGTGGATGAGCCTGGTCAACCATAAACTCCACTGTCCTCTGCTACGTCCACATATATGTGTCCGTGTGTTGTAGAATGCAAAAGTGGAGAAGACGTTAATATGGAGATGATCAAAATGTGGGACCATCCATGAGACTATGCTTAAATAAATAAATAAAAGACATATGGCGAGATTTTAATCAAAGAAGAAGCCAAGGCGTGAATCGCATATCCCATTCTGCATGGGTCGTGTTCCCTTCACGTCTCTATGTTAAGCGAGGTTTATCAGGAAGCAGCAAGCGTCTCACGGGAAAATTGCTAGCGCCAGTGTGCTTGGTTCGTCTCAAAGAACACCTAGCTTCGTCAATGGGGGTTAGATCAAATTGGATTCGCCGAGGAGGGACGCGACAGCTCTTCGCGTTGTTGATGCTGAGGGAGTTCGGAATTAAAACATACGTCTTCCACTTGAAGCGGCTTTGAAACTGGCGTGTGGCAGCAACAAGGGCACGGCAGCAATCGTGGGGGGGCGTGATGGCTAATCCAAATATTGATTTCCGAACTTGAATCTACAAACGTTGGCTTGCGGATCAAGATCAGGGCTCAGCGTGGCAATGCACGGCTGTGGTCTACGCTATCGGCAATGGCGGGCGTCTCGGCACGGTGCCACGGATGGCGTTGGGAAGCAGCGGGAGGCAGCAACTCAAACTTGGTTCAGCAACAGTAACGGCTCGGGCTTTCGGCGGTGATGGAGATGCTGGCGTCGCGGGCAACAAGCAGCAGCGTCGTCGTCGGTGTGGGCGTGACGATGGCAAGGCTACTCTCTCTCCCTTCCCAATTGTGGCTTTCAGAAAAGACAAAGAAACTCTATTTCTCTCTTTTTGGTGCCGCCCCCATTCTTCTCACGATATTTCCTCTCAATGTGCCCACTCACGATATCTCTACCCAATAGCCGTGTTTTCAATTGCTTGGCCTCCTTTTTTCACAAAATTTGGTCTCTTTTATAGTGGTTCCGAGCACCATCTTCCATGGCAATTTTTGAGCTTTCTTTTTTCGTTGCCTCAATTTATGGTCTGCAAATTGGAGCAAAATCTTGCAATCAGCTTGATTTTTCCTTGGATGTTTCAATTCCTTTCCTTTTATCAAACTCATTGCTTTTTTTATTCACCAAATTTATTTGATCAAGAATTTGCTTCCACATTTACTATGATTTGAATATTCGCCGGAGCAAAGATGGCTAATCAGAATTTCCACATTCCATTCATAACCAAATCGACTCGATCGTCCCCTCATTTTCCTTTTATTCATTTTATTTGTTCTGATTCCTTCTTTTTTTAGGGGTTAAAATTAACTCCTTTTTTATGCAAAAAATCCATGACTAGGTCGTCAAAATTTAGGTGTCAACATTCTGTTTTTCCTTTTTCTTCTTTTTGAGAAAAGTCTTCTTAGCAGCTTCGCTAAGTTCAGAAGATAGAGTGAGAAACAGAGCACGACATTAAAAGCGTGCTCTGTGATGTATAGTATATACTGTGTAAATACAGAGAGAGAAGAAAGTTTCATAATAATTCTTTAGTCTTCATTCATCTTGTTCATCTTCACAAGATGAACCATGATGCCGTCACGGCTTCCTCATCTGCTTCTAACACACTTCCTCTATAGCCACCAATGCTGCTTCTTTCTTCAGAATCTCTCCCATTCACTTTGCCCTTCGCTCTTTCTCCAACAAACAACGAAGCCCACCATTCGACAAACCATGCCGCTGCCACTTTTGCATCTACTTCCTCTGCATCCGTCAACGCCATTCCTTCCCGAGAATCTCTACCGGTCACTTTGCCCTTTGCTCTTTCTTTGACGGACAACGAACGTCGCCACCGCATCTGCCTCATCCGTTGCCTCCACATCCACATCCACTCATCTCTCTCAACTCACTCTCACCCTTTGCGCCACTGCCTAACGAAACCACTCCGCCTTCGCCTCGACCTTCGGTATTTTTTTGTCTTCTATTCTCACCCTCGTTGTGTGACTCTTGCTAATTTGGTTATGCTTTTCTAAGTTTGATCTTTTGGTTGCATCTAAGCCATCTCATTGATGCGAGAAACCACTGCCCAAAAGTTTACCACTTTCCACTTAGAAACTCAAGGGGTGGCTCGCTGAACCTAGGCTACCGTGTAACTTTCAGAAATTTTTAATGCAAATGACTTGTGGTCGATTTTTTTCGATCCACGAACCTACTCAATACATTGGTGACTCTCGGTTGTCGTGAAAATCTCGAGAATTCAAATACGGACGTAAGGTATTAAAACGATAGGAAAATCAGTCTAGTGCCGGTCGACGAGAATTTTGTAATTTAGTGGAATCACTCACATTTAACCACACATCTCTATCAAACCAATCTATCTCTAATTTCTAATCGACTTATATATGTGCTGTAATGACCTCAGTAGATGAGCACGGTCGAGTAGTCGATTCTTGGTCAAATCTTTATTGCATTAAAATCTCTTAATGACTTCACCTAATAGGCTAGTTATCTCGTGAGTGGTCATCTTAGAGAAAAGCACTATAGTCGTGTCGATGAAAGGCCCAACTTATTCAATCGAAATTAAAACTGAATTTTCAAGATGTCATGCTATCAGCTTGTCAATAGAAAGAGACATGATCCTTTGAGTCTCCCTAATTGAAGTCTTCACATGATTCTAGTCCTTTAAAAGTTCTCGCAGTAATTTGTTGACTTTCATTGAACCAGAGATTGATTGACCTTGATAAGCCAAACCATTTACAATTTCAGTGAAGCAACTGAACATATCAACAATAGACTCTCTAGGCTTCATTCTGAATGACTCATATTGTCCAAATAGAATATTTATTTTTGTCTCCTTTACGTAATCAGTTCCCTCATAACTGACGTGAAGCCTATTCCAGACTTCTTTAGTTGTTTCACATGAAGAGATTTTATTATATTCTGTAGGAGACAAAGCACAATATAAATAATAAATAATTTTAGCATTGAGAACCCGTCTCTTGGTAATTCCTACTTAAATGGATTCATCAGCATCTTTATCTATCACTTCTTTTACTTTATCTAGAAGCTGATACTGCCTTTGGATTGATTCCTCTTTCCACAACATCTCATTCCAGAGAATCTCTGAATCGTAGGAACTCCTTAATTTTATTATTCCATACATTGTACTATTTTCCATCAAAGTAGAACGATTTGGTATTGCTCTATCCTTCAACCAATCTTGAAGCCAAGATATTAGTCATAGAAGATCTTTAACTTAGAAGTAAAAACACTTCAATAAGATAAGCACCACAACTCTGATATCTACAACGGGGTGAATAGGTGTAAAAACAAATTAAGCAGTAAAAGTTATTTTCTTCAAACAAAGTCTAATTGACACCAGACTTCTGATATAAATTGAAACTCAAATAAGATGTTTCAGAAATTAGCAGAACTCAGAAAAATATTGCAACAAACAAATCAAAAGAGTTAATGGAAGAGAAAATTGGACACAAGATTTATAGTGGTTCGGTTTAGATCAAGTCTACATTCATTCTCCCATGCTAACAATCTTCTAGCTAAATTTCACTAAAGAATCAACAAAGAAATACAACGATTTAAGTACGATCACTCAGTGAAGAGTTTCTTTTTCTCTCACTAAGTCACTCCTTTTGTGTTTTACTCTCTCGAGTACATGTGTAAGCACTATCGATAAAGAACAAGTGATTGAAGAGCCTCAAACTTTGGAATTTTTATTCTCACGCACTCTCCCAAATGGATTGAATGACCTCATTAAATACTCCTCTAGGCCTTTCTAACCGTTGGCACTTTCCAAAGGAATTTCTTCCAATCAACCCGTTGGACAAAATTGATTAAGGAAATCTTGTAACTGTTTGAAGATTGAGGTGAAAATCCGATGATTCTGGTTGCTCATATAATCAGAATCTAGGTTTTCATAAGTAGATGCTTCCTAAAAATGAACTTGTCTTCAAAATTGATTTTATCAGATTGATTTCATTAATATATTTAGAAAAGGTAAGTGAGATTATCCGCCAGAAAGCTAGATATTAAGGATAAATCTTGCACGTACTGAATCCTTGTTGAAAGATCAATAATCATGAGTTTGATTATATCTCCATTCTTATCATGAGTTTAGTCTATATCTTCGTCAGAGTTGGAAAGACTTCTAATGTAAAATAGACTTTAACAGCACTCCACAAAAGTTTAGTATTCTTTAGAGTAAGAGTAAGAATAAGAGAATGAAAGTTTTGTCAACTTCAAAACCTGATAAGAGTTTTCTCAACACAGGGGAAGGCTGAGTTTAAGTGATTCATGTAACTGCAACGGGGAGAACAAGTGAAAAGGGAATTAAGTGTCTTAGGTCACAAACATAGGGTCGACTAGTCGCACGTGGGTGGCTACATGATGTAAAATGCATAGTGAATGGAAAGTAACGACAATGAATTTATGCAAACAAGCCGAGGACGACGTAGTTGGGCACGGGGAAGTAGTCCGAAAACGGAAAAGCAATGTGATGGACTTCCTACTGATCGGCGCTTGGACTCTTCCTCAAGAGAGTGGATCGGATATGAAGACCTGATTAGGCGGAAGCAAGCCAAGTCCCATGATGCGGAGCACTCGACTTCAGGAAGGAGAAAATCAAAGTTCCTTAAGTTCAAAAAACTTTAGATTGTATTCGCTTTTATGATACTGATTAAAACTTGGCACCAATTTTCTCGTCTGAATTTTCGACTCAGCAATTTGTTTGTGCATAGGATCTTCTTGTAGGACCACTCGAGAAGAACGAAAGAGGATGCTATAAAGATTAATGAATCAGTTGTTTACGCAATCCTTCAAATTGCCTAATGACATTAGAATTGTTCCTGATGCTTTACAATTGCTTGGGCCTTAGAGCAGTTCTCATACCGCCTCTAATCTCTGTTAGCTTGAATCCAAATCCTAATTAAAACCAAAAGAAAAAAGAAGAAGCCAAAGAGAACAAGAAAAAGAGGAACTGCAAGCGGTCAAAGCTTGCCCAGTAGCAATCAGCCTTCTAATTCAGGAGAAGCTAGAAACTAAAATGTCCTCCGGAATCCCCTTCGAAATGCTTTTAGACCCGTCTTTGCAGTAATTTATGTCAAGCCTTAATGCGTCGCAAAGCGAGATACGCCAATAACCTGTATCCGAAAAACATCAACAACAAAACACCGACGCACACCCGGGGCGGAACCTGCCCTACGATATCCTCCTCGACAAACTTGCAGCTTGGGTTGTGTGAAATCATATCTCGACCACAACCCAGCATCGAAGAAATTCCTCTTCCATCCCCGTACTGGATACTGATCAGAAGCCTGTAACTGTAAAACGTCGTCGATACGTACTTGATCCAGACCAAGCAGGACGGTATTTTGTGCACATAAAATCCTCCAGTCAGCACGAAGGCCAACATTGTGACTGTTACTATCGTCGAGGCCTGCTTGGCATCCATTATGACTGCGCCTAGCATGAGCCCAAGGCCCTGGGATACGAGGACATAGCCGAGCATGACCAACAGCGTCAAAATAAATGCACCAAACTCGGGTTTTAGTCCAGACATCCAGTAAGTTACGGCGAGGAAGATGGTGGGCAGTATGAGCTCCATGGGCATGTCCCCAACGATTCTTGCCATGAAGTAGCAGGAGAGACTGTACATTCCTGAAGACCGCTCCTTCATGAAGATGGCGCGCTCCTGGGGGAATGCGAACACGGAGTTGAAGGATGGGAACACCCCCCAGAAGATCGAGATGAAGAAGAGCAGACCAAGTCGATCTTGAATATTCTGGGAGTCCGAATGCCACCACATTAGGCCCGCTAACAGCGCAGCTACGATGACTTGGAAGACTCTGAGGCGATTGAAAGCCTCATGCTTGCGTTCCTTGAGGCCTCTTTGGAGAAGAATGCTGAATTGATCGAACCAATTAGAAATGCCAGTGCTGAAGCTACTGCCTGTTCGGTAGTGTGGCGGAAAATGGCTGCTGTCGGCAATGTTTCCCTTTGCTTGAATGGCCGAATTGTCCAAGCAGGCTGCTTTTACTACGGGAGCTAACACGGTGTTGTAAGAAGAGATGAGAGATTGCTTGATGTTTGGGTTGTCTCTCTCAATCGATCGATCGATTTGGTAGACCCCTGCATCAATATCAACACTAAAACAATCAGCATCACGGCAAATGTTTTCAGTACATCACTCTGAATGAATTAGCATCCGATGCACATCCTGAAAGTTCCACATCACTCGGTCAACATCGTGCCAGTGCCTAATGTGACATGTGATAGCTATGAACATCGAATATGATAACAGGTCAATCCTTCCAAACTTCAAAATACGTGTTTTAGTCTTTGAGTTTTTCTCTTTCTTTCTTTCTTTTAAGGTAAGGGAGCACAACCAGGGATTTGCTTATCAGGCAGAAGGAATGAAACATCCCTCCTTGTTTCAAAGCAAACGACGGGTAGGATTGCCTGGGTCGATGGATCTGCTCCGCTATCTTTGAAACCCCATCCCATCGACCCGGATCATCTGGGCAACAAAAACATTTCACGACCCGACCGGCTCTTGCAGTGCATTAGGAATGGCATACAACATTGCCGAGTGGTCTTCCATCACAAGCAACGTAAGACAGCACATAACCAAGGACTTGGAATCCCCACGATCATCTTCCGTTCCCGACCATCTAAGCCACTACTGCAAGCTAGGACAATCAGAAAAGGATTGGGGGGGCGGAAATAACATCATCACCTCCACACCTAAATCCAAGGAGACTCGCCACAGTGATTCAGGCACACGCACGCAACCCCACAATGGTGGGCAGATCTTTATCTCTACCGGCACTAGCTCGTGCTCGCGTCTCTTTTATTAAAGAAAAACCGCGCACTCTGGAATTGTTAACAATGTTGACACCACCCATTATAATAATCGGGCTATTAAAAAAGGCTTTTTCATCGACCATCATGTCCCGTCGTACTAAGAACGTGATTGGGCATCGCCTTTCCCCCTTCAGCACAAAAGAGGAGGCGATTGCTTGAGCGGCTGAAAGCTGACCGATCTGTTCAAAAAAAAAAAAAGAAAGAAATCTGACCGATGTTGGTGGCCTCAGGTGGGAGACCACTTCCCGTTGGTGCTGCCACTTGTGGCCAATGCTTGGGCCACCACTCAGAAACTCAGCAGCATTAATAATCCAGTAATCATGTCATTAAGGCCGATAAAGCAAACGTCCAAAGGTGCAGACCGGGGCAACAGGAAGAATGGATCCCCATTGGAAAACCCATAATCTAATGCTCGACCCACGATCATTACTGATGCATGGCGTGACGCATGAGATGAGACGGATATCTGCATCTCTCTCTCTCTCTCTCTGCCCCTCAAAAGATGAGGATGAAGAGGCGAGGTCACCTACACGTGTCCCTCTTCGACTTTTTCCCCCGGTTTTTAGTGCAGCAAAAGGAGCATCGAAAGTCTTTTGGGAGGGGAGCAAGAAAGTTGGAAAGAAGGCGCTTTCTCTGGATTGGAAACCCACCCTTGCTACATTAGTTTCGCTCGTTTCTAGGGTCAAAACTTCGACAACTGGAATCCGGTTTCTCTAAAGCAAAAACTTTATTGGTAAAATATAATATTTCCTTTCTTTGATGGCGAGAAGATGATGAAAGACGATGGCACATGTTGAAAAGTCAAAAAAGAATTTGCTGCTGCTGCTGCTGCTTACTTGGACGTGTGACTTAGCCACTGAAGAGCGCCGAGGAATGAAAGGAAAGGGAAATATGAGACACGGTAAAAGGTGGATAGAAATTTGCTATGTCAAATTACGTGAAAAACTACATATAAGCCACGATCAATGCTAATAAGATCTCTGGTATCTGTTAAAATGTCTCTTATTTGAAATTTTTTAATTAAACACCGTCCTTGATGACCAATATTTTCTCAAAAAGGAATCAGATTAAATTCTTTTTGGAAAACATAATGATTTTCATGACACCGTCATCTTTGTTAAGTGCCTTCTCTTCCATCCACAAGATCATCATTATGTCAATGACTTCTAAAGAGAGGTTAGGACATGGTTGTTTACTCGATAGAACTTTAGAGTTTTGACTATATTAAAAAAAGAACGACGACTCTACAGAAGCGCGAGGGGCAACATGCTTTATCCTATTTAAGGGACAAGTAATAGTGTCGACAGGAAGAGGCACACATTGCACATCATATCCACATTTAACATGAAAAATAGTAAGATTGACTTGTATTAAAATTTGTGACAAATCATTATTTAAAATGCTCATAATAACTTGCTCCTATTTACTTATAGTCTACTTGATATTAGTGTGCCAATTTGTATAGTATAGACTCAGTTTTGAAGTGCCCAATTTAGTTCATTTAAAACACACCATACATGCGAAAAGCCCATCACCCACAAAGCGAATTGAGTAGGTACAACTTCACATCAAGACAATACCTCCTTAATAAGACAAGGCATTGTCCTTGCTAAGAAATTTGATCAAGAAGAGATTCTATCTAAATGAAAAATAGAATGTGTGAGCGCCTTGAAAGTTAGATGACTACAGAACAACAAGAGCACCTTCTGTGAGAAGGGGGTCGACGACTTATTCGTACAACCCCTCTCTAAGAGAGAAAATTTCAGTTGAACTAGATGCACATACATCCCGATCGCAAAACAAAAGCACCTTGAATTATCATTTCAAAAAGTTTCCGGGAAAAAGCTAATCGAAGCGATCAGTTAATGTTGCCCACTGCCCACACGTACTAACTTTCCATGAAATGAAAAAGGACATTGACTTTAAGGGTCCATGATCCATCGCCATCCATCATCTCCAATTTTTAAGAATCATCTGGCTCATGTTCTATTTCTCTAATGGAACCCTAACGAGTCAAGTGAGTCCTCGACAATCAATTACTCTAAATCAGTTGCTAATCAATCTTTTCTGAGTAAATTTAAAAGTCGAAAAGAAAAAGGGGAAAAAAAAAAGTATTGGGGGGCTTCCACTTGGAACGAATAGGACACGTGCAAGGGTAACATAAGTTGAAACGCCCCACTAACCCGACCTCGCAACCGCACTTGGATTAATAAAGTTTTCGACTCATCCTGAGTTATTTCAAAACTTTGAACAAGCTACCCACATTTGGCAAATATGAATCAACCACCATTAAAGGAAACTAATGATAACTTTTGAATTTCCTTGTCCATCTGGTTGAAGAAGAAGAAGGGTCGCTGATTTCGATCTATAAAGGAGATGAACGCACCAACCATAGAGGGTAACACCTGTCTTGCAGGAAGTACACGACACGAACTCTCTTCGATATCATCATGACCCAACACCCCCCCCCCATCACTCTCCCCCATCACTCTCATGAATGCTCTCAGACCTTCCTAATCATCACATTAGCCAGACCCATTTTGCCACGGATCATGAACAATTACTTGAATACAATATGTGGGCAAGAGTCCTGGCTAAGTTTATAGATCTCTCCGAGACACGAATCCAACACTTGCCACCATTCATGCGATCTCGAGAACTTGGATGTGTACTAATTATTCATGCAACGGAAATCATCGATTGACGAAAAGGAAAATCGGAATTATTTGCGCCAGCAAACCCACTGACCTTTCTGAAGAAGCAAACAGGTACGACGCGAAAACAACACATAGACAATCATTGACTGGAAATCAACATTCACGAAAGCAGAATAACAATAACAAGAATAGTCAAAACAGTCGAAGTTTCTTGCGTACGTACCGTTGGCGAGATCGAGCAGGAAGTCCGCAGGATTCATCGGAAAGGCCGGCGCGAAGCCGACCGACTCGAAGTAGCTCATCGCATCGCGTCCTTTCCCGAAGTACAAGGACCTGCCCTCGCTCAGGACCAGCACTGAGTCGAACATCTGGTACACCCGGCTCGATGGTTGGTGTACCGATGTGACCACTGTCTTGCCCTTCTGAGCCAGCGAACCCAGTGTGGCCATCAGCCGGTGCGCTGCCGTCGAGTCAAGCCCCGACGTCGGTTCGTCGAGGACCAGCAGGCTAGGGTTCACCAGCATCTCGTGGGCGATGCTCACGCGCTTCCGCTCGCCACCCGACACCCCCCGCACAAAGCTGTTCCCGATGATGGTGTTCTCGCACTTGGCCAGCCCCAGCTCGGCTATCACCGCCTCCGCTGCCGCCACCTTCTCCTGCCTCCCCAGCGACCGCGGCAGCCGGAGCAGCGCGCAGAACACGAGCGTCTCCCGCACGGTCAGGTGTGGGTACAGCACATCGTCCTGGGCCACAAATCCGGTCCGCCGCAGCATCGACCGTCCAACCCTTCGGTCGTTCGCAATGATCGTCCCAGAGAGGCCACCTCGGAGCCGACCAGCTAGGGCGTTGAGGAGCGTCGACTTGCCGCTCCCGGACGGACCGAGGATAGCCAGGATCTCCCCCGGCGACGCTGTGCCGGTGATCCCCTTCAGTACCGTTCGCTCGCGCGGCGGCTCCGTAGTTCTGCCGTCAGGCGGCGGTGTTGACTGGCCGAAGATACGTTTGATGTTGCCCCCTCGGTGGTCATCTATCTTGACCCTATAGCTCACGTCCACGAACTGCATGACACGAAAAACAGAGACAGGGTCAGAAATTTTTTACTTTGGGGGGTCAAGTGAGATGGGAACGACTCGAGAGAGTTTGACCGAGCTTTGCAGTTTCGAACCTGCGAATTATTACCTTGAGAGAAATGGGGTGACAAGAAGACATTAAAGCGGGCAAGGCACGTGAATCCCGAGGAGGTTGCGTGGAGGCGTCCTCGGTCGGTGCTTCTTCACCACCGAACAGTGGCATCTTTTATTGTCTTTGTCTCGCAAGAACACAAGCAACACTTGCAGAAAACGTGAAGACGCGGAGCTAATAACAAAACCCACCAAGAAAAAGAAAGAAACCAAGACGAGAGAGAGAGAGAGAGAGAGAGAGAGAGAGGAGGACGAGATGAAGAGAGACACGAGGGTCGTAGAGCGAGGGGCTATTTATTGAGGAATAGGAGGTGGCCAAGATAGTGCCGCGCCACGTCACGGGGGGCAACCCACTGGAGGAGTGAAACGTGGAGCGGGATGGCACCAGGTGGCGGCTCTTGAAGGTGGGAGGATTCATGGAAAGGGAGTCAAATGAATTACGAGTGAGCGAAGCGGAGCCCGTGGCGTCTCGGTCTCCGAGTTCATGCATCTGGCTCTGTTGTTTCCCCATGATTTCCTGCGTCTTAAGTGAGAGAGAGAGAGAGAAGGAAATCTTTTCATGACGCGGGAGAAGCGTGTCGAGACATTCAAGGTCGGCCAAAGAAGGGATCAGAAGATATGATGTTCCTTGAAATTTTAACGCCTACAAATACGGCTGCAAGTTGTTTTCTGCAGCAGAACTTCGCCGTGCCGAAGTCCGTAACCTATCAGTAAAGCCCCTAGAAAAAGAAACGGGTGTATGTAAACTTGGACTTCCGAGACGGGCGAGTTGCACCTAAGTTTCAGAACCGACCCCTTTCGATAAATTCGTGATGGGAATAATTCAGGTACCGAACGGGAGCGTAATCAAAGTGTAGAGGATCTCCATCCTGTCAACGTACCAGCATCTATATTATCTCAACCTATTATATGGTTAGATATATTGTCACAAAGGATGCTCCCTGCCGTGGCCTCTGCATTGCAATCTCTCTCTCCCTCTCAACACCCGTATTTGCCGCCTTCAAGGAGACCGCGACAATGACTAGCAGAAGAGTTTTGATGTCCGAGACTATGATCGAGCACGAGCTTTAGGTATTGGTTTTGATCCAAGAATTATCACGGTCAGACATAACCCTAAGTGAATTCTCAACTGGACAAATCAAATGGTCCAACCCAAACATACTCATTAAACACATTTTGACAAGTTTCGATGCGATGCAAATCTAGTGACCCTTATCTAACTGGACCTATACATAATTCATACCTCACTTGATCTATATTATTAAAATACTTTCATATTTAACTCGATCTAGGAAAACTTATATCTAAACTGAGGTGAAAATATGGAGTAAATAAGCGCGATACTGAGTGAGGGTGAAAGAGAATGAAGAGAGAACCATAAAGGTAAGTTGGATCTAAGTAAATTATAAACTCATTTATGAACCATTACAACCCATTTAATACTCATTATATTTAAACTCATTTATGCAACTCAGCTCATCATTAAATCTTCTGTGAAACCTCATGACAAAGAGATTTGTAGGAGCCATGAATACTCAAAACTACTCCCAACGACAAAAGCCCAACTCCGAACTTTGCCAGCCTCTCACAAGGTGCTAGGGATCTAAAGCTTATGCATCTAGAGTATGATACACTATCCATTAAGGGGTCTCATATAAAATGCTATCATCGCTATCTCTTGAATACAAACTCATAATCAAGTTCAACATCGGATGATCTTTATTCGTACGATTCCAATTAGAGAGAACCTTCCAACTGCATCCAGTTTTTTTGGAGGTACATTAAATTCAACTACACATATGCATAATTTTTAATTCGGGGTCCGCGTGGATGGATTGGTGAGATCGGATAAGTTACACTTCGCAGACGTCGCGTTCTGCAAAATTTTGCCAAGCTCTTCCCGAAACGACGGTGCCTATCCATTAAACCTGAGCTCCATTGGTCAAACTTATATAAGCATTTGACTCTCACGTCCCTCAAATTTACACATATAAAATAAATTTGCCGTGGTGGTCCCTCCCACTAGGGAGACCGCTTTCCTTTTGCGCTATAAACAATTCCTTTTCCTTTTCTTTTGTTCTTCTTCTCACAACTAATGTTAACAACCCTCATGGACCCCTTAAATCTCTATAATAATAATAAAAATCCATATATTCAGGTCATCTTGAATCGTCAAGATAAGTTCATGACTTTTCAGAGACTAAGTAAATCAATAAAGTATCATATGAAAGAGAATAAAGACTATATAAATTTCATGTGCCAACTTAATTTAGGAATGACAAATGGATAATTTGACTTAATGCCGAAGTTAATAGGTGGAAGGAGATTGATTCATGTAAATTTAAGGGTTTTGCTAGCATAATAGTCTTTAGACTATTGTAGAATAACAGTATTTTGTGAGTCATAAATTTTTTTTAAAAAGTGAGTTCTACAATAATTTATAATTATGTATTATTTATTTTTTCTGAGGCAAAATAAAATTTTATTTTAATAATAAATAAAAAAAATTGTCACGCAGTTAATTTTCATTAATCAGGAGATGTGAGGTATTTCAATGCATTTCATCATCACAAAAAGAGTAAATAAATAACGGAAAGTAATCGAAAAAATCTAAATAAAATCAAGAAATTCGTTTTGCCTTTCCTTTCAACATCCCTTCTTCTTTTTTACTTTTTGAGGGCCCGGGAGAAAAGAGGAGGGACGCGTGTCTTCAAAGCGGGGCATAGAACGTGATGCCCACTCAGTTTTGCCCTAAATATTTCGGGACCCCACTCAATCCCTCTCGCCCCCAAGCCTTTTCTTTTCACCCCCCCAGAGAACACATTTATGTCATCACGACCCCACTTTGGCACTTTCCGAAATTTCTAATTTACTCATTGGGTCAAATGGGGGCCAAAAGAAAAAAAAATGGAATTTCCCAAATTAACTTTTTCTCCTCGTTCTCACCTTTTTCCTGCGTAAGAGTCTGGTGTCCGTATTGGAGCGCGGACGATGGTCGGAGCTGGCGAGCGAATTATTTTGCCCAAAGGCCCCCGGAGTCGAAATTCGTCAGCTACTTATTCGACCACGTAGTCCACTTAAAGCTTTCTTTTTGCCTTTGCTGGGCCACCCTTCCAGCAAGTCCTTTTGCATCTCCTCCCCTTTATTTTTTTCCCTTTCCACTCCTTTTTCCCTGTCGAAAGCATTTTCCTTTTTTCGGGAGTTGGCTCGCCAAAGAGTTCCCACTTTACATCGCCGAGAAAATTACTATTTTTTTCGGGGAATTTTCGGGACTATTGTACACGTTCCGAATCGAAAATCGAAGTGCTGGACATCAGGTGAAGGTCCCTATCGAAGCTAGAGCTGAAAAATAGACGGTGGGGAATTTTTTTTCTCGCCAATTTGCTTATGGAGTTGATATATTTTCTACAATATCCATGTTGTTTTGCATGGTAGACAGCGCAAAGTGACGCATCAGATGATCTCGTGTTCGGATTGTGCGCATCTTATCGCACCTTCGGGTCGAGGTCATACGTCAGATTAGCATTTCCGATCATCAGGAAGAGGGAGAGAAACAGGGGGAACATTCCGTTCGTTCTGGAGATGATGTTCTCCTGATAATGGAGCCCGTGCGACACCTCATGTCCAGTCCTCTCCCCCACCACCCCTCTCATGCAAAAGAAATAGAAAGGAGAAAGGGGGTTCGAGATTTGTCGCGATGTCCTTCTCGTGCTCGACAAGGTATTTTTTTCGGCCTTGGCGCCGGATGTACGTCCACATGACGACGACAATTGGTGGAGAGATCAGTGAAGAAGAGACGGACGGATGTATGGGTCGATTGGTGATCTGCTGCTGCGTGTGGAACTGAAAATGCGAAAATGCACGGAAAAGGTGCAGCGAGATGGAGGAAAAGAAGTGGTGTTGTCTAGTCAGATTGGTCTCCACTTTTCCCATATCAATCCTTTTCTTTATGAACTCTTGTTGTGTACCTACAAGATGAACTGAGATCACGTATCACCGTGGAAGATCTGAGCAGGATATTATGGGACACGCAGGTCTAATCCAAAGTCGAAAGCATGTGAGATCTCTTAATTAATCTGCCAAAGCCCTATCGTTCTACGTGTCGAGGAATAATAAGAGACGAGTTAAAAAAATGTTTCCCGTTTGGAATGACCTTCGATTTGTAAGTTTTGTGTTTGTACTTTTGTTTCTGATTTACTCAATTCGAATTTAACAAGTCACGTTTCTACCATAGATTACCCAGGAGGTTGTTGCTAAGGATGGGACTGAACATCATTTCTCAAGCTGAGGGTCTATGTTAAAAATAGTAGAAAACTATCTGTCGGAGAAAATGAAAGAGATTCTAGAACTTCATCCTCAGGAGCTCCAGCTAAGAATGCTGATGCTAGAGACAGTAAGATCGATTTACGAAGTTGATTTACAAAGCGATACGATGTCTCTTATCGTACAATCAAAGTGGCCCGCTTGGAATATTAATATATGATAAAGTTAATTCGGGAAAGGAGTTTCAGCATATATACCTAGCATAAATATATATAGCCAGGACTTCCCCTTTGACCGAAAAAGCATCCTCCACAAATAAATTATTGCACCCAAGACTTGTTAAATCTTCTGTACTGGGAGATCTCTCTTTCTTGCATCCCAATGCAGAGTTTGAAAAATCTGTGTATTTATAATGCCTGAAAAGGTGACTGCTATGACATGGAAAGCCCATACAGGAGCAGAAGAAGGTGGGCATGTGAAGGGTTTGTTCGCTTGTCTCTCCAAGACCCAATGCATGTAGACAGAAGCTTTTCCTCTCCCTCTTCGTTGTTTTCCTTTGGACTGTATCTTGAAAGTTAGCCGGACTGTCCCTAGAAAAATCGAAACGTGATGATCACTAGCTGGAATATTAATAAATGATGCGGTGTTTCCAGAGGAATCTGAATCGAACTTGACTAGCTTTTTCTCTCTCTCTCTCTCTCTCTCTCTCTCTCCCCGTCTCCACTTATCAGTGCGTGCATGGAAGTCGCCAGGGCCTGCTCGGTACTGCATCACTGTTTCGGAGAATGGTAGCGTTAGTCGCGTTGTCTCATAACTTGTAAACTCTATGCATTCACTTCCAGGAGTTTGCTTTCTCCTTCAGCTACATGATCATTTCATTCTCTGTGGTCATGAAGTGCAAGATGTCGATGTCCACGTACTTCCCGGCTTACTTCTTAAGCGACTTCCTCTCGCTTGAGTCGTTCCATGCTACTTTTCTTTAAGGTAGTTGGACAATACGATGTTCCATGAAGCTCGCAAATGTATGGTTTTCGTTTCTAAACCTTAAGGATAATTGAATGCATGCAGATTATATATTTTCATATGAATGAAAAGTTCTAAAAAGTAGATATCCGATCAATTTGTGCACGCTCCGCGCGACGCCCTTAAAAGGGTGCTTATCGGGAAAATGATTCCTATTTGGATTTTCAAATCTTGCTTAAACTTGCTTGCTGGGCCAACGCTGAAGCTAGAGCTAGAGGATGGAGAAAACTGCAGATGTGGATGTCTAAGGGCTTTGGACATTAAAGAGAAAAAATACTTGGTCCTAGCGGACACCTTTCAATTTTTCTTTTCATTTTCTTTCGTTTCCTCAATACATGAAAATGAAAAGGATGAGAAGTGGGAACATTTGGATGGAGGTAACTTAGCTTAACATGTTAGCTAATCGCTTTGTTACGAAATATTTAAATCATCGAAAAACAAAAGGAAATTTACCAATAAAATTATGTAAAGAAATCGTATCGACATACGCGGAAAGGAAAGAGCATTACAAGATTCGATATCTTTTCAAGGAAGGTTGTTGCGTGATATAAAAATCTATGTATCTTGATATGAAACATTGAAGGGATTAAATAAATATACAAATTCACGCATTTGTCCATGTATGGAATACACGTAAGCTAGTCATTATAGGTATTTGAAAGATGAAAGAATGATTGAGATTCTTAAAGGTAAATCCATCAAAATGGATCATAAACCCATTTCTTAACCTATGTGGGTGATCTGACAAAAAGAAAACCCATATGGATATTGAATGGATTTGTTATATTGAGTAAATAGGTCATAAATAAGTTTAAACACAATATATGTGTTAAATGGATCATAAATAGATTTACAACTTAATTAAACCTAATATATTTCTATGACTCTTTTTAGTCTCTCTTATCTTCACTTGATCTCGTGCTCGCTCACTCTTTGCTCTTATCTTAGTTTGGCTATGAGTTTTCCTAAATTTGGTTAAATATGGAGGTGTTTTAGTAATATATGTCGGATTAAATATACATCAGGATGAGAATGGGTAGATTTGCATTATGTAGAAATGGGTTTATTTGGTTCGAACCATTTATGATTCGACCCGATCTATCCATTTGATAGGTCTACTTGAAAGTAAGAGATTCTATCTTGCTTTATACAACAAAGTATAAATAGCATAGACTACGCATGGCTAATGAGTTAGGCCTGGTGGAATATTATCTGCGAACAAAGTGAAAAAAAAAAAGGCTACAAACACTTCGTGGTGCGCTTGATCTCGTTGGGCTTGCTTAATAATTGGGAATTGGCATACAAGCCCACGAAGTATAACATTGTCCAGAACTCTTCAGGGCTGGCTTCACGGAAGTCCAACAGAGACGAGAGCGCAACATCTTGACCTCTTCGAGAACGAGATATTAAACCTATGTATGATGGTGTTCGGGTAATTTCCAGAATCTGATGGAGAAATTTTCTTCGCCAATTACTGTATCACTTTGTTCAAGGTGTCTCTTCTGCCGTTAAAAGGATTTGCTGCCCTCCGAACCATTCGACACAACAAGAGCTCGTTAGCGGTGGTCGGGTCCTCCTAGATCATTCCGTCCAATTTCTCCTCTTCCTCTTATTTATATCATCTCTAAAAACATCATCGAAATCCAATTCATTGGTCCCACAAGATTATGAATGTAGCACGCTTGATCGAGAGCCCAGAAAGTGTCGAATTAACACATGCTGTACATATTATATCTTGAAACCTCTCCGAAGCATAGTCAATTTGTATCTTTTCATAACATAATGATGAAGAGGTAAAGGAGGAATAATTTGACTTTAATGGAAAATGGATTTGGTAATGGCCTTGAGATGAACGGGTGATAGACCACATGATTGGAAGGTAGGCAACTGACCAAATTCTTGCTCTAGTCTCTATCGGCATCTTTCTTTTGGAAATCGATTACTGATATATTTTAGTAGATTGAAACGAAATGAAGTAGAAAAGCGATTGCTTTCATGGGCAAATCAAGAGATGTCGCTATCCTATGTTTGAGTACTTCCATTTGCTATTATGGGTATTGGAAATAGCATCATGCATTGGGTAAATATCGATGGTTTAAGATTAATTGGGAGGCAGCATGATGATTTCGGAAGGAAACGCCTCTTTTTCTGCAGGAGAAGACACGGAGGGGTTCTTCATCTAATCATTAAAACGTGAGCCTAGGCCATGAGTGTCCATGCCATAAAGTTGAAAAATTATCATCGTAGCTAAAGATGGATATGTGACCTAATTATGACATCCTAGAGGTGTTAAATGGGTGGGTTGGGTCGGGTCATTAATGGTCTAACCCAAATTGACCCATTAACCCATTTATGATCCATTTATGCCTAATATAAATTTTCCGACCTATACCCGACTCATTTGACTAAACTTAAAAAAAAGCTTATTTCTTATATATATGTTTTAAAAAAATAGTATTACTAAAATAGTTTTATACAACACAAATTTAATGGACAATATTTATAATTTTTAAAATAATTATTTTAACAAATCGAATTTTAAATACTTTTTATTTTTTAAAATAATTTTAAAATAATTTTTATTTTTAATTATTTCTATTTTTTAAATATATTTTTTATCTTTTATTTTTTGTTCTTCTTCTTCTTCTTTGGCTGGCCGCCACCATAACGACACCGGTGGCTAGCCACGGGTGAGCCTTGAGCTCGCCGATCCGGTGAGCTCGAGGCTCGCTAGCGTCGGGCGAGCTCGAGCCTCGCTCGTCCGGGCCGGTCGCTAGCCATCACCGTGCCGACGACCGGAGGAAGAAGAAAGAAAAAAAAAAAAAGAAAAGAAAATTAAAATAAAAAATAATAATTTCAGTTTTTATAAAAAAAATATTTTTGTAAAGTTAAATAGAGAAGATAGAGTCTCTCTCAGTAAATGGGTTCATTTTTAATGGGTTGATAAATGGGTCTGTTCTCAGACCCATTTAAGACCCATATATCCCAGCCTCTTTATTTTCAAAACTCATTATGGGTGTTTTGGAAAATGAGGCTTGACCCAATAACGACCCATTTAACTAGAAATGGGTTCATAAATGGGTCAATGACCCATTTAACACCTCTAGACATCACCTAATTAATTTTTCCATGCATGAGATGGAGTGAAATCTCATCACTCACATGATCGGGGAAACCGTGACGTTCGTGGGCACGGATGTGATCTTTCCTCTTATCTTAACTTGGGATTTTGACAAATAATGAATTTCGTGAGGAGCATAAAGAATGGGTCGTCTTTGATGAGGTGAATTTTGGGTGGGGGGGGTAATTCCTTCTTCTTTTTGTCATTTTCTTCATCATATATTTGTTAGGGAAATCCCTTATAATGTTTTGAAGATGACAAAATAAATCAAAGGCTACTAACATGTTTGATGGTTGAGTAATAGACCATGCGGATAATAGAACATGTAAAGGATTTTATCAAAGTCCGAAGACTATGCGGACTCAAAACTCAAAGTCTCGAAGACTGCGGACTCAAGACTCAAAGTCCGAAGACTGCAAGACTTTAGTGTCAAAGTCTCTGTTCTACATCGTAAGTTTGCTCACTCGACTAATTCCGCATCGAACATGAAAGCCGAACCGGAAGACGGACTCTATCTTTGAAGGCGAACCGGGTACACACTGCATTGTAAAGTCTACAGACTCGGATTGTAAAGTCTAAAGACTCGAGACTTTACATCCAGTTACGATGAATCGTAACTCAAGCCCAATCATACAACGGCTAGTGATCCGGTTTGGATTCCACATCAAGATTGATTTGATTGAAGACAAGAACTTTCTACACGAAGAAGCTTTACTTATGGAAACCAAGATTTCGTTTGTATGGGCGATCGGAATCAATTTGGGATTTTACCTTTGTCACTCAACGGCTACCAAATCTTCTAGATACGAGCTGTCCAATGGGTATATTGGAAGACGATTCTCCGGGATGCTGTCCAACGGCTAGTTTGGAAGTGGAGGAGTATTTAAGGAGATCATGGACCGATGAGCAAGCAAGAGACGGAGCGTACAATTTATAATTCCAAAGTCTGAGCGACCTTCGATTATACACTTGTCTTTGGAGAGCTTAAACGCTTGTGATCGTGAGAGAAATACCAAAAGAGTGACTTAGTGAGATAGTGTGATCTACTACTAAGTGTTTGCACTCAAAGTTGTAATCTCTTGTTGATTGCATAGTGGAATCCAGCCAAGAAGGTCATTAGCGTGGGAGAGTGGACGTAGGCTTGGATTAAGCCGAACCACTATAATTTCTGTGTTTTTATTCTCTTCCCTAACTCCTTTATTTTGTTCATACTAGCACTATCAATTGGTATCAGAGCCAAGTGCTCGGTTTATAAAAGTGTTTTTACTTTTGAGCTAAAGATTCTTTATGGCTAGTATGTTGGCACCAGGACTTATGGAAGGGCAAAGCAACACAAGGCCATAATATTTTGATGGAAAGGAATACGATGTATGGAAAAACAAAATGAAAGCATTCCTAAGATCCAGAGATCTCTTACAATGGGATGTTGTGGAAAGAGGAATCAACCCCATTGCTGTGTCTACATCAAATAAGAATGGCAAAGACAAAGAAAGCAAACCCCCCGCTCCTATGTCTCGGATGGAGATGTCCAAAAGAGAAGCGCTTGATGCGAAAGCAATTTATTCTTTATATTGTGCTTTGTCTTCTACTGAATATAATAGAATCTCTTCATGTGAAACAGCAAAAGAAGTTTGGGATAGACTTCATGTTACATATGAAGGGACTGATCGTGTAAAAGAGACAAAAGTAAACTTCCTGCTTGGCAATTATGAATCCTTCAAGATGAAGCAAGGAGAGACGATTGGAGATATGTTCAACCGTTTTACAGAAATTGTAAATGGTTTAGCATATCAAGGTCAGCCAATTTCTTCACCAATGAAGGTCAACAAACTCTTGCGAGGTCTCTCAAAAGAATGGAACCATGTCAAGACCTCAATCCGGGAGACTCAGAGGATTATGCCACTCTCCGTTGATGAATTGATTGGCACTCTTCAATCCTATGAAGTGGAACAACTTAATGACGAAGATCCCGAAGGTAAGAAGTCCATTGCTTTAATATCTAATGCTGTTTTTGATGAAACAGATTCAGAAAATGACATGGACGATGAAGAACTTGCCTTTATGGTCAAGAAATTTAAAAAGCTGAGTAGAAATGGAAGGAAATTCGATGGAAGAAATCAATACAAGTAGAATGGCCAGAAAAGAATCATGAAAGAAGATGATGAGCAAGAAAATATATGCTTGACGGCACATTCGAAATCCGAGTCGACTCGCATACGTACTCGAATCGAATCGACTTAGACACGTAGACTCGTAATCCGATGAAGAAATCGAGGATTGTCCTAAAGTCTGGAGACCTTTCAAAAAAAAATGGGTACCAAAGAAAAGATAAGTTATTTTTGCAGGATATAAAAAAGAAAGAGGATTTGGTAAGAAATTTTTTATTCTCAATTTAATTTGGGCAATAATTCTCATTATGCTTGATATTCGATATATCCTTGGTTGATTGAGATTTTATAATGATCATATTTTGCTTTATGAAAGAAAGAATCGTATGATTTGTTTTTGTGATTTGTGAGTTAAGATTTGATTTAGTACGTGTGATTATTTGAGATAATTCAGATTATTTTGTCTAATTTTATACTCTCAGATATAATCATATTTTGCAAAGTGAAAATCTGTTTTACGTGATGATGCAAGATATTCTTAGATATTCAAAAATTTTATTCTCCCTGATTTTATTGTGCTTTGACTAAGTGAGAATTTATTTTTCAAAATATCATTGTGCATAATATTCTTTCTTTGAATACTCTGTTATAATGAATTAATAAAGAATATTTGATTATGGAGATTTTCTATTTTACTCTAACGTCAAGGAAGGATCCAAATTGATGGATACCAAAAAGGGAAATGAGTTGATTGCAGGAAATTCTTTAAGGGAAGGATGATTGCTAATCTACGCAGATTTTGGTGCAATCAGAAAATATCTCCTGCGACAATTGCAACAATTGTTTCTATTCGCAAATATTGTCATGATCACAGGGGGAGAAATCAAATCCAAAAGAAAAGGAAATTAATCGTGATCATCTCAAAAAGGCAACAAATTGAGGGGGAGCTTTGATCAATTGTGGAAAAATCTTTTTGGATTGATCGTGATCTTATTATGGATGGAAGGAAAGGTAAATGTGTCAGAATTTATTCAAAAAATCCGATTAGTGCATCTTTTATTACCTTTTGTCATTAACAAATCTCTTACTGATATTATCATTTTATAATGACAAAAATGGTACGTGCAAGTTATGATGCATCCGTGATTTTCATTGGATATTTCATGATATATATATGATCGAAGAGAGTTATATTGCATATCTTTAATATTCGACTTGCTTTATAAAAGCTGATTTTTCGAAATTGTGATTCATGCAAGATATTTGTTATCATTCTCTACGTGAATCCATTATTATCGCTTTTTGATTATGTCAAAAAGGGGGAGAAGATATGAATATGCATATGTGTTGATTGGTTGATATTATCTATGGTATAATATTGAGCTGCGATTATTTTTCTATATATTCTTATGCTCAATTTATTTGCAATCTTCGATATCCTTTGATTTAAATTAATATCTTTAAAAGCGTGTTTACAAATCTGCATATTCGAGATTGTTTTGTCATCATCAAAAAGGGGGAGATTGTTAGGAAATCCCTTATAATGTTTTGAAGATGACAAAATAAATCAAAGGCTACTAACATGTTTGATGGTTGAGTAATAGACCATGCAGATAATAGAACATGTAAAGGATTTTATCAAAGTCTGAAGACTGCCAGACTCAAGACTCAAAGTCTGAAGACTGCCAGACTCAAGACTCAAAGTCTGAAGACTGCAAGACTTTAGTGTCAAAGTCTGTTCTACATTAGAAGTTTGCTCACTCTGACTAATTCCAGACTGAACATGAAAGCTGAACCAGAAGACAGACTCTATGCTGAAGCTGAACTGGGTACAGACCCAGATTGTAAAGTCTACAGACTCAGATTGTAAAGTCTAAAGACTCAGACTTTACATCCAGATTACGATGAATCGTAACTCAAGCCCAATCATACAACGGCTAGTGATCTGGTTTGGATTCCACATCAAGATTGATTTGATTGAAGACAAGAACTTTCTACACGAAGAAGCTTTACTTATGGAAACCAAGATTTCGTTTGTATGGGCGATCGGAATCAATTTGGGATTTTACCTTTGTCACTCAACGGCTACCAAATCTTCTAGATACGTAGCTATCCAATGGGTATATTGGAAGACGATTCTCCGGGATGCTGTCCAACGGCTAGTTTGGAAGTGGAGGAGTATTTAAGGAGATCATGGACCGATGAGCAAGCAAGAGACGGAGCGTAGAATTTATAATTCCAAAGTCTGAGCGACCTTCGATTATACACTTGTCTTTGGAGAGCTTAAACGCTTGTGATCGTGAGAGAAATACCAAAAGAGTGACTTAGTGAGATAGTGTGATCTACTACTAAGTGTTTGCACTCAAAGTTGTAATCTCTTGTTGATTGCATAGTGGAATCCAGCCAAGAAGGCTGTTAGCGTGGAAGAGTAGACGTAGGCTTGGATTAAGCCGAACCACTATAATTTCTGTGTTTTTATTCTCTTCCCTAACTCCTTTATTTTGTTCATACTAGCACTATCAATATTAACTTTGGACTGACTCGTGCCGTGTTGACTAGGCGAAGTCTAGTATATTAGATAACCATCGATTAGGATAATGAACTGGAAAGATGATTTTAGCTAGGTCACTCTGTCGACCATCGATTGGGAAAGCGATTGGATGAGCAAGTGCTGCCATGTTCTTCATCATATGTTAACTTTGGACTGACTTGTGCCGTGTTGACCCGGGGAAGTCTAGTATATTAGATGACTATCGATAAGGATAATGAACTAGAAAGATGATTTTAGTTAGGTCACTCCATCGACCCATCGAGCGGGAAAGCGATTGGATGTTCTTGTGGTGTGGGCACACCCTGTGGTACGTACAAGTGAAGTTTTGCGTCATTCTTCATTAATTGTTGAATTCACAATATGTGGATGAGATCGTTTGTAGGAGAGACGATTTCCAACGAGCTTTGTTGGATAGATGTCTCTAACTTTTCTCGAGAGCAGGGCCTAGGGTTTAGAGCTAGGACGCCCAAGAATTGCCCTCTAATTTGCCGACGCTACGCTTTAGAAATTTGCTTCGAAATTTAGTAGATCGGACCATCATCAACTGGGCGAAAACTACATCGTTCAACTTATCGATTATATAATATGGTAAGCCTAGCTGTACGATCTGCTCAGTCTACTCACTATATGCTGCTTTTTTTTTTTTTTTAAATGCAAATTTGATGAATGATGTTCGCTCATTCTCGTGTTGATTACGGGAAATGATCTTATCAACCAATGCATGCAAATACAAGGTATGTAGCTTCTCCTTTAGATAGGTGTCCTGAGGTCGAGTGAAATCAGACAAAATATATAGCAAGAGACCTACATTTTTGTGATTTGGTCACATTGCATCCACAAGGAAATATTTGATCAAATTCGACTAAGAGAACCCTCTAGACCACTTGATGTCTGGTGTAATTTGTAGTAGTTATATTCTATGGTCCATGAAATTCCATATAGAATTTCCTTTGTGTTATCTCCTCGACCGTTCGTGTAAAGGAGAACAAAGCAAGCAGCAAACCTCTTCAAAGAATGGTTTTGTAGTTTCCAATTTCAAAAGCTAGCGGATATATCTCCAATGCCAAATATGCCTTCAAGCATTCGGAGTTTTAGTAGTTTCAGAATTCCCACGTGTTGAGACTTAAAAAGTTTTGAGCTCAAATCTTTTATCCTCTCATTTGCCTTGCCCAGGTATCTTATTGTAAGTAATCAGTGACTAGGGCCACATCTCCTAATCTCAGTCATTTTGGATGGACGTCAAGAGTCAACAGTTAAATGAGAGCTAATACACAACAATTTGTGGTGCGTGGGATTTTGAAGCTCAAAAGGCGAAGGCCCATCCTTGAAAAAAAAAGCATCTTTATAAAGAAACCAAAATAGGTTTTAATAAGTATGCTTAACAAATATGTAGGACACTCGCGGAGGATGTTTCTAACATACTTAATAACTATGTTCAAGATTTTCAAAATATCAATAACATATATATCACGAGAAAAAGTGGTGTATTGAAGAATGTAAAGTTTTTTCGACACTTAACATATGTAACTCAATTCAATTCAAGGGCATTCATCGCTGAAACCCTTATGTTTATTCGTGAAGAAAAATTAGGTCGTGCGTATTTGACGCCATAACCACCATCTTGCATGCTTTTGGTAAAGAAAACGAGTCGTGTGCTGGCGGAACAGCCTCGCGTCTACCTCCCCTTGCCCCCCTCCTCGCTCGCCTTCTCTCCTCTGACTTCTCTTGCGAAATAATACAATAGCACCAATCATGCCCTATCGTAGCAGCACACAAGCAGACAGATATTAGTTTTTCCTCCCTGCCACGCTTAGGTCCAACTAAATTATTATCTTCTCGAAAGTGGTGGTGAGTTGCTGTCGGAACAGAGAAAGCCGAAAAGAAAATGCCTATTCCGAGAACCTCCATGGAAGCAAGAGACAGAACATGAGGACCAGTCACGAGGCACGTAGGTTGTGCTGTGGAGAAGTACAGGACATTGACCTAATTCTCTACCGCGGGTGTCTCGGAGTTCTCCAATTTAATGCAGCGGAAGCAATGAACGCGAATCGGAGAGGACGGTGAAGGTATCTAACCGCATCCGCCAGATTTTTCCACAGGTTCCTCTGATGTTTTTCTTCACTCTCCTCCCTTTGAGTAATGCCTGATCAGCGCGTCGGAGGGAATCGATGTCGGACTTATCAGATCTTGAAACAATCTAACTCATTGATGTCTGGATGTAAACATTGCTTCTTTCATTTATCTATTGAATCAAGCCAAGTCCAAAGAATTGTAAAGCTTCAGGGTTTTTTTCTGCCCAAGTACAGGGATGGCGATAAATAAAAAGATCCGAACCTATTTAGTCATATTTCAACTTTCTATGAAGTTCCATTGACGAGGAGAGCGAGCATCTCTACTGGTTAAAGCATATTGAAAAGCCATATTCAATTAAAGTCGGATGTACGACTTGGAAGTGGAAGGACATTCTATATGTTCACATCTATTAGTATGTAAGTGTCCAGCGGCCGTATGAAATAAATCTAGTTTTTATTCAACCCTACGCCATAAGATGTATTGAGATTTTCCTTTCAAAGCACCGGCACTTTCCATCCGTTCTGGTCTATCCACATACACATTGGTACCATACAGGGAATGAACTTAAAGTTAGGTACGGTACGATTTACTCTTGTTCTACTTGAACGATGTACAGAAACATTTGCTCATTCAATTCACATTGGCGTACTAGCTTCATCAATGACCCTCCAAAAATTAAAATTTATATCATCAACCAGGTCACATTACACCACTTAGCCCAATAATACATTAACATATAAATTAAAGTAAATTGAACCTTAATATGTCTTTGAACTGCTATGTTCACACTTGATGCAAAATTCAAAGATATTCCCAAAAAGGGAGAAGAAAAACATCATCCTCAATTTAGTGACTGAGGTATGCAGATACCGACATGTTAAAATGTAAATACCACTTAGCCCAAGGGTACATCAACATATACGTTAAAGAAAATAAAATGTGGCTTTATCAGCACCACCACCACCACCACCACCGCCATTTATTTCCCATTCCATTCTCTAATTCCTTCTCTATTCCCTTCACCGTACCACAGGTGACATGGGTCCCTCCCCTATTCAATAGCCCGAAAGTACCATATTACGCCCACACATTTCTTTTCCCTCTTTCAAAGCCCTCGGATCATATTACTCTCTCTCCACACATTTCTTTTCCCTCTTTCAAAGCCCTCAGATCATATTACTCTCTCTCTCTCTCTCTCTCTCTCTCTCTCTCTCTCTCTCTATCTATCTATCTATATATGGCACATGCATGAAGGGTTTGAGGAAGAAAAACGAAAGTCCACACAACCACACTCGGTCTCCTCTCTCTGGCTCAGAATCGAAGCCTTAATGGATTCCTCACGCTCCGTCCCTAAAGAATGCGACCCCGGCGACACCAGCACCAACTCATCGCATCTATCCAAGTCACCACCGTCTTCCTCGTCTTCTCGCCGAAGAAGCCCTCGCAGGAGAAGCCCTTCCTCCTCCTCCTCCTCCTCTTCCTCCCTTTCCTCGTCTTCCTCTCTCGGATCTTCCCAGTTCCCCGAGGAGCTCTCGTTCAGGCCCGCCACGCCGCTCCGCTTCTCCGGAGTCCCGTTTTCCTGGGAGAAGATCCCGGGGATTCCCAAGAAGCAGAGCTCCAGGAGATCGAGCGATTGTCCCTCTTCCCTGAGCAGCAATCTCCTCCCATTGCCGCCTTCCGCTACCCCACCGTCGTCGAAGCGATACACCAACGAAGAAGCTGGGCTGAAGAAGAAGGTCTACGGCGCCACGGCGGTGGCGGAGTGGTACCAGTGGGACCCGTTCGTGGCGGCATTAGTCGAGTGCTCGAAGGACCATGATCAAGCTCAAGATGCGACCCCCAACAATGGAAATCATAATCTCTGGACGGACGCTAAGGTCTCCCGGAGCATAAGCGACCGGTTCGGACTCATCGGCCTCTACGCATCTTGTAAGAGGGCATGCCCCGTCTCGGAGTCGATCATCTACCTCCCGAGATCGAACCACACCTCCTATGGCCTGATCAATCGCCGATCACGTTGAATTCGACCGCGTGTGCACCAACGGCCTGGGCCATTGCCCTTAGATAAGTGCTACATGATGTTGAAATTTCCAAAAATCGAACTGTTCTGTCGTTGCTCTTGTATGGTTCAACCACCTCTTTTGTTACCTCCATTTTCTATGTCATTGTGAGAGTACCAATTGCAATGTTTATATTAAGTTACATATAATGTCATATAAACTGTTGACTTGAGACAAGCATCGGTGTGCTAGTCTGAATGAAGTGGAGGTGCACTGTTTTCCCTTTCTTTCTTTTTCCAAACCTTATTCCACGGATCGCGTTTTGACAATGATGTTTTTGAATGTTTATTTGCTGTACATCATGTGGGTGAATTTCATCTTTGATTCCAAGGACAAGCAGATTTGAGTGAGGCTCGCTGGAGAGCCTCCTCCATGTGGGAAGCACGCAGAGACCAGTGTAGTAGAAGACAAGCATCAATTTGCTGTTTCTGAGGAATATAATTTTTAACATCTCTTCAGAGCCTGACCATTTTTTTTTATAAGAACTGCATTGGGATTAGGCTGACAGGTTGTTGACCAACCCTCCTCGCTCTCTCCCTCATCTGTCTAGCTCTTCTTTTAAGATCTAAGAACTGAAGAACATCAACATAAAATTTTGTCTTGAGGGGGCACCTGCTAATATTTATTTATTTTTTGTACATATAAATCACTCTTTTATATCTAACTCTTAAATAACTTGTTTTTGGAACCCCATTATAAATATTCATTTGGCAGGTGTAAATGGAAATTTAAGAAAAAAAAGAAGAATTTAGTTCTCTTAGTTTTGGCTTTGTCACTCTGGTTGGACTGTCACTATAGTTCAACTAAGTGGACTTGATGATGCTTGTCGGTGGATGTTCCTAAGCGCGATGATGCTCAGCTCTTGAATATTCATACGTTAGAAGATTTTAAGATTTAAGTGTAAGGATTTGTACTATTGGGCTGTTTTAAAAATTGAACCCTAAGCAAATTGGAAGGTCGAACGGGGCCCAAATCATTTAATAGACATTATGTAAGGAAATCTCTGACAAGAACTGCCAGGATTTCAGCTGAAAGTCCATGATCCATTCTCCACCTTAACTTTTTTACACATAGAGAACTGTACCGAAAGTGCCCGGAAAAGAATATATGGAAATGATGATGACATGTTCTTAACGAGCATCAAAATGTACCCTCATAATTAGGCTAGACAATCTTGTAGAAGAAGCAATGACTCGAAATCATCATGGCCCCATCTTTGCCTTCTTTTCAATTCTTTTATGCTATTTAGTCTCGAAATTTCCATTCATTCGAATCAATTTCATTATGATATTTACTAATAACAACATAGCAGAGAGAATCAATCAATTTAGATGTCTGACAAAAAAATAATCAATATAAATGGATTTCATATACGATTTCGTGATATTTTGATTTTATACTTCGTAGCATGAGACTTTAGGATTGTAGGGCATCGATGGCAAAAAAAAAAGGGGAAATTATAGGGCCTTGGATTGAATAATTCCAATTTCTTGAAAGCTTGTAAAAGGGGACCAGTGGATCTATGTTGGAGGTCTTTGTCTTAGAGACAAAGTTTGTGTTTTTCCACTTTTTAAAGAACCTTTTGTGGGCAATTTTCCTTTTGTCAATTCCATAGGAGGAATCAGGACACAAAAAAAGCAAAGTCCACTCACTCACCATAAGGACTTCGGAGAGAGACCCACTTCTCCATCTTCATCATTCGATTATGTGGCACGCCGTGGGATTAGAGCCACACTACTCATCATCACAATGTCAAGTCAAGCCACGCACCCATACACACGCTTGTATCTCAAGGGGGGAAAGCCTAATTCTCTGAAAAATTACAACTTTTAAGTCGAGCTTCAATTTTATTCGGAACTTTTTAATTTATAAAAATCACCAACCTTTTTTTAACTCCAATCTTAAATTTGCTCTGATTTTTTTATTTAAAAAAAATATACAAACTTTCAATCTAACATCGAATCTAGCTCTATTAACCTTTCATCCAAAAATCGCCACTAACTATTTGACGTGTTGTTTATACGTTGGAAATAAATCCATATTAGCAAGGTGATTTGAAAAATTATCTCCAACCATTTTTTGATAAGAAAATTAGGAAAGATAGGGAGCAAATTTGAGAGTATAGTTAAAGTTGGTGATTTTATTAGATGAAAAAAAAGTTCGGGATAGACTTATGACTGGATAGAAAGTTAAATTTTTTTTAATAGATAAAATAAAGTTCGAGATAAGATTGAGACTAGACATAAAATTGAGTTTTTTTTAAACAAAACAAATGTTTGATGTAAAATTGGGATTTGACTTAAAGTTTGGGGCTTTTTAGGGAAATAGGCTAGGGAAGAACTAAATACAGCGATTGAAAAATCAAATATTAATATGATGGAGTAATGTCGGTGACAAATGATTTATTGAGTTGTGTGACAAATTGTGGATGCATTCAAACAATTGAAATTACAATACTTTATGCTTTTTTATAAATTTGAAATAAAAAAGAAAATGAAAGTCACATACTCGCTATACGCCGTCGATAAGTTCCTGATCTCAATTGAGCTCATTCAGTGGTGCAATATCAGATTGGACAGGCACTTCATGGTCAACATAACCTTTAGCGAGACAAAATAATTAACATTTCCACCATTCATTTGGTTAATTTGAAATGATTATGTACTGTACCCTCCCTTTATTTCTCAATATCTACGCGAGTGTACATTAATCATTAGCAACGTGCATAAGTTAGGCCGCAAATAAGTTATATGCCAATGCCTAGAGAATCTCTAACTTAAAATAATGGATCGTGCATCTCAGTAGCAATAGCAGGGCACTATCGTATCATAGTCATCATGATCTTCACCAGAGTGCTAGAAATTAGAAATTGATTAGATAATGTAGTCAGCTATATCAAATGCAAGTATGGAAATTTCTTTGCGGACGACCAAAATTGAGTAGTGGCCGTGAAATATCTTACATGTCTAGTGGGACCTAATTGAATAAATAAAATATAGTGTGAATGGGAAGGCTAAATATACGGATTCGCGTCACTCTTAATTCAAGGGGTGGCCAAAATGGAGGAGGGGACCGAACTTGGGGTTGAAAAAGATAGTGAGATAATTCCGGATTTCCGTAAAACCCAATTTCCTAGGTAGTCTAGGGTTTGACTTTCTATGTGGATATGTATTGGATTTGCGCAATTGGCGGATCTTTTAAGTGCAAAGTTGACTGATTTGCTTGGTTCTTGTTAGTGAATTGGCGCAAAAAAAGGTTTGAGGTGGTACGTAGGGCAAACCATTCAAAGTCAATTAATGTGGACAAATTGAACTTTATCTATTTTGAGATAAAATTATATAAAGTGCTTCTTTAAGGCATTCACAAGGTTGACTAACTTTTCTTTCTTTTGATCAAAATCGAAAAAGGAAAAGTCATTTCTACTAAAAAGTGGGAATCGGCTTGTGTCATCACGTCAAAAAACTCATCTTGTAAATTTAATTACAGTTTCACATATATTTGATTACGCGCACTTCCAGTTCAGTGCACAATTCCGAGATAAAATTATATAAAGTGCTTTAAGGCGTTCATAAGGTTGACTAACTTTTCTTTTCTTTTGGTCAAAATAGAAAAAAGAAATGTCAGTTTCTACTAAAAAGTGGGGTGATGAATGTCTTAGTATTGGACTTTGTCATCGCGTTGAAAAACTTATCTTGTAAGTTAATTACAGTTTCACAAATATAATTCGAGTATGCTCTTTATCTAGTTCAGTGCTCAATTCAATCCATTCTTGCCCTTCGCCATTTTGGAAGTCCGCTAAGAGATGCTCATTATTCGACCCTCTTGCCTTAGCGATTACTTCCCGCCATTGTAGGACCTACTTTTTATAGTAAAGACACTGACTAGTAATAATCAAACCATGCTCAAAGACATAGCAGTATAGCTCACTTTGCTTCCAATGAATTACGGTAAGTATTATTGGAGTAACTTTGTCAATTTACCAAATATATTCGGTAGATCCTCAGAGAAATCCGTATCAACTCACGCGAATGAGCTATTCGATCGATTTATTAAATATAGAACGAGTAGCTATCGATGACCTTCATCACTCCAAACCGGCCTTGCATTTGTATTTGTACGTACGACGTTCGCTCGCAATCTATCAATTTTTGAAGTCCATTCAGGTCACTTAATGTAATCCTATGAGTAGCCAATAGGCAATAGGAGACATTGATTGTCTAGACAGGGTAGATGTACACATGTGGTGGCGCCCCGAATGTCCCGGAAAACATGTGATTTCTGCTTCCTTAGATCGACCGACAATGGCATCCTCGTAAAAATGGACCAATCGCCTGATTAACGCTCAGCAGGTTAGAGTAACCTTGAAGCTGAAGCTAATCGATCCGCTCTAAATGCTGATGCTTTTCTCAGCAGCTGGAATTGGGTGCTTGGGGGACCAACAAGGAACATGAACTACGACTTTACTCAGTGGAATTATATGCATTAATAAGCTTTTGTAGACAATTAATTATCAAATTAAACTGTTATAATATAATTTTGATTCACAGAATGTATTTGTTTCATGAAAAGTTTAAGAATGATTTGGAAAATATTTTTCGTAAAAGTGATTACTTAAATCACTTAAAAAAATGAATGAGAAAAATATATAAAAACATCTACACATCGTTTCTATCGATAATGAAAATATTTTTCATTAAATTATTATTTTCAATGATTTTTTTGAGATAAGTATACTAATGGTGCCATAAGTTGTGTACGGCGCTCACTTTAGTGCCAAAAGTTTCCGTCGGATCACTTAAGTGCCAAAAAATTTGAAAAACGCTTACTTTGGTGCCAACTCCGACGAAATTGGTCGGAAATCCGACGTGGCTTTTTTTTATTAATTTTTGACGCCGACGTGGCTCGTCGGAGAGTTGAGTCAGCATCCAAACACCAAAACGACGCCGTTTGGTGTCTCCCCAATTCAAAACCCTAATCTCCGGCCGTCGCCGTCCTCGACGGTCCTTGCGCTCGCGGCCATGGCTTCGACCCCAACCCCGACGATGACCACTCAACGGCAGCGGCTCCGACCTCGACCACCGACCTCGACCCCGACGATGGCCACTCGGCGGCGTAGCTCCGACCCCGACCTCAACCCCGACCGCGACGATGGCCACTCGACGGCCGCGGCTCAAACCCCGACCCCGACCCCCACGATGGCCACTCCACGGCCGTAGCTTCGACCCCGACCCCGACCCCGACCTCGATGATGGCCACTCAGCAACCGCAGCTTCGACCCCGACTCCGACCCCAACCCCGGCGACGGCTACGGCTTCGACCCCGTCGAAACCCTAATTTCTTCCCCATGTGAGCTAAACGGCGTCGTTTCCATGAAGCCATCCACGTAGGACGGCAAAAACGACGTCGTTTTCTTAAGGAGGACCGAAAACGACGTCATTTAAAGGTTTATCGATTTTTTTTAAAAAAAAAAAAATCATTTTGGCCGGAATCTTTCGCCGGAGGCCGGAATCTTTCGCCGGTGGCACCAAAGTGAGCGTTTTTCCTCGATTTGGCACTTAAGTGATCCGACGGAAACTTTTGGCACCAAAGTGAGCGCGCCGTACACAACTTATGGCACCATTAGTGTACTTATCCCATTTTTTTTAGAAAAATATTTTCTAAATCATTTGTGTTTTTCAAAATAAATTAAACTGTAAATTGGATTCCCTTTTCCTTCTGCCCTATGTGATGCAGACGGTGGAGTATACTAGATTCTCTCAACGGCAACTTTTGTTTTCCGGGTCAAAATCTCAACAGCAACTTGCATTCGTTGAAGTTTGACGATGTATTCCCTTCGATTTGTGGTGAAGTTCCTTGCTTCTCTAATTCAATCAAATTGGCAAAACATTGGGTATTTCTAAGTCAACGTATTTTTATCCATTTTCGCCGCAGCAACAATCAAATTATAGTCAACAGAAAATAATTGCCTCGAATAGTGCTGTCGAAGTGTCTTAGACGAGGCTAGTCTATTAGTTATAGTTAAGAGTAGAGAGAATATTTGTTTCGGTACTCGCCATTCAATATTATCTATCAAGCACTTAAGTTTGCCTACATGTTTGGTATGTGGCATGACATGTGGGACAATTTTGGGACATGGCGCACATTTGACCACTAAACTTATGACTTAATGATTTGCCATCTGCAAACTTCTTATCTCGTTTGATTTAAATTTCAACAGATAAATAAAGAGAAATGACATGAACATTATGTCTCTTATCTAGTTTAAACTTGGGAAAAATGGACAAATTAAAGAAAGTATTTCTGATTACACTCTATCATCTCCCTATTTCTATATTCTACTTATTTTGAAATGTTAGAAATGGATAATTTTTTTTTTCCAAGATTCGATATTTCATTCAGTTTAAACTTTAAAAAAGGATAAGTTAAGGAAACTACTTTTAATTTTACTCTTCACTAATATGACTTATGGTCAAATTAGTTTCTTAAATGTCTTTATAAACGGAAAAATTTTGAGGCAGATATAAAATTTCACTTACATATTTCAATGATCAACTATTCTTATTGGCAAGCGTAATTTTCCAATAAAATTGGGAAATGTATTCATGGTAGAAGAATTAGATATGAACAACGATATTGGTCAATTAGATGAGCTAAGTGAAATCAACATTAATAAATTTCATATAACTCCCGCTACTTTAATATTACAAATATGAATATTTATTGCTAGTTTCAAACTAGCAATAAAGTATCCAAACAAAGAAAAATTACATTGCAACTTAGTTAAAAAGATCGATATATCTTGCTTACATTGCAACAACGAAAAAAATATTTTTTTCAATCCGGCTACTTCAAATATCGCTTTTCTTATTGTGCACTAAAAAGTCATTTGTATTTATATGTTGTGCGCTTGGAAAACTTTACATTGCAGCGGCTTTCTATGCCACGTAATAATCTTAGGCTTTCATAAAGCATGATGCGCTTCTGCGAAATTATAAAATAAATTATACGAAATCTCAACATTTTCTCTTACATCACATCTCATAAGCCTTTCACATCTCTTGCACCCTAAAAGAAAGAGAGAGAAGAAAGAGGCTTTCCGAGACACATTTCTTAAGATCGTTGTAGGTCATACGCCTATTTTTTTTGGGTATAATAGATCATATATGCTTTGCTTTTAACCTGTTCATGAAATCTTAGTTTTCATTTTTACTTCCCTTTTTTTCTTAATGAAGATGAGATGAACAATAACAATGAAAAGAAAACAAATTAATATTTGTAAATTCTAGAAAGGTTTTAGTCATTTGCGTATCAATGTGGCTTAGCATAACTCGGTTTAGTTTTCGGAAAACATAGATTCAAAACAGAAGATCGGGTGGGCCTTCGGCTTTTATATGCAATTGCGCAGTGGCGGGGCTGTCGGCGTTTAGATTAGAGCTCGCAGTTAGTGGAAGTACGATGCTCGTTAGTTTCATGCAATAAAGCTAGCGAAGGTAAAACGAGAATTTAGATAGTTTGGCGAGGGGAAGATGGAAAGAAATAAAGGTCATTCAGCTTAAAAAGCAGCATTCTGGAAACGGCAAATGCCAGTATTGAGTGGAGCTCGCATTGAATTAAGAACCTTTGAAAATACTAGCTTTGCCTCTCAAAAGTATTTGCATTTTCATTGCCAAACATCTTAGCATTTGGCCAAAAGCCTCCATGGTAATGCCGAACGCAGCCTGCTCAGTACTTTATATAATCCGGTTACAAAGGCTTATTTGGTAATCACAAATTAATGTGGTACTTTGCCAAATCCTCCATTTCGCTGTGCGGCTACAACTCTGAAAGAACCCCGCTCGCTCACTGTGCGGCTACTACTCACTTCTCGTTGAAGGAGCTCATTTCCAACCTTCACAAAAATATAAAATTAGACAAGTATGTGTGCGCCCCTTTGGTTCGGCCAATGTGTAGTACTTCAAGGTCCAACTCATGGTCTTGGTTAGGCTTGCATATATATCCAACCAAGTCGGGTTTCACCATGTAAGAAGGTGTCTTGAATAATGGAAAAGCATATTGCTTTCGAAGGTCTTCATTTCTTATACAGTCAATGTGGAATAGACTTTCGCAGCTTGGTAGAATACAGAACCCTGTAACAATGGAAAAGCATATGGCGATTGTGTTCCCGATTTACTATGCCCAGCTCCCATTATGTATTTTTAATACTCCATTTAAGTTTTTAAAGTTTACCTAGAAATTAAAATGTTCAAAGAGGAACAACATAGTTTATATAACACTACCAAAGCTTATTGCTATTTCTTTCTCGTTAACTTAGGCCTTGTTTGATTAGGATGAAATAAAAAGTAAAAAATACATTTTTTTTTATATTTCCATCAATATTTAAAATATTATCTGATTTAAAAAATATATAACGAATTATATATGAATTTATGTGATAATATATCACCTCTTGCGAAAGTTTCGGACGTTTCTAGATAAAACATTTGAAATGCATTAGTCAAAAAATTTAGTTGCATGCATCTAGTTGTTACTGCCTTGTCAATAGACAATACTTGCATGGGTCTAGTTGTTATGAATATGAGATGATAGTACAAATGGTCCCTAAACTTTAATTAAATGTGCAATGCCGTCAATGAAATTTTAATTTGTGCAATGTTATTTGTAAACTTTGACTCAATATGCAATATCGCCCCTAAATTTTTAATTCGTTCAATGTGGTTCCTAAACTATTGATAAATATTCAATATAATCCCTAGATTACGTGAAAATGTTGAAAAATTTAAAGACCATATTGAACATTAGACCAAAGTTCAAGGACCATATTGAGTAAATTAAAACTTCATAAATGATATTGTGCATTAGACCAAAGTTCTAGGATCATTTGTGTCATTTTCCCTTATGAATATTGCAAAATTTTTACTACACATTAGATGGTTACTATTACAAGATATCATCCCCACATTTTTTGGCACGAGACAAAACGATCCTATAGGCATACACTCATTCTTTTTTTCCCCCTTTTCTTCTTTTTCCAATCAACATCCGATTTGCCATATGTTAATCCGTCAAATCGATAGCTCTTCCCTTCCTTGAGCAGGAGACCTATCAAGGTAGGTTATTCCCATTTCATTTGATGGTCAAAGGGAGTCGGAAGTTAAGCATTGCATTGGTCTTTCTTTGGGTTCACAGCTGACCCTTTCTCAAAGAGTAATTCACACGAGACAAAAGACTCGTGCTAGGCATCCGCCTGTTCTTTCTTGTCTCTTCCCATTCTCTTCTTTTTCTGAAACAAAATCCAATTTGCAATCTATTAATCTGCCAAATCAATAGCTCTTCCCTTTCTTGAGAAGATCTTTCAAGACGGGTTATGCATATAACCTTAGGGTTCACAATTGACCATTTCTCAAAGAGCAATTCACACCTATAGTGTTGAAAATCGATGGTTTGAGACCCACAAAGTGATAATATGTTAGATGAGAAATAGACCTTTATTGTAAAATTAATTATGCAGACGCTTTGAGGATATTACAATTAAATCAATGTGAAATCATTGAAGAAATACATGAGGAATAATAAATGACTCCAAAGATTTACGTCATTTAGTACGAGTGTTGGTACATACATTTACAAGAAGTGCCGGCAGCAAAAATCTATTATAATTTGAGAATTGGAATTACAATCACTCAAACCGATTGAGTGTTTCACATGCCTAAATTAAACCCAAACCCAAGATAATAACAAATGAACAACTCATTTTGGACGCGAAAAAATGATAGCACAAATTACACACTTTGCTCAGGACCAAATAGGAGCTCTCTGTCCACGAAGCTAGATTGGACTTCTCTCCGATCGGTTGTTGCCGAACTTGTTTTGTCATTTTTGAGTTAGATCTATCCTTTCGGGTTGCTTGGAACTCATATGATCGAGGATTGGAGAGGAAAGGTGGATGAAAAGGCTTGGGATGGATTTAGGAGTCTTCATGCAAGTCGTGTACAGTATGTGGTGAGAGTCACATGGATGGTAAAGAGGGGGGCTTCATGCACATGCAGAGATGCATTGGGGCTGCATGTTTTTGTTCTTTATTTCTGTTTAAGAACAGAAATTTTATTTTTTTGTTCCCTGGAACAAAAAGGAAATGTAAACGTATTTGTTTGCGTTTTTGTTCCAAAATTATTTTTTTGTTCATAAACACATCCTGAATGTAAACAAGAAAAAAAAAAAAAATTATTTCTTGTTCTAGAAATACTTTTGAAGAAACAAAAAAAAAAATTATTTCTTCTCTCTCTTCTCTTTTCTTCTTCTTTTCTTCTTCTTTTTTCTTTGGCCGGTCACCGGCCTCGGCCATGGCCGAAAGAAGAAAAAATAAAAAAGAAAGGAAAAAAGGAAAAATAAAATAAAAATATTAAAAAATTAAAAGAAACAAAAAAGAATATAAATTTACCAAACGTGTTTCTGTTCATTTTTTATTCCCGAACAAATTTACCAAACGCATCTTTTTTCTGTTCAAAATTGTTCATCTAATAAACACTTTTTTTTTTATTTTTTTTATTTCTGTTCCCTAAAACAATTTTTGAATAAAAACGTTACCAAACGCGCTCATTGTGTTCTCCTCAAAGGGCTGTACAATCATATTATTTGCATTTTCTTTTATGGGTTGATGATACGAAACAATTGAGAGGATTTCATATTTTATTGGGCCCATGTTTTCCAATAAGCAGTGATCGTCATTTGGGTTCACAACTGACCTTTCGTCGCAGAGCAATTTATAAGAGACAAAAAGACCAACGGCAGGCATACACCTTTCTTTCTTTGTCTCTTCTCTTCTTTTCCAAAGCAAGATCTGTCTCTCCTCTTCTTTTTCTAAAGCGAGATCCATCTTTCTCTTCTTTATCTAAAGCAAGATCCAGTTTTGCCATCTGTTAATCCGCTAAATTGATAGCTTCTCCCTTTCCCGAGCAGTTTCTTTGGGTTCACAACTGATCCTTTCTCAAAGAGCAATTCACCTATAACATTGAAAATAGATGGCGTAGGACCCACAAAGTGAAAATATATCAGATGAGAAGTAAACCTTTGTTGTAAAATTAACGAATGCGGAAGCTAACGAGAATCTTACAATTAAGTCAATGCGAAATCACCAAAGAAATAAATAAGGAACAATGAAGGGCCCCAATGAATTACATAATTCAATTTAAGTGTCCGTTCCTTCATCCACGAAGAGTGTTGACAGCAAAAATATATTATAATCGAAGAATTGGAGTAACAATTTGCTCATCATGTTCAAGTGTTTCCCATGTCTAAATTTAACCAAAATCGAAGGTATTAACACATAAACAACTCAATTTGGATGTAAAAAACTTGGAGCTCTCTTTGAAATGGTCGAAAATCAGGCCTAGTAAACTACCTTTGGAATCCCCATTTAAGTGGCGAGCATTCAGAGATTCGAACTTGTTCCTTCAGCGATGAGGTAGTGAAACCAACTATCACGACTACTTACGGGTGGGTAGTGCTCAAAGATATTTTTATGAGAAGAACTCATTCTGAATCATATAAAAAGTATAGAAATATGACAAGGGACTTCATTTAAATCTAGATCATATGAACACAATGATGTAATTTCGTATTGTCTCCATATATAATGATGATCATGATAAAATAGCCACTTCTTGGCTGTGTGGAAGTGGATAATCATCCACTTATCAAAGCCTATCAACACACTCACACTCTTATGCACAAATTAGGGTGCGTTTGTTTGTGTTTACTTAAAAATTGTTCCAGGGAACGAAAATAGAAAAAAGTGTTTTACATTAACAATTTTTGAACAAAAAATGCGTTTGAAACTTATTCTTAATAAAAAATAAACGAAACATGTTTGGTAAATTTGGATAATTTTTTTATTTCTTTTATTTTTTCTATTTTTTTCTTATTTTTCCTTTTTTTCTTTTTTTCTTTTTCATTTTTTTTTTTTTTTCTTTTGGCCGGTCGTCGGCCAAGGCCTTGGCCGGCGACCGGCCGAGGCCGAGCTCGCCCGGCGGCGGGCGGCGAGGCGCAACCTCGCCGGCCACCGCCGGGCGAGGCCGAGGCTCGCCGCCGCCGGGCGAGCTCGGCCTCGCCGGATCTGGCGAGATCGAGCTCGCCCGGGCCGGCGCGAGGTCGGCCTCGCCTTGATCCGGCGAGGCCGAGCTCGCCCGCCGGGCGGCGGGCGGCGCGGCCTCGCCGGCCACCGCTGGCGAGGCCGAGGCTCGCCGGCCGGGGCGAGCTCGGCCTCGCCGGATCTCGGCGAGATCGAGCTCGCCCGGGCCGGCGCGAGGTCGGCCTCGCCGGGGGACGACGAGCGCGTCGGCCTCACCGGGGCCGGCGAGCCTCGCCGTGGGCTGCGCGAGGCCGCCGCCCTCGTCGGCTCGTCGCTGGCCGGCCGGCCGCCATGGCCATGGCCGAGGCCGGCCAGACCCGAAAAAAAAAAAACAAGAAAATAAGAGAAAAAGAAAAAAAAGTGTTTTCAAAGTGTTTCGAACAAAAAACACAAAATTTGTGTTTTTGTTTTGCTTTTTTTGTTAAAAAAAAACAAAAAAAAAAAAGTATTTAAAAACAAAAAAAAAAAGAATACAAACAAACGCAACCTTAGTGGCCAAAATTATTAGAATAGTCCCAAAAATCAGAGTTAAAGCATATACCCTTCGCGATCCCAATATTAATATTGCCACAGCATAAAAGTCCTGTAAACGCCCATTTTCGACTACCATCATTTGAACCGATGATGATCATCTTCCACCTGTAAAAGAACAAACCTCGGAATTTCAATTCACGTATATACAAATATTTGAGCATTATTAAATGGGTCGATCTCGAAATGTAGTGAAGATTCGAATATGTAAATGTCAATCTTCTTTATCTAGTAGCTGCACCGTCATTTAAATCACATATTGTCCGTCATAGTCTTTCAATGTAATCCGATATTAAATTCATCACTCTTTACTATATATATAATTTATAATTTCATGAACGGATGAGGTCAAAAAGCCAAAAAGCCAAAAAGCCAAAAAGCACTCTGTAAATGGTTCCGGTTTTTCAAATTTTTATGTTTTTTCCCCCCAATGAAATTGCATTGTTCATACCAGAAAAAGAAAAAGAAGATAGACATGAAATCCCTATTTCCGTATATTGAAAAAGAAATTCTTTCCTTTTCCCTCCGGTGCCATGAAATGAAGTTGGCGTCGTCTTCGATCTCGGAAAAAGTTTAATTTTTTTTCCCGATTTGAGAGCAATTCGAGAGAGAAAGATTCAATTTTTCCCCTTTTCTACCGAACTCGCATGGAAGCTGATGGGATCGCCCCACCCTCCGTCCACCGCCTGCCTCCTCCTGGAAAATTAGGGTTTTTGCAGCTCCGGGTGTTCTCTTCTTTTGGGGTCTCGATTGATGATAACCCATGGGGATCCCGAACCGCCTCAGCCCGCTGGGCGCGCTCCTGTGGATGGCTGCGTTGGAATTTAGATGTGCGACGTCGGCGAGCGTGGTTCTGACCGGCAACAACGCCACCCTGTCCTTCGCCGCCGTCGAGGCCAATTTCGGTGAGTTCTTCTCTTGTTTGGCGGGCTTTTGTGTTGGCCGTTGTGTTGGTTTAGTCTTTTGCTTAGCACTAGACTCGATTGTCTCTGTTTCTTCTCGGCGACTGGACCAGCGGAAAGAGCTTTTTTCATCCATAATTCTGCAAAAAGCCAGTGAGAATAACTGAGATTATATATTTGTATATATCTATTTTGTTTTACTACTTGAGTTAGGTAAGCTTTTCGTATTTCATTTTCTTTTTTTTCTGGATAGGCTACATTATGAATCTGAAAACTTATCATGAAAGTGTAATTTATTCCTAAAACTTTCAAAAAAAAAAATGAAATCAAATTTTAAAACTTATCGGGAAATTGTACTCGAGTCATAAAACTTTTGAAAAGTATAATTAAGTCTGAGAATTTATAATAAAAGTATAATCGAATCCTAAAATTTTCAAAAAATACGATTGATGGAATAACTTGATTGAATTAATTTAACGGATTTTACGATTTATTTGTACTTTTTCAAAATTTTAGGACTAAAAACTCGTTAAATTAGTTCAATCATCGATTGTACATTTTGAAAGTTTTAGAATTTAATTGCGCTTTCGTGATATGAAAATTTTGCACTTTTTGTGACAAATTTTAGGATTTTCAATGCATTTATTCTAATTTTTTATTTCCTTTTGATTGACGATTTTTCCTCCTTGGTCATCTCAGCTCTGCCGGTTAAAGGTTCTGGGGTTTGTGGCGTGCTGTATCTTGCGGATCCAATTGATGCATGCTCTCAATTGGTGAATGAGGTCACCCAGTTGCCAAATGCTAGCTCCCCTTTTGCCCTAATTGTTTGGGGAGGATGTGGCTTCGAAGATAAAGTTAGGACAGCTCAAAAGGCCAGATTCAAAGCAGCTATTGTCTATGACAACAAAGCTGATGGTGGCTTGGTGCCAAGTAGTGAGCTTTTCTATGCTGGTTGATTTAATTAACTTGCTACTGGATTAATAAACTCAAGTGGAAAAGCAAAAATATATAGTTGCTGGATGATTCTTAATCATTTATCACTCTGATTTTAAGATGCTTTCTAGAGACCTGTGACTGCAAGTTAGATGCTTAGGATGTCAAGCAACTTTCACTATGGTTTTGATTTATTATTTCTTGACCGTTGAATGACTCCTCTTTCATACCTTAAATGACAAGAAACCTAGAAATTTTGCTCCTGCATAGATGTCTTTCGGAGACTTAAGGAGTTTACGTGGTCAGGTTTGATCTGGACTTACTGAGAGAAAGGTGTGTTCCTGACATGGTTACTTGGTCAGTTGTATGAACTTCCTCTGGCTTCCTAGCCAGAGGTGGCTCACATATGACTCAGCCTAAACCCAATATGGATCCTGAAACGACACAACCTGTCCAGAATCTAGCATAGGAAAGGGGATTTCTCACTCTTTCATTTTGTACCTACTGGTAGCTGCTTGGGCCAACTTTTATTGGTGATGGATGGATGACTAAACGATAATCTTAAGATAATTGTGTCAAGTCGCTAGGGAGGTGGCGTTGCACTATTTTACTATGTATCTAAAGCTGTCAGTCATTTTGTTAGAGTAAGAAATTTGAGTACATCAGAAATGTATCAGGAAAAGAAAAGTCGAAAGATAAAGGAAAACATCAAAAGACTATGAGAAGTCAAAACAAGATGTCCAAAGCCGAATAAAAGAGTACAAGACATGCAACCAAAGATTCTAAAATCTCAAAAATCTTTTTAGGTATATTGGGTTGTGTTGGTGAATATGGCGCATGTTTCTATGCTAGCGCTCCTAGCGATCTTCACCTAGCCTAGGTGGAAACTTGTTGGATGAAAATGATTGGTTGATTTGTTGGGTTATTCAGTTTGTTATCCTTTCGATAGAGCTGATTTGGGAGATTTAGTGCTTCAACGTGAACCATGCTGGGCATCAAGAGCAACATCAGTTGAGTTCTGAAGTCATATGGATAATTTATTTGGATATTAGATATGTTGTCTATTCATGACAATTAATTTGATGCCACTTACACCTTTGCCTGTGAGTGATTCTTGTAGCTCGTGTTTTATGCCCTGTGTTCTATTTTCTCCAATTGCGTGCTTTGATATCATCAAATATTCACATTCCCCTGTTTTTTCTAGTGTTGAATATGGTTTATTGTTGAGGTACATTTCTAACGTAAGTTGGCCTGCTACATGCAGTGGCTGGAAACTCCGCTGGGATAAAAATCCATTCTGTGTTTGTTTCTGAAGTTTCGGGGAAATTACTTCAAAATTATGCTGGTTCAACTAATGTGGAGCTGTGTATAATTCCAAGCTTTGAAGACTCAGCTTGGTCGATCATGGCTATTTCTTTTATTTCCCTGCTTGCCATTTCAGCAGTTCTTGCCATGTGCTTCTTTGTACGTGGGCATCGCATAAGACGAGAAAGGCTTCGAGCTCCTTGTGTTAGGGAGTTCCATGGAATGAGCAGTCGCTTGGTGAAAGCAATGCCGAGTCTCATATTTACTGCTGTTTTAGAGGATAACTGCACATCGAGGACATGTGCGATATGCCTTGAAGACTACAATGTTGGGGAGAAGCTCAGAATTTTGCCATGTCATCACAGTAGGTGTTTCCTTGCCGATACGATAGTCAATCAAGTTTTATGTCATCTTTTTATCACTGGAAATTATCATAGTTCTCTAGCAAGCATCATGAGCACTATCAATTTCAATCTTGACAGTAGTAAATATTTGGGCATCAGTTGCATGATTTTTGCCTGAAATTTTTTCTTGGTGTAATACTTAGACTTTTGTAATGGATGGCTAGCTCCAGTTCTGGAATGTGCAGAAAAAGATAGTCTCTGTATCTTCCTCCAGTTTGCTGGTCATGGCAAAGGACTCTGAAAGGTGGTAACTTGGTTAATCCCAGAAAAGAGAGAATGCGAATGATGTGTCTTTTCTTTGGGCTATAGCGTAGGCTCCATTTCTAGAGTGCTTAGGAGTTCTATTGCCTATGTTTCAACAGCAATTTCTTTAATTCACACGAGTGGCACACAAGCTCTTTCATCACGTCGCAAATTCTTTGTACGATGGATTGGCTATGTCGTTATCAAGCGCATGAGAGTAATCCATGTATCAAACTCTGTGGCCTGGTCTGGCTTTATAAAGAATAGCCTCGTTCAAACCCGCCAAAGATTTCTCTCTATGATTCTCATTCTCATTTTCCTGTCTCTGCAAGGTACTGAGGGAACTTAGGGAGTTTTTATTTGGTATTATTGTTATTGTCCTTCAGTTGCTGCATTGCTGCTCATATCTTTATATCAATCTAAGCTGTCTATTTCAGGCCTATCTTTATTTAAATTGAGCTGCTATTGGGTCTATAGTGATATTTTCACTCACGCAATCTCATATGGTATCTTCTTCTGTGGACAGAGTTTCATGCATTATGTGTCGACTCTTGGCTTACATGGTGGAGAACATTCTGCCCAGTTTGCAAGCATGATGCAAGAACTAGCACAGGTGAACCCCCGGCATCTGAGAGCACGCCACTGGTTTCATCAAGCCCTGCGTCTGTGGCTTCCTCCTCTGCTTTGTCTTCCGCTAGATCATCGGTGGCCTCCTCATCAGCCATCCAAATAGCCAGAGCATCACATTATCCTTCTGCTTCTTGGACTCCATCTCTCTCAAGCACTTCTTTGCAGCAGTCTCATAGGTCCTATGGACAATCTCCTCCTCTGAGCAGTAGCCGTAGTTCAGAATCTTCAGATGACCTCAGGAATGCATCGTCTCCCCGGTCTCGAGGATCCTACTTGGTTTCTGCCTTCTTGCTGGGTTATCCCTCTATATCACCCGTCAATTCAACATTTGGGACTGGATCTAAATTTGTAGGTATTTTTTAGATAAAATTCAGCTCAGCGCAAGATTAGAACTGGATCTGAAGTTGAGGTGTTTTGTTTTTTTTGTTTTTTTGAAGACAAAAAAAAATTATGATATAAAATAAATCTTGGGATCGGATTGGAATTTGATCTAAAGTTGAGGTTTGCTTTTTAAATAAAAGAAGTTACAGGGCAAGTGTGCATTGCTCAACAAGCTCTTTAGACGAATGGGAACTAGACCTAAGATAATGGGTCGGTGGAAAATAGATTGGAATTGGACCTAAAGTTATGGGCCGTGTGTTTCAATAGCAATGGAAAGCATTATCATAGCCTAGTCATCATGATCTTCTCTGAATGCTAAAAATTAGAAATTAATTAAATAATATAGTCACTTTATCAACGGTAGGTATGATATTTCTTTGCCGACAATAACAACTGGGAAACAGTACGAGATATCTTATATATTTAGTGGGACCTAATTAAATGATCAGAATATATGTTTACTATGTGAATTATTAAATGCGAAGGACTGCTTGACAGGTATATATAGGATTTTGCATAATTTGCAGATTTCTTAAGTCCAAGGTCGACTGATTGCTTGATTTTTATTAGTGAATTAGCGCAAAAAGATTGGAGGGGGTACGTAGGGTAACTACTCAAAGTCAATTAATGTGGGCAAATCCAACTTCATCTCCTTTTGAGGTTACAGCGTATGAAGTGCTTCATTAGGGCATGCACATGGTTGCCTAACCATTCTTTTCTTTTGTCAAAATCAAAAGAAAAAAGATTGTTTCTACTAAAAGGCGAGACAGTGAATATTTGAGTATTGGAACTTCCAATGCTTAACATTATTGTTTTGTTAAAAGAAGTATCTTGTGAGTCAATTCTAATTCACACATAATTTAAAATATTTTTTTTCTCCAGTTGAGTGCATAATTTAATTGACTTTTACCCTTCACCATACTAGAAGTCCGTTGAGAACCACTCCTTAACTAGTCCTTGTTTCTCGGCAATTACTCTCTACTCTTGTTGCGCCGAATTCGTTGCAATGAAGGTATCGATTAGCAATCATCAACCTTTGCTCAATGATAGAGTGATATAGCCTCGTTTAAGTGATCTTTTATTTTCTTTTTTCGATGTAGTGCTGACTCTAAAGAACGTCATAGTATTTTTATTGTCCTTTCGAGTCAATTAAACTTTCCAAGTTTGTCAAGTGACGGCCTTGATAGTACATCCCAAGAAGAAAAAGCCAAAACCAATCATTTGAATTATCACTTAAATATTATACAAGTCCATGTTCATTCATCATTCTGAAATTGCTCTTTTGAGCATTCGTTCTTAGATTTCTCCCTTACTTTGCCAATACTCAATATGTTAGTATAAGAAAGACTTACCATGGATCGTATATGGATACAAACACTATAAATGTTATAACTTTTGTATGATGCGGTTATAACTTTTTATTCGATTGCTTAATTATCAAATTGATGAAAATTTGTTTACTTTAGGGCCTGTTTTGCGTGGTTTTTAAAATTAAAATTTGATTTGGACGCAACCTTTTAAAACAAAATTGAAGTCCAACATGGCTGACATGGCATGACAAACACTCTCTCTCTCTCTCTCTCTCTCTCTCTCTCAACTTCTTCAATCTTCGACCATGGGGTGTGTCGTGTCATCCATTACTGAACTTTCCATGGTAGTTACTACTTCGGCTTTTTGCAACATATGACAGAACACGAATGCTCGTGCTGCTCCACCTAGACTCCGACTTCTTCGCACTTTTTCATCGTTTATTCTCGAAACTTATCGCGCATCGGAAAAATTAGAGCCGTTGAAATGACGAGCCTTTCGAAAGAAAAAAGGTGGTGGTGCGGGTTGGTTTTTTATGGGTCACCAGCGCCGGAAGAGGCGATGAACTTCTTCGCGGCCCTTTTGACGACGGTCACAAGCCGTTCGCGGCGGCAAGGAATCCGAAGCCCTCATAATCAAACGAGAGTGCTTCGAGTGGAGAATCCAACACACAGATTGCGGGTTAGTGCTTCAATTGAAGCTAATTAGTCCCGGTTCGTCAATTCGAAGCAAGAACAAATCGCCAACCATGTCGTTTTTGCACTATTCAGCTCTTCGGGTTTCTCCAGTATGCCACGTAACTTGATTACGGATAAATTAATGCCACGATGTTGATGGCACTCAAATGAATGTTTTTTTTTAGAGATAATTATGGTACGACATTCAAGTAAAACATTATAATCATATGATGAGGGGTTCAATTTTAAATCCGAAGCACATGATGAATACCGGCGAGGTCTTGCGTTGTCTTTTCATGGGCGGTTTTGGATGGAAACCGGTGGCCAGTGGATGCGACGCAGGTGGAATCAAATAACAACAACGATGAACGCTAAATAAAACTAAGAATAATGTCCGATGAAGAACCCACAAGTGGTCGGACGCCAAGCGCACCCAATTGGTCTCGTTCTACATCATGAACGAACCACCTCCACCACCCCCTTCCAAAAATAATCGAATAGCGACTTCTCGCGGCGGGTGGGGGTGGGCGCGGCTCTGAATAAATATCATCCCCACTAATCCATGCTTATCGACACCCCCTCCTTAATGCACGACAGCAATTATCGGATTACATTCCCCTAAAAATAACAACAACAATAATAATTAAATTTGAAGCGACACCATCATCGACGGTCCCGACATCATCGATGTTTGCCGCCGCATAAAATTTTTGTATAAGCTGTCATTGACAATTGTCTTCTGCTTGTATTTATATGACCCTTCAAGTATCCTTTCATATCTATGAAAAAGACGTGGGTTGGATTATTCGAAACGTATCTAAAATTCGATTGCGTAAATATTAATCCTCCTTGTCTAATAATCACACCGTCACCTTATACTCGTGTTGTCGGTCATGATGTTCGGATTTTTCATCAATTATGTTTGTTATCATTATATGTATATACATATATGTACAATTTTCAGGAAGGCTGGGATGGATGGTACGGATTGGGGAAGAGCCAAAAAAAAAAAAAAAAAAAGCACCTCCTCATTAATTGCCGCTAAGCACTCTCTAAGATGGTTACGAGCTTATCAAAATATTTTTACTTTATCCCCGCAAAGAAATAGCAATTGTCATGCCCGAAAAAGTAAGAGATAAAATCCCCATTTCCACATTTTTATTTTATTTTAAAAGAAGGCATTATTTTTTTCCCTTTCCGGGCCATGAAATGACGCTCCTGTCTTCAATCTCATGAATAATTTAAGAATTTCTTTTTCCAAATTAGGGAGCAATTAGAGAGAGAGAGAGACAGAGATAGGATCAAAAATTAGATTCAATTATTCCCCCTTTTTTCTCTCCGAGCTCGCAAATCCCATGGCAGCTGATGTGATCATCCCACTCCCCATCCGCTCCCCCTGAATTCTCTCCTTGGGAAAATTAGGGTTTCTGCAAGCTCCGGATTTTTCGCTCCCCTTTTGGGGTCCTCGATTGATGATAAGCCATGGACGCCCGGGGTCGTGCTAGGGTGCTGGGCGCGCTCCTGTGGCTCGCCTTGCTGGGGGTTGGCCGCACGGCGTCGGCGAGCGTCGTCCTGATCGGCAGCAACGTCACCCTCTCCTTCGCCGCCGTCGAGGCTGAATTCGGTGAGTTCCCGCTCTTCTCTAGTTCGGCGGGGTTTTGGTCGCCGAGGAAAGGCGAGGAATTTGTAGCGGGGTGCGGGCGTTGCGTTTGGTTTAGTCCTTTGTTTAGCGCTAGAAGGCTCTCGGTTGTCTCTGTTTCTTCTCGGCGACTGTACCGGCGGAAAGAGTCTTTTTTTTTTTTTCATCCGTGATATTGCAAAAAGTATGTGCTTTGTTGTGATACTAACTGTTTTACTACTTGGGTTTAGGTGAGCTTGTAAATTTTTGTTTTTTGGCCCCCTTTGATTGACAATTTTGTTTTTTTTTTTTTGCCCTTCTTGGTCATCTTAGCTCCGCCGATTAAGGGTTCTGGGGTTTGCGGCGTGCTGTATCTTGCGGACCCGATGGATGCGTGCTCTCAATTGGTGAATGAGTTCAACCGGTTGCCGAATGCTAGCTCCCCTTTCGCCCTAATTGTTAGGGGAGGAGGATGTAGTTTCGAAGAGAAAGTTAGGAGAGCTCAAAAGGCCGGATTCAAAGCGGCTATTGTCTATGACAACGAAGCTGATGGCAACTTGGTGCCAAGTAGTGACCTTTTCTATGCTGATTGATTTTATTAGCTTGCTACTGGATTAATACACTTAAGTTGGAAAGAAAAGTTATATAGTTGCTGGATAATTCTTAATCGTTTATCACTCTGCTTTTATGATGCTTTCTAGAGACCTGTGACTGCAAGTTAGATACTTAGGGATGTCAAGCAGCTTTCACTCTGGTTCTGATTTTTTATTTCTTGACCGTCTGTCTTACGTACTTTAAATAACAAGAAACCTGGAAATTTTGCTCCTGCATAGATGTCTTTTTTCAGAGACTCAAGTAGTTTACTTGGTCGGGTTCAATCTCGACTTCCTGAGAGAAAGATGTGTTCCTGACATGGTTACTTGGTCAGTTGCATGAACTTAGCCAGAGGTTGTTCATATATGACTGAGCTTGAACCCAATATGGATCCTGAAATCACACAACCTCTTCAGAATCTGGAATAGGAAAGGGGATTTCACACCCTTTCATTTTCTGCCTACTGGTAGCTCCTTGGGCCAACTGTTATTGGTGATCGATGGATGACTAATTGTTAATTTGAAGATAATTGTGCCAAGCTGCTAGGCAGGTAGCATTGCACTATTTTACTATGTATCCCAAGCTGTCAATCATTTTATCATGTAAATGAGAAATATTATCTGTTACAATGAGATCTACATAATAGACTTTCTTTGGTTTTGTAAATTATAACTTTAATACTTGTAAAACCTTTGTTACTCCTAGAAGAACATGATAAATGTGGGGCCGGGATAGAGAATAAGATAGCCTTTCCACTAGGCTAAAGTGGTAAGTGATGTATCGGGAGTTGTTTACGCAAGTATGGTTTAGGAGTAACAGAAATTCCTTTTACTGAAGTAGAGACGACTCCTGGCCAAAAAAACTTAAGATGACTTTATCTTAATCTAAGGGTTCCTGCTAGTTGATGTGGCTAGTAACGTGCTTGGAGAGAAGTTGTCTTACGCTGATTTGTTGGCAGTGTTGGTGCTTAAGGCTTGTAGTTTAGTTGGAAACTAATTGGACAAAAGAGATTGGCTGAGGTGTTGTTCAGTTCTGTTTATTATACTTTCGGTACTGCTGATTTGGGAAATTTAGTGTTCCAGTGCAAACTGGAATGATGCCAGACATCTAAAGCAACTTGAGTAGGGTTGAAATCATGTGGAATTGGTTCTGGACTTGCTTAGAATGAGTGCAATAAGATTGATCCTAGCCAGAGATTCCATAAGGACTCAGTCTAAACCCAACAGGGTCCTGGGATTATAAAAAAAAAAAAAAAAAAAAAAAAACAGAACTGTTGAAAATTGAGAAGAGGAAGTAGGATTTCATGCCCTTTCATTTTGACTTCACTTGTAGAGCCATGGGTCAGCTTGATTGAGATGGAGGGATAACTAGTGATAATGGTATAATAATCATGTAAGTGAGAAATATACCTGATCACAACCATCTGAATTTGCCCAAATAGAGTTTGTTTGGTTTAGCTTGATACACATAGATTATTATTACTCCTACAGGAAACTGATAATTGTAGATATCACAATTTTCTACCATTAGAAAACTTAAGTTGAGACATCACTCAGGATGCGACTTCTTAACTTCCTGCTGCTTGCTAATGTTGGTGCATCGTATACTTGGAGGAAAGCTGTCTTGCACTTTTTTTTGGGGGTTCTTTGATGGGTGCTAGGGGATGTTATTAGAATAAGAAATATGAGTACATCAGATATGCACAAGGAAAGAAAGAAGGAAAGAAAAGGCAAAAAATAAAGGAAAACATCAAAAGATTATGAGAAGTCAAAGCAAGATGTCCAAGGCTGTATAAAAGAGTACATGACAGATGCAACCAAAGATTCTAAACCCTCAAGCAACTCTTTTAGGTTTTTAGGTTGTGTTGGTGAATATGGTGTGTTGTTTCTATGCTAGGGCACCTAGCAAAGTTCACCTAGCCTGGTTGGAAAATACTTGGATAAAAAAATGATTGGTTGATGTGTTGGGTTATTTAGTTTGTTATCCTTTCTATAGAGCTGATTTGGGGGATTTAGTACTTCCATGTGAACCATGCCTAGCATCAACAGCAGCATCAGTCGAGGTCTGAAGTCATGTGGATAATTTATTTGGATATTAAAAATGTTGTTAAATCATGACAATTAATTTGATGCCATTTGCACCTTTGCCAGAGTGATTCTTGTTTGTGTTGTATGCCTTGTGTTCTATTTTCACCAAAGTTTGCTGTGATGTTATCAAATATTCACGTTCCTTTGTTTTTTCTAGTGTTGAATATGGCTCACTATCGAGGTACATTCTAATGTAAGGTGGCCTGCTATGTGCAGTGGCTGGACATTCAGCTGGGATAAAGATCCATGCTGTGTTTGTTTCTAAAGTTTCGGGGGAATTACTTCAAAATTATGCTGGTTCAACTAATGTGGAGCTGTGGATAATCCCAAGCTTTGAAGACTCAGCTTGGTCAATCATGGCTATTTCTTTTATTTCCCTGCTTGCCATGTCAGCAGTTCTTGCCACATGCTTCTTTGTCCGTAGGCATCGCATAAGACGAGAAAGGCCTCGAGCTCCACGTGTTAGGGAGTTCCATGGAATGAGCAGTCGTTTGGTTAAAGCAATGCCAAGTCTCATATTTACTGCTGTTTTAGAGGATAACTGCACATCAAGGACATGTGCCATATGCCTTGAAGACTACAATGTTGGGGAGAAGCTCAGGATTTTGCCGTGTTGTCACAGTAAGGGTTTCCTTGCCAATACGATAGTCAATCAAGTTTTATGTCAGCTGATCATTGGGAATTATCTTAGTTCTCTAGCAAGCATCAGAAGCACTTTCAATTTCAAGCTCGACATAGTAACTCTTTGGGTGTCAGTCGTGAAAATTTTTGCTGTGTAAAGCTTAGTCATTAGTAATGGATGGCTCTGCCGGAATGTGCAGAAAAAGACATAGCCTGTCTCTTCCTCCAGTGTGCTAGTCATGGCAAAGGACCCTAAAAAGTGGTCAACTTGGTTAATCATAGCAAAGAGAGAATGTGGATGAGGTGTCTTTTCATCGGGCTATAGTGTAGGCTCCATTTCTTGTGTGCTTGGGAGTCCGATTGCGTATGTTTCAACAGCAATTTGTTTAAATCACACGAGTGGCATACAAAACTTTTTCTTTGTACGATTCTCATTCTCAGTTTCCCGTCTCTGCACGGTACTCATAGAACTTAGGGAGTTTCTATTTGGTAGTATTCTTATTGTCTGCAGATGCTGCATTGCTGCTCAATAACTTCATATCAATTTAAGCTGTCTTTTTCAGGCCTATCTTTGTTTAGATTGAGCTGCTATTCACTCACACAATCTTATATGGTATCTTCAACTGTGGACAGAGTTTCATGCATTATGTGTCGACTCATGGCTTACATCGTGGAGAACTTTCTGCCCAGTTTGCAAGCGTGATGCAAGAACTTGCACAGGTGAACCCCCAGCATCTGAGAGTACACCATTGCTTTCATCGAGCCCTGTGTCTGTGGCTTCCTCCTCTGCTTTGTCTTCTGCTAGATCATCAGTGGCATCATCATCAGCCATCCAAATAGCCAGAGCATCACGTCCTCCATCCGCATCTCGTACTCCATCTTTCTCGAGCACTTACATGCAGCAGTCTTTTAGGTCCTATAGACAATCTCCTCCTCTGAGCATTAGCCGTAGCTCAGCTGACCTCAGGAATGCATCGTCTTACCGGTCTCAAGGATCGTACTTGGTTTCTCCCCACTCGATGGGTTATCCCTCTATATCACCTGTCAATTCAAGATACATCTCACATTACATTCCAAGCCCGAGCAACGCCTCCGCAAATTTCATCAGTTCTAGTCACCAGCATCACCCGTTACACCACAGTGAATCAGCCGCAAGTATCTCACCTTTTGTGTCTGCTCAGTCCCTTCCAGAGTGTTGATTGATATTTGGTTCATGACAGATTGCCTTTGTTGCTTGCTATCCAATCCTGTCTCCAAGTCTCTAGCAATAACGCAACGGTATTGCTAAATTATACTGGATCCAGTTCAAACATCAGGACATGTCTTGATTGGGTTTGAACCTGAATGTCACCAGCTTCCTTCCCATTGTAAATTGTACCATGAGTTTTGAGTTTTTGTTATCTGTTGGAAGTGACTGACGTGGTCCACTCGTTGAATTTTGATACGAAGTGTGTGCGTGTGATGGCTGTGCAGATTTAGTTTTCTAGTCTCTTTCTGTATAGAATAACTGCTAATTTCACAGGTCTTATGACCTACTGGAGTCTTCTACTCAGAGAGATGCACTTAATATTAAATCAGCAATGAGCTTTTTTCCGCCCTGATAACCTTCTTTGCTTTGTTCATGAATCTCACTTCCTGTTTTTTTGTTGTTTTTTTTTCCTGCTTTTGTCTTGTGAAGCAATACTCACAGATCTACGAAATTACCCATCTGGTGCTTCTCTGCTTCTTCTTTCTTCTTCCATTTTTTTTGGTTGCAATACCCGCACTGTGAAAGTCAGGAGAGTCTGATGTTTGGTACCGTTCAAGGCGTGCTCAGCCCCCAAAAAACACCGACTTCTTGATGCTATATAAGCAAGTTCAGTACGTCTAGCAGATATGAGTATGTTAGCAAATGTTTCTATAGTGATGGCACTATAAGTTGGAAACGTTTGCAATACGGTAGCTGTACTACATCCTGTACTACATACGACAATTACCCTTCCTGTACTACATACGACAATTACCTGTGAAAATCGACGATGGTAAATGTGTAGTATATTTTGTAAATTATCGAAGGTGCAGTAAATTCAGTATATTGTTAAATGCATCAGTTAGCAGTGAACATTTTCTAGAGATCGGCAGTACGTTTGAGGACACAAAGCTATAATTGATAAATGTTAGCATGGATTGGTTGCCGGCTTGTTTCCTGACAGTGATAAATCCTCTTTCCGGTCAATTGAGGTTGACTTTGGTCAATAGATCACAACCAAACCCAAACCACCCCCCTTAAGAAGTGCCAAAAACCAGCTGCAAGTGTTGACACGGGTAATGGTAGCAATTTCTCAAAGTTAAGAGTGCTTGGATTGAGGTTTATTGTGTTCGTTCAATTTCATCTTGACCTACAAGAGACTAATTACTCGTCGCGTTTCTGATAACCTGTGACATCCAAAATTAGTTTTATATAATCAATTAACCATTAGGTGTTGTTATGACCTATACGTGGTCAAATTAAACACGATTTATCAAATAATTCTCAAAATGCCCTTATAATCGATACAAACGCAACCTGCAAACACGTATAGCCGACCTGATCATCAGCACGTAAGGCTGACATTTTGTATCATGGTAGTTCTCAGATCTCCACCATCGGTCTTTAGAAACTACGAATTAGTATGGAGCGAACCACATAAGCTGCACACTGGAGATGTGCACATGCTAGAAAATTTACTTTCTGATATTATTAAGCACAAGGGAATGGATCGTGTAAATTATTTGATCAAGCTAAAGACCCAGATGGACGGTCGTCAGAATAACAAGAAGCTAAAAGCCATTACACAATCATTTTGTTCTGCCATTTTCAATTTCACCACTGCTCATACAATGCAGTTATGCATACATAATTTTTCGTGTTCCACAAAATCCATGCTCGCGCAGGAGGAGACGGTGTGCTCTTTGGTATTAACTGGAGATCATGTATCTAACCATAACAGACGCACAATCTTTCTCCTGTATAACCGGATATTGGTAGTCAAAATTTCAATGTAGCCAATTCCACCAACAGCCTTTGAATTTACATCCTAAACCGGCCAGTGTAATCTCGAAACTAGTCTTCTGATGTCGTATGCTGTAAAGTTTCCACGCATTTCAGGACAAACCATGGTGAGTTCTAGACCTTGCGAAACATGTTTGAACTACAAAAAAATGCCATAGCTTGCGTAGACCTTTCCCTCAATTCACTCCATTTTTATTCGCTTCGAATGAGTTTGCCTCATCCATTCGAGGCACTCATCTGCAGTTCCGGCCGGGTTTGCCAGCTGCCATGCAAGTAGCTTTTGTTGCTGAAAAAGAAATAACCAGTCAGCTTCAATTTCATAGTTAAGTAGATTGGTGCGGAAAAGTATCGCTTACCCATTCTTTAACCAATGGACCTCCACATTTGAGCTGGAGAATATTCATAATGTCCTTTCCAGTGACTAAAGGCTTCACTTCCCATATTTTTTCTAGGCCTGCATATCATGCAAATGGAGTGTATATCGGAACAATGCTCAAAACAAATCCCAAGACTACACTTTCAAAAGATTCCACAGAAACTCTTTAAAGTTGAATTCATGCAGAAAGTACACATGCAAACTCAAATTCTCTGGGTGTCTTTTCTCATAAGTACCAATGGTACAGGGAGGGGTCAGAGCATAAATCCTAGAGCAATCCACAACGCACGGATGAACTTTTGTAAGACAAAGGAAGCAAAGGACCTCTAGACATACCTAATTTGAGAATAGCATTCTCAACTGCCTGGAACACCTCTTTTCTCTTGTCTAATTCATTGTGCTTTAACATGGCATCTTCAGAGCAGCCAATAGGAGAGGGATAAGCCAGCACAGAAATCAATAATGCTACTCGCCAGAAATCCTTTACTTCTCGCAGGAGAAATCCTACATAGACGAGAAACCATACTGCATAAGTATTCCATAAAATGACGCTAAAAAATAATGCACAGATTGACAAAGTATGACAAACCAAAAAGAAGGTGAACCAAGTAGATACGGTCCTCTTAAACTACTTCAACACCAAAAGTAACATGCTTGACCTTTTCTGTGGACAATCCATGTGGTTCACTCATACTAGGAGGTAACAGTCTAGTAACAATCTCGAGGTTAAAAAGGCAAAGAAAAAAACAAAAACCGAAAAGGTAAGTAAGCCTAGGTCCAATTTGATGTCATAAGCACAATGGGTTCACAATAGATACAGCGTAAGTATTGGTAGAACAGTATAAAGATATTGATATACAAAATACCATTTCAGTTTTGATGTGAATGTGATAATCTCAGCCAAGATTTTACATACGAGGATTCCAATTCCCAAATACTGTTGCACTTCTCATTTCCAAGGACATATCCATGATTCCCCATTACCCTCAACTGGAACTTTCGCCCTTCTGTTACAGAATTTCCAAATAATACAAGACGAAACACTGCGCATATCATCATTTTGATTGGTAATGCCTAGGAAATACTGTATAAGTCAATTAATGACTGCCCTGCATCTCTTGTGCTTTCACTTAAAGAAATTTCAGATCTAGAATCCCGATGGCTTAGTTCATTACTCTTGTTCTTTCATTGAGTGAAAAGATAGCAGACCAAAAAAATTTCAAAGTAACTAGAGAAAAACTGCTCTTACATATTCTTACCTGTTAATACCCGCAGCTTTGACGAAGCAGGGATATCAACAAGTTCAGTGCCCATACCATCTTCATTCAGCTCTCCATCAACATTTGATTCAAGAAAAGGAATCAAGCTAAGCAGTCTCGCCACAGCAGAGTGTACACTGACGACCTTAAAAGGAGAAAGACTTTAACTACTATTTATTCACAGCTGCGTAAAAGATAAACAGCTTATCAAGTACAAAATTCGCCAGGTGTCTATGAACTAACTGTATCAGCATCGCTAGCCTTTCGCTTGAGAGAGTTCCGAAAAATGTAGTTGACAATTGGAATCTGCAAAAAGACATTAAATAACTGTGATTGCAATAGAAAGGGAACAATATCTGAAAACTGGGATAACTTTATGTTCCCAATTTAAGACCAATCCAAAAGCTGAAGCTCTTAGGTAAAAGGAGAAGACCCAGTAATCCAATTAAAAGAGATGTGCACATGCAAATTGAAGAAAGGAAAGACGAAGGTACCTTCTTTCCTTTGTTATCTTTGTATGTGATGGTTCTGAATGGGAAAAACAGAGCTGCATACAAGGACAGTCTTCTTTGTTCATCCTGAAATAGGTATACATATTGAGTAATCAAAAGCATATTACTCCAAGGAAAGTTCAAGAAGAATATGCAACAATAGGTAGCATAAGCAATGACTACAGAAAGTACACGGTTTCCTTAAGCACAAGACAAGAACTTAACTATATCAACTAGACCATGAAAAAAAGAACAAATCTAGTCAACCAATCATGATGAGAATGCCCATCGCTGGAAAGAAGTAACGAAATCTAAACAAAAGAAACGTGGCCATATATAATAGCGTTATTGTATTTTAATACAGAACAGAACTTATAAGATTCAAGCAACTAGGGCATACAGAAGGAGATCAGCATGCCTAAAATAATTCTTTGCATGTTTCTACAATTTTCTTTTCTCAAAGAAACATTGATTGCAGTAAAACCCGCAACATAATGCAATAGTCAATCAAGCGCAGGTTCAGAAAGAAATAAATGAGAACTACAAGGAAGCAAAATAATTGAGCAAATAATAAATTCTGAAAAATTTAATTTGGTTCAGACAGGATGAATGGAGCTAATTAAAATTAGTAAACTAATCTCCTGCTAACAAATATAGCCAATTTCGAATCACCACTCCATAAGTTGCCTATTTTTGCTAAAGTAAAAGATCTTTATGATAATCAAGCAAGCAAATGCTTCAAATAGATCCTTATCAAGTCAAAACTTCTAAAGCCATATTATGACATCTTCCATCCAAAATATAATGAAAATCACACAACTCTCCTAAAGATTAAGCATAGAGTGTTTCATGAATAGCTTATTTCATCTGTCACTGGGAAACCAAAAGCAAGCGTCCCATCATGAGTCTATAAGCCAAAGAGTAGTTTAAATACCATAAAGCCACTTAACTGCATATAAATTTTTGGATGAAAAACACAAAAATCAAGCATGAACCAACATGAAATAGCATAAATTCAAGGATCATCACGCACAGTAAGAGACAACGATCCAATTAGCTGCAGAAGGCTCCGTGCAGCATCCGTATAAGCCAAGCAAAGCCTAGAAACATACCAACAGATGCAATCTGTAAGCAACAATGCACTGACACAACAATGAGAATAAGAGAAACTACAAATTTCTAAAGTCAAAGACAAAAAGCAGTAGAAGCTCAGGGAAATTTGTGCAGAAATGAAATTGCTAACTCAACTTAGAAAAGGGACAGAACAACCTTAATTGAAATTATTACGGAAAGAAAGATGAGAAAAGTGGAGAGACTACAATGCCTCCGAACAACTTGAAAGATATTGTCAACTAAACCAAGAAGAGTTCTAGGAGGTGAATAGCACTTTGACCGTTAGCCTTTCTTGATGCTTTTCACATGACCCTTTTGGATTTAATTCATATCGTTTTAGCTTGCTTCCTTATCTCAATGTCATCAATTTGTCTTTCCTTTTAACAGTATATTTAGTTTGCTTTAGTAGCTTGCCTTCTTATCTTAATAATGTTTCTATACTTACATCAAAAGAGACATTAGTGCACTTGAATTGTTCGTCCTATAGAAAATAACAAGGCTCTAGTCTCTAGACCCAGTTGGGTAGATTTTAGGACATAGAAGCTTTTGAAGACGCCACCATAAAAAAATAGGAATTGTGTACACTCACCAGTCTCTTGGGGCCAAAAGAAGGATGAAGATAAAACAGTCATCTTTCACACGGAAAAGCATCAGAAATTCTTACGCCCATTAATTGGTCCCTCTATAAGTTGCAGTAATATTTATTATTTTTTCTCATCACAAAAAGTTTCCACTGTGTCTCCTTCTTCCCAAACCAGTTTTGTCAAAATTGTAACATATTCCCCAATACATTCATAAGCACAAATCTCATTTTCTTCTTCCTAATAACTAAAGACTAGATACAATTCACATAAGTGGAATAAATTAGATTGCCACAGCTGATATCCTAGGCTAATGTTGCTGAATGCTCAGTTATTATTAACAGTGCGTCAAATATGTAGATATCAATCATGTCTAGCTAGATGATCATAAGAAACAATCCACAAAACCAACCTATCGCACTCTTGTGGCAATGTCAGTTCATGTTCATGAGGTAGACTGAAGACAACCCAAAATAATTGCAACTCATAGATGTAAGCAATAGCTTTAACTGGTTCATTGCCCGATACCATCAGATCAACCTGCCATACCAAAGAAAGGGAAAAACATTGATCCCATCTCATCAATGATAAGTAACAACAAACGGGAGATACAAATCATACAGAGAAGTTGAGAGAAGATAAATAACACATGTACAAGAAGAACTCCCACCAAAAAACATTTATTGAGATAAAGCAGCCAATAGAGGAATGTTCTAGACACATACTTCTGTTCCAATGCGCTCTCTACTGATTTTAGCTGCAAGTGCATCTTTGACATCATTGGATGCAGCAGCTCTCTTCAGCTCTTCATTCAATGTAAAACTGAACCTTGCGCCTGAAATGAACACAAGATGATGAACATGGAGGCACAAAGATGACTAGACCATAGATAAAGTAGCAGAAAGCTCCTTTTTAATCTCACAAAACTCTTGTACACAATCAAAGAAATTGAGCATCTGCATTGCATGGCAAAAGAATGAAAAAAAGAAAGCTTCTTTGTAAGATGAGCTGCAAAAAAGCAAGGTTTATGAAGCTCGTCTAAGAATAAGGCATTAAGCTCTCTCAATTCAGGGATTGTGGGGATATGTATTTCATGCAGTCATTACTTCCTTAATTAGAACCTTTTCCCTACTTATGCAATCACATGTTTACACACATAATACATCCATTTATAAATAAAAAAAGGATGTGAATAGAAGGAAGACTGCATTAGGTGTATGCATGTGTACTCAGACAGTGACATGCAGCAGTTAATTTCATGCAACTACTCCAAAGGCAACAAGCTATGGAATTGACAAAGGTCGCATAATAAATAGTCTCAGGCACACTGAATAAGAATATCCAGAACTAAATAAATGCAAGAACAAAAGCTTAACAAAATTTGAATAAAACAGCACCAAAGCGAACAGCACGAAGAACTCGCAGAGGATCATCCAGAAACGTTTCCTTTGGGGCTAGAGGTGTCACGATTTTTCCTGATCTAAGATCGTCAATTCCTGTACAGTGAACAAAAATTCGAAAAGTAGAAGAATTTAATAGAGTTTAATTCCCCAAAAAGTTCTCATTGAAAAGAAAGCCAAGTCAAAAAATCTAGTCTAACCTCTCCCAGTTAAATCTTCAACTGAGCTGGTGTTGATATTGTAAAACATACTGTCAGATAAAAATTTAGGTCATCAAACAACTGGACCAATATAGAGCAGAATGGTATGAATAAGAGAAGCCATGCTGTTTGAAGTACAGAACCAGAATAAAGTAAACAAACTTCGTTTCTTAAACATATAAAGAAGCAACAGCTATCTGGATGTCCAGTTATGTCTAAAACGGAAAGAGGATTATAGTCTTCAGAATCCAATTTCATTAGCATACAAATTTCCCAATTTAATGAATGGCAAGTGGTGCTAAACCACTTTATAAGCTATAAAAAAGGAGATATCTGAATAAAGATATGAAAGACTGCACATTCCATGACTCTTGCCAGCTGACCAGAAAACCAAAATGACCAGCCATTGCTCTTTAATTGTCATCTAGTTAATTGGCATTAAATGATCAATGGGCAGTAAATTTGGAACTACATATACTTCACCGAAGAGCAGACCATGTCCACTATCTGCTACAATTGACAACCATTTCAATCACCTCAATAACCGGAAATAAGGTTGGATAGAGTCATAGAATGATTTGTTATGTGCCAATTATAGAGTAATAGAATGATGATACGTTCAAAATGGATTTAACCAACAGGTGTTAGATTAAATACCATCTAAAACTAAGCAAAAAAATTGTTTTGCGATAAAACAGAATCTGATGCAATTAACATTTTGATCCGAGAGCAATTTATCAGTTACATAAAGCAGAAGAGACACCTGTTTATAGTTAAATCCCTTCTATAAGCATCCTCTTCTGCAGTGCCAAAATCCTGTAAGAGAAGTCAAATTGAATGACCATTCACAAAAGTAACAAAGGAGAAACTAGCATGATTTTCAGGTCATAAATAGTTGAAGAAAAGCGCAATCACATTGGAAGCACCAGTGCATGGAGAGAGAGAGAGAGAGAGAGAGAGAGAGAGAGAGAGAGAGAGCGATAAATAAACAAAAGTTTACTCCAAGAATTGACAATCTAAGAGAAAACACTAAGCTAATGTCAACAATGACTGGCCATCGACACAACATATAAAAGGCCCTGAGCTCATTCCTTTTAGCTTTCATGATGATTCTTAGGCCCTCGTATCTTATGATGATATACTCGACACTTATATGAAACTATTGTCTGTTCAACAAGTCTCTCAAGTGAATTAGCAAAAGAAAGAAAAATAATTTAGAAGAAAGTTCCTCGATCAAGACTGTTCAAGAATAGACGTCAGAATTCAAGTAATTTTACTGTTGTTATGAGCTACGTACTAGTCATTCGTAGGCTTGCACTCCTTAAGTACAAGTACCACAGTGGAGTGAGCAAGCCCTTGCCCTATTGATAATACCTCCCTAGTTTGCTTGTCTTTCTTTCCTTAAAAAAGACAGAGTTCATGAAAGCACTAAAAGCTATTTTTCCTATATACTGAAATGATACCGTTTGGTTAGCCATGACTAAACAAGATAATAAGATACAAGTGGAAAGAAAATATACAAGAGATGAATTAACAGCTGTACTACTGCATACCATCTGGGTGGGAATTCGGCTATTCTCACTGTACTTTTCAGACCTTAAGTTCACAAAATCTATCCATATATCATACAGGCGCATCCTTGCTGTTTCCAGATGTTTCGACTGGTCTGGGTTGCTGCAAAACTAAATTTATGTAAAAATGTCTTCAGATACCCAATTAGAATGGAGACAGCATCTGCCGCAATAATATACCACAACCTAATTCAATCAGAAGAAATGAGAAAATATTCAGGTAATAAGAAGTTTCAAATTCAACTATGCTGACAAAACCATATTTCATGACTAACATACAAAAATAGATTAAGAGATTATAGGAGACGAAAAAGAGAATCCCTCCTACAGAGCTCCTAACACCCTAGACCTTACCAGATAATGAGACCAAAAAATAAAAATCAAGGGGCAAAAAATGTAGCAGAAAAGGGGTATTCTCGAAAGATGTCTTCATCCTGCAAACACTCCTTATTCCACTTAGAGTGAACCATTTGTTCTACACTTAACCATATTTCAAATCCCCAAGTGAAATATTTAAGAGGGCCAATTAATATCGATTTGTAAGTGTAGATTCCCTCCAAGAGTGACTTTATCTCTTGGCAGACTGCTTTACAAATCATGAGGTGATCAACTTCTAATGACAGTCTTTCTTTGGAGGAATTTAGAATTTGTAAGATGCGCACGAGATTGGCAATTGGAACTCTTCTTTGACTTATTTGATTTAATAGTTTTTGGGTTGTGCTTTGAGGTCAGTGAAAAGCAGTGTGACCGCACAGATAGAAATGGATTGTTTCCAGCGAAAATTGATGAAAGCCACAAGGGTCTTGCACAACCTAAACCACCTGCGTGCCAACCCTAACATATCGATCACATTCAAGATATAGAATACACTGTCTATAAAATGTCTAGCACTTCAAATTTCATGAAGTAAAAGAAACAGTTTTATCATGAAGAATCAAGAGTCTTTTATCTTCAGAACAGCAATCTCTAAGCCTTCAAAACACTCTTCTAATCCTCTTCCTTTAAACTTTCAGCTGGCGTTGCTTGATCCCAAGGTCTTAGTTATTTGACTAAGTATTGTGGACCTATTTCTCTTTAATTTATACTCTAGCGAACACAACATTTCTTTCCTTTCCAGCGATGGAGAAATCACTATGTAAGACATAGAGTGCACAATGAACAAATAACCACTGCTCACATTACAAACTTCTGGTGCAGAATAAACAATGACCAACACTCACACATAAAATTCATGTCAAATCACAGAGTCATGCATTAAAATATGAAAAGCTAATATTTGAAGGCAAAAGGCAAGCACAGAGCTCAATGTACCTCGGGATAACAGCTAGACCTTGTGCCTCTTCCCCTGTTGACGCCAAATATTGAGTAACCTTATCAACGAATGTACTACCCAACATGTCATCAAGAGCGATATCGATATCATAACACTCTTTCCCTAGAAGCTGTAAAGATGAGAAAACGTGAGTTTGTTCATCATCTTCTTCAAAGAATAGGTTTAACACAATAAATCCACCAATTTCACAATGTCATTCACATGGATTCAAGTGCAATAATTGTACCCATTCTCTACAAATCAATTCCAGCTTTAACATGATAAATGATTCTGAGCAAAAAATTTGCTATAAATGACAGACAATAAATCATTTATAACAGTTTGAAAGCATCTTGGGGGCTTTCCAGGAACATATGATCATTCTCTACTCAAATAATTACCCTGGCACCTCGTCGAAGGTTGGGAAAGGTCCTATTTATTGAGGGTTGTAGCAAAGGGGCATCACTACCCAATAACAGGTTATAATGATGGTATGGGGATGCAAATTTAGTAATCAATAGCATATATAATGTGAATGTGTGCATATACACAAGAGAGTAACTCATAAATGTGGTGCCAAAGGAATCCTGACTCTTCATAGAAGTAATTCACCTGTCTAAATGTCAGTGAATAATATTACATGACATGTAAGGGCACCTAACTGGCTCAAGATGGCAGCGGCTGAGAGTAATAAACCACCAAAAGCAGTGAGTAATCATGGAAAATAGGCTATTATAGACTTGTTAAAAGAGTACATCTTCTTGGTTTTGTTTTGTATTTAGGTAAATTTCACGTGGATTAGGAAAACACGTTGCTTCACTGGCTAATAGTGTTGACTGCCGAGGCAATTGCCGGAAAAACTAGCAGATGCCTATTTTTCCCCAAAACAGCCTTCCAAATTATGAAGTTCACGTTACTGTTGTAACTCGTAACACTAAATCTATTAAAAAAAGACTGTCAAATCAACCATTAGCATTCTTAAACTTAAAGATTTGTTACTTGCATCGCCATAGAGTTAACCGCCCTGCCCTGCCCCCCCCCAAGTGGTTTTTGGTCATATTCCATGGGTGGAGAATCTGGTTCCTATCCCACTCGTCGCTTTATCTATTTATGATTGGGGCAAGAATAACGCCCAATGACTAAATAATCAAAAGAATGCAGTCTCAATCCCAGTACTTTAACAAACAACGGAACCACAACGATAAAGACCTCGATTAGTTGATGTTCCTACTGATTGTAGAAACAAAACTTCATAAGTAACAACAAAAGCACGGCATTTTCTACTATTTGCACTCCAAAGAAACAAGAACCCCCAGTCAAACAAAGAAGAAACTGCGTTTTATGGTAAGGGAAAAATAAGAACTTGAACTAATTATAACTAAACATGTAATTAGACAAAATATCTCAGAAGAAACACAAAACAACATGCTTTCACACGATTGGTAGTGCAAAAGAACTTAAAAGGCACATCGAAGCGAACAGCACTACCAAATGCACCAACCTTATCACGGACCCAGCCACCAGCCACCCGCAGCCGGGTAGAGAGATCGAAATGGCAAACGGTGGCGAGAAGCCTATCGAAGATCATCTTCTCCTTCTCTGTCAAATCGATCTTTTCCTTCACTCGCACCATCGGCGAATTCGTCGTCATCGATTTGCAACTCAAGAGCCCTGCCGTTTTAGTCGGGTTTCGCGCCTTAAGAGGACTCCAAACGCTTCCTAAAGCAAGAGAATCGCAACTACGGACGATGCTTCTAAGAAAAAGACATGAACTGTTGCCGTTCAATGGAGACGCTCTCATTTTCCCCACTTACTCATGCTGGAAACGTCCTCGCTTCAATTCACTCGGTTTATCCCTTCCGTTGCGAGGAGAATTCGGCACTCAGCATGAATATGGCAGCTGCTTCGGAGGCGAAGGCAGGAGTTAGACAGCGACGAGTGGAGGCGACGAGGCGACGGCGGGCTGAGCAGAAGCGCAACGTCGAGGGCGGGAGGGAGAGACAGACGCTCTCTGAGATGAAGAGAAACTGAAAAGCTCTTCTAGACGGTGGTGCGTGATAAGAAAGCGATAATAAAATTTAAGGTTAAATATCGCGAAAAATTTAGAAATATATTTATGATAAATTATTAAAAACCTTAAATTATTATATTTATCACAAATTTATCTTTTATTAATTTTCATTAAATTAAATTAGTATCAACAAAATTTATAAATTGATAAACATGTGATAAATAAAGAAAGAAAACTCCAAATCGATGCAATTATCATTGTCACGTATTCAATTCATAATTTGATAAGAATATTGATGAAGAATAAATTTATTCAAATGTATAATTTGGGAGTTTCAAGTGAACCAAATTGAGATTTTTCATAATATTAAATTAATTAATAATCTCATTTGTAGTTCTTCAACTTATTTAAATTATACAACTGAATTCTTAGATTTTTAACATCTACATGCATGATCTAAGATTTTATATTGTCTAAATGACCACCTTCCCATTGCCACAAAAAAAAAAAAAAAAAAAAAAAGCCACCTCCTAAAATCAACCTGCGAAATTTAATAATCTTATCGACTTTACTTTTGCTTCTCCTATTAATCCATAATATGAATTATCATTTAAAAATTAATTGGCATTGACATAATTTATTACCTTTTTATAAGATACGCTAGTACTTTATATTTTTCTACATTTATAAATCTATAAATATGTATAAAAATTATGCATCTAAAGACAATTATTAGAGATGGACTTTAAGAGGAAAAATTAGAAATAGAAAATTGATATAAAGAAAATAATGAGATCGTAAGGAGGGGAGGGGGAATAGAGATGGAGATAGATTACATACATTGAACTAGTATATGAGTTCGTCTTTGAGCCTAGTGGAAAATAGTTACAACCAAGACAGAATAGAACCATTAGGATCTTTCTTGTTCAAAGCAAAATTAATCCTAAGACAAAGTCTAGTCTAAGGGTGCGCATGATAAAATTTATGGAATAAAAATTAATTTCTATTACTCGGATGAGTTTTTAAGTAAAGAAATGCATTTCATAACGACTCAAAATTTTTGTTTTGGAATAGAAATTTGTTTGATAACATAATAAAATTTCTATTTCTATGAGCGGTGATGGCTGGCGTCCGGTGACGGGCCTTCAGCGGCGAGGGTTCGGTGATTGGCGGTGAGTGTTTAGTGGTCGGCGGTGAGTGTCCAGCGATCGGTGGCCGGCATCTGAGGGCAAGTGGCCGATAATTGGTGATGGGCGTTCGACGGCCAACAATCGGTGATGGGTGACCAAAGTCAAACGTTTGGCTGTGGGTGGCCGATTGGCGATGTTTGGCGTCTGACGTCCAGTGTCTGGTGGTTACCGACTGGCATTTGGTGGCGAGTGGCCGATGACCGATGGTTGGTGGTTGGTGGTTGATGACCAGCAACGGGTGGCCAAAGTTCGGTGTCCAGCGGTGGGTGGCTAGTTGGCAACGGGTGGCTGGCGTCCGATGGCCAATGGCTAGTTCGTCAAGTGGTGGTAGGCGATGGGCGGTGGGCGTTCGGCGTCCCATGGGTGGCGAATGGGTGACAGGCAATGACGAGAATGAATGATGAAAAGAGTTTTGATTTCTCAATTTTATTCCAGAAATTGAAAAGTTAAAAATTCTAACTTCTAATTTCTGCTCCAAATCTATTTATAGAATAGAAATTTGCTCCAAAAATAGAAAATTGAAATTGCGTTACCAAACGGATTTCTGTTCCAAACTTGTTTCGGGGGACAGAGAAATAGAAATTTTATTATGCGCGCCTTAAGTGTCTAGGAGCTAAACTTGCTTCAACCTAGCCTCTACTTGGATCCATACTTAGCCCGGATCTTATGTAGTTCCTTGAGTGCTTTTGCCATATCCATCCGATCCCGCGGTGACTCCTTTGAACATGCAACTCCAATCCTTAGGATGGAGGCGATGCAATCTCTTATCCTCTCAATGTCATTCTCATTTTCTATGTTAAAAACCGAGTCCATGATCTCCATCACGCGGTTTGGCAGAGCCATCTTGACAAAGTTGTGGAGATTTAAATGGTCCTTGAAAGCCTCTTCCGTGGGTCTCCTCCCGGTTAACATTTCCAATAAAAGAATATCGTAACTGTACACATCGCCTTGTGTGGATACCATGTCCCCCATGCCATACTCTAAAATAGTGTACATCAAACAATATACAATGAAAGTAAATATTTCATCTAAAGGCCAACACAAATAAAACTTAGACAATTAATGAGAAAATTTTCATACCAGGAGGGACATAGCCTATGGAACCCCTCACCGCCATTGAGCTGCTGTAGTCATCAATGTCCATGGCCTCTGTTGTCGAGGCGGAGATGATTGTTGCCAGCCCAAAATCCCCAACTCGTCCCATCATCTCATTGTCCAAAAGGACGTTACTTGGCTTCAGATCTCCATGTACAATCTTTGGGTTGCAATCCTCATGAAGATATTTGATTGCGGAAGCTATGTCAATGGCAATGTCTAACCTTTGCATTAGTCCCAAATGTCTTGGCTTTCCATGTTCATGTTCACGCTCACCGTCCTCTTTGTTTCCTTGGTGTATCCAATTCTCTAAGCTCCCATTAACCATGTATTCATATAAGAGAGCTTTGAAATCATTGCCATGATAGTCCACGCTTGAGCACACGTTCAATATCTTCACGAGATTTCGGTGTCTTATGGCCCCTAAGGTTTGACATTCCGAGATAAAGCTCTTCAAAGCACCTCTATGGCCCAAGTTGAGCACTTTAACCGCCACCCAACTGTTGGAAAAATAATGGCTTCGAAATGGGTTGAACAATGAAATCGGATCGAGTAAAACAACTCGGACTTTGAGGCGTGATATCACTTTCTTTAAGGATTTATTTGCCCCACGAAGTTGCTAATGGTCACCGGCAAAAATCCTCCAGGGATACAACAAAGTCTCGGATGAGAATACTAGATAGCAATTCTAGTATTTCTCCAGGGTCTCTCTAGGAAACAATCGAAAAGTGTTATAGATAAAGCCAAATATTTGTTTTTAGGGGCTTTTTTGTCTTTCTATTAGATTTCCTTTTAGGTTAAAAGTGGTACCTATATATTAGCGATGGCAAAAACCCTAGCCGTCAAGACGCCGAAAAAGGAAATAGAGAGGCGGGGAAAAGAGAGAAGAAAAAAAGTGAGTTTTTCTTGATGAGAGTTCTCAATCTCTTTGTACCCCGATCTTGAGAGAAGATCGTCGTTGTATTCCAACTTTTTCGAAGTCTAGTGGATTCGCAGAGTGCCTCTGCGCGGAGACGTAGCCCGGGTTTGGGTGAACTTCGATAACAAATTTTCTGCGTGTTCATCCGATTCCGCTCTTTTATTACTATATTACATGTCTCGGAGAATTGTTTGCGAGTGTTATTTTTCCGGAATCGACGTGCGATTTCGTAACAACCGGTATCGAGCTTGGGTTGGCTAATCGAGAACATTGAGGGTTTTCGGTGACGTTCGATTGAAAGCAAACGGGATGGCGAAGATAAAATCGGAATCGATAAGTTCAATGGAGAGGATTTCGGATGGTGGAAACTACAAATAGAGGATTATCTTTATCAAAAGATCTCTATGCACCACTTGAGGGTTGGAAACCCGAGATGGCGGAAGTGGATCCGATAGCGAAGCCGGATGGAAAATTCTTGATCGAAAGGCGTTAGGTGCGATTCGTCTAGGGTTGACGAAAAGACAGGGGTACCACATCGCGAAAGCAAAAACTGCAAAAGAAGCCATGGATATTCTAACAAATATTTTTGAGAAGCCATCCACATCAAATCGTATTTTTGCTTTGAAGAAACTGGTTAATATGAAGTTATCGATAGAGATTCTGTGGCGAGCATATTAATAGTTTCACGCGAGTCACGGGTCAATTAGAATCCGCGAGGCATAAATTTAGATATGAAGCTTCAAGCTTTATTATTTTTATGTTCTCTTCCGAGAAAGCTACAATACCGCGGTGCGGGAATTTCGAGCACCATGAAGGATGATTTAACTCTTGATGATGCTGTGAGTAGTATCATGGATGAAGAGATGCGAAGGAAAGTCTCGGAGTGGAGATAATCTTTTTGCATCTACATCTTCAACGGCACTTGCAGTGGAGAACCGTGGAAGAAGTAAAAGTAGAGGAAATTTCAGCGGTCGTGGCGGATCACAATCAAGGGGTAAGAGACGGGTTGCAAAGATGAGTGTTGGTTTTGTCACAAAACCGGACACCGGAGGTTTCAATGTGAAGCCTACAAAAAGAAGCAGCAAGATGAGAATCAAGGTGCTAATGTAGTTAGCGATAAATCTTTGCTAGATAACTTGTGTTTGTCTACGGGGTTTGATTTGACAACGAGATAAATGGTTTATTGATTCTCGGCGCTTCTTTTCGTTGCACCTCGCAAAGAGACATATTTGATGATTATGCTAGTGGAGATTTTGGACAAGTGGTTGTGGGAAACGGCCACATGTGTCCAATTGTTGGGAAAGGAACCGTGATCAAACATCTCGGGTGGAGGACATCTAGTTTTGCGTGAAACTAGGCATATTCCGAATTAAAGAAAAATCTGATTTCAACCAAGAAACTTGACCAAGAAGGTTTGGTAATAACCTTTGGCTGTGGAGAGTGGAAGATAACCTCGGGGATAAGAGTAGTAGCAAAGGGAAAGCGTACGGTACACTTTACCTTCTCCAAGGAGACAATATCGGTGATATAGTTGCAACTACAATGGCTACGAGTAATTTATCTACTCTTTGGCATTATCGTTTGGGACATCTTGGTGAAAAAGGTGTAAAGCAATTACACTCGAGGAAATTACTTCCGGGTTTACAAAAAGTTGAGTTAGATTTTTGTGAGAGTTGCATTTATGGAAAACGTAAGGCTGTTAGTTTTCAATTGAATGGGCAACAAAATAAAGGCCGAAGCTAGAGTTGGTTCATACTTGATGTATGGGGACTTGCTCGGGAACTCTCTTATGGTGGTAAGAGATATTTTGTCACCTTCATTGATGATGCAACAAGAAAGACTTGGGTCTATGCTCTTAAAGAAAAATCGAAGTATTCGGGATGTTCGGGATGTGGAAGACTATGGTAGAAAAAGAAACGGGTTATCGATTAAAGCTTTGAAATCGATAATGGTGGTGAATACAAAAGTAAAGAATTTGCAAATTATCCGAGTCGAGAAGGCATACACGGGCTAAAGACTGTTCCTAGAACTCCTCAAGAGAACGGTGTAGCCGAAAGAATGAACAGGACTATTCTAGAACGTGCGAGATGCATGAGACTACACGCGGGTCTCCCGCTACACTTATGGGCTGCCACGCCAGTTGATGCACTGTTTATCTTATCAACGAAGTCCATCTAGTGCGTTGGATGGAGAAATACCACGGGAGCGGTGGTCGGGTAAGAAGATTAATTATTCACATTTAAAGGTGTTTGGTTGTATTGCATATGCTTTGATTGACGGGGAGGATAGGAAAAAGCTTGATGCTAAGTCCCGAAGTGCGTCTTTATCGGATACGGTGGCGACGAGTATGGTTATAGACTTTGGGATTATGAGAATAATAAAGTTATCCGCCGCAATGTGTGGTATTCCATGAAGAAAAGATGTACAAGGATCGTCGACGAGACAGAGCATGAGAAGGTAGTACAATCGAATATGTTGAATTAGACACAATGCCCGTGAAGATGTTTCCGGTAGATCAAAGTTCACCCGAAAGAGAGGTTCAAGATGAGCCTATTATCGGTGAAGAGGTAGTTCAAGAAGAACGCAGTGATTCGGAACAAACGAATGACCTTGAAGTACTGTCTTGAGAAGGTCTACACGTGTGAGAAAGCCAAAGGTAATTTTTGATCCATCGGCTAATCTTGTTCTAAGTCATGTCTTATATACGATTCGGGAGAACCGGAAACTTACAATGAGGCAAAGGCGACACGTCTCACTTGCGGTGGGAGTGTGCTATGAAAGACGAGATGAGCTCGTTGCTTGAACAAAACTTGGGAGTTGACCAAGTTGCCCACAGTAAAAAAAGCTTTATTAAACAAATGGGTGTACGGGATTAAGAATGAAGCGAGATGGTAGTATTAGATACAAGGCGAGACTTGTAGTTAAGGGCTTTTCTCAAAAAGAAGGGATCGACTACTCCGAGATATTTTCACCGTAGTGAAAATGACATCAATTAGAGTTCCGCTAAGTATAGTTGCGGTGGAGGATCTTTATCTTGAGCGGTTAGACGTAAAAACAGCGTTTTTACATGGTGACTTAGATGAAGAATTATACATGGCACAACCTAAGGGTTTTGAAGTCAAAGGTAAGGAGCACATGGTATGTCGCTTGAAGAAAAGCTTGTATGGCTTGAAACAAGCTCCGCGACAATGGTACTTAAAATTTGATGGTTTCATGCAAGAAAAAGGATTTACACACCGTGAGTCCGATCACCGTGTTTATTTTCGCAAATATGATGATGGTGACATTGTGTATTTATCTTTATATGTGGATGACATGCTTTGGTGGCTAGTTCCAATATGAAGAGAATCGTAGAAGTGAAAAAGATGTTATCATCACGGTTTGCTATGAAAGACTTGGGAGAGGCCAAGAATATTTTAGGCATGAAAATCATTAGAGACAGGAAAAATAAGAAATTATGGTTGTCGCAGAAAGACTATGTGAACAAGGTGTTAAAGAGATTTAACATGGACAAGGCAAAACCGGTTGCAACTCCTTTAGCGAATCACTTCAAACTTTCCAAGGATATGTGTCCAAGCACTCGGGCTTTGAAAGATGAGATGGCGGTAGTTCCATATGCATCGGCGGTGGGGAGTTTGATGTATGCCATGGTGAGCACGAGACCGGACATTGCACAAGCAAAGGGGAGTTGTGAGTCGATATATGCGGGAACCCGGGAGAGCATTGGAATGCGGTTAAATGGATATTGAGATATCTAGCGGTACTTCCAATTACTCACTTTGTTATAGTGGTACATCTCTAAAGTTGCGGGGTTATGTAGATGCGATCATTCGGGTGATCGAGATAGTGGTAAGAGTACCACTTTGGATATGTCTTTACAATTGCGAGAGTACAGCGGTGAGTTGGGTATCTCAACTACAAAAAGTAGTTGCTTTATCGACAACAGAGGCAGAATATGTAGCGATTACAGAAGCCTCCAAGGAAATCATGTGGTTACAAGATTATATGGAGGAGTTACATCGAAAACAGCCAGTCAGTACACTGTGGAGTGATAGTCAAAGTGCAGTGCACTTAGCAAAGAATGCAGCTTATCACTCAAGGACTAGACATATCAAGAAGCGTTATCACTTTATCGGTCAGCATTGAAAGATAATGAATTAAAGCTACAAAAGATTGATGGCTCGAAGAATCCAATGACATGATGACCAAGGTAGTAGACGAGAGAGAAGCATATTTTCTGTACTACTACCATTGGTATTACTCCATGTTGATTGATGAGGAGTATCGCAGAGGCACAAGTTTCACAACTACTATTTTTTGAAGAAGATGGATGCAAAGTTGCTTGGTGCTTGGGTATATTTGTCTTCAAGTGGGAGATTGTTATAGATAAAGCCAAATATTTGCTTTTAGGGGCTTTTTGTCTTTCTATTAGATTTCCTTTTAGGTTAAAAGTGGTACCTATATATTAGCGATGGCAAAACCCTAGCCGTCAAGACGCGAAAAAAAGGAAATAGAGAGGCGGGAAAAAAGAGAAGAAAAAAGTGAGTTTTTTTCTTGATGAGAGTTCTCAATCTCTTTGTACCCGATCTTGAGAGAAGATCGTCGTTGTATTCCAACTTTTTCGAAGTCTAGTGGATTCGCGAGTGCCTCTGCGCGGAGACGTAGCCCGAGGTTTGGGTGAACTTCGATAACAAATTTTCTACAGCGTGTTCATCCGATTCGCTCTTTTATTACTATATTCCGTCTGGAGAATTGTTTGCGAGTGTTATTTTTCTGGAATCGACGTGCGATTTCGTAACAAAAAGTTGGCTGCAGTTTTTTTAGAAAGAAGACTCGAAAAATGACCACACACCTCTTTTCCGAAAATGACAAGTATATATATGAAATAGTCTTGCACCTCTTCGTGAAAATTACGAACAAATACGTCTTTAGAAAATTGTTCGGATAAACAAATGCGACTCTTCGGAAGAAGTCGAAAACGAACAATTGCAACCCTTCGGGAAAGTTAAAAAACCGAATAAGGAATTTCCAAAGGTTGCCTTGAAAAGACACAAACAAAATTCGGAATAATAACAATTTTTTTTTTTTAAATAGAATTTCGAATTTTTTTTCATTTTATATTTCATTTCCGAAAATTCTCAAATTAAAAGGCAACCTTTGAACTAAAAAAAAAAAAAAAAATAAATAGCAAGGGATTAATGCTAATTAAACCGCGGGGCGCGCAGGCGTGCAAAGTGCTAAGTGCGCCAAATAATCGCGCCAAAATCGCGCACCCGCACGCGGGTATGGTGGGGTCTAGCCCCACCCAATCATTCCTTTAACTACAAAAGGAAAAACTCCCATATTTAAACTGACCCACTTGCTCCCACCTTTTCTATGTGGGACAAAGTAAAAAGCATTCATTTTGTTTTAACAAACAAAATTCCAACAATCCCCCACCTTGTTTGTAAAACAAAGATTTCAAATAAAACATACAGCCAAAGTTTCAGTAAGATTAATATACATACATAAAGGTCTCTTTCGAGTTAAACCTTTACTTAGTGTAAGTATATCAAAGCTCTATCAAAGTGACAAGTAGCTCGGCTTTAAACTTGTACTTTTATGTAATAGAACCGGACATATCACACATATACTAACCTCTTGTTTCAGCGAGAATTTCTATATTACTCCGCACTATTATGGCCTTGTGCTTGATCCTGTTTCATGAGCTCTCTAGAAAGCAAACCCAACTTTCGTAAGAAGCGGCACCACTTCTAAGCTCATATAGGTGAAGTATCTACCATGTGTTTCTGTTACTATCAACACACTACAAACTTGTATCATACTTCATTAAGAATTCAATCCAGCCTTCAAAACGTAACAGACGATACTAACTTCTCATATCAGAACTACGTCAGTATCGAACAATCACATTCAATAACTTGTTCTTACCCATTAAACCTTGTAACTAGTGATGTTCTAGAAAAAGGTCGGGTTACCATTATTGGTGATTTCAATTAAAGGGTTTCAGCCCCATTTCTTGTGAGGTCGTTATTACCATATGTCTTGGTAAAGCCTTCGTCAAAGGATCGGCAAGATTTTTACTTGACCTCACATAGACAATTGTTATGGTACCATCTTTAATCAATTGTCTCACATATTCATGTCTTAGACTAATGTGTCTAGACTTACCATTATAGGTGCTACTATAGGCTCTTGCCAAAGTGGCCTCGACTATCACAAAGTGGATAGAAATAGGAGGCATAGGACTAGTCCATAATTTGATATCCAACAACAAATTTCTAATCCATTCAGCCTCTTTCCCAGCCTGCCGCCAAAGCAATAAATTCAGATTCCATTGTTGAGTGAGTTATACATGTCCTGTTTCTTGCTCGCCCAAGATACAAAGACCTCCAAACTAGTGTGAAGATCCATCCGGAAGTGGAACGCTCATCTCCCACACTTGTAATCCAACTAGCATCGGTGTATCCTTCTAATACAGCCGGATAATTATTGTAGAACAATCCTAAATTTTTAGTTCTCTTAAGATAACCAAAAATTCTAGTAATAGCTCTCCAATGTTCAGTACTTGGATTACTAGTATACCTACTCAACTTGCATACAAAATAAGCAATATCGGGTCTAGTACAATACATCACATACATTAAAGACCCTATAGCACTTGCATATTCTAGTTGTGCCACCGCTCTACTAGTATTATAATTTAATTTAATACTAGAATCAAATGGAGTACTTATTTCTTTAAAACCAAGATGTTGAAATTTATTTAATAATTTTTCAACATAACTACATTGGCTTAAAGAATAACCCCCACTATTTTTCTTAACTTTAATACCTAAGATAGTATCTACTTCACCCAAATCCTTCATTTTAAACATGGAAGTTAGATACTTCTTAGTCTCATTAATTCCAGTCATATTCGTTCCAAAGATAAGCATATCATCAACATATAAGCACACTAAGACACCATAGTCTTTAGTGAATTTAGAGTATATACACCTATCGGCACTATTATTGATGAAACCATTTGACAATATGACCGAATTAAACTTTTCATGCCACTGCTTAGGAGCTTGCTTAAGTCCATAAAGAGACTTAATCAATTTACATACTTTTCTTTCATTTCCAGGAAGAACAAAACCCTCCGGTTGTTCCATGTAAATCTCCTCATTTAAGTCTCCATTTAAGAAAGCAGTTTTAACGTCCATTTGATGAACACAAAGATCATAAATGGAAGCTAGAGCAAAAAGAACTCGAATGGAAGTTATACGTGCAACAGGAGCATATGTATCAAAATAATCTATTCCTTCTTTTTGTCTATATCCCTTAACTACAAGCCTAGCTTTAAAAGCTTGAATGGAACCATCGAATGATATTTTCTTCTAAAAACCCATTTGCACCCAATAGGTTTTGATTCTTTTGGTAAATCTACTAATACCCAAGTATTATTGGACACAATTGAGTCCATTTCATCATTCACAGCTTCTTTCCAAAAGGAAGCATCTCTAGAAGACATAGCATCATCAAAGCTCTTAGGATCATCTTCTAAATTTAATACTAAAGGGTATTTATTTACCACATTATTATCTCCATCTCCTTCAACAAGAAAAACATGAGTAATAAAATCAGGACCTAAGTCTTTTATTTTCCTAGCTCTAGTACTTCTCCTTGGTTCAATCATGTCTTTAGAATCATTCGTTTCTTTCTCTTGAGAACCACTTTGAGCTTCCATATGTCTTGAATTATTTTCAATAATTTCAGAACTTGTAAAACATTTATTCTCAAAGAATTCAACGTCTCTCGATTCTATTATGACATTGGACTCTAAATCAAGAAGCCTATAAGCTTTACTATTTTCAGCATACCCTACGAAAACACTTTTAATAGCTCTAGGACCAAGCTTTGTTCTCTTGGGATCCGGAGCTCGGTAGTATGCTAAACACCCCCACACTTTAAGATATGACAAATTTGGCTTTCTACCTTTCCATATTTCATAAGGGGTTATGTCATTTTTCTTGGAAGGTATTCTATTATGAATAAAGCATGCAGTAAGTAGTGCTTCTCCCCAAAGATTAATTGGTAGCTTTGAATTTGAAAGCATACAATTAACCATTTCTCCAAGAGATCGATTTTTTCTTTCAGCTAAACCATTTTGTTGTGGAGTATATGGTGCTGAAGCTTGATGAATAATACCATGTTCTTCACAAAATGAGGAGAATTCATTTAAGAAATATTCTCCACCCCTATCCGATCGTAGAACCTTAATTTTCCTTTCTAATTGATTCTCTACTTCAGCCTTATATTTCTTAAACATGGTAAATGCTTCATCTTTCGATCTCATGAGATAAACATATAAGAACCTACTACAATCATCCACAAAGGTAATAAAATACCTTTTACCTCCACGTGTCGAAGATACCATTAAATTCACATATATCACTATGAACTAAATCCAATAAATTCGAATTCCTTTTAACACTAGGAAATGACTTCTTAGTAAGTTTTGACTTAGCACATATTTCACATTTGTCAAATTCGCCATTAAAATTTATCAAGTCTAATTTTCTCATATTCTTCAAATAACGAATATTTATATGTGCCAACCTACTATGCCATAAAATTGAAGACTCGACAATATAAACAGAATTAGAAATATTATTATTGATACTCGGTTGATACATGCCATCATTGGCATAACCCTTCCCAACAAACAGCCCATTTTTCGACAGATAACCTTGTCGGATTCAAACAAAACCCGAAACCCCCTCTTACAAAGTAAATCAATAGAAACTAGGTTCTTCCTAATTTCGGGTATAAATAACACATTAAGAAGAGTTATCTTCTTTCCGTAAAGTGAAGTCTATCTCCATCGTGCCTTTTCCAGCAACCTTTGCAAGAGTATTATTCGCCATCGGGACCTCTTGAACATTTGAGTCAACAATCTCTTCAAATTGCTTGAACATGTACTTGTCCTTGCACACATGAACTGTTGCTCCAGAATCTATCCACCAACCAAATTGAACAGTGGTAGAATTAATTTCAGAAACCATAGCCATCGCATCATTGATTTCAGAAATTTCCATATTCGAAAACATGTTCGAAATCATGGCTACATAATTTTCTTCAACCAGATTTGCATCTGCTTTCACCATCGGAATGTTCTTGTCCTTTAAAATGCTCTTGCGGTGAATGCAATCCTTGGCGTAGTGTCCCTGTTTGCCACAAACAAAACAGCAACCCTTTTGCTTCTTTTGTGTTCTCTTGAATTTATGCCCCCCACTTTTTACTTTGAAGTTCTGGCCGAGTTTCCGTTTTTTATCCACAAAATTCACCTTGGAATTGTACAAAAAACAGAATTATCACGTAAACGTGACTCTTCCTCAATGCGAAGATGTTTCTGTATTTGCTCCAAAGTAAAGTCCTCCGACTTGTGAATCAGCCTTTTCCATAGTCTTTCCAACTTGGAGGCAATTTCGCAATAATTGCTCCAACTTGAAAAGCTTCGGAATATCAATCTTGAGAGCACGCATTTTATTCACAATCACTTGCAATTCATGGACTTGTTCCAGCAAGGGTTTAGTATCAATAAACTTGAAATCAAAATATTTTGCGATTAGATATTTGTTGGTACCTTGCTCCTCTCGCTTTGTACTTGAATTCCAAAGTGCATTCCAAATTTCTCTGGCCGACTTCATTTCAAAGAATAAGTCGTACAGACGATCGGAGAGTGTGTTCAGAATGTGCCCTCGACAAAGTAATTCATCCTCCGCACGTTTCTTCTTTTCCTTATTAACCCTCTCAATGGCTTCCGCACTTGGCTGTCCTCCATCAAAAGTAGGCTTAGGATCTTCTATAGGCGCCAAGTTAGGATCCAAAGTATGTAGGAGATCTTCGGAGCAGTGAGTAAGAACATCATCTTGTCCCTCCAAATGAGCAAAATTGTTCCCATCGAACCGGTCCAGTTTGACCATATCTTGATTCATAACCTTGATTGTCTCCGACTCCATTGTAGCATCAAATAAATCCTTAAAATTGTTGGAAAAATAATGGCTTCGAAATGGGTTGAACAATGAAATCGGATCGAGTAAAACAACTCGGACTTTGAGGCGTGATATCACTTTCTTTAAGGATTTATTTGCCCCACGGTTGCTAATGGTCACCGGCAAAAATCCTCCAGGATACAACAAAGTCTCGGATGAGAATACTAGATAGCAATTCTAGTATTTCTCCAGGGTCTCTCTAGGAAACAATCGAAAAGTTGGCTGCAGTTTTTTTCAGAAAGAAGACTCGAAAAATGACCACACACCTCTTTTCCGAAAATGACAAGTATATATATGAAATAGTCTTGCACCTCTTCGTGAAAATTACGAACAAATACGTCTTTAGAAAATTGTTCGGATAAACAAATGCGACTCTTCGGAAGAAGTCGAAAACGAACAATTGCAACCCTTCGGGAAAGTTAAAAAATCGAATAAGGAATTTCCAAAGGTTGCCTTGAAAAGACACAAACAAAATTCGGAATAATAACAATTTTTTTTTTTAAATAGAATTTCGAATTTTTTTTCATTTTATATTTCATTTCCGAAAATTCTCAAATTAAAAGGCAACCTTTGAACTAAAAAAAAAAATAAAAAATAAATAAATAGCAAGGGATTAATGCTAATTAAACCGCGGGGCGCGCAGGCGTGCTAAGTGCGCCAAAATCGCGCAATTATTCGCGCACCCGCACGCGGGTATGGTGGGGTCTAGCCCCACCCAATCATCATCCTTTAACTACAAAAGGAAAAACTCCCATATTTAAACCGACCCACTTGCTCCCACCTTTTCTATGTGGGACAAAGTAAAAAGCATTCATTTTGTTTTAACAAACAAAATTCCAACACCAACTGCCTTCTTGTGTAGTTCCTTTATAGACAGTACCATATATTCCTTTATTGATAACATTGTTCTCAGAGAATCCATCTATGGCTTTAGAGAGCTCTGCATAAGAGACCCTAAGAAATTGGTATTCAAACGGCAATTTAGTTGAAGAGATATTTTCTTTCGACTTCTTTCTCCGATACCAAATGATAAATAGGCAAAGACACAGAATGAAGCTTGACAAGATGGTCGTCACTATGACGATTACTATAACTTTTTTGGTTAGTAATGGTTTAGACGTACTCGATTTGCAAGAAGGAAGGTTTAGTTCTGCAATACCTCCACAGAGATTCCTATTCTCAAAGACGGACACTGCACTAGCATTGAGAAATACTCCTTGCTTCGGAACTTCTCCTTCAAGCTTGTTTGAAGATAGATTCAAGTACTTTAGATTCGTAAGTTGAATGAGAAAGCTTGGGATTTCACCAGATAAGTCGTTATGGGAAACATCCAACTCTTGTAAGCCCCGTAATGTGCCTAAAGCGGGAGGTATTTCACCATGAAAGGAATTGACTGCTAAGCTGAGTTTCCCCAATAGTAAGCACTTGCTAATGGAGCTAGGAATTGGTCCCGTTAGCTTATTGTAAGACAAATCCAGTTCGACAAGATTGATCAAGGAACCAACTTGAGACGGAAGAGATCCACTCAACTGGTTATGCGCCAAGTTGAAGATAATCGAAATGGTAGAAAGACTAAGAACCTCCCCTGGGATTGAACCACGCAAATTATTGTTTGAAAGCTCAAGCTCGATTAGCTGCTTGCAGTTACCAAGGCTTTGCGGTATTTCCCTGTAAAAGTTGTTGAACGATAGGTAAAGGAGACTCAATAACGTCAAATTGCTGATCGACGACGGGATCTCTCCTGTTAGCATGTTAATGCTTAAGTACAAATTGCGCAAGTTATAGAGTGCTCCAATACAAGAAGGAACATGGCCACTAAGTGAATTGTTTGACAAGCCAAGAAAAGACAAGTTGAAGAGATTGCCAATACTTGGAGGAATGGTTCCATACATTGCGTTGGATGACATAGCAATTAGTCTAACGCTGTTGGAAAGATTGCCGATGGAATCCGGCAAGAGACCCTCAAGAAAATTATGGTCTACCCCAATAATTTCCAGCATTGAACAATTAGTCAATGAGGTAATAAAACTGAAGTCATCTCGCAATTGGTTAGACATAAGAAACATTCCTTTAAGAGCTTTTAGCCTTCCAAGATTTGCGGGCATCGGTCCATGAAAACTGTTATGGTCAAAGTAGATGTACTGAAGGTTAGAGGCATTCGATAAGGACGGCGGTATAACGCCAGTAAACAAATTTCTAGGAAAATCAAGATAACTGAGAGAAGGAAGAGTATCGCCGATATTAGGGGAAATGCTCCCTCTCAATTGATTGTCACCGGCGCTAAAATAGATAATGCTGGACATGTTGAAGATTACTGGTGGGATCTTGCCAGCGAGTTGGTTAAATGCCAGTTGAACATTCCTCAAACCACGAAGCTTGGACAATGTTTTGGGAATCTCTCCTTGCAACCCATTAAGTCCGACGGAAAGAGACAAAAGTTGGGAGAGATTTCCAATAGAATGAGGAATAGATCCTGTAAGACTATTTTTAGCCAATAATAAAGCTTGAAGCTTTGACAAAGAGCCAAGCTCAAGAGGAATTTTACCCACAAGTTGGTTATCAATGAGATTCAAAACCTCAAGGTTTGAGCACTGAGAAAGATTTGTGGGCATTTGTCCACCGAAAGAGTTGTTACTAAGAACGAGACGGCGTAGGCGAAACAAGTGGCCAATGCTTTGTGGAATTTTGCCATGAAAGCTGTTGTTCTGTAGAACAAGGCTTCTAAGGAAAGAGAGGTTTCCGACATGAGGCGATAGAAGACCGCCCAAGCCTTTCGACGTCAGGTTGAGGGACACGACCCTTATGGGATGCTGTCCACCGCATAAAATACCTGGCCACTCACAGTGATGATAAGAGTCATTCCATGAGCTTAGGACTCTGAGCGGATCCTCATCCACACTGTCTTTGAAGTAGATTAAAGCGAGCCGATCTGTCTGGTTGGTTTGCATCGCTGAACTCGTCCATAATATGAGCTGAGCATGGAAAATCAGGAATATAATCGCCATATGCTTTTTCATTGTGAGTGGTTTATGTGTTCTAAGATGCTGCAAGTGAAGTCCCTTCTAGATTGAACTAAATAAGAAATGATGACTTTGAAAAGCATATGCTTTTCCATTGATCTAGACACCTTCTCACACGACGAAACCCCACCCATTTGGAAAAATATGCAAGTTTAACCAAGACTAAGACCTAGATTGAGAGTTGGACTTTAAAAGTAATGCAGATTGGCCGAATCAAAGAAATGGGCATACACATGCTTGTCTAATTTTATATTTGCAGCAATTGGAAAGCCACATGTGCCGCAAAGAAAGGAAATCAAGAACAGACGAGGTCCTTGATTTTCGGCCGTTTCAAAGAGAGCTGCTATTTGGTCACAGGCAAAGCATGTAATTTGTGCTGTGAGTTTTTTACATCCAAAATGAGTTGTTTATTTATTAATACCTTGGGGTTGGGTTTAATTTAGACATGGGAAACACTCGACCATGTTGAGCTATTGCAACTTTGATTATCTAATTATAATAAATTTTTGCTGTCGACACTCCTCGTGGATGTAGGTACCGGCGCTCGTATTGAATTATGTAAATCTCTGGCCCTTATTGTTCCTCATTTATTTCTTCGGTGATTTCAAATTGAGTTAATTGTAAGATCTGTTAAATTATTGTCTTGAGTTTGAATTCATATAACGATTTGTTAAACCGAATTTTGTTGAGGAAGATTTTTCAAGCGGATTACAAATCGGATGAAGAAGTTTTTCTTCTTATTGGACTTTCTTTCGAACGTGCAAAATAATGTAGATTGGCCGGATCAAAGAAAGGGGCATACACATGCTTGTCTAATTTTATATTTGCAGCAATTGGAAAGCCACGTGTGCCGCAAAGAAAGGAAATCAAGAACAGACGAGGTCCTTGATTTTCGGCCGTTTCAAAGAGAGCTGCTATTTGGTCACAGGCAAAGCATGTAATTTGTGCTGTGAGTTTTTTTACATCCAAAATGAGTTGTTTATTTATTAATACCTTGGGTTTGGGTTTAATTTAGACATGGGAAACACTCGACCATGTTGAGCTATTGCAACTTTGATTATCTAATTATAATAAATTTTTGCTGTCGACACTCCTTGTGGATGTAGGTACCAACACTCGTATTGAATTATGTAAATCTCTGGCCCTTATTGTTCCTCATTTATTTCTTCGGTGATTTCAAATTGAGTTAATTGTAAGATTTGTTAAATTATTGTCTTGAGTTTGAATTCGGATAACGATTTGTTAAACCGAATTTTGTTGAGGAAAATTTTTCAAGTGGATTACAAATCAGATGAAGAAGTTTTTCTTCTTATTGGACTTTCTTTCAAACGTGCAAAATAAGCAAGGAAACAAAAGAAGGAAGTTAACCTATCACTACAAGACAAATGAGGAAATAAAATAAAAGATACAGTAAGGATTTCTTTCTTCTGCAAAAGCCTTGTTCACGTTGAAGACTAAAGTAGGTGGGCCCAAGTCAAATTGTTTTTTTTTTTTTTTTTGTTGATCCTACTCTATTCCTACTCTAACACTCACTCTCAGACTTGTGCCCTGCCTCATTGTAAGGTGTGGAAGTCGAAACCCACTCTTAAAAATAAATCGTCTCCACCCTAGCCCCCCTGAGAAGATGATGATTTGAAACTCCCACCTCCTCCTTCCATATTGGAAGGGTGGCCATTGGGACAAATCTCAGTGATTCAAGTCAAATTGTTGACCTTGGGCACACACATATATAAATTTAGTTTTAAATTTAATTTAATTAATTTTTGTATTAAATTTTTACCACGTCGAGAGATAAAACGACGTTGTTTTTGCATTTTCTAGCCACATCGGTGTGCAAAACGACGTCATTTTGTACTTAACTTGCCGGAAAATCGCCACATCAGCATTTTGGCCGGATTGGCACTTAAGGGTGCGAATGATAACCATTTGGCCAGAAATTGATTTCTGGAAGAGAAATAGATTTTTTTATTTTTATTTCTAGATGAGTTTTTAAACAAAAATAACTGTTTGATAACGATATAAAATTTCCACTCTAAAAATAGAAATCCGTTTAATAATGACACAAAATTTCTTCCTTTTGGACGGCGGGACCGGCGGACGGCGGTGCACCGGTGGTCGGTGGCGGCGGCAGTGGCTGGCGATCGGCGGCGGCGATGACGACCGGTGACCGGAGATCGGCGGCCGACGACCGAAGTTTGCGTTCGGCGGTGGCGGCGGCGGGTGGCGGCAGCGGCCGACGGTGAGCAGCGATAGGTGGCGGCGAACGGCGGCTGACAACTGATGGACGGTGGTCGGCGGTGACGGATAGAGGACACAATGAGAAATTTTTTTATTTTTTATTTCTGTTCTAGAAATAGCTGATTTTTTATTCCAAACCTATTTCTGGAACAAGAATCTATTTCAGAAATAGAAAAATGAAATAATTTTATCAAACGAATTTCTATTCTAGAAACAAGTTTGAAATAGAAAAATTATTTTTTTTTTGGTAAAATGTAAGAATATATATTGAGCATTGGACAAAAATACATTGGAATATAAAAATTGTTTCTGGAACAGAAACAAAGGTTTGGCATGCACCCCCTAAGTGTCACTTTCCTAACTTTTGGCACTTAAGTGTTCCCCTGTGCTAAGTTTTGGCACTCCAAGTGTCCGGCACTCGCATTTCAATCATATAATTGTGCATGCACGTATAGATGGATGGGACCAAAAAAAGAGTTTGGCAGGCACAAAGAGGAGGCTCTTTAGTTTTTATGTACAAAAGCAAAGTAAAAAGAACTAGAACAGCTGCCAAGTTACATGAAAATAGGATTTGAATGAGGATTTCCAAGAAAATTTTTAAGCTGCAATTGTGCAAAATTGGAGCTGAACCAAAAAAACAAGCTTCAAGGGATAGCTTCCATGTGCTTATTTTTCAAGCTTCATTGCGTGCCAGGCTCTAGTAAAAGAGCCAAGCCAATGGCATTCTTATTGGAAAGGACCAAGTCGATGAAAAAATCTTTACGTTGGACTGCTATGGTTCCTGAGTAGGACTCGACCAAAAAAAATAATAATAAAAAAAAAAAAAAACGAAGAATCAACTCAATTGGAAACCGAACCAAAGAATGGCTCACAGCAAAGGCAACCTAAACAGCTTGGACCTCTATCCACAAGATTGACCCAAGGTGATTACAAGATCACATACATGGATATTTTAACTTGACCACAGGCATGTTGCAATCTCAGACCAAGTTCATATGAAATAACTATGACAAAAGCTGGTATCATAAATCGTTTGGTTGAGAACATTCAAGACTCTATGAGTTCAGTGGGTTGGTTCAAGGGCCTTATGCCTCTGTGCCTTACAATGCCATACAATTCAAGATCGGTCAATGATCCAACCTCTTCAAGCTCTTGGTAAAATAAGAATTTCGGACAGCTTCTCTGCGATATCTAAGATTTTGGAAACATCACCAAAAGAAAGGATGTCTAGTATAACGAACAGGTTAGAAGTGGTTGGGACTGAGGACTAGGTAACTGGTCTAACTTCTTTTTGCCAATGATGTAATAATTCTTCACAAGAAACATATAGGGTTGTTGCACGACCTAAGATGCAATTCTCTTCACTTCAAGATGAATATCAACCAGAAAATAATCGTGTTAATCTAGAAGATGCAACTTAATGAAGATTCTAACTGAAATTTTGCGTTCGGCACTTGGTGCACTTTCCAAAAGTTCTTCGCCGGTAGACAAAACTGCACAAACTGACAAATTTTCTGCTGTTGGGACATGTTTTGTATTGGGATGAAATGAATAATGGGCCTTCCTCCGGCGTTGAAGTGATAGGTTTTACCGAAAGGAAAAGCATGGGAGAGAGTTTCCCTTTTATCTATAGGAAGGGAGATTTCACAAGCGCTCTCCAAAATGTTCCACTTAGGCTCCATTCGTTTCATGAAATATACCTTCTTGAAAAATATTTTTCAGATTTTCTAACGTTCGTTTTACAAAAAATGAATTAATTAAGGAAAATATTTTCCATAACTTCTTCCACCTCATTTTCTTTCACCAAAATAATTTTTATTTATTTTATATTATCCTTTTATTTAAAATCAATTTTTAATTTTCTTTTCTTTCTTTCATTATTTTCTTCTTCCTTAGCCTTGGTCAGTCACTGGTCATGGTGGTGACTAGCGACCAGCTTGAGGTGAGCTAGAGCCTCATCGTAGGCTAGCTAGGCTCGAGCTCGCCAAATTCTAAAGAGGTTGAGCCTCGCTAGCTTGTGGCGAGGTTGAGCTCGCCCAACACCGGTGAGCTTGAGCCCTGCTAGATCCAACCACCTAGGTAGGGCTCGAGCCTCGCCAGGTCACCGGGCGTCGGTGAAGAAGAAAAGAAAAGGAAAAGAAGAAGAAGAAAAAGAACACAAAATAATTAAAAAATGATTTACAAAAATATAATAAAAAAAATTATTAAAAGGGGTTTATTGAAGAAAAGATTTTCCTTACTAAATAGTAAAAAATATATTCTAGTTCTTTTCAGGTTTTAGCAAAACAATGGAAAATATGGTTATTTTCCTAGAAATTGGCTTTCTAGAAAACATTTTCCAAAGACGTCACATTTTATCACATTTTTCGCGGAACGAATGAATCCCATAATATACCTATCTTCCAATACAATGCCATTGTGAAATGACTAAAATCCTAAACGGAATTATGAGAAACCACACCGAAGTGCGAAGTATGTGGCCAGCAGCTTGGCGAGTTTTCCAGCTTAAATTACTTCAGCTCGCACACTTTTCCCCCCACTCAAAAAAAGGGGCATTACCACACCTTCTAGAAATAACACTATGCTTGGAGGATTCACATTTCAGCCATCTAATACTCTCGTAATATATAGCTAACTGCCCCATAAGGACATGCTCGTCCCAAGCAATGGATATTTTTCCAGACCTAGAGTTGTGGTGATAATAATCCTTCCCCAAATAGATATGGCACTTTGCTTTAATTATAATTTTGCTCTTCCTAGAGCTAATAGATTCGGTTAGAAGAAAACTTGATGCCTTTGTAATTTAGAGTTGATCTGGAAAATAGTTACATCAAACAGATACAAGATTCCGAATTTCATCACTCCAAAAACTTCAATGCCATCTTCTCTAATTGACAAAAGAATTGAAATGCAGATAATTTTGTGGCACGGGCCACTCGAAAGATTGCTAATACGCAGCTAAAACTTGCTCGAGATAAGTTCCCACAGACTACTGCCATGGCCTTGGGTCAAGTCTCCCTCGTCTGTGGATTTGATTATTGAACAATCGTTACTCTATTTGACAACATATTTTCCAAAAAAAACTGTAGATCTTGTCCGTGTGCCTTCTGAGGTTCAAACTGTAGATAGTCTTGCAAAGGCTCCTTTCTTGCTTAGTTTTCTAGTTTCCAAACTCCAGTTGATTTCCTTAGAACAACCTTGAGTTTGAGGAGAGATACTATGATATTATCATAATATTCGGAGAATTCATCAGATTGACACGATAGTGTATTGCAATTCAAAAGTATTAGAACAATATGTGAAGGAACGGAAGTAATCTAACGAGAAAACCATTTACCTGAGCATATAAGCAAAATTGCATAGTCAATTTTAATTTCATCATATCTGACGGACTTGAAATAATTTAACAATATTTTGATAATGATGGGATGGGATCATCCGCGTTAGTTGTTAAATAAAACTCTCTCTTTGCGACAAAAGTCACGCAACACTCACATTATCTAATGTTGAAAAACTTAAGATTAATAGGAATTACTTAAAATTTACCAGAGAACTTTCAGAGGGCCATCCAAATGCTGGGTAGAGAGATCAAAATGGCGAACAATGGCGAGAAGCCTATCAAAGATCATCTTCTCCTTCTCTGTCAAATCGATACTCTCCTTCACTCGCACCACCGGCGAATTCGTCAACATCGATTTGCAACTCAAGAGCCTTGCTGTTTTAATCGGGTTTCGCACCTTGAGAGGACTCCAAACGCCTCCTAAAGCAAAGAGAATTGCCACTACGGACGATGCTTCTAAGAAAAAGACCGGAACTATTGTCGTTCAATAGGACCGGAACTCATGCTCGGAATGTCCTCGTTTCAATTTTTACTAGATTTTTCCCTTCCGTTGCTAGGAGAATACGGCGCTCGCGAGGGGAGTGTAAAAAACCGAATTTCTTTTCCCTTCACAATCGAGTATCGCAACTCTAATTAGCCGAAACAAAGTTTCTGTTTTTCACGAGTGCCCTGTATGATGCTAAGGATCAATTTTATATAATTAAAGACGAAAAGCCGTCGGAGCATATCCAAGTAGAGAGAGAGAGAGAGAGAGAGAGAGAGAGAGAGAGAGAGAGAGAGAAGGCGATGAGGAGTATCTGGAGGCGTCGCTTAGCTCGGCTCGGCGGCTGTGAGGTGGCCGGGGCGACGAGTGACCTTAAAAGCATAAATGTGGCGGCTGCTTCGGAGGTAAAGGCAGGAATTAGACAGCGACGAGTGGACGTGACACCGCGATGATAGGCTGAGCAAAAGTGCAACGGCGAGGGCGAGAGAGACAGGCCGACGCCCAAAGATGAAGACTTCCAGATGATGACGTGTGATAAGAAAGCCATAACAAAATTTTGGATTAATAATACGAAAAATCTCAAATTGATACCTCTATTATAACATTATTTCAAATTAATTTTTTGACCATAAAAAACTCCAAACTAATACACTTGTGACAAATTTACCTTCAATTAATTTATATTAAATTGGATTAATATAATGAAAAATTACAAATCAGTAAACATGTAAGAAATGGATGGTAAAACCACAAACCGGTCAAGTCATCAAATTAAACAATTTGACAATAAAATTTAACAAAACGAAAGGTAAATTTGTCATTAGTGTATAGTTTGGAGTTTTTTATAAGTAAAAAATCAAGTTGCGTAAATATGTCATGCATATACCAATCAAGGTTTTTTTTTTTTTTTTTTTTTTTTTTGTGTAATTGTATCACCTAAGATTTTATATTGTTAAAAAGACCATCTTCCCATTGCAACAAAAAAAATACAAAAGTACTAAAAAAAGCCGCCATCTAAAATCAACCTTGGCGAAATAAAATAATCTCATTGACTTTACTTTTACTTCTCCTATTAATCCACAATGTGAATTATCATTCAAAAATTAATAGGCATTGACATAATTTATAACCTTTTATAAGATACATCTCTACTTTATATTTTTCTACATTTATAAATCTATAAATATATATTAAAATTATGCAGCTGAAGAAAATTATTAGGGATGGACTTTAATGGGAAAAATTAGAAATAGAAAATTCATATAAAGAGAAGTGAGTTCGTAAAGAGGGGAGGGGGAATAGAGATGGAGATAAATTACATACATTTAACTAGTATATGAGTTTGGCTTTGGGCCTAGTGGAAAAGAGTTAAAACCAAGATGAATAATAGAATCGTACGAATTTTTGTTGTTTGAAAAGCAAAATTAATCATAAGATAAAGTCTAGTCCAAGTTTCTGGGAGCTGAACTTGCTTCAACCAAGCCTCTACTTGGATGTATACCTAGCTCGGATCTTATGCAATTCCTTGAGGGATTCGGCCACATCCATTCGATCCCATGGTGACTCCATCGAACATGCAACTCCAATCCTTAGGACAGAGGCGATGCAATCTCTCATCTTCTCAATATCAATCTCACTTTCTCCATGAAAAATGACTGAGTCCACAATATCCATCACTTGATCTGGCAATGCCACCTTGACAAAGTTGTGGAGATTTAGATGGTCCTTAAAAGCATCTTCCGTGGGTCTCCTCCCAATTAACATTTCTAATAAAACAATACCATAGCTGTACACATCGCCTTGTGTGGATACCATGTCCCCCATGCCATACTCTAAAATAGTACGTATCAAGCAATATACAATGAAAATAAATATTTCATCTAAAGGCCAACACAAATAAAACTTAGACAATTAATGAGAAAATTTTCTTACCAGGAGGGACATAACCTATGGAACCCCTCACTACCATTGAGCTACTATGGTCGTCAATGTCCATGGCCTCTGTTGTTGCGACATAGCTAATTGTCGCCAGGCCGAAATCCCCAACTTGTCCCACCATCTCGTTGTCCAAAAGAATGTTACTCGGCTTCAGATCTCCATCTACAATCTTTGGGCTACAATCCTTGTGAAGATATTTGATTGCAGAAGCTATGTCAATGGCAATGTTTATCCTTTGCATTAGTCCCAAATGTCCTGGCTTTCCATGTTCATGTTCATGTTCAACGTCCTCTTCCTTTCCTTGGTGTATCCAATTCTCTAAGCTCCCATTAGCCATGTATTCGTACAATAGAGCTTTGAAATCGTTGCCGTGATAGTCCACGATTGAGCACACGTACAGTATTTTCACGAGATTTCGATGTCTTATGGCCCCTAAGGTTTGACATTCTGAGATGATGCTCTTCAAAGCACCTCTATGGCCCAAGTTAAGCACTTTAACCGCCACCCAGCCATCTTGTGTGGTTGCTTTATAGACGATACCATACCTCCCTTTACCGATCACATTGTTCTTAGAGAATCCATTTGTGGCTCTAAAGAGCTCTTCATAAGAGACCCTCGAAAATTTGTGTTCAAATGGCAATTCAGTCAAAGATGTATTTTTTTTTTCGATTTCTTTCTCTGGTACCAAAAGATAAACAGACAAAGACACAAAAAGAAATATGACAAGATAGCCGCCATTGTGGCGATTACTCTAACTTTTTTGGTCCGTAATGGTTTAGAGGTATTCAATTTGCAAGAAGGAAGGTTTAGTTCTGCAATACCTCCACAGAGATTCCTATTCTCAAAGACGGACACTGCACTAGCATTTAGAAATACTCCTTGCTTCGGAACTTCTCCTTCAAGCTTGTTTGAAGATAGATTCAAGTACTTTAGATCAATAAGTTGAGCAAGAAAGCTCGGAATTTCACCAGATAAGTTGTTATGGGAAATATCCAACTCCTGCAAGCCCCATAATGTACCTAAAGCAGGAGGAGTTTTGCCATGAAAGGAATTGATTGCTAAGCTGAGCCGCCCTAATAGCAAGCACCTGCTGATGGAGCTAGGAATTGGTCCCGTCAGCTTATTGTAAGATAGATCCAATTCGACAAGATTGGTCAAAGACCCAACTTGAGATGGAAGAGATCCACTCAATTGATTATGTGCCAAGCTGAATATAATTGAAATTGTAGAAAGACTAAGAACCTCTATTGGGATTGAACCACTTAGATTATTGTTCGAAAGCTCAAGCTTGATTAGCTGCCTACAGTTACCAAGGCTCTGTGGTATTTCCCCATAGAAGTTGTTGGATTGCAGGTAAAGGCTACTCAAGAACGTCAAATTGCCGATCGATGATGGGATCTCTCCCATTAGCACGTTAATGATTAAGTACAAATCAATCAAGTTATGGAGTGCTCCGATAGAAGAAGGAACAAGGCCACCAAGCAAATTGTTGGATAAGTCAAGATAGGACAGGTTGAAGAGATTGCCAATACTTGGAGGAATGATTCCGTTCATTTTGTTGGACGACATACCAATTCTTCTAATGCTGCCGGAAAGATTGCCAATGGAATCCAGCAATGGACCCTCAAGAAAATTATGGTCTACCCCAAAAAATTTTAGCCTTGAACAATTAGTCAATGAGGTAATGAAACTGAAGTCATCTCGCAACTGGTTAGATGCAAGATACATTTCTTCAAGAGCTTTTAGCCTTCCAAGATTTGTGGGCATCGGTCCACGAAAACTATTATAGTCAAACCAGATAATCTGAAGGTCAGAGGCATTCGATAAGGACGGAGGTATAATGCCAGTAAACAAATTACTATGAAAATCAAGACAACTGAGAGAATGAAGAGTATCACCAATATAAGGGGGAATGCTCCCTCTAAATTGATTGTCACCAGTGATGAAATAGCTGATGCCAGACATGTTGAAGATTTCTGGAGGGATCACACCTATGAATTGGTTATTCATCAATTGAACAAAACTCAAAACATGAAGCTTGGACAATGTCTTGGGAATCTCTCCTTGCAAAGCATTAGATGCAACAAAAAGAGCATAAAGTTGGGAGAGATTTCCAATAGAATGAGGAATAGATCCTGTAAGATTGTTTTCAGCCAAACCTAAAGCTCGAAGCTTTGACAAAGAGCCGAGCTCATTAGGAATTTTGCCCACAAGTTGGTTATTGATGAGATTCAAATTCTCAAGGTTTGAGCACTGAAAAAGATCGGTGGGCATTTGTCTACCAAAAGAGTTGTTACTAAGAATGAGATTGCGAAGGCGAAACAAGAGGCCAATGCTTTGTGGAATTTCGCCACGAAAGCTGTTGTTCTGTAGAACGAGTCTTCTCAGGAAAGAGAGGTTTCCAACATGAGGCGATAGAAGACCGCCCAAGCCTTTCGACATTAGATTGAGGGACACGACCCTTTTGGGATGCCGTCCACCGCATACAACACCTTGCCACTCACAGTGATGAGAAGAATCATTCCACGAGCTCAAGATTCCGAGTGGATCCTCATCCACACTGTCTTTGAAGTAGATTAAAGCAAGCCGATCCGTTCGATTGGTTTGCATTGCTGAACTCGTCCATAATGTGAGCTGGGCATCGAAAAGCAGGAACATGATGGCCATATTCTTTTCCATTGGGACTGAGTTCTATGTCCTAACAAGCTGCAAGCTAAGTCTCTTCTAGATTGAACTATATAAGAAATGAAGATCTTCAAAAGCATATGCTTTTCAATTCATGGAGACACCTTCTTACACGGCGAAGCCCCACCCAATTCGATAAATATGCAAGTTTAACCCAAACCAAGAGTTGGACTTTAAAAGTACTATAGATTGGCCGAACCGAGCAAAGGGGCATCCATATACTTGTCTAATTTTATATTCACGGCAACTGGAAAGCCGTGAATGCCGCGAAGAGAGGAAATCAAGAACGAAACAGGTCCTTGATTTTCGGCTATTTCAAAGAGAGCTCCTATCTGGTCACAGGCAAAGCGTGTAATTTGTGTTTTGAGTTTTTTACATTCAAAATGAGTTGCTTATTTGTTATTACCTTGGGTTTGGGTTTAGTTTATGCATGGGAAACACCTGAGTGTGTTGAGTGCTAGGATATAAGTGTAAGTTATGTTATAGAAATCCCACATCGAAGAATTGATATGATGTTGAACAATTACTATATCCTAATTAGCCCATAATTCATTGGTTTAAGCTTTTAAGTGAATGTGGGTCCAACTAAATATATTAACAGGCTTAGATTTGGGCTCCCTTTTGGCGATCTCCCCAAGTGAAGGTATCGGACTTCTGCTGTGCTTTCCTAACAAACGGTATCGGAGCCAATGGTTGTAGTCAGACAGATGGGCTTTGTGGTGTAGTGACATGGACCCGTGAGGATGAGTTGGGCTAGAAGGAATTCCTGAATTAAGAGGGAGCAGACCTAACATTGGAACTCACACGTGAAAGGGAGATTGTTAGGATACATGTATGAGTTATATTAGAAAAATCTCACATTGGAGAATTGATGTGGTGCTAAGCAATTAATATTTTAATTGGCCCATAACTCATTAGCTTAAGCTTGTGAGTAAATGTGGGTCCAACTGGAAATCTGTTTGGATTTGAGCTCCATCTTGGCAATCTTCCCAAGTGAAGATATCGGAAATCTACTGTGCGCTCCCAACAAATGGTGTCGAAGCCAATGGTTGTGGTTTTCTGACAAGTTGGCATTGTGGTGTAGCAACATGAGCCCATAAGGATGAAGTTGGGCCAAAAGGATATCTTAATTTAAGGGGAGCAGACCTAACATTGGAGCTCGCATGTGAGGAGGAGATTGTTGGGATACGCATGTAAGTTGTGTTAGAGAATTTCCACATAGGAGAATTCATTTGATGTTAAGCAGTTAATTTACCTAGTTAGCCTATAACTTATCAATTTAAGTTTTTGAGTAAAGGTGAGTCCAACTAGATATATTGACAGGCTTGAATTTGGGCTCCCTCTTGGCGATCTCCTTAGGTGAAGGTATCGGACTTCTGCTGTGTACTCGCAACAAATAGATAAGGACTGTCCCATAATTCAGAGCATAAAATAGCTTCTCTGTCACCTAACTTTCCGTCCAAGTGTTCTCGATTGTGAGAGCAAACTTATAATGAGTCATGGCACAATGCAAACGGTCCCAACCATTTTGGAGTGACACTGGCATCATTGGCACACTCGGGATAGAAAGAAAGTACCTTGTCGAGACCCCCGACATTATTTAAACACTTGCCAAATGAATGGTGAAGTAGCAAATTGGGGAGCTTTCTTGCGAGTTCGTTCCTTTGAGGAAGGCAACGGGCGGAAGACCAGTAAACCAGCGTCTCCTAGGTTTTGCAAAAACAAGATTTAACACATTTAAGAGATCGTAAGTTAATAGGGAGAGAATCAAGATGAGACTCGAGGGGGACCGACGAGAAGATCCCTCACATTGTCCTTATAAGAAGACCCGTGGTAATTTCAACCATTGTGGAGAAGTGATCAAGCATAGGTTGACTGGACATCGTCCTTTGCATGGTAACTGATGAAGATATCTTCTCGGCCTGATCTCCTTCGTCCAGCCTCCAGATCCATGTATACGCGTAGTGGATCCCCATTGCGCCTCTGATATCAATTGGGAAAATTAAAGAAAGCCATCAATGTCTAAGCATTTTAAGCTGATTTTGGGCTGTGCCAGTGAGATAATTTAAGTAGAGTGATTATTACCAAAAAGCAAAAAAAAAAAAAAAAAAAAATCAAGACAAACAGTGACCCGAACGGGACATGAAGAATCTATAAATGTAGAAGCATGAACCATCCATCTGACCTGGAATAAAGACAATCCGCCAAAGTAATTGGTGCTGTTGAATATGGGGATTTCACGAATAACCGTTTCCTATTCCATTAACATGGCAATTTCCTCTCGCCTTTTACCGGGGGACCTAAATTTGACAACAACATAGCAAAGTGATCAAAAATGAAAAGTCGAAGATTTCAAGAGAAAAAGAAGAATAGGGGAAAACAATATGCAATAGCTTGAATCGCCTACTCTCTATTTCCGAGGTCACATATCGGCATTTCAAACCTATATTTGCACATGCGCAAATAGATTGATGGGACCAAGAAAGAGTTTAGCAGGCACAAAGAGGAGGCTTTATAGTTTTTATGAACAAAAGCAAGGTAAAAAGAGCTAGAACGGCCACTGCGTTACATAAAAATAGGATATGAATGAAGATTTCCAAGAAAATTGTTATGCCGCAATTGTGCAAAATTGGAGCTGAACCGAAAAAACAAGCTTCAAGGGACAGCTTCCATGTGCTTATTTTTCAAGCTTCATTGCAATGTCCATGTGCTGCGCTCTAGTAAAAGAGCCGAGCCAATAGCATTCTTATTGGAGAGGACCAATGAAAGGACCAAGTTGATGAAATTTTTTTTACGTTGGACTGCTATGGTTCATGAGCAAGACTCGACCCAAAAGAAAAAAAAATAAGAAGAAGAAGAAGAAGAAGAAGAAGAAACTCAATTGGAAACTGAATCAAAGAATAGCTCACAATAAAGGCAACCTAAACCGATAAAGGCCTCTATCCACAAGATTGACCCAAGGTGATTTGAAGATCATGTTGGGAGTTTATTTGTAAAACAAAATAAGAGGTGCCTTGTCCCACACTGAAAGAATGTGAGTGCACATATGGATGAGATTTGACACTGATCAACGACCATTATTTATTATTTATTAAATTCGGATTTTTAATTATAAAAAATTAACCATAGTGTCTTGAGTTACTGTCATTTTTTATTTAAAAATCGGATACGAATGAGGATTTGGAAGAAAATTGGTAAGCTCCAATTGAGCAAAATTGAAGCTGAACCAAACAGGAACTTTCAATGGACAGATTCCGTTTGCTTATTTTTCAAGCTTCATTGCAATGTACATGTGTCACGCTTTAGTAAAAGAGCCTAGCCAGCAGCATTCTTATTGGAGAGTGTTGTACTTTAGCTAGTTAGCTAGTACGTCCATGATGGGGTGCGATTGGACCGCACCAATTGGCTTTGATATGCTACGATGGAAAGGCACAAATGGAGGGGTACGAAGGGAGATGTATATAAACCTCCCGAACACAACCATTGAAAGGGTTGGCTATTCATTCGCACCAAATTTCCTCTCCATTTACATTGAAGAAGATCAAAGGCGTTCTATTTCAATTTTGCAAGAACAATCGGCATTTACGCTGTGGAAATCGGGTGTTTTCCTCGTGATTGCATCCAGACTAACGTGAGGAAGTACTGTTCGTGATAAATTCGCAATTCAACGTTTGTTCCAGGGCCATTTGCTGTTTGCGCATCGGAATCAGGTAAGTCGTCTTCCGCCGACTTGAATTCCAACAGAGAGCACCAATAAAAAAAACCAAGTCGATGAAAAAATCTTTATGTTGGATCGCTATGGTTCATGAGTAGCACTCAACCAAAGGGGGAAAAAACCACTCAATTGGAAACTGAACTAAAGAATGGCTCACACTTAAGGCAACCTAAACCACTGGACCTCTATCTACAAGATTGACCAAGGCGATTTCAAGATCATACACGTGGATATTTTAACTTGACCACAGGCATGTTGCAGTCTCAGACCAAGTCCATATGACATTACTTTGACAAAACTAAAAGCCGGTAGTCGCAAATCCTTTGGTAAAAAATATTCAAGACTATAAGTTCAGTGGGGTGGCTCAAGGGCCTATGCCACTGTGCCATACAATTCAAGATCATTCAATGATCCAACCTTTTAAACCTTTTGGTAATATAAGAATTTCAGACAGCTTCTCAGTGATATCTCAGATTTTGGAAACATTACCAAAAGCAAGAATGTCTAGTGTACTCAACAAGTTAGAAGTGGTTGGGACCAAGGAGTAGGTAACTGGTTTGACATCATTTTGCCAATGATCCAATAATTCTTCACAAGAAGCATATAGGGTTGTTGGTCAACTTAAGATGCGATCTTCCTTACTTCAAGATGAATATTAACCAGCAAATAATCATGTTAATTGAGAAGATGCAACTTCATGACGATTCAAACTGGGTTCTGCACTTGGTTCACTTTCCAAAAATTCTTTGCCAGTAGACAAGACAACAAAAACTAACAAATTTTCTGTCGTTAGGACATGTTTTGCATTGGACGACATGAACAATGGGCCTTCATTAGATGCTGAAGTGATGGGTTTTACCAAAAGGATAGCATGGGAGAGAGTCTTCCATTTATCTAAAAGAAGGGAGGTTGCACTTTGACAAGCGCTCTCCAGAATGTTCAATTTATAATATACTTATCTTCCAATCCAATACCATTGTCAAATGACAAAAATCCTAAATGGAATTCTGCAAAACCACACCGAAGTGCGAAGTATGTGGCCAGCAGCTTGGCGAGGCTTCCAGCTTAAATTTCTTCAGCTCGCAGACTTTTCCCCCCACTCAAAACAAAGGGGCATTACCACGCCTGCTAGAAATCACACTATGCTTGGAGGATTCACATTTTAGCCGTCTAATACTTTCGTAATATATAGCTAACTGCCCCAGAAGGACATGCTCGTCCCAGGCGATGGATATTTTTCTAGATCTAGAATTGTGGTGATGATAATCCTTCCCCAAAAGGATGCGGCGCTCTGCTTTAATTCTAATTCTACTCTTCCCAGAGCTAACAGATTCGGTGAGAAGAAAACTCGATGCCTTTGTTTTAGAGTTGATCTGGAAAATAGTTACATTAAACAGATACAAGATTATGAATTCCATCACTCCAAAAACTTCAATGCGATCTTCTCTAATTGACAAAAGAATTGAAATGCATATAATTTTGCGGCACAGGCCGCTTGAAAGATTTGCTAATATGCACCTAAGATTCGCTCGAGTGAGTTCCCACAAACTACTACCATGCCTTTGGGTCAAGTCTCCCTCGTGTGTGGATTTGAATATTAACAACCGTTACTCTACTTGACAACATGTTTTCCAAGGAACTGTTGATCTCTTCCGTGTCCCTTCTGATGTTCAAACTGCAAATGATCTTACAAAGGCTCCTTTCTTGCTTGGTTTTCTAGTTTCCAAGCTCCAGTTGGTTTCCTTGGTATAACCTTTAGTTTGAGGAGAGATACTATATTATTATCATAATATTCGGAGAATTCATCGCATTGACACAATAATGTATTGCAATTCAAAGGTATTGATGAAGGAAAGGAAGTAATCTAATGAGAAAACCATTTACCTAAGCATATATGCAAGATTACATGGTCAATTTTAATTTCATCAGATATGATGGAATCTCAAAATAATTTAATAATATTCTGATAATGATGGGATGAGATCATTCGCGTCAATTGTTAAATAAAACTCTCTTTTTGCGACAAAAGACGCGCAGTACTCACATTATCTAATGTTGAAAAACTTAAGATTAATAGGTATTACTCAAAATTTATAAGAGAACTTCCAGGGGAAAAATTAGAAACAGAAAATCCAGATAAAGAAAATAGTAAGAATGTAGAGAAAATTGGATCCAAATTTTTATTGTTCAAAGCTAAATTAATCCCAAGGATAGTCTAGTATGAGTGTCCATGTGCCGAACTGGCTTCAACCAAACCTCTACTCGACTTCATACCTAGCCCTGATCCTATGCAGTTCCTTGAGTGCTTCGGCCATGTCCATCCAATTTTGGGGCGACTTCATCAAACATGCAACTCCAATCCCTAAAACGAAGGCGATGCAATCTCTCATCCTCTCACTGTCATTCTCGCTTTCTCCTTTAAAATGACCTAGTCCACGATCTCCATCACTCAGTCTGGCAAAGTCACGTTTAGAAAGGTGTGGAGATTCAAATGGTCCAAAGCCTCTTCCGTGGGTTTCCTCCCAATGAAAATTTCCAATAAAAGAATGACGTAATTGTACACATCGCCTTTTGTCGATACCATGTTCCCCAATCCATACTCTAAATCTATTCTAACCTCTCCCAATTAAATCTTCAACTGAGCTGGTGTTGATATTTTTCCAAATATAGAATTGTGGTGATGATAATCCTTCCTCAAAAAGATATGGCACTCTGCTTTAATTCTAATTATGTTCTTCCCAGAGCTTACAGATTCGGTTAGAAGAAAACTTGATGCCTTTGTAATTTAGAGTTGATCTGGAAAATAGATACATTAAACAGATGCAACATTATGAATTCCATCACTCCAAAAACATCAATGCCATCTTCTCTAATTGATAAAAGAATTGAAATGCGGATAATTTTGCAGCACAAGCCGCTTAAACAATTGCTAATATGCAGCTAAAATTCGCTCGAGTGAGTTCCCCATAGACTACTGCCACAACCTTGGGTCGAGTCTCCCTCATCTGTGGATTCGAATGTTGAGAACAACCATTACTCTACTCGACAACATATTTTCCGAGGAACTATTGATCTTGTTTGTGTCCCTTCTGATGTTCAAACTGCAGATGGTCTTACAAAGGCTGCTTTCTAGCTTGGTTTTCTACTTTCCAAACTTCGGTTGATTTCCTTAAAAAAAAAACCTTGAGTTTGAGGAGGGATATTATGGCATTATCATAATATTTGGAGAATTCATCGGATTGACACGATGATGTATTGTAATTCAAAGCTATTAAAGCAATATGTGAAGGAAAGGAAGTAATCTAATGAGAAAACTATTTACCTAAGCATATAAGCAAAATTACATAGTCAATTTTAATTTCATCAAATCTAATGGAATCTCGAGATAATTTGACAATATTCTAATAATGATAGGATGAGATCATCCACGTCAGTTGACAAATAAAACTCTCTTTTTGCGACAAAAGGTACGCAAGCACTCACATTATCTAATGTTGAAAAACTTAAGATTAATAGGAATTACATAACATTTATTAGAGAACTTCTAGAGGAAAAATTACAAACAGAACATCCAGATAAAGAAAATAGTAGGAATGCAGAGAAAGAAGAGGGGGAAGGGGGAGGAAAAAGAAATGGAGATAGAAAAGTTGTATTGAACTATCCGAATTTCTCTTATTCAAAGCAAAATTAATCCTAAGACAAAGTCTAGTCTAAGTGTCTGTAGCTGAACTTGCTTCAACCAAACCTCTACTTGGCTCCATACCTAAATAAGAAATGAAGACCTTCGAAAGCATATGCATTTCTATTGACCATAAGGCAACTTTTTACACAGCAAAACCCGACCTGATCGGACAAATATGTAAGTTTAACCCAAACCAAGAGTTGGACTTTAACAGTACTGCAAATTGGCCAAACCAAAGAAAGGGGCGCACGCACACTTTACGTCAAAAAACTTACTCGTCATCCTTCAGAGTTGTAGCAGCACAGCAAAATGGAGGATTTGACGGATGCGCAGTGACTTCCTAGAAAACCGTGCCGCAAAGAAAGTAAATCAAGACCGAGGTCCTTGATTTTCAGCCATTTCAAAGTGAGCTTCTACTTGACCGCAGCCAAAGCGTGTAATTTGTGCTGTGAATTTTTTTATATCTAAAATGACTCATTTATTTATTAAAACCTTGGGTTTAAGTTTCATTTAAGCATGGAAAATACTCGAGTGTGTTGAGTGATTATAATTCCGATTTTCCAATTATAGTAGATTTTTGCTACTGACTCACCTCGAGGATTTAAGTGTCAACACTCGAACTGAATCACATAAACCTTTGGATTCTATATTGTTCCTCTTATATTTTTTAGTAATTTCACATTGACCTAATTACAAAATCCTGATTAACTTCCGCGTCCGCTATTTTTACAACAAGGTTTACTTCTAACCTGATATAGTCATTTTGTGGGTCATAAACCATCGGTTTTCAACATTATACTCTTTCAGAATGGTCAGTTGAGAACACAATCCAACAAACCAAGCTACCGCACTCTTCTGGCAATGTCGATTCATGTTCATGAAGTAGACTGAAGACAACCCAAAACAATTGCAACTCAGATGTAAGCAATAGCTTTAACTGCTTCATTGCCTGATATCATCAGATCAACCTGCCATACTGAAGAAGGGGAAAAACATTGATCCCATCTCATCAATGAGAAGTAACATTCAAACGAAAGATTCAAATCATAAACAGATGTTGAGAGAAAAGACAAAGCCCACATATACAAGACTATAACCAAAATATTTATATGAGATAAAGCAGCCAAAAGAGGAATGTTATAGGCACATGCTTCTGTTTCAATGTGCTCTCTACTGATTTTAGCTGCAAGTGCATCTTTGACATCATTGAATGTAGCAGCTCTCGTCAGCTCTTCATCCAACGTAAAATTTGAACAGTGCGCCTGAAATCAACACGAGATTATGAACATGGAGGCACAAAAATGACCAGACAATAGATAAAATAGCAGAAAGCTCCTTTTTGATCTCTCAAAACTCTTGTACAAATTAAATAAAAATGAGCATCCACATTACAAGGCGGAGATTCTGAAAAAAGAAAGCTTCTTTGTAGGATGAGCTGCGAAAATGCAAGGTTTACAAAGCTCATCTAAGAATAAAATCATTAAGCATTCCCAATTCAGGGATTGTGAGGATGCAAGAGCATCCAAGAGTCTTCGAAAGAAAAGAATCATACATAAAGTGCAAACGGTAGGCTCATGGTTCTAGCTCACTCTATTGTAAGTATGTCTTTCATGCGATCATTACTTTCTTGATTAAAACCTTTTACCTACCTACGCAGTCACGCATTTACCCACGTAATACATCCATTTGTACAGAAAAAGGAGGCGAATAGAAGGAGGACAGCATTTGGTGCATGCACGTGTATTTAGACTGTCACGTGCACCTCTTAACACAATTTCATGCAACTAGTCCACAGGCAACAAGCTATGGCATTGACGAGAATGGAAGGAAGACAGTATTTGGTGCATGCATGTGTATTCAAACTGTCACACGCAACTCTTAACGCAATTTCATGCAACTAGTCCAAAGGCAATAAGCTATGGCATTGATGGAGATACAATAAAACTTCCCATGTTTACATACATAACACATCCATTTATTCTACTAACAAACAAATAGCAATGGGTCGCATTATAAATGATCTCAGGCACACTGAATAAGAATATCCAGAACTAAATATACATAAGAAACAAAAGCTCAGCAAAAAATCCAATAAAACAGCACCAAAGCAAATAGCACAAAGAGCACGAACAGGATCATCCCGAAACATTTCCTTTGGGGCTAAAGTTGTCACAATTTTTTCTGATTTAAGATCATCAATCCCTGTACAGTGAACAAAATTCAACAAGCAGAAGAATTTTTTTTTTTTTGGTCACCGAGGACTCTACCACGGACCCCCCATGCCCGAACGGCTCTTGAGGGCCGGGCCCCTATATCTCGAAGGAGACTAGCCCAGCAACCCACCACCAGGCCCCCCACTTAAATCGCTAATAACTGCGGGTTTCAAACTCTCGACCTCTGCGATGAGAGATAGACTCTCAATCAACGCAGCAGAAGAATTAATATAGTGTAATTCCCCAAAAAGTCTCACGAAAAGAAAATCAAGTCAAAAGATCTATTCTAACCTCTCCCAGTTAAATCTTCAACTGAGCTGGTTAAAACATGCTTTCAGATAAAAATTTAGGTCATCAAACAACTGGACCAATGTAGAGAGGAACGATACAAATAAGAGTAGCAAGCTGTTTGAAGTAACGGATTGAAGTAAACAAACTTCATATTTTAAACATATAAAGAAGCAACTGTTATGGGATGTCCAGTCATGTCTAAAATAGAGAGTGGACTATAGTCTTCAGAATCCTACCTCGATTAACATACAAATTTCACAAATTAATGAAAGGCATGTGGTGCTAAACCACTTCATTAGCTGAGAGAGAGAGAGAGAGAGAGAGCAATATCCAAATAAAGATTTGTAAGACTATACATTCCATGACTTCTTGCCAGCTGACCGAAAATCAAAACGACCGCCAATTCCTCTTTAATTGTCATCCAGTTAATTGGCATTAAATGATCAACAGGCAGTAAGTTCCAAGCTACATATGCTTCGCAGAAGAGCAGACTATGTCCACTCTTAGTAACTGGAAATAAGGTTGGATAGGGTAACAGAAAAATTTGTTATGTATCAATTATAGAGTAATAGAATGATTTGATTCATTCAAAATATATTTAACTAATGGGTGTTAGATCAAATACCACCCAAAACAAAGCAATGAATTGTTTGAGAACAATTTATCAGATACATAAAGCAGAAGAGATACCTGTTTATAGTTAAATCCCTTCTGTAAGCATCCTCTTCTGTAGTGCCAAAATCCTGTAAGAGAAGTCAAATTGGACGACCATTCACAAAATTGACTACCAAAAAATAGCAAGATTTTCGGGTGATAAATAGTTGAACAACAGCGCAATCACATCGGACGCACCAGTGCATGGAGAGAGAGGACAAAGCAATAAATAAACAAAAATTTGCTCCAAGCATTGACAATCTAGGAGAAAATACTGTGCTAATGTCGCAAATGAATGGCCATGGACATAAAATGTAAAAGGCCTTGAGCTCATTGCATTTAGCTCTCATGATGATTCTTAGGCCCTCCTATCTATGATGATATACTCGACACTTATAAGAAAATAATGTTCGTTCAACAAGTCTCTCAATTAGCAAAAGAAAGAAAAATAGTTTAGAAGAAAGTCCCTGGACCAAGGCTGTTCAAGAAGAGACATGTGATTGTCAGAATTCAAGTCACTTTACTGTTGATTGTGAGCTACATAATCGTCATTTGTACACTTGCATTCCTTAAGTACAAGGACCACCACAGAGCATGCAAGCGGCTGCCCCATTGATACCACCTAACTAATTTGCTTGTCTTTCTTTCCCTAGAAAAGAAAGTTCACGAAAGAGCTAAAAACTATTTTTGCTATTTACTAGAAATGATACTGTCTAGTAAGCCCCACCTAAACAAGATAACAGGATACAGGTGGAAAGAAAACATATGACAGATCAATTAACAGCTGTACTACTGCATACCATCTGCGTGGGAATGTGGCTATTGTCACTGTACTTTTCATACCTTGAGTTCACAAAATCTATTCATATATCATAGAGACGCGTCCTCGCTGTTTCCAGATGTTTTGACTGGTCTGGGTTGCAGCAAAACTAAATTTATGTAAAAATGTCTTCAAAAACCCAATCAGAATGGAGACAGCATCTGCCACAATAACGTACCACAACCTAATTCAATCAGAAAATATGGGCAAATATTCATGTAATAAGAAGTTCCAAATTCAACTATGCCGACGAGACCATATTTCATGACTAATGTACAAAAACAAGTTAAGAGAGAATTGCAGGAGAAGAAAAAGAAAAGCCCTTCTACAGAGCTCATGAAGACAATAGACCTACCAGATAATAAGACCCAAGAAAGAAAAATCAAGGGGCAAAAGATGGAGCAGAAAAGGGGTATTCTCAAAAGCACGTACTTACCCTGCACACAATCCTTATTCCACTTAAAAGTGAACCATTTATTCTTCACTTAATCATATTTCAAAGCCCTTGGAGAAATAAACGTAAGAGGGCTAAATAATCTCAGTATGAAAAAGATTTTGCTAGTGCCGATTACCTCCAGAGTGGCTTTATCTCTTGGGAGGCTGCTTAGATAATCATGAGATGATGAATTTCTGATGACAGTCTTTCTTTGGAGGGATGTAGAGATCGTAAGATATGGACGGGATATGCAATTGGAACCCATCTTTAACTTATTTGATTTACTTCATAGTTTTTGGGTTGTGCTTTGAGGTCAGTTAAAAGCAGTGTGACCACAGGGATAGAAATGGATTGTTTCCAGTGAAACTTTCTAAAAGCTACAAGGGTCTGGCACAACCCAAACCACATGCATGCCACCCTAACACATAGATCACATTCAAGATATAGAATCCACTGTATATTAAATGTCTAGCACTTCAAATTTTGTTAAGTAAAAGAAAGAGTTAATCATGAAGAATCAAGAGTCTTGCATCTTCAAAACAGCAATCTCCATGCCTTAAAAACACTCTTTTAATCCTCTTCCATCGCACTAAGCTAGCATTGATTGATCCCGAGGTCTTACTTATTTGACTAGGTACTGTGGACCTATTCCTCTTTATATTATACTCTAGTGAACACTCCTTTCCAGTCTTTTTTTTTTTTCAGTGACAAGGGAATCACAATCCACGAAATGGAGTGCACAAGAAACAAATAACCACCGCTCACATTATAAACTTCCGGTGCAGAATAAACAAATGACCAACACTCGCACATAAACTTCAAGTCAAATCATACATTCACACATTAAAATATGGAAAGCCAATATTTGAAGGCAAAAGGCAAGTTCAAAACTCAATGCGCCTTGGGATAACAGCTAGACCTCGTGCCTCTTCCCCTGTTCACGCCAAATATTGGGTAACCCTATCCATGAATGTACTACCCAACATGTCATCAAGTGCAATATCAATATCATAACACTTTTTCCCTAGAAGCTGTAAAGATGAGATAACGGGAGCTTGTTCAGCAACTTCTTCAAAGAATAGGTTTAACACAATAAATCCACCATTGTTCACAATGTCATTCACAACGATTCAAGTATAATAATTGTATCGTTTCTCTTCAAAACTTTCCAGCTTGAATGTGATAAACGATTCTGGGTAGCGAGATCGAAATGCTTTTACACGATTGGTACTGCAAAAGAACTTAAAGGCACATCGAAGCGAACCCAGCAGCCAGCCACCCGCAGCTGGTTAGGGAGATCGAAATGGCAAACGGTGGCGAGAAGCCTCTCAGAGATCATCTTCTCCTTCTCTGTCAAATCGATCTTTTCCTTCACTCGCACCACCGGCGAATTCGTCGACATCGATTGTCAACTCGAGAGCCCTGCCGTTTTAGTCAGGTCTCGCGCCTTAAGAGGACTCCAAACGCTTCCTAAAGCAAGAAAATTGCAACTACGGACGATGCTTCTAAGACAAAGACCAGAACTGTTGCCGTTCAATAAGGACGCTCTCATTCCCAACAACCCCCCCTTACTCATGCTGGAAAAGTCCTTGCTTCAATTCACTCAGTTTTTCCCTTCCGTTGGGGAGGAGAATTCGGCACTCAGACGGTTAGACGGCGACGAGCGTAGGCGACACGGCGACGACAGGTTGAGCAGAAGCGCAACGGCGAGGGCGGGAGAGACAGACAGACGCTCTCAGATATGAAGAGAAAATGAAAAGCTCTTCTAGACGGTCGTGCGTGACAAGGAAGCGATAATAAAATTGGGTGAAATACCACGAAAAATTTCAAAGTGCATTTGCGATAAATTACCAAAAATATTATATTAATATATTTATGAAAATTTTATTTTTGATTACTTTCCATTAAATTAATTAATATCATCAGAAGTTACAAACTAATACATATGTAATAAATGGAAAGTAAAACCCCAAATTGGTATAAGTGTCTATTGTCATATGTTATTCAAATTAACAATTTGACACGAATACTAATGAAAAACAAATTTATTATAGGTGTATAGTTTGGAATTCTTGGTGGTCAAAAAATTGGTTTGTATAAATTTATCACAAGTAAATCAATTTGGGATTTTTTGTGATATTAAATTAATTAATAATCTCATTTGTAGTTCTTCAATGTATTTAAATTATACAATTGAATTCTCGGATTTTTAACATCTAAGTGTAACCTAAGATTTTATATTGTTAAAATGACCATCTTCCCATTACCAAAAAAAAAAAAAAAAAAAAAAAAAGAGGCCGCCCCCTAAAATCAACCTTGGTGAAATTTAATAATCTTATTGACTTTACTTTTACTTCTCCTATTAATCCACAATATCAATTATCATTTAAAAATTAATTGGCATTGACATAATTTATTACCGTTTATAAGATACACCTCTACTCTATATTCTTCTACTTTTATAAATCTATAAATATATAGATTAAAATTATGCATCTAAAGAAAAATTAGAGATGGACTTTCAGAGGAAAAATTAGAAACGGAAGATTCACATAAAAAAAAAAAAATAGTGAGATCGTAAAGAGGGGAGGGGGAATAGAGATGGAGATAGTTACATACATTTAACTAGTCTATGAGTTTGGCTTTAGGCCTAGTGGAAAAGAGTTAAAACCAAGACAAAGAATAGAACCATCCGAATTTTTCTTGTTCAAAAAGCAAAATTAATCCTAAGACAAAGTCTAGTGTAGGTGTCTGGGAGCTGAACTTGCTTCATCCATACCTAGCCTGGATCTTACGTAGTTCTTTGAGGACATCAGCCACGTCCATCCGATCCCACGGCGACTCCATCGAACACGCAACTCCAATCCTGAGGACGGAGATGACACAGTCTCTCAACCTCTCAATATCATTCTCACTTTCTCCATTAAAAATGGTTGAGTCCACAATCTCCATCACTCGATTTGGCAGAGCCACCTTGACAAAGTTGTGGAGATTTAGTTGGTCCTTGAAAGCCTCTTCCGTGGGTCTCCTCCCAGTTAACATTTCCAATAAAACAATACCGTAGCTGTACATATCACCTTGTGTGGATACCGTGTCCCCCATGCCATACTCTAAAATAGTGTACATCAAGCAATATACGATGAAAATAAATATCTAATCTAAAGGCCGACACAAATAAACTTAGATAAATTAATGAGAAAATTTTCTTACCTGGAGGGACATAACCTATTGAACCCCTCACTGCCACTGAGCTGCTGCGGTTGTCAATATCCATGGCCTCTGTTGTCGCGGCAAAGCAGATCATCGCCATCCCAAAATCCCCAACTCGTCCCACCATCTCGTTGTCGAGAAGGATGTTACTCGGCTTCAGATCTCCGTGTATAATCTTTGGGCTGCAATTCTTGTGAAGATATTCGATTGCATAAGCTATGTCAATGGCAATGTCCACCCTCCGCATTAGTCCCAAGTGTCTTGGCTTTCCATGTCCATGTTCATGCGCAACGTCCTCTTCGTTTCCTCGGTGTATCCAATTTTCTAAACTCCCATTACCCATGTATTCATACAATAGAGCTTTGAAATCGTTGCCGTGATAATCCACACTTGAGCACACATCCAATATCTTCACGAGATTTCGATGTCTTATGGCCCCTAAGGTTCGACATTCTGAGATGAAGCTCTTCGAAGCACCTCTATGACCCAAGTTGAGCACTTTAATCGCCACCCAGCCGCCTTCCTGTGTGGTTGCTTTATAGACGGTACCACATCTCCCTTTACCTATCACATTGATCTCAGAGAATCCATCTGAGGCTTTAAAGAGCTCCTCATAAGAGACCATCGAAAATTTGTGTTCAAATGGCAATTTAGTCGAAGATGTAATCTTTTTTGACTTCTTTCTCTGGTACCAAAAAATAAATAGGCAAAGACACAAAATGAAAGATGACAAGATGGCCGCCACTATGGCGATTACTCTAACTTTTTTTGTTCGTATTGGCTTAGAGGTATTCGATTTGCAAGAAGGAAGGTTTAGTTCTGCAATACCTCCACAAAGATTCACATTCTCAAAGACAAACACTGCACTAGCATTGAGAAATACTCCTTGCTTCGGAACTTCTCCTTCAAGCTTGTTTGAAGATAGATTCAAGTACTTTAGATCCGTAAGTTGAGTGAGAAAGCTTGGGATTTCACCAAATAAGTCATTATGGGAAACATCCAACTCTTGTAAGCCTCGTAATGTGCCTAAAGCCGGAGGTATTTTACCATGAAAGGAATTGACTGCTAAGTTGAGCCGGCCCAATAGCAAGCACTTGTCGATGGAGCTAGGAATTGGTCCCGTAAGCTTATTGTAAGACAGATCTAGTTCCACGAGATTGATCAAGGACCCAACTTGAGACGAAAGAGATCCACTCAACTGGTTATGTGCCAAGTTGAAGATAATCGAAATGGTGGAAAGACTAAGAACCTCCCTTGAGATTGGACCACTCAGATTATTGTTTGAAAGCTCAAGCTCGATTAGCTGCCTGCAGTTACCAAGGCTCTGCGGTATTTCCCCATAGAAGTTGTTGAACGATAGGTAAAGGAGACTCAATAACGTCAAATTGCTAATCGACGATGGGATCTCTCCTGTTAGCATGTTAATGCTTAAGTACAAATTGCGCAATTTATAGAGTGCTCCAATACAAGAAGGAACATGGCCGCTAAGCGAATTGTTTGACAAGTCAAGAAAATACAAGTTGAAGAGATTGCCAATACTTGGAGGAATGGTTCCATACATTGCGTTGGATGACATAGCAATTAGTCTAATGCTATTGGAAAGATTGCCGATGGAATCTGGCAAGAGACCCTCAAGAAAATTATGCTCTACCCCAATAATTTCCAGCATTGAACAATTAGTCAATGAGGTAATAAAACTGAAGTCATCTCGCAACTGGTTAGACATAAGAAACATTCCTTTAAGAGCTTTTAGCCTTCCTAGATTTGTAGGCATCGGTCCATGAAAACTGTTATGGTCAAAGTAGATGTACTGAAGGTTGGAGGCATTCGATAAGGACGGAGGTATAACACCAGTAAACAAATTTCTAGGAAAATCAAGATAACCGAGAGAAGGAAGAGTATCACCGATATTAGGGGGAATGCTCCCTCTCAATTGATTGTCACCGGCGCTAAAATAGATAATGCTGGACATGTTGAAGATTGCTAGTGGGATCTTGCCAGTGAGTTGGTTAAATGCCAGTTGAACATTCCTCAAACCACGAAGCTTGGACAATGTCTTGGGAATCTCTCCTTGCAACCCATTAAGTCCGACGGAAAGAGACAAAAGTTGGGAGAGATTTCCAATAGAATGAGGAATAGATCCCGTAAGACTATTTTTAGCCAATAATAAAGCTCGAAGCTTTGACAAAGAGCCAAGCTCAAGAGGAATTTTACCCACAAGATGGTTATCAATGAGATTCAAAACCTCAAGGTTTGAGCACCGAGAAAGATTTATGGGCATTTGTCCATCGAAAGAGTTGTTACTAAAAACGAGATGGCGCAGGCGAAACAAGTGGCCAATGCTTTGTGGAATTTTGCCACGAAAGCTGTTGTTTTGTAGAACAAGGCTTCTAAGGAAAGAGAGGTTTCCGACATGAGGGGATAGAAGACCGCCCAAGCCTTTCGACATTAGGTTGAGGGACACGACCCTTTCGGGATGCCGTCCACCGCATACAATACCTGGCCACTTACAGTGATGAGAAGAGTCATTCCATGAGCTCAGGACTCCGAGCGAATCCTTATCCACACTGTCTTTGAAGAAGATTAAAGCGAGCCGATCAGTTTGGTTGGTTTGCATCGCTGAACTCGTCCATAATATGAGCTGGGCATGGAAAAACAGGAATATGGTCGCCATATGCTTTTCCATTGTGAGTGGTTTCTATGTTCTAAGATGCTGCAAGTGAAGTCTCTTCCAGATTGAACTAAATAAGAAATGATGACTTTGAAAAGCATATGCTTTTCCATTGATCAAGACACCTTCTCACACGGCGAAACCCCACCCATTTGGAAAAATATGCAAGTTTAACCAAGACTAAGACCTAGACTGAGAGTTGGACTTTAAAAGTAATGCAGATTGGCCGAACCAAAGAAAGGGGCATACACATGCTTGTCTAATTTTATATTTGCAGCAATTGGAAAGCCACGTGTGCTGCAAAGAAAGGAAATCAAGAACAGAGGAGGTCCTTGATTTTCGGCCGTTTCAAAGAGAGCTGTTATTTGGTCATAGGTAAAGCTTGTAATTTGTGCTGAGTTTTTTACATTCAAAATGAGTTGTTTATTTATTAATACCTCAGGTTTGAATTTAATTTAGGTATGGGAAACACTCGACCATGCTAAGTGATTGTAACTCTAATTATCTAATTATAGTAAATTATATGTTGTCGGCACTCCTCGTGGATGTAGATATCAACACTCGTATTGAATTACGTAAATCTTTGTCCTTATCGTTCATCATTTATTTCTTCGATAATTTCAAATTGAGTTAATTGTAAGATTTGTTAAATTATTGTCTCAAATTTAAATTCAGATAACAATTTGTTAAACCGAATTTTGTTAAGGAAGATTTTTCAAGCGGATTACAAATCGGATGAAAAAGTCTTTCTTTTTATTGGACTTTCTTTCGGACGTGCAAAATAAGTAAGGAAATAAAAGATGGAAGTTAACCCTATCACTACAAGACAAATGAGGGAATAAAATAAAAGATAAAGTAAGGATTTCTTTCTCCTGCAAAACCTTATTCACGTTGAAGACTAAAGTAGGTGGGCCCAGGTCAAATTGTTGACCTTGGGCACACACACATATAAAAAGCGGAAAAGAAGAGGAGCCGTAGAAGCCCTACGAGAAAAAAGAAAAAGAAAAAAAAAAAAAAGGAGCCGCACATCCACACTTCCAGACGCCGCACAAGCCTTGAAGAGGTAGAGAACGCGAACCTATACGTACGTAAAGAAGAGATAGACGCCCAATTCTTGTTTTGGCATACGTAGGGCGTTTGACTTTGTGATTAAATTTATGTGTAGGAAATAGTCAAGTGTATGAGCAATAGTAAACTCTGATTGTCCGATTATAGTGAATTATTTACTATTGGCTCTTCACGTGGACGTAAGTACCGATACTCAGATTGAACCACGTAAATTTCTGGCGTCCTTATTATTTCTCATTTATTTCTCTGGTGATTTTGCGTTGACGTAAATTACAAGATCTTGTCGTTTCCATGTATTATATTCTAACAAGATCTTCATTAGCTTCCACGTTCATTAATTCTATAACAAAAGTTTACCTCTCATATGATATTGTCACAGCCCGAAAGTTATCGAGGAGTGATCGAGAATTGATCGATCGGCCCTTGTCAATATGTTGTCATTTCATGGATTCTGAACCATCGGTTTTCAACATTTTAGGTATGAATTGCTCTTTGAGAAAGGGTGAGTTGTGAACCCAAAGGAACTACTCGGGAAGGCGAAGAGCTATTGATTTGGTGGGTCAACAAATGGCAAATTGAATCTTGCTTTAGAAAAAAGAAGAGAAGACTCCTGAAGAGCTATCGATTTGGTGGGTCAACAAATAGGAAATCGAATCTTGCTTTAGAAAAAAGAAGAGAACAGACGAAGAAAGAATGGATGGATGCTTACCATGAATTTCTTGTCTCGTGTGAACTGCTCTTTTAGAAAGGGTCAGTCGTGCACCCAAAGGAAGACCACTTCTTAGTGGAAAGAATAGGCCTAGCGAAAAATGAAATCTTCTCAATTGTTTCACACCATCAACCCATAAAAGTAGGCGTACATGATATGATTGTACAATACTTTGAGGAGAAGACGATGTATCTCAGCATAGACGCGGACCCCCCTCGTTACCTTTTGTGCAACTCTCATCACACACTGCACGCAGCTCGCGCAGAAACTCCTAAATCCATCCCGAGCCTTTTCTTCCACCTCTCCTCTCCAATCCTCGATCATATGAGTTGCAAGCGACCTAGAAAGACAGTGTGAACTCAAAAATTGACAAAACAAGTGCGCCAACAACCGATCGGAGAGAAGCCCAGTCTGGTTTCGCTTCACAAAATCGGACAGAAGTCCAAACACTTTAAGTTCATGATGACTTTGTATTCATTAACATGGTGATTTTTTTAGTGGCCTGTTTACATTAATGTCTAATTTACCATCTCCTAATATATCCAACTCTTTCTTTATATACGTCAATTTCCATGGATTAAACTTATAAAAAAACGCGCATCAATCGGATGATCAGGAAACAAAACAGGTGTTCAAAAAGAATCAACTCTTCATAAAGCTCTAGCATTCCTGCCACCTTTTTTGCTAATGAACTCCCATGACCGACACGGCAAGCTGTCGAGGCTTGCCACTCGTGAGTTTCCATAATTACCTAAAACACCACATCTTCTCCACGCATGGTATTCGGCATACGCCACCGGATCGTTTGCGAGGGACTTCACGAAAGTTGCCAATTCCTCCATGGAGCTAAACTTGTTCCCGTCTATGATCGAACGTGGAGGGACAAAGTCCATGACGTTGGGGGCACTGAAATAGATGGGGACCGTCCCGAAATCCAGAGCATAAAATAGCTTCTCCGTCACGTTACTTTCTGTTTAGGTGTTCTCGATTGCGAGGACAAACTTATAATTAGACATGGCGCAGTGCAAATTGTCCCACCATTTTGGAGTGACACTGGCATCGTTGGCACACTCGGGATAGAAGGAAATCGCCTTATCGAGACCGCCGACATTATTTAAGCACTTGCCAAATGAATGGTGAGGCAGCAACTTGAGGAGCTTTTCTGCAAGTTCGTTCTTTTGAGGAAGGCAACGAGAGGAAGACCAATGACCCAGCGTCTCCTGGGGTGCAAACACAAGATTTAAAGCATTTAGGGGATCATAAGTTAATAGGGAGAGAATCGAGATGAGACTCGAGAAGGATTGACGAGATGATAGCTCACATTGTCCTTACAAGAAGACACGTGGTTATTTCAACCATTGTGGAAAAGTGATCCAGCATAGATTGACTGGATATCTTCTTTTGCATGGTAACTGATGAAGGTATCTTCTCGGTCTGATCTCCTTCGTCCAGCATCCAGATCCATGTGTACTCGTAGTGGATCCCCATTGCGCCCGTGATGTTAGCATGTCCAGTGAGAGGAGATGCTCTCAATTAAAGCACCAGCATGTAAAACAAATTTCATGAAAGCTGGCACCAATCGGGAAAAGGAAAAATTTCAAAAAGGGACCCGAAGCGTCCTCTTTTTTCAAATAAGGGCTCAAAATGAATTTTATTTCCAATAAAGACCTAAAGTATCACCACTTTATCAAATAAAGGTCTGAAGTGGATATTGTTTCAAATGAAAACCTAAAATAACTATGTCCATTTCAAATAAGGGCCTAAAATAATTATGTCCGCTTCAAATAATGACTTGACTTTCTGGTAATCAAGGGTATTTTTGTCATTTGTCATTTTTTCCCTCTTTTTTCTTCCTTTTTTCTTTTTATTTCCATTTTTTTTTTCACTAGTTCTTCTTCCTTTTCACCGGTGGCCTGGTGGCCAACAGGCCACCGATTATGCCTAAAGGGCTAGGCAACGGTCACCCTCGCCGGTGTGGGCCATCCACGCTGGTCACAGCCAATCCGTCTGGTTCATTTCCATCGTTGGACTTGTCCATGATGGGAGCTGGATGCAGAAAAATAGGAACATAATTGCCATATGCTTTTCCATCTGTGAGTGGGTTCTATGTACTAACAAGCTGCAAGCAAAGTCTCTTTCAAATTGACCTAAATAATAAATGAAGACCTTCAAAAGCATATGCGTTTCCATTAGTCAAAATACACCTTTTTACACGGCGAAATCCGACCCAATATGTAATTTTAATTCGTACCAAGAGTTGGACTTTAAAAGTATTGCAGATTGGCCGCACCAAAGAAAGGGGCACACACTTACGTCAAAAGGGAGGATTTAATGGCTACCCAGTGACATCTTGGAAAGCCATGCCGTGAAGAAAGGAAATCAAGAACGAACGGGGTCCTTGATTTTCGGCCGTTTTAAAGAGAGCTCCTAATTGGTCGCGAACAAAGCGTATAATTTGTGCTGTGATTATTTATTTGTTAATACTGTGATTTAGCTTTGTTTTAGGCATGGTAAACATGTGAGCATGATAAGCGATTGTAACTCTGATTCTTCGATTATAGCAGATTTTTGCTATTGGCTCTCCCCATCTGTATAACAACTGACATTTGAACCGAATCACGTAAACCTTTGGGTCACTTATTATTCCTCATTTATTTTTTCGATGATTTCACATTCACTTATTTACAAAATCATATTTTTTGCAAGAAAGTTTACTTCTCACCCGATTATATTTGTCACTCCATGAGTCCGAAACCGTCGGTTTTTAACATTATTGGCGTGAATTACTCTAAGAGAAATGATCAGTTGTGGACCCAATCCAACAAACCAACCTATAGCACTCTTCTGGCAACGTCGATTCATGTCCATGAGGTAGACTGAAGATAATTCAAAACAATTGCAACTCATAGATGTAAGGAATAGCTTTAATTGGTTCATTGCCTGATATCATCAGATCAACCTGCCATACCGGAGAAGGGGAAAAACATTGATCCCATCTCATCAATGAGAAGTAACATTCAAACGGAAAATACAAATCTTATAAAAATGTTGAGAGAAAAGATATAAGGCCACATGTACAAGAAGCACTTCAACCAAAAAAACATTTATACGAGATCAAGCAGCCAATAGAAGAATGTTATAGACACATGCTTCTATTCCAATGCGCTCTCTACTGATTTTAGCTCCAAGTGCATCTTTGACGTCATCGGATGCAGCAACTCTCTTCAGCTCTTCATCCAACGTAAATCTCATCCTTGCGCCTGAAATAAACATAAGATTATGAACATGGAGGCACAAATATGACCAGACAATAGATAAAATAGCAGAAAGCTCCGTTTTGATCTTGTAAAACTCTTGTACAAATTAAAGAAAAGTGAGCATCCACATTACATGGCAGAAGAATGAAAAAAGAAAAGAAAAGAAAGTTTCTTTGTATGATGAGCTGCGAAAACGCAAGGTTTACAAAGCTCATCTAATAATGAAATCATTAAGCATTCCCAATCCAGGGATTGTGAGGATGCAAGAGGATCCAAGAGTCTTCGAAAGAGAAGAATCATACATAAAGTACAAATGGTAGGCTCATGGTTCTCGCACGCCGTATTGCAGGTATATCTTTCATGTGATCATTAGTTTCTTGATTAAAACCTTTTGCCTACATATGCAGTCACATGTTTACCCACGAAATACATCCATTTGTACACAAAAAGAGGAAGTGAATAGAAGGAGGATGGCGTTTGTTTTATGCATGTGTATTAGACTGTCACATGCAACTCTCAACACAATTTCATGGAACTAGTCCAAAGGCAACAAGCTATGGCATTGACGAAGATACAATAAGACTTCCCATGTTTATATACGTTATACATCCATTTGTTCTACTAACAAACAAATGGCAGTGGGTTGCATTATAAATGGTCTCAGGCACACTGAATAAGAATATCCGGAACTAAATAAACACAAGAAACAGAAGCTCAACAAAATTTAAACAAAACAGCACCAAAGCGAACAGCACGAAGAACACGCAGAGGATCATCCAGAAACATTGCCTTTGGGGCTAGAAGTGTCAAAATTTTTCGTGATTTAAGATCATCAATCCCTGTGCAGTTAACAAAAATTCAAAAGGCAGAAGAATTGATATAGTAAAATTCCACAAAAAGGTCTCACAAAAAGAAAATCAAGTCAAAAAATCTATTCTATCCTCTCCCAGTTAAGTCTTCAACTGAGCTGGTCTTGATATTGTAAAACATGCTGTCAGATAAAACTTTAGGTCATCAAACGACTGGACCAATATAGAGAGGAATGATACATATAAGAGTAGCAAGCTGTTTGAAGTACAGAAGCAGATTGAAGAAAACAAACTTCATATCTTAAACTTATAAAGAAGCAACTGTTATCTAAATGTCCAGTCATGTTTAAAATACAGAGTGGATTATAGTCTGCAGAATCCAACTTCATTAACAAACAAATTTCACAAACCAATGAAAGGCACGTGGTGCTAAACCACTTTATTAGCTAAAGAAAAGAGAGAGAGAGAGATCCAAATAAAGATATAAAAGACTCTACATTCCATGACTTCTTGCCAGCTGACCAGAAAATCAAAACAACCAGCAATTCCTCTGTAATTGTCATGTAGTTAATTGGAATTAAATGATCAACAGGCAGTAAGTTTCAAGCTACATATACTTTGCAGAAGAGCAGACTATGTCTGCTATTAGTAACCAGAAATACGGTTGGATAGGGTAACAGAAAAATTTGTCATCTATAAATTATAGAGTAATAGAATGATTTGATGCATTCAAAATATGTTTAACTAACAGGTGTTAGATCAAACAGCGCCTAAAACTAAGCAATGAATTGTTTTGAGATAAATAGAATCTGATGCAATCAACATTTTGATTCAAGAGCAATTTATCAGTTACATAAAGCAGAAGGACACCTGTCTATAGTTAAATCCCTTCTGTAAGCATCCTCTACAGCAGTGCCAAAATCCTATAAGATAAGTCAAATTTGATGACCATTCACAAAAGTAAAAACCAAGAAACTGGCAAGATTTTCGGGTCATAAATAGTTGAACAAAAGCGCAATCACATTGGAAGCAGCAGTGCATGGAGAGAGGACAGAGCCATAAATTAAAAAAAAAAAAAAAATATGCTCCAAGCAGTAACAGTCTTAAGAGAAAACACTCTGCTAATGTCACAAATGAATGGCCATGGAAACAAAATGTAAAAGGCCTTGAGCTCGTTGCATTTAGCTTTCATGATAATTTTTAGGCCCTCTTATCTTTGATGATATACTCGCCACTTTCAAGAAAACAACGTTTGTCCAACAAGTCTCTCGAGTGAATTAGCAAAAGAAAGAAAAATAGTTTAGAAGAAAGTTCCCGGACCAAGACTGTTCAAGAATAGACATTTGATTGTCAGAATTCAAGTCACTTTACTGCTGATCATGAGCCACATACTTGTCACTTGTACACTCGCATTCCTTAAGTATAGGTACCACCATAGAGCACGCAAGCGGCTGCCCTATGATACCACCTAACTAATTTGCTTGTCTTTTTTTCCCTAGAAAGGAAACTTCCCCAAAGAGCTAAAAACTATTTTTGCTATTTATCGGTAATGATACCATCTAGTAAGCCCTGACTAAACGAGATAATAAGATACAGGTGGAAAGAAAACATATGACAGATGAATTAATAGCTGTACTACTGCATACCAACTAGGTGGGAATGCAGCTATTCTCACTGTACTTTTCAGACCTCGAGTTCACAAAATCTATCCATATATCATAGACGCGCCTCCTGGCTGGTTCCAGATATTTCAACTAGTCTGGGTCGCTGCACAACTAAATTTATATAAAAAAAGTCTTCAAATACCCAATCAGAATGGAGACAGCATCTGCCACAATAATATACCACAACCTAATTCAATCAGACAATATGGGCAAAAGAATGCAGTCTCAATCCCAGTACTCTAACAAACAATGGAACCACAACGATAAAGACCTCGATCAGTTGATGTTACTACTGATTGTAGAAACAAAACTTCATAAGTAATAACAAAAGCACGGCATTTTCTACACTTTGCACTCCAAAGAAACAAGAACCCCCAGTCAAACAAAGAAAAAATTGTATTTTATGGGAAGGGAAAAGTAAGAACTTGAACTAATTATAACTAAACATATAATTAGACAAAATATCTCAGAAGAAACACAAAACAACATGCTTTTACACGATTGGTACTGCAAAAGAACTTAAAAGGCGCATCGAAGCGAACAGCACTACCAAATACACCAAGCAGGTGGGGATCAGCTTTGGGCTTTCAGCATTTCGGAAATGCAAGTCCACCTCTACTATTCATCCGTTGACTTCTTTTTTTTATTTTTTTTAAATCGATCATCTTCCCCACATCCCAACTGCCGTTGATCGGCAACGAAGTTTTATTGGATTTTATTTTTATTTTTTAAAAAATAACAAAAACCCTTTGCAAATGTTGGGTTCACCTTTTTTTTTGGTCATTTTTATCTTTTGACAATCAATAGCCCAACTTTTTTATCAATACACTAGAATAATCATTAATTAACAAAGATGATTAATACTACAATAATTAAAAAAAAATTATTCAAAGTTGAAAACAAACTTAAAAGAACCCTAGGCCAAAAGTTGAGCTTTACATCTAATTTATAATCAAATTCTTTTAATATAAATTTTAAATAAATTTAATAATATATATCTTTTACATTACTTTTAACATGAAAACGTAAAAGGTTATATAGTCATTGTTTTTTTTTTTTTTTTGCAATTTTAAAAATACTAAAACTAAAAAACTTAATTTGGTCATACTAAAGGGCTTTTCAAATATATGTTTACCAAACAATCTTGCATTTCCCTAAAACATTTTTCAGTTATAGTTTACCAAACAGTTTAGCATTTCGGAAAACCCATTTACCTCAAAGGTATTTGCATTCTCCCAAGGGCATTTCCCTAAAGCCAAACCAAACGGGCCTGCTCTCAAAGATGAAGAGAAACCGAAAAGCTTTTCTAGACGGTCGTGCGTGATAAGAAAGCGATAATAAAATTTAAGGTTAAATACCATGAAAAATTTCAAAATACATTTATGATAAATTATCAAAAACCTTAAATTAGTATATTTATCACAAATTTATCTTCCATTAATTTTCATTAAATTAAATTAATATCAACAAAAGTTACAAACTAATAAATATATGATAAATGAGAGTAAAATCTTAAATTGGTACAAGTGTCTATTTTTTTTTTTTTTTTTTTTTTTTGGTAAAGGTAAGAATATATTAAGCAAATGACAAAAATACAAGAATTCGGAGCCAAAGCTCACACTCTAGCTGCGGTAGAACAAGGAGAGTGAGAGGGAGCCAAATCAAAAGATACAAAGGCAAAAGAACAAGCTAAACAACCCACGGCACTACAAACTACCACAAACCGACCGCCAACCCTCAATCAAAAGGCGAAGAACGGAGGGGCGTTAGGAAGATGTAGCCGATTCAAACACGGAGGGATCGAATCCCCGGCTTCTCTGGAGTCTTTTGTTTCTTGGAGTAGGTGGAGCATTATTAAACATAAGAGCCTTGTCCTTCACAACCTTGATTAGGTGATTTTTCATAGCCGGGATCACCAAGGAATCTTCCCGAAAAATGATGGAATTCCTCTTCTTCCAAATAAGGTGGCACATGGCCCCGAAAGAGAAACGTGCAATACTATGAAAGAAATCCTTTCCAGTTAGGAATTTTAACGCCCAAGCCAGGTTATCCACCCACGTCCTATTCCTCCAAGGAAGATTACACTGGAAGCCCAAAAATATGCAAGAGTTGCGGAGGTCTCACATTCAAAAAACAAGTGATCAACGGAATCGAACGGAACTGCAGAAGGCGCACACCGAAAACTCGATTCTTCCATGAGAAAGGAGTAAGGTTTGAGTTGGCAGCCGATTTTTAGCGATTAGCCACATATTAAATTGAAACCTAGGGGCAATTGCATTATCCCAAATAAAAGAAGCCCAAGGCACACGTTCCTTTTTAATCCTAATAGTATTCCAGGCGGAAGCAGCCGAAAACGATCCTGAAGGGTCATTGCGCCAAGTGAAGCGGTCATGGGTCGTGGAGCAATCGGGAATAGGGATGCCCCACGTTGCGAGGAAGAGTCTCGAGCGATCGACCGGGGGAGAAGAGATCGGCCACCACCGCATAGCTTGGAATGTCGAAACTCGCCATAAGATTCGGTGGTACAAACAAATGTAATGGTCCACAAGTTAGCCAATGGTCGTGCCATAGAGAAACTGAGTAACCATGACCAATCTGCCAAAAGAAAGACGACCTGAAAAATCTTCGAATCTGCAGAATTTTTTTCCACGTCCATGAACACACGGTGGGTTGGGAAGAGTTCCAAAAATTGTCCTTCTTTAAGAAATACGAGTGAACCCAACGACACCATAGAGATTCTTTATCAGTGAAGAGAAACCAAATATATTTAAGCAATGAGGCTGTGTTGCAATCTTTCAGCTTACGAATACCTAAACCACCTTCGTCCTTAGGGAGACAAATATCATCCCAAGACACTTTGGCCCCACCACGACCAAGTGAGGTGCCCTTCCACAAAAATTGTCTTAACAATTGTTCAATCTTATCAATGACAGAAGCAGGCAAAGAAAAAACACTTGCCCAAAAGGCCTGGATAGAATGCAATACTGACCTTATAAGTTGAAGCCTTCCTGCAAAGGATAAAAACCGATGGGTCCAAGATTGAATCCTTGCGGTGATACGATCAATCAGCATAATACAATCACCTTTTCCGAGTCTAGAAGAGATGATAGGAACTCCCAGGTAACGAACCGGAAGTGTACCTTCCCGGAAGCCAAATGCAAGCCGAATATTATCTCTAACAGAAACGGAACCGCCCGAGAGAAACACTTCGCTCTTGTTTTTGTTCGGATTCAGCCCACTCCAAGATGAGAAAATGTCTAAACTTCTCTTAAGCACAGTAGCCGAGACCCAATCAGCTTGGCAAAAAAGAAAAACGTCATCGGCAAAAAAAAGGTGCGAGAGCTTCACTTTCTTGCATCTCCAAAAGTATTTAAACTCCTTCACCGATGAACGGGCATTTAAAATTCCTGAGAACACCTCCATAACAAGCGTAAATAGATAGGGCGACAAGGGATCACCTTGGCGAAGTCCACGACCGCCGAGAAAAAACCATGTAATTCACCATTAATAGCTATAGAGAATTTAGGCGTTCTAACACAAACCATAATCAAGCGGGTGATCCAATCAGGAAACCTGAAAGCCAGAAGCGTGAGTTCCAAGAAATCCCAATCGACGGTATCGTACGCCTTTTGAAAATCGACTTTGATGGCACATTTCGGAAGATATGGCTCTAAGTGGAAACCAGAAAACAATTCCTGAGCTAGGAGAATGTTATCTCTGATTCTTCTACCTTTAACGAACGCGTTTTGGGAAGAGCTAATCAAATCATTTAACACAACAGCCACTCGATTGGCAAGGATTTTTGTAATAACCTTATATATGGTGTTACAACACGCAATAGGCCTATAATCCGTGACAAAGAAGCATTCGGAACTTTGGGAATCAAAGCAAGGATAGTGTTGTTTACCTCTTTTAGAAGATATCCCGAAGAAAAGAAGTCCTTAATCGCTTCTAAGACGAGTGACCCGACTGTTCCCCAATTGGATTTGAAAAATTCAACGGAGAAACCATCAGGACCCGGGGCTTTACCCCTTGCAAGAGAGAAGAGAGTTTCCTTTATCTCAACATCAGTAACTGGACAGGCGATAGAGCAGCATTGCGCATCCGAGAGTGGCCGATGGATGAATGTCTTCAACTCTTGAAGAGAAGGCTTAGAAAGACCCACCTGAGGTGAAAGCAGCTCAGAGAAATAGGATACAAACACTTGTGGCACAAGAAAAGGGTCTGTGATGATGGAGCCGGATGGATCTTTCACTGAAAGGATGTGGTTATTGAGTTGTCTATTCTTCATAGAGTGGTGAAAGAACTTGGTGTTACGATCACCCTCCTTTAGCCATTTCACCCGAGACTTTTGACAAGAAATGATTCTTCTTGGAGGCGCAGCTTCAACAAAAGCACGACGCTGAAAATTCTCAAGATCTCGCAAGAGAAGAATTAGCGGGATCATCCTGAAGACCAACTTGAGTGCTGCGAAGAGCTTCCCTAGCTTCCGCCGTTCTCACCGAGATGTTTGAGAAAGATTCTTTGTTGAGGGTCTTGAGGCAACCTTTTACAATCTTCAGTTTAGACACAAGGCGAAACATTGGTACTCCCCACACCGGGCTATCCCAAGCATGATTGATAATTGATGAGAAATCCGGGTGTTCTGACCAAAAGTCAAAGTATTTAAAAGGCTTTCTTCTTAGCACCGGATCAAGAACTCTGACAATCATAGGAGAGTGATCGGAGATCCCCGGTTAAGAAAAGAAGCTTCGAGAAAGGAGAACTGGTGGTTCCATTTAGAGTTAATCGAACCCCGTCAATCTTACGCATCTTCCTTGCAGACCGGACGATGTAGACCAGGTAAAACGGAGGCCAACATAACGAAGATCCATCAAATCAGTCCGAGCTAAGCATAACCGAAACTCATCAAAATTGGGAACCCAAGAATTTGAACCCCCAACCCTATCCGAGGGGTCTCTTATGGCATTAAAATCACCGGCCACAAGCCAAGCTGAGTCCTGCAAGACTTCATTGTAATGGATAAGATCATCCCATAAGGGTCTACGTCGCACAAAAGTATGATCTCCATAGACTGCCGAAATGTAGCAACTCATGCTAGAGATGTTGAAAGTAAGGTAACCATGAATAGCTTGCGCATTAGAAGAGAGGGGATCAAAAACAACAACATTGGGGTCCCACCCAACCCATATTCTACCTCGCGGAGAGTAGTCATAATTAGCCGTCCACTTCCATCCTCTTAATAAGGTCGAGGAGATGGAGTCAAACAAAGGCTCGGGGACGTGTGTCTCAAAAATGCCAATCAAGCACAAATTGTTCGAGTAAACAAGCTTCTTGATCTCAGCTCGTCTAATAGGACCGAGAATACCCCTAACATTCCAAAACCCAAAAAACATATTTACAAAAAGGAAGGGAGAGAATCACCTCATTTTAGAGGCCTTACGACCAGTAGAGGTCGCGTTGGTGTTCACCAAAGGGGGCGGGTCCGGTGGGTGAAGCAACATTTGCTCCTGAAGACTTTCTGGCCTTACATCTGAAATCTGTGCCCGAGGAGAAGAATTGATGGAAAGTAAATCTTCATTGTCCAAAGCAGCATGTAAAGTGGAACTACCAATTTCATCGGAGCACTGAGCAGTATCCGAGTGGGAAATCGGGTGTGACATTTTTACACGACCATCATGCACCTTGGAAGGTGCCTTCAAGAGGCCTTTAGAAATCTGCATAGGTGGAAGGAGTGGTGGTTTAATTGGTGCCGAAGTCTTCACCTTCAACTTCAACTGCTGCCTACCTTCACTAGGTCGAGCTAAACCGAAAGAATCCGCCTCTTTAGTTGCAGGTTGCTTTTTCTTCTTCCCTTTTACTTGTTGCCATCCCTCATCAACCAAAGATGAATTACTCACAAAAGTAGTCGAGGCAAGAGGTAGGGGCACCTTGCGAGCAACAGCAGAGTCTGCTTGAGGAGCATTATGTTCATCAACAGGGTCTGCAATCATGTGCCGATCCGAAGTGGTCTCCCCTGCTGGGCAATGTCCAGCATCCGACCTATTAATAAATAAGGGATTGTCTCGCGTACTGTCTTTAGTCTGTACATGCTGAGGGGAATTTGCATGACCTGGAGACAGAGCAGGAGGAGCAGGGGCCAAAGACACATATTGAGGGATCGGAGGTGTAACGTTCAAGGGTTGTTGAACATTCTTTTCAATAGAAGATGCAGCAAGAATCGGGTTGCATTTATGGCCAAAAATGCCACACCCCGCACAAGCCGTGGGTCTCCATTCATATTCTATATCAACCACGCATGATTCACCATGATGAACCACCTCAATCGTTTCATACGAAGGCTGCTTTGCTGTGATTTCTACGCGACTCTAGCGTAGGCTAACATTTTCATCCTTCCGTTCTTTGGTCTACATAGAGTGGCCTCCCAACGGCGCTAGCAACTTTGCTAATTGCCTCGAGAGGAAAAAAAGCAGCAGGAAGATTTATAAGTTTTACCCACACAGGAACGGTTAGATGAGCATCCATCCTCAGCTCTAAGGTCGGCGTCCATTGTTGAAGAACGATAGGCACTTTTGATACGGTAAAAGGCCCACCTTCTAATACCTTCCTTCGAAACTCATTGTCCGGAATGTGGAAAAAGAAAAATCCCTTTCCATTGGCCATAACTTCAACCAAGTTCACGCCCCAAACTTTCTTGAAAGCAGGCTTCGAACTCAAGGGAATTCTCCTCCCAATATAGTAGCCAACAAGACAATCTTGAAGTTTAGGATCGGCGGCTTGAAGATCTTCGTCGGTCATTTCAATAACTGGTTTATTATCAACATAAGATGGAGGGCAGAAATCCAAATCGTATCCTATGGTTGACACCCTAGCCACAGCCACACTCGCCCAAGTACGAAGATTGGAGCTCGTCGAGGTTGCTCCCTGAGGCCGTTTAGAACCCGACCTGCCTCTACTCCTACCCCTCGGCCCACCTTGAGCTTGGGTAAATCGAGCACGGGCAGAAGCATCATTCAAACCAGCGGGGTTACGGCGGTAACACCCCTATTCTCGTTCACGGGACCACCGAAGGGGATGGACCATTGTCGAGATGGGGAAGGCTACGAGTTCCGCACTGGCCCCTCATTTTGGGCCAAAGCCATTCCGGAATCATAGCTGCACGAAACGAAACCGCGAAACAAGGGCGGAAAACCCTAGCTAAAACCGGCCATCGAACCCAAGGAGGAGCACGTACCAGGCCGAGCTTGAATGGGTTTTGAAGACGCCTTCAAGGCTCCACAGATCCCCGAGGATCGGCCTCCACGAACGCTCCACACTTCGGGAATCAGCCACGCAAGAAATCGGATGAACAGTAAAAAACTCGCCAGAGCCCTTTTCTCTTTCGAACTGCTACAGTGCGGGTGGAAACCTGTTACAAGTGTCTATTGTTACATGCCATTCAAATAAGCAATTAGATATGGATACTGACGGACAATAAATTTATTCAAATGTATAATTTGGGGTTTTCAAAGTGAACCAACCTGAGATTTTTCATAATATTAAATTAATAAATAATTTCATTTGAGTTCTTCAACTTATTTAAATTATACAGTTGAATTCTCAGATTTTTAACACCTACGTGCATGATCTAAGATTTTATATGGTTAAAGTGACCACCTTCCCATTGCCAAAAAAAAAAAAAAAAAAAAAAAAAGCCACCACCTAAAATCAACCTTGGCGAAATTTGATAATCTTATCGACTTTACTTTTGCTTCTCCTATTAATCCACAATATGAATTATCATTTAAAAGTTAATTGACATTGACATAATTTATTACCTTTTATAAGATATGCATGTACTTTATATTTTTCTACATTTATAAATCTATAAATATATATAAAAATTATGCATCTAAAGACAATTATTAGAGATGGACTTTAAGAGGAAAAATTAGAAATAGAAAATTGATATAAAGAAAATAATGAGATCGTAAGGAGGGGAGGGGGAATAGAGATGGAGATAGATTACATACGTTGAACTAGTATATGAGTTCGTCATTGAGCCTAGTGGAAAATAGTTACAACCAAGACAAATAATAGAACCATTATGATCTTTCTTGTTCAAAGCAAAATTAATCCTAAGACAAAGTCTAGTCTAAGGGTGCGCATGATAAAATTTATGGAATAAAAATTAACTTATATCCCTCGGACAAGTTTTTAAGTAAAGAAACGCATTTGATAGCGACTCAAAATTTTTGTTTTTGGAATAGAAATTTGTTTGATAACATAATAAAATTTATATTTCTTTGAGTGGTGATGGCTGGCGTCCGGCGACGGGCGTCCGATGACGAGGGTTCGGCGGTCGACATCCGGTGTTCAACGACGAGTGCCCAACGGTCGATGGCCGGCGTCTGGTGGCGAGTGGCTAATAACTGGCATCAAGTGTCTAGCGTCCGACGTCCGGCAGCCAACAACCAGTGATGGGCGGCCAAAGTTCAACGTCTAGTGGTGGGCAGTCAGTCGGCGATGTTCGGCATTCAGCGGCAAGTGTCCGATGGTCAGCAGCCGGCATCTAGTGGTGAGTGGCTGATGATTGGCCGCTGGCAGCCAGTGATTAGTGGCTGACGACCGGCGATGGGTGGCTGAAGTCCGGCGTCCATTGGTGGGTGGCCAGTTAGCAATGGGCGGCTGGCAACCGGCGGCCAGTGGCGAGTCCAGTGACCGGTGGTAGGTGACGGGCGATGGGCGTTCGATGTCCCATGGGCGGCGAATGGGTGGCAGGCAACAACGAGAGTGAACGATGGAAAGAGTTTTGATTTTTCACTTTTATTCTAGAAATTGAAAAACTAAAAATTCTAACTTCTAATTTTTACTCAAAATCTATTTTTGGAATAAAAATCTATTCTTAAAATAAAAAATTGAAATTGCGTTACCAAACGAATTTCTATTTCATACCTATTCCGGAGGACAGAGAAATAGAAATTTTATCATGCGCACCCTAAGTATATGGGAGCTAAACTTGCTTCAACCTAGCCTCCACTTGGATCCATACCTAGCTCAGATCTTATGCTGTTCCTTGAGTGCTTCGGCCATATCCATTCGATTCCACAATGACTCCATTGAACATGCAAATCCAATCCTTAGGACGGAGGAGATGCAATCTCTTATCCTCTCAATGTCATTCTCTCTTTCTATGTTAAAAATGGCCGAGTCCACGATCTCCATCACTTGGTTTGGTAGAGCCATATTGACAAAGTTGTGGAGATTTAAATGGTCCTTGAAAGCCTCTTCTGTGGGTCTCCTCCCGGTTAACATTTCCAATAAAACAATACCATAGCTGTACACATTGCCTTGTTTCGATACCATGTCCCCCACGCCATACTCTAAAATAGTGTACTTCAAGCAATATACAATGAAAATAAATATTTCATCTAAAGGCCAACACAAATAAAACTTAGAGAAAATTTCTTACCAGGAGGGACATAGCCCATGGAACCCCTCACTGCCACTGAGCTGCTGTGGTCGACAATGTCCATGGCCTCTGTTGTTGTGGCGGAGATGATTGTTGCCAACCCAAAATCCCCAACTCGTCCCATCATCTCATTGTCTAAAAGGACGTTACTCGGCTTCAAATCTCCATGTACAATATTTGGGTTGCAATCCTCATGAAGATATTTGATTGCAGAAGTTATGTCAATGGCAATATCTAACCTTTGCATTAGTCCCAAATGTCCTAGCTTTCCATGTTCATGTTCATGCTCAACGACCGCGTCATTTCCTTGGTTTATCCAATCCTCTAAGCTCCCATTAACCATGTATTTGTATAAAAGAGCTTTGAAATCGTTGCTGTGATAGTCCATGCATAAGCACACGTTCAATATCTTCATGAGATTTCGGTGTCTTATGGCCCCTAAGGTTTGACATTCCAAGATAAAGCTCTTCAAAGCACCTCAATGGCCCAAGTTGAGCACTTTAACCACTACTAGCTACCTTCCTCTGTATTTCCTTTATAGACAGTACCATATCTTCCTTTACTGATCACATTGTTCTTAGAGAATCCATCTATGGCTCTAGAGAGCTTTGCAAAAAAGACCCTAGGAAATCGGTATTCAAATGGCAATTTAGTTGAAGAGATATTTTCTTTCGACTTCTTTCTTTGATACTAAATGATAAATAGGCAAAGACACATAATGAAGCTTGACAAGATGGTCGTCACTATGGCGTTACTATAACTATTTTAGTTAGTAATGGTTTAGAGGTACTTGATTTGCAAGAAGGAAGGTTTAGTTCTGCAATACCTCCACAGAGGTTCCTATTCCCAAAGATGGACACTGCACTGGCATTGAGAAATACTCCTTGCTTCGGAACTTCTCCTTCAAGCTTGTTTGAAGATAGATTCAAGTACTTTAGATCCATAAGTTGAGTGAGAAAGCTCGGGATTTCACCAAATAAGTCATTATGGGAAACATCCAACTCTTGTAAGCCTCATAATGTGCCTAAAGCCGGAGGTATTTCACCATGAAAGGAATTGACTGCTAAGTTGAGTCGGCCCAATAGCAAGCACTTGTTGATGGAGCTAGGAATTGGTCCCGTCAACTTATTGTAAGATAGATCTAGTTCCACGAGATTGGTCAAGGACCCAACTTGAGATGGAAGAGATCCACTCAACTGGTTATGTGCCAAGTTGAAGATAATCGAAATGGTGGAAAGACTAAGAACCTCCCTCGAGATTGGACCACTCAGATTATTGTTTGAAAGCTCAAGCTCAATTAGATGCCTACAGTTATCAAGGCTTTGCGGTATTTCCCCATAGAAGTTGTTGAACGATAGGTAAAGGAGACTCAATAACGTCAAATTGCCGATCGACGACGGGATCTCTCCTGTTAGCATGTTAATGCTTAAGTACAAATTGTGCAAGTTATAGAGTGCTCCAATACAAGAAGGAATATGGCCGCTAAGTGAATTGTTTGACAAGCCAAGAAAAGACAAGTTGAAGAGATTGCCAATACTTGGAGGAATGGTTCCATACATTGCGTTGGATGACATAGCAATTAGTCTAACGTTGTTGGAAAGATTGCCGATGGAATCCGGCAAGAGACCCTCAAGAAAATTATGGTCTACCCCAATAATTTCCAGCATTGAACAATTAGTCAATGAGGTAATAAAACTGAAGTCATCTCGCAACTGGTTAGACATAAGAAACATTCCTTCAAGAGCTTTTAGCCTTCCAAGATTTGCAGGCATCGGTCCATGAAAACTGTTATAGTCAAAGTAGATGTACTGAAGGTTGGAGGCATTCGATAAGGACGGAGGTATAACGCCAGTAAACAAATTTCTAGAAAAATCAAGATAACCGAGAGAAGGAAGAGTATCGCCGATATTAGGGGGAATGCTCCCTCTCAACTGATTGTCACCGGCGCTAAAATAGATAATGCTGGACATGTTGAAGATTGCTGGTGGGATCTTGCCAGTGAGTTGGTTAAATGCCAATTGAACATTCCTCAAACCACGAAGCTTGGACAATGTCTGGGGAATCTCTCCTTGCAACCCATTATGTCCGATGGAAAGAGGGAAAAGTTGGGAGAGATTTCCAATAGAATGAGGAATAGATCCTATAAGACTGTTTTTAGAAAAGCTGAAATCTTGAAGCTTTGACAAAGAACCGAGCTCATCAGGAAATTTTCCCACAAGTTGGTTATCAATGAGATTCAAAATCTCAAGGTTTGAGCGCTGAGAAAGATTGGTGGGTATTGGTCCGCCGAAAGAGTTGTTACTAAAATCGAGATGGCGAAGGCGAAACAAGTGGCCAATGATTTGTGGAACTTCCCCATGAAAGCTGTTGTTCTGTAGAACGAGGTTTCTAAGGAAAGAGAGGTTTCCAACATGAGGCGATAGAAGACCACCCAAGCCTTTTGACCTTAGGTCGAGGGACACGACCCTTTCAGGATGCTATCCACCACATACAACACCTTGCCACTCGTAGTGATGAGAAGAGTCATTCCACGAGCTCAGGACTCCAAGCGAATCCTCATCCACATTGTCTCTAAAGTAGATTAAAGCGAGCTGATCCGTCTGATTGGTTTGCATCGCTGAACTCATCCATAATGTGAGCTGGACATAGAAAAATAGGAACATAATCGCTATAAGCTTTTCCATTGTGAGTGGGTTCTATGTCCTACCAAGCTGCAAGTGAATCCAGATTGAAATAAATAAGAAATGAAGACCATCAAAAGCATATCCTTTTTACATTGATCAAGACACCTTCTTACATGACAAAACCCGACCTGATTGGATAAGTATGCAAGTTTGACCTAGACCAAGAGTTGGACTATAAAAGTAATGCATATTGGTTGAACCAAAGAAAGGGGCATGCGCATACTTGTCTAATTTATAGTCATAGCAATTAGATAGCCATGCGTGCCACGAAGAAAGGAAATCAAGAACAGACGAGGTCCTTAATTTTCGGCCATTTCAAAGAGAGCTCCTATTTGGTCGCGGACAAAGTGTGTAATTTGTGTTTTGAGTTTTTTACTCGAAAGTGAGTTATTTATTTGTTAATACCTTGGGTTTGTGTTTAATTTAGGCATGGGAAACACCCGTGTGAGTTGAGTGATTGTAACTTCGACTCGCCAACTATAATATTTTTTTTTATGTTGGCTCTTCCCATTATCATGGTACCGACACTTGATCGGAATCACATAAATCTTTAGGTTCCTTTATTGTTTCCCATCTATTTATTAGTTGATTTCGCATTAAATTTACATAAATCTTTGGAGTCCTTTTATTCCTAATTTGTTTATTCAATGATCTCGCATTGATCTAATAGCAAGATCTTGATTAGCTTTCGCGTTCGTTAATTTTACAAAAATGTTTACTTGTCATATGATATATTGTGACTCCGTGGATCCTAAACCATCAGTTTTCAATATTATAGGTGTGAATCGCTTTTTGAGAAAGGGTCAGCCGTGAACCCCAAGGAACTGCTCATGAAAGGGAAGAGCTATCGATTTGGGGGATTAACAGATGGCAAATCAAATGAAATGGTGGATGCCTACCGCGGGTCTTCTGTCTCATGTGATTTGCTCTTTAAGAAAGGGTGAGCGGTGAACCCAAAGGAAGATCATTGCTTAGCTTTCAATTCCCTCTAACCATCAAATGAAATGAAATGTGAATATGTCTCGAAAGGTCTTCCGCTCAAAAAAGGGAAAAGCTATCGAGAACAGATGGCAAATTGGATCTCGCTTTAGAAAAAGAAGAGAAGAGACGAAGAAATAACAAGTGGACAACTGGCGCGGGTCTTTTGTCTCGTGTGAATTGTCCTTTGAGAAAGGTTAGCCAAAGGAATACCACTGCCAGTGAAATAATTTAAGTAGAGTGATTATTGCCAACAAGGTGATGCAAATGGGACATGAAGAATCTATAAATGTAAAAGCATGAACCATCCATCTGACTAGGAATAAAAACAATCTGCCACAGAAATTGATGCAGTTGAACATAAGGATTTCATGAATAACTGTTTCCTATTCCACAACAAATGTCTAGACACTAGGGCAATTTCTTCTCACCTTTTATTGGGGGACCTAACTATGACGACAACATGGCAAAGTGATGAAAAAAAAGTCAAAGATTTCAAGAGAAAAGAGTCGAAACAATGGGGAAAACAATTTGCAATAGCTAGAACTGCCTAGTCTCTTTTTCTGGGGTCAAATATCGGCATTTCAATCATATATGCACGTATAGATGGATGGGACCAAAAAAGAGTTTAGCAGGCACAAAGATGAGGTCCGATAGTTTTTATGGACCAAAGCAAAGTAAAAAGAGCTAGAACGGCCACCGCATTACATGAAAATAGGATATGATTGAGTATTTCCAAGAAAATTGGTAAGCTCCAATTGTGCAAAATTGGAGCTGTACCGAACAAAAACAAGCTTCAAGGGACAGATTCCATGTGCTTATTTTTCAAGCTTCATTGCAATGTCCATGTGTCACACTTTAGTAAAAGAGCCTAACCAGTAGCATTCTTATTGAAGAGCACCAATTTTCTATATAAAAAAAAATAACAACGACAAGAAGTTGATGAAAAGTCTTTACGCTGGACTGCTATGGTTCACGAGTAGCACTTGACAAAAAAAAAGAAAAAAAGAAAGATGAATCTTTATTTTGAACTCGTCCATAATGGGAGTTGGGCATATAAAAATAGGAACATAATCGCCATATGCTTTTCCAATTGTGACTGGGTTCTGTGTCCTAACAAGTTGCAAGCGAAGTCTCTTCCAAATTGAATTGAATAAGAAATGAAGACTTGCAATAGCATATGCATTCCCTAATCAAAGGACACCTTCTTACACGGTGAAACCTGACCTGATTGGATAAATTTGCAAGTTTAAGCAAGACCAAGACTTAAGAGTTGGACTTTAAAAGTACTGCATATTGGCCAAACCAAAGAAAGGGGCATTCATACTTGTCTAATTTTATATTCACAACAACTGGAAAGCCCTACCGTGAAGAAAGGAAATCAAGAACGGACAAGGTCCTTGATTTGAGGCTGTTTCAAGGAGAGCTCCTATTTGGTCGCGGTCAAAGCGTGTAATTTGTGCTTTGAGTTATTTACATCCAAAATGTGTTGTTTATTTGTTGATACTTCGGGTTTGAGTTTAATTTAGACATGCGAAACACTCGAGCATGTTGAGCATTTATAACTCTGATTCTTCAATTATAACACTCTAACTCTGAATCAAGTAAATCTTTGGGGTCCTTTATTGTTGCTCATTTATTTCTTCATTGATTTTGCATTCAATCCATGTAAATCTTTGAGGTCCTTTATTATTCATATATTTCTTGGGTGATTACGCATTGACTAAACAGCAAGATCTTCATTAGCTTCCTCGTTCATTAATTTTATAACAAAGTTCACTTCTCATCTGATATATGGTCACTTCATTGGTCCTAAACAATCAATTTTCAACATTGTAGGTGTGAATTGCTTTTTGAGAAAGGGTCAATTTTATACCCAAAGGAACTGCTCAAGAAAGGGAAGAGCTATCGATTTGGGGGATTAACATATGGCAAATTAGATCTTGCTTTAGAAAAAAAAAAAAAAAAAAAAAAAGAGGAGACGAAGAAAGAACAAGTGGATGCCTACATGAATCTTTTGTCACGTGTGAATTGCTCTTTGAGAAATAATTAGTTGTGAACCCAAAGGAAGACTATTGCTTAGCCTGCAATTCCCTCTTACCATCAAATGAAATGTGGATAACCCATCTTTAAAAGTCTTTTGCTCAAGAAAGGGAAGAGCTATCAATTAGCGGATTACTAGATGGCGAATCAGATCTTGCTTTAGAAAAATGAGAGAAGACGAAGAAATAATGTGTGGATGCCTACCACGGGTCTTTTGTCTCGTGTGATGAATTGCACTTTAGAAAAGGTCTTCTGTGAACCCAAAGGAAGACCACTGCTTAACTTTTAATTCCCTCTTACCATCAAATGAAATGTGAATAACCTCCCTAAAAAGATCTTCTACTTAAGAAATGGAAGAGCTGTTGATTTGGCAGATTAACATATGGCAAATCAGATCTTGCTTAGCATAAGAAGAGTAGAGACAAAAAAAAAAAAAAAAAAAGCAAGAGCAGGTGGATGCCTATTGGGTCGTTTCATGTCGTGCCAAAAAAAATGGGGATGATCTCTCGTGATAGTAACCATCTAAAGTGTAATGAGAATTTCGCAATATTCATAAAGGAAAATGACACAAATGGTCAAAGAACTTTTGATCTAATGCACAATAACACCCCTGAACTTTTAATTTGTTAAGTGCAATCTCCAAATTTTAATCTAATGTGTAATGTCATCCTTGATCTTTTAATTTATTTAATGTGGTTTCTAAATTTTGGTCTAATGTTCAATATGTTCCTTGAATTTTCGACATTGTCATACAGTCTAGAGATTACATTTAAACATCTTCCAATAGTTCAGGAACCATATTGAACAAATTACGAGTTTGAGACAATATTATATATCGAATCAAAATTCAGAGACCAAATTGCACAAATTAAAAATTCATTGATGGCATTGCATATCTAACTAAAGTTTAGAGTCCATTTGTACTATTTATCTTGTGTTCATAACAATTAGATGCATGCAAGTATTGTCTACTGACAAGGTAATAACTTTTCAAGAGAATAGAGTAAAAGTCCTGAAACCCTAGAAAAGTTGTTTTTACTGTTGCTCAACAACTTTCAATAAGGGTTCGATAATAATACTTGTAGTAGCATATATTAAGCATCTAATTGTTATTGTAGATCCTATTCCAATCAATAAGAACACTTACAAGAAAGATCTCGTATAAAGGTGTGTCTAAGTAGATCTTTCACCTTTTTTACTTTTTGCATAATTCAAATTTTGCAGTTAACGTGTTTTAAATGTTTTTATCTCCAATCTTACCAAAAAAAAAAATGTTTTTATCTCCAAACATCTAAAACTTTCACAACAAGTAATATATTGTCACCTAGATTCACATACAATTTGTTTCATAGTTTTTTTTTTTTTTTTAAAAAAAAAAGTGGATAATATTTTAAATTTGACGGAAATATTAAAAAAAAAGTTTATATTACTCTTTACTTAATCCTAAACAAATAAGGCCTAAGTCAACAAGAACGAAATAGCAATAAGCTTCGGTAGTGTTATATAAACTACGTTCCTCTTTAATCCTTTTAATTTCTAGGTGAACTTTAAAAACTTAATGGAGTACAAAATATACACTAAATGTTCTCGTTTAGAGGAAGGCATGGGCCTAGTAAAAAAATGGAATCCTCTCAATTGTTTCGCACCATCAACCCATAAAAGTGGATGTGCATGATATAAATGTACAGCCCTTTGAGAGAACAGAATGCATCTCCGCATAAACGCGAACCCCCTCGTTACCATCTGTGCAACTCTCACCGCATACAGCTAGAACCCCCCTGGGTGTGACTTTCATACATACGGCTCAAACCCCGCTCATAACCGTCCGTGCGACTCTCACCACATACAGCTCGCACAAAGACTACTAAATCCATCCTGAGCCTCTTCACAAGATTGGAGAGAAGTCTAAACACAAAGATCATGATGACTTTGTATTCATCAATATGACTTTGTTAGTGGCCTGTTTACATCATTGTCTAATCTACCATCTCCTCATATATCCATCTCTCTCTTTATATATGTTAATGTCCATGGACTAAACTTATAAAACACCGCGCATCAATTGGATGATAAGGAAACAAAACAAAAACAGGTGTTCAAAAAGAATCAACTCTTCATAAAGCTCTCGCATTCCTGCCACCTTTTTTGCTAATGAACTCACATAATCGGCACGACAAGGTGTCGAGGCTTGCCGCATGTGTGTTTCCATAATTATCTAATACACTACATCTTCTCCAAGCGTCGTATTCAGCATACGCCACCGGATCATTCGCAAGGGACTTCACGAAAGTTGCCAATTCCTCCGTGGTGCTAAACTTGTTCTGTCTATGATCGAATGCGGAGGGACAAAGTCCATGATGTTGGGGGCACCGAAATAGATGGGCACAGGCCCGGCATCTAGAGCATAAAATAGGTTCTCCGTCACTAAGGGCGCGTTTGGTAACGATTACATTCTGGGCCGATTCGATCGGGCGATTCTTTTTGATTACATTAGGAACCGATTCTAAGCATTTTAAGTTGTTTGGTAAATCGTCCAAAATTTCTAATTCGGAAGAGAATTGCGTTTGGTACCGTGTTCATTAATTCTGTTCCAAATCAATTTCTTTTAATTTTTAAATATTTTTTTTACTTTTTTTCCTTTGTTTTCTTTTCTTTTTTTCATTTTTCCTTTGTTTTCTTTTCTTTTTTTCATTTTCCTTTTTTTCTTTTTTTTCTTTTCTTTTTTTTTTTTTTTTTTCCTTTTTTTCTTTTCTTGTTTTCTTTTCTTCATGCCCTTCTTTTCTTTTTCTCATCTTTTCTTTTAAATTCTATTCCAATTCTTTTTTAATTACCTTTTTAGATTAAAATAAATTTGATATTGAATTTTCATAAACCATTCATCGATTAATTATATTTTTATACTAAGTAATAAAAATATTAACTAATCAATTTATATTATATAGTAAATAATAAACCATAGTATAAACTATACTAATATCCCTACAATATGTAATGAATAAAAATACTAAATTATAACATAAAATTAAATATGTATTCTATATACAACAAATATATATTTCATACTAGGAAGAAATAAAAATAAAATATAGAAATAATTTTTTTTTTTTTTATTCGGCACTTTTGATTCTCTTTTTTGATTCTCGGACGGAGAATCATATTTTTCCGATTCTCAATTCTTGTCCAAAACGATTCTCGGGAGTAAATTTGTTCCCAGTAATCGGTTTTGGACAAAAATTTACCAAACGCGATTCTCGTTAAACCGATTCAGGAACAAAAAATCGGGAATCGAGGCACTGTTTGGATGGTTACCAAACAGGGCCTAACTTTCCGTCCAAGTGTTCTCAATTGCAAGAACAAACTTATAATGAGATATAGCGTGGTGCAAATGGTCCCACCATTTTGGAGTGACACTGGCATCATCGGCACACTTGGGATAGAAAGAAAGTGCTTTGTCGAGACCGCCGACATTATTTAAGCACTTGCCAAATGAATGGTGAGGCAGCAACTTGAGGAGCTCTTTTGCAAGTTCGTTCCTTTGAGGAAGGCAGTGAGAGGAAGACCAATAAACCAGCGTCTCCTGGGGTACAAAAACAAAATCTAATACATTTAAGGGATCATAAGTTAATAAAGAGAGAATCAAGATGAGACTCAAGAGGGACTAACGAGATGATCGCTCACATTATCCTTATAAGAAGACAAGTGGTAATTTCGACCATTGTGGAAAAGTAATCCAGCACATGTTGATTGGACATCGTCTTTTGCATGGTAACTGGCCTGATCTCCTTCGTCCAGCCTCCAGATTCATGTATACACATATGAATCTCCTTTGTGCCTCTGATATTAGCACGTTCAGTGAGAGAAGATGCTCTCAATTAAAGCAACAGCAGCAGCATGTAAAACAAATTTCATGGAAGCATATATTGTTGAGAAAACATTCCTTAAGTGGTTTCGATTACTAACAAAACTTAGAAACTTTAGAAAGTATTCTCAGGTGGAAAGTTTGATGGGATGTGATTAGACGTTATCAATCAGAACTAGAGCCGTGGCTTAATTATTTCCTTCCTTATACATTATGTCAAACGGTTAGGAATGAGATATCCTCATGCAACGGCTAGGCGATTGAATGAATTTCCTACCGTACTTATAAAGAGTTTCAAAAAGAAAGTCTCGCTAATATCTTTCGGAGATTCAAAATTTCTAGAATTTCTTTCTAGAGGTAAAACATTCTTTCCATTTGTGAAAACTCAATTTTTTGAAAACCTAAACTGCTATATGGGTGGTAGAAATTATGGGAAACATCAACCTTGGCGATCTTGAAACCATCACATCTTCTCAAATAGATCCAAGCCAATGGATAGATTGGTTGGATAAGTCCTCCTGGAGATATGTCCAACAATCAGCTTGGACTAGGAGCAGTATAAGAGGAGGTTTTGAAGCTGAAGGAATATAATTCGCATTCACAAGATTTGAAACTTTTAATTTCGAGAGTTTGAAGAGTGTTTTTGTGATCACATGTATTCATCTTTGCCGAGTGATATTGTGTAACTCTTTAGAGGTTGAGAGTGTGAGGAGTTGTTCACACAAACTTGAGTACTTACAGCTCAAGATTTATAACCTTTGATCTGTTCTTACTAGTGAATTCCAGCTAATAATCTGTAGCGCGGAAAAGTGGATGTAGACTTGCAAAATCTGAATAACTAGAAAATTTTGTGTGCAATTTTGTATCCCTTACTCTTTTTATTAATTGTGTTAGAGTTGTATACCAGAAAGATCTTATCACTTCATCAAAAGTTGTCTCGCTGCAATATTTATTTAAATTCTTTTATTTCCGCACAATCACCTATTCACCCCCTTTAAGTGATAGTTATAGCCATAACAGTTGGGATCAAAGCCTAGTCACTCTTTATTGAAGTGCTTTACTACTTCTAAGTTAACAATCTATCTATGGCTAGTAATATTGCACTAGGTCTTATGGAAAGACAAAGCGACACAAGTCTTCCGTACTTCGATGGAAAATACTATAACATTTGGAAAAACAAGATGAAAGCATTAATCAAATCCAAGGATCCCTTGGAGTGGGAAGTTGTTCTGAAAGGCATAAGACCAGAGGCTTCTTTGACCAAGGAAGAAGGCAAAAGCTCGAAACCTCAGCTCTATAGGCATCACTAAAAAAGAAGCACTAGATGCTAAAGTTGTTTACTTTTTATATTGCGCTTTATCTCCATTTGAAAATAATCGAATCTCTTCATGTGAATCAGCAAAAGAAATTTGAGATAGATTGCACATAACTTATGAAGGAACTAATCGAGTCAAGAAAACGAAGATAAACATTCTTCTCTAGCAATATGAAGCCTTCAAAATGAAACCTGAAGAATCCATAATCGACATGTTTAGTAGATTTACTTGTCAATGGAATAGCATAACAAGGGCAACCTGTATCAGATGAAAGTAAACAAGATTCTTCGAGACTTGTCAAAGGAGTGGAACAACATCAAGACATCCATCCGAGAGACTCAAATGATCTCACCTCTTTCTGTGGATGAACTTATGGGAACACTCTAATCTTATGAAGAAGAACATCTGAACAAGGAAGACACCAAAGGTAAGAAAGCAATAGCATTAAAATCTAATCTTAACTCCGGTGATTTAGATGAAGATGAAGATGATGAGGACGACGAGGAGATAGCCCTTATGGTGAAAAAGCTTCAAAAAATGGCCAAAAAAGGAAGGAAGTTCAAAGGAAAGAAATCCTTCAAATCATATGAGCAAAAGAGAAACTTCAATGACAAAGAGGAAAATAAAGATATTATCCGCTTTGAATGCAAGAAGCGAGGACACATCAAACTGAATTGTCCTCTTCAAAAGAAAAGAAAGAACAAGTATGAGAAGACAGAGAGCACCGAAGGCCAAAATGTGGAGTGACACTGAGTCGAAAGAAAGCAATGAAGAATATGTGAATATCTATCTCATGACAAAATCTGATTTTGAAGAAGAATTTGAGGTAAGATATTTTGATATTCCTATTGAAGTATCTAATTATATAGAAAAACTACTTATTGATTACAAGGCCGTGCTTAGGAAATTTTCAGAATTGAAGAAGGAAAACTCAAGATTGAGACAATATGATTCTTTCCAAAAATAAAAGATAGAGTATATTGAAAATGATCTTCTTCAAAGAAAAGAAAATCATGATTCTATTTTAAAAGAACACGATTCCTTGAAAAAGGAAATTTTAAATGTTGCAAAAGATTTTCAATCGGTTCGAAAACTTTGGAACATATCTTGTCCATCCAAATCCCATACTACAACAAATCAGGACTTGGATGCAACAGCAAAAAGATTTTAGAAAATGATTTTCCAATTCACAAAGAAAGGAAAAGGCAAAAGCCTCTGAGAGTTTTCTATGAAAGTCATTTTAGAAAACAGTTTGTAAAACTTGTTGGTCAAAACCTTCTTAAATGTTCAATATGTGACAGCCATGATCATTATGAAAATGACTGTTCCAAAGGTCTGAAGCCGATTCAGAGAAACTTTCTAAGCATGGCCAATCATTCTAACCAAAGAGGATCCAAACAAATCTGGGTACCAAAGAAGACTTGAATTTGTCTTAATCTTTGTAGGTACCAAAGAAAAAGAGAAACAAATGTTACCTCGATAGTAGCTGCTCAAGACATAGAACCGGTGATCCAAGAAAGTTTATTGAACTCTCAAGATTCAATGGTGGAAGTGTTTCCTTTGGAGGGAACAACAAATGAAAGATCATCGGCAAAAGAACTGTTAAGATTGGAAATCTGACTATAAGAGATATATCCCTTTCAAAGGTCTGAACTATAATCTCATCAGCATCAGCCAGTTTTGTGACATTGGTTACAAAATCTGTTTTTAAGAAAACAAATGCTCAGGCACGAGTAAATATCTGAAACAGTCATTTACTAGAAGAAGACATGGAAATGTTTATTTACTAGATACAACTACTGATGACGATCAGTGTCTAATCTCCATCAAGGACGAAGTAGATCTCTAGCACAGGAAGCTTAGATACATAAGCACCAAGCAAATGTTGAAACTCTCCTTGAAGAAATTGGTACGAGGATTACCAAATCTTAAGTTTGAAAGATCTTAAATCTATTCAATTTGTGTTCTAGGTAAACAAGTAAGGAGTTCTTTCAAACCCATTAATTCCATTAGTACTAACAAAGCTTTGCAGCTTCTTCATATGGACATCTTCAGTCCTACAAAAATGCAAAATTTAGGAGGTAAAATGTACTGCTTGGTAATAGATTGAACATATTTCAAGCAAACAGAAGAAAAGCTTTATGCAAATCAAGCAGACAGAAGAAGGAACCTTTATTTTCCAAGAAAAATATGCCAAAGAGCTTGTGAAGAAATTTCACTTAGAAAATTCAACAATAGTGGAAACCCTTATGTCTTCTTCTTCAAAGCTTGACAAAGGTGAAAATGTAAAAAAAAAAGTTGATTAGAAGCTATACTGGAGCACGATTGGCTCCTTGCTTTATCTCACTACTTTAAGACCTAATATCATTTTTAGTGTATGCATAGGCGCAAGATTTCAATTAGATCCTAGAGAGTCTTATCTTTCTGTAGTAAAAATGACTGATGATGATGGACGAAGAGAGGTTAATGCTGAAAAGCTTTATGCAAGTTTCAGGAGGAGAATCATTAAGCATAAGATGGATGATGATCATGCAGATAAACTAATCAAATTTGAAGCGCAACAACAATACTTCAGATATCTGATGAATAAAAGAATTATTAAACAGAGAATGGTCGATTTTGACTTTTCCAAATATAGTGGTATTCATCTTAAGTAGTTCTTTGACGATTGACTATTCACTGCTTTGTGTGTCACTGAATATCCTACATACTCTACTCTGACTGCTTATTTTTATTTAACGCTTTCATTTTACTTAGTAGATACTATTGAGTTTAAAGTGTTTGACAAATCATATCTAATTCAAGCATGGGATCTAGCAAATTGTTGGGGGTCAGATTTTCCAAATTCAAGCTTATAGACATTGATCCTGACGTTGCATAGAGACAACTCTCTGGTATTCCTAACTTTACCAGAGATGACAAATCTCATGTCTCTCATTAGTTGTTTCTCTTAAGATAGATTGTACTTCATAAGATTATTATTAATTGCTTCCAACCAAAGGGATCTTCCATAATTGATATTTCGTGATATGAAGCCAAGTTGATGTGGGCCATCTTAAATGATCGTTCATTTTCAATTGCTCATCTTATTATTCTACACATGTATAGAACTATCTTGAAAAACAAGGGGCAATTGCCCTATGGTTCTTTGATCACGAAATTTTTTCGTGAATTGGACATTGAGATCCATAGAAAGTTGAGCAAATTTCAATTATCTCTGCTGAAGATAGATGAGCAAATGATGCGGAAGATGAGTTTCCGACATACCACTAAAGGTTGGAAGAATACAAAAGGTAGACTTTTGAAAGTTGATGTAGATGAAATTGTACCAAATCCAATTGATCGCCCCACCAAGAGACGAAGGTTTGCTAAACAGAGACGTAGCTCTCAAGCCTTCCTACAAAGGCTTAATGCAAAAATGCAAACTGAGTCTAAAGAAGACACATTTGATTTACATGATATTATCAATGCATATTGTGACATCCTGAAATTCGACCCCATTTCGATAAAGTGAAATGGGCATTTCGTCGACGTGCCTATGGCCTTTTTTCTCTGAGCTGATCACTCACGAGTTAACGAACCTATTGGGTAAAGCCGTTAAGGGATGTATCAGTTGTAAAATCCCTAAAAGTTACCTAATTAGTTGGATTGGGCTAAAATCACGTCTGATCAATTTTTAACCACGAAATTGAACTCGATTTCGGGAATCGAATTTTAAGCACGTCATAATTCTTATTTTTAGGATCCTGTCTCATCGTCTGTCAAATTGTTGACGAGTCCGAAATTTCAATAAAGAAATTATCGGAAGAAAATTGAAGACCAAAAGAAAATAGAAAGGGAAAAAGAAATGAAATAAAATAAGTATAAAGGTAATATTTTATTTCTCTCTCTCCCTCTCTTCTTTTCTTTCTTTTTCTTTCTTTTCTCTTTTCTCTCTCTCTTCTCTCCCCTCTCCCTTTCCCCCTCGTGCGATTCCCCCCACCGTCTACCTTCCCTCTCTCTCTTCCCTTTTGACCGGTCAATACTTATCTCCCACTTCTCTCTCTCTCTCTCACTCTCTCTCCTTCTCCCCTCCGCACGTTCGAACAAGCGAACCAGAAGCAGAAGCTTGAGCAAAAGCTGCAGCTCGCCGCTCGACGCTGTCCTGCCGTCGCACCGCACGCCCGCGCACGCAACGCGTCCGCCGTTCGCCGCCCGTGCGCCGCTTGCGCCTACCGCCCCTCCCCTGCACGATCCAGCTCTGCCCAGCCCCGTTCACCTCTGTCCAGCCCCTGTCCGGCCACCTCCGGCCGCCGTTCGACCCTATCGGACCTCCCCGGCGTCCCTCTCGCCCTCTGCTGGCCTCCTCTCGCCGCCCTAGCCGCCGGATTAGCTCCGGCAAGCCTTGAACCGCAACCCACGAAATGGGTTTCCAGCTGGTTCGGGCCCGCTTTTGGGCCATTTCTGGGCCCCGAACCCGAGCCGTGCTTTGGAGTTTGTTGTTCCTCGCGTCGCCCCCGTCGGATTGATCCGATTTGCGCGCAATTTGGTGAGTAACCTCATTAATCCCAGATTAGTTTGGCTAATTATGCTTAAGGTTGGCTTAGTTTTAATTAATTATGTTTAGGTTGTTAGATTAGAATAAATTAGCAATTATTAGTCAATTGTTATGCTATTTAGATAAATTGATTGTGCAATTAGCAAGTAGACAATCAATTAGCAAGTAGACATGGTCTACTAATTATTGGAAGGGCCTCAGGATTTTTCCCGACCCTTAGTGGGCTTCAATTAGGCTTTTCGGGCCTAAGTGGAATTTTTAGTATTTAAATATTAATTTTTGGAATTAAATTAAATAATTATTTATTTTTCGAAAATTCAACTAAGATGGTCCGGAACCGGAATTTTATGCTGATGACCATGGTGAAGTCCATTTATTTAATCAGGCTTTATTTTGTGCTAAATTGAATTTTTAATAATTATTAATTAATTTTCGAAATTAATTAATTATTTATTTATTTTTCGGAAATTAAGATTTTGATGGCCGACAACCGAAATCTCGTGCTGACTGTCGTGGCGCAGTCCGTTTATTTATTTGAGCTCCACGTTGCATGGAATTAAATAAATTGTGATATTTTAGGGATTTATCCTAAATTGATTGGAATTGATTGAGATTGAATTGTTCATTGGTAAATGGCCAAGTATGTTATTTAGCATTTATAATGCTTTGTTGAGTTGATTTAATTATTTGATTGAGAAGTCGTTGGGTATTGGTTGTCGGTATTGAAAGTAGATTGGTAATCACCTGAAAGGAAATACGTGGGCTCGGTGAATTGGAATATCACCTGGAGAATGCACGTGAATTCGGTGATTGATTATGTCATCTTGGCGAAGAGGTCGCCTGAGAGAATGCACGTGGCTCAAAGACTCAGTATGTCCTACTGGAGAATGCACGTGGCTCGGTGACAGGAATGGCATCTAAAATGGCACGTGGCTCGGTGAATTGATGCATCACTTTGGTGAGATAGCACCTGAGAGAAGGCACGTGGGCCCGGGCATCGTAAAAAGGACACGTGGCTCGGTGATTTGATGCGTCACCTTGGCAAATGAGTGCCTTAGAGAATGCACGTGGGTCCGGTATTTGAGAATGACATCTAAAAGGGCACGTGGCTCGGTGACTTGATGTACCACCTTGGCGAAGAGGTCGCCTTAGAGAATGCACGTGGGCCTAAGGTTTGAGGCACGTGGCTCGGAGACTTGGAAGGTCGACCTGGAGAATGCACGTGGCCTAATTTTTTTAGATACTCCTCCGTGGAGAATGATTTGTATGACATATAATCGACTGGTTCGATTTGTTTGGAATAAATAGGTGCCTATTGTGAATTGTACTGACTTGCAGGTGAGATCTGAGGCCAAGGTAAGTCCTCTACCCTGTGCGTTTTTAGGCAGCCTATAGTATAATGGTTTACTAATTGGGCTTAGTGGGGTAGAACTCGCTGAGACGTAGTCTCATCCTAGTTTAGGGAAAACATTTCAGGACCCCGATGAGGAGCTGAGGAGGAGAAGTCTCAGAAGGAGAACTCGGAGGTGAAATCTGAGGAGAAGGATTTTTGGAAGAAGAAGATAATCCCAATAGGGGCCTTGAGTACGGCCCAGATGGACTGAGATTGTATCTTCTTTTGAGATCTCTATTTTGATGTGAATAGAGATAGAGTAAATAGTTGTGAAGTGTTCTAGTTTGTGTTTTGTATAAAAGTTTGGTTATAAGTTTCAATATGAAAAATATGGCCCTGCTTTTCTATCCCATCGTTTTATTGTCTGGGGATTTTAACTACTTCCGCATGTGCTTAATAAATGAAAGGGTCGGCGATACATAGTCCTGGGATATCGCATTATAAAATCGACCAAGTGTGAAGGATGTGTGCGTGCTCGAGGATCGGGGCATGACATCCCCTTTTTGTGGTATTAAAGCGAGGTTCAAGATTGGAGTGATAAGGAGCGTTGACCATGAGATAGTTAATAGGAAAGGCCTTTAAATTCACAATTGGTGCATGCCTGTGTTAGCTGGATGCTAGAATTGTTTGTTGTGTGTGGATCACTCACCTTCTAATCCAGTGTGGATTTGCAAGACAGGTTTCAGTGTAAAGACTGAACCATGAGCGAGTAGGAGCTGAGAACTCCTAGTAAGAGGACAATGTCCTTTGTGACTCGGGATAAAGCACTGACAAAGGTCGATACCCGAGGTGGTTGTGGTAGAGTGTCGGCTTTGGCCAGCTCGAGCATAAGAGTACCATTGCAGGTTGGTACTAGTGTAGTAGCATCGAATGATCCTAAGTTCGATAGGATCGTTTTGATGCTAGTGTTCCTTGGGAACTGGATGAGCCAGGAGGCTCAGGATCGAACCGCCGTCAGTGTTACAATTAGGGGTGAGCAGCGGTCTAGGGTCGACCCTGGACCGACCCTGGACCGGCTCAACCCTGCCGGTCCTGGTCCGGTTCCCAAGGGGACTGGGTCGGTCCTTGGTCCTGAAATTCCAGGACCAACACTATGCGGGTTGGTTCTCGGTCCTAAGAGTTTTGGGTCGGTCCAACCCTGGACCAACCCTGTATATTATATTATATTATTTATAATTCTTTTATATATTCAAATCTAAGTAAAATGTCTGTTATATTATATTATATTGAGATGTTCTATCAATAGTACTAATAGTAATTTCAATTTAAAACTTTTGTTGAGTAATAATTATGTGTTGTTTGTTTTGTTTTTAGGTGTTTAGAAGTTCAAGTAAATTAACAAAATGTGAAGTTATATATTCATGGTTTATATTCAGCATTTTGAACTTTTTATAGTTTAATTGTATTTTATTAATGAATTTCGGCTGCACTATGTTTTTCAATTTGTGTCAAATGGTAGAAGTTTTTGAAGAGTAGAATAGTACTGCAGTTGCTACGGTGATTTGCTAGTCAAGTGGTGTGAAACTTATTTTTTGGTTGAGTGGACTCTACATGATCAAATGCAGAAAAACGCTTTTGCATATGGTATTATGAATATTAAAGATAGATGATTACAATAACTTTCCATCTTGTTCCGTATCTCGATGAACGGTTAGCAGGTACGAAATTTATATTATTATGTCATCTTAAATTTACTAAATATGTATTGGTATTTATAGTTTAGTTGCATAATACTGCATTATCGATTAATGTGTAATTTGAATTTATAGGTTTGCTTTTTAGGGAGTATAAAAAATAAGACGAAAAAAATTATCGATCGGTCCCGGGTTGACCCTGGAACTGGACCGAACCCATTGGGTCGGTCCGGTCCTTGGTCCCAGGCTCAATAGGGTCGGTCCTCGGTCCCAAAAATTGAGGACCGACACTGTACGGGTTGGTCCTAGGGTTAGGGGGTGGCCCGGACCATGCTCACCCCTAGTTACAATCGTCGTTGTCGCCTCACCTGCTGAGATCCAGAGTGGAGATGTGATACGGGAGCGAGTCATTGCATTCGAGCCGAGGTAGACATTGAATGACTGTATTGCTTGAATGACTGAATTGCTACACCATGATAATGGTACAATCGATTACCATTGGTCCTCGTGACAACGATGCCTCGGGTGCGAGATGCCTAGAGGGAGTAATGTGGTGCCCTTCGAAAGCCCGAGGGTGGGTACTATAGGACTCTCAGGAGTTCCTTCTAATGTCAAGATTGGGTACGAGATGCCTAAAGGAGTAACGTGGTGCCCTTCAGTTGCCTGGTGAAGAACTCGATTCTTACCAGATGCCCTGGATGTAGGATGCCTGGAGAGGCTAGTAAATGAGGGAGGAACTAGGTGCTCTCTAGAAACCGAGAAACAAGGCGTGAGTTTCCTGGGGAATGCCTCGCGATACGACGTAGGGTGCGAGATGCCCGAATGGGTTATGCCTTGACCTTCCCAGAAGATGGTAGCAGCCGGACTCCTCGATGAGTCACGTATGTTTGTTGTCAGGGCAATGGCCGTCTGCGCATGATCATGTGCATGCACTGTTATATTATGACATGTGGTGGCATATCTGATGGCATATATGCATATAATGGCTTGTATTTAAAAGTGCTAGTATAAACGCCTAAAGGAATGTGAATAGATGTGAAAACAATTTTCAACAAAGAACAGTAGAAATATTTTTCTTTTAAAACTGAGTCTGAAAAACAATAGACTTTGAGCGAATTCAAACTTTAGCAATTAAATAGAACTACAAACAAAATAAAAAAGTTCATGTAAGAGAATAAGAATACAGAATTTATAGTGGTTCCGCTTAGATCAAGCCTACGTCCACTCTCCCACGCTAACAGTCTTCTGCTAGATTCCATTATACAATCAACAAGAGATTACAACTTTGAGTACAAACACTTAGTAATAGATCACACTATCTCACTAAGTCACTCTTTTGGTATTTCTCTCACAATCACAAACGTTTAAACTCACCAAAGACAAATGTATGATCAAAGGTCGCTCAGACTTTGGAATTGTAAATTCTACGCTCCGTCTCTTACTTGCTCATCGGTCTTTGATCTCCTTAAATACTCCTCCACTTCCAAACTAGCCATTAGACAGTATCTAAAGGATCGTCTTCCAATCTACCTATTGGACAGATATGTATCTAGAAGATTTGATAGCCGTTGAGTGACAAAAGTAGAATCCCAAATTGATTTTGATCACCCATACAAACAGAATCTTGGTTTTCATAAGTAGAGTTTCTCCGTACAGAAAGTTCTTGTCTTCAATATCCAATTGTCAATCAATTAGATTTAGTCAATCAAATCTATCTTGATATAGAATCCAAACCAGATTACTAACCGTTATATGTTTGAGGCTTGTATTACGTTCTATCAAATTGTCTCGTTCTGAACATGCTCTGTTTTGAATCTGCTACATTCAAAACTTGTGTCTCGTTCTGGATGTAAAGTCTAAGAGTTTTCAGACTGAAGTAGAGTCTGAGTGTCTTCAGACTAAAATAGACTTTACAATATGGACGTCAGTCTAAACTGAAGTAGACTTTACAATCTGGACATCAGTCTGAACTGAAGTAGACTTTATAATATCCTTTATATGTTCTATCATCTACATAGTATATTACTCAACCATTAAACACGTTAATAGCTTTTTGATTTATTTTGTCATATTCAAAACATCATAAGGGATTTCCCTAACAGTATTGATGCTCTTAATGTTGCTTGTGCGTGTTGTACTCTTTGATAATGAGAAATGATATTATCGGCATACGTCATCATTTGTGAGAGCTTGGTAGAGGCCATCCTTGTAGGTGGAAAGGTTCTCAAGCAAGTTGTGCCACCCTATTAGTTAGTGGTTTTATACTGGTTCTCAAGGTGTTGTAGCTTGCCGCACGTGTGGTTCCATAATTACCTAATGCACCATATCTTCTCCACGTGTGGTATGCAAAGTATGCAACTGGATCATTCGCAAGGGACTTTATGAAAGTCGCCAATTCCTCCATGGAGCTAAACTTGCTACCGTCTCTAATTGAATGTGGATGGACAAAGTCCAAGATGTTAGGGGCATTGAAATAGTGTTAGGATATAAGTGTAAGTTATGTTACAGAAATCTCACATCAAAAAATTGATGTGACGTTGAGTAGTTAATATATCTTAATTGGTCAATAACTCATCGACTTAAGATTTTGAGTGAATGTAGGTCCAACTAGATATATTGACAAGCTTAGATTTGGACTCCCTCTTGGCAATCTCACCAAGTGAAGGTATTGGACTTCTGCTACGCTTTCCTAACAAATGGTATTAGAGCCAATGGTTGTAGTTGGGCAGGTGGGCGTTGTGGTGTAGTGACATGAGCCCGTAAGAATGAAGTTGGGCTAGAAGGATACATGAATTAAGATAGAGCAAACCTAACATGGGAACTCACACATGAGAAGGAGATTATTAGGATACACATGTGAGTTGTGTTAGAGAAATCCCATATCGAAAAATTGATGTGGTGCTGAGCAACTAATATCTTAGATGACCCATAACTTATTAGCATAAATTTTTGAGTAAATGTAATTGCAACTGGATATATTAACAGGCTTCAATTTGGGCTCTCTAGTGGCGATCTTTCCAAGTGAAGATATCAGAAATCTGCTATGCGCCCCCAACAAATGGTGTTAGAGTCAATGGTTGTGGCTTTCGGGCAAGTGGGCATTATAGTGTAGCGACATGGGCCCGTAAGGATGAAGTTGGGCCAAAAGGATACATGAATTAAGAGGGAACAAACCTAGCATTGGAGCTCACGCATGAGGGGGAGATTGTTAGGATATACATGTGAGTTGAGTTGTGTTAGAGAAATTTCACATAGGAGAATTGATGTGGTGTTGAGCAGTTAATATAACTGGGAGGAGACCTAATATTGGAGCTCACATGTGAGGGAGAGATTGTTAGGATACATATATGAGTTGTGTTAAAGAAGTTCCGCATAGGAGAATTGATATGTTGTTGAATAGTTAATATACCTAGTTAACCCATAACTTATTGATTTGAGCTTTTGAATAAAGATCGATCCAACTGGATATATTGACAAGCTTGAATTTGAGCTCCATATTGGCAATCTCCCTAAGTGAAGGTATCTGACTTCTATTATGCGCTCCCAACAAATAGATGAGGACTGTCCCATAATCCAGAGCATAAAATAGCTTCTCTATCACGTAACTTTCCATCCAAGTGTTCTCGATTGCGAGAACAAACTTATAATGAGTCATGGCACAATGCAAATGGTCCCACCATTTTGGAGTGACACTGGCATCGTTGGCACACTTGGTATAGAAAAGTACCTTGTCGAGACCGCTGACATTATTTAAACACTTGCCAAATTGATATAGCTAGTACGATTACCTAGAGGGAGGTGAATAGGTATAAAGGATTTTTCTTTTGATAATTACACACTATTTAGATAAATAAACGATTTGCAGCAATTAAGAAAAACAATCGTAAGACGAGTAAGGGAAAGAGAGAATTAGACACGAGGTTTATAGTGGTTCGGCTTGTGTCAAGCCTACGTCCACTCTTCGCACCGACAGCCAATTGGCTGGATTCCACTATGAACAAAGAGATGTTACAGGTGATGATCTTCCTTGACTTCTTGGTGTAGACGATCTTCCACACTCTCAAGGTGTCACTAGAAATGAACACTCTCTGTGTATACAATTTCGCTCAAAATGGTCTCGACTAATAATCAAGGATCTTCGGACTGGAATTTTTCTATCAATCACACACTCTAAAACAACTGGAATGTCTTCATTTTATACTCCTTTATGCCATCATAGCCGTTGGCACTTACCAAAGGAATTCCTCCAATCTACCCGTTGGACGGAATCAATTACGAAGATCATTCGAGTTATTTAAGGAGTCTGGCGATAGCCCATCAATCCTGTTCGCCCATACAATCGGGATCTTGGTTTCCAAGAATAGAACATTCCAAGAATACTTCGACAACCATCGGATCTTTAATCGATCTAGATAAGAACGAACAAAGACTCCGAGATGTTTATCCAACCAAGGGATCTTTTCCGAGGATAGGATCGAATCCTCAACCATAAGCTTCGACTGGATTTCCTTTGCTACTTTGGAATAGAAAGACTGTCAGTGAGAATAGTCTTGAGTCTAGAGTCTTGAGTCTTGAGTCTTGAGTCTTGAGTCTTGAGTCTTGAGATAATAAAGTCTTGAGACTTTAATCTTCGGTCTCCGAATATCCAGACTTAGACGATAGAAACGTTTTGTCGCTTCAAAAGACTCGGAAAGATTTCTCCAACAATCTCCCCTTTTTGATGGTGACAAAACTTCCTTGTAGATTTGAACAACTTTGACCTGCAAAACATTTCTCAAGCAATATGGCTAACTCATAAATATTAATAAAACAACCACATTCTGCATCCACAAATTGGTTAGTCTTTCATGAGTAATACCATAAAACAATACTTGATATGAACGCAACTAGTCAAGCATTTAAATCCACAGTCAAGAGTACTCAAGTCAAACTCAAAAAAATGACTACAAATAACCACAAATTCAAAGATTAAAAGATAAAATGATGTTTGAAGGTTGATGGTGTTGATTGTTCAAATTGATTCTCTCCCTTTTTGTCATCATGAAAAAGTGAGAAAGGGATCAAGTCTGCTTGGGAATGCGAACGATTTGGAAATCTCCCATAGACTGGACTAAGCCTTCTAGCCTCTTCAAGTCTTCCCTTAACTGAGCTACCTCCTCTCCTTTTGCATTTGCTTGAAGTTGTAGAGCGAGGTCTTTCATTCTGTCCTCCAGGGTAACTAAAGATGCTTGGCCAGCATTCTTGATGGATTGAATCTCACGGTCTAGAGCATAAATCTGTCCCCGCATATCCATAAGGATATCAACAATACGACGAAAATCTGCCGAGTTATCCGTCCGTGTACTTGCATCAGCTTTTCGGATGGAGTGAATGCGGACGTTGTAGCTTCCGTGAAATCATGCATTTGGGTTCGAAGTATCGTGTCCTTCTTCGGGCAATTTAGAAACCTGAACTTCTTCGTGTCTCGCCGGAGATGGTCTCGGACCTTCACTATTGGCGATGTGGTGAAGACCTTTCTTGCTCGCCAACTCCCCTCTCTCTAGGACATCACAAGGAGAATAGTGATGATCATGTTCTTGATCTCCCTTGTCTCCAGAGTCTGATGCAGACTGTTCTTTCTCTCCTCCTCTCTCCTTTTCTCCTTCTTTCTCCTTCTCTCCCTCTTTCGCCTTTTGCTTGATCTTCTTCTCGATCTTTGCTTGCTCCTCTTCCTCTCTCTCTCTCCTGTTGAAGTTACGTTGATCGAGGCACGAACGTCCGGTTCTTGTTAAAGCAAAGATTGTGGGATCCTCATCTTCTTCATCTTCATCCTCTAAGATGAGAGTCCTTTTCTTCTTCCTCGATGGGGTTCCAACGATTTCTTTTCCTTTCCTTTTTGAAGCAGATGGGACAGGAGTCTTCACTCTGAATTTTTCCATTGCCTTGGAAAGCTCTTGTAGACGCATCTTTGTCAGCATCTTCAAACCTACCACCATCTTATCGCACGGTCGAACACAAAGTGAATGGGGCGGTTCAATATTCATGTGTCTAAAGATCTTGGTCACCACCAGATAAGGCAATTGTCCCTTGTCTTTTGACACCGCTCCGTACATATGGAAAAGAATCGTGTGCGGGAGAGAGAACTTCCTTCCGAGTTGATTGCATACATCAACTTTGCTTCGAAATAAGACACGAAGTCTTTGATGTAGACTTTGGTCCGAGACAGTTGATTACGATCTTATGAAGCACAATGTTGATTGCATTCATCCTGGAATAGGTAACTCTCTTGTCTCAAGCGTCCCTATCCTTGACAAGATCCCGAGTAGTACGTGCGGTGAGACTTTGATTGCGAGATAACGCCCTCGTTCAACTCCAACAATGTCCGCCAACATATTCACATCTACCATGTAGACTTTGTCTCGAACACGAACGAAATTCTATTCGCATCCAAAAGCTCGAGATTTGAATAGAAATAAGCGGTTAAATGTGCGTACCCGTCCGTAGAGTCAGAGCAAAATTTCTCAAGTTGAAGCAAGTTCAACTTCTCTCTCAAGTTCATGTTGATGGCGTCTAGAAAGTCAAAATCAACACTTCAAGGGTTTATCACCCCTCTTTTCAACAGTTTGCCATATACTTTCTCCTGTTCCTCGGATTTAAACAAATCCAATCGATTTCCTTTCGTCTTCGCCGCCACACCCATTCTCGGTTGAAACTCAAGGAACATTCTATCATCATCGTTCCCTTCAATTAAATTTTGTCCGGCACACGAGGATCACTTGGAATATTTGCAAGTGCATCCTCTCGCTTTTCCTCTCGGAGCAATTCCTAACTCCTCCATTTTCCGCGAAAAGATATTCATTTCCATAGTTCTTATCCTTAAGGAAATCGTCTATGTAATTCAATGGTGTACCGGTGATTTTCAACGCACGATAAAGCTTGTAGATATAGGAGGATTTTTGGACTCTTACAGGGTCGGCGTCCTCGATTATCTCTTCTTCAAGATGATGACTTTCACCATGTGGGGTAGGAGGCGATGAATGACGTGGATGAGAACGAATCGGACTTTGTTGCTGACTTGAAAAGTCTTCCTCCTCAGTAAGATCGAAGTGTATTGGTCCCTTCTCCATTCTTTGTGGTCCCCTGCTTGCTATTCTCGATGATTTCCTCGAAGAAGACATTCTTCTTTGTCGATTTGAGAGATTCCTTCGATTGCTTCCCAAAGAAAAATGACCACTTTCTCGACGATGAACAAGAGATTGAAACGAGTTCGGGAGAAGAGTACTTTTTAGGGTTTTGACGATTGTGGAAAAAGCTGTATATATATATTTAACTCACTTTTTGAAAAAGGAAGTTCAATCGTCGCAGGGAAAGAGTACGATCATTTCTTTTCAAAATCAATAACTGCCAAAATTAATCTTTTTGAAAAGACAAGTTTTTGATTTTCACACAGATAATAACTGAACAACAAAATCATACCTTAGTTCAAATAAAATAGCCACTTACAGTCTATAGCCATGAATGTCTGAGTCTGAAGATCTCGAGACTGAGAGATTAGAGTCTAAGGATTGTTGAGTCTTTAGACTTTAACTTCTTCAAGCTTCAAAATGTTGAGTCTTGAACGGATAGCGTCAAATTGATTTTTCTCCAAAGGCTTTGTGAAAATATCCGCTAGTTGACTTTTTAAATCAACAAATTGAATCGAGATTTCTCCGTTTTGAATATGATCTCTAATGAAGTGGTGTCGAATCTCAATATGCTTTGCTCTTGAATGAAGAATTGGATTTTTGGTAAGATTGATCGCGCTGGTGTTGTCACATCTGATTTCTGTGCATGAGTCTTCAATGCCAAAGTCTTGTAGCTGTTGTTTGATCCATAGAATTTGCGAACAACAACTTCCAAGGGCTACATACTCGCTTCATTGTTGAAAGAGCCACGGTACTTTGTTTCCTTGAAAACCAAGATACTTGTTTTATTTCCAAGTAACCGACAAGTTCCGTAAGTGCTCTTTCTATCGACTCGCAACCGAACCGCCGATCTCGCATCCGAGTACCCTAGAAGATCAAAGTCTCCCTTCTTTGGATACCAAAGACCGATGCTTGAGGATGAGGCAATGTATTTGATAATTCGTTTCACGGCATTGAGATGTGATTCTCTAGGATCTGATTGAAACCTAGCACAGACACAAACACTTAACAAAATATCGTCTAGAAGCGGTAAGATAAAGAAGTGAACCAATCATGCTCCTATATAGCTTTTGATCTACTTTCTTCCCTTCTTCATCCTTATCTATCTTCTCGAGAACATGACATTGGTATGTCGGTCTTTTGCATTTTTCCAATCCAAATCTTTTGACAAGATCATTTGCATACTTTTCTTGATGAATAAAAGTTCCTTCCTTCATTTGCTTTACTTGGAGTCCAAGAAAGAATGTCAATTCTCCCATCATACTCATTTCAAACTCATCCCGCATAGACTTAGAAAATTTCTTGCATAGGCTTTCATTAGGAGATCCAAATATAATATCGTCTACATATATTTGAACAAGTAAAAAGCTTTTGTTTTCATTTTTGATAAATAAGGTAGTATCTACTTTACCTTTGACAAAACCGTTCGTATTAGGAACTTACTTAGCCTATCATACCAAGCTCGAGGTGCTTGCTTTAAACCATACAAGGCCTTTTCGCCTAAAGACCGAATCGCTTCTTGGGGTCTTCAAATCCAGTGGTTGTTCCACATAAACTTCCTCATGGATGAATCCATTTAGAAATGCACTCTTGACGTCCATTTGGAATAACCTGAAATTTTTATAGCAAGCAAACGCAAGTAATAAACGAATAGCTTCTAACCTTGCTACTGGTGCGTAGGTCTCATCATAGTCTATTCCTTCCTCTTGCGTCTATCCTTTGGCCACGAGTCTGGCTTTGTTCCGTACGACTTTTCCATCTTCGTTCATCTTGTTCCCGAATACCCATTTGGTTCCAATAATGCTTTACCTTTTGGTTTAGATGTCAAATCCCGGACATCATTGATGTTAAACTCTGTTCGAGTTCTTCTTGCATAGCTTCAATCCAGCTTTCATCGATAAAGCTTCTTCTATGCTTTTTGGTTCAATTTCGAGATTAGAGCCACGGACTAGATTCTTCACGTCTTTTTGATCTCGTGCGGATTCCTTCATTGATTTCACCGATAATGAGATCTTCGGGATGACTGGATTTGTGCTTCCAGTTACTGGTTGATTTTCCTGGTTGATGATCTCTTTCTTTATTTGAATCTTCAAGAACATTTTGATGATGGACTTCCAGAGACTGAGATGCTTCTTGAGTTGTAAGACTTGAAAGATCTCCAATGCTCTGGGTTCTTGTTGGTCCAAAGAGATCCATATGCAGCAACTGGAGAACATGATTAGTAGAGATATGTTTTATAGGCTTAAATGAATTTCTTACATGTTTTCCCAGAATACATGGTGTGCATGAGTCAGACTTTTGATAAAGCAGTTTTAGTAGTCCTTGAACAAGCTTCTTTGATGATATTTTGGCTAATTGCTTCATGTTGACATGGCCAAGCTTTCTATGCCACAAGACCGCTTCATCTTGAATTGAGATGAGACATTGCGTTTCATTTGGTCTTACATCAAGAAGATAGATATTTCCATGCCTTTGACCCATGAAAGACTCGAGTTGAGTCTTTACTTATTCCGAACATATGCCTTCTTGAAAAGAGATCTTGAACCCAAAAGTATCACACGGTTGGCTAATGCTTTGAGAAGATTATAGTTGAGTCCTTCCACTAAAGAAACATTGCTTATTGTGAGATTTCCAATTTTAACAATTCCAAATCCCACAATGCTTCCTTTGCTGTTTCCACCAAATGAAACTTTTCCACCATTTACTTGAACAATCTTTATAAAGCAATTTGAGTCTCCCGTCATGTGTCTTGAGCATCCGCATTGTCAAGATACCATTTTACCTTCTTTTGACGAGAGACCGTAATCAAAAGAGAGTCTCAAGCTTTCTTTGGTACCCAAATTTTCTTGGGTCCTTTGGTGTTAGTAGGAAAAACATTATTAGGCCATACCCTTTTAACAGGCTTCCAGATCATAGGACATTCTTTTTCAAAGTGATCTTGACTGTTACACTTTGAACACCTTAGAGCATTTCGACCTACGAGACTTTACAAAAACCCTTTTGAAATGATTTTTGTACGCTTCTCTCGATGATCTTTTCTTGATTCTTTCTTTTACTTTCGGAAAATCAATCAAAGGGATTGTTTCGCCGTCATACCTAAACCAGACTTGTTGAAGTAAGGTCTTTGACCGAAAGAACTTTCTCAAGTTTTTCAGACCCTATTGAAAATTTCTTTGAAATATTTGATAAGTCGGTTTTCAAGAAAGCATTTTCTTTTGAAAGTTTATCTTCATTCTCTTTAAGAGTAGAAACATTCAAGTCTAGACTTTTCACTTTTTCTTCTAAAATATTTTCTTTTCGTTTTAAAGCTGAGTTTTCCTTTTCGGTTCGGAAATCTTTTTAGAGAAGTCTTAAGACTGAAACATAATTCATCAATATATTTAGAGACTTTGACAGAATTTTAAAATCACTTACCTCAAATTCACCGTCCGAATCGATCCAGTCCGAGTCGATTGTGCCATTAGACATAGATTGGCATATTCCTCATCACTTTCTTCACACTCGTATCGCTCCGGTTTCGGCTTTGAGAGCTTTTCGAGATTTTTCGGTTTTTCCTCTCTTCTTCTTCGAAGAGGACAGTTGGGTCTAATGTGTCCTTTTTCTTACATTCGAAGCAGACTACATCTTTGTTTGGTTCCTCATCAACAAACTTGGTTTCTTTGTTTCAAAAACTTTGTTTTCTTGAGTTGAACCTTCTTCCTTTTCTATTCAGCTTTCGAATCTTCTTATCATAAGAGCAAGCTCCTCATCATCCAAATCTTCTTCGAATCAGTATCATCGAGTCATCATTAGATCTTAATGCAAAGGTGGATTTCTTACCTCTTGGATCTTCGTCTTCATTAATTCGCTCCACTTCGTAAGACCGAAGAGTTCCAATCGCTCATCTACGAGATAATGGCATAATTCTTTGCGTCTCTCGTATTGAAGTCTTTATATGATTCCAATCCTTGGAGAGTCCTCTCAAGAACTTGTTCACCTTCATAGGATCGGTAATTTTCTGTCCTTGATTATCAAGTCCATTGACAATATCAGAAAACGGCTAAACATGTCGATTATAGATTCTCCCGGTTTCATTTTGAAGGCTTCGTATTGACCAAGAAGAATATTAATTCTGGTTTCCTTCACTCGGTCTGTCCCTTCATAGGTGATATGTAATCTATCCCGGACTTCTTTTCTTTGTGACACAAGAAGATATTCTCATATATTCGATTGGTGACAAAGCACAATATAAAGAATAAATTGCTTTTGCATCGAGTGCTTGTCTCTTGTTTATCTCATCTTGAGACATTCCGGGTCTCAACAGCTTTCTTTCCCTCTTTCGGATACGATGCGATAATAGGAGTGATTCCTCTCTCCACAACATCCCATTCCGGAGGATCCTTAGATCGTAGGAAAGCTTTCATCTTGTTCTTCCGGATGTTATAATCCTTTCCATCGAAGTAGGGTGGTCTGGTATTGCTTTGACCTTCCACCAGCCCGATGCTAGCATACTAGCCATGGATCTTTTACTCAAGTAAAACACTTCAAATAAAGTAAGAACACAGCTCGATACCAATTGATATAGCTAGTACGATTACCTAGAGGGGGTGAATAGGTATAAAGGATTTTTCTTTTGATAATTACACACTATTTAGATAAATAAACGATTTGCAGCAATTAAGAAAAACAATCGTAAGACGAGTAAGGGAAAGAGAGAATTAAACACGAGGTTTATAGTGGTTCGGCTTGTGTCAAGCCTACGTCCACTCTTTCACCGACAGCCAATTGGCTGGATTCCACTATGAACAAAGAGATGTTACAGGTGATGATCTTCCTTGACTTCTTGGTGTAGACGATCTTCCACACTCTCAAGGTGTCACTAGAAATGAACACTCTCTGTGTATACAATTTCGCTCAAAATGGTCTCGACTAATAATCAAGGATCTTCGGACTCGGAATTTTTCTATCAATCACACACTCTAAAACAACTGGAATGTCTTCATTTTATACTCCTTTATGCCATCATAGCCGTTGGCACTTACCAAAGGAATTCCTCCAATCTACCCGTTGGACGGAATCAATTACGAAGATCATTCGAGCTATTTAAGGAGTCTCGGCGATAGCCCATCAATCTGTTCGCCCATACAATCAGGATCTTGGTTTCCAAGAATAGAACATTCCAAGAATACTTCGACAACCATCGGATCTTTAATCGATCTAGATAAGAACGAACAAAGACTCCGAGATGTTTATCCAACCAAGGGATCTTTTCCAGAGGATAGGATCGAATCCTCAACCATAAGCTTCGGCTCTGGATTTCCTTTGCTACTGGAATAGAAAGACTGTCAGTGAGAATAGTCTTGAGTCTAGAGTCTTGAGTCTTGAGTCTTGAGTCTTGAGTCTTGAGTCTTGAGTCTTGAGTCTTGAGATAATAAAGTCTTGAGACTTTAATCTTCGGTCTCCGAATATCCAGACTTAGACTGATAGAAACGTTTTGTCAGCTTCAAAAGACTCTGGAAAGATTTCTCCAACACAAATGAATGGTGAGGCAGCAAATTGAGGAGCTTTTTTGCGAGTTCGTTCCTTTGAGGAAGGCAACGGGAGGAAGACCAGTAAACCAGCGTCTCCTAGGTTGCAAAAACAATATTTAACACATTTAAGATATCATAAGTTAATAGGGAGAGAATCAAGATGAGACTCAAGGGGGACCGACGAGAAGATCCCTCACATTGTCCTTATAAGAAGACCCGTGGTAATTTCAACCATTGTAAAAAAGTAAATAAGCATAGGTTGACTGGACATCACCTTTGCATGGTAACTGATGAAGATATCTTCTCGGCCTGATCTCCTTCGTCCAGCCTCCAGATCCATGTATTCGCGTAGTGGATCCCCATTGCGCCTCTGATATCAATTGGGAAAATTAAAGAAAGCCATTCATGTCTAAGCATTTTAAGCTGATTTTGGGCTGTGCCAGTGAGATAATTAAGTAGAGTGATTATTCCCAAAAAGAAAAAAAAAAATCAAGACAAACAGTGTCCCGAATGGGACATGAAGAATCTATTAATGTAGAAGCATGAACCATCCATCTGACCTGGCATAAAGACAATCCGCCAAAGAAATCGTCGCAGTTAAATATGAGGATTTCACGAATAACTGTTTCCTATTCCATTAACATTAACATGGCAATTTCCTCTCGCCTTTTACTGGGGGACCTAAATTTGACAACGACATGGCAAAGTGATAGAAAATAAAAAGTCGAAGATTTCAAGAGAAAAGAATCAAGAGCAATAGGGAAAAACAATATGCAATAGCTAGAACTAGGGGTTAGGGATGTTAACGGTTCGGTTCGGTTCAGTTCAGTTTTTCAGTTTTTGGTTTTCAACTTTTGATTTTCGGTTTTTTTTTTCTATTAAACTCAAAATAATCTAAATTCAATATGTTACTATACTTCGAGCTTAGAGGATTTTGCAATTTAGATCATATATATCATTCCCTTTTTTAAGCATTGGCCAAATAATGATATCCAATTTAAACAATTGCTTAACATAATCTCTCTTAATAGATTCTCTAAGAGACAATTCTATTGTTCAATTGAAAAAAAGAAAGAATTTTTTCTGTACTGATAAATTACTAAAAAAGTTTATAAGTGTCAACAAAACTATTGGCAAAAATCATTTACTTTATCCCATTCCCGAATAACATATTGGTAAGTGCTAAAACAAATCTTAGAGTTTCCGGTTTTTAGTCCATTCTAGACTTGAAAGTTTTGGTTTGGTCAACAGAAGACTTGTTTAAGAAGTCTTAATCAAATCGTGTGCTCACTACTACTGCATGCCAGCTGGGTGGGAATACGACTATTTTCACTGTACTTTTCAGACCTTGAGTTCACAAAATCTATCCATATGTAATAAGGCGCCTCCTCGCTGTTTCCAGATGTTTCAACTGGTTTGAGTTGCTGCAAAACTATACTTATATAAAAAATAAAAATAAAAATAAAAAATGCCTTCAAATACCCAATCAGAATGGAAACAACATTTGCCATAATGATATACCACAACCTAATTCAATCAAACAATATGGGCAAGAATATTCACGTATAAGAAGTTCCGAATATTCACGTACAAGAATATGGGCAAGAATATTCACATTTTATGACTAACATACAACAACAAGTTAAGAAAGAATTGCAGGAGATGGAAAAATGCAAGATAATAAGACCAAACAATAAAAAATAAAGGGGCCAAAAATGGAGCAGAAAAGGGGTATTCTAAAAAGTACATACTTCACCCTGCACACACTCCTTATTCCACTTAAAGTGAACCATTTGTTCTTCACTTAATCATACTTTGAAGCCCTTGCAGAAATAACCATAAGAGGGTCAATTAATCTCAATATGAAAAAGATTTTGCAAGTGTCGATACCCTCCAGAGTGGCTTTATCTCTTGGGAGACTGCTATACTAATCGTGATGTGACGAACTTCCGACGACAGTCTATCTTTGGAGGGATATGGAGTTCATAAGATATGCACAAGATAGGCAATTGCAACCCTTCTTTGACTTATTTGATTGACTTAATAGTTTTTGGGTTGTGTTTTGAGGTCAGTGAAAAGCAATGTGACCACACAGATAGAAATGGATTGTTTCCGGTGAAACTTGCTAAAAGCTACAAGGGCTTGATGTCGCGACCTAAATTTCGAGTGCACCACCTAAATTTAGACTAATGGACTACTAAGTCATTAAACTTAGTTCGGACTCTCCTAAGCCCATACAAATTCGCGACTTAAGATTCAAGTATTTAACGTGCAAAAGATTATTAACTATGAATCGCCACTGATCGGTTTACGATAAGTCGATTAGACACCTAATGGGAGTTATTTTACTCCTACGAATCAGAGACTAAGGATACGGGGACTTGGTTACATTAGATTTTTCTAGTGCCCTTTCGGTACCATTCTTTTTTTATTTTCAAAAATGTTTTTTGCAGGCAACTTGGATTTTTTAACCTAAATCACTATCATGCAATTGGGGTGATTACACAGATGTTCAATCATTATTAAACATTGAATAAAAAATTGCACTAAATGAATTTAACACAAAGCAAACAATTTTTTTTTTGGGTTTTTTTTTCTCGGAATTAAAATATGCACTCTAACTAAATGACCTAATTTAATGGCAAGCAATTTTCTAATTAAATGGACCTAACAACAATCACTCAATGACATGCAATTCATGAACCTAATTTTACTAACAAACTCTAATTAAATGATCCTATTATGCAAACTAGTTAACATTCTCCTAGTGTTTTTGTATTTTTTATTGAAATTTGGAATTAATAAAAACCCTAATTAAACTATCTAAAAAACGAATTTCTAATTTATTTCAGGGATTAATTTGACTCAAACCCTATCCTATCTTAGAAAACTATTTTTTAAAGAAAAATGGGATAATTAAAATGTGCCAACATTAAAAATAATTATTTAGGTCTAACCCTAACCTATTTCCAAAAATGCAACCCTAAAAATGTAATCCTAAAGAAAATTCTAATTTGCTAAACCTACATGTCTAATTTACTAAACCTACATGCTGATGCAAGATTTTGATTTTTTTTTAATTTTTAGTATTTTTCCAAGACAATATCTAAACAACATAATCATCAAATGAAAATTAAAACAACCGAAAAATAATCCGTTGTCTCACGGGTTAAGTTAACGGTTATTTTAACCCTAAACATCACAACATAAAGAAAGTTCAAAATAATTAAAAATTTGGTCCGAAGTCTTACGAACTAAATTAATAATTATAATGATTTAATAATCAAAACACTATTAAAATGCCCCAAAAATTAATATAATTAAAAAAATGATCCGACGTCTTACGGATCAAATTAATAATTATAATAATTTTGAGCAAAATCCTGTAGATAATGCCTACAATATTCAAATAACTAACAGCAACATACCATGCTCCCATAATAATGAAACTTAAAATAAATAAAGTAAAACAAAATAAATAAAATAAAAATAAAAATAAACCACCTAAGGAATCAACGCTTCTGCGCGATGGTGCTCCTGGTGGAGCGGCTGTGACGCGAGCGCTCAGGCGGAGGGCTGAGGGAAGGCGGACCACCGGCGAAGGCGTCAAGGCTGGACTGAGCAGGCGCGGACGTGCAGCGGCTGCAGGTCACGGAAACCTCAGGTGGTCGGAAACGGCGAAGGGAGGCAGCGGATTACGTTGGGCGGAGGCGCTGCCGATGCTCGGGGCAGATGTGGAGCAGGGGCGTCGGGTTGCTGCAGGTGCTCGGCCAGACGATGAGCGGCACTCGGAGATGGCGCGTCAGCAGCAGGCGAAGAGCGCGCGACGCTCAGGCAGTGGGTGGCGCAGGCACGGGCTTCGGCGCTTGGGGTGCGGGAGAGCTGCTGGCGCGATCGTCGGGCAAAGGCGCGGGCAGGAGCACGACGAGAGCAGCAGAAGCGTCGGGTCGTCGCTGGTCGACGCGGCTGCAGGCGGAGTGGGAGCGCAACGAAACAGGGGCGAAGACGCGGCAGGGCAGGAGCGCGAAGGCGCGGGCTGGTCGGTGAGCGGCTGCAACAGGCGTTGCAGGTGAAGCGGGGCGCAGCAGAGGAAAACTCGGCAGCAGGGGGGCGTCGCTCGGGCGTGCAGAGGAGCAGCAACGTCGCAGGCAGAGGCGGCGACTTCTGGCGTAGGGCGTAGCAGAGCAGCGGTGGCAGAAACACGGCGGTGGAGGTGTGCAGCGCTCGGGCAGTCGCAATTCACCGGTGCGGAGTGTCGAGTGAAGGTCTGCTGCAGTCGGGAGCGGCGGAGAAGCGGCGGTGGTGTGGGTGTAGGAGCGGCAGCAGCAGCTCGGCGGCGCGGGCACGGTCGTCGGAGGCAGCAGGCGGAGGCGTCGGCATAGGGGTGCGGTGGTGCGGCTGGGTGAACGCGATGGCGCAGGTGCGGGCACGGTGGTGTGCCGGTGAGGAGGAGCCGTCGGTCTGCGGGCAGCAAATTCCGGCGAGTGCAGGGGGAAGAGGATGAACAGTAAACGTCCAATCCCCCCTGCCGATAAACTTTTGCTTCTGCCTTTTCCCTTTTTTTAATTTTTACTCTCTCTCCTCCTACCCATCTCTTCGTACACACACTCTCTCTCTCTCTACCTTCTTTTTGACTTTTTCCTCTTTTCCTCTCTCACAGACCGAAGCTCTCTTCTCTTTTTTTCTCCTTTCACTTTTCACTTTTTTTTCCACGAAGAGAAGCCCCCTAAACCGAAGCTTTGCATCCTTTATTTATAAAGGAAATACTCGAGTTTGTTTTTGCAAGTGAAGATTTTCCGACATAATTGCACATATTCACTCAACTTCTCAACAAAAGAGTGACTCCAAAATTACACGGCTGTTGAATTTTTGAATTCAAAATTTTTTTCAAAATTTCCCTCTATAATTAAAGATTATCTTCTATTTCTAAAAGCTAAATTTGAATTAAATGTCAACATCTGGAACAACCTAAACCACATGCATGCCAAACCCAACACATAGATCACATTGAAGATGTAGAATCTACTGTATGAAAATGTGTAGCACTTCAAATTTCGTGAAGTAAGAAAAACAGTTAATTATGAAGAATCAAGAGTCTTGCATTTTTAAATGTCTATTTCCAATATTACGTGACACCTAAGGTCACCCAGCTGGCTTGAGATGGCAACGGCTGAGAGTAACAAACCACCGAAGGCGGCAAGTAACCATGGAAAATAGGCTATTGTAGACTTTTTGAAAGAGTACATCTTCTTGTATTTCTTTGGTATTTTAGGTATGTTTCATGTGGATTAGGAAAACATCTTTCTTCGCTGGCTAATAGTACTGACTGCTGAGGCAATTGCAGAAAAAACAAGCAGATACCTATTATTCCCAAAATGCGGACTTTAAGGGCCTGCATGGTTGCACCTTATTTCTTTCCTGCGAATGTAAAATTTCTCGTTCTTTTGTTCTGGGAACAAAAAAAGAATGTAAACGCGTTTGTGTGCGTTTCTTTTTTTTGTTCTTTTGTTCCTGCGAACAAAAAAGAAAATGTAAACAAAGAAAAAAAAGCTTGTTTCTTGTTTCAAAATGTAAACAAGAAAACACTTCTTTTTTTTTTTTTTTTTTTCTTCTTCTTTTTCTTTCTCTTTTTTTGGCCGGTCGCCGGCCTTGGCCATGGCCGGCGACCGCCGGCGACCGGCCGACGAGGGGCGGCGGCCTCGCCCGGCCACGGCGAGGCTCGCCGCCCCGGCGAGGCCAAGCTCAAGCCGTGGCCGGGCGAGGCTCGGCCTCGCCTTGGCCGGGCGAGCTCGGCCTCGCCGGATCCGGGCGAGCTCGAGCTCGCCCGGCCATGGCGAGGCCGACCTCGCGCCGGCCCGGGCGAGCTCGATCTCGCCCGGATCCGGCGAGGCCGAGCTCGCCCGGCGGCCGGCGAGCCTCGGCCTCGCCCGGCGGTGGCCGGCGAGGCCGCGGCTCGCCGCGGCCGCCGGGCGAGCTCGGCCTCGCCGGATCAAGGCGAGCCGACCTCGCGCCCGCCCGGGCGAGCTCGATCTCGCCCGGATCCGCCTCGAGCTCGCCCGAGGCCGGCGAGGCCGAGCTCGCCCGGCGGCGCGGCGAGGCCGAGCTCGCCCGGCCACCGCGAGCCTCGGCCTCGCCGGCGGTGGCCCGGCGAGGCCGCGCCTCGCCCGCCGCCCAGGCGAGCTCGGCCCTCGCCGGCCGGTCGCCGGCCAAGGCCTTGGCCGGCGACCGGCCAAAAGAAGAAAAAAAAAAATGAAAAAGAAAAAAAAAAAATAAGGAAAAATAAGAAAAAAATAGAAAAAATAAAAGAAATAAAAAAATTATCCAAATTTACCAAACATGTTTCGTTTATTTTTTATTCCCTAACAAGTTTACCAAACGCGTATTTTTGTTCAAAAATTGTTCCCCTAACAAATACTTTTTTCTATTTCGTTCCCTAACAATTTTTAAAAAAAACACAACCAAACGCGCCCTAAAATTATGAAGTTCACACATTATTGTTGCAATTTGTGATACTAAAACTATTTTTTTTAAAAACTGTCAAGTCAACCATTCGCATTCATAAACTTGAAGTCATATTACTTACATCACCATAGAGTTATCCCCCCCTGCATATAATAACGCCCAATGACTAATAATCAAAAGAATGCAGTCTCAATCCAAGCACCTTAACAAACAATAGAACAACATCGATAAAGACCTCGATTAGTCGATGTTCCTAGTGATTGTAGAGAAAAGTACTGCATTTTCTAAAATTCGCACTCCAAAGAAACGAAAACCCCCAATCAAACAAAGAGAAAGCGCGTCTATGGGAACGGAAAATAAGAACTTTAACTAATTATAACTAAACATGTGACTAGACAAAATATCTCAAGAGAAGCACAAAACCACATGCTTTTACACGATAGCTACTGCAAAAAAACTTAAAGGCACGTCGAAGCGAACATCCTACTGCACTACCAAATACACCAACCTTTTCACGGACCCAGCCACCCGCAGCTGGGTGGAGAGATCAAAATGGCCAACGGTGGCGAGAAGCCTATCGAAGATCATCTTCTCCTTCTCTGTCAAATCGATCTTTTCCTTCACTCGCGCCACCGGCGAATTCGTCGACATCGATTTGCGACTCAAGAGCCCTGCCGTTTTAGTCGGGTGTTGCGCCTTAAGAGGACTCCAAACGCCTCCTAAAGCAAGAGAATTGCAACTACGGACGATGCTTCTAGGAATAAGACCTGAACTGTTTTATTCATGGTGGAAACGTCCTCGCTTCAATTCACTCAGTTTTTCACTTCCGTTGCGAGGAGAATTCGGCACTCAGCATGAACATGGCAGCTGCTTCGGAGGCGAAGGCGGGAGTTATAAGAACCGCAACGGCGAAGGCAGAAGAGAGACAGCGACGCGCAGGAACGAAGAGAAGCTGAAAAGCTCTTCTAGACGTCGACGCGCTATAAGAAAGCGATAATGAAATTTAGGGTTAAATACCACGAAAAATTTTAATATACAATTATAATAAATCAGCTAAAACCTCAAATTAATACATTCATGAAAAATTTACCCTTCATTAGTTTCTGTTAAATTGGATTAATATCACAAAAAGTCATAAACTGATACACATGTGACCAACAGTGGGTAAAATCCCAAATTAATATAAATGTCTATTATCACGTGTTATTTAACTCAGCATTTTGACACGGATATTAACGAAGAATAAATTTGTTACAGGTATATAGTTTGGGGTTTTATTATGGTCAAAAAATTAGTTTGGATAATTTATCGCGGGTGAACTAGTTTATGATTTTTCATGATATTAAATCAATTAATAATCTCCTTTGCAATTCTTCAATTTATTTAAATTATACAATTGAATTCTTAGATTTTTAACGTCTACTTGTATGAACTAAGATTTTATATTGTTAAAGTGACCATCTTCTCATTGTCCAAAAAAAAAAGCCAAGACCTAAAATCAACCTTGGTGAAAATTTAATAATCTTATTGATTTTACTTTTACTTCTCCTATTAATCCACAATATGAATTATCATTTAAAAATTAATTGGCATTGACATAATTTAATACCTTTTATAAGATACGCCTCTACTTTATATTTTTCTACATTTATAAATATATAAATATACATAAAAATTATGCATTTAAAGAAAATTATTAGAGATGGACTATAAGAGGAAAATTTAGAAACATAAAAATTTAATACGAAGTAAAAAGTGAGATCGTAAGGAGGGGGAGAGATAGGGATAGATTACATACATTGAACTAGTACATGAGTTCGGCTTAGTGGAAAAGAGTTACAACCAAGGCAAAAAATCGAACCATCGGAATTTTTTTTGTTCAAAGCAAAATTAATCCTAAGAGAGAGTCTAGTCTAGGTGTCTAGGAGCTGAACTTGCTTCAACCAAGCCTCTACTTGGATCCATAATTAGCCCGGATCTTATGCAGTTCCTTGAGTACGTCGGCCACGTCCATCCGATCCCGCGGAAACTCCATCGAACACGCAATTCCAATCCTTAGGATGGAGGCAACACAGGCTCTCATCCTTTCCATGTCATTCTCACTTTCTCCAATAAAAGTGTCTGAATCCACAATCTCCATCACTCGGTCTAGCAAAGCCACCTTGACAAAGTTGTGGAGACTTAAATGGTCCTTGAAAGCCTCTTCCGTGGGTCTCCTCCCAGTTAACATTTCCAATAAAAGAATACCGTAGCTGTACATATCACCTTGTGTAGATATCATATCCCCCATGCCATACTCTAAAAAAGTAAACATCAAGCAATATATGATGAAAATAAATATTTCATCTAAAGGCTAACACAAATAAAACTTAGACAATTAATGAGAAAATTTTCTTACCTGGAGGGACATAGCCTATAGAACCCTTCACTGCCACTGAGCTACTGTGGTCATCAAAGTCCATGGCGTCTATTGTCGCAACGGAGCTAATCGTCGCCAGCCCAAAATCCCCAACTCGTCCCATCATCTCGTTGTCCAAAAGGACATTACTCGGCTTTAGATCTCCATGTACAATCTTTGGGCTGCAAACCTCATGAAGATATTTGATCACGGAAGCTACGTCAATGGCAATATCTAACCTTTGCATTAGTCTCAAATGTCTTGGTTTTCCATGTTCATGTTCATGCTCAACATCCTTGTTGTTTCCTTGATGTATCCAATTCTCTAAGCTCCCATTGGCCATGTATTCATACAATAGAGCTTTGAAATCATTGCCTTGATAGTCCACACTTGAGCACACATTTAATATTTTCACGAGATTTCGATGTCGAATGGCCCCTAACGTTCGACATTCCGAGACGAAGCTTTTCGAAGCACCTTTGTGGCCCAAGTTGAGCACTTTAACTGCCACCCAGCCACCTTCCCGTGTGGTTGCTTTATAGACAGTACCATATCTCCCTTTACCGATCACATTGACCTCAGAGAATTCGTCTGAGGCTCTAAAGAGCTCCTCATAAGAGACCATCGAAAATTTGTTTCCAAATGGAAATTCAGTCGAAGAGGAATTCTTTTTCGACGTCGTTATCTGATACCATAAGATGAACAGGTAAAGACACAGAACGAAATATGACAAGACGGCCACCACATATGTCAATGTCCATGGACTAAACTTATAAAACACCTCACATCAATGGGATGATAAGGAAAAAAAAACGGGTGTTCAAAATGAATCAGCTCTTCATAAAGCTCTCGCGTTCCTGCCACCTTTTTTGCTAATGAACTCACATAACCGGCATGGCAAGGTGTCGAGACTTGCCGCACGTGTGTTTCCATAATTAACTAATACACCACATCTTCTCCATGCGTGGTATTCGGCGTACGCCACCGGATCATTCGCGAGGGACTTCACGAAAGTTGCCAATTCCTCCATGGAGCTAAACTTGTTCCCGTCTATGATCGAATGCCGAGGGACAAAGTCCATGACGTTGGGGGCACCGAAATAGATGGGGACCACCCCGGCGTCCAGAGCATAAAATAGCTTCTCCGTCAACGTAACTTTCCGTCCAAGTGTTCTCGATTGCGAGAACAAACTTATAATGAGACATGGCGCAGTGCAAATGGTCCCACCATTTTGGAGTGACACTGACATCGCTGGCACACTCGGTATAGAAAGAAAGTGCCTTGTCGAGACCGCCGACATTATTCAAGCACTTGCCAAATGAATGGTGAGGCAGAGGAGCTTTTTTGCAAGTTCGTTCCTTTGAGGAAGGCAACGAGAGGAAGACCAATAAACCAGCGTCTCCTGGGGTGCAAAAAGCAAAGTCTCTTTTAGATTGAACTAAATAAGAAATGAAGACCTTCAAAAGCATATGCGTTTCCATTAGTCAAAATACACCTTTTTACACGGCAAAATCCAACCCGATACGCAAGTTTAAGCCATACCAAGAGTTGGACTTTAAAAGTACTGCAAATTGGCCGCACCAAAGGGGAGGATTTTGATGGCTACCCAGTGGCATCTTGGAAAGCCATGCCGCAAAGAATTCCATTAGTCAAAATACACCTTTTTACACGGCGAAATCCAACCCGATACGCAAGTTTAACCCATACCAAGAGTTGGACTTTAAAAGTACTGCAAATTGGCCGCACCAAAGGGTAGGATTTGATGGCTACCCAGTGGCATCTTGGAAAACCATGCCGCAAAGAAAGGAAATCAAAGAACGAACGAGGTCCTTGATTTTTGGCTGTTTTAAAGAGAGCTCCTAATTGGTCGCGAACAAAGTGTATGTTTGTGCTGTAAATTTTTCACATCCAAAATGAATTATATATTTGTTAATACCATGGTTTAGGTTTACTTTAGGCATGGTAAACATGTGAGCATATTGAGTTATTGTAACTCGATTCTTCATTATAGCAGATTTTTCTTCTAATTCTTCCCGTTGGTATAAGAACCGACACTCGAACGAATCACGAAAATCTTTAGGTCTTTTATTATTCCTCATTTATTTTTTTGATGATTTTACATTCACTTAATTACAAAATCATATTTTTTACGAGAAAGTTTACTTCTCATCCGATATAGCCACTCCATGAGTCCGAAACCATCAGTTTTTAACATTATAGGCGTGAATTACTCTTCAGAGAAATGGTCAGTTGTGGACCCAATCCAACAAACCAACCTATAGCACTCTTCTGGCAATGTCGATTCATGTCCATGAGGTAGACTGAAGACAATTCAAAACAATTGCAACTCATAGATGTAAGCAATAGCTTTATCTGGTTCATTGCTAGATATCATCAGATCAACCTGCCATACCGGAGAAGGGGAAAAACATTGATCCCATCTCATCAATGAGAAGTAAAATTCAAACGGAACATACAAATCATATACAGAAGTTAGAGAGAAAAGATAAAGGCCACATATACAAGACTTCCACCAAAAAAACATTTATATGAGATAAAGCAGCCAATAGAGGAATGTTATAGACGCATACTTCTGTCTCAATGCGCTCTCTACTAATTTTAGCTGCAAGTGCATCTTTGACATCATTGAATGCGGCAGCTCTCTTAAGCTCTTCATCCAACGAAAATGTGAACCTTGCGCCTGAAATGAACATGGAGGCACAAGAATGACCAAACAACAGTAAAATAGCAGAAAGCTCCTCTTTGATCTTGCAAAACTCTTGTACAAATTAAATAAAAATGAGCATCCTCATTACAAGGCAGGAGATTGAAAAAAAAAAAAGAAAAAGCTTCTTTGCAGGATGAGCTGCGAAAACGCAAGGTTTACAAAGCTCATCTAAGAATAAAATCATTAAGCATTCCCGATTCAGGGATTGCGAGGATGCAAGAGGATCCAAGAGTCTTCAAAAGAAAAGAATCATACATTAAGTACAAACGGTAGGCTCATGGTTCAAGCTCACTCCATTGTAGGTATGTCTTTCATGCAATCATTACTTTCTTGATCAAAACCTTTTACCTACCTATGCAGTCACATGTTACCCACGTAATACATTCATTTGTACAGGAAAAGGATGAGACTAGAAGGAAGACAGCATATGGTGCATGCACCTGTATTTAAACTGTCACGTGCAACTCTTAACTCAATTTCATGCAACTTGTCCAAAGGCGACAAGCTATGGCATTGACGAGACTAGAAGGAAGACTGCATTTGGTGCATGCGTGTGTACTCAAGACTGTCAAATGCAACTCTTACACAATTTCATGCAATTAGTCCAAAGCCAACAAGCTATGGCATTGACGAATAGATAATAAAACTTCCCATGTTTTATACAAGATACATCCATTTGTTCTACTGAAAAACAAACAGCAATGGGTTGTATTATAAATGGTCTCAGGCACACCGAATAAGAATATCCAGAACTAAATAAACACACGAAACAAAAGCCCAACAGAATTTAAATAAAACAGCACCAAAGCAAACAGCACGAAGAACACGCAAAGGATCATCCAGAAGCGTTTCCGTTGGGTCACAATTTTTCCTGATTTAAGATCATCAGTCCCTGTAGAGTGAACGAAAATTCAAAAAGCAGAAATATTAATATAGTATAATTCCCCAAGAAGGTCTTACAAAAAGAAAATCAAGTCAAAAAATCTATTCTAACCTCTCCCAGTTAAATCTTCAACTGAACTGGTCTTGATATTGTTAAACATGCTGTCAGATAAAAAATTTAGGTCATCAAACAACTGGACCAACATAGAGAGGAACCATACAAATAAGAGTAGCAAGCTGTTTGAGGTACAGAAGCAGATTGAAATAAACAAACTTCATATTCTAAACATACAAAGAGGCAACTCTTATCTGGATGACTGGTAATGTCTAAAATAGAGATTGGATTAACATACAAATTTCACAAATTAACGAAAGGCATGTGATGCTAAACCACTTTATTAGCTATTAAAAAAAAAGTATCCAAATAAAGATTTGAAAGACTGTACATTCCATGACTTCTTGCCAGCTGACCAGAAAATCAAAACGATCAGCAATTCCTCTTTAATTGTCATCTAGCTAATTGGCATTAGATGATCAACAGGCAGTAAGTTTCAAGCTACATATACTTCGCGGAAGAGCAGACTATGTCCACTATTAGTAACCGGAAATAAGGTTGGATAGGGTAACAGAAAAATTTGTTATGTATCAATTATAGAGTAATAGAATGATTTGATGCATTCAAAATATATTTAACTAACAGGTGTAAGATCAAATACCGCCTAAAAGTAACCAATGAATTGTTTTGAGATAAACAGAATCTGATGCAATTAACATTTTGATTCAAGAGCAATTTATCAGTTACATAAAGCAGAAGAGACACCTGTCTATAGTTAAATCCCTTCTGTAAGCATCCTCTTCTGCAGCGCCAAAATCCGGTAAGAGAAGTCAAATTGAACGACCATTCACAAAAGTAACAACCAAGAAACTAGCAAGATTTTTGGGTCATAAATAGTTGAACAAGAGCGCAACCACATCGGAAGCACCAGTGCATGGAGAGAGAGGACAAAGCAATAAATAGACAAAAAATTTGCTCCAAGCATTGACAATCTAAAAGAAAACACTGTGCTAATGTCACAAATGAATGGCCATGGACACAAAATGTAAAAGGCCGTGAGCTCATTGCATTTAGCTTTCATGATGAATTTTAGGCCCTCTTATCTATGATGATATACTCGACACTTCCAAGAAAACAATGTTTGTTCAACAAGTCTCTCAAGTGAATTAGCAGAAGAAAGAAAAATAGTTTAGAAGAAAATTCCTGGACCAAGACTGTTCAAGAATAGACATGTGATCGTCAGAGTTCAAGTCACTTTACTGTTGATTATGAGCTACATTCTTGTCATTTGTACACTTGCATTCTTAAGTATGAGTACCACCATGAAGCATGCAAGCGGCTGCCCTGTTGATACAACCTAAATAATTTGCTTGTCTTTCTTCCCCTAAAAAAGAAAGTTCACGAAAGAGCTAAAAACTATTTTTGCTATTTACTGGAAATGATGCCGTCTAGTAAGCCCTGACTAAACAAGATAATAAGATACAGGTGGAAAGAAAACTTATGACGGATGAATCGACAGCTGTACTACTGCATAACATCTGGGTGGGAAAGTGGCTATTCTCACTGTACTTTTCAGACCTTGAGTTCACAAAATCTATGCATATATCATAGAGGCCATCCTCGCTGTTTCCAGATGTTTCGACTGGTCTGATTTGCTGCAAAATACCCATTCAGAATGGAGACAGCATCTGCCACAATAATATACCACAACCTAATTCAATCAAACAACATGAGCAAATATTCATGTATAAGAAGTTCCAAATTCAACTACACCGACAAAACCATATTTCATGACTAACATACAAAAACAAGTTAAGAGAGAATTACGGGAGACCAAAAAGAAAAGCCCTTCCACATAGCTCATGAAGACAGTAGACCTACCAGATAATAAGACCGAAAAAAAAAGGTCAAGGGGCAAAAAATGGAGCAGAAAAGGGGTATTCTCAAAAGTACATACTTCATCCTGCATACACTCCATATTCCACTTAAAGTGAACCATTGGTTCTTCACTTAATCATATTTTGAAGCCCATGGAGAGATAAACATAAGAGGGCCAATTAATCTCGATATGAAAAAGATTTTGCAAGTGTCGATTCCCTCCAGAAAGGCTTTATCTCTTGGGAAACTGCTTTACTAATCATGAGGTAACGACAGTCTTTCTTTGGAGGGATATAGAGTTTGTAAGATACGCAAGAGATAGGCAATTGGAACCCTTCTTTGACTTATTTGATTTACTTAATAGTTTTCGGATTGAGTTTTGAGGTCAGTGAAAAGCAGTGTGACCACACGGATAGAAATGGATTGTTTCCAGTGAAACTTGCTAAAAGCGACAAAGGTCTTGCACGACCTAAACCACATGTGTGCCAACCCTAACACATAGATCGCATTCAAGATGTAGAATCCACTGAATATAAATGTCTAGCACTTCAAATTTTGTGAAGTAAAAGAAACAGCTAATCGTGAAGAATCAAGAGTCTCGCATCTTCAAAAGAGCAATCTCTATGCCTTCAAAACTCTCTTTTAATCCTCTTCCTTCACACTTAGCTAGCATTGCTTGATCCCAAGGTCTTAGTTATTTGACTAGGTATTGTGGACCTATTCCTCTTTGTTTTATACTCTAGTGAACACTCCTTTCCAGTCTTTCTTTTTTTTTTTCTTTTTTTTCAGTGACAAGGGAATCACCATGTAAGAAATGGAAAGCACAATAAACAAATAACCACCCGCTCACATTATAAACTTCCGGTGCAGAATAAATAATTGACCAACACTCACACATAAACTTCAAGTCAAATCATACATTCACACATTAAAATATGGAAAGCTAATATTTGAAGGCAAAAGGCAAGTACAAAACTCAAAGTACCTTGGGATAACAACCAGACCTTGTGCCTCTTCCCCTGTTGACGCCAAATATTGGGTAACCTTATCCACGAATGTACTACTGAACATGTCATCAATTGCAATATCGATATCACAACAGTCTTTCCCTAGAAGCTGTAAAGATGAGATGACGTGAGTTTGCTCATCATCTTCTTCAAAGAATAGGTTTAACACAATAATTTCACCATTTTTCACAATGTCATTCACATCGATTCAAGTATAATAATTGAATCCTTTCTCTTCAAATCATTCCAGCTTGAATGTGACAAATGATTCTGAGCGAAAAATTATGCTAAAAATGACAGACATTAAATCATTCATGACAGTTTGAAAGCATCCTGGGGGCTTTCTCGGAACATATAATCATTCTCTACTCAAATAATAACACCCAATGACCAAATAGTCAAAAGAATGCAGTCTCAATCCCAGCACCTTCACAAACAATAGAACCGCAACGATAAAGATCTCGATTAGTTGATGCTCCTACACTGCAATTTTCGAAATTCACACACCGAAGGAACAAAAACCCCAGTCAAACAAAGACAATACACGTCTTATAGGGAGGGAAAAGCAAGAACTTGAACTGGATATAACTAAACACGTAATCGGAGAAAAAATATCTCAAAAGAAGCACAAAACAACATGCTTATGCACAATTAGTACCGCTAAAGAACTTAAACGCACATCGAAGCGAACGCTCTACTGCGCTTGCCAGTTTACCAACCTTATCACGAACCTAGCCGCCAGCGACCCGCAGCTAGGTAGAGAGACCAAATTGGCGAACGGTGGCGAGAAGCCGATCAAAGATCATCTTCTCCTTCTCTGTCAAATCTATCTTTATCTTCACTCGCACCACCGGCGAATCCGTCGACATCGATTTGCGGCTCCAGAGCCCTGCTGTTTTAGTCAGGTTTCGCGCCTCAAACACCTTTTAAAGCAAGGCAATCGCCACTACCGTTGTTAGACGAATTCGGCACTCGCGGGGGGCTTGCTTCTGCAGGGTAAAGCCGAATTCCTTTTCCCTTCACAATCGAGTATCGTCGCAACTCTAATAAGCCCAATCAAAGTTTCAATTTTTCACGAGTGCACTGCATGATGCTATGGATTAATTTTATATATTTAACGACCACCGAGTCACAGATCCGGACATGAAAAAATTGAAAGAAAATACAGCGACTGATACCTTTTCGTGATGGTAATCCTAAAATTAATACTCTCACTTTTAGTTCTTCAACCTATTTAAATTGTACAAGTGACTTCTCCCATTTTTAACATCTAAGTGTATCGCCTGAGATTTTCTATTGTTAGAATGACCATCTTCCCATTGTAAAAATAGAAAATAAAAATAGCCTACCCACCAAAATCGGGTATTTTCCCCATTACAGAAATTTGATAAATTATCAACGGTTTTCCTTCTTTAATTTGATCTTAACTTTTTACAGTGTTGAAAAAGATAAATTGATTGCTAGTTTTCTAACTTATTCTTTTTAATTTTCCTTTTTAACTTTTCTTTTAACTTTCTTCAAGGTCCGATGAAAAGTTATTCATTAGATAGTTATTATTGAAGCATGTTTTTGTCTCTATACATAGTTCCATGTATTGTTCGATGACTATAAAGATTCAAAGTTACCAATTTTTGTTAACACTCTTATCTATATAATTTGCCAAAATTTTTCAGAATTAACATATTTGATTATTTATCAGCGTATTAATTCTGCACAATTACCCGAGTCTCCATTTAGGTTAATTTAACAAGGGTCTTATTATGTCAACTCAGTTTATAAATTCATGTTGATCTTGATAAAGCATGCCGGCATGGCAATTTTAATTTATACTATGCTACCGGCCTGGAATAAGCATACACCATTTTGTACAAAAGTAGACAAGTTAGATTCTCGTCGTGTTATGCATGTGTCGGCATCTTGTCATAAACATTTTTGGGGGTGAAGCTGCCTTCACTGCCGTGTACACTATCAACCATCTTCCTTCACCGGTTTTGTAGAACAAATCTCCTTTCAAACTCTTGCACAACACTCCCCCTAGTTATACTCCTCTCGAACTTATTCGTTGCGCGTGCTTTTCCCTTCTTCGACCTCGGGAATGCACCGAACTTGAGCCGGCGTGCACGACTTTGTTGTTTCCTTGGACCTAGTATTGAACATGAGGGAATAGATGTTGGAATCCTCTCTCTAATCACCTTCAAGTCTCTGGTCATGTTCTTTTTTAAGAACACGCCCTTTCTTCAACTTCCATATCTTATTTTATTAATCTCGATATTGAGTTCCTTCTAAAGATAACCCAACTCAGGTTCTTCGGGGCTCAAGGAAGTTCCCACAGACTTACCGCCACGCCTTTGGCTCGAGTCTCCCTCATTTGTGGATTCGAATATTGAGAACAACTGTTACTTTACTCGATAACATATTTCTCGAGGAACTGTTGAACTTGTCCGTGTTCATTCTGATGTTCAGACAGGGTATGATCTTACAAAGGCTCCTTTTTTTGCTTGATTTTCAAGTTTCCAAACTCCAGCTGATTTCCTTAGAACAACCTTGAGTTTGAGGGGAAATATTATGATATTATCAAAATATTCAGAGATTTCATCGGAATGACGGAGTATTGTATTGCAATTAAAAGGCAATAGAACAATATTTGACGGAAAGGAAGTAATCTAATCAGAAAACTATTTACCTAGGCACATAAGCAAAATTACATAGTCAACTTTAATTTCATCAATTCTGACGGAATCTCAAAATAATTTGATAATATTCTGATAATGATGGTATGAGATCATCCGCATCAATCGTCAATTAAATCTCTCTTTTTGTGACGAAAGGCACGCGGGTACTCACATTATCTAATGTTAAAATACTTAAGATTAATAGAAATTATTTAAAATTTATTAGAGAACTTATAGAGGAAAAATTAGAAACAGAAAATCCAGATAAAGAAAATGGTGAGATCGTAGAGAAGGGGGGAGAAAGAGATGAAGATGGAGTACTTAAATTGAACCATCCGAATTTTTCTCGTTCAAAGCTAAATAGATCCTAAGACATTGAAGTAGCATAAGTGCTTGCATGCTGAACTTGCTTCAACCAGACCTCTGCTCGGCTCTATAACTAGCCCTGATCTTATGCAGTTCCTTGAGTGCTTCGCCCATGTCCATCCGATCCCGCGGCGACTCTATTGAACATGCAACTCCAATCCTTAGAACGGAAGCAATGCAATCTCCCATCCTCTCAATGTCGTTCTCGTTTTCTCCGTTAAAAATGGTCGAGTCCATAATCTCCATCACTCGGTTTGGCATATTCACCTTGACAGTGGTGTGGAGATTCAAATGGTCCTTGAAAGCCTCTTCTGTGGGTCTCCTTCCAGTGAACATCTCCAATAGAAGAATGCCGAAACTGTACACATCCCCTTGTGTTGATGCCATGTCCCCAGTGCCATACTCTAAAATAGTGCACATTAAGCAATATGCAACGAAAATCCAATTTTCACCTCAAGGCCAACGCAAATAAAACTTAGACAATTAATGAGAAAATTTACGTACCCAGAGGGACATAGCCTACGGAACCCCTCACTGCCACTGAGCTACTGCAGTTGTCAATGTCCACGGCCTCTGTTATTGCGGCAGAACTGATCTTCGCCAGCCCAAAATCCCCAAGTCGTCCCATCATCTCGTTGTCCAGAAGGACATTACTCGGCTTCAAATCTCCGTGTACAATCTTTGGGCTGCAATCCTCGTGAAGATATTCGATCGCAGAAGCTATGCCAATGGCAATGTCTAACCTCTGCATTAGTCCCAAATGTCTTGGTTTTCCATGTTCATGTTCATGCTCAACATCATCTTCGTTTCCCTGGTGTATCCAATTCTCTAAGCTCCCATTAACCATGTATTCGTATAATAGAGCTTTGAAATCGTTGCCATGATAGTCCACGCTTGAGCACACGTTCAATATCTTTACGAGATTTCGATGTCTTATGGCCCCTAAGGTTCGACATTCCGAGACGAAGCTCTTCAAAGCACTTTTGTGACCCAAGTTGAGCACTTTAACTGCCACCCAGCCACCTTCCTGTGTAGTTCCTTTATAGACAGTACCATATCTCCCTTTACCAATCACATTGTTTTTAGAGAATCCGTCTGTGGCTTTAAAGAGTTCCCCATAAGAGACCCTCAAAAATTGGTGTTCAAACGGCAATTCAGGTGAAGAGATATTTTCTTTTGACTTCTTTCTCCGGTATTGAATTATAGAGAAGCAAAGACACATAATGAAGCCTGACAAGATGGCCGCCACTGTGGCGATTACTCTAACCTTTTTGGTCCAAAATGGTTTAGAGGTACTCGATTTGCAAGAAGGAAGGTTTAGTTCTGCAATACCTCCACAAAGATTCATATTTTCAAAGACAGATACTGCACTAGCATTGAGAAATACTCCTTGCTTTGGAACTTCTCCTTCAAGCCTATTTGAAGATAGATTCAAGTACATTAGATCCATATGTTGAGCGAGAAAATTTGGGATTTCACCAGATAAGTCGTTATGGGAAACGTCCAACTTTTGTAAGCCTCTCAATGTGCCTAAAGCTAGAGGAATTTCGCCATGAAAGGAATTGACAGCTAAGCTGAGCCGCCCCAATAGCAAGCACTTGCTGAGGGAGCTAGGAATTAGTCCCGTCAGCTTATTGTAAGACAAATCCAATTCGACAAGATTGGTCAAGGACCCAACTTGAGACGGAAGAGATCCACTCAACTGGTTATGCGCCAAGCTAAAGATAATTGAAATGGTAGAAAGGCCAAGAACCTCCCTCGGGATTGAACCGCTCAAATTATTATTGGAAAGCTCGAGCTCAATTAGCTGCTTGCAGTTACCAAGACTCTGCGGTATTTCCCCGTAAAAGTCGTTGAACTGCAAGTAAAGGCGATTCAATAATGTCAAATTGCCAATCGATGACGGAATCTCTCCTGTTAGCATGTTTCTGCTTAAGTACAATTCGTGCAAGTTATGGAGTGCTCCAATAGAAGAAGGAACACGACCACCAAGCGAATTGTTTAATAAGCCAAGAAAGGACAAGTTGAAGAGATTGCCAATTCCTGGAGGAATGCTTCCATAAATTGGGTTGTGCGACATAGAAATTACTCTCACACTATTGGAAAGATTGCCGATGGATTTCGACAATGGACCTTCAAGAAAATTGCGTTCCACCTCAATAATTTCCAACCTTGAACAATTAGTCAATGAGGTAATGAAATTAAAGTCATCTCGCAACTGGTTAGAAGCAAGGAGCAATACTTCCAAAGCTTTTAGCCTCCCAAGATTTGCAGGCATCGATTCCTGAAAATTGTTATTTTGAAAGTTGATGTACTGAAGGTTAGAGGCATTCGATAAAGATGGAGGTATAACGCCAGTAAACAAGTTACTCTTAAAATTAAGAAGAGTGAGAGAAGGAAAAGTATTGCCAATATAAGGGGGGATGCTCCCCCTCAATTGATTGTCACCGATGCTGAAATAAATAAAGCTGGAGATGTTGAAGATTGCTGGAGGGATCTTGATGAGTTGGTTAAACGCCAATTGAAAATACATCAAACCAGGAAGCTTGGACAATGTCTCAGGAATCTCTCCTTGCAACCCATTAAATGCGACGGAAAGAATGGAAAGTTGGGAGAGATTTCCAATAGAATGAGGAATAGATCCTATAAGATTGTTTTTAGACAAACTAAAAACTTGAAGCTTTGACAAAGAGCCAAGCTCATCAGGAATTTTGCCCACGAGTTGGTTATCGATGAGACTCAAATTCTTAAGGTTTGAGCATTGAGAAAGATTGGTGGGCATCGGTCCGCCGAAAGAGTTGTTACTAAGAATGAGATAGTGAAGGCGAAACAAGTGGCCAATGCTTTGTGGAATTTCGCCACGAAAACTATTGTTCGGTAGAACAAGGCTTCTCAGGAAAGAGAGGTTTCCGACATGCGGTGATAGAAGACCACCCAAGCCTTTCGACCTCAGGACAAGGGACACGACCCTTTCAGGATGTCGTCCACCGCATACAACACCTTGCCACTTACAATGATGAGAAGAGTCATTCCACGAGCTTAGGACTCCAAGCGGATCCTCATCCACACTGTCTCTGAGGGAGATTAAAGCGAGCCGATCCGTCTTATTGGTTTGCATTGCTAAACTCATCCATAATGGGAGATAGGCATAGAAAAACAAGAACATAATCGCCATAAGCTTTTCCATTGGGGGTGGATTCTATGTTTTAACAAGTCGCAATTGAATCCAGATTGAACTAAATAAGAAATGAAGACCATCAAAAGCATATACTTTTCCATTGATCAAGACACCTCCATCAAAAGCATATACTTTTCCATTGATCAAGACACCTTCTTACACGGCGAAACCCAACCCGGTTGGATAAGTATGCAAGTTTGACTTGGACCAAGAGTTGGACTTTAAAAGTAATGCAAATTGGCTGAACCGAAGAAAGGGGCATGCACATTTGGTTGCGGGCAAAGCGTGTAATTTGTGTCTTGAGTTTTTTACGTCCAAAATGAGTTGTTTATTTTTTAATACCTTGGGTTTGGGTTTAATTTAGGCATGATAAACACCCGAGTGTGTTGAGTGATTGTAACTTCAACTTGCCGATTATAGTAGATTTTTTATATTGACTCTTCCCATGGAAGTGGATACCGACACTCGGTTTCAAAATCACATAAATCTTTAGGGTTTTATTGTTCCCCATCTATTTATTAGGTGATTTCACATTAAATTTACATAAATCTTTGGAGTCCTTTATTAGTCCTCGTTTGTTTCTTCAGTGATCTCACATTGATCTAATGGCAAGATCTTGATTAGCTTCTATGTTAGTTAATTTTACAAAAATGTTTACTTCTCATCTAATATATTGTCACTTAGTGGGTCCTAAACCATAGGTTTTCGACATTATAGGTGTGAATTGCTTTTTGAGAAAGGGTTAATCAAGAACCCAAAGGAAGTGCTCATGAAATTGAAGAGCTATCGATTTGGGTAATTAACAGATGGCAATTCAAATGAAATGGTGGATGCCTATTGCGGTCTTTCGTCTCATGTGATTTGCTCTTTAAGAAAGGGTGAGTGGTGAACCCATCGGAAGATCATTGCTTAACTTTCAATTCCCTCTGACCATCAAATGTGTGAATAACCCGTCTTGAAAGGTCTTCAACTCAAGAAAGGGATGAGTTATCGATAACAGGGATGAGTTATCGATAACACATGGCAGATCGGATCTTGCTTTAGAAAAAGAAGAGGAGATGAAGAAATAACAAGTGGATGTCTACCACGAATCTTTCGTCTCGTGTGAATTGTTCTTTGAGAAAGGGTTAGTTGCGAAGCCAAAGGAAGACTACTGCCAGTGAAATAATTTAAGTAGAGTGATTATTACCAGCAACCAAAAACGATCAAGACAAACAGTGACACAAATGGGACATGAAGAATCTATAAATGTAAAAGCATGAACCATCCGACTAGGAATAAAAACAATCTGCCACAGAAATTGATGCAGTTAAACTTGAGGATTTCACGAATAACTGTTTCCTATTCCACAACAAATGTCTAGACAGCAGGGCAATTTCTTCTCGCCTTTTATTGGGGGACCTAAATATCACAACATGGCAAACTGATTTAAAAAAAAAAAAAAAAGTCAAAGATTTCATGAGAAAAGAGTCGAAAGCAATAGGGAAAAACGATTTGCAATAGCTAGAACCGCCTATTCTCTTTGCCTAGGTTCACATATCAGCATTTCAATCATATATGCACATATAGATGGATGGGATCAAAAAAGAGTTTAGCAGGCACAAAGATGAGGCCCGGTGGTTTTTATGGACCGAAGCAAAGTAAAAAGAGCTAGAACGGCCACCGCATTACATGAAAATAGGATATGATTGAGTATTTCCAAGAAAATTGGTAAGCTCCAATTGTGCAAAATTGGAGCTGAACCGAACGAAAACAAGCTTCAAGGGACGGCTTCCATGTGCTTATTTGGCTTATTTCAAGCTCAATTGCAATGTCCATGTGTCTTAAAAAGAAAGGATAAATCTTTATTTTGAACCCATCCATATTGGGAGTTGGGCATAGAAAAACAGCAACATATTCACCATATGCTTTTCCAATTCTGACCGGATTCTGTGTCCTAACAAGTTGAAAGCAAAGTCTCTTCCAAATTGCATTGAATAAGAAATGAAGACCTTAAAAAGCATATGCGTTTCCACTGATCAAAAGACACCTTCTTACACGGCAAGACCCAACCCAATTGGATAAATTTGCAAGTTTAAACAAGACCAAGACCAAGATTTGGACTCTAAAAGACACCTTCTTTACGAAAGACACCTTCTTTGCGCTGGATTGCTATGGTTCATGAGAAGCACTCGACCAAAAAAAAAAGATAAATCTTTATTTTGAACTCATCCATACTGGGAGTTGGGCATAGAAAAATAGTAACATAATCACCATATGCTTTTCCAGTCGTGACTGGGTTCTATGTCCTAACAAGTTGCAAGCTAAGTCTCTTCCGGATTGAATTGATTAAGAAATGAAGACCTTCAAAAGCAGATGCCTTTCCATTGATAAAAAGACACCCTCTTACACGGCGAAACCCAACCCGATTGGACAAATTTGCAAGTTTAACCAAGACCAAGACCAAGAGTCGGACTCTAAAAGTACTGCAAATTGGCCAAACCAAAGAAAGGGGCATTCACATACTTGTCTAATTTTATATTCACAACAGCTGGAAAGCCCTGCCGTGAAGAAAAGAAATCAAGAGCAAATGAGGTCCTTGATTTTCGGCTGCTTCAAATAGAGCTCCTATTTGGTCGCGATCAAAGCGTGTAATTTGTGCTTTGAGTTATTTACATCTAAAATGAGTTGTTTATTTGTTAATACCCCGAGTTTGGCTTTAATTTAGATATGCGAAACGCTCAAGCAAGTTAAGCAATTGTAACTCCGATTCTCCGATTATAGTAAATTTTTGCTATTGGCTCTCCTCATGAATGTAGCTACCGACACAAAGAATGAATCGAGTAAATTTTCGGGGTCCTTTATTGTTCCTCATATATTTCTTCATTGACTTCGCATTCAATTCACGTAAATCTTTGGGGTCCTTTATTGTTTCTCATTTATTTCTTCGTTGATTTCACTTTCGATCCACATAAATTAGGGTCCTTTATTATTCCTCGTATATTTCTCCGGTGATTGCACAATGACTTAACAGCAAGATCTTGATTAGCTTCCACATTCATTAATTTTACAACAAGGTTTACTTTTCATATGATATATAGTCACTTCATGGGTCGTAAACAATCGGTTTTCAACATTATAGGTGTGAATTGCTTTTTGAGAAAGGGTCAATTTTGAACCCAAAGGAATTGCTCAGGAAAAGAAAGAGCTATCGATTTGGGGGCTTAACGGATGGCAAATCATATCTTGCTTTAGAGAAAGAAGAGAAGAGACGAAGAAAGAACGGGCCGATGCCTACCGTGGGTCTTTTGACTCATGTCAATTGCGCTTCAAGAAATGGTCAGTTGTGAACCCAAAGGAAGACCATTGCTTAGCTTTCAATTCCCTCTTACCATCAAATGAAATGTGAATAACCCATCTTGAAAGGTCTTCTGCTCAAGAAAGGGAAGAGCTATCAATTTAGTGGATTAATAGATGGCGAATCAAATCTTGCTTTAGAAAAACGAGAGAAAAGACGAAGAAATAACATGTGGATGCCTATTGAACGTCTTTTGTCTCGTGCGAATTGCTCTTTCAAAAGGGGTCAGTTGTGAACCCAAAGGAAAACCACTACTTAACTTTCAATTCCCTCTTACCATCAAATGAAATGTGAATAACCTATCGTGAAAGATGTTCTGCTTAAGAAAGGGAAGAGCTATCGATTTGGCACATTAACATATGCCAATCAGATCTTGCTTAGAAAAAGAAGAGAAGAGACAACAAAAAAAAAAAAGAACAAGTAGATGCCTACCGAGTCGTTTCATCTCGTTCCAAATAAAAAAGGGGATGATTTCTCGTGATAGTAACCATCTAAAGTGTAATAAGAATTTCACAATATGGTCTTTGAATCTTTCGACATTTTCATGTAGTCTAGAAATTACATTTAAACATTTATCAATAGTTCAAGAACCACATTAAATAAATTAAAAGTTTAGGACAATACCGTATATTGAATCAAAATTTTTAGAGACCACATTGCGCAAATTAAAAATTCATTGACAAGATTACATATTTGACCAAAGTTAAGAGTTCATTTGTACTATTATCTTGTACTCATAACAATTAGATGTATGCAAGTGTTGTCTACCGACAAGGCAACAACTTCCCAGAAGAATAGAGTAAAAGTCCCAAAACCCTAAAAAAGTTGTTTTTACTATTTCTCAGCATCGATAGTAATACTTGGAGTAGCATATATTAAGCATCTAATTGTTACTGTAGATCCTACTCCAATCAATGAGAGCACTTATAAGAAAGATCTCGCATAAGGGCGTGTCTAAATAGACCTTTCACCTTTTTTACCTTTTGCATAATTAAAATTTTGCGGTTAACGTGTTTTAAATGTTTTTATCTCCAAACATCTAAAACTTTCACAACAAGTAATATATTATCACCTAGATTCACATACAATTTGTTTCGTAGTTTTTTTAAAAAGAATTGGATAGTATTTTAAATTTGATGGAACTATTAAAAAAAGTATTTATTACTCTTTACTTGACCCTAAACAAATAAGGCCTAAGTCAACAGGAAAGAAATAGCAATAAGCTTCGGTAGTGTAATATAAACTACGTTCCTCTTTGAACCTTTTAATTTCTAGGTAAACTTTAAAAACTTAGGTGGAGTACTAAAAATGCACTAAATGTTCTCAAACTACTTATTAATAGCTGTTTAGTGGAAAATTGGGCCCAGTAAAAGATGGAATTCTTTCAATTGTTTCGCACCATCAACCCATAAAAGTAGATGTACATGATATGAATGTACAACCCATTGAGAGAACAGAATACATCTCCACATAAACGCGAACTCCCCCTCCTTACCGTCCGTGCAACTCTCACCGCATACGGCTAGAACCCCCCTCAGTGCGACCGTCACTACATACGGCTCAAACCCCTCTTATTACCATCCGTGCGACTCTCACCACATACGCGTCACATGAAGACTCCTAAATCCATCCTAAGCCTTTTCACAAGATTGGAGAGAAGTCCAAACACAAAGATCATGACGACTTTGTATTCATTAATATGACTTTGTTAGTGGCCTGTTTACATCAATGTCTAATCTACCGTCTCCTCGTATATCCATCTCTCTTTATATATGTCAATGTCCATGGACTAAACTTATAAAACACCGCACATCAATGGGATGATAAGGATAAAAAAAAACGGGTGTTCAAATTGAATCAGCTCTTCATAAAGCTCTCGCGTTCCTGCCACCTTTTTTGCTAATGAACTCACATAACCGGCACGGCAAGGTATCGAGACTTGCCGCACGTGTGTTTCCATAATTACCTAATACACCACATCTTCTCCATGCGTGGTATTCGGCATACGCCACCGGATCATTCGCGAGGGACTTCACGAAAGTTGCCAATTCCTCCATGGAGCTAAACTTGTTCCCGTCTATGATCGAATGCGGAGGGACAAAGTCCATGACGTTGGGGGCACCGAAATAGATGGGAACCGCCCCGGCGTCCAGAGCATAAAATAGCTTCTCCGTCACGTAACTTTCCGTCCAAGTGTTCTCGATTGCGAGAACAAACTTATAATGAGAAATGGCGCAGTGCAAATGGTCCCACCATTTTGGAGTGACACTGACATCGCTGGCACACTCGGGATAGAAAGAAAGTGCCTTGTCGAGACCGCCGACATTATTCAAGCACTTGCCAAATGAATGGTGAGGCAGAGGAGCTTTTTTGCAAGTTCGTTCCTTTGAGGAAGGCAACGAGAGGAAGACCAATAAACCAGCGTCTCCTGGGGTGCAAAAAGCAAAGTCTCTTTGAGATTGAACTAAATAAGAAATGAAGACCTTCAAAAGCATATGCGTTTCCATTAGTCAAACTACACCTTTTTACACGGCGAAATCCAACCCGATACGCAAGTTTAACCCATACCAAGAGTTGGACTTTAAAAGTACTGCAAATTGACCGCACCAAAGGGGAGGATTTGATGGCTACCCAGTGGCATCTTGGAAAGCCATGCCGCAAAGAATTCCATTAGTCAAAATACACCTTTTTACACGGCAAAATCCAACCTGATACGCAAGTTTAACCCATACCAAGAGTTGGACTTTAAAAGTACTACAAATTGGCCGCACCAAAGGGTAGGATTTGATGGCTACCCAGTAGCATCTTGGAAAGCCATGCCGCATAGAAAGGAAATCAAGAACGAACGAGGTCCTTGATTTTTGGCTGTTTTAAAGAGAGCTCCTAATTGGTCGCGAACAAAGCGTATGTTTGTACTGTAAATTTTTCACATCCAAAATGAATTATTTATTTGTTAATACCATGGTTTAGGTTTACTTTAGGCATGGTAAACATGTGAGCATATTGAGTTATTGTAACTCTGATTCTTCAATTATAGCAGATTTTTGCTACTAGCTCTTCCCGTTGGTATAAGAACTGACACTCGAACTGAATCACGAAAATCTTTAGGTCTTTTATTATTCCTCATTTATTTTTTTGATGATTTTACATTCACTTAATTACAAAATCATATTTTTTACGAGAAAGTTTACTTCTCATCCGATATAGCCACTCCATGAGTCCGAAACCATCAGTTTTTAACATTATAGGCGTGAATTACTCTTCAGAGAAATGGTCAGTTGTGGACCCAATCCAACAAACCAACCTATAGCACTCTTCTGGCAATGTCGATTCATGTCCATGAGGTAGACTGAAGACAATTCAAAACAATTGCAACTCATAGATGTAAGCAATAGCTTTATCTGGTTCATTGCTAGATATCATCAGATCAACCTGCCATACCGGAGAAGAGGAAAAACATTGATCCCATCTCATCAATGAGAAGTAAAATTCAAACGGAACATACAAATCATATACAGAAGTTAGAGAGAAAAGATAAAGGCCACATATGCAAGACTTCCACCAAAAAAACATTTATATGAGATAAAGCAGCCAATAGAGGAATGTTATAGACGCATACTTCTGTCTCAATGCGCTCTCTACTAATTTTAGCTGCAAGTGCATCTTTGACATCATTGAATGCGGCAGCTCTCTTAAGCTCTTCATCCAACGAAAATGTGAACCTTGCGCCTGAAATGAACACGGAGGCACAAGAATGACCAAACAACAGTAAAATAGCAGAAAGCTCCTTTTTGATCTTGCAAAACTCTTGTACAAATTAAATAAAAATGAGCATCCTCATTACAAGGCAGGAGATTGAAAAAAAAGCTTCTTTGCAGGATGAGCTGCGAAAACGCAAGGTTTACAAAGCTCATCTAAGAATAAAATCATTAAGCATTACCAATTCAGGGATTGCGAGGATGCAAGAGGATCAAGAGTCTTCAAAAGAAAAGAATCATACATTTCATACATTAAGTACAAACGGTAGGCTCATGGTTCAAGCTCACTCCATTGTAGGTATGTCTTTCATGCAATCATTACTTTCTTGATTAAAACCTTTTACCTACCTATGCAGTCACATGTTTACCCACGTAATACATTCATTTGTACAGGAAAAGGATGTGACTAGAAGGAAGACAGCATATGGTGCATGCACCTGTATTTAAACTGTCACGTGCAACTCTCAACTCAATTTCATGCAACTAGTCCAAAGGCGACAAGCTATGGCATTGACGAGACTAGAAGGAAGACCGCATTTGGTGCATGCGTGTGTACTCAAGACTGTCAAATGCAACTCTTACACAATTTCATGCAATTAGTCCAAAGCCAACAAGCTATGGCATTGACGAATAGATAATAAAACTTCCCATGTTTTATACAAGATACATCCATTTGTTCTACTGAAAAACAAACAGCAATGGGTTGTATTATAAATGGTCTCAGGCACACCGAATAAGAATATCCAGAACTAAATAAACACACGAAACAAAAGCTCGACAAAATTTAAATAAAACAGCACCAAAGCAAACAGCACGAAGAACATGCAAAGGATCATCCAGAAGCGTTTCTGTTGGGTCACAATTTTTCCTGATTTAAGATCATCAGTCCCTGTAGAGTGAACAAAAATTCAAAAAGCAGAAATATTAATATAGTATAATTCCCCAAGAAGGTCTTACAAAAAGAAAATCAAGTCAAAAAATCTATTCTAACCTCTCCCAGTTAAATCTTCAACTGAACTGGTCTTGATATTGTTAAACATGCTGTCAGATAAAAAATTTAGGTCATCAAACAACTGGACCAACATAGAGAGGAACCATACAAATAAGAGTAGCAAAGCTGTTTGAGGTACAGAAGCAGATTGAAATAAACAAACTTCATATTCTAAACATACAAAGAGGCAACTCTTATCTGGATGACTGGTAATGTCTAAAATAGAGATTGGATTAACATAAAAATTTCACAAATTAACGAAAGGCATGTGGTGCTAAACCACTTTATTAGCTATTAAAAAAAAAGTATCCAAATAAAGATTTGAAAGACTGTACATTCCATGACTTCTTGCCAGCTGACCAGAAAATCAAAAAGATCAGCAATTCCTCTTTAATTGTCATCTAGCTAATTGGCATTAGATGATCAACAGGCAGTAAGTTTCGAGCTACATATACTTCGCGGAAGAGCAGACTATGTCCACTATTAGTAACCGGAAATAAGGTTGGATAGGGTAACAGAAAAATTTGTTATGTATCAATTATAGAGTAATAGAATGATTTGATCCATTCAAAATATGTTTAACTAACAGGTGTAAGATCAAATACCCCCTAAAAGTAACCAATGAATTGTTTTGAGATAAACAGAATCTGATGCAATTAACATTTTGATTCAAGAGCAATTTATCAGTTACATAAAGCAGAAGAGACACCTGTCTATAGTTAAATCCCTTCTGTAAGCATCCTCTTCTGCAGTGCCAAAATCCTGTAAGAGAAGTCAAATTGAACGACCATTCACAAAAGTAACAACCAAGAAACTAGCAAGATTTTTGGGTCATAAATAGTTGAACAAGAGCGCAATCACATCGGAAGCACCAGTGCATGGAGAGAGAGGACAAAGCAATAAATAGACAAAAATTTGCTCCAAGCATTGACAATCTAAAAGAAAACACTGTGCTAATGTCACAAATGAATGGCCATGGACACAAAATGTAAAAGGCCGTGAGCTCATTGCATTTAGCTTTCATGATGATTTTTTAGGCCCTCTTATCTATGATGATATACTCGACAATTACAAGAAAACAATGTTTGTTCAACAAGTCTCTCAAGTGAATTAGCAGAAGAAAGAAAAATAGTTTAGAAGAAAATTCCTGGACCAAGACTGTTCAAGAATAGACATGTGATCGTCAGAGTTCAAGTCACTTTACTGTTGATTATGAGCTACATTCTTGTCATTTGTACACTTGCATTCCTTAAGTAAGAGTACCACACGGATAGAAATGGATTGTTTCCAGTGAAACTTGCTAAAAGCGACAAAGGTCTTGCACGACCTAAACCACATGCGTGCCAACCCTAACACATAGATCGCATTCAAGATGTAGAATCCACTGAATATAAATGTCTAGCACTTCAAATTTTGTGAAGTAAAAGAAACAGCTAATCATGAAGAATCAAGAGTCTCGCATCTTCAAAAGAGCAATCTCTATGCCTTCAAAACTCTCTTTTAATCCACTTCAACCACACGGATAGAAATGGATTGTTTCCAGTGAAACTTGCTAAAAGCGACAAAGGTCTTGCACGACCTAAACCACATGCGTGCCAACCCTAACACATAGATCGCATTCAAGATGTAGAATCCACTGAATATAAATGTCTAGCACTTCAAATTTTGTGAAGTAAAAGAAACAGCTAATCATGAAGAATCAAGAGTCTCGCATCTTCAAAAGAGCAATCTCTATGCCTTCAAAACTCTCTTTTAATCCACTTCCTTCACACTTAGCTAGCATTGCTTGATCCCAAGGTCTTAGTTATTTGACTAGGTATTGTGGACCTATTCCTCTTTGTTTTATACTCTAGTGAACACTCCTTTCCAGTCTTTCTTTCTTTTCTTTTTTTTTCATTGACAAGGAAATCACCATGTAAGAAATGGAAAGCACAATAAACAAATAACCACCCGCTCACATTATAAACTTCCGGTGCAGAATAAATAATTGACCAACACTCACACATAAACTTCAAGTCAAATCATACATTCACACATTAAAATATGGAAAGCTAATATTTGAAGGCAAAAGTCAAGTACAAAACTCAATGTACCTTGGGATAACAACCAGACCTTGTGCCTCTTCCCCTGTTGACGCCAAATATTGGGTAACCTTATCCACGAATGTACTACTGAACATGTCATCAATTGCAATATCGATATCACAGCACTCTTTCCCTAGAAGCTGTAAAGATGAGATGACGTGAGTTTGCTCATCATCTTCTTCAAAGAATAGGTTTAACACAATAATTTCACCATTTTTCACAATGTCATTCACATCGATTCGAGTATAATAATTGAATCCTTTCTCTTCAAATCATTCCAGCTTGAATGTGACAAATGATTCTGAGCGAAAAATTATGCTAAAAATGACAGACATTAAATCATTCATAACAGTTTGAAAGCATCCTGGGGGCTTTCTCGGAACATATAATCATTCTCTACTCAAATAATAACACCCAATGACCAAATAGTCAAAAGAATGCAGTCTCAATCCCAGCACCTTCACAAACAATAGAACCGCAACGATAAAGACCTCGATTAGTTGATGCTCCTACACTGCAATTTTCGAAATTCACACACCGAAGGAACAAAAACCCCAGTCAAACAAAGACAATACACGTCTTATAGGGAGGGAAAAGCAAGAACTTGAACTGGATATAACTAAACACGTAATCGGAGAAAAATATCTCAAAAGAAGCACAAAACAACATGCTTATGCACAATTAGTACCGCAAAAGAACTTAAACGCACATCGAAGCGAACACTCTACTGCGCTTGCCAATTTACCGACCTTATCACGAACCACCGGCGAATTCGTCGACATCGATTTGCGACTCCAGAGCCCTGCTGTTTTAGGCAGGTTTCGCGCCTCAAACGCCTCTTAAAGCGAGGCAATCGTCACTACCGTTGTTAGACGAATTCGGCACTCGCCGGGGGGCTTTCTTCTGCAGGGTAAAGCCGAATTCCTTTTCCCTTCACAATCGAGTATCGTCGCAACTCTAATAAGCCCAATCAAAGTTTCATGCTAAGGATCAATTTTATATATTTAACGACCACCGAGCCTCCTACTCACAGATCCGGACATGAAAAAATTGAAAGAAAATACAGCGACTGACACCTTTTCTTGATAGTAATCCTAAAATTAATACTCTCACTTTTACTTCTTCAACCTATTTAAATTGTACAAGTGACTTCTCCCATTTTTAACATCTAAGTGCATCGCCTGAGATTTTATGTTGTTAGAATGACCATCTTCCCATTGTAAAAATAGAAAATAAAAATAGCCTACCCACCAAAATCGGGTATTTTCCTCATTACAGAAATTTGATAAATTATCAACGGTTTTCCTTCTTTAATTTGTTCTTAACTTTTTACAGTGTCGAAAAAGATAAATTGATTGCTAGTTTTCTAACTTATTCTTTTTAATTTTCCTTTTTAACTTTTCTTTTAACTTTCTTGAAGGTCCGATGAAAAGTTATTCATTAGAAAGTTATTATTGAAGCATGTTTTTGTCTCTATACATAGTTCCATGTATTGTTCGATGACTATAAAGATTCAAAGTTACCAATTTTTGTTAACGCTCTTATCTATATAATTTGCCAAAATTTTTCTGAATTAACATTTTGATTATTTATCAGCGTATTAATTCTGCACAATTACCCAAGTCTCCATTTAGTTTAATTTAACGAGGGTCTTATTATGTCAACTCAGTTTATAAATTAATGTTGATCTTGATAAAGCATGCCGGCATGGCAATTTTAATTTGTACTATGCTACCGGCCTGAAATAAGCATACACCATTTTGTACAAAAGTAGACAAGTTAGATTCTCGTCGTGTTATGCATGTGTCGGCATCTCGTCATAAACATTTTTGGGGGTGAAGCTGCCTTCACTGCCGTGTACACTATCGACCATCTTCCTTCACCGGTTTTGTAGAACAAATCTCCTTTCAAACTCTTGCACAACACTCCCCCTAGTTATACTCCTCTCCAACTTATTCGTTGCGCGTGCTTTTCCCTTCTTCGACCTCGGGAATGCACCGAACTTGAGCCAGCGTGCACGACTTTGTTGTTTCCTTGGACCTAGTATTGAGCATGAGGGAATAGATGTTGGAATCCTCTCTCTAATCACCTTCAAGTCTCTGGTCTTGTTCTTTTTAAAGAACACGCCCTTTCTTCAACTTCCATATCTTATTTTACTAATCTCGATATTGAGTTCCTTCTTGTAAGACATAAATTTATTCATATGCGGAAGCCAAGATCGTTTGTAGACAAACCTCCAGCCATTGTTTGCATTCACGTTCGTCGAATGTCCTGAAAAATCAAGAAAATAGGCGCACTCTACTAACCAAATCTCTTCACGTACTGATAGTGTATTCTCAATGTGAAGATTTTGTGTTAGACCTTGATCACCCGTCAGAAATGAACGTACGTCTCTATTTATACATCGTCTCCCATCAAGACGAACGGTTGTCAACAAAAAGGCACGAAGCGTGGAAAACTTCATGTCGAATAGTCGTAACTTTTAGGAGAAAATTTGGGTATAAATATGGGATCACTAAAAAATAAATAACATTCTCCCACTTGATCCCATCATTTTCATCATACGAATCATTCAACTAATTCCACGAAAACTTTATGCTTAAAGAAAAGAAACAAAACACATGGATCATGGCGACATGTCCTCTAAGAGTGAGTAATACCTTCCATGTATCACAATGCATCTTATTTCTTTAATATCAGCCTATATGTGACAACATATCTTAATGAATAAACCTCATGTTTATTCCAGAATCAAGGATAAATGTTATTCTCATAAACAACAAAATGTGTACACAAAAATTGAGAATCAACATTACAACTGAATAAGAGTTCCATACAACAAAAATTGTTCATATGTCGACAAATCACATAATGGGACCTATTCCCATACTAGTTACATGATCCTTATACTTCATCGGTGGCATGCCTTTAGTTAAAGGATCGCTATCATCAATTCGGTGCTAACGTGTTCAATGACCACTTTATTCTCCTTAACACGCTCCCTTATGGCTAAATACTTAATGTCGATATGCTTACTTCGACTGCCACTTTTGGCATTTTTAGCCATAAAAACTGCAGCTGAATTGTCACAATATATTCTTAATGGCCTAGAAATAGAATCAACACTTCTAAGCCCATCAATGAAACTCTTCAACCATACACCATGCGAGGTAGCCTCAAAACAAGAAACGAACTCAGCCTCCATAGTGGAAGTAGCAGTCAAAGTCTGCTTGGCACTTCTCCATGACACGGCTCCGCCAGCTAACATGAAAATGTATCCAGATGTTGATTTTCGTGAATCAATGCAACCCGCGAAGTCCGCATCCGAATAACCGATCACTTCCGGGTTGTCGACCCGTTTATACATAAGCATATAGTCTTTGGTACCTTGAAGGTATCTCAACACTTTCTTTGCAGCTCTCCGGTGGTCTAAACCTGGATTACTCGATATCTTCCCAACATTCCAACAAAAAAAAAGCAATGTCGGGTCGAGTGCAAACTGAGCATACATCAAGCTTCCAACAGCGAAGCATATGGAATGTTGCACATTTGTTCCCTTTCTAGATCGTTCTTCGGGCATTGATTCAAATTGAACCTGTCACCCTTCACAATGGGTGTTATACTTGGTGAACAATCTTTCATCCGAAATCTCTCTAGGACCTTATTGATATAGGTTTCTTGAGATAGTCCTAAAATTCCTCGAGATCTATCTCTATGGATCTTAATCCCAATGACATAAGATGCCTCACCCATATCCTTCATGTCAAAACTCCTAGAGAGGAATTGTTTCACCTCATGTAGCAACCCCTTATCATTGGTTGCAAGTAGTATATCATCCACATATAGCACAAGGAAACAAATTTTGCTCCCACTAACCTTCTGGTATATACATTGATCCATGACATTCTCTATAAAACCAAATGAAGAGATAACATCATGAAACCTTAAGTACCATTGGCGGGATGCTTGTTTCAAGCCATATATAGATTTCTTAAGCTTGCACACCAAATGCTCACCTTTACTAGAGGAGAATCCTTCGGGTTGTTTCATGTAAACTTCCTCCTCTAGTTCTCCATTGAGGAACGCCGTTTTCACATCCATCGATGTAATTCCATATCAAAATGGGCAACCAATGCCAAAACAATACGAAGAGAATCTTTCTTAGATACGGGAGAAAAAGTCTCGGTATAATCGATTCCTTCCTTTTGAGTGAATCCTTTGGTAACAAGTCTAGCTTTATATCTTTCAATGTTACCCAATGAATCTTTCTTAGTTTTGAAGACCCATTTACAACCAATAGCCTTCGCACTATCAGGTAACTCAACCAAATCCCAGACTTTGTTAGATGCCATAGAACTCATCTCTTCCTTCATGGCATTGTACCACAAATTGGATTTATCACTATCCATGGCTTGTGAAAACGTTTCGGGATCATTCTCAGCTCCAATATTGTAGTCAGACTCTTGTAAATACACAATATAATCACTAGGAATAGCCGATTTCCTTGTTCTAGTAGATCTTCTCAATGTTGGATCAACATTCTCTTGAGGAGCATGTTGCTCAACCGATTGTTCAACAGTTTTACGGTAATTGCTTGAACAACTGGATCTACCGGATCAATATCGGCGGTTGTGGAACTTCAGCAATTGGTTGTTCAATAGCCGGCTGAATCGAAGGGGCATTATGAGCAACAACCAATCTTAAACTTGAGGTGGAAAGTTGAGTGTCTCGAATGATCTTCCTTAGGAACATGATCCCTTGGTCGATCGCTCCCACGATCAAGTCATTTTCAAGAAATTTAGCATTTCTTGATTCCACAATCCTAGTGGTATGAGATGGACAATAAAACCCGTATCCCTTGGACCTTTCGGCATATCCAATGAAATACCCACTTATGGTCCTTGGGTCCAACTTCTTTTCTTGTGGATTATAAATTCTTACTTCACGGGCATCCCCAAACGCGCACATGATGTAAACTCGGTTTCCAACCCTTAAATAACTCAAAAGGTGTCTTTGGGACAGCCTTGGTCGGAACTCGGTTTAATATGTACACTTTGCCGTCTTAAGTGCTTCAGTCCATAAGAATTTAGGAAGTTTGGAGCTACTAAGCATACTACGCACCATGTCTAATAAGGTCCGATTTCTTCTTTCCGCTACGCCATTTTGATCCGGAGAACCGGGCATAGTATATTGGGCTACTATCCCATGCTCTTGAAGAAATCTTGCAAATGGACCAGTGCTTGTCCATCTTCATGTATCTACCATAGAATTCTCCACCTCTATCGATCTCACGATCTTAATTTGCTTATTGCATTGTTTCTCTACTTCCGCCTTAAATACCTTAAAGGCATCTAATGCTTCATATTTATTATGAATCAAGTAGAGATACATATAACGTGAATAATCATCTATAAAGGAGATGAAGTATTTCTGACCACATGAGTCCATATCCGGACTACAAATATCTATATGTATGATTTCTAATATTTCTGTACTCCTCTTGGCACCTTTCTTTGACTTGTTAGTCTGCTTTCCCTTTATGCAGTCTACACAAGTATCACAATCAGTAAAATCTAAAGTATCGAGTACTCCATCATTTACTAATCGCTTAATTCTTTCTATGGAGATATGTCCCAATCTCCGGTGCCACAACATAGAGGAATGTTCTTTCACAACACATCGTTTCATACCAGCTTTATTTTGAACATGCATCGCATCATAATAGGCATTGTCTTGTAAATTAATTCGAAAAGACCATCGACAAAATACCACTCCCAACAATTTCAGATTTAAATGATAAACGAAGTTTGAATCTGAAAAGTTAAAAGAGTATCCCAAAGGTACAAGTCTTGAAACTGAAATTAAGTTTCTAGAAAAACTAGGAACATAAAAGGTCTTTTCCAAATCTAAAACAAAACCACTATTGAGAACTAGTCTATATGTCCCAATAGCTTCCACATGCGAACGCATCTTGTTTCCTGAATAGATGCTTTGTTCACTTCCCACTCGGCTTCCGGTGGTTTTGAAAACCCCGCAAGGAATTTGAAATATGGATTGTAGATCCGAATCAATCCACCAAGTGTTGTGACTTACATCAGTCATATTAGATTCATAACAAACACAAGAGATTGGATTACCTTTCTTCTCGAGCCAGGCCTTAAATTTGACACAATCCTTCCTCATATGCCCCTTCCGTCTCTACAGAAGAAACACTTGGATTCTTTCTTAATGTCGCTAGGGGAGGTATTTTACCTTTTCCCTTATTCTTGCCATAGCCCTTATTCTTTCCTTGTGTTGCCAAATGAGCACTTTCTCCCAATTCCATAACTAGTCTTTCTTGCTCTTGAACACACATGGTCATGAGTTCATTAATAGACCATTTATTCGTATGTGTGTTATAAGAGATCTTGAAAGGTGCATACTGATGTGGGAGAGTGTTCAGAATATAATACACAAGGAATGATTCAGATATCTCAACCTCAAGGTTCTTAAGCTGAGCTGCAATGTTCCTCATTTGCATGATGTGCTCACGCACACCTCTAACACTAGTGAGCTTCAATGATGAAAACTTCATAATCAGGGTCATGGCATGCGCCTTCTCAGAACTTTCAAACTGCGCATCTATGGCCTCCAATAAAGCCTTAGCATTGCTATGCTGAGTAACTGAACCACGAATACTAGGAGATATCTTAGCTCTTATAAACATGGCACAAACGCGGTTGGACCGCTCCCATTGGTTATAAAGAGTTATCTCAGCTAGAGTGCTCGTATCAGTAGGAGCAGGTGGTTCGTCTTTCCTTATAGCATAGTCAATGTCCATCCACCCCAATTGAAGAAGAACTGACTCCTTCCAAATTTTATAGTTCTCACCATTCAAGATGCAGGAACATCAAACTTAAATTCGAGAGAAATTCACAGGGTTGCGAAACCGCATATCAAATAATCATGCTTATGTCACAAAATTTGAGGCAAATATAAATAAATCATGTTTTACCAATGTAAACATGTCACAATATAAATCACATAACATAAAAACTACCCGTGGGCTAAGTTTTTAATTTAAATAGATTCATAATTACATCATGAAGAAACTACCATATTATATGCATTTTCTTAATCCCCGTGGGTAAATTAAGAAAAATAATATGATATTTCATCCCAATTAATCATATTAATATAATGAAAATTCCTGTGGGATAAAATTCATCATATTAATATAATTAATTACAATCAATGTCCATTTCTAAATATGATCCGGAGGCTTTTTAATATATAATTTAATTAATTAAAGATGCTGTGGCTACTCTCTAATTAATTAATTATATGAATCATTGGACATTAAATTTCATGCATAAAATATTCATAACAATGCATGAAATGATATATTAAATAAATACATCAAGGGCAGAACAGTAAATAAATAAATTGGCCAAGGGTATGATTGCAAAAAAATTTTAAAAATTGGGGCAAAAGTAAAAAAGGAACCGCGGAAGAGGGACGTCAGGCGCGTGCCGAGCACGTGCGCGTCCGGCGCACGGGCGCGTGCTCGGCACGCGCCAGGACCCCGCGGGGCGCGTGCCCCGCACGCGCGCCGTTCGGCGCGCGGGCGCGTGCGTTGCACGCGCCCGGCAAGCCGCCGCGCGTGGATCCCACGCGCGCAGCGGTTGTGCGCGCGTATGGGCGCGTGGCGCGTGGGTCCACGCGCCTGCAACTGCAGCGCGCGTGGAGCCCACGCGCCTTCTCCCTCGCGCGAACAGAGGCTTCTCCGCCGGTTTTTCGCCATTTTCAGCCGCCATTTCTTCTCCGTTTCTTCTCCGGCAGCCCATCTAAGACCGAAATAATTCATGGGTTTTGAAGAGAACGTCGGCACGACCACATGGGTCCAAGATTCGGCGAAAATGAGCAAAAATTGGCCCAAAAAACAAACGAAAAACTCCACAAACGCAAATCCTCAACCACCACGACTTCCGCCGCCCGATTAGCCTCCGGCAAACTCCGATATACCGGAAAAACTCATGGCTAACGTTCCTTATGGCGGTGCGACCGAATGGGTCCGAAATCAAGGGGTGGGTAGTGCGGATTTTGCCCGGAATCGTTGAGTTTCTCTCTCGGCCACAAAATCCGAGTTACTGTTCATGTACATAAATGGCCGAAAAATCAACGAAAACACACCGAAAATACACCAAAATTTAACAAAACAAGGCAGAGGCTATAAACATGCTCTGATACCAAATGTAAGACATAAATTTATTCATATGCGGAAGCCAAGATCGTTTGTAGACAAACCTCCAGCCATTGTTTGCATTCACGTTCGTCGAATGTCCTGAAAAATCAAGAAAATAGGCGCACTCTACTAACCAAATCTCTTCACGTACTGATGGTGTATTCTCAATGTGAAGATTTTGTGTTAGACCTTGATCACCCGTCAGAAATGAACGTACGTCTCTATTTATACATCGTCTCCCATCAAGACGAACGGTTGTCAACAAAAAGGCACGAAGCGTGGAAAACTTCATGTCGAATAGTCGTAACTTTTAGGAGAAAATTTGGGTATAAATATGGGATCACTAAAAAATAAATAACACTTCTAAGATAACCCAACTCAGGTTCTTCGGGGCTCAAGTAAGTTCCCACAGACTTACCGCCACACCTTTGGCTCGAGTGTCCCTCATTTGTGGATTCGAATATTGAGAACAACCGTTACTTTACTCGATAACTTATTTCTCGAGGAACTGTTGAACTTGTCCGTGTTCGTTCTGATGTTCAGACAGAGTATGATCTTACAAAGGTTCCTTTTCTTGCTTGATTTTCAAGTTTCCAAACTCCAGCTGATTTCCTTAGAACAACCTTGAGTTTGAGGGGAAATATTATGATATTATCAAAATATTCAGAGATTTCATCGGAATGACGGAGTATTGTATTGCAATCAAAAGGCATTAGAACAATATTTGACGGAAAGGAAGTAATCTAATCAGAAAACTATTTACCTAGGCATATAAGCAAAATTACATAGTCAACTTTAATTTCATCAATTCTGTTGGAATCTCAAAATAATTTGATAATATTCTGATAATGATGGTATGAGATCATCCGCATCAATCGTCAATTAAAACTCTCTTTTTGTGACGAAAGGCGTGTGGGTACTCACATTATCTAATGTTAAAATACTTAAGATTAATAGGAATTATTTAAAATTTATTAGAGAACTTCTAGAGGAAAAATTAGAAACAGAAAATCCAGATAAAGAAAATAGTGAGATCGTAGAGAAGGGGGGAGAAAGAGATGGAGATGGAGTACTTAAATCGAACCATCTGAATTTTTCTCGTTCAAAGCTAAATAAATCCCAAGACATTGAAGTAGCATAAGTGCTTGCATGCTGAACTTGCTTCAACCAGACCTCCGCTCGGCTCTAAAACTAGCCCTGATCTTATGCAGTTCCTTGAGTGCTTCGGCCATGTCCATCCGATCCCGCGGCGACTCTATCGAACATGCAACTCCAATCCTTAGGACGGAAGCAATGCAGTCTCTCATCCTCTCAATGTCGTTCTCGTTTTCTCCGTTAAAAATGGCCGAGTCCATGATCTCCATCACTCGGTCTGGCAGATTCACCTTGAGAATGGTGTGGAGATTCAAATGGTCCTTGAAAGCCTCTTCCGTGAGTCTCCTTCCAGTGAACATTTCCAATAAAAGAATGCCGAAACTGTACACATCGCCTTGTGTTGATACCATGTCTCCCGTGCCATACTCTAAAATAGTGCACATCGAGCAATATGCAATGAAAATCCAAATTTCATCTCAAGGCCAACGCAGATAAAACTTAGACAATGAATGAGAAAATTTACGTACCTGGAGGGACATAGCCTACGGAACCCCTCACTGCCACTGAGCTACTGCGGTTGTCAATGTCCATGGCCTCTGTTGCCGTAGCAGAACTAATCTTCGCCAGCCCGAAATCCCCAAGTCGCCCCATCATCTCGTTGTCCAGAAGGACATTACTCGGCTTCAGATCTCCGTGTACAATCTTTGGGCTGCAATCCTCGTGAAGATATTCGATCGCAGAAGCTATGTCAATGGCAATGTCTAACCTCTGCATTAGCCCCAAATGTCTTGGTTTTCCATGTTCATGTTCATGCTCAACATCTTCCTCGTTTCCCTGGTGTATCCAATTCTCTAAGCTCCCATTAACCATGTATTCGTATAATAGAGCTTTGAAATCGTTGCCGTGATAGTCCACGCTTGAGCACACGTTCAATATCTTCACGAGATTTCGGTGTCTTATGGCCCCTAAGGTTCGACATTCCAAGATGAAGCTCTTCGAAGCACTTTTTTGGCCCAAGTTGAGCACTTTAACCGCCACCCAGCCACCTTCCTGTGTAGTTCCTTTATAGACCGTACCATATCTCCCTTTACCAATCACATTGTTCTTAGAGAATCCGTCTGTGGCTTTAAAGAGTTCCCCATAAGAGACCCTCAAAAATTGGTGTTCAAACGGCAATTCAGGTGAAGAGATATTTTCTTTTGACTTCTTTCTCCGGTACTGAATTATAGAGAAGCAAAGACACGAAATGAAGCCTGACAAGATGGCCGCCACTGTGGCGATTACAATAACCTTTTTGGTCCAAAATGGTTTAGAGGTATTCAATTTGCAAGAAGGAAGGTTTAGTTCTGCAATACCTCCACAGAGATTCCTATTCTCAAAGACAAACATTTCGCTAGCATTGAGAAATACTCCTTGCTTCGGAACTTTTCCTTTGAGCTTGTTTGAAGATATATTCAAGTACTTTAGATCCGTAAATTGAGCAAGAAAGCTCGGGATTTCACCAGAGAAGTCATTGTGGGAAACATCCAACTCTTGTAAGCCTCGTAATGTGCCTAAAGCTAGAGGAATTTCGCCATGAAAGGAATTGATAGCTAAGCTGAGCCGCCCCAATAGCAAGCACTTGCTGAGGGAGCTAGGAATTAGTCCCGTCAGCTTATTGTAAGACAAATCCAATTCGACAAGATTGGTCAAGGACCCAACTTGAGACGGAAGAGATCCACTCAACTGGTTATGCGCCAAGCTGAAGATAATTGAAATGGTAGAAAGGCCAAGAACCTCCCCCGGGATTGAACCGCTCAAATTATTATTGGAAAGCTCAAGCTCAATTAGCTGCTTGCAGTTACCAAGACTCTGCGGTATTTCCCCGTAAAAGTCGTTGAATTGCAGGTAAAGGCGATTCAATAACGTCAAATTGCCAATTGATGACGGAATCTCTCCTATTAGCATGTTTCTATTTAAGTACAATTCGTGCAAGTTATGGAGTGCTCCAATGGAAGAAGGAACATGACCACCAAGCGAATTGTTTAATAAGGAAAGAAAGGACAAGTTGAAGAGATTGCCAATTCCTGGAGGAATGCTTCCGTAAATTGGGTTGTGTGCCATAGAAATTACTCTAACACTATTGGAAAGATTGCCGATGGATTCCAACAATGGACCTTCAAGAAAATTGCGTTCCACCTCAATAATTTCCAACCTTGAACAATTAGTCAATGAGGTAATGAAATTAAAGTCATCTCGCAACTGGTTAGAAGCAAGGAGCAATACTTCCAAAGCTTTTAGCCTCCCAAGATTTGCAGGCATCGATTCCTGAAAATTGTTATTTTGAAAGTTGATGTACTGAAGGTTAGAGGCATTCGATAAGGATGGAGGTATAACGCCAGTAAACAAGTTACTCTTAAAATTAAGCAGAGTGAGAGAATGAAAAGTATTGCCAATATAAGGGGGGATGCTCCCCCTCAATTGATTGTCACCGATGCTGAAATAAATAAAGCTAGAGATGTTGAAGATTGCTGGAGGGATCTCGATGAGTTGGTTAAACGCCAATTGAAAATACATCAAACTAGAAAGCTTGGACAATGTCTCAGGAATCTCTCCTCGCAACCCATTAAATGCGATGGAAAGAATGGAAAGTTGGGAGAGATTTCCAATAGAATGAGGAATAGATCCTGTAAGATTGTTTTTAGACAAACTAAACACTTGAAGCTTTGACAAAGAGCCGAGCTCATCAGGAATTTTGCCCATGAGTTGGTTATTGATGAGACTCAAATTCTTAAGGTTTGAGCATTGAGAAAGATTGGTGGGCATCGGTCCGCCGAAAGAGTTGTTACTAAGAATGAGATGGTGAAGGCGAAACAAGTGGCCAATGCTTTGTGGAATTTCGCCACGAAAACTATTGTTCGGTAGAACAAGGCTTCTCAGGAAAGAGAGGTTTCCGACATGTGGTGATAGAAGACCACCCAAGCCTTTCGACCTCAGGACAAGGGACACGACCCTTTCAGGATGTCGTCCACCGCATACAACACCTTGCCACTTACAATGATGAGAAGAGTCATTCCACGAGCTTAGGACTCCAAGCGGATCCTCATCCACACTGTCTCTGAAGTAGATTAAAGCGAGCCGATCCGTCTTATTAGTTTGCATTGCTAAACTCATCCATAATGGGAGATGGGCATAGAAAAACAGGAACATAATCGCCATAAGCTTTTCCATTGTGTGTGGATTCTATGTTTTAACAAGTCGCAATTGAATCCAGATTGAACTAAATAAGAAATGAAGACCATCAAAAGCATATACTTTTCCATTGATCAAGACACCTACATCAAAAGCATATACTTTTCCATTGATCAAGACACCTTCTTACACGGCGAAACCCAACCCGGTTGGATTAGTATGCAAGTTTGACTTGGACCAATAGTTGGACTTTAAAAGTAATGCAAATTGGCTGAACCGAAGAAAGGGCCATGCACATCTGGTTGCGGGCAAAGCGTGTAATTTGTGTCTTGAGTTTTTTACGTCCAAAATGAGTTGTTTATTTTTTAATACCTTGGGTTTGGGTTTAATTTAGGCATGATAAACACCCGAGTGTGTTGAGCGATTGTAACTTCAACTCACCGATTATATTGGCTCTTCCCATGAACGTGGATACTGACACTCGGTTTCAAAATCACATAAATCTTTAGGGTTTTATTGTTCCCCATCTATTTATTAGGTGATTTCACATTAAATTTACATAAATCTTTGGAGTCCTTTATTAGTCCTCGTTTGTTTCTTCAGTGATCTCACATTGATCTAATGGCAAGATCTTGATTAGCTTCTATGTTAGTTAATTTTACAAAAATGTTTACTTCTCATCTAATATATTGTCACTTAGTGGGTCCTAAACCATAGGTTTTCGACATTATAGGTGTGAATTGCTTTTTGACAAAGGGTTAATCAAGAACCCAAAGGAAGTGCTCATGAAATTGAAGAGCTATCGATTTGGGTAATTAACAGATGGCAATTCAAATGAAATGGTGGGTGCCTATTGCGGTCTTTCGTCTCATGTGATTTGCTCTTTAAGAAAGGGTGAGTGGTGAACCCATCGGAAGACCATTGCTTAACTTTCAATTTCCTCTGACCATCAAATGTGTGAATAACCCGTCTTGAAAGGTCTTCAACTCAAGAAAGGGATGAGTTATCGATAACACATGGCAGATCGGATCTTGCTTTAGAAAAAGGAGGAGATGAAGAAATAACAAGTGGATGTCTACCGCGAATCTTTCGTCTCGTGTGAATTGTTCTTTGAGAAAGGGTTAGTTGCGAAGCCAAAGGAAGACTCCTGCCAGTGAAATAATTTAAGTAGAGTGATTATTACCAGCAACCAAAAACGATCACGACAAACAGTAACACAAATGGGACATGAAGAATCTATAAATGTAAAAGCATGAACCATCCGACTAGGAATAAAAACAACCTGCCACAGAAATTGATGCAGTTAAACTTGAGGATTTCACGAATAACTGTTTCCTATTCCACAACAAATGTCTAGACAGCAGGGCAATTTCTTCTCTCCTTTTATTGGGGGACCTAAATATCACAACATGGCAAACTGATTTTTAAAAATAAAAATAAAAAAAAAAGTCAAAGATTTCATGAGAAAAGAGTCGAAAGCAATAGGGAAAAACGATTTGCAATAGCTAGAACCGCCTATTCTCTTTGTCTAGGGTCACATATCAGCATTTCAATCATATATGCACATATAGATGGATGGGATCAAAAAAGAGTTTAGCAGGCACAAAGATGAGGCCCGATGGTTTTTATGGACCGAAGCAAAGTAAAAAGAGCTAGAACAGCCACCGCATTACATGAAAATAGGATATGATTGAGTATTTCCAAGAAAATTGGTAAGCTCCAATTGTGCAAAATTGGAGCTGAACCGAACGAAAACAAGCTTCAAGGGACGGCTTCCATGTGCTTATTTGGCTTATTTCAAGCTTCATTGCAACGTCCATGTGTCTTAAAAAAAAAAGAGGATAAATCTTTATTTTGAACCCATCCATATTGGGAGTTGGGCATAGAAAAACAGCAACATATTCGCCATATGCTTTTCCAATTCTGACCGGATTCTGTGTCCTAACAAGTTGAAAGCAAAGTCTCTTCCAAATTGCATTGAATAAGAAATGAAGACCTTAAAAAGCATATGCGTTTCCACTAATCAAAGGACACCTTCTTACACGACAGAACCCAACCCGATTGGATAAATTTGCAAGTTTAAACAAGACCAAGACCAAGACCAAGATTTGGACTCTAAAAGACACCTTCTTTACGAAAGACACCTTCTTTCCGCTGGATTGCTATGGTTCACGAGAAGCACTCGACCAAAAAAAAAAGATAAATCTTTATTTTGAACTCATCCTTACTGGGAGTTGGGCATAGAAAAATAGTAACATAATCGCCATATGCTTTTCCAGTCGTGACTGGGTTCTATGTCCTAACAAGTTGCAAGCTAAGTCTCTTCCGGATTGAATTGATTAAGAAATGAAGACCTTCAAAAGCAGATGCCTTTCCATTGATAAAAAGACACCCTCTTACACGGCGAAACCCAACCCGATTGGACAAATTTGCAAGTTTAACCAAGACCAAGACCAAAGAGTCGGACTCTAAAAGTACTGCAAATTGGCCAAACCAAAGAAAGGGGCATTCACATACTTGTCTAATTTTATATTCACAACAACTGGAAAGCCTTGCCGTGAAGAAAGGAAATCAAGAGCAAATGAGGTCCTTGATTTTCGGCTGCTTCAAAGAGATCTCCTATTTGGTCGCGATCAAAGCGTGTAATTTGTGCTTTGAGTTATTTATATCTAAAATGAGTTGTTTATTTGTTAATACCCCGAGTTTGGCTTTAATTTAGACATGCGAAACGCTCAAGCAAGTTAAGCAATTGTAACTCCGATTCTCCAATTATAGTAGATTTTTGCTATTGGCTCTCCTCATAAATGTAGCTACCGACACAAAGAATGAATCGAGTAAATTTTCGGGGTCCTTTATTGTTCCTCATATATTTCTTCATTGACTTCGCATTCAATTCACGTGAATCTTTGGGGTCCTTTATTGTTTATCATTTATTTCTTCGTTGATTTCACTTTCGATCCACATAAATTAGGGTCCTTTATTATTCCTCGTATATTTCTCCAGTGATTGCGCAATGACTTAACAGCAAGATCTTGATTAGCTTCCACATTCATTAATTTTACAACAAGGTTTACTTCTCATATGATATATAGTCACTTCATGGGTCCTAAACAATCGGTTTTCAACAACATTATAGGTGTGAATTGCTTTTTGAGAAAGGGTCAATTTTGAACCCAAAGGAATTGCTCAGGAAAAGAAAGAGCTATCGATTTGGGGGCTTAACGGATGGCAAATCATATCTTGCTTTAGAGAAAGAAGAGAAGAGACGAAGAAAGAACGGGCCGATGCCTACCGTGGGTCTTTTGACTCATGTCGATTGCGCTTCAAGAAATGGCCAGTTGTGAACCCAAAGGAAGACCATTGCTTAGCTTTCAATTCCCTCTTACCATCAAATGAAATGTGAATAACCCATCTTGAAAGGTCTTCTGCTCAAGAAAGGGAAGAGCTATCAATTTAGTGGATTAATAGATGGCAAATCAAATCTTGCTTTAGAAAAACGAGAGAAAAGACGAAGAAATAACATGTGGATGCCTATTGCACATCTTTTGTCTCGTGTGAATTGCTCTTTGAAAAGGGGTCAGTTGTGAACCCAAAGGAAAACCACTACTTAACTTTCAATTCCCTCTTACCATCAAATGGAATGTGAATAACCTATCGTGAAAGATGTTCTGCTTAAGAAAGGGAAGAGCTATCGATTTGGCATATTAACATATGGCAATCGGATCTTGCTTAGAAAAAGAAGAGAAGAGACAAAAAAAAAAAAAAAAAAAAGAACAAGTAGATGCCTACCGAGTCGTTTCATCTCATTCCCAAAAAAAAGGGGGATGATTTCTCGTGATAGTAACCATCTAAAGTGTAATAAGAATTTCACAATATTCATAGAGGAAAATGACACAAATGTCATAGAACTTTTGGTCTAATGACACAAATGTCATAGAACTTTTAGTCTAATGCACAATCTTATAATTTATTTAACGTAATCCCCAAACTTTGATTTAATGTGTAACGTCGTCATTGATCTTTTAATTTATTTAACGTGGTTTCTACACTACAATCTAATGTTCAATATGGTCTTTGAATCTTTCGACATTTTCATGTAGTCTAGAAATTACATTTAAACATTTATCAATAGTTCAAGAACCACATTAAACAAATTAAAAGTTTGGGACAATATCGTATATTGAATCAAAATTTTTAGAGACCACATTGGGCAAATTAAAAATTCATTGACAAGATTACATATTTGACCAAAGTTAAGAGTTCATTTGTACTATTATCTTGTATTCATAACAATTAGATGTATGCAAGTGTTGTCTACCGACAGGGCAACAACTTCCCAGAAGAATAGAGTAAAAGTCCCAAAACCCTAAAAAAGTTGTTTTTACTATTTCTCAGCATCGATAGTAATACTTGGAGTAGCATATATTAAGCATCTAATTGTTACTGTAGATCCTACTCCAATCAATGAGAGCACTTATAAGAAAGATCTCGCATAGGGGCGTGTCTAAATAGACCTTTCACCTTTTAAACCTTTTGCATAATTAAAATTTTGTGGTTAACGTGTTTTAAATGTTTTTATCTCCAAACATCTAAAACTTTCACAACAAGTAATATATTATCACCTAGATTCACATAGAATTTGTTTCGTAGTTTTTTTAAAAAGAATTGGATAGTATTTTAAATTTGATGGAACTATTAAAAAAAGTATTTATTACTCTTTACTTGATCCTAAACAAATAAGGCCTAAGTCAACAAGAAAGAAATAGCAATAAGCTTCGGTAGTGTAATATAAACTACGTTCCTCTTGGACCTTTTAATTTCTAGGTAAACTTTAAAAACTTAAGTGGAGTACTAAAAATGCACTAAATGTTCTCAAAATAGTTATTAATAACTGTTTAGTGGAGAAATGGGCCCAGTAAAAGATGGAATTCTCTCAACTGTTTCACACCATCAACCCGTAAAAGTAGATGTACATTATATGAATGTACAACCCATTGAGAGAACAGGATACATCTCCACATAAACGTGAACTCCCCCTCCTTACCGTCCGTGCAACTCTCACCGCATACGGCTAGACCCCCCTCAGTGCGACTGTCACTACATACGGCTCAAACCTCTCTCATTACCATCCGTGCAACTCTCACCACATACGGGTCACATGAAGACTCCTTAATCCATCCTAAGCCTTTTCACAAGATTGGAGAGAAGTCCAAACACAAAGATCATGACGACTTTGTATTCATTAGTATGACTTTGTTAGTGGCCTGTTTACATCAATGTCTAATCTACCGTCTCCTCGTATATCCATCTCTCTTTATATATGTCAATGTCCATGGACTAAACTTATAAAACACCGCACATCAATGGGATGATAAGGAAAAAAAAAAAAAAAAAAAACGGGTGTTCAAAATGAATCAGCTCTTCATAAAGCTCTCGCGTTCCTGCCACCTTTTTTGCTAATGAACTCACATAACCGGCACGGCAAGGTGTCGAGACTTGCCGCACGTGTGTTTCCATAATTACCTAATACACCACATCTTCTCCATGCGTGGTATTCGGCGTACGCCACCGGATCATTCGCGAGGGACTTCACGAAAGTTGCCAATTCCTCCATGGAGCTAAACTTGTTCCCGTCTATGATCGAATGTGGAGGGACAAAGTCCATGACGTTGGGGGCACCGAAATAGATGGGGACTGCCCCGGCATCCAGAGCATAAAATAGCTTCTCTGTCACGTAACTTTCCGTCCAAGTGTTCTCGATTGCGAGAACAAACTTATAATGAGACATGGCGCAGTGCAAATGGTCCCACCATTTTGGAGTGACACTGACATCGCTGGCACACTCGGGATAGAAAGAAAGTGCCTTGTCAAGACCGCCGACATTATTTAAGCACTTGCCAAATGAATGGTGAGGCAGCAACTTGAGGAGCTTTTTTGCAAGTTCGTTCCTTTGAGGAAGGCAACGAGAGGAAGACCAATAAACCAGCGTCTCCTGGGGACCAAAAACAAAATCTAATATATTTAAGGGATCATAAGTTAATAGGGAGAGAATCAAGATGAGACTCGAGAGACTGACGAGATGATCACTCACATTGTCCTTAGAAGAAGACACGAGGTAATTTCGACCATTGTGGAAAAGTGATCCAGCATAGGTTGACTGGACATCGTCTTTTGCATGGTAACTGATGAAGATATCTTCTCGGCCTGATCTCCTTCGTCCAGCCTCCAGATCCATGTATACGCGTAGTGGGTCTCCATTGCGCCTCTGATATTAGCATGTCAGCGAGAGAAGATGCTCTCAATTAAAGCAGCAGCATGTAAAACAAATTTCAGGGAAGCAGATTTCAATTGGGAAAATTATAGAAATCCATTCTGTCTGAGTATTTAAGCTGATTTTGGGCTGTGCCAGTGAAATAATTTAAGTAGAGTGATTATTACCAAAAAGCAAAAACAATCAAGAAAATCAGCAACAAGAAAGGGACATGAAGAATCTGTATGTGTAGAAGCATGAACCACCCATCGGACTAGGAATAAAAACCATCCGCCATAGAAATTGATGCAGTATAAGATAAGGATTTCACAAATAACTGTTTCCTATTCCATAACAAATGTCTAGACAGCAGGGCAATTTCTTCTCGCATTCTATTGGGGGACCTAAATATGACAACAACATGGTGAAGTGGGGAAAAAAGATCAAAGATTTCATGAGAAAAGAGTCAAGAACAATAGGAAAAAACAATTTGCAATGGCTAGAACCACCTAGTCTCTATTTCCAGGGTCACATATCAGCATTTTAATCATATATTTGCACATGCACATATAGATGGATGGGACTCCAAAAGAGTTTAGCAGGCACAGAGAGGAGGCTCAATAGTTTTTATGGACAAAAGCAAAGTAACAAGAGCTAGGACAGCCACCGCGTTACTTAAAAATAGGATACGAATGAGGATTTCCAAGAAAATTGGCAAGCTCCAAAAGTGCAAAATTAGAGCTGAACCAAACAAGAACAAGCTTCAATGGACAGCTTCCATTTGCTTATTTTTCAAGCTTCATTGCAACATCCATGTGTCACATTTTAGCAAATGAGCCTACCCAGTTGCGTTCTTATTGGAGAGCACCAATTAAAAAAAAAAAAAAACAAGTCGATGAAAAGATCTTAATGTTGGACTGCTATGGTCCACAAGTAGCAATTGACCAAAGATAAAAAGCAACTCAATTGGAAACTGAACCAAAGAATAGCTCACAATTAAGGCAACCTAAACCACTAGGACCTCTATCTACAAGATTGACCAAAGGTGATTTCAAGATCACATATGTGGCTATTTTAACTTGACCACAGGCATGTTGCAATCTCAGACCAAGTTCATATGACATTATTTTGACAAAACTAAAAGCCAGTAGTGGCAAATCCTTTGGTCTAAAATATTCAAGACTTTATTAGTGGGTTGGCTCAAGAGCCTTGTGCCACTGTGCCATACAATTTAAGACCATTCAATGATCCAACCTTTTAAAGCTTTTGGTAATATAAGAATTTTGGACAGTTTCTCAGCAACATATCGAATTTTGGAAACATCACCAAAAGCAAGAATGTCTAGTGTACTAAACAAGTTAGAAGTGGTTGGGACCAAGGACTAGGTAACTGGTTCAACATCATTTTGCCAATGATGGAACAATTCTTCCCAAGAAGCATACAGGGTTGTTGCTCAACCTAAGATGCAATCTTCTTCACTTCAAGATGAATATTAACCAGCAAAGAATCATGTTAATTGGGTTTCGCAATTGGGTTTAGAAGTGGTTGCAACTTCATGACAATTCAAACTGGGTTTCGCAATTGGTTCACTTTCCAAAAATTCTTTACCAGTAGACAAGACGACAAAAACTAACAAATTTTCTGTTGTCAGGACATGTTTTGTATTGGATGACACAAATAACGGGCCTTCCTTAGGTGCTGAAATGATAGGTTTTACCAAAAGGATAGCACAGGAGAGAGTCTTCTATTTATCTAAAGGAAGGGAGGTTGCACTTTGACAAGCGCTCTCCACAATGTTCAATTTATAATATACTTATCTTCCAATCCAATACCATTGTCAAATGACTAAAATCCTAAATGGAATTCTGTGAAATCACACCAAAGTGTGAAGTATGTGGCCCGCAGCTGGCGAGGTTTCCAGGTTAATATTACTTCAGCTCGTAGGCTTTTTCCCCCCACTCAAAACAAAGTGGGAACACCATGCCTCCTGGAAATGACACTGTGCTTGCAGGATTCACATTTCAGCCATCTAATACTCTTGTAATATATAGCTAATTGTCCCAGAAGGACATGTTCGTGCCCAGCAATGGACATTTTTTCAGATGTAGAATGATGATAATCCTTCCCCAAAAAGATATGGCACTCTGATTTGATTCTAATTCTCCAGAGCTTACAGATTCGGTTAGAACAAAACATGATGCCTTTGTAATTTAGACTTGATCTGGAATACAGAGACATTAAACAGATACAAGATTACGAATCCCATCACTCCAAAAACTCCACTACCATCTTCTCTAATTGACAAAAGAATTGAAATGCAGATAATTTTGTGGCACCGGCCGCTCGAAAGATTGCTAATATGCAGCTAAAATTCGCATAAAAACTCACCTTGAACACGAAATCACAACTTCCCTGCACAACTGAATTAACCGAAACTCACAAATTACAAAATTAGATGACCAGAGTAAAGAAACGCACCAGAAGCGGCGGCGTCGAGGTCTCAAACAGCAACGCATCGGGCTTGTCCGCAAGAACCGGGGATTTAGTCCACAAGCAGCTCAACCCACAGCGGCACGGATACAAATTGTCCAAATTGTCGGGGATCCAAGTCCACCCTTCGACCAGCACGCTGACGTGGCTCAGCCGCAGCTCGCCGCACTCCGATCCACCATCGCCGCCCACTTGCAGAGAAGACGAGGACGACCCGCTGGACCCATTTCCCAATCGCGCCCCGTGCCTCCCCCTGAACCGGGCGCAGCCCACCCGCGAGTCCCACTCCCGGAACGCGCCCACCAGATCGGTGAACGGATCGGGGCCGGCGGCGTCGGGGACCGTCGGCCCGCGGGCGGAGCGGGCGGAGGAGGCGGCGAGGGAGGGGAACTCGAGGGAGCCCGAGAGGAAGAGGACGAGGGCGGCGAAGGACAGCATGAGGGCGACGGTGTAGGCGCCGACGGGCTTCAGTGGCATGGCGAGCGGAGGAGAGGGCAGGTTTTCCCCACGGTCGTCCTCTCTCTCTCTCTCTCTCTCTCTCTCGGAGGACGAGGAGGGAGATGGTTGTCAACGGGTCGGATGCATCGATGCGAGAAAGGTCCGAGACGGTGGCCGTTCTGGAACCGCGGTCGCTCGGAACGGCGCGTGAAGTCTTCCGTTGCTTTGGACCCCACTGTCCATCTATTTAAATATATTTAAAAATAATAGCATAACTATAGATGGAATTTTGACTTAATATCGCGAACAACATCAAACTGGTGCGCACACAATAAATTTTATGTTTGCGATAAATTTACCTTTTATTAATTTTTATTAATTTTTTCTATCAATACACATGGCAGTTAATGGATATGATTTGTGATTTTTGTAATATCGATCTAATTTAACGAAAACTAACGGAGAATAAACTTATTATATCAATTTGGGATAAAATTAATTTATGATCATTTATCGCCAAAGTCGAGAGTTCGAAACTCGCAGTTGTGGGGCCATATTATTTCAAAAAAAGTGGGAGTCCCAGCAGTAGGATACTGGGCTAGTCTCTCCGAGATATAGGGACTCGGTCCTTCAATGTCGTTTGGACACGAGAGGTTTATGGTGGAGTCCTTGGTTATCAAAAAAAATTAATTTATCATAAATTTACTAATTTAAAGTTTTTCATCGCGTTAGTCATAAAATTTTAGGTCAATAAATAATTAAATAATCAAATTATAAGCGTTATAAAAATACAATTAAGTCCCGCCTTTTGAATTTAGCAGGGTCAAATCGTCCGGACAATCCTATAACCAGCTGATTTAGCATGCCCAAATACAAAATGGAGCTTTTTAATGTTCTGTTGGCCTATATGGCGCTAATGTGACTCTAACAAGGCACCGTGTTAAGGATTTTTTTATCCAATATCTGTATAATATGACTGAATTTTTTCTCTTTAAGTCGCCAAAATGTTTGACATCTAGGACTCTAAAACACGTGGAGATATCGTCTCCTAATTTGAAGAATTGTTTTTGCGGGCACCTAAATGCCACCATCGAGTATTTTCACTTGAAGGATAACTCCTACCATCTTGTACTTATTTCTCTTCGCAATGATTAACTTACTAAAATGCTATTGAACGTGTGGTTCAGGGAAATAAATATAGTCTATATGCCATGCTGTTAACTGTGATTTTTATTTTTCACTTTGTTGTACATTCTGCCATGACTTATTATAAAATTACAACTCGTGGTGTACGTTTTCAATCGATTCAATATTAGAATATGCTTTCAAATATCTGCACGAATTTTGTTTCGAGTATTTCTTGTGCAATTATATTCAATAGGTACATTCAAAACATTCAGCTTTCATTAATAATTTCTATTGATATAAAATATTCTCGCGTATTATTGGAATTCCCTCATATTTATAGTTATGTCACACAATACATAGGTTGATGCCCAACAAAAACATATAAAATTAAAAATATATATAACATTTCATCCAATGATCTCTACTTTTAAAAATCAAAATACAAGTGTAGTTTTACTTTTGGAGATCACTGTGTCCTCACGTCAATTGTCCTCGTGACCCTAATTACAAAATGTCATTTTCTTTTAAAAACATCATTGTCCCGAAATCCTAATTTTTTCACGTCCATCAAACACACTCTAAACCCTGTAAAAAAAAAAACAAACTATCTAGCCCCGTGTAAGATAGTAAAATGAGCTTGCAAGAAAAGGCAATTTTGTATTTTCATTATGGGTTTTGCTTGTAGGTATGTGAATATTGTTAACAAAAATAGAATATTTAAATATTCAATGGGTAAAAAGTGATGCGTGTTTTTAGTATTTTCTCAAAAACAAAATTACTTACCGGTCTTGAGCTCTTGATGAAAATAAATTTCTGAAGGTTCTAAAATTGGTCTAGACATCCAACAAATTGAACTACGAAAGGTTATATGTTTCAATTCACGAAGCTGATTTCTTAAATTAATTCTAGATTGGCTTTGTGGGATATTGGAGGATCATGTTGGTAATTCGATGCTTATTGTCATTGTGTTCCAAACCCATGAGGGTTGTGAATATGCATACCTTGGTTTATCGGGTATAGGATTTACTTTTGATTTTTGACTTTTCTCAAACTGTTTTAAAAAAGAATCTCCTTTTTTTTGGAACTTAATTTTTGGAAGAAATTTTTTTTTAAAAAAGTTACTTTTAATGTCTTTGTCTGAAGACCAGACAAATAAACCCAACGGATTTTATTTAGGCCGCATCCTACATTCAGAGGCCACATTTTGGACATGGGCTCATATGCCAAGTGACGAGGCCGTCCATTGTTGTAATGGGCTGGACTAAGGGCCACGCTGTGCCTTGAGCTTTGGGCTCTCTGTCCCAATGTTTAAAACTTATGAACTTGTCTGCTGCAGTTTTGTGATGCAATTCAATTTCCATTTTATTTGGTCCTGATTAAGGCTTAAAGTCGATAAAACATGGGAAAAAAAAATGCTTCTGAATATCTGGAATTTCTACTCATTCTAGCTAGCAAAACCTCGAAAATTGCCAAATTTTAGGTCCTCCTTTTATGAATTCGAAAGTAGATTATTATTCACGTTACTAATTCATAGAGAAAAAGTAACCAAAACCCGACGCTATTGATTCAGATTGAGTGTTAGCTTGATTTGTCTCTATGGATCTCTTGTTTTGGGTTTTCAAACTAGTTGGCGTGTGTGACGCATTTTAGCCTTAACAATGACATTGAACTCGGTACTTACAGCTTCTATTTCTATTATTACTTCGGTGGAGATTCCATTCATTTGACAAAACAATACAAGAAGCAACCGAGAAGGCTTCCAAACCAAGCAAATCCCAAAGATTCATAGAATAAACCAAATCCCATGAAGCAAACGACAACCCTCCAGCTACAAGCACGCTCCCATCCCTCCTAAGAACTGATTTGCCTCAACAAATAACCGGCGGCTAATCGGCGGATTCAGAGACGAGCATGTGCCAGAAGCTTTCACTTCGGTCGCTGTAGCCCGCGGTGCACGAAAGGGGAAGGGGGGAGGAGGATGGGCACTCCAATAAAAGAAAGAAACACGTGCATTTCGTTTCGCTCAAGGGATCGAAATCAGCATTTCTTGTGAGTGATCCACGGCAGCAGACGACAAGAAAAGGACGGCTTTTTTCTTCTTTTCTGATATGAAAAGGCCCACGCCCCTGGCAAGGAAAAAGCAAGATAAGCAGGCCGCGCACGGAGCCCCGACCGATAACCCGTCAACGTTGGATCCGATAACCCATCCCTCTTATACCACTCTAAACAAACCCAGATTAAAAAAAAAATAAAAAGCCCCAGCCGTCGGCATCACATCGCTGACATTTCGCCCGATTCTGGCCGGGGGGGCAACGTCCAGTTAGATCCAGGAAAAGCGTGGTTTGACCCGCGAAGCCGCAGCCACGCATGCGTGCTCTTCGCTATTGGTTGCCATTCGTTCTTCTACGCTTTCGTACAAAATCATAATAATAATTATTTAACCCGAGAAAATAAAAAACAAAACAAAACAAAACAAATCCCCTATGCGGTGCGCGATATTAGGGTTCCACCAATGCGATTTTGTTCAATATCATACAAAAGCAATTAAATAAATCGATCCGAAATCCAGTAAAGAAACAGCAGGGAAATCGCGTGGCGCACGCCATGGTTGAGTACAAATCAAAGCCTCTTAAAAAGGGGATTTTCTCCTTTTCGTACTCTTTTGAATCTCTCCTCCTTGTTTTTTTCTTTTTTTTTCCTTCCCGTAATTTCTTTCGCATTAGCGATTTTTATCGAGAAATCAGCTAAGAAAAAGAGAGCGTTAAAGTGTGTAGACAATACGTATGAAATAGAGATTACATTATAATGACGGGTTGAATTAATGCATGAAGAGTATAGAATTTTCTGGCATATAAAATAGAATGTATAGATCTTGACCGCAATGGGTGCTTCGTCGATGCTTGATTATTCTCATTTGCGCACGTTAGCATACGAAAAAGCGTACTACTTTGCGAATCAGAAAGCAATACCCACCTTTCCCACTTTTATTGGTGAAGACCCTACGTGAGTGAGTACGTAAATATATATATATATATATAAACTAGCTTGCCGGAAAAGAGAAAAGAAAAATAGCCGGCAACCCATGTCAAAAAAGAAAAAAAGAAAAAAAAAAAAAAAGGCTGCCTACCAGTCAATATAAACATTTTCTTTTCATGAATAGCATTAATGTTTTTATGAATTAGTTTCCACATTTTGGAGAGAATTACATTAAAGATAAATGAAGTTTTGTCCTAAAGTTTATGTCGTGCGACTTCTCTCGCAAAAGTCAATGCAAAATGGTCTTATGCTTGGTAATATCGATTATTAATTATTTTCTTAATAGGGGTTCCAGAAAATGATATATGGTCGGCGTCCAATTGCATATGAAGTTCTCATATGTTATTTAGAAATTTGTTCTCTGCCGGAGATTTAGGCTTGCGGTTCTGCCCCACGCGTAGATTACCTCACTTTACATGCGATATTTTTGGATCAATTTCGTTTTTCTCTATAAATTACTAGTTTTTTTTATGCACTTGCTAGCAGGCACGATTTGTTACATGAATTAATAATGAAATTTATTGCTTCGACCGTACATAGAAATTATATTATTGAGACATGGTCCTAAGACCCATTCTTTCCGAGAATTTCATTGTGGTGTGAGGACAGCTCGAGAATTTCACCCGAGGTGGTTTTTCCTGTTTTTTTCAGTAGGAAGTTAGTAGGTTGACTTTTTTTACATTTTGTATGTTGATCCTTTCTTTTTTCACTGGCCCAGTTGAAACTGACCCAGAAGATAATTTCCCCTAAATTGTATTTTTCCAAGACGATATGCTCAATTTCGGTCGATAGGGACTCATGGGTGCTTTTCAGCTTAGCTAGATTTGGGACCTAACCCCGTAAATTTCGATCTTGATTGAACACTTTTTCCACGAGAGGATATAATTAAAACCTAACTCTTGAATTTTTATGGTTGCATAGGGGCGCATCGTCTGTTTCTTTCGAAGGATCTCGCATTTGTTTGCGTCCCCGACACTCATTTCTCCTTTTGGACGAGCTCCATGCGACTGCGATGTTCGACTGGTCCAGGCGGACAATCAACGAGTCATTATTATTATAGTAGATTAATCTTAAAGGTTAATGTTTTTTTTTCCACAAGATTCAAAAGCTTTTGTTTCCTCGAGAAAGTAAAAGGAAAACGATACAAACGATCCCTTGATTTTTTATCTGATGTGCAATACCGTCGCTGAACTTCTAAATTGTATGATACCTTCTCTAACTTTCAATTTGTTCAATGTAGTTCTAATACATGTTTAACTAGATCACTAAATTTAAATGGATGGAAATATAACCGTGACCATTTTATATATAATCCAGGGATTAACTTAAGCATACTGCAAAAGTTCAGGGATCATGCTATTGTAATGGTAGTGGGTTGATGGATTGATGAAAGTGAGCAAAACGAGATACATTATTTTCGTCTAGGTATCACATTAATTCATGCGTGTTTCAAGTTCACGTATCTCTTAGATTCATTTATCTATTTCATTTAGACATCTCTATTTAATTAATGTATTTCATGAATTCTTATATATATTCAATTAATGGTTCGTGCATTGCTTTGTATATTGAGTTCTAGAATTCTATAAATAGACTTGAAGTTCTTCATTCCACAAACAAGCCAAAACACCTACATCTCCTAGAGTTTCTCTAAGTGTGTTGGTTCCAAGAAATGTTCAACAGAGTCTTGTTCGTATAGTGCTTATACAAACGAGCTTTGAACAGTTGTGTCTTGGGAAGCATAGTTTGTGAGGCTACTCAACACCGTTAGCAGGGACAAATCGCCTTAAGAATATTCGGTTAGTTGTACCTCACCTCCAATTATTATTTATTTTTGTTATCACTTTCTTGAATTTATAAATTTCCTTAGTTACAATGAACAATGTTATGTATTCTCCCTCCAATACACTTCTTCTTCTCCTCCTCCTCCTCCTCTAAATCTGCCGACAAGTGGAGCAAATAAGGATACGTTTAGCAACGTTTCTGTTATTGGAAACAATTTTCTTTTAGAAATATTTTTTTTATTTATGTTCCTGATAATAGTTTATGAATATTTGAACATATTTGATAACTAAACAAAATATTTGTTCCCGAAAGAGAAATACGTTTAGTACGACCCAATATATTTTTATGAGTTAAAATTTCTTTTAATTTATTAATAATTTTATTACTTGTTTCTTTTTTTCTTTTATTTTTTTTCTTCTTCTTCTCCTTCCTCCAGCCGGTCACCGGTTGCAAGGTCAGCCTCAGGGGAGGCTCACCGGCCACCAGTGAGGTCACCCCAAGCCTCGCTCGGCCTCACTCGGCCACCAACGAGGTCGAGCCTTGAGTCCAATGACTGGCTAGGGGAAGAAGGGAGGAAGGAAAAGAAAAAAAAAAGGAAAAAAAAGTTTGATTCTTTATTTTTGTTTCTTGAATAGTTCTTAGGAACAATAAGCAATTTTTTGTTTGTTCCAAATCTGTTCCCAGGAACAAAAAACCCACCAAAAGCATTAATGTTCTATTTCTACTATTGGGAACAAAAGAACAGAAACACATGTTCCTGGGAGCATTACCAAATGCAGCCTAAAAAGACTCGGGGACCAAATTTCACATTGAACTAATATTCATGGACTATTTAATTATCCTGAAAAAAAAAAATAGTGAAAGCAACGTCACAGTTATAAACCAAGCTTTACATTTAGTTTAGGAAGATGACTCGGAATCATGCCCTCATAAAAAAAATAAAATGCAATCGTGTATCCGACTTAGGCGCCGAATTAACTATCAACTCCATTCACACCTCGAGGAAGTCAATTGGGTTCCCCCCCTTGTGTCATCGATCATGCTTATGGCCTTATGTCAACTAGTTATTAAATAGTGCAACTACCCTTGTTGACTCGTCATGAAAAATAAAGCAATGCAAGTTGCATTTTGCAACATTATATGGAAGCATATAATTTAGTTAACGTTAGACATAATATATGTACCCCTGTAAGTTTATGCGTATGCATGTAATGTCCAAGAATTGCAAATTTGTTGCTTTTATTAATTTTTCCTTAATAAAACGAACCTTTTGGTTTCATCGATGTAATTAAATTCCACAAGAAATAACATTGCCAAGTGGTTTTGTGGGATAGGAACGTCTCAAGAACTATAACTTTCGTACGACGCTTATTTATGAATCAGAACATTCTTTTTCAACCATTCGAGTGTCATAACTCCTGAAAAATTAATCAAGTGCCATGACTTTTTAACAACGTTTATCAAAGTGTTAGAAACTAATGTGGCACAGCACTTGTGTTGCACGTCTGTAAAAATTTACAATATTCGGGTCATTGATTTAAAAGTTATATGGTACTCAAGTGATCTTTAAGAAAAAAATTACGACACTTGAGTGAGTTTCGTACATTAGTTATAACAAGCAAGTGATCGAATTTGAGCTCATGTGGTGTTGGTGTCCTCCCGATTTCGTGCTGGCCAAAGATGAAATTCCATATCCATGGAGAGTTAAAGGACAATTAAGACACAGGCGTAAGACCCAATCTTTCCGTTGAGCAGGGCCTTTTCAAGACCATGTCGTTGGCCCTGCGAGCTGAATTTGGCAAGATATTGATTAAGAACGTGTTTGAAGTGACCTTTCACTTTTTGATTTTTTAGAATCTCGCGATGCACGTCACTTTGTTTCTTTTAAGGTAAAATTAGTTTAGGTTAGCGACTTTCAAAAAATCATAAATTTTTAGCCACGCTCTGTTGTTACCAAAATAATATATGTTTTGTCTTTCCCTATGTGACGACTCTATTTGCGTCAATTTTGTCCGTGATCTCGTGGGGATCTTTCGTCCCTCCAATGCTATTTAGTTTAGCAAAGCGATATCTGTGAACTTAGGATGCGCATGACAACGTTTTTATTTGAGGGAACTATTTATTTTCAGAAATAGTTCTTTTTTATTTCTACTCCGGAGAACAATTTATGAGTAAAATAAGGTGTTTTGTAACTATATAAATTTTCTATTCTTAGAATAGAAAAATAATATAAATGCGTTTGGTAAAAATTTATAAATTTTTGTATTTATTTGTTTTTTCTTCTATTCCCCAGCCACTTTTCTATTCCGGAAATAAAAAAATAAATTGGTGTTACCAAACGAATTTCTATTCTTTTTTTTTTTTTCGGGAAACAAAAAAACAGAAATTAGAAGAAACATAATCGTTATCATGCAGCCCTTAGAATACAATACTTAAATGTCACCTCTGTAATATTTTATTCATTCATTTTTTTTCAGGAAAACAGCAAGTGCAATTCTTTAATGAGGAAATTTTTGTAGTGAAAGAAGCTCTTATTCAATCAATGTTATAATATCAACAAGATTGCTTAAGATCATATATCAGGCTTTGTTAATGGATAGTCGAGAAAGCTCTTAAAAAGATCAATTTTTTTCAAGCAAAATAATGTAAATGCGTGTCGTGGCATCAAGTTGATTAAGCAATTTATTCATTAGACAATTCGGGCGTGCTGCATTTGTTGTTCATAATGACAATGTGTGTAGTACAAAAATGGCAATGGCCTTTATATTTGGAAATACCATGTCACGGTTAGTCGGCAGGAATTGTGAGAGAGAGAGAGTTACCTTGTAAAATGCTCCTAATAGGCTTATAAAGGGCAACAAACAAATGAAGTTAGGTCGGCCTTTTCTAAAGTTAGACTCGTCTGATTTGCAATTCATTATCGGATCTAAAAGGGAACTAATTCGATTATGATCCTGACGCCGTGAGTTTAATAAATTACAATAAGGATCAAGGTAGAATTGTTTTCAATAAAAATCCATTGATGTCATTGTTCTTGAGGCGAAGTTTCCAAATTTCAGCAAATCCTTTTTAGAATCAAAACCACTATAGATGCTCCGGAGGGAAGAGCAACTCCAAAGAACCTAATTTAAATTATCAAATCATAGTAATTCACTCGTGATAATATGGATCATTTTAGATTCACGTTTGGACACAATTCACGCAATGATTTCCCCTTAATCTTCATATTGTTTTTGCACAATAATGGAGGAATCTTATTCGAATAACGCAAGGCACAATTTGAAAGCAAAAGAGAAAAAAAAGAAAAATAAAAAGGAAATTAATTTTGACTTTTTGGTATATGCTTTATTTCACTTTCGGCTTAAGAAATCTATACATACACCATTTTTGACTCTGCCCTGAGAATGATTTCCCAAACAAAAAAATCCATTCAAACCAAAAAATTTATGGATAGGATAGAATATTCCCCTTTCTCATAAGAATCTGAAATTCCTGTCAACATAATGTTTAGGAACTTTATTCCAAGATCTTTTAAGTTGGCCACGAATTTTCTTTTCAATTCCCCGTACCATTTTGTTTCGGATAAATCCAACACAAAAGGAAACTCCACAATTTTTATCCTCTGCTTCTCCACTTTCCCAAAAATAAAAGAGAAGAAAAAAAAGGGGGGGGGATGTATAGAGAATCAGAATGGCCGTTATAATTTCCATAAAAGAAATTGAATTTTTGACAATTCTCGATATCGCCTACCGGGGGCAGTCCAGTCCCGCCAAGAGCACGGGAGAGAATCGGTAATTACAGGGGGGAAGGAGCGAAGGGTAGTTACCGGTGACTGGTGAACGCTGCCCTTCCCACCTAACCCCCAATAAATTAATAAATTTCTTTTAAAAAAATCGGTGAAATAAAACCATTGGGCTAAAAGAAAAATGGTTAAGAGGAAAAAAAAATTTAAAAATTAAAAAAATAAAAAGACGAGAGCGCCAAGTTGGCAGTGACGGGGAAGAGAAGTCCCCAATCTCCGAAGTCAGACTCTCGCGTCCTTATTATCCACGTAGACTGCCCTATTTCATCGATTTATTTATTTATTTCTATTTTTTCCGCCCACCCCGTGTCCCCACTCCACCGGCTATTCCCGGTATCTTCTTATATAAATAATTTTTTTTTTCATTTAAAACATCCCAAAAAAAAGCAAAATCGGGATCTCTCTTCTATAAAATGCAGCTCAAGAGACAATGCCTCTTTTTCCCCTCCTTGTCTTCCTTCCTCTCCCATCCTTCCCTCCGCCGAGAAAGCGCCGGCGACCGGCCGGGGAACATCCTCCAGCTCTCCTCCCCCGACGGCGACGTCTACTTCGAGGTTCGGGTCCCCCGTCTTTCGGTTTTCCTGGAGTCTCGTGTGCGGCGGGGCCGCCGCCCGCCGCCGCCGCCGTCGTTTTCGCTTTGGGTCTCTGCTTGATTGAATGCGCATTAGCGGGGCGCAGATCTGGGCCTTTTCCTAATTATCTTCGCCCGCTGCTCAAAGCATGCGAATTTCAGCTCGATCCTTTCGGCGCTCGACGACGCCTCTGTCTTCATTTCATTGAGGCGGATCTTGCTTTCCGACGCCGCGCGTGTTGCCGTTGTTTTGCTTGGATTGTTTTTTTTTTTTTCTTGGTTTTTTTTTTCCGGCGTTTTCGGCAATCGCCATTGAGAATGTCGCGCGTCTTTCCGCGACGTTTGGTGATGTCTTGGTATGTAGAGGGGTAGGAGGATACAAGAATGCGCATGTGGGTTCTTGCTGATGGGCTCTGTCTGGGAGACCTCTGCTGTCGAAAATGTTCCTAAATAGTAAAAAGAACGTGGCCGATTGGTTTGGAAAGCGGGAACACCAGCTAATTGTGGTTAAAAATAGGCTTTGCTATTGTCTTGCGCCCCAAAAAGATAGACTTTACCAGGCATCCTCCAGTTTTGAACTGGTTTTCTGCTCTGATCTTATTCCGTTTGGCTGTGTACTAATCTCTTTTGACCGCCAAGTGACCCTGTGAATTTTTTGTTATTTATTGGAAGGCAGAGTCCTCCACTTTGCGTGGATTGCAGGGAGCACGTAGCGAGGAGAAGGAGAAGACATGGAGGGGCCGGGTATGCGCAAAGTTAGCTCGCATTGCTCGATCAATGATATGTTCGATGAGGATTTCTCGCGTCTCCTGGAGAAGCCGAGGCTTAACATCGAGCGGCAGAGATCTTTCGATGAGAGGTCCCTCAGTGAGCTCTCGATCGGGCTCACGAGGGTTGGGTTGGATAACCTGGAGAGCACATATTCACCTGGGAGGAGGTCAGGGTTTGACACCCCAGCATCGTCAGCCCGCAACTCTTTTGAACCTCATCCTATGGTGGCTGATGCCTGGGAGGCTCTAAGAAAGTCTCTGGTGTATTTCCGTGGTCAACCAGTGGGGACAATCGCTGCTGTTGACCATGCTTCTGAGGAAGTTTTGAACTATGATCAGGTATGTAGGAATGGACCAAATGACAAAGGCCATTCAGTATTGCATCAGATTCTACAGTTTATATGGAATATATCATAAAATAGGATCAGAAATTCTTAAACTATATGCTAAAGTGCACCCATAGAAATTGGATGGTTAAAAATATTGTAGCTTGTGACATTTGAACTTGATAAAATGTGGAAATTTCCTAATCGCCTTTGATTTCTAGGAATTCATAGAATCGATTAGAATGATGTAATGATGATATTGATAAGGGGTAAGTTAAGAGTTGAGAAAGCGTCTAAATGAGATTTCGATAATCATGTGCAGTATCTGTTGAATTTGTTTGGAGTTGATAGTGATGAATTTGAGTGCCCTCACAACTTGTCGGTGAGACAGTGAAGTTTAATGCTTTGAAACTTTCCTTTCGTCATTGTGCTTGTCTAGGTGTTCGTTCGGGATTTTGTCCCCAGTGCACTGGCTTTTCTAATGAATGGGGAGCCAGATATCGTCAAGAATTTTCTCTTGAAGACTTTACATCTTCAAGGATGGGAGAAAAGAATAGACAGATTTAAACTTGGGGAAGGGGCAATGCCAGCAAGCTTCAAAGTCTTGCACGATCCTATTCGGAAAACAGATACTCTTATGGCAGATTTTGGTGAGAGTGCAATTGGAAGAGTTGCACCAGTTGACTCTGGATTTTGGTGGATTATCCTGCTTCGTGCGTATACAAAGTCCACAGGAGATCTGTCTTTGGCAGAGACAGAAGACTGTCAGAAGGGGATGAGGCTTATATGTTCTCTTTGCCTGTCCGAGGGTTTCGATACTTTTCCTACTTTACTTTGTGCTGATGGTTGCTCAATGGTTGATCGAAGAATGGTGAGTGAATCTATCTCTCGATAACTATTTTTGCGCATTATGGGTCATAATGGTAAGTGGATGGTGATGCTATTCTGGCTGCATCTAACTTCAGTGTCCCTTATTAAGTTATTACTTATCATTCCACCTCTCAAATTATGAGTGTAGGGAGCCAGTAGCCAATGAGTTTTTTTTTCACACATTTATTCAAAATTTTAAGTTGGCTAATGAGCCTAAATGAACTCATTTTAGTTTCAATCTGATTGTTGGGATTCTGTCACCTTGTAAATGAGATTTACGGAAGTAAATTTACCAAATCTGTAACCTTTGCCTGATCCGACAGACATTGCTAGGACTGACAATAATTACCATTTGATAGTTAGCTCTGGTCATTGTAAAATTGCCTCTTCATTCAATTATGCAAGGACATATATGAGGATGATGGATAATGTTAATTAAACTAGACTTTATCTTCTTTTATCCAACAAGCATTTTTATTTGTTGTCTCTTTACTTTGTTGAAGAGTTATGAAACATGAGGTCAAAACAAATATGTTGAAGTTCAACCTTATCTTTCCTTTGGGTCTTAGTCAAGTGTATTGAGAACTAAGGTGGCCATCCATACTTATTGCTTCATGGAGTTCCTTTATCCATTCAGTCCTTTGAGACTGTTACGTGTGTCTCCGATAATCAATTTCATGTAAATTGGATTAAGAATTTAATGCATCTCTCACTTGCTTGGCAGGCAGCATCCGTAACAACTATAATTTTTCATTTTTGTGTTTTAGCTGAGAATTGAATGAGAAGATAAATCTTTACTTTCCCTAGTTTTGTTTCGTGCCAGGAGAATGAGATGGCGCATCTGATTTTCCCTTTACCTTCACTAGTAACTAAAATCATTTTTCCCTTAGTTCTTGGAAAGAACTTATTAACATTGTAGATGGATGTGTTTTCAGTTTGTCTTTTGACTTTATACTCTTTCCACATACTGTAGATGGCTCCTGCTCTCTTATATTTTCTTGAAGGTTGGAATTAACTTCCTCTATCGTTGAACTGATTTTCAGGGCATCTATGGCTACCCAATTGAAATTCAGGCACTTTTCTTTATGGCTCTGAGATCTGCTTTGGCGATGCTAAAACATGATGCAGAAGGGAAAGAATGCATCGAGAGAATTGTCAAACGCTTACATGCCTTAAGCTATCACATGCGGAGTTATTTCTGGCTTGACTTCCAACAACTAAATGACATATACCGATATAAAACCGAGGAATATTCGCATACTGCAGTAAATAAGTTTAATGTTATTCCCGATTCAATTCCAGACTGGGTATTTGATTTTATGCCAACTCGCGGTGGTTACTTCATTGGCAATGTCAGTCCTGCAAGGATGGATTTCAGATGGTTCGCTTTGGGTAATTGTGTAGCAATATTGGCATCACTTGCTACTCCGGAGCAATCAATGGCTATTATGGATCTTATAGAGGCTCGCTGGGAGGAGTTGGTAGGGGAAATGCCTCTAAAGATAAGCTATCCTGCTCTGGAAGGTCATGAATGGCGGATAGTTACTGGTTGTGATCCTAAAAATACCAGATGGAGTTATCACAATGGAGGATCTTGGCCAGGTTTGGTCCTTTCTTTTCTGATATATTCCCTTAAGTTATTCAGATTTATCATTTGGGGTACTTTCTTATGTTTAGTTAATTGTGTCTATGGTCTTTCACTTAAAAAATTCTGGTTGTAGTTGGTATTCAACGATTAAGATGAATGGATCTATGAGTGGCTGTCACAGTTACGATAACATTAGAGCTTTTGGGAAGGGAGGAGGGGAGAGGGAGGATATGTCAGCTGATAGTTCTGTTTTCCTAATTGGGTAATTGCTTTTATGAGCTCTGAGTTTGGCAAAGACTGAGATTAAAAAGGATTCAAGAAGTAAAATTTAATCGTAAAGCAACAAACCTTCGGTGTCCAAGGGATGCTCCTTCCCTCTTCTTTATTTGTGTGTGGAAACTGCGTGTCCGATCATTGCATGGACTTTGAATGTTTTCCTAAGAAATCTTTACTCATAGCACTCTCAGATTTCATATAATAAAAGCCTTCACGGAGGCAAAGCAAAAATTGACTGCAATCCTAGAGGCACCAGTTACTTGATATGAGATAAATGGTTTATGTTACATATAAGAATAACTAAGCGGATGAAACAACATTTGCACCTACTTCCCTTGGCAATGGGGCAAAGTCAAAGCTAGTGTGGTTGAGATTCAAATAGCTGCTTCATCTTGACCTGGATAATGACGAATTATACTCATATAACTGCTTCAAGCCTGAAGCCTTGGCGATTGCCTTTATGGCCACATGCATGCTCTAAACTGGGCTAGTCATGTTATCTATGTGCATGATTCCACAAGGTTGACTTCTATCACCTGTGCTTGTGATTTTCTGTTGCTTGTTATTAATCAATGCGCGTAAAAGAAAGTATTTGGAAATCATGGACAAAGGACATGGTATGCTTCTGCTGTTTGGATTTATTTCCTGCTTAGAAACAGTGTAGATCATTTGGGGGGCTTGAAGATATCAATCTGAATCAATGTGAGAATGAAATATCTTAATCTTCTGAGCTTTTGTTGCTGCACTTTGCTGGTACCCTTTGTATTTGAGTGCACATTAAGCTCAATCATCTTCAAAGATATGTAGACTGATGAATTTGAAAGGGTCCATGATACCTCTTTGAATCCAATTTACTTCCTGCTGTAGCTGCTAGTATGTATGAAGTCCTGGTCTAGTGTACGAACAAGCCAAGGGTCTAGGATTTTTTTCTAAAGAACTTTCAACTGGTGAATAGACAGCTCCTTTAAACCGGGTGTCCCCACAGTAAGAACTCTTGTAGTGTGAAAGGGATGGCTTTAGGATCTCCACAATAACCTTGAGACTGATTATTTCAGTTGTTTATCCTTGAGCACAATTCAATTTTAGGCATTTTAATGAAAGCTGGGATCCAAGTCCGGTTTCTTTCTTCAAATCTTTTTCCCAAGCTAGCTCATTCTTGGCTTGTGTTTCTAACTCAACTCTCTTTTTGTATTACTGTTGCTCCATCATAACCAATGCAGTGCTTTTGTGGTTGTTAACGGCTGCTTGCATCAAGACTGGGCGGCCACAAATTGCGAGACGAGCAATTGATCTGGCTGAGACTCGTTTGTTGAAGGACAGCTGGCCAGAATATTATGATGGTACACTGGGTAGATATATTGGCAAGCAAGCAAGAAAGTATCAAACATGGTCTATAGCAGGATATTTAGTGGCGAAGATGATGCTGGAGGATCCTTCGCACTTGGGAATGATTTCCCTGGAAGAGGACAAGCAGATGAAGCCAGTGCTTAAGAGATCTTCTTCCTGGACTTGCTGAGTATATCCCAACAGTAGAAAAAAAGGGCAGAGAATCAAGAACACAAGTGACATTAGCTTGTTCTTACGACGATATTCTTTTGGTGATTTGCATCTTGTAGGTTTGTTTCGAACCCTTCTGAAAGTTTGGTTTTGTGTACAATAGCAAATGCTAAATTGCAACAAGCTTGCTGAATAAAAAGAAAAACATTCTGGTACTTATGCAAATTTATAAATGCTTGCCTGCATTTTGAGACGTGCTCTCCTACCTTGATGGTGATTCTCAGTTTTGCTAACATTATGTAGAACTATAGGGCAAAATTTTGGAACATCCATGCCCGAAAAGATGCTTTCATTTTTATTTTTATTTTGGTTGGTAAAGACACTTTCATTTACCAGTCACTAATATGTTCAAGCGGCTAAAATTATTCTAGAAATGGCATCCTTGCTATCTTATGTTCGATTAAATTTGCCATATTGCTAATTTTTTTTTTTTTGGCCTTTTTTTGTGAAGTATTCTGTTAACAAGTGCTTGAGATTTCTTGTATGGTCTGTTGCTTTCGCCTTCAAGCCTCGTTGGAGGATTAACAACACCCGTCAAGCCCTACCCGTCATGATAAGTTTTGTCATTAGTTTGATCTTGATAGTTTTGATAATAGGGGTCACTTATAATTGGTTCTGCCATGGGGCTGTCGGTCTTTGACAAAATTCGATTTTCATGAACCAAATGTCTGGCGAAACCAAAAGCCATGCAAATTAGCTTGAACTGGAAATACTTCATTTTGGGCATGGCACATAACAATTTAAAAATTTACATGACACGACTGGATCTGAATCATAGGACGAATTAGCCACATAAACACAACTAGTAAGCTAAGACCCGACTGAGATAGTGCCCAGGCGTGCTCAACGTATCTTATGTAGTTAGTTGCATAAGTACGCTATTAGTGGACTTGGACAATAGGTTTCTCTACGTATTGGATCAATCTTCAAGATGCGAAATTTCCTCCAAGATTCCGAACATCACGCATTGACAAGGCGAAAGAGAGATCTAAAGAGAAAGCCCTCCTCAACAGAAGGGAATGTGGGTCAGAGAGAGAGAGAGAGAGAGAGAGAAAGAGTAGCGGAATGGTCCGTACAAGACCGTCAAGTTCAGGGCGTGTCGAAGAAATCTGCATTTTCATCTCAGGGAGTTGACAAACCTTTTGCCACACGAAAAAGGTTTTGGCTCGCAAACAGGGGGGTCATACATGTCCGAACGACATACATACACTGTGTGATCATTTTTCCCTGGAGGCACGTTTCGAGAATGTCGGAGAACGGGATTAATTTTATAAACGAAGGAAAGAAGAAGAAAAAAGAAAGAGAAAAAATTATTCCGTTCTGCTTTCCCGCCTGGCCCGAGCAACGACGATCGACCGACCTATCCTATCCTCTTGCCCCCTCGTAGAGACGGAAGAAAAGGGCATGCCTTTTCCCCAATAATTGAGACATAAATTAATCCCCCGAAACGAGAGCGCTGATGTGAGGAAGAAAATAAAAAGGGGGTGTGCGTGACGAGAAATCTGAGGTGGGTTTTCCGCTTTCTGGCGACTCAACTTGGACTTTGCCAAACGTGTTCCGCTAAAAGATAACAAAGTTTAACTTTCTTTGCTTTTTCCAAGTGGAGCAAAGGTGGAGTTGACTGGCCGATGCCCTTGTGAGCAGCCTATAAGTAGGAGCCTCTGCTGCCGCTGCGGGGCTGGCACAAATTTTTTGTGCAGTAGTTAGTATTCTATTGGGGAGGCTGCGATTTGAAAATTTCGGTCCCGAATTGAAAAAAAAAAAATTGCAAAAGGCGAAAAGCGAGAGAGAGAGAGATGGCGAAAAAATAGAAAGAAAAGAGAAAGGGGTGGGAAGAGTGGGGCTGGTGCTGGGGATGAGCTGTCTCCCCCTTTCATTAGATGCTCATCTGAGCTGTCCGGCTTCTGCTTTGAATGTGTACCATCATTGCCATGTTGCCATGTCCCACCAATCTCCCTCCCTCTCTCTCTCTCTCTCTCTCTCTCTCTCTCTCTCTCACATGTGATTTTTTCAATATTCGTTTGACTCCTCCTGGATGGGAATTCCGGGGTTGCTTTAGGCGGGGTATTTTTTTGTATTCACATGGGATCAATTCTTGAAATTGAAATCGTATGGTTTACCTTCTCTTGCGGAGTTGTACTCATCTGTATTTTGAATCGGATCGATTCACATTGCCGCTGCAAATTTCTAACTTTAGTTCTTCTATGCTCATATCGCCGGATTCCTAAACATTTTTCAGGAATCTTGGCTCGCCATGGGCTAGTGCCCGAGTATGGGCATCCATTTTAGACCAGGAACTCGAAATCCCATAGTGGCCGGACCCAATTTTCGATCCCTCATTTTGATTGGGCTATGCTCCTATGTCTGCCTTTGTTTTTTTTTCCAACCAAGTCCAAGCTACCAATGCTCGGACCGACCCACTCGGCCTGGTTACACCCGCCATAGCGTGAGTGCCGGGCAGTACCCACATCGCAACAATTCAGTTTGATCCGGTGGTCACCATGTCAAGGAAGTGTGGCAATGTGCAAGGGGATTAGATTAGATTAGAATAAGATCAGGGGGTGTTCGATGAAATGCCACAACGAGGGCGGACCCTTGTGAACGCACGAGTAATGAATAACATGTTTTCTTCGAGGTTTGACTCGTGAGTTTCTGTGACGTTGAAGGAAAGGACGGAAGTAGAAATAGAGGGGGAAAAAAACGAGTGGCCGTTGCTCAATGATGGAGAAGAGCAGAGTGGACCAATCTGAGTTTAGAGTGGTAGGGGACCCTGAATCGAGTGAGCGTGTCAGGGCGAGGGCGAGGGCGAGGGCGAGGGCAGGAGGTGAATTTCGCAGCAGAAGCAGAGCATTTATGAGGGCTGCGCGCCTTTTTGATTCTGCAGTAACCCCTTTTGTCCGCACTCGATTCATTAATACTACTGCTTAGTGTGTGACTCTCTCTCCAACGGCACAATCATTTCCTCGCTCCTCGTCCTCACTGATTGCGCGCTCGATTTCATCCCTCATCAAGTTAAAGCCCATATCCGCTTTAACATTTGCCATTTCACGTGGAGAGACTCGTGAAGTAAGAAACGCGGTCGGATGAAGTTGCATTGCAGGGATGCTCGGTCTCGGACTGTAGCTAGGCCGGATAACCGACACGCACCGTGTCCAATCCTTAGCGACCACAGGGCTCCCGTAGGTCCCAAGGGAGACTTGCACGATCGGCAACTGCGATTGACCTAGTTTAGTGTAGATTTCGGGTCTAAGTAGAGATTTCCTTTTATGTGTGAGTAATACTGAATATCCCGTGAGAGGATGGGAGACACTTGTACTTTGGCAATACCCACTGAACAATCAAATGCTAGTCATTCCTATTCACGTATAGAATAGGGTCTCACGTTGATGGATGTTCGCAAATAATTCCCAGTCCTTGAAGCACTAATGGAATGTGTAATCGGATCCTGTATCGAAAATGCCACCTAGATCTGCATGGATGTATGGCCCAAAAGGAAGTACCCAAAGCACGGATGCATTGGGGGATGATCTCGGTGATGGAGAGAGAGACGTGGGCAAGACTCAACAAAGCGTCATCACGATCGTCATTATCAACCAAGGGACCGCGGGATCAATCAGCGAGCGCCGAGCGAAGAAGAAGGGATGGAGGGAGCAAAAAGTGACGAAAGAGGCCAAAAAAGGGACAAGAAAAAGACCCCCATTTCTCCTCTCGACGATAGAAAAAGAAAGGGAGAAAATCGGGCCATTCTCTTATCCCTTTCTTTTATTGGTTATTTCTTCTTCTTTTCTTTTTTTTTTTCTTTTTTGGCTTGTCCTCCTCCTCTTTCCCCTCGAGTTTTCAACTTTCCACACCCCAAAGTCCAAACCCCCTCCCCTCCTCGCGATTAAATTTTACCGCTGTCGCTGTTTTGCCCTCTCGGACAGGACAAGTGGCGTGGAGAAAAAAGAGAGAAAGAAGACAAGTGAAATAATTAGAGCGAACCCTCGAACCCCAGTGATGTGGGGGGGTAAAATTTCGAATAAGTGCTTCCAGCAAGTACAATCCCTATGCTTAAAAAGGAAAATGAGAAAGAAAAGCCTGGGTTGCTCTATGATCAATGTAATGTTATCGCGGAGAAAATAAGTAAACGCGTCTTCTAGTGGGTTTCCTTCAATACCAACGAGTCATATGCTGGCGAGCTAATTGGGTGATTTGAACGTAATATCGATTTGATTGAGATGATTTTATTAATGGGATTGAAATGATAAGTTTTAACCGTTCGACACGTTTTTTGATTGTCAGGGCAAAGTGAGTTTTGTACGTCGAAAGCGTCGATAATTTGAGGACGGGATCTGTTGTATATAAATAGGAGGGCGTCGGCTTCATCCTATATCTGTAAAATGGGATTCCTATACATTAAGTGCTTACACATGTATGATATAAAATAACGCGCACATATGTAATGTATGGAAAAAGAATTCCTAAAAATCCCGGAGGAGTGGGGCCCGCGCTCCATTGGAGAGGGTCCCCACCTGCAACCAGTTGGACCCCAACACCCAACCCCAGCTCACACTCGATTCTCTCTCTCTCTCTCTCTCTCTCTCTAAACCTCCTCCTCCTTCTCCCACCTACTCTTCTCTCTCTCTACAAACCAGAGAAGACAGCAGTCAATAACAAGAAAGAAAAACAAGATCCCCACGCACTTCCACTGGTCTCTCTTGTCTTTTGGATTTCTCAAGCCCCTTTCGTTTTCCCCCAGCATCCCCCCAATCCCCCTCCCCTCAAATTTTTAATATTCCTTCTCTCTCTATCTATTTCTCTCTCTCTCTCTCCCACCCCACACAAAATCTCTGCAGAAGAAGAGGAAGGAGAAGAAGGAAAGTGGCGAGGAGGCCCGCCGGTCAGAAGAAGCAGCAGCAGCAGCAGCAGCAGCAGCTCAGGATCGCCCCCGCCATGTATCCCAGGAATTGGAGGGAGGGTTCCTGTTCGTGAGCCAGTTCTTGACGATGGGCACGAAGAGGGTGGTGAGGAATCGCGTTTGAATTTGCCAAGAAAGGAGGAGGAAATGGAGTCCCAAAGCAACGCCAACCAAAGCAGCAGCAATTCGGGCTCCGACCACCACCACCACCACCACCACCACCACCACAAGCACAAGCAGCACGACCCCGCCCCCACCGCTCCTCTGCAGCTGGTCCCTCTCTCTTCTTCCCCCAATTCCGCCGCCGAGCCGGGTCACTCTCACGGGTCAACCCTCCATGGCCCATCGTTCATGGGCTCCATCTCTATCCAACCCGCTAAGCCCCCTCCACCCCACCCTCCTCCTCCTCCTCGCTCCCTCCCAACTCCGCCTCCCCCGGCTCCAACCCCAACACCGCCGCCACCGCCGCCATTGCCAAGATCGCCAAGCGGCCCACCAAGGACCGTCACACCAAGGTCGACGGCCGCGGCCGCCGCATCCGGATGCCCGCCGTCTGCGCCGCCCGCGTCTTCCAGCTCACCCGCGAGCTGGGCCACAAGTCCGACGGCGAGACCATCGAGTGGCTCCTCCAGCAGGCCGAGCCCGCCATCATACACGCCACCGGCACCGGCACCATCCCCGCCAACTTCTCCACCCTCAACGTCTCCATCCGCAGCAGCGGGTCCACCGTCTCCGCCCCGCCCTCCAAGTCCGCCCCGCTCTCCTTCCACGGCGGCCTCAGCCTCTACGACGGCGGCGACGCGGGCAGGCGGCTTCTCGCCGCCGGCGGCGGCGGCGGCGGGGGGCTCGGGTTCCACCACCAATTTTATACGCAGGTCCTCGGCTCCGAGCAGGCCAGCGGCGGTAGCGGTGGCGGCAACAACGGGGATAATCCCGGAGAGGGCTACATGACGAAGACGTTCAGGGAAGACCTCTTCAAAGATTCCTCCCACCAGAGCAGCGCCGACGCAGGCTCCGCCGATTTGCAGGGCGGTAACAAATCCGGAAGGCCCGGAATGCAAGAACAAGAACCCACCTCGGCCCGGTCGTCGTCGGGGGTCGTGCCGGCTCCCGCCATGTGGGCAGTGGCCCCGGCCACCACGAACGGCGGGAGCACGTTCTGGATGCTGCCGGTGGGGAGCGGAGGAGGGGGAACCGCCGTGGCCGCGCCGGGGGCCGGGATGCCCGAGGCCTCGATGTGGACGTTCCCGGCGGGGGCGGGCGGGGCGGCGATGCAAAGGGTGAACTTTCCGGGAGGGGGGAGGCTGACGCCGGTACAGCTAGCGGGGTCGATGCTAGTGCAGCAGCCAATGGGACTAGGGATGACGGAGACGACGAGTATGGGCATCATGGGAGGACTAGGAGGAAGCGGATACAGTAGCGGGGGTAGCAATAGCGGGAGGGTCAATCTGGGGATGAATTTGGAGCAGCAGCATCACCCCCACAAGCAAGGCCAAGCTCCGGGCGGCGGCGGCGGCGGGAGCGATGGAGAAGATGATCACCATCATAGTCATCACACTGACTCATGATAACGACGACGACGACGACGTCGACGAAGAAGACGACGACGATAACGAATAAGTTGCAGGTACATATTAAGTTGTGAAGCTGGGGTTTTGTTTTTGGATATACTTTTTGGTTTCTTTCCCTTCTTTTGTCCACTGATCAAGTTAAGTGTGTGGTAATTTTTCATGAGATTTGTCAAGGGTTAATCATTCTTGCTCAGAATTTTATCAAGCCATGTCGCTTCTTTAGCTTAGGGTTATGATGAATTCTTCCTTCTCCTCCTCCTCCTCCTCCTCCTCCTCCCTTTTCCTCCTCATTTTTTTTTAGCTTCCCTCTTTTGGGTTCCTCCATCTTCATCTTCACCTTCTCTCTTTCCTCGGGATCTACGGCTTTGTTGCTGGTTCCGCGTTGATGGGCAGTGGTAGTGTCTTTCTTATCAGATCCAAAAGTGGGAATCTAGTCTCCAGCTTCGAGCACTTCGAGGCGATGCCAATCATTTCTCCCCCTCGCAGCAGCTTGAGCATGACCTGATGCTTGCTGGGCTGCACTGGCTTTTTTCATTCCCCCCCATTCCTCTCTGTCTCTCTGTCTCTCTCTCTCTCTCTCGCTCGCCGCAGGGTTGGCTTCATTCTGTTGTCATGATTAAGGCGAATAACCAGATTATAATTATGGCCATGAATGATGGGAGGAAGATGGAGGACAGCGACCGAACGACATCGTTTTCAGGGTCGAGAGGGAGAAGTTTTAGGAGGACATCAGATTATTTAATAGCTGGCAAATTCGAACCTGGCTTCTCCTGGAGGAAAGAGGGACAGAGAGAGAGAGAGAGAGAGAGAGAGAGAGGGGACTTTGACAACTTTGGTACATATTCTGATGAATCCATGGCATTTTAGCAATTGACAATCTATGTTATTCTTCGCGTAATCCAGTCCCTGTACGCTTGACCTGAACGAGGCCTTAGGACTTTAACTCATGTCCCGTCCGGTCCCTTGCCACCGGATTAGGAACGTTTGATTGTGTGCCTAAATTTTAGTTTTTTATGCTGTCGTGCGTGACTTCTTTTGTACCTAGTTTGGTGAATAGAATCGACCGCAACAAAAACAACAAAAAAAAAAAGGAAGAGTAAGGTAGAAAATTAAATATGTAAATTGTTTGGTCAATCCAAATCATATGCCCTATTATTCTAATGGGGTCATGTTGCGTTAAAAAGGAATTACTTATACTATCATTTTAGGCCGTGGTTGATCCATTATGTATCATCATCTATGCGAGTAATTCCTCGAGTTTTCTTTAAAATAACTTCCCTTAGAAATCAAAGCAAGCGATTAATTAAGAAGTTAATAGATGATTATCTAAGGAGTCCTGTTATGTCGAGACTTTCTTCAGCATTTTCGAGCATTGAGAGTAGGAATTCGTCGACGCAAGACTCTCGAACACGGCACGTACGGGTCGATAAAGCTTTAATCGAGCTCCATTCGACGTAAAAAGCATTAATTGGAAGGTGAACATTCGAGACGAGGGAAATTGCTTTTTCTCTAAGAGATAAAAGAAAAGAAAACATAATTATTCGTAAAAAGGACAATTAGTTATGTCGAATTACTCGACAGCCGTAACGGGATTGGGGCATCGCTCCCCCCGAGTGCAGACGCCTTTTTTTTTTTATGATTGGTCGTGACTTTGTGAAGATTCTCATTGGTCACGAGCCACGTTTTCAATTTCTTGTCAACTTTTTTATTTATTTATTATTTATTGGAAATTAATTGTATTCCCTGCCCTGCCACATTCCCAAATTCAATTTTTCTTCTTTTTTTTTTTGCACCCAAGAAAAAGGGGGGTGGGGGCGGCGGGGGGAAATAGTTGTCGGGATTATATAATTTATTGATGTCCTCCGATGAAGCTGGAGAACTCGATATGGTGCCTGAAAAACCTTCCATTGTTTAGTCTCCGGTCGATCGATATAATTTTTACCTCCTCTCGTGTGACATCGGCGTTCGTTTGCCTCCAAACTCTTCGTCGATCTTCGGGAGTGTCATACTCAGTTACGATTTCTAACACGACGAGGGGATGGGATTCAAAATTTTGGTTCGTGTACATCATCTTCACGTGCTTACTCGATACAACTAGTGAACAAGACAAGTACATATCCGGCCTGCATGATTCAAAGTTTGGCACATATGATGCGTGTAATTACGTAACATCACATCGACTAGATTGATGGACAATCTTATGCTGGGATAGTAGATTTTAGGCCATGCAATCCTGATCATCTCAATAATTACAGTAAGCAAGGCATGATTTATGGTTGTCCTTGTCAACTGTGGTAATAGTTTCAAAGTTGCGAAGATTTTATAAAACATACGAAATAAATGATATGATATAGATAAGTTGTAATTCTTTTCTAATGTGCAATGTAGTTTGTCAAATCGTGCAATCATAGAACTTTGAATTAATGCATTGATTAACAGATAAAAGTTCTCCAAAAGGGTATGCTTTCAAACCTTTTTATCTGATATTAGCCAGGAGGGTAATTTACTTTTGGATTTGAATAAAGATGTTTACTCATCAAGCCGGTTATAACTAGATGTTACACCCGAGCACAGGGCTCAGTCCAACTTAGACTCGTTCGATGATCACTTTTGGTGACAAAGTGACGATCCCCATTGCACTGCACATGGTCGCACAAGTTTGTACTCCTAAGACCATCATGGCTTAATTAAACGAGTATGGAATCCATACTAACTCGATTGCATATTTGTTCTCTTACATTTTTTTGGGAAAATGACACAAATAATTTATGAATTTTGATCAAATGTGCAATGTCGTATTTGAAATTTTAATTAATTTAATATGGTCGCCGGACTTTGTTTCATTGTGAAATGTCATTTTTAAGCTTTTAATTCATTCAATGTGATCCTTGAACTTACAAACATTTTCATAAGAATTTACAAATTACATTGAACATTTACTAATAATTTAAGAATCACACCAAACAAAGTAGAAGTAAATGAATGACATTGCATGTCTACACATATTAAAAATTTACGGATGATATTGTACATTGAATTAAGTTCAATGACATCTGTGCTATTATCTTTATTTTTGAAACAAGAGTTTAGCTTTGGTAATCATGACAATCCGCGCTTTTATTTGTATCCCAAGAATCATCAACGCGAGAAGAAAATTGCAAAAAAGATGGATCATTTAACCTGATCTAGAATGACAACGACACTAAGCCATCATATAATATAATATAGATTTATATATAATGATTGATCATATAAAATGGCAAGCAGGCAATTAAAGCAGTGAAAACAAAAAAAATGACTAAAATATTAACCAAAAAGCATATTAAAGCTGCGAAAACATGATGCCTCCAAGCTGGACTACCTACAATTCTTGACCTCGCGAGATCAGCTGCTCCCTTGTGCTTATCTGATAAGAATAATTGCAACCGACAAATCCAGAAGCTTCTAAAACTAACATATTTTAGGGCCTGTTTGATTTTTCTAAAGAGGTCACTGTTCATTTCCGCGTCCGGGAAATCGCATTTGGGAAGTAAAAAAAGGCATCTCGAGACTGAAAATAGTGGGAGCATATTTATAGTTTATTGCAATCGCAGCATTCCGTGTTTCAAAATTACAAATGAAGTATTAGGAGGGCTTTCGCCTCCCTCTCCCACCTTCATCAGTGCAGACGGCTACTATACCAACTTACCAATTCCTCAAATAGCTTATGAAGAATTTGCAATATAGTATATCCTCCCCACCTAAGAAAGTCCATTAATTTTTAGTTATATATTTTTCGAGTTTTACATCCCAGAGTTCATATGAAACGGTTTAACATCTTATAATTACTATAAGACGTTGTGTACAATCTACTCGTTTAGAGAACAAGGTATGTTTAAAAATGAGCCAAAATTGTTGAGAATAAAATAGAAAAAGCCACCAGATAAACGGATATTTTACTAAGTTCTGAATTTGACAGCTTTTATATGCGAAAACTTCACCATGGTCACCACCCAGCTAATTTTTTTTTTTTTTTAATGTACCGTAATTTAAACCAGTAAATCTCAAACCATGAAAGAGACACGTTTCGCTTTGAAGTGCCACCAAATGCATTATTAAAAACTAATTACTTCTATGATTCCTTGTAATTTTCGGTGGCCAGATTCCTGTTAATCAAAGGTGCTTTAAACTAATCAGTTTAATAGACTAGTCTCAGTATGTCTATCGCTACACCAGAAATTATAAGGTTAAGTTAAGCCGGGTCAACAGGATATGAAGTTTGCCGTAACTTGTTGCCAAGGACCTTCTTAGAGATTCGAAACTGTCGAGTAATCCAAAAATGAAGATGAAACCAGAACGGTGTCTCGACTCACTACCATCATCACTCACTCCCTCGTACCCGAAACTGCGAGCTCGATTCGACTCGGACGTGCTGTGGGCGTTACAGCTAATGATAGAGACTCCCAGAGGTCATTGGGATGAGGACGTACTTCGAACATCCCTACGTCGTAAGCTCGTTGAGATTATGCCGCCGAACCGCATGAAAGCTGATTCAGATACAGCAAAGAGAGAACAAAATTTTGTGAGCAGCACAAACAGAACGAAGCTCCAAGACAAAACTCAAGTCCACTTTGAGCGGTTAACCACAGGTGGATCCTTCATCATCTTCGTGTCCAACCAAAAATTTTAGCCCCGGCAATAACTTCGACCTATCTCCAGTTGATGAGGATATCGATGAGGGATGGATATTCAATTCCCCATCCGCTATAATACTTATCGATGAAAACTTGCCCATGTTAACCGTCCCAATAAACGAGGGAAAGCAAACCTCATCTACTGTCGGAAACCACTCAGACCTGTTTTAAGTATCATAAAAGCATAAAGGAAAGAACAAAGCGGATGGGCAACCATAAGAAATAATAGGATCTGGCTGAAGAAAGCGCAGATTGACCAAATGTTTTGGGCGTAGAGACATCCATAGTCATCTTGATAAATTCCCGCAAGTGAAACCAAAGGTGCGGTCAGCACTCTGCTTCGCTTCAGGTTCTGGGCAAGAAGTCCAAGACTAAAATCGGACAAGGGTTGCCTTACCTAAGTGCAATCCTTGGCATTGAGAGTTTTAATGTCTCAAGAGAAGTACAATTGGCTAACATGAAGTGAGGTAAAATTAAAAAGTAATATCAAGCAAGTCTTAGTATGTTAATATCATGATTCTATTTGACATGCCACTGACAAATTGCCCTATACTTGTTAGTTTTTTCAATTCGACAAGTCTTTACATGCATCCCCTGTATATATGCAGAGGCCCCATATTGCAGGTGCGTTTCATTCAGCACAACTCTGAGAATCAAGCAAGTACAAGAAACAATTGGAACAGCTATTCTATCTTTCCTCAGACACGAGCAAAATACAAAAATAAACATTTCTCAGGATGAGTATGTACTGAAATATCAATACCATGGCAAAATCAAAGAACTTATTCAAGGTCATCCAACTGATGAGATGTTAAAAGCTTATAGCAACAAAAAGACACAATATTCAGTAGCAAAACAACTAAAACCATACCAGCAGGCAAAGGCCTACTATCTTGGGCATTGGGCAAAGAAGTTATTATTGCAGCGACAAGGCTTTACTAAGAATTAACTGGAACCAGTCTTTTTCTGCTGAAAAATGACAGCATAGACAGGCACAGCGACGCCAATGCTGAAGGCAGTAAAAACAGCAAGAGACATCTTCAGCCCTTGATTTTTCATCCTGTCCAAGTTGTACATATGCTTTGCATGAAGGTAGTAAGGTTCATCATGGCCATGTGCATGCCCACCTCCCATCCTTTTCACCCCAGTTGAGTGGAAATTTCTGCTGACTGTCAAAAAAGGAAATGCAACAATCACAATGGCGAGAAATTCCAAGATGATCTTGATGATGCACGCCATCATTTATGCTAACTGTTGTGTTCTAAACACTGAGAAAATGAGACTTCTTCTCAAGTTCAAATAAGAAGCAATGACATAATTAGATCGACCGAGTACACTACGCACCGTGTTAATAAAGACAGACAAGTGAGATTTGTTTTCGAGTTAACAATTATCCAAGAATGTATCTCGAAACTCAGAGGCCAAAGCTCAGCCGAATGATTGTTCTAACCAACAATGGAATCATAAGTGAAAGTAGCAGTGATCATGATTCCCCACTGGCTTCTCACTGCCCATCCAACACGTAGACGCATTATAACAAACATCGGGCACGTGTAACTGAGATTAAACCAGCTGAGAAGAAACTGGAAAAGCCCTATGAATATTTTCTACATGCAAAGGAACTTCTGAATATGGTCCACGACATCTACTAGCTGTTAGCTGGACCAAAATGCATTTTATTCCCACGATAGCATGGATTAAAACCATACCCATGCATATAAAGCATCAACTAGCCGTCAACCCTGAAGAGCTTTTTAATTCAAAAGAACAAGGATAATAGAAATCAAGCACGATTCGGCATGTCACAGGTACATCCAAATATAACCGAACATACAAGTAAAGTCAAAGTACTAATTTTGCAAAGTATTGTGTTCTCCGGGCAAGTAAGGGCACGCAAAATGCACTGAAAAAGATTAGCATCCCAGCAATTTAATGAACATGCCGATCAATCTACACTCAGTTAGATGAAAAGGGGGGGTAAGAGACCAAACTTTGCCAGAATTTATGCATTTCTCCATCAAATAAATATATATGAATAGCAGGAAGACGTCAAATGTTTACATATCATGAAACTCCCTGCAATCTACTCCCCAGCTATTAAATAAGTCAAAAACCAAAGTTTGCTAGATGTCAATGCTCATCATCAGCATGCAAAGTTAGCAGACGAAAACCAATTTTCGAGCATCATCAATGCAATAGGTTTTGCTTTACCTTAATGTAAATTTCAACAATCAATCAGAATCAGTCCACATCCTATGCACACTAGAAGCTCAACGCCGCTCTATTAAAATTTCCCGAGAACCCATCATTTCCTCTTCAAAAGATTGCAAAATCCAGTGGCACGAGGTTCTAAATACGCCACCGCACCATCAATAACCCTAACGATTAAGACCGAATATATCCAAAAACCCTAAGCGGCCCGAACTCCATGTTCAAGCAATATCCTCACAATTTTCAAGGACGATTTAATCTCTATCCACTTTCGAGGCGCAACGTCGCGGCCGGAGCGAGACCACGGGAGGCCAATCGCAGAAAGGAACGACCTTTATATCTCAAACAAAGATCTCCCATCTCTCCCTCGAGGGAAAATCTCAGAATCGAAATCACCAAATCCAAGAACTCGACCGTACAAATCCTATTGTCCGATTCATTTTCAGAGTTGGAAAGGGGACGGAAGACAGGGCTAAGAAGAAAAAAGCTTGGAGAGAGGCGATTGGCGGACCTGATTTGGAGGCGAGCGAGGCTGAAGAAGAAGAAGCTAGAAGCTTCGATGCGGATCTCAAGCTAGTGCTCAACGCCATGACGAATCTCGCAAACGATCAGCCGCCACCAGCCTCAGCTACGTCTCTGTCCTCCTCGCTTCCTCTCTGTCTCTGTCTCTGTCTCTGTCTCTCTCTCTTCTCTGCTCTTCTCGTCGCGACGGCTTTTGCAGAGAAACCGGGCGAAAACGGAAGGCTTTCCCGGTTGGTGTCTGGATCCGGAAAGCCCAGCGATAAATGGGCCGGTCTCGCGGCATGGGCCAGGCCCATTTCCAAATCCCATTTTTCCATTTTTTTTTTTCCTTCCCTCCGAATCCATTTTGCCTTTTCGAGTTTTTGCCGCCACTCTCTCTCTCTACTTTTCCTCCCTGCCCGACTGACCGACCGTCCATGGCCATGGCTTCAGCCGCTCCTCCCATAGTCATCGACGACGAGGAAGACGACGTGCGTCCCCTTCCTTTTCCTTGAAACCGTGGCGTTGCGTTCGTTCTACTTGTGCCGGCACCCGACTGACTGACCGACGTTCGTCTCTCTCTCTCTCTCTCTTTCTCTCTCTAGGATTTCGACTGGGATGCGGCCGTCAGGGAAATCGACGCGGCTTGCGAGAGCTCGAGGCCGCCCGCTTCTGCGGACCCGTTTAGGACCCCGCGCGTCCCGCTCGCCCCCTTGGGCAATGCGGCCGCTCCTCGCGTCCTCGGCAAGAAGTGCAGCGGGGTTTCTCGACAGTCGACGCTCGACAGCTTCGTAGGGAGGTCCTCGACGGGAGCCGAGCCGGACAATTCGGCGGTTCGGGTGGAGGAGCGAATGCGGGTCGACCGTGATGATGCGGCGAGCTGCGTCGAAATTGATCCCGAGGCGGCTAAAACTTGGATATACCCAGGTTCCGATTCGGATAAATCAAAGGCTTCTTTGCTCTGTCCATTTAGTTTCCTCGGCATCGGGGCAGGGTTATTGATGATCAAGATTATGATGTTTCTTGAAACAAAATCTTTCGTTTTATTTTTATTACCTTCTTTATGTTTATGATCCAATTTACTTTTATTTATTAGTTAAAGTATTGTAAAACATGCAGACTTTCCGGAGGAGTGATGTGATAGGATGCTGAAACGTTTAAAATTGAGATACTCTTTTCTTGCCTTTTATTTTTCCTTCAATGTGTTTGTAGCTGTTCCTGTTGTTAGACAGCAGTGTTAAATGTACGAATCACACTGTAATTTTTTAATCCAACTATAGTTCGCAAATTTGACTCTTTGCTTCTTTGAAGACTTGAAGTTCGTGGGTTAGTGGAACTTTGCTTCAACTTACGCAACTCATAATCTATCAGAAGTAAAGTTATCCAATTTATGTTTTGTTTGTAGCCCTGAAACTCAAACTATATATTTTTTTCTTGGTTGCAGTGAACGTGCCGCTTCGTGATTATCAGTTTTCTATAACAAAGACTGCACTTTTTTCGAATACATTGGTTGCGTTGCCAACAGGACTTGGGAAGACACTTATTGCTGCGGTCGTGATGTTTAACTATTTCAGATGGTTCCCTGAGGGTAATATGAATCAACTACTATTCTTCAACACGAGGGTGTCTGGTTATTTTGAAAGTTTTAAGTTCACATGCTCATGAAGAGGATGAGGGTGGGGGCAAGAAGGATTTAGGTTCACCATGCCTTTCCTTGGGCAAATGGCTGATTAGCAACCGATTTTAAGAAGTAAACATTTTAAGTCGTTACTCGGGAAAACATCATGCTGTGTCATCTCGCTTGATAACATTGCTTGCCAGAATTACATTTTAAATTCCTAAGATCGAACCAGTCCAACTAATTGAACTGGCTGTCAGGTTTTTAGAACATTGCTTACAGTTACCATCTATATAGAGGCATCATTATCCATTTCTTGAAATTCTTTTTTCCTTGATAGGGAAAATAGTCTTCACCGCTCCCTCTCGTCCACTTGTGATACAACAAATAGAAGCATGCCATAATATTGTCGGAATACCACAGGTTAGATTCTGGTTTTACTCTCCGTGAGACTCGCTGTTATAGCCTTGTCAAAGTCTTATTCATGTTAAAAATATTGCAGGAATGGACGATTGACATGACTGGCCAGATGAGCCCTGATAAAAGAGTTCACTTTTGGAAGACTAAACGAGTATTTTTTGTTACTCCTCAAGTGCTAGAGAAAGACATTCAATCTGGTGTGTCTCTAGAAGCTACAATCACATACCATGTTTGGGATTGATGCTGATGAGGGAGATATTTATAGTTTATCAAACTGACACAATGACCCATCAGGATTCTACGGAATAAAGTCATTAGTAGAATTGGTCATATTTTGCAGGAATTCTTAAAGTGAGATCATATCTACCAAAGTATCTTTGTTGTAGGGTTGAAACTTTGGATCCCATTAGCTCCCGTAGCTTTCATCTCTCAGTGTTAGTGTCAAGTTTGTCACGATTTGAGGAATGAGCATGTTAGTACTTTAAATTCAGTTTATGAAAGAAATGGTAATATAGATGCAAAATTCTTAAGATGTCCATCTTGAGCCACATAAGTCGAAGCCAATAAGGAATCCATCCCGTCTTGAAGCTCTTACATTGAGTGGAAGTGGAACAGGGTTATCGTCTGAAATTGGTTTTGTAATGAGTCTTTGTTAAAGCTACTTTTCGAGTCAGCCAAATGAGAATTAATGGATCTCTAACATTGAAGTGTACCCTATAAAGTTAGACAAAATGAGTAAGTGATACGTTTAGATTACTCATATTATAAATGAATGAAGTAGAAGGAATCAATGGTTGGTTAAATTAAAGCCCGAGATTATAAGTGGATGCTTATAAGCTGGAGGGAATATATTAATAGCAGGTATATCGCATGCTTGTACAAGCTTTGCAATTTAGCCGTCAGATTCACTTTCTTTTTTACATTTAAAGTGGCAAAGTTCATATGTACCATTTGAATGAATGTTTATTCTCTAACATAAAAGTATTTACATTGTGGAAGGCCATTCAAAGGACATGTATAAATGTGAAGATATCTTCTCTCTCTCTGTTTATCATTTGCATGTAATAGCTTCACTTTTGGTAATATAATATTTGTATTGTTTTTTGAAGCCATGGTGTTGGAAATTCTGTTTGTTGGCATGACCATCTAGCATTTCACATATGATATTGTCTGCATTAAACTCACGTACTCTTGAAGTGTTTGTAATATGTAAACAATTTCTATGCCTAGTGTATACAAGGATAATAGCATGATTGTTCCTTCTGCATTTTAGATGATGCTGATAGAGACTTTTTTAGGAACTTTTGTGCCTGCATAACTTTACTGGATAATATTTTGATTATCAATTCTTAGGTTGTTAGAAAAAATATTCTTAGGTTGTTAGAGTTGGCTCTTCAGTTTCTGTTGTTGAAACTTATCTTGCTAATAAGTTGCGTTTTCGCAGGAACATGTTTGGTGAAACATCTCGTCTGCCTGGTGATTGATGAGGCCCATCGAGCCATGGGAAACTATTCATATTGTGTTGTTGTTAGAGAGGTTAGTCTTCCTATCTTCTAGTTCTTAATGAGGTATTTGTTATTATCTTTTCCAAGAGAAATGTGTATATGCGTTTTATTCAAGAGTGTATTTAGGTTCAACTTTTGTGAAGGATATAAGGCTTATATTCAAATTTTCCAGTTGATAGCCCGACCTGTGCAGCTGAGGATATTAGCTTTAACAGCGACACCAGGATGTAAGTATTGTGACTACTGTTTACATATGTTTTAGAATGTTCAGTAGATTACTCAAATTCTTACATAAGGCAATTGTCAGCAAAGCACCAGACCATTCAGCATGTAATTGACAATTTGATCATATCAACCCTTGAATATCGCAATGAAAGCGACCCTGATGTTGGCCAATATGTTCATGACAGAAAACTAGAGTTGATTGAGGTATATAATTTACTGTCATTTTTATCTATTCTTGAAAGTATATGTGCTGACTTATACTTTTTTTAATGCCACCAGGTGGCTATGGGCAAAGAAGCTATCGAGATAAATGATTTGCTTTTGAATGTCATCCGCATCTATGCAGCTCGACTTAATGCAATGGGCATACTGCTGAATCGGGATTATCAAGCTGTATGATTCCATCTACTTTACATGTCCATAGACACCTTATGAGATAACACGAATTCGAATTTCAAATATTGCTCCATTTTTGTGTTTTCAATGTTTGACTTTATACCCAGTTGAACTTTATTGGGTCTCCAGATTGTCAACATGGTGGCACACCATCGAAATCCCATGACGAAAAGTTTATGATATCGCCTAACTTTTGTGATGCTCCACTGCCCTTTCTACTTTTTAAACTGGATAAATTATGAGATCTTTGTTGCAGAATGCAGTGAATATATGATTGATAACATAACTGCGATCTTTATAACAATGGGGTCCAAGCCTTTTGCGTTTCTTTTAAGATATTTGCTATGCAGAACACTAAGTAGTAAGATTTCAGTTTGATGTGTTTCTTGCTGGACTTTTACTCTGTACCTTATTTGATTTTATTCGTAAGATGGATTTTACATGATTATTATTCTCTAGAATCTCTTTGGAGAAAAAAATAAAACATCTCATTGAGGGAGAGATGGTTTAAGACATCTTGTAAACTCCTTTATGCTACTCTTAGATTGCCCAGAAGTTATAGTAATTTGATAAAATATTACTGAAATCGTCTGTTCTGTGGAACAGTGATAACTAGTTTGGCATTTATGCTAAGTGACAAAAGTATATTTGACCTTGCATCATCCTTGATGCTTGTTATGGAACTATTGAATGGCTGAACATGATGAATGAGTCTTGTCTTGCAAATGATGATGGCTGTCATGCTGGAAACAGAGGGTTCCTGACCATTATCCTTTTGAATTTGAATAGTGCCCCTTCTGCTCTCAGATAAGATATCATTGGTTAGATTCTGATTGCTTGCTTTAATAAGTTGTACATGATAGAAAAGTTTTCTTGGGTATGCCTCGGAAAGTGCAGAAAAAATGTACTTCCCCTTAAAATAAAATTTCAGTCGCAATTTTTTCTCTTCTGTGTGGGTTGCATTTGATTTTCTCATGTGCGTTGCCCAGCTCATCATTTGCTTTTCCCCTGTTACGATCATTGTTCATTATTCCTGGACATGCACTTGAAAGTCATCTTTTTAACTTTTGCAGTTGAGTCCGTCAGACTTGCTTAATTCAAGGGATAGATTTCGTCAAGCACCTCCGCCTGAACTTCCACAATTGAAATATGGAGAGGTTGAGAGGTTTTTTGGAGCCCTCATTACCCTTTATCACATTCGCAAATTACTCTCAAGCCATGGCATAAGGCCAGCATATGAGATGCTTGAAGAAAAGTTGCACCAGGGGTATGGCAAGGTTCACGTGTTTTATATATTTATATGCTGTGTAAAAGATGAAAATTCTTTCCCTTTGGAGGCATGCTATCTAAGCTCGTTGTTCTCTATAGATGTAGAGCTTATCAGATGTAGTGGCACTTACATATGACTGCAGTTCCCTGAGTGTTCAAGAGTATTTTTAAGAATGGTATGAGGTTGTACAATCTTCTCTCCCACATTTAGCCAATTATAGAATACGTTTCTACAAATGTGGCTCTTAAGTGGATATGTTCCTTTAATTAAATTTGTTTTTGGTTCTCTGCTTGACACCCATGGAAACCCTCTTATGCCCCACTAGTTGTCGAAAACCACTTATTGCTTACCAAGTTTTGAGCACTGGTGGACACCTGTGGTATGGGAAGCTTGATTTCACTGCACCAAGCTTCTATTGGTCGAAAACTACTTACGCCCCACTAGTGGTCGAAAGTCACTTATTGCTTCCCGAGTTTTGAACATGGGTGGCCACCTGTAGTATGGTAATCTAGGTGTGGCACCGGGCTTCTATTGCATTTTTCATGGTACATGAAAAGCAAAAGCAGAAAACACACACCAGCCTTCATGTGAGAATGGGTTTGCAGGTGGTGAAATCATAGCGAGACCCTCTGCATTTGCTTCAGCAGTGAACTTTTAGTCCACTTTTATTGATCATCTGAAAGGAATATCTATTAGTGTTAACACTAGGCAACTCTTTGCATCTTGCCTTTATTCGGTTACATGTGTGATACTCCTTGTTTCACTGACTCTAATGACAGACTTGTACAAGTTTTAAGCAGATTACAAATATCATCTCACGTTGACATTTTTATCATGGTATAGTGTCAAATGTTGACATAAAATAGCACATATTTCTGAACTCTATTCAAATTCTGCAGGTCTTTTGCGAGCTTGATGAGTAGAAATGAGGATATTCATAAAGCGAAACTCTTAATGCAGCGGAACTTATCTCATGGTGCACCTAATCCAAAAATATCAAAAATGTTAGAAGTGTTGATTTACCACTTCAGTACGTGGGCACGGTATTCTTTAAATTAGCAAGTTCTTGATTATACAGCCTATATACGTGTGATGTGCCAGATATCTGTTGCTTGTGTTATTGGTAGATCCTTCCTGATATTTAGAATTTTAGTTTTTGGTTTTTGAATCTGCATAGAGTGAATGTAAATAAACTACTGATTCAGGATAGTCATGCAACCAGAAAGTTTTAGAGAGTTAAATATCACTATTGGGTTTTTTCCTTTTCTTTGCTCCTGCTTGTAACTACTGTTTGTTAGTCAAAGCAACATTGAAGAGCTACAAATTGGTATTTACATCTCCAATTTTTTTTGAATTACATTTAGACCAAATCTCCTAGCTATATTACTCTTAAGTTGTCATTATTGATGTACTCTGAAAGTTCATTTGGATGTGTAGTGCTATCATCTCATCTTACCATAAAAAATATGGCCTGGCAGGAACATATGCCAAGAAGAAATCATACAAAGTTTAACAGGATTGTTCAGTAATGTCAGTTTGAGTTCCGATTGTCTTTGCTGAAACCATAGGCGACATGAAGATAATAGTTTATGACAAATAGTGAATGGAAACTAGAAGCATTTCTACATAGCAGTTAGTTGTCTAGCTTCAGCTATCATCTATAATTCATCATAAAATTTTAATTGATTAATCGGTTGATAATAAAAGAGATTGTTTATTATTTGACAAATGTGATGACCAAACTATAGAATAGTCACGGAAACCGGTGCTATTGCTGCAGCTTATCTGAGCAGATGGCACAGGCAGTTTGTTAGCTTACAACAGACCTTATAACCTAGGAATGTTCTTTTTCGATATCTTTCATCTAATCTGATGATGGACAGATTTCTTAGTTGGATTTCCAGTATTATGGATCTTACATTCTGGGATTCAATCTGATGCCTATTTTTGTCAGCAGAAAAAAATGATCCTCAACGGTCAAGGGTTATCATTTTCTCAAACTTTAGGGGAAGCGTCAGGTAAAATGTCATTATATGGACCTATTGTTGCTTGTTGCAATATCTCTTGAAATTACTTCATCGCATTTTTTAAGGGGACTTCTTTTGCTGCGACTCTTAATTATACTTGATTCAGGGACATTATGGATGCATTGTCAAACATTGGGGATATAGTCAAAGCAGCACAATTTGTTGGTCAAAGTTCAGGTTTATTTTTCGCTAAGAATTTATTACTTTGCCACCGTGAGATTTCTAGGAATTATTTGTCTTTGACAGATCCATGTCTTTATTCTTAGCAATCACTTTGTCATTTTTAAAATTATGAGGTGACTTTTCTCAGAAGTAGCTGTCGGATGAACATGAGTATTAAGATTTACAATCAAGTCCTCTCCATAATACATTGAGAAATCACTTAACAATGGAAATAACAATACATGGACGTGGATGTGTTGCAATGCAAATGCAAAAAGCATAGCTTGTTGAGGTGGAGATATCAAGCAGTCAGTTTTGCGTTACCGCCCTAAAATTTAAAGCTATAAGTGTCAGGATTCATCATGGATCCTCCAGTTAAGAAATCTTAGTCTATTTTAGAGTCTAAATTGATCTAAGTCAGCAACATTTTTGGATATATGCTACTAGCACTGCTGCATGACAGCCATCACTTTATGCCAATTTCATACCATCAAGGCCAACTTCAAGTACTGTTATTGCATGCACTCTCTGGAGTGTTCTTCCATTGCGGATATGTTGGTTCTCCATCAAAAATGCTTTTAGGAATTCCACGTACTGGAAGGATAATAAGAGTTATCTGGAGAATAACCTGGATTGAAAAGATAGCCTCTCCCTCTGTTCTCTCTAATGACTGATTGACATAGCCGTTTTCCCTTTGAGAAGTAGGATTTATATTTGGGTAGTGACGAAAAGCTTATTGGGAGCTACATGTGTTTACTACAGTTACAATCTAGGTTACAGGTTTCATAACTGTCCCAAAATCAGCAGAATTCATTTATGATATGATTAAAGGGGAGGGTAGGATCAAATATTCTTTTTGAAATGCAATTGTTGGAAAGTTTTAGTTTCCATTTGAGGTTACCAGTCCTGCCACTCGAACGAATAACGAATTTAGATTGTAATCTAGTATCTTGATAATACAGAATCATGAACACGTGAAGAAATGAAAGAAGGCAAACGTTAGTCATTGATTTTCACACTATTAAACAGCATGGGATTTGGACTTGTTGACTTCTAATTACTGTATTCATGCTTGGTTTCTGTATCAGGATTTCCTCTCCATTAGTTTGGTAATTTTCAGTTTACAGTTCCACTTTTAAATATGGGAAATTCTAATGATGGACAGAACTTTCTTACATTTACCCTTTATTTTCATAGATGAATGTGCAATCGTCTGATTTCTAAATTGTGGGTTTGCCAAACAATTTGTTGATTGGACGTTCTTTTACAGGAAAATCACTTAAGGGACAGTCACAAAAGGTTCAGCAGGCTGTTCTGGAGGTAATGAGGTGATCATATGCTGCTTCTCACGACCCTTGATTTATTCTGACGTTGTTTCCCTGCAGAAATTTCGAGCTGGTGGATACAATGTCATTGTAGCCACATCGATTGGTGAAGAAGGTCTTGATATCATGGAAGTTGACCTAGTAATATGTTTTGACGCTAATGTCTCACCTCTACGTATGGTACAGCGCATGGGAAGAACTGGAAGGAAACATGATGGACGTGTGGATATCCTTTAATATTTTTTTATGCGATCGACTAGGTTGTGAATTTTTCGGCCTTAAAAAAAAAAAAAAAAAAAAAGATTAAATTGCTTATTGCTTTCATATAAGTGGGATATGAAAGCCAATGCGTTATTGATTCTGTATTCCGTCGTTTTCTTTCTTCTCTCTCTCTCTTTGCTTTTCTCGAGGTCCTTCGTCATCATTGTGTGTTGGTTACTTAAAGCTTACCTCAAATTGTCCTTGACTAAGTTTACTAGTGTTAGCTTGTGAGGGGTCAGAGCTGAAGGGTTACCGGAGAAAGCAAGCTAACAGCAAGGCAATTAGTAAGCACATGCGGAATGGAGGAATTGCAAGTTTTAATTTCCATTTGAGTCCCCGAATGGTGAGATATGATGAAGTTGGAACTAGATAATTCTTCCATGTCACAGTTATTCTATAACTTTGAAATACCTCTTCTTGTAGATTCCACATATTTTCAAACCAGATGTCCAGTTTGTTGAGCTATCAATTGAAAAGTTCGTTCCTCGTGGAAAGAAAGTTAAAGATGATGACATTGTTGAGATGCCAATGTGGAAGAAGAATTTAACTGTCGCGGAATCTGATATCATTGCCAAATACTTCAACAATTCTGGAAATAAATGGAGACCATCTCTTATTGCTTTTCCTCACTTCCAGACTTTTCCATGTAGAGTGCACATAGTCATGCATTCATGCAGAACAGGTATGATGATCGATGCAATGCAACATTTGCAAGGAGTACTTTTTTCTAAAGATAAAGATGGTCTCTCTGTCGAGGTTTGTTCCTGTCCCGTCAATATATTGCCGTTCATTGTTTTCTCTGCCAGTGTTACTTATCCATGCATCTGATTCAGGAGAAAGACTTCTCACTTGAACAACTTGGATCTAAGTCGGTAGAACAACACGACAATGGTGGTCAAGGTATTGTAGTTTGAGAGGCATCTACCCTATAAATAGTTTTTGGACTAGATGTCCTCACTTTTGTTGAGTTGTCTACTTGAAGGTTTCTTGTTCTGGTATGAAATTAATAGAGCCTGACAAAACTATACAACCCATCATACGATCCGTTGGAGCAGTCAATTTAGCTTTGGCAATGGTTGTTATTCATCATGCACATGTGATCTATCTATTGTTCCAAAACTAGCTGAGGGAGCAAACTGTCAAGAGGGGTAGAATGTATAAGGGGTCATACACATGGAAAGGGTTGTGAACTTCTATCAGAATCTCAACAACTTTGTCATTTGGAGTGATGGCCTGAGTTGCTGGTGTTAATAGCATCTAATATTTGTGCATACACTTATTCTGGTAACCAGAACCTCCTTCAATAGTTTGTACCATGCTGTGGACAAAAATAACTACAGCATGTTGCAGCATGTTGACTCATTTTCTCTTTCCTAAGTAGATGCACACCGTGGGTTGTATGTGTGAGTCTGTTTGTGTGAATGTATATGCTCTAGGGGCACACGGCAGGTTGTATCTGAGTCTCTGTGTGTGTACGCATATACTCATTACTTTTTTGCTGAGGACCTTCTTGATTTAACAAGTGATGTATTGGTCATTTATAGCATTTATTCATGTTTTCATTTTATGTGCTTTTAGATTAGTTTATAGAGTGAGTGTACTGTGTTTCCAGAAATTTTATTGATTAAATTAGTAGTTCATATAATAGCCATATTTCTGTTTTCCTTGTCATTTATGTACATGCATAATTTTCCACTTTCAGATAATTATATTCTTGGAAAATCCTTTTGTGTTGATTCTTTTGACAGATTTGCTGAACTTTGATGATTGTCCTGATATATATAAGCAAACAAGTATATCAGATGCACCTGTGCAGACCTCAGAAACTGCAGATCGCCGTTGCTTGTCTACTATAGCTAACAAAACTTCTCCTGTGCACTCTTGCCTCTTTAGTTCAGATTTTGTGTCTGTTGACAATCTTGGAAATGTCCTAATTTTGTCCGTCCCTTCACTTCCTTACACAAAAGACACACAAAGCGATGACATATACCTGAAATGCCCCAAGAAAGATTCTGGCCGTTTCTTAGCTGCAGCTCAAAGATTGGAAGAAGTGTGCATGCCATTTGGGGATTCTGTGCAACAAGCTTCTGCTCAAACAGGATGTCTGAAGAGTGAAGCTCAGGCCCTATCTACAGTTTTTGACTTCGAAGCTCAGCAAAATGAACCAACAGCTATGGACATGAAGAACATTGAGATAGAAAACCTGATTGGAGAATTGCCAGATGGAGGAGAAGATACAAATGGAACACTGGAAGCTTTAAAAGTCAGAGAGCCATTTCCTCCGGCCAGTGGATGTAATGATGACGAGGAAGATACGGGATTTAGTCCCCGACTTACCAACTACATAGAAAGTGGAGTTGTTCCTGAATCTCCTATTAATGGTATCATGTGTCCTAACATCTCCCTTTGTACATTTGTTTTCCATAAAACTTGGCAACTAGAAATTTGCTCCGACCAAATTTGATGTTGTGGGCAATGTGGCTTTGCAGGAGAATCGCATGGTAAAGACAAAAGTGCCTTTATCATCCCAGATCTTGTTTTGTCTCCCATACTTTGCAGCAACCACCTCTTTATGTCATCAAGTCAAGGGAAAAAGAAGGAACTTATACAGGAATTTGATTCATGTAGAGGAATTGTTTCTGGTTCGCCTACATATAACAGAATACAAACTCCCGTAGCAAAAATTAAGGGTGGTTCTGATGAAAGTAAATGTTACCATGCTTCTCCAGACAATTGCATGACACCAGAAAACGATATCAACAGTGGCCATAGTAAGAATTGGTGCTTGACTCCTAATACTAATTCAAACAGTGTGAAAGGTAGAAAGAAGCTCAGAAGGCTGCGAAGAGTTGGAGACTGTGTACGTAGGCAGGACCTGAATCGCAAAGATAATTGCATTGTCCCCATGGTGGAATCTGATGGGGTTTTTCCTGGTGCCAGCACATTTCAAAATCAAAATAACTATTACCAGGGTAACGGACTTTTATAAGAATTTTTTTTCTGTAACATTAGTCCAGTTTCTCAATTCTGGGATCCTAACTTTCATTCTATTATTTAAACTGCTATAAATCCTCATTATGCTTCATCCTAGGTACCATTACTATGGATCTCCATGCATATTTACCAATGTGGTGTTCATTTTACCTTCAGGTAAAAAGACGACAACCAATAATGCCAGAGCCTACATTGAAGAGGAAGCTGAGTAAGTATCTCTTTAAATCATCCATTCTTGCAGTGAGTATCTTCTTTTGATGTGTTGCTGTTATAACAGGATTGCTCTGGTTGATGTTCGATATAACATGGCAGTAAATTGTAGCTAGAGAAAGTGATAATTCTTTAAAGGAGCAGGACCAAGAAATGATTGCATATTGGTGAAGGACAGTTTTATTGTTCTGTCATATGAAGGCAGATAGATTGTCCATGATTGGTGAAAATGAAGACCTGCTCATAAATTCAAAGCAGTTTTGTTAAATCTTGGTGATCAATTAATTTTATTAGATGGTTAATAGTTACAAAATCCATGTTAAAGTCTACAAGTATCTTGTGAGTTAATGACCAAGATCTATTTCAGTATGTTACAAACGGTGGTCAACTAAAGTCAGTAATGTATTCAAATAAAAGTTGGTATATATTCAAATAAGAGTTGATAAGTTTTTCAAAAAGTTAATTGGAAAACTATCAGATAAAGTTTGGGAACTTACTCCATCAAATATTGGTCATTCTTTTTCAATCTAAGTTGGTAATTTTCTAAATTTCGAGATGTGAATTTTGGATACACGAAAGGAATACAATGGATTTTTCCCTCTTGGAGAAGCCAATCTGCTCATATTGATATATATTTTATATGTTTTACTGAAGTCTTTTTTTTTTGTCTAATGTCTCCTTAAAGTTGTTGACAAGTACCTATTATGGCCATCGGTAGGAACATTGTGCAACATAAAGATTACAGGATGAGAACTTGCAGCAACCAAACTAGTTAAGACTTAAGATCCATTGACGATTCCAGAATTGAAGCAATCAAAATAACAAATTATAGGGGAACTACTTTTGTAAAGATCCAATATTACAAAGATTCTCTACACAAATTCGAAATCTTGAGAAAAAATAGGTCATTTAGTTGATCTTTCCTTAGTGCACGGGTTTGCTTTAGGGGAGTTCATGTTACAATATGAAATGAGGAGACTATTGCATGCGGATTGAAAATAAGGTTCAATTACCCTACTTTATTACATGACTGATATGCTTGCTTGCTTTATGGTTCTGCTTAGGGTATCTTCGGGAGATGAAGCATCTGAGGATGAAGAAGATGACCTTGACAGAGATACATATGAGGATAGCTTCATAGATGACAGGACAAATCCTACAGCAGCAAGTACTCAAGACATTACTTGTACGGTTGATATGATGGCAGTGTACAGGTCCTTTCCTCTCTCTCTCTCTCTCTGTGTGTGCGTGCCCACGGGATCGGTATATGAGGTGACATGCAGAAAACGGATGCATGGCAAATCTAGCAAATTTTAGGCCTGCAATCACCATATTAAGGGAAGGGAATGCAATTTCGCTGTGCTGCTATGTGGAGAACTTGGACATTTGTTTTTCAGTCAACTCCAAATCAGCAAATCAACAATACAAATTGGAAAAGAAGTCAGATTATTTGTTTAGAAAGGTTTCTGTCCCGCAGACCTTTCATGCAGAAAACGGGGAACTGGATAATCTTTATGCATCTTGTGAAGCAGCTTAGTTGAAAAACATAACATCAGTTAATTACCTGCACTTAAATGCAGTGTGTTTTCAAGGCTAACAAAACTCAACTTTTTGTATGCATGGAGTGCGTTGATTACAAATACAAAGCAACTAGCTGAAGTTTTTAGAAATTGACAGAAAAAGGAAAATGCTGAGGAATTGCTCCTTTTAAGTGCTCACTGAATGTAGATTGGATATAGAAATTTTTAAATGTTTGAAATTGGAAGTGGGGTTTGGCGACTCAGGCCTGACTTGCTGTATGAGAAGCCCTGTACATGTTTGGTTTCTGCTTTTAATCTTTTCTATGTTCCAAGTTCCATTTTGTATGTATCATGCTAGCCAAGGATAAGTAAATTAGTCAAATGTAATTTCCATTCTTCATGCATAGCCAGGCAGTTCCCAAAATTGTATGGTGGCTACTGTTCTTTCTTATATTTATAGGCTAAATTATGGATCCATTAATGTTTTCTTTTTAAAACAGGCGTTCTTTGCTAAGTCAGTCACCAAATGGATGGCGGATGAGTGAAAGCACAAGTTCTTCAGGAAAGAGTCTGCACTCTTTATATGCACCCAGAAGCGAACTGAACAATCAGTCTGAAGGGGAAAGTGCTGAAAGCTTGTTGAAACGCCATGAGAGAATCTCGAAAAGGATGCCTTCTGTGGCTAGTGCTTCAGCAACAGATGGGGGGAGTGATGTGGTGGAAAGATTGAAGAGGAAATCAAGGTTCCATGATCCAGATTCCGTCACCGCAATCAACCTGGAGAGAGAATTCCTTTCTCAGGAAGATATTAGAAATGGAGAACCGGTCCATCAGAATCACGCTAATGGAGTTCCTGCCGATTGCGACCTCTTCTCTGATGATCACTTCTATGAGGGCGTCGATCTCGATGCCGTAGAAGCTCAAGCTACGTTGCTTCTCCAACGCAGTTCTGAGTGCTCCAAGGAGAAGGAAGAGAAGATTCTTCCAAGTGCTGGCTGTGTTGGCTCTCCATCGTTTGATCTCGGAATATGATACGACACCAGAAGATAACAAAGAGCCCACTACATGTACGGTGATATTTCATGCGAAAGATTACCTGGGTCCGCAGCTGCATCACACAATAATTATTCAGATGGCTTCTACAAGATCTATACAGAGGGGTGCCTCTGCAGCATCAGGTATTCCCAGCCAGTTTTTCTCAGGCTTATATTTGGTAAATGTAAATTATGATAGGAATATATTTGGTAGATCCTGATGTAAAGAGTAGAAATAAAACAGAGCATTCATACAGAGCGAGAAGGGGTTGACTTGAAGCAAAGTTGGTAAAATGTAATTGTACGAGCATGTGCACCATGTGCTTCTTATGTAAGTTAAGCAAGTCTTCTTGTTGATTTGCCACGGTTATTCTCTTGATTTGGCTTCTTTATGGTAAAAAAAAAAACTGAAAACCAGACGGGCAAGGCATACGTTTGTCACCACCAACTGTCAAATAAAATCAAATTTAATTGTATCAAGAAGGCGTAGGACAACTGAGGCGTTCGCACGTGTGGTCCTCGCAATCAAAAGGGTGGACGACACGTGTCATCTTACCTGTCATTACGGCACTTGATTAATGTAATCACCCCCTAATTAAAGACATGTTTCATGCGGGGCCCCCCTACCAAATCGCATTAACCCCCGTTCCTGTCCGGCGTGGCCGACCCCGGATTTGTCTCTGGCTCTGTCCCAATTTTTCTCTCCGTACCAAAAAGGCAAGATAAGTAAAGTAAATCTTGAATAAAGAAATGAAAGAAAAGGAAATTCCACCTCATTTGTTCTTTTATAATTTACTTTAATCCCTACTGCATTCCCCTGGTCCTGTCCGGTGGTGGAGGACAGACCAACGGACACAGAACCCCAGACAATCCTCAAAAACCCTAAGTTTTCCCTCCATCCTCATCTCGCGCATCAAAAATTTACCAACACAATCCCGGTTCTGTCTGTGTCGTGTGTCCGGCTGTCCTCTGTCTCTCCCCTTCCCTCCAAACCCTAGCAAGCAAAAACCCTGTAAAAGGCCTCTCCTTTGCTCCTCTCAGTACGCAGCACTGTCCACAAGCATTAGCAGCAGAGAGAGGAACGTTCGGTTTCTCCCGCCTCTTTGTCTCTCTCCTCTTTCGCTCTCTCGAGTTCAAGCAAAAAAGGAAGTATTTTTTTCTTCTTTCCTCTCTCTCTCTCAAATTCCAGTGAGAAAAAAAGGGAAGGAAATCGCGGTGAGATGCGAAGACGCGATGCGGAAGCTGTTAAGCCGAAGCCCTCCTGGCCCTACCCTCCTCTGTAGCGCCGCTAAACCTCCCATTACTCTAGGGTTCAAGTTCAAGACAGCCGCCAGTAACACAGCAAGCTTCGCTTTCCATAAAAGCCCTCCCTTTTCTGGGTTTAACGCGCCCGTTCGCGCAATGGGTCCGCCACCCGGTGCGCTCCCAGCCGCCAGCGGCTGCGGCGGGTCGGCTCTAGCGGCCGCCCTGTCCAAGAAGGCTTCGGGCTACGTCCCTTCTCGCTCCTACTCCACCAGCTGCGGAATCTGTCGATGCTCCATCCAGAACACTGCGCCCTCGCGGGCGTGGGTCGTGTTCAAAGGCGGCCGCGGCGGGTCGTGGCAGAAGTGGGTCCACACGGGCTCGGAGGGGTCGTTCTCTGCTTCCGCCGTCGAGGGTTCGAAGAATCCTGAGAAGGGTGGTCTGGTCGAGAAGGATGTGATGGAACCGGATGAGAAGGCGGCGAGAGTGCAGAGGAGGCAGAAGGAGCCCGCTAGCGTCGCTGGTAACGTGGATTTGCTGACGATTCCGGGCGTGGGGCCAAGGAATCTGAGGAAGTTGGTGGACAAGGGGATTGCTGGAGTCGCTGAGCTCAAGCAGTTGTACAGGGATAAGGTGCTAAAATAGTGTTTTTTATTATTTCTAGGCTTTCTCGTTTATCCTTTAAATGTCAATTTTAGGGGGCAGAATGAGATGAGCCTATGTTTGTTATGCTTCCTACCCGGGTTGCTCCTTTACTTTCTCTTGAGTTACTGTGTGCCGACATTTTATTGCCTGTGTTTTATCTAAGTCTGCTTGTTATTCTGTGAGCTTGGACTTTGCCATGAAGCGCTGATGTTTGCGGTTATGTAGGTCTACTTTTGAAGATTCCATAAAGTCTTTAACTTCAGTTGTATATTGATTGTGGTGACCGTATGTACTTGCATGTATGCTGACTGTATGTACTTGCCTGGGGTTTGTGAGTATAATGCTCACTTCTTGGTTTACATAGTTGGGTGCAGCCCTTGTTTGCCCTTCTGTAATTCTCTGCTGATATAAGGACTCTGTTAACTTGTAGTTCTTTGGGAAGTCTAGTGAGAGGATGGTGGAGTACTTACGGAGTTCTGTCGGAATCATTCACAAAAACCATGCTGAGAGTATCACTACCTACATTAGAGAGACTGTGGAGGAAGACTTGAAGGATTCTGACATGGAAAATAAGCCGGCACTGAAGAAACGTCTCACTTTCTGCGTTGAGGGGAACATCAGTGTTGGCAAGACGACATTCCTTCAAAGGATTGCTAATGAAACGCTGGAGCTGCGTGACCTTGTTGAGGTCGTTCCAGAACCTATCAATAAGTGGCAGGATATTGGGCCTGATCACTTCAACATATTGGATGCTTTTTATGCAGATCCAGAAAGATATGCCTATACTTTTCAGAATTATGTGTTTGTTACAAGGGTTATGCAGGAGAGAGAGTCATCTGGCGGGGTTAAGCCACTCAGACTGATGGAGAGAAGTGTCTTCAGTGATAGAATGGTTTGTATTTTGTCAGACTTTGGTCAATCATTCTTTTTTCAGCTATTGCCTGCAATCTGTTGGTTTATTTTTTGTCACAAGTCAAAAAGTTGATTAACGGTCACCAATGGGCGCAGTAAATGTAAAAGATTAGATTAGAAAAAGGATCTATAATATTCAGAGAAGTCTGTCTCTCAAATAAGCTAGCCACGGGTATAGGTGTTCCAATATTTTTGAAATTCCCTCTATTTTCAGATCACCCGATGTATATGTGTATATATATAGTTTTTCTGTTTATAAAGCTATGGGTTTGTCTTTACATCTATGCTACATCCAGAATCTCTTGATTTAAAAATAAAATTGATGCTAAGGATGTTGGCAAGGTTGACAGCTAGTATTCCTATGATCAATTGAAAGCAAAAACAATGATAGATTTGGATTCTTTGTCTGTTCCCTTTCTTGCCTAGCTACTAGTTAGTATGAAGACTGACTCATTTTGGAATGCTGATGCATTAAATAATCTTTTTGCTGAATACAGGTCTTTGTAAGAGCTGTCCATGAAGCAAAGTGGATGAATGAGATGGAGATCAGCATCTATGACTCATGGTTTGATCCAGTTGTCTCATGCTTACCTGGACTCATCCCTGATGCTTTTATATATCTGAGGGCAAGCCCCAATACTTGTCATAAGAGAATGAAGCTTCGGAAGAGATCCGAGGAAGGTGGAGTTTCCCTGGAATACCTCCGAGACTTGCATGAGAAGCATGAGAGCTGGCTTTTCCCATTTGAAAGTGGGAAGCATGGAGTATTGTCAGTAAGCCAGCCCCCTTTTCATGTTGACAACTCGTTACATCCAGGTATAAGGGACCGTGTTGTCTATTTGGAGGGTGATCATATGCACTCCAGTATTCAAAAGGTACGAGTGATGTCTTATTTTTTGCAACTTTACCAGACTTGTGTAAGCTTTTTCTGCTTATGGTTCTCTTCATTTTGAGCAGGTTCCTGCTTTGGTCCTTGATTGTGAGCCCAATATTGATTTCAGCAAGGACATTGAAGCCAAGAGGGAGTAAGATCACTTTTCCCTACTCAATATATTATGATGCATGCTTCATGTTGAAGGTTTATGACGGTGCTGGTGTTGATTTTCCCCTACTGCTTCGTGTCATTGGAGCATTGTCGGACCCTTTGAGGCCGAGTAGTACTGTACATCTCATGTTAAGTTTCTTTCTGCATTCATGAACAAGATCCTATCCTTGCAGTTGCTCTTTTTATAGATTGGGAGGCTGGAAATTTTGCTGTTCTTTTCGTTCAGAGTGTTCTTTCCCCGTGTCATTCTTCCCCCTCAAGTGTTTTATTTTAAATTAGGAATACTTGTTTGCTATGTTGTTTTCTCACGTTGATCATCAGTTTTTACTTGGTGCATCTTACCTTCATTTGTTCCTTTTTACGCTTCTCAGCATGAAATAATTGAACCTTTCTCATGTATCAAACTTTTGTTCATTGAGTGTGCTCATTCTGCCCTAAAGATAGACATTCTATTTGACTAATGTCAGGTATGCATCCCAAGTGGCACAGTTCTTTGAGTTTGTGAAGAAGAAGAAAGATGATGAGCCGACCAAAGTCGGAGAACAGCCGCAGGGTGGGCAGCAGCAGGTGTTGCTGCCCCACAGTGGTGGATTGTGGATGCCGGGTGGCAAACCCTTCCCTGAGTCAGCCCTTCAATCTTTGGACTTTAGACGAGCCATGTCTTTTATGTCTGGCTAGTTATGTTTGGTTTTCTACTGCATTGCCCCGGTCAACTATGTGTTGTCTTGTATTTTTCTATCATATGCCTGGGCTGGTCGTGATTCTGCTTGTAAAAAGGGCGTCTTTTCTTAAGTTTTTATTAGATGTGTAGAGAAGCTGAACCCGTTAATTATCCAGTTAGGTGCTGTTAGGGTGGGTGAGTTTTATGTGCTCTCCATGTTCAAAGTGTCTTGTTTATTTCTGTTGAAGACGTGCGTGGTGACTTAGCAAATTTCTATCTTGAGGCTGTCAGAGGACTGTCGAGTTAAAATACGCTGATAGTCTAGAAAGGCCAAGTTAAAAAACAGATGTTAGGTATCCTCTAATTGCAATGGTAGTAGAAGAGTGAATTTTCCGGAGATAAGACCCTCAGAAAGGGCGGGAATGACTTTATCTCCTGCTGGTAGAAAATTGTGATTCTTGACATTGGCTAGCAAAGTTTCAGTTGGGCTAATACCATGTACGAGCCCATCTAATATTAGTTGGTTTTGGACGATTTAATGTAATTTCCACACAAATAGGCCTGCCCTAATCGGGACTAAACTCCTTATTGGGCGACATGGCTAATTTGCCAAACCATACGACCTGCACATTTCGTCCGTTTGATGCCTCTGCAGCTTCTCAGCACATGGACATAATTAGTTGACGGGCTTTCAACAGCCAGTATCGAATGTGGCCCATGGCTCGCCTTTGATTAAGGCTTGTCGCAACGGGACCGCACCGAGTGTTTTGTCTCATGGCGATATCGGAAAACGTCCCATCCCAACTGTCGACGACTGCTGGTGATGATGGCCATCAAACTTCTACTGGCCTGTCTGCCGCCATTTCTCCCTCTACTCGCCTGGCATTTGGAGCCGGCTGATTACGAGTCTTGGAAAGTACACAATATATCATGAGAGGTCACCGGTTACCTTGCCATCCGTGATATTTGATTTTGTCCAAGGATGATTGTCCATCTCAGTCGGCATATGAGGATCTCAGTCGGCATATGAGGGTGTCTTGGGCTTTCAACTTTTTTAGCATACAAGGGGTACTGTACATATTTTTATTTTCTTTCAAAATTATTCTCACTCATTCTCTATTTTTCTAGTTTTGCCCTCGTCATTGGACTATTCATCTTCTTCTCCATTGAGGTTGGTTGACGTGTTGTGTGGGGCTGTGAGCGGCGCTGATGGCTAGATAGAGGTTGGCACGGTTGTGGTGGCCTAAGCGACCGTCGTCGAGGGGTGGTGTGATCGTTGCGGGTTGCGGCAAGGTCTAGGTCACTGACCTCGCTGCGATCTAGATCTGGGGCGGCGCGGCGGGGTCGCTGAGGGTCGCCCGACCCTGGGTGGCCTTCGCTAGTGGTCTTCGAGGGTCGCTTGACCTCGAGCGGCCCTCCCCGATTGTCTTCGAGGCTGTTTGAGTTAGATGTTGGCCGTCGACGACAAATATCGATCGCCGGCGGCCGCTTGCCCTTATCGGCCATTTTTTTATATTTTTCTTTTAATAATATTTTTATCACAAAAGTCATTTGTAAATATAATTTTTCTAAATGCTATTTTGCTCAAATGTACTTCACAATGGACTTTCAGATTACAATTTAATAAATACAATTTGCATTTTGAAAAACCCCTTTAACTTAAAGTCCTTTGTATTTTCCCAATAATTTTCTCCAAAAATCAAACCAAACGCACCCATCGAGCATGTTAATGTAAATATGAAAGGATATCCATATTGAATTGTGCATATGATGACATATACTTCTTCAAGGTGAGTGTCTAGTCTATTAGTCTATCCATTCATTTACTAATGCTCATTTAAGTAGCACAATATTGACACGCGATACGACACGACACGCTAACACGTCATTTCTCAAAAAATAAAAAATTCCAATACGTTGTCTATTAAATGAGATAAATTATCATTTTTATGATTATTTCAATTTGATTTGAACATATGATAAATATAAAAAGAAGAGTCTAGAATGAATTTATACTAAAAATCGTGAGTTACAAGAAGTGAGAGTAATAAGAGAAGAGAAGACTAGGTTTTTATTCTTTCCCAATTTATTATTTATTATTTCTTTTATTTTTCTTTTACACTTTTACATTTTGACTCCTTATTTATTGAAACTTTTTAAAATTGACCTGTCTATGTGTCGGAATTCTAGACTCATGTATCAGAGAATGTCGGGGAGAGTTGACTACATGCTTGTTAACTGTGTGTCGGAGTGTTGGATACAACACGAAGTCTCCCAGAAAGTGTTGATACTTTCTAGTTATTCATGTATGTTTAGGTATCTAAATAGGCAAGTTCTTCATAGATCCCAAGTTGAGTGAGGAATGAGCATCTTGACATAGGTTTCATTCAGTTGAAGGGCATAGATTGATTGTCAATTCTTCCATATGATCACGGTGTGCTTTACATGGTCCCGCACATTTAGTCTTTCATGTCCTTATAGTGATCGATGCGGTTCTAGGATATGTAATCTGCCACAGCTAATTGATGCGCAGCCTTTTTACATAGATCAATAACTTACAGTACAACAAATTGTGTGGCAGCAGAAGTCAGTTGACGGCGCAAATCGATACTCAAATCATCTTTAGTATGCATTCGATATAAGTCGGTCTTTAATTACATGACGAAGATAAGTAGAAGAAAGGGGATAGAAAGAAAAAGATACTCACCATATATTCATTTTCATATGCAAAACGTAAATACACACTACTATTATGTACCGAAAAGAGAAAGGTATAGGGGGTCGACAACTTGACTTAAGCCCCTCTACAGGCAATTGGTTTGCAACTAAAATCAGCAGACCGTGTGATATTTATCAACGCCGCTGCAGGATGACGTCAAACCGTGTCGCAAACGGCCTAGTGATAATGGTTGGGACATCATTAACGCTTAAATACCATTTTTAGGAGGCGAAATGATTCGGTAGTTGCCCATCATACGCAACGCGGGAGAAGATGGAGAATTTCTATATCACGTAGCATTCATACCACGGGACAAAAGGGCGATATTGAAATGCCAAGTGAAGTGAAACATTTGATATGTATAATGATTATGTATCGTCATGTTGGCTTGAGCGTTAGATTCAACAGTATCACCCGATCAAGAGTATGCCCAGAAAACTGCATATGCTTGGGCTTTATAATCTGAAGACAAATCAGCAGGAAGATGAAGAAAAGCATGTGGAGCAGCATGTGTTAATGCAATGGAAGTGCATGAACATGAAGCAAATTCCTAGTCTTTACATTTAAGTATCTTTTCCCACTTTTTAAGGAACGCATCATCAATGCAAACTGTGAACTGATAACGTACGCACATGTTTGTTTGATTTTAAATAGCGAGAAAGGGGGTTGGATTCGGTTGAAAGGGGGAAGCAAGCTTAGCTAGCACCAGCAATGAGTTTGATGCTTCATTGTTGCAACCCCACAGTTGGACTTTCTTCAAAAAGGGTTCATTTTCGGTTGGATAACATAAAATTATATATAGGAAAAAGGAGAAGAAGAAGAAAAATCCCATGCCCATTAATTCAGGAATCCCATTCCCATTGCCTCCTCACTGCACATGAGCACACTCCTCTCTTCTAGAAAGAATATGTTCATAGGGCGACATACCAATACGGTGTTATCAAAAATCATTCGAGGATTTGTCTTTTCCAAAGTTAAAACTTTTCTCATAATTCCCTATTCAACTGAACAAAAATAGTCAATCAGTCAATCGAGATATCACGTCAAAATATGTCGCTCGTGATGTAAATTATGCATTTTCCTCTACTGTCTTGTCCTCATGACTCAACAGTTGCCATCCACCCTTACCCCCACCAACGGCGTCCCCCCACCTAACTTTAACTAACCAACTGTTTGTTTTCTCCTACACTTCCTTGCTTCTTTCTTTTTCACGTATTTATATTGGCAGCAGATTCGGCTACCTACCCTCCAAACATGTCACATGTCCTCTCCCCTCCTTCTCTCTCTTCCCCTCCAATCAGACAGATGCTTACATTCCCGTCCGGCATGGGAAATCAATTCTTATTCACAATAATTTCAATTTCCCCTTGCGTGTGATTCCCCCCCGCAAAATGCCCCTACACACACTCAATCGTAGCAGCTTCAACCTCACACAATCAGCTGTACTTCCATTATTTTTCTTCTCTTTAGAAAGGAGTTGGTAAGCGTAGGTGGGGATAGATCCATCGATTTCCCCCTTGGACCCCATTGATTGAGATTCCTCCATACACGTGGTTCATCATTTAATATGTCACTCATCTCCATCTGATTAGTGGTTGCAGCTTGGTTGGTCTAACCTTAGATACTAGAATAGTAATTTCTCCTGCTTTTTGCATAACTAATGTTTCTAGAAGATGTGAACTAAACCATGGGTTTGAAGAACCCTTGATTTATGCTGTCAACCTCATCAGTCTTTTGTTATTAATTTCTCTGTAGTGCTCGGTCAGGACAAAAGGCAGGTTTTTATTCCATGTGAAAGCCGGTGAGCCGATTGAATTGACACATTTTGGAAACTTTATGTTTTTTTTTTTTTTTTTTTTTTGCTTTTTGTTCTTATTTTGCGTTAAGCTCCACAAATGGCAGAGCAGAACTAGATTCATCAGACACTCTGTTTTCAACAGTCTTTTGGCTTTTGAAACAAGGTCATATTATAATGATAAATCAGCCTTCAAGTGCTCCTTTTTCTTGAGTTGATCTCACAGACAAGTATGGATCCGTGCGTTTGAATTGCACAACAATTTCACCAAAATTTCACTATTCTTCTCTGCTTTTTCGTGTCCTGGGAACATGCATCTTGTCTTGAGCAACTAATGAAGTTTGTTGGGTTACATCTACCAACTTCAATTTTCTTATGAGGGGCCTGGTCTGGTGCTACAAAGGACTACTAAGTCAAACTTTTCTTCTATTGGTAAGATTGTGGCTTGCAATCACATGATAATTTGGTAAGCATTTTGTGTCGAATCATGATGCTCTTGTTCGATCCACTTTCTAACTATTGGGTATTGCGTCACATTTGAATGAAATCATTGAGGACAATTTCTATTACTAATACGTCGTTCGTACACAACTCGAGAGTCACGTTTTTAAGTATGCACCAATAACATAAGGTCTGGCGGCTAAATCCATCATCTCATAGGCTAGCTGAGCTTTGCGTTATTTAGAGTGCATCATACCACTTTTTTTTTTCCTCTCGAGTTTTTCAATAGTTTTTAAGTTAAAATAATGAACTCATGTAAATTTGGCAAAGATCATAGTCTACCGATTGCCGTTTGAAAGATTCTCGTAAGCTTATATGGAAGTTTGGACCTTCTGCTCTCATGTCGGATTAATCGTGGGTTTTAAACGCCCAAAATGGAACTGGAGTTTAATAAAAAAAAAATGCATCGAAATCCTTCATCAACAAAAACTTAGTTCAAGTTAAAGCGAGCTATAGTTTGAAAAAATTGTTTGTGTTGGCGGTGGGCATTTGGACAAACCAGGGTGCTCAGCCTGCAATTCCATGTGCACCGATTGGAGACCTTTTGGTCATATCTCGTTGGTCTCGAAAAGCTAAAATTAGGCCTGCGCATGATGTGTAAAAACTTTTCTCCACTAAGACAATCCATTGTGGACGAGTCAATCAATAATATAAAATCTCAAGGTACAAGAAGAAATTCTCCGGAAATGTTAAAAGAAAAAAAAAAGAGGTTCTGCCAACGCATCAGTCACTAAACAAAAGGTTCTGACATATCCCTAACGTTGAGCTGTTCCGCTGCTCCTGTGCGTTTGCCCCACCCGGACTAATCTGATGAATCCCTTTTGCACATCACATCATCCCCTCAATCTAAGCTCTTTCAAATCAGCATGCAGCAGATGATAACCCACATGGACCAGACGTTGGTGTTTGGTGTGTTTGTTTGACTTTCATTCTTATTTTTTCCAGAAACTTTATTGTATGTAGAGATCAAGATGTAATGTAGGGTCATCGCCTGTTATCTGCCAGGACTCGTTTCATTCATAGTACCAAAAAGCTAAAAAATGAATAGTGATCATAACTTTTTATCTCCTGATGCACCTGATGAAACATCCTTTGATTTCTTCATCTTTCTTGTCCCTTGCAGTCGTTTCCAACGAGTGAAAAAAATAAAAAACAAAAAGATGGTCGGCAAGAATTTAGAACAAGTCGGTAGAACGAAAGGTTGAGATAAAGGAGCAGAGAGAGAATTAAATCGGTAGCAGGTGCGCCATATCTGTTGCTATTACTTCAACAATGTCATGATGACAAAATGAACCAAAATGGGTGTGCTTGATTCAGTTCGGGCAGGTGACAGAAGCGAGTGAGCATCTATACTTTTAATCAGAAACATTACAACCTAGAGTTTTTTTTTAATCTTCTCTTGTTCTTTTCTCCTTTCCCGAAAGACTATGAACCTAACTGTGTGTAGTATCCAAAGGAGCCGTCGTTGCTCTGGCAATTCCCACACATCCCGCCGCTCCGAGACCCCAACTGGCAACACAAGCACACCGCTGCTGCCGCAGCCGCCGCCGCCGCCGCCGCGGCGGGCGTTGGCACGGTGAGGAGCGGGTAGGGGACCTCCTGAAGCTTAGACTCTGCCGTATTCGCAGTCACCGACGAGGCGTTGCGATTGAGCTCACGACAGGACGGGGCCAAGCCGATCGAGAGCTCCAAGTTGAGCTCGCTTCCGCCCTGGGCTTGCTGTCGATTTCGGGGCGCCTTCAGCTCCTCGTCGGTGGTAGTGCCGCTGCTCGTCGTGCAGTGGTTGTCTTCCCGGAGAGGCTCTGCCTTGGGCTCGAGCTTCTCGCGGCCGTAGTAGCCGTTGCCGTGGGGCCTGCGGTCGAGGCTCGAGCTAATGAGGCTGATTTCCGTGACGGGCAGGGAGGGAGGGGAGGTGGCCGCCGGAGGAACGCCGGGGGCGGCGGAGTTGAGGGGGCGGTGGGTCTGGGGGTCGATTCCGCGGCTGACGAGCTTGCGCTTGATGTGGGTGTTCCAGTAGTTCTTGATCTCGTTGTCGGTTCTTCCGGGCAATCTCCCCGCGATCAGAGACCACCTGGAAACGAACGAAATCGATGGTAAATTTCAAAACTCGAACTTGGAGCGATTAAATATACAAAGGACGGCTCCGAGCAAAGAAACAGAGCGATCCCCCGGAAGACAGAGCTCGTCCAGGGCCCTAAAAAAAGAGAAGATTTTTGAAGTCGATGATAGGGGAGACGCACTTGTTGCCGAGCAAGCTGTGGAGCTTGATGATGAGCTCGTCTTCTTCCTCGGTGAAGTTGCCGCGCTTGAGGTCGGGGCGGAGGTAGTTTATCCACCTGAGCCTGCAGCTCTTGCCGCACCTGAGAAGCCCTGCAGCGATCGAGATTCCCAAGAAGAACCCGGTCAACAACAAAAGACCTCCATTCCCGTTCTTGAAAACGAAAGAAAGAACGAACGAACGAACGAAGGAAGGAAAAACAAACAACAACAAAAGAGACGTCCGGTTGGGGGATGGGAGGGGAGGGCATAATCTAAAGAGGAGTTTACCGGCAGCTTTGGGGAGGGAGCGCCAGCAACCTTCGCCGTGGAGGCGGATGTAGTCGATGAGGCGCTGGTCCTCTTCCTTGGTCCACGCGCCTTTGTTGGTGTGCGCCTTCTCGCAGCAAGGGGATCGTCCCATGTCTCGTGCGCGCGCGAGACCCTCGGTCGGGTCTTTGGTCCTTCTTTTCTTTCCTTCTTCTTTGAGGTGATGGTGCTTGAGCTTGATTGATGGCGTTGGAGCTTTGGGGCGTGGGTGCTTGAAAACGCAACAAAAGATGGGGGAAAAAAAGGGAGGGAGGGAGAGAGGGGAATGGGATTTGATTCGGGGGGGGCGGAGTTGAAAAATAAGTGGTGGGTGGGTAGGAGAGAGGGAGAGAGCCAATAGACTCGATCCCCGGTTGCCCTTTTGAGGAAGGAGGGAAGGAGAGAGAGAGAGAGAGAGAGGCGGAGATTTGACCGATTTGATGAGAAAGACAAGTGGTCACAGGAGAGATGGGGCTTTTGATAAGGTTGGTAGCTCTACTTTTCACGTCACGTACATGGCCACGCGCCCCCCACCACCCCCTTCTCTCTCAATATTAATAATTGAGTCCAGAATTTCGAATTGGAGGAAGAGCTGGGGGATGAAGCCGTGGCCCATGCTTCAGGCTTTCATGGATTTTGCTGATCGCGCATCGATAGAGAGTGAAATTCCCATTTCGATCTCCTTGAGAAAATTATGTGTTCTAGTGCTGGTCTTTTAAATGGGATTGGCAACACCCACCGCCGCCGCCACCACCATTATCATGCATCTCGTCAAAATTTTGTATTGCACTTTCGGTACTCTATCATGTCGTTTAGTATAATAATCTTGAGGATCAATTTTAATGTTTTAGTGTATTCATAATATCGTTCTTTAGTTAACACATGTGGAGCTGGATGCATGAGCAATGTTAGATGAACAGGGCACTTGCAAAGACTAATAAATGAAATTCCATGGGTTGAGTAGTGAGGTGTTAAGGCTCCATAACATTATTAGATGAACAACCTTTGATGATGGATCACACGAGATCTCATATGTCATTTCGTACAAATAGTCTTACTCTGAAGTTATGTATATAATTAATATCAAACATTTGCCTATACTATACCAAAAAAAGTATGATATTTCATAAATTGAAACTTTTTATTCTTTGATGTGTGTTTTGATGCATAGAGTGATCATAATGCAATTATAAGAAAGTCTATTCTTTCAATAAAACATAAAAAAACTCTCAACAGTGCTAAGTGGTGCAATCAAGACAAGGTATTTTCTAGTTCATTTGAGACCTTGTTTCTAATTATAGCGCTCAAGATCTTGTTTTGTAGATTTAGTGCATGATAACCATTGATATTACGATTCCATATGTGGGGTCTATCCGGGATCTACGATATCAACTGTTGTAATTCAACGGGTTTTAGAAAAGAAAATCGAGGGTTGATTTAAGAGAGAGAAAAAGGAGGAAGAGAAGTGAAAAAGATTGAGGTCAAAATCAATTGTTTTGCCACGTGGAATATCCTGTGGGCTCGGTTGACTCGCGTGGTTCTTCATTTTTTTTTTATTCCTCCAGCTGGTTTAGCACTCTCGTCACAACATACACAGATTACAGGGGGCATCAATCAAAACAGGGACGAAAATGAAATGACCTTTTCAAAGTCGTGAGGAAAGGAAAGGGGGAGATGAACCCGTGGCTTTTGCATTGGACACAGTCGGTCGCCTTTCCCGGAGACTTCATTTGGGTCTAAACTCAAATGGATGTGTCCCAAATTAGATAAGGAAAGCAAATGGGTCACGTTATCTGTTCTCAATCAAGAACGCGAGAGAGAGAGAGAGAGAGAGAGAGAGAGAGAGAGAGAGACTTTGGAAGGAAAGAGACAAAAAGGAAGTTTTTACCACCTTCCTTTCTTCCTCGTTACTACTTTTGGAGAGTCAAAGGCACCCTTATGAGACGAGCTTTGGGCGTTTGGGATGGCTACAGTGTTGAGAACTAACAACATGGCAGTACAAAGTTTCGGCAGATGTGGTGATTACTTCTTTTGTGCTTTTGGTGAATCAGCCCATGTTAAGTAGGAAAATATCCTTAAAGGAAATTGAGGTCCCCTTGGAACTTTAGAAAACCAGGCATCAGTACGGTAATAACATCAGACGGGCTTGAAATTGAGCACATAGGTTCCTCGAAACTCAATTAATGGTACTACATCAGTATTCTCCTAAAGAAAGCTCATTTCTATTCGTCCAAATTATTTGAGCCAAACAGGCTCGAGCAGCCGTCGACTTCATCTGTACTCTATCGGGATGAGTTTGGAAAGCTAGTTAATAACCCGGCTTGGATGTAGAAGGGGTTCTAGATGTACTCAAGACCTATCGAGGTTTAAATGAGGTAAACCCAAAATTTGGCCAAGAAACGCAAGTTTGAGACTCCAAATTGGTGATAAGTTAGGACAATGAACAAAAGGGCTAAAAAGAAAAGGTATAAGGATTGTTTTCTTTCCAACTGCATCCTTCGTTTTTTGTTTTTTGTTTTTTTGACCGAGGATTCGCCGGAGCATCCTTCGTTTTATTAAATCAACATTTTCCCAATTTACCACTTTTTTTTTTTGGACAGTCCGAATAAAATGGCAGAGAGGTCTGCTGAGAAAAGGAATATAATCCAAAAAAAGAGAATGATTTACGCATGCTTTTATGCATATGTCAGAGAGAGAGAGAGAGAGAGAGTTGCATTGGATTAATGAATTAGGCAGGCGCACCTAACTTGCTGCGGCTACTTTGTTACGTGTAAGCTGAAGGTTTCCCAGGCAGGGCAGGCACAAGGCAAAGACGTCACTTCTTGGCCGACTGCCCATTCTACAATTTTTGAGATCCATGTCATGCGTTGAACCCTAATCAGTTATATCCCCATCCACTTCTAGCCAAATACATCAGCAAGAAAAACCCAACATCATTAATTCTAATAGTAGATGAAAGGTCGACTCTATCAAGTAAAATAATCCCCCCATAGATGGAGAGGCAATATTTTCATCTTTCTATATGCTTTCCATCTTCCTATACGCTAAAAACTACGAAAAAATGACCAGAGAAGAGTCTTTCTCAAAATCAGTTTACACTATCCGGAGACATTTCAACTTTTCTCAGATCCAATTGAACTGGTGAGTTCACATTTGATAACATGTCTGATACTGACAAGCCCTGCTCATCTCCCGGAAAGAGAGCGCATTGCTAATGGTATCCGGGTGTTCTTGCACACTAATGTCTACGGGACGACAGCAGACTATGCACCTGGGTTCGCTATTTCAAACCTGTCATGACTCACAATAATAGAGTGAAAGCATTATCAAAGAGTAAAAGACAAAGTAGAAAGCAAAATCACAATGAAATTCCAGTGAACTTATACAACAATCTACAAGTGGGTCCTCCAGTTACATGAAGTGCTTAGTCATTGCATTGAAACTTTGATGATGACCATGCTCTCAAACAGAGAGCTGATCTAAGCAAACAGCATGTAACCTACATGCATTTGTTAGAGAGAAAAGAAAAGAACACGGGACTCACCTCAATCTTCACAAGGGAGAAGCCAAGCCACTTGATTTTTGTACGATGAGTATCTTTTATTTCCCATCTTCCAATCAAATTCAGGACCCATAGTTTTAGGGGCACTATTTAAAATACAAAAAAATTTGTACTTGGAATAGCAGTTACAGTGGCCAAAAAGAGTTGGAGAAAATCAAAATTAGCCTTTCCCTTGTGATAAAAGAATTGACATTTACAAAATCATGTGATACTTTATAGGATACAACGAGTAATAAACTTGTAACCTATAGGACACATATCCTTACAATATTTCAGATGATTGTTATTCTTATATCACCGTCTATGTCTCATCTTGTTTTGCTTACACATGCAATCTGGCATGGGAAAAGTGTATAGGGAGCCCCCAGGCTTTTTGAGCTCACTTCCCTTAACATCACTTCGGTGAAGCATATCTTGCATCTGGCGCTTGAAATTTTCCCACCTGCAAGATGTGCTTGGTGAGCATGACACTAGAAGAGCTTGCATATTATCCCATCAGTTGATATACATACTAAAACAATTAAAATCTGCAGAGAAATGGAAAAAGTGTAGCTATTGATGCCGTCCTTAACTGATGCTGAACAGTGTAAACCATGCAATAAGCCCCTTTTAGGATGTGCTTTTCGCCTAAGGTCCCGTTTGGCCATAAATTGGAAAAATAGATTGATCTGTTAATGTCCCTTCAGTTGGTGTTTACCAAGAAAATGGAGCTGGCAGTTATTCCACTTAAAGTGCAATAAATTTTGGCCATAGGATCCTTGATAATCGAAAAAGTTCACACACATCCCTAAATGATTTTAGCACCACTGTTTCTACCAGAAAAATAACTGCTAAGTTGCAATTCTCATATTGGCTCAGCAGTAATGAATCTAAGCAGATATCTCCATTGTTTACCAGTATAAAGCATCTAAGTCATTCTTAAAGCACAGTACAGCCAAACATGAGTGAACTTCACCATTCTACATTCAAAGTCTGAACACAAGAATGGGAAATAATTCCCCAAATTGATTAAGGATACATGGTTCAAACCAGATTGGATCCAAATGAACCTCTGACCCACAATCCCCACCTTCCAACTAGACCACTGCTTCAGTAGTGAAAACATGAGATAATTTCACATAAGAACCCTTTTGTTTATGGATAACACAATCAAGGAGCATTAACCAAAAGGATAGGGAACAATTAGAAAGAGAAAGGAAGTTGGATCCAATGGAACCTGATTTTGGGGTTATCAAACAACAATGCCAATTTCCTTTTGTCAGGCCTAATTGTCTTGGCATGGCCTCCAAATAAGTACCGTCTATGGCCAATCAAGAAGTGAGGAAAGTTTCCACCTTGGGTCGTCACAAATACCTCACTATGAAGGCAAACTGAATAATCAAGAGCTGCCAATCTAGATGAGAAGCCCTACATTAGAGATATCTCATGAGATTAATTTCTTCATACTTTAATTTGCTTTAAATTAATATATAGTAAAGAGCACAGACAGGGGCCCGGATGATACCTTGAATGGAGCAAGTTCTTCGGGAGTGGCAAGGGTATCCTTTGTTTGTAGGTGTGGAAACATCAACTTAAGAGGGGCCATAAACTTTTCTTCTTTATAAATTTTTCCTGCTGCTACATATACTGAAGTGGTGTTATCAAAACCCATGCCCCTAAGCATCATGCCCACCTGCATGGGAGTAGAGAAAAAAATCATTTATGAAAAATGGTTTTAGACAACCATACCTTGAAAAAGGAAAAAAAAAAAGAAATCCAATATAAAAAAAAAAGCATTTTCTCGGAAGTAATGAACTCATTTCTTGAAAGTGTCATTGGATAAAAGAGCACCAAAAAGCAATTTAAAAGAGGTGTCACGAAAGAGGCACATTCGCTTGCTAATAGAGCACCAAAAAAGCAATTTACGACAGGTATCATGAAGGAGGCACATTCAAGCGACAACTCAGATCTTAGGTAGGCATTGTTGTTACAGGATCATTGGGTAACTATGACAACCCTAACGGAAAGGGACGAGTTGATTATATAGACATGGATTCTTTTAATTTGTCCATCAAGTCTTCAATGCCTATCCATAAAGACATGAATACATAAAGTAGAACTTGCCTCTTACTCCAGAAGAGGCAGGGAAAGTAAGTAAGAGTAGAAAAGCACTCAATCATCTAATGTCATAATACTAAAGCGAGAAGGCACATCTGAAGGTCCCACCAATCCTACCATAACACCAATGGACCGCATAATTATTTGACTGGCAATGCACATACTATGGGTCATTCAGTGATGAACTCTTGAAGAATGAGAAAGGAATTCTGAAGGGAATAGAATAATATGCAGGCACTTCTCTAGGGACAACCGTGATTTAATTACTCTAACTGAGAAAGACAAACATCCAGCTTTCGGCACATAGATACTCAAGCCCAAAAGACTATTTTCCTCTATATTTCACCAGTTTTATTCCCTTTCTTATACTATTTTGTGTTCCACCTGGGGTCTCTCTTATGTATTATCCGTGCGAGAATATTTAAATATTAAACCACGCTTTCATCTATCAACTTAAACTTTTAGAAAAGTTGGAAGTTCGGGACCCCCTGGTTTAGATACCATGTTAGAAAGTCCAACCAAAAAGCTTAAGCTAATAGATAGAGGGAGACCGATAGATAGAGGGAGACCATATGAATATAAAGAGTATATAGGACCCATCGTCAGCAATATGGAACAACATTTTAACAATCTGTACACATGAATTAAAAGAACCTTTATTATACAATAGCCAAATGCTCAAAGCACTAAGATCAGGCAAAATACTATGCCAAATGTAAAGCAATTTATTTTAATCACAGCTAGAACATGAAATGTCCTCATCATTGCCAGGAGATTACAGCTCCAAATCCTAAATATGAATTTTAGATGGTTGAAGTAAAAATGTTATGGCCAAAAAAAAAGTCAACTCTATGCATTCAAGTTACAAATCGCCTGCCACATGAATTCGTGAAACTTTGGCTACTCTGCCACACTTTTGATTTAGCCATTGAGGTCTAGGCAACTTGGAGTGAAAACTTCTGATGATGGGGCAAACTAACCATCCAAAGGAGCTATGTATTACATAAACTACCCATAGGTACATACGAATGAACTTATAAAGGTTGATGTAGATTGTACCTCCAGTGGAGTAAGAGGGCATTTTCCATCCATCCGATTTGCACCGGGTTTTATCACTCTTCCTTTTCTCCTAAATTTTCCTCTCCATCCTTTTTCTCGAGCAACATCCATTTCACGTTTCTCCTCCTCTCCACCATCATATTCGCAGCATGAAAAGGCAACCATATCCTTGTGCAAGAACGAAGTTTTAGATTTGGGTCATCTAAGATTATGTGTTTTTAATCTTGTGCAGCACAGTGATAAGGAAAGGAAGAAGAAGCACCTTCTCAAATCGAAGATGCACCGACACATATCTGCCCCCACCTTCTGAGCTTCTCCTAATCATTCTTTGAACCATCCTCTCAGCAAGAACTCTTATAGGTTCTGCAAACCTCAGCGCTTCAAAATTGGCTAAGCATCTGAGACCTTGTACTGGTGAAGGAACTGCATTTGCCAATCTGTTGGAAAAGGGGGCAATGCGCACAGCTCTGTAATATAAAGAAGAACCACATAAGTTATCTGCACCGCCATCCCAAGATTGTGGTTTGGAGAAAGATATTTAAAAAGTTTATAAACAACTGATTATGGTACAGTTGACAATTGCTCAAAGCTGATGCTTAATGCCTCAAGACAGATAATGTGCCTCTTAATGTGAAACTATTGTAAATGTCCATTTGTCATGATCATCCGGTGAATATAAGGCATCTAATATCTTCACCCACCAAAATCTATAAATAATAAGAAAGTTGGGTAGAATGGAGCTGTGTGGTTGAGCCATCTCATACAAAACTCCATTCTCTCCCATTTCCCTGTACATTAGTTAGAACCAATCCAGTCCTTCATATTAAGTAGATATATGTAAATCGAATAGTCATCAAAGCTAAAATTACCAATTGAAAATATTCTCAGTGTTTTTTTTCCATACGTGAATAGTGTATGATGTTTCTTTTAATTATTGAATAAGAATCATGCAAATTAAGTGGGGCCGTGTCAATTTATTTGTATACACATATACATGATTCTATGACAAAATAATTTTACATTTTCAAGTTAGTGAAGAAATCTATACTCTCTCTGTCTCTCTCTCTCTCTCGCTATGTATGTATGTATGTATGTATGTATGAATGTATGTATATATATATAAAAGAGGATTTTCAAGTATCAATGAGATACACTTCAAAGATTGTATTGTATATTTCAATGTAATTATAATCTATTTTATTTAAGGGTTATCTGAGAGGGCCTCTAATTCTTTGTTCGAGAAAAAAAACTGAAAGAACTAAAAGAGGAGATAAGGAAGAGTCAAATGGTCAAATTATTCATCTTTTTTTGACGATTTATTGGATAGTTCATTGCTGCATCAAAACAATGAGTTGAAGGTAATCCATTGGAATTCCTTCGGCCATTCAACCCTTGGTTCTTCCTGCCAGAAATTCCCTTCTACTCCAGTAAGAAGAAATTTGTGGAATTCCAATTGACACAGAGCAGAATTGGAAATTTAAAATTAAATTGTCGTGACTCAAAAAAAAAAAAAAAAATTCAATAATTGAGCATAGAGTAACCAAGCAATCCAACTGCCCCTTTTGTATCATGAAAGAAGGAAGGGAATCCATGTCAGTCCTTTTCTCTTCACTTTCATATGTTTGAATTGCAATCAGAAACTGACACATGTATTTTTCCTTCCCTCTTGCAACCTGTTTTATACAAACTGGAGTCTAATATATTCCCTACATGATCCGTTTGCAGGTTTATCTGCATAAACAACGAAAACAAACCTTTGACATTACAAGTCCCACAATTTTTCTTGGAGACTTCTTTCCTTGGGTGGGGTATGTGTTTGTTTTTGTTCAATTTCATAGCCTCTTTATTTGATTGATGTGTTACCTTATCCTATTGGATATCGAACTACATTATCCTTGTCATTGCATATAGGCAGCACGCCTGTGAAGTCTTCCAATACTTTGAGCATTGTAACAATGTGTGCTGTTTTGGGGAGCAGATTTTATTGGGGCTTTTAAATAAATGCAAAACCACGTGCAATTTGAGAATAGACACTATATACACTTCTTAACAAACCTAATAACCACATGTGCTTACTTGTGATAGAATATCATGATTTTGCCATTTTAAAGCAATTTATTATATGTTAAAGCATATACTTGATCTTCATTGAATTTTCTATATTAAATAATGTTCAATTTAGATTAATGAAAGAGTTTAAGTACTTTAGATACTGAAATCAATTTATTAATTCTTTAAGTTATTTAACGATTTATATTCTACTCTGCACACATATCTCTAAGGTAGTACGAAGTCTGTAGTATTGGTGCATGCAAATTTTAGTGCAGCAATTTTGTTTCTGATCATGATGTCTTACCCACATTTTTTACTTTCTTAATGGATTGAAAGTCCTACAATGATTTACAGGTTCCTGGCTCAGCATGCTCTGCGAGACATACTAAATGAAGACGCTCCAGCAGGAATTCCGAAAGGGAAGTCTGCTGAGGTATATGAAAGAAGGGCCATCTAGATGTCAATTAAAAACCCTAAATGTAGTCATTAGGCCCCCAAGAATAGCACCAAAACACATTCATTAGCAATGGCAGCTTGATTTTCACCATAGCTGCCCATAAATATGTCACTTCCCATTTTCACTTGTTCTGGTTAAACAGGCCCAACACTATAAAGAAAAGAACTAAACTCTTGTTTGAATCTGCCTTGCTAAACTGCCCCACCAAGATCTCCTGTACACGACTATGCAGACATTGCACACTGGCAAACAATGTTCAGATTAACCTCCAAAATATTCATGTTCAAGGTAGATAGTTGGACTTGCACACAAATTGCCTATCCCGAATCATTTATAAGTCTCTTTAAATAAAAATTAGAACCCATACATAGTTGTGGACGAAATTGAACATAGCAACAGACAAAGCTTTAGGAGCCTAACTCATACGGTCATGAATCATAAGATTATGTGATTTATCATGCGAAGGAATTAATGGTCGAAGCTAGAAAATAGCATACGAAGAATTTGCAGGGCTACCTTTGCATATTAAATTGCCCACTTCTGTCCGAGTAATATACAGTTTGCTCCATGTATAATTGGTTGCCAGATATCTTTCTCTCACTTCCAGAAATTTTAGCTGATCATACATTTGCAAGCATCACTAAACAAACTGGTTCATGTCTCAGCACGGGTACAAGGTAAAGCACCTGTTCTGAGCAGCGGGGGATGTGTATGCGATTCACCCAAAGATGAAAGTCGTATCATGGTTTCGGTTAAATCCTTCCCACAAAATGTAACTATGATATAGCAAGAAAGATCCGCAAGGACTAACTCTTAGAGTGAAAACAGGGTATTTGGCCTGGATGCATGATGGATATCATACATCGGAATTTGGTAATATTTTATCATCCCTAAGAGCTGACAATACAGGCCATACAGCCCACCACTAGCTTAAAACTCTATGGATGCTTCACCTAATCAGGAACTTTTAGGAAGGCAGATTGGATCCTGCTACAGTTCTTCAGATAACAATAATTCAAGTGATTATTACATATGCGACCGCTATCATGGAGTTAGTTATGCTAAGAAAAGATTTCAAAGAAATAAGATAGCATTGCAGGAAGAGAAAGAGCAAATACCCAAGTTCCTTCATCCTCGGAAGGACCTTTTCAAGATAATGGTTAGGGCTGGACCAAGCTTTTACTCTCAAATTTACTATGCTGCTAATGTTATAATCAAATTGCTGAAGCATATCTTCTGGGAGCTCTCTCACTATCTTTACATTATTCTTGAGAGAATCAATGAAAAAATCTTCATCAAATATGTCTGAGAAGTTGCTGAAACAAACAAAAGGAACAAGATGTGAGGTTTCCATATCTGGAGCACATAAACACTAATCATAACATGCGCCTAGATCAACCTAGAAGTGACCTCCTGAGACATAGAATTATGTAGATATAATGAAAAGTCTCACCTCCTAATGATAAGAGGAGCGTGCTTAGCATAAGAAAAAGGTCTGAAGTGCCATAATTTGCAGAGAGCTTCTTGTAAAAGTCATGCTACAAGATAGGTTTTTAGTACACCCTAATTTATCAACCTAAATGTGCCCTACCAATCAAGTTTGAGGTACATTTATTTTAGATTAAGAATGGCCCGTGCCACCATTCTTTTACTGGTTTCTGACGAGTCCCATAGGACAAGTTAGGAACTAGCATAATTGAGACCTAGTTAACATCTTTGAATACACCCAGCATTTGGGCACAAGATTTCATGTTGTCTACAGAATCTCACTGATCAGTAAGGCTTGCCGAAATTGACAATGTTCGTGATTCTGTAATCTCACTGTGCTACAGGTGAGGGCCACTGCCTAAAAGCTGCGTGAAACTAGAACCTATCTGCGTGAAACTAGAACCTATCATGATCTCAAAAATTAGAGATTCTCAGTTCAGTTGTTTCCCTTGCCAGAAGGCTTGTAAGTTCATTTAGAAAGTGGATCGCTTAAGTGACCGAACTCTAAAGAAGAATCATTATTAATGGTCCAAGACCATACATTCAGATAGCCAGAAGTTGAAAATCCCTAAACATTAGGTCTCAAAACAGCAATCTTCTGCTTGTATTTGAATAAGAAGAACTGCATTGAAATACCTAATGCATGCTTATATACTGAAGAGTAATAACCAATCATAACCTGGAATCTTGCCAAACACTATTGAGATGAAAAATAGGTATAACCAGAGTTGCATTCAGCAGTCCAGCTACTGCCACCGCATCACATATCTGCCACGAGGACAGAGAAATGTTCGTCTGTTACAACTATATCGGCTATAATACAGAGATAGAAGACATACAACAAGAGTTTAACCGTTACAATGTCTCATGCAATTAACATTTATTTAGGTGCATTTATTTGAATTTCAGCATTAGTAATCAGATTAAATACGGGCCAGGGACTCATATTAACAACTCAATGTGGCCGCACACAATTCTGAAGAGCAAAGCCTAACAGGAGAAAGTTCCCTATGAGTTACTCATAGACAAAAAACTATACTCGGACATACAGTCCTTTTAATGCTCAACTCATACCAACTACTGGACTAGAAAACTAGGCTAGCCATTATTAGTCTTCGTCAGAGCCTATAAGTATCTCCGTTCTTAACAGATTTAGTCATTGCAAAGTGGCCAATTGATTCAAACTTCCAATTGCCACCTTTGCATGCAAATCTGGAGGATTTAATCCACTTAAATAAACTGTTTTTCCAGATAAGATTAGCAGATAAAGGAAGAGGAGCCATGAGTCAAGCAGGGCCTGCTATCTAAAACTAATAACTACCATTTTAAGACAATGACAGTGAATTGCATTCATTCTGTCTACACTTTGAAACCTTGCAAGGTTGTAGAAAGCTTAAATTTTCTCTTTTTTCTAAGACTACATACACAGAATCTTGCATGATCAGACAAATAACCAATACAAGCTTAATTTTTTTCCATGCATGCACACATACAATTAACCTTTCCTATCCGATAGCCGTAAATGTAAAAGAAAGCACGGACAGCTTTCGTTTTCCTGAAAGGTGACAAGAGTGTGTGATCCCTCATTAAGAAAGTATTGCCAATTCTGTATGTTGCATTAGCGTTAGAACTAAGACATGGGACAATACAACATACAAGCTGCATCAAAGATGCAGAACATCACTAAGTTGAGAGAGAACACACCGACAAGCGTTGTTGGTTCAACCCGCCGTTTGCTTCAATTATAAGGAAACCATTCGATTCTGGCAATTGTTTGGACCCTAGTAGCAGAAAATCACTGATAGCAATTAGTTGTTTCCAGCGATATTTGCAAGCATGATACAGCATATTTCTCTCCAACTGGAAAAGCATTTTTGGACACATGGACAAGCACGGATTTGAACACCAACATATGAGTGAATCTGCAGGCATGCTTGTGCCATCGCATTATTTCTTTATGGCTAGGTCCTATGCTGTATATATGAATGACGAACAAGGTGGTTCGCATGGGAACTACTGGATTATGACACACAGTAAGAACAGATTTCAAGACAGAAACATATCACATAATCAACTTATTGGGAAAATATCCTATTTAAACTTCGTGAACAGAAAGTCCAACCTATTTGAGAAATAGTCATGCTACCACAAGGCTTCCAACTTTGATGTAATGTTGGATTCCATGCCATTGTCAACTGCATGAATGAGCAACAGCAGATCAGCCAAATAATTTGCACTTCCGTAGAGATCAGAGAGAATGTGCTTTGAAATAACAAGATATCAGCTACAATCACAGTGAATGGTAACTTTAATAATTCGACATCAAACTTGCAGATGTGTTTACCAAATACTATTCACTTCATCCCATAGAAGAATGCAACATCCTTTTTGTAACATTCGAACTTTCTCTGTGCGACATCCTATTACATTCAAGCATTAATGTAGAAAAGAAAATTACTCTATTGCGAGATCTAACACTAAATCAATTCTAAGCTGACCAGTAAGAGGTTAGCAAGTTAAATATAACCTAGCCTGCCACCAGAATGCCATAGTTTACGGAAACAAGCAACCAAAAGGTCTCTCCAAAGAGGGCGATGCAGGACAAATTTTCGGCAAGGATCTTCACATACCCGAATTATAAAACTGTAACAAATAACAAGCGTCACCAAACAACAGCAGCAGCCACAGTACCCGCATAGCTCTGCTAATGTCAGTGTCGCTTCTCCATTACAGGATTTAAGTCAGCAAAGTAGCTCAAAAGAGAGAGGATCAAAATCAACAAGCAAAGCAGGGCAATGGACAAACTACCATCACTTTGGCAGTTACCACCAATATGGACGACGCATTTTGAGGAAAGCATCCGACAATCTAATTAAAGCCAACGGCTTTAGAATGAAAGCCCAAGACCGTTACCGCGTTAAAGCTGGAATTGCTTGCGGTCTCCATCAAAGGCCACAGCTTCTCGAAGACCTGAGGACTCCTGTACACCGATCCGGGCGGCGCAGGGCCGTCCGCATTCCTCCTCAGCCCGACGTCGAACCCGAAGGACCCCATATACAACACCATCCCCGTAATGTACAGCACCGGCGCGAACAAGAGCACGCCTCTCCGCCTGAAGACCGCCGACACGATCGCCAGCACCAGTCTCTCCACGAGGCTCTTCTTCGGCCACCGGCCGCCGCCGCCCCCGCCGCCGCCGAAGCTCCTGCTCCGGCCGTGGCGGGACCGCGGCGAGGAGAGCGGCGAGGAGGGCGTGGAGCGGCCGCCGGCGCCCCCGAGACGGCTGTGGCCGTGCGGCATTCTGCGTCGCCGGCCTCGGCGGCAAGGGGGCCGGCGGAGATCTAGGCAAAAAGCAGTAAAGGCGGGCGTGGCGCTCGAACGAAGCGCGAGGTCCTGCGTAGTTCCCCTCGATCGACGAGGAGAACTTGGGGGTGGAAACTGGACGGGACGGGTCGGATTCGAGGCGGACGCCTTCGCGAGTTTTAAGCTTTGGGGGGGGTCCGATTCTCGGCAAGTGGAAGCAGCGAGCAGTGCGTGGACACTACTGTGTAGCAGGAGGAGCCTGCAGCTGTCGCGACGACATGATTTGGATGGGGAAAGGTGGTTACTTTTCCCATCTCGATCGGTCGGTTGATTTTCTTCGCCACAGAATCACCGTGCACATGATTCCCCTCCCACAATTATTACCATCAACGATGGCCCCGAATCCTTTCGCCTAAGAGCTCCAATTATTAAAACAGTAGTTAGCAATCTCCACGAAATCTCGCATGACATCAGAATTCACTTCCGCCTCTTTCGCACATGTGCATGAAGTCATACAAAATCTCAGAGTTACATTGACATGCACCTTAATAGTGAATATGGAATGCCTTAATCACAAAGTCTCTCGTCTCTTTTTGTCCTTTTTCTTGTCCAATTGAAATCCTCCATTTGAATTTCTTTCTTCTCGAAATAGAGGAGATCAATTTTGGATGGTTATGTAAAGAATTGAGAGAAATCAATTTATTAATGTGATGAAAAAGAGCAAAACCAAGAAAGAGAAAAAAACGAAGTTCACTTTCGCGTTCGTTGCCAGACCGACCACCTTCGGCTCTCAAATAGATTTGCCGGATCCTTCTCCACGTCTCTCTCTCCTCCGATCTCCAACGGAGTCCTTCCCCTCTCTCTCTCTCTCTCTCTCTCTCGGCCTGAAACTCCGGCGAGCCGACCGCCGTAAATGAGAGGAAAATGGGCGGCGCGAACGCACCGAGGCGGCTCTCCGGGATGCAGAAGCAGGTGCTCGCCCTCTACCGCGGGTTCCTCCGGGCGGCCCGCTCCAAGTCCCCCGACGACCGCCGCCGCGTCGAATCGATCGTCTCCGCCGAGTTCCGCCGCGGCGCCCGGCAGGTAGACCGCAAGAACTTCCTCTACATCGAGTACTTGCTGCGCCGCGGCAAGAAGCAGCTCGATCAGCTCAGAAGCCCCGACACCACCGCGCTGTCTTCGCTCAACTTCATCCCGCCTTCTCAATCGGTGGACTCGCGCAAGTAGTTGTGAGTTCTGGTTTTGCAGGGTCGTATTTTATCTGGGCCTGAGTTAAATTGCTCAAGTGATTATTGCTTTTGGGTAAAGCTTCATTCCATACAGGAGAATTTCGAATCTGTAGTACTGTCTTTGCTGATCAAGTTTCTTTTTTTTTTTTTTTTTTTCTTTCGGATAAACTTTGGGGTTAGCGATGATAGGCAGAGTGCACTGCTAACTCTCATTGTGATATGTAACGACATTGGTTTCAGTTGTCCATTCATTTACTGGAATAAATCTTCCATTTCCCCTCGACTTGTCATGGGAATGTGCCGTTATTGTCTAGGGAGTTTACGGTATTCGATTGAGTATGTACATGTGTTTGATGCGGAAAGACACCTTAATGCCTCCCTATGGAATGTTCAGTGAATGTTTTGATGGGGATGGGAATTCTACTCTGTATTTGAAGATATGAATACAGGAGTGCTTTGTGTATCCATGAAAGAACAGCCTTTTTCCATGATGAGCAGACATATGTTAAGCAGTTGAGAATAGTCTAAATTTAAGTATGGATGTGTTGTCTCGAGATCGTCCTCTCCGTCGAGGTGTTGATATGTGGATGGGAATGCTACTATGTATTCGAAGATATGAGTACAGTAGGGCTTTGTGTATCTGCAAAAGAACAGCCCTCTTCCATGATGAGGAGATATATGTTAAGCAATTGAAAATAGTCTAAATTTAATTGTGGATGTGCTTGTCTCGAGATAGTCCTCTCTGTCAAGGTGTTGATATGGCTGTACCTTGAGCTGTTTTTACTCTAGATGGAAAAAAAAGAAAAAAAAAAGTGATCAGAGAGTTAGAGGCTGACTGAAATCAACTTATTGCTGAACATTTCTAGCTTAGTGTTGCTTGTTTCGTCATTGGATATTCCTGACTTTGCAGTTGGTTGCTTAACTGATAGTTTCCTGGGAAATAACTTTCAGAGTGTGGAACAAAAGGGAAGCATTTATCTGAAGATGCCTCGTGATTCCTCCTGAGAAAGAATATGAACTTACACGAGGCATTGAAAGCTGAAGATGTGATTTTCATCCAGCTTGCAGTTTTGCATGCTAAGGATTGAACTTTGGATCATCTTTGTCCAAAAAATGTTCTCGAGTAAGATTCTCAACTTGAATGTGTCTGGTGAATAATAGTTTGAGGATATGATCCTATTGATATATGTGATTGCAGCATATCAGGGTGTATTCAGTCTATGTTTAAGCACAGACAACAATTGAAAAGGATATTGAAACCAAGATTCATGTAGTGGATGCATGGATCATAAAGATGTGGAATGGGGTTCCTACTTTGTGGAAAGGAAATCTTATTCGAACTTCAAAGAGTTCTTCCACGTTTTTGGTAATTACAAATGAGAATATGGAAGAGGAGGGTGGGAACAGTGTGAGAACCATTTGTTTCATTTTCTAGAAAGAGAACAGTGAAATCACAGAGAGATGCAACTTAGCATTCTGAAAGGTGCTTCATTACTGACCAAGAAAAAACCTTCAGTTTCATTGCCGTACTTACAATTTATTTGGAGAGTGGAGCTCGAGTTTTTTTGTTCCTGAGCTATGAATCTGATCTGATCTTCATGCGGTGTTAATGGGCAGCCTATGGTCCACTTGACATATGCTGGCTTTTTCTTGGCACTATTGCATGACAATTTGTTGAACTTAGTCATAAGAAAATGTGCTGGACCCTTGGACTTGTTCCTTGAAATACATAAATTTTACCGACCTAGTTCAGATTTTCACATCCCTGATCATCTTATCATTAGAGATCTTGTTTTTTAGAGGATAACAGGTTAGCGTTTGACAATCTTCTGATGCGTCAGTGGATCGAAGATAGCCTGGTCCCTTGTTAAAAGGTAGCTCAAGGAAGCAAGGCAAACTTGGACGCTAACTTTCTGCCATTATTTGCAGGAAAAAGCAGTGTCATAATGTGTAAAAGTTCACTTCACAATCACATGCCTACATGGAAGGATACTGACTAAACCGGCCTGGACAGACTCTAATTTGAATAAAAATTTCTGCACTAATAGACTTGCCCTTCATGGTTGTTGGTTATTTCCGAATATACAGGTGTAATTCCCGAATTCATTGCCCAGCCTCTAGTGTTAGCGCCAACTTCTTCAAGTTTGGCCTCAAGCAGTTTTTAGCATGTTTACAGAAGCTGGAGATGAACGACTTAGTGTGACCTTACAGTGATCTGAACAAATATTTGGATTGTTGTGGTTCGGCGTCAACTCCAAATTTTGAGTGCTTTGATCTGAAAGGCAAAGGCTTCCTTATTTTCTTTAGAATATTGAGAGGCTTTCAGCTATTTAGGTGATTGCGTTAAAGAGTGCCATTAAGATAATCCACACCGTGAGCTGGATTTTTAGCCAAAAGAAGAAAAAACAAGCCGTGAGCTGGATCACTGCTTCCAATTTGGTCATTCGATCTTCACTAGATCGCTCGATGGACAATGTTCCGCCTTAAAAGGTCGGATAGTTGTACTGGACAGTCAAATTCTTGTCATGTTTCTTGCTTTTATGTTTGATAAAATTAAAATGTCATGTGCGTTCGCTTCTGCTTTCATGAGTTTAGTATTATATGATAAAAGAGGATGAGAGGGACACGTATGGGGTTTGTCAAGAGAAGCCCACTAATCTAGCTAAGATTGGCAAAGTTGCACCGTATGAGGCAATTTTTGAATACGAAGGAAGCATGATTGAGCGCCTAAACTCCCAAGGAATTCCAACAGAGATCGATCTTTGCTCACCGGACACTAGGGGTGTTCATGGTCCGGGCGGATGGTTCCCGACCGGATGGTTCCCGCCCTAGAACCGGGAACCGCCCGCTAAGGACCGGTTCCGAAAAATGGGAACCGGGATCCACCCGTTTGTTGTATGGATCCACTCGGGAACCGGACCGTCGGTGCAGTCCGGTTCCGGGTGGATCCATGGAACCGATCTTGACATGAAATAATTTTGGTTTTCAACATGTAATCGACATACGTGACATCAAAGCAAGCCAAAGAAAGAAAAACCAAATTTAAGTACGTGGAAATGCGGACGGCGGGAGAAGTAAACGCAGCGAAATGGTGATAGGATTAGGAGCCGAAGACAAAGGGAGTGAGTGAGATCTAGGGTTTCTTTTAGTAATTTTTTTTTAATATTAAAAAGGTTCCCGGTGAGCGGGTGGATCCGCCCATGGGCAACCGGGCCCGGACCGTACCCACCGGTTCCCATAAGTGGAACCGGGAACCGGACCGGTTCCCTCAAGAACCGCCGGTTCCGGGCGGTTCCGGTCCGGTTCCGGGCGGTTCCCGGGTATTTTGCACACCCCTACCGGACACGAATGTCACAATCTGCAATTTAGCATATTTCGCTTTCAGGTTTGACTGCTTGTGCACGTTCAATTATTATAGTTCTAAAGGCCAAACAAAACCTCCACTAACTCTGAGTTGCTGATGAATAACGTCTCCTAATTAATTTGGATGCTGTATGCGTTAGCTCTTCAATCACCATTTCCACAATATTGCAGCAAAATAAGCTTTTCATTTTTTGGAGGGTTAGCAACTTTGGCTAGAGAATGACAGCGATGAAAGACATTGCACAATCCCTCATTTCCTTTTTCTGGTACAGACAAAGTGCTGCTTCTCACATGGGCAAGGAAATGAAAAAAAAGGACAGATTCACCCGAATTTCATTATCGAATATGAAGAGAGGTTCACACAAAAATAATGCCATTTTCCTTGATGGTATCAAGCACGATCCCCAACTTGCCCTCTATTCTCTCATCTTTTCTTGGTTCATAAGCAATGGCATATACATCGGCATCCTTTGCTCGCTCAGCTATCAGCTGTCCTATTACCCTACAAGCATTGACATCCGTCAGTGATGGCAAATTGTTCCTGAGATCTCTGGCATTTGTTGTCGCGACAGCCACCACCTTGCTCGTTCCCCGGTGCATCACCTTTGCGTGAACGAACCTCTTTGAGAAGAACACATTGAGCAGGAATGGCCTCAGGTACATGTCTGTCCTCTGCTTCCATGACTTCCTGTTGGGTCTCTTTGCTAATTCACCACGAGATCTCCGGGTCCAAGCAGACTGAATGAACGATTCCTAGTAATCCAAATAGAACAAATTTCTGCTAAGGCGGAATAGTTATTTTAAGCTCACCAGAAAAAGGAAAAACATGGCTTTTAGCCTTAGAGTCTGTATCTCAGTCAATATAGCCAAGCTGACTGTGCAGAAAAAAATTAGGAACATTCTCATGGCTTTATCCTTATAAAAGATACCAAATTCCAAAAGAAAAAGCACTAACCATAGTAAAAGGACATAAAGAAATGTCATCCATGCAAACTTGAAATTTTTTGAACCAAACCATGAGACCGGTTTACAGTGCCCCTCACAATATGGTCTAACAAATAGCTTATGCCCCTGGTTCCTGAATCGTAAGCATGGACAATCGGGACTAATCATCTAGAACATTGTTTGCCCCACTAACAAATGCAAGATTAATCAGGCAATAATTTAGCTAACAAAAGCTCACCACCAACCTACAGCCATTGTACAACAAAAGCGACCCCAAAAAGAATTTACAGTAAACTTAGCATTAGTGAACTATCTGTCTAAAAAAAGTAGTTCAGCTTCAAAATAATCATCTACACAACAAGATACAGTTTCTACACAAATTGGCACTATGCATGTTTCGACATCCAAAACACATACACAGAGACATGAGAAAAAAAAGAAAGAAAGAGAAGTTTCCAGAAAATATCCTTAAAATCGTCAAATGGCAAAGCAGGACTTTCAATTAGTTGCCAGAGCTGGTCCCGAAAATAAGGTGCCAGAGACTAGAAACAAATCCCTCACCTAATATCCAGGTAAAAGCTTCAGCAATTAGCATCTTAAAAAACCTCATCACAAGCTATGACAAGAAACTTCACCCTGGAACTGCCCTGGATGTTGGGAAAGGCAGCTGTAACAATGATCCTGAGATAGAATCTATGCTCACAGATACACGTGCAAAGTTTCAAGATAAAAAAACCAATGAAACAAATTAATGTTCTTTCACTTTTGTGTGAATAATAAATACAGGAACCTGGACATTTTAAATTGAGGTACCATAAATTAGATCAACACCCAACTGATTGACAACTAGAAGCATCTTGAGGAGAGGAAAACGATGAGCTATTGTGAATAAAAAGTACAAAGAATTGCGACATCCCAATTTTACAATCATTAGGGAGGTAAAGTCTTTTTAATGTAGGATCACTGACCGCAAATCAAATGTCATCCTACTAGTCTGCAACTGTACAGTAAGCAGGGTGTACTGGAATTCTTCAAAGCAGCAGCCAGACACTTCACAAAACATTTTCATCCATTCATTTTAAAGGTGTGTAAGCCATTCTCTATGCCACTGAGGCTCCAAGGGATCCACCTTATACACGGGCAAGTCTCTCTCCCCGGTTTTTCTGATGAATTGGTCAACAAGGTCACATGTGCTGGCTTTTAGCTGCACAATTCAACTTTCCAAGAGAATTGTGCTCGCAGAAACTACGGATTTCAAGCACACTCTTGGACAGGGCGCTTTCTAGAAAGAAAATTGAACCGATTCGCAACCTTAACCATGAGTCTTGCCGCGAACCACGACTGCAGTCTCAAATAAAACCTTTGCAATCCAATTCGATGGCTGAGCTGAGTTTCCGTCGACCATTGCAACCCAATCTCTAATGATTCCACAAACAACTCAGGAGCATAAGATTTCCATCCAATCATCATCATCTAAGAGCAACAAATTGAAAGGGTTTGACTGGTTTCACCCTAAGAAATGACAAAGCTCCAACCTTGCACTCACTTTTGGGTAAAAGGAATAAGCTTTCACGTTACCCGACAACGTTCCAGCCGGAAACAGTGTCATCATTAACTAATCAGTCGACCCATTTTTCATTTTTCGTGTGAGATTCGCAAGGAGCGATGTGAAGGAGTCAAGAACGGGTGGGGGATGAACGAGTTCGGCGTTTACCTTGGGAGGAGCGGGTTTAGAGGCGACGGAGAGCGAGGCCCTGAGGTCCGCAGTCGTGAACGAAGAAGCCCAGGAAAGCGAACTGGGTCGTCTGCACGAGGCCGAGCGCGTCGCGTCGGAGCGGAGAGGAGAGCAGTGGGTTCGCGATGAAGCCACCACGACGCACGCCATCGTCTTTTCCGGGTGCGCTCCTGCCTGTGATGGTCTCTCGCTCTCACTCTCCTCACGACAGAAGACGGCTACTTCCTAGATTATGGTCGTATTTGTTTTTTTTTTTTTTTTTTTTTGCATTTTAAATATCAAAAAATAACTTATCGCCATTATGGAATTTTTGTTGGATATTTCAACCGTTTTAAAATAATCGAAAGTATTTTTTTATTATAGAAATTATGATAGTCATGAAAGCTATTATTCTATAATGGATTTGTAACATTTTATAATGGTTTAATTATGGTTATGTAATGGTCTTGATTGCAATCAATTTCGTAACGGTTGTATGTGGGCTTTATAATGGCCGTGTATTGATTTTTTTCTTCGTAAACCATCTATTATATTATAACGACTTTTTAATAGTCATCAATTCATTAATTATCAAGAAATTTATTATTTCTTTCATTTTAATAGGGCAAATTCAAAAAAAAAAAAAAGGCCCGGAGTGTTATCATTTTCTCAAATAAGTGTATGAAGTGGACTTTGTTTTAAATAAAGACTTGAAATGTCATCACTTTCTCAAATAAGAGTTTAAAGCGGATCTTATATCAAATGAGAACCTGAATTGGTTATGTCTGTTTTAAATAAAGGCATGGAGTAGTTATATCCGTTTCAAATAAGAACCTGACTTTCCAGTGATAAGGGATATTTTCGTCATTTGATATTTTTCCCTTTTTTTCTTCATTTTCTTTATTGGTTCTTCTTCTTCCTCTTTGCTGGTGGCCAGAGGGTTGGGTAAGGGTTGCCCTTGTCACGAGGGCCACCCATGCCAGCCACAAGTGAGGCAATCCTCATCGTAAGGTCATCCATGAAGTCGGCCCTTGCCCGTGGCTGGCGAGGGCTGGGCGACCTCATCGGCTACTAGTAAGGGTTGGCAAGGCCTCGACAACCTTTACTTGCAACCAGCGAGGGTCGTCGCCCATTGGCAAGGGTGGTCGAGCCCTCTCGAGGGGGAGGCAAGGCCGACCCTCACTAGATCTAGTGAGAGTTGCTCCGCTCGCGATAGGCAGGGGCTTGTAGTCTCTTGTCGGCCCTTACCAACAACTAGCAAGGTCGTCTAACCCTTGCGGATGGCCCTAGGGCGAGGGTCGCCTCGCTTGTGTCTGGCGTGGGCGACTCTTGCCCAACCCTCTGTGGGTACTGTCGGTGGCTAGCCACTAACAAAGAGGAAGATCAAGAACCAGAAAAAAAAAGGAAAGAAAAAAGAAAAAAAAAAGATATCAAATTGATTGAATTGAGGAGAGTAGGGTAGATTGAGCTTCTAAATTAGAGTGTGAAAAATCAAAGCTATGTGAGTTTCCCTTATGTTAAGATTAATATTGCATTTTTTCATCAAGTGTATTATGTGAGGTTAATAAGCGTATAATAGGATATTGTTTGAGGTTATATTATTTGAGGTTAAATTTGTACAGGATCCAACCGTCATGGATTATAAGTACTTCGAGAACTATACAATCATTAAAATAAGATAGGGTTGTTGAGGTCTTTTAGAGTACCCAAGCAATTATTCATTATATAAAACAAATCCATGGCAGTAGAGGATTGAGGGCTAGACATTAAACAATGCATATGCATATTATTGGCCTGATAGAAAATGTATGAATGAGTCATATGTTATGGCATCCTTTATGGTGATCGGGTAGCAGTAATTTTGAGAGGAAGATGGTGGCATATGCTAATTCAGCTAAGTTAAGCAGAATATACAGCTCATGCTACAATCGACTATAATTGTACGGTTAGGATGTAGACATAGAAATCTGCCTTAAAGGAAATCATCACAATACGGCAACCGCTACCCACACGAGTTGAAGTTTATGGAAATAGTATAATTGGTAGGTTCTGTTATAATTTATTTTCTGTGCAAACATGGCAATGTGTATTCCAAATGATTACTTAACTATGTAGGAAAATAACCACTGGGGTTTGCCCCAATGGCCATCCGGAAGTAGCAGGTGGGAGGTTCGAATCCCCACATTCTCAGGGAGTTGGGTTGGGAACGATTTAGTTTCGGGAGTAGGTTTCGACTCCGCGCCTTACAAGGAAACAAGGCAAAAGTCTTCTAGAAATAGAGTAGGACCGACAAAAAAAAAAAAAAAAAAAACTATATGGGAAAATTAAATGCCAGCCGTTAAATTGTTGGTAGCCAACAATAGTTATATCAAACATGGTTATTAGGTGTATATAGTAAATAGTCAAAAGCACAAAAAAGTTCTCGAGTAATTTTTTAACCATGAAGAGATTCACGTATGAACAAAGTAAACGCACCCTACTTCTAAGACGAATGGCGAATCGCATGGACTTTGCTTAAGAAAAATAGTTCATTTCGTATCTGTACTACTTGTTAAATATTTGCTATTATATAGCAAATCTTTATGTACAATAAGTAACTCCATATTAGTGCATGGGTTTTGCTTACACCTTTTCGATTATTTCACAAGCGTGTGATATGTTTATCTAATAAAATTTTGAGATTAGAAAAGAAAAAAAGAACCCACACAAATTTATTTGTGTGTGATATGTTCGTCTAATAAAATTTTGAGATTCAAAATGGAAAAAAAGAACCCACAAAAATTTATTTTGAAAATATCAAAATATGAATATAAAAAAGAGAACATACAGAAGTGGCCCCTCAAAATTGATCCTTTTTTTTTTTTTTTTTTTTTTTTTTTAAATTTAATTTCTGTAAGTTGAAAGCATATTTAAGCTAATGAAGTGTTCATTTCAATATGTCATTGTTTCCTAAACTTGTTAAAGGAGAATATAAACACTGATTTATGATAAACACCGAGATAATTTCCGACTTGAGACTCTAATGTATCTGTTGCGAACTACAAGGATTTGCTCATATTTCCTTATACGAGGTTGAATTTGAAGGACCAACATAACTGTCGTAGACCCAGAAATTTGAAAAAATAAAATAAAATGAAACGCTACAAGAATAGCCTATGATATTTATCCAATTTTCGAATTGGATACTAAACGTTTAAAAGAGTCCATATTTGAGCAACTGAAGTACATTATGTATTATGACCACGCTACTGCAGAATTATGATTAGTTGTTAAATTAAGAGAAAATTTACTGTCATTTGAATTTCAATGTTCTTTGGTTAAATTAATTTATGTAAAAGCACTGTCATGTTACGAAACTCATTATGTAGAATAACTCTACGTATTCAAGGCCTCAGCTAGGAGAGCTCTTAGCGCAAGTACAGGACACATAGCGTGGTATATACGCTTCACGAGCTAGAGCATGCGCATAAGTTCAGAAAGCAAGGCAACGAAATATCTGTCATAAGGGAAAGAGAAGACTGTATAATCAATCCATGGAATAATATATAAAGGATAAAGTTCTTTTTGCATAATATGGAGGAAAGCTCTTGTACACACACCATACAAAATGACCGCCTCTCACACAAATTTACATCAGATACATGAAACGTGGAAACCATCGATCATTTAACTCGTTCCCATGTTCTCTTCCTCTCTGATTATTAATCTACAGTCCGCTTTTATGAGACGAAATTCCACGCGGACTACATCATGGAACCGAAGCCAACCTCGCGCTCTCGAACCCACCATAGGATATGCACGGGGACGTCCACCGTAATCTGTAGCTTCATAGCCATGCGGCTACTGAGATGGCCGATATGGGGACTGCATTGGGCTAGATAGCACTTGAGGACCATCCGTAGAGAGAGATCTTACCAGGGTGGAAGCATTTCTTTTGGTGAATCACTGATCCAACTTTTAATTACATGATGCAAGGTTGGAGTATGTGAGATATGATTGTTGGATTGATGTCAAAGGAGAATTCCAAAGATACGAGTGAGATATGATGCCTAAAACTTTGTTTCGTACGCATCGCTTAGGACTTGCTTTGAAGCACTCAAAGGACTAGTAAAAAGGAAGAAGAAAGTCAGTTGGCTATGGCGTGGAGCACCAAAAGATGAAGGGCTCTATAAATAGGTAAGTAATTAGTCATGTTCATTATTGGTGTGGATACACTTGCCCAATTTGCATTTGACAAATTCCCATACTAAGAGATATTATCAATGGCAAGTTTTATTAGAGCTCGTTTTCTCTAGAAACATGACCATATACATCCCTTTGGTGATTACTTAATTAGTTGAAAAAAATTAAAATCTAGACCGCTAGATTATCAATGATTTTGATGGGTGAATAGATCGATGGCAAATTCGAAATATGAAACATGACTATTAGATGTACCCAATAAAGCCTTATGGCACGTAGATAAATCTCTATTTATTCACCGGAAGTTATGTTCGTTATATCGAGCCTCATTTCTTTCCAATTATACATTAATGTAGTTGCACTTACCGTTGATTGGAAAGATTCCGGACAGCAATTAAACTCAGCTTTTTTTTTGGCGATCATCTCGGCCACGACGGCGTGGAACCTGGAGCATGCACAACTCCTGTTAGCAATATTAGGGTATTGATAGCAATATTAGGGTATTGAGATATGTCTTAGAGATATTTATGATATTTCCTCTTATTTCAATTTCTCTTTTGATTATACAAATTTGATTGGATTTCTTTTGATTTTCTCTATCTAAGCCTAAAAGTAGGCTTTCCATGTACTCATTTCAATATATCGAATTAATCGAAAATTCCTCAACTCTCTTTTCTATTTTATATTCAACTACTCTGAAGTCGCCTGGAATTTTTCTTTGAATGTTGTGATTGACTCCACTTAGATTTTTCGAGAGAGCGAGGCGAGCAATGTGGAAGGATTAGGGTCTGGGCAGGTGAAGTGCACGCGAGGTCTAGAAAGGAAGACGATCGTGATCTCGTAGGGTCCCGAGGCAGTGGCGTGCCCGGTCTATAGTCTATACCGACTTCGGAGCTCCATTGAAGAGGCGGTGCAGCACGAGGTTGTTGCTCAACAACTTCGGAAAATCCGATCCCGGAGCCTAGGACGCCGAGTCTTTCAAGAGAATGCCAGCGGGCACTTGGGGCTCGATGAGTGGCGTGAAGATGAACTCTGGCTTGGGCACATAAGGGAATAAGTTCCTGAAGTTCTAAGTTGGGGATAGGAGGACAGAACTAAAGGACGGTGCTGCAAGTTTATCTAAACAAGATAAATAGTAGAAAACCCAAAAAAAATAAAAAAACTAAAAACATATAAAAAGATAATGAAAAAACGGGGCCATTTTATCTAAATTTTTCCATATCAAATTGTCAGCTATGCTATGTATGATGGTCGACAGCGGCCCTCACCATGCGAGCAAAGATTAGGCTGAAAAACTACATTAGAATATAATCAAAAGGTTTACGATTAAATTAGTCAAATTAAAAAGGTTTATGATAGAATTAATGGCCGTGCAATAGTTTTAAGACTGATTGGATAATTATCTTATGCAAATTCGGTCTAATTGTAAAGAAAGCTAATCTTTTGTGCAATAAGGAGAGTGCTTACTAATTTTATGATCCCTTTCCTAAGATATTGTTTTGAGATATTTTGCCAATACATAAATAAAGAGAGGAAAGTAAACTTCCTTTTAAATAAAATTAAACATAAATAATAACTCAATAAAATTTCATAGTACAGTCTCTTGTTTTCTTCACAGAATTGTGTATAAACTCTCAAGAAAATATTACTTTCGGAGAAACAACAATATTTTGCTTTTTCTAAAGGCTAATATGATGATAGAACATGTTCTATAGTACTAAAATTTGAAATCTTCTATATTACATATGAAGAATATGGCGCATCTTGTTGTTTGTGTTCGAGTATATTGCTAACTTTGTACGAAAAGTTATTGCATGTATCCAGCGCAAGCATTTCAAGTCGATTTGAAATCTCATTCTTATTTTCAATAGATATACATGTGTAATAGGTCGTTTGTAAACCCAGATAACATCTACTTAAGGTGAAAAAATGAGGTCACATATTATCTAAGTTTCTTTCATCTGAGCAAGATTAAATATATGGCGGGTTACTTGATATATTATTGATCAAAAGAAGAATAGACGGCTATTTGAGAATTTATCACTTTGGTAATTCTTATGAATCAATTAGAAATATCTATAACACTTCAAAGCAACATATTTATAGAGATCTTGGTCAGAATTTTGTTGATTAGATAAAAGTATGACAAAAAATGTATGCCAAGCTTGTTATTACCTCGGGGTCAAGCTAGTTTGCAGAATTAACTTGACCATTGCTTGAGATTCATATTACATGTTTCACTAGTGAGACAAAAAAAAATAAATTAGAACTAGTTGTGTTTGGAGTATGTTATAATTTATTTTCTGTGCAAACTTGGCAATGTGTATCCCAAATGATTAACTAAATATGGGGGAAAATTAAATTCCAGCCGTTGGATTGTTGGTAACCAATAACAATTATATGAAACATGGTTATTAGGTGTATGTAGTAAATACAACAAGGGAAAAAATGATAAGCTGATGGTACTGTCACCGTTGGAAAAGTGACAGTACGGTCTGCATCGTGTATTTTGTCAAGGACACCGGATGACTTTCTTGTCGGGTCTAGTAGGATATCAATGGGGATCCCTCCGTGAAAAAAAAGATTTGGGTACTTGAGGCCCCACATTGACTTTCCTTGTTACTCTGCACTACACTGCCCTGCTTTGCAGAGGGGAAAGAGAGAGAGTCCTTGGGATGCAACAGTTGCCTGCCAATTGCATTTCCATTTAGCGTGCGGTGAAAATGGCACCGTTATTCATAAGGAATAACCGTACCGTCACAGCAGCAGCACCTTACAAAAAATTATAAGAAAGTTATCGAGTAATATTTCTTACCATGCATAGGTTCAAGTTAAAGTAAATGCACCTTGCTTCTAAAACGATTGGCAAATAGCACGAACTTTGCTTAGAAAAAGAATAGTTCATTTCGTCTTTGTACTACTTGTTAAATATTATATTTTATATACCAAATCTGTTTGTACAATGAGTAACTCCATATTGGCGCATGGTTGTTTTTACCCCTTCTCGATAATTCCACAAATGAGTGTGTGATATGTTTTTCTGATAGAATTTTAAGATTACAAAAAGAGAAAAAAGAACACACACAGATTTATTTTGAAGATATCGAAATATGAATATAAAAGAGAGCATACAGAAATGGCCCCTCAAAATTGATCCATTTTATTTTTAATTTGATTCCTGTATGTTGAAAGCATATTTGAGCTAATGAAGTATTCATTTCAATATGTCATTGTCTCCTAAACTCATTTTCGGAGAATCTAAATGCTGATTTATGATAAACACTGGGATAATTTCCAACTTAAGGCTCTAATGTGTCTATTGCAAACTAGAAGGATTTGCTCACATTTCTTTATATGGGGTTGAATTTGAAGGACCAACATAACTATGTAGAGCCAAAGGTTTGAAATCAAAAAAATGGAAAGCTGCAAGAATAGCCTCTGATATTTATCCAATTTTCAGACTGGATAAATGTTTAAAAGAGTTCATATTTGAGCAATTGAAGTGTATTATATATTATGACCACACTTATTGTAGAATTATGATTAGTTGTCGAATTAAGAGAAAATTCACTATAATTTGAATTGGGATTTTTTTGGTTAAACTAATTTACATAAAAGCATCGTCATCTTACGAGACTCATTAGGTAGAATGACTCTAAGAATCTGAGGTCTCAATTAGAAGAGCCCTTAGCATAAGTACAGGACTGATCGTGTGGTATATATGCTTCATGAGCTAGAGCATATGCATAAGTTCATAAGGATAAGTTCTTTTTGTATTATATGGAGGAAAGCTCTCATAAACTCACCATACAAAATGACCGCTTTTCATAAAATTTTACATCGGATATACATGAAACGTGGAACCCATCAGCCATTTAACTTGTTCCCATGTTCTCTTCCTCTATGATTATTCAGCAGCAATCCACTTTTATGAGACAAAATTCTATGCAGACTACAACATGGCGCCGAAAACCAACCTAACGCTCTCTAACCCATCATAGGATATGCAAGCCACAGGGACATACATCGTAGCTTTATATCCATGTGGCTGCTGAGTCGGCTGTCGTGGGGACTGCATTGGGCGAGATAGAACTTAAGGACCATCCGTAGAGATAAAGTAGCACTTCGATCTTTCGGAGACTTCTCTACTACTAGAATTCTTTCCCGTCCTCCCCAGTGCCCCGTTCTGTTATACAGAATACAAACCCAGGATATCATAATCAACGAGAGAGAGAGAGAGAGAGAGAGAGAGAGAGAGAGAGAGAGAGAGAGAGAGAGAGAGAGAGAGAGAGAGAGAGAGAGAGAGAGAGAGAGAGAGAGAGAGAGAGAGAGAGAGAGAGATCTTACCAAGGTTGAAGCATTTTTCTGGTGAATCACTGATCCGATTTTTAATTACATGATGCAAGGTTGGAGTATGTGAGATATGATTGTTGGGTGCATGTCAAAGGAGAACTCCAAAGATGCGAGGGAGGCATGATGCCTAAAACTTTGTTTCTTATGCATCACTCAGGACTTGCTTTGAAGCACTCAAAGGACTAGTAAAAGAGAATGAGAAAGTCAGTTGGCTATGGCGTGGAGTACCAAAAGATGAAGGGCTGTATAAATAGGTAAGTATTTAGTCATGTTCATTATTGGTGTGGATACACTTGCCCAATTTGCATTTGACAAATTCCCATACTAAGACATATTATCAATGGCAAGTTTTGTTAGAGCGGTTTTCTCTAGAAACTTGACCATATACATCCCTTTGGTGATTACTTAATTACTTGCAAAAATTAAACTCTCGACTGCTAGATTATTGATGATTTTGATGGGTGAATACGTGGATGGCAAATTTGCAATATAGAACATGGCTATTACATGTACCCAATAAAATATTATGGCACATAGATAAACCTCTATTTATCATTGGAAGTTATGTTCGTTATATCGAGCCTCATTTCTTTCTGATTATATATTAATGTAGTTGCACTTACCCTTAATTGAAAAGATTTCCGACAGCAATTAAACTCATGCTTTTTTGGGTGAGCATCTCGGCTGCGACAGTGTGGAACCTGAAGCCTGCACAACTCCGATGTAAGTTATGTTCGTTATATCGGGCCTCATTTCTTTCCACTTATACATTAACATAGTTGCACTTACCATTGATTGAAGAGATTTCCGACAGAAATTAAACTCGGGCTTTTTTGGGCAATCTTCTTGGCCGCGACGGCGTGGAACCTGAACCCTGCACAACTCCGAAATCACCTGGAATTTCTCCTTGAATGCTGTGATTGACTCCATTGATTTTTCGAGAAAGCGAGGGGAGCAATGTGGAAGTATTAGGGTCTGGGCGGGCGAAGTGCACGCGAGGTCTGGAAAGGAAGACCATCGTGATCTCGTAGGGTTCTGAGGCAGTGGCGTGGCCGGTCTATACCGACCTGGGAGCTCCGTTGAAGAGGCAGTGCAACACGAGGTTGTTGCTCAACAACTTTGAAAAATCCGATCCCGAATCCTAGGACGCCGAGTCTTTCAAGCAGGGAAATGTCAGCTTGCACTTGGAGCTCGATGAGTGGCGTGAGGATGAACTCTGGCTTGGGCACAGAAGGGACTAAGTTCCTAAAGTTCTAAGTTGAAGATAGGAGGACAGAACTGAAGGAGGGTGCTGCAAGTTCATCTAAACAAGATAAATAGTAGGAAAAAAACAGAATGAAAAGAAAAAAAAACTAAAAATATTCAAAAATATAATGAAAAAAGGGGCCATTTTGTCTAAAATTGTCAATGTCAAATTGTCAACTATACTATGTACGATGGCCGGTGGTGACCATCAGTATTCAAGCAAAGATTAGGTTGAAGAACTATATTAGAATATAATCAAAAGGTTTACGGCTAAATTTGTTAAATTAAAAAGTTTATGATATACTTGACAACCATGTAATAATTTTAAGACTTACTGGATAATTATCTTACACAAATTTGGTCTAATTGTAAAGAAAGCTAATCTTTTGTGCAATAAGAAGAGTGCTTCCTAATCTTAGCTTGTAAGCGTCATCGATGATGGCCCGCTTTTCGCCCTCTCATTGGACCACTTGTACCCCACATTTAATGATCATTTAATAAAGTTTGGATAAGATGCCATCAAAGTTGCCAACTTGGCATCTAAATTATTCGGTCATTTATGAGGGGCTTGGGTTTTCACTCTCCAATTGGTCTATGTATACACCACCATTTTCTTGCCCATCAAGAATATCTACAACTTCATCATTACCTTTGAAAAGTCAAAGGACACATCACCCTCTTCATTAATGAGGGTGTTCTAGAGTGTTTTTCTATTATGTCATTTTCTTCATCAAGAAGGCAGTCTAGAGAATTCCGTTGTCTATGTTGGTTCTGGGGACAGGAAATGGATCATTAGGTACACCTTGAAAAATTGAGTCACATACACCCGAGGTTCGGTCCTCGTACCCCACGCTCGGCCAAACCGTTCCCTTGGACAGTCGATCGGCCTAAAGGGTCGGTTGTCCTTTGGTTGGTTCAAGGCTAATCCTAAGGCTATCCATGGCCTAGCACTAAGCCAAGATACTTATAGACCTTAGAATTAGTGATAGAATAGCCGGGTTTATCCCTGAGCTCATTTCGATCGGCACCCGATCCATCCGCATGGTTCATGGTTGGTGCATTACCGATCCACAATTGGACATCACCAATTCAAGATTCATTTCCAATCACTAAGAATTAAATAGGGAATGATGCATTTTTGGTTGGAAGATAATCACAGATCAAGTCGGATCGTTCGTGTAACGGTGCATAGCCGGGCGGAATCATCCGTGGCCGGGCACTACGATTGGTCAGATTGACCCATGATCATCCATTGATCCAAAATCATCTCATGACCAATCCTCATGATCAAAAAGTCATCTTATGGGTCGATGATCCTATCTTATTGGTATAGTCAGTAGATAATTCATGATCGACACCTCGATCAGTTCGTGGCCGGTCGTTCGATCGGTCGGTCGGACCATGTCCTCTCCTTGATTCCTCATTGATCGAATTGATCGATCCCCCATGGTTGATCCATTCAGGACCTTATGGTCGATCCTTACAAGGTCGGAATCGAGGGTGTTACAAAGACTATCACAACAGCATGCTAAAGTTGCTTGGGATATCCAGTATTTGAAATTTTTGTGTGGCACCCCCGAATGGCCCCTAATCTGTTAAGGTCACCACATTGTTTCCTCTACCTGGATATCCCTTTTCTTTATCAATGGGCTTCCGAGATGTCATATGGGGGTTCTTTCATACACTTGATTGGTCACTGCGCAAAACATGGCGGAAGCATATCCAACAACTCCCTTCCCTTACACATAGAAATAATGCACACACTAAACACATTTATAAATAATAGCCAGGCACCGTTATTTACATATATTACTAGATGGACATTGTTCGTCGATATATCCAAAAAGTGCCGTGGTTTCCTACACCCGGCTATACTTCAAAAGTGGTCTGACGCCCTTAGCAACTACATACCAAGAGTCCATCTTTCAGTGCCGGCATTCCAAAAATTCCTTCCTCTGCTGTCCTCCCCATCGTGGTCACTCCACACCACTTGTTTCCCCGTCGTCATCTTCTGGTGGTGGTGGCAGCAGCCCCAGAGTACGTCCGTTCCTCCGGACATACAAGACGACGAACTCTTGATGCACGGGCCCCGAGGGTAGGCCAGTGTCGATAGTCAATATCACCCTCACTAGGATGAATGGCAGTCCAAACGAATCGTGATCATGATACTCTGACTGTTCCCACTGCAAATCGATAGGGGTCCCATAGAAAGTACAGGGAGGTGCGGGCTATAGAGACATTGTTCTTAATCTGAAATGTTAGTCCTCAAATGAGGTGAGTACAGCCACTCAACAGCAAAAGATCCATTAAACTATACTATGCAAGCCATCGTGATCCAGTTTTATGCAAGATAGACAAGATAGGCAATCAATGTATGAGTATGCATCTAAACCCTATAACTCTTCAATGCAATGACCAGTGCAGTTCCAACAAATAAGATGCATCATGCTAAGTCACACAAGTCCTGATTATAGGGCAAAACTGTTATGACACGTCCCGTTCCATGCCATACAATTTAGTCTCATAACCAGACCACACTCACACTTAGTATAATCATCAGTTTTAACATTCAAAAGGGTTTTATCCCCCCAGAGGACCAATGTTTGCGTCCTTCTGGGATTTCGCACCCAACCTGGTGTCGCGAAAGCCTTTGAGCATGTATTTATAATACAACCAGGCATCCAAAGCGTGTTGCGTTACACCTCCAGGTATCTCGCACCTCACCTAGCATCACAAGGAACCTCCGGGGCGTGCCATGAAAATGGTTACCCCGACCTTCCGGATTTACGTACCGACAAGCATACAACCGGGCATTCCGATGCTCCCGGGGAAAACCTCTGGGCATGTATTCATAATACAACCAGGCATCCAGAGGGCATCGACTCATTCGAACCTCTGGGCATCCCGACTCCCGAGGCATCGTTGACCCAAGGGTCAAACGGTAACAATTAACATCTTAATTTCCAAAAACACTTTTCAATGCAATGACAAGATGTCCCATGAATCTTCATCAAATCTCAATATTGCATGATATGCTGAATGCCAATGAACTTTTCAATGCAATGACAAGATGTCCCATGAATCTTCATCAAATCTCAATATTGCATGATATGCTGAATGCCAATATCATCATGTCAAATAACAACTTAAGATGCATTCACCTTTGGGACAAATTGAGCAAATTCGGAACAAGACAGCTCAAACATCACAATGCACAGTTTTAGTAACAATTTCGGAATAACCCCTAAATGAACTCAGAAAATTCTGAAATTTTGATATGTTATAAATAAGACCTAAAGGAAAAAGTTTCATGAAGAACACTAAGTCAAAATGGTTATGTATGAATCACAACAGGTCGCATAACTCAGCTAAGAATTTATTCCAGATTTTACACTTCAACAGTAGAGTGCCGAACATTGAAATGGACTTATACCACTATCTATGAATTTCGAAAAATCTGACTAAAATATATGTTATATTTTAGACAATTCCCTATAGCTTTCATGAAGAAATCAAGACCAAAATCATACTAGAGATTTCCACAGAAAATCGACAAGATCACTAGGCTACACATGAGCAACTCCGAACTACAGGGATTCAATGGAATCCGATGCCTATTCCTTGGCTAATTTTACTTTCAAAAATCCATCCAAAACTATATTTCATAATGTCATTCAAAGGAATTCAAAAGCACCTATAAAAACCAAAGCGTTTCCTCAATTTCTCAATCCATTTCTACTCTACTCATCCAAAATCCAGCATCCAACATCCACAACCCAGACATCTCCAAGTCTGTTGCACTACACTAGACAACAACAGCACAACATGATATAGGTTAATGGACTTTCACTTGCCTCTAGCTCTTTAGTTCAATTGCAAGCAAAAATAGAGGGTTCGGCTCAACAGCAGCGGAGACTAGCGGCGTCGACGGCGGCAGCTCGAGCACGGCAGAAGGTGGTCCATCTCTTCCTCTCGCCGTTCACCCGTTTCGCTGCTCACTCACGAACTCTCTCGCTCAATCTCTCTCTCTATCACTCGCTCACCCGCTCACTCTCGGTTTCTCTCTTTGCTCAAGTTTCACTCGGTTCCTTCTCTCTCCTCCTCACCTGTACGAGCATTTTGTTTCCTTCATTTGTTGACTAATTAGTCAATAAAATGAGATCCGGTGGTAGCAGGAAATGGTGACACCTCACACGTCCATGCAAGTGATGTGTCCTCTCTTGCTCGATCCTTCCCCATGCGCTGGCCACCGAAGGAGAAGCAACGTGGCTGTTGCTGGACTTCTCTCGGTCAACAAAGTTGGGGAAGTTTCGAGGATTGTTGACTGGCTTTGTCGACAATTAAGGGAGAGGTGATGGGTTAATTGGGCCAGCGAAGTTGGGGCCGTGCGGTCCTTACTACGTGGTCCAACCCCTCCAAAGTTAAATCCTAAGATTTCGGTACATGCATGGGGCATTTCGGTTTCATGATTTCCATGGGAATTAACTAATCTCTTCCTATTCAGTCCACTTCATGTACAAGTATGTGACTGAAACTCTTGCGTGGAGAAAGAAATCGGCAAGGCTGCATGGGGTCGCGACAATGTACATAGGAGGTTCGGTCCAAGAGATAAAATAACGTGGCCGTTGGTGAGATTGTTCATATGGCCATTCAAAGACGAATTTCTTTTTCTCCAAAAGTAAATATTTCGGGACGTTGAGTGGTGATGAGACTAGGCCAAATGTGGTACCGACGATACTCCCGCCGATTGCTCACGGCCGTTGCATATTTAAGAGTCGTCGAAATTTCCGGATGCCACATTTTGAGTAATGGTAATAGGGCCGACCATCAGCGGCAGGTTGATATACCCTAATGATTCATTTCTCATCCTATCAAAAGCTTGGATGGGAATCTTTGGAGGGCGGACGTTTTCCATTCCTATCTCCAATTGATGGAGGGTGGATAGAGGGCAAATGTTAAATGTGGAACCATTATCAACTAGCACTCTCGAAATCCTGGTACCAAAATGTTGAGCGGACACATATATCGCCTTAGTGTGTGCTTAACCTTTAGGAGGGAGATTTTTCTTAGAGAATGTTATCTTATCTTTAAGAAGTATGACACTAATAAATTCTTCTAGCTGTATCTCTCCAATAGTTTCAAGAACATGGACTTTGTTCAACATTTTAAGAAGGACATTTCTATGCTTTTCAGAAGTCTTGAAAAGCTCTAGTAAGGAAATCTAAGCAGGCATCTTGCGTAATTGGTCTATCACTTCTGCTTCACTCGTCTTGAGTGTTTTGAGGAGTTATTCAGTTTCCCTCATCGGTTACGGCCTTCTTTTCCACACCTTCACGTGGTGGGTAAACTTGACCCGATCGAGCGACGGAGTCAATTTCATTGGCTTCGTAATTCCATTGAACCGCTTTAATGCTATAAGTGGGAGGCACCTTGGTCTTGGAACATTCACCAACTTGTGATGGTAATTGGATAAAAACATGTCTATAACCCAAGCCCGGGATTGTCATGGCCTCGCAGCTGTAATTAATGAGCCAACTTCAACGGTATCCTTGTTGGTTGCATTAGTTCCACAAGGTATCCTCTCATTGGTCAGATCAACTACAACGGGCTCAATCATAGCCACTAAGTCATCCTCGAATTCATCTCCCCATCCATTAGGGACGATGTCTTTGGGGTTTTGGAAATAACTTGGATGAGGAGTATACTTGACCATAAAGTCATACTTCCCACTCAGTTGCCCTAGGGTATCCACTACTTCACCCTTCTCATGGACCTTCCTTACTCACGATCCCAATGAAAAGTCTTGTATTCATCTTCATCCTTGTCATCGGAGTGGACTTCTTTATCTTTTGATAAAGTTAGAGTAAGGTATTCTTCATTATCCCATCCACTCGAGACAATATCCTTTACGTCAATAAAGAAATTCGGTGGTGGTGTGAACTTCACCTTAAATCATACTTGCCACTTGGTTGGCCAAGAATATCAACAACTTCACTACTTTCGTGAGCTTTTCGAACAAACTTACAATCGATGGGGGAAACTTTATATTCATCCTTGCTTCTAGTGTTAGAGTCTTGGTACATAGGGGCTTTCCCTTTCAAGGTTCGACAATCATTCTTTTCAAGTGTCATCTTGACTTGGATTCCTAGCCTTTTTTTACAACTTTTGAGATTATGTCTTCGTTAGACAAATTAACTTCAATAAGAGACATTTGTCCTACAGCGGGCTCACCATCTTCATATTGAAGGATCCTTAGCTCAGCTAACTTTGCTAAGCAAGCTATCTTCTCATCACAAGTGATGTCACTTTTTAGATGGCGATCAACGAAGGGTGTGATTTGTTGCAACTTTTGGATATCCATTAGGAGTGTACGCTTGTCATCATCCCCAAAAATCATGTTGACATCTTTAGTGTGTTTCGGAAGGGGATTTTATTGGACATTTGACATTGAATCCTTAAAGGTGAGCAGTTTCTTATCCATCAAGTTTTGGATCTTGGAACAGAGTACAAAGCAGTTATCTACATGGTGACCGTTTTCTCCCATGTGATACTCGCAAGTTTTATTAGGGTCGAACCTTGGGAACTTTGGCGGATTATCCCTCGGGATTTCTTTCGCCACGAGATGACTTTCAATTAGCATTAGAAGTAGCTGAGACATGGGTCTAGGCAATGGTGTAAATTGCCTTTGTGGGGCTTTCCCTTTGCGATCAAAATTTCGGGAAGAATTCCCAACCTCCATAGTAGGTTTACAAGCAGGAGGATCATATACTCTTTAGGATGAAGAGTTTTGTATATAAGCAATATCTACGGCTGACTCCTTATCTTTCTTCAGGGCATATCTACAATTCATGGTCTTAGCTAACCTTCTTTCTTGCATGATCCCCTCAATGCGTTCACCCAACTCCACCAATGTGGCAAAGTTAATACAAGTAAGATTATACATCTTCTCGAAAAAGTTACGAGGCATGGCTTGTGTTGGAGAAATCTTTCCAGAGTCTTTTGAAGCTGACAAAACGTTTCTATCAGTCTAAGTCTGGATATTTGGAGACCGAAGAATAAAGTCTCAAGACTCAAGACTCAAGACTCAAGACTCAAGACTCAAGTCTATTCTCACTGACAGTCTTTCTATTCCAGTAGTAAAGGAAATCCAGAGTCGAAGCTTATGGTTGAGGATTCGATCCTATCCTCTGGAAAAGATCCCTTGGTTGGATAAACATCTCGGATTCTTTGTTTGGTCTTATCTAGATCGATTGAAGATCCGATTGTCATCGAAGTATTCTTGGAAATGTTCTATTCTTGGAAACCAAGATCCTGATTGTATGGGCGAACAGGATTGATGGGCTATCGCCATGTTCCTTAAATAGCTTGAATGATCTTCGTAATTGATTCCGTCCAACGGGTAGATTGGAGGAATTCCTTTGGTAAGTGCCAACGGGTATAATGGCATAAAGGAGTATAAAAGGAAGACATTCAAGTTGTTTTGAAGAGTGTGATCGATAGAAAAATTCCAGTAGTCGAAAATCCTTGATTATTAGTCGATACTATTTGAGCGAAATTGTATACACGAGAGAGTGTTCATTTTCTAGTGACACCTTGAGAGTGTGGAAGATCGTCTACACCAAGAAGTCAAGGAAGATCATCACTGTAACATCTCTTTGTTCATAGTGGAATCCAGCCAATTGACTGTCAGTGCAGAAGAGTGGACGTAGGCTTGAAACAAGCCGAACCACTATAAACCGCGTGTCTAATTCTCTCTTTCCCTTGCTCGAGTCTTACGATTAATTTTTTTATTACTGCAAATCGTTTATCTATCCAAGCAGTGTGTAATTATCAAAAGAAAAATCTTTTATACCTATTCACCCCCCTCTAGGTAATCGTACTAGCTATATCAATTGGTATCAGAGCTTGTGTTCTTACTCTATCTGAAGTGTTTTACTTCAGAGTAAAAGATCCATGGCTAGTATGCTAACATCAGGGCTGGTGGAAGGTCAAAGCAATACCAGATCACCCTACTTCGATGGAAAGGATTACAACATCTGGAAGAACAAGATGAAAGCTTTCCTACGATCTAAGGATCCTCGGAATGGGATGTTGTGGAGAGAGGAATCACTCCTCTACCGTTGCATCGATGTATCCGAAAGAGGGAAAGAAACTGTTGAGACCGGCGGAATGTCTCAAGATGAGATAAACAAGAGACAAGCACTCGATGCAAAAGCAATTTATTCTTTATATTGTGCTTTGTCACCAACTGAATATAACGAATATCTTCTTGTGTCACAAAGAAAAGAAGTCTCAGGATAGATTACATATTACCTATGAAGGGACAGACCGAGTAAAGGAGACCGAATTAATATTCTTCTTGGTCAATACGAAGCCTTCAAAATGAAACCGGGAGAATCTATAACCGACATGTTTAGCCGTTTTACGAGATATTGTCAATGGATTTGATAATCAAGGACAGAAAATTACTGATCCTATGAAGGTGAACAAGTTCTTTGAGAGGACTCTCCAAGGATTGGAATCATATAAAGACTTCAATACGAGAGACGCAAAGAATTATGCCATTATCTCGTAGATGAGCCGATTGGAACTCTTCAATCTTACGAAGTGGAGCGAATCAACGAAGACGAAGATCCAAGAGGTAAGAAATCCATTGCATTAAGATCTAATGATGATTCGATGATACAGATTACAAGAAGATCTGGATGATGAGGAGCTTGCTCTTATGATAAGAAGATTCGAAAGCTGAATAGAAAAGGAAGAAGGTTCAACTCAAGAAAACAAAGTTTTCGAAAAAGAAACCAAGTTTGTTGATGAAGAACCAAACAAAGATGTAGTACGCCGAATGTAAGAAAAAGGGACACATTAGACCCAACTGTCCTCTTATGAAGAAGAAGAGAGGAAAAACCGAAAAGTCTCGAAAAGCTCTCAAAGCCGAAACCTGGAGCGATACAGAGTGTGAAGAAAGTGATGAGGAATATGCCAATCTGTGTCTAATGGCACAATCAGACTCAGATTCTGGATCAGATTCAGACAGTGAATTTGAGGTAAGTGATTTTAAAATTCCTGTCAAAGTCTCTAAATATATTGATGAATTATGCTTCGATCTTAAGACTTCTCTCAAAAAGATTTCCGAACCGAAAAGGAAAACTCGGCTTTAAAACAAAAGGAAAATACTTTAGAAGAAAAAGTGAAAAGTCTAGACTTGAATGTTTCTACTCTTAAAGAGAATGAAGATAAACTTTCGAAAGAAAATGCTTTCTTGAAAACCGACTTATCAAATATTTCAAAGAAATTTTCAATAGGATCTCGAAAAACTCGAGAAAGTTCTTTCGGTTCAAAGACCTTACTTCAACAAGTCTGGTTTAGGAATGACAGCGAAACAATCCCTTTGATTGATTTTCGAAAGTAAAAGAAAGAATCAAGAAAAGACCATCAAGAGAAGCGTACAAAAATCATTTCAAAAGGTTTTTGTGAAGTCTACGTAGGTCGAAATGCTCTAAAGTGTTCAAAGTGTAACAGTCAAGATCACTTTGAAAAAGAGTGTCCTATGATCCAGAAGCTTTGTTAAAGGGTATGGCCTAATAATGCTTATCCTACTAACACCAAAGGACCCAAGAAAATTTGGGTACCAAAGAAAACTTGAGATTCTCCTTTGATTACGAGTCACCGTCAAAAAGAAGGTAAAATGGTATCTTGACGGATGCTCAAGACACATGACGAGGAGACTCAAATTGCTTTATAAAGATTGTTCAAGTAAATGGTGGAAAAGTTTCATTTGGTGGAAACAGAAAAGGAAGCATTGTGGGATTTGGGCTGACCCAAAATTGGAAATCTCACAATAAGCAATGTTTCTTTAGTGGAAGGACTCAACTATAATCTTCTCGGCATTAGTCAACTCGTGATACTTGGGTTCAAGATCTCTTTTCAAGAAGGCATATGTTACGGAATAAGTAAAGACTCAACTCGAGTCTTTCATGGGTCGAAGGCATGGAAATATCTACCTTCTTGATGTAAGACCAAATGAAACGCAATGTCTCATCTCAATTCAAGATGAAGCGGTCTTATGGCACAGAAAGCTTGGCCATGCCAACACGAAGCAATTAGCCAAAATCTCATCAAAGAAGCTTGTTCAAGGTCTACCAAAATTACCTTATCAAAAGTCGACTCTTGCACACCGTGTATTATCGGAAAACAGGTAAGAAATTCATTTAAGCCTATAAAACATATCTCTACTAATCATGTTCTCCGATTCTTTGCATATGGATCTCTTTGGACCAACAAGAACCCGAGCATTGGAGGTAAGAAATATTGTCTAGTGATTGTGGATGATTACTCTCGTTTTACTGGGTATATTTTCTTGCAAGTAAGTCGAAACCTTTTCGTACTTTGAAAAGTTTGCTAAAAAGGTTCAAAATGAAAAAGGATGTGCTATTTCAAGTATAAGAACAGTTATGGAAGTGAATTTGAAAACCAAAACTTTACAAAGTTTTGTGATAAATCTGGTTTTAATCATGTATTTTCCTCTCCATATACTCGAACAAAATGGAGTTGTGGAAAGAAAGAATAGATCTCTTCAAGAAATGGCTAGAACACTTTTAATTGAAAGTAAAATTTCTTCTCGATTTTGAAATTTCAAGTTTTTCAACACATGTTACATCATCAATAGAATCTTTCTAAGACCCATTTTAGAGAAAATCCCCTATGAATTATTCAAAGGTAAGAAGCCTATTGTTTCATATTTTCATGTGTTCGGTTGCAAATGCTTTATTTTGAAAAATGCAAATGATCGAGTTGGTAAGTTTGAAGAAAGATCGAGATGAAGGCATTTTCCTTGGATATTCTACGACAAGCAAGGCTTACGAGTCTTTAACAAGAAAAGCCAATCGGTGGAGGAATCAATGAATGTCAAATTCCAAGACTCAACGCTAGTTGAATCCGTCCCGACTCAATATGAAGAGTTTGAACCAACTCCCGGATCTTTCAAGACTTACAACTCAAGAAGCATCTCGGTCTGGAAGTCCAACATCAAGATGTTCTTGAAGATTCAAATAAAGAAAGAGATCATAAACCGGGAAAATCAACCAAGAATGCGGAAGCACAAATCCAGTCATCCCGAAGATCTCATTATCGGTGAAATCAATGAAGGAATCCGCACCGAGATCAAAAAGACGTGAAGAATCTAGTCTTTGTGGCTCTAATCTCGAAATTCAACCAAAAAGCATAGAAGAAGCTTTATCGATGAAAGCTTGGATTGAAGCTATGCAAGAAGAACTCGACAGTTTAACATCAATGATGTCAGGATCGACATCTAAACCAAAAGGTAAAACATTGTTGGAACCAAATGGGTATTCGGGAACAAGATGAACGAGGATGGAAAAGTCGTACGGAACAAAGCCGGACTCGTGGCCAAAGGTTACACGCAAGAGGAAGGAATAGACTATGATGAGACCTACGCACCGGTAGCAAGGTTAGAAGCTATTCGTCTATTACTTGCGTTTGCTTGCTATAAAAATTTCAGGTTATTCCAAATGGACGTCAAAAGTGCATTTCTAAATGGATTCATCCATGAGGAAGTTTATGTGGAACAACCACCGGATTTGAAGACCCAAAGAAACCGTTCGGTCTTTAGACCGAAAAGGCCTTGTATGGTTTAAAGCAAGCACCTCGAGCTTGGTATGATAGGCTAAGTAAGTTCCTAATACGAACGGTTTTGTCAAAGGTAAAGTAGATACTACCTTATTTATCAAAAAGGAAATCAAAAGCTTTTTACTTGTTCAAATATATGTAGACGATATTATATTTGGATCTCCTAATGAAAGCCTATGCAAGAAATTTTCTAAGTCTATGCGGGATGAGTTTGAAATGAGTATGATGGGAGAATTAACATTCTTTCTTGGACTCCAAGTAAAGCAAATGAAGGAAGGAACTTTTATTCATCAAGAAAAATATGCAAATGATCTTGTCAAAAGATTTGGATTAGAAAAATGCAAAAAGACCGACATACCAATGTCATGTTCTCGGAAGATAGACAAGGATGAAGAAGGGAAGAAAGTAGATCAAAAGCTATACGAAGCATGATTGGTTCACTCCTTTATCTTACTGCTTCTAGACTCGATATTTTGTTAAGTGTTTGTGTACGTGCTAGGTTTCAATCAGATCCTAGAGATCACATCTCAGTGCCGTGAAACGAATTATCAAATACATTGCCTCATCTTCAAACATCGGTCTTTGGTATCCAAAGAAAGGAGACTTTGATCTTCTAGGATACTCGGATGCGCGGATCCGGCCGGTTGCGAGTCGATAGAAAGAGCACTTCGGAACTTGTCGATTGCTTGGAAATAGAACAATATCTTGGTTTTCAAGGAAACAAAGTACCGTGGCTCTTTCAACAACGAAGCGAGTATGTAGCTCTTGGAAGTTCTTTGTTCGCAAATTCTATGGATCAAACAACGGCTACAAGACTTTGGCATTGAAGACTCATGCACGAAATCGGATGTGACAACACCGGCGCGATCAATCTTACCAAAAATCCAATTCTTCATTCAAGAGCAAAGCATATTGAGATTCGACACCACTTCATTAGAGATCATATTCAAAACGGAGAAATCTCAATTCAATTTGTTGATTCAAAAAGTCAACTAGCGGATATTTTCACAAAGCCTTTGGAGAAAAGTCAATTCGACGCTATTCTTTCAAGACTCAACATTCTGAAGCTTGAAGAAGTTAAAGTCTAAAGACTCAACAGTCCTTAGACTCTAATCTCTTAGTCTCGAGATCTTCAGACTCAGACATTCATGGCTATAGACTGTAAGTGGCTATTTTATTCGAACTCGAAAAGGTACGATTTTGTTGTTCGGTTATTATCTCGTATGAAAATAAAAAAAAAACTTGTCTTTTCAAAAAGATTAATTTTGGCGATTATTGATTTTGAAAAGAAATGTTCGTACACTTTCCTGTGTCGATTGAACTTCCTTTTCAAAAAGTGAGTTAAATATATATATACAGCTTTTTCTTCAATCGTCAAAACCCTAAAAAGTACTCTTCTCCCGAACTGTTTCAATCTCTTGTTCATCGTCGAGAAAGTGGTCATTTTTCCTTGGGAAGCAAGCGAAGGAATCTCTCAAATCGACAAAGAAGAATGTCTTCTTCGAGGAAATCATCGAGAATAGCAAGCGGGGACCACAAAGAATGGAGAAGGGACCAATACACTTCGATCTTGCGAGGAGGAAGACTTTTCAAGTCGGCAACAAAGTCCGATTCGTTCTCATCCACGTCATTCATCGCCTCCTACCCCACATGGTGAAAGTCATCATCTTGAAGAAGAGATAATCGAGGAAGCCGACCACGTAAGAGTCCAAAACCCTCCTATATCTACAAACTTTATCGTGCGTTGAAAATCACCGGTACACCGTTGAATTATATAGACGATTTCCTTAAGGATAAGAACTATGGAAATGAATATCTTTTTCTCGGAGAATGGAGGAGTTAGGAATTGCTCCAAGAGGAAAAGAGAGGATGCACTTGCAAATATTCCAAGTGATCCTCGTGTACACAGGACAAAATTTAATTGAAGGGAACGATGATGATAGAATGTTCCTTGAGTTTCAACCGAGAATGGGTGTGGCAGCGAAGACGAAAGGAAATCGATTGGATTTGTTTAAATCCGAGGAACGGGGAGAAAGTATATGGCAAACCGTTGAAAAGAGGGGTGATAAACCCTCGAAGTGTTGATTTTGACTTTCTAGACGCCATCAACATGAACTTGAGAGAGAAGTTGAACTTGCTTCAACTTGAGAAATTTTGCTCTGACTCTACGGACGGGTACGCACATTTAACCGCTTATTTCTATTCAAATCTGAGCTTTTTGGATGCGAATAGAATTTCATTCAGTGTTCGAGACAAAGTCTACGTAGTAGATGTGAATATATTGCGACATTGTTGGAGTTGAACGAGGGCGTTATCGCAATCAAAGTCTCACCACGTACTACTCCGGATCTTGTCAAGGATAGGGACGCTTGAGACAAGAGAGTTACCTATTCGAGGATGAATGCAATCAACATTGTGCTTCATAAGATCGTAATCAACTGTCTCGGACCAAAGTCTACATCAAAGACTTCGTGTCTTATTCTCAAAGCAAAGTTGATGTATGCAATCAACTCGGAAGGAAGTTCTCTCTCCCGCACACGATTCTTTTCCATATGTACGGAGCGGTGTCAAAAGACAAGGGACAATTGCCTTATCCTGTGCAGTGACCAAGATCTTTAGACACATGAATATTGAACCGCCCCATTCACTTTGTGTTCGACCGTGCGATAAGATGGTGGTAGGTTTAAAGATGCTGACGAAAATGCGTCTACAAGAGCTTTCCAAGGCAATGGAGAAGTTCAGAGTGAAGACTCCAGTTCCATCTGCTTCAAAAAGGAAAGGAAAAGAAGTCATTGGAGCCCCATCGAGGAAGAAGAAAAGGACTCTCATCTTAGAGGATGAAGATGAAGAAGATGAGGATCCCACAATCGTTGCTTTAACGAGAACCGGACGTTACGTGCCTCAATCAACGAACTTCAGCGAAACACGAGAGGGAAGAGGAGCAAGCAAAGATCGAGAAGAAGATCGGCGAGAGAGAGAAGGAGAAAGAAGGAGAAAAGGAGAGAGAAGGAGAGAAAGAACAGTGCATCGGACTGAGTCAAGGGAGATCATGAACATGATCATCACTCTTCCCCTTGTGATGTCCTAGAGACGGGGAGTTGGCGAGCAAGAAAGGTCTTCACCACATGCTTTGCCAATAGTGAAGGTCCAAGATCATCTCCGGCGGACCCGGAAGAAGTTCGGGGTTCTAAATTGCACGAAGAAGGACAAGATACGTCGACCCCAAATCTGCAAGATTTCACTTTGAAGCACCAACGTACGCATTTACTCCATCTGAAAAAGCGATGCAAGTACACGGACGGATAGCTCGAGATTTTCGTCGTATTATTGATATACTTATGGAAATGCGGGGGCAGATATATGCTCTAGACGTGAAATTCAATCCATCAAGAATGCTGGCCAAGCGTCTTCGGTTACCACTGGAGGACAAAATGAAAGACCTCGCTCAACAACTTCAAGCCAATGCAAAAGAAGAGGAGGTAGCTAATCTAAGGGAAGACTTGAAGAGGCTAGAAGGCTTAGTTCGATCTATGGGAGATTTCCAAATCGTTCGCATTCCCAAGCGACCTAATCCCTTTCTCACTTTTTCATGATGACAAAAAGGGGAGAATCCATTTGAACAATCAACTTCATCAACTTTAATCATTTTATCTTTTAGTCTTTGAATTTGTGGCTATATTTTTGAGTTTGACTTGAGTACTCTTGACTGTGGATTTAAATGCTTGGTAGTTGCGTTCATATCAAGTATTGTTTTATGGTATTACTCATGAAAGACTAACCAATTTGCTTTGTGAATGCGAGAATGTGGTTGTTTTATTAATCTTTATGAGTTAGCCATATTGCTTGAGAAATGTTTTTGCGAGTCAAAGTTGTTCAAATCTACAAGGAAGTTTTGTCACCATCAAAAAGGGGGAGATTGTTGGAGAAATCTTTCCAGAGTCTTTTGAAGCTGACAAAACGTTTCTATCAGTCTAAGTCTGGATATTTGGAGACCGAAGAATAAAGTCTCAAGACTCAAGACTCAAGACTCAAGACTCAAGACTCAAGTCTATTCTCACTGACAGTCTTTCTATTCCAGTAGTAAAGGAAATCCAGTCGAAGCTTATGGTTGAGGATTTGATCCTATCCTCGGAAAGATCCCTTGGTTGGATAAACATCTCGGATTCTTTGTTTGGTCTTATCTAGATCGATTGAAGATCCGATGGTCATCGAAGTATTCTTGGAAATGTTCTATTCTTGGAAACCAAGATCCTGATTGTATGGGCGAACAGGATTGATGGGCTATCGCCATGTTCCTTAAATAGCTCGAATGATCTTCGTAATTGATTCCGTCCAACGGGTAGATTGGAGGAATTCCTTTGGTAAGTGCCAACGGGTATGATGGCATAAATGAGTATAAAAGGAAGACATTCAAGTTGTTTTGAAGAGTGTGATCGATAGAAAAATTCCAGAGTCTGAAAATCCTTGATTATTAGTCGATACTATTTGAGCGAAATTGTATACACGAGAGAGTGTTCATTTTCTAGTGACACCTTGAGAGTGTGGAAGATCGTCTACACCAAGAAGTCAAGGAAGATCATCACTGTAACATCTCTTTGTTCATAGTGGAATTCAGCCAATTGACTGTCAGTGCAGAAGAGTGGACGTAGGCTTGAAACAAGCCGAACCACTATAAACCGCGTGTCTAATTCTCTCTTTCCCTTGCTCAGTCTTACGATTAATTTTTTTATTACTGCAAATCGTTTATCTATCCAAGCAGTGTGTAATTATCAAAAGAAAAATCTTTTATACCTATTCACCCCCCTCTAGGTAATCGTACTAGCTATATCAGCTTGAAGTAACAATTTCATAGCCTCTTTCTCAGACAAGGGTGGTTTCACTTGAGACGCGGTGGCTCTCCACTTTTGAGTATAGGCTCTGAACGTTTTGGTCTTTCTCTTCTCGACTTGAACCAAATCCTCTCGAGTCGGGGCGATTTCGATATTGAACTTGCATTGTTGTAGGAATTCATCGACAAGATCTTCCTAAATATGGAACTTTTCCAAGTCCAACTCGATAAATCATTTCAACGCAGGACCAACCAGGCTATCTTGAAAGAAATTAATCAATGGCAGAGGATCGTCAGAATAACGGGCCATCTTGCGCAAATAATACTTCAAATGAATCTTCAGGCACCTAATGCCATCATACTTCCTTGTGAACTCCGACTCATTGTAGAATTCGGGGACCTTCACTTTGGTGAAGGGCGATAGCTTGTCAGACCTGTTGACACCTAAATTTTACAATTTTATTAGAACTTAATCGTGTACAAAATTAGGAATTAGTCACTAAAAAAAAAGAAAAACAAAAAAAAAAAAGAAAACAAAAACAAAAACAACAAAAAAAATAGAAAAAGAAAACATGGAAGAGGTCGGGTCGGATCTCGCATTAGCTCAGCCCATGCCAGCTTCCTCCTCACGCTCAAACCCTAGCGAGGGAGGGGGAGACACGGAGGGGAGAAGCAGGCACGAAAGAGGGAGACCAAAAACACAGAGAGTGAGAGAAGACTAGAAAGAGAAACGGAGGAGAAAAAGAAAGGGAAAACCGGAAGGAAGGGCGGCGGCGCCATCGCCACCGTTGTCGCTTGACCGACGCCTGCCACCCGCGTCACCGCACCCTCCTGCCCGAGCACCAGATCCGCGAGCACCGCGCCACCACTGCCGCACCCCAACTCGCCTACAGCCCACGCATCCGCGACGCCCCCCTCTGCTCGAGTGTCGCCCGTCGACCTCGAGCCGCCTCAGCCCAGCGTTCGCTGTTCTGCTGCTTCTCCATGAGCAAGCTCGTCCTCCGCCGATCTCTGTCACTCCCGTAGCTAGTCCCAACGCTAGCAGCCACGACCTAGCGCCGATGCCCGCCGCTGCATCGCCGGTCCGCCTCTAGCACGCATCCGAAGCCGCCTTGTCTCCATCGGTCCTTGCACACCGCTCAGGCTTCCCCTTCGAACGTTGGCATCTCTTTGCCCTTGGGAACACACCATTATAGCAACCCCTTCGTCGTTGCAGCCGTGCCGCCAACGATCACACCAGTTGCTGCTCATTTCTCCCTCATGCAGCCGCCGCCCATGTTCACAGACCCCGATGTCGCCGCTGCCACTGCCACCTGTCGCGTCGCCGCCACCGTCAAGCCCGTCGCAAATGTCGTCAGCGCCGCGAAGAAGCCCTGGAGAAGAGGGCACGAAATCGGGTATGAACCGGGTCAAAGAGACGGGTAGGGTTTTGGGCGAGTGTGGGCCGGTTTTGGGCCTTTGGGCTTTTGGGCCTGTTTGTTTTAAAAGGAGAGGGGGTAGCCCCCAATTTGAGAAATGGCTCGACCACCTCTGGTCGAGCCAAATCTCTTTTTGGAGCGGGCCAACCGGCCCGCCCCCCAAACCGGACCGAACTCGGGTCCGGTTTTTGACCGGACCCGATTTGCACTGACCGAGTCGGACCTGACCCGGTCCGGCCCAAAAAAAATATATTTTATTTTTATTTTTTAAAAATTTAAAATTTAAAAAAAATTTTGAAAATTAAAAAATGTAAGGTTTGGTTAGAAATTGCCATGTCTTGTCTTTTTAGTGTAATTAGGCCTTTATTTGCTCGTATATTAATTGTATTGCATATTTAATTATGTTTGATTGCACTTGTTAATTTTGCTGCAATTAGGATCTTGGTAGCCGGGATTGTTATTTTAATGATTGCGCACCCACATGATTACCTCATATGTTAGTGGATAGGTATAAAATCAACCTAAACTACCTGCCAAAAATCATTTTGTTAAAATGACAAGATTAGGTACCGAAAGGGCACTAATTGATTAATTAGTGTAATCAAGTCCCCGACCCTAGATTCTCTGGTTGCGTAGGAAGTGAGGTACACTCCCATGTCTTACTTGGTTTCTAGCCAACCCCAATAGGCTAGTGGCAACTCCTTTTGTGCAAAATTTCTTATGAATATCTCAACGTCACATGGGGTATGGGCTTGGGAGAGCCCGCGCCTAATCATGGGCCTTAGGCTCGTCCTTTAGGTAATACCCCTAAACCTACTCCCTCCCCCGATGGTAGGTTGCGACAAGACCCCTGAAGTTGGTAGCCTTGTAGCATGCAAAGGCATTCCTTGATCTTTGCGAGGCGTCTTGAACTTTCTTCATCAAAGTATGGAGTTGGGGTCTCCTTAGATGGAGCCTTTAAATCAATAACTGTCAGGGTAGTAGTAGGAACCTCTTTGACATACCCTTTCTACATGAGTTCAGTTATCGACACATCAGTAGGTGCGGTAGGAGGACTCGTAGTAGGAACAACAGAAGTTACGGATGTCAAATTCTTGACTTGATTAGAGAGATCAGCTAATAGCATCGTCATCTGCACCATTTGGTTCTCCATGTTAACGACGCGAGTGCAAGTACCTTCGTTCTCTATCTTTGCTTGGTGGCAAGTACATATAATAGACCGTTTCTCAGCCATCTTTCAATACCTTTGAAAGAAGATGGATCAAATTAGTACAAGTCAGGAGAAATCAAGAAAATACAAAACCTAGTCAATTTTATATTTTCTTGAGATGAAATAGTGATAAGAAGCGTATATAATCCCAGTATCATATAGCATTCTCTGATAAAAATTTCTTCAAAAGAAATTATACAATTGAAAAGGATGACGACAAATATTTAATTTGGATGCCCATTTTCTAAAAATTACATGAAAATGAAAATCTTCATGAATTTCTATTGATTACATCGAACAATTACAAGGGAAACGGGACCTTGCATCCTTGAAGCTTACAAAGCGGTTCGATTTTACATATAATATGAAAATGAATACAGGGAAATTTCGATGGAAATGAGGGAAATACAAAGGAAATCCCTTTACAAGAAAAGAATATTTGATAAAAGCCTAAGGACTAGGTGGGATCATATGGAGACGCTTGTTATTATGGGCCAAGCGTTCCTCATCAATCAAGGCATCGTCTTCATGCTCCTTAATATGAGCTTGTCAAAAACCTTAAGGCTCGGGAATATTAGGCAGTTGAACCTCAAGTTCAAGTTCCACTTGATGGAAGACGTAATCGATGATAGCATGATGAGTCCTCATCTCTCCTTCCAAGTTGGCTTCATTCACAGCGACCATGTAATGTGAGGAAAGGGAATACCATATCCCAACAGTAGCTTGAATTGTGGCTTTGACATGACTAATTTGGTTTCCCTTGATGACCCCATTGTGATAATCAATACAATATAACCCCGGCTTGAGGATTGGCGGGATTGTTTGAAGCGCATGATATTAGCGAAGCATCCTTAAAAGGTAATACGACGTTAAACCCGTCAAGCCCACGAGGGGGAGTGGGTTGCCAACTCCATTAACAAGGCGCACCTTGGGATTCTCAAGCCACCAAACATGCCATTGGATTAATCTAGGGGTGAGGTTTTTGAGGAAGTGGAACCATATAGAGAAAGACCATGTGGAAATAATTCATTTCTTTGGTAAAACCTAAGAATTAAATGATGATAATTTGTGTGTCATGACCAAATTTTCGGGTGAACCACATAGGGTTTGGCTAATGGATTGTTAAGCTTTGACTTAACTCGGGCTCTCCCAAGCCCATACCAATTCGTGACTTGGGTTCAAGTTCTTAACATGCAATTGATTTTCAATTAGGAGTTGCCACTAATCTATTTTTGGTGGGTCAATTAGAAATCCAAGTAAAGTAACGGGAGATTTACTTTACTTCTACGAACCAGAGATTTATGAGTTCGGGGACTTGGTTACGTTAGATTTCTCTAACACCCTTTCGGTACCTTTTTCTTTTATTTTGAAAAATGTTTGGCAAGTAGCTTGAATTGATTTTAAATCTATTTCTCTAATATGTGAGGCGATCATGCGGGTGTGCAAACCACCAATTTAACACCCAAATAAAATAATAAATAAATTGCAGGACTTACCTCATAGCAACGAAAGCATCTGTGTTGTTAGATTGGAATTCATATCAACAGTCCTAGATATGATTTCTAATTAACACGCAATTTCTTTTTTTTTTTGTTTTGTTTTCACTTATTTAATGAGTCATGCAATGCATGCTACTAATCTAACATAAAATGATATGTCATGGTAATATGACCAACTTATATGACGTAAATAAAATGCAGTCTATATTAAAGAATGAAATTGATTTATTCTAAAGACCATTTTTTGGTGTTTTCCACGAAATTCGAAATCAAGGAAAATGAAAAAATTATCTAGTTAAATTACGATTCTATCCAACTTATATTAAGAATTGGGTTAGGCCAAATCCTAATTTAAATTAAGATATTATCTTAACTTAGCAGTCTCTAACCTAATATGTAATCTATCTAAAAAATCAATCTAAACTTAAAATGAAACAGGCAATTTTATCATAATATGCAATGACGTACAAAGAATGCCCTAATTCTACATGACATATGCATGATGATTTTTTTAAATATTTTTTTATAAAATTCGAAATTTAAAATTGCCAAATAATTAAACGTGCAATTTAAATTAAAAAAAAACTAACATCCTAAATGAATGCATTTTTTTGGATTTATATTTTTTTCAAAAATTCGAAATAGATAAATTTCTTATTCTAAACATGCGAGTTAACCCTAAAACAAGCAAATAACCTAATCTAACTCAGATTTCTTTTGGATTTTCTTTTGCGGAAATAAAATCAATTCAAACAACATGACAATAAATCAAGCAAGATATGATTGATATCAATCTAATAAATTGACGAATCGTATCTCGCGCATGAGATCGGATTGACCAATTTTTTTTAACAAAATCACGAATTGTATCTCAAGCGTGAGATCGGATTGGCGATTTTTCCGTGCGATTGCGAGTCGTATTTCGAGCGTGAAATCGGACTGTCAATCATGTACACGTTGTGAAATTAGGGAATAAATCCCTAATTTTAAAAAAACTTTTCGGGAAACTTTGGATAAGATGATCATTCAAAGATTTGAATTTAATCGCAATATCAATGAATTAAGTAAGGAAATTACCAAATTGAATTTGGATAATATCTTTACCTATTTTGTAATATTGTTACCGAATTTGGACTCATCGGATGAGGGGACCAGCGATGGCTCGTGGTGGATGATTCACGGTGATATCCGGCTGAGGAGGGACTACTTTGCAGTGGTTGCGGAAGCTCGCTAAATTGCACTGAAATCGTCGCAATGAACTACTCAACAAATCTGGGAAAATCAATGGAGCGGGCTGGACTTGCGCCAAGTGGTGTTTGCGATTAATGGAGATCGTGGCTGTGTGTGGCAGTGCATTAAACATATAATAACCACATCAGGAAAGCGAAGCCATGAGAAAACCATAAAACTCTTCTTCTCTTATTTTCAGGTGTTCACATGGGCATGATATGTGCCCCTTTTACGTGACTATAGAGAAAGAAAAGTGGAATTTTTATTGAGAATTGATAACTCCCTTAATAGCTTGATGATCTCCTCGGTTTGGTCTCAGTGCGGCAGCAGCTTCATCGACAGGGAATCCGTGGTGGTGTCACGTGCGGACCGACGATGGGACTCTGATTATGGGCTACTCGGCAAAGCCTGCTGGTCCAGTGATTCTCGGCTAGGGAAGGAACAACTCACTGTGGGGACTTCTCGATGGAGGTTTGGTGCCCGCTGGACAAGCTCGGCACAGCAGTTACATGCTGGCTGCTTTTGCAGTGACGAGATATTGGAACGTAAGAAGGCTAATGATTTGTTGTCGGTCGTGGGCAAAGGCACTGGTAAACCTGCAGGGAAAAACTCAGATTATGATGGCTAGATTCGGTGCAGGAGCACTGGGGAGCTCACTGAAAATTTGCTGATATTCCGACGCTGCACGTTGTCATGCAATAGTTGTAGCACCGTGGGAATTGACCGGATGCAGCACGAGGAAGGTGCCGGTTTCTCAGCGAACACGTTAAACTGGAGTGGCACAGCGACTAGGCGAAACCCGTTGATGTTGTTGTCAAGACTACCAGTAGCGCTGGACCGACGCAAGTCGGACAACTGGAAGCGTCAAGTTAGCGGCAACGGGGGAGTTGGTAGCGGAACACCGCTTTAGACTGACGGATATGTCTACGAACCTCTCTCTCTCTCTCTCTCTCTCTCTCTCTCTCTCTCTCTCTCTCTCTCTCTCTCTCTCTCTCTCTCTCTCTCTCTCTCTCTCTCTCTCTCTCTCTCTCTCTCTAGTTCCTCCTCTCTTCCATGTATGCGACCTTCCTCTCTGTTTTCCTCTCTCGCTTTCTGTTGGGCGTGTGTCTCAATGTGTGGCCCCCTCAAAACCCTACGCGTATTAATCTATTTATAGGCCACGGATTAGGGTTTTTAATTTTTCAAAATCATATCCACAAAAATTTCTTTTCCAAACGCAATATTTGCTTTTGAATTGAAACCTCTCAAAGATAAATCCGTAAAATCTTCCCAATGATACAGGCTTGGGTCGATTTACTCTCTTCGTGGGCTTAGCCCAACTCATCAAATTAAAGTTTTTGAAGCATCAATTCGAACCCATCCGTCATCGGCCCAATGTAAATGCAAATTAAAAATAAATGAACCTAAAACTATATGCTATGCAATTAACTATTTTTTCAGGGATAAATTTAACCCCTAATTTTTTAATGCAATAAATAACTAAACGGGTCGCCAAAATTTAGGTGTCAACATTGTGACATTGACAATGTTTCTGTGAGGGGCGAATTCTTTGATATGCAAAAAGAGCCAAATTTGGAGAAGTACTAATAGGGCTCTAAGAGTTCCTCGGCCATTTGTTTTGAATCAGTTAAGAGACAAAAGTTTTGGCAAGGATCATGTGTGTTAAACAATTAAAGACGCACACTTGATTGACAATGTGAGTGACTAAAGGATTCATTGTCTTTTGGGCATGTAGGAACACCACAAAACCGAAGAATATGAGAAGAAAAACACGAGAAATTTGATTCCCAAATTTAGACTCTGGGTTAAGGAAGTGTTGTTCAAGGAATGTATAAGACATCAAATTTGAGTTTCCTTTAAGAATAGTCCTAATTTTGTCGATAAGGATATTGAGGAATTGACTTAGGAGAGAGATTGGATTTTGACCAATAGGAGGAGTGACAACCTAATGAAGCTTTGCCTAACCCAACGACTTTCCGGAACTCCTCAATTGTAGGGGTTAATTCATATCGATTAAACACGAAGGTGAAGGTCATGAGATTTCAAAAATGAGCCAATGTCTTCACTATCACGATACATGGTTTGACTTTTAGCAAAGTCGGGAGGAAGCCTATGCGCTTTTCCATGTAATCTTGAGTCGAGATTCTCCCATATAGTATTGAGATCCCTTAGCAACGGGACAACATCCAATTCGGGCTTTACCCATCTAAGTCTAAACCTAAAGGGGCATTCATGATTAAAATGTATCATCGTTGAAATATAAAGCGCATAATTGAAATACGCAAAGTAAGAAAATAAGAACGATAAGAAAGGAACGATATCTTACCCACCAAACACATGTCAAACACAAATCACATGTCGCATGAAATTGTGAGGTGTCGCATGAAATTGTGAGGTTTCGATGCCTAGGGTGAGAGTACTAAAGGCTCAAGGTCTCTATCCCAAAGGATAGCAATAGTTTACCCACCACTACCATCGTTGGTCAGTGCTATTTTTATCGGTTGGGACGAGCGGGTTTATGTAAGTAATGGATTACCACGAGTATTCACTTGCGAATTCCAACCATAAATCCTCATAAGGTCCTAAATTGGGCGATCGAGATTTTAGATTGTGGTTGTGTGTGCAGTGTTGTGTTAAAGCTCATAAACATGTGTTTAAACTTAAACATCCAACACTTCAATATAACCCAATATACACGCATACATCCTTACACTACTTGCAAGATAAATGATTTACATTCACTCCACCCCTTATAACTCCCACTTGCAAGACCATTTAACACAAGGTTAGAAACTAACTTGATTTTCCATGCAACTTTAACATGTAGGCAATCCTACATAAGACACGTTAGTTAAACACAACAATAATTTTAAATGGTTTCAAGTTCTCTTAATCTAGTAACCAGTCCTTAGTGGAGTCGCCAAGCCTGTTGTGATCCGATCTAGCCGCCAATCCCTCTTGCAAGGAAAGGAAAAGGGAAATGTCAGATTTAGGAGTACTTGATCATGAGAATTCCCTTACGGTTCGCATTTCAAAAGACGTTGTCATCTCGTATATTGGATCGAACCTCTTGTGAGTTCTCTCTACAAGGTCGTGAGTTCTCTCAAACTCATACCTCGCGTGACTGCGGAGTGTTACGACTCGTACCCACATGGGTGACACACCTCAAGAGAGGAGGTTGGTGTGAATATCGGATTAAATGATACATTTACCATGGTAGCCCTCCCTCTGCTACTCTCTTCCTTAAAGATGACATCACTTCATCCATTAGGAGTTTTCCACATATGGGTATGCTAAACCATGGTGAGTCTTATAAAGACCCGTACCTTGCATGATGGGTTCATTTATACGGTCTAGTTGTTTAAAATAATTTGAAAATAAGACAAGAGTCGCCATTTTTGGGGGGTCGGCTAGAAAACTCAATTGAGAGTTGGGAGTATTCCCTCGATTCCTACGCAACCGGATATCTAGGTTCGGGGATTTGGATTATACCAATATTTCTATTAACACCCTTTTGATATCTAAATAATATGTTGTGTTTACCTAACGTATCTATGCATTTTTTTACTTTTTCAGGATCTTTTCTCCTAAACTAGGCGATCATGCATGGTTGCTATTCTATTTCTAGAAAATGAGAAAATCAGGGTCTGCTTATTAAAAATTGTTTCTATTCCCTGGAACAAAAATTTCTATTCCCCGGAACAAAAATTTCTATTCTTTTATTTCGGGGAACAAAAAAGGAATAGAAACGTGTTTGGTAAAACTTTTGTTTCTGGGAATAAAAAATCTATTTTTTTGTTCCTAGGAACGGATTTGGAAACAGAAAAACAAGAAGTAGAAAAAGTTGTTTCTTGTTTTGGGAATAATTCCGAGAAACAAATTTTCTCTTTCTTCTTTTTTTCTTCTCTTTTTTTTTTTTCCTTTTCTTTCCTTCTTCTTCTTTTTGACCGGTTGCCAACGGGGCCCGCTTGGCCACCGAGGCCATCGGCAAGGCCTGGTGAGGCTCCCGCGAGCTCGCCGGACCCTCACCTAGCCAGTTGCCAGCTGCCGCCGTGGTTGGCGACCGGCCACAAAGGAGAAAGAAGGAAAAAAGAAAAAGAAAAAAAGAAAGAAGAAAAAAAGGAAAAATATAATAAAAATATTGAAAAATTAAAAGAAATAAAAAAATTATACAAGTTTACCAAAACGCATTTCTATTCCCGAATAGAAATTTTTTGCGATTATCAAGCGTGTTTTTATACTCGAAATTGTTCCAGGGAATAGAAACAAAAAAAAAAAAAACAATTTCTCATCAAAAAATTTTCCTCGAAACAAAAACAAGAAAGAAAAGAACCCGCAATTCGTCTGGTTTTTATACAGACAATAAGAAACCCACAATTATGAGCAACTTTCATGAAGGAAAGTTACTCTAGAAATTAGCATAGAGATCAATACAAAGATGACAAAATTATAAATAAACATAGAGCGAACTAACCTAGGCTTAGATCTAAGTGATTTTGATCTAGCTAATCATGTTCAAATATTTCGAAAAAAAATACTGAACATACACCACGCAACAATAAACAGCTTTTATGATATGAAGGAAAGTTCCTCCAGAAATCAGCACAGAGATCTATACAAAGACGACAAAATCAGAAATCAACATAGAGCGAACTAACCTAGGCTTAGATCTAAGTGATTTTGATCTAGCTAATCATGTTCAAATATTTCGAAAAAAATACAAAACATACACCACACAACAATAAACAACTTTTATGAAGGAAAGTTCATCCAAAAATCAACATGAAAAGCTGCACGAAAATAGCTAAATCATATTTCGGAATTAGGACAGAACTGAAAACTAACCTAAACTACCGTAAAATCGCTCATCTTTTGAGGTGTTTTTAGAGAGTCAAATGTCGCTTGATAGGGGCATGTGGCCTATCGATTCGAAGCTAGTGATGTGTATTTTAATAGTTTAAGATGATTTGAGTTGAAATGAGATCATTTCAAACCTCATTTTGGCCAAAATGTCATATCAGTCTAGTAGCTATGAAAATGTAGATTCAAGCCTTAATCAAGTTCAATAATCCATATCATTCAAGAATAATCAAGCACAACAAATTGACATAAAAATTCATCGATCTAACATCTAAACATAGTATATTAACCTAAAATTGAATCCTAGCCCCTACCGGTTAATTCAATTTTGCTTCACGGGGTTCAAGATCGAGATTGTTACATTTTATGCGTTTTTGTTGATTTCGATTGTAATCAATCAGATCAAACCCTCTGGATTGATCCTCGATCTTCGGAATCATGATAGGACTGCCACAAATCTCCATGAAGTCGGTTGGACCGCTTGCAGTATCAGAAACTAGAATCGGTCTAATCGGACTGGCCTTCATGCACCGGCAAAGAAAAACCGAGCTGATCGGAGCTCGCTGATGGCTAACCAGCTAATCCCTGATCACAACGAGGTCAAGGACCTCTTGAGCTACTGATCGCTGGCGGTTGGGGATGCTTGGGAACATCAGCGGCCTCCGTTTCATGCCGTAACAGAACTGGCTCTCTTGGATCGATTTTGGAGATTTTGATGAAGATCAGACCACTAGAATTGTTCCGGTGGTTGATCTATCGGTAATTGACCATTGTAAGGTCGAGGACTGACCTGGAGAGAGATTGGCGAGGTTTGAACCACCGATCTAGGTTGCCGGATCAACAATCGAAACGGTCGAATCTAAGACCGATTTGAATGTCAATTTTTCAAATCTGCAGAACTGCTGGACGGGTTGATCTAAATACCGGAGAGATGAATTGCTGCTCTGATTTGGACGAGAGGATGATGAGGATCATCGTAGGGGCTAGCGGTGGTGGGATGGCCGCCAGTGTGAGGCCGATTCGTCGGATTTTAGTGAACCAGCGAGTAGAAGAGGGGGGAGAGAGAGAGAGAAAAAGTCGATTTAGGTGCCAAAAACCAAAGAGAAGAGAGAGAGAGAAAGAGATCATATGAGAGAGAGAGAGAGAGAGAGAGAGAGAGAGAGAATTTCGTGCAACTGAGCCTCCCAAAAAATGGAGGGAAAATAGACTTATGTACTACCCCCTAACTATGTAATTTCATCTGTCGATTTGATCTGACGATCAAAATTTCAATCCAATGGTTGAAATTTGATTTCGAAGGTTGGATCATGATTTCGAGGTGTTAGGTAATCTATTCAATGGGTTTGATTGACGAAAACCCGAGCCAAAATCGAGAATTGCATCAAAATATCCAATTAGGGGTTAAATTGCAATTTGATGAAATTCGAGGACTAATTTAAAAAATTTCAAGAAATTGAAGGTGTATAAGTGAAATGACATCAATAGAACCCTGGAATCGGTCGTTGGAGGTCCAAAACTGTTCGGCAAGCGGTTAAACTAGCTAGCACCGCTGACGGCCGATTAGATTGGTCAGACCAGTTCTTGATCGGTTCAGCTGGTTCTTGACCAATTCTTGACCAGTTCAGATTGGATCTGGCTAGCTCACCCACTTGAGGTCGTTGTGAGTAAAAAATTATGCAATTTGGTCCCTAAAGGACCAAATTGTAAACGAAATTTATCCTATATAAGAATAAATTGGCCAATTAAGATTCAATTAAGTTAATCAAACTTTATGAATATGATATAGGTGTCTTTTATTGGTATAATTGAATGATTATCGTGAAAAACAACAGGTTAAAACTATGGGTGCTTTGAATTGAGCCTAAATAGTTAAAATGATCAAATTTGCAATTCAATGGGTAAAATTGCGAATTGATTGAAATTGAGTTCAATTAATGCTACTATTGATTCATCTTACGAACTACCCATGTGTAAGATCACTTATCACATTCAAATCGACATTGAATTGAAGTGCTCGAGCTTATGTAAAAAATGAATCTATGTCTAATATTAAAATTGGACCTAGATTTATGTAATTAAACCATAATTATGAATGGGTCAACTCGAATTTTGTCGATTGAAACTTAATTGCTTGACTTTCTTATATTTGAAAGAAAAAATTCTTCAAATTGATAAGTTCTTATGTGAATTTCTCAAAATTGATTTCGGATTTGGACTTATCTTAAGGAAATGAGTGAGAAATAATCGCCCATTCGCAAGTCATGAAAAATCGATTTTGAGAAATTCACTTTAGGGCTCAAAATGACAATTTGTATTTTGATGGGCAATTCACGAAATTGAATGCACGAGCGGGTTTAAAATAGTTCATAAACCAAATGTCAAAGGAGGAACTATGTCTAATTATGAGTAAAATAAAAATAGTTTGATTTTGAGTTTATTTAGAACTTAAAACCGAAAAATTTGGAAATCCAGATTCTTAATTGAATTTAGTAAAATTTTCGATACAAAAGTCAAATTGACATCAAAAGAAATGTATTTTTGCATTTTTTATTTATTCAATTTTCTTAGTCAAAAGTTTGACCAAAAGTTAATCATTTAATTGACTTTTCTTCAAAGGTTGATTTTTTGGTTAAATCTTTAATTTTTTGAGAAACTGATTTGATAAAAGTAAAGTTAAAGCTTAATAGGATTTTTTTGGTTAAGAAGCTAAATTTTGACCCATGGTTAACCAAAAACTCAACTCAAAAGTCAACCGTTTGACTTTTCAGGTTTTTTCAAAAAATTGACCATGAAATTGCTTAAAAGCGACAACGCAATAGAAAAAAAAATGAAAAATGAAAATTTTTAATCGAGAAACGGATCTTGTTGCGATCAAAAATCCAAATCTCAATTTTTTATCTTTTCCGATGCGTCAACTAAAAATCAGGTGTTGATAGACAGCTCAAGAGCATGATTTGCATTTTCTCTCCTAACATTTGACAAACAGCCAAAGTGCTTTACTTGTTGTCGGTCTGCTGGGCAGCGGATGACGAGTCCAGGTACGAATGAGAGGGAAAAAGATGTCGGCAAGAAAAAGGAAATAATTTGCAGTGACATCTCTTGATCTGTGTAATGACATTTCCTATGGCTTGACATCTTTTCCATTTTCAAGAAATATACCAGGATAACCGGACATATTTTTGTGTTGTTTTCAGCAGGAGATCGACTCCTTAATCCTCCAATAACACGGGAACATTTATGGGAATCACTGTTTGTCCCCAATTTGCATTACACTATGCTCATCGTCATCTCTAGGTTCGATCATTAGCTTGAACTTTCAAAAGTGTAGACTACACATTCATTTCTAACTTGCAAATGCATGAAGTGGTGAATGAGAAGAAAGAGATCAAGAAGATCTAGTGAGTACTGCTGTGCTGTTGCAGGTGAGGGGAAAGCTACGAGTTCCATTTTGGGTGCATACTTTGGAAATGAGAGATGTTGCCGAATTTTGAAATTTTCAATTGACCACCGTATGAACGGCTCTCATTGAATCTTTTTTGTTGTTGTTGTTGGTATTTGGCTGTTTATTATGACTGTTTTACCCATAAAAGAAGATTATCATTATTGTAGGTATTAGATGTGGAAATTCTCTTAATGTTGAGAGGACTATGAAAGATTTTGACATGCATGATAACCATTCTATTTCTGTTCAAAAACTATTTTTCTATTTTAGACTTGTTTCTGAAATATAAATTTATTTCGTAAAATTATTTTATTTTTCTATTTTTGGATTAGATTTCTACTCCGGAAATAAGTTTGGAACATAAATTAGAAATAATTTTTTTTTTTTTTTACTTTTCTATTTTTTGAATAAAAATGAAAAATAAAAACTCTTCTTATTATTTATCATCGCTATCGGTCGATTTCTCATCCGTCATCATCAGTCGCCATTCACCATCCGTTATCGCCACTCTCGCCACCAACTGCCGCTGGTTGCCAGTCGCCGACGGCCGTTGGAAGGGGGAAACTTTGTGTCATTATCAAACAAATACCGGCAGTCGTTGTAAGGGAAAATTTTTATGTTATTATCAAACGAATTTCTACTACGGGAATATAAATTGTGTCGTTATCAAACGTGTATTTTTCTTAGAAACTCATCCAAGAACAGAAATAGAAAAATCTATTTCTCTTCCATAAATCAATTTTTTACCAAAATAGTTATCATTTGCGCCCTTGATAGCCGCAAAAGTTGCTGGTGTTTTCCTAGAGGTACTAGTTTCAGCTGAGAGAGATATAATGCTGCTCCTTCTATGAAGCTCTTAGCCTTTTTCTTTTAATTACTCACTACACGAGCACTGAAGTTCTATTAAGAGCTACCAAGTCCCAAATTGTAAATTAGTCTTTGAGCCTATCTTTAATTTTCAGATATGTTGAATTTTACTTAGTCAAACATTCTGTTAAAGAAGTTATTACTCGTATACACCTTGTTAGCAATTTCTGGGTCGATTGTCATTTATTGAGGTAGTTGTTCCTGAATTCTATCTGACAATCGTGCATCTACTGATTTCAAATTACTTCCTCTTCAAGATCAAGCATGGCCAGAGAAGTGTGGTAAGATTATATCTCTTTCTCATGGAGTTCAGGCACATGCACATGTCGTTTCTTCCTTCTTTATGTTTAATTAGCACAAATCTTTTTAGTTTATTTTATTATATTTTGTATGGTTATCTTGTTAACCTTCATTAGTCAAAAGGTTGTATTTGCTCATTCAATATTTTTAAAAATTATGAAATTCGGAATTTTATTTTATTAAAAATTATTATTAATATTGTTTTATTTTGAGTTTTACTTGTGTCTTTTCAAGATAACCTTTGAAATTATACTTGTTTAGTTTGCAACTTTTCCCGAAGGGATACATTTGTTCACTTTGCAACTTTTCCTGAAGTGTTGACTATATTTTTTAAGATTGATATATATATATGTCAGTTTTTTGAATGAATGAGAATTAAGTCATTTTGAGTTTTCTTTCCAAAAACTATAGCCTTCTTTCAATTGTTTCATAAAAAAAAATCTTAGATAAATACTAGAATTGCTATGTAATATTCTCAATCAAGAATTTATTGTATCTTGAAGGATATTTGCGAGTGACCATTGGCAACATTGTGAGGCAAACAAATCCTCAAAGAAAATAATATCATTTCTATTCAATTCGAAGTCATATTTTCCAACAATATTACGATTGTCCCTATTGCTTATCTCGTACAAGAAAAATGATCTTTCTATTTGGACACTTTGAGGCGATAAGACCAAATCCATGACATTTCAAACAGTCTTGATTTATTGTTAGCTTGGTTTGGCTAATTGGTTTTAGATGTTCTTCCTTTGTTCAACGGCTTCCTTCGATGCCAACAAAGGTTTTAAAGTTGAACTCTCAAGATGAAAGGATCCCTCTTTGGTTGATGGCTTCTGAATTCACTCTCTTTTCTCCTTTGTGTTGCTTTTCCACCTTCATCGATAATGTGAAGACCTAATTAAAAGTCCAATAAGATTGTAATTGGACTACATCGGTAGTTTTCAAATGTAGACCGTCAAAATACCGAGCTATAGTTTGCTCGTCTGTCGCCACCACATGACATCATAGCAAGACATGCTCAAATTTGGTGTTGAATTCTTCCATGGACAACTCCTCTCACTTCAGATTGCAAGGAAAAAACATGGAAATCATTTTGCCGATGAGTTTCTAGGAGGGATAATTGTTCAAGATCCTAAATCTATAGTAGTACAACTTATTCAGCTCTAAACATTTTAATTATGCCAATTTAATCATAAAATTTTTGATAACTTGTTAATTTATTCTTAAACCTTTTAAATGATTTGCCAATTTAGTTATAAACATTTTGATGACGTGCTCATCTAGTCATTCTGGTCAATTTTGGCCATCAATTGCTAACGTGGACGCCTTGTCAGCCGGTGGCAATCCTACATGGCATAGCTAACAATAAACGTGGATTTTTTCATTAATTTTTTTTAAAAATATTTTCCATTAATATCTTTATCCTTTTCTTTCACTTTGGCCTGTGGCTGAGTGGGGGTCAAGACCTCTCCAAATCCGGTGAGGGCCACGGCACCCTCACTATGCCTTGCCTGTGGCCGGTCGCTGGTCATGGCCAAGTATCGGCTACAAGCCAATGGGAAAGACAAGGAACAAAATTTTAAAATATTTAAAAATTTGTCCATGTTAGTATTGGCCACACCATGTAAAATGGCCAGTAGTCGGTCGACGTCTATATTAGAGATTTTTTATCACAATTGATTGGAATGACTAATTTGACAAGTTGCTAAAATGTTTAGAACTAAATCGAAGCTTGCTTCGATATGCTACTTTCCTTCGCCAGTTCTTTGACACTCTAGATTTTCCCACCAAATCAAAGCATACTTTTTAAAGCTTGATGGCCACAAGCTTCACCTTTCGATTCTCCGCCATATTCTCATAATCAAAGACTTGCTCAGTTGCGTCGAGCCAATCAACGAAGCCTTATGAGGCATAGTGCCTTCAAAGTTTTTTTTTTTTTTTTTTTTGGTCGAAAGATATAGGCTTTTCATTCACTTGTGAGCAAAGATACAACCCTTAAACAGGGCATCAATACGAGTAAGTCCAACATAAGGCGAGGAGGAGAAAAAGCCCAATTGAGTGGAAGGTTGCCTCGGCATGGGCCTTCGCGGCCCGGTCGGCTAGGGCATTTGCTTCCCTTCGACGGTGCGAGACGATCGAGATTGGAGAACAGCATCTTCAAGAACACACACTCGGCGATCGATTTCGACATTCCCGGGTGGTTCGCAACTTCCATTGATGGATTCAACCAAGGTGAGATTATCCGATTCTATGATGAGGTGTTCTTCCGTCCGTTCTTTCGTAAAAGCTCCCGAAAAGTGTGTAACGAGCTTGGATTTCTGTTTCTATGGCCGATCGCGCTCTCACGGTACGGACGAATCCCCCAATCAATTTACCGAAGAGTCCCGAGCGATGCTAGCGATCACGCCTTCATGGTGTCCACCGGGAAAAGCCCCGTCGAGATTGATCTTTAGTATCCCCTGTGGCGGAGGTTCCCAAATCCAATTAGGGTTCAACCATGTCTTGCGGGTCGGTATGTCAATTTGTGGGGTTCGACCGCCCGCCCGACCATATTAACGATGCTTGAACCGGGTGATCCGGGTGTGTTCGCCGATGCCGAAAGACAAAGAGGTTACGGGCTTTCCAAATATGCCAAAGCGAGCCGCAATCCGCTCGAAACCAGGTACACCTCTCGGTTGATCCTTCTTCCGGTGTATATGTGTATGAAGCCATGTTTCGATACGTTGTATGCTTTGTGGGGTGTAACTTTAATTTGCACGCCGGGTGATTCCGGATGTACTTTGTCCATGGACATAGTAGGAATAGGTGTTACGGGGTTTCGGGTATGTCGGATGAGCGAGTTGACAACAAGGGTTTGGGGTGATCTTCCTTCGATATAAATTGGCTGCCGTAGGGAGAGCATTCGACACACGGCCCAAAGAAATACTCGAACCTTGGGAGCTATCTCGAGCTTTCCAAATCCGTCTCCATAAGGTAGTAGGTGGTGATAGGAAGATGAAGGTTGAGATTGAAGCTTTAGAGATGCCATTTGTTTAATGAAATGATAACCACTCTTAACGAATAAGAACCATCTGCAGTATCTGTCCACACAAGTTTGTCCTCGGAGGAGGCGATGTTAGAGGAATAGATAAAATTTCGGTAACTATGTGGTCTTGAAACAGATTGACGTAGCGGTTCCTCATTCCACACATGCCGATCATCCAGAATAAGTTCTGTACTTTCTTCGGCTCGTCCCCGTTATAAGGTCCACCTAGAATTCCCAATTTCAGCCATTTATCTTCTCGAACTCTAATCTGGGTGCCATTCCCTACTGACCATTGGAGTTTGTCAAGAATAGAATCCCTACCGAGAACAAGACTTTGCCAGCCCCAAGAAGACCTTGTCCCTTTCTTTGCAGACCAGAAACTAGAATGAGGGAAGTATAAAGCTTTGAAAACGAGTGCTCCACAAAGAGGAAGGATTAGTAAAAAGTCTCCATGCTTGCTTGCCCAAAAGAGCTTTGTTTAAGGAAATTAAGTCGCGAAAACCTAAACCGCCTTGATCTTTGCTCTTTTTGAGAGTTTCCCGCTTTTCCAATGGACGCCCGCTTTGTTACTACTATTTTTCCACCAAAACCTTGCTATTTGTTGTTCCACCGCCTTACATATGGAGACAGGGAGCTTAAAAACAGTCATAGCATACGGGGTAGTGCCTGAACCACCGATTTCAACAAAACCTCCTTCCCTCCCTTAGATATCAAGTTTTCCTTCCACCCCTCCAGCTTAGTAGTAACTCTACTTAAAATCCATGCGAACATATCACGTTTAGAGGATCCCCAATCAGACGGAATGCCTAAATATTTCCCTGTTTTGTCCAAAATTGGAACTCTAAAGTCATAAGCCAGATTAAGTTTAAGGGAATAAGGGCAGTTTTTACTCATAAACAAACCAGATTTGTTTCTGTTTATCTCTTGTCCAGTTGCTAGGCAATACTGATTGAGGATATTTGATAAGTTTTGGCTCTCTTGAATTCGACCGTCAATGAACAGAATGGCGTCATCGGCAAAGAATAAATGTGATAGAGTAGGACACCATCTCGTTGAGTTTAATGCCTCTTAAATGACCCATGCTAATAGCATTCGGATAAGAGTAGATAGTAAGCGTGCCACAAGAATGAATAAATAGGGGGATAGAGGGTCACCTTGTCTTAAACCTCGGGATGGGCGAAAATAATGGAGAGATTCCCCATTCAGTTTAACACTAAAAGAAGTGGTTGAAACACACTGCAGCATCCATTTCACCCATTGAGCATGAAATCCAAGTCTGTGAAGGTAATCTTGTAAGAAATCCCACTCCACCCTATCATAGGCTTTCTTCATGTCTAGCTTGAGAATTCCCTGAAATTTTTCCTTTCTGTTTCTAGATTTCAGCTGGTGTAGAACCTCTTGAACGATTAGAATATTGTCCTGGATTTGTCTACCAGAGACAAATGCACTTTGTTCTTTAGAAATTAGCACTGGCGCCCGGGTTTTGAGACGGTTCGCCAAAACTTTTGATATGATTTTATAGATAAAGTTACATAAACTGATGGGGCGGAATTGGTCTAACCTCTCGGGATGCTGGATTTTCGGAATAAGGACTAAAGAAGTTTGGTTGATTTCCAATGGCATATGGGCTGTTGCAAAGAACTGTTGAACCGTAGAGAAAACTTCTTCCTGTATAATGTCCCAGTAATGACGGTAGAATAAACCATTTAACCCATCCGGTCCGGGCGCTTTAGTTGCTCCTAATTGAAAAGTGGCTTGCTTGACTTCCTCTCTTGTAACATCTCGCTTTAGATGAATATTCATTTCTGCTGTGACTATTGGACAGCATTGCATGAGAATAGGGTTATAGTCTCTTTGTCCTGCAGAAGTGTACAATTGCTGAAAAAAGTTGAGAGTCTCATGCTTCACCTGATCAGGATCACGAATCCAGTCCCCATTATCATTCTGTAAAATGCTAATTTTATTCCTTTGACGCCTTTGGATTGTGGTAGCATGGAAAAATTTCGTATTCCGATCACCCCAACACATCCAATTAATGCGAGAGCGCATGGCCCAATATTGTTCTTCTTGTGCCCATTTTTGTTGGATTTGAGATCTCAAGGAATTGACCAGATCTTTATCATAATTACATGTAGGCTCATTGAGACAGTGTTGAAGTTGTTGTTGCAAAAATGAGATTTGTTCTTTGAGCTTCCCGAAACTTATGTCTCGCTCCACCTAGTCAAAGCCGTAGTGGTGTGCTGAATCCGCCGCGAAATGTGGAGCTTATCAGTGGAATGATGAGACCAAGATGTGGAGATCACCTCCCTACATTCTGTATCTTGAAGCCAAAAGGCTTCGAAGGTAAAACCTTTCCTTCTCTTCACCGGTCTTACATTAGTAGTTAACAAAAGCGGGGCGTGGTCGAGCCTATGGCGGGAAGGGCAAGAACCTCTGCCTCTGCATATTTTAAACGCCACTCAAATGTACATAATGCACGATCGAGCCTTTCCTTAACAATGTCCTCACCCTCTCTATTATTACTCCAGGTGTAGGCACAACCCTTTGTGTCAAGATCCAAAAAAAGCACAATCATGGAGAACTTCCCGAAAAGCATGCATACGGTAAGAAGGAGTCTGGTCTCTTACCTACCTTCTCCCATGGATGCAATATGTCATTAAAGTCCCCTATACACACCCAAGGCAAGGTATGCAAGTTCTTGAGCCGCCGTAAATCTGCCCAAAATTGTTGTCGATATTGAAAGACCGATGGCGCATGTAAACGAGGTAAGACCCATAGGTGAGCCCTTACCAATTTCGAGCAAATAGTATCTATATAGTGCGCCGTAGAGCTAGTAATATGAAGAGAGATCGATTCGTCAAAAAATAACCATACCTCCGGCCAAACCTGTAGGATTTACAACAAAAGCAGTTTGATAACTTGATTTTACCTTGGACACGCTGGATAAGAGATTCTTGATTACGAGTTTCCATCAAAAATAGGACATCGGGCTTTTCTCGGGCCACTAAGGCCCTAAGTGCTTGAACTGTCAAGGAATTGCCCAATCCTTGACAGTTCCAACTCATGATCTTCATTTATCCTTGGGTGGCTTATTGGGGCAAGCCACCTCAGCCCAATCTCGACATCTTCAGCCATTATGATGGGAGTATCCAGCAGTTGACAATCTTCAGAAACGTCTGGAAGAACAGAACGCGATCCATATGGAGAATACCGCTTAGCTTTCTTGACCGGAGAGGTCGTAGTCAGCAACAGAGGTTTTTTTAACTTTTTTGGAGTTGGTAACGATTTTAACTTCTGTGACAGCATTGGAACCTTGTAAACCTGGACGCTCCGGGGAAAACGAAGTGGAAGCGAGAGCTGTCTTACCAGTGACTGAAATGGGATGAGCCTTGAAGGATGCTCTTTCTACTTGCTTAGAACAGGAATCGGATGGTCCCGGTGGTGGCAAGAACAAGCCTTGTGAAGGAGTTTCAGGTACCGTTTCCTCTCCATCTTCCATAAAAGGTTTTGTTTCATAGAAAGCCTGCCAGAAAGGGCTAGGGTTCCTTGCTTCGGCCTTAAGCCATTGGCCATAATACATCCTGTCACGCTCATCAAAGTTTGCCTCCACATAAGGGATATCTTTGCAATAGGAAGCATAATGACCGATGATACCACAAGAAAAAAACGAAAGGTCGGTAATCTTTCATATCGAAAGTCTAACTTGAATGATTTTCCTTCCACTCGAATAAGCTTTCCCGATTTGAGAGGCTTTTGAATATGTAGGTCCACTCGAGCTCTTCCTATATTAAGATTGGAGCCATCTTTTGCTTCGGGTTTAACTTCGAACGGGGCCAAGATCGAAACTGCTCTACTTATCAACCGTTCGTGCATCGTTCTAAAGGTAAGCCAACAATTTGGACCCAGAATGCACATGTATTGAAATCATAACAATGCAAGGGAGTATTCGGTATCCACGGCTTTAGAATAATCAGATTATTGGAAAAAGACCAGGGGCCACTGTCTAAAATGCGTTGCTTTGCCCCTTCAGAGGGAAACTTAAAAACATAAAGACCTGCTTCTCTTTGTGAAATTTCCACATTATCCACACGCCATACCTTCTTCATCGTACTCTGAAAAGCTGGGAAATTTATAGGAGAATTTGCAATAATTTTGCCGACCAGTGTTAACTGACATTCCTCAATCTTCTCTGCAGGAGGGGCTTCATCCCAGACGTCAATTTGTTGAGGAGACCACAGTCGACCAAGGCGAGTGCATAAAGCAGTAAGTCGAGCTTCCTCTTCTTTACTACTATTCTCCATCACGAGTAGAAACAGCAAAGGACGGAAACAGAGTTTATACAGATGACAATATCACATGCAGAATGCCAGACCGGTAGAAATTGGGTTGTGGATGAGACATGCAGATGAATCGGTCGACCCAGGAGCGAAATTAGAGAAGGGAAGACCAAATTCAACCGAAAACAGGATGAAGAAGAGCGCTGGAACAGATGGGAACAGAATTAAGAGGAAAATGGATGAGACTGAGAAAACAAGGAATCGGTACTTGTAAATAGGGGATGGCGACCCTTGAGACGAAATTCGGAAAGAGAGACATGGGAAATGCCGTTGACAAACACCATGCGAGATAGAAAGCTTAAAATGGGAGTTCAGAAATCTGGGATTAGGTTGAAGAAAGGGTTATGGGCAACAGGAAACTACCAAGAGGTAGAGAGCGACTCTCCAAAGCGAGAGAGGAAGTACCGACTATGCCTTCAAAGTTTAAAATGTCTACTTTAACATCGATATTATAAGAATCACAATTCCAACACCAGTGATGCAAAAGAGCCACACTTCACAAGCCGCGTAAAAAATGAACATCATGGAAGGGGTAAATCTCCTCTTCGTCTTCTTCCTCTTCATGGTCATGATGGGGATCGTCAGGCCTTAACAATTGAGATTGCTTTGATTATTGCTGGAGATGCTGCACTTGCCTTCTCAAATCGGCTGTTTCGACATTACGGTGGTCATGTACATGGGTTATGTGTGCAATGTGCATAGACATTCAATTCAAGACAGACTCTGTACCAACTGAAACAATTTCTCTTGCCAAAGGAAATGCTCCAGGGAATGTCGATTTTCTTACCGATAGATTTAGATTATCGATGTGATTCGACCTGCACATGTAAGCATCGAGTGTTAATTTGTTGGTGTTGATTCATTTCTTGCGGCCAGATTTCTAGTATTATTAGTTGGCAAATGGCCCAATGACGTCATCCAACTACGTTGGCGACTAATATTTTCAATCAGTCTCGCAAAAGAAATCTAAGGATTTGTATAGAGGAATTACTAAGATAATTAAACCTTATTGTAAGTATACTGATGAAATTTGTTAAGTAGTTGGCCTTTTTCATCGATCATTGCCGCCCGATGAATGAGAGCTAAGGTGCCATACTAAGTTTTGGAATCGTTCAAACATAGAGTCAAACGAAAGTCTCTTTCTTCGTGAAAGAGAGAGGTTAGGTCTTCTCCTTTCATTTTCAACTTTCAATTTTTGCATTAATCAACGCCCCAAAAGACAAATTTGCCGTGCACAAACGTAACATCCCCAATGTACCAAAGTATCAAAAATCGATTGGGAAAGGAGAAGACCAAGACTTTTTCTCTCCTTCCTTTCACACGGAGGGGCAGGCATTTCCCTAGAACTCCACAATCCTAAAGATTCCTTTCAGTGATTATTTGGAAAGTAAGATTCCTTTCAGTGATTATTTGGAAAGTAAGAGCAGCTCTTCCGTGACAATTGTGCACCAGTCTCTGACCCACAATGGCTTGTTTTTCACGATGAGTAGCGAGGAAAGATTCAACATATATATGTCAAATAAATCATGCAATTGGAAAATTTAAACGGGCACTGCCCCACACCGCACAAAGACTTTGACGCATGAGGAACCGTCATGGAATCGTCTCGTGCAAGCCTCCAGGACCAGCTGATGTTAACTCCACAGCTTGAATCAAGCCAATGACTACAGTTGCTTGACCTGAAAAAGAAAGAGGAAAAATAAAATTCTTGGCAATGAAAATTCTTCGCAAATACAGATCAACCGCAATCCTTTGCGCACCGGTAAATATTATCATATTACTGTCGATATTTAAACTCATATTTCAGTTGAGTCTGATAATACATAACTTAACTATTTTTACTCTTGCATTAAATAATCAATAATTGTTAAAATCACCCATTCACCCCCATTCTAGGTGATATTGCTAGCCTCCAACAATAAATAGAGTTTTTCTCTCCTTCCTTTCACACGGAGGGACAGACATTTCCCTAGAACTCCACAATCCTAAGATTCCTTTCAGTGATTATTTGGAAAGTAAGAGCAGCTCTTCCGTGACAATTGTGCATCAGTCTTCGGCCCACAATGGCTTGTTTTTCTCGATGAGTAGCGAGGAAAGATTCAACATATATATGTCAAATAAATCATGCATTTGGAAAATTCAAACGGGCACTGCCCCCACACCGCACAAAGACTTCGTCGCACGAGTAACCGTCGTGGAATCGTCTCATGCAAGCCTCCAGGACCGGCTGATGTTAACTCCATAGCTTGAATCAAGCCAATGACTACAGTTGCTTGACCTGAAAAAGAAAAAGGAAAAATAAAATTCTTGGCGATGATAATTCTTCACAAATACATATCAACAGCAATCCTTTGCGCACTGGTAAATATTATCATATTACTGTCGATATTTAAATTCATATTTCAGTTGAGTCTGATAACACACAATTTGACTATTTTTACTCCTGTATTAAATTATCAATAATTGTTAAAATCACCCATTCGCCTCCTTCTAGATGATATTGCTAGGCTCCAACAATAAATAGAATTAAATAAGTGTATAATACACATGTAATATGTGGCATTTGCACTAAGAATTTTCCCTGAAATTATGAAAATGAAGCAAAAAATATACAACACGGTCACCAGATGAAAGGAGTAATTCCATATTTTTAATTAGAAATCCTAGCCCACCAACCAAAATACATAAAAAAAGAAGAAGAAGAATACTATGTTCGGCGGATCTTGTCTTAATTTAAAAGTCTATAATGGAATCTTATCTAGAAATTTATATTTTCGTAACACAAGATGATGGAAATTGTTTGATCTTTACTTCTTTGAAACTAGTTGATTAATCACTCTTAAGATACACCTTATCTATTCAGAAGGCAACAGAAATATCACACTCATAGGAGCACAAACCCAATCACCATGGAACACATCTTGTGCACGCAATCACCCGCTCAAACGAGACTGCTCTTGTTGATTTTTATTCCTTCGCACTCTCCTGTCTTAGGGTTGTGATCTCCCACTGCATACGCTTCGCACTTGCTTGACTTTTTCAAGTCTTGGCAGGATAATGAAAGGACCTCCCCTCACTTGTGCTCTCTACCAACGATGCGCCCAAAGTTGGTGGGTAATTAACTCCTGATGAGACATATTGTCGTATATGAGAAATTGCCTAGGACACCGACCGCACTGGCTAAGCATTTACGTGAAATTTTACGGGCGCATTTGAGAAGATTCTCAAAATCAATTTCGGACCCCGAAATCCTTGCACTTAGCAATGATTGGACTTAAACACCACGGATTTTGTTCTAATTCATCTTTTATATTTGGGTTGGTTGGCCTTGTTTTGATTTTCAAATCCAAATCCAAACTTACCCGAATCAATAGTTTCTTGCTATTGGCCGGACGGGGTCATCCATATTCATAATGCCACATTAGCCATGTGATAGAGGCTCTTTTGAGCCGAGGAAGTGTCGCATGATTTGAGAAGCGAAGACACCTTGTTAATAAAATTTTCAAGCACATTTTGCCCCACCCCCGTTGGGCGGAATGACCTTTCTTAGCCCAAGTACCGTCAAATAATCAGGGAAAGCGACCCATCTTAGTCTAGTCAATACTTATTGCAACGTAAATTAGGCGTTTGGACTTCTCATTTGGACAATCACAACCACAATCACTTTTTCTTCTTTGAAAAAACTAAAGTGGGATAGTTTAGTTTGACTTTCGAATGCAAATTGGTTGACACACATACATCATATGGATAATGTGATTGGTCCAAAATATCACGTCAGCCGTGTTATAGACTCTTTCAAGACGCGGTATCGCATAATTTGAGAAGGGGACATCTTGTTAATAAAATTTTTAAAGCATATTTCTGGCCCTCGTTGTCGGGCGGAATGACCTTTGTTAGTCTAAATACTCTCAAATCATGCATTTGGAAATTAAAAGCGACCTATCTTAGTCTAGTCGATCACAACATTTATTGCAACGTGGACCAGGTCCCTGGACTTCTTGTTTGGGTAACCACAACTACAATTATTCCTCTTCTATTTATGTGTATATGCCCTCGATCCCATCAAGTTAATTTATCAAAAGATATTTGAAGAGTTAAAGAACCATGTTCATCCATGAACTTCTCTCGCAGGTCGTGGTGCTTGGGACCATCGTATTGGGTGCATACCACATCCACATAGCAGAATCTGACGATTCACTTACGAAGCCCGGATGCCGAAGTACTTGTGGAAACCTCTCGATCCCGTACCCCTTCGGATCGAGCGACAGTGATCCCCACTGTCGTATCCCTCCTTCCTCATTTGGAGTCGATTGTGATGACTCTACTAGCACTCCTACGCCTTATATGGGTGATAAAGGTAATGACTTTAAAATACTCAATATTTCTCTTGAAGATCATGAGATATGGGTAACCATGTATATTGGCCGAGACTGCTATAACGCTACAGGGTATGATGCTCATTTAAGCAACTATCCCACGCTCACCCTTGCTATATTTCCTCTATCCAACACCAAGAACAAGTTCATTGCTATCGGTTGCGATACAGTTGCGTCCTTCTTGGACTCCGAGGGCAATTTTGCCTTTGGATGTATGTCAACGTGCAATGACATTTTGGAAGTGACCAACGGCTCGTGCTCGGGTATCGGTTGCTGTGAGACGAGCATACCTAGCAACTCATTTGGCTACAATATGTCCATTGGTAGCCATACAGACCATAAAAAAGTCCTGGGTTTCAACCCTTGCAGCTATGCTTTCGTTGCAGCGAGTGGTTTCTACAACTTCAGTTCTCGTGATCTTTGGGGACTTGAACTTAAGGAGGTGCCTATTGTTCTCAACTGGGCAATAGGGGATGAAACATGTGAGGTTGCAAAGAAGAGGGCGGACTACATGTGCACCGAAAACACCCATTGTACCGATGCTGAAAATGGATCGGGGTACAAGTGTACTTGTTTAGACGGTTTCCACGGCAATCCATATCTCTCGAATGGTTGTCAAGGTATTTTTGCGCTGGCATTCTTTACTTTGTCCTTACTACCGATATCACCCGAGAAGATTAAACATAACTTATTGCTGTCCTTTCCATTTTTTCTTAAGTTCATCACTTTGGATTTGTGTGTGTTTCTTTCTAGATATTGATGAATGTGCTGATCCAAATGAAAACCAGTGCAACGGAATTTGCCATAACTTTGATGGGAGTTATAATTGTTCATGCCTAGAGGGTTATCATGGTGATGGCAGGAAGGATGGGCAAGGATGCACTGCTAATGCTAATCCATCACATTTGGTGCAGAAACTTGTTGGTATGTTCTTTCATTTTACTTGAGTGTCTGTCTCAAATAGCACTAATTAAATCAGCTGATTTTGACGATGATCTGATCTCTCTGTCACAATAAAGAGAACTCAAAACTCAACGGAAGGATTTCGAGTTAAAAAAGAAAAAAAGAAAAAAAGAGAAAGCACTTGAAGAAAGAAACTAAACCCATAGAGAAAGAGAGCTGGCTAGAAATAGAGAAAAAGAAAATGAGGAGAGGATGGTGACGCAGACGACCGTATACCACGGTGGTTCCTGTTGCCACCGTGGGAGTGCGACACCGCGGTGGTCGCACGACCTCAAATCTAGAGAGAGAGAGAGAGAGAGACAGAGACAGAGACAGAGACAGAGAGAGTCCCTTGACGATTTTTTCTGAGAGTCGCAACTGGGGTGGTCTCTTGAGAGCAGTAACCATAACCCAGTGGTCACAAGCGGCGACGCCAAAAGCATTTATGGCGGCACAGCTCAGATCGAAAAGGAGCAATTCATTATTAATATCTTTTATTTTATTTTATTTGTGCAATCCACGTATGCCTCATTTCCTTGGTCCGGTGTAGTTGTCCAATTTTTTACGAGGATTCATCCTATCCAAATTTCATCACCAAATGCCATATAGTTCTCTTCTTGCAACGACCCCTAGATGGAGATTGCAAACACGGTGTCAAAATAAGATGGTTTGATTCTAAAAGATTGATCATATATATAATAAAATAAATAAGCATACTCTGAAAAGGGATAGGCTTTTTGTATATAAGGTTATTCAAACTCCACTGATAACAGAAAACTTGTTCACGCCCTGAGATTTTTCAAAATCTACTTAGTCTTACTAATAGCTTAGTTCCCTTTTGACCGAGGAAGATATAATGTTGTCTAAAGAGAAGTTATAAAATGTTAGCTTCCTCTTAGTGGTGCATTTTAGACTTTAAAATGGTTTCTTAAAGGAACTGGTTATGTCACGCAGGTGCTGCTGCGGGGATAATAGTGCTGCTATTCAGTGCAGACTTTCTATATTTGGGAATCAAGAAAAGGAAACTCATAAGGCTCAAAGAACAGTATTTCAAGCAAAATGGTGGCTTGCTTTTGCAGCAACAATTACACGAACGTGACAGAACCACCAACGCCCCAAAGATCTTCAAAGCCGAAGAGCTAGAGAAGGCCACCAACAATTATGACGAGAGTAGAATAGTTGGCCAAGGTGGATATGGTACAGTTTACAAAGGGTTGTTGCCAAATAACACGGTTGTTGCGATAAAAAAGTCCAAACTTGTGGACAAGACCCAAATCAAACAGTTCGTCAATGAAGTCATAGTGCTTTCTCAGATTAATCATCGTAACGTGGTTAAGCTTTTGGGATGTTGTTTGGAGACGGAAGTGCCTTTGTTAGTGTATGAGTTCGCGAACAACGGAACTCTGTTTGAACACATTCACAACCACGACAAGTCCTCCAAGATGCCTTGGGACACCCGATTGAGAATTGCTTTGGATACTGCTGGTGTCCTTTCATACTTGCACTCGGCAGCTTCCATTCCCATAATCCATCGTGACATCAAGTCGACCAACATCCTACTCGATGACAATTACACTGCCAAAGTTTCTGATTTTGGAGCTTCAAGATTAGTCCCACTTGATCAAACTCAATTGTCCACTCTAGTTCAGGGGACATTGGGATACTTGGACCCTGAATACTTGCATACAAACCAATTAACAGAAAAAAGCGATGTTTACAGCTTCGGGGTTGTGCTAGTTGAGCTGATAACTGGGAAGAAGGTGCTTTCTTTTGACCGACCTGAAAAAGAGAGGAGCCTTGCAATGCATTTTCTTTTGTCATTGAAAAATGATCAATTGTTCCGAATTGTTGATGGAGCTATTGCAAATGAAGGGAACAACAAGCAAGTGAGGGAAGCTGCCAATGTTGCAGAGAGATGCTTGAGAGTAAAAGGTGAGGAGAGGCCGACCATGAAGGAAGTGGCAATTGAATTGGAGGGACTCAAAGCGAAATCTAACCATCCATGGATGAGTACTGTCGATTTGAATGGAGAAGAGGTGATTCATTTGCTGGGAGAGACGAGCGACCTCTCCGTGTACATGGATACTACTGAGACCATGAACACTGGCCCCTCGGATAGCATGAAGAACCATGTCATGCCACCAGTCAATAGTGGCAGATGAGAACAACGATGGGTTGTTTCTTCTTCGTCGAGATTCTTAGGCGTGTAAGAGAACTCTTGATTACCAATTTACCGTGGGGTGCTATGAGCCCTCGCACTATAGGCATATTACTGGTGATGGCGTACTGGGGGAGTTCCATTTTAGCTGCGGTGGTTTGAGTCTTTTTCTTTACTTTGGATCTAGAGTTCCTATACATTGTAATGAAGTCAGTGTTGTGATTCATAAGTGCAAATCGTATGGTTCTTTACATTATCAGGGCAGGATCATTTAGCTTTGACCAGAGAGAATTGGATCTAGTCGTGACCGAATGTAGAAACTGTTTCCTCCTCTTTTCTCCGAATGTTGTCATAAACTAGTCCGAATGGTAAGCGAGTGCAGATTTGAGTTCGCTGAGGGAGTTTGTCCCACTTTGACAAGGATTTTTCTTGGCGGAAAAATATTGGGGACACGTTTTGAGTACCACGTGGATTCACGGTAATACGAGGAACTCTTGCATTCTAGTCCAAAACCAAAACTGTAATAAACTGTTCTTAAATTACTGTTTTGCCATCGCTGGCCCAGTGAAAAAAGAAAAGAAAAGAAAAGTTATAAAAAATTCCAATTTTTTTTTTTAAAATGTAGAAATTATTCACATCAGCACTAACCGTATCACGTAGAATGGCTAGTGCCCACGTAAGCAATTGCCGATTCAAATTGAAAAGTTTATGATTGAAATGCCATCTGTTAATAGGTTTGAGCTTTTTTTTAGTAATATTCCCATTTTCAAATGATCTATCGAAAGAAATATTAGGATATTGTAGAGACAAATTTCAAAGGTTAATATACCTTGTTGTCTTTCAACTAGTGAAAGTAGTTAACTAGTTAGCTTTTTCCACGAATCACTGTCATGTCATGACCGAGAGTTACGGTGCAATGCTATGTTAAAGGGTGAGGGTTTAGCGTAGGGCAATATTTGGCAATTAATTTTGGAAGTATTATTTTCTAGTTACCATTATGAGTCCAACTGGCATGATGTAAGATATGTGGCCACAAAAGCACTATCAACAATTCAGCGTAACGGTACCATGTGGCTCTAAAATAAAGCATGACGATATTTACCCATAAAGTGTGTTATGGTAGTTAGGTCCGTGATTATGTTGCCTTTTATATGTTATGATGTTTTAGCAACAGTATAGAATGAGAAAAACTTTGGAATTCTAATCTCACTAATACTAAGCGGAATTACATTTTTTTAACTCACAGGAGAATTGGCTATGATCCAGCAATGTGCGTAATCTTTGGCAAATAACATTCGATTTGGTGCTTTGAAGGCCATCCATGGAAACTGGATGAACATGTCGTGTCCAAGGAAATGATTTAGTGGTCAAGAGCAAACTGTCACTTTCCATATAGTGACCACACTGTTGTCTTCGCATTTCTCGTTCAAAAGAATAAACTTACCTTAATTAATGAGAATCTTAAAAACAGGGAAAAAGAAGAAACTACCTAACACGATAATATAATTAAGGAGTCTAACGACATGAACACATTGCAAGGATCGATTCTTTCGAAGATGCCATTTATTTTTACATTACTGAAGATTAAACTGAATTATCAATACTGAAATTTAATCCATACTTACTCACAATAGGATTTATCTACATTGGACAATAATGATAAGAACCATATAAGTCTGTCCAATTTGAATGAGACATTTTTTTTATAGTATCTAAAGTGCTCATTAGAAGTATGAGCTGACAATCCACAGTACAACTTTTTAACAAAGATGTGGGTTGGCTTCTTTCATCGATTGGATGATTGAAACATAAGTTCAAACGCAAACGTTTATTAGGTATGGTGAATATATCGTTTGCATCACAGAATATGTCTGTTCGCATTTCAATATATGTATGTGTATAATTGTTCTTCTTGTTCAAATATGAGAGTCAATTTCTCAACATGGTGTGTTGCGTAATATATTTAACAACGTATTATGTTTGGACCATTGAATCGCAGTTTTGCATTTAGATTGGAAGAAAATGTGATACGGCAGTATCACAATAAAGCCAGCCACCAATTTGATGATCAGTGAATATTAGCTACATTTTTTTTTTTTTTTGAACTTGTGAACGTGGGATTCATGGTGTTATCAGCCAAAAACTCCACCTTAGTGATCATAGATGAATTTCATCTTAATTATTACTAATGGTCAAATTAATTTAGGCAAAATTATGAATTAGCTTTTTTGCAAAGAATATGATAATCATACTTTTAGAAAAATGTGAAAACTCTCTTTCTTTATTTTGATTCACTTTTCTTGATTTCTTGTAAACCGGAAGAGAAAGACATCCAGTTAAAAAAAAATGAATGGTCTAAGAACCGTTCCCTTTGCTATTCACTTTTGGAATTGCTCGGATGTAGAGTTTACTAAGAAGTCTCTTTCTTTTAAAAATAAAAAATAAAATGGTTCGGTCTTCTGCTTTTCCCATCAACTTCTAATTTTTGCATTAATCAACGCCCCAAAAGAAAAAAAAATTGCCATGGACATATTTCATATCCCCGAATATACGTAGTATCAAAGATCGATTGGGAAAGGAGAAGACCAGGCTTTTCCTTTCCCACGGGAGGTGGAGACATCTTCTTAAACTCTAGAATCCTAGATTAATCTTTCGGAAATCAATTGAAAAGTAAGAGCAGCTCATTTCGTGAAAAGGAGTACACCAGTCGCTAAAAATAGCTTGTTCTTCTCGATGGGTAGCCACAACAGATTCAAGAAAAATATGTCAAATAGATCATGCATTTGGAAAATGTGACGTGCACTTTACCACACAAGACTTCGTCACACGAAAAATTGTCATCGAATCGTCTCCTCCACATGGCAATAACTACACTTCCTTGGCCAAAAACACCGAAAAATATATTTAAAAAAAACCATCTTACTTCTTATGTACCCCCGAACCCAACGAATCAATCCCTCAAAACAAAAAAGATATGAAGAAAATTGAAGGAAGAACCATGGTCATCCATGAGCTTCTCTTGAAAGTTGTGGTGCTTCGGCTTTATAGGGTCCATACCACAATTACACAGCAGAAGCTGATGATTTAAAGCCGAAGCCCGGATGCCAAAGTTCCTGGGGAAACCACTCAATTCCATACCCCTTTGGATTGAGCTACAGTAACTTTGATTGCCGAATCGATAGCCCCGTTGTTTATTTTCGATTGTGATGACTCTACTGACCCTCTTACACCTTATATGGTCGATAAAAGTACTAACATGCAAATACCCAATACCTTATATGGTCAATAAAAGTACTAACATGCAAATACCCAACATCTCTGTCGAGGATTGAGTAGCTGTGCGGACAAGTTGAAACTGCTATATACCTCCTCAGTGCAAGACTTCGCCACACGAGGATTTATCGTTGAATCATTTCATGCAAGTAGTTATGAGTTATGACCATTTAATCCTCTCATCGTGCACGATTAGCATTTTTTTGTCCTTTCATTTTTTAAAGAGATATGAGAGACCATTTTCAAAAAAAGACTTTCCGAATTATTTATTTTTTACGAAACAAATGGAGTCTTAGTGTGATATCCCGAAAATTGGTTCCTATTTTGAAATATATTAAATGGTTATTTCATCAATGCGCTTATAGTTACTTTATTCTGAACTGATCACATGAGTTAAGTAATCTATCATGTGAGGCCGTATAGAAGTAAAACACAAAAGACCAAAGAATTCAATCAGGGATAAACCGCTAAACCATAAGGATTGACAATGGTCAATACTACACTGCTATAAATCAATTAACGAATGGATATAAATCGACTCGACAGAAGTACGTAGTCAGTTCACGAGTAATTCCGCATGATTACGATATTCACGTCAAACAACAATAAACAGATTTTCTATTGATATTATATTCAAAGTATGTAATTGAACAATCGCGATTACATGACAACTGAGGGTCGTCCACAATTCGAAGAGGCACAAATGTGGATTGAGAATTATTGACCATGGGTCAGCTATGCGAGAACCCCTAAAAGCCACCTGATAGTTTAGGTTGTACCAAAGTTGCGTTTGATCGATTTTTAACCATGTAATTTAATTCAATTTTGGATACCGAACTTTCGAGCATCGCAAGACTAATTTATTAGACGTCACCTCATTGTCTGTTGGATTATCGACAAGTTCGAAATTTTCCGAAAAGGAACTATCGAACGGAAAATTGAAAGTCGAAAAGGAAAAATGGACCCAGTGGCAAAGTTGTGATTTTGGCCAAAGCTTGGCTTTTAAAGCGAAAAAAAAAAAAAAAGAAGGAAAAGAAAGAGAAAGAGAAAAGAAAAAGTGTGACATCCCAGATTTTCACTGCTGTTTTCTATTGAATAAATTGGGCATTTCATTAACGCGTTTATAGGGCTGTTCTCAGAGCTGATCACTCTTGAGATAACTAGACTATTTAGGGAAATCATTAAGGAATTTTAATGCAATAGACTTGAGAATTCGATCGGGAATCGGTTACTCAACCGTGCTCATCTGTCGAGATTATTACGGCACATATATAAATCGATTAGAGATTAGAAATAGGTATGTTCGACTGAGATACGTGGCTAATCGTGGGTGACATCACTAAATTAGAAAATTCTCGTCGACCAACTTTAGATTGATTCTTCTGTCATTTTGATACCTTGTGTCCGTATTTAAAATCCTCGGGATTTTCTCGACAATCGAGAGTCGCCATTGAGTCGAGTGGGTTCATTGTGGCTCGAAGAAAATCGACCACAAGTCATTTGTACTAAAATTTTTTGAAAACTACCCAGTAGTCTAGGTCACGCTAAAAACGCGCCGAATAGAAATTAATCGCAAATTCAAGTCCGATTTCAAAAATTGAAGATCATGTCATGTCACAATAAATTCTAGGAACGTTAACTCAATTTCAAAAGATTTTTCTGCAACCTGAGACTTTTTGAGAAAAAGTTGGCATATGACCGTTTTTGTTTAGAAAATGGCGGGATCGTTTTTTTTCGTAAATTTGGGATGCAAGATGGATTCTTGGGTGAGGAAAAATATCAATTGAGGTATTAAGGTATCAATTGAAATTGTAAAGGGCAAATGGACCATTTCACAAGTTGTATGGGATGCTTTGGTGGCTCATTTGTAGCCATGGAGTCTTGGAGTGGTGGACAAGCAAAGGAGGGGACAAATGTGTAGAAAACCAAGGCCAAGGGGCCCTCCATCCCCCTCATCTCTATCCTCTCCCTCCCTCTCTCTCACTCCACCATCCAAGATGTTCTCTCCCCTCCTTCTGCCTTGTGCGATGCCAGCAACCAGAGGAAGAAGACCGGAGTCGCTGAAGTCGCCGTCGCACGCCAAGCCACCATCGGAGTTGCGCCAGTTGCCGCCGTCTGTCTCGCCTACGCGCGCACCACCAGCCGCACGCCATCCGCCCTTGCCCGCCTCCCTCTCGCCTCCTAGCTACTGTTTCGGATCTGTTGCAGCTCACCCGGAGTTGTCTCGGCCCCGTTCAACCCCTGTGAGTTCACATCTAGGCCCGATTTGGCCTATTTCCTATTTCCCAGTCAATTTCTACTTTAAACCGAGTTGTTTGGCTTTTGTTTCAGCAAGAACAAATTAGGATTTTTGTGGGTATCGCAACGACTTCTAGGTCCGATTTGAGGTCGTTCCGAGCCTTGAAACCTAGGTGTTGGAGAAATCTTTCCAGAATATTTTGAAGCTGACAAAACGTTTCTATCAGTCTAAGTCTGGATATTCGGAGACCGTCAGTTTAAAGTCTGAAGACTTTATGATCTCAAGACTCAAGACTCACTGACAGTCTTTCTAAATCCAGTGGCGAAGGAAATCCAGAGCCGAGGTATATGGTTGAGGATTTGATCCTATCCTCTGGAGAAGATCCCTTGGTTGGATAATCATTTCGGATTCTTTAATTCTTATCTAAGGTCGATTGAAGATCCGATGGTCGACGAAATATTCTTGGAATGTTCTATTCTTGGAAACCAAGATCCTGATTGTATGGGCGAACATGATTGATGGGCTATCGCCAAGTTCCTTAAATAGCTCGAATGATCTTCGTGATTGATTCCGTCCAACGGGTAGATTGGAAGAATTCCTTTGGTAAGTGCCAACGGCTATGATGGCATAAAGGAGTATAAAAGGAAGACGTTCTAGTTGTTTTGGAGAGTGTGATCGATAGAAAAATTCCAGAGTCTGAAGAACCTTGATTATTAGTCGATCTTGTTTGAGCGAAATTGTATACAGAGAGTGTTTATACGTAGTGAGACCTTGAGAGAGTGTGATGGATCATCTACACCTAGAAGTCAAGGAAGATCATCGCTGTAACATCTCTTTGTTCATAGTGGAATCCAGCCAATAGGCTGTCAGTGCAGAAGAGTGGACGTAGGCTTGAATCAAGCTGAACCACTATAAACCGCGTGTTCAATTCTCTCTTCCTTTTACTCAGTCTTACGATTGATTATTAATTGCTGCACATCCTTCAAACCGTCCAAGTATTGTGTAATTATCAAGAAAAATCTTTTATACCTATTCACCTCCCCTCTAGGTACTCGTACTAGCTATATCACTAGGCATGCTTTGGAGAAAAACGTCCCTCGTGACGATCCCGACGTTTCAATCCGAATGGATTGTTAAACGGGTGAATTTTGCTCACTAATCTCTTATTAGTATGCTAATGATGTTTATGGGTTGATTAAATTTAATTAAGTGCAATTAGGTGGATAGATTAGATTAGAATAATTAAATTAGGGATTTACCTATGCATGTTAGGCAAATGGTTAATGTACTTAGCAAGTAGATAAGTTCTATTATTTATTGAACGAGTCTCGGTAATTTTCCGAACTCGTCTCCGCTTCCAATTAGGCATTACGAGCCTATATTGGATTTATTGTATTTATTTAATAATTTTCGGAATTAATTAATTAATTATTTATTTTCTGGAAATCAGACTGGGATGGTCAACAACCGGAATTTTATGCTGATTATCGTGATGCATTCTGTTTAATTTATTGAGTGCTAGATTGTGCTGAATTGATTTATTAATGATTTTATGATTATTTTCAGAAATTAATTAATTTTGAATAATTAATTGGAAAATTACAGGGCGTCAATCCACAGCGTCAAAAATCCATTTTTGTACTGCTGAAAGGAATGGGTGAATAAAAAGGAAATTATTGTATTTTGGCTAAGGCCGACCGTGTGCCTACACACGCGTACTTTTATCAAGAATGATAAAAAGGGTAAAATTGAGTGTGTCTTCAGAACAAAAATACTATAACGGCTCGATGATAAATATGTCATCTAGAGAATTGCATGTATACTGGTTCGGTGACTCTATAGGTTATCTTGAGACAGCACGGTATGATATACCGACTCGATAATTCTATAGATCATCTTGAGATAGTACGATCTATCGGCTCGGTGACTCAACAAGTTATCTTCAGACAGTATGGTATGATATACCGACTCGATAATTCTACAGATCATTTTGAAACAATACGGTATGATATTGATATACCGGCTCGATGACTCTCTTTGTCATCTCGAGACGGGACGGTATGATTTGATAACTCGATGGCTATATATGTCATAAGGAGATAGGATAATATACTATCTATATATCACCAAGAGTGAGTAGTCTTGGATGTTGATCAGACTTATAGATAGTATGGACTAGGCAGACCAAGAAAAGGTCGTGATGACATGTAATCGACTAGGTCAATTGATCGATAGTTTGATCGCAATTAACTAGGTGGTGTGATGCAATGTGTTCGTGTATATCTGATATATATACTGACTTACAGGAAGGAACCGAGACCAGGGTAAATCTTCTGACTCGTGTTGTACTTAGGCAGCCCTAAAGTGTATTGGCTTCCTAATCGAGTCTTAGGGGTAGAACTTACTAAGACATAATCTCATCCCGGTTGTGGGACAATATTTCAAGACCCTGATGAGGAATCTAAGGAGAAAGAACCCGAAGATGAGGACCCTGATGAGGAACCGGAAGAGGAGTCCGAGGAGGGTCCCGAGGATGAGCCAGAGTATGACCCGAATGAGGACTGAGGCCTCACCATGTTTTGCAAACCTTGAGTGTGAAGTGTTATGAGATAGATCAGACTCTTGTTAATAGTATTGTAATATATATTATGAGACTTGCCTTGTATAAAAGTGTGGTTGTGGTTTTTCAGTTGAAAAAAATATAGTCCTACTTTTCTATCCCATTGTTTTATTATTTGTGGATTTTTATCTGCTTCGGCATATGTATTAAAATGAAAAGGGTCGGCGATGCGTCCTAGGATGTCGCTATAAATCGACCAAGGTGAGAGATGGGGTCGTGCCCGAGGATCGAGGCATGACAAAAAGAAAAGGGAAATAAATGGTTGGAGGAGAGGAAATTAAGGAAGATATTTGGGGAATATATATATATATAGTTTATTTCTCTCTCTCTCTCTCCCTCTCTCTCTCTCTCTCTCTCTCTCTCACTTTTTCCCTCCCCTTCACGCCACCCTTCTGCCCACGCTCCCTCCCTTTTATTTTCTCTCTTTCTTCTCCCTCTTCTCTCTTTCTCTCTTCTCGCCTCGCACCATTTCCCTTCCCCCTCACGCCCTTTCTGCAGCAGATGCCCCCTCCCCTCCATTTCCTTCCTCCCCTTTCCCTCAGGCCCTTCTTCTTCCTTTCCCTTGCTTGCCGCCCAACTCACCCACCACCACACCACTGCCCACACCTCCATCTCACCCACCACTAGCACCACCGGACCTCATCTCCACCACCATCATCGTCCCGCAAGCCACCACCGCTCACCACTCTCCGCTTGAGCCACCGCCGTTGTCCTCGTCGCCTCGAACCACCCCCATCACCACTGAATACCCCATCTCCAAGGAGTTTGTGGGCTTCAAGTGCCAAGCCACCACTTTTGCCGTGCCGTTCGTGCCACCGTCAATGTTGTGAGACCCGAGTTCATGATTAATTAATTGAGTTTAGTTTAATTAGTCGTGATTTATTTGATTAATGGTGCTTTATTTTTATTTAATCGTAATTTGTTTAATTAATCACGATTATTTTAATTAACGGTGATTTGTTTTTAACTATTTATAGTTATGTTAATTAATCGAGTTTAGCCTAATTAATTGCAATTAGCTTAATTAATCACGCTCAGCCTAATTAATTGCGATTAGCTTAATTAATCGCGATTAGTGTATTGATGACGGATTAGCCATTAACTAGACTTTTATGCTCGATTTCACGGATGGGATTATGCCTAATTCCGATCTTTTGAGTTTCTAATACTATGTTATTGATTGCCCAATTATAGATTTCATTTATTATTTCCAAAAAAAAAAAAGGTTTTATGGGTAAGAAAATAGAGAATTTTAAGGTGTCGGGTTTGGATGCCAAATTTTGCATACTAAATAAAACGATGGGATTTTTAAAATGAAAATATGCAAAGTTTGACGGGTTAATTTCAAATATGTGCTGATGTACAAATATTTTACTGGGATTTTTAAATGTGAAAAATCGTCAAAGTTGATTATTTGAAAAAGAACTCTTTTGTTCTGGGTTAATTAATGGCAATAATAATTTGCTTGATTGTTGATGTGCTTGAGTGATCATTTAATCGAACCCATCACCCAACGGGAGTTTGGGGGCGGTGCCCGATTTTTATTGGATGCCCGATGAGGGTCCATATGCTGAGTTGTGGTTGAGGCCAGACCAATGCTCCTTTATGGAATGCTGCCTAGGCGGGGGTTCTAGATGATGCCGTGCCCGATGGGACGGGACAATGCCCAATTATGCCAGAAGACCGTCAACTCGTGTGTTGGTCGTGGCCTGAGGGGCCGTAATAATTGGAACACGCGTGAATGATTATAATGCATTGCACCTGATTATGGAGTAAAACTATGAGGCATAGTATGGGACGGGCCAAAATGGGTTTTATCTTATAATCGGGACCCGTGTGATTGCTTGTTGCGTGAAAGTTATGTGTTCTGATTATTGACTATATTTGTTGTATTAGTGTTAGCATAAGTAATGTGCCAATATGCAGGGGGGGTGCCAAGGTGAGGTAAGATTGTATGATGTTGCGTGTTTAGGCTACCTTCGAGGCGAATTAGCTTCCTAATCGAGGTTTAGGAAGTTGACTCGCTAAGATTTTATCTCACACAATTGTTGTTAATTATTTCCAAACCCGTAACATGAGATGTCATCACGTGCAGTTTGGGCCAAGATGCTGACGTGCCTAGCGTCACTTTTGGTTGGCCTCGCGCTTGAGAAGTTAGGTTAACCTTGATCCTAGTAGGTTTTTAAGTTAGTCGGTAGGAAGTCATCCATTGGAATGAACTTGTCATTATTAAACTTCTTAAAGTTAACAGTTTATAAATGAAAGGGTTGTTTTGGGAATGTTGGTTGTGTTTTTCTACTATCCTTGTTGTCTGTTGGTTGATTGGGTGTTTATATCAAGTGCTTCCACATGCGTTTAATCAAAAGATAAAAAGAATGATTGGTGATGCGTCTTGTGACGTTGCAATTTAATCAACCGTCATGGGATGTTCGCACGCTCGGGGTTTGGGGCGTGACACTTAGTGTGAGGTTTTTCCTTTTCAATATAGAACTTAACATGAGTTCTACCAAAGAAGTTAATAGTGAGAGTGCTAGTATGAACACCTAGATGGGGTGAATAGTTGTTTAAACTAAAATTTGGCAAATATATGTAGAATAAAATAAACTTCGAGCAAAATAAAGGAGTTAAGGAAGAGAATAAGAACACAGGATTTATAGTGGTTCGGCTTAATCCAAGTCTACGTCCACTCTCCCATGCTAATAGCCTTCTTGGCTGGATTCCACTATGCAATCAACAAGATATTACAACTTTAAGTGCAAACACTTAGTAATAGATCACACTATCTTACTAAGTTACTATTTTGGTATTTCTCTCATGATCACAAATATTTGAGCTCACAAGAGACAAGTATATGATCGAAGATCGCTCAAACTTTGGAATTATAAATTATACGCTCCGTCTCTTACTTGCTCATCAGTCTTTCATCTCCTTAAATATTCCTCAACTTCCAAACTAGCCGTTGGACATTATCTTGAGGATCGTCTTCCAATATACTCATTGGACAACTCTGTATCTAGAAGATTTGATAGCTGTTGAGTGACAAAGGTAGAATACCAAATTGATTCCGATCGCCCATACAAACAGAATCTTGGTTTTCATAAGTAAAGCTTCTTTATATAGAAAGTTATTGTCTTCAATATCTAATCATCAATTAATTAGATTGAGTCAATCAAATCAATCTTGATGTGGAATCCAAACCAGATCACTAGCCATTATATAATTGGGTTTGCATTACGTTCTGTCGAATCTGGATGTAAAGTCTGAGTGCAATAGACTTTACAGTCTGAATCTGAGTGCAATAGACTTTACAATTTAGGTCTAAACATATTCGGCTTCTAAACAGATTTAGCTTTAAGGTCTGAACACAGTCTGAATAAGTTTAGCTTTAACATAGAATCTGTCTTCTAGTTCTTCATTCACGTTCAGTTTGGAATTTGTCAGAGTGAGCAGACTTATGATGTACAAAAGACTTTGACACTAAAGTCTGACAATTTTCAGATTTTGACACAGAAGTCTGGAAATCTTCAAAATATACTTTGGACATATATTACGTTCAGTCTTCTGGCCGTCTTCAGATTTTGACAATATCCTCTCTATGTTATATCATCTGCATGGTCTTTTACTTAACCATTAAACACGTTAGTAGCATTTGATTTATTTTGTCATCTTCAAAACATCATAAGAGATTTCCCTAACAATCTCCCCATTTTTTATGATGACAAAACAATCTCTGAATATGCAGATTTGTAAACACGCTTTTTAAAAATATTTATTTAAATCAAAGGATATCAAAAGATAGTAAATAGATTGAGCATAACAATATATAGAAAAATAATCGCAGCTCAATATTATGCAATAAATAATATCAAGCAATTAACACATATGCATATTCATATATTCTCTCCATTTTTGTCATAATCAAAAAGCGATAACAAAGAGTCACGTAGAGAATATAAAATAATAAATATATGTCTTGCAAGAAACACAATTTCCAAAAATCAGCTTTTATAAAGTAAATCGAATATTAAAGATATGCAATATAGCTCACTTCGATCATATATATCAGCAAATACCCAATAAAAATCACGGATGCATTATAAAATTCACTTATCCTTTTTGTCATAACAAAATGATAATGTTAATGACAAAAGATAATAAGAGATGTACTAACCGGATTTTGTATAACTTAAATTCTGACACATTTACCTTCACTTTCCTTCCATAATAAGATCACGATCATGATTGATTCAAAAAGATTTTTCTATAACTGATCAAAGCTCCTCCTCAATTTGTTGCATTTTTGAGATGATCACAATTCATTTCCTTTCTCTTGGATTCGCTTGCTCCCCCTATCATCATGATAAGATTTGTGAATAGAAACAATTGTTGCTTGTGCACATTGAACAGAATATCTTTTCAATATTTTTTTTCTAACAACAATATCCGCAACGATCACTTGCATTTTGAAATTCGAGGCAAAATTTTATTTTCTTCAATCAAGCTCGTCTCAAATTCAACCTGCATTAACTTAACAAACTTTTTGCACAAATAATCTGTAATAATATCTACGTAATATATAATGTTCTTTCTTCAAGTAAATAAGTTGAATAGCATATATAAAATTATCAATTATTAAAATTCTGAACTACTCAACTTTCCGTATGACACATAAATGATTTCCTTAACAATTTGCAAAAATTTTGCACAAGGAATAGAATCTTTGAGTGTCTAAAAAATAGTATAGAATTTCCATGATTTTTAAATCTAGCTTTCCAAAATCCAAATTGAAGATTCTTTTGCGACCTGCAAATTCAGATAATAATCCTTGCAACACATAATGCCTTCATTTGATTTGCGGATCAAACTTGCTAGATATAAAATATCTTTTAAGAATATAGCAAGAATATCCATGAATATGCAGTAATATCTTTCGAGATCAAAGAGATTTTCTTGAACATAAATTTCAAATATGCATTTTGCAAAAGGAAAATAGATATTTCTGTCACGTGCCAAAATTACAATACCTTATATTTATAACAAAAGATATTCGCAATATAATAAATAATCATCCAAAATCATAATAAATGCATGTAGAAATTTGCAAGGCGGGATGAAAAAATTTCTCTTACCCAGGTATATGTTTCAAATATACCATTGATTTAAAAAAAAAATTATTACCAATCTTCGCCTGAGATTCTTTTCTTATTGCACCAAAATCTGCATAGATTTGCAATCATTTTTGCCTTATTGAATTTCCTGCAATCAACTCATTTCCTTTTTGGTATCCATCAATTTGGATCCTTCCATGACGTTAGAGCAAAATATAAAATCTCCATAAAAAAATATTCTTTCTTAATTCATCATAACAAAATATTCAAAGAAAGAATATTATGCACAATGATATTTTGAAAAATAAATTATCACTTAGTCATAGTATGATAAAAACAGAGAGAATAAAATCTTTGAATATCTAAGAATATCTTGCATCATCACGTAAAACAGATTTTCACTCTACAAAATATGACTAAATCTGAGAGTATAAAATTAGATAAAATAATTTGAATTATCTCAAATAATCACACGTATTAAATCAAATCTCAACTCACGAATTAAAAAACAAATCATACGATTCTTTCTTCAATAAAACAAAATATGATTATTATAAAATCTCAATCAACCAAGGATATATCGAATATCAAGTATAATGAGAAATTTTAAATTGTGTACTTAAACCAAATTGAGAATAAAAATATGTACATTCCTTACCAAACTCTCATTCTTCTCTTCCTTTATTTCCTGCGAAAATAACTCATCTTTTCTTTGATACCCATTTTTTCTTGGGTCCATGAGAGTTAGTAGAATATGTTGTTTTTACCCAATTTTTCTTAATAGGTCTCCAGACTTTAGGACATTCTTTCTCAAAGTATTTAGAATCTTCACAATTTGAACACTTGACGTCATTTCCACCAACAGGTTTTACAAAAACTTTTTGAAAATGATTTTTGTAAAAATCTTTTGTAGGTCTTTGTTTAATTCTTTCCTTTACCTTAGGAAAATCAATTAGAGAATCACTTTCCTTATTGAAACCAAGCCCCGACTTATTATAGTAAGGAACTTGTATAGAAAGGATATGCTCTAATGTTTTTGATCCATTTGAAAATCTTGTCGAAATATTTGAAAATTCTTTCTTTAAAGAATCATTTTCTTTGATAAGTAAATCTCGACTTTCTTTTATTTGTATAAAATCTTTTTGCAAAATTCAAACTTTTCTTTTTGAGAAAGATCCTGTTGCCTAAGATGTGAATTTTCATTTTTTAATTCGAAAATCCTTTTAAGAGAAGATTTGAGATTTAGGCAGAGCTCATTTATATACTTGAGAACTTTGATAGGAATTTTTAAATGACCTACCTCGATTTCCTCATCGAATTCTGAGTCTGTGTCCGAGTCAGGCTCAGATTCTGAATGCGCCATCAAGCATATATTCCTTGCTCATCATCTTCTTTCATTATTATTTTATGCTCATTCTGTTGGTATTGTCTTCTTCCACTGAATTTGCTTCCTTTTCTACTCAACTTTTTTAATTTCTTGATCATAAAAGCAAGTTCTTCGTCGTTCATGTCATTTTTTGAGTCTGTTTCATCAAAAACAGCGTTAGATACTAAAGCGATGGACTTCTTACCTTTATGATCTTCATCATTGAGTTGTTCCATTTCATAGGATTGAAGAGTGCCGATTAATTCATCAATGGAGAGAGGCATAATCCTCTGAATCTCTCTTATTGAGGTCTTTACATGGTTCCAATCTTTTGAGAGACCTCACAAGAGTTTGTTGACCTTCATTGGGGAAGAAATTGGATGATCTTGATACGCCAAACCGTTTACAATTTTTGTAAAACGATTGAACATATCTCAAATCGATTCTCCTTACTTCATCTTGAAGGATTCATATTGGCCAAGCAGGAAGCTTACTTTTACCTCTATTACACGATCGGTCCCTTCATATGTAACATGAAGTCTATCCCAAACTTCTTTGGCTGTTTCACATGAAGAGATTCTATTGTATTCAACAGGAGACAAAGCACAATATAAAGAATAAATAACTTTTGCATCAAGCGCTTCTCTTTTGGACATCTCCGTCTAAGACATAGGAGCGGGGGGTTTGGTTTCTTTGTCTTTGCCATTCTTATTTGATGTAGATGTAGCAATGGGATTGATTCCATTTTCCACAACATCCCATTGCAAGGGATCTCTGGATCTTAAGAATGCTTTCATTTTGTTCTTCCATATGTTGTATTTATTTCCATCAAAATATGGTGACCTTGTGTTACTTTGTCCCTCAATAAGTCCTAGTGCCAAGATACTAGCCATAAAAGATCTTTAGCTCAAAAGTAAAAACACTTTTATAAACCGAGCACTTGGCTCTAATACCAATTGAGAGTACTAGTATGAACACCTAGAGGGGGTGAATAGGTGTTTAAACTAAATCTTGACAAATATATGTGGAATAAAATAAACTTCGAGCAAAATAAAGGAGTTAAGGAAGAAAATAAGAACATAAGGTTTATAGTGGTTCGGCTTAATCCAAGTCTACGTCCACTCTCCCACGCTAACAACCTTCTTGGCTGGATTTCACTATGCAATCAATAAGAGATTACAACTTTGAGTGCAAACACTTAGTAGTATATCACACTATCTACTAAGTCACTCTTTTGGTATTTCTCTCACGATCACAAACGTTGGAGCTCACAAGAGACAAGTGTATGATCGAAGATCGCTTAAACTTTGAAATTATAAATTCTATACTCCGTCTCTTACTTGCTCATCGGTCTTTCATTTCCTTAAATATTCCTCCACTTCCAAACTAGCCGTTGGACAGTATCTTGAGGATTGTCTTCCAATATACCCATTGGACAGCTCTGTATCTAGAATATTTGGTAGCCGTTGAGTGACCAAGGTAGAATCCCAAATTGATTCCGATTGCCCATACAAACAGAATATTGGTTTCCATAAGTAAAGCTTCTTCGTATAGAAAGTTCTTGTCTTCAATATCCAATCGTCAATCAATTAGATTAAATCAATTAGATCAATCTTAATGTGGAATCCAAACCAGATCACTAGCCGTTATATGATTGGGCTTGCGTTACGTTCTGTCGAATCTGGATGTAAAGTCTGAGTGCAATAGACTTTACAGTCTTAGTCTGAGTGCAATAGATTTTACAATCTGGGTCTGAACATATTCTGCTTCTAAACAGATTTAGCTTTAAGGTCTGAATAAGTTCAGCTTCAACATAGAATCTGTCTTCTGGTTTTTCATTCACGTTCAGTCTGGAATTTGTTAAAGTGAGCAGACTTATGATATACAACAGACTTTGACACTAAAGTTTGGCAGTCTTCAGACTTTGACACAGAAGTTTGGAAATTTTCAGAATATACTTTGGACATATATTACGTTCAGTCTTCTGGCCGTCTTCAGACTTTGACAATATCCTCTATATGTTCTATCATCCGCATGGTCTTTTACTTAACCATTAAACATGTTAGTAGCCTTTGATTTATTTTATCATCTTCAAAACATCATAAGGGATTTTCCTAACAAATAGATCCTTGTGCATTAGGTAATTATGGCCCCCAACCTAAAATGAAGGATAGGCTTTCTTAGTGTTCTCGACACTTTCGTCGAAACTGAATCTTGGTGAAGTCCTACCTAGGACAGCTTCTTCATACTTAATTATTTGCATAAGACATAATCTTCCTTGTCATGCATCGTTATGAAAGTATATAGCCCGACAAAGGGGAAATATACATTGGTCAGATTTAATTTCGCTCGATAAATTAGAGTCAATTAGGGTGTATGATACACGTGTAGTAGGACGTTCCTTGAAATTATGACGATGTAACAAAATATTTACAACATGGGCACTATGGATTAAAGGAAAAAAAATATTTGCGATGATAATTCTCCACAAATACATATGAACTGCAATCCATATTAATTAGAAATTCTTGCCCAAAAAGAGGAAAAAATAATCCACATGTGATGTATCTTTTCTTAATTTAAAAGTATATAATGGAATCTTATTTCAAAATCTTAATTTTGCAAAGCGACAATTGAAAAAGTTTATATTTTACCTATTTGAAGCTAATTGATTAATTATTTTGAAGCTATCTGTTATTCTTTTCTAATTTTTCCAAGCATAAATCCATGCACCTTGAAACGCATTTTCATGAATATAATCGCCAGCTCAGACCAGTATGCTCTTGTTGATTTTTCTTCTTTCTCATTTTGGGTTGTGATCTTCTGCTCTGCATACGCTTTCTCTTGTTTTGCTTGACTTCTCAAGCCTTGGCAATGTAATGACAGCAGCCTGCGTCTTTGACACTCTCCATCAACGATGCAATCGAAGTTGGCAGGCAATAACAAATCCTGATTTGATGTATTGCCATGCCTGAGAAATTGTCGAGGAGACCGACTAGGTCGACTTGGCATTTACCTAAAACTTTACAGGTGGCCCTCAAGAAATTTCTGAAAATCAATTTCGGACTCCCAAAGTGCTTTTACTTAGCAATGATCGAATATCGGACCATATATGTGGCTTTACTCTAAGTTAAAAGAAGTAATTTGGTTTGAGGATTATGTTTTCTATTTTGCAGATTTAGACACCACAGATTTTGTTCTTCTTCTATATATATAGTTGGTTAGTTCTTGTCCTTTGAGATTTCAAATCGAAACCCAAACAGATCTTAATCAACAATTTCTTACTGGGTGAGTCGACCCACATGGGCCAAGTCAATTTGTCGATGGACTAGCACATTTGTTATATCCAATTGAAGTTCTGCCACACTACCCTTATTAAAAGATATGACATTCATTAATTCTATCTATTATGGGGTTTATTTATCAAAAAGAAACATTCTATTTATTTATGTGTACTATAATTGTTAGAGTACAAGGTAAGCTCTCAAATAGGCAACACAATATTGTTATTAAATTTCCCATCAAATACTTTTTTTATAACATGAAAAAACTCAAACTATGCATGATGTGACATATTTATCCTAAAATTTTTCTTTTTACATTAAAAACCCATAATTTGTACCTGTATGAGACATTAAACCATCATCAACATTCCTTTAGATGATATTCCAATCAAAACGATGTCATTTTTATTTTACTTAAGCCATATGGGCGCTCTATTAGCATCGTTTGCCTTTCGTTGTTCATGTAGGCAAATTCTTATCAACACTCACTAGTGAAACCTGAAGGAGGGTAATGTGCTACACATATACAAGTTTCACATTTTTGGTAACACAAAAAAATAGTTTATAGTAAATATGTTACAATGGGTATAATTTGGGTTTTTTGATGACTTTTTCCATGCTTTTAACTAGTTGCTTCTCTCTCTTTTTTAAGCTTTGCTGAACTTTTATCACGCGAAATTCTTAACAATCTTTTTGCAGCATATCAATGTAATACGGGATGTATGTAATTTTTCATAATATATTCAAAATTGGACAATTACTTTAAGTTTATTTAGAAAGAAAATATGTGAAGGCTCTAATGAAAAAGGTTGTAGATGCTTGTGGTGGTGAGAGTGGGAGCCCTAATTAATAAGTCAATAAGTTGGTACACAAACCATTGACAAATGGTCGTCTAATAACTTAGGCAGTTTAGGGTTTTCTAAAGGTCTATAAAGAAATTTAAGGATATCGTGGGAGAAATTTCTAAACTTATCAATAATTCTAGTTGTTCAACTAATGAAATTCGTTAAAAAAAACGAAGGGATTCTGTTCAACGATTGAGACATATGGAGCAATATTATGTTTTGGAATTGTCATTATAGAGTTTACTAAGTGAAAGAGCTAGTATGAGCACCTAAGGAGGGTGAATAGGTGCAAAGGCAAATTTTGCAAAATATAGTATAAAACTTTTCCTTTTAACTAGAGTCTGGTTGACAATAAACTTTGCAAAAGGAATCAGACTTTAACAATTAAATAGAGTTACGAACAAAGTAAAAGAGTTTAGGGAAGAGAATAAGAACACAAGATTTATAGTATTCGGCTTAATTCAAGCCCACGTCCACTCTCTCGCACTGACAGCCCACCGGCTGGATTTCACTATGAATCAAAAAGAGTCGTTATAGTATCATGTCATTGATTCCACAGTGTAGAAACTTTGCTACACTTCTTCAAGATCTCACAAGAATCTAAACTTTCTTTTGAATACAAATTTATGCACAACAATTGAATCGACAAAGAATAAGGAGCTTTAGACTTTGGAATTTTTCTATCTCGCACACACTCGAATAACTAGAGCATCCTCCTTATATACTCCTCAATGCCTTCATAACCGTTGGCACCTTCCAAAGGAATTCTTCCAATCTACCCGTTGGACAAAATCAATTAGAGAGATCTCGAGTTACTTAAAGAATGTGAAGATAGCCCACAAATCATGCTCGCCCATACAATCGGAATTTAAGTTTCCATAAGTACAACCTTTCAAGTATACTTCGCAAATCAACGGATCTGAATTACTCGAATTATTTCCAATACGAATAATAGATCTTTAGATGCTATCTCCAACAGTGAGATCTTTTCCAACCGTTAGAATCAAATCCTTAAAGAAATACTCGATTCTGGATAAGTCTTCTTCGACAGTCTAGAAACAGTCAATGAGGGTAGACTTTAAATCTTGAGTCTGGCGGTCTGGTGGCCTTCAGACTTTGACGAAAGAGTCTGCAAGTCTTCAGACTAGATTGATGGAAACGTTTTGTCAGCTTCAAAACAAATAAGGAAGTTTTCTACAATAATCTCCCCTTTTTTTATGATAACAAAACTTTCCTACAGATTTAAATACTTTTAACCTGCAAGACAATACTCAAGCAAAGATATCTCATAAAAGATAAATGGATTAGAATATAGATAGTATCAAATCTGCATCCACAGGAAATGAGTTAGTCCTATAAAAACAACTATCTTTGTCATGAGAATATCAACGATGCTTAAGATACCGTAAGCATTAAGTAATCAAAACACAGCAGTCTAAACCATCAAAACATAGTCCAAGCCAGTCACAACCAAACAAAAGTAAGGTCAAAGTAAAGTCAAACAAAAGTCAAATAAAAGTCAAATTTGCAAATATGATATGCACCAACATTCTCCCCATTTTTGTCAGCATTAAAAAGGTAGGGAAGAAATAGAGATTTGAATAAAATTAAGATTGCTTTGGAACGCGAACAAACTGGAAATCTCTCATCGACTTAACAGTCTCCTCCAGCTTTCTCAAGTCCTCCTTCAGTTTGTCTACTTCCTCACCCTTGGCAGTTGCTTGAATTTGAAGATTAAGGGCCTGAATTTGATTGTGTAAAGAAACTTAAGAGTCTTGACTGGCATTCCGCATATTCTGAACTTCGCATCCCAAGGCATAAATCTGGTCTCGCATCTCCAAAAGAACATCAAGCGACCTTCGAAAGTCTGCTGAGTTGTCAATTTGAGTGCTTGCTTCAGCATGGTTAGTTTGAGGAGTATTACCAGATGATGGCATGTTAGTATGAGCACCCAAATTTAGAGATGAAACCTCATGACCTTCTTCAGGAAATTGAGAGGCATATACTTCTGCTAGATCAGCAGGAAAACGACTAACGTCATCACTAGTAAAGGCAATTGAAGAAGTATCTCTTTTCTCAGCAGCTCCCCCTGTTTTAGTGCCTTCGGATGGAGAGAAGTACTTTTCATGCTCTGTTTCGTCTTCAGTGACATTATGCTCCTGTTCTCCTCTTTCCTCATTTTCTACAGTTCTTTCTTCCTCTGTTGCTTTCCTTATCACTTCCCTTTCTTCACTTCTCTGCTCTGTATCTTCTCTTCTCTGGCTTGATCTTCTCTCTCCTCTAACTTTGGAACAAAATGCTAAAGGTTTCTTAAGGCAAGAACGGAAATGGTAACATCTTCCTCATCATCTTCATCCTCCAAGATAAGTTGTCTCCTTTTCTTGGATGGAGCTGTCATCGGCTCCTTGCCTTTCCATTTTGCCGTCACAGAGTCTTGTCTAGTCTTGACAAGGGTTTTCTCCTTAAATTGCTCCAAAGCCTTGTTCAGCTCATTTAGACGCATTTTGGAAACTATCTTCAGTCCCACCACCATTTTGGGAGGCTAAATATGAAAATGTCTAAATAACTAAGTAACAAGAGCTTAATAAGGAAGTTGGCCCTTGTCCTTCACCATCGATCTATACATGTGAAACATGATAGTGTGTGGCAGAGATAACTTTTTGACAGCATTGATTGCATACATCAGCTTTGCTTCTGAATTTGAAATGTCAGTCTTTGAAGTCAATTTGGGTTTAAGACAGTTGATCACAATCTTGTGAAGCAAGACATTTGAGGCATTCATCCTCAAGTACGAAATTCGTCCTTCAACCATTCCATCCTGAACAAGCTCTACAATCGCATGACCAATAGACACGCTAATTGATTGGAACACCCATCTCTCTACTCCAATCACATTAGCTAGAGTGTCCATATCAACTACATAGTTCTGGTCTTTAACACTGAAAGAAAATCTATTCGCATCCAAAAAGCATAGATTAGAATAGAAATACGCAATAAGTTCTAGATGAGCCACTATTGTCTCAAAACAAAATCGTTCAAGTTAAAGTAAGGTGGATTTCTCTCGCAACTTCACATTCAGAGAATCAAGAAAATCAAAGTCCACACTTCTTGAGTTCATCACCCCTTGCTTCAGCAACTTAGAGTAAAGTCGCTTGTGTTCCTCAGAATGAAACAAATCTGTCCTTTTGCTTTGAATATTCGCCGCAACACCCATTCTAGGCTTAAAATGAGTGAACATCTTCTCATCATCATTTCCATCAGGTTGACTAAATCTTCCAACACGTTGATCTCTTGGGATATTCGCAAAGGCTCTTTCTGCCAAGCCCGCAGGAGCAACTCCCAAACATTCTATCATTCGCAAAAAGTGGGTTTCATTTTGATACCCTTTCTCTTTCAAAAAATTCATCAATAAAATTCAAGGGAGTGCCTCCCTCCTTCAAGGCAGAGTAGAGTTTAAAGGTAAAGATAGGCTTTTGAGTTCTTACAGGTTCTGCTTCTTCAATAATTTCTTCCTCCACTTGTTGATGAACATCCTGTGGTCTAACCCGAGGAGAATGACGCAGTTTAGAATGTTGTGAACTCTGCTACTGTCTTGGAGATTCTTCTTCCTCCGTAAGGTCAAAGTGCGTAGGACCCTCACACATATGATGTGGTCCCCTGCTTGCAATCCTTGAAGACTTTCTTTGGAAAGACATTCTCATAGTCTTTGAGAGATTCCAAACTCGATTCGCGAGAAAGATGAAAACTTTGAGGATTAAACTAGGGAGTAAAAGTAAGACGGTGATGTTCTGTGCTTCTAGGGTTTGCGAGTAAAACAGAAGAAGACAAACAGTATATAAAGCAATCGAAACGGGTATACAGATCGCCATCAAAGGAAAAATAGAAAATGCCTTTTCAAAAATAACTGCCTTTTGTAAAATAGATAACTCAAAAAAAGATAACTTCTTTTTCGAAAAAGAATGATTGCTATAAATACAAAATTTGGAAACATAACATCAATCAATTGCAGATTAATAGGCATTCGTACCTTTTCAAGATTTTATCCAAATGATAAGTTTCTAAGATCAAAATAACTTACAGTCGTGATTCTTGATCTTCTGAGTCTGAGTATCTTTAGACTTTTATCCTTGAGTCTGAACTTCTTCAAACTTTAATATATTAAGTCTGGAACGAATAGACTCAAATTGACTTTTCTCCAAAGGTTTTGTAAATATGTCCACCAACTGATTCTTTGAATCAATGAATTGAATCAAGACTTATCCATTTTGAACATGGTCTCTAATAAAGTGATGTCAAATTTCTATATGCTTTGCTTTTGAATGAAGAATTGGATTCTTAGTGAGATTAATCGCACTGGTGTTGTCACATTTGATCTCAGTACATGAGTCTTTGATTCCAAAGTCTCTTAACTGTTGTTTTATCTATAAGATTTGAGAACAACAGCTTCCAAGAGCCACATACTCTGCTTTTGCTGTTGAAAGAGTTATAGTACTTTGCTTCCTTGAAAACCAAGATATTGTCCTGTTACCAAGCAGTTGACAAGTGTCCAAGGTGCTCTTTCTATCAACTCTGCATCTTGCTAGATCTGCATATGAGTATTCAAGGAGAATGAAGTCTCCTTCTTTAGGATACCATAGACCTAACTTGGAGGTTGTTGCAACGCATTCGACAATGCGTTTTGCAGCACTTAGATGAAATTCTTTGGGATCTGATTGAAATCTAGCACAAATGCAAACACTAAACAAAATGTTAGGTCTAGAAGCAGTAAGATAAAGAAGTGAACCAACGATACTCCTGTACAACTTCTGGTCAACTTTCTTTCCTCCTTCATCTTTGTCCAGCTTCGAAGAACTCGACATTGGTATATCAATCTTTTTGCAATTCTCAAAACCGAACTTTTTAACAAGTTCTTTAGCATATTTTTCTTAGTGAATGAAGATCCCTTCCTTCAATTGTTTTACTTGTAGTCCGAGAAAGAATGATAGTTTACCCATCATGCTCATCTCAAATTCATCCTGCATAGACTTAGAGAATTTCTTGCACAGATTTTCGTTAGGTGATCCAAAAATAATGTCATCAACATAGACTTGAACAAGTAAGAAGTCTTTACTTTCTCTTTTGATAAACAAAGTAGTGTCTACTTTACTTTTAACAAAGCCATTTTGGATTAAGAACTTACTTAGCCTGTCGTACCAAGCTCAAGATGCTTGCTTTAAACCATATAATGCATTTTTCAGTTTGAATATAGAGTATGGTTTCCTTATAAACTTCTAACCTATTTTCCCAACACACATGGTGTGCATAATTCAAATTTTTGGTATGTTAGGTTGAGTAGTCCACGAACAAGCTTCTTTGCAGAGATCTTGGCTATTTGCTTCATGTTGATATGGCCAAGTTTTCGATGCCAAAGATTAACTTCTTCTTGAATTGAGATCAGACATTGAGATTTTTCTGGTTTGATGTCCAATAGATAGATGTTCTTATGTCTTCGCCCCGTGAAAGTCTAAGAGGAGTCTTTACTGGTTCCTGAACATAGTCCTTCTTGAAAGTTGATTTTGAAACCTGTGTCACACAGTTGGCTAATACTCAGCAAGTTATAGTTGAGTCATTCTACTAAGGAAACGTTGTTGATTTTGAGACTTCCAATCTTTACTGTTCCGCATCCGACAATTTTGCATTTGTTATTACTACCAAAAGAAACTTTTCCACCATTAACTTGCATAAACTTTATGAAACAACTTCAGTCTCCTATCATATGTCTTGAGCATCCACTATCCAAGTACCATTTAACCTTTTTCTTGATAGTGACCTGCATTTAAAAAAGAAACTCAAGCTTTCTTTGATATCCATACTTTCTTGAGTCTAAAGGAGTTAGTGCAATATACAGTCTTTGCCCAAACTTTCTTAATAGGTTTCCAAACCATAGGACATTCTTTCTCAAAATGTTCAGAGCTGTTGCATTTAGAACATTTAAGAGCACTACGGCCAATAGGTTTTACAAAAACTTTTTGAAAATGTTTTCTATAGAAATCTTTTGTAGGTCTTTGTTTGATCATTTCCTTTACTTTTGAAAAATCAATTAGAGGGATGGTTTCAGCAGTCATTCTCAAGCCTGATTTGTTAAAATAAGATCTTTGAACTGAAAGAATTTTTTCCAATTTCTCAGATCCTATAGAAAACCTTTTTGAAATGCTTGAAATTTCATTTTTCAAAAATGTATTTTCTTTTGAGAGAGAGTCTGCATTTTCTTTCAGAGTAATAAAACTTTTACTAAGTTTTTGAACTTTTCTTTCCAAACAATCTCATGTTGCTTCAGTGCAGAATTTTCCCTTTTTAGTTCAGAAATCCTTTTGAGAGAGGTTTTAAGATTAAAACACAGTTCATCAATATATTTAGAGACTTTAGTAAGAATTTTTAAATTACTTACTTCGATTTTGCTGTCTGAGTCTGAGTCTATCTCTGAGTCCAAATCTGATTCTAATTGTGCCATTAGACAAATATTGGCATAATCATCATCACTCTCTTCGCATTCAGTATAACTTCAAGTTTTTACTTTGAGAGCCTTTCTGTACTTCTCAGTTTTTCCTTTCTTTTTCTTCAGCAATGGACAGTTGGGTCTGATGTGTCAATTTTTATTGCATTCAAAACAAATTACATCATTATTGGATTCATCATCCTCAGCTGATTTATTTTGAATCTTTTGAGAACTTTGTTTCTTCCAATTGAATCTTCTTCCCTTTTTGTTCAGTTTTCTGAACCTTCTTATCATGAGAGCAAGCTCTTCATCATCCATATCGTCTTCAGAATCTGTAGCATTAGAATCATCATTAGATTTTAAAGCAATGGATTTTTTTACCTTTAGGATCTTCGTCTTCATTGTTTTGCTCCACTTCATAAGACTGAAGAGTGCTAACCAATTCGCCAACAGAGAGTGGCATGATCCTTTGTGTCTCCCTTATTGAGGTCTTTATGTGATTCCAATCTTTTGAAAGTCCACGCAGCAGTTTGTTAACTTTCATGGGTCCAGAGATTGGTTGACCTTAATATTCAAGACCATTCATGATTTCTACAAAATGACTAAACATGTCAGTGATAGTTTCTCCTGGTTTCATCTTGAAGGCTTCATATTGACCAAGCAGAATATTGATTTTGGTTTCTTTCACTCGATCGGTTCCTTCATAGGTCATATGCAACCTATCCCATACTTCTTTAGATATTTCACAAGAGGATATTATGTTATATTCAATAGCAGATAATGTACAATATAAGGAATAAATTGCTTTTGTATCAAGAGCTTGTCTTTTGGATATCTCTTCTTGTGTCATCACGCTAGCCTCAACAGCTTATTTTCCTCTTTTTGAGACTGTTGTAACTTTAGGAATAATTCCTTTGTTTACCACATCCCATTCCAGAGGATCTTTCGATCTTAGGAACGTCTTCATCTTGTTTTTCCATATGTTGTATTCATTTCCATCAAAATAAGGCAGTCTGGTGTTGTTTTGCCCTTCTACCAAACTTGGAGCCAACATACTAGCCATAGATCGTTAACTCTGAAGTAAAAACACTTCAATTCAAATGAGTATACAGGCTCTGATACCAATTGAAAGAGCTAGTATGAGCACCTAGAGGGGGTGAATAGGTGCAAAGGCAAATTTTGCAAAATATAGTATAAAACTTTTCCTTTTAACTAGAGTCTGGTTGATAATAGACTTTGCAGAAGGAATCAGACTTCAACAATTAAATAGATTTACGAACAAAGTAAAAGAGTTCAGGGAAGAGAATAAAAACACAAGGTTTATAGTGGTTCGGTTTAATCCAAGTCTACGTCCACTCTCCCACACTGACAGCCCACCGGCTGGATTTCACTATAAATCAAAAATAGTCGTTACAGTATCGCGTCTTTGATTCCATAGTGTAGAGATTTTACTACACTTCCTCACTGTCTCACAAGAATCTAAACTCTCTTTTGAGTACAAATTTACGCACAACAATTGAATCAACAAAGAATAAGGAGTTTCAGACTTTGGAATTTTTCTATCTCGCACACACTCAAATAACTAGAGCAGCCTCCTTATATACTCATCCATGCCTTCATAACCGTTGGCACCTGTCGCGACCTATTTTTTTGGGTGCACCACCTAAAACTAAGTTAATGAACTACTAAGCTTTTAAACTTAGCTCGGGTTCTCCCAAGTCCATACCAATTCGCGACTTAAGTTTAAATTTTTAAATACGCAAAAGGTTATTAACTAGGAGTCGCCACTAATCGATTTATGGTAGGTCGATTAGACACCTAAGTAAAATAACGGGAGTATTATTTTACTCCTACGAACCAGAGACTAAGGTTATGGAGACTTGGTTACACTAAAATTTTCTAATGCCCTTTCAGTACCATTTCTTTTATTTTCAAAAAAAATGTTTTTGCTGACGATATTTATCCATTTTTACCCTATGCCACTAACATGTAAGGACTGATCGTACAAGTGCACAATTAGGAAATGTAACACTTGATAATCAAAACAGTAAATAGATTGCAGAAAATTTTAAGAACCTGGCCAAGCATGTGTATCTCTGTCCGTCACAATGAGATTTCTGCAAGCTTTCACAAAGCCTACCAAAACCAATGAGAAAAGTCACGGTCAAAGCAAAGACCAATGCATTGCAGTGGACCCCGCAAGAGACGAGCAAAGGTGCTGTTTCAAATAAAGAAATGATTCGACCAAAATAAATAAATAAATGGAGAAATGCATTTGACCAAAAAAATGGATTAATGCACGCTTGTAGTAAAACTTTCTAGAGAAATTGAAATCGATGGAATGGAACAGAGCCCGATTAGGGACCAAACGATGACTTAGCAAGATCTCAACTGAAGTCGACACAGAGGCAAATCCGACACGGTGATGACTGAATTGGCATCGCTCGGGTTGTATAGGATGCCGAGGGTGCTAGCACTGGTGAGAGTGGACCACAGCAAACAAGGCAAGAAAGAGTGATTACAATTGATGGAGTCTTCTGGACGTGATGATGTGGCTGCGATGGCAACAACTACTAGACTTCGAGAAACGGGTTGCGATGACGGCAAGGCGCGACGGAGGTGGTGAATGCTAAGTGCCAAAAAAATGCAAAATGCGGCTGCCACGAAATTCACTTTCGCTCGATTTTCTTTTTGTGATCTTGTGGCCTCCATATTGCGATGACTTTTGTGGATATGCTGAGCATTGTCGAGAGGAGAGATTGTGAAAGTGCCAGCTGAACGTGACGGAGATGTGAATCCTCGAGAAGTCTTTTTCCAGAGCTTAATCTAGACAAGAAACGTAAACACAGATGGAATAGTTCGAATAGCCAAATAGAATAGCTCACAATCAAGCTAAATATGTTCAACTTAGCTTAATGATTTTAGCATTCATGAAACAAGACGCGCGCAGGATGTCGAGAGGATCTGAATCACTGCCGAGATCGTCGGAGCTGCTGCTGCAGCAGTTACTGGTTGCTTGCTGGGATGACAAAAAAATATATATATTGAGAATGTCTCTCTATTGCAAACTCAGTTCTCTTCATCCCCCTCTCTGCGGTGTCCCAAGTGTGGACTTGTGCATGAATTCTCGCAGAGTAAAAAAGAATGGCAATGAGATGTTGATGTAGATTAGGCGTGAAAGCCCACGGTGACCGAGAAATTGAACCTAGACAGCAAGTGAAAACACGAAAATAAATGAGTTAAAAAATTTAAATAGCGAAATGGAATTTCACGTGATCAAACTAAAAAATGCTTGACTTAGCTTTATGCTTGTCGTCAATATCCACAAAGCGAGATGAGCGCGGCACGTCGAGAGGACTGCCAACTCCATAATCCAATTCGGCGAATTCTTGGGATAGTGGACATGAGATGTTTGAGGGTGTGTCTCTCCTTCTCTCGAGACCTCCACGGACTGCTTCCCTCTCCTCTTTCACTTTTGACTTTTTTGTTCTTTTCTTTTCGATTTCCCCCAAAAACCGAAAAAGCCTCCCCCTATTTATAGAGAGAAAACCCTGGTTTGTTCTACCTACGAAGATTTGCATATATTGACCTAATTGCTAAGGATCATCCTTCGAAATGGAGAGATGTGCTCAACAAGAAAATAACCCCAAATTCTTTATGAAGATTTTTTAAGATAATTCACTCAACTTTTGATATGACTTTGTTATCCGAAAATCCTTCAAAATCTCATTTCTCCACAAAATATTTTTTAACAACCTTTTTTAAGAGATAAGTTAAATATTATTGTTACCCTAATAAAAAAATAAAAATAGTTAAAATTTAGGTGTCAACAGCACCTTCCAAAGAATGTGAAAATAGTCCACTAATCATGCTCACCCATACAATCGGAATTTAGGTTTCCATAAGTACAACCTTTCAAGTATACTTCGCAAATCAACGGATCCGAATTACTCGAATTATTTCCAATACGAATAATAGATCTTTAAATGCTATCTCCAGCCGTGAGATCTTCTCCAACCGTTAGAATCAAATCCTTAAAGAAATACTCAATTCTAGATAAGTCTTCTTCGACGGTCTAGAAACAGTCAATGAGGGCAGACTTTAAATCTTGAGTCTGGCCGTCTGGCGGTCTTCAGATTTTGACGAAAGAGTCTGCAAGTCTTCAGACTAGATTGATGAAAACGTTTTGTCAACTTCAAAACAAATAAGGAAGTTTTCTCCAACACTAAGGAGTCTCTTTCTTCGTAAAATACGAAGGGTCCATGTAACATCCTCAATTCTGACCCCATGAGGATCGACCATAAGGTCCTAAAAAGATTGATCATGGGCCATTGTCAACGGATCGATCAGTTCAATCGGCAAGGAATCACGGATCAGTCAGGGATCGATCGAACGACCGGTCACGAATTGGTTGAGACATTAGCCGTGAATTTCTACTGACCATACCAACAGGATAGGATTACCAGCTCATAAGATAACTTTTTGATCATGAGAATTGGTCATAGGATGATTTTGGATCAGCAGATGGTCATGGTTCGATCCGACCGGTCGTAGTTTCTGGTCACAGGTGATTCCGCCCAATTATGCACCGATGCACGAACGATTTGAATTGAGCAAATGCAACCGTCTTCCAACCAAAATTGCATCATTCCCTATTTAATTCTTAGTGATCAAAACGGAATCTTGAATTGATGATGTCCGATCGTGGATTGGTAATGCACCGACCATGAACCCTACTGGTAAATTAGGTGCCGACCGGAATGAGCCCAAGGATAGATCCGGCTATTCCATCACTTATTCTAAGGTCCATGAGGGTCTTAGCTTAGTGTTAGGCCATGGGTAGCCTTAGGATTGGTCTCGAACCAATCAAAGGACAACCAACCCTTTAAGTCGACCGACCGTCCAAATGAATGGTTTGGGCAAATATGGGGCGTGATAGCCGAATCTCGGGTGTACGTGATTCGATTTTTTGAGGTGTACCTAATGATCCATTCTCCGACCCCAAAACCAATTTGGATGATAGAATTCTCTAGAGCGCCTTCTTGATGAAGAAAATGACAAAATAGAAGAAAATTCTAGAACTCCCTCATTTAATGAGAATGATGACTCACCACTTTGGATAGATATTCCTAGATTTGATAATAATTACCAAAGATTCGCCTTGGGAATTAAGTAAGGGACTCTTGGACAAATGGACCTATTAAGAGAAGACATATACGAGATTCTAGAATGCCTTATTAAATGCAAGGATGAGTCATCCCGTCTAGGTGTCCATCTGAAGATTTGGTAATGATGGCTAGAGATTTGCCTTGGAGAAGAAGTTTGTGACTCATAAGTTTAGGTGTCCATGAAAGGTATGATTATCATTACCATAAGATTTTCCTTAGGGAACAAGTAGGCCAAGTCATGATGGCATTGTATAAATGGTTCAACATGAATGAAACAAGTAAGCTTCCAATAATTACATTAGGCCATTAGGTGTGCCACCTTTTAAAATAGGCTTGCCACCTAAGTATTCTAGTGGGACACTTGGAAACTTAAGATTGGACCGCTTGGCTTAGTAATGATGGCACCAAGGGGCTATAGATAGGATGAGCCCTCTTCATTTCTTTACCTTGCCTCTCATTTCCTCTCCTCCTTCTCCTTGGACCACCCCTCCTCCTTCTCCTTTCTCTCGGCCGTGTGCCACTAACCTTTCAAGTTATTCAAGTTAGTTCTCGAGGTTTGCCAAGGTAAGTAAGATTCATATGTCTCCTCTAGAATGGTAGTTTCTATTATCGAGTCTAGTTAGGTGCTCACCGTCAAGCCATGGATAGGATGTTGGATCTTTTGTATGGTTTTGCTCATGTTTGTACTTGAGTTGTTCATGCTCAGAATGAGGCTAAGGTTCGTTCGGGTTGAGTTCCTCGCAAGACAAAGTCACCCAAACCATAAAGCATTGGTTTTGGCATAAATAGGACTTTGATGGATGGATACGTGGACGGCAATTTTGTAATTAGAATGTGGCTATTACATGTACACAATGAAACCTCATAATACGTAGATAAACCTCTATTTTTTGCTAAGTAGTTTATTATATTGGGTTCACATCTCTCTCCAATTATTCATTTAAATACTTGCACTTACTATACTCATTAATCTATCATTCCCCTGTTTGATATGTGTCTATATGAGAGAACATAATTTGAGCAAGCAAATAAAAAATTGAAGAGAAACAAATCTATCTTTGTAATTTACTAGTAGGTAACCACGAGCATTGCACGTGAAAATTATGTTTTTCATATATAATGACTATTTAGTCAATATAAATTAGAAACACAAAATTTAAATGAATAGTAATATGAGAAGTTGCAACTCTTGTATGGAGGGAAAAGTGTTGGAAAAGTCATAAATCTTTTGTATTTGTGCTAATTTAGTTATAAACATTTTTTAATGTCAATTTAGTCATAAATTTTTTGATTTGGTACCAATTTAGTCATAATTTTTTTTTTTATGCCAATTCATTCATTCCAACAAATTTTGGCATGATATTGTCAATGTGGACGTTGATCAGCTGACATGGCATAGCCGACATTAACGTTAACGTGGATAACTTTTAATAATATTTTAATATTTTTTTGAATTATTTTTTTCTTTTTTTCTTTTTTTTTTTTTCTTCTTTTTTTTCTTCCCCTTTTCTCCTTCCCCCAGCTGGTCACTGGCTGGGCAACCAATTAGAGGCGAGGGCTAATGAGGTCAAGGTCGACCTCACTAGCCTCTGGTGAGGCTCGGGCCCTCACCAACAACAGCGAGGGTGGCCTCAGGTTGGCCAAGCGAGGCAACACAAGGCCCAATATCACCAAATCTAGCAAGGTTGCTCTTGGGAGGGCCCTCACTTGTGGCTTGGCGAGGCCTAACCCTCGCTAGATCTAGGGAGGGTGAGCCTTGCCCTCATAGTCACTAGCCAGGACTCGAGGCTTGCTAGAGGCTGGTGAGGCTAACCTCGACCTCGCCTATGACATTCAAGAACGTCACCCGACACATATTTCTCATATTATTACTTTCTTTTAACATGCGGAAGCAAAAATAAACTTTTACGAATATTCTTTTAACGATTAAAGCCTCACAACTATAATGGACATACTTGTACTTTTTTTATTTATACCACATTAAGTTCATAACTTCATTACATTTCGAGCAAAAGACAGAAGTCTGAGTAGGAGTAGAGAGATTTATCTGCAGACTATACTATACTTTCAAAAGTCTATCTATATAAATGTTCCAAACTAAGTCACGGGTCGATAACTTATCCGTTTGCTATGCGTCCATCATCTAGACCAAAGCTACTCAACAGACCGACTAACTCTCCATCAAGATTCTGGTACCAAGCAATGAATCGAAAAGGAACCCACTCTGCGAAGCTCCTATATCAACCCATATTGTAGAACTGCACTTGGTATATATTATTTTAGACTCCGGTTCAAGCATGCTTTCATAAAAAGCTTCATTACACACAGGAACTCCATAATGCAAGGGTTGAGGGGTGTCCATCCTACACATCTGAAAAATAAGAAAGATGAGCCGAAACCTAGTAAATGAAATCTCTAGTTTTAAGTTAGAAAAATCATCTTACCACTTCACCCGGTATACACAAAATGAAAGCACAATCATCCAATAAGTATGATACAAACATAAACAGACTTTAGCTTTCATGTTCATCTACCACAGAAATTGTTAACCAACAGACCATGCATCCAGACTTATGCATGTGAACACCATGTTTCACACAATGATTTCGTGCTACACATAACAATACATTTTATTCATCAATGCTTCATCCTCCCGAACACTCCCGAGGCATCCCGACACACGGGCCATCTCAACTTCGAGACAACTTGCAAACTTCCACCACAGGGCATCCCAACCACAAGGACATCTCGACTCCTGAGGCATCCTAACACACAGGGCATCCTGCAAACTTCCACCATGGGGAATCGTCACTCACCGCTATATGGGTGACGGATTCACATTAATCTCATTCATGCCATGATATATGCATACTCACAAGCATAACACACATATTTCAACTCAATTTAATGCATTAACCAAATAAGCGCGTATCTAATAACATGTAATCATATTCTGGTTGTGAAAGTATGAACATTTAATGAGTACATTCTGAGTCTAGACAATGAGAAGGTTTTGGGCATCAATAATCGAGTAAATCAAATGGGTATGTTCTAATCTAAACATTGAGCAAGTTCTGAACATTAAAATTTGCTAAATCAAATGGGTATATTCTAAGTCTAGGCAAACTAGTACATTCTAGTCATAAAGTCTGAACAATTAAAAGAGCAGATTTCTAGCTTGATAATAGCTCATTGAATAAAAGAACATATCCAACAATGAATAGACTTACAAATGGGCAGATTTAGCAATGGACAGAATCAACAGATGAGTGGATTCAATGAGAATTAGATTCAAATTCAATAAAATCTGTCTGAACCAATAAATAGACTATTCAATGAACAAATTCACAAGTTGGCAGATTCAGCAAGTGAACAGACTCACCAATGAACAGATTCGAGCAGACTCAAAAATTGATAGATTCTTAAGAAATTCCAGCAAAAACAAGTGAAATAAATAAATTCTAACTAGTAGAATTCCAGCAAAACGAAGCAGAACAAATATGCAATGGGTCATCGAGATGACTACGGTAGAATGATCCAATTCTAATTACTCATAATGAAGCAAAAAGAAGCAGAACGAATATACAATAGGTTACCAAGACAAATATGGTAGAATGGCCAAATTCTAACTATCCATAATGAGGCAGAAAGAAGCGGAATGAACATGCAATAATTCACCAAAACAAAGATGGCAAAATGGCCAGATTCTAACTACTTAGAATGAGGCAGAAAGAAGCAGAACGAACATGAAATAAGTCATTAAAACAAAGATAGCATAATCGCCAAATTCTAACTATCTAGAATGAAGTAAAAAGAAGCAGAACGAACATGAAATAAGTCATCAAGACAAAGATGGAAGAATCATCAGATTCTAACTACCCAAAATGAGGCAAAAAGAGATAGAATGAACATACAATAGATTATCAAGACAAATACAGCGTAATGACCAAATTCTAACTACCCAGAATGAGGCAGAAAGAAGTAGAACGAACATGCAATGAATTATTAAGACAAATATAGTAAAATGAGCACATTCTGACTACCCTGAATCACACAGAACGAACCAGAACGAATCAAAGCAAAGTAGAACGAACTTACAACAAATTATCAAGCCACTTAACAACCACCATACCCACATCAAGACTTCACCTCTCACCCAACCAACCAAGATAGAAGTAACTAAGTAGATTTAAGCTAACTTAGCACTAGAAATTTCACTTACCTCGAACAAACACAAGCGGCAAATCACTAATTGCCTTCACTACCCTAGTCGCTCTTGAATATGATCCTTTGCTCTCTAAATTATTGGATTGAAAAGTGGAAAATAACACGGGCAGCTTCTATTTGAGTTTTGGAGGAACGAAAATGGATTCTTTTGGCAAGGTAAAATGAGTTCTGTTAAAATAAAACAAGATAAATTGATTTTCCCTCATTGCTAGGTGTAAAATTGTATGTAAGTCTTCAGCTTGATGTGGCACAAATGCAAAGCAAGCCCTTGCACTTGTCCAAGGAGAATGCAAGGTAAAAATGAGTCATCTTAAATTAATCATTACTTAGTTTAAATGTAAAAGAAATTAACCACAAAAATATTATGTTATAAGAACATATGGCCATGAAATACATAATATAAAGACAAGTGGCTTCTAAATTTTTTTATTAATTAAACTTGCAAATGAAATGTAGTAGGCAGAACGAAATCATCCTCTTCTTGCATAATTAACACAAATTATTCACTATTATTATTAATTGACAAAACTTACACAATTAATAACAACCATTAACTAATAAGATGACAGTAATTTAATTAATACTATTCTATTATTAACACACACATAATTCGATTCATACGTCGAACCTGAAATGACTTACGTTCACAAAAATTACCAGCCGCGTCCCACGAAATCTAAGTATCATTATCATAACACAAATTTCCAAATATTACATAATTATAATTACGGAAATTTCATATGTCACATTGCCGACCCTTGCCTCTGGCCGATCACCCAACCGGGCTGGGTGACCAATTGGAGGAAGGAGGAGGGGAAGAAAAAAAATAAAAGAAAAGGCGAAGGAAAAATAAATTAAATTAAATTAAATTAAATTAATAATTTAAAAAATATTAAAATATTATTAAAAGTTATCCCGTCAACACCTGGTCTTGCCATGTTAGCTTATCGGCATCCACATAAGTGATATTCGGTCAAAATTAGTCCGAAAGAATAAAGATTGAGAACTAAATTGGCATAAATGCAAAAAAATTATGGCTCTTATGTATGAATGAATGTATTGTTTCACTAATAGCTATTGCTCTTAACAAAACGACACAACTACATTAATTAACTTTGAGGCATTAACTTGTAACAACAAAAGAACAATGTGTAGGCCTAAAAATAATAAATTGATCTCGAACATTGGATGTCATAGTTATTGCATATATATGAAAGTTAAATGTAAACATAAAATAAGACTGGAACGCCTAGAACTTTTTTAATGTTTAGAAACCAATCCTTATTTTAGGCTTATATTAAATTTTTATTTGAGCAGAAATAATAGGTATTCTTTTGCCACATTCCTATTATACGTCTATGTGCTCTTCATTAATGAAAAAAAGATTCTACATGAAAACATATGTTGTACGCGTCTGGTACTTGTTTAATTCTATCGATATTGTAGAGGTGAAATAATAAATGAGTTTTTTAATTGATCAAGCAGAATATTATAATATCAAGCACGTGTTAAGGCAATTATTTTATTTAAATTACATTTATCAAATTAGTAAAATATTGAATGCAACACTATTTTTTTCTATCTTCATCACATAAACAAAAAAATTTCTCTATCAATCATTGTACAAATTCCAATTCAGTTTTAAACTTTCAAATTTTGTCAATATAATTATAAATTTTGACATAAAATTTCAATGTGATCCATCTAGCTAATTTTAGCCTGAAAATGTTGGTGTGCACATCATTTTATTGCCGATCATCTTGTAGGGCATGACGAGGTTTAAATTTATGCAAGACTAGGTTGATTTGGTTATTTTTCTTTTCTTTTCTTCAATACTGTCGATCTTCCTCTTCCTTCTTTTCTTCAATTGTTCATCTCCCCGACCTTGATCCAGATCCAGAGTTTGAGCCTTTTTTTGGCGATCATCTCGGCTGCGACGGCGTTGAACCTGGAGCCTGCACAACTCCGAAGTCACCAAGGATTTGTCTTTGAACGTGTTGATTGACTCCGATTTGACTTTCCCAGAGAGCGAGGTGAACAATGCGGCGGAGGGATTAGGGTCTGGGCACACGAAGTGCGCGCAAGGTCTGGAAGGAAGACGACTGGGATCTCAAAGGGTCCCGAGGCGGCGGCATGGCCGGCCTAATCCGACTTCGGAGCTCCGTTGAAGAGGCGGTGCAACGCGAGGTTGTTGCTCGACAACTTCGAAAAATCCGATCCCGAAGCCTAGGACGCCGAGTCTTCCAGGCAGGCAATGGCAGCTTGCTCGTGGGGCTCGGTGAGCGGCGAAGATGAACTCCGGCTTGGACACTGAAGACTGGAGGACAGAACTGAAGGAGGATGCTCGAAGTTCATCGAAAAACGGGGGCCATTTTGTTCAAAATCGTGCACCTTAGGAATAGAAAAAGGCAATTCCTGTTCATCAGACGTCGGATTTGATAAGCAAATTTACTCCTGAAATAGCTACATACGAAGCCTCACAACTTCTAATTCGCCTGCAATCAGCGAGGGTCACTGACTCTAGCCATCCCCACCTTGACTTCTTGGTGATTGCGGGGCGGTGACAGTGAGAGCTGTGCAAGCCGTCGCCGCCTGGTTCTTTCTCCTCCTTTTTAAAAGAGAATTAATTTAGGGAAAAAAGTCACCCAAAAAAAAAAAAAAATAAGAAACTTAAACTCTATCATTGTGACATTATTATCATGAACTTTTATATGTTCATTATCACACATTTACCTAATCTCAAACTTGCATCTATATTACACAAACCTTTATTTTGATTTCACTTAAATCATATGTCGTATCAACACTATTTGTTTTCCAGCGTCCATATATGAAATTTCTTTATAGTTTCCATTGACTAAATTTTGACGGAAGATAAATGTATCATATAAGTATAAGTTTAGAATTTTTAGTGTCACAATAGGTATAATTTGAAAGGTTTTTTGTGACTTTTGCCCTTAATTTAAATAATTTTTTATTCAAAATCAAATTTAGACAAAAACAATGTTGCTTTAAGTTTATATTTCATGATTTGATCATATCATCACCACGTAAAATATAAAAAATATTGATTAAAAAAAAAAATCATGCCCACATTTTTCATCAGTCAAATTAGACCAAATTAATTGAAGAATTCAATTGCGCCGATTCAACAAGTTTTAGAATAACACTTTATAAATTTTTAACACTCAATTATATTTTCATAACAAGTTATAGGACTTTTAATACACTTACTTCATGCTCATTTGACAGGGAGACTGCGTCGAAAGAACCACAAATCACCAGAGAGTTGCTGCATTAAACCCAACATGTGGATCTATACAAGTATTCTTTACACTTGACTAATCTTCTGAGCATCCAAATGAACATCCAACGTGACAGAGACGAGTAGAAAATGTAGCGACTCCACCACAAAATTGTGAAGCCATTTTGGGACCGCGGAACGTCTCTTTTACTGTGTGATATGCAACATCAGAGATCCCTCCAAGCATGAAGAGAAGAGCCTGCAATGTAGCTCCAAGGGGATTTCCTCTCGGCACATGGAACAGTTGAATGCTCGGCTTATGATTCAGCAAACCATCAATGAGCTAATATGAACAGCGATGAGACATTCGATTTGGAGACGAAGCTACAGTAACATTTAGCGTGTTGCATTGCTGTTGTTAAGTACTCTGTGCAGATGGAAAGCTTCCCCCTGATCTCCATTCAACGACCTTCTCTCCAAGCAACAAGCAGTCAGCTGCCTCAGCAACCTCTCCAGGTAGGAGTGCAGGCAACCCTGAAATTCTTTTGCGTTGGGATTTGTTGCCAAGATCATTGCATTAACCGTGTCGGCTACCACCTCACGCTGTGACTCCTCAAGTAGATACCCAGCAAATGACTCCTTTGGATGTTCAAATGCCAATAAAGATACACAATCCTAGAGAAGAGAGGAAGGAATTATATTTTCGTCATCAAAGACATTGTCTTTAAAAAGAAAACTGGTTCATTTTCTTCAACCTCCACATGATATGAGGAGAAAAGACGAGCATGACTAATTGAATGGAATACCATGAAAGTTCCATTAATAATGACGCCCTCAAAGCGAAGTTATAGTATTGGGTAAAAAGATGACTACTGGAAACTAAGGAAGAAGACTACAAATCTTTCTCCCTTCATTTGCCAAGGTCATGTTGTCTGTACATTTTGTTCCCATGCTCCTATACTTCACAAAAGGAGGAAAAAGAAAAGTAGAGAGTACCACTCCATCCCTCCCTCCCTCAAAAGCCCCAACAATTGACGGCTTCCATACTTCCATTCAATGTTGCATTCTTTTTTCAGTTCATAACTTTAGGACTTACATTAACAAGGCCCAAACAGAACAGGCAAAGTAGAAGTTCCTTAAATAAGGGTGTAACATGAGTGCTGAGGTTCGTGGTGCAGAAACAATGTTGAAGTTTAAATTGCCCTATTGCACATATTTCCCTGTTTAGGACAACCTGCTATCCCACAAATAGTTGTCTATGTTATGTTGCTGAGACCTTTAAAAGAGTTTTCAGTATTGCACCAATCTCACCAGTGCAAAAAAACTAAAACAGGAAATAAAACCATAACGTAGAATGTGTTTACTACCTGTACTAGATCCTCAAAGTCAGCCATCTCAAAAAACCTTGATAACTCAACTCTTCCATATTTGATAGCCTCCTCCAGTGCCCCAACCTGGATGACGATATATAAATCATGCAAAAAGGGGATCAGTAAAACCACGCGATATTATTAAAAGGCCATGAAAAATAGACCTGCAATTAACATGAATCAATAACACACAAACATAAGACCACCTGAAGAACCTCATGACAAAACCCAGACTTGACATGATTCAACAAACTTTGGGATGCTAATTCATCCTCACAGCTTCAAAAACATTGTGCCAAGACAATATAGGTCAATAGGAAACCAACAACTTGATCAATAAATATCTCCAATCTTAAGCTAATTGCCTCTAGCTCTTAACTTAGGCAACAAGGCAACAAGACAATCCCATTCACCTGCTCAACAAGTGGACAAAGATGGATCACCATAACTCAAATCTGATCTCTTCAACATGAAACTTTTAATGAGACAATATTTCAGTAGAATGGATTTTCATGAATAAAGTGTTCAATAAAGTATTTTCATGTTTTCTAGTAACTCAAAGATTTGTCATTAATATAACTGATTAGCATATTGGAACAGAATGCAAGGCCCATGCAGATAATTTTGATTAAGTTTCATTAAAAAAAGTCAGTTCTTAGTTCGGTAAAAATCATAATCTACAATCAAATGCAACAAAACAATTCATTAAACTGGTCAAGATATAGTAAAATTCATTTACATTAAAAAAGGGACCAAAATAAGTATTAATTCACAACTAAACTAGTTGAATGTATTACACAGTTCACCTTCAAATTCTTACCAGTTGAAGCCCCCACAGAACTCGTTTCTTAATGGCACAACTTGAGTAGACAAAATTCTAACATGAACATACATGTAAAAGGAACGAACTCATTTTCTTGCTCAAGTTGTCCTCATGTTTGACCCAAACTTACAGTGGTTAGGATCAATTACACCTTTATAATATTGAAGAAAACTATGACAAGCACGATTTTTTTTAAGACTGATAAGTTCACATGTTGCCGGTTGCAAATACACGTTCATTACTCAACTCATGATTCATTTACGCCTAATCACCAAACAATATTCACAACAGTATTACTAGCTATATCATTCATTTAAGAGGAACAAGAACAAGACCAGGAAAAAGAATGCGCACAAGAAATTTCACTTCCAGTATTCAAAGCAAATGCACCGTGGAGAAACATGAGTTCAGTCCACAGTGCCACTACAAAACCATTCAAAGGATAGTCTCAAGAACCAAAAGTTGACGATGACTGGAAAAAAAAGCTACATGTTCATCAGACCGTTTTTTCTTCCTACCATTATAACACAGCAATCTAAATACACTAGACTATGCAAGCAATCAAAATGTAAGACGGAATTACCCGAACTAGTTCAATGAACTTTTGGCAATGGAGGAGAAAGCAAGTAGCTGATTTTTCATCCTGCAGTACAAGATAATCAAGACTGAGACATCACGCACTAAACTAGAGTAATCTTCCGTTGTATCATTGAAACACTTATATAAGTCGAATGCTAAGTTTATAAATACAGCAGAAGAGAGATGACACCACCCTGTGCAAAATTTGGAAATTTATTAATTCAGGACCAGAACACATCTCATAGACACCTTTTGTATAGGTGAAGATACAAAATCTGGGAACTGAGTACACTAAGAAAGAGATAAAATAGCCTAAAACAGCCTAAAAGGATAAAAGAATATGTTTGCTCGGCAAAATTGCCAAAGCTCGGATTAATAGATAGCAAATAGTTGGGAATCATGAACCTCCAGAGAAAACGAACATTAAGTACCCTAGTTAAGACATTTCTTGACTAACTCAATGCAGTTGACCCATACTTCACAATTACAGCAAATTAAGATGCAAACAAGGTTCATGCCCAGAGTTGGCTTACAATAACACTCAAAATGACTTTGTTCATAGGTAAAAACAACGTCATGACGAGCCTTCAATACCTGAACAACTTGTGGATAACAGTCACGGAGTTTACTGAATGCTGCATCGATTTCCCCATTTCGAATCAGCTTCATCAACAAATAAATCAGGTCATTTGGCTTGACTAAGTTTCATGAGACATGCGTCATGCTACAGGACAAAAACCTCAAAAGTATCTTCTATTTCTAAGGCAAGTTAACAAAATTCCAAACTTTTTTGACTAAAATCTCAGCTCACAAAATTTAATTCTTTGTGCCAAAACGAGCTTCAATTATGCAAACCCTTGCGCTGCAGCTACAAACCTACTAACTCAGAGAACACTTTGATTCAAGAATTTCTTTGGGAGAGTAGAAAGGTTGTCCTAAAACAAAAGAAGATACTTAAAAATAAAATTTAAACAAACAGATTAAAGTATTGGAGCTCTGGCTTGAAAACCAACTGATATGTTTGGAATGTCAAGTCACACTCTCAGGAGTCTCGCCCAGTAAAAGCATAAATTCTCAACTCCTAACCATTGTGCTCTCTCTCTGCTGGCCCTAGACTAATGCATCATGCACACAAGGTCTTTATATCATAATCTCAAAAGAGAGGGCAAGCAGACATGTCAAATTGTACCAACTCACCTACTTGAGCAATAAAGAGCTGTGCATAAGAGTAAGACCTCAACAAGATACTACCTGACAGATCGAGGAAGAGAGAGAAGAAAGAAAAAGAAAAAACCTTGACCTACCGCAAAAAAATAAGGGAAAGCAGACTGCTCTATGCTGACCTATTTGAGAGCATATTAGAGCTGCACCCCTTTGCAATAATTCACTGAAACAGAACTAAACATGCTTGCAGAACCCAAAATAAATTAACAAAACAATATAAAAACAAGATTATTTTCCAACCTGACGTAGAGTCTTCCTCTGGTTCAAGGCATAGAGAATCTCCTGTTCATCAAAGCCGTTTTCTTGATCTAAAGAAATTGGAGGAATAGTGCTTTTACTAGCCATGTCGAATGAACGTAGCGTATCTTCGTACCCGTAATGTAGCAAGTATGAACGAACAATCCTGATAATCCAAATGGTGAACTTTATGTAACATTGGAAGATAAGATGATTTGATAGAACCATAAGGTAAGAAAAACATTTATCGTTTCCTCTTTCTTTTCTCACGAAGGAAAATTTCGTGTGACGGAATGTGGGCTATATTTGGCAGCATAAAAGATGCATGCAAGTCTAAAAAGCATAAGGTATGCAAAAACACCCCGTTTAGATCACACAAGTGGAGAGCTATCCATGACGATACCACATATATCTCTATCTACAACAAACTATCCAATTCATTCCATAAGAGGCTGAATACCAATTGACAAGTAAAGGCCCCTACATAGACATCTGTTTTCACCCTTTCCATAAGAAGTATCTAATCCTTTATGCAAAGTGAGGAAATGTAGGGCCCGTTTGGTTCGGCTTTAGGGAATTGCCCTTGGGAGAATGCAAATACTTTTGAGGTAAAGGGGTTTTCCGAAATACTAAACTGTTTGGTAACCTATAACTAAAAAATGCTTTAGGGAAATGCAAGACTGTTTGGTAAACATATATTTGAAAAGCCCTTTAATGTAACTAAATTAAGTTTTTTAGTTTTAGTATTTTTAAAATTGCAAAAAAGAAACAATGACTATATAACTTTTTATATTTTCATGTTGAGAGTAATGTAAAAGATATATATTAGTAAATTTTTTTAAAATTATATTAAAAGAATTTGATTATAGATTAGATGCAAAGCTCAACTTTTGGCCTAGGGTTCTTTTAGGTTTGTTTTCAACTTTGAATAATTTTTTTTAATTATTGTAGTATTAATCATTTTCGTTAATTAATGATCATTCTAGTATATTGATAAAAAGTTGGGCTATTGATTATCAAAAGATAAAAATGACAAAAAAAAAGGTGAACCCAACATTTGCAAAGGGTTTTTATTATTTAAAAAAAAAAAAAAAAATCCGATAAAATTTCGTCGCCAATCAAGGGCGGTTGGGGTGTGGGGAAGATAATTGGTTTAAAAGAAGAAGAAGAAGTCAACGGATGAATAGTAGAGATGGACTTGCATTTCCGAAATGCTGAAAGCCCAAAGCAAATCCCCTCCTGTTTTGGGCTTTCAGCATTTTAAAGGCCAGCATTTGGCCAAGGACACTTCCAAATGCTGAACCAAACACCTAAATTTTTTCTCAAGGGGCTTTCGGGATTGAAAGCCCTTTGGAAATGCTGAACCAAACGAGGCCGTAGTTTATTTCAATGGACATAACGAGCACAGTTTACAATCCCAGAACAACAGTCATCATGAAGCAACCAGCTGAACAAGCAGTCAGTCCATTCGTTTACAAGAATTACTATCAACTAATAATTAATTCAACACCGTGGATAATGGCTGCAATGTAAATGGTTATTCCATAGGCCAACTATTCAAAAGCCATTCTTTCACCTAGCAAATAACATAAGTGCATAAACATGCATATAGTATTGTTTTTCAAGAAGGAATTGAAACCAGCCATAGACTCACCCATAGCTGATGTTCGGTGGCAAGGATATTTTTTCTATCGTTGCTTGTTGCCTCAGTCTTTCTTGAGCTTCATATGCCTATAGTTATAACAGAAGCAGACGTGAAAAGACAATCAAGGAAAAAGTAATCTTTGGCAAGGAAGATCATCATTTGTCATTGCACTGACTTGGATTCTTTGCCCAAAAGAAAAAAAAATTAATGCTTAAAATACTTCTTATGATAATTACATTATTGAAGTCTTTTGACTTATTTCACATGAAATCACAGAATATAAATCTAATCTTGTTAGATAATCCCTCCTAATAAGCACGAAGTAAAATCTATTATCAGGAAAGCAGCCTTTAAATAAAAGTTTAGGTAAAAATGGCTTTGATCTTGTATCATATGAACTGTCCAAGCCAGCAGTCCTTAGAATAACAACAACACAGGACTTAGCAAACCCAGTTAAACAGGACAGGATTTTTCAAAGATAATTCTAAGCAAAAAAGCAGACTAGGTATGTTATGTTTAATGATTACTACATAAAGTGAGCAATGCCAATAAATTTGGACAATATAGAAAGAACAATACGATCCAAGAAGAAGCATACGTGCCTTGATATCGAAGGCAAATGGTTCTTGCCCAAAATTAACAGCAATCCTGCCCAACAAATAAAACAGGACTAAGCAATCAAAAGGAAATCAACCTGCTCCAATAAATATTCACAAGGAAACAAGACGAACCAACTCAGACTGGAGCTACAAAAGGAGAGAGAGACAGAGATACAGAGAGCATGTAATCAAATAAAATGCTATAATGAACAGAGAAATAGTTTCATCCCACAATTTTCGTAAAGCACCAGAAATGTAAAATTTCAACATTCATCATTAATGTCACATCATGAAACTATGAAGCGAATATTCCGACAGTATGGACTTGCTTTTCTATCTCAAATTGTTGTCAAATGTTGGGACGAGATATATGCACTGCCTCTCCTTACAGAGGTTCAGATGCCACACAAATCTCCACATGTAGAAGTTCAAACTCAGCAAGAATCAGAGCAGAACAGCTAGAAGAATATGTCAAACATAGAAAAAGTATTACTTTCCCATTATATGGCAGTAAGATATTAATTTCTCATAGCTAATATAATACACAATTCATAGTTTTAGATATGCAACTCACATGACACAAGACATGCCCCTCTCATGACTTAAGGCGTATCAAGGGTTATGAAGGCAATTTTGATAATCACACTTGATTGGAGAGAAATAAGTACAGATAAGTTTAACATACTCTTCATTTTGGCTATGAACAGAAACGGTGGGGAATAAGGGACCTTTCACATCCTTGTAGACTGTTCCAACTATTGCCTTGTTTTTTCTGTCAAAAAAAAACACAGATGACAAAAGAAGAGTACATACTCCAAGTGAAAAGAGAGTAATGACATATTCAAATTAATATGACACAGATCCAAGAAGTGTATCAGTGCAGAAATGAGGTTTCTTCTCCATCTTTTTCTGTATTTTTTTTCCTTAAAATTAAACAAAATTTTATAATAAAGGTACAGAGGGGGTACATCCACTATACAAAATGACTTCAGAGGGGAAGTCTCACATAAACCCTTCTATTCTTTTTCCTTCTTTTTTCTTCTTTTATATAATCAGTGTGTTAGACAACAATTAATCTCTTATTTATTTACTTATTTATTTGGGTAGGTTACAAGATCAACTATAGGGCACCAAGGAGGTGCAAAGCCACATAAGAAGGGAGCTCACAAAACCAGACCCAGATACAACATTAAATCAGTAACAACAAATCGATTGCTTTGGTTTGATTAAAGAACACTGAACAAAATTATGACTTCCTTACGTGAAAAAGAACTCCTGTGTAGCATAGTTGATGCCCGCACCAACTTTGTCACGAGCAGTATAAGTTGGTCCGAAAGCTTCTCCCTTTCCATGTCCACGATAAAGATACCCATCATCACCATGATAACCACAACTGTTGGGTTCCCACCTGGTACATGGAAGCAGGAGAAAGAATCACAAGCAACTTAGAGCAAAAAGCCAACTCAGGCAGAGAACTTCTCTTTATCATTGAAAGAAAAGCATATCTGGCCTCCAAGTAAATTATCACCATCCATGTTAGGAAACACTAGAATGTAATAAACAAAGCATATCATCCTATAGAATTATGGAGGGGAAAGAAAACCAACAAGACAACTGCTACCTCCACCTGCTAGCTATAAACAGATTTAAGAAAACCTAGTTCTCCCAAACTTTCATTCCTCCTTTTTCTGCTTTTCAATAGGTAACATCACAGGGGAAATATAAATATATAGACAAAACCTTAGATCTTGGTAAGGTTGGACTACCGCTCACAGACAAGTCCTAGTTGATTCCAACCGCATGGCACATACTTGTCACAGAACATTTACATCAGTGACTGCACATACCCAATTTTACAACAGATACACATCCAATTCGCAATTCAGAGAAGAAAAAAAATCTATAGATTCCTTTTTTTTTCCTTTAACAAGTAAAACTGGACATGTATATACTCTTCGATAATCCAAACATTTTGTTCCATGTAGTGTGGGTGCAAGACTTTCTTCACTTTGACCAACCAATATGTCTTGACACCATTTGGTCAAATGTAAGTATTTTCCGCAAGCAATGAAATAGGGGAAAGAAGAACTCCTTAATGTATTAATTTTCAAAATATAGAATAGTTAACAGAAAAAACCTAAACTTCTAATCCTAAATAGGATTTTGTCATACTGATCCAAATTTTTGGAACCTTGAAAACTAAGTTTAACACTTTTCACAATTCTTATAATCCCGGTATGTTATGTATTCAGTAACCAATGCTAAACATGGTAAAGTATGTCATGGCTTTGGCATGGGGTGCCATGGTTCATTTCAAAACTTTAGCTGAGCCACGGCCTTGATTATAAGAGCGGGCAGGCCATCCTTTCGTCTGGGTCTGGTTGTCATTCCTACCCCCTCCACCCACACCCGACACCCGAAAAATAGAATAAAACAAGATAATAAAGAAGAATGGTATCACAACCAAATCCTTAGCAAGATAATAAAGAAGAATGGTATCACAACCAAGTCCATAAACATCTTTTGTTACAATCGCCTCATTGGGCCCCTAGTGAATAAAATATCACTTACAAGATATGTCTTTACACTAAAGATATAATCTACAACATAATCACAAGTCCTCAGGTGTTTTCCACGATCAATTTAATCTTAATGCAGACTTCAGAATGCTCTACCACACTGAAACTGCTAGTGTCTTGCCACACTTACCGCAACACTAAGGCCCAGAACCTGAGAAAAATTGCAATTATGTCAGCAAAACTGTACAATTCTTTGAGATGTGGCTGTATCTCCAAGAAAATTTTAGATCCATTACATCTCTTCCTCCCATTGCTAGTGTTTTTCTGCTTAATTCTTGCTTCATGTTTTTCCAGTCAGATTCTTCACTGAAGCATCCATTATGAAGCATCAAGCTCAATTACGCAACAGCAGCCTTCACTAGCTTTCAATGGCTGCTTAGACATACTCCTTGATCACCTTATCTCTATGTCTAAACCACTCACCAAGCACATTATAGCATTCTCGTTTCGGTATTACCTGTATCCCTTTTTCCAGCATGTAACTTCCTACATGCTGTTCCCCATGGCCTAGTTGATCTATGCATGACATTAGATGATTCATCTGTAGGTTTCAGGGATCCAATTGGTTTGCAGAAACACTTCTAAAAAATTTATTAAATTGCAACAATGGGCACTCCCAGCCTTGACCACCAGAAGCTTCAGAATCATTAAAGCTTCGGGCATCCTCTCCTTATAATAACAGCAACAGTTCCTGAGTCACTTTTCATCTCCACCACCTCATCTCTCTTAATTCAACCATCAATCTTGCAACTCTGTTTGGGAATGTTATCTTCAATTAAAACTCAATCAGTAACCTCCGTCATCTGTCTCCTTAGCCAACTCTTGAACTCTATTAAGCCCTTCAAGGGCAAAGTGTATTATTGTTTAGGTAGACAAATGTCTAGACAATTTCCGTAATTTATTGTGCATATCCACTTTCTCTGTTTTGGTTAATATGAGATGATTTTTCAACAGCCACCATCCATAGCGTGAAAAAACCACTCTGAATTCTAGTCGATAAATTCACCAGATAATAGTCGTCACCACTATGTTCTATAAGTTCCTCAAAACTGTCTATAACAAAGGGGAAAAGAAGAAGAAGAAGAAGAAGAAGAAGAAGGAGAAGGAGAAAGATTTCTGCAGTCTCACGTCTGACAAGAATTTGTTCCCGAGGAATTGTCATTCCAGTCTTATTTTTGTCTGTTACCCAGTGTTTGTTGTCCTTGACACAATTTGTCGATTCAAATAGAGCTCGACAGAATCTACCAAGAGACAAAAAAAAACCCTAGCTAACCCTTCCTATCCACATTCATCCGATTCCATCCCATTTCTCTCGCAACTTCTCACCCAAACACGAGTCGATTCTACCCTACCCAGCATCCTCAAAACGCAGATAAGAATCAAAATAAAACAGCAAGAAACACTCACCCAGGCTGCCTCCGCATCTTGAAATTCTCGCTGGTGAAGCCAATCCCAATCTGACCCTTAGCCCCCGCGTGCTTCACTTCAATCTCGAAATAGTAGGCGAGCCGCCGCACCGGGGCAGGCCTGTTGGCCTGCACGACGCCGACGTCGTGGCCGTGGAGGTTCACGTTCGTGTACTTCACGGACAGCTTGTCGGTCGACACCACGAGGAAGCCGCCGGAGCTGTTGATGGTGTTGAGCTCCGTCGGGGACTCCTCGCCCTCGTCCGCCGGGCCGGGGGCCCCGGCAGAGCCGAGCCGCGCCAGCGCCAAGAACTGCGAGCCGAGATCGCGGCGATCGGCGGCGCAACCGCCGGCGCTGTTGCTGTTGACGCGGGAGCCCGTGCTGTTGCTGTTGCTGATGCAATCGTGGTTGCTGCCGCTGCTGTTGTTCATCGTTGCCGAGCCGAGCGTGGACGGAGGCCGGATTCAGTTGAGGGGACGAAGCATTTGGCGGCGGCGGCGGGAGACGGAGGCGGGGGATCCTTCTGGCGTCTGAGAGGAGAGAATCCCTCTGGTTACGTGCTGGCGTTGGTTTAGCTGATTGATGAGCAAGGAAATTGTAGGAAAGCAAGGGGGGTAGGGGGGATTGTAAAAAAGTCGAATTACAAAAGTTCCCCCGAATTTACGTGATATTGCACTTAAATTGACTTTTGATGGTACATTAATCTTTTTTTCTCTCCGCCGGAATTGATACGGTCGAGGTGCCGGAACGTCTAAAAGGTGAAATTGTCTCGTGATGCAGCAGCGAAGCATTTGTTTTCCAGTTTTCCACGGGGATAAGTATACTAATGGTGCCATAAGTTGTGTACGGCGCTCACTTTGGTGCTAAAAGTTTCCGTCGGATCATGCCAAATCGGAGGAAAAACGCTCACTTTAGTGCCACCGGTGAAAGATTCCGGCCTCCGGCGAAAGATTCCGGCCAAAATGATTTTTTTTTAAAGAAAAAAATCGATAAGCCTTTAAATGACGTCGTTTTCGGACGTCGTTTTGCCGTCCTACGTGGATGGCTTCATGGAAACGATGTTGTTTAGCTTACATGGGGAAGAAATTAGGGTTTCGACGGGGTCAAAGCCGTGGCCGTCGTCGGGGTTGGGGTCGGAGTCGAGGTTGAAGCCGCGGCCGTCGAGTGGCCATCATCGAGGCTCGGGGTCGGGGTCGGGGTCGGGGTCGGGGTCGAAGCTACGGCCGTCGAGTGGCCATCGTCGGGCCGGGGTCGGGGTCGGGTTTGAGCCGCGGCCATCGAGTGGCCATCGTCGCCGTTGTCGGGGTCGAGGTCAAGGTCGGAGCTACGGTCGTCGGACGCCATCGTCGGGGTCGGGGTCGGGGTCGAGGTCGAAGCCGCCGCCGTTGAGTGCCCATCGTCGGGGTTGGGGTTAGGGGTGTGCATGGTCCGGGCGGGCGGTTCCCGACCTAGAACCGGAACCGCCCGCTAAGGACCGGTTCCGAAAATCGGAACCGGGATCCACCCGTTTGTTGGGTGGATCCACCCGGAACCGGACCGCCGGTCCGGTCCGGTTCCCGGTGGATCCATGGAACCGATTTTGACGCCAAAAATTCTGATTTTCAAGAGCGAAACAATTTTGGGGCGGCCGGTGCGAGGGGGCGAACAGTGGCGGAGGAGCAGCGGCGGTTTGGTGGTGAGGAAAGCAAGAGCTCTGTAGGGTTTATGGCGAGGGGGCGGACGGCGGAGGCGGAGGAGCAATGCGGGCGTGGCGAGTGGCAACCGGCGCGAGGGGGCGGACAATGGCGGAGGAGGAGCAACGGCGGCGTGAATGCTTGGTAAGGAATCGAAGACGAGGAGAAGAGATTGAGGAAGAAACAGAGAGATAATCAAAAACTGAGGAAGAAATCGGAAGAGAATCAAGAGATGAGAAGCAAATTAGGGCTTCTTACCTTGTTGAGTGACGGAAAAGGGGCTCGCCGGCTCGGTCAAGTGTTCTTGCGGAGGCGGAGGAGCGCGGTTGGCCGGCCGGCGAGTGGTGACCGGCGCGACGGGGCGGGCATGGCGGAGGAGGAGCGGCGGCGGCGGCGTGGATACTCGGGGTGGACCGTGAAACCGTGGAATCGAAGACGAAGAGAAGGAAAGGAACAGAGAGAGAGTCGGAGGTTGAAGAAGAAGAAACGCGATTAGGGCTTCGCGAATTAGGGGCGGGGGCTTCGTTCGCGACTTTTTTTTTTTTTTTTTTTTTTTTAATTATAAATAGTACCGGTCCGGTCCGGGTGGGCGGGCGGGCGGATTCGCCCACGGGCGGGAACCGACCGGTTCTCACCGGTTCTCAACAATTGGACCCGGAACCGGACCGGTTCCCTCAAGAACCGCCGGTTCCGAGCGGTTCCGGTCCGGTTCCGGGCGGTCCGGGCGGTTCCCGGGTCCAATGCACACCCCTAGTTGGGGTCGAGGTCGAGGTCGAAGCCGTGGCCGCCGAGCGCAAGGACCGTCGAGGACGGCGACGGCCGGAGATTAGGGTTTTGAATTGGGGGAGACACCAAACGGCGTCGTTTTGATATTTGGATGCTCACTCAACACTCCGACGAGCCACGTCGGCGTCAAAAATTAATAAAAAAAGGCCACGTCGGATTTCCGGCCAATTTCGTCTGAGTTGGCACCAAAGTGAGCGTTTTTCAAATTTTTTAGCATTAAGTGATCCGACGAAAACTTTTGGCACCAAAGTGAGCGCCATACACAACTTATGGCACCATTAGTGTACTTATCCCGTTTTCCACGCAAACGGCTGTAGCGTTCCACATCGCCTATGGCCGGGGCGTTGTGGGCGGATCCGAGTTAGGAGCTCAAATCACCCGGCTTATTAAAAGCGAAAGGAAGCCTGTGTAAACATTGCTTTTCGAAGAGGATAAGAAACCTATCAAAAAAAAAAAAGAAGAGGATAAGCAACAGCCATCCGTCAATGCCAATTTTTATAGGTTCACGCGTGTTTTCATTGACTTTTGATGGTACATAATCTTCGCGACCCGTCTGACGTCGGACATGCGGAGTCTTACGATGTTGTTGACTAAACTAAACCAGTGGCTAATCGAACTTACAGGTCCTGTTTTATTCCCTGGTGTCACGGGGCACTTTCGGCAGTCGAGCAAGCAAGCTTTGACAGGTCCCAAAGCACTAACTCTACTTAACAAGAGTTGCGAACGCCCATTAGCATTTAAAATTGGTACTCGGGTTTTACGATTTGTACCTGAATCTGGCAATGAGCCTTGCTTCTCAGACATGAGGACGGCTCAAAGCCCTCTGTTTTGAAAATAAGCGATTGAACAATATATTTGATAGAATAAAAAAATAGATCGGACATCAAATTTCCATGATTTGGACAAGGTGATCTATGTTCTCGAGAGATCAACAAATAATTCAACTATAAATTAAGCTATACAGCGGAGATTTCAACAATATCCATGTCACTCAAATACTCTTAGTATTTTCCAACCCCCAAATCACACACAATAATCTCACATAGTGTTTAGCATTACAATTACTCAAGAAAGAACTACACAAATCATATTACAAGATTTAACTAGCTTCAACACTCTTGAGATAATGGACCTCCCCATGGATCTTGTGATGATGAAAAATGATGATTATACTATAGGGGTCTTCTGCAGCTCTACACATGTCTCTTTGCATCTCAATATTTTGATATGTTCCCAATGCAATATTGCCCAAGGTTTGTGTTGTCATTATTAGACAAATGGTTCCAAGAAACATTAGCAGTTCCTCGTACTTATGGTGGAATGACTCAATTGTCTTGACATAACACTTGCCGGAGCTCTATATACTCTCAATGATATGCTGAGATTCTACAAGGAAGAGTCTTCACCAAATTGATTGAGGATATGCTGAGATTTCGAAATTGGCTAGGGTTTAATTGCTTCGGATGTAATTCACAATCGTGTGCCTAATTGATGAAATTTACGATTTGCTCAAGAAATTCACCAAATTGATACCTCTGTAATGCTTCTTTGAAATGCTCAAACGGCACATGCCGATAAAACCCTAGAAAACAATTTTTATGTGTGAATGTGGAGACTACCATGTCTTACCAGTTTCAACAACATGAATGCAGGAATCCTCTTCGACCAAACAATAAAAAAGACAGGAAATACTCGTAAACATATAAATTCCTCTTCTATTTTCCTTGGCCGACTTTAACTTGAAGAACCTTTTTGCCTGCCCATTAATTTTCTTCTTTTTTTTAACCTTTGACTGTCCGTAACCAAGAAATCCTCGTACTTCACTTTATTCACATTGGATTCTATTCGACGGATCAAACTCTAGACATATTTTAACACCATTTATGTCAATATATTAGAGTCAAAGGATGCCGCAACCTACAGCCCCTCCCTCAGAGCAAGAGACCTACCTTACTTGTTTCATTCATTTCAAGTTTTCTTACCGTGGAAGGACGGTTGTGTATCCCCCATTCTTGTTGGTTTCAGGGTGTGACAATAATGAACTCCTAGAACCCGTTGCATGAACACTTGGTGATTTGAACAACTTGTAGAACTCATAATCAGTTAACAAGACCGTTTGATCAGTTAGAGGGATTGAAAGGCCACTAATAAGAAGGAACCTATAAAACTCCAATTGCGTGGGTAGTGAGGCATTCTCCCGTGCCTTACTTCGTTTCTAACCGGACTTAAGAATACCGAAGAGAATGCGGGAAGGATAGTTCATTGCAGTCCCTATCAGCGGAAGTGCGGGATGATCCCGGACACAGCGAGGCAAAAGAAGGGATTGAATTTGATCACTTGCTGCTTCTAGAGGATGAGGATGGATCAGAAATTGCAAGGGCCCAGACCAAATGGAGGCCGAGACGGTCCGGAACCGCCAGGGACTGATTTCAAGTTTTCGGAGGAAGCACTTGAACTCAAGATCGAGATTGAGATCCGGCAGGACTTTCGCACCGGGAAACTTCACAACCATGATGTAATACCACGAGTAATTGAATTTTGTCAATTAAATTCAGATAGTTGCAGTGACAAAACTTGGCATATGGTGCCTAAGAACTAACCATATCACCTACCTTTTGATGCCTAAACAAGTTTCGCCTCATGACCCTCAGAATTCCATTCCGGTTGCTTTTCCATGCATTTCACATGGTGGGTTATAAGTTTTTTTAAACAAGAGTTATATGCACATTGATGAAGTGTGTTTCAATTTAATCAAGTCGCAACGACCTTGTGTCTTGCTATTTGTTTTCAGCAAGGACCCTTGGGGCACAAATTTCCTACGCCCTATGCCCATCCTTACTTGATATAGTAGGTTATGTCGAATCTTGATTTCTAAAGGGTTAATATCATGAAAAATCATAAACTAGTGTACATATGATAAATTTACCAAAATTAAAAAACTTAAACTGATATATTTGTGACAAATTTACCCTTTATTAATTTCTATTAAATTAGATTAATAACATGGAAAACAAACTAATACACTTGTGATAAATAAAGGACAAAACCCTAAACCAGTATACCCCGTCAGCTGTCACATTTTATCCAACTCAATAATTTGACGATAAAATTTAACGAAAACTAATGGAAGATAAATTTATCACGGGTATATTAGTTTGAGATTTCTCATGATATTAGGCCATTTTTAAACGAAGTATTTTTTAGCAAAAAAAAATTGTTGTTGTAAAAAAAAAAAGTCATACGATCTAGTTTCAATGCCATATTTTCCACACAAAAAATAAAAAAAGATGAGAATAAATTAGCAAAATAAAATGGATGAACAAGGTTAAATGAAAATAAACTAAAATGACATGATTAAACATTGAGCAATTTTGGTCCTAAGTAAGATCTAAAACTGCTTCGTCAAAGGTCTTGTACATACCTTGGCATCCCTCAAACGTAAAACACTTAGAGGGTATTCACTCCTCTTGGATAAGAAAATGATTCAAAAGAAATTGGAGGTGCGAAATATGTGGACACCGACACGTTATAATAAGAAACGCATGCCATCATTGTATATCAAATGGCCCAACACGAGGGCCTACTCCTTGATGTTGATTAAGGGGTTACAGCAAGCTTTCACTCTTCCGAGGGTCTCTGCAGCCTATCCATTTGATGTATAGTGACAACAAGCTATACGAATGCACTTCTTATTTTAATGTGTTAGTACCAGCATGCCTTATACCCCCAATTCCCCTTGAATTTTTTTCTTTCTCGAGAGGAGAGAATACCCTCTAGGTGTATTACGTTTGAGGAATGCCAAAGTTCGTAGAAAACCTCAAAGAAAGTAGTTTTAGGTCTTATTTAGGACTGAATCTTCCAATGAGGTCTGTAGCCACTATATTTTTCTAGGCGTGAGTATACCTAGATTAGTTTAAGGTCACCTAGGCACCCTATTTAGGGGCTCACCATCGCAACTCAGTTGGAGTACCCCCACCATAGGATACTTGTCACGCCCCGAACCCCGAGCGCGCTCACATCCCACTGCGGTCGGTCATATATGCGACATCCCAGGATACGTTACCGACCCATTCATTTTATTACGCATGCGAAAGCGAAACAAATCCCCTGACAACATTTAACTTGGGATAGAAAAGCAGGCAATCAATCACAATACCAAACACTCATTTACAAACACATAGGTTTAAATACAACTCTAGACTGTCTACAAAATAGACCAGCTCAACAAAAGGGGAACTATCCTAAAACCAACTAGCAGGACACGTTCACCAATACTTCAGTCTCCACCTTTCCAGACTTAGGGCTTCGGGTCCTCCACGACCGCCATCTAGGGACCTGAAATTTGAATCCCCAAACCGGGATGAGACAATGTCTTAGTAAGTTCAACCCCCTAAACCCCTATTAGAAAGAAAATACACCCCGGGTGGCCTAGCCACATCACACAGAAGACTTACCTCGCCTCAGTTCTTTTCTGCAGGTTAGCACAAATCAAATCACTCAATCACACATAGTAAGAGGAACTTAAACAACCGGAACGTATTCACTTTCATATAACCAACAACCGTGGGGGTCCTGATTATAAGACTAAATCGTTATGACACGTCCCATTCCATGCCACACAATTCCGTCCCATAATCCGACACATCAACAACACTCAACATGCATTCCAATTGTTATTCACTATCACACAAGGGCATAGCCTACTCGCAGTTCGGCTATCTACTGGCATATAGTCAGGCATCGCCTCCCCCCATGGAGCGCGGCTTCGTCAGTACATCGACGACGTTTCCGAAGGAGCATGGGCCCAGAATCAACTGCGACCCGCATCCACCACGTGGGCATCCCATATAGGGGCAAGTCCGGCTCAACAGCCCAGGACGATTCCTCTTAGTTATCACACAGCCAAAGCATACTCGGCCCCCGGACACTTTATATTTCACTCAATGCTTCTGCTTAAAATAGTAATCCCGGCCATTTTTCTTCATATTAAAAATATCCCAGAAATTACTCACGTGCGTGGGGACACGCTAATTTCGAATCAAAAAGCCAATATCTCACTTTTTCAAACCCCACTATTTAATATAATCATTAAAATCCAATTTTTGCATCAAAACCCAACACTTGGGTTTTTATGAATAAAATCCATTTTTATCACAATCTACACTCAATTTGCCACATCCATTCATCAAATTCAAATTCTAAATGCACAAAGCGATCACCACGAAATTCGAGAAAATAAAGTTCAAAAATAATTTTCAGAATTTATTAAATAATTAAATTTATTCCGAAAATTAATTAAATAATAATATCCATATTTTTCACAATCCACACTCAATTTATAATATCCAACCATTAATTTCAAAATCTGACTACGCAGCAGCCGACTGCCGACGACGAAATTCGAGAATTTAGGGTCCGACAAAATTTTCAAAATTTAATAAATAATTAAATTTATTCCGAAAATAATTAAATAATAATATTTTAATAATTTCGAATAATAATATATTATTAAATTATTTAATAATTTCGGGACATTTAAATAAATCAAAAGTAAATTCATTTATGTCAAATCAAAACTTATTTTAAATAAACCTACTTATCCTTAATTAAGCACACTTTAAATTAAAACACCACATTAATCTAATCTACTTTTAAATAACCTAAACTAACAACCTAATAATACTTAACATAAACTAAACCTCCCTAAGCATAATTAACCCTCTAAGCGAGGTTTAGTGAGCTAAACTCACCAGATTAGCGAGCCAAGCGGACCAAAACGACGAGGACGACGCGAGGATCGACTTTCCTCAAGGCGGGCCGAGCATGCGGGCTCGGGAAGGCGGGCCGAGCATGCGGGCTCGGGAAGGCGGCCAAAACAGGCCGAACACGGGCTGCCATACCCATTTTTCCAGCTGCTGATTTGGGGCCGAGAAGGGCGGATTCGGCACCGGTTTGGGTCGGAATGGGCGGAGGAGAGGGGCGCCAGCTCGGGCGGTGGCTCACGGCGGCTAAGCGGGGCCTCCGGCGGCCTTGACGACGACGAACGGGCGGCTGGACGAGCTGAACAGCTCGCTGGGCGAGAGGGAGGCCGGGACGACGGCCAAGACGACGGACGAAGCAAGAACGGGAGGGCGGAGCAGCTCGCGTGCGAACGGGTGTCGACGGCGAACGGCGTGCGGCGGCGGTGAACGGCGGAGGCGTGCGACCTCTTCGGCTCCGTTGGTTCGGGGTTCTCAGATCTGCTGGGGCCGCAGGCTGAGGCGGAGCGGGGAGACAAGCTGACCGGCAAGCAGGCGCAGGCGGCGCGGGGCGGCGGCGACGACGAGCGGACGGGCGAAGGCGTGAGGTCCAGCGGCTTCTTCGGCTCTGCTGGTTCGCTTGGCTCCGTCTAGCAGCAAGAAGGAATCAATAGAGAGGGAGCCAACGAGAGGGAGGAAGAAGAGAGGAAGGAGAGAGAAGGGGGGCCATTTCTTTTTCTTTTCCCTTTTCTTTTTCTCTTTTTCCTTCATCCAATCAAGGTGGCCCACCATGACCTAGGATGACCTCACAATCTACTCACCCAATTCTCCACAACCTCTTCCAATGGTTGCAATTTCATTTTCCGCCGGGGTCCAATTCTTGTACATCCAATTTCTTCAATTCCCATCAATTCTCTTCCAATTGAGTCCAATTGAAGTCCATAAAATTAATCCAATGTCACCATACTTTAATTCACATATTCACTTGTTCATAAAACCAACTTAAGTCCTAAAAGTGCGACCAAGGGCGGCTTAATAATTTCTCGAGCCAAATTAGCCATTTTCTGATTTAATTGCTGAAAAACTCTAATTGCATGAAAAATCCTCCAAAGATAAGTCAATACTCCTAAAATGATTCGTGACACACCCAAACTTCCAATTTCTGAATTCGATCTCAATTCTACGGTTAATTTCACTTTGGCACGATACTAGCGTGGCCCAACCTACCGAGTAGCCTTTAGGAATTTTTCATGCATTTGACATGTGGTTGATCATCTCAAGCCACAATGTACATCTTTGAAACATTGGCGACCTTCAGTTGTCGGGGTAATCTCAAGGTTTCAAATACGAACACGGGGTACCAAATCGATAGAAAAGTCGGTCCAGTCTTATCGACAAGAATTGTGCGATCGGTGGAATCACCCACACCGATCACATGCCTCTATCGAGTCGACCTATCTCCGATCTCTAATCGATTTTTAATTGTGCCGTAATGACCCTTGCAGATTAGCTTGGTCGAAAAATCGCTTCCTAGTCAAATTCTCAAGTCTGATGCATTAGAATTTCCTAACGGCTTCACCTGATAGACTAGTTTTCACATGAGTAGCCAACTCAAGGAAAGGAACTATATGCGTGCCAACGAAATGCCCGTCTCAATTTATTGAAAATAGAATTGGAAAATCGGGATGTCACAATACTCCTCTTCATTGTTATAGAAACCTTATAAGGACATGCTTAGGTCCATTAGTCTTAAGTAAGATCTAAAACCGCTTCTTCTAAGATCTCATACAGATCTCGGCATCCCTCAGATGTAAAAACACCTAGAGGGTATTCCCTCTTCTTGGGAAAAAAATTTCAAGGGAAATTAAGGGTGTGATGTGTGTAGGCATCGACAAATTAAATAAGAAATACATCTGTGGAGAAAAATTAGCAAAATGAAATGGATGAATAGGATTAAACGAAAATAAACTAAAATGACATGATGAAAGATTAAGCAATTTTCTTTAAGCACCGTTTCCTTGTGGAACCTCGAACATTATTTTCATGAAGACCGACAGAAATATCGGGAATTCTAGCAAAGAAACAAGGATTTTGTCTCCCTCCTTTTTTGTCTTTTTTTTTTTTGCCAACCAGTGCTCAGAGTGTCACGTAGAATTCACACGATCCAAGCACCAGTTGCCATTTTTCACGACGGGGCCCCCACGCTGACTTCTAGAAATTCAAAATCTTTTCCTTTTCTTCTCACTCCAGACAGCTCCCGTTACTCTCTCTCCCTCTTTCCCTCTCCCCTCTCACTTTCTTTTCTCCTAACAAAACTACGTGGAAACGAGAAGCACGGCCACGTTCCCTTCGAGTCTTCTTCCTTCTTTGGCTTGTCATCTGTCTTGTAACAAGGAAATTCGTTTCCTCATTTTGAGATCTGGCATCCCACAGAAAAGAGAGGATTTCCGAGATCGCTGTGCTGCTGGGTGGGCCCGCGCTTCTTGGTTGTTTGTTTCCGGGCCTTCAAGATTTCCCAAGGGAGCCACGAAGCGAAGGGCTCCAAGATCGGATTTTGTCAGATTGGTCGGGAAAGGAAGGGGACGCGTGTGGCGGTGAAAATGGAAGACCCAAATGATTCTGGGGTCGAGAGATTGACGGACCGAAAGCTGCTGCATTCCCACCAGTTGAGAAGAGGAGAGGCAAAAAATGCAGAGCAAGTCACTTGGTTTAGCCACTGTCATGCTTCTGACATTGCCTGGCACCATCAAGAAGAGGCCGTTTTCAGGCAAGGAGGGGCCATGGAGAGGGAGAAATTGGGCAAAAGCAACGCAGTCTGCTCGCCGGCCGCTCATTTTATTCCAGAAAGCCACTCCCGTCTCACCAACCCACCCTCTTTTTCATATTTCATTTTGATAAGACCGACAGCTTCATTAATTAGACCTACCATAGCATAGATTGCTAGTCGACCATGGTGGTCGACCTCCTTTTCATCAGTCGATTCGTGATCTCTTTTGATATCAGCATTAGAAACATTTTATACAAAGAGATAGAATTTCCGTGAAAGGTGGTCCTTATTCACATCGAATTAAGAAATGTTTGATAACACTTCCAAGAACAACTGATTATGTTATTTTGTTCCCGAGAGCCAAAAAAGAACAAAAATCCGTTTGATAAATATTTTATTTTTTTTGGGTAAAATTGATAAATATTTTGTTCTTAAGAACAAAAATCAATTTTTTTTTTGTATTTTCGAGAATAGATTTGAAATAAAATCAAGAAGTAAAAAAAAGTTGCTTCCCGCTTTTAGAAACAATTTCTAGAATTAATTCTTTTTTTTTCTTTTCTCTTCTCTTTTCTTCTCTCCTCTCTTCTTCTCTTCCCTTTTCTTCTTTTTCCTTTTGGCCAGTCGTCAGCCTCGGCGATGGCTAGCAACCGACTAGACGAGGGCCAACAACCTCACCAAAGCTTTGCCAGCCCCTAGCGACGCCAAGCCACGGCAAGGCTCGTCGACTTGAGCCTCACCAATGGCTAGGCAAGCTCAGCCTTGCTAGATCTGGGCAAGGTCAACTTCGTCCAACCATGGTGAGGCCGACCTCGCGTCGCCTAGGCGAGGTCAAGCCTCGTCGGTGGCTTGGCAACACCAAGGCTTGCCTTGGCCAAGCGAGCCTCTAGCGAGCTCACCGAACCTTGCTCAGTTGTAGCTAGGGGTGAGCATGGTCCAGGTTGGTCCGGGCCACCCCCTAACCCTAGGACCAACCCGTACAGTGTTGGTCCTCAATTTTTAGGACCGAGGACCGACCCTATTGAGCCTGGGACCAAGGACCGGACCGACCCAATGGGTTCGGTCCGGTTCCAGGGTTAACCCAGGACCGATCGATAATTTTTTTCTTCTTGTTTTTTATACTTCCTAAAAAAGCAAACCTACAAATTCAAATTACACATCCATCCACAATGCGGCATTGTGCAACTAAACTATAAATACCAATACATATTCAGCAAATTTAAGATGACACAATAATAGAAATTTCGTACTTACTAACCGCTCATCGAGATATGAGACAAGCTAGGGTCCACAATGCAACGAGCAGGATGTTGCTACTTTTGATTTTGGCAAATTGAAGAACAAAGAAGACAGAATGGAAGAGAACGTACTTTTAGGAAGGAAGCCGTGAGGAGATTTACGGCGTAAACTTCGCATCGTTTTGGACGTCGTGAGTCCGTGATCGTGAGGAGTCCTTGGTCCTCACGGTGAAGAACGTACTCTATCTTTGTGGAGGAGGAGGCCATGAAGACCTTTATGGCGTAAACTTCACGCCTTTTGGAATTGGATGCCGTCTATCCATGACTTTGAGCCTAAGGAGTCAACGGCTTTAGCATCATTTTACTTAAGTTTTTTTTTTTTTTAACATACATTTTACTTAGGTTTGAATATATAAAAGAATTATAAATAATATAATATAATATAATATAATATACGGGGTTGGTTCAGGGTTGGACCGACCTAAAACTCTTAGGATCGAGGACCAACCCGTACAGTGTTGGTCTTGGAATTTCAGGACCAAGGACCAACCCAGTCCCCTTGGGAACCGAACCAGGACCGGCAAGGTTGGGCCGGTCCAGGGTCGGTCCAAGGTCGACCCTAGACCGCTGCTCACCCCTAGTTGTAGCTAACGACCGGCTACAAAGAAAGACGAAGAAGAGAAAAAAAGATAAAGGAAAAAGAGAAAATAAGAAAAATATATTAAAAGTATCAAAATTAAAAATAAAAAATAAAAATCCTACCAAACGCTTTTCTATTCGAGAATAGAAATTTTGGACAAGTCTAAACGTGTTTTTTTGCTCATAAATTATTCCTGAAAATAAAATAAAAAAATCATTTCGATAAAAATTATTCTCAAAAACAAAATCGTTACCAAATGCATCATTAGTTATCCTAGTAATTTATTTCCCAATTGATTTTGTTTTGAAGTTTTTCAGGACAATAGGCTGTGAGTTTTCAAGAAATTATCAAATCAACCTTAAATCTTCTTCTTTTTTTTGGTCAGAAGCTTTAAATTTATTTTACATATGCCAATTTTGTTCTAGGCCCTCTAATTTTGCTTAAAATTCCAATATAGTAATACCAATTAATTTCTGCAAATAAATCACTCAAATGACTGCCCATATAGGACATCGTCTCATGTAAAGTTGTCAATATCATATGATGATTGGATGTCACGTCAACAATATTTTATAGCAATGAATTTGAAATTTCACGTAAAAATCCAGAACTATATTAACAAAATAAGAGAGTTTTAGAACTAAATTAGTATTCAAACAATTTTAATATTCATTTAATGATTATTTCTTCAATCTCTTTTTTCGGCTCTGACGTTATAAACCTATCATATATAGATATGCTCTATCGGACAGCGCTACAGCTGAATATTATACCGCACGCTATTAACTGCCCGGTCGTTGGACAATACCGATTAGGATAAAATGACAAAAAAGCCAACTTATTGACAAAGAATTTCCTCTCGGATGACAAAATTATGCTGTGCTTGTTTCTTATACGTTACAACAGCAACCCAAATCGAAGTCCTTGTTCAACGTCATCCAATCGGCAACTAACAAATCCTCCACACTGACCTGAGCAGATTTCAAACTAAACTCAATAGGGGTGGTCTAGATTTTGAGGTTATGGTTCTGGTTGAAATTTTTTTCAATCTGAGTATGTGGGATGGGACTGAGAATACACCTCAGACAATCAAATCGATCCAAGGGTATGTTACCCTAAATTTTAGTCGACTTTGCAATTTGATCACTGAGCTATACGATTCCCATCACTCGATGCACTCAATTTTCTTCGACTGATTTGCTTTGAACGAAGGCCCGCCCATATATATATATAAACTCACTGGAAAAAACAAGTGATTGTGACGGGGCATCTAGAAAATAAGCCAGTGCTTGCCACATCAACACACCCTCATAAAATTGACGAGATTTCTCAGTGCTACTGAAAAGAAGAAAGAGAAAAGTTTAATTCACTGGGTGCTGATATCAAGTTCAATAAGCAATCAAATGAGATAGAGAAATTCTACAGTTTCAAGTATATTGGCTTTAGCTGTGGAAATTCTGCAGTTTCAAATGTACAGGCCTTTCTAATATTATACGCAACTAACAATTTGAAAACTACATCATCCTACAAGAATGCTTAACAAGTATTTCGAAACACTTTGATCATGCAGTAATGACGTATGTTTTAAGAGCTGGCCATAAGACTTATGTGAGTCTCATATTTAAATCAATGAGTTGGTCAAGACTCAAATCCACGCACTTAAATGTCATTGGCCAACTAAACATCGGCAAGAAGGATCAGGATGCCAAGGCCTATATAAGAATGCCCCAATCTTCAATCCTGCTATGAACTTGCTAACCGAGTAAGATTCTCCTCTTATCTGTTTTTAGTCATTTCTCTTTTTCTCACAAAGTATAGAGAGTTGTCTTTCTTTCCACCTTATACGGCGATGTTCAACTTTCTGTAAGTGATCTAGTCTTCTATGACATTTTAGTACGCAAGGTCCATGCACCGCCATACGAAAGATCATGCTCCGTTAAATTTCTGAAGTCAGCTTATCGAAAATTTCATCATTTCTTGTCCTTATGTGATGATTCGTATATCAAGTCACGTATACCGTCCTCGTAGTTCAGCATGTAGAATAATGATTGAACTGAAAACTTCGCCAGTTATTCATAGACTAGTTCACTTGATGCAGCGACTAAAGGGAGGATCACATCGAGCAGCACTCAGTTCTAGTCAGAAGACCCATGGTGGCAACTTCGACATCACCCACGGTGACTTTACCTTCTATTTTCTCATCTACTCATGGAGCAGCGAGTTTGGGCTGGCGGATGAGAACATGCAACAGAAGTAAGTCTGCAGCAGCCAAATCTAAATAGAGAATTCCTTGCAGCGACACTACCCTCAACCCGTGTTGGAAGATATGCAGAAGATCTTCGGATACTAATTGATCCGATCTTGATTTTATAGAATCAATCTAAAAGCTAGATTGATTTAGATTGATATGTGTAATATTTCATTGCCTTTTTTTAGTGTACACCTTGTATTATAATTATTCATTGATGTACATTGTCGAGATATAGAAAAATACACAGAAAAGAAATTCTCCCCAAATATGTTCCTTTGTCTTCCTTTTCCTCCTCTTCCGAATCTTGCTTCGTCCCTTGCTTCGACTTCTGACATGGTATCAGAGCCACGGCTCTAAGCTCCAACTTCCGCACCAGATTGCTTTCGTTTGAATCTGCGAGACAGATCTACATCTTGTTACGAGAGAATCGATTATTGTAAGAAGGGAGAAGAAGCGGAGAGGATTTACTTACGATGAATCTAGAAAACCTACCTCCTGTCAACACTGGAATTCCTTCCACAGGCAATGTCACACCGACGGTGGAAACACAAGGCCGCAACACCGATGTGGTACCTGCAAATACCACGACACAGCAACAATGGCAGATGTTCCCGGCTCAGGCGAATGTGGGGCAGCCCATTCCGGGCCAACCTTACCAATGGGTACCCTATCCATGGTACGTCGGGCAAGGCCCGAATCCAGCATTGCCGGGGGTAATGAATTACCAGAGCAGTGTTTAGCTCAATGGAGGTCTACCAACCGCAAGCGGGGCAAACTCAGCCACCGAGACAGAACCAAGAAGCGGGTCTGGAGAAGCGGGATCGGGAACATACCTTCACCCGGGTCTCTTCAATGCGGGGCATGGATCTGGATTCGATGGGTCGGGTACAGGGACGAATCCCTACCCGAACCCAAATTTTCCACCCAATTTCTTTCCGTATCTGATTGCAGCTATCATCGGCCGACCGGAACCAGCGGACCCCTTGCATGTGTCTATCGCCGACGGTCCAGAAGTGCGACTCATCAGTCTGCAACTGACCGGGTCAGAAAATTACAGCAAGTGGTCACAAGACTTCCAGAGGGCTCTTACGACAAAGGATAAGGACGGTTTCCTCGACGGCATCGTGCCGATCCCGTCGGACGAGAGGCTGGCAAGGCACTAGAGAAAGTGCAATCGCCTGATCCGCACCTGGATCGGCAACTGTGTCTCCCCAGACGTCGCAGCAGGCCTCCCACCGACCGAAGATTCGAAAACCATGTGGGACAACATCAAAGAGATGTACGGAAAGTTAGATCGAGCAAAAAAATTTTGTCTCACGCAGGAACTCACGGATCTCAAACAAGGAAACATGTCAATCACGGCGGTATACAACAAACTCTCATCACTTTGGAACGAGCTCGAGGCCGCAGAGGAAAAGCTCGAGGGACCCCCAAAGACACTCAGGCAGTACAGATCGATGAAGGAGATGGAGAAATCCACTCGATTTCTCTTGATTTTAAATGAATATTACCTAACCTTTAGATCGCAGATTCTGGCGATGGACCCCGTGCCGCCCCTCGGCCGGATTTTCCAGCTGGCCGTCCAAGAGGAGAGCCAGCGACTCACGGCTCCGGAACAGACACGAGGAGGCGACGCCGTAGCCCTCGCCCTCCGCGGAGAACACCGCGGGAGAGAATTGGGGGCGAAAACCCTAGCTCGGGAGAATCGCGAAGGGCTAGGGTTCGAAATGACTGAACGAACCCTTAAAAGGGATGGAAACTACGGCCAGGATTTAATCAGGCGATCCAACGGCACAGATCTCTCGAGGAGATCTGACGGCTCTGATTTTTCCCGAAGATTTGACGGTCCACAAAGAGCTGATCTGTTCGCTGGATCGGACGGTGGAGATAATTCAGGTATCAAGGGATTCGACGGTCAGATTTTTTCCATACGAAATTTCAGCCAAAATTCAAAAGGAAAAGGTAAATTGTACTGTGAGCACTGTAAACGTCCGCATCATACTATAGATAATTGCTGGAAATTACATGGAAAGCCAGGAGAAAAAGGAAAAAGGAGAGAATACTCTGCAGCTTACCAGGTGACCGGACCTACTGGGATAAGTAGTGATCGGCCCATTACCCATGGGCAATATTAGCAATTGATGCAGGCATTGCAGAAAGCAGACATTGGAAAAACAGGGGGAAGCTTTTCAGGTATATCTCACTGCTTGATAAACTCAATTTCAGAAAGGGCATGAATAATTGACTCAGGAGCAAGTGATCATATTATTTGTGATGTGAGCTTTTTTTCAAAAAGGAATAGGGAATTGGAGGAACCTATTTCTGTAGAACTTCCAAATGGAAATATTACTCATGTCACATTGACAGGGACTGTTCAATTAAGCCTTCAAATTGTCCTGAAAAATGTCCTTTATGTCCCACAATTCCGATTCAACCTCATTTCCGTGTCTAAAGTCTGCAAAGAAAACTCTTGTCAAATACTTTTTGATGCTGACACATGTCTTTTTCAGGCCCTTTCGACTGGGAAATTGATGGGCTTGGGTAATATTTCTGAAGATCTATATTTCTGGACCAGCACTTCAAGTCATCATGGTTCAATTCCTTTCAATAAAATGTCATTGTGTAACGTCATTGCCAATGATAAAAATTTTCTTTTACATTCATGAGTGGGGCATAGTACCTTCTTTCCATACCCTAATTGTCATGTTTGCCCTCTAGCAAAACAATCTCGTGCAACTTTTCCTTCTAATGCAAAATGTTCCAATAATGTCCTTTCCTTAATTCATGTGGATGTTTGGGGGCCATATCACACGGCACATCGTGACGGTTCACGATATTTTCTCACTATTGTTGATGATCACTCTCGAGCCACATGGGTATTCTTGATGCAGTCAAAAGCACAGGTTCCATCTCATTTGAAGACATTCATTATCCTGACTAAAAATCAGTTTGGGAAGTCAATCCAGCGAATAAGGACTAACAATGGAAAGGAGTTTTTTAGTCATGAATGCAGATCACTCTTCCTGGTTCATGGCATTCTACATGAAAGCTCTTGTGTTTATACTCCACAACAGAATGGAGTAGTGGAACGTAAGCATCGTCACTTGCTGGAAGTCGCACGCGCTTTAAAGTTTCAGGGATCCATACCAGCAACATATTGGGGAGATTGTGTCCTTACTGCAGCCTACCTCATCAACCGTATGCCTACTCGGATCTTAGCTGGCAAGTCACCTTTTGAGTTACTTTATGAAAAAAAACCAGCAGTAGATCATTTACGAGTCTTCGGTTGTTTATGTTATGTTACAACTGTGGGACCTCGAGATAAAATGGGTCCACGAGCAAGGAAAGGCATTTTTATGGGTTACCCTAACCTACATAAGGGGTATTACATTTTGGATCCATCAACAGGGGAATTTTTCGTGAGCAGGGACGTCATATTTCACGAAACTGTCTTTCCATTCCAGGAGACTACAGGGGATTTGAATATCTCAAATAGCTCACATCAATTTCCAATTGAAGATGATATATCTCCTGAATACTTTCTCACTGCATCACCGGGGCAAGTCATCCCACCATCATTTGATCAGTCACCACAGACAGAGACATTGGACAGCATACCCACTGCTTCATCCAACATTGAGAATGATTCTGCTAATCAAGTAGAAAACAATGCTGCTGAAGTATCTCCACCTCCACCACCAACGGACCATCCACGACGTTCGAAGAGAGCCACGAGACCACCGACATGGACTAAAGATTATGTCTGTGCCTCACTTAATGGACCAGGTATTAACTATCCGACATCTTCTTATGTTTTCTTTGAAAGACTTTCGTCGGAACATAAATGTTGCATTAGTCATATATCCAATGAAAAAGAACCGTCTAGTTATGATGAGGCATCCAAAGACCCACGGTGGCAAAAGGTGATGGCAGCAGAATTACAGGCGTTGGCCGATAATCAAACATGGGAGATAGTTAATCTTCCTCGGGATAGGAAGTCCATAGGATGCAAGTGGGTCTACAAAATAAAATATAGAGCTGATGGATCCATTGAACGATACAAAACTCGATTGGTGGCGAAAGGATATACACAACGCGAAGGTTTCGACTATAACGAAACTTTTTCTCCAGTCGCCAAGGATGTCACTGTTCGATCATTCTTATCCGTTGCAGCAATCCATGATTGGTCGTTACACCAAATGGACGTCCACAACGCCTTTCTTCATGGTGATCTGGATGAAGAAATTTACATGGACATTCCTCAGGGCTTACGGAGACAGGGGGAGGATAAAGTATGTCGTCTCCGTAAATCCCTCTATGGGCCGAAACAGGTTTCCAGGCAGTGGTATGCTAAATTTGCCAATGCTCTCACCAATGCCAACTTCAAACAATCAAAGTACGATTATGCCTTGTTTACATGGACCAAAGGTACATCATCTATCTACTTGATGATTTATGTAGATGACATTCTTATCATGGAAAACGATGAAGCTGCAATAGAGAGTCTTAAAAAATACTTGCATACCGCTTTTCATATAAAGGATCTGGGAGCACCAAAATATTTTCTTGGGATTGAGATCGCGCGATCTCACCAAGGAATTTCTCTCAGTCAGAGGAAGTTTGTATTGGAGATTGTATCAGAGGCCGGATTATCAGGGTGCAAGCCAGCTGTCATTCTAATCGAACAGAACATCAAGCTAACTACAGCAGATCATGCTAGGGGAACATTTCAAGATGATCCTATACTACAGGATCCGACGAGTTACCAGAAGCTCGTTAGAAAACTTATATATCTAACTATGACCAGGCCTGATATATCATATGCGGTGCAGAATTTGAGTCAATTCATGCACAAATCGAAAGAATATCACATGAATGCCACTCTGAAAGTGGTCAAGTATTTGAAGGGATGCCCAGGACTCGGAATACTTTTATCTAAAAAATGCAATATGGAAATGACAGCATACTGTGATGCGGACTATGCGACATGTCCTATGAGTCGAAGATCCAAAACTGGCTTCTGTATCAAGCTTGGAGATTCCCTCCTCTCATGGAAAACCAAGAAGCAAGCAACAGTTTCTCTATCATCAGCTGAGGCAGAGTATCGGGCCATGGCAAAGACCACATGTGAAGTTTTGTGGATATGAGGATTGCTCAGTGACCTTGGAGTACGATTGAAAGGTCCGACGAGGTTATACTGTGACAACGAATCGGCTCTGAAGCTTGCAGCGAATCCTGTAATGCACGAGAGAACTAAGCACATAGAAGTGGATTGTCATTTCACTCGGGAGAAGATTCAAGAAGGAACAATTGAGACAAGAGGGATTGGAACTGCTGAACAACCTGCGGATGTGTTTACCAAAGCATTGTGTCAAAGACAGCATGCATATCTATTAAGCAAGCTAGGTGTCTTGGACATTTACAAGCCACCAGCTTGAGGGGGAGTGTTGGAAGATATGCAGAAGATCTTCGGATACTAATTGATCCGATCTTGATTTTATAGAATCAATCTAAAAGCTAGATTGATTTAGATTGATATGTGTAATATTTCATTGCCTTTTTTTAGTATACACCTTGTATTATAATTATTCATTGATGTACATTGTCGAGATATAGAAAAATACACAGAAAAGAAATTCTCCCCAAATCTGTTCCTTTGTCTTCCTTTTCCTCCTCTTCCGAATCTTGCTTCGTCCCTTGCTTTGACTTCTGACAACCCGTTTGATGGAAGATTGATGCAGGGCGGGCTACTTTTCCGCCAAAGTTTCACAATCAGATCCTACAAGCCAGGTACCGATTGTTGATTATCCATGGAGGCCCTAATGAATTACCTGCAGGTTGGAGTCTCTTCCGTTTTCCATCCCATACATTGAACGTATCTCTTCCAGCTTTCCTCTCGAGCTTAATTTATTGTTTTGAGTGCGTAGGAAACAGTACTGAACCACTACAGGAGTATCGGGTTACTGGCCGATGGTTTTGGTTCGACTCCTGAGATCTGTCAAAAGGGACCTTGTATGGGGGACACCTAAATTACAGATTGTGGTGGATAGCTATCCTCTCTGGCATGTAGGCTTTCTCGTAGGCATGTTTGCTATCCAAAAAGCAATGACTTTGCCATTCCCCTATGTAAAATTCCGGATGCCATGATGGTGGTATGGCATCACATGCTAAATACATTGAACTGGCTTTACTTTGGTGCCTCTAATGTATGCAGGAATAGTACTGTTGAGGTAGACACTTGGATGTATGGACTTGACAGTGAAAACTGGAAAAACCATGGTGAAAGCTGTAAGGTATGCAGAAAATCTACACTCTGATTCAGTGTAAAAATGCTCCTCGGTCAGGTTACTTCGTCCCCAATTCTGTCACTTCAGTATGTTAGTCATGATGAACAAGGAAACAAGGAGAATCTCAAAATTTCCCGAGGAGATTAGACTGGAGATAGAAGGCCATACAATGAACTGGGTTCCTATCGTTGTCATTGACAGTACCAAACTGCAACTGCTCAATTCCAAGACAGCAGATTAAGTTTAAACAGGGTTGCTTGTAAGTACTTCAAATTTCGACTAGATAATTTCAGTAGCATTTCCATTTTTTTTGTACTCTCGTCTTACAAGTGAGTTCCCCAGCGATCCCCAGCCAAGGTAGAATGATATGGACATCAATAATCACATGAATAACTCCAAGTACATAAATTGGATTCTTGAGGTAAATTCTTCTTTCTTCATTTCCTTGTTTCCATTCAGTTTTGTTTCATAACTCTAAGGAACAAATTTATGGTTGTCAGGCCATTCCTCGGTCAATATTGGAAAACCATGAATTTCACTATATGAACACTGAGTACTGAAGAGAATGCAGGAGGGGTAGTTTGTTGCAGTCTCTGTCATCAAGAGCGAGAGACGGTCCTGGTTAGTGGTTATGCTGCAGAGGATGAAGGAATGGAATTTAATCATTTGCTGCTTCTCAAAAATGGATGAGAAATAGCAAGGGCCAGGACCAAATGGAGGCCGAGATGCTCGGCAGCTACCAGGAACTCCTTTCAGATTTTGGGAAGGAAAGGCTCAATCTTGAGATAAGTAACATTGGCTGATTGGCACAAGTGGAAGACTGCAAAGAGCAAACAGAGGGTGGGCTAATGAACATCTCTCCAGCTCTCTATGTCGATGAACTGGACTGCTCTCATAGGCCCAACTTTGGCGTGAGTGGGCTGATGACCCCACTAGCTTGCCCTCACCGTTTGTGTGGGATAAGGGCACAAGAGGTCTTTGAACTTTTCCGAATTATTCCATCAGGACTTTGGACTTTTTTTTAATGCAATTAGGTCCCTAAATAATATGTTTTTTTTGCTCGAGTTGGTCCTTTTGTCAAGATTGTGGATGGAAATATTCCCGTGTCTATGAAGTCACCGTTAAATGCCGACGCAGTGTCTTCCATGGCATTCTAAAAAATACTTTAGAAATATGAATATTAAACATGGTAAATATATATAAAAAAAAAAATTTAGGCTTGCGTCCAGCAAGTGGACCAAATCCAATTCCCGGCAGAGCGTTGCCAGGGGTTATGCAACACCTACGAGGCCATTTTAATTTGACAACTATGTGTCAAGGACTGGAGGCCATTTTAATTTGACGGACCACTGGTCAACATTCTTCCGGTCCTTAACATATGCCTCATGGTCATATGGGACAGTTTGTAACTATAAGGTACCAAGATCGCACTTTAGATTTTAATATTGTGATAATATTTAACAGGAAAAGTTATTTTTATGTTAAAGTGATGAAATTAGTTGATCGTCAATGATCCTCAAAATGTATAAAAGAGCATGACTAGCGGATGTAGCATCCATCATATATCAAGGATCATCTAATGAAATGTTATAACCTGTGAATGGTCATATCAAATGCATTCCAGATATCATACAATATGAAAAGTATGACTTGTCAACGCTTATATAGTAGGGGTATAAATAGGAGTCTCAAAAAATATAAATTATTTTTTGTGGATTTAGAACCCGTTTGCTCTAAAAATTTAAGTTATTAAAAAAAAGTATGACATAATATTTAATTCTCAGGGTGTCTTGCTTTTGAAACAAGTTAGAGCAATAACACATTCAAGAAAGTATTATATATATGTCATAGGCCGATCGTTTGGGATCTTAACCATGTAGCGACTTAGGCTCTCTTGGAATCGGTTGGATCGTCGAGTGCCTAAGCCAAGCCTTGCTCGGATCGATCGCTCGCTCGCTCGCTCTTCGTAGAGGGAACAAGTTTCTAAAGAGAGAAACTCTCAAGAGAATGGAACTTTTGATTATTGAATGGTTAGATGGATACAAATGAGGGGAAATGCACCATTTCTTATACTCGAGTCCCTCAAATTATGACCATTGATCGTATTTCGATCCGGCGAATGGGATTGCATCTCCTAACCTACCAACTACCGACATTTATGCTAAGAGAGTTCTAGATGATATGGCTAGATTAAGTACCTAGAGGGGGGTGAATAGGTATATGCGAGATTTTTCTCGATAATTGCTCAATACTAGACAATTAATAGATATGAGACAAACAATAATCAAAGTAAGGCGAGAGAAGAGAGAATTGAACAAGCGGTTTATAGTGGTTCGGCTTATTTCAAGCCTACGTCCACTCTTCTGCACTGACAGCCTATTGGCTGGATTCCACTATGAACAAAGAGATGTTACAGCGATATTCTCCATTGAATTCTCGGTGTAGATGATCTCCCACACTCGCTCAAGGTATCACTAAGTATAGACACTCTCGTGTGTACAATTTCGCTCGAATGAATCGACTAATAATCAAGGTGCTTCGGACTGGAATTTTTCTATCGATCATATTCTAAAGCGGCTAGAACGACTTCCTTTTATACTCCTTTATGCCATCATACCCGTTGGCACTTTCCAAAGGAATTCCTCCAATCTACCCGTTGGACGGAATCAATCAAGAAGATCATTCGAGCTATTAAAGGAACTTGATGATAGCCCATCAATCCTGTTCGCCCATACAATCAGGATCTTGGTTTTCAAGAATAGAACCTTCCAAGAATACTTCGTCGATCATCGAATCTTCAAATGATCTTGATAACGAATGAATGAATCCGTTAGAATTATCCAGCCAAGAGATCTTCTCCAGAGGATAGGAATAAATCTTCAACCAAATACTTCGGCTCTGAATTCCTTCGTCACTTTGGATTAGAAGAACTGTCAATGAGAATAGTCTTGAGTCTTGAGTCTTGAGTGCCGAGTCCGGTGATCTTGAAAGTCTTCGGACTCTAAACGAAGGCTTGCAAATATCCGGACTAGGCGATAGAAACGTTTTGTCGGCTTCAAAATATTCGGATAGATTTCTCCAACAATCTCCCCTTTTTGATGGTGACAAAACTTTCCTGTAGATTTGAACAACTTTGACACCGCAAAATATTACTCAAGCAATATGGCTATCTCATAAAGATTAATAAAATCAACAACCGAGACTCGCATCCACAAAAATTGGTTAGTCTTTCATGAGTAAACCATATGGCAATACTTGATATAAATGCAAATAGTCAAGCATCAAAATCCACATCTAAATCAGCCAAATTTAAGTTCACACCCAAGTCATACTCAAAAAAAATTCAAACACAAAAACAAATTTAAAGTCAAAGATTGAGTTCAGAGTTTGAGTTCAAATTGCAATTCTCCCCCTTTTTGTCATCATTAAAAAGGTGAGAAAAGTCAATTCAGCGCTGGGAATGCGCATGATCCGGAAATCTCCCATCGACTGCACGATGCCTTCCAGCCTCTTCAAGTCTTCCCGTAAATGAGCTACCTCTTCTCCTTTGGCATTGGCTTGAATTTGAAGAGCTAGGTCTTTCATTTGATCTACTAGGGAAACAGAAGATGCTTGTCCAAAGATTCTTCGGACTTGAATTTCGCGATCCGAGCATATATTTGACCACGCATTTCCGAAGAACATCAAGGATACGACGAAAATCTCTTTGTATTGTCCGTCTGTGTGCTTGCATGTGCTTTCTCAGATGGAGTGCCGACAGATGATGGAGCTTCGGTGACATCGAGCAAATTTGGTGTTGACGTATCATGTCCTTCTTCAGGCATTTGAGAAGCCTGAAACTCTTCTGGATTTGCTTCAGCGAGCGACTCACACCTTCATTGTGAACTGCTTTACGGTGTAGCCCTTTCTTGCTTTCCATCTCCCCCTGTCTCTAGGACCTCGATTGGGGAAGAGTGATGGTCATGCTCTTCAGCGCTTTCATTCCCTTTCTCTCCTTCTTTTTCTTTCACTGCTTCCTCTTCTTCTCCTTCTTCAATCTCTTTCTCTTTCTCTTGATGCTCCTCTGCTTCTCTATTCTTCTCTTGTCTCTCTTTCTCTCTCTGTTCTATTGATTCTGGTACAGAACATCTGGTTCTTTTCAGTGCAGGAATAGAGAGATCTTCCTCTTCATCTTCATCCTCCAAGATAAGAGTTCTTCTCTTTTTGACTGGAGCACTCATGGGCTCCTTCCCTTTCTTCTTTGAAGCAAAAGATGCTAGAGTCTTCACTTTGAATTGCTCCATTGCCTTGCTAAGTTCTTTCAGACGCATTTTTATCATCATTTTCAAACCTACCACCATTTTGTCGCATGGTCGAACACAAAGAGTGTGTGGAGGCTCAATGTTTAAGTGTCTGAAGATCTTGATCACAAGACCTGCGTAAGGCAATTGGCCCCTGTCCTTCACCATTGCTCTGTACATGTGAAAGAGAATGGTGTGAGAGAGAGAGAACTTCCTTCCTGAGTTGATTGCGTACATCAATTTTGCTTCGAGTTAGACACGTCGCTTTGATGTAGACTTTGGCCAGAAACATTGATCACAATTTTGTGAAGCACGATGTTGATGGCACTCATCCTCGAGTAGGTAATTCTCTTCTCTGTATCCCTGTCTTTGACAAGTTCCAGTGTAGTACGAGCAACCGAAACTTTGATTGGTTGATAACGTCCTCGTTCAACTCCAACTATGTCCGCCAGCATGTCCACATCTACCACGTAGACTTGGTCTCGAACACTTGAATGATATTCTATTCGCATCTAAAAGTTAAGATTCGAATAGAAATATGCTTTAACTTGTGCATAACCGTACTGTGGTGTCGGAGCGGAATTTCTCAAGTTGAAGCAAATTGAACTTCTCTCTTAAGTTCACATTGATCGCATCCAAAAAGTCGAAATCGACACTCCTAGGGTTTATCACCCCTCTTTTCAACGATCAAATACGATTCTCCCCGACCCTTTGATTTGAACAAATCCATCCGATTTCCCTTCACCTTTGCTGCCACACCCATTCTAGGTTGGAATTCAAGGAACATTCTCGTCATCATCGTTCCCTTCGCCGATTACTGTCCCGGTACACGAGGGTCACTTGGAATGTTCGCAAGTGCTTCCTCTGCTTTTCCTTTCGGAGCAACTCCCAAATCCTCCATTTTCCGCAGAAAAAATATACTCATTCCCATAGTTCTTATCTTTAAGAAATTCATCTACAATATTCAGCGGAGTCCCAATGCTTTTCAACAAACGATAGAGCTTATAAATAAAAGCGGGTTTTTGGACTCTTATAGGGTCGGCATCCTCGATTATTTCTTCCTCCTGATGATGACCCACACCTTGTAGGGTAGATGGTGAAGATTGACGTGGAGGAGAGTGACTCGAGCTCTGTCGCTGACTCGGTAAATCTTCCTCCTCGGTGAGATCGAAATGGGTAGGCCCCTTTCCCATTCTCTGTGGTCCCCTGTTCGCAATTCTTGATGACTTTCTTGAAGAAGACATCTTTCTTTGTCGGTGAAAGATTCTTTCTCACGCTTTCCCAAGAAAAGTTGACTACTTTCTCGAATACGAACACAAGGTGAAGACAGGATTGGGAGGAGAATGCTTTTCTAGGGTTTTGAAGTTTAGTCGAGAAAAACTGTATATATATAACCAATCGGCACAAGGAAAGTGAACAGTCGTATCTTTTTGAAATTTATAACCAATTGTCCTTTTTGAAAAGACACGATTCCATTTATCACGGAAATTATAAATTAACTGAACTGATAATCGTACCTTTTCGAGATTGAATATAACAACTTACGCTTGATAGCCATGAATGTCTCGAGTCCGAGGGTTGGATAGTCTCTAGACTTTAACTTCCTCAAGCTTCAAAATGTTGAGTCCGGGTACGGATAAAATCGAATTGATTTTTCTCCAAAGGTTTTGTGAATATATCCGCTAGTTGGCTTTTTGAATCAACAAACTGAATCGAGATTTCTCCATTTTGAACATGATCTCTGATGAAATGATGTCGAATCTCTATATGCTTCGCTCTTGAGTGAAGAATTGGATTTTTGGTGAGATTGATTGCGCTGGTGTTGTCACATCGATCTCTCGTGCTTGAGTCTTCTATTCCAAAGTCTTGTAGCTGTTGTTTAATCCACGGAATTTGCGAACAAAGAACTTCCAAGAGCTACATATTCTCGCTTCGTTGTTGAGAGAGCCACGGTGCTTTGCTTTCTTGAAAACCAAGACACCGTCCCCGCTTCCAAGCAACCGGCAAGTTCCCGAAGTGCTCTTTCTATCGACTCGCAACCGGCCAAATCGTATGTCTCGAATATCCCAGGAAGACTAAAGTCTCCTTCTTAGGATACCAAAGACCGAAGCTCGAAGATGAAGCAACGTATTTAATAATACGTTTCGCAAAGACCGAGATGAGATTCTCTTGGATCTGATTGAAACCTAGCACATATGCAAACACTCAACAAAATGTCGTCTAGAGGTCTAGAAGCGATAAGATAGAGAAGTGAACCAATGATGCTCCCGTACATGCTTTTGATCAACTTTCTTTCCTTCTTCATCTTTATCTATCTTCATCGAACTTGATATTGGTATATCGGTCTTTTTGCACTTTTCCAATCCAAACCTCTTGACAAGATCATTAGCATATTTTTCTTGATAAATAAAGGTTCCTTCCTTCAATTGTTTTATTTGAAGTCCAAGAAAGAATGTTAACTCTCCCATCATACTCATTTCAAACTCATCCTGCATAGACTTAGAAAATTTCTTGCACGAAATTTCATTAAAGGATCCAAATATAATATCATCCACATATATTTGAACAAGTAAAAAGCTTTTGTTTTCCTTTTTGATAAATAAAGTAGTATCTACTTTACATTTAACAAAACCATTCTTTATTAAGAACTTACTTAGCCTGTCGTACCACGCTCGAGGTGCTTGCTTTAAACCATACAAGGCCTTTTCGGTCTAAAGACTGAGTCTGGCTTCTTTGGGTCTTCAAACCCTGGTGGTTGTTCCACATAGACTTCCTCATGGATAAATCCATTTAGGAAGGCGCTTTTGACGTCCATTTGGAATAACCTGAAATTTTTGTAACAAGCAAACGCAAGTAATAATCGAATAGCTTCTAACCTTGCTACTAGAGCGTAGGTCTCATCATAGTCTATTCCTTCTTCTTGCGTATATCCCTTGGCCACGAGTCTTGCTTTATTTCGTACGACTTTTCTTTTCTCATTCATCTTGTTCCTGAACACCCATTTGGCTCCAATAACAGTTTTACTTCTTGGTTTAAATGTCAATTCCCAGACATCATTAATGTTGAACTGTCTGAGCTCTTCTTGCATAGCTTCAATCCAGCTTTCATCAAATAAAGCTTCTTCTATGCTCTTTGGTTCAATTTCAGAGATGAGAGCCACAGCACTAGACTCTTCATGCCTTTTTGATCTGGTACGAATTCCTTCATTGATGTTGCCAATGATAAGATCCTTAGGATGGCTGGATTTATGCTTCCAGTTATTGGTTGATTTGTCAGGTTGATGATCTCTTTCTTTATTTGAATCTTCATGAACAGCTTGATGCTGGTTTTCCAGAGTCTGAGATGCTTCTAGAGATGTAGGCTTTGGAGGGTCTGGGGCAGGTTCAGATTCTTCATGATGAGTCTGACTGGATTCGTCTAACATAGAGTCTTGAAATTTGACATTCATTGACTCCTCCACAGACTGACTCTTCTTGTTGTAGACTTTGTAGGCTTTGCTTGATGAAGAATATCCAAGGAAGATGCCTTCATCTGATCTTTCTTCAAACTTACCAATTTGATCTTTAGCATTTTTCAATATAAAGCATTTGCAACCGAACACATGAAAGTATGAAACAATAGGCTTCTTACCTTTGAATAACTCATAAGGGGTTTTCTCAAGAGAATGTCTTAAAAGACTCTATTGATTATATAGCATCTTTGTTGAAACACTTCAGCCCAAAATCATGAAGAAATCTTACTTTCAATTAAAAGAGTTCTAGCCATTTCTTGAAGAGATCTCTTTCTTCCTTTCCACAACTCCATTTTGCTTTGAGGAGTGTATGGAGAAGAGAACACATGCTTAAATCCAGATTCATCACAAAATTTTGTAAAATTTTGATTTTCAAATTCACCTCCATGATCTGTCTTTATTCTTGAGATAACACATCCTTTTTCATTTTGAACCTTTTTAGCAAATTTTTCAAAATACGAAAAGGATTCGGACTTACTTGCAAGGAAATATACCCAAGTAAAGCGGGAGTAGTCGTCCACAATTACTAGGCAATATTTCTTACCTCCAATACTCTGAGTTCCGGTTGGTCCGAAGAGATCCATATGCAACAACCTGCAAGTACATGATTAGTAGAGACATGATTTATTGGTTTAAATGAATTTCTTACCTGTTTTCCCGAGAATACATGGAGTACATGGATTAGACTTTTGGTATTGTAATTTGGGAAGACCTCGAACAAGCTGTTTTGATGAAATTTTGGCTAACTCGCTTCATGTTAACATGACCAAGCTTTCGTGCCATAAGCTTGCTTCGTCTTGTATTGAGATTAGGCATTGCGATTCATCCGGTTTCACATCCGGAAGATAGATATTTCCATGTCTTCGACCCATGAAAGATCGAGTAGAGTCTTTACTTGGTTCCGAACATGTTCCTTCTTGAAAGAAGATCTTAAAACCGAAGTGTCGCACAATTGGCTAATGCTTTGAGAAGATTGTAATTGAGTCCTTCCACTAAGGAAACATTACTTATGGTGAGATTTCCAATTTTCACAGTTCCAAATCCCACAATACTTCCTTTGTCTTTTTTTCCTCCAAATGAAACTTTTCCACCATTTACTTGCACAAGCTTTATGAAGCAATTTGAGTCTCCTGTCATGTGTCTTGAACATCCACTGTCAAGATACCACTTTACATTTTTCTTGACGGAGACCTGCATTTAAAAGAAAATCTCAAGTTTTCTTTGGTACCCAAATTTTCTTGGGTCCTTTAGTGTTAGTAGAATAAACAGTATCTGCCCATACTTTCCTAACAAGTTTACAAACCATAGGACACTCTTTTTCAAAGTGATCCAGACTTTTGCACTTTGAACATCTGAGGGCATTTCGTCCTACAGACTTTACAAAACTTTCTTGAAATGATTTTTGTAAGCCTCTCTCGGGGTCTTTTCTTAATTCTTTCTTTTACTTTAGGAAAATCAATCAAGGGAATAGTTTCGCTGTCATACCTAGACCCGACTTATTGAAGTAAGGTCTTTGAGCCGAAAGAATTTTTTCAAACTTTTCGGACCCTATAGAAAATTTCTTTGAAATATTCGATAAGTCGTTTTTAAAAGAGAATTTTCTTTCAAAAGATTTTCTTTATTTTCTTTAAGAGAAGAGACATTTAAGTCTAAACTTTTGACCTTTTCTTCTAAAACGATTTCCTTTTGTTTTAGAGCTGAGTTTTCCTTTTTAAGTTCGGAAATTCTTTTGAGAGAAGTCTTAAAACTAAAACATAATTCATCAATGTATTTAGAGACTTTGACAGAATTTTAAAATCACTTACCTCAAATTCACCGTTCCGAGTCGATCCGGAGTTTGAGTCTCGAGTCCGAATGTGCCATCGGACATAGATTGGCATATTCATTATCACTTTCTTCACACTCGTATCACTCCGTTTCAGCTTTGAGAGCTTTTCGAAACTTTTCAGCTTTTCCTCTTTTCTTCTTCAGAAGAGGACAATTGGGTCTGATGTGTCCATTTTTCTTACATTCGAAGTAAATTACATCTTTGTTTGGTTCCTCATCATCAACAGACTTAGTCTGCTATCTTTGAAAACTTTGTTTCCTTGAGTTGAACCTTCTTCCTTTTCTATTCGGTTTTACGAATCTTCTTATCATGAGAGCAAGCTCCTCATCATCCATATCATTTTCGAATCAGTATCATCGAATCATCAATTGATTTTAATGCAATGGATTTCTTACCTTTTGGATCTTCGTCTTCATTGATTCGTTCCACTTCATAAGATCAAGAGTTCCAATCACTCATCGACGATAGTGGCATAATTTTTTTTCTTCTCTCGATTGAAGTCTTTATATGATTCCAATCCTTGGAGAGTCCACACGTAGCTTGTTTACCTTCATGGGATCAGAAATTTTCTGTCCTTGATACTCAAGACCATTGACAATATCTCGTAAACGGCTAAACATGTCAGTTATTGATTCTCCTGGTTTCATTTTGAAGGCTTCATATTGACCGAGGAGAATGTTAATTCTAGTCTCCTTCACTCGATCTGTTCCTTCATAGGTGATGTGCAATCTATCCCAAACTTCTTTTGCTGTAACACAAGAAGATATTCTATTATATTCAGTAGGAGATAAAGCACAATATAAAGAGTAAATTGCTTTTGCATCGAGTGCTTGTCTCTTGATAATCTCTTCCCGAGTCATTCCGCCGGTCTCAACAGTTTCTTTTCCTCTTTCGAGACTCGATGCAAATGTAGGAGTAATTCCTCTTTCTACAACGTCCCATTCCGAGGATCCTTTTGATCGTAGGAAGGCTTTCATCTTGTTTTTCCGGATGTTGTAATCATTTCCATCAAAGTAGGGTGGTCTAGTATTGCTCGACCTTCCACCAGCCCTGGTGCTAACATACTAGCCATGGATCTTTTACTCTGAAGTAAAACACTTCAAATAAAGTGAGTACACGAGCTCTGATACCAATTGATATGGCTAGATTAAGTACCTAGAGGGGGTGAATAGGTATATGCGAGATTTTTCTCGATAATTGCTCAATACTAGACAATTAATAGATATGAGACAAACAATAATCAAAGTAAGACTGAGAGAAGAGAGAATTAAACAAGCGGTTTATAGTGGTTCGGCTTATTTCAAGCCTACGTCCACTCTTTTCGCATTGACAAATTTTATTGGCTGGATTCCACTATGAACAAAGAGATGTTACGGTGATGTTCTCCCTTGAATTCTCGGTGTAGATGATCTCCCACACTCGCTCAAGGTATCACTAAGTATAGACACTCTCTCGTGTGTACAATTTCGCTCGAATGAATCGACTAATAATCAAGGTGCTTCGGACTTTGGAATTTTTCTATCGATCATATTCTAAAGCAAATAGAACGACTTCCTTTTATACTCCTTTATGCCATCATACCCGTTGGCACTTTCCAAAGGAATTCCTCCAATCTACCCGTTGGACGGAATCAATCAAGAAGATCATTCGAGCTATTAAAGGAACTCGACGATAGCCCATCAATCCTGTTCGCCCATACAATCAGGATCTTGGTTTCCAAGAATAGAACCTTCCAAGAATACTTCGTCGATCATCGGATCTTCAAACGATCTTGATAACGAATGAATGAATCCGTTAGAATTATCCACCAAGAGATCTTCTCCGAGAGGATAGGAATAAATCTTCAACCAAATACTTCGGCTCGGAATTCCTTCGTCACCGGATTAGAAGAACCGCATCAATGAGAATAGTCTTGAGTCTTGAGTCTTGAGTCTTGAGTCGGTGATCTTGAAAGCCTTCAGACTCTAAACAGAAGGCTTGCAAATATCCAGACTAGACTGATAGAAACGTTTTGTCAGCTTCAAAATATTCTGGATAGATTTCTCCAACACTAGATCTCGGCACAATTACCATATCGCCTGCCCTTGGGACATTCTAGAAGCTCATGCGAGAAACCCTAGCAATCTTGAGAGGTCTTCCTCAAAAATGCACGATCCTTTAGTCACGGGAACGTCGTGACCGTGACATTCTCCCCCACTCATTCAAGTGATGCCCTTGTCGCTCTCAGCTTAGAGATAGGTTTTCTTGGCATGAGCTTGAGCCCTCTTGTTTCAATTTCACTCGGTTCCAAGCCTCTCGAACGGTGGACAATGTAGCTCCAACTTTGGCTTGAGCATGGCACGAGACAAGCATTTGACCTTAGGGAAGAGTGCTTGGATCGGCATGTTGCAAGTTGGAGTAAGAGGTTCCAACCCTACCTTCGGCTTCTCCAAGGATGGCGGCTTTGGTTATGATTCGACCGTGTGCTTCTCAGCCTTCAAACTTTTGTTGAGGCGTCGGATTGTGACGATCACTCCTTTCATCATGGGGATCATCACCGGGCATTGTGGATTGAGGATCATAATGGTCTTGGTCCTCATATCGATCATGAACCTCACACTATGGAAGAACTGCATGCCTAAAATGAGATCGTAGTCATCGAGGGGGATTACCTCGAAGGAGAGCTTGCCCTTCCATCCTCCAATTTGGACGTCCACGTCGGGAGTTGTTCCTACGCCTGTGAGTCCGTCTGAGTTGACAACCTTGCACAATCTCCCGTTCAGCTCCATGCAAAGTCCCAAGGCTTTGGCTACTTCAATGGACATGAACATGTTCGAAGCGCCTGTGTCAACCAAGGTGTATAGGACTCACCCACATACCTCAATCTCCACAAAGAACATGTCCGTGTTTAGGGTAGGTTCTTTCTTTTTGCATGGCGACCGAGGTTGAACGGCGTTGACATACTTCACGGTTCCAAGCTGGATTTGCCCTTTTCTTCTTTGGGCTCCTCCTCCTCCTATTATATGGCAAGGAGGGCATTGATCTTGCCCTTCTTCGGGCACTTTTGGGTCCAATGCAAACCTTTGCAAATAATGCAAGGAGATGACGGAGGTTAGTCGAACTTACTCACGGTGTAGTTTGCCTGAGATCAACTTTTTTGGAAAGAGGACGGCTTGGATGCTCCTTCTCCCCATGACTTGACCCGGTTGCCTTGATCTTTCGATGCACAAGGAGTGTCTCCACCTTTGTTCTCAGTGTGTCGATCCAACCTCTAATCCCTTGCTCGATTCTTCGATGAGTTAGCTTTGGTGAGGTCAATGAGGGACTCAGCTACACTTAGCGCCCTCGAAAGACTCTTCGCGTCCCGACGTTATAGCTCGAGTTGCGCCCATGGCTTGAGTCCATCCTTGAACGCTCCAAGAGCCTCTTCCTCTCCTAGATTGTGGATTTGGAATTTGAGCTCGGTGAATTCTTTCACGTACTCTCGAATCATCCCTCTTTGTTCAAGGCAATGGACCTTACTTTTTGTCGAGTAAACTCGGGGAAGAAGTAGTCTCGGAACTCCTTCATGAAATCATCTCATGTATCCACGGGATCAGCGTTGCACTTGGTCTTGTCACACCTATTGCGCCACCAAAACATTGTAGTAGCAGTGAGGACGGTTCTTACCTTGATTGCTTTCTCTTGGATGTTGATGGCGCCAAAGTATTGCTTCATGCTCTATATGAAGTTGCCCACCTCCTTGGCGGATCGGTTGCCATTGAATTCTTTTGGCTTTGGTACATCTAGCTTGGGCACCGCTTGCATGGGCATTGTCCCATTGGTGATGCTCATCTTGTATAGGGCGAGCTCAGTCTTGAGCTCTTGGATCTCCGCCTTCATGGCTTCGATCTCGTCCCTACGAGGGTTCTCTTCCTTAATCACTTGGACTCGTTCCCTCAGTACATTGATCGACGCTTCAAGGGCTTCGCCCTTGTCATATAACGGGGCTGTAGCTTGGTTGATGCCGTTCATGAAGTCTTCACAGAGCGAGACCTCAACTTCCATGATGCGGTCTCTTATATCGTCGAGTCCTTCCATGAACTCAGCCATGGCACTCCTTACCTTCGCAAGCTTCTCATCAAACACGGAGTCCATCAAGGCTTCTCTTCTCTTGGTTCGGCCGCGGGTCTCCTTGACTTGGACGGCCTCTCTATCTTCTTAACTTGACATTCTCTCAAACAACTAGTGCTCCTCAATCTCTTGAAACAAATCCCCCTTCTTGCTCCGATACCACTAGGCACGGGCCGATCGTTTGGGATCATGACCATGCGGTGACTTAGGCTCTCTTGGGATCGCTTGGATCATCAAGCACCTAAGCCAAGCCTTACTCAGATTGATCGCTTGCTTGCTCGCTCAGGAAGAAAGTTTCTAGAGAAAGAAGCTCTGAAGAGAATGGAACTTTTGATTACTGAATGGTTTGATGGATACAAATGAGGGGGGATGCACCCTTTCTTATACTTGAGACCCTCATATTATAACCATTGATCGTACTTCGATCCAACGGATGGGATTGCATCTCTTAACCTATCAACTACCGATATTTATGCTGAGAGAGTTCTAGATCTCGGCACAACTACCACATTGCCCAACCTTGGATTGTTCCAGAAGCTCTTGTGGGAAACCCTAATGATCTTGAGAGGCCTTCCTCAAAAATGTACAATCCTTTAATCACGAGAACCTTGTGACCGTGACACATGCCTCAAAGCCTTTTTTATCCATTTCCCCCCAATAATTTTTGAACCATTTTAGCTTAATTATGACCTAAAAAGATCAAATCTTGCGCAAGTCAAATTATAAGAAATACAATGAAAATTAAGTTAGCCAAAACTTTCCACACGAAATGATCAATTTGTTTAGACATAAGTGCATGCAAAACCGAATAGCTAGCTCTCGAATTGCATCGAAAGCTTTGGAATTTCGCTCAAAATGCAATTTAGTGTTAAAAACTAACTTAGTTTGTTATAATTTTTAAATATTAAATCATGTCTTTATCTATCAACTAAAACTTTTAGAACTGTTGATCATGTTCCAATAAAATTTAGATAGTATCAAAGCAAAAAGTCTTTATCTCAAAATTTTACATAGAGGTCTCTACAAACTCTCTCTGTTTTGGTATCACCCTCCAAACATAAAATTCTCGGTTGGTCGGATACTAATATTAATTAATAGAAATTCATCAGCTTTATTGATTCGTCGAATTTGTCTATGAAATCATGTAAAACACCCATTTCATAATTTCCCTCACTTATTTATCATTCTCTGGTTCCATGCGAGGACTAATGCAATACTTTCAGCACTAAAGCTTCGCTTGCTTCAAGTAAAATGAATAATCTACAAATAATATCTTATATTTTCTGAAATAATAGACTATAAAAAGTGTTTTTATTATGTCGTCTTGACTCTGTCGATCACCTTTTCTTTGGGTGCCCTACTACTAGGGCCTAGCTACTTTTTGGGCTTCTAGATGTAATTTCGCTTGGCGGAATAAATCGTGGATAGATAACCTGCAATGGGCTATCAACTTTCTATCTGGAGATTCCTTCCACATTGCGCTCACTCGCTTTGCTTTTGGTGCCCTATGCAAGATCATTTGGAAGGAACGGAATAACATCCTTTTCCGTGCGCAGACTCCCTCATTGTCCGCTATGAAGAAACTCCTTGAAAAGGTCGTTAGGGACAAGGCACTCTCCTTCCACCAGGTGCCTACCACCACTACAAATAGAAGATTGCAGCGATGCTGGTGTCTTAGCCCGTCTATTTTCTCAGACTGACCTTTGCCTATCTTTTGTTCCGCCTTCCTTCCTCGAGGGTGCCAAAGTCCCCGTCCAACAAAAGATTGCAGCCCTTCTGGAACCTTAGCCCGTCTATCTTCACAAATTGTGCTATTGCCTTGTCTCTATTTTTCCTCTTCTGAAGGAGGACTCAATGTAGTAGGGGGTTAGATCCAACTTTCTATCCTCTTCGGAGGTTCTTCATGCTGTTGCGAATAGGAGGACTCATCGAAGCTGGGGGCTAGATCCGGTTCTTTAGAGGTTGCCGTCGCTTGTTATGAGGGTGGTCGTTGTTTTGCTGTCTGCTGTCCTCATTCCTCTTTCCTCTCTTCTTTTGATGCCGCTGGTTGGCTGCTTGTTGCTGTTGTTTGGCTGGTTGTTGGCCGCTGTTTGGCTGTTTGTCTTTCCTTTTTTGTTCGACACCCTTCCACTCGTTATGACTTGTTTGTCATTTTGAGTGTAAGTTTTTGGTGCCAAGAACCCCGCTGTAAAGTTTTTGGTTTAAAGTCTATATATTATTTACCTTACCAAAAAAAAAAAAAGTATTTTTATTATTGATAACAAAATTATATTTAAATATTTTCATGGACGGTAAAAATATTTTGCATTTGTTCCTTTTTGTAAGCGACACAAGAGATCAATTTTAGAAGAAAAAAAATCCAAATAATTTATTTTTTGCAAAATGAACACTCTCTTTTATCTTTTTCCCTTTATCCCTTCACGACCGCAGTCTCTAGTGTTTTCTCTCTTTCATTCCACGCCCATATGTTGGTGTTATGTAACAAGACAGGTCAGTTTAATGTACTCCACAAGACAATGTCATGTACCTTAATTTCTCTTCCTTATATGCCTCAACATTAATTTCCTAATCCATATTATGTTCTACCCAAGCTACATCAAATTGTGGTATCCAAATGCTAGATAAGACTAGGACCAGCCAATAATCCTGTCCAACCCCAATAGTTTTACCAGAGACTTCTTCTCATGCCATATTTCACCGTCAAAGTCAAGAGGCTATAAGCCTAAAAGGCAATGTGGGAAGACACAGGCCATATAATATCCAAACTGGTGGAGCCTCTTCGAAAGCACTGATCGAATGGGCTGTTCCGGGTCCACATCCACCCAGCCTATCCCATTCACTCGTTTGTCAGTTGGCTCCCACCAAGGAATTGTACGGGGCCATCAATCTCTTGGGTCCCTTGTATCTTCAGGAGGCTAGGTTGCCCTTCAATTTCACCCCAAAAATTCGTCCATTTTGACATAACGCCCGACAACGTCTAGGGCCCTATCTGCAGAGATGTGAACGTTGTTTAGGTTTACTGAAGTCAATTCATGTGACCGAAGGAAATATTCGTTTAGAGGGTGAATTGTTGTCTGGATCTAGGTCTACACCGATTGGATTCACCATAACCGTCGATTGCGCGCCGCCCTGTGTGCCAACCGCTGTAACCACGTCGAATCCATGAATCCGCCTCCAAGCAAAGAGTTTCTCCCTTGCGCGTAATCTTGGCAGCTGTACGCGCTGCCATATTGCGAGTGGAGTCCCGTTTGATCCACACGAGCGAGGCCTTTTGCCTGCGCTCCGACAAGACCGATCCGATCGAAAGGAGTTGTTACATTCGACCCCGGACCGGCTATGATCAGCGTTGTTTTCTTGCCTCACAACGCTTCTTCGTACCCATTATTAGCATACGCCCAGAATTTCCTGTTCTCCTCTGTCCCGAACTAATCAATCATGCTCAGCTCTTCTTCTCTTGCAGAAGATTAAGCTCTCGCGCTAATCCTTTCGGACCAAGACAAGAACGAAAGGAATGCCCCTTCTTTTGGCGACAATTCATGGCACAAGTTCTCTGCAAAGTCCCACAATCTAGGGCATCTTCATCCGTTGGTCGAACTTGAAGCTCTATGAGCAATTGGGAATCGCTCGGGGGGCGTGCCCATCTCCTACTGGGCTACGACCGTGCTAAGCGAACGCGAGTACCTGATCCAAGAAACCGAATTGCCTCCTGTTCATCTTCTCGTGCGCTGCATGGCGAATCCCGACCCGACATGGAGATTTCACGTGCTGTTCACATGTGCGTAGGGTTCGATGTTTTTGCACCTTGCAGGTCCCAACTCCCTTCCCCCTTCCCCACTGTTCTAGTACGGCAATCGAGTTTTCATCCGTGCGACGACTTTTCCACGGCGAGCAAAGAGCAAAGATTTCTGTTAGTGGCGGACACGAGAATTTCGGAGTATTGACCGGACGGGTTAAGAAATTTGTGCATAACTTCGGCTTAGGGGGAGCGGGCAAAGTAAGATCTTAGCCCCCGGGGCTAGTGCTAACGATCCAGGCGTTGAGCAATTGCTAAGTTGATCCAGAATTGGGGTCCCTCGCTTAAATCTCAACCAACCGCTTACAAGTTATAAGAGATATAAATAATGAAATAGGTTGTGAGGCGTGTAGATCACTTCTTGAACAAGATATTGCCTTGACTATGATGGAAGAAAAATGGAAAGCGAGACACCTCAACGACACAATGGAATCTCTAGAAAACTCTCTTGAAAATATTGTGTGGAAAATTTAATGATTTGTATATATATCTAAAATTGAGAGTTCTTATATCTATGTCGAGTACGTAACTTTTACAATGTAATTGATGTGACCATTGACTAATTATATTTTTCTTATTATTTGTCTATTTGGATGCAATCAAGATGGCTCTTCGCAAATCGCTGTTCCACTAGATGACCCTTGTTGTGTAATGAATTAAACAAGTGGCAAGTCATACTTTTTTTTGGGATAATTACCAAAAAAGTCTTAAATTTATTATTCGAAAAAAAATTCGGTTTTTAACTTTTTAGTTTAGCCAATTCAATTCTAAACCTTTCAACAATTTGTCTATATAATCAATGTGGGTAATAACCACATGGACAATTTTTTAAATTTTTTCTGTGTTTTTATACCTTTTTTCTTTGCTTCTTCCTTTTCTTTTCATTCCATTCTTTACTTTTTCCATTGTTGTCAACGAGGGTCATCGAGGCCTCGGTGATGGTCAGCAAGGGCTTGTCCCTTGCCAACCACAATGAAATAAAAAGAAAATAACAAAACAAATAATAAAATGTTATAAAAAATTTAGAATTCAATCATGCCGCATAAAACAATCAACATCCACATCAGTAATTTCCGGTCAAATACCACATTGTCAAATAGTCAAAAGTTTTATAAATAAATTAGTCAAATTGAAATATTTATGACTAAATTAACATATGCACAATAAATTCATGACTTTCAAAAAAAAAAATCTACTTTTTTAATACATGACAAATGTCATATAATACCATCACTTTAGCATTTGGCGTTGAACTTAGAAGTGGCTGCAGCTGTGAGTAAAGCGCAAACTCGAATCTGTCTCCGTGGAACAACACCTTTAAATTGTCAGAGAAAAGAAATTAAATATGGAAACGGAAATAGAGTTTGAGGCATTTAGATCTCTTTCATATTTGTGTTATTGTCCTCAGCATAATGGAAGAAGAATAGAAAGCAAGATCCTACCATGACTTTTAATATATAACTCTAACATCTCAAATAACTTTTCTTGATTAAAATCCTTACAATGTTACAATCAACTCCAACAAAGACTTTGCTGGGTCCCAGTCTACTTGTACAGGCTAAAGATTTGAACTTAACCGATTCATGAGACTTGCATGGTGTTTCATGAGTTTCTTAATAGCCGGATCTCCATGCTCATCCTCATAGATTATTAGAAAAGGATGCACAAATTTGCACGAATTAGAGAACCATAACTAATATAAAATGCTTCAAACACCTAATGAGCTATAAAGGCGGTGGCCACCATCAACCGGTTTGATCCATCCTTGGATCCAACAACAACAGGTGAACTTATACGGATAGGTACGAGGTAATAATCCCAGGCCTTTCCTTTGTCGATCTTTGATTTCTCCTAGCTCAGTTATCGTGGTTGAAGATTTCTTTGATGCGAGAATTAAGGGGTTACACAACATGAAAAAACTTATAATTTCGAGGCAAAAGATTATAGACTGGCGAGGAATCCTCCTTGTCAAAGACCCACCTATCACATCAAGGGCCTCTTCCATGATAGTGTGAATGCAGCTGCAGTTTACTCGAATTGCGATCTGACTACAGCTTATATTCCAATTCGAGCTATAAAAATGATAGATGTCCCACATGCTAACTTCTCCCCAAGAACGAGATCAGAGGTCAATCGAGACATGGAGCTAGAGAGAGTAGGCTAGATACCAAGGGCATCCCTAACCTCCAAATCGATTCTGCTTCCACAGCATATCTCGAATAATTGCGGTACCGTTGTCTGAGCGCGAGCCCACTGGGGAGGAAAAGAAAACCGATGCACAGTATCGTTTGCCGGACGAGACTGCACCACGTGTGCCCAGTTGCGAGGATTTATACCCCTCTCGTCGGGGTGCTGTGTCCCCTCCCGAGGAAACACATGCTCGGTTGGGAAGAAACACCTATGAGGTTTAGACAGCAGGCCCTTTTAAAAATACAGCCCGCACCCAGCACCTAGCTGGTCCTTCTCTCTTTTACAAGTCAATCAGACAGGTTCTGTGCACGGTCGCCAGTTAGAGCACAGAACATGAAGCCTGGTGAAAGCAACGCCCTTGCAGTGTGAAAGGTTTGGTGACTCCATAGTACGTGTGAATTCGGTCCATATGCAGATCCAAAAACGAGAGGCGGTTTTTCTAATCTGACAGATGCTTGGGAAGTTTAATATTGTCTGTCATAGGCACCGCCTATGATATTCAAAGAATTTACAAAAGAATCGCGCTTTCTTCAGTTATTAGTTGGAATTAGTTTGGTGAGTTACAAAAATGGCACCGCCTCATTTATATTTGGGTAAGTTTGTATATGTGTGATGTCCATTATTTGTAAACTACCAATCATATGCGTGGTCTTTCTAGCTATGAATGGAAGAATATATAACCCTTTCCATAAGACGAAATCTTATTTGTTTATTTGTTTGGCCATTGATGCAGATAAATGCATTGAAATTCTTAAAATTTGCCACGAAAGTGTAATTAAATCCTAAAATATTAAAAAAGTACAATCAAGTTATAGAAGTCAAATTGGTACAATCAAATCCTTCTATTAATTCTATCTAACTTGGCCAACGAAAAACACCGACATGTTTTTTTTTAACTTTTTCATACGTGGTGCTAACATAGCTAAAACATGAAGGACAAGGCCGAAACGACGTAGTTTTGATCAACTTTTATCGAAAACCGCTAACGTGATTGTTCAATCAACACCACTGCTCCTATGCAGTGCAACACACCACCACAATAATGATTACAAGTGAAAATTGATCAGAATGGCTACATTGGAATTTCACGCAAAGATTTTGGATTAATTTGGTAAAATTAAAAAAATTAAAATTAAATTGATATCTGTACAATAAACTTAAGACTGATTAGACAACATTTTCCATAATTATAAGCATAAGAATAAATTTGGAATTGGACCCGCAAAACATGCATGAGGCAGCCACCCATGAAAGGTGCTTGGCAAAAGCGATTTGCTACTTTACTTTAGACGTAGTGGTACGTAATTAATTAACTATATAATAAACATTGGCATCATATGAGGTGCGGAGCATGTGCTCAGACGCCCATATTCCGAAATAGCAAGATACAGCCATGGGACATGACGACTTATCTTATTGCCCAATTATAGCAACCTTAAACGATAAGCTGCATGTGGTCTTCATTATCTATCGTTGCTGGTCGGTTTAGGACAGTTCCTTTCTTCTAATTAAAGTAATTAATCTGGTTTTTAAATCATTGAAAGATGCTGGAACACATGCTGCTTGGGGGAAGCTGGGATGCATAATCTGCAGGGTTGATTATGCTGAAGTGCTGTTCTTTCTGATTTTCATATCATATGATTTGTTTAATCAACTGCAACATCTCGAATCGTGCGTCATTCTCTGGAAAAATTAATGGGTGTTGTCCAAGTAGTTTGCCGGAGCAGTTGGAATATCCAAGGATCGAGTTTGGGCTGATTCAAGATACGAAGTTGGGTTCTATGCAATCATTATAAGAGTTTTGTTACAAAAGTGTATCCGGCGCACTTGTTAATCAACAAAGCAAAAAGACATTGTAACTTCCAATGGCATTAATTGTCTTTGTAACATACATAATCGATATTTTGGAAATCGAACATTTCTTCGTTAAGTATATTTATCGAGGGCCTAAGACCCTTTTGAGAATATTGGAATCAAACCCTATTCGTAAATAAATAGTATAGTGTCGATGATTGGGTTTGATGCACAATAAGCTTTGACATGTTGTGTTTCCTAATGAAAGTACGAACTGATTTTCCTTCAACTATATAACTACTTTCATATGATATGCTTGATCTTCCCACATGCACCAAACTAATCATGATGTCGGCTTGTATAATCTGGGAAATTAAGACAAGATGATGCGCTCGGCAGTTATAAATCTGATCGAAGCAACAACTATTCTATTGATTATCTTGGTTGATTGAGTAAAAAAAAAGATTCGAATTGGCTATCCGGAACATGTCATTAATCTTTAAATTGCAGAAACGAGGGCACATAGGTTCATCGAATGTCTCAATTCTTCGACCAACTAGTGGATTTTAACACATATTGAATGCATGAAAATTAGTAATTTTCTTTTAACAAACACATATTTCGTGCACATAAAAGTTAGAGGGACATGGAAAAGTTGGCCTTAACACATATTGAATGCATGAAAATTAGTAATTTTCTTTTAACAAACACATATTTCGTGCACGTAAAAGTTAGAGGGACATGGAAAAGTTGGCCTTTTTGTTGTTTGCAATGCAGAGCACGAGTGTAGATGTCCGGTTGCCGGAGATTCACAAACTCGCATTTCTTCCTAAATGAAAATTACACGAGATTCAAATATGATTTTGTTAATATTTTCAATTGGGTGTTGTTTAATTGATATTACTATTTGAAGTCATATTTTTACAGGAGCGTGAACAAGTTCAGAGCAAGTCTGCATCACATTTTATGATGCCTCTTATTCAGAATTTATGGTAACTTTTAAATAATTTTATGCTCCTTTCAATTTAATATCGGTTAATTCTCATAGAGACGTTAAAAGTGCGAGGCCGTCAAAAGTTTTACTTTGGAACATGAGCACTTGTACCAACCAACTGTTATCAACGAAATTTTCACATTAACATGAACGTTTGGGTGAATATTATGATTCTGAATATAAATAGAGGGAATTCTATATATTTATTATTGGGGAAAGATATATTACAAATTTCTTTAAAAATACAAATTGAATATTACATATTTTGCAAGATATCCAGAAATTCTCTTGATGATGCATTGCTATGCACGACAAGATATCCATCAATTCTGGCTAAATCAAAAGATAAAAAAATTAAATGGTTACCGAAAGGAAAAGGAAATCCATAAAGACGAAAATTTAAATATATGGAATTGGAAGATGATCTCGAAGCTGTTAAGAGATGGGAGTTTACATTCTTACTTTATGTTTTCATGTTTCTTATTCATTCATATTATTTTACGTGCTCGACATATTGCATGTTTTTATATTAATATTCAATAATAATGGCAACTTTATGTCATATATTCTCTTTCAATAAGAAGATAAACCTATGCCATGGAGTTTGGATCCGCTTTATATATAACTCCCCGTATTTCAATGGAGAATTTGATTGATATGGATACTTATTTTGTTCTGATTTTCTGCATATTATTATATTTTTCTTGCGAAAATTGACATTGACTTTAACATTTAGAATAATACAAGAAACATAATTTTGCAACTATATAATGCACGGACATCTTGCTAGTAACTTATAAAAATGCTTTAATGGAAATATATGCGGTAAAAATGGGTGTTTACATTCAACATCAACCACATTAAGGAAAACACGGTGTAAAACTTGGTACTCACAAATACTCTTATTAGTTATGTTAGAAAAATCCAACATAATAAATTTGATGTGAATAGAACAATTAATATATCTAAATTGGTGAAAAACTTATTGGCTTAAACATTTGAGTGGATATTAGTATAACTAAATATGTTGACAAATTCTGACTTAGACTTCCCTACAAATTCTGACTTAGACTTCCCTATTACTGATCTCTTCAGATGATGAATCGGACTTGTGATGTGTAATACTAACATATATATATGTAGACACACACATGACACAAACATATACATCATTCATATGTACACACACAAACACAAACACATCTTGAGCTTTTTATTTCCAATCAAACATCACTATTTACTTGAAATTTCTTAAATGGTCCCTGTGAGCCCAATGCATAAGACCCATTAATGGTTGGTGGTTCCTATACAGAACCCTATAATCTAAGGGCTGGGATGCACTGTACTCGTACACACAGGATGCACCCGAGAATGTCTCCATTTACTTTTACTGATGAAATCCCATGTGCAATACTTCACTTCAGCATGACTTTGGTGCATGGCTAGCTCTAGTGAATAAAAATGATGAGCATGCAATTACAAATAAGTGAAGGAGGAATACAATGATGGAATAGCCGTGTACACTTCCTGTCACATAAAAACGTATCAAATACTTCACATAGCAAAGGCATGCTTTCTTGCATGGACGAGGAGCCCCTTGACCCAACATCATAATGAATGTTCCCAAAACCCCATGGATCAACTGAGGGCATAATTCATTATACTTCTTTCTTTTTTTTCAATTTATATGGGAAATGTACATTGTACACGAATATGTATAGTGTAGCTTATCAACAAGACCCTCCCACTCAATCAGGAAGCTTCACATGGCTTGTTCCCAATTCACCTCATCAGACGGCCACGATGAGATCCCACCAGATCGCCCAAGAGCATTGACGACCCTTGGATCTGTCCCATTGTCCAACTTATATTATGTGCCGGTCTTAAATGGTCATACAAAGCACAGCAATTGCGGGACCCCACTTTTGCCTCTCATGTGACCGACCGTTAACCCTCGCTTGACCTGTCATTGCTCCCACCATGTCCTCTCTCTTCCCTCTTCTTGTATAAAACCTAAACCCTTTATTTTTCCCTTATCACCTAAGTCTTCACATAATAAAGAAATACACCAGCTAGTCGACTTCATCAAGCAAGTGGCTCCAAACTGAGAAGGAGGAGGAGGAGGAGAAAAAACAAGGGCATCGTGTTTGTTTTGTGGTGGTCCAAATGGGGAAGCGAGGTGCAGTAGGGCTTGAGATCACGACGGAGCTCAGGTTGGGCCTCCCAGGTGCGGCAAAGCCAAGCTCGAACAAGAGGGTGTTCTCGGAGATCTCCACCACGGAGGAGAAGGGGTCGACTGGGGAGCCGAAGGCTCCGGCAAAGAACCAGGTTGTGGGGTGGCCACCAGTGTGCTCGTACCGGCAGAGGAACAGTTTCAATAAGGAGAAGGTAGACAGGGCCGAGGCGGGAGCGGGTTCAAAAGCTTACTTGAAGGTGAGCATGGACGGAGCGCTCTACCTTAGGAAGATTGACTTGAGCATGCAAAAGGGATACTCTGATCTTGCATTTTCTTTGGAGAAGCTCTTTGGTAGCCATGGCATTGGTGAGTAGTTTCAAACCCACTCTCTCTCTCTCCCTCCCCTCCGCACCCCCCCCACCCTCTTCTCAATTTTCTTCCTAGTAGCTTTTAATTTGCTGATCAAGTTAGCATTCGTTTGGAGCTTCATATTGTATCCTTACCCTAAGATGATAGGAAGGATCAACATGCACACATGTTCTTGGCAGAATCATATATGAGCACCGTGAGCAAATTTGGATTTCCGTGTACACCAATAAACCTTAGACTAATTAAGAGATCACAAAGGTATTCTTTGTATAGATTGAGGGTTGTGAAAACGAAAATCACCGGAAGCTTAAAAGTGACGGAAACAAAAGCAAGAGCATAACTAATTAATTAGCTAGTCAGTTCATTAAATGCTCATCAAGTGGTGTAATTGTACGTGTTGATGTACAGGCGAGGCTTTGAATGGAGGGGAAGGAGCTGAATACAAGCTCATCTATGAAGACAAGGATGGGGATTGGATGCTTGTGGGAGATGTCCCTTGGGAGTAAGTCCCTCTAACCATCCCCCTTTTAGATTAACATAATTATGTGAATTCTACTGTTGCATAGAATAAAGTAATTCTTTTTTTCTTGTGTTCTAGGCATTATATACTATATATGTTCAACTGCATATATATTTCAATACTCTTTCATGCGCGTAGAGGCAAAAAAAAACGTATGCGGTTATGCTATATGGCTCCCAAATTGCAAAGAAAAGAAGTATGCCATTTTCGTAAGAGATGCACGGAATAAGGAACTGGAATTATTTTCTGGTGGTCTCGCTTTATTTGACGAACCACATGTAAGTTTAGATCATCGTAGCTCTAGATCTTCTTCAAAAGATTCGATTTATTTCAGATTGCAACTACAATTATTTGATTAAATTTGATTCGATGAGAACCCAAGATTTGATTGAATGAGAACGCGAAATTTAGCCACTTAATTTGGACCATTGGGATCTGCTGAGATGCAAACCCCTAGACTTGTTAATTTTAAAGAATTCAGATTTCTTTTTATGCGGACGATTGCAGACTAACTTAAATTCCTTCATATACTATCTAGTTCTTCTGACGATTTTGTCCTTGGTAGCTTACTCATTATTCCTGATGTCTTTTGTTATTGGTAATAATGTTCGATGTCCGAACTTTTGCTAAAGCCAAATTAAGATCCAATTAAGCAAGTAATCCTTTAGATCGACACTAGCTAATGCTCTTATTTTCAAAGCACGTGGTTACTATTTCTCTAATGAGAAAAATTAGGTGGAGCAGCCGTGACTAATGCGCAAGCTCTATTGCGCTTTTCACTTGGAGAAATAGAATAATTAACGACCTGGAAAAATAGTAAAAGATGTCTCGAATCGTACAGAGGATTTATAAACCTTTTTTTTTTTTTTTTTTGACCTTAAGTCCTTGGCATAAATGTCAACGAAATAATTTCGGCATTTGACACTGGCTCTCTCAAAGCCAATGTGGCCGACATAGGCAATTCCCCCATTATGGTGCCGGGAAGTTGACAAAACTGTCCTCGATGGCCAGAACTGGTCAAGACATGGCATCATCACGAAGCAACCCACATGATGGATTCTTTCCTTCATTCCAAGTCTTTGATTTCTTAGTGGAGAGATCGTTCGTAGAAATGGAAAATCGAATCTGCCGTCTGTTCATGACTAGAGCAAGTTGATAATTAGGTTTTTGGGTTTCTGGCCCTTGGAAATTGATCAGTGAAAAGTTTGTGGAAATATCGAACTAAGGAACAGTTACAACGCACGTCTGTATGCAGTTCGTCAATATCGTCATGTCTAGTGCTGTTTGCGGTCGTGGTTGTTGTCGTCATGTGTTCATCGTTATAATGGAACTTATGCCTGTCCTGCTGTACCAGGATGTTCATGGAGTCGTGCAGAAGGCTGAGGATAATGAAGAGATCGGAAGCCAAGGACTTTGCAATACTGCAGACCAGGGACTTCCTTAAAGGCACCTTGAAAGACGACAACTGATGAGAACGGGCAACGCTTCTGTGACATGCGGAACTTGACATGATTCCTCTCATCTTCTTATGTCTACAGATTAGAACACGGTCTTCATTAGTTAATGAAATAGCCGAATATTAGCCAAATTAAGGACAACTCCCTTACATGGGAATGCTTAACTAGCAGTACATCATTTAGATGGATGCTTTCAGTTGTTATTATCTGTTCAAGATGATTATCTGTGTGCCGAATAATTCATATATCGTTCACGTTCTGTCATGTGTATGGTTAATTGATTCCGCGTATCCATGGCACTACAGCTTCGGATTGTCTCTCAGAAAATGGCATTTAGGGTTAGGGATAGTTGAAACACAGAAAGCGGAAGAACCCGACAGGAAATGAGCCATTTGAATCGATGAGTTCAAGCGGATTCTTGATTCCAATTCCTCTTTCCAACTTCTTGCATAGAAAAAAGAAGTCTTGGCTAAGCCGTAGGCTAGTGAGTCCAGAGAGGCAGAGTCAAAGCAAGGAGTGAGCAAACTGGCATACTTCACTAAATCAGTCTAAGCTGGAAAGCCGTCAAGCAGGCAAAGTCTAGCTGCCTATTGATTCCTCTTGAAAGGTGGTGAGTTGGGCTCTGGAAACGGCTTTGACTTTTCCACAGATATGAAATGACATGGAGAGAAAACAAGAGTTGATTGTGCTTAATCAGATAATCTTTCGACGGTAGGCACAACATCAACAGGAACATGTCCATGAATTGCATATGACATATTTGCTAGGAGCTTTACATGCGTGTGGAGACTTCAGTTGGCATTTTCACATTCCATCTTGTTCGAGCTGGTTGAATCACTCCATGTCCACTCAATATAGGGCAAGGTATTAAATAGGCTATTGCTTCTTGAACGAGATTACACTTAGTTTTTGTTGATTTCATAAGAAAATGAATGATTTGAAAAATATTTTCATAAAAGATATCACGTGTATCGAAACGAATAAATAAAGAATATATTCATCATTTACGAAAATATTAGACATAAATTGTTATCGACAATGAAAACATTTTCCATTAACCAATTTAAGCAATATAAGAAAATCATTTTTAGAAAAATATTTTTCAAATCATTCAATTTCGATGAAACAAACGGAGCATTAGTTTACTTCGTTTACGAGATATCACATGATAGATCGGATTTCTTGGAGACAATGAGTTACGAGACACCATCCAAGCATGTTATATATGTTTTTATTTCCAATTTGATGCATTCTAAAATTTATTCACTTAAAAATTAATTTCTTATTTGTCTATGAGACAATCGATGTGTGACATATTGTAATGTGTAACTCGTAATATTTTGATCGAACCACGATATTTAGTTCACAATATGGTGAACTTTTTAACTTTTACGCATTACGTCATCTCGCTTGCACTTTTTGAGATTCAGTTTCAATAAATAACTAGTTATACACGGTGTCATATGATTAATAATTTTTTGTTTAAGAAAACCTTTTCCTCATGAGACAAGAAATTTTTTCTTTTTTTTTGGGGGAAGAGGGGGTGTTAGGAAACTATGAAAGACTAAAATTCCTAAAACGATGCACCAAAGTTTTAGAAGATTTTTAAAAAGTATAGCACTCGGAAAAGCACGAGAATCATAAGATCGTGCATCTCCATCAGTGCACTTCCCAAGCAATAATGTCATGAATGCATCCATGAATTTTACAGGGGCCCCTAACGCCCGCATACGCTTAAGAAAAAGGAACCCCGAAATTGCATGGCCAAGCGGGTCACTGAAAGCTCATCGACGAGGGGAAACTCTTTCTGATGTCTCGTCAAAATGGGGTTTCCAAGATCAAAGTGAAAATGACCCGAGGCAAGGGGATCGCGTCCGTGTCTTGACAGATCTAGTAAAAAGGCATAAATAAGGTCAGATATCAAACTCAAGAATGGATTCGGGACAATCACTACGGCATCTCTCTCTCTCTCTCTCTCTCTTCTGTGAGCACACGAGGTGTGCCTTTTTAGTTTTGGCGAGAGAGTGGCACCAAACCTTAATGGAAGTGCTGCTCTATGGTTTCGCCATTTTAAGCTGACAACGAAAGGCATCATGAAGCTTCCACCGTGAATGAAGGGAGTTAGGTCGATTTGGTTGGAAAGTAAGGTCGTGAATTCCCTCCCGATGTGGGGAAGCAAAATTAATCAAACTGTTGATAAAAAAAAAAGGACTGTACTCTCGGATAAGAATAATTTCATCTTTTAAATTATCAAAAAGCAGTTCCCACTAATTTAATAAATAGTACGTGACTACACAGTACGTGTCATTTGTCTAACTTCTTTTCTCATCTATATAGCCATACAGAGAAACTAACAACTAATCGATTTGCTTGTGCTTTTGAGTTAACAAATGGCTGACTCGGTATGTCAATGAGAAGTGCAATAAAGACTACGGATGGGTCTCTGAAAAATCCCAAAATTTCATGCATTCATTCGGAGTTGCACACGGAGTAGACTCATAGTCAATTAGTTATAGTTTCAAAGTACGGGAGAATGAAAAAGTGATGAAGGTTTCACATAAGGCAAGAAAAATAAATGTGCACGCATTATGTTCCAAGCAACTATAAAATTCATCGCCGGAGAAAAAAAAAGTTCTATGCGAGCGACCTAATACACCATTAATTTAAGATAGTGGGTAGTTGTTCAAATCAAATGTGGATGATGCCACTTGTGTAAAAGGAAATAAAAAAAAAATTCTTTTCTGGCGGCGCATGGATCTACTAAGTAAAAGTTAAGTTTCAGATATTGAAAGCAAGATGTTAAGAAATTAAATAAATAAATAAGTCATTGCAAACGCCCAAATTTGCTGAGCCCCAATGAGCAGAACTTGTAACGACGGGCCTCGTCTGAAGGCCGAGATTTAGGGACAGATTTCGGCCGATTCCAGAAGGGTCATGGGTCATGTTTTGTTAGGTATTGGGTAATTGAAAGGGAGGCCATCGCCTTCTTGGATAGATTACATTACGGGTCCATTTATTTTGTCAAAAAATGAATAATTTAGAAAATGATTTCTCAAAATTAATCGTTTATATCGCTTGAAATAATTAGTCAACAAAAAAAGTATTTTGTTATCGACAATAATTTATGTCTAAGTATTTTTGTGGACGATGAAAAAAAAATTCTTTCATTTATTTTTGCAAGGGACACAAGCAATTATTTATAGGAAAATATTTTTCAAATTATTTCTTATTCCCGAATAAAAGGACCCTACATAAGTTTTCATTAGGTGGGGTTTTCTTCCACTCTTTATATGGCTAAAATTCTACCTTAATCTCGCTGGAGATATAAAATTTTCCATAATTGTCCAATTAACAAAGCCTAGTTTCTTCACTTTCCCCTTTTTTAGTTCTTTCTAAAATTTTACATGGGTATTATCATGCATATTGAAAACAATATGTTTTATTTGGGAAGAATGACACTAGAAATACTATAAATTGTGTACAGCACTCAATTTAGTGCTAAATTTTTTTTAAGATCACTTAAGTGCCAACTCCGATCTGAGTTGCCAGAAATCCAATGTGGGGATATTTTATTAATTTATTGATCTTACGTGGCTTACCGGTATACCTAGTCGCATATAATCCCTAAACGACATCGTCTAACAAAGTAAAAAATGATCACTTCAATGCTAGTCGTTATAAAAAAATGATCACTTTAGTGCCAATTATTATTAAAAAGTGATTGCTCCAATGCCAACAAAATGTCACCTCAAATAAAATTTTTAATTATAAATTTCACTTAATTTATCTAGCCGAAATTTCTCACCAAAAATACTTAAGTGATCATTTTTCTTCGATTTTGGTACTTAAATGAACCGGTGGAGACTTTTGGTATTTAAGTGTGTGCTGTACATAATTTATGACACTTCTAGTATATTTCTCCCGTTTTCTTTCTTTATTTTTTAGATTCTTTGTTTTGTACATGTTTAGTTCCTTTGAGTAGAGAATTTCCTAGAAACTTAGTTCTTTTCAATATTGGTTGAGCAAATTTATTGTTTGATTGTCAAGTGGAACACAAAATATCTTTAACATTAATGACTTCTTAACCCATTCAAATATTCACAAAATTTTATTTTTGTTGTGCATATCAACATCAGACCTTTTTTTATCAATGCACTTTCATACACACATAATAGGTCATGCGAAGAAAAGATGAAATAACAAAACCCTCTTCAAAGATTTGCCAAGATAAAATCGCAATTACACTCCCCAATCCGAACATCTAAATGATGTAGCTAAACTAAATGAAAAAAATTAGAAGAAAATAAAATCCATTCATTTTTGGATGACAAAAAATTTAATATCATCCATACTGGGTTTAAGATTAAATATCAACGGCGTAGGCAGAAAGGGAGTCCTTCGTTTGCGGGCCGCAGAAGTCTGTGGGTGTGGGCTTGATCTTCGACACTAAATCAGCCTCCTACAAGCCATTGTAAAAAGATGGGAGGAATTTTCAATCTAAAATCATCAACATTTCAGGAAAAAAATAGAATCCATATCGACAAGTAGATTTCAGGTTTTGGATAGGTTGAACCTTGAACCTAGAATAAATTTTAATATTTTTCTTGGTCTATTTCTTCACACGATCATGTAGTGTTCTATGGCATTCCATGATAAGTGTATAATATGGAACCATTAGTTTGAACTTCTATTTAATAACGAAGACATTTATTTTATCAATATTTCATTTTCTTTGTGTCTAAATGTAAGTTTTGGTCAGTGAATTAGCAGTAAGTAATGATCATTAAAGGCGATAAATTGTAATACAAGTAAAACTTTGAAACTTATGATAGAGCAAGTTTTAGATTAAAAACGAGGAACCTAAATCTTCCGAGATTTCCACACCGTAAATGCCTCAATTTTTCTTAATCTTCCTTTAAAACTTAAGTTTTAGGTAGAATTTGTATGGAAGCTGGAACTATTCACCCTTGACAATAATATCATTGCTTACTTCGAGAGAATATGAACCTAATTCAGGTGCACCCATCTCATCTAAACAACGGCTGTGCGATTGGGCTCCATGTCGGCATCGGTCTAAAAGGGAATATGCTTGAAATTCCATAAGTCAACAGAGGATACGCCTGAATCAAAGCCTGATTGTCCTGGCAAAAGAATTGACGAAGCCGGAGATCAACATAGGGGCTAAATCTCACGGGCTTTCTTGAGGTCTTAATGCCTCATTTGGTTCGACTTTCCTAATGGGCTTTGGGCCCCCAAAGCCCCTTTAGGAAAAAATTTTGTGTTTGGCAAATGCTTTTGAATACTCATTTGCCAAATGTGAGCATTTTCAATACGGAAAAGCTGAAAGATGGGGATGAGGTGTTTTGGGCATTGGGCATTTTGGAAATGCAACCACGTCAATGTTCATCGTCTCTCCCCCTTCGTCTTCTTCTCTTCCCCACGCATCTTCTTCCATGTCCATCTTCTTCTTCCCCACCCATTAGGCTTCTTTGGCAGCCGCCACTACCGCCTGAGGGTCGCACATCCCTAGTGACCACTGCTTGGGGGTGGCGCGACCCGCAACCCAAATGATGTTGCTTGGGTCACGCAAACCTAAGGCGGCGGCGCCTAGCGCTTGCGGACCCCAGGCGGCATCGCCTGGCAAGCGCAGACCTGAGGCGACACCGCCTGAGGTCGTGCGGACCCAGGCAACGTTGCCCGCACAAACCAAGTGACACCGCCTATCTCCGCACGACCTTAGGCCGCCAGATCTGGCAATTCGGAAACCAGATCTAGCCATCCGGCAATTGGCCGACAGTTAGCCAACCGCCAGATTTGATTTTTAGATTTTAAAAAAAATAAAATAAAAGCAAAAGTCCATTATAAATATTAATTTTGCTAAACGATATTTATGCTAATGTTGCATTTCAATGTTATTTGAGACTATAATTTACTAAATGATGCAACATTTCGAAAAATCATTTTACCTCAAAGATATTTATATCTTCTTAAAAGCATTCCTCCGTAGCCCAACCAAAAATGACCTGAAAATATTCGAAAAGGTCAAGGACAGGTCATGCTCGAGCGCGAGATACCAGCAAAATCTATGACTGTAGCCACTTCTAAGAGAAGGACACGCGATTACGGTAACTCCCAGCTAGAGTAGGATCACAATGCACAGCTTTTCCCCACTCTGACCGACAAAAGTTACACGTCCTGACATCGCGTGTATTGATCTTTAGCTTGGTGGGCCATGTCGAGAGTCATGCAAGGGGAAGTTTCTACCTATCTGCGAGGCTCCGCCCAGTTCACGAAATTTGAACGATTTAAAAAGTTATTTTCCTAAAAATGATGATTTCATATCACTTAAAATAATCAGTAAATGAAAAATATTTTCACCATTTGACAACAATATCTTTATAGACAGCGAGAAAATTTTTCAGTTTGTAAATAATACAAATTATCATTTTTAAAAAAACAATTTTTAAGTAGAGCTCTAATTTGCTTCATGTAAAATGAATAATTCGGAAAAGATAATCACTTATATTGGTTACAAAAATAAATGAATGAAAATACTTTTATCGTTCACAAAAATGCCTAGAAATAAACAGTTAATAGTAGTGAGATTTTTTTTTTATTGACTATAATTATCTCAAAGTGATGCGGACGATAATTTTCACACGTGGAGCCCTCTCGTTAGCTTTTTCTTTTAATTTTTTAAAGTGAATGAGGGAGTGAGTCATGGCTTCCAAGTCCAGGCCCAGCCCACGGGAATCGATGGCACATCACCGACAGAGACAGAGACAGGGACAGGTAGAGGGACAGGGACAGGGACAGGGTGTCATGGCTTTGTGGCCACAGAAGTCTGTGGGTGGTGCTCTGCTCGCATGCAAACGTGAATCTCGGCAAAGCCATCGCGTGACGTTCCACGCGGTAAACCCTACCGGTCGCTTTTCCAATTTTACAAATCATAGAATATAACGCGTCTCCTCTTCCTAAATCGCCGTTAATTAGTTATTTCAAAAAAGCGCTCGTTCACGAAACTCGGTTTGATGAATAATTACTCCTGTCGACGAGTGCGCGACCGAGGCACTCGTTAAAACGGATGTTAACGAATTTCCTTTTGATAGTATGAATTGATTTTGTCTTCGGATATGCAATTGAGGGAAGAGCTCAGGTCGTGATGCGTTAAATCATGAGGGAAGTATTTGATTCACTCGATAGAGAGCTATTTAATGGAAATTTGAACATTTTCAATGACGCTATTAACACCTTTTGAATGGTGATTATGATAAAATCATGTGTTTTCGTTGAGAGATTTATTGAATTTCATATGGAGAGTCACTATCAATTTTATCGAATAAGTCCTAACTTAATGATTTTATTGAGAGAGAAACTAAACTCAATGGTGGACTGAAAAAGGTAAATGTATACTCGATGCAAAAAAGACTAAAGTATTTTAAAAAGATTGTTTGAGTAATTAAGTGTCCAACTCTGAATGTCACGTTTTTAAGCCTTTGGCATTCCGAACCCTTCGCTTTTCTCTTATGAATTCCAAACCTATCATCCCCTTCCTCTTCTTTCTTTCAAATCCAATCATCTCTCATGCCGATTGATGCGCCACGCTTGGCCATAGACTACTTATTCTTTTTTCCCTAAACCATCTCATAAATAACCAAACATAGTGTCAAATTGCCATGCCTTCACAAGACGAACCTGCTAATCAATTACATAAAAAACATATAATATATAATATATACGTCAACATCATATATGACTTAGAATTTGGAACCTATAGGTTCCCATAAGTCCGGTTCTAGGTTTCAGGTTCTATCCGAATCATACTCACTCATATCCACTAATCAATTACATAAATATGTAGAATACATATATGTTAACATCTTATACGATCTCTATCCAATTTATAAAAATGAGATTAATAATAATATCACTATTGAGGAATGATAACCGGGGACGATATTTACTTTCCAAAAGAAGTACATCTGTTCGGCTCCGTGCGATGTCCGTCCCGCAAATATCTCTGAGCCGTACGTTCAAACCAACGGTCGCCACCCCCCTCTCTTTCTATGGTCTCCGCCTCCGCCTGCCTGTCCGCCCCATCTCATAAATACCCCGCAAGAATCGCAGTAGAAACCCAGAAGAAGCAGCAGCAACAACCAAGAAGAAGGAAGAAGAAGGAAGAAGCCAAGCACTCCCCGCTCGCTTCGCTCTCCAGGTACATTCCTCTTCTTCTCGCGGATCTGCAATTCCCCGGAGACTGGCTTTGCCCGGGCAGCGCCGCCGCCGCCGCCGGGGAATTATTTCGCTTCTTTTTTAGGTCTTTCCCGATTGTGGGTACGCGTCGAATCTGTGCTTTCTGCGGAAAAGGGGGCGCATTTGTGCGTTGCGTGCGCGTTTGGGTTTCTGGGTCGGCAACCGCGTGTCGCGTGCCGAGACCATTCCGACTGTGATGGGGGGAAGAATCTGGATGCCCGTTCCGGCGTTTTTTCCTTTAGATATCGACCGGAAGCTCACGGGATTCATTCGACATAGGGAATGTTGAACATGTCGAAATGTTGCGAATCGGGATGCGCAGCATGATCTGGCGAAACTGATGTGTCTGTTCTCATTTGTGTAGGTCTTTTTTTTTTTTTTTTTTTTTTTTGGTGAAGTCATTTGTGTAGATCTTTTTAGTTCCTGCTTGTGGCTTTTCGGTTTCTGATCTCTGTTCTTGTAGCGAGTGTTGCGCTGATCAGAGCGCTCGGCTTGCGAATTCAGGTGCATTATCGTTTGCTTCATTGGTTGTTTTGCTTTGCTGATGCAGGATTATCTGCGCATCCAGATCTTGTTTTCGTTCGCGGCTCTGCGTCTAAATCAGCAAGCTGGAAATCTTAGATCTCGTCCAAAAGACTCGAAATAGTTGAGGAAATCTCCGAGGAGATGGCGAATGGCGTTGTGAACGGTGCTCCTATCAACAATTCACTTGAGAAGCCCTTGAAGATCTTCATCGGGTACGATCCACGCGAGGACCTTGCTTATGAGGTCTGCCGCTACTCTATTCTGAAGAGATCATCGATCCCCATTGAGATTAACCCCATCAAGCAATCTGAATTGAGGAAGAATGGCTTGTACTGGCGGGAGAGAGGGAAGCTGGAGAGCACCGAGTTCTCGTTTACTCGGTTCTTGACTCCACATCTGGCTAATTTTGATGGTTGGGCAATGTTTGTGGACTGTGATTTTCTCTACTTAGAGGACATCAAAGAGTTGAGGAGCCTGTTGGATGATAAATATGCTGTAATGTGTGTTCAACATGACTATACGCCTAAAGAGACCACGAAGATGGATGGAGCCGTGCAAACGGTGTATCCCAGGAAAAACTGGTCTTCAATGGTACTGTATAACTGTGGACATCCCAAGAACAAGGTGCTGACCCCTGAGGTGGTGAATACCCAGACAGGTGCTTATTTGCACAGGTTTCAGTGGCTCGATGACAGTGAGATTGGCTCGATACCCTTTGTGTGGAATTTCCTTGTGGGGCATAACAAGGTCGTCGAAAATGATCCCAGTACGTACCCTAAAGCCATACATTATACCCTTGGAGGTCCGTGGTTCGAAGCTTGGAAGAACTGCGAGTTTGGAGATTTATGGACCAAAGAGTCGGAAGAGTATCAGAAGGAGGACAAAGCCCAAGTAGAGTAGCTGTGTACTCAGAATAATTTACTATGATTAGTTAAGGTCGTGATGATGCTTCATTCTCATTGCCTCATAAATTTGGTATTTCATTTTGGCCTGAGGATGCTAATTCTGTTGGCCATTACTAATGCGGGGTGTTGCTGGCATATGCCACACAGTACGTGTTCTTAAGTATCCACCATTTTTTCATTGTAATAGATGAGTGTGATGTGATTGATTTTATATTACTATTCAATAAATCTTAAGATGTTTTCATTCAATGAGAAATTCGTGGCTTGTGATTGTTTTTTGCTGACAACAGATGCATCTTGCCCCCTTCACTTGGCATATAATTAACATTTTTGCCGCTCAACTCACCTAAAATCTGCAAGAGATGCGTTCCTCTGCTTTTTTAGAGCTACAGATATTGTCATAATGCTTTCCACTGCATATTTTGGCTCCCCTTGTCCTACGTGGTGTGTTGATTGCATAAGACAAATTAGACATGTTTGATTATCGGCGTATGAAAGTTCTACTACTTTAGTAAGGTTGAAGCTGTAAAATTCCAGTATATCGTAAAGATCTATGCTTATACTTGCATTCTGTGAACATTCTCTTTATTAATCCTTCTCAGTTCTCCTTGGTTTGCTGAAAAATCTTGCTGCAGAAGTTAGGTGGGGCTTTTCATTGCTTATTCTAGGCTCTCCCAAAGTCATTACTTCGTTATACCAGCTATGGCGTTGTTCTCTCTCTTTCTTGTGATCACTTTTCCGGGAATGGTACTCTACCTTATTGCTATAGGATATGTTGATGCTTAAGCATTCATGCCTGCCCAGATGGTTATTAACCAAAAGCCAATGCTTTATATATTTTTCTCAAAAGTTGTGGTACGTCTGTCAAGTTCATGATGTAAATTCAGAGCATCAATGTTTTGGTCAATTACCAACCATTTGACAGCAATCCACTTTACACGGTTAATGAAAATGATTCCTGATTCTCAGTTCGGATGTAAGGGATTAAGATCGTGTGTTTGTTTCCTTTTTGGTCATCCTGAACCCTTTAGTTCAACTTCAGCCGAAGCTGAAACTTTCCTTCTTTTCCTTTGCTTTTGGACCTAGTTGAAAAGCTCAAGGGTTGTCTCATTCAGGGTAAGTAGGGAATAATGACTGTTTAATGCTATTCCCCATGTTGATTTGGCAGTCACTACTAAGAATTTGTTGTCTTTGGTACCTTTTTGCCTCAGAAGTGGTTAGACTAGGTTTACATATACTACATCTTGTAATTACTTTGAATTTCGCTGATAATTTAACCTATTTCTTCTCTTTTGATCCTACAATATGCTCTCAAGGTCTATCAAAGCATTTGCCCTGCATCAACAAGGGCGCGCACGGGTATATAATTCGCATGATCAAACTCAAGCTCATCAACAGGCCGAGCTGGCTGTGTCTGTTTCACTGTGATCTTGCCATTTCATCGAAGACCTACTAATTTAAAGCGATATCTGCGATGGGGGTTGGACCATCTGCAGCGCCAGTCTTGTTGGTCCCCCCATGCCGAAACTTGACGGTAGATTCTGAAATTGAGTAAATATGTTGTGGTTAAGTGATAAATGAAAATTTAAGTGTGTGGCAAATTGGTCACACGGGCACCCTTCAATCATTCGTGTATTGTCACCGGCTAGTTGTTTCTGAACTTCTCAAGGAGAATCGCTCTAAAAAAAGGAAAAAAGACAAAAAAACAAAAGAGGAGGGTCAAATTATATATAAGGAACTCTTTGAACACCTTGTCATGTGAAGCAAGCACTGGTCGCGGATGTGGTCGTTGCACTTGCATCTCGGCCTTTCGTTGCAGGTCTCAGGGCCCCCCACACCGATCAACGGCCGTGGCAAGTCGCGTCTCGATGATCTTTGGCCAGCGTCTCTCATGCTATAATCATGTGCCGGCTGTGGACATGGACGTGTCCTCACATGGATAGGATCGGGCTGTTGATGCCGGCGTGATAGGTCTCTCTGTAAGCAACTTTCTCGGGGCTGCAATGTCAAAATGCTCATGAGTGTCGGTTGAAACAATCGAGCCAAGTGGTGGGGGCAGCAAATGGAGAGGGACACATGAGCACTCCTACTTGCCCCCAAACGACCGCGATTAATGAAATCGCTAGGAGTTGGTGAGGTATGCATTAAATTGGTGAAAGGAACCGCTCTATACCTCGAAAGGAACTACAACTGTGCTCGCCGGTTGCAGAAGAAAAGGGACGACTCTGTTCTGCATATAATGCCGCTCTGATAGAACAGGAGTCAGTTCATCATTTCTCGAGTTTCCTCTCAGACTTGGCAACATGGAGGGCGCACCGCCTCCTCAGGAGATGTCATACTATGATCATGTGCAGAAGCGTCGCGAGGAAAAAGGCTGTCTTTACTCATGGTCTGTCTACATATCTTCTCTATTGCTGTAAATTTTTTTTGGTTTCGACGGTTACTCAAGTCTATCCTCGATAGCGAAAAATGGCCGAAAGATTACCTCCAAAAATTAGCAACCTAGCAAGAGAAGGGACGGAGATTAGCTCTATTTTTAGTCGAACGTGCGAAAGAGTTGCTTTGTGCTTATCTTTGTGAATTAGCTTCACGCGAATCCCACGAATAGGGCTCATCAAAATCGAATAGTCAGTCATAAACATGTCGGTGCTCAGCACGGTTCTAGCAGTAAAGAGAGAAGCCATACCATTTTGGCTCGCGGAGTCGATATAAGCAACCGTTTTTTCTTTCTTCTACTTCTTTCTTTCTCTTTTGCTGCCATTCGTTTTTGCATCAAATTCCCTTGTGGATTTTCTCCGGGGATAAACTAGGATTGTAAATCATGAGAATTTCATGTATTGTGTTCGTGCCACTGCAAGATCCATCCTCTTCCTCCTGCTTTCCCAAATTTATAATCGGGCCTATTTGTTATGCAGTTTGTTCACGCTGTGCTGCTGCTTTTGCTGCTATGAGAGTTGCGAATGCTGCTTGGAGACCATCTGCTGTTGCTGCTAGTTTAATCAAGAATTGTTCCTCAATTATGGAAAGACAATAATGTTTGAAGACCATATGTCTTCTTTGTGCAGTAGTTTGGATATTTTATTATCCAATAACTGTCATGTAAATGGGTTAATCAAGAATTGTTCCTTAATTATGGAAAGACAATAATGTTTGAAGACCGTATGTCTTCTTTGTGCAGTAGTTTGGATATTTTATTATCCAATAATTGTCATGTAAATGGGTTTATCAAATTGAAGTATGTGTGATATTCAACGTCTGTAATAACATGAACGTATTTGTTTGATATTCCTCCCAGAGTTCTTTCTCTTATGTTTCAGATTTGTCGAGATGTTCCAATCTTCAAGCACCATGAATTAGGTTTACGATCACATTAGCGATTGAAGGCAATTCCTGATAAGCTGCCGATGTATCTGGAGCTGAAAGACAGTTTATTTACACGTCGAACTTTCATACAGAATATACAATTTACAATGACTAACAACAGGAGATAGCATGATGTGAAAACAAAACTGACCGTGCAACAGGGCCCAACATCTAAGATAATAACAATAATTAAAAAAAGAAGAAGAAGAAGAAGAAGAAGAAGAAGAAGAAGAAGAATTTCCTCAAAAGACTCTCAGTGAAAGTCTGAGTCACCTAGCTACCTATAATGGGTTTCTCCCTTCGTCAATTTCGATAACAAGGAGATGCTCAGGGTCTGACCCATTTGGTCCTTCAGAGTAGAGTGTCGGGAGATAAGCCTTGTATGCTGGGAGGTAACGGGAGACAAAATCTTCAACCTACAAAATGCAAAATTTTTACTCTCAGAATTCAAAAATCAGATGGCTGCTGCATGTACAACTAAAACTAGAGCATGTCAAAGACTGATGAACAGGAAAGCACCTCCTCATCAGACATCCCAGGATTTCCAGCCTCTCTCATGGCGATTTCTGCCTGAAAAGATAACGCCAAAATGGTTTGTACACAGTAAAAATCATGACAGAGAAAATAAGTAAAACAGTGAATTTGCAGATGGGATTCTACAATTCAATAGGGCATAATGTGATCATAGAGAAGCTGAGATGCCAACCTGCAAGCGCCATTGGTAAACACAACTGGGGTCCTGAATCTTGATGACTATCCATGCCTTAACGAATTTGTCCCATGCATCGTAATAAGCTTTAAGATTCTCGTTTACAATCTCCAGCTGTATAACATACACATGAAGGTATTAGTCCAGATATCATACGACAGCATGACAGAAAAAGCCATCCACACATCTACAAGATTCTTTGAGTCCCAACCTGTGGATCAACAGCTTTGACTACATCTACTGGCAAGGGTTTGAATCCAAGCATCCAACCTTCAAACAAAACAGCCTAGAAGACAAGCGGAAGTCATATCATCGACGGAACAAAAGAAAATCAAAATTCAAATCTGCAAGAGGTGACCAAATCCACAAAAGATCATAGCCACGCCCACAGCTGAGTCCACCTATCCTCAGACATCTTCTGAGAGAGAATAACTCCCTAAATAACCCCATCAGTTCTACTTGCCTCGTAGTTGCCAGTATTATATTACCAAGTCAAAGTCACTCTAAAATCTCTATAGCCCATGCCCCTTCTACCAGTTACAACAGACATAATTGAGTTTTCAACCAGGCCAAGTTCGTCCTCTCACCATCTTGCTGCTATTTTGTCTAGAAATTTCTTACCGTTAATGGCCCTTCAACTTCTGGCCAAGTAGATGGATCAGCTCTGTCACCCTTTCCATTGTAAGCAGACTGCAAGGGAGGAGAACTCAGCGTTGGTGAATTTTATGGAATCATTGAGATGAAAACTTGAGTCGTTGGCTCACTTTATCATATCGAGGTAGCTTCATCTTCATGCCTAAAAAATTGGGGCAATAAGAATTAATAATGGACTTGCAGGATGTGCAGAAGTGAAATAAAGGAGATAGATTCCACCTTCCTTAGTCAAATTGGTCACAGCAGTGAGTGTTTCGACAGAGAATTGAAGATCATGGCTTCCTGCATTTCCACGCAGCTATGTACAAAAATAAAGAGATGAAAATGGGGATGAAGGCACGAGGAGGGGACAGGAATAATCCCCACTCCTCCAGTAGAGATTTTAGATTTAGAAGTGATCACTACCTTTAAAAGCGCATTCTCTGGATTTTCTTCTCTCAGTTTAGCCTGCAGATTGAGCAGAATCAGTATGAAAATGGAAAGTAATCAAAGAAGAGGCAATGCTGCACTCAGATAGTAGTACCTGACCCTCTGCCGTCAAGTAAAAATCATCTATCGATAACGTTGCACATTTCCTGACATTAGATTAGTATATCAGAATCTTCATACATAAAATTTAAGCAAAGTTAAGCTTCATGCTATTTATCCCACCTGCCAGTGACTTTGAAAAGATAGTTAAGGGCAAAAACTAGTGTTGTCTTGCCACAACCCTGGGGAGCACTAAAACCAATCTGCACGAGGATAAAAAGTTGTTATTTACTCATACAAACCAACCAACAAACAAAGCCATTACTGTATCAAGTCTAGTCAACTAGATGAATCCTCTTAGGCAGTCGAATCGACAATTGCTTGTTAAAAAGAGATTAATCAGAGATAGCTACGTTAACACCATACTCGATGCCATTGTTAAACATCAGAATCAACATCGTGAGGTATTTAAAACCAGCGACTCTGTAAAGAACTAAAAATTTCCTCAAATGTCCTCCCTCCTTCAAGTTCTTGCCTTTAGGAATTTTAGGGTGATATAGCAAAACGGTACGTACCACAAGAGGTGGGACATCTTCTCCTTCCTTGAACTTGGAGAAGTGCTGAGAAATCTGATCTTCACACCACAAAAAGACGGGAATATAGTAGTGATAAAGCCTAGCCTTTTCGGGAACTGTGAGGTAGAGGTCATTGAGCTGAAACAACCGAGAGAGGTGCAAGCCATAAGCCAACCACTTATCGACGGACTCGGCCACCTTTTCTGGGTTCAGGCCCAACTTGTCAAAGAGAGGACCTGAGCAAATGAAATCGAAAAGGTCCTGCACAGAGGAAACTTGGGCGGGCTTGGTGGGGAATATCGAGCGAACCGGTTTCAGCCTCCATCGGTTGCCGCCAGTTTGGTGATAAATGGAAGAGCCCTGCATCCACGAGCATCCGTTTGTAGCAGGAAGAGCTCCTCCTAAAGAAGGGAAAGGAACGAAACACATCAGGCATGCTCCAGAATCATTCACGGAACAGCTCCTCCTAGTAATAGATGAAAAAAAAAAAAAATTGCTCGGTGGATATGAATCGCGTCGAACAATGAATTAAACCAGGGCATGGAGAGCATGAGCGATAAAAACTCAATTGGCTGCGCAAGTGCCGGACTTCCAGATTCACCTCTCTTCACAACAGCGCAAGCAACATTCGTGAAAGCTAAAAAGCATACGGAAAGTTCAAAAAAACATCAGGACTAGCGAACGGTTGACGCTCCGGCTTATTCAAGAGCGGAACGGATGTTCTGTTCCGATGCAGGCTGCACTCGAAACACGTAATGGAAACTGTCGAACAGAATCCTGAACGAGGTGGACCAAAATCACTGCTTGCGCAACACCGCCAATACGAATTCTGGAATTCCACTCCCAGCAGCGCCAGAGCATCATCAAACAAGCGGAACTTCGCAAGAATCACAGTCGCGCGACACAGAGAGAGAGAGAGAGAGAGAGAGAGAGAGAGAGAGAGAGAGAGAGAGAGAGGAGGAGACGGAGGCAGCAAAAGTCACCTGAGTGGGCGGAGAGAGAGGGGGAGAGCTTGGAGAGACGAGCGGACGAAGCGAGATCGATCGGGTGCGGCCTGGAACTGGAGGCACCATCGCCGGGAGCAGATGATGAGGTCGCGGAGAGCGAGGAGGCCGTTGACAGCGGGGAGAGCACGCTCAGAACCGCCATCTCTCCCTCTCTCTCTCTCTCTCTCTCTCTCTCTCTCTCGGGGTGTCGGAAGGAGAAGAAGGAAGGATGGAAGGAAGAGAGTGGAGAGATAAAGCGATGGGAAGGGAGGCCCAATTAGCGACCAGCAGCAAGGGGGGCATAGAAAAATCGGGGGGGTTCGCCGTTTTCGTTTTTCCGTTGCTCTCCCCTCCGGGGCCCGCCCTCCCGGAAAATTTTAGAGGCCTCCCTCATTTTATTCTCAAAAATAGGAATTCATAAATAAATAAATAAAAATTGATGGTGCAAATTTTTATTTTCAATATTTCTAAGTTATCCATTCTTATACCAAACTATCAACTTTGTTCAAATTACTTACCGACCCTTTTTTAATTTCCCAACAATAAAATTATCGATTAGTTTAAATTGATCGGCTCTTATATGAACTGCTTTACCAACAATCATTTGATCGATTTTGGATAGCCGACTTTTCTAATATAAGTCCCATCCTTTTTTTATCCGTGCCGTACGAAAATTAATTCACGTCCACAAAGGATGCTGAGTTCAAACTCTAAACTCGATCTGGTTTTCACCAATCTGAAGCTTGTTATAGATGCTGAGTTTTTGAGGTCGTGGCAGCACGACTTACATCAGATGGTAGCAGCCCATGATTCCATCCAAGCAGAGTTTCCCTGAACTCAGCCTACCGTCGCATGATCGAAAAAAGGCATCGGTTTCTTTCCCTGGAAATTTTCAGCAGCTCGATTTGCTTGATTTTCGAAACAAAAGACGAAAGATCTTACGGTCTAGCGGACGAGGTAGCGAACCAAACGCCGCATGAATCCTCCCATCGCAACTGGCGACCCATGCTGATGCTCGCGTTCGTGCCCAAGGGAGGGAGGGAGAGTGCAAGAACGAGATGAAGCCAAATGTTACAGAAAAGGAATTGAATGAGCAATGAATACGAAAGGAGTGCAACAGAGCCGAGGCTTCTTGTTTCCAGATTACATTGAGCTAAATACATCCTCTCTTCTCCAGCTAGTTTACAGTAGTACCACTGAGCTCGTGGTAATTTCATGGTTAACCGTGATTAAACTAAAGTCGGAAAATAAAGAAATCAGCAATTATGTGAAATCGGGTGATGGATCCTGAAATCTCAGGATCCGAACATGTACATCCTAAAAAGAATGAAGTTACCGACGGCACAGGAGCAGTCGGTTTGTTGTATGAACAGAAGTGGAAAATACCAGAAATCTGTATGGAACAAGTTGGTGGAAGCGCCGAATCTGGGATTAGTCGTAATCTCACATTATCTTCATACGTGCAGGGATATGTTGCCGTCAGTGATTAGCGAAAATTAGAGCACTGTCAGCGGCACTGTCAGCGGCACTGTCAGCTTCAGAAGAGCGCTTCATGGATCTTGGCAGAAGTCAGCAGCGCCACAGATTTGAACTATAATGAAAAGGAAAGACTTGTAAGCCGAAGCTTCTATATCAGCTCAAGCCAAGATCAGAAAAAGGATGGCCACTTAGCAACTTTGTTGTGACAAACACAAGAAAATCACTGATGCAAGCAACAAACTTCGACCAAGCATGAGTGGTTTTTATTTTAATTTGTTCTAGTTGTTGAGCTCTCATACTAGTGTACCTTCTGCTGCCGGTACTTGACACGTATAGCACTTAGTGGGCATTCTTTTGCATTCGATTGCAGGTCTTGCAATGCAGATACCGTAGTCTTCAGATCAGAGGCCTTATAAGATGTGTAGAATTCCAACGTTGGATTCTGCAGAAAGTAAAAGGTCAGTCAATACCCAGATCATGAAATTGTAAGCTCGTGGCGATGAAAGAATGCAAGATAGAGAACAGACCCAAGGGTGGCGTGAGTCATCCAGCGTCCATCTAGCAAGAAATACAGCTGATGCAGCAACTAGAGAAGGAAGAAAACTCAGGAACTCGTACTCAACCAATGTCAGCTCCCCAAGGTAATCCGCCAAGTACTCCAATTCAAGACTAGGGCTCTGGAGATTTCACAAGCAGTTGATGGACATATGGTTAATTTTCTTAAGATCAAGGAACGTGGTATTTTCCTAAGCTCAGGCTAGCATGGAGTAGATCAATGACCCTTACCACATACAATGCCTGTGCTGCTCGAATAAATCTCCTGAGAAACGAAATATTCGATATTTTTAGAATGCAAATAACTCCATTGAAAGTAAAGCAAATGAGAGCTCAGTAAGCTGCAGTACCTAAGGAAAGTTTTCGTAGTGGGCGTGAAAATCCGGAAGCCAAAATAATTCAATAGTAGGCTCTCCATTTTCAGTACCTACCAATACACACCAATGTGAATCTTTTAGATCAGAACAGACAACTGAATTCATAGTTTTCTAGAGAAAACATTGTCTAATGTATAATTTGGCGATTCCTTTTGGTTAATGTGTTTCAGAATAATAATTACAGTTGCATAATAATGAAGGTTGAGCAATTGTCGGTGTTGCCGATCTTAGTTAGGCAAAGGAGCAGGCTAAAGCAAGCAAGGACTTTGGCTATTGCATAGGTCTTTGTCACTTGAGCAAAAATGCAGAGGAAAAGCTATTCTGAAAAGAGCAATAAATCATTTGTTTCTGTAACCAGGTGAGACTAAGAGTGCATACCGCTTCTCTGGTGTAAGTATTGTCTGTGATAAAGCAAAAATCTTCAACCCGTGGAGCACAAATTTCTTCATACTTCCTACAAAGGACAAAGAAGGCAAACAGTGTTATAAGCTTCGCAGGACACACATTATTGTCTCATGAACATTGCAAACAAGTCATGGCAGGCAAATGTAGTTTCTGGCGTTCATAGGGCAAGATCTTTCCAAAGAAGAAGCAATTTTTATGAGTTGAAATATATGAAAGCAGTCTAATTTTAACTAGGATATTTACCTTCTCTCTCTCCCTCTCTCTCTCTCTCTCTCTCTAAAGGTAATATCTTTGCCTCCACAATGCAGAGTAATTGTAGTCCTACATCGTTTACCTTCTTGTTGGTGATGTAGTAAATGTGGTCCTATTTTTTATGAGCCAAGTAAATACTTGCTGTACTGATATCGTGTGTGATGCAAGACACATCCCATTCTTGAAATAACTGAAAAAAGAAGAAGAAGGGACTGAAAGGTAATGGTGACAGTCTTACGACGCAATTAGCATGCAAGTGATGCCAAGTAGTTGAAGTCTCCGTCTTTCAATGTAATTTTGAGACAGAAACCAATCAATCAGATACACGGTGAGATATAGTGTCTCTGGGTACAACTTATATTCCTCGGATACCTGAAAATAGATGACAAAAAAGTTGGTTAGAAAAATCAGCCGGGACTTTTTGTGTGAGACAAGGTTTGCTTCACGTGTGCATGAACACTGGATTGGAGGAACATGATTTGACGCCTTTCACCAATTATATGAAAATGCAAGATGCGATATGCAGTTAGTGAAGCATATTCAGCGCAAGTAGAATGCTGACTATGGCAGAACAAATTTACGGAAAAAACAGGCAAAGGAAAAATAGAGAACACAAAATAGCAAAGATGCTGACCTCCACAAGCCAGTCAATCAAGATCCCCCTCATGCTCTGAGTGATATCTTTCTGGACAGTGTCCATAAAATTACAGCAAGGTCTCCTGAGAAGCTAACAACAAAAAAACGAGGAACAAGTCAATGATTGGTTCTTAAACTACAAGAAGAATGAATCCTTCCCTTCATCATTATATTATTCACTACGGAGCTTGACAGGGAAGTTTTACTACATGCATTAGCATCGTAGTTCTCAATGTTAGAGAAGAAAGTGTTACCTACTGATCTAACTGATCTTGGCATAACCATAACTTCAAACTTAAAAAGAACCAATTGAGGTTTCTGCAAGCAGCGTCAAGTGGAGCCGAGCATTCTAACATAGTGAAGTTGCATAAAACAAAAATGAAGCCTTTTCTCCCTAAGTGGAGCCAGCATTTTGTATAAACATTTTTCAATTAATCTACTAACTTTCAGCTCAAAAATTAGTCCTGTGGTTCAAACTTTTTGCAGTCAGAGAATTTGTTATTCAGCTACTGTATTAGTCTCTTAAAACTTCTCCCTCTACAGGATTCATGTTCAACCAAAAAATGACTAGCAGATTTGAAGTGATATGGGATCAGAGTATCTATAGCACACACTGTTTAATGCACAAACCTCTGTCACGCGTAGATTGCTGTAGATGTCTGGGGCATAAAGGCTGCATAACAGAGGATCCTTTTGATCAGAATCAATATCGGTAACTTGCGGTTTCTCTGAAATTGTTGATATCTCATGAACGCTTCCTTTTTCTGCTGAAACCAAAACCCAAACAAAATGATGCCTATGAGCAAAATTCATCACACAAACCCCAGAAAGACGAAATAATTGTATCACATTTGCATCACGTGTTCACTTAGTGATGGCTACAAGAAAACAAAGCACATCTTCTCAATTGAAGAGCTTTTCCTTTTGTGTAGTTATGGACTCTAGCATGAACATCCAAACGTGATAGGCCTTAGGTTTAGAGAACATAAAGAAATATGACAATGCAGACATATGTATAGTTTTGTCTGAAGGACCTTGATTTTTTGAAGACGTTACAGAACAATCTTTTGCAAGCTGAGAATTGGTTTTGGTGCATCTGGCACTGCTTAACCGTGAAGATGTATCTTCTTCGTGCTCGATTATCTGCAGACCTGTTTCTGAACCCGGTTCGTTGGCCACCATTTCAGTTGTAGTCTTTTTGCTTAAATCTGACTGAGGTTTCAAAACTTCCGCTGAAGCTGATTTAATCACTTTAGAAACCTTGACTGGAGCTTTCCCCACCTTTTTCCCATTTTTAGCCTGACAATTAGCGTATCCAAATTGCGAATGAGAACGTTTGGTGAATTGAATGCTTAACTCAAAGATGTCGTCTAATGAAAATAGCACACTAACCAATATATTCGTCACATTGAAGCAGTCTTTACGTAAGCTGTTGCAGAGAACATTTGTTACGTCTTGAAGGGCTGTCTTCTTATTTCGCTTTGCAGGTGCATTTTTAGCAGCACTGCCATTCCCATCCGACATTGCTCTCTTTGGCTTTACTTGCGAAGTATGATTCTGATCATGCTGTTTAGACTGCCTAGATGATTCTGAAGCGATAATTTCCTCAGATGCATGTAATGCCGCCACTCGAGCACGGGTCATTCGACCGTTAACAGCTCCGACGGCAGTAGTCCGAAGAGTTTCCTTTTTCATATTAATGAGCCTAGAAAAGGAGGAAATCCACATCATGAACAGGAGATCAACACCATGGACAGAACTAGATGAAATTAGATCTTTCAAAAGAATAAAGAATAGAGGAAGGATTTTGCGGAAAATCTTTGCTTTGAAAAGCAAACATAACAAAGTAACTGAAGAAACCTAAGCTCGCCGGTATAATGCCAAGAATTGGGTTACAATTCAGAAAATCGACGAATCCGACTACGGGACGAAGTCAAAGAAAACCAAAAAGAAAATGACGTTACAAAACCTCAGAAACCAAAGCAAAGAGTGAAATCTTGGCTGTTCTTGACCCACATTGCCGTTCCGACTTAAAATCCAGCTGAGCAAATCAAAACTACACTAGAAAAAGTTCCACATTCTGCAGAGAGATTGCAAGACTCGCGAGTTGGGGGAGAGCAAGAGACGACGACAGAAGAAAGTGAAAGCGAGCTTCTTTGCCAAGAGAACGAGGGAGAAGAAATCAAGAATTCTCCGCGACATTCGAAACTAACTCAGCTCCATGGACAACCCATTTGTCCTCGAGTTCCGGGGAACTCGAGATTCACGAATTTCCCATTTCTCGCCCCGCGTTCGCCGGCCCGAACGATGAGGAGAACATACAGAGCTAACCGCCGGTCGATGAATCTCCGGAAAAAAAAAAGCCGGCTTTATTCAAGAATTACGCCGACGAGCAAGAAAGACGTACCGAACGAGAGCCGGCGTCCGATTCAAGATGGATGCGGAATGCAGGTAACTCGCCTTCTGAGCCCCGCAAGAACAGCGCGGAGAGATGGCGACGACTGATGAGAGAGAGAGAGAGAGAGAGAGAGAGAGTTCAAGGTTGGCCTTCTTCTCCTTCGTCTTTCTAGACAGTGCGACAGTCACTGTGGGGGAGCCAGCGAGAGAGCGGGATGTTGCTCTGTTCAAATCTCTCAACAACCAACGAATTTAACTTTAATTATTTATCTGTTATTACGAATTTATTTTGTTTATTTATCCATTTATTATTATAATAATGGGGGCAAAAACGGGTGCGCACAATGCAAATGTTGGGGTTGAAAAAACCGAGATCGGAAAACGTTAATTTATCATGCGATGGCAGTTTTACCACGTTGACCGTTTGACCAAAAAGTTAAAGGGAATTTCTTTTCTTTTCTTTCTCTTATTATCCGGCCAGAAATATAGTAAAGAAAGTTCAGCTGAGTGGTTTCCACTCTTTTTCAGAGAGCAGTGCATGAAATTAGAAATTAGCTTAAAGTCCCCAATTTTTTAAGTATCATGGACCCTCAAGAATTGGAATGGAGGTCATATAAATATATTGGGTAATGCGGATCAACTTGGTATGCATTTCTCAATAATGGACTCTATTACATTTTCGAAATAATCGATGTTAACAAATTTTAATGACCAATAGACCATTAGGATACACTGAGCAAATTCCGTTAAATGGTTTATCCAAGGACATTTTATTAGTCATGTAGAATACATAGCCATTTGCAAAAACAATACATGTCAATCCATATGCTTGTCTATAAACATACCATGCTCGCATCAATGGAAAAATACCCTCTTTTTGCACCTCAAACAGTGGAAAACATTATGAACAAAGTTGAGTGCCTGTTGTTCGGTAGTCCTTGCATCTTGGATGCAATTCCAATGCTCAGAGGTTCGAATGATCCTTAAAAAATTGTCACTTTTGAAGTAATGTCACAGGAGATTATAAAAAATGGGTAGGACATTAGAAGACGCGATCTGTATACAGATTGATTTCTATGAAGTAACGTGGAAATGAGTAGAAAAGCATAAGAATAAGAGGGTTGAGGAGGCACGAAGCAACGTTTGAATTATTTTGAACTTTTGAAAAGAGGAAAAACTGGGGCAGGGTGGGGGGGAGGGGAATTGAGGGATAATTAAGAGGAGAGGTGGGGGCAGCTTTTAAGGCAAAGTCATGATCATTAAAAATTTAATTTTATACACGCGCGCCTAGCTGGACCCCCACCACCCCCACATGGCCGGGAGCCCACCTAATCACGTGGAGGTCCGACGGGTCGTTCTGACCCGACAGAAAAGAGCGCCCTCCCCAAAGCGTTTACTCATTTTAACTTTTTTTTTTTAATTTTATTTTTCTGTCTCCGGTCCTTTTTGAATTTGATCCAGATTCTTCGGATGGCTGTATCGTTTACCTTCTCATTTTTTCTTTTTCTCTCTCTTTTTTTTTTTTTTTTTTTTTTTGGGTTGTTTAAATATGGGCTGTTTGATTTAAAGAAGGGGGCTTTTTGGGTTCCACCGAAAAGTCTTGAATCAATTTCGCAAATCATTATTAATTACGACGATACATTTTGAAATTGTGCGATTCATCTAAAGTACCACAAAAGTGTCGACATTCACCCCCACATAAGCTTAGCGTTTTGGGTGTGGTGTGGTGTTTGTGCCGTGATGCAATATGGAGAAGAGTGATGACTAGAGTTTTTTTTTTTTTTTTTTTTTTTTCATTTTCCATGTTTTATATTTCATTTTTCCAATAACATTTGACATTTTTAGGAAAATTTCAAATAAAAACCTACAGTGCCATCATTTTCTCAAAAGATGACCTGAAATAAAATTTGTCTCAAATAAATACCTAAAGTGCCTTCATTTTCTCAAAAGATGACATGGAGTAGAGTTTGTCTCAAATAAGGATCCAAAGTGATCATTTAGTCTCAAAAAATGATCTAATTTGCCTGTTGGTGAATAAATGTATCTCTGATGTATATTCCAGTAGTCTCATTATGGATATTTTTGTCTTTTTTTTTTTTTAATTTTTAGTTGTCTTGTTCTTTATTTTTATTATTTTTTTTCGGTCAATGGTGGCATTGTTCATCATCTTCTTCATCCCTTGTTCGTCTTCTTCTCAAGAACATCAGACTTGGGAAGGGCCAGCGAGCATTGGCCATTGGTGAGGGTCGGCGAGGGTTGGTCGCCCATCGTCGGCAGTAGGCGAGGGCCACCAAGCCCTCGCCAGCCGTGGGTGAGGGCTTGTAGGTCAACCCTCGCCGGATCTGGCAAGGGTGGCCTCGGTTGCGACTGGCGAGGGCTGTTGAGCCCTCGCTAGCTGCGGGTGAGGGCTTGCAAGCCCTCGTCGGCCCTTATCAATGGCCGATGAGGTGGGCGAGCCCTCACCCAAGGCTGGCGAGGGGTGACCTCACTGATGGCTGTGAGGGGCGACCTCCCCCACCTCCGCCCGCTGTTTCATTAACAACCTCGTCTTCTGCTAGAACTACGATTGGGATGCATGCGTCGCTGTCTTCATCCTTTTCTCCCACCACCGCTCCTAGATCGACAACTTCTTCAGCTACCCTTTTTGCCCTCGAGGACCTTCTTGTAGGGTCTCAATTTGGACGGCCCCCCTCCCCCATGGCTAGAGAGGGCTCGATGGCCCTTGCCCGTTGTCAGTGATGGGTGTGGAGCCCTTGCTCCCTGCCAACGATGGGTGTTGAGTCCTTGCTAGCCCTTACCAGCGGCCAGCGCTTGCTGGCATTTCCCTAAGTCCGATGTTCTTGATCTGGGCAAGAAGAAGTGAATAGGGGACAACGAAGACGATGAACAGGGCAACCAAAAATGAAAAAAAAAAAAAGGACAAAAATACCGTAATCATGCCACCGGAATATACATTGAAGATGTATCTATTCACCGGCCAGTAAGTGAGGTCCTTTTTTGAGATTAAATGACTACTTTGGGTCATTCTTTAAGACAAACTTCACTTCAAGTTATCTTTTGAAAAAATGATAGCAGTTTGGGTCATTATTTGAGACAGATTTCACTCCGGGTCCTCTTTTGAGAAAATGATGACACTTTTGGTCATTATTTGAAAATTTTCCAACATTTTTTTTTCGCTTTTCTTTTTCTATGTTCAGTATTAAAAATGCCATTGAGGGATAGGGCAATTGTATCACCTTATCCAAGTGTATCCATGGCGAAAAATTTTGGTTGCACATGCCACATGAATTAGATGACTTAATTGCACAAAGGAAATATGTTAGAGGACAAAAAAAATTACCATTACTAAGCTGAGCGGATCAATGTAAATGCACATTGCTATTATTATTTTTTTTTTTTTAATGACAAGTGAACTTATTGTAGAACAAGTAAGGGGGTGCATGACAACCCAAAATTTATGTTCCGAAATAGTTTTTGTTCCGCACTATTTCGGAAGAGAAATCCGTTTGATAAACCTATTCATTTTTTCTATTTCCGGAATAGATTTCATTCCGAAATAGGTTTGGAAGAAAAATCGGAAAATAAAATTTTCTACTTCTGATTTCGGAAGAGAAATCGAAATAATTTCTCTCACTAAACCCTAATTTCGACGAGTCCTCCTCATCTCCTCTACGTCTTTGCCTCCTCCTCTTCCTCCGCCTCTCCTCATTTTATTAAAAATAAAAATAAATAAAAATAAATATATTCATTTTATTCATTTAAAAATAAAAAAAATTTACTAAAATAAATAAATTATTTTTATTTATCATTTTATTTTTAGTTTATTAAAAATAAATTTATTATTTTATTTGCCTTGAGTGTTTTGCCAAATAAAATTATTTTTACTTTTTATTTTCATTCATTTTAAAATAAATTTATTCGTAAAATAAAATAAAATAGAATAAATAAAATAAATTTATTTATTTTTTATTTATTTTATTTTATTTTATTCATTATTTTTTTTTTGTTACTAAATCATTTTTATTTTTATTTTTTATATTAAAAGTCGTCGGTCGTCGCCGCCGCCATCCGAAAGGAAGAAATTTTGTGTCGTTATCAAACAAATTTCTATTTTTAGAGTAGATATTTTGTATCGTTATCAAACGGTTATTTTTGCTTAGAAACTCTTATAGAAATAGAAATAGATTCTGTTTCAGAAATTATTTCTGGAACAGAATGGTTGTCATGCGTGCCCTAAATCTCCAAGGCCATGATATATCATACAAGGGGAGAGCCAAAATTTAGACGGATAGCCTTCGTGATCCCAGGCTCAACAACAAAGCATCACAAATGTCCCATTTTATCGGTTTTTTTTTTTTTTGTTATTTTTTTATCAAATCAAAGTACATTGTACCTCCGTTTACAAAATGAAAGAGATGTTACAGTATATCCATTGAATCGTCAATGAAACATGCTCTCATACTATCGTCTAATTTCTCATATGAAAGGATCTTATTAGTGAGTAAATTATTGAATGGTCGTTAATTGGAATATAGTAAACTATAGCCTAAATATTGCAAAAAACCATCATTATCATTTTTTTTACCTAATTTGACACTATAGCTCTCCCGTTGCAAATTCTTACCCTCAAAGTGAATGCAAGAAAAATGTTGAAAGAGTCGTATACTTATTACATTTGTGTCAATTCTAAACCTTTTAATGATATCAATTTAGTTCTAAACTTTTTGATTTAGTGTTAATTCAGTTATTTTGACTAAATTTTGGTTGGATATTGTTAATGTGGACGCCGAACAGCTTACATGATAGCGTGATGCTAACGTTGTTAATAATTTTTAATAATTTTTTTAAATAATTTTTTTCTGATTTTTTATATTTTTCTAGTTTTATCTCATTTCTTCCTCCTTTTGCTGATGACTAGCCATTGGCTACAAACAATAGCTAAGTGGGCAAGCGGTTTGCCTCGACCCTCCATGAGGGTCAACCTCACTAGATATGGCCTAGGCGAGGCCAGCAGTCCCAATGAGGGTTGGCCTCGCTCTAAGTCATATCTAGTGAATGAGCCCTTGTAGGGCTGCTCGCCTCGCCTAGGCCAAATCTAGCGAGGTTGACCCTTGCCCAATCCAAGGCAACCTTGCCAAATTTGGTGAGGGGAGCCTTTGCCAAGGCTGCCCTCACTCAAGTCAGATTTGACAAAGCCAACTCCTCCGAACATGACCGATAGTTGGTCACTAGCAAAAAGAAGAAGAAAATAGAGAAAAATAAAGAAAAATAAAAAATAAAACAAAAATAAGTGAAAATCAAAAAATTATTAAAATATAATTAAAGATTATCCACATTAGAGTTGACGGTGCTACATAAGCCAACTAATTTCATGTCAATAATATTTAGTTAAAATTAGTTGAAATGATTGAATTAACACTAAATCAAAATATTTAATATTAAATTGATATCATTAAAAAGTTGAATTTTTGTGTTACTTTATAGCAGTCTGACAAAAAGAAAAGAACTTATAGAGAGAGGTAGGAACTTACGGATTGTGTTTTGCCACGTTCCCTTAGGACACACGGCTACGAGTATGTGGCCTATGTGACAAGGACCTGGCTAACATCAAGCCCACTAGAAAATGTTAGGAGCAGTCTAGGTCCCGCCTTGCCCAAGGAGAGGTACTGAAGCTCGAGAACATCTCGATAGAAAGGGGTAATTCAGGATCCCACCAGTAATTTAGGGTTAACCCTCTACAAGTTGAGCATGAGCCATGTATAGGCTGTTGCCGCACGAGCCCTTCCAAGTATACCCTGCAATAGATCTTTGAACCTAAGCCTTGTTATTGAACTTGTAAAAATATGATAAGTGATTATATCATTTTTCATGTGTAAATATCAACGACAATATCATGACATAAAATATGCGTCTCCAACTAGAAACGAATGGATGGGGGCGAGGTTCCTAACTCCACATACTTTCTCCAATTATAGCGGATTCTAAAAGAAAATGGTAGTGAAAATATTCGTAGCCATTTCCTTATTTCTTGGATATATAATATTGCAATGTTATATGCATGTATATAAAATTTGAGATGGTACATTTAATTATCTTACGACACATGTTGAATTTTGATACCTACCTATTTTTTAGTATCGCACTTTAGCACATGTTTATTTTGTGGAAAATTTCAATGGAAAAACATCTTATTCAATTTTTAACATTTAAATCCTTAATGGCCGAAAAAGTGTTTAGATCGTTTAGTAAAATGAGTTGAATGGAAAATATTTTTCTAATTAATGAAAAACTTATGCTTAAATTTAAGAAAAATGATTTCATCGAATAAAGTCAAAATCATTTTTCCATATATATACAACTAGTCATTGGCATTTGGATTAGAGATTTCGCACTTAGGGACGAGAATCTCAACACCTGTTCCTAAGTCTATTAGAGCGCGCGTGATAAAATTTCTATTTTTTTATTTCTCTTTTTAAGAATGATTTGGACAAAAATTCATTATCAAACGTAATTTGATTTTTTTTATTTCCTAATGCATTTCTATTCTAAAAATATATTTAAAGAAGAAATTAGAAGTTCTAAACTTTTAACATTTTAATTTTTGAAATAAAAATTAATTTTCTTAATTTCCGTTCCAGAAATTTTTTTATACTTTAAAGGCTCGTTCGTTTCGTAAAAAATTATTTCGATCTTTCCTTACTCATTTCTGCCCTCTTTCTCACAAAACCTAGAGTTTCTGATCTCATCTCCTCCTCCTTCGACACGGACGATCAGCAGCGCCGGAGCATCCCCTCATCCGGCGTTTCTGATCTCGTCCTCCTCCTTCGAGGCCGACGATCAGCAGCGGCGGAGCGTCCCCTCGTCCAGCGGTGCTCGATCTCCACGACGTGTCCTGCTTCCTCTTCACTGCTGGTCAGTTCACACTCTTCCACGCGTGGTTGTCTTCAAGCGACGCATGCACAGATCGAAGCATCTCTCGAGCCCCGAAGAAAACCCCCTCGGCACCTCTCGAGCCTCTCTCGCCCACCTCGCCACCGTCGCCACCTCGCCGCCGTCGCCCACCCCCGCCATCGGGAACTCAAGGTGGGTCTCTCTCTCTCCCTCCTCGGAAATCTCTAGCTGTGCGTGAATTGCTGAGTCCGGTGGTCGAATGGGGAGGCGGTTTAGGTGAAATCTTTGAGCCCATCTGGTCGTTAGCCTCGTAGGTTTCGGTCCGAGTCGTCGATTCCAACCTCATTTCAGAAGACGGCAAGCTCCTCGGTTCCAATCTCAGTTGAATTGAAGCGGCTCTTTCGCCTCAAGCGCTTCCCCTTTTTTCCCTCCTTCGATACGTGCTGATCTTGGGTTTTATTTCCATACGCTTGTTAAAGAAGCTCTAATTCCTGGGAATTTTTTTGTTTTTTCTTCCTAGAACACGACGTGATTGCAAGGCCAGCTCTTTCTCCTGCATTTGCTTAGCTGATTGTAGTAGCAGCCTCAATGCCTTGTCTTGAACGGCAGGAATGGGACCTCACTGCCGCTCAGACACACCTCGCATCTCAAAAATCAGTCTTTTCTTCTCTTTTTGAGCACCCAGTTGTACGGACTATCGTTTTCTTTTCTCTTGCTATGCTCCCTTCACTGATCTGCAAAAGCAGCGTTGCCGTTATGCTAGAATTCGAGTCTCCGGTTCTACTGCTGGACCAAGACACGCCAGGAAATAGAAACCCAACTCGAATTCTAGTATTATCCGGCTCAACTTAGGATGCCGGTAACCCACGCCGACAAGAATCCGTCCAATTACGACTTTTTCTCCGACTTTGTATTTTGAATTGAATTATTTCGATGACAAATCCTCGCAACACATCTCAAAATCTCCATCAATTATGCATTAGATGATTGGTGTTTTGTGATATATGCGTTTTCACTCCGTATCATGTGTTTTGTCTCTTGTCATAGTGAACTGTCTGAGTCCAAAATCGTCCACCTATACATGACTAGTTATTGTTGATGTCTCATCTCATCATTACCGGACAACCCAGCATACTCATCTGGCAAGGGAATTGAAGCTGGGGGTTTAGGGGGATGGGAGCTAAAATAAATGCAAATCAACGGCTTCTTTGTTTTCTCATAATGACAATGTCCGCAATCAACGAGGCGTTGTATAATTGAAGTGCAGTTTTGACAGAGAAAGGAGAAAAGAATGGAGCCGGAGGTATTAGAATCTGAACTTGTGTTGCCAGCCTATTTCAGCTTCAAGAAGATTCAAATTTACGAGAAGTATCCAAAGGGCCAGTCCAGTGCCAAGCGTTTCAAGCATCTCAAGCAGATCATTCAAGCTGAAAATTTCCAGAATTACCCTCCTGATGAACCTAATTGTAAGTTTTTACTTCTTAGAACAAGCAAGCAGGCAGGAAAGATAAATTTTTCATTGTGTCAGGGATTTTTCTGTTATCCCCCTCATTGATAATGGTAATAGCTTATGTTGGTTGATACCCAGCCTAGTGCATTGTGGTTTCCTCTCAGCACACTTGCCATAATATTTTGGCACATGTCATGTTTCAAATCAAGTAGCTTGTATTAGTTTCTTCAAGGGAGCTATTTTATGATTGCTTCATATTATATAATCTTTGATATTGAGATTTTGGAAGCTTTAGAGACTTTGGTGACTTAGCTGGTTTTGCTAAAATTTCTAATGGGGCAAATAGTGGAACTGCTCAAGAATCGGGATCATCTTGACTATGGGATTTGATTCTTGAAATGTGAACTGCTGCTTCTGTTTTTGTTTTAAAGATGGCAAATTATATTATAGACAGAAGGGGTGTTGTATGCTTGCATTCTTTGAAACTTTGCATGAAAACTGAAAAGTATCAATTGAGATCAGATTGCCAAGATGTCACTGGTGGAGGGGCTTTCAATAGGAAGCATTTCATCCTCATGGCCTCTGGTGCACTTTGCCGTAAAAGTCTAATGATTGCTGTCGCTTTGTGCACACATGTATCTAGGCTTTATAAGTTGCAATAGAAGCTTGAACAGATATAGTGCAATAATTGTGGTTGCGCAAAGATGTACTTAACAACATAATAGCTTCTCTAGGCTCTACTTGCCACTTTACATTTGAAAGGCCTGATTTTAACTAAGATTGTGTCTATTTTACAGATGTTAACATCGAATCACCACCTTCAATGCATCCAAGCAAGAGGATATGTGATATAACAGGATATGAGGTATGTAACTCTTAATGTCAAGATGCCCAATTTTTTTAAGTTGATAAAACATTGGACAGTATCAGGTTATATATTATTGGATTTTAATATCTTTTACGAAATATGCTTTCTTCTGACTACATCATGAGAAGGAAGAAGTTCAAGCTTCTTGAAGTACTCTGTGTTTCTGCATTTGCCATCATTAAGCATCTGATAAGTGAAATTTTTTTCATCGAGACCTCACTGTTGCTCCAATTATCACTTGGCAGTTTCTTGCCTGAAACTCGATTTCATATTTTTCATAAATTGTATGAAGCAAAGAAGAAAATCAGACTAGAATGCAAAGCTCAATGATCGAACTTTAATTCCAAGTATCCTACCTGGTGGCCAATTGGCGTAGCCTCCTCATTTCTGTATGAGTCACCTAAACTGCTGCTTTGGCATGCTCTTTTATATGAAATTAACTTTTCTTTCCTTTGGATCTAATAATTCTGTCTCCTATGCAATTACTTGAATTGGAATTTGGAGTGACACTTCTTTTCCTCGTTTCGCCCTTTGTTGATGGTTGCTTGTGGTTTTATTTCTGCATATACTATCACAAACTTTATGAATTCTGATTTTAAAGTCAATACCTATGTTCCAGTCCTTCATTGAGGTGAATGGTCCTTTCGCAGATATTTCCTCATTTACGAAGTGAACATCTTATCAAGCAGACTGCATGATAAATTTTTGAATGTGTTTGCCAATGCAGGCACCATACCACGATCCGAGGACGAAGCTTCGTTATGCAAACGCTGGTGTCTTTAAGGTCATTAGGTCACTTTCCAATGATTACGTTCAGAGGTATTTGGCCCTAAGAAATGCTGCAGTTGTTTTGAGGTGAATTCACCATATGGAAGGAAGGAAGAGGGGATCTCTCTCTCTCTCTCTCTCTCTCTCTCTCTCTCATCAAAGGAACATTGAAAGGGCCACCCACCCGACGCAAAGAAAGTTCATAGTCACTCATTTTTGCAAGCATCTGATGCCGGCATTCATTACTTGTCCCACCTATTCAAGTAAACTTCTAGTTGAAACTTCATTTGCGTCACCTCATCTCGTCTAGGTTTCTTCTTTCAACAAAGCGATAGGGTTGCCAGGCGATTGCTGGTTGGTCCATTTTAATGCCATGCCAAGCACAAGCAAAACTCAAGTCGGCCCGATCAGATGTCGACCGCAATCTGACGTCGATGATCTTGCCAAGCAGATCTTAACCAAAAAGTTTAAGAGTAGTGGGTATTCGATGCAAACGTCGTTTGTAGGACCAGTTGGCATTGTTCTCACTCGGTTCGTTTGTGTATGTAGCTCATGCAACTTGGGCTTCAATGAGATTCTGAAACGCTTAGGTTAGAATAAACGATACGAGATATAAACATTAATAGAAATTATCAAAGGAAAAGAAAAATTAGAAGAGGTGCGGCTGCTCAAATTATTTGTTCTTGTTCCTAGCGCTTCATAGATTGGAACATGGAATGCGGAATTGTAGGACCGAGACATTTGAGTTCAAAAACACGCGGGTGATTTATCGATCTTTCGTAGAATTTTTTAAAAGCTGGGATTGAAAATTATCTTTACAGAGTACATCATGTAACTCTGATACTCTAATTTTTCTTTTGGGTTTGTTTGTTCGCTAAAATAAAAGGACAAAAATATGAGGAAAAGCCTAGATTGGTGGGCAGTCGTGGGTTAATCAATCCATGGAGGCTACTTTCATCACGGGATGGGCGGCTCTTGTTAGAAAAAAAACATCGGAATTGGTTCGAGGAAATTCGTAAAGTTACCTTTTTTTGCGTGAGAGAAACGTGGTAAATGATTGCCCTGTCCTTGTTCGACCACGTTGAGAGATTCTCGCCCTCCTCGGTTTCCCTGCTTTCTGCCGCAATGAGACTATGAGATAAGGACGGGAAAAAAAGCCTAATTAGTAACATAATGTCTCCTAAATTTACTTTGAAAAAAAGTATTGTTGAATTTTTCGAGACATGTGAAGCAACTTGTTCACATGCATCAAATAAAAACTTCACCTCTAAAGTGAAGAACGAGATATTCAAAGTCACATCGAATAATGTGTGTTATGATTCAAATATGTGATAAGAAGTTTTGTCGTTTTTGTTGACCATGAAGAGTAATAACGTGGATTAGAAATAGTCAATTTGAAGAAGTATAAATAGTTTAACATATATGATTTTGTCAAAGATTCCAAGCTATTTGACTACTTCATTTGCTAAAAAGCATACTATCAATCAATCCACTTCAAAAAGAGGATCTTTCCCAAATTAGTCATTGCATAGTGGAGATTTAGAACCGTTTAAGCCTCAATTTTGACGAAATCAGAACTCGGAAGTAGACTTAAAATTTCCTAAAACCAATCGATTTCAGTTCTACTCGGGAAATGGTCCAATTTCCCTTTTTGAGTTTTCAGTTAAAAGATTATATTTGACTAAATCTTTACTTGGGAAATGGTCTAATTTCCCTTTTTTTTTTTTTTTTTTTTTGATGAAGGTAATAAATAAATAGAGGAAATGCCAAATGTACAAAAAAAATAATTTTTTTCCTTAAAAGCTTAATCATGGCGCATGCCTTCCTACTAGAAAATCTATCTTGTGGATTAATGCTTTTAGAAAAAGCAAGTTTTTGATATGCACTATAACTCATCTTGCACATAAAAAGTTTACTCCTATATATATATATATATATATATATATATATATATATATATATATATATATATATTTTTAGATTTCACATGACTTGCATGGGGATAAAAAAAACAAAACATTTTTTAAGCATTTGGTTGCGAATGCGCGCAAGAATCCAGTAAAACTGGTTAAAGGGGAGACAACGGTTGCCTTTTAAAACTGTCTTTTATGACCATAAACAAGCTCTTTTTAAGTTTCCGAGGATTAGGTGGAAAGAGACAAAAAAGAGAGCGAGAGTCAATGTAACGCATAAGATGCCAATACTCCTACGATCGGAAAGCGTTTTGGCTTTTCTCGCCTCTTCGTATCTCAGAATTTCTACTTTACACGGAAAGTTGTGTGGATCTTCCGGCTAGTTAATCGGATGATATTGGGTTGGTGTCGAGAAACGCTGACCGTCCTTTGGGTTTCACACTGGACCAGAAACTTTGGAGGGCGAGACTAGTTTCGAGATTTAATCCCATTTCTTTTGGGAAATCGCAAGGCCGCCTGTGTCTCTTGATTCGTGGAGCTGCGGGAACGCGGAGGGCGAAAGATGGGTTTTTCTGGCAAGCTTGCGAAGAGGGCTTTGGAGACTGAGATGCCCGTAATGGTTAAGGTACTTTGATTGGAACTTTTGCTCCTGTTCTTGTGTCAATTTGGTTTTGACTAGCGAAGCGCACATGGGTTTTCTCAATTGCGTCCATTCGTGTGAAATATCGTGCCAAGTTGGTTTCTTTTGCAGATACAAGAGGTGATTCGAGGAGCGCAAAATGCCTTGTCTCTAGCGCAGGTTTGCTTCCACTTGGTTCTTCTTGTGTAGTGGGACGCTGTGCTCTTTGTTTTTGTGTGGTGGTTGATGATTGTGTTGGTGTTGAGAACTGAGAATGCGTTGTGATCTGTTTTAGTTGTTCAAGAATAAAATGGCCCAACTTTTTTGGGAAATGGGGTTAGTGTCTTCCCCTTGCTTTAGTGGGGGTGGTTCTGGTTTGGTGAAAGGCGTCTTAGGTTTCTCGAAAAGGGCCAAGCGGAAAATCCTGTGGGAAATGCATTTGTAGAAGTGCCTGGAGTATTTTTTTTTTTTTTTGGTCAGTGAAGTGCCTGGAGTATACAAAGGTTTTCTTGCTCGACGATTTTGAGAAACTTAAACAAAAAATATCTAGCTTCTATGCATTGATTTTCGTTCACTCTGTTTGTTGAATTGAGTAAAATTTCGAGGACTAGACTCCTGGCGAGAATTTGGTGTCTGGTCCATATTGCACCCTTGGTTTTACATGTGATCGACTCTGCTAGTCAATGCGTGTGGGAGGCATAGACGAGCGTTCTGGAGCTCTTAGTCCGCCTCAATTTCTGAATGTGTTTTATTCATCATCCTTTATATGATAGTAAGGGAATCTCTTCTCTTATAAATAACATTAGTGTTTGTTTTTGTGCTCATTCTTCAAAGCGCACTAATAGAAATGTTGATTAAGCTCTCATTTCAATTAGATACCGACAGAAACAAAAATGATTTCTATGGACTTGAAGCATCAAACTGTGTGTTCCCTGCTTAATAAGGCATTTTCCTCATGTCATGTGAAGAATCTATTGACTCTGGTTTATCCTTTTGCCTGCCATTGACAATTGTATCTTAATCTATCTAATGATCAGAACATGTTTACTTTGAAATCTCCATTCCTCGTGTAGCTGTGGAAGGGCTTTTAAGTGGAGTTTCTCTCTATTTGTTGTGGCTTATAAGGTTTTATGTCCTATGAAATGGTAGCTGTTAGAAACTTTGTGTTGTTTCTTGCGTTGTGCTCAGGGAGTGGTCTATTGGCAACCACCCAAGCAAGCACTGGACAAGGTAAAAGAGCTTGTTTGGGAGCCTTCTATTAGCCGTTATGGTGCCGATGAAGGTATGCCAGAACTCAGAGAGGCCTTGGTAAAGAAGGTACACATTTTAAGGCATATTGCATTGACCTCTTCTTTATTATTCAGGTTAGAAGATTCCAGGACTTGGAAATTTAAAGACGAGTTTGCTTATAGTGGCATCCTTCGAATTGCTTTTTCTTTATTTGCTTTGCAGTTGCAGCAGGAAAATAAATTATACAAATCTTCAGTGGTGGTGACTTCAGGAGCAAATCAGGTTTCTGGAAGTTCATTTCTCTTTTCTTAAGATAGTATTTTCCTTCAAGTGAAGAGCGAACCACTCTGGTGTATTAAGCTCTTATGAAATGATTCTGACCAACATATTATATGTTCATTTCTCTTCTGCCAGGCGTTTGTGGATCTCGTTCTCACATTATGTGATGCTGGTGACACTGTCGTCATGTTTGCACCATATTACTTTAATGCATACATGTCCTTCCAGATGACAGGGGTCACTGATATACTGGTTGGTCCTGGCGATCCTCGGACTCTTTATCCTGATGCAGGTCAGATTTTTGTGAAAAAATTCTGAAAATTTGTTATCCTTTTAGTAATAGGTGTTTAGGGCCTGTTTTATATGTTGTGAAAATTTTTAGGTGTTTTGGGATAAAAAAGTAGTGCGTGTACCTATGTTTAGATTAAGCAAAAAGTAAAATGTAAAAATCCATCTAGACATGCCCTAGACTGTTGATGATCATTCGGTAGTATTTTGGCATTCCATTAGTGTCCCCACCAGTTTGTTCATCGACATGATTGTCCTCTTAGTGAAGAAAGTAGAAGTGCAATTTTAATTTGTACTTGTATATTACTGTTTATTACAGGGGATTCCTGAGTGATTCTGGAATTCATCCTAGAGACTGCTTTTGTGATAAGTACGATTGAAGAATCTGTATTCCCATGTATCTCTGTGAACTGCTGGTTGACAATCTTGTTTCTAAAATTTCTTTTAGTGGCCACGATGAGCTGTTAGATGTAACTATATGCAAATATTATAGCCATGACAAAATTTCTGAAACAGAAATTGATTTCTAGCCAGAAATTGATTTCTCAATTTCTATTTCAGAAATTGAGAAGTTAGAAATTTTAGCTTCTGATTTCTTCTTCAAATTTATTTCTGGAATAGAAATCTGTTCCAGAAATAGAAAAATCAAATTGCGTTACCAAACGAATTTCTGTTTCAAATTTATTTCGAGAACAGAGAAACAGAGAAATAGAGAAGTTAAAATTTTATCATGTGCGCCCTAAGCTTCTGAAATTGTATGTTTCTTAAGGGTCACGCCATCATTATGTGAAAGAAGTTGCTTGAGTCTCTCAAGGGTGTATGCTTCCTACTTTGAAAATAATGTTAAAGATGTTAGCAATCCATTTGTATATGGTCAATAGGTAACTTCGAGGGTTTCTTCAATTCACTGGATGTTGCTGATTTGAATGACTGTTGTACATCTCCGCCACTTGTTTGTCTTAGCAATTTACTATAACTGCAGATTGGTTAGAGAAAACTCTATCCGAAACCAAACCTGTCCCAAAGCTTGTTACAGTTGTAAATCCTGGAAATCCTTCTGGCACCTACATCCCTGAGTCTCTTCTTAAGGTCTCTCTCTCTCTCTCTCTCTCTTTCTCTCTCTGTGAAATGCCTATTAGTTGCTACCAGGACACAAAATCTATATGTTTTCATACTAATTTTTTGGGAAAACTCTAATGCATTGTCTTGGCAGAGGTTAAGACTAGAGATAATCAACTTCTACTTCAATTATTTAACTTTGCCTTTTCTTTTTCCTAGTAGAGGATATCAGATCTTTGTGAACAGGCTGGTGCATGGCTTGTCGTCGATAATACATATGAGTAAGTCCTTGTTATTTTAAATGATTGTCTTTTCTTTATCAACCTGAGCTTCTCAATGTGATGATTTTCTCTACCTAGAGGTTCACTTTAAGGTGATTTACAGCATCGAAAGCTTTTATTTATTGACATTGCTACGTTAGTCTCTGTCTGTGCAAATTTTTACAAGCTCTTCTTTGTCTAGAGTAGTGGCATGTTACACACTTATGCTAGGAGTCAAGTCATGTCATTTTTGGTCTCTGTCTGCATAACTGAAATCTGGCTATATATAAAATTCTGCAATCCGATCTGTTAGCCAAAAATGCTTTATGTACTAATTTCGCAAGTGGATTCCTTTCATGCTGCATGTATGAGAAAGTGATCATTTTATTTTTGCAGGTACTTTATGTATGATGGTCTTAAGCACACCTGCATTGAAGGAAATCATATTGTCAACATCTTTTCTTTTTCCAAAGCCTATGGAATGATGGGATGGCGAGTTGGATATGTAAGTTCCTTTGTCGTGTTAGAATTGAATGAGTTATTTATGAACATTAAGCCCTTTCTCTTTTCCATTTCATGGGGAACAGTTTGTCGAATTGGCTTGACAATAAATTTAAGCATATTGATCAGCGAGTCATTATGTTAATCTTCACCCTGGATCACCTTAGTACATCTTCCTGGATTAAATGAAAAACATAAATGACAGGCACTTCGAATGCTCTCAATTAATAGGAGAAAGATGAGTTCGAGTTTATACTATTTAACTTGGAACACACACGTGGATCCACTCTTTCCTTTTTGTTGGATAAGTTAGACATTATTGAATGGTTTGTCATTCTTAAAGACTAATTTGGCAAGTGCAATTCACAGATCGCATATCCTTCAGAAGTTGAAGGTTTCGCAGCCCAACTCCTCAAAGTTCAGGACAATATCCCCATATGCGCTTCAATCATCTCTCAACATCTAGCCCTGTACTCCTTAGAAGCGGGACCTGAGTGGGTCACTGAGCGCGTGAACACTCTCATCAAGAACAGGGAGATTGTTGTAGAAGCTCTCTCTCCTCTTGGGGAAGGTGCGGTTAAAGGTGGAGAGGGCGCCATTTATTTGTGGGCGAAGCTGCCTGATCAGTTTGTCCAGGACTTTGATGTCGTTCACTGGCTTGCTCATAAGCATGGGGTCGTGACTATTCCTGGGAGCGCGTGCGGGTGTCCAGGGAATCTCAGAATATCATTCGGAGGTTTGGTGGAGAGCGACTGCAGAGCTGCTGCAGATAGGCTGAAGAGGGGATTAGAGGAATTGGTGAGGGATGGAATGGTACAGTGAGCGGTTCTTTTAGCCTTCGATTGGAACAATTGGAACATTGGTGTCTATTATCCAATTTGTGCCTCATTTGTGGCTGGTACATCAAAAATAAGCAGTGGTTTTATAGTTCTTGTAAATCTTTATGGTGAAATGGTGCTTCGCACACAGGCTTGTACTGTCAGACAGGTTTGATACTACATACAGGCAGAAATGTTTCTTCATTCAAGAATTCGAACGGTATGATAGCCAAGTTTGGTGAAAAAAAAAAGACATTCTTGAACACATTCTTTCTGTGAAAATGGAGGGAGAGAAATTTGGGAAACGTGTTGATGCTCCCAGAGCTGGAAAAAGTTTCCATGGCTATTTGCAGGTGTCATGTGGCGGTGCTTCCGCATCAATAACTTGGCCTGTTATCGTCTAGATTTCAGTATCATCTCATCTCATTGCCTGGTCGAGTGGGCCATTCGTGAAGGAGAGCATCGGCGCGACAATTCGAGCTTTAACTCAGTCGTGATGGATATTTCCAAACAGTGTATCCTTTGCCTGCTCAGATTGGGAAGTCGTATTCCTGTATCGGCAAGTTCACTGTTCGGTCCGAAGCTCTGTGTCCCTTTCCGTAGGGATCGCACTGACATGAACGTCCTGTTTTGTCAACTCCATTGCTTGTCTCGCCCTGTTCACCCGTATCTCTCGCTCTCTCTCTGTCTCCCTCTCTCTGCACCAAACTTCTTCTGGAGCACATGCGATACTACCTAAGTCGCCTTTTCCAACATAGGAATCGAAGCTCATTTTTGACACGTAAAACGTGCTACGACAATTCCACGGACTCAAAATCTTTCCATCAGCATAAGAGTTCAAGTACTAAAAAACAATGTCAGCCATAACAAAACAAAGAAAAAATGAAAGAGAGAGAGACAGAGAAGGCATCGATGTTCCCCAGGGACGTGCTGTTTCGCTTTCGCGCGGCTTCCTCCGGCAGAATCTTTTGATTTTCCGTCTTGTTTAATTGGATCTTCCGGGTTCTATTGAAGAACGAACGGTCTCCTTTAAATTGGGTCGAACCAGCTGGCTGTGCAGAGCCTCTGGAAGAAGCACGAGCATGGCGCTCCAGGATGTGAACGGCCTACTCCTCATCTCCATCCTCTTCCTCACCTGCATTTGCGCCCCTGCGTCTTCGCAGTTGATGTCATCGCAACATGGTGAATCTCATATACTATCTCTTTCGTACTTGATGGGGGCGTTGCCTGTATGACTGAACTGGATCCCTTGAAAAATAATATGATCAGATGAAGAAGATCCGTGTGAGACGGTGGACTGCGGGATGGGGAAGTGCCAGGTGAAGCCGGACGCGGTGTTCGGGTACGTGTGCGACTGTGACTCCGGGTGGACCAAGCCCCAGTTGTTCGGCTTCACCTGGCCTTCTTGCGTTATACCGAACTGTCAGCCTCTCTTTCTCTCTCTCTCTCTCGCCCTCCATATCATAATGTATTCGAACCGTTGGCTCACGTAGATCCCTCATTGATTCTCCGTATGTTCCACTTGATTAAACGGCCCCAATGCGTCTCTTAACACGTTCTTTTAAACTTGGAAACAGAAAATCAACCGGACAAGCTAAAGGAAAAACCACATCATGCATGTATATAAGATCACTAAAACCAGCACTCTTTCACTAGGTATCACCATCTTCGTATGCACATTTCTTTAGAAGTTTCTGTAACTCTTCACAAGCCATGTGACATTGAGTTACTCCACAAAAACCCGAAAAAAGAAAAAAGAAAAAAAAGAAAGAACAAGTTTTCACCTAAAGTTTTCTGGAACAACACAGGCACCTTCAATTTCCAATGTGGCGGCGAACCGCCGTTGCCCCCGCTCCCGCCTCTGCTGCCGCCGCCCTCATCCCTCGGTAAGTTTTCTCCTTTAGGATTAACATCCGGCATCATGATCTATTCATTCCAAGAATTCATTATTTTCCTCTCCAGCTAAAATAAAGTGCTCGGAATTTCTCAATCTGTTTTTCTCTTTTTTTGGGGGCGTGCGCGTGTGGGCGGCTGCCGTTGCAGCTTGCGTTCTTGTGTTTTGTGGAGACGGGGATTGTGTGGCCAGCGCGGATGGTCACGAGTGCCAATGCCACCAGGGCTCGGCAAATATCTTGGGTTTGCCCGCCTTGCCTTGCGTCCAAAAATGTGAGTTTCTCGTCTAATTCCATGCTTTACATACATATTGGCATGTAATGCTATTTTTGAATCTATACAAAATTCATATAGAAAATAATATGAGACGAATGTCTGTTAGATAATCTGATGACGTGCTATTACGTTTGTTCATTCGATGTTCCCATTAGAGATCGATGGCCTGAAAAAATGCAGGCAGTTTTCTAACTTGCGATGTGGATTATTGTAATTCTAACTGTTCGTTTCGTACACCATGTTTTAATTGTGTTTAGGCAATTTGGGAGCAGAATGCGATGTTGGGTTTGGCCCGCCGGCCACACCACCCCCACCGTCGCCACCACAGAAATCTTCGGCCTCGCCTGGAAATGGTAAATCATTCCCGCCATCTCCTTCAGCCCCACCTCCAAATGGTAAATAAGCCATGCGCTCAATATAGTTTAGGCGGGATAATTCTATCTTATCTAATGAAATTGAGGAAAAATAAAAACCCATAGATGTATATTGCGTGCTTGTGTATTTAGATTGGTAATTAACCTTGTTAACCTTGTTAGTTAAAATGACTTCTTAGATCGGAAGGATTACCATCTGCATCCCACACCTAAGTAGACATTAGATTTCACATCTTGTAGTGTAAGTACCAACGCTTTGTATGCTAAATTAGTGATTCAAAATCACACGACACACACGACACACACACACACACACACAATGTGCGTTAGATGAGGATGCAAATAACAATAATCACGAACAGTAGGACTCTGTTTTGTTTCTTGAAAGAATGATTATTTGTATCGCTTGAGATAATTAGCTAATGATAAATATTTTCATTATCGATAACATACGTCTAAACATTTTTGTGGACAATGAAAAATATTTTTCATTTGTCCATTTTTTGTAAGTAATGTAAGCGATCATTTTTAAGAAAATATTTTGTAAATCATTTATTTTTTACGAAGTAATGGAGCCTAGAGTTAAGATTTGATTGCTCCTCCCGAAGAATATGAGCTCGTATGTCGGGATGGGCCTTTGGCGGGGCTTGTGTTGTTGCTTTTTCCTCTTTCACATAGCCCAAGCTGCTCCCCGAGCCCTCATTGTTTAGGATTTGCCTAACATGCTAATCGAATTGCGTCATGAACCGGTGGTTACCTGTAAATTGACTTGCGAGGTTGCTTTAGCTTTATCCTTACAAGACAGTTCTTTCGGTTTTTATCTAATGTATCTTCTTTTTCCTGTTAATTTTTGATAAAACGCTAGGTTTTCTTTACTGAGCATATATCTCATGTGATGATTTTTTTTTGATATGATTGGCAGATGCACCGAATTGCTCCTGGAATTATCGGGCGCTCTCGTGGATGCTTCTTGCAGCTATAGTCGTCTCCTGGATTTAGCATTAGCAAATGCAATGAAATGCATATGGAATTAGGCATGCAATAATTTCAATAGGGGGAGTTTATTATGCTCCCCACTACCTAATCTCTCGAACATTTGATAGTATATTGCTTTCTTTTCTTGATAATTAAGTTGCCCCTCTTTCGTAACATTTGATGTTGCACTATATAAAAGGATATTTATAAGTTTTTATTCATTATATTGTAAGAGTTTTTCCTAATGTGGACTAAATTAATTGATATTGTAATTTACTGTTTTTACGTTTACCGTAAAACAGGATTAGTCTAAGGTGAGATATAATATTTCTTAATTAGTCTAATATGGGCTTTGCTTAGTGTGGGCCGAGTTAAGCCCCGCCCGTAATGAGAGGACCGGCTGAAACTCTATAAATAGTCTTCAAGTTTCTCCTCTAACCCTAATTCTCACATGTATCCTCACCTAAGGGGCGTTTACCTAATGCTACACGTGAGGGGGGCGCCTCATTGAGCCAGTGATACGGAGGGCAATAGAGGAGAAGGACTTGTGCGTGGAACATTGTGTTTCCGCTTCCGCTTCAAGAACAATGGGTCTCAGGTGCGTTAATCTTTTACTCTTTGGATGTGTGTTCTTGTTCTAGTTATGGAGATCTTGGGGTTGCGCAATTTGCGTCCAACATGTGGTATTAGAGCAACCATAACCCTAGAACTTGAATGCATAAAGGTTTTGCCCTAATTTGTACGGATTAGCCCTAATTAGTACAGATTTTGCCCTAATTTGTGATTTTCGAGATTTTTTGTTCAATAAAAATAAAATTAAATCACAAATTCAAATTGGGCTCAACGAGACGAGCAAGACGGCCGGAGGCGCGTCGCCGGAGGAGGCTGCACGCGCCCCCACGCGTGGCCACGCGCCGCCTGGGCGTCGAACGTGTGCCGCGCGTGAGCTCCACGCGCCGCGCACTCAGGCGGCGCGTGTAGGCGCGTGGAGGCTCCGATCGGCGCGTGGCTAGTGGCGTTGGACTCGTATGGTGATTTCCTATCTCGTGGTATATTTATTTTATATGTTTGATGGTTTTATGGATGTGAAAATACATACGGAACCCTAAATACGTGTATTTTTAGTGTAACTTTGCGTATTTTTCTTATATTTTCTGTAAAATTGGAAATATAAGTGTTGGGTTACAGGTATGTTATCACATAAACATTATAATTGTGTGATTTATCAATAAAAATCAAACTTTATTGTGAACTGAAGCTGGCTTAATGAGATACAACCATTATGGATATTAATTGAGCTATGTATTGAGCTGATGAGAAACTGTAAAGGTTATGAAACTTTTATTACTCAAGTATACTCCTTTACACACTGGTAATTTTTGAATGATAGACGAATTAAGGACTCGTGACCAAACTAATGTACTGATTAATACATCTGCTAAATGTGGGTAATGCATGTCAATTAAGTTACTGCATATTGTACATGAACTCATCTGGTCACTTGTTAATGTCTATCAAGTTGAATATTTTTTATGGTTAAGGAGTATGACAATATTTATGCAGAGCAATAATATCTACTGTTATAATTTAGATATTTAGTTCTGTGATTTGACTCAATTTATAGGCCACTGGTTGAAGTAATGATATTTGTTACCTAAAATTGATTAATAAATCAGTTATTGGCCTTTGAGTCATGTTTTGCTGTATGAAACTCATGAGCAATAGTTGATTAGTTATCAAGCTTATCAATCTGGAGTACCTTGTATTGCTATTGATGTTAACTTGTGAGGGATCCTTTGGATCGGCATTCTTTTAATGTTGTTTCAGTAATAAGTAATCGGGGTGCACAAGATGCTTGCTTCTATGAGAATTCTCTTATGATACTGTAATCAGTGATCTCATTGGAATCTGTCTTTCAGGTTCACTGTATATATATTTATATTTATATATATATATATGTATGATTAATTTTTATTAATTAATAAAGCAATGTAATTAGCATGATATGTGATTTTGGTGATATGTTGCCCCTATCACTAAAGTTAAAATCACATGTATATGGTGTATGTGAGGAGTAAAGTTTATATCCCTGGTATGAGAGAATTTCAATGATTCAATTAAGTAGTGACCGCCAAAGTGGCACGCTTGATTGGGTTTGAGAAATTTCGGTCTCGTATGATGATTGGGATGTCTCCTGGTCTAATGCGTAGTCATACTCCCAAAGGAGGTGATTGTGTATTGGTTCATGGAGGGATACATGATAGTGTGGTGGAGGAGTGATCGATCCTAATGGTTCATATGCCCAAAGGTGATGAATTCACGAAGATTGGAATATATTCTTATAACCCTTATCATGTGGGGAATGTACAATTGCATGTCATGTATTCTGCCCAAAGGTGATTATGTGATTTTGCATGTAACTCTCTGGATGTGTACTTGTACGTCAAGTTACATAGTGCTCACATGATGCTAATTATATATATTACTTGGTTTTTAGTCACATTTTCTGTAATTAATAACTTCATTATTATTGAGGTTTTTACTGCTTCAAATTTTAAGTCGTGGACATATGATTTGTTGCTTGAGAAAAGAGCAATTGAATTTTGCTTACTGTCTATAAAGCGTTCCATTCTGGAACACTTGAAAAGAGGTTAGTCTGCGGACTGCACTGCTATAAGATGATGGAAGCCTTAGTTGCTTGAAATTATGTCTTATCTGATATTGAAATTAGGACATATCTGCAAAGATTGTGTTTAAGTCCTAATGACATATACATCTCGTACATGATTAAAAGGTTGTCAGGCTTAATAGTGGCCGTGAGTATTTTGACAAGTATGACAATGCGAAATAGCTTAAAGGGTCATTTGTCAAATACTTGGTAGATTTTGGGGTGGTAATTTAATTACTATGTCTGAAAATCCTGACAAAATATTCACTTGAAATTATTTTTATCTTACCTAGATTATTCAAAAGGGTATTGATTTTAAGACTCTAAAGAAGGTATAAGAATTATGGAATCACATACTCTAAAGTTTCTAAAGATTGACGTAATTGTAGAGGATAACTGCTTTCAGACTATTAAAGATAATAGTATGATGGAGGTTACTATGTTTTTATCTTTACCTATACAGATAATTATGGAATCTCCTGTACCATAGACTAAACTTGTTGAGGTTCAATGTATTATTCTTGATATAGTTTATAATGAAATTTCTTAAACCTCTCAAGTGCAGAATGAAGTGGTTGCAGCTTTATTAAGGAGATTTGTTAAAGAAAGACGATCAGTTATACCATCAGACTATATAGTCTAATTGTGAGAGCATGATTACAATATCTTCTATATGGTTGATGTAATGACATATTTATAAATGTCGTTTCTTATTCTCAATCAAATATGTGATTAGATGCCATAAAAGGCGATATACAATCTATGAAACATGTTTGGAAACTTACTGACTTATCTAAAGATCACAAGTTTATTAGTTGCAAATTGGCGTACAAAACTAAAAGAATTATTGTGGAATTTAAAGCCAAATTGGTAACTAAAGTTTTAACTCTGAAAGAGGGGTGGATTGTTTATGGTAAAGAAATAATTATTTCTTTAAATATTCTTTCAGAGTGAATGTGGCATTAATAATTTATTTTGATATAAAGTTACGCCAAATAGATACAAAATCTATATTGTGCAACTGGATGATTTTGCAGCAGATTTAAATAAACTTGTGTGTAGACTAAAAAGTCTTATTTATAGTCTTAATCAAGTTTCCAAAAAATATTATTAAAGTTTCATAGTGTTATTATTTTGTTCAATTGGGAACAAAGTAATTCAATATACTGCAAGGTTAGTGGGAGGAAATTTATTTTTTCCCATACTTTATGTACATGATGTTTTGCTTACAAGTTGTGATCTTGAGAAATCTTACATCCTTTGTACTGAGGTCTGTAAGGATTGTTTTTGTCATATTATATTAGATTTTCTCAGAGGACATTTGCTGATTGTATATTGGAAATATTCAATATATATCATTGCAAGCCAGGAATTGCTCTTGTTGTTAAGGGTGATGGACTAAATCTATCACATTGTCCTTATTTAGATATTGAGAAAATCTAATTAAAGGGAGCACCTTGTGTCAGTGCACTTAATAGTATAATGTATACTCGAATTTGCACTAGACTAGATATTGTCTTTGTGACGGGACTTCTAGGCAGATATCGATTAAATCCAGGACATGATCACTGGATTGCTGTCAAGAAGGTTTTAAGGTACTTAAAGAAGACAAGAGATTATATGCTAATTTACAGACATGTTCAATTCTTGCAGTTAGCAGAATATTTAGATGTAAACCTTGCTGGCTGTTAGAATGATATAATATCAATAACGGAATACATATTTATGTTAACAGTGAGTGCAGTAAATAAAGTTTTATGTCATATTCTACTTTGTAAGCAGTGTTAGTAACATTCTTTTAGGCTGTTACTTGGGCTTTTAGGCTCCAAAACCTCATGACGGAATTGATCGTTTTAACTTTATGGATAGACCCATACGATTGTATTGAGATAACAAATTTGTAGTATTATTTATTTACTACAGAGGTCTCAAGGGGTCTAAATATATGGTGGTCATATATTTTTTGACCGTAAAGAAACAAAGCATGAAATGTGACTTATAATATAACATATTTTCACGATGATGTGGTTGCGATCCACTAACTAAAGGCCTACGCCCATGTGTATTTGAGTGACATGTCATTAGCATGGGCCTAGGAGTATCTTCGGATACTGTTGTTTAGTGGGAGCTATTTTGGCTTTACTCTGATAAAGGTTTTATCTGTGTTCATTACACTTAGTAACGATTTGATATGTATCAACTTTTGCATTCAATAAAATATTTTGAATGTGTTGTTATTATGTTGAATACATATTGATAAAGTCTCAAGGGATTGTATAAACCTTGAGTGAAGGCTAGGGGCATTCGGGCATCCAGTTATTAGCCTTGTGCATATGTCTTGTGATACATAAAGAAAGGTTAACCATAAGGACAAGACATATGTGGGTTCATTGGAACCATAAAGCATTCTCTAGTGGCATAAGTTTTTGTGACACTAAGGTAAGAGAATGGTGATCGACAAATGGGATCTCTCTATGAGAGACGTTATCCATTTGACACACTACCATATTGAATCCATATCAATAAAGTTGAGAGCATTCGTGACCATGGAAGGCTCGTGTGTATACATGCGATTACCGCCATGATTCGGTGTTTAAGACTTTATGGGATAGGATTGACTATTAAGAATTATCTCTAGACCAAATGTGCGCACATACAGTACGATTTCAATTAATATAGTCCAAGTGGGAGAATGTAAGAGTTTTTCCTAATGTGGACTAAATTAATTGATATTGTAATTTACTGTTTTTACGGTTACCGTAAAACAGGGTTGGTCTAAGGTGAGATAGAATGTTTCTTAATTAGTCTAATATGGGCTGGCTAGTGTGGGCCGAGTTAAACCTGGCCCGTAATGAGAGGGACTGGCTGGAAACTCTATAAATAGTGCTCAAGTCTCTCATCTAACCCTAATTCTCACATGTATCCTCACCTAAGGGGCGTTTACCTAACGCTACACGTGAGGGGGCGCCTTATTGAGCCAGTGATACGGAGGGCAATAGAGGAGAAGGACTTGCGCGTGGAACATTGTGTTTCCGCTTCCGCTTCAAGAACAATGGGTCTCAGGTGCGTTAATCTTTTACTCTTTGGATGTGTGTTCTTGTTCTAGTTATGGAGATCTTGGGGTTGCGCAATTTGCGTCCAACATATATGGTCGCGGCTTGAAAGGCTTCGCATGGTAACATTTCTCATTCTCTGTTCTTTTGTATTTTTGCTCCTTAGAATAAAAAAAGAACAAAAATCCATTTGATAATGTCAAATAATTTTTTTATTTTTCGGAATAGAAAAATAGCTAGAAAATAGATTTGGAACAGAAACAATAAGTAAAAAAAAGTAACTCATTGTTCCTGAGAACTATTTCTAGAAATAAGTCATTTTCTTTCTTTTCTTTTCTTTTTCTTGCTTGCCCCCACTTGCTCGTTGTCGGTTGCCACCACTAGCCGGCGATGACGTTGCCATCGTTAGTCGTCGGCTGTTGCCGTGCCGGTCGTTGGACACTAAACAAAACGCATTTTCATTTATTTTTAATTTCAAGAATATAAATTTTGTGTAGTTTTCAAACGCGTTCTTTTACTTAAAAATTATTTTAGATAATAAAAATAGAAAAGACTATTTTTGAAAAAAATTGTTTCTCGAAACAGAAACGTTCCTCGACACACCCTATATATATATATCACACACATCTTCATTTCAGGGAAAATTAATTGCATATTCTGTTCTTGAGATTCAACGGGAACACGAGGTCCCCGACGTCGATCTATGCAATCCTCACTAGCCGCTCGATTAAGTTCTTCTGGTCAGGAATCCCGAGGTCCCCGATGTCGATCTCTTCGCCGCCGTCACCTGCCCATAAGAATTTGTGAGTATCCCCTTCCTGAGGCGGTCGACAGTGGGGAGCTTCTTGAGCGCGGCCCGAACTTGAGGGCCTCTTTGTCGTCTTCCTCCATGAACGACCTTGAAAACTCGTCCATGCTGGTGTTCCTCCATATGGACCTGCTGTTGGTGGGCAAGCCATTACTAGCCTATAAAGATCGACACCCTGTAAAAATTATTGTGGTTCACATGATATTATTAATTAATGGCTTAATAATTAATTAAATGCTATAAATGAAATATTGGCTACGAGAAGTTGTAGCTCCCATGAAATGAAAAAAGTGCAATAGGAAGTCACGGTTATTATGAGAAGGAAGTTACGATGAATATTACGTGGGCCACAATTATTGTTATAGAGGACATTTATTCAAGAGACTGAGAGGAGAGAAGATGTAGCGTGATGTAGCGTCGTATACAATGGCTAATTGCATGCAAATGTGCAGGGCGTGTGTATTTTTTTTTATGAAACGATGTGTCTTATTTCCAGTTCAACATTGGGAAGTCATATCTGTGTTTTGTTAAGTTCAATGCTTTGTCCGGAGCTTTGGGTCTTACGCCGAAGTTGTCACCCTGATATGAACGTCCTCCATAGTCAACTTCATTGCTTGTCCCATGCGTCCCTCCCTCTAGCTGCACCGATCTTTGTCCCGGGCCAGCATGCGATTCTACCTAAGTCGCCTCTTCCAACATTTAAATTGAAAAAGGAAAGAAAGCGCTCTATTTTTGTCGGATCGAAGCAAGCAGCTGCAGTGCTGCACAGTGGCTCTGGAAGGAGCAGAAGCAATGGGACTCCAGGACGCGAACGGCCTCCTCCTCATCTTCATCCTCTTGTTCACCTGCCTTTGCACCCCCGCGTCTTCGCGGTTGATGTCGTCACGACATGGTAAATCTCATACACTCTCTCTTTCGTATTTGACCTGCATTGTCTGTTCCACTGAATTGGATTTCTTGAGATAATATGATCAGATGAAGAAACAGTGTGTGGGAAGTTGGACTACGGGATGGGGTCGTGCCGGGAGACGCCGGGCGCGGTGCCCGGGTACGCATGCGACTGTTACTCTGGGTGGACCAAGCCCCAGATGCTCGGCTTAATCGTCGGGCCCTCCTGCGTCATACCCAACCGTCAGTCTCTCTTTCGCTCTCTCTCCATATTATAATGGATTGTTACTAGATCCCTCGTTGTCCCACTCGATTGAATGGTCCAAATACATCTCTCTCAACGCATTCTTTTAAACTTGGATACAATAAATCAATCGGACAAGCTAAGGGAAAAATTACATCCGTGCATTTGCGTAAGATCACTAAAACCAACACTCTTTTGGACTAGGTATTACCATGTTTGCCGAGCGTGTCGCGCCGTTTAGAGTGTAAATTTCTTTACAAGTCCTGTAACTTTTCACAAGCAATTAGGACGTTGAGTTATTCAACCAAAAAGAAGGAGGAGGGGAAAAAACAAGATGATTTCACATGAAGTGTTCGGGAACGACACAGGCACCATCAATTACCGATGCGGCGGCGAACCTCCGATGCCCCCACCGTCGACCCAGTTTCCGCCGCCATTTGCAGCAGCTTGCTTGCTTGTGTTCTGTGGAGATGGGGATTGCGTGGCCAACGGGGAGAGTCACAGGTGCCAATGCCACCAGGGCTCGGCCAATTTGATGGGTTTGCCCACCTTACCTTGCTTCCAACAATGTGAGTTTCTCTACCTAATTCCATGCTTTACATTAATATTGTCATGTCATTATATTTTAAATCCATCAAAAACTCAATTAAAATTGAGTTCGTTTGCGTAATAAGTAATCACCTTATTCAAATGTAAATGTAATCAACTTGCTTTTCATGTCTCTCTTAGTGTCAAAGACTTGCAAAGATAATATGAAACGGCTATCTTTTAGATAATCTGATGATGTACTTACGTAACCACTGGGGTTTGCCCTAGTGGCTATCCTTCCAATATGAAAGGGGGAGGTGGGGGGTTCGAATTCCCACATTTTCAGTGGGGTTGGGATGGGAACGAATTAGTTTCAAGTGTGGGTTTCAAGTTATTGTAATTTTAATCGGATGTTTTGTAAACCATGTTTTACTGTGTTTAGGCAATTTGGGACCGGACTGTGATATTGGGTTCGGCTCGCGGGCCACGTCGCCCTGACCGCTGTCGCTTTTGAGATCTTCTGCCTTACTTGGCAATAGTGAATCATCACCGCCATCTTCTTGAGCCCCACATCGAAATGGTAAATAAATTATACGCTCAATATAGTTGAGGTCAGATAATTCTATGTTAACAAGTTAGGTAAAAAAAGTAATAAGAAAAACCATAGATTTGTATTGTCTGCTTGTGTATCACTCTATGTAGATTGCTAGTTGACCTTGTTAGAGATAATGACTTATTGGATCGTAAGGATTACCATTTGCATCCTACACCTAAGGGGACATTAGATTTCGCATCTTGTAGTGTGAGTGCCAACACTTTGCATGCTAAATTACTAATTCAAAATCACACAGATCCACCCACACACATGCACAATATGCATTAGATGAGAATGCAAATTGTAATTCTCGCAAAACATTAGGGTCATGTTTTGTTTTGCAGAAAAAGAACGATTTGAAAAATATTTTTTTGAAAATGATTGTTTGTATCGCTTGAAATTATTAACTAATGAAAAATATTTTCATCATTGACAACAACTTGCGTCTAAACATCTTCGTGGATGATGAAAAATATTTTCGTTCATTCGATTTTTGTTGGGAGCGATACGAGCGATAATTTTTTAAAAAAATGCTTTTTCAAATCATTCATGTTTTTTAAAAAACAATTTAGAGCCTAGTCAAATTTGATTGGGCCTTGGAGAGGGCAGCGTGCTTGTGTCGTCGCTGTTTGCTCTTTCACATAGTCCAGAGTACTTTTATTTTTTTGGGGTCAAACCAGAAAACATTGAATGGTAATCTCATTGTCTAGGATTTGCCTAACATGCTAATTGAGTTGCGTCAGGAACTGGTGGTTTCCTCTAAATGACTTGCGAGGTTGCTTTAGCTTTATCCTTACAAGACTGTTCTTTCCATTTTCCTGACATATCTTTCTTTTTTCGTCCGTTGTTAATTCTCGATCAAACGCTGGGTTTTCTTTACTGAGCATGTATCTCATGCGATGCTTGCTTCGACAGGTTTAGCCGACGCACCGAATCGTTCGAGGAGTTGCCGGGTGCTGTCGTGGACGCTTTTTGCAATAACGGTTGTCTCTTGGATTTAACATTAGCAACTGAAATGCAATACATATGGAATTTGGCATGCAATAATTTCATATAGGGGGAGTTTATTACGCTCCCACCGTCTGATCTCTAGAAAATGTGATAGTATACTTTTCTTTAAAATTAAGTTGCCTCGCTTCTTTAAAATATGACATTACACTACATTATTCACATGAGTAGGCACGTGATTTAAAGACAAGTGATTGTCCACACTAACACTGAGCTATTCTCGATGACCATAAGAATTGTGGCCGATATTAATATACATCGATGACCATGGATTAACTGTCGATACAAGGTGGCGTATGGTTGATGATTATAAGAAGAGTTGGTTAGCAAGGATGCTGACTAAAGGGTTAGACAGATTATCGACTGAGACACTAAATGAAGACCGAATGTCTGCAGGGCGTTGAAATTCAGTTATGCTATTTACATTTGAAATCACCTTGGGCAAGGCAATGGCGTGCAAATTTTCGTGGAGGAATGAATGGAGATAATTCAGCAACAAGCGAGTGCAAGAGATCAAGGTGCGATTTTAAGGGAACAGTTACTGGGAGATGAAATCGTGGCAGCCTTTAAATACCCGTGTTCAACTTATGGAGCCCCTACTCACAAACAGACATGTTATGGGCAAAAGAACGCTTCAAGTGTCATAACTTTGGCCAAATAGACACTTAAGTGCCATAATTTATGAAATGTACACTTAAGTGCCACATTCGAAGAAAAACAGATCACTTGAGTTCTACTCCGGCCAAAATCCGGCCAAAACGCCAACGTGGCGTTTTTCCGGCGAAGCGCGCCCAAAACGACGTCGTTTTGTATGCTGACGTGGCCAAAACGGCATCGTTTTGGGCTGACGTGGTAAAAAAAAATTAAAAAATTAATTAAATTAATTTTAAAATTAAATTTAGTTAAAATGTTTAAAAATAATAATTTTAAAATTAAATTTAGTTGAAATATTAAAAAAATAATTTAAAATTTAAAAAAAAAAAGAGGCGGCTGAGGGATTAGCCCTCAGCCGCCTCCCCCTTTCCTCCTTTTTTTTTTAAATTTTTTTTTAAATTTTTTAATATTTCAACTAAATTTAATTTCAAAATTATTAATTTAAAATATTTTAACTAAATTTAATTTTAAAATTATTATTTTTAAATATTTTAAATAAATTTAATTTAATTTAATTATTTTATTTTATTTTTTTGCCACGTCGCCCAAAACAACGCCGTTTTGGCAACATCAGCGTGCAAAACGGCGTCATTTTGAGCTCGGTTCGCCGGAAAAGTGCCACGTCGACATTTTGGCCGGATTTTCGCCGGATTGGCACTCAAGTGATCCATTTTACTCCGATTTTGGCACTTAAGTGTACCTTTCGTAAGTTATATGGCACTTAAGTCATCCTTTGGCCAAAGTTAAGGCACTCCAGGGTCTCATGAGTCACATGTTATGTTTTAATTCCTGCTTTGCAGTTTTAGATTCGTCTCATCAATTAAATTCCAGCATATTTCTTTATTGTAACTTCCAGACTAGCATCATCAATAAAATTTCGGCATTTATCTTTACTATAGGTTCCGGATGCCTCGTTGTCAATTAAATTCCAATGTTGCATTTTTATGTTCATAGGCTTTGTCGTTGATTAAATTTTGGTAAAGTTTGTATGCTTTTAGTTTCATTCAAAATGAAGTTATCGATTTGCTTGTGTGCCTGTGATATTTTCCATCCGGATCGCCACAATCTCTTATTTTGTTGCGGCCGCCAACTCCAGCGAAACACACGTCGATGCTGGTGTTCCTCCGTACGGACTTGCTGTTGGCGGGCAAGCTGTTACTAGCCCTGCAAAGATCGATACCCTCGATCCCTAAACTGACAAAAAGCTAACCCTCCTACTGCTCCTCCTCCCTTCCTTCCTGTTGCGGTTCTTGATCAAGAGGGAAATGCGAAGCTCTGTTTGGGGCCTCTGCAGGGATGACAAAGTACATCATGGTCGATGTAGCGAGAGGAGCTGACGGTGGGCGAGGAGATCTATTCGAGACTGAGAGGAGAGAAGATTCGGAATCGTATACAATGGCCAATTGCATGTGAATGTGCGGGGATGTGTGCATTCTTTTTCAAAGGATGTTTTTTTCCAGTTCAACATTGGGAAGTCATATTTGTGTGTTGGCAAGTTCAATGATTTATCCGAAGCTTTGGGTCTTACGCCGAAGTTGTCTCCCTCATATGAACGTCCTCCATCGTCAACTCCATTGCTTGTCATCTCTCGCTGCACCAATCTTTGTCCTGGGCCAACATGCGATCCTACCTAAGTCGTCCCTTTCGACATTCCAATTGAAAAGGAAAGAAAAACTATCGTCCTGTGTGGGATCGAAGCAAGCAGCTGCACAGAGTCTCTGAAGAAGCGGAAGCAATAGGACTCCAGGATGGGAATAGCCTCCTCCTCATCTTCATCCACTTCCTCACTTGCATTTGCACCCCGACGTCTTCTCAATTGATGTCATCACGACATGGTAACTCTCATTATCTCTTTCGTATTTGATTGGCATTGTCTGCTTGACTGAACTGGATTTGTTACAAACCAAATGATCATATAAAGGGTACGAGTGTTAGAAGGTGAACTGCTTGATGGGGATGTGCCGGGAAACGCCTGGCTTGGGGCTTGGGTTCAACTGCGACTGTTACTCTAGGAGGACCAAGCTCAAGTTGCTCAACTTGACCTTGCCCTTCTGCTTCATTCCTAACTATCAGTCTCTCTCTATAAAGTGCGGGACCATTGGAGTGTCAAAACTTAGCACGGAGGGACACTTAAAGTGCAAAAAGTTTGGAAAGTAACATTTAAGTGCTAAAATCGGAGTAAAATATATTAGTTAAGTGCAAACAGTGAGAAAAATCCAGCCAAATTGCATATGTGGCATTTTCCGGCAACATGCTTTATCGACGTGGCAAATATTTTTTTTTAAAAAGGCACACGTGGACAAGGAAAACAATGTCGCCCCATCCACGTTGGCTTGGCCAAGCTAAACGACTTCGTTTTTCCTTAGTGCTAAACAATGTCGTTTAGTTCATTTTGGGTTTAACCAGATCTGGCCGTCGCCGCTCTTCTCTGTTCACGCTTACGTTCACACCAGATCTGACGTTCTCTCCATCGCTGTTCACAAGTCGCCGTTCACGCTCACTGAGGCGGTCATCGCTCGTCATCCTTGCTCGCTGTCATCGCTTGCTCAGGTTTGTTCTCTTCTTCCTCTCTTCTGTGGTGAAATTAGGGCTCCTACTCATCTATTAGGGCTTCAACTATTAGGGCTCCAACCTGATATTTGGGGCTTGACTGGGAAATGTAGGGCTTGGCTGATGTGAGATTTAGGGCTTAGATGTGGTGCTAGAACCCTATTGGGGGTTTGGATTGGCAGTTTAGGGCTCGACCTTGAAATGTAGGGATCGGCAGGGGCGAGGGGAAAATTGGGGGTCCTATGCTACTGTCATGTGTGATTTAGAACTCGGATGTGGTATTGTGATGTGGTGAGAGTAATTTTTAGGGGTCATATGCGAAATGTGATGTGCAATGGTGATTGTTAAGGTTCAGAGTAATTGTCGTGTGGACCTTTGCACATTTTTTTAAATTGAAGTATTGAAATGGGTGTCATGAGGACTCGTGCTTATCTTGGGGACCTCTTTTTGTTGGTCAATAATTTAAGGAAATGTGACTTAATCAAAGTAACTGTTGAGTGAGGACCTCTATTTGTCCTAAGGGTATATTTCCAGTAACTCTTCCCTCTTTCTTCCTCTTTTTTTTTATTTTTATGAAGCCTATAAGAGTGTAGGGACTTTCACATGCAATTGTCTATTGTTCTTTGTGAATGTGGTCCCAAAAGTTTATGTTGCTGTCATTGTTTACTATGGTAGGGATTTTGTGATTGGGGAGGATGAGTGGGAGTATGAGGGAGATAATGAGGGCACTATCTTTATAGATATAAAGAAGGCATATTATATTGAATTTGTTAGGGATATAGTGGCATATTTGCCTTGTAAAGTACAAAAGTTGCTGTATCATGTTCCTGGGAAATGCTTGAAAGATAGTTTGATAAATTTAGAATATGATAATGGTTTTAAGGATGTCCTCTATTATTATCTTCATGGCGAAGATGCAAAAGTATACGTTGAATACAATAGTTATAGTGAGGACGAAGATGATGATGGAGATATCACCCAAGTAGGAGAAGGAGGAGATGGCATTCAAGTTAGTACTGAGGTTAGGGATGAAGGAGGGCATGATAGACATGACGAAGAGGAGAGGGATGCAAATGCTGTTCACCAGAGTGATGGTAACATAGGTGATGTCACAATCACTAAATTAGATTGGGAAGTAATTGAATCCAGTGATGGTGATGATGACGATGAAAGGTTGCTTGCTGAAAATTTCTTAAGTGATGACAAGGAGGAGAAGCTTACATAGTCAAGGAAAAAATAAAAAGACTTTTTGTCAGATAGATTTATAGCTTTACAGGTAGTTGATGAAGTTCCAAACAATGACGAAGGCCTTGCCTAGGAGATGGATTATGAAGAAAGCGTGGAGAATGTTACTTCCCCAGACGAGCTTGAAGAAGATCAATGAGTTGTGTGTAGAAGGAAAAGTAAGTTTCCTTCTTATGATCCATCTGTTGCCTCTCCTACTTTGTCAGTAGGTATGAAATTCCAAGATGTGAAACAATTTAGGGAAGCTGCACTGAAGAACTCCATTGATGCATAAAGAAATATTGACTTTATTAGAAATACTAAGAATTTCGTAAGAGCTAGGTATTCGCAACAAAATTGTCCTGAAAGATTTACGGCACGTTTGTTAAAAGGAGTGGGTCTTTCCAGATTAGAGCCTACTAAGAGGAACATACTTGTTCCATTAATTTTCAAAACAAAAGGGTAACAAGTGCATGGTTGTCCAAGCACTTCTTCGATCTGATCAAGTTGATGCCTAAGATGAAAAGTACTGACTTTAGGATATTGGTGAATGAACGTGTAGGCATCAATGTATCCATAAATTAGTGCAAAAGATCGAAGCAAAATATGATGGAGATACTTATTAGTCAATATGGTAAGGAATATGGGTAGGTGTGGGATTATGTTTAGGAATGTAGGCTACAAAACATTTCAAGTAAAGTACATGTAGAGATTGTGGAGAGGCCGCTTCTTGATAATGGGATTAAGTTTGATAAGTTCTATATGTGTTTTGATGCATGCAGATGGAGATTTTTAGCTGGTTGTAGATAGATTATAGGATTGGATGGCTGTTTCTTGAAGGGTTTGTGTAAGGGAGAATTGTTGGCCGCGATTGGAAGAGATGCGAATAATCAAATGTTCTCACTAGCTTGGGTTGTTGTAAGAATTGAGAATAAGGACAATTGATCTTGGGTCTTGAAAAATCTAATAACTGACTTAGAGATAACAAACAGGGAATTGTGAACGTTCATGAGCGGCCAACAAAAGGTAATATTTGCTTTTTGAAAAATCTAGTCAATTGTTTGCTTTATGATATAAACATGTTATTTGCTTACATTTCTTGCTTTGAATTATTGCGGGGACTGGTTCTGGTAGTAGCCGAGTTGTTGCCCCATGCCGAACATCAAATGTGTGTGCGGCACATATACGAAAATTGGGCAAAGACCTACAAAGGGATAAGTTGCAGTCGCAATTTTGGTGGTTAGCAAAGAGCATGGACATGACTGACTTTAGGATAACCAGAAAAGGATTGCTTCAGTTGATAAATGAAGGTTGTGCTACACTATTCTAAATAGAACCGAAGCATTGGTGCAGGGCATTCTTCAGTGAGGAATTCAAGTGCGATAACATCGACAACAATATATGTGTAGTATTTATTGGGAAGATAATACATGCCAGATGCAAACCAATCATTTCAATACTTGAAGATATACGAGTTATGGTCATGACTCTGCTACACAAACAAAGAGATGAGACTGCAACGTAGACTAGACAATATGGTCCTAGGATTGTCAAGAAATTGGATGAGAACTTGGCTGCAAGTAAGTATTGTCATCTCATTTGGAATGGGGATGACAGATATGACATAATGAAGGGTTTCGATAAATATGTTGTCCATCTAGGTATGATGAAGTATTCATGTAGAGTATGACAATTAAGTGAAATTCCTTGTGCATATGCCATATGTGCCATCTAGTTGAAGGGCCACAATGCAGAGGATTATATTGATGATTGGTACAAAAAATCGAAATACCTTGCTTTGTACTAGTTCATGATGTAGCCAATCAGAAGTAGCAAATTTTGGGAGTTGACGGATCGTGGAGCACCTTAACCTTTGTCACTAAAGAAGAAAATGGGAAGGCTAAAACGAAGACGAAGAATGGCAAAGGGAGAGGTCTCGGGTCAGCAAAGAATAAGTAGGACATATGCAAATATGACATGCTCCTATAGTCGCGTAGCAATGCACAATACTAAAGGTTGTCAATTGAGGAAGCAACAAGAATAATTGAGGCTAGTTGAAGAGCCTAGTGAACGAACAGTTGGAGGAAAGCAAATAGAAGGGTCAAGTGAGTCGACTATTCTTCAGTCGACAATTAGAACCCCAGTAAATCATGAAACTGAAGGGCTTGTTCGAAGACGGCAAGGTAGAAGACAGCCAGCTGAAGGATTGGCCCAAGCAGCTAAATGGCCAGTTTAGTCAACTGTTTTTCAGCAGAGAAAGAAAAACCAGTAAATTCAAAAATTTGTATTCATTTTTCCTTTATATTATTATATGGGTAGATATTATATTTATGGTGTCTTTTGTCTCTTTCTTAGGTTCAAAGAATGCAAGTTGGAGCTCAACTGCTGACTGAAGGGCCATCATAAGAGCCACTACAAGGGTCAGCACATGGGCTACTAGAAGAATCACTACAAGTACTACTCGAAGGGCCAACATAAGGTGTTACTGAAGCTGAATGGCTACATAGAAGGACAACTAGAAGAAGGTCAGGTGAAGGGGCAGCTATAAAAATGTTATCTAGAAGACGCCTAGCTGAAGAATTGGTTGAAGAAGCCCTAACTATAGTTGAAGGGCCAAAAGAAGGGCCCAAGAAATTACAGGCAAGAAGAAGGGCCAACAAATTACAAGTTCTAGAAAGTGACACTCCTCTTCAAACAAGAGGGGCACTTGTTAAGAGGTTAAGACAATATGACTATGATCTTTATACATATGAGCATACTGGAACAGTCATTCTGAATGTAAGTTTTATTGGTTGCATTTAATTTAATTTATGCCGGATACTTTTGCTGACAATTTAATTGTCTTTCTGTAGCATGAGAGAAATTCAGAGGTTCTTATCTCTCAAGGCCCAACTCAAAAATTAACGGCTGTGCCAACAAAGAAGAAAATATTAGCTGTGCCAGCAAGAAAGAAGAGCAAGAATTTAGTTGCAGGTCCATCTGAATCAATTAAGTCCATGACAGTTACAACTCCTTCTAAATCAATTCAGCCTGGGACATTTGTAATTCCATCTAAATCAGTACAAATTGAGAAGGCTGAAAAATAAGTTGCATGTCCAGTTATAAAGTGTGCAAGGATTATGAATCAAGTGAAAGGCTCATCAAAAAGAGCACGAACATGGGACATTGTGCATATTGATTGATGAGATGTGACGTGATAGGATTTGTGGAGCTTAGGAGTTAATTTTGTAAACGATTATAATAACTTGCTATGGATTTTTTTTTTTTTAGTTTGTCATTAACTTTGTGAGACTTAATTTCAATATCAATGAAATAATCTTGCTATTTATCAAATTCTTTCGCTTTTCGTAAGATGTGGATTATGCTTTTACTTGCTATTGTTGGTGTTGGGTTTGTGGTGGTAGCTAGAGTGCTAGTGTGGCTGGTGGTGGTGGTGGATGGTGATGCTTGGTGGTAGCGGGTTTGTTGTGAGGGTTCAGTTGAGGGCTCGTGCTGCATCTGATTCAAGTGTGTAGTGTGCACATCTTGCACCAGGTGGTGTTGGTGCAAGGCTCAGTTTGCACCAACGCCTTCTGCAGCAGACCCACCACCAACCTAGTCTATGGTGGTGGCTGGGTGCTGGTGTAGCTGGTTGTGGTGGTTGGTGATGTTTGGGAGTTTATTCTGCACTTAGTGCATGTGTGCAATGTGCACATCTTACAATAGGTGTACTGGTGCAAGCTGAGTGGTGCAAGCTAGTGCAAGGCTCAGCTTGCACCAATACCTTGTGCAGCAACACCACCAGCAATGTGGTGGCTAAAATGTCTAGTGTGGCTAGTGGTGGCAGTTGGTGGCCGGTGGTGGCGGCTAGCGTAACTAATTACATTCTAAAAAAATTAGCACTTAAGTGTTCACTTTTATCTATAAGTGACACTTAAGTGATCACTTTAATAATAAATTGACACTTAAGTGATCCTTTTTTTATCGCGACTAGCATTTAAGTGATTACTAAATACAACTTATGGCACTTGGGTAATCACTCGTGTTTGTCTTGTGTATATGCTGATTTGCAGCAAAACAAAGAAGGTGATGGTAGTTCAACTTATGGCAACTCCATTCAATTCCAATGTTTGCTGTTGATTTATGTTTATATTTAGTTCAAGTAAAAAAGCCACCATAACACATTGACCCAATACATATCCATCATTACTAGTTTATATTCAAGAATAAGCAAAAACATAGTACAAGTAGCATTTAATTCACTCATTCCCTTTTCTTGACTTCCCCACAAACACAAGAAGTAACCCACAATACATATGACAGCATAAATAACAACAAAGCCACAAAGATCTTGTGGAACAACACAAACTTCTTCTTATCTACCAAATAATTACATTTATCTACTCATTTTTAACTATGGTAGTCAGAGAAACTTTTTCTCATTTTCAAGTGCTTTACATTTCATCATAAGGTATGATAGACAACAAAGTAACACCATAATAAATGTTTGGTAATACTTCCGTTCAATGTTCATCCTTAAAACTTCATTCTTAAAAAGTTTAGCCAAAGATGCTTGAGCTTGCATTGAGTCAATATCGTCTAAGTCGTCCACGAGCATAGATGGAGATTAATGTCGTTCATCAAGTAGATCCAATATCACCTATGTGGCTTGGTGAGAGAATTTTGCATCGACCCATTTGAAGTTTTTGCACTTCAACCTTTTCTTATATCAGGCGCATCCATAAAATCTTCTTCCAGGATTCATTCGAGTTCAAGATATTTTTCTTGGACTCGGTAACTCACAAAAACAGAAACTCTAGCCTTCTCATTCGCGTTGGTGAGAGGAATTTGAGGCGTTGCTGAGAGTCCTACTCTCCATTTCCAATATTCGACGATAGAATTTTGGGCAAATCAAAATTAAGGTTTGGGACTAGGATTCGAGTACTTCAATAGGGATTTTGACCAATTTAGGGTTTTAGATTTAGGGTAATTTGGGAGACGATATCGTTTTGGTAGATTCAGGGCTTTTATATTGGAAACGGCATCGTTTTGGGTGAGTTAGAGCTAAGTCAGCTTTTTGGCGAGCCACGTACACGAATAAAAATAATAAAATATTGTCACTTAGGATTTCTGGCGGGGTTCGCTAGAGGTAACACTTAAGTGTCCCACTTTTTAAAAAAAAGTGGCACTTAAATGTCACTTTCCTAACTTTTGGTATTTAAGTGTCCCATCGTACCAAGTTTTGGCACTTTGGCTGTACTTCTTCCCCTCTCTATATGTATCATTATGTAATTTTGGGAGCAACAAAAGGAAAGAGGAAATAAGGACTTTGAGTTATTCAATAGAAAAGAAGAAGAAAGATTTCAAATGAAATTTTGGAAATGACATAGGCACTATTGAATTCCAAGGCAGCGGCAAACCTCCTTCGCCTCCGCCGATCCTATTTTTTTGCCACCAGTTCGTTTATCCAGCTTTGCATCCTGCTTTTTTGTGTGATGTGGAGATAGGGAGTGCGTGGCCAGTGGAAGGGTCACAAGTGCGAATGCCACCAGGGCTTCGCCAATTTTTTGGGTTTGGCAGAGCTCCCTTGCTTCCAACAATGTAAGTTTCTCTATTTAAGTTCATACTTTCTACTCCATTGACATGTAAATATATTGTGGATCTATCTAAAATTTTAAAATAAAATGAGAAGTTCTTTTGCATGACACGCACTTCAAAAGTGTTCAACTCACTTTTCCACATCGATAATACAATGAATGCAAAAGGTAATTTCTTGTACTGTCAAAGATTGTCAACGATAACATAGACTATCTATTAGATAATCGAATTATGTGCTTTTGTTGGTTCATGTAATGTTCTCGTCGATGACTCCGGCCCGAAAAGACGCAAATCAGTTCCTCACCCATGACATGGACCGTGGTAGTTCTAACAGTATGTTTCCTAAATCATTTTTCTGTGCTCAGGCAATTTGGGAGCAGACTACAGCAATGTTGCTTTCGTCCCGCCGGCCACCACTCTGCCACCTTTGGTCTTTGCAGGTTTTAAGTCCCTGCCGCCTCCTTCAGCCCCACCTCGAAATGGTAAATAAGCCGTGCACTCGATATAGAACTAACAACAATTTGCATACTAAATCATTGATTCGAAATCACACAGACACGCAAAGACGCACAACATGCATTGGATGAGGATGAGAATTGTAGCTCTTGCAAACCATAGCCGTCGAATTTGATTGTGCCTACAAGGGAGAATCACCTCGGTTGTTGGGGATGGGCCTTGGTGGGGGCTTGTGTGTAAGAGTTTTTCTAATGTGGATTACATTAATTGATATTGTAATTTACCGTTTTACGGTGGTGGTCTAAGGTGAGATAGAATGTTTTTTAATTAGTTTAGTATGAGACCGATTAGTGTGAGCCGAGTTGAGCCTAACCGGTAATGAGAGGGACTGGTTAGAAACTCTATAAATAATGCTCAAGTCTCTCATCTAACCCTAATTTTCACTAGTATACTCATCTAAAGAGCGTTTACTTAGCGCTAAATGGTGAGGAGGCTGTCTCATTGAGCCAGTGATATAGAGAGCAATAGAGGGGAATGACTTGTGCGTGGATCATCGCTTTTCCGCTTCGGTATCAAGAACGATGGATTACAAAATAGGTACGTTCATCTTTCTACTAAATCATCTATATTCTTATTCTGGTTATGGAGATTTTAGGGTTACACGCTTTGCATCCAACATTGTGTTGTCGCTGCTCCTCTTCGACATAGCTTAGAAAAAATCCAATTGGGCTTAGGATTTGCCCCCGGGGTGCTGGTTCATTCAACATGCTAATGGAGTTGCATCATGAACTGGTTGGTACCTGTAAATGGCTTGGCAAGGTTGCTCTAGCTTTATCTTTAGAAGACAATTCTTTTTTCTTTTTAATAAATTTTTTCAGGTAACTCTCAATGCAACATTCATTTTTCTTTACTGTATATATGTCTCTTAGGCGATGCTTGCTTTGATAGGATCGGCAGCTGCGTCAATTTGTTGGAGGTGTTATCACGTGCTGTCATGGATGCTTCTTGTAGTAGCAGTTCTCTTGTTGATTTAGCCTTAGCAATGCGACAAAATGGAAATGAACAAGTCGTGGAGTTAATTCCAACTCGGGTTGATTAGCACCCTATCGTCATTTTATAACTTATATCCTTGAATTCTTTTTGTTGACTTTATAATCTATATTTTTGTTGCAAAAGAAACAACGGCATCAGAGTGCTTGATCAAGTCAAAGGAAGTGACATTTTTTAAGCAGCTAAATAGCTATCATAATGTGGTAGCTTATAAATAATTAAATTAGGATGAGATGTTGGAGATAATTAAAATGTGTTAGATTAAAAAAATAACCTCAGACTACCGCGATGGGCTCTCTCTCTCAGCTAGAAGTGGGCTAGAGGACAAGGGCTTGTGCCTGCGAAACACGTTAAGGTTCGTGTACAAACTGTAGTCGAGCCATAAACTTTCAATTAGTACACAAAGAGTGCATTTAGTAACATTTATGTTCTGAAGAATAATTTTTTTAAAAAACTAGTCTTTTTTTATTTCTATTTTCTGGAATAATTTCTAAGTAAAAGAATGTATTTGATAACTACATGAAATTTTTATTCTCGGAATACAAAAAGAATAGGAATGTGTTTGGTATAACTCAATTTTTTTTTTTGTTTCTTTTAGTTTTTTTAATACTTTTTGTGGATTTTTCTTTTTTCCTCTTTTTTTCTTCTTGATTGCTAGTGACCAATGGGCAGCAGCGAGCGGTAGCCAATGACCAGTTGCCAGTTGGGAGGCGAGGAATAGCGAGGGGCAAGGGGTAGCAAGAAATAAGAAGAAAAAAAAAAAAAAACTTATTTTTAAAGATTGTTCCCGAGAATGAGATATCGGGCGCAAATTGCGCCACCCTAAGATCTCCATAACTAGAACAAGAATATATATATAATTGAGTAGAAAGATTAACGCACCTGTTTTGGGATCCATCGAATATAAAGCGGAAGCAGGAAATGGATTACCCACATATAAAGGGGATCCACGCATCAAGTCCTTCTCCTTTATTGCCCTTCATATTACTGGCTCAATGAGGCGGCCTCCCCTCACGTGTAGCGTTAGGTAAACGCCCCTTAGGTGAGGATACATATGAGAATTAGGGTTAGAGGAGAGACTTGAGCACTATTTATAGAGTTTCCAGCCAGTCCCCCTCATTATGGGCCAAGCTTAACTTGGCCCACACTAGCCAGCTCATATTAGACTAATTAAGAAATATTCTATCTCACTTTAGACTAACCCTGTTTTACGGTAACTGTAAAAACAGTAAATTACAATATTAATTAATTTAGTCCACATTAGGAAAACGCTTACATTTTCCCACTTGGACTATATTAATTGAAATCGTACCATATGTGCGTACATTTGGTCCAAAGATAATTCTTAATAGTTAATCATATCCCATAAAGTCTTAAATACTGAATCATGGCGGTAACTGCATGTATACGCACAGAGCCTTCCATAGTCATGAATGTTCTCAACTTTATTGATATGGATTCAATATGGTAGTATGTCAAATGGATAACATCTCTCATAGAGAGATCCCATTTGTCAGTCACCATTCTCTTACCTTAGGTATCACAAAAAACTTGTGTTACTAGAGAATGCTTTATGGTTCCAATGAACCCACATATATCCTGTCCTTATGGTTAACCTTTCTTTATGTATCACAAGACATATGTACAAGACTAATAACTGGATGCCCGGATGCCCCTAGCCTTCACTCAAGGTTTATACAATCCCTTGAGACTTTATCAATATGTATTCAACATAATAACAACACATTCAAAATATTTTATTGAATGCAAAAAGTTGATACATATCAAACCGTTACTAAGTATAACGAACCACAGATGTGAACTTTATCAAAGTAAAGCCAAAATAGCTCACACTAAACAACAGTATCCGAAAATACTCCTAGGCCTATGCTAATGACATGTCACTCAAATACACATGAGCGTAGGCCTGTAGTTAGTGGATCTGCAATCACATCATTTGTGAAAATATATTATATTAAAACGTCACCTTTTTGTACCGTTTGCTTTTGGTCAAAAATTTTGACCACCATATATTTAGACCCATTGAGACCTCTGTAGTAAATAAATAATACTATAAATTTGTTATCTCAATACAACCATATGGATCTATCCATAAAGTTAAAACGATCAACTCCTTCATGAGGTTCTGGAGCCTAAAAGCCCAAGTAACAACCTAAAAGAATGTTACTAACACTGCTTACATAGTAGAAGATGACATAGAACTTTATTTACTGCACTTACTGCTAACATAAATATGTATTCCGTTATTGATTGCATGTCATCAGAACAGCCAGCAAAGTTTACATCTAAATACCCTACTAACTGCAAGAATTGAACATGTCTATAAATTAGCATATAATCTTTTATCTTCTTTAAGTACCTTAAAACCTTCTTGACAGCAATCCAGTGATTATGTCCTGGATTTGACCGATATCTGCCTAGAAGTCCCGTCACAAAGACAATATTTAGTCTAGTGCAAATTCGAGCATACATTATACTTTTAAGTGCACTGACACAAGGTACTCCCTTTAATTAGATTTTCTCAATATCTAAATAAGGACAATGTGATAGATTTAGTCCATCACCCTTAACAACATGAGCAATTCTTGGCTTGCAATGATGTATATTGAATATTTCCAATATACAATCAGCAAATATCCTCCAAGAAAATCTAATATAATATGGCAAAAACAATCCTTACAGACTTCAGTACAAAGGATATAAGATGTCTCAAAGTCACAACTTGTAAGCAAAATATCAAGTACATAGAGTATGAGAAAAAAATAAATTTTCTCCCACTGATCTTGCAGTATATTGAATTATTTTGTTCCCAATTGAACAAAAAATAACAACACTATGAAATTTTAATAATATTGTCTGGAAATTTACTTAAGACTATAAATAAGACTTTTTCAGTTTACACACAAGTTTACTCGAAACATTTATTGCAAAATTCTCCAATTGCACAATATAGATTTTGTATCTATTTGGCGTAACTCCATATATAAATAAATAAATAAATAAACTATTAATGCCGCATTCACTTTGAAAGAATATTTTAAAGAAATAATTATTTATTCACTATAAACAATCCACCCCTCTTTCAGAGTTAAAACTTTAGTTACCAATTTGGCTTTAAATTCCACAATCTTTCTTTGAAATTCTTTTAGTTTTGTACGCCAATTTGCAACTAATAAACTTGTGATCTTTAGACAAGTTAGTAAGTTTCCAAACATGTTTCATAGATTGTATATCGCATTTTATAGCATCTAATCACCTACTTAATTGAGAACAAGAAACGACATTTATATAAATTGCTAAAACAACTATGTAGTGAATATTGTAATCATGCTCTCACAAATAAACTATATAGTATGATGATATAACTGATCATTTTTCCCTAACAAATCTCCTTAATAAAGCTGCAACCACTTCATTTTGCACTTGAGAGGTTTAAAAAATTTCATTATAAATTATATCAAGAATAGTACCTTGAACCTCAACAAGTTTAATCTATGGTACATGAGATTCCATAATTATCTGTATAGGTAAAGACAAAAACATAGTAATCTCCATCATACTATTATTTTTAATAGTCTGAGAGCAGCTATCCTCTACAATTACGTCAATCTTTAGAAACTTTAGAGTATGTGATTCCATAATTCTTGTATCTTCTTTAGGGTCATAAAATCAATACCCATTTAACAATCTAGAAAAGATACAAAATAATTCCGAGTGGATCTGAATTCCAACACACTTAATATTGGATTAGATAACCTCACTTTTGCATAACACCTCTAAATTTCATATGATTTAAGTAATTTATGTCTAATCTATAACTCAAAAGGAGTTTATGAAACAATTTTGATAAGAGACACATTTTGTATATGAAAAAATTGCTTTCATAATATCAGCCCACAAAAGACCAGATAAATTAGTCTTACTAATCATACTCATCACCATGTTCAATATAGTGCGTTTATGCCTTTCGACCAAATCTTTTTGTCAGAATTTTCAGGTATAGTAATTAAATTACCACCCCAGAATCTACCGAGTATTTAACAAATGACCCTTTAAGCTATTTCGCATTGTCATACTTGCCAAAATACTCACGGCCACTGTTAAACCTAACAACCTTTTAATCATATACGAGATGTATATGTCATTAGGACTTAAACACAATCTTTGCAGATGTGTCCTAATTTCAATATCAAACAGGACATAATTTCAAGCAACTAAGGCTTCCATCATCTTATAGCAGTGCAATCCGCAAGTAAACCTCTTTTAAAGTGTTCTAGAATGGAACGCTTCATAGACAGTAAGCAAATTCAAGTGCTCTTTTTTCAAGCAACAAATCATATGTCCACAACTTAAAATTTGAAGCAGTAAAAATCTCAATAACAATGAAGTTATTAATTACAGAAAAGGTGACTGAAAACTAAGCAATGTATATAATTAGCATCATGTGAGCACTGTGTAACTTGACATACAAGTACATATCTAGAGAGTTACATGCATAATCATATAATCACCTTTGGGCAGAATACATGATATGCAGTTGTATACTCCCCACATGATAGCGGTTATGAGAATATATTCCAATTCTTCGTGAATTCATCACCTTTGGGCATATGAATCACTAGAATTAGTCACTCCTCCACCATACTATCATGTATCCCTCCATGAACTAATACACAATCACCTCCTTTGGGAGTATGACTACGCATTAAACCATGAGACATCTCAATCATCATATGAGACCGAAATTTCTCAAATCCAATCAAGCGTGCCACTTTGGTGGTCATTACTCAATTGAATCATTGAAATTCTCTCATACCAGAGATATAAACTTTACTCCTTACATACATCATATACATGTGATTTTAACTTTAGTGATAGGGGCAGCATATCACCAAAATCACATATCATGCTAATTACATTACTTTATTTATTAATAAAAATTAATCATATATATATACAGCGAACCTGAAAGACAGATTCCAATGAGATCATTGATTACAGTAACACAAGAAACTTCTCATAACAGAGAATAAAACATCTTTTATGCACCCCAATTACATATTACCAAAACAACATAAAAAGAATATTGATCTAAAATATCTCTCACAAATTAACATCAATAGTAATACATGGTACACCAAATCGACAAACTTGACAGCTGATCCATTATCACTTATGAGTTTATAAAGCAAAAAATGATTCCAAGGCTAACAATTGATTTATTAATCAATTTTAGGTAACAAATATCATTACTTCAACTAGTGGCCTATAAATTGAGTCAAACCAGAGAACCAAATATCTAAAATTGAACAATAGATACTATTGCTCTACGTAAATATTGTTATACTCCTTAACCATAAAAATATATTCAACTTGATAGACATTAACAAGTGACCAGATGGGTTCATGTACAATATGCAGAAACTTAATTGACATGCATTACCCACATTCAGCAGATGTGTTAATCTGTACAATCAGTTTGGTCACGAGTTCTTAAGACGTCCATCATTAAAAAATTACTAGCGTGTCAAGGAGTATGCTTGAGCAACAAAAATTTCATTACTTTTACTGTTTCTCATTATGTCAAGATATATTCAATTACTATCTCATAATGATTGTATGTGATAATATACCTATAACTCAACACTTATATTTCCAAAATCACAGAAAAATACAAGGAAAAATACGCAAAAATTCATTTAAAATACACGTATTTAGGGTTCCGTATGTATTTTCGCATCTATAAAATTATCAAACATATAAAATAAATATACTATGAGATAGGAAATCACCATACGAGTCCAACGCCGCCAGCCACGCGCCGATCGAAGCCTCCACGCGCCCACACGCGCCGCCTGAGTGCGCGGCGCGTGGCCGCGCGTGGGGGTGCGTGCGGCCTCCTTCGGCAATGCGCCGCCGACTGTCTTGCTCATCTCGTTGAGCCCAGTCCGAATTTGTGATTTAATTTAATTTTTATTGAACAAAAAGTCTCAAAAATCACAAATTAGGGCAAAAACTTTATGCGTTCAAGTTCTAGGGTTATGGTTGCTCTGATACCACATGTTGGACGCAAATTGCGCAACCCCAAGATCTCCATAACTAGAACAAGAATATATATATAATTGAGTAGAAAAATTAACGCACCTATTTTGGGATCCATCGAATATAAAGCGGAAGCAGAAAATGGATTACCCACATATAAAAGGGGATCCACGCATCAAGTCCTTCTCCTCTATTGCCCTCCATATCACTGGCTCAATGAGGCGGCCCCCCCTCACGTGTAGCGTTAGGTAAACGCTCCTTAGGTGAGGATACATGTGAGAATTAGGGTTAGAGGAGAGACTTGAGCACTATTTATAGAGTTTCCAGTCAGTCCTCCTCATTACGAGCCAGGCTCAACTCGGCCCACACTAGCCAGCCCATATTAGACTAATTAAGAAACCTTCTATCTCACTTTAGACCAACCCTGTTTTACGGTAACCGTAAAAACAGTAAATTACAATATCAATTAATTTAGTTCATATTAGGAAAACTCTTACATGAGAAACTACTTTTGTTTACTTCTTATTTTTGTTCCAAATTTATTCCCCGGTTACTTTTCTATTCCAAGGAATAGAAAAATTAGTTAGTGTTACCAAACAAAATTCTGTTCTTTTTTGGTTCTGGGGAACAAAAGAACAAAAGAACAAATAAATTGGAAAAAAACAAACAGACCCTAACGTTTCAAACTTCCTCAGGAAAAATGCCGCAAAATATAGAATTGTTGCTCACCATCGTCACAGTCGCTAAGGGTGCGTTTGGCAATCGGCTAAACAGTGAAAATTTATGTTCTTTTGTTCCCGAGAGTAGATTTGAAACAGAAATTCGTTTGGTAAAATTTTTATTTTTGGGAATAAATTTCTATCTTTTTGTTCTTGGAAGTAGATTTGAAACAAAATCAAGAAATAAAAAAAAAGAAGTTGATTCTTTGTTCTCGAGAACAATTCCAGAATCAAGCCAACCCATATTTTTTCTTTTCTTTTCTTTTCTCTTCTTCTTTCCTTCTTGATTTTCTTGATTTTCTCTTCTTTTTCCACCGCCATCGCCACTACCATCCATTGTCACCGGAGGCTTGCCCAGCCATTTGCGAGGTCGAGCCTTGTCGAGGCCTTCCCTAGCCATCGGTGAGCCTCACTTGGCCAAATTTGGGTTAGGTTGAGCCTCGCCCAGCCTAACCAGGGCTCGGCCGAGCCTCTCCTAGTTGCCGGTGAGGCTCGGCCGATGAGGTGTGGCCTTGCTAGGGGTTGGCGACCCTCCGGTGAGGTCGTCGAGGCTCGTCGGCTAGTTGCTGAGGAAGAAAAGAAAAGAAAAAAAAAGAAAAAAGAAGAAAAAGAAAAAAAAAAAGAAAAAATATTTAAAAATTAAAATAAAATAATTTGGAGTAAAAATTTTGAGGATGGTGCCAAAAGCAATTCTATTCCGAGAATAAAAATTTTGAATAGTTACTAAACGCATTAAAATACTTAGAAATTGTTTCCAAGTATATAATAAAAAAGAATCATTTTTAATAAGAAATTGTTCTTGAAAATAGAAGCGTTATCAAACGCGCCCTAATTTATTGACACCATCAGATTGTCGTCCCATCTATCATCTGTCAACCAACATTAGCACCATCAACATGTCACTCAAACCCCTACCGTCATCACCACCCACGCACCAATTTCGTGATAATGGTTGTGGCGTGCGTAATCCCCACCGGTCAAGCCCTGGGCTTGGCTATCCTTGATCTACTAGTGGCTTGCTCAACCGAGACCTCCTTACACTGCTATAAACGAGATATGTTCTATATGTATACCACATACCAGCTCTTTTCCAACCAATTCAACCCTTTGCAACAAAACAGTCGCTGCACTAAGGGATTTTACCCAATGTTTGCACATACTTAATAAATCCTCAGGTTAGAAGAGATTCGATATTGACCCCCTACATTATTAATTATGTCTTCTCAGTATTCTTAGGCTGTTTTTGGTAGTCCGGATTTGAGTCCAGATAGGATAATTTGTTATTCTATCCAATGTTTGGGAATGTCCACCGGATTGGACAAACTTGGATATATTTGGATAAAATGCCAGATAAAAAATCCGGGGAAGGGGGTGGGATAAGTCCGGATTGGATAAGAATTTTTTTTTAAGGAAAGAAAAAACTTAACAAAAAGAGAAGATATCATAAGCATCTATGTCAAATGGATGCCTCCACCTCTCCGATTCATTGTCAGCCCTTTTCTTGCACTTCTTCTCCCATCTTCGCTTCTTGTACGCCAGCAATTGGGTGCCCCTTCCTTTGGACTATGGACTTGTAGAATCTGATGACCAATAGTGGCTTTTTGAGACGAATAGGGCAGAAGTTTTCTCATAGGCATCTGTGGAACTAATTGAAGCATTGCTTGTGCCACCTCAAACATCGGTGGCTGGAACTTTGGCTCCACCTACGCCACTTCATTGACAATGCTAGAATCCTTATGAAGTACGTTGGACGTCTCAAGGGAAGAGGGGAAGATGGTGATGGTGATGAAGCAGCTATAAATCTTTGGTATCGTTGACAACTTGGGACCTCGATCGATTTGAGGCAATGCAAAGACTACTTCGGTGGTCGCCTAAAATTCCCCCATCCCCCCCCCTCCCCACTTTGTCGTAGTCTAAGTTTTACCGATTTGCATCACCGTTGCATGGTGATGTTTGTGCTCGCCGTTTTCAATGGTGGTCACTGCAGAGGTGGCCACAATTCCTAGATCTAGGGCTTTTCCATGGCCTTTACTTAATTGAATTTTTTAATTTTATAAATTAATTAAATATCATATTTATTTTTTAATCTTATCCCGAAGTGCGCCAAACGCTTGATAGGATTATATATGTCCGCCTTTATTGTCCAGAGGATTTAATATCCTACTTTATCCTATCCTATCCTGATTATTATTCTGATGACCAAACACAGCCTTATTGTTTTAAATCTTGAATTATGGGGTTAGAATAGGTCCAATGTTGGCTGACTGACGAAGGTGACGTCCTTGGCCTATATAGTGCATCTGTCCGGTGAAAAACTTTTACCACTTCTCGCTGGTTCTCCTGTATGTCATTTCATGCATTACTAAATGAGGATTTGGGACAAGGCATGATCGAGCCATCTATCTAGGTTGATCGAGTATGATAGGACTTGCTGAACTTGTCCTAATCTGGACCAAATAGTTTAAGAGATTAAAAGTGCTATAACTTTCGTACAATGTCCATAAATTATGTACGATAGTTATTTGATTGTCATAACTTTTTTCCTAATTACTCGAGTACCATATAACTTTTCAATTGATTACTTAAATGCCACAACTTTTGAAAACATCTATCACAAGTGCTATGCCATGTCGGAGTCCCAACACTTATGTGAATGTCTTTGAAAAGTTATGGCACTCAAAGGGTTGAAAAGATGGTGATGTTACTCAAATAAGCGTTTTATAAAAGTTATGTCACTTATACTGTACTTATCTCTGTACTTATCTCCTGGACCTTGCATCATACCCAATGATATTAGAAGTTAGACCAATCCTAGTTATGATTTCCTAATGAAAATCGTCAGGCTGGGAAAAACTGGCTTCCTTACACAACAAGATCAAAACATTTGTCAGACCATGGGTTATAATTCTCATATGCGGTATCTCTAAATCAACTTCAGCCGAGAAGTGAGAAGATCCACGTCGGACCAGACTCGAATAAATTAAGACGCGATTAACAAGTTATGATGTATTGACGAGGCACTGACTTTCAAGAGGCAATTCATCATCTTAGGATGGGCAAGAATGAACAGATTGATGAGATACGAACTGCGCACATCAATTTGAAGATCAATGGAAGTTTACACCAACTCTGTAAAAATATGAGGATGAATCACGACACATCATATATTTTACTGAAACGTTGCAACAGATAAATCAGATGGGCAGATTGATTTCGTTTCTTTCTTCTTGTAAGCAGAGAGCTTCAGACCAACGAGTCTAACCCGTCATCATCATCTCGATATGAGGACAAGGAACGCCGTATCTCCATGTCTTCTCTCTCTCTCTCTCTTCTCTCGGCACGGATTCGAGGATTAAGATCTCTCAAGCTCTTACACTGATCCGTCCACGGATCAAACTGATATCGTCTGGATAATAAACTTTGTATTGTGACTTCTTCTCAAGGACAAGTCGGACTTTATATATTTTGCCGAGTACTACTAGGTATTCAAGGATTGATATATGAAGTGACATACGTGTCCGACTCTTATTAGGCATATAGTCGGAGATGACGGTATCTTCTCACACCGTTGCTTTCGTAAATTAATTTTTCAAGCCCATATCGAACTGCAGCATGATCGCCCTTTAACTCTACCATAGTTTACGTTCTGGCTGGACTTTTCAAGGAACCCTATCATCATGGATATGGAAACTACAGAGTAGCACATCAAACGCGTTCCCACTAAAGGCAAGAACGGAAGACGGCACTTTATTGTCTGACGGCATTTCCCTAAACCCTCAAATCTGATCTAGTTAGTGGTTTCAAATCAAGGAAAGTCTTAAATTTTTTATATTTGTACCAATTTAGTCATAAACTTTTTTTATTTAGTGCCGATTTAGTCATTTCAAGCCAATTTTGGCCGGATTTTATTGACTGGATGTTAGCCGGTTGACGTTAACAACTTTTAATAATATTTTAATATTTTTGAATTATTATTATTATTATTATTATTATTATTATTATTATTTATTTTTTCCTTCCCCTCCTCTAGCCAACCGGCCAAAGGTGACGGTTGGCAAGGGTGAGCCTCGCCAGCGCCGCCTAGGTCGCGAGGGTGACCTAGCGCCGGGCAGGTGAGGCTCGCCCTCGCCGGCGAGCCTCCCCCATAGCCGACGAGGCTTGACCTCATCAAATCGCAACCTGGGCGGCGTCGGCGAGGCTTGCCCTCGCCGGATTTCGGTGAGGGCGAGCCTCGCCGCCTAGTGCGAAATCGCCCTCGCGGCCACTAACGAGGTGGCCGGTGAGGCTTTGGCCGGTTGTCAAGGTTCGGCGACCAGCCAAAGGAGGGGAAGAATAAAAGAAAAAAAAAAAAAAGAAAAAAAAAGAAAAATTTAAAAATATTAAGATATTATTAAAAATTATCAATGTCGCACCAATCGAGTTACGTTAGTCGGCCGGCGTCCAGTTAATAAAATCCGGTCAAAATTGACCAGAAAGGACTGAATCGGCACTAAGTAAAAATGTTTAGCGCTAAATTGACACAAAAAAAGGTCTATAACTAAATTAACACCAAATACAAAAATTTTAAGACTTTTTTAATACTTTTCCCTTTCAAATCCAAGAACGACAAGAACTAAAACAAAAACGATGTGAATTAGAATAAGCATCGAAGTGTGGGGACGGGAGACAATGGCGTTTGATGCGTTAAATCTACTGTATAGCTGCATTTCTTAATGGGACGAAACAGGGTAACGAAGCGGGAAACTTCTTAGACCAAAGTTTGTCTGAATCTTCGAAAGGTGGAATTACTGGTTTTTCCTGGTGTTTGAATCGGACATCGACAATGGAGAACATTAGTTCAAACAGAGCCACGATGGGATGTGTCCAAAAAGGTTCAGTAAAGAAACAGATTAACCCTAGATTCCTCCCGACAGTTAAAAATAGAAAAGGCAGAACAGTAGAGTCACAGACGTCAGAGTGATGCGAGTCTTGATGTCTGGAGAATGATGGATTTTCTAGATATTTATTTAGGAAAAGAATCGGATCTTTGATCGTATTAGCTTATCTTCACTCCTTTTTTTAAATTTTATATATTGGAATCAGCATTTTTAACCAAGTGATCATATTATGTTCCATCAGATATGAACTTTCCCTTTTGAATCAGCATTTTCATTGTCACTTTGGTAACATGTTTATATAGGTGCTTCCTAGTTTCTCATAAACATCTTCTGAAATTCGTGAGATCATGCCGACTGTTTTAAAAAATTAAGTTAGTAAAAGTATACTCCCCCTCGAATGTAGGCTAAACTTGACCTAATAATGCAAAGTGGATATTTATAATGCAAATGACCTCATGCTTTGATAATACGTACAATTTTGTGATACCACTGCTAATTATTCAAATAGGTTAAACTAGTAGATGAATGAGTGATTTAATGTAAATCTTGATGATACAAAATATACATGGAAGCATTACATGTTAATTACTGATGTTTTCATTAGGTCTGAATTTGATATGAATGTTAGAGGGCGATTTTTATGATAAAAGCAAAATAATTTGGACAAAAGAATCTTATCCCTAAAGTATAAGGGCGGAAAGATGTAGAGATGGAAATGATTGCTTATAAACTAAAAAGGTCCATTAACTGAAAAGGAGGTTGAGGGTTGTAGTTGTAACTATAAAATTCTGAAATACCGTACTGGTATGAAAAAATGTGCCCTTAAGATTTTTAGGGAGACAACCTGTCAAGATGTGCGAAAACTAGTCTAAACACTAGACGACCACTTTTTTTTTAAAATTATTTTAAAAAGGTCAAAGTGACTCATTAATGTCCATTTGAACTATTTGTTGAAAAATGTATAATGAGGATCAGAGTTACTACACACAAAAAAGTACACAAACCTAATTCGGACACTACAAAAAATTAGGGACGTTGAAAGTGTGATTTCCAGATTTTTATATATGCATTAGTTCCAGTTAGGTGCTCATCATTGTTCATTTGGACATACCTAAGCTCAGTTGTATTAGTCGGGAGTGGGGCTTTAAAAGTGTCAAGAGCGAATAAGTCAATCTACATAAGAATTATGTTCAAGAGCTCATACTCACTAATAATCATGATTAAAGTATGTTTGGGTATTAGTGGAAAGATGTGTTGCTCATGGGAGATGACAACCCTCAAAGGTTGAGTCAATTCCTTCTTGTCTCATTTGTAGGTGGCACAATATTGTAAAGTAGTCCTTATTAAGGATCCGCTTGTTTGAAGGAAAATTGCTTTTGATCCTTATTTGAAGGAATTTTTTTAGAAATTATTTTTTGGCTTTTCGTTATTTGGTGATGGAAAATTAATTGATCTATGGAAATTTTTTTCATGGATCAAAAAATTTTAAAATTAGATTAACAAAAAATAACTTTTTCTTCTTATAAGAAGGAAATCACTTTTCCTAAACCATAAAATAAATGAAAACTAACCATTTTCGAAAATAATTTTCATGAAAAGAATTTTCTTTATCATGAAATTTTCAGTGAAAAGATACACACTCTAATTTTAAAAGAATTAAGTCAATTACATTGAAGAAGATAATAGGACATATGCAGTAAAGGACTTGGATTTCACCTGTTTTTTACATTGCGATTACTTTCAAAGCTGATCTGCTTTGATCATCTTTGACAAATTGCTCTTACTAATGCGTCTATCCACCAGGCATTTTTTTTAAAGCATTAATTGACTTGTGAATTGTCTGCGAGGGACAAAGATAGTGCTAACAAACTAAATAAAGATTCAATTTTTTCGAGAAAAATTTCATAATAAAAATACTGTTGAAAAATTCTTTTCCAGAAAATGTTTTCCCTTTTTCAGGTTAGGAAATTCTTTTTTTTTTTTATAATTTTAAGCAAGCATATTTTCTTCAGTCGTAAATAATTTTCCATTAGCTAATCATTTTCAGCAAACCGTATATGTGAAAATTCAAAAAATTAATTTTTAGAAAATTCTTTCACTCAAACAAACATACCCTAAAGACAAGAAAAAAAACACACACAAATAGGTGTTTGCGAACACGGAGATTGCCTTTCACGGTTGCAAAAAGAGGGTTGGCAACCCTTGCCAAGATGAAATAAGAGGTTGGGATGAGGTTGCCGCTTTCCTACGATATAATGAAGGTTGTGTGTGGCCTGAAATAAGTATAGATACTATTGTAGTAATGTGTGTGCTAGGTGATTGAAATTAAAGTTGGAACAATGTAGGTAAAACTTATTCTTCAAAATACAATGATCATGAGAAGATATCCTTGAAAACTTCTCAGCTCCAGTAACACAAACTATAAGCATAATTAAATCACAGAAATATGCCCGAATGGCAGTGGGAGTACTTTAATTGCTCCATTATACCCATTACAAAGTCCTATAGTCAAATTGCGCATGCTTTATTAGTTCTTTTCTGGGTATGAAATTATTTGATGGCGGGCTTGAGAATGTGGAAGTGGTAGTTATAAATGGAAAGGATCTTATCTTCCTTTATAGTGGAGCGATCCAAATTTGCTAAGCATAAAAAAAATAAGGAAATCGCCCAATTCATGTCTCGTGGCATGGAGTGTGGCGTTTGTACCCACACATATTGTTTATGAAAATGAAACCAACCTAAATTGATTATCAATGTCCGGTTATGTTGTACGTATATGTGTGGATATTTAACTATGTAAAAAGTTGGGTATGTATAAATTTACCAACACTCAGATACCTTTTACCCATATGTGGTTGCATGTACATCTAACTAACGGCTGTGGACATTGATCACTGTGGCACAGAGAAAGAAAGTAGAAAATTTATAGTTTTAATACATTGATCGCTACTTTTAGGTAAATGGGTCGCCATTTTTCAAGCCGATTGACATGGGTTCGTCAATGGATGGGATAGTATTAATTGTTATAGCACATCATCTAAACGATACAAAACTAGTAAATGATATGTCACTCCTAAGTCCTTCTTTTTTTTTTTGATCAGTCCTACTCTATTCCTACTCTACACTTTCCTCTCTCTCTCTCTCTCTCTTTTCTCTTCTTGATTTGTCTTTCTTTTTCTCAAGCGAACCCGTTAATTGTAGAAAGCCTAATTCCTAAAGCTGAACACCCCGCACGGTTTCTAAGGAAAATCTGACAGCTTTTTCTCTTGTTTGGAATTGCTTTCGGCCATTCCACAACGCCATTAAATATTGCCCCGCTTATTGGTCGTCACAGGAAGCCAGACATGGCAGACGGAATAATTTTTACAAGCCGTGACAGATTTGACTAGGTCAGCCCTTAATTTGTCCATAGAGCCTATAGGACTCGCTGTATGTGGTAGGTACGCAGCAACTAATTTTGAACTAGGTTAACATGAGAAAAAAGATTTTGTTAAACAATTGTAACACTTACTTGACAGTGATACAAGGAGAAACATGTCATTGTAGGCAAGACTTTTAAAGTTTCTAGTACAAAATTGATTGTATTTGATAATAAGGGTATACTAATACACTCTTTATATCGTTGAAGAATCGATATATTAGAGGCTTGATATTCAGTTTCTTTCTTTCTAGAAATCATTTTAACCAAAATGAGTCTATCAAGCCAGGTTAAGAATAAATAGCTTACTTAAGAAATTAGTCTAATTGTCATATTTCTGCATCTTCTTACGAGGCCACTCATTTCATGAGTCCAATCGTATGTAATCTAATAATAAACCGATGTGCTTGTATGGGACGATTAGAATTCCATAGTTAATGAAAGTTAGTCCGATGCTTGAAGTCTTGAACTCCTTGTTATCAGTAGAAGGGAAAAGAAATCTGTATATTTAGGTTTGAGTTCCTCGTGTTACCATCTCTTCACTTATTACCATCTCTTCTATAATTGCTGGTCTTTACTCAAACTACTTAGACACTGTCATTTGAAGATGTTGTACTCATTCACCTCTTCACTTATTACCATCTCTTCTATTATTCCCAGTCTTTACTCAAACTATTTGGACACTGTCAATTTCCTGTTTCATTTTACATGGAAACATGATTAGATAGGAGGAAAAGTACCCAAAAAATCATAAACCTGTTACATTGGTACCAATTTAGTCCATTCGGTCAATTTTAGTTAGTTGGTGCTGACGTGGATGTTGACCGATGGCCGGACGCTGATATTGCAATTTTTAAAAATATTTTTTGAATTTTTTTGAATTTTTTCCTTTTCCTTTTCTTTTCTCCCTTCTTCCTCCTTGGATTGTTCCAGCAGTGGCTGGCGAGCCTCCGGTGAGGCTTGCTGGCCACTAGGTGAGGCCGCAAAGTCCTCGCCTGCCACTAACGAGGGTTGCAGCCCTCGTCCGGCCTCTCCTAGGGCCGCCAGCAAGGTGGCTTTGCTCAGATCTTGGTGAGGCCAGCCTCGCCTTGGCCTTGCCGTAGGCGCAAGCGACCTCATTGGCGGCTAGCGAGGTTATGGCGGTCATCACCAGGGCAGAGGCGAGGGCTTCTAGGCTGGAGGCTTGCCGGCTACTAGGTGAGGGCCGCTAAGCCCTCGCTAGCTGTTGGCGAGGGTTGCGGCCCTCACCAGGCCTTGCCGCGGGCAAGGCTAGCCTCGCCTAGATTTGGGCGAAGTCGCCTCGCCTGTGGCCTTGGGCGAGGGCTGTGACCTTCGCTGGCGTCGACAAGGGCTTTGCAGCCCTCGCCCAGTGGTTGGTGAGCCTTCGGCAAGGCTCGCCGGCCGCCGCAAGGATGGTCCAAGGAGGAAGGAGGGATAAAAAAAAAGGAAAAAGAAAATAAAAAATTAATAAAAAAATTTGAAAAAAAAATCATAAAAATTGTCACGTTAGTATCCGGCCACTGTCTGACGTCCACATCAGCGCCGACCAGTCAAAATTGGTTGGATGGACTGAATTTGTACCGATATTAAAAGGTTTAGGACTAAATTGGTCCAATTGAAAAGTTTAGGACCAAATTTGTACCAATGTAATAGGTTTATGACTTTTTTAGTACTTTTTCCTCCTATCTAATCATGTTTCCATGTAAAATGAAACAGGAAATTGACAGTGTCCGAATAGTTTGAGTAAAGACCAGCAATTATAGAAGAGATGGTAATAAGTGAAGAGGTGAACAAGTACAGCATCTTCAATTAGTTCCCTCCTCCAGCCATTCCTCGTTGAAATCATTAGCTCCAAATATGGAAATTCACTTGAAATGGCACCAAATCCCATTAAACTAGTTGAATTGTCAGTCCATCACATTCAATTTCTTTCAAGACTTTTTTGGCGCTCTCGAATAAAATATCCCAGTTATGCGAGAAAGTTTCTCTTCCACATTTTTTTGGGTGGAACAAAAATTAATTATATAATGTAATTCCGTGAGTACTACTATTAATTTTATCACTAGCTAACATGCGCATATCAGTCCATCGCATTCAATTTCTTTCAAGACTTTTTTGGGTGGAACAAAAGTTAATTGTATAATGTAATTCTGTGTGTACCACTATTAATTTTATCACCAGGTAGGTAACATGTGAATATATGCATGGACATCGGTGTTTATATATTATGCTGATGAGCATAATACATGATCTAATTAAACGTTGGCATATTAAGTGGTATAAATATTAGGATTTTATCTTGCCTTTTAGCTTCTTGTACCCATGTTTTGCAGTTGATGATGCTTGCGCAAATTATTTTCCCCATCAAAAGTTGATATAATCTACCCTTCATATGGATCTGTCAATTTTTTCCAGCAGAATCCTAAGCTGTCAAAAGAGAGAAAAACTCGCCATCTTGTCTTTCATTTGGGGGAAAAAAGGAAAATACAAGCTGTTTCCGACAACTTCGGCAAAATTCTTGTCCAAATAGCATGACAAAAAGTACTTCAAATCTGCGAATCCGTTCGTTCCCTTCTATCGAGGCAGGACCCATTCTTTTTCTTGGACGTTTGCGCAATTGATGGTAAAAAAGACTACTTTTAAGAAAATCAACTTTAATTTTATGAAGAGTGACCATTCATGCTGTCCAACATTTTGTGTTACGGAAATTTTCGGTATAAACATGGTCCTACTAGCCATAGGAGCTAGTCGAATCGATCAGACGACTAGGGCGTTTATGTTTATAGAGAGTACGATATTTCAAACACCATATAAAAGAAATTCTTTTGGAAAGTTCTGGAAAAAGACAAATGTTTACAGTGCACAAAGCCACATATTCAACCAAGCATGATGGGAATTGATTCCTCTTTAATGAGCTGAAAAGGAGAGAATCTCTAGCAGGATGAATCTCATTGGATTTTACCTCTGGCTACATGCCTGGCTGGGCTCATCCTATTTCCTAGGAAAAGGGTTTTTCGGCTTCGCGCTCACCATAATTACATACCAACAAAGGGAAGGAGAAAAGCAGCTCGAAGAGAATTCTCTTCATTTTCTTGCCCCGAATCATTGCTTCGGCAGCTAGCTTGATGCACGACCCGACCTCTTCACGTTTGTGCCACGTGAATCGCATACGCATGCAGGGAACCTTTGTTGTCCATGCGCGGACATGGCGTCTCTCAAATCTCATGTGATCATGTCGTCACCTTTTATACGGTCATCATCATCGTGGCATCAGAGCTTGCACATAACATCAAGTTCTTTTGGAAGTTTCCTTTTCTCTTTTCGTTGCTTTCGCTCACCTGTGATCCGGTAAGAAGGGGGAGAAGAACAGGAATGGGGACCAAAAGCACAGGTCTTTCTTTCTTTTCTTTCTTCCTGTGGTTACTATTGGTGAACAGGATGCTCCAGAGTTGAACATACTCGCGGATTTGAAAATTTTTTAAGAACATCAACGATCACTTCCTTCATCTATTTATATTATCACGTCACATGAGCAACTGTCCTGACCCCTTGTGGAGCAACTTTTCCATTGATAGTGAACAGCGGGATAAAAAATAGTGGAGAGCTCTTCCTTTGGAGTGTTTGAACCTCTCAGAGTTGGAGCATTCGCTCCATCTCGTCGAGTCAAGATGCTAATTATGCCCATAGTGGTTTCGAATTGTACAATTGGTGTGATAGTTGGGTGTTTTATAATCCAAAATTTATTTATCTAAGATGAGTTCCTCCTCAGTCATCACTTGACAATGAGATATGAAATTCACTGGAGCAAGAGAGTCATGAAAGCAAACCACGGGTATATGAAAAAAAAGCAAGAAAATATATAAAAATAATTCTCCTAACTTTTTATCCCAATATCACTTTACGTCCTTTTAATTTTTAAAATACCCCGTTGCACTATAAGATGTCGGCCCAAAAAAAAACAAGCAAACCCTACTTCTCAAATTTCCGACCACATGTCCTAATAATCTCCAAACTATAACCCTTAATAGTTCAAACATGGCCACAAAGTCTAATCTCTACTTCCATCATTGGATGTTGTTGAAGTATTATCTCACATCACTTGACAACGGGTCTTATGTACTTTTTATATTCATGTGGCTCCCTCCATTTATTAGTTTAAGTTTTTGGACTATACTTTCTAATATGGTAGCAAATGTGCATCCACCCTCCATAATTTCCACGTGCCGCCGGTGTTCGCTCAAACTACTAGTGTCATGTTTACTCCCTCCCTCCCTCCTCCCCCCTCTCTCCCCATCTCTCTAGAGATGCACAAAGGGAACTCAAGGTCTTGCTGGCAAAGGCAAGTGGCATTGAGCTACAAAGAACTCGTGATGGTAGCTGAAAGATTTTGTGAGGCTATTACGAACCGATATAAAAGCTTAAATAATTAAATGAATGTGTAGTTTTTAAAAATATTTTAATACTCTTCCTCATGCATAGTCTGGACTTTTGACCAAAGATTAAAATATGGAAATATGAACAAGGAGACGCAAATAAGGGCCTAGGACAAAATGAACTTATGATCTCCTAATTAGATACTATGTATAATTAGTGAAATTTGAGGGGAGATGTAAAAGAATCAAATAATTTTTTCTAATTATTTCTAACACTCTCCTTCAAACTCAAGGTGACATAGATGTTAACTAGAGTTTGAAGAAAAGATGAAGAAAAAGCTTGGGTGGATCATTGAAGCGGTTTGGTGTGTTGAAGAGAGAACTGGTCAATGTGTGTAGGATAAGCGACAACAGACTGATGTGGCTATTGTATATTGTCGTGGCTATGGTGCAAGCTCTGCGGTAGGAGCCTATCGTGGTTGCTATGTATGCTATGTGACATGAGGCTGTTGTGGCTGCTTGCATGATAGTGTAGGCCATGCGACAATAGGGATATTAGTAGTAATTGGAAAAAGAGAATGACAAGTGATATGAGGTGTGCTCTGGTTGTTCACTCCGTCGTGCATGGGCTTGCACATTGCACCCCATGCACTCAATATTTTTTCTGTGATTGTCTAGTTTTGATACCAAGATAAGAAAGTCTAACCCAAAAATTTAAGCTGATAAATGGAGGAATAATGCGTTTATATAAAGAACATATAAACTCTATAAACAAGTGGTGTGGGATGTTTCAACACCCTTTCTCCCATGAAAGCTGGGTTATAAATGGCATGTGGAGTTTGATGAATGGGGAGGACACATGTGAAATAAACTAAGACAGAATTTGGCTTTGAATCCATGTTGGAAAGATTTTGTGGGACTACTGCTAAGTGTTTAAAAAGTTTATGTTATTAGATGAAAGTGTAATTTAATATTTATATATTTGGATAGTACTATAGAGACTAAAGAGATGTTCAGTTGGCTAGGGTTTTCTAAACAGAAGGGTTCTTTTTGGAGACTAGGGGAATATAAAACTACGGCAGTAGCAAAGAAAAGTGAGGATCTCGTAAGTAAGTTTAGTTAGCGTGTTAACTGATGTAAGGTGAAAATTGGTGCCGAACAAGAGAACTCATGATATAAACTTGACTTTTGAAAAATGAATGGACAGCGGTATCGGGATCGAAAGTGAGGAGTTTTTTTTTTTTTTTTTTTTTTTAGAAAAATGTTTTCAACTCATGTATTTTTTGCGAAACAAATATATTTTTGTTGTACAAATGCCAATTTAGTCCTAAAGTTTTTAATTTGGTCATAAATCTTTTGACGATTTGTCAATATAGTCATTCCAACTAAGTTTGGTCGGTAATCATTGACGTGGACGTTAGCTATCCTACGTGGTATGACCACAACTCACATGGATAACTTTTGCAATTTTTTAATTTTTTTTGAAGTTTTTTCCTTTATTTATTTATTTATTTTCTTTACTTGCGAGGGAATCTCGGTCCTCACTTGTGGTTGACCATCCTCAAGGCCTGGCAACTGCAAAGGAAAATAGGGAAAAAAGAAAAAAGAGAAAAAGGAAAGAAACTTTTGGTGCTAATTGGACTGCTATGTTAGTGAAATCTGGCCAATATTGATTGGGAGGACTACATTAGCAAATTGTCAAAATGTTTAAAACCAAATTGATCAAAATGAAAAATTTAGGTTAAAATGGCATGTGTATAATAGGCTTAGGATTTTTTTTTTCTTCTGGTAATCATCCCTCATCCACTGTTACATTTCTTGTGACACGGTTTTGTTTTGAATCTCAAGCAATCCGACAAACCTCTTGAATCTCAATCAATTCGACATACCTCAAGGTAAAAAGTGCTGTCAAATTCCTGTTGGTGGGAGAAAAGAAGGAAATGGGAGGGGCCGTGGAAGTATGCTTCGTTAGGTTAACACTCAGGGACACATCAGAGCACATTGTTGTGGTGAAATGGTTGCATTTTTGGGAGCCCCACTTTGGAGAGCATGGGACAGAAGGACACCAGATCCAAGCGCAAGATACCAAAAGAGACTTTACTACTTTACATGCAAATGACCAAATATATCAAGTGAAAAAGGATGGACGCTTTCATCCCACTCCCATTCATGGCCGATGAGGACAAGAATGCCCTTCCCACATGGTTCCCAAAACGCGTTTGTCTTCTCTATCATCTGACTCTTGATGGCGAGAGAGACCTCTTGATGAATTTGTCGATTCGAGTGGAGAATCGTGCATAGGCCAGACGAGGGGGGGGTTTCATCGATTTCGAAAGGTCAAGCGAAGGGGGAGGGCAAATCTGGCCACATTGGCATTGAGGATGGTGGGTATTTTGTCCTATAGCGAAGGGAGATTAGGTCGGAGATAAGAAGGGTTTTAGTACACGGGATGTTTTTTCTGCTTGAGGACAAGACAAGGGCACATGGACAGACAGACAGGCACTCACCTTACATGGAATGGCCTATGGTTTTTGGGGAGGCTAAGATGCTTTTTTCTCTGGTTGCCTCTCTCGAGTCTAATTGGTTTAGTAGATGACTTAGTGGCTAATGTCTAAATTTAGTCTCATAGGCTTACATAGGCAGCACATTCTCTTTTGGCACGGATAGATGAAATTCACGTCGTGATCGGATTTATAAAAAAAAAAAAAAAAAAAAAAAAAAAAAAAAAAAAGAAAGATATAAAACGATGAAAAATCGATAAATTCTCCTCTTCGCTATTGATTGTATGTATCGTTTCGGTAGCAAAAACAAGCCTGCCTAATAATTTCTTCGAGACAAAAGATGGTCCCTTTTGGTTTTTGTTCTTTCTCATGTCCAATAGGGCGGCTCACTAGCACTTCACTCCCTCGTCTTCTTCCACCAACAATTCCCTCAACACCACTCAACCCCTCAGACCACCCACTTCTTCCAAATCATCTCACCGCCTTTTGTCATTCTCCTACATCGTCTCTATATAAACCCCCTCCCCATTTTCCCTCTCACCACTCACATTTCCGATAGAATACCACGTATTTCTTTTTATAAATATCAAGAGCACTTCCTCTGCTTCTTTCCTTTATTAACTAGTTTCTGCACACATATAAGCTCAACTCTAGAGCACCCTCTTCTTCAAACATCTCTCTCTCTCTCTCTTCTTCAAACCTCTCTCTCTCTCTCTCTCTCTCTCTCTCTCTCTCTCTCTCTCTCTCTCTCTCTCTCTCTCTCTCTCTCTCTCTCTCTCATTATGCCTTCAAGACTTTCAGAAGCCTTTAAAGACCATCCTGTCTACTTGCATCATAAGTACCTGGACTTCAGTTCGGTGAAGGAGCTGCCGGACTCCTACACATGGACTACACAGCCTGAGGACTACCCTTGTCCTAACTCACCAAGTGGCCAAGAAGTGACCGTGCCGGTGATCGATCTTCACCACCCGAATGCACTAGAACTCATAGGCCATGCGTGCAAAACTTGGGGCGCCTTCCAAGTCACCAACCATGGCATACCCAAGAGGCTCCTCGATAGCATCGAATCAGCTGGTAAGAACCTCTTCTCTCTTCCGGTGCATCAGAAGCTCAAGGCTGCTCGCTCGCCCAACGGTGTCCCCGGCTATGGTGTGGCACGGATCTCTTCGTTCTTCCCCAAGCTAATGTGGTCCGAGGGCTTCACCATCATTGGATCTCCGCTTGAACATGCTCGCCAACTTTGGCCTAATGATCACGCGGAATTCTGGTATCACCACTCGTGATCATCATGCATTTGTTCTATGTTGCTTTCTTTCTCGTGTTATAACTACTTTCTCATAGCCAAATATATATATATTTCTCCAGAACGAGAAAACCCCGCCTTATTATCTCACAAATATAAATATGACCTAGCCATGAACGGGAGTCAAAGTTCAGGTGTACGGCTTAAATATGAAATAGTTTGCGCTGTGAGAAAGTGGACAACGTGCTAAAATATATGTCCATTCTTTAATCAGAAGGCCAACCTTGTGCTTATAGCCAACTCTTTTATCATGTGTCTTTGCGATGGTGCTATAGCCAAACATGAATGCCATTTCCTTCTACTACGGCAATTAGCAAGGGTTACAGTGAAAGCCCTGGACCCACGCGAAAGAATTGAGTGTAGAGAATCATATACACTTGAAAAAATCGATTTCACCAGCACTTTCACTTACTTTGGTTTTATATTCACAAAAATGATGGCATCTGCCACAGCTACTTCTATGCATTTATCCTTTTTCGTTTTTCTAATTCTGTCTTTTACTTGCTTTTGCCTTAGTGATGTAATTGAAGAGTACCAGAAAGAGATGAGAAAGCTAGCCGGGAGGTTAATGTGGTTGATGCTCGGGTCCCTGGGCATATGCAAAGGAGACATCAAGTGGGCCGGGCCAAAAGGGGACTTCGTCGGGGCGTGCAACGCGTTGCAATTGAATTCTTACCCGGCCTGTCCGGACCCGGATCGAGCCATGGGTCTCGCCCCACACACTGACTCGACCCTTCTCACCATCCTCTTCCAAAACAGCACTAGTGGCTTGCAAGTCCTCAAAGAGGGTTCTGGATGGGTCACGATACCTCCGATCCCCGGTGCGCTTGTGATCAATGTGGGTGACCTCCTCCACATATTGTCCAACGGCTTGTACCCAAGTGTCCTCCATCGGGCGGTTGTCAACCGGACCTGGCATCGCTTGTCCGTGGCTTACCTCTATGGCCCTCCAAGCAATGTCCAGATCTCACCACTGTCGCAACTGATCAACCCAAGCAATCCCCCGCTGTATCGGCCCGTGACCTGGAACGAGTACCTCAGCACCAAGGCAAAGCATTTCAATAAGGCACTTTCGTCGGTCCGGCTTTGCGGGCCGATGAACAAATTGCAAGATGTAAATGACCAAATAGTGAAAGTGGGCTAAGGCATTAGACAATGAGATGTTGAGATTACTGTTGTTATTAATTGCCCTTAAATCTTGCCATACCTTTCATTTGGGTCTTGATTGATTGACAAGATACTACCGGAGGACTCGGGAAGTGTAACTTTAAGAAACACCTAAGTTCCCAAAAAAGGTTGGGAGAAGAAGATAAGTACATCAAATCAACATGAGTGGGGGACGCAGACAGAGAGGGTCACTGTCGTGTTCTTTTGTCCTTTTGCGGGAGGAGAGAGAGAGGCCAAAGGGGAATTGGCCAATTGAATATTTCAGGTATAATACGACACGCAAACCGACGCTCTCCTTTTTGCCCCGGATATGAAGGAAGATCCCCCCTCCGGTGAATAAGACACTGATCAAGATAAAGATGCATAAATCATTAGTTGAACCTTTGGAAGATTATGGGGGAGGAAAAGACAAAAATGATAAACAAAATAAAAATAAAAATAAAGGGACCCCAAGAAAATAAAAAGGAGAAAAAGACGAGAGACTCCCCCAATCATTTCTCATAAATCGATGAAAAGTCAGAGAGAGGAACCAAGAGGCCATGATTGTGCAGAGTTAATTAAACAAAGTTAACAGATCCACCCCCAAGATTGTGTCTTTTCTGATGTATATCTGCACCTTCCATCGCTTGCTGTTGCTATTAAAATATTGAACGGCGTTGCTGGCATTGCAATTTCAAGAAGAAGAAGATGATAATGCACTGTGCAGTGTGCAAACCATGTGCCTCATGACACAGAGGGAGAGGTGGGCTAATTGCAATCAGAATCCCGCCCGCCTTCAGATGGGCCGGGGCGGCTCAGTTTTGCCGTTGAGATTTGTCTCTTTCTCTGTTCCGGTGCCTGGCATTGGCAGTATATAGTAAGCTGGACCAAAAGCGGCAGCCAAAAAAAAAAATCTACAAATCTGATGTGAGATTTGGCCCTCTGCATTTCCAAAGATACGTCGATAATGTGTAAGCGTGCGTGTGAAATGTGTCTGTCTGTACAAATAACCAGTCACTTTCGAATGACGATGTATAGGAACTGAAAAACTTGGTCGAGAACAGAATCTAGCAAAGCACCTTACCCATGTAACATCCATTAGGTGTCGAAGATGGGCATGCTTTTAGGGAGAAGTACACAGTGGAAAAAAAGGGAGAATGATAGAATTCATCACACTTAGCGCTACTGAATAGGCCATTCGTGAAAAAATTGCGGCTGCAATGACACTATCAAGAGCTGATGCTAGAGTATGCACACTGAAATCAATGAACTCCAAACAGAAAGATCAGATGCAATGGCGACTTGATTAGTCAAGTAAAAGTTAAGTTGCCATAAGTTGATTTTTTGAGAAAAGAGGTAGTCCGATCCAATCGTAGAACTTCAGCTGAATTTGCTAATTTTGTGGTCCTCAATACTGCTAAGTGGCCAATATAACACTGGAGAAGCCTAATGGCAACATCACGCACAGCTCACAGTTTTCTTTTCAATTTATCCATCAGTCTATGATTTGTCAAAGAGTTGAGCCCATCCTTTGCAATACCAAGTACAATGATCAACCTTGGCCACATAACAGATAAGCCAGATCGCTACATTCTTGTGATTCCATGAATAGAAATCAAGCAAAATCATTTGCAATCATTGAAATTTCCCCCAGAAAGTTCTCCCTTCAAGTATCGAAATCAGTCAACTGTGCGTGATAGCAAACCAAGGATGTGAATGTTTTGTTTGAGGGCAGGTCTCTCAAGTCTCAACCCACGCACACTCGAGAGATCTACAAAAAAGATCTTGATTGTGCATTCATCATTTCCGAGCCAGAAGATTATAGTCCTTTCAGCATCTTTTCGCAACGTCTGCACCCAAATTTTTCTTATCATTAATGTGTACAAAGTCTAGAGTCCTTTCAGCATCTTTTCGCAACGTGTGCACCCAAATTTATCACATCCTAATCAATCAGCCACACTGATATATAAACTGATAGAGATGGCTAGCCGTCAAGCATACAGCTACTCTTGAAAAGCAAAAGCAGAATCTGTGATATGGATACAATACAAGTGCCCAGTATCTCAAACTAGCAAAGTCCTTGTCTCCTCCAACTCGGCAACAGCCAATTTAGAGAGAGAGAGAGAGAGAGAGAGAGAGATTGTGCAGCAAGCTAATCTAATGGACTCCACAAAGTCCTCTTTCGATCTAGAATCCATTCATCTGTCACCCAACAACATGTCACTGAATTATTGTGGAAGGTGTAGGGAAGATCTTTTCTTGATTTGCTACGAGCGCCTCTGTTCGGACATTATATGTATGGTCGAAATTTTTTAAGACGCTAGAATTCCCATGACCACATTTAGTTCTCATACATAAGAAAGAAGCTGCTTAAACTCTAGGCTGAATGATGATATCTTGTGACGTTTAATTTGATGCACGAACATATATAAAAGGCCAATTATACTCTCGGGACATGAAAGAACATCATATCGTCAGTCAACATTGAGAGAAAAACAGAAAATTAGTTCGGAGAGAGGGCAGTCGCTGATCACTGTACATATCAAAATGCTAAGAAGACAAATTGGAAGCTGAATCCTAGGTAGTGTATAGCAAGTAACTGGCCAATATACCACTAGCGACTTTTACGCACAAAATGAATTAAACAAGAATGGGTGGTGCATTTCTTTCACTGGACGAGACATGATCCAGTGAGGAAGCCTAGCTCAAGTTATAGATTACCATTCTCAGTTTTCAGATTATGCAGCTTAAAAACTGCAATTCCAGTGAATCGTCTCTTGAATGCAAAGGGAAGGACTCTTGCTTTGAAGTCATTAGCAGCGACAACACATAAAAATTCTCGGTGCCGACCATCAATGGTGGTTGTAGCGGCCATATGATTTTCACTTGAATGTGCAAGTACCTGGCCGTTGCTTGTCGGTCTCATTTCCATTAAACTATCTGAGATGGAGAAGTTCGTTCTCTAGAGACGAGACAGATTGCGGCTCAAAACTCCGAACCCATCAATCAAAAGGCGAGCTAACTATATGCGCTATTGAAGAATCAACAGAACTCGGACAAAAAAAACCTTTGTAACAGAGTGGAGGCCTGCGTGACAAACACACGGGAGGCGCAATATCTCCAAATTGCACCCCGAGATCAATAGGCTATAGCCTACAGCAAGTCTCAAAAGCCAAAGAGCTGGAGAGGCTTGCCTCTACATTGACCTGTTTCCTGAAGTTGCAGATTATGGAAGTCCATTCATGTTGACTGTCCCTCAAGGTTATACTCACCAGTTCACATCATTCACACCATCACCGTACAACTCTTACACACATACAGGAAAAATCTGCGAAAGCAATAAAGGCCTTCAGTCGATCAAGCAAAACGGCTCAATGGTAAGTCTGGTAGACTCGCGCATCTATCAAACTCGGCTTATTAATGAAGCAATCGAACCGGGCGAAGATTTTTCCAGGAGGAGAATGGAAACATAAAAAAAACTATATAGATTGTAAAGGAGAATGCCGAACCAATCAAGTCGTTGTAGTATAGTGGTGAGTATCCCCGCCTGTCACGCGGGAGACCCGGGTTCGATCCCCGGCAACGGCGCTTTTCCGCTTTTTTCTCTTTTTTCGCCATTTAAGAATAGGGTCCGACTTGTTTTCTTTTTCCCGGGCCTGTAAAACTGGTAATGGGCCTTTTGAGAATGGAGTGAAAATTATCGAAATAGTTTTAAACTTAATATTGACATCAATTCAGATAATTTTTTTTTTATTAATTGAATTCTAAACATTTCGTAATCGTGTCAATTTAGTTCTTCCAACTAAAATTGGCCGGTTGACGTTGACGTGGCCATTGGATAGTGCTGACATGGCCCCCATTCAGCGCCGGCGATTATTTTTTAATAATATTTTATTTTTGAATTTTTATTATCTTTTTTCCCTTTTTTTTTTTTTTTTTTTTTTTCCCTCATCCCTCCTTCTTCCTTTGCTCGCTCGACCACTGGCAAGGCGAGCCCCTGAACCCTTGCCATTGTTGGGCAAGCGACCCGAGTTCAATCCCCAACAATGGCGCTTTTCCTCTTTTTTCGCTGTTTAAGAATAGGGTCCAACCCATTTTCTTTATCCCGGACCTGTAAAACTAGTAATGGGCCTTTTGAGAATGGAGGGACTAAATTGGCACGATTGCAAAATGTTTAGGAATCAATTGATCAAAAAAAGTTTATGGCGAATTGGTATAATTGTAATAAATTTAGAACTTTTTGGTAATTTTTCCGAGAATGGATGCCCCAATTGGGAAAAAAAATTCCTCTTTAAAGTTAAATCTCTTTTTTTTTTTTACTTTTTCCTTCCAAAGGGTTTGTTCTTCTCCCTGTGATTTTTGGTTTGGACCTTGATCAACATGGGGAGGGTTCTCCTAAGATTGCTCGAAGATTTGGATTGATCAAAGTGTTGGGAAGAACCAGGGCAACAATTCACTAAAAACTAAATTTGATTCAACATCAATTTATGCCCTAAAACTAGATTGATCGAAATTGACTTAACCTTAGCAACAACCGGTAATATATTATGCAGAAATGAAAATGAGACAAATATAATAACAATACAAGGATTTAGCATAGAAACCTAATGAGGGAAAAACTATGGACCACTTAAAAACTTTTGCTAATTATTAAGAATTATTGGATATATAAAGTGTTTTTCTACAATACAATCGTATTTTCTCACTACAAAGGTAAATTAACATAAATGGAGTAAGAAAACTTTAATCGTGATTGGAAAATTCGGATGAACTTTTCCTCACACTTATAAACAAATTAACATAAATGAAGTAAGAAAACTTTAATTGTGATTGAAAAATTCAGATGAACTTTTCCTCATACTTATAAACAAACCACTAATCCCTTCATGTGGGACAACATCAACGCAAAGTAATCGAAAATCAGTCCTGTAATTTTTAGAACCAAAATTTAGGTTAGAGCCACCACCTTTATAATCTCGTAGAAAAGAATCGTCCGCTATTAGTCTGACAATTATTCAAACTTCGAAATGTTAATCGCGCATGTCACGAAGCAAAGAAAACCGCAATATGTATTTTTTTTCATTTAGTTTCTCGTGTGGGACACTTTTTAATAAAACGATTAAAAAATCCCTGTTAAGATTGCAACTTAGGTCGAGAATGCACATGCTGACGCGTGCATTAATTAGGACCACTTGATTAATTAAATGGGACTTACCACTAGATGACCCTACAAATCTCCCAAGTTGCATGGGGACCGTGCATTATCACGATCGATATGGACAACTGAACGACTCCTTGCACTTTATCATCTGTCCGTAATCTCGAAGTGCAGATCCTTGGGAGTTCATTGCATCTTTCTTCACAACACAATCCAACTTGCGCAGTAGGTAATCGAGACAGCGAAGAGGACCCTCTCAAGTTCATCAAATATCATCTTTACGTAGACATCAGAGAAATGGACGGGTTAGGAGATCTCGATCACGATTTGAACGAGAAAGCTCATTCAATTTTATATAACGTCGCTAGGGATGCTTTTTCCGTCGTTATTAGGTTTGTGGTTTTGATTTTTGAAGCCGGACAGGTGACAACGGATGGAACGTATTGTAACTTGAGATGTACATGGACCAGTGACGTTGATGTCGCGGTGCCGAAATCTTCAAAATTCCGATGGGATAAGGTTCGGGGAAAAGGAACTTAGATTTTCAGAAACACAAATTCGTATACTTAAAATCAAGTTCACATAATAATGAATGTACGATTCTCTCTAACATGACTATGTAGTCGAGAGCGTCTGCACCCCTTGAATCCGATGGATTTCAGGTGCGATAAATTTAATCTAAGCATAGGATAAACGCTAGATAGTTCCGTTGGCTACCCTTGATTTTACCTTGTTTGAACTTTGGTAGCTCCTTCATCATCACAAGAAATGAAATCGGTGCATCTCAAATCTAAATTGATGAGGAGAAAGTCATGTGAAGTAGCTAGGTTGTCTTTGATGGATAAGACTATTTAGAGATTACCTAGTCAGAAGGAGTATGTAAAGAGAACTGACTATACCAGACCGGTTCTAGGTAGTTCTTAGGGACATTGGTCTGGTTCCGATTACATAGAATTAGAATTAGTGACGGACGGCCCAATTTTCAATTTTAGGGTAAGAACTAGACCAACCTAATAAGATCATTTTTTTTTTTTATAGAGAAATCAAAATAAATATCTTTTTCATCTTCTTCGTCTTCATCTCCAATACACGGGCAGTGAGGAAAAGAGGGTATCTTTGAAGGAAAGGACCTCGTGGTCAGACCTCTCATTGAAAGAGGGGGTCTTACCAGAAAGTCTTTGAGATGCGAGGTTGCGTAAATTTGATTGACTTCCTCTCAGCTTCTGTATCCTTGCTTAAAAGTTTTGTACTTTTGTTCTCTTTGAATAATGTATAGCAGGCGGCGTGAGAATGGGGAGGATGAACATGCAGCGTCCCACAGGACCAATGAGAAATCATTCCAGAATTTGGTAGTCCGGTTCCAATTCCAGAAATTGGGAACCGGTCCTCTTGATCTGGTTTCCGGTTCTTAGACCGGACCGGATCGGATCGAAATTGATCACTCCTATCAATCAATCTTAAATTTATTATGCATAAGTCAACTCAGTCTTAAAGTTTTGTACTTTTGATCTAAATATTGCCAGTTGTTCTCTAAGGAACATCGCCATGTTAGCGATTTCTGATAAAAATTGGTTGGAAGGGTTTCATTAGAATTTTTTTGAAAAGATTTAGGATTTTTGACAATATAAGAAAGTACATAATTGGATTGGTATCCGTACTATAGGTTTTGGATTAATTGAGCAATTTCTCTGTATCAGTCATGACCCACCAATAATAACCTCACTTGCCTTTTCTTTGTCGGTATGATTAATTTGATTGAGCTAAGGTGGTGATTGAGATCCCTCTCTCTCTCTCTCTCTCTCTCTCTCTCTCTCTCTCTCTCTCTCTCTCTCTCTCTCTCTCTCTCTCTCTCTCTCTCTCTCTATACGCCATTGGGACTCGTTTTGGGAAGTCAAACGACGTGATTCATGGAGTAATTTAGTATATTTTTCCACAGCTGGAATGGTTTAAATTTCTTCTCAGTATCAATCTGTTCATCAACCTAAACTTCGGTCATCAATCAAGCCACCTCTGAAAGCCTGATAGTGATTGAGAGCTCCTTTACGAGCTTGTTCGTAGGTAGTTTAATTTTTCAGTGAAGGTAAAAATGATTGATCCGATATGATAGCACAGGTCAATGATTCGAATTCTGCTACTTCTTCTCACATAGTGCGATTTTGCTAGTTTCTTTTGCTAAGCTATTCCACTTCTCAACCGTGGTGCGATTTGGCAACGTTCGCACGGCCTAAACTTAATTATTCAACTGGAAAGTACATGTATAATTCATAGAGGATGTTCGTTTCTGAACTGCTGGGGTTTTTCGAGCGATCATCGTTCATGAGCAAGCTCCAAGTTCTTTTCAAAGACACCGAAAATAAGAGAAAAAACAAATGACGACGGGATTTGCAATTTCGTATAACGAGTGTTAAACTAAATTCTTCATGTTGGAGATGGCACCGTATCCGCCATTATGCATCAAGTCTTTTCCCCATTTAATCATGTAATGAAAAACCCTTCACCCTGTAAATCGAAACAATGTGCGGATTGAAAATGAATAATTGTATACGTGTCACCGTCTAAACTCTTGCTTGTCGAAACAATATTTCCCATCGGGGTATTAGGTAGAAAGTCCTTTCTTTCTGCTCCTTCTTGCCAAAAGGGCTTGGATTTGGGATATAAATTCTCTTCCAAGTCCATCAACTGAAATGAATCAGGCCAGTTAAAGTTGGATAAGCCCAACTCGCTAGTTCAATCAGTTTCGCATAAATTATTTATCCTCAGTTTATTGTCAAGCATGTCCAAGAGGAATTACATGTAGGGGTGTGCAACCGGATCAAATTTACCTAGGGACTGGATCAGACTGCCTAAAAAAGAGGTTTGGGAACTATTCCCGTTGGAATTAGGAACACATTCCAAATTTTGGAAACCGTTTGAAACCAATTTGGGAACATATTCTGAGTGGATACCCAAAAGAGGATCGGACTGGAATGGCATATTTTGAAATTAGCTTTATAAGTTAAAAAGCCAAAACCCAAATTTATTTTTCCCCTAAATTCTAACCTTAGTACTCCTTCATTCTTTGTCCTTCCTTGAAACTCCTCGTTAGTCTTCTCTCTCTTCCCTTAAATTTTTATGGATGAAGGGATGAATGGGGAATTGAGTTTTATAATTTATGTTTTATATTATGTGTTTGAACTTTTTTGTTGTTTATAATTATAGGTGACCACATACTTATCTTATGGATTGTTGTTTTTGATAGAGAGAGATTTCTGTTGTTTATCTTTTACTTTGAACAATTTTGTTGCTCATAATAACCTCATATGATTTTGCTGTAAAAAATGAACCAAAAAAGGGGGGAAAAAGGTTCTCAAGTAGACCCCGGTAGGTTTTGGATCCAAAAATTGGGATCTGATCATAATAATGTAGGTTTCGGATTTTAGCTTTGGAGCCTACGCATCCTGAAACCGATCACTTGTAAATATGGAGAAACTTTGCCAATGCTACGTTGGAACAAGGTAATTGAACTTAGTTCCATTAATTGAGGAGAAAAGACCTTGTGATATAACCATATAGAATCCTCGACAGGACATCTGAACGGACATATTCATTCGAACAATATGATGAATATGAAAGATTGTGCGATGGCACAGGATGAATCAGATTTAATTACGAAAGCGAAAGAAGACAATATTCTGGCATGACAAACTCACGAGAGTCCTCATAACATGATTATTCCACGAAGGAAAATAGAAAGGACACACCATCTGAAGCAACATCACAAAATAACACACGACGCGGAGCCATATTACGCGCCACGACACAATTACATAGATAACAAAGGGCTTATTGAGCTTATGATTAATCAGACGACCGAGGTTTCGATCCCGCAAAAAGCCTTGACCGTGTACTCGTGCTTGCGACCCTCGTCGGAAGCGTAGAAATGGATCATCGCCACGTTGTCGAACGGCTTGTACTTGAGAGGGTGGTTCTCGTCGACGAGCTCTGGAGGCACTTGAACGATGCCGCTGAGGAACGAGAACAAGCCCATTGTGTATCGGGTGGTGCTTGCCTTCATGGCCACTCGGTGATCGCACGAGCGGATCCTGTCATTGCTCCATCCCTGGTCGAAAGCCGATGCACAGAGACTTAGAGTCGTTGCTAATGTTAAAAACATGCATCGAATCAAATTAGATGATTAAGTAAGTGAAGGGCTGAGCAATTTACCATGATTGCATCGCCCGCCATGACTACGAAAGCGTTGGGAGGGAGGTCGAACCCGATCCACTCGCCTTCCTTGGTCTTAATTTCCAAGCCGTTGATGCGGTTCTGGTGAAGTATGGACAAGAAGGTCTTGTCGGTGTGGCGGGGTATGGCGTTGTCGCCCTGGTCGATAGTCTCGGGTGCCCTATACTTCAAGAACCGAAGGAGATAGCTCTTGGAAGCGACGTGAGAGTCGTAGTGTTTCTCCACGCCGTAATTCTCGAATATCATCCTCACCACCATATGATCTAGCTCCGCCACTTTCGTGGAGTAAGAGTAGGCGACCTCGCTTATCGCATAACCAAACCAACTTGTTAGTTAAACACATCATTAGGCGCGCGATTCGGAAGGAAAATTCGCGCAAAACGAAGCAAATCGACGGTTAGCAAGATACCCGAAGTGGTCGTTCCCATGGGGCCACATGAGCTTGGTGAACTTGCCGACTTCTTCCGGATCGGTGGCGTTGTCGATTCCCAAGCCTTCATGAAGGGGAATGATGGAGACCTGGCCGACGTAGCCATGGTAAGGCTTGTCGTTGACGTTCTGGCTCTTGATCTCCGTGGGGAGGTCGAACACCTCGTCGGCAGCCTTGAAGATTGCGTCGTCAAGCTCCGGGGGAACTCCGGCGTACAAAGCGATAAAGCAACCGAACTCTTCAAGGCCATGGCACATTTGTTTCATGGTGGAATCCCATGCGCTCGTCCCTTGTTTCAAGTCCTTGTTGTTGAAGTCGATGACGGGAACAACGGCGGAAATAAGAGATGCCATTGATGGTGAAGGTGTGTGAGAGACTTACTTTGCCCTTTTGACAAATATGATCTATGCGTTGATGCTTCTCGTTATTCATTACGTGTATATATACTTTTATATGGCACGCGAAGCGAACGGGCTTCATCTTTTTTCTTTTTTTTTTTAAATAATTTTCTTAAGTATACAAGCCATGTTAAATCACTATTGATTTAGTTAAATTTTTATAATTAATTAATTATTATTTTTGTTCTTTTTCCCACTGTGGCCAATTAGAACCACCTCGATTGTGGCTAGTGAGGCCTTGTAGGTCCTTGCCTAGTGACCGGCGGTGGAAAAAAAAAAAAAACAAATAAAAATATATAAAAAAAACAGAAATTTTTTTAAATATATTACAAAAAATTGTTTATGTCAATGCTTTGGACCATTGGTCATGCAACGTAAGACAACTTGCATTAACGTTGGCGATTTTCATAAAAAATTAGCCGGGATGACTATTTTGTCAAAAATGTTTAGATATAAATTGACCAAATTAAAAGGTTTATGACTAAATTGGTATTCGAATAATAAGTTTAATACTTTTTTTTGGTAATATTCCCCATTGAAATCATATTGTGAGATTTGTCATATTTCTTTTCATATTTCTCCGTCTGTGGAAGTCATAGAAAGAGTTGGTAATAAAGAAAATAATGGTAACGAAGGTTATCACCTTACTTGATTTTTCGTTTACTTGTTCATAAGAACCTTTCATGAAATATATATATATATATATATATTGGATCGGCCATGAAAAAATATTTTTAATAGTTTGCAAACTACCAACTTTGTTGTTAGTCTTTCTTCCCAATTCCTTGATTTATCAACTTTTAAATGAATTTACCAATCTTTATGTGAATGAATTTTCAACTTTTTCTAATCAACTAGTTTTGGGTTACCAACTCTCATCTAAGCTATTAACCACATTTATTTGTTTTTTTTTTATTTGGCAAATCTTTTTGAGGTTTACCAATTTTTATTGTTTAACAAATGACATAAATTTATCAACTCTTATATGAATTACCAACCGTTGTTTGTATGATTATCGGCTATTCTCCCATCATCTTAACAATTAATTTTCGATTACTAATTCTCATTTAAATTGATTGGTTAGCCAAAATTAGTAAATAAGTTAATCAGAGAAAATTTGATAAATCACTTAAATTAAAAATGGTAATATTGTGAAGAGTTGGTAAATTTAAAGCATACTCAAGAAAGATTCATAAAAATTGGTAAAAGATAAGAAAAATTATTAATTGAAAGAAAATAAATTTGGTAAGTTATTTAAATGACAGTGCTAACCGTTTGTTAACATATTAAGAAAAGAGTTGGCAAGTCACTTTAATTAGGATTGGTAACTTCTAAAAAGAGTTGGAAAATTTAGACGATTACTAAAAAATACAAATAAAGAAAGTTTGTAAGTGATAAGAAAATTTGGCAAATTTTTAAAAAATAAATATACTTCAGTAAGTAACTCACCCATGGGTAGCACAGTTGATTGAGATCTCTCCTCCAGCAAAGGAGGTCAAGGATTCAAAACCTTGCGTTGTTAGCAATTAAAGCGGGGGTCTCGACGGTGGGTTGCTGGGCTAGTTTCCCCCGAAATATAGTTGTTGTTGGGCCTCCATCACGGAGGTCCGTGAGACCCCAAATCAGCATAAGCCGACAAGGTAGGCTTCGGTGGATCCTCGGTCATATATATACTTCAGTAAAAGTGAGTAACTCAAAATTAGTTGATAATTTAATTTGACAGTTAGTATGTCACTCTAATTTATATTGGTAATATAGTATAAGAGTTAGTAAATTTGAAGTCTTCATCAGTTATGCGAGTAAATCTTGCTAGGTTAGTTCAAAAGCTGGCAATGCACAAACTATCAAATCAAAACTGCTGATAATTTCATGAAAATACTGGTAAGTTTTTTTTTTTTTTTTTTTGGTCGATCTCTACTCTATTCCTATTCTACACTCACTCGCAGACTTGTGCCCGCTCTTGCGGGCGTGGGAGTCGCAACCCACTCTCGAAACTTACGCGTCCCTACCCCCATCCCCCCCTGAGAAGGTGGGGATTTGAACCCCTCACCTTCCCCTTCCATGTTGGAAGGGTGGCCACTGGGGGTTCGCCCCAGTGGTTAATACTGGTAAGTTACTAATAAGTTTTCTGGAGCACAAAACCAATAGTCATTTTTTTTTTAATACCAATAATTATTTCCTCACTTGATATTGAAGTTTACCAGACAAAAAAAAGGGAGAGTATTATTTAGGCATGGAGTAGAATTCTGTTATTACACTCACATATATGGCTCCCTACTTTTACCTCAGCAATGAATATTTATATGAAGAATGATGAATGGGATGAATGCGAATGTCTCTTGGAATTGTATTTTTCCTATTTGGTGTTTGGACTTATATTAAACAGAATATGCGCACTTGATGAGGTTTAAGGAACCAAAAGAAATGTAGTTTTTGTTCTTTTCATTATTAGGTGCTAACCACTACTCGTCAGCACGTTAAATCACTGATTATGTAGGAGTCAGAGTCGGCTAGGGGACCATACCAATTGGCGGGTCAAGATCTCGAGGTGGTCCAAATATGTAGCAAAACATCGACTAATGTAAAGGGAAATGTAATCTTAAGCAACATCATTATGTGAGCAACTTATGGACGGAGGTATGAGATCTGTAATCATTTAATAAAATTCGAGTAGGACACGAGAGATTGTCAATTAGTCTGTTGTGCCCACTCAAATCAATTGCAAATTGCATTTCTCCCTCCCTCCCTCTCTCCTCAATTATTCGGGATTTAAGGATATATCTATTCGACAATTGACATTATCATTAATTTCCCGTTTGCAAGCTTGTCAATGAAGTGGGGGTAATGCAATTAGGGGACCAGAATTCAGATTATATGATCCGTGATATTGATCTTAAATTGATTATGTTATACTCGTGGTCCTTGAAGGCAATCTACGACATTTTTATATGGTGGAAGATCGATGTCCCTTGGTACCACTAGAATTTGTCAGTTTCAATGCCTGCTCCCTAGGAAAGCAAGATCTCATCCCATCATTGCTCCAAAGTCAATTTTAAATTTTTTTGTCATACGATACAATGGGCGGGATTGTCGCAGCTCAAGTAATCCATATGTTATTGCATGTGATATGTCGGACTTCAGGAGGAAAATTGACTAGCTTTACTTCCCTTGAATCGAGGGATCCATGCTTGATAGCTTTCTAAGAGGGTTCAGATGATTATCCTCGAAAATCATGCTACGTACATATCTTTGTTTGGTGTTTAGCAGACTTAACAAGAAAGTTAGGAATTCACCACATTTAATGGTTTATGTGGAATTCAGATTATGTCTTTGGAGCTTGTAGGTGCTACACTGTTATTGAAATGCGGTTGACATTGACATTGCATACATCATGCTTCATGTGTGTTATCATCTGAGCTAATAACAGTTACTGCAATTTTAAAATTTGGACAGTTGTCATGTAAACAAAATAAAAATATATGATTGACTTAGTAATACCACATTAACATCACATGTGATATCACCTCTTTATATATAAGATACATTTTCTGATTTTGTTGAAACTCTCGGTACCTCTACAGGTCACTCTAGTGGTGAAATGTCTTAGAACACCTTAACTTTACTTGGATTCCTCCTTAAATTTTAATTAAAAATATTAAATAAGAACATTGGAGTGACACGACATGCATGCATCCCCCAGCCACGATTGACGAAGGACGAAAAGCGATGGCTCGAACACGACCCAACCCCTGTCTTAGGTCCTCATCTTCAATCCTCTCGCATGGTTCTGATGGAGTATGGAGATGAAGCTCTTGTCGGAATAGATCACAAGCGCCGTGTTCGGCTCGTTGTTCTCGGGTCATCGGTAGCTCAGAAGCCTCAAGGGATAAGTGGCTGCCCCAATACGACAGTCACCGTACTTGTCCACCCCATAGCTTTTGTAGAGCATTCTTTCTCACCATCATCTGCTCGAGACCTCTGCTATTATTGATGAGCGTTTTCGTTGACTCATGGAGGAAATAAGAGAAGATTAAACAGAACACCAAAAGGATCGTTGAATTTTGGAGACACTGCTTAAGTCTTCTGATAATTGGAGCTATTGCGTCCATATGAATTTCGTTTCGTGTCCGTTTTAATGCGTCGCTCAATCCATCTAGCTATTTACTACTAAGTTCATTAAGCCTAATCATCACATCACCTTTATACCTGAAACTGAGATTGATTCACCGATGAATACAACGATTAATCATTACGTTATATCTGAAACTGTCTAGGCCCGAAGACCACATGAGCTCAGTAAACTTCTTGCACTCTTCCAAATCCATGGCCCGATCCAACCCCTTGATGAAAAGGAATCGCCGGGATCTTCCCGATGTAATCATGAGAGTGCAAACAAATCTCGTATGAGATTGCAAACAAATCTATCATATCCGAAAATATTGTGTCGTGAAGATGCACTGAAACTTTGTCGTATTTTGCGACAAACCACCCGTGCTCGTCTGTGCAGCGTGGACGTTGTTGCACATGGAGAGCCAAGCGCTTGAATCAGCTTTTCAAGTTATCAGAGGTTAAATCTACAACAGAAATTTGGTGCACGGTTTTAGGATCGCGTGCATGAGCATTGGTCACTCGCGAGGAAGACGATTACCACTTGTTGACAGTAGCTCCTTCCGGTCGACCTTTCCCTCAAGACAGTCACTAAACCGTGAGGCACGTGAAAGCACAACCTTGGACTCGAAGAACTCGACAGATTCCATCTTAAGAAAAAGTGCTAGTTGTCATTTCCTATAGCTCTGGCCAAGTGGTTGTGGGCTTGGTGAAGTTCCAAGTTGAACTCAGATGAAAAGCACGGGTGAAGAAACCATTTATGACAGCCGAAGTTAGCTAGCAGCACAGAATTAATACACTTTCCATACTTATGAAAGTAATTTGTAACTTCATAGTCACAATTTCATAAACAATCATATCTAATAGCTCACTCGTTTAGGAAGCACAAATTATTACACACTCCACACTTTAAACTTTACTTATTCTCTTTCAGTTCAGAGTTCGCCTCTCCTTCTGCGACAACCATAGAGAGTCGATTTCAGACTCCGCAGTAGGCTTTGGTCATGGTATGCTTGGCTCTCTCACGGACGTCGACCGAGTCATAGAAACGGAGCAGGCCCACGTGATCGAACGGCTTATATTGCTTTGGATGCTCGTCGTCGATAAGCTCTTCCGGGGTCTCTATCAGTCCGCCCCGGAACGAGAACAATCCAAGTGCATACCTTGCCTCGTTCCCTTTCATCACCACTCTGTGATAACCAGGCCTTACTCGGTTATTGCTCCATGCCTGTCCAACCAAAACATTATAATTTTTTGTTTTTCAAAGAATATCTCAATATTTGATCTACCAGGCTATCACATCATTCCAGTAAATTGAATAAAATTCCTCCATTTGTCTAATTTATCTCATAAAGAATATCTTAACATTTGAGGATTTTTAGGTCCTCAAGAATCACGATATTCCTATTCATCTAAATCAAACACCGCACGGAAGTACTCTCATTTTGAAAAATCGAAAGAGAGCTCATAGCACGTTTATCACATGGTAATTCTGGATTGTTAAATTGCATTTCACTCGCCACGAGAGCATTTTTATCTATTAGCTAAAAATTGGAATACCGTAAGGACTAAGGAGTAACGCCCCATTACCATGCATGCGTCCCCAGCCAAGACAAGGAACGAAGAAGGCGAGGGCTCAAACCCTATCCACTCCCCGTCCTTGTTTCTCAACTCCAATCCTCTCACATGGTTCTGATGGAGAATGGAGATGAAGCTCTTGTCCGTGTGAGTCACGAACGCCAAGTTGGCCTCGTCGTTCTCGGGCCTTCGGTAATTCAGGAACCTCAACAGATAAGTGGTGGCTCCGAGGTGAGACTCGCAATGCTTTTCCACACCGTAGCTCTCGAACAACATCCTCACCACCATCTGCTCCAATTCCGCAACTGTCTTCGCGTAGAGCTGAGCGTTTTCGCTGATCAAATATCACAGTACAGAGAATTAGTTAACTACGTAAACCGTTGCTCGATGATTGAGGATGGCTGTCCATGTATTTTCTTTTCTTTCATTACACCACTGCGTACAATACTAAGAAATGACGAAGACGATGAATTTTGAGAAAATCATGATCGGATTGTGGCACATGACCACTACATCTTATTAAACGCTTCAATAGTCGAAAAGCTAAATGTTAGCCGAAACATGGAGTCTAATTGATATTTTCTCGTACCAGAAACGATCGTTTCCCGATGGCCACATGAGCTTGGTGAACTTCTGGCACTCTCCCAAATCTGTGGCCCTGTCGATCCCCAAGCCTTCGTGAAGAGGGATCGCGGCGATCTTGCCAACATAGCCGAACGCAGGCTTATCGCTCGTGTTCTGGATTTTGGTTTCATACGGAAGCTTAAACAGCTCTACCAGCTCGGACAAGATCACCTCTCGAAGATGCGGTGACAGCTTGTCGTACTTCGCAACAAACCAGCCGTGCTCTTCGAGCGCGAGCCGGACGTCGTTGCACGTGGTGACCCAAGAACTCGACTGAGGTTTCGAGTTCTCCAAGGTTAAATCAATGGTGGGAATTGGCATCGTTTGAGAACCCATGAATTTTAGACTTCAGATCTCTCTCTAAATCTCCTGAATTGAACGTCGTGCTATATATGGATTCACTTGATGACTCGACTAGTTATTGCGCAGATATATTGCATGGTCTAATGATTCTACCATCCACGGCAGAAGGGACAAATTAGGCGATTAGCTTCGAGGCTATCGAATATCCTGGGGTTTTGGGTGCATGTACGTGTCTTGTCACAAAACAACTTGCGAATAGAAAATACGATGGTTGACGTATGTGATGTACCGTCCCTTTAAATATGCCGATAAATAATTTTTTTTTACATGGTCCTTATGGTCCAAGCTTACATATTAATCATTTAAGTCCATAATGAGACCCACATAATTGACCATTCACATGATATTGATGTATATGATTTATAGATTATGCAATAACGTCTTATCGATGAGATACGAGAGAAATTACTAAAAAAATCTTAAATCTATTGTACTTATTCCAATTTAATCATAATCTCGTCCCACCATATTATCTCGAAGAGTTCTTCTCAATAAATTAATCTCAATGGTTGAAATTCAACTTGACTAATTTGGGAGATTTAAATCCCAATTTGATTGTAGTATTGCATTTGGTGCGAGTATATGTATTTTTTGGCAATGGCGAAACAAGTCACTGTTTCGGGAAAGTTTTGTTCTTCCAACCCTATACAAGTAATCCAATCACGCAAGAAGAAAATCATAACTTTGCCCATGATCAACTTGTCTAAAAGTGGATCACGTACTTCTCCCATGATGGCTACTTGGGATCCTCCACCTCCGGGATGGATCAAACTGAATATGGATGGAGCATCTAAAGGTAATCCAGGACTTGTCAGAGCTCGCGGTTTTACCTCATTTCTTGGAATTTGTTCATCTGTACAAGTAGAACTATAGGCACTATGGTTGGGACTTACTATTGCAAAGCAACGAGGTTTCCTTAAGTTTATTATTGAGATGGATTCCAAGATTAGTGTAGAACTTGTCAACCAAGAGAGAATAGTGAACAATACTAGACTAGCACTTCTTAAAGATATCAGGAAAATTTTGAGCTCTCATTTCGAGTTTAAAATTTATCATGTTTTTTGAGAGCCTACGGATATGCTTGCCAATTTTGGTATAGAGAAGCGTTTAGATACTACACTCTACTTGCAGCCTCCTAGAGAATTAGCTTATGTTTTATTCAGTAATAAAGTTGGGATTTTTATATATTAATTTTTCTGTACCTTATTTTTATCCAACAACAAAAAGTTTCCATGCCACTTTCAGGTCAGGCATTACTGATGCTGAGCTTCGCCCATGGGTTGCCTTTCGGGGCTCACTAATGCTGAGCTTGATTCGGCCCATTGGAGGGTGAACCCAAATGCGTCGGTTCGGCACAATCCTAAATGGCGATCTGGGTTCTCATTGCCCTTTTGGGATTTGATAAGATCTTCTGAATTTCTCTTTCTCGACCCCTCTGCTTTTGATTAGCATCTCAATAGCGGTGGGGTACTCTTGAGAGATGAGCATTTTTGGGAAATAATTCCAAAACATTATATACTAGTGCACCTTTTGCCTTTTTGCAGCAGGGATTTGATATCTTGACATTAATTTCTTTAGGATTTCGTGATTATCTTTCTATCCAAACGAAGAAGAGGAACTCAAGTAACCATCATATTTCATTCCTCTTTTCTTTTCTAACAACCTATTTTTAGGGGTGATTGATTCTCGGTCCAATTCCAAAGTGGAATTGGGAACTGGACCGGGAGAACCGATTCTCAAAATTGGAAACCGTGGACCAAACTGTTTGGACCTAAGATCGGGAACTGAATTGGACCGTCGCTTCTAATCGGTCCGATCCGGTCCAATAGAACCAAGCACCTTTTTTTTTTTTCACTAAAGAGTGGCCGTGCTTTAGACCGATCAATCCAATTCGATTTTCGGGTGATGCAATAGAATCAATCACATATGTTCCCACATGCAAAAATTCAAACTCCACTTGTCAGAACATCAATCTTAACCATAAAGGTCATAAATAATATGGCTAAAGGTTTGCTTGGTTTGGATTTTATAAACAATTTCTCTTATGGTCTTTGAGTATTTAGTTGACACGGGACTCTTGGAGGTTTGGACCTAAGACCGGGAACTAAATTGGACTGTTGGCTCTAATCCGATCGGATCCGGTTCAATAGAACCAAGCGCTTACTTTTTTTTTTTACTAAAGAGTGGCCGTGCTTCGGACCGATCAATCCAATTTGATTTGCAAAAGAATTAATCACATAAGTTCCCACATGTAAAAATTCAAACTCTACTTGCCTGAACATCAATTTTAACCATAAAGGTCATAAATAATATGGCTAAAGGTTATGCTTGACTTGGATTTTATAAACAATTTCTCTTATGGTCTTTGAGTATTTAGTCGATGTAGGACTCTTGGAGGTTTGGAGTGTCTTGTCTTTTGCAATTGAGGGGAGTAAGAGAGAGGGAGTGAGCGTGAAGAATGGGAGTCTCTTGGAGCCTTAGTCCCATATCGGGTGAAAGAAAAAACTAATAAGTAAGTTTTCTCTTTAAATAATGGTCTTTTAGTCACATGTGAGGTTACTATCTCAGCTGCAATTCCGATTGCATTATATATACGTATATACAAATTTGGTCCACTCTAGTCAGTCCGATTCTCAATGGCCCATTAGTTCTAAGAATAGGAATTGGACCGTCGATCGTGAGAATCACCCCTCACCCAAAACCAGCCGATTTGGTTCGATCTAGGTGATTCCCGATTCGGGCGATTCTCGTTGCACATTCTTATCCATTTCAATTTTCTTTTTTCATTCCAATTCCTTATTTAATGTATACCCAATTTTAATTTTTCGTGCTGAATACACCAATCCCTTGTTGGAAGTAGGAGTAATCATTAGACAAGCTCAAGTGAGACCAGACCCCAAAGGTTCGGCCTAATGGGTCATCCAAGTCGGCACATACCACAAAATTTTTTGTCAACAAAAATTAGTTTTTCGGGTTTTCACCTTTCAGTTCACCGAAAATGATAAGTCAACTGAAAACGTTTGCCTGATGAAAACATTTTCTGGAATTGCTCCTCTCTCCCAAGTCCTTACGCTTAGACAAACAAACTCTTTGTCTGTCTCCCCCTCTTCCCGCTGATCTTGCTAGTCGCTGTTCTCTCTCTCTCTCTCTCTCTCTCTCTCTCTTATTGATGCTTCCCTCTCGATGTTGAGCTCCTCTGTGGTTACAGCGTCTTCCCCGAGCAAAATGGCGACATTGATGCCAACAACGATGGCGAACGCTTTGAGTCGAGCATCGTCGCCACTTATTTCAATTGTCGTTGTAGCTTCCGGTTCGCCTTCCCTCGTCACTACCCCAAATTCAGTAGTGTGGAATTCTACTCGACGACCTACAGGGACTGTCTCGTTATCGTTCTCTGGGTGTTTCGCGCCAATCCAAGGTAATTCTGTCTCCCGGTAAACTGAATTCGCTTGCTCTGTCTTTGTTTCTCTCTCTTCTGTACCCTCGCAATCGTTTCATGAAATGATCAATCCGTTCTTGAAGAATTTTCCTCCGTACCAACACGACGGGAATCTCTCGAGCTGGGGAGTTCTCTTTTCCTATTGTCCTTGCATCAACAACCGTGGTACGGTTGCAGCTCCGACTATAAGGCAGCTGGTCGCCGGACGATTGTGAGGGAAAATCCAATTCTGAGGAGATTGAGACGGGATCTCGCTTTGCTTTCTCAAAAAGGTGATGACGATGGAAGTTGAAGAAGAAGGGACATTATTTATGAGATTTAAATAATTTTCCAAACGAGATTCAAATATTAGAAAACATTTTTGGTCACATATTACCAAACAAAGGAAAATTAAGTATTTTCTTAAAAAATAATTTCCTGAAAAGCATTTTCCTTTATTATAGTGTCTTTTTCCAAACAAACGCACCCTTAATGTAAATACGATACAAAGTTTTTGGTAGCCAAGCAACACCAATATACATGCTTCATAATCATGAACTAGTCTGGAATTTAACTAGATAACCATGCTCTGCCTCTATAAGCTTTTAATGACCAGCATCTGCTTTGACTCCACAATAGGCTTTGATGAGGCACTCAGCCTTGGTGCGACCCTGGCTCTTATCGTAGAAACGAAGGAAATCAAGATGATTGAATGATTTGAATTGCTGAGGGTGGTCTTGGTCTATAAGATCCTTCGGTATCTCTATTGTCCTTGTATTATACGAGAAGATGCCTAGCGTGTACCTCACCAACCCACCTTCTCTTATATTGATTCGATGGTAACACGCTTTGATCATTCCGTTGCTCCGTCCCTAATAATCCATATACAAATAAAAAAAAATTAGATACAGTGTAGATCTCTACTAATGATATTGTTCTTTATAATGTTCTGGTTCTGCGAAGCCATCTAAGAAGTAAAGCAAATAATGGGTTACCTACCCTTAAGTATGATTTCGTGTCATGTACCTCATTTCAAAAACTTTTATCTATACTACCTACCTTTTTGCCATTTGACCTTGCTTCTATTTTAAATCTAAAGGGCATCACATTTCAGGCGCATAATTGATTACGCGAGGGGCTAGACTTGCGCGGGGAATGCAATAGCTAAGAGACTCACCACGCATGCATCGCCGGCCATGACCATGAAAGACGAAGGTGAGGACCTCGAACGTGATCCATTTTCCATCCTTTGTCATCACCTCCAAGCTCCTCACGTTGTTCTGATACAGAATGGACAAGAAGGTCTTGTCCGTGTGGGGGACCGGGTTGATGTTACCCCTCGTGCTAGTCGGGTTTCTTGTACTTCAAGATGCGCAGGAGGTATGTAGTGGACTCGGTGTGAGAATCGCAATGTTTCCCCACGCCGTAGCCTTCGAACACCATCCTCGTCACACTTTCTCCAAATTAGCTATCTCGCTTGCGTAGGAAAGAGCAGTTTTTTTTAATTGGTAAGTAGTAGGAATGAGCAGTTTTGCTGCAGCAAAAACGAAAAACATATAACATCAATATACAGAAATCGACCTACTTAGAAAAGACTCAGAGTCCAAATTGCATTATCATAAACACGAAGCTTTCATTGCATTTATTCAAAATATTTGAAGAGGCAAAATTGTATCGTTCTGTGCCCCAATTACAGATTTTATGTTATGGTGGTAATTTTCAATAAGTGCCAATAAGTATCATGAAACAGTTGGTACACAAAATGACTGCGACTTTTTTCTAGATAATTTTACCAAGATTTTGCTGAAATTACCAACTTTTTTCTAGTTTGCAAATTAGCAATTTTTCACTAACTTACCAACTTTTATTTACATAAATTAATAAGGTTTCAAATTTATTAGCTCTCACCAACCTAATTAGAGTCACTTATTAACTTTTATTGGATTAAGTTAGACTACTTTTCGGCTATCACTTTGTTACTTACCAACATTTAATTTTTTTTTTGTTTTATATTTAATCGTCTTTTTTTTATTCTAATTACCAACTTTTATTTGCCTTTGTTAGCAATGCCTTACATTTACTAACTCCTTCAAAGGATATATAACCTAAATTAGCGTGACTCACCAATTTTTGTCATATTAAACTACTATATATTAGTGAGTTACAACTCTCATTTAAGTTGCCGATGGTTTTTTATATGATTCTTTTTATTTGACAAATTTTCTTATTGTTTACAAACTTTTGTTTGTATATCTTAATGCTTTGAATTTGCCAACTTTTTAATGACATTACTGGCCTTAATTAGAGTAATTTATCAACTTTTCTCTGATTAAGTTACCAATTAATTTTTGGATGATCAACTCTCATTTGTATTACTTTGCAAGTTTTTTTTTTCTTTTAATTACAAACTTTTCTTATCTTTTACCAAATTTTATTTACATTTCTTTGTGTAAAACTCTTAACTTTACCTTAAACAATTTATCGATTTTTCTGTGATTAAATTATTTTCCAGTCCCAATTTATCGAAGTCTTGTTTGAGTTAGTTACCAACAAATAAAGTTTGTTTCAAATGAACCAGCTTTTCTGAGGGGTTACCCAATCAAAAGAAAGGTTAGTAATTCAACTCATCTCGAAACGTCATCTCTTTCTCGATAATATATTTCTCCTTTGATACAACACCTATTTGTTAGATAGTTCGTAAAATCGTTAGTTAATCAAGGGGTTGTTGAGAAAGGTATACAAAAGTTTGTAAAGAACGACATTTTTTTTTTTTTTGGTCAAAGATAAGAGAAGTTGGTAATTTAGATAAGAATTAGTAATGGCAAACTAGTTAGAAATTTAATTGCAAAAACTTTGGTTTTGATAAAGAACTAGTAATGTAAAAAGTTCCTAAGCAAGGCAAACAAAAGTGATTGCCCAATGGAAAAGTTGGTAGGTTTAAAAAAAATAAGCGTATGCTAACAACTCAAATTAAAGCTGTTTAAACTAGCTTTGAACTTAATTTGCGAAAAGTTGATAGGTAGTACAAATGAAGATTGGTTGTTGCACGTAATAGTTGGTAAACCAACGCCATTGGTAAACCCAAAAGGAAGATATGTGAGAAAAGGGAAAAATTGTCCAAAAAGTCTTAAACCTATTGCAATTTTGCTAATTCAGTCATAAACCTTTTAATTTTGCCAATTGAATCCCAAACATTTTCACTTCTTGCCGATTCAGTCCATTCACCCAATTTTGGCCGAAAAATGCTGACGTGGACAGGCGCTCACCACGTAGGACTTTGCCGTCTTGATGTGGACAATTTTTAATAATATTTTAATATTTTTAAATAATTTTGAATTTTTGAATTTTTGAATTTTGAATTTTTGAATTTTTTTTTTTTTTTTTTTTTTTTTTTTTTTTTTTTTTGGCTTTTCCGGTGGCCGGCCACCAGCCACAAGTGACAACCGGCCATCGGCCACGGCTAACCGATTGGCCTCACCGCCACAAGCGAGGCTGGCCGGTGACGGCGACCCCGACGAGGGTGCCTTGGCCCCCGGTGAGGGGCGACTCGCCAAATCGGCGAGGGGAGCCCTCACCGGGGTCGCCCACCCAAGTGAGCGTCGCCCGCGCCCGGCCGAGCGGGCGGGCGACGGGCGGCCACCGGCCATAGGTCGATGCCCGGCCGGCCGGGGCAAGGGCCGACCTCGCCGGATCTGGTTTGGGCAAAGCCGACGCTTGGCTAGGCGAGGGCAAGCCTCGGCGGGGCTCCCCTCGCTAGATTTGGTGAGGCCGCCCTCGCCCTTAGCCGACCGGGCGTCAACTCCGTGGCTTGTGGCCGGTGTCACCCGCCCGGCCGGGGGTGAGGCCGACGCTTGCCCGGGCGAGGGCGACCCACGGGAGGGCTTCCCTTGCCCGGTTTGGCGAGGCCGGCCCTCGCCGAGGCTCGCCCTCACTTAGGCGAGCGTCGGCCCTAGCCGGCAAGGCGTCGGCTAGCCACCGCGAGGCCGACGCTCGCTTGGGAGAGGGTGACCCTTGGCGAGGGCTCCCCTCGCCAAATCTGGCGAGGTCGGCCCTCACCGGGGCCAGGGCACCCTCGCCGAGGGTCATCGTTGCTCGGCCGAGCCTCGCCTGTGGCGAGTGAGGCTAGCCGACCGACTGTGGCTAGTGGCTGGCCACCGAAAAAAGCCAAAAAGGAAAAAAAAAAAGGAAAAAATAGAAAATAAAAAAAATTCAAAAAAATAAAAAATAAAAAAATTATTAAAATTTATTAAAAATTGTCCACGTCAATGCCGGCAATCCTACATGGCACCGCCGGCGTCCGCGTCAATATTTTCCGGCCAAAATTGGCCGGATGGACTGAATTGGTAAGAAGTGAAAATGTTTAGAACTCAATTGACAAAGTTAAAAGGTTTATGACTGAATTGACAAAACTGCAATAGGTTTATGACTTTTTGGACAATTTTCCTGTATGAAAAAGGTGTATCAGAAGCGAGCATTCCCGAATGGCCACATGAGAGCGGTGAACTTCTCACAAGCTTCAAGTTTCTCAACACCATCAATGTTCAGACCTTCAAGCAAAGGAGTTCGGGGATAGCTGGCTACGTAACCATTCGAGAAGGCGCTATTGGGGTTCCGAACCTTGATCTCGTGAGGAAGATTGAAGAGCTCCTTCACGGCGCCGAAGATCGAGTCGCGAAGCTCTAGAGGGAAGCCCGCATACTCGGCTACAAAGCACCCGTGAAGTTCAAGAGCCTGCACAATCTCTTCACAAGCTCTGGTCTAGGACGTCGTCCCGGGTTCCATACTTTCCTCTGAGAAAACTATCACTGGAACTTCGGACGCCATTTCTACTTTCTGTTTCCACTGTACAATCTCATCACAAGCTCGTTATCATTTTTAAAGGGGAGTTGATGAAGTGTTGTTGTTTACTAGACAGCATTTTGCTATTGCATCTCTTTACTTTCTAGGCATACAAGTGTCTTGAGCAAACCGACATATGATACCGGCGTGGTCTTGGCGATGTATCCTTGCATGGTCGCCAAAAACATTCGCATCGGTCACCGAAACCTTCAACGTATCTCTGAAGATGAAAACTTAAAGTGAATCCAGACGCATCCATGATAACTCTTAATAGATTTTTCGATATACCCATGCCTTTAAAAACATTTACTGTTTGTTTAAAAAAATATCTAATTTTTAGTTATTATCGACATGTGATCGACAATGTGAAGGAAGAAAAAAAAAGTGGAGTCGACATTTTAGGATGCAACCCTCAAAATAATGGAGTCGAAGAAATCATTAATGTATTGGAGTTTATGTAGCCGTCGATAATCATTTAGAAGTGACAAAAGTGGAAGCCGTAGATGTGAGCATCAAAGAGTAGCCATGAAAAGGGAAAAGGGTGGAGAATATACTATTTAGGCATGTTTGGTCATCCGCTGAGGAAGCCAATTGAATGGACTTAAGATTAGTCGATATTATATGCTGTTGATGACTTGGGTGTAAATATTGGCACATATCAACAAGAGGCGAATGATTGCCCATTATTATACCAGAGTTGTAGATGAGTGTGTTGACTGAGAAGCAAGATGATCCATTCAAAGGATTGTACCAAGGTGTGTCACGACCCACCCCTCGATAGGGAGGAAAATAGGTTTAGGGGTATTATTTAAAAGATGGCATACGGCCCTAATTTTAGACTACCCTAATTTTAGACGAGGGCTCTCTCAAGTCCATACCTCGCGCAACGTTGGATATTCAAATTGATGCTATAATTTTTTTTTTTTTAATTATGAGTTGTTACTAGCCTATTAGGTTGGCTAGAAACTAAGCAAAGTATAGGAGCATATTTCACTTCTTACATGATCAGAAAATTCAAGGTCCGGGACTTGATTACACTAATTAAACAATTAGTGCCCGTTTGGTACCTAATTTTGGTCATTTCAAAAAGATTTTTGTTAGACAAGTTTAGATTGATTTTTTACCTATCAACTAATACGTGAGGTGACCATGCGGGTGCATAATTATTAACATAACAATCAGCAATTAAAATGACATCGAATAAATTGCATGGAAAAGCAAACATTTAGCGCTAAGAAATAAATAAACGCCAGTCCTAAGCAAAGGGAGGCCATAATTAGTGCGCAATCAAGGGTCTTTGTCTCTAAGAACCATTCAAATCGTATTATAAAGTTCTAGGCTTGTTCACTTTTAAGCACAATATTTTTGTAAGGGATTTTCTCACACTTTAAGAGAACACTACCCAAAAACTATATATAGCTTTTTCTGATTTTAGGAAAAAAAAATCGGAATTTTTTTATTAATTTTATTTTTAATTTTTTTTTTTATAATAAAAAGTATTTTCTTTAAAATTTTAATCCAAAAAACCCAGGCCGGGCCTTGGGACCCAGTCCAAATGAGGACAGAAGCCTGGTCACACGAATTTGGGCACACGGACAGAAGATGGGGCATAAGAGCAAGCCTTTTGAGAAAAGGACCAAACGAAGTCCGAGTTGCCAAAACAGGAGGAGACCCCAACTCACCCATGACAAGCCCTAGCCCAGATTCACCTAATTCAAACTGGCCCAAACTCCCTATAGCCTAAACCGGCCCGAATTTACCAATCTCAGCTAAGTTCAAGCCCATAAATCTCCTTTAAACCCAAAGTCCAATGAGCCCACAGCCACATCTTCTCACATGCGAATGAGACGCTAGAAGAAAATCAACAACCCATCTTCATCTAAAACAAGACATCCACGACACGAGCGGAAACCTCCTCGCCACTCCGAGTGTTCGCCAAACTATCCCCGTCTCAGCTATCATCAAAATATCACCATCGTTCATCCATTCGATGCTCATACCATTGCTTTATAGAAGCGCCCTGAACATGGATATATAGAATGGGACGTAACACGAGTTCAATGCAAACATCATCTGAGATTCGGTAATATGCATAACAGAGACCCTTGCTCATTCTCCTCACCAATGTTCATCAAGAGGAGAGCAATACGAAGAACATAACAAAATAAAATTCAGTAAGGTACTCAGCAACCCCACTGTGTGTGAAGTTTAGGCTTAATATACGACCACTCAATCTATTTCATACAAATCATAGCCAAATTAACCAAAACTACTTTAGATCGACTCTCAGAGGCATTTTGTCAAACGTGTGGGGGGCGTCAAACGAAAGGAAACCACGGACGAGAAAAAGTCTCAAAACCGGATCAAAGTTCAACATGAACCAGCAAGGAATGCTCAAAATTAACGAAGGACAGCATAAGCAAACCCGAAACGCACGCCACGGGTCAGTAGCTCGTGCAAAACATGAGAGAACAGGGCAAAAGCAGGGCACAAAAAGGAAGGGTCGGCCGAGGGTCCCTACCCGGCTCGGAGGCGGCGACAAGATGGCGAGCTCGAGACAAATCGAGCTATGGCCGATCGCCTCGATGTCCCTGAGCCAAGATCCTCGGGGCAAGGGAAGTTCGGGCCGAGAAGACACTTACCGGAGATGTGGGTGCCGCAAAGTAAGGTTGGGATGACGAGGATAGCGAGCGGGGGTGGTCGAACGGGACTCCGGCGTGGCGAAGCGATCGGAGAACTCCTCGCTCTTAGTCGTTCCCTCAATTTCTCTTGCTGTCCGATTTCTCCCTTTCTAGCTCTCTCTCTCTCTCTCCAGTTCCCTCTCTCCAGCTTCTCTAAATCCAACCCCCTCTGAAAAACGACGGACCCGTAAATACTAAATCAGATAAACCTGTATCAAGCACCATTGAAGGAAACTTTGATGGGTTCTTAGTTGTCACCTGCATACACTCTAAGATGGATGTCGCTAGTGGATTTTCATGGTATGCTAATTAAATGTGAAGATAACTCTCTCAATGGAAACCAGGCTGGGCAAGGTTAGGCCCAAGCAAAAGGTGCACATTCTTGGTTATCTCATGTGAAACTCCTACCCAAACTCACCTTGGCCCGAGGGGCAGGGCGATTGAGCCAGCGGCTGTGGATAACCTTTACTTGGTAGGAATTCTAAACGGACACTATATATATTTCAAATTTTAGAAAATGATTGTAAAAAGTTATTTGTAGTGGCCTATATACAGTATTTATACTGTAAATTTTTTTTTTTTTTGGATTTATGACAAGTAAGGTCGCACATGATAATGCTCTTATTCTTTTTTTTTTTTTGTTATTTTACTTCCCGAAATATATTTAAAAAAAAAAAAAAAAATTCATTTGATAACATCAATTAATTTTTCTATTTTCCTAATGAAAAGTGGCCAAAGAAAGATTTGGAACAAAAACAATAAATGAAAAAAAAAAAGAGAGTAATTTCTTGTTTTGAAAAATAATTTTTAGAAATAAATTATTTTTTGTATTTTCTTATTCTTCCTTGCCCCTTGCTAGCGGCTAGTGGAGGAGGGAAAAAAAAGAGGAAAAAGAGAAAAGAAAAAAAAAGAAAAATCTAAAAAAATTATTAAAAAATTATAAAAGTCTACGATACAAAAAAAAAAAATTATGGGTCACACCAAATTTATACCTATTCTTTTTCTCAATAGAAATTTTGTATAGTTACCAAACACATTGTTTTACTTAAAATTGTTTTAAAGAATAAAAATAGAGAAAAATATTTCTAAAAAGAAATTATTTCTCGAAATAGAAATATTACCAAACGCACGTTATGCAAGATTTTAGTGAGGTTGGGGAATGAAAAAGGGAAAGAAAAAGAGAGGACCAAAAAGGGATAAAAAGGGAGCGATCAATCATCTTGTCCGCAAGATTCACCACTTACCACAACTTTCTTCGTACTTAACGTGAAGATTTTCTTTTTAGCCAAGCAATACAAAGATATATGCTGCAAGATCACGAACTTGTAATTCATTGACTATGCTCTGCCTCTTTTAGCTTCAGGATACGACTAGACTCCACAATAAGCTTTGATGAGGCATTGAGCCTTAGTGCGACCCTGGCTCTTGTCGTAGAAACGAAGGAAATCAAGATGATTGAATGATTTGAACTGTTGAGGGTGGTCTTGATCTATAAGCTCCTTTGGTATCTCTATTGTCCCTGTATTATACGAGAAGACACCGAGTGCATACCTCACCAACCCGTCTTCTCTTACGTTGATTCGATGGTAACACGCTTTGATTCTTCCGTTGCTCCATCCCTTAGTAATCATTATACATATAAATGAATCAGACAGAGTATAGTGTTCTCTACTAATGATATTGTTCTTTATATATTCTGATTCTACTTAGCCATCTAAGAAGTGAAGAAAATAATGGGTTACCTAGCGTCAGAATTCGAGTATGATTTCGTGTCATGTATTTCATTTCAAAAATGTATTTATACTACCTAACTTTGTGCCATAGAATCCCTATGTTTCTATTCTTGATCTGAAGTGCATTATATTTCAAGCACATTATTAATTACGCAAGGGGACTCGACTACTCCGGGGAAAACAATAGATAAGAGACTCACCACGCATGCATCACCGGCCATGACCATGAAAGATGAAGGCGAGGGCTGGAAGGCGACCCATTCTCCATCCTTTGTCATCACCTCCAAGCCCCTGACATCGTTCTGATAGAGAATGGACAGGAAGGTTTTGTCCGTGTGGGCGATCGGGTTGATGTTACCCTCGTCCTCGCCAGGTTTCTTGTACTTCAAGATGCGCAGGAGGTTTGTCGTGGACTCGAAGTGAGAGTTACAATATTTCCCCACGCCGTAGCCTTCAAACACCATCCTCGTCACCACTTTCTCCACTTTAGCTATCTCTTTTGCGTAGGAATGAGCAGTTTTGCTATAGCAAAATGGAAAAAAAAATATTTTCTAATAAGAGAGATATACGAAAAATCGACTTCCTTAGCAAAGACATAATACCTACTACATTGTCATAATTGTGAAGCTTTCATTGCAATTCTATGGAAGCATATGAAGAGGCAAAATTGTTTTGTTCCATGCACCAAATATGGATATTTTGAGAAGAATTTTTTTTAAAGAAAAAGTCTTAAATCAATTACAATTGTATCAATTTATTCCTAATTTTTTTTTTTTGCAATTGTATCAATTTATTTCTAAATTATTTTTATTTATCAATTGAGTCTTAGACCTTCTACATCTGTGTCAATTCGCCTCTATCCGATCAATTTTGACCAGTTGTCACTGATATTGACAATTTTCTTTAATATTTTCATAGTTTTCAAACTCTCTCTCTCTCTCTCTCTCTCTTCCGGCGAGGTTGGCCTTGCTAACATTTTTAATAGTTTGTAAATTAGCAATTTTCCACTAACTTACCAACTTTGATTTACATAGGTTATTAAGGATTCAAATTAATTAACTCTCGTATAAAATAACCAACTTAATTAGAGAGGGACTTGCTAACTTTTATCGGATTAAGTTACAAACTATTTTTCTAGTTACTAACTCTTATTTCAGTTACTTACCAATGTTTAATTATTTTGTTTTATATATTATCAATTTTTTTTTATCTAATTACCTACTTTTATTTACCATGGTTAGCAACACCTTGCATTTACTCTCTTTCTAAAGATCTATCATCTAAATTAGCATGATTCACCAATTTTGGTGCTTACTGACGTTTATTTGATTTTTTTTAAAAATAATTTGACCACTTTTTTTTTTTTTTTTTTTTCGTTTACAGATAAGATTGGATATTATTTGGTATCCTAATTGGAACGTTACCCCGGAAAGAGACCAAAAAAAAAAAAAGCTTTCCCTACCACACGTTTAGATGGATAAGCTGCGATGCATTCCCTGTATTAAACATCCAGAGAGGAAAACCCAAAGAAAAATGAGGAGAAAAGGGTGTACCAGAAGCGAGCGTTCCCAGATGGCCACATGAGAGCTGTGAACTTCTCACAAGCTTCAAGTTTCTCAGCACCATCGATGTTCAGACCTTCAAGCAAAGGAGTTCCAGGACATTTGGCTATGTAACCATTCGAGTGGGCGCTACTGGGGCTCCGAACCTTGGTTTCGTGAGGGAGATCGAAGAGCTCCTTTGTGACGCCGAAGATTGGATCGTGGAGCTCTCTAGGGAAACCCTCGTACTCGACCACGAAGCACCCGTGATGCTCAAGGGCTTGCACAATCTCATCGCAAGCTCTGGTCCAGGACTTCGTCCCGGGTTCCATACTTTCCTCAGAGAAAACTACCACCGGAACTTTGGATGCCATTTCTACTTTCTATCTCCACCGGACAATCTCATCACAAGCTCGTTATCCTTTTTAAAAGGAGATGATGAAGTGCTGTCGGTAACTAGACAGCATTTTGCTATTTTATTTTCAAGGCATCCAAGTCTGCGAGCAAACCGACAAATGGTGCCAGCCTGGTCTGGGCCAAGTATACGTGCATGGTCGCCAAAAACATTTGTATCGGTCACCGAAACCGTCCAACGTGTCTCTGAAGATGAAAACTAAAGGTGAATCCAGACACATCCAGAATAACTCTTAATAGATCATCATTCAATATACCCATCCCTCTAAAAAAAACACGGATCTTCATTTGTTTTGCAGAAAATGAATAACATAAAAAGTTTTTCTTTAATGGTTGATTTTATTGCATACAAAAATGAATGAATGAAAAATATTTTTATCGTTTGTAAAAATATTAAGACATAAAGTGTTGTTGGAATGCAAACATTTTTCATTGGCTAGATAATTTTAAGTGATAGAAGCGTTTATTTTCAAAAAAATATTTTTCAAATCATTCATTTTTGACAAAATAAATGAAACCTTATATGTCATATGATTATATTTTCAGGAAATTTCCAAACAAACAATTTCAACAAAATCTTTCAATTTCTTATTTTACTATCAAAAGGCATTGATAGAAATCATATTGCGATAGTTGCATCTCATCTTGTGATGGAGGTGGCTCACCATTTAAGCAATTGCTTGGTTGCGTTCACAAAGCAAAGACCTGTACAACTTAGTTGTATGCAAACCGTCAGATAGGTGGATTAGGTCGAAATTAGGTGGATTGAAAATGAATTTGATCTAAATTGATTTTAAAAGGCGGATTAGGTCGAAATTAGGTGAATTGAAAATGAATTTGAACTAAATTGATTTTAAAAGGCAGATTAGGTCGAAATTAGGTGGATTGAAAATGAATTTGATCTAAATTGATTTTAAAAGGCGGATTAGGTCGAAATTACTTGGACTGAAAATGAATTTGATCTAAATTGATTTTAACTCATATTGACTCATTGTTTTACATGCAATATAATTTTAGTGACTTATATCCAATCCAAACCCGACCCATCTCCGATGCAATCTAGACTCCAGTTCTTAGCAATTTTTTTTTTTCCTTCTGAATATGAAAAATAGCATACTAAAAGAACACACTACTTAATTATAAGCAAAGAAACATAAAAAATAAAAATTGACAAGTGAGATATTACTAATGATATATCAGAGTAAAATCAGAGCATACATATATCAAGTCCATGAAAGAATCCGATTTGAATTCGAAGAAAATAGCTACAGACCAAAGTACAAACGAACGAACCACAATCTAAAATATTTCCAGCAGTGGAATCATTCATCGATTCATCCCCTAGAATCACTGGCTCAAGATTCGTAAATGTGAGACCCACACACACACAGAGGTACAAACGAAACAAGCTCCGTCGATCGCGTTTAGTGCAAATGAACGAGTGAGTAATCGACCAATGAAGCTCGGAAAGCGATCCATCACTACTTCGACTAAGCTAAACACTCGCATCACAGAGCCCGCGCACGACGATTTCAATTTCTTCGAATTCTTTGGAAGCGGAACTAAAACCATCTCATCGATCCAAGTCCATTCAGACTCACTTTTAGTTGACCCTTGTTTCTTACAACTCATTTGGACACATTTATAAATCCATTTAGTAGTATGATTACCTTTTTTTTATATATTTCTTGATAGTAATCATTAGACAATTCTCTCCACTTTCATCAAAAACAGTTTCTCTCAAAATTCATTGCGAAAATCAAAGATCATGTGGTCGAAAGGTTTGAACGTGCGAAGAGTACTGTTACATTATCTTAGGTATTTGATCGAAAGAAAGCCTGTCCAATGGAAAACTCAATGGGCCAATCCAGAAGATGGGGATAGGGGAGAGTAGGGGTGATCGGTTCCCAATCCTCAAAATTGGGAACCGGGGACCAGACCAATTGGTTCTAGTACCGAGAACCGAACCGGACTGATCATCCAATCCAATCCATGGAACCGGTCAAATATTTTAAGAAGTGAAGAGAGCAGTGTGTTTGACCCAAAAAAAGAGAGCAGTGGACGATGTCTCTCTCTGTTTCATTTATTTTCCTTCCTAACAAGTCCCTATCACATTAAAGGCATTTACTTTCATTTAGTCTCTCTTTCCTCTACGCAAACCCCCTTTCCCTCCTTCCACAAAAACCACCACTGCATTTGGGAATGGCCTTGCAAAGCCCTTTGGGCCTCTAAAGGTCCTTTAGCCAAATGCTAGTGTGTTTGGCATCTATATTCAGAAACTCATTTGTCAAATGCTAGCATTTCCAAGCCCTTTAGCTCAAGACTTCCTCCCACTTGCTTTGGCTTTCTGGCTTTCTCGGCATGCAATAAACCTCAATTAATGAATTTTTCAAATTTCCAATCTTATCCTCGCTTACTCATTATAATTCCATATTTTCCCCTTTCTAACATAAAAACCCTTAGATCTGTCTCTTTTCTCTCACCTTTCTTCCCTTACATACTCACCGCTTGTCATTTGCCTTGCATCTCACTGGGACATATCTCTCGTTTGGTCGATGGCTGTTGTCGATAGCCTAGTGGACGGTCATACTGTTGCTTTGGATCTGTTGTTGCGAGGCCTGTCAAGATCGTGCGACCTTGGCGTCATCGCACCTTGGGTGTGACAACTTCGGAGCCCTCCCTTGGGCTCCAAAATAATCCTTAGAATCTTCTTCATTCCAAATCCAATGATTATGGGAGCTCCGAAGAAATGAAATGTCATCTGCACGAAGCATCTGAAGTGAAAGCGCAAGTGCAACTTCTATCACGATGGCTTTCTCTCTCTCTGCAACTCCACCGGTAAGGTACCTTCACTTTCACTACTACTCTACTATTGATGTCCAACTCAACTTGATCGGCAATGTAGTTACCTTTGATTGATTTTGGACATGATTCAGTTTGATTGGCTATTCTAAGTCAGAACCGCAATGGCAATTGACTGATTATAATGTTTCTTGGGAAAGAGGAGGCTGAGAATAGAAAACATTATTTCCTGTAAGATTGTCATATTGACTTGTTCCTCTAGTTGGATTGTATTGAACTCTGCCGGTACATTAGGCACTTATTTAGTTAGAAACTTGTTGTTTTTGCCCCTTTTCTTTTCCTATCTATTAAAAACTGTAAGAGCATGTTGTCTAGAATTTGAATCCATTCAATTACAAGATATGTTAGATTTCATAGTTTTGATTGTTGTCTAGTGTCGACAACATGTTGGTTTTTTTGTTTATGGTATTTGTACGATCTTTTATTGTCATATCTAATATTGCTCTCTTTGAGAGCTGTATTGAATGGAAATTTGTTGCAGAACTTATTACTTATCTTAATTTTGCATATGATCTAAGTGATAGTGCTAGTATGAACAAAATAAAGGAGTTAGGGAAGAGAATAAAAACACAGAAATTATAGTGGTTCGGCTTAATCCAAGCCTACGTCCACTCTCCCACGCTAACGACCTTCTTGGGCTGGATTCCACTATGCAATCAATCAAGAGATTACAACTTCGAGTGCAAACACTTAGTAGTAGATCACACTATCTCACTAAGTCACTCTTTTGGTATTTCTCTCACGATCACAAACGTTTAAGCTCTCCAAAGACAAGTTGATGATCGAAGGTCGCTCGACTTTGGAATTATAAATTCTACGCTCCGTCTCTTGCTTGCTCATCGGTCCATGATCTCCTTAAATACTCCTCCACTTCCAAACTAGCTGTTGGACAGCATCCCGAGAATCGTCTTCCAATATACCCATTGGACAGCTCGTATCTAGAAGATTTGGTAGCCGTTGAGTGACAAAGGTAAAATCCCAAATTGATTCCGATCGCCCATACAAACGAAATCTTGGTTTCCATAAGTAAAGCTTCTTCGTGTAGAAAGTTCTTGTCTTCAATCAAATCAATCTTGATGTGGAATCCAAACCAGATCACTAGCCGTTGTATGATTGGGCTTGAGTTACGATTCATCGAATGCGGATGTAAAGTCCGAGTCTTTAGACTTTACAATCTGAGTCTTTAGACTTTATAATCTGAGTCTGACAGTCTTCAAACTTTGAGTCTTGAGTCTGACAGTCTTGAGACTTTGACACAGAAGTCTGGAAATCTTCGAATATACTTCGGACATGTGTTACGTTCAGTCTTCTCGGCCGTCTTCGACTTTGACAATATCCTTTACATGTTCTATTATCTCGCATGGTATTTTCCTTAACCATTAAACATGTTAGTAGCCTTTGATTTATTTTGTCATCTTCAAAACATCATAAGGGATTTCCCTAACAATCTCCCCCTTTTTGATGATGACAAAACAATCTCTGAATATGCAGATTTGTAAACATACTTTTAAATCAAAGGATATCAGAAGATAGCAAATAGATTGAGCATAACAATATATAGAAAAATAATCGCAGCTCAATATTATGCCATAGATAATATCGTATCAACAAATCAGCACATATGCATATTCATATCTTCTCCCCCTTTTTGTTATAATCAAAAAGCGATAATAATGGATTCACGTAGAGAATGATAACAAATATTTTGCATGAATCACAATTTCCAAAAATCAGCTTTTATCGAATATTAGCAATATAGCTCACTTTGATTATATCAACAAATATCCAATAAAAATCACGGATGCATCATAAAATTTACATACCATTTTTGTCATAATAAAATGATAATATCAATAAGAGATTTGTTAATGACAAAATGTAATAAAAGATGCACTAATCGGATTTTGTAGATCTTAACAATTCTGACACATTTACCTTCCTTCTTTTCATAACAAGATCACGATCAATCAAAAAAAAATTTCCAAAATTGATCAAAGCTCCCCCTCAATTTGTTGCCTTTTTGAGATGATCACGATTAATTTCCTTTTCTTTTGGATTTGATTTCTCCCCCTGGATAGAATATATCTTCAATTGTCGCAGGAGATATTTTCTGATTGCACCAAAATTTGCATAGATTCGCAATCATCCTTCCCTTAAAGAATTTCCTGCAATCAACTCATTTCCCTTTTTGGTATCCATCAATTTGGATCCTTCCTTGACGTTAGAGTAAAATAGAAAATCTCCATAATCAAATATTCTTTCTTAATTCATCATAACAGAGTATTCAAAGAAAGAATATTATGAACAATGATATTTTGAAAAATAAATTCTCACTTAGTCATAGTACAATAAAATCAGAAAGAATAAAATCCTTGAATATCTCAGAAAAAAAATATCTTGCAAAATTAGTATAACGTAGAATCGGATTTTTACTTTGCAAAATATGACAATTTGAGAGCATAAAATTAAACCAAATAATCTGAATTATCTCAAATAATCACACGTACTAAATCAAATCTTAACTCACAAATCACAAAAATAAATCATATGATTCTTTCTTCCATAAAGCAAAATATGATCATTATAAAATCTCAATCAACCAAGGATATATCGAATATCAAGCATAATGAGAATTATTGCCCAAATCAAATTGAGAATAAAAAATTCCTTACCAAATCCTCTTTCTTCTTTCTTCTTTATATCCTTGATTTCCTCATCGGATTCTCGAGTCCGTATCCGAATCGCCTCTTTTGATTCCCGAGTCCGTGTCCGAATCCGCCTTTGATTCCGAGTCCGTGTTCGAATCGCCTTTGATTTTGAGTCTATGTCTCGAGTCGACTCAGATTTTGAATGTGCCATCAAGCATATATTTTCTTGATCATCATCTTCTTTCATGATTCTTTTATGACCATTATGCTTGTATTGACTTCTTCCATCGAATATCCTTCCTTTTCTACTCAACTTTTTGATTTTCTCAATCATAAAAGCAAGTTCTTCGTTGTCCATGTCATTTTTGAGTCTGTTTCATCAAAAACAGCATTAGATATTAAAGCAATGGACTTTTTACCTTCGGGATCTTCATCGTTGAGTTGTTCCACTTCATAGGATTGAAGAGTGCCAATCAATTCATCAACGGAAAGTGGCATAATCCTTTGAGTCTCTCGGATTGAGGTCTTGACATGGTTCCATTCTTTTGAGAGACCTCGCAAGAGTTTGTTGACCTTCATTTGGGAAGAAATTGGATGACCTTGATATGCCAAACCGTTTACAATTTCAGTAAAACGATCGAACATATCTCCAATCGACTCTCCTTGCTTCATCTTGAAGGATTCATATTTGCCGAGCAGGAAGTTTACTTTTGTCTCTTTTACACGATCGGTCCCTTCATATGTAACATGAAGTTTATCCCAAACTTCTTTTGCTGTTTCACATGAAGAGATTCTGTTATATTCAGCATGAGATAAAGCGCAATATAAAGAATAAATTGCTTTCGCATCAAGCGCTTCTCTTTTAGACATCTCCATCCGAGACATAGGAGCGGGGGTTTGCTTTCTTTGTCTTTGCCATTCTTATTTGATGTAGACGCAGCAATGGGGTTGATTCCTCTTTCCACAACATCCCATTGTAAGAGATCTCTGGATCTTAGGAATGCTTTCATTTTGTTCTTCCATACGTCGTATTCCTTTCCATCAAAATATGGTGGCCTTGTGTTGCTTTGCCCTTCCATAAGTCCTGGTGCCAACATACTAGCCATAAAGAATCTTTAGCTCAAAAGTAAAAATACTTTTATAAACCGAGCACTTGGCTCTGATACCAATTGATAGTGCTAGTATGAACAAAATAAAGGAGCTAGGGAAGAGAATAAAAACACAAAAATTATAGTGGTTCGGCTTAATCCAAGCCTACGTCCACTCTCCCACGCTAACAGCCTTCTTGGCTGGATTCCACTATGCAATCAATCAAGAGATTACAACTTCGAGTGCAAACACTTAGTAGTAGATCACACTATCTCACTAAGTCACTCTTTTGGTATTTCTCTCACGATCACAAACGTTTAAGCTCTCCAAAGACAAGTTGATGATCGAAGGTCGCTCGACTTTGGAATTATAAATTCTACGCTCCGTCTCTTGCTTGCTCATCGGTCCATGATCTCCTTAAATACTCCTCCACTTCCAAACTAGCCGTTGGACAGCATCCCGGAGAATCGTCTTCCAATATACCCATTGGACAGCTCGTATCTAGAAGATTTGGTAGCCGTTGAGTGACAAAGGTAAAATCCCAAATTGATTCCGATCGCCCATACAAACGAAATCTTGATTTCCATAAGTAAAGCTTCTTCGTGTAGAAAGTTCTTGTCTTCAATCAAATCAATCTTGATGTGGAATCCAAACCAGATCACTAGCCGTTGTATGATTGGGCTTGAGTTACGATTCATCGAATCTGGATGTAAAGTCTGAGTCTTTAGACTTTACAATCTGAGTCTTTAGACTTTATAATCTGAGTCTGACAGTCTTCAGACTTTGAGTCTTGAGTCCGATGCCTTGAGACTTTGACACGTAAGTCTGGAAATCTTCGAATATACTTCGACATGTGTTACGTTCGCCTCTTCCGGCCGTCTTCGACTTTGACAATATCCTTTACATGTTCTATTATCTGCATGGTATTTTCCTTAACCATTAAACATGTTAGTAGCCTTTGATTTATTTTGTCATCTTCAAAACATCATAAGGGATTTCCCTAACACTAAGTTCTTGGAAAACTCGTAGCCTAACAGCACAGGAACTAAGGAAGGCATTTAGAGGTTTTTTGTCCTTGGCAGAGGGAAAACCATACACTTTACATTTCATACTCCCAACACGAATGCATAATAGATGTAGAGGAGACCTAAGTTAGCACCTTGTGACACTCCATTACATTCCTTAAAAATGCTACTTTTTGAAGGATTATGGAGATTGAGATCTTGAACAAAATATGACACCGTGCAACATAGGCATGAGGGCTCTCTATGATGTTTATTGCCGATCCATTGTGAGGAAAAGTTCAGCTGTAATGCCATCACACCCTCATACTATCTTCTTATTATGAACGATGCTGCTTGTGTGCTTTTCCTTAAAGCAGATAGTGAATTTCTTTCCTTTAATATTGGCATGTGTTAAAACATGTCCTGACTTTGCTCTATAAGTCATTCATTTGACTAGATAGATTTGGTATTGGTCGTTGCACATGTCTTTAGGTGTCCTAAGTTGCTAGAGGTTTTCATTTTTTATCCAATGTAGTGGTAAATTTAGAAACTTCATAGTAGTAAGTTTTTCTGTGTATTCTATTTCCTTTTAATCTAAAGGAGAGCAGTAAAAATTTGAGAGGTTATTTTGTATGAAATTTTGGATTGAGTTTACCTCTGCATTTTTAGGAACTCTTGTCTCATATAATTCCATGAAGACTTTGTTAAGATTTCTGGAAATCAATAGGATTGGTCTTTTGTTCATTAATGCTGCTGTGTTCCATTTAGCAATTTAATATAAGAATTCTTGAAGGTGGTATTAGAATTTTGTAAGCATGTTGTCTTTTTGGCACAATGTGACTTTTTTTCTAGGACTTCGCATATGTTCTTGTAATGCTAAATCGATCTTTCAATTTGATGCTAACTTTCTTCCATTACATTCCTCTTTGATGCTGAATTCATGGGTACTTGTATTCATTTTTAACGGTCTTGTTTCATGGTGTGCATACCCTGTTTAAAAATAGAACAATTCAAGAGATGTAATAGCTATAGATGGTGGTTTTAATTACCTTTTAAGATATGAAAAAAATGTTTTGCTTTAGACAAATCAATTGATTATGGTGCCTTTGCATCTGGTATTATGATATGCAATAAGGGTCACTCATACACAATTGACTAAAAATATATCTTTCACCATTGTGAATTTTCGTTTTCATAGGCCTTATGGTATGTGCGAGATAACACCGATGAGGTTTGCCTAGCTCAATGGAAGCCTGGGGAGAAGTCCATGGAGCCAGCCCCTAGTTCAGCGAGGAGTACTTTGCTGTCGTATAGGGGTAGATCCTTGCTTTGCCTTGTTCGGAGATGTGAAAGAGTCTGGATCTTTGTTGTTTTGTCTTTTTTGTTGTATCTTTTTCAGTCGAAATGAGTTTTGAGCTGCATCTGTTAGGGAATGAATGCAATAGGACTAGATGATTTCCATCTCCTCTGTATTGTACAATTGATTAGAGTCAAATCCCTAATTCAGCCAGAAAACACAATGTTATTGGTTCATGTGACCAATCAGTGTACCCAATGTCTTTGACTTTGCCTGATATGCCTTGAAATAGTTCTATTTAACATGATTGCCTTGTGCACAGAATATAACATCAATTACCTCAAGGTTTGTCTCAAAAATATGTACACATCCTATAGGTATAAAGTTGAGTATATATAACCCCTACACATCCTACAGGTATAAAGTTGAGTATATATAACCCCTGGAAATGATATGAATTTAGATAACAAAATGTCAAAAAGACGATGGAGCAATTTCACTTACTAATTGACTTGGCTACCGGCGATCGGATCGGATCATAGTCCCATCCTGGTTTCTTTACACCCTAAGCTTACAAGGAGGAGAAAAGCCTTTAAGTTTGAAACATTTTGGCTCGAGGACGAAGAGTGCAGCTACATAGTTAGGAAAGTGCGACAATCACCTGAATTGGCACGTGTTGATTTATTGAGTAAAATTAAGAAAGTTTCGGGGTAGATTGCTAAGTGGAGTGGGGAAAATTTTTCGGATGCATTCCGGCAAAGTAAATTGCTGAAACTGGAACTTCAAGAGATTACTAATTGTAGGTTGCCTTTGACAAAGAAACGATGGAAAGCACAACAGGGCAAATAGAAAAGTTATGGCAACATGAGGAAATAATTTTGGGGAATGAGGTCTCGCATCAATTGGCTGAAATGGGGTGATAAGAATACCAAGTTTTCCCATGCTACCACGATTCAAAGAAGATAACGCAACAAAATTATAATGCTGAAAATGTCAAATGGGGAGTGGAGCCAAGATTCCACAAGGCCAAAACAGGAGACTATGGACTTCTTTCAATCCCTCTGTAGTACCAAAGGTGCTAGAAATTTCCAACCAATTTTGGATCAATGCCAATGTCTAGTTTCAAATAAATTGAATTCTTCCTTAACCACACTACCAACAATGGAAGAAGTAAAATAAGCTGTTTTTGGCATGGGAGCTAGTAAAGCCTCTGGCCTAGATGGAATGAATGGCCAATTGTATCTACAACACTAGGGAGGTATAAAGGAAGATGTGCTTGGCATGGTGCGGTCCTTCTTTGACACGAGTATGTGTGACCCCGCAATGAATAGAACTCATATATCATTAATCTCAAAAGTCCCAAATCCAGAGACCTTAGACCAATTTCGCCCAAACAACTTATGTAATGTTGCTTATAAGATTATTTCCAAGGTTATGGCAAATCACCTTAAACCTTGATTAATTGAAATGATTACAACAGAGCAAAGTGCCTTTTTGAGTGGGAGGCAAATTCAAGATAACATTCTGATTATCCAAGAGGTCTTGCATCAGCTCAGAGTTAGAAAGAGAAAAAAGAAATTTCAGGCAGTACTTAAATTAGGTATGAAAAAAGTCTATGATAGAGTGGAATGAGATTTCCTAGAAGCCTACTTGTTGAAAATGGGCTTCAACGTTAGATGGGTCTCTTGGGTAATGCAATGTGTTACAACAGTTTCATTTGGCATTAATTTTTGTAGAATCTCTACCTTATTTCCAACCCACATGAGGAATACGACTGGAGACCCTCTCTCCCCATACTTATTACTATTGTAGCAAATGTGCTGTCTTGTCTCATGAAGAATGTAGTGAGGAGGGTAGATTTAAAGGAATCAAATTTAGCAAGGATTGTCCCCCGTTAACCCATTTGTTATTTGCTGATGACACCATATTTTTCTCGGAAGGAAGAATCACATAATGTCAGATGCTATGTGAAATCTTGAATCTATATTGCTTTGCCATAGGACAGGCCATTAACCTAAACAAATGTGGAGTTTACTTTGGTAATGGTTGTCCTGAAAGTCTAAGAAGAAATTTGGCACAAGAGTTGAGGGTCCTAGAAATTGAGAAAATATGGAAGTATTTGAGAATTCCATCTGAATGGGGTAAGTTGAAAAGGCAAATGTTTGCATGGATTATGGCATGAGTGAATTTGAAACTAAAGGGATGGAAAGAAAAACTCTTGTCCAAAGCAAGCAAATAAGTGCTAATTAAGGCAGTGGTGCAAGCTCTACCCCAACATGCAATGTTTATTTTCAAAATACTAGACTCTATTTGTCACACAATCGAGCAAAGAATTGCATCTTTCTGGTGGAAGAATAGAGACTTGAAAGCTGGGATTCATTGGAAAAAATGGGATGTCTTGAAGAAAAGGAAAGACGATGGAGGGTTTAGGGATTTAGGGTGTGTTTGTTTCACGAAGAATATAATGTTTTTGGAAAATGATTTTCGGGAAATCATTTTCCAGGAAAACGGTTAGTTTTCTTTTGTTTGGTGATATGTGACTAAAAATATTTTATGGTGTTTGGATTACATTTGAAAAATGATTGAAAGTGTAGAAGATGTCGACGAAGAGGAAGAGGAGGGGGCAGGAGCGCAAGAGGGGCTAGGGTTGGAGGAGGCGGCAGTGACGAAAGGGAGGGAGCGAAGGAGAAGGAGAGAGGGGAGGAGGAGTTAGGGTTTATGTTCATAGGCAAAGAAAGAAAAGAGAAAACAAGAAAAAAAAAAGATGAAAGAAAAGAAAAGATATAATAATAACAAATTCAAAATTTTTAATTAGAAATTCTTTTTGATAATAAATTTTTCATTAAACAAGGACCTTAAAACATTTTGGAAAACGCGTTTTCCGGTTCTTTCAAAGGGGAAATCGTTTTCCTAAATTTAAGGTTTGGAAGGAAAACATTTTCCGTTGACTCATTTTCCTAAATAAACCAAACGCTGGAAAATGAGGAAAACGTTTTCCCGGAAATTGTTTTTCGCAAAACAAACACACCCTTAATCAATTTCAATAAGAGAATGCTGGGCAAGCAGGCTTGGACAATTGCAAAAAACCCTTTCTCACTTTGGAGTCAAACATTCAAAGGGCTTTATTTTCCAAATGGAAATTTCTAGCATGCTGGAAAGGGGTATCGTCCATCATGGGGATGGCAAAGTCTATTGATGGGGAGAGATGACATAGCAAAGGAAGTGAGGTGGGCAGTGGGAGATGGGAAAGATATAAGAATCCAAGAAGATCGTTGGCTAAAACAGGGCATTATTGGAGGACCTGCTAACCTAGGGGATCCACGAACAGTAGCGGAGTTAATAAGAATGGAGGAAAAGGAATGGAATGAACAAAAGTTGCGGGGACTTTTGGTTGAACAGATTGTACAGGAAATCCTAGCAATTCCTTTAAGCATACATGCGGAAAAGAATAATCTAGTGTGGACTCGTAACAAGACGGGACTATACAGTTAAAAGTTTCTACAAGAACATCAATAGCGCAGAAAATCAATACCCACAAAGTCAGCCTTCGTCTTCGCATCAGCCAGCAAGAGCTCTATGGTCTATGATTTGGAATCTACAAACCCCTCCAAAGATCTGAATTTTTCTGCGGAGTATTTGTCAGTATGCACTTCCTACGTCGGAAAACTTGCATAAGAGGAAAATAATATCTAAATCGAAGTGCCCTTTATGCCATCAACACCCGGAGACAGTTGAGCACTTACTTTTGTTGTGTAGTTGGACGAAAGCAGTTTGGGCTCACCCGACACTGAATATGCAAATCTCGAGTCAGGGTTTACAAAGAAAGAAGATTGGCTACTGAAGTTCAGAAAACCCCAAACAAACTCAACTTCGGTTGCGCTAGTCGTTGGCGTGATGTGGAATTTGTGGAAGGCTCGAAACCACTTTGTTTTCGGACGGAGAAAGCCGGATCCAATTGCGGTGGTTGAGGAAGCCATAGCAATTCAGAGTAGCTTCAGGAGATGGAACCTTGAAAAACACAAATGAAATTCAACGAGGGAACTCGCCGTCGACTTGGTCTCCACTGAAGAAGGGCTTGTCGAAGATAAATGTGGATAGATCGCTCGGTGTGGGATCGTCCGCTGGAGCCATAGCCGGAGCGTGTAGAGATGAGTCGGGGAAGTTGGTTGATCGCTTTGCGATGGAGGTTCGGGCATCCTCAGCCTTGCAAATAGAAACCCCAGCTTTGTTGGAGGCATTGAAGCGTTTTGGTGCATGAACAGAAGTCTCTTGCACTCTCGAGTTAGACAACTTAACTTTGATGAGCATCCTCACAGATCAAGACAAAGCACACCGGCTTTAAAGGGCTCGTTTCAAGATATCAGGCTAGTACACAGTGCAAGGGAGGCCAACCGCACGGTAGACTCAGCCGCTAAAACCCAAAGTCTTGAGATTTTACTTTGTAATTGGCTCTCTAAGCCTCCTCAAACAAAACCTTTAATGTTCGAAGGCCCATCTTTCCTATCGTTCAGTTTCTACTTGTAAGTAATTGATGCGTGATAGGGTGAGTGATTCAAGAACCATCGATGGTTTTGAGTTGGTCAATGGAGCTACGTTGGATGTTCCCGCATCAGTAATGAAGGCTAGTTTTTTCGACCAAAAAAAAGTTCTCACAAACATTTGAAGAGAAATCATTCAAATTCGTTTCACTTGTAGTCGAAACTTTTTATATTACTTAACTAAAAAATAAATGTGATTTTTTTCATTTATAAATTTATCAATGTTTTACATTGTTTTCAACATTCAAACCGTAAAAATTGCTATAATTGCTTCTTCTTCTTTTTAATTGTAAACAAATAAAAAATTAAAAAAATTAAATTAATTACACTAAAGGACATTTCATATATGCTTTTATCAAGCATTTTTTTTCTCTCAAAATTACTTCTAAAGGCACTTTTTAATTTTAGTTTACCAAACGGTATTTGTTTTCCATAAAACTCTTTTGGCTAAAAGCCTTTGCATTTTCGTATGGGCTTTCCTCGGGCTTGCTTTCCTGAAAAATTCAACCAAATGCACCGAGACCTCCATTTTAGAGAGATGACTGAAGACACCTCCAATTCGATCTGAGCTCGCTCTTGAGCACTCACGGATCCTCATGTCTTGCCCCATCGACCCCTACAACTCCACAAGGGGTTAGATCAGCTCCAACTCCGTCCTGTCACCCTCCTCGACTTGAATCCCACTACACTGAGCTCGTCTAGAAAGCCCTCCTTCTCCAGAACCTAGAGGATGTCATCATCCGTCATGAAGAGAGGGAAAGAGGCGTGAGAGCTGAGAGGGAAGAGCGAGCATAAGAGGCTGCTGTTCTTTGAAGATTTTTTTTTTAAAAATAAAAATAAAAAATTGGTCTGATCTAGTGCAGTCTAGACGATTCCACCCTTGTAAGTGGGAATTTGACCAAAAAATCACTGGTTCCACTTTTTATGGAACTAGGGACCAGACCAGGCCCCTCGGGAGCCGCCCGGAACTAGGCGGTTCGGCCTAGTTGTCTTTATTGCTCACCCCTAGGGGAGAGACATTTTCTTCATCTGGACAAATTCGACTAAAAACCAGCCAGCAATTTATATAGAATGATTCCAAGGAGGAATAACATAAATTCCAACCAATTATTACCGACGATATCATTTGTCTAGCGCTAGAGCTTCTTGTTAAATTTTGCGTTAAAATCCAAATTTCGAATCCTACCAACTCATGAAAAATATCGTGCGAACCTCTAACACTAGTCAATATGCGCATGTTTTGAAAAATTCAGTTCTTCTACATTAAATACATGTTAAATGAAGAATTTTGAGAGCAGCAAGAAATATAGATAAGAAAAAGAAAGGACAGTGTAAAGGACCGATAAAAAGATCTACTGGCGTTCTAATAAGTCAATACTATTAATTCTATAATATCCCCACGATATGTCGCGTTGTGCATATGTTAAAAATAGTTATTCCGCTTCGAGAAAAACGTAGAAAGCAAGACGATTAGGGAACAACTATTCACAACACGGTAGATGGGAAAGTCCGTAACTAGTTTGTTTCATCATCGAGGTAACTTTCAACTTTTAGTCAAATAAGTAACCCGACATTATTGACGAAAAGAGTCAGGAGTCATTTCTACGATGTTCGGCTATGAATTCTATGATAAACCTCTCGTGTGGTTAAGCTTGAATTAATCTCAAGTCATCGGCATGGTATGATGTTATCAGCTCAATTTTTTTTAACCACAAATACCACAAATTAGGACAAGCATACGCTCTTTCTCAGCCAAATCGTGGAAAACCATTATGATAATTTAAATCAAATGTAGATTCAAGCTGCCAAAATCTATCTACATATATTATCGTTAGAAGCAATATAACAAAAGCCGGAACCTTTATCTAGGAAGATCCCGTTGAGATAGCCGAACTTTTCATCACAAAATTTAAGCCAATGAGGTATTGTTAAGTATGTCTCCAGTTTTGATTAACAATTCGAATGGAGTTTCAAGTTTGAACATGAGTTTTGACAAAATTTAGTCATTCTTTTCTAAGCTCCTTATTCCTTTATGAACATGAGTTTTGACAAAATGCACTTAATCTTTCAAATTTCTCAGTATTATATTTTAGAAAAACGAACATACATTGCTCGTGCAAAGAAAATTTTACACAAACGCTTTTATATATTTTTGATATAAGGATTATAACTGCACGCATCCTCGAATCTAGATCATTTGACAAACCTTTTCTTACACCATAATTACTTGTAATTCTTTCCAGCACTTTGCTGCCACAAGGATCCGTGGTGTTCTTTATTTCTTTTTTAATTAGGATTTCATTTAATTTTCCCTAGTTGGTGTCACCTGATGTCGACCAAGTAAAGAAAATTATGGCCCCAGGTCCGGACACACGTACCGTCCAAGCCTTCGCGTAACGATGAAATTGCAAAGCTCTAGAAGATCGAATGGAAAACAAGCTGGGTCCGAGGAGGTCGTCCGATTCCCACTCGACTCACTTTTCAGAAAGTGGCTTGCTTTGCAAACCAAGGCGAATAAGTTGAAGGTCTCCAACATCAAGTCCCACACAGCATCAATTGATCCCACTGAAATTTCCTTTTCGATCGATAAAGTCGACATAAGGACTATACGATGGTCGTTTTACATAATTAAGCCGATGATGATTTTGTACCTTAAAATGCACGATTTAAAACTCTTCATGCGAGTTTTCCTTTTTTTTTTTTTTTTTTTTTTTGACGAGAGGAATTCATGTTAGATGGGTAAAATACATTCTGATCTAACTAAAAAATTGCATGGAAAACTTTCAAGAGAATCAATATGAATCCGGCTTTGCATTAGTTGCACTACCAGACAAAAGACCTTGTAAATACCACAATGTCATTAAACAAAGCCAGGGAAAAAAAAATCACCGGCAACATGGGGGCGGTTTGACCATAAGAAAAACAGGTATCATTGTGCAACAAGCATTTCGATAATTGATGGTATAATGCTCTGATGTAGAAGTGTCAAATGCGGCCACCACCGGAGTCATTAGTAGCAACATGATGAAATGCTCTACAACTTCATTACACTAGATATTCCCAAGATGAAATCCTCTTTATTTCACAAAAAAAGAACAAAGAAGATTGAGAGACTGCAGTCTCCTCAATCTCTTCTTATTTCACATTAACAGGCGAAGACTACATTAATTCTGAATTAATGATAAGCGCTAATTGGCCTGAACTCCACAGTAGGACTTGATGAGGCTCTCGGCCTTGATGCGGTTGTCACTAGAGTCATAGTAGCAAAGGAAATCGATGTGATTGAAAGGCTTGTATTGCTGTGGGTGTGCTTCGTCGATGAACTCGTCGGGGGTCTCGATCATCCCCGAGATGTATGAGAATGTCCCGAGAGAGTATCTCACTTGACTCTCTTCTCTAACTGCCACTCGGTGGTAACAAGCTTTGATCCTCCCATTGCTCCATGCCTGATCAAGAATGGACCACACAAAATTAGAAATGATTTTAACTAACTTGTGCAAACTAGTGCTAAGAAGAGTTTTCACGAGCAAACAAGTGACTCACCACACATGCATCACCGGCCATGACCATGAAAGTCGAAGCCGAGGGCTCGAAAGTGGACCACTCCCCGTCTTTGGTCCTCACTTCCAAGCCCCTAATGTTGTTCTGGTGCAAGTAGGACAAAAAGCTCTTGTCTGTATGAGCGATCGGGTTCACGTTAGCGTCAAGGTCTGCTGGTTTTTTGTACTTCAAGAATCGTAGGAGGTACGTGCAGGATTCGATGTAAGGGTCAAAGCATTTTTCGACACCGTAACTCTCGCAGACCATCCGGAATACTACTTTCTCTATCTCAGCTATGAATTTGCCATAGTCATGAACAGTTTTGCTGCAGCCAAAGAAAAACAGAGAAGTTAAACTGGAGTAGTCAAACTTAGCGCACCAACTTTTTTTTTTTTTTTAAATGTTTTTCTCGATGCCCTTGATAAGCTAAAAGCCAGCTGGAGAGCCCAACTCTGGTCATATTTTGTAAACGAAACGCGTTTGTTATGCGAGGCAATAATTTTTATTAGGTTTACTACCAAAGCATATAAAAGTCAACATATATACTGAATAACTCCTTTTCTGCATCTCGAATGATTTTGCCTATATGATCAGGCTAAGACTTAAGTTTATCACACCACTGTAATTTCTCTACGGAGACAAGATGAAGGTGCTCCGTTCATCAAAACATTAGATTAATATGAAGCATATTGATATGGGGTTAGAAGATATTGATTAAAGCGATGCCTCCAAGGTGGCCCCTCAACCCCGTAAAGGGGTTGTGTGCGAGGGTAACCAAGTGGGCCGGTATATTTTTCGAGGCCCGGGTCCCGGCCTCTATCCCGTCTTTCCGGGATGTCAAAGCAGTTTAAGGACCTGCTTAGGTCCATCAAAACATTAGATTAATATGAAGCATATTGATATGGGGTTAGAAGATATTGATTAAAAGTGATGTTGCAGATGGTAAATGAGCATTCGACACCTCTTTTATCGAAGTCTCTCATACCTTTAGTATCATACATAAAGGGAGAAAGATCAGTACCAGAAGTGGTCATTTCCAGAGGGCCACATGATAGAGGTGAACTTTTCACACTCTTCAAGCTTCTCGGCACCGTCGATGTTCATGCCCTCAAGGAGAGGAGTCCCAGGGACTTTGTTGATGTAGCCATGGGAAGGCTTGAAGTTGGTGTTCTTGATCTTGGTTTCATGGGGGAGGTCGAAGAGATCCTCGGCGACACTAAAGACAGTGTCATGAAGGCCAAGAGGGACGTTGGGGTGATCAACGATGAAGCACCCCTGATCCTCAAGAGCCTGCACGATCACTTTGCAAGTTTTCTCCCATGAACTTGTCCCCGGTTTCGTGCATTCCTCGGAGAACACTATCACTGGGATTTGGGAAACCATTTTTGTTCCAACTATCTCTCTCAGCTCTATACCGCTCAGACCACACACGCCAAGAGCAAAACTCTGTTTTTAAGCTACTCTCTCAAGCGGGTGCTCTTTGCTTGATGAATTGCCACAGCGCGTTTGAGCCTTTTAACGGCAACTGAGAGAATTTTTTAATGTTCTTTTTGTCCAACCTGAGGGCCGGCCAAAAACTACAAAAAAAATAAAAAAGGCTGTCCATGTCGTTAGCGGAATATTCACATAGCGATTCCAGTATACGAGGTCGCATCACCGTACACCGTCTTGGGTCTAATTTTCGACTTCGACTCACAATAGTCTCGAAGGTCACGCTCATTACGCTACGTGTCACTCTTACGATGCGGCTTAACTACGACATCCATGACGAAACGTCCGACCAAAAAGTTTGAACTTTCAGTCAAACAAGCAGCCTCGAATTTCTTATGAATAGGTTTATTAATATTATTAGTGTAAGACTACTCGTAGCAGCAGCGTAGTGGTTGAGCTTCAGTTTCTTTCGGGAGAGGTCTGGAGTTCGAATCGCTGCGTCGTTTACCTTGTTGGAAAGGAACCTACAACTTACTCGGGGGAGAGTACCAAAAAAGAATAATATATATTATTAGTATAAGTTCATTGTATGCTCTTTTTTATTATTTATTTAATTATGAATTTGAATTAAATTAATTAAAAATAAAAATATTTATTCAATATATAACATGTCAAAACGTGTCGGAATTCCCTATTTTTTTAGAAACGACGTATCGGCATATCGTGTCGTGTCGTGTCGTGTTGCGTGTCGTTTATCCGTATCGGTGTTACATAGTGTTGGGTTTAGATTCGGGAAACGGATTCCCAAAACGGTGATTCGACACAAAATCAATCACAAACGTAGCGGAAGCGAAGCCCAAGAAATTCATGAATCACTGATCCTAAGGCATGTCACATAAACGATACGAAGCCCAAGAAATTCATGAATCACCGATCCTAAGGCATGTCACATAAACGATAAGAACGTACCTTGTTTCCACAGACTAAACCCCGATGTTGCGAATCAAAGAGGGATAAACCACGCCGTTCTTCAGAGGATAAACTATTCTTCGGGAGAGAGCGGTCTGAAAGGACGTAAGTTCTTCAGAGAGGGGACGTGCGTCAGAGAGCGTAATCTCCCTCAATTCTTTTAGAATATGTAACCTTTCAATATCTAATTTTCCGCCTCTCTGATTTTTCTTTTATTTTTAAATAACTTCCTCCATGGGCCCTCAACTCACGGGCCGGGCCTTTTGGACCCAACATGGGTAGACGGGCCAACTCAGGCCCATCTAAAAAGAAAAATCCATCATCTCCCACTCGCATATGATGGTCCAAAACCAACATGGGCGGATAGGCCCTACTTAGGCCCATCAGAGAAAAATCCATCATAGACTCCCACTTAACATGGTGGGCCGAACAGAATCCTCTTTTCCTCATTGCAACATTCATACTAGTGAATAATCCGTGCGACCAGTATACTTTGAGAGCTCGTTGCCATACATCTATTAGGAATATATAGCAGCTCATAATGGGCATCACATCCTGAGTAGATTTAGTATGTAGTTCCTTAGATCGATCGATCACATTTATATCTCTCTTGATCTCTTTTAAAAGATAATAGTTCAGACATACCTAATATCTAACTTGAGTTCACGTATCTACTCATTCACAAAATTCATCAGAACTCACATCTGGCATCTTAGACAGATAAAGTAAAATATGTAGAATATTTTACTTTCGGACATAGTAAGTATTATGTCCTATCTTAACACTCAATTAAGGCGACATACATATTTTAAGTTTGAGCTCTCGATTATCACCTAGATAATAAGCTTAAAAACAGTCTCATCTCTATTTATTACACAGTAAATAGAGGCGATTACCCGTGTGAGTGGGCTAATCTTATATCTGTTCGACATACTTTCTCAACTTAAAGTAATGCACTGAGCATTAAGATGCATAAAGATCAAACAAAGATTCATAGGCATTAATGATGAAAACACAAATTCATCAAATGTGAACACTTAGGGAAATTACAATATTCAGTACATCAGCATCTATGCAATCCTAGAGATTTCATAGAGCCACAAAACACATCTCTAGGTATTGGCTTTATCATAGGATCTGCTACCATTTTATGCGTAATATGTACTGAAAGTTCATATCTTTTCGTGCAACCATATCCTTCGCAAAATTATACTTGGTATCTTTGTGTTTGGTCTTGCCATGATATTTTGGATCTTTGGTGTACGCTTTCGCTGCTTGGCTATCACAGTTAATCAACAATGAATCTGCAGCACTTCCAATAATACCTAAATAATCCAAAAATCTCTTAAGCTAAACACATTCTTATACTGCTGCTGATAATGCCACGAACTCAACTTCCATCGTAGATAAGGCTATACACATTTGTTTCTTACTGCTCCAACATATGGTGCCATTATTCAGTAAGAAAACAAATCCCGAGATAGATTTCATTTCATCTAAATCTCCTCTCCAATCAGCATAAAAATAGCCTTAGAGTCGCAGATCCTTTCCTTAATAACTCAACGTATTATCAGTAGTCCCCTTTAGATACCTCAGTATTCTCTTAACGGCTTTCCAATGTGCTTGACCTGGGTTGGATTGGTATCTACTTACCATTCCAACTGCAAAACATATGTCAGGTCTTGTACACATCATAGCGTACATCAAGCTCCCAACAGCACTAGCATAAAGAACATGCTTCATTTGTTCCTTCTCTTGTGGAGTCATTGGACATAGTCTATGGCTCAATTATTCACCTTTTACAATAGGAGTGTCTATGGGTTTACAATCTTGCATACGAAATCGTTCAAGAACCTTATTTATATATGTTTCTTGCGAAAGAGACAATGATCTCTTCGAACGATCTCTTGAAATCTTAACTCCAAGAATGTATGCAGCTTCACCCATGTCTTTCATCTCAAAGTTGGAAGATAACTAATTTTTCACAGTATTAACAAACTCCATATTACTTCCGACAATTAGTGTATCATCAACATATAATGATATGATCACAAATTGATCATTGGATCTTTTGATATATACACAATGATCCTCGTCAATCATTGTAAAATCATATGCCACTATGGCATTATGAAAACGTATATATCATTGTCTCGATGATCTAGAAATCACTTCATTTTTCTAGGAGTAAATTACAAATTAATCTTTCAAAAATCAATGACACTTTTGCATACGAAACTTTTGGAATAAAGGTGGACATTCGATTGATGGCCGTGGATTGATTATTTTAATGATGTCTTTTCTTATGATAAAATCTTGAAAATACTAAAACCCGTAATAATGATTATGAGGGCATATATTGTAGTCTCGATTTTGTGTGTAAGAAAATGACAATGAGATATAATTTTTCTCATTCACGTAGGTTATGTGTGGTGCTCCTTGACATTAGGACAAGTGTCATCTTTTTTTTGCAGGTTTTTTTATGATGTTTCATAATCCATCATTTTTTATAAAAACAAAAAAAAACAAAAATAAGTGCTCGTCTACCTTCCAAAATAAATTTCAAAAGAAAACTTTGCTTAAAGGCCTTTTTTTCTTCATATAGTCATTTCCTCGGGCTCACAAGCTAGATTGGTACTCTTATCTGATACAAGAGTTTGTTACATTCTTGTATCTTATTCATGATGGGACAAATCTTATTCTTGTTAAGAATTTTTGACGTGTTTTCATTTGAGTTTTGGTAACATTCCAGCAAATCATGGATTATTTGAATGTGCTCATTTGGAGCAAAAATATTCAATGTAAGAGAAGCAAGGCGCAATATTATCCCTCCCGCCATGAGAGATACATTGGGATGTTGGTAAAAACACATTTAACTCGTTAAACTTGATTTTCTCTTCGTTTAAAAAAATCATCATTTTTTTTATAAAAAAAACAAAAAAAAAACAAAATAAAACAAAATAAAACAAAACAAAACAAAGGATAAATTTGAACTAACTAAGAATGGAGATAACATCTCCTTCTTACGGGGTGATATATAAAGTTTCGCACCTTAACCATAGAAAGCGAGCGCCTTTCGGGAAGACATCAAGTCTACCTTCAAAATAAATTTCAAGATGAAAATGGGAAATAATGTATCTTTGCTTAAGGCCTTTTTCTTCTTCCATTTAAAAAAAAAAAAAAACCTAGTCATTTCCAAACTCGGTTTTGTGGGTTATTCATTTTGGAATCATCATGGAGCTACTTAGATGATCTTGAGCATTAGCCAAATAAAGTGCTTAGGATGAAGAAAAGTAAGCCATTTGGGTTTCTTAGGACGAAAGATGCCAATTATCCAAAGATCGGAATGACAGTCAAATTTCTTGGGCAATCCCAGTACCAAGAATCTTGTTACCCTTTTGAGCAAATGATCCTTACGTGCCAAAATACCCACCCGTCGTCTCATTCACTTTGCATGATGGGACAAACTTTCTCCGCGCAAGGAGGTTGCCAAATGAATTCAAAAAGTCCCAAAGTGAAGAAGAGTAACCCCATTGATATCCATTGCTTTAACGATTCAATTATTCATTTTTCTAAACCACTCTGATCATTTTGACATGACTTTCTTTTCACGAAAATATGAAAAGACATCAAAGAGCTCCAAGTTTGGCAAAATTCCCAGCTAGGGGCATGAAAAGCGGTGTGCATGGTAAAACATTATTTGAAAAAAAAAGAAAAGAAGCCAAAGTTGCATCTTGAACAAAAAAGGAAATATTCAAATGATTCCTTCTTGAAGCAAAGGACAAGAAAAAGAAGATCCCTCCATGCATAAAGATTAGTTAAGGGACTTTCGACATTGGGATGTTGATCACTCGTGACTTGTAAAGGATGTAACTGGTCCTAAAAACCCTTTGATTTTAAGCTCTTCGGTATAAAAAATGACCTATCAAAGTTCTTTGGTACGGTTTGGGTGAAGAAAACACCCACGAATTTTGTCATATAAAGAGCGGAAGTAATTTTATCTTTGATCTATCTTTTGAAAAATCTCTCATTCATCCATCAATGAAGTGTTCCTTTGTTGAACAACATTGTCAAATTCATCAAAAGGATGTATATCGATCTCAAAAGTCGACATACTTTTTCTTTTTGGCCTTTCACTATGAAACCAGCAGGTTGTTCCATATATATTTCTTCCTCTAATTCTCCATTGAGGAAAGCAGTTTTTACATCCATTTGATGTAACTCAAGATCCATATTAGCCACTATTGCTAGAATAATGCGAATCGAGGTAAATCCTATTACAGGAGAAAATGTTTCTTCATAATCAATTCCTTCCTATTGATTATACCCCTTCGCCACAAGGCGAGCCTTATGCCTTTCTATCGAGCTATCAGCTTTCGCTTTATTTTGAAAACCCACTTGTTCCCAATAGCTTTGTGTCATTCTGGAAGATCAACTAGTTCCCAGACTTAGTTTAACTTCATTGACTCTATTTCCTCTTCCATTGCATGAATCCATTTTTCCTTACTAGGACAATTCAAAGCATCATTAATATTCCTTAGCTCATCCTCATCTTGCGGAGCAATTATAAAAGTTTCCCCTTCAATATCAAAACGTCGACGGGGAATACTTTGGCAACTTGTTTGCCGTATGGGAGATTGTACACTTAGCACATCATTCACCATTATGCTCCCACTAGGATTAGATAATGATGATGTCGTCTCATCATGTGGTTGCAATTGAGAATGAGTTGAATTCAATTCTTCACTTCTCATATTACTCCCACTTGGACGAACTCCATTAATATCATTATCTTGATCCAAGGTTTCAAATAGGGAGTAATCTTCCCATATTTCGCCATTCTTAGGAAATTCATCCTCTAAGAATGTAACATCCCTTGATTCAAATTCAGTTATACTCCCACTTTCCTGCTCACCTATAAACACATACCCTTTCGAGTGTTCGGAGTATCTCATGAAAATACTCTTATTTCCTTTGGGACCTAATTTCCCAAACTTGTGAGAGGACTCATCAGTATAGGTAGCACAACCCCATGGCTTAAGAAAACTTAAGTCCGGTTTTCTACATGTCCATAACTCATATAGAGTGGAAATAACTGATTTGGAAGGCACCCGGTTAAGTATATAGGCAGCAGTTAACAACGCATCACTCCGAAAAGTAATAGGTAAGTTAGCATGTGCCATCATGGACCTAACCATTTCCAGTGGGGTTCTGTTTCTTCTCTTCGCAACACCGTTTTGTTGAGGAGTATATGGAATAGACAACTGTCTTTCTATTCTTTTTTCATCACATAATTTTCTGAACTCATCAGATAAATATTCTCGACCTCGATCGGATCTTAATACTTTTATTTTCTTGTCTAATTGATTTTCTTCCAAATTCATAAACCTTTTGAAACAACTCAATGCTTCAGATTTATGAGAAATCAAATAGACATATCCGAATCGAGTATAATCATCTATTAAAATGATGAAATAAATAGCCCCATGCCTTCCTCTCACATTTATTGGACCACAGACGTCAGAATGGATTAAATGCAGAGGAAATTCAGCTCTTTTATCTTTTTCTAAATGGATTCCTTGTCGTTTTCCCTACTAGGCAATGCTCACATATGGGCAAATCGACTTTTTCAATATTGCCCAATAAGCCCTCTTTGGCTAGTCTATTCATACGTTGTTGGCCAATATGACCAAGTCTAGCATGTCACATAATCACATCATTATCATATGAATTAGGAGACGTGGGAAGGAAATAACAAACATTGACATCACCATAGTCAACATCTAGTACAATAAAAACATCCAAAAAGTGACCACAATCATAGTAGTTTGTATCCAAATACAAATCTACACTACCATTACGGAAGTTCATACTAAAACCAAGCTTAACCAACACCAAAACAGACACTTAAATTTCGACGAATCTCCGGAGCATATAGAACATCATATAGGAACAAAGTGCGTCCACCACGCATGTTCAGTTGGCAGGTGCCAATTCCTTTCACTTCAGCTCTGGAGTTGTTTCCCACATAGATCCACTTAGTTCTAGTTGGTACTCGTCAGAATTCCACGAAGGATTCTCTATCCTTCGCTACATGGTCTGTCGCTCCTGAATCTACAGTCCACAAATGATCAGATTCAGTTAAGAATACAGAACTCGACACAAAAGCAAAGTTTTGAAAAATACAAGGGGTGTTTACCTTCTTTGGCTCACGACAGTCGCGAGCATAGTGACCCTTCTAGTCACAGTTATAACACTTCACCCTTGCAAGCTTCTTCATTCGAGGACGCTTTCCTCTTCCATGTTGGTTAAGCTTGGGTTTTTTTCCTGAAGGACCTGCTTCCTTGCCTTTCCATTTATCAAACCAGTTAGGATGTTTGCGCTTGGAGCTCGAAGCTCCATGTGAGCTAGAACTAGTATGATAGAGTTCAACTTCTGGCTTAGCCGCCAAGAGGCGGTCCTCTTCCAGCTCAAGATGACGCATAGCATCCTCAAAGGTTTTGATATTATCATTATGGGTCAAGTGCACATTCATATGCTCCCAACTCTGAGGCAAGGAACGAATCACTGCTTGCACTTGCTGCTCATCTGTCAGGACATGGCTAGCATCTTTCAGCTCATTTATCATGTTTGACATATTTCTAAGATGTTGCTTCATGGTTTGACCATGAGGCTTCTTATAAGCGTCAAACCTAATAGTGAGCTGTCTCAGTCTGGTCACCGAAGTATGACCAAATCTTGCTGCCAATGCTTCCCACATTTCCTTGGCATTGTCAAAACGCCTAAACTCTTGCATGACGTCATTGTCCATGCTACTCATTAACGTAATGCGAGCAAGAGAGTTCTTTCTTTTCCATGCAGCAAAAGCCATGTTCGATCCGATGACGCCAATTCGCTTTGAAGAGAAGAAAAACGTGCCTTTTGCTTACTGTTTTCTTTTTGGAAGAGAGAGGGAGAGGGAAAAAGACGTACGTACGTTATGCGCCAAAAGGTGCGTCCTCCCTCTCTTTCCTCCCTTTTATACGTCCTTCCATCCACGGGCCCTTATCCTGTGGGCCGGGCTTTTAGGCCCAACATGGGTGGACGGGCCTTAAGCCCATAACATAAAACCATCATCTCCTACTCACACATGATGGTCCAAAACCAACATGGGTGGACAGGCCCTACTTAGGCCCATCAGAGAAAAATCCATCATAGACTCCCATTTAACATGGTGGACCGAACATAATCCTCTTTTCCTCATTGCAACATTCATATTGGTGAATAGTCCGTGCGACCAGCATACTTTGAGAGCTCGTTGCTATATATCTATTAGGAATATATAACAACTCATAATGGGCATCACATCCTGAGTAGATTTAGTATGCAGTTCCCTAGATCGATCGATCACATTTATATCTCTCTTGATCTTTTTTAGAATACGTAACCTTTCAATATCTAATTTTCCGTCTCTCTGATTTTTATTTTATTTTTAAATAACTTCCTCCATGGGCCCTCAACTCACGGGCCGGGCCTTTTGGACCCAACATGGGTAGACGGGCCAACTCAGGCCCATCTAAAAAGAAAAATCCATCACATAGTTTGCCACTCACATGTGCCACAAACGTTTGTCGACCACGAAGTTGTCTTGATATTGTTAGTCACGTGTAATGTTTTCCTTCCGTGTCTGGCTATATGAGGCAACGCTTGCAATCGTTTGAAGCAAGAGGTTCTAGAGAGAACTCGTCTAAATAAAAGCAATGCGTTCACTGTCCATAACCATGAGCGGCTAAACACTTCCTTCGTCCTTCACTTCAAAGCCTATAGATATTAGCGATCTTAGATTGGCATGACAGCATAATTTTGATTACTTGGTAGTATGCTCTGCATTCGGCTCTATGAGAATCTTGTGTATCAGAAAGTTGAGGTTAGAGAATCTTATGCCTTGAATAAATTCGGTATAAGTCCATCTCGAGATGGGGACATCAACAAATTCCTCAAAGACCAAACTGTACATCAACAAATTGGACACTCACTTTATCCATTATGTATATATAAAAATTCTCTCGAGAATAAAAGCACTTATCAAATCCCGATGTTAAAGTGTGACATTGATGTCATTAAAACCAAAGGATTAATTCTGCTGGCTCATCTACCCCAGGTCCTTGACTAAAATCATTAAAAAGAAATGTTTCGAAAAAAAATTAACAAAAATTCACTTTCAAGTTCAGTGAGATAAATTATCGATTATCACTCGGAATTTTCGTGTTGGCGCTTGGTGTAAAAATGCTCCGAAAGGTACTGTGCTTCTGCATGCTGAATTATTTTTCTGTTGGTGTTACCTAATATTGACCGAAAAAGAAATTATCGTTCCAAAGTGCCCACATGGTGTGCTGGCTTTATAAATATAGCACTGCAGGAGTTCCACGTGAAATACATTATCGCAAAATAAATATACAAAAGAATATGATTATTTCCCCTTTTGTCGGATTTTGAAAATCATTGGGTAGACGAAGCCGGCAATGATCGAATGTTGTGATAGTAACCTTAAAATATGGGGAGTTTCTCGATTAACTCGACTGAAACTTCCTTTTACATAGATAAAGTCGATACAAGGACTATACGATGATGGTTTTGCATAAATAAGCTGATGATGATTTTGTCCCCGAAAATATCTATTTTAAAACTTTTTGTATGAGTTCTTTTTATTTCACAAGAAAATTAATCTTAGATAGGTAAAATAAATTCAAAAATTCAAAAATTTCTGCATGACAAACATTCAAGAGAATCTAGATGAATCACTTTGCAAAAGTTGCATACAACATGAAAGACCTTGCAATACATGATGTCATTAAACAGAAGCCGAAAGAAATTCACCCACAAGAATGAAATAAAGAAAGCTCCAATAATTGTGAAACATGGGTCGGTTGTACCATAAGAAAAGCTGCTATCATGATGCAATAAGTATGTGTTAATTAACCTCTCACATGAAACTTATGCAATCCTTTATACCTTTATTTACAAAAAAGATTAATATCATGAAAAACCTCAAATCAGTACATTTGTGACAAATTTATTTAAAATTAATTTTTTTTTACTACTAAAAACTCCAAATTGGTATATTTATGACAAATATAAACAGATCCATTAAATTGGATTAATGTCACGAAAAAACAAAAAAACTAGTGCACATTGACAAAAGGAGGGTAAAACCTCATATTGGTACATATGTCAACTATCACGTATCATCCAACTCAGTAATTTGATGATAGAATTTAATGAAAACTAACGAAACATAAATTTATTATAAGTGTACCAATTTTAAGTTTTTAGTGATCAAAAAATCAATTTTGGATAAACTTATCATAAGTGTACTAGTTTGAGATTTTTCACGATATTAACTCTCTTTATAACCAAAAAAAAAAGAAGGAAAAGCAAATATTGTGAGATGGGGCAATCTCATCTAATCGACAGGGCTCTCGGCCTTAATACAATGGGGAAATTTAAGATTGTAGCGATATTCCACACATTCTTGTCAGCCATCAAGCCAACGATCTTGAAATTTGTCGACTAATCGATTATTTTGTCAATTAGTATCATTCAATGGCTCACAAATAGCGGTGCACGTCTAATATTGTAATATAGAAGTGTTAAATGGAATCATCACCTACCACAACTAACTTTTGAAGCTAATTAGTCGCAAAGAGAATCAATGGGATTGAAAGGCTTGAATTATCGCAGGTTGTCGAATAGTTTTGCTCGACAATATCGCTGGCACTTTTGCTATCAGAAAAGTTAGGAATTGTGATGAAAAAAAAACACTACTCTACGCATTACTAAATGAAAGGCACATGAATTTATTTTTAAATTTTACAAAATGACTATCTAAAATGGCAAAACATCGATTATAATCAGTTAAAACCAATCAAGAGAAATATACATAATCTCCTCAATATATTTCTAACAAGAAAGGTCCTAAATATTCTTTGATTTTGCTGTATAATCAAAAAAAAAAAAATAGTGGTGCTGCATATTATTGGATTAAGAAAGAAATTATCATCCCAGGTTCCAACATACACACGTACCATCACATGATGAAATGCTGTAGAACTTCGTTACATTAAACATCCACCATTGTCTCGATCACTCTCTTCAAATGAAAATAACATGGGTCGAAGGCTGTTCCAAATTGGTGGACTCAGTTCCAACCCTGGCTTGGCCTGAGTAAGAGGCCAATGGGATGAAAATGTTCCTCGATGCTGTAAAATGAGCAAGTCCCATGTAATCCGGTTATACTCTTACTTTTATCTTGCTTAGAAAAGGTTATGTATAGAACAAGCATATTTTATATTCATCATTCGCTACCGTATGGACCAATTTGTTTAATCTAGCCTTCTAGATTATTCAGGCAGAAAAAGTAACCCGATCTTCTAGATGGTGCTGGCCTATCTTTTTTCTTTATAGGCAAACCGGCTAAGCTAAGATGTGATTGCCAAAAGGTCTACGTTGAGTTTGGCTTCTGCACCCAGATAAAATAGAAAAAGAAAAAGTTGGCTTACGCATAGACATGGTTGATACATGAATTTTTTATGATGACAATCTTGAATGACTAAACTGATGATATATGTCATGAAAGATCTGTATGTGTACTTTCGGTCCAATTTTTTCAAATGTAGGCTTCTAGATTCAGCGTAGAAAAAGCAATCAAATCTTCTAGATGGTTTTGGGATATCTTTTTTATTTATTACAAACCAGCCAAGTTAAGATTTGACTGCCAAGACAAAAAAGTTGAGATAAAATTGCACGTTAAAGTTAGCTTACACATTACCTTCCTTTGACAAGAAAGTCTAAGGGTGCGTTTGGATGGGCATTTAGAAAGCCCATTCAGCCCCCAAAGCCCCTTCAGCCAAAAAGGGTGTTTGGCAACCTCCTTGAATGAGCTTTCAAATGAAAGTGAGTAAACATTTTTTTTCTTCCTAAACTACCCTCATTAATTTTTCATATTTCCGTTATTACCCCTGTATTTATTTATTTTTTAAATGAAAAAGGAGCAGCCCTTCCCCGGAACGGCGAAGGGCGACACCGGCGGCGAGCGGATCTAGTGCCGACGGCCGCCGGCGCGATCAGATCGGCTCGCCGACGGCCGCAGCCCTTCGCCGGACCGGGGAAGGGTTTAGCTGAATTTTCAAAAAAAAGAAAGAAAAGAAAAAATAATACCCATCAAAGCCCCTTGCGAAAGTTTTTTTTACCAAACACACATTCAACTCAAAGTTCATTTGCAAAAATTTTTTACTAAACACAACTGCATTTTTCCCAAGTAGCTTTGGGCCTTCAGTATTTGCATTGGACTCAAAATCCATTGCAAATGCTGAACCAAACGCAGCCTATAAGACGGGCGAAGTAAATTCTAATCCAAAAAGACACCTCAGCGAAAACACGACAAAGATTCAATCTACATGAGAATCAACGTATGCGTAAATCATATGCATGGCTCAAAAGTCATTGTAGATGTACAATAGCATTATATGGAGCAAGGGAATCAAATCACTTATCGGAAGAAATAAGTGAAGCTCCAACAATTTCGTAACGAGGTGAATTGCATTGTAAGAAAAGTGGGGCCCGATTTGCTGCAAGAAATACACCTCACGTAACCTCTACACCAATCACCTTCGACTTTTCTATACATCTTTATTTCGGAAAAAAGACCAACGCAGACTGAGAAACAGCAATCTCCTCAATCTCATCTGATTTCGCATCAACAGGCGGATACTCTATTCAACCTGAATTAATCATGAGCGCTAATTGGCCTGAACTCCGTAGTAGGTCTTGATGAGGCTCTCGGCCTTGATGCGGTTGTCGCTAGAGTCATAGTTGTTGGATATATTATTAATATAGTCCAAAATAATATGTTCACATACAAGCTCAATAGGTGAAAGCATGGTTATTTGGGTCCATATGAGCCGGAACCCAATAACATGCATATAAAAACTCTAGGGTTCCCTACGCTGAAGGTAACACTGTTGAGCATTCCAAACTTGATGTCTTTTTGTGTAATACTTCAAGCAACCGCTTCTTCTTTCTCAAACCTATAATCTCCAACAATCTTGAAGTATTATGTTCGTGTGTTGGATTTGAGCAAGTAAGGTGTCTTCTTGAAGATTTCATCAAGACAAACTGTAATTTACTTTCGATTTCGATGGTGATATTGGTCTGGATCTAAGTTTGAAAATTCGAGTGATCGAAATCTTTGATTCAAGAATCCAAAAATTATAGCCTATTTTAGAGGGTGAAACCACTTGGGTTTTGTTCTACTTGTCGATACGAACGTTTTGAGTGGTCGCTCACGTGAATCGGAGGTTGGATAGAGAAGTTACGGCACCCGGAAGTTTTCATCTGAATTTCTAGCAATTTCGGGGATAAAATTTCAGCGAATTTCGGGGACGAAATTTCGGCGAATTTCAGCGACGGAAATTTCCAGCGAGTTTCAGTAACAAGGGCAGCCCATCTTAAGATTTTTGGGCGCTCCAGATCTATTTTTGAGGTTTGTTTTGGCAAATTCCATCTCTACAGAGTGGTTTGATCAAGATTAGGGGAGTTATTCGACTTTGTTGCTCTAAGTACTTCAAGGTGCACTATTTCTAACACTTTGCTTTGATTAAAATGGCGAAGCATTTTGATGTTACTGAATTTCATGGCTGGAAATTACATGTTTAATTTGGCATGAAAGAATGTGACATATTCTATACTGTATTGAATGATTTTGCATCTACCACTAAATATGTGGATGAATATCAATGGAACAAAGATGATTTTTGTAGAGATACCTTGTTGAACTCTTTAAATCCTAATCTGGCTATGACGCAAAATAGATATGGGATCACTTGAATGCTTAGTTCCAAAAACAAGAGGGGCTATCTAAATTTCTCCTAGCGGAGAAATTCTTTGACTTTAAATCACTATGAATTTAAGCATCACCTCTCAGTTAGTTGAATTTGAGAACATGAGGAACAAGCTGAAAGATGATAATTCTAATATGTCCGATAATCTCTTTGTCGGTCTTGTATTAAGCAAACTACCAACTAAATGGAGTTCTTTCAAGACTGAAATGCACAAACTGAAGGTACAGATGGGACTAGATGAATTAAAGAGGTATATTCACATTGAGGATCAAAATATTATTAGGAATAATTTGGAACAAGTGGACAACAAAAGTCAGTTGCCAACTTAGTTTCATACTCCAATAAACCTCAGAAAAAGTCCAAGTCACCAAAAGGTAAATCATCTTTACAGTTAGAGGCCAAAAAAACTATCTTCAAAAAGAAGAAGAATGGCAAGTGCCATAATTGTGAAAAGTGGGGTCATTGGACAGCAGAGTGTAAGTTGCCAAGGAAGCCAAATAATGACACACCACATAATAAGGCCAATATACTAATTAGAGGATCTGAGCCTCAAGTTTTCATTAGAATGATGAAGAATGGAAAAGCCAGCATCTCTTCTGAGTGGTGGTTGGACAGTAGCGCCACTTGTCATGCTACAAATGACAAGAACTTACTCACTGAGGTCACATAAGTGAAAAACACTATGGAAAATTGCAATGGTGGTGAGGAAAAGGTGACTCATGTTGGAATTGCAAATTTAGTGCTTTCTTTAGGTAAATTATTAATTCTGAAACATGTTAGAGTAGTACCATTACTTAAGAAGAATTTGATATTTATGAGTTTACTTGATAAAACTGGTATGTCTTTTTCAACTATGAATGGTAGAGTAACTTTATCCATTAACTCATTATTTTGGTTGTGCATTCATGGTTAATGGTATGTATATGTTGAGTTTAAATACTGATAGCATAAAACATATGAATTCTACTTTGATTAATCCAAAGTTGCTACACAATAGACTTGGACATGTGAATTATAGGAAAATGCAACATCTAGCTAAAACTCACAACATTCCATTAGATACTTCTATTCGATTTGATAAATGTGAAGTGTGTGCACAAGCTAAAATTACTATAAAACCATTTAAGTTGGATTCTAAAAGAACATAACTTCTTGAATTAATACATTATGACATTTGTGACTTTCGAAATTACATTATTAAAGGTGGTCGGAAGTATCTAATAACATTCATAGACGATTTTTCTAGATATTATCATGTCTATTTGTTGAAATTAAAAGATGAGGCTTTTAAAAAGTTTAAGATTTCCAAGTTTAGAGTAGAAAATCAACTCAACTTGAAAATTAAGAGGTTTAGGAGTAATAGAGGAGGAGAATATACTATGTCAAGGTTCAAGGAATTTTGTGCTTCAAAAGGTATAATACTTGGCAGCTAGTAAATTTGCCAAAATGGGCTAAAGCTATAGGTTGTAAATGGGTGTTGAAAAAAAAAACTTAATTGTGATGGATCAATAGCCAAATACAAAGTACGTTTAGTAGCTAAAGTCTATAAATAACAGAGTGTAATAGATTATTTTGATGTCTATTCACCTGTGTGTCATCTATCAACTATAAGAATTCTTCTTGCTTTGGCATCTATTGAACACTTTATAATGCATCAAATAAATGTAAAAACAATTTTCTTAAATGGGGATTTAAATGAGAAAATTTACATGGAACAACCAGAAGGATATGTTATTAAAGGTCTTGAGGACAAAGTTTGTAAATGGAATAAATTATTGTATGGTCTTAAACAAACACCTAAGACGTAGCATCTTAAATTTGACAAAATAGTAAAGAGTTATGGCTTTCAGTTTAGTTATTTATATAAATGCATTTACCATTGTTCTATATGAAATAAGATAGTCATCATTTGCTTGTATATTGACAATAGTCATCATTTGCTTGTATATTGACGACATGTTAATTTTTGGTTCCGATCATTTTGTAGTGAGTGACGTGAAAACTACTTTAGCTAAAAAATTTGACATGAAAGATCTTGGTATTGCTAATAACATTCTTGGTATGAAAGTAAGCTTTAAACGGCAAGTCATCTCCTTTAACCAGACTCATTATATTGAGCAGCTACTTTCTACTTTGTGATATGATAAGTGTAAACGGAGTGAGACACCATGTGATTATAATAACAGACTGAATCCTAATGAAGGGACCAACGTGGATCAGTTAAAGTACTCGAAACTGCTTGGTAGTCTCATATATGCATGAGTTGCACTAGACCCAACATAACCTTTACAATTGGCATGCTGAGTCGTTTTACTAGTAATTCTAGTAAATATCATTGGGATGCCATCGATAGGCTAATGAGATACCTTAAAGGTATTAAAGATTATGCTGTCTATTATTCTGGTTATCCTCCAATTATGGATGGATATTCTGATGCCTCATGGTACTCAGATATTGGAAATAGTAAGTTCACTGATGGATATGTATTCACTTTGGGTGGAGCTGCTATTACTTGGAAATCCAAAAGATAGACTTGTATTGTATTATCGTCTATGGAATCGAAATTTTTTGCTTTAGCCTCAGCCGGTGAAAAAGCAGAGTGGATAAAGAATCTGATTATGGATATTCCTTTAACTCAAATAAAGATTAATTTTTTAAACATATTCTGTGATAATCGAGCAGCTATCCAAGTCATCAAGAATGCTCTCTTTAATTCAAAGAGAAGACATGTGAGACTGAGACATGCGTTGTTGAATTATCTGAGAGAACAAGGGGTTATCACTTTGATCAATGTGAGATCGAAGGATAACATAGCCAATACTCTCACCAAAGGTATGCCTAAAGATCGATTATTCAAAACAGTGGGGGAACTGGGGTTAAAGATTATATAGGCAAGTCTTAACTACCATTTACTTACCTTCTAATTGTGTGTTTTGAATTATCGAATCTTTCTTTATTGGCTACAATGATAAGCACAATTTATATGTTTCATCGATATTTACAATTGCTGACTAATTTGAAAATGGTGAGTTATCTCATTCCAAACTTGATGAATATGATTTTAACCTAATTCAAATGTTCTATCGAGGAAAATTGTCGTTCCAAACTTGATGATACAATTCAACTATATTGGACTATTTTTTTTTGTTAAATGATCTCATTCCAAACTTGATACTAGATTATTTGACTTTAAGGAATCAGTAACTGTAACATTCCAAATTGAAACATAGAAACAATTGTTTACATAAGAAGCCTGCTAATCTTGTTCTTAATTGAAACTTGATATTACATGACTAAGTTATTGTAAGTGACTTGACTATTGGTCATGTTCTTTAAAACTAGACAATAGTTATTCTCCTACAAATAAACTTAAGTTGATGGCTTTTTGTAGGCAGAAGTACAGCCCAAGTGCCATAACTTGGCACGGAGGGACACTTAAGTGCCATAACTTTAAAATTATACACTTGAGTGCCAGTTTTAAAGTTAAATGGGACACTTAAGTGCCACTCCGGCGAAAATCCAGCCAAACGGCTGACGTGGCGACTTTCCGGTAAGTTTGGTCCAAAACGGCGTCGTTTTGCACGCTGATGTAGCGGAGAAAATATAAAAACAACGCCGTTTCGTGTCTACGTGTAAATAATAATATAAAAATTAAATAAATTAGATTTAAAATTAATTTTATTTAAAATATTCAAAAAATTTAAAAATTTAAAAATTTTAAAAAATTAAGAAAAATTTTAAATTTTAAAAATTAAGAAAATTTAAAAAATTTAAAAAATTTAAAAATTAAGAAAACTTTAAAAATTTGAAAATTAAGAAAAAAAGGTGGGGGAGGTCAAAGGGGCGGCCGAGGGCCGAGCCCTCGCCGCCGCCGCCCCCCACCGTCGCCGGAAGGGCTCGACCCTCGCCCGCCCCTTCAACCTCCCCCTCCCCCTTTTTTTTTTTTTAATAATTTTTTTTAAATTTTTAAATTTTTCTTAATTTTTTAAAATTTTAAAATTTTTCTTAATATTTTTAAATTTTTAAATTTTTCTTAATTTTTTGAATATTTTAAATAAAATTAATTTTAAATCTAATTTAATTAATTTTTATATTATTATTTACACGTAAACACGAAACGGCGTCGTTTTGCATTTTCTCCGCTACGTTAACGTGCAAAACGACGCCGTTTTGAACCAAACTCGCCAGAAATGGCCACGTCAGCCATTTGGCCGGATTTTCGCCGGAGTGGCACTTAAGTGTCCCATTTTACTCTGATATTGGCACTCAAGTGTACCATTTTAAAGTTATGGCACTTAAATATCCCTCCGTGCCAAGTTATGGCATTCCAGGTGTCCCAACCTCGCTTTTTGTAAATCACATTGTTTAGGTCTTATTCATAATATATGAAACTTGATTAATGCTTATGAACATGATATTATGATACTTTATGATATCAATATATGTTCTTCTCTACCTGATGGAGTGTTGCTAAGTTTTTATTCAAATGATTGAATTCATGATAATATGAAATTCATATTTGACATTCTACAAGGATGGCAAAGATGAAGGAGAGCTTAATGAATGGGATTCTGACTAGGATGACCTATTTGATTAATGGATATATATCATTTAAAGCGTGTAAGGACTTGACAGTTTACCTGTTATTGTCTATTTTGATGAAATCCATTTACTTGAAACTTGCATTTTGATATTTCTATTTTGTGGACATTATTATGCTTGTTTCTTATATTTGTAAGGCCTTGGACTATTTTGACTGGCTTACTTATACTTGACTATTATGCATAAATTGATTGTGAACTGAGTCTGAGATTTATTTTGGGATTTGGATTTTGTTAATTTCAGAACGAATTCATGATAAGAATGATGAGTAAATGATGATTTAATTTAATATTTTACTGCCGAAATACTTTTTGACCAATCCGAGTTGATTATCTTGGACTGAATGTGGATGATTCATGTTTGTGTGAACATTACAATGACCACCTTATTGGATTGTGTTGTATGATGAACATAGGAGGAGATTGTTGGATATATTATTAATATAGTCCAAAATAATATGTTCACGTACAAGCCAATAGGTAAAAGCATGGTTATTTGGGTCAATATGGGCCGGAACCCAATAACATGCATATAAAAATTCTAAGATTTCCTTACGCTGGAAGTAACACTGTTGAGCGTTCCAAATTTGGCGTCTCTTGGTGTAATACCTCAAGCAACCGCTTCTTCTCTCTCAAACCTATAACCTCTAACAATAGTAGCAAAGGAAATTGACATGATTAAAGGGCTTGTATTGCTAAGGGTATGCTTCATCGTCGATGAACTCCTTAGGGGTCTCAATCGTCCCTGAGACATACGAGAATGTTCTAAGAGAATATTTCACTTGGCTCTTTTCTCTAACCGATACTCAGTGGTAATAAGCCTTGATACTTCCATTATTCCATGCCTAATCAAGAATGAAACACAAAAAAAAAAAAAAAATGATTTTAATGAACTCGCATAGAGTAGTGCTAACAAGAAAATTTCATGAGAAAATAATTGACTCACCACACATGCATCACCGGCCATGGCCATAAAAGTTGAAGCCGAGGGCTCGAAATTGAACCACTCGCCATCTTTGGTTCTCACTTCCAAGCCCCTAATCTTGTTCTGATGCGAGTAGGACAAGAAGCTCTTGTCCGTGTGAGCGATTGAATTCACGTTGGCATTGAGGTCCGCCGGTTTCTTGTACTTCAAAAATCGCAAAAGGTATGAGCAGGACTCGATGTAAGGGTCGTAGCATTTCTTGACACCATAGCTTTTGCAAACCATCCTGAACACTACTTTCTCTATCTCAGCTATGAATTTGCCATAGTCATGAACAGTTTTGCTGCAGCCAAAGAAAAAAGGGAAGTTAAATTAGAGAAGACAAACTTAGCGTGCCAACTATTTTTAATTGATTTTTTTCTCGATACCCTAAAGCCTAAGATTGGGAAGCTAAAGTTTGCTGGGGAGTCCCACTCTGGTCATATTTTGTAAACCAAAAGTGTTTGTCATGATCGATTGATAAAGCAATAAACTGTGTTAGGTTTACGCCGCGGCATGTCTAAGTTGACATATATACTGAATGGCTGTTTGATAAGTGAGCTTGGAAAAACGACATATCGATCTTGTTTTTATATAAAGCATGCAGTCATGACACTTAAATCCATGTATCAAAAGAGTGACGATGATTGACAGCAACGTTTACAGATGGCAAACTAGCTTCCATTATAAGAGTCTGCCACATCAATATCATGAACCCACGGTAGCATTTAGTGCTGGTACTATATGAAAAAGGGGGAAAGATTAGCATCAGAAATGGTCATTTCCAGAGGGCCACATGATAGAGGTGAACTTTTCACACTCGTCATGCTTCTCAGTGCCCTCACTGTTCATGCCCTCGAGGAGAGGAGTCCCCGGGACTTTGGGGATGTTGCCATGGGAAGGCTTGAAGTTGGTGTTCTCGATCTTGGTTTCATGGGGGAGGTCGAAGAGATCCTCGGTGACGCTAAAGACAGTGTCATGAAGGCCAAGAGGGACGTTGGGGTGATCAACGATGAAGCACTCGTGATCCTCCAGAGCCTGCACGATCACTTTGCAAGCTTTCTCCCATTAACTTGTCCCCGGTTTCATGCATTCCTCGGAGAACACTATCACCGGTGATAGTGCTAGTATGAACAAAATAAAGGAGTTAGGGAAGATAATAAAAACACAGAAATTATAGTGGTTCGGCTTAATCCAAGCCTACGTTCACTCTCCCACGCTAACAGCCTTCTTGGCTGGATTCCACTATGCAATCAATCAAGAGATTACAACTTCGAGTGCAAACACTTAGTAGTAGATCACACTATCTCACTAAGTCACTCTTTTGGTATTTCTCTCACGATCACAAACGTTTAAGCTCTCCAAAGACAAGTTGATGATCGAAGGTCGCTCGACTTTGGAATTATAAATTCTACGCTCCGTCTCTTGCTTGCTCATCGGTCCATGATCTCCTTAAATACTCCTCCACTTCCAAACTAGCCGTTGGACAGCATCCCGGAGAATCGTCTTCCAATATACCCATTGGACAGCTCGTATCTAGAAGATTTGGTAGCCGTTGAGTGACAAAGGTAAAATCCCAAATTGATTCCGATCGCCCATACAAACGAAATCTTGGTTTCCATAAGTAAAGCTTCTTCGTGTAGAAAGTTCTTGTCTTCAATCAAATCAATCTTGATGTGGAATCCAAACCAGATCACTAGCCGTTGTATGATTGGGCTTGAGTTACGATTCATCGAATCTGGATGTAAAGTCTGAGTCTTTAGACTTTACAATCTGAGTCTTTAGACTTTATAATCTGAGTCTGACAGTCTTCAGACTTTGAGTTTTGAGTCTGACAGTCTTGAGACTTTGACACAGAAGTCTGGAAATCTTCAGAATATACTTCGGACATGTGTTACGTTCAGTCTTCTGGCCGTCTTCAGACTTTGACAATATCCTTTACATGTTCTATTATCTGCATGGTATTTTCCTTAACCATTAAACATGTTAGTAGCCTTTGATTTATTTTGTCATCTTCAAAACATCATAAGGGATTTCCCTAACAATCTCCCCCTTTTTGATGATGACAAAACAATCTCTGAATATGCAGATTTGTAAACATACTTTTAAATCAAAGGATATCAGAAGATAGCAAATAGATTGAGCATAACAATATATAGAAAAATAACCGCAGCTCAATATTATGCCATAGATAATATCATATCAACAAATCAGCACATATGCATATTCATATCTTCTCCCCCTCTTTGTTATAATCAAAAAGTGATAATAATGGATTCACGTAGAGAATGATAACAAATATTTTGCATGAATCACAATTTCCAAAAATCAGCTTTTATCGAATATTAAAGATATGCAATATAGCTCACTTTGATTATATCAACAAATATCCAATAAAAATCACGGATGCATCATAAAATTTACGTACCATTTTTGTCATAATAAAATGATAATATCAATAAGAGATTTGTTAATGACAAAATGTAATAAAAGATGCACTAATCGGATTTTGTAGATCTTAACAATTCTGACACATTTACCTTCCTTCTTTTCATAACAAGATCACGATCAATCAAAAAAAAAAAAAAATTTCCAAAATTGATCAAAGCTCCCCCTCAATTTGTTGCCTTTTTGAGATGATCACGATTAATTTCCTTTTCTTTTGGATTTGATTTCTCCCCCTGGATAGAATATATCTTCAATTGTCGCAGGAGATATTTTCTGATTGCACCAAAATTTGCATAGATTCGCAATCATCCTTCCCTTAAAGAATTTCCTGCAATCAACTCATTTCCCTTTTTGGTATCCATCAATTTGGATCCTTCCTTGACGTTAGAGTAAAATAGAAAATCTCCATAATCAAATATTCTTTCTTAATTCATCATAACAGAGTATTCAAAGAAAGAATATTATGAACAATGATATTTTGAAAAATAAATTCTCACTTAGTCGTAGTACAATAAAATCAGAAAGAATAAAATCCTTGAATATCTCAGAAAAAAATATCTTGCAAAATTAGTATAACGTAGAATCGGATTTTTACTTTGCAAAATATGACAATTTGAGAGCATAAAATTAAACCAAATATTCTGAATTATCTCAAATAATCACACGTACTAAATCAAATCTTAACTCACAAATCACAAAAATAAATCATATGATTCTTTCTTCCATAAAGCAAAATACGATCATTATAAAATCTCAATCAACCAAGGATATATCGAATATCAAGCATAATGAGAATTATTGCCCAAATCAAATTGAGAATAAAAAATTCCTTACCAAATCCTCTTTCTTCTTTCTTCTTTATATCTTGCAAAAATAACTTATCTTTTCTTTGGTACTCATTTTTTCTTGGGTCCATGAGAGTTAGCAGAATATGTTGCTTTTATCCAATTTTTTTTAATAGGTCTCCAGACTTGAGAAAAATCTTGTTGCCTAAGTCGAGAATTCTTCTTTTTAAGTTCGAAAATCCTTTTAAGAGAAGATTTGAGATTTGAACAAAGCTCATTTATATATTTTCAAACTTTGAGAGGAATTTTTTGAATTGCTTACCTTGATTTCCTCATCGGATTCTCGAGTCCGTATCCGAATCGCTTTGATTCCGAGTCGTGTGCGAATTAGTCTTTGATTCTCGAGTCTGTGTCTGAATCAGTCTTTGATTTTGAGTCTATGTCTGAGTCAGACTCAGATTTTGAATGTGCCATCAAGCATATATTTTCTTGATCATCATCTTCTTTCATGATTCTTTTATGACCATTATGCTTGTATTGACTTCTTCCATCGAATATCCTTCCTTTTCTACTCAACTTTTTGATTTTCTCAATCATAAAAGCAAGTTCTTCGTTGTCCATGTCATTTTTTGAGTCTGTTTCATCAAAAACAGCATTAGATATTAAAGCAATGGACTTTTTACCTTCGGGATCTTCATCGTTGAGTTGTTCCACTTCATAGGATTGAAGAGTGCCAATCAATTCATCAACGGAAAGTGGCATAATCCTTTGAGTCTCTCGGATTGAGGTCTTGACATGGTTCCATTCTTTTGAGAGACCTCGCAAGAGTTTGTTAACCTTCATTTGGGAAGAAATTGGATGACCTTGATATGCCAAACCGTTTACAATTTCAGTAAAACGATCGAACATATCTCCAATCGACTCTCCTTGCTTCATCTTGAAGGATTCATAATTGCCGAGCAGGAAGTTTACTTTTGTCTCTTTTACACGATCGGTCCCTTCATATGTAACATGAAGTTTATCCCAAACTTCTTTTGCTGTTTCACATGAAGAGATTCTGTTATATTCAGCAGGAGATAAAGCGCAATATAAAGAATAAATTGCTTTAGCATCAAGCGCTTCTCTTTTGGACATCTCCATCCGAGACATAGGAGCGGGGGGTTTGCTTTCTTTGTCTTTGCCATTCTTATTTGATGTAGACGCAGCAATGGGGTTGATTCCTCTTTCCACAACATCCCATTGTAAGAGATCTCTGGATCTTAGGAATGCTTTCATTTTGTTCTTCCATACGTCGTATTCCTTTCCATCAAAATATGGTGGCCTTGTGTTGCTTTGCCCTTCCATAAGTCCTGGTGCCAACATACTAGCCATAAAGAATCTTTAGCTCAAAAGTAAAAATACTTGTATAAACCGAGCACTTGGCTCTGATACCAATTGATAGTGCTAGTATGAACAAAATAAAGGAGTTAGGGAAGAGAATAAAAACACAGAAATTATAGTGGTTCGGCTTAATCCAAGCCTACGTCCACTCTCCCACGCTAACAGCCTTCTTGGCTGGATTCCACTATGCAATCAATCAAGAGATTACAACTTCGAGTGCAAACACTTAGTAGTAGATCACACTATCTCACTAAGTCACTCTTTTGGTATTTCTCTCACGATCACAAACGTTTAAGCTCTCCAAAGACAAGTTGATGATCGAAGGTCGCTCGTACTTTGGAATTATAAATTCTACGCTCCGTCTCTTGCTTGCTCATCGGTCCATAATCTCCTTAAATACTCATCCACTTCCAAACTAGCCGTTGGACAGCATCCCGGAGAATCGTCTTCCAATATACCCATTGGACAGCTCTGTATCTAGAAGATTTGGTAGCCGTTGAGTGACAAAGGTAAAATCCCAAATTGATTCCGATCGCCCATACAAACGAAATCTTGGTTTCCATAAGTAAAGCTTCTTCGTGTAGAAAGTTCTTGTCTTCAATCAAATCAATCTTGATGTGGAATCCAAACCGGATCACTAGCCGTTGTATGATTGGGCTTGAGTTACGATTCATCGAATCTGGATGTAAAGTCTGAGTCTTTAGACTTTACAATCTGAGTCTTTAGACTTTATAATCTGAGTCGATGTCTTCGGACTTTGAGTCTTGAGTCCGACAGTCTTGAGACTTTGACACGTAAGTCCGGAAATCTTCGAATATACTTCGGACATGTGTTACGTTCGGTCTTCGGCCGTCTTCGACTTTGACAATATCCTTTACATGTTCTATTATCTGCATGGTATTTTCCTTAACCATTAAACATATTAGTAGCCTTTGATTTATTTTGTTATCTTCAAAACATCATAAGGGATTTCCCTAACAACCGGGATCTCAGAAGCCATTTTTGTTCCTACCATCTCTCTCACCTCTATATTGCTTAGACCACACGCACCAAGAGCAAGACTCTATTTTTGTTGGAAATTGTGATCCATTTTCTCTAAAATTATCAAGAAACTACTAGCTTAATGAAGAATAAAGTTGAAGACTCTCATATGTTGGAGAAGTTTTTGGTACTATGTGGGCAGCAAGAAGTCAAGTTAAAGAAGTAAACTAAAGTAAAAAAAAGTGGTGGGCAGCTGCAGAGAATAGAAAAATAGAGAATAAGGAAGAAGGAACGTGAAACTTGGAAGAAAGATCCAAAGAAGAAAAGAAAAGCAAAATCCAATTTGGATTTTGACTAGCCGCAACAAGCAGGAGACAAGGAAGCAAGCCCAAATTATATATTATTTTTAGTACACTTATATCGGTAGAATAAGACGGTAACTTACGCCTATAAATAGCCTTGTAGTTCATCATTTGGTGTGTGTGAGATTTAGACCTCCATCGTGTGTGGAGGAGTAGAGTGAAGATGGTTTCACTCCTCCATTATCAAAATATCTTATACTATCCATTTTCATCAATTAGATAAATTATATCCAAAAAAAAAAAAAACAAGAAATACTCCCTCCTTTGTAATTCCAACTATCATAATAAAAGTTTTTACCCATACTTCCTTGCCGTAGAAGTCCACTTATATCCACCCATATTTCACATATACACACTTGCACACACTCACGCTTCTGCAAAAATCTAATAGTGGTATCAGAGCTAGATTCGCCCACGTCCACTTATAAGCTGGTCTCTTGTGATGAATTCCCTCGGCATGTTTTTTAAGTCCAACCTGAGGGGCCTGAGGAGCGGCAAAAAACACAAAAGAATAAAAAAGCTGTCCATGTGTGAACACAGCTGTCTATTGGAGAAATACTACCACTGAATTGAGCAAACGTTGTAATCAGCATTAAATTTAGTGAAATCCATGTGAAACAGATATAAGAGGTCACGAAAGACCATCGTGTATTGAAATCTCATCTTTCACTCAAATTAATCTCGTCCATCACTACTTAGGTGAAGCTTTAGAGAACATACCTAGACAAGGCGGCTTAATTAACGTGCATTTATAGAAAAATGCCTGACCAAAAGTTTGGATACCATGAATGAAGATTGCTAATAGTGAGGGAAATCACTCCATTCAAAAACTGGCATGATTTGAATACTGCTTATTTATTACTTGGACTCTTTTGCTAAATCAATCTGTTGCAGATAAAAAAAATGCGGATGTACAAGAAAACATAAGTTCCTATTTAATATATTGCGATATACATTAGCATTTTTAGTAATTTCATATCAACTAATCATGTTGTTGAAGTGAAATAAAAGTTATTCGAATTTGCATTTGACATGTTAGTGGTGGAAATATTACTTAGGATGAATAAAAGCATAAGTATGATTGAAGCTTTAAAGATTAAATTTTTGAAAACGCGCCCGTAATTTATGTAGATCATTCGGTATTAAATAGTCCTAAAAGGGCTCTATATGTGATAAAACTCCCGTGTATTTTTACGCCTCAACCGGTGAGGTACTAGAGTCAGAAGAGACGATAGTTAAGCAGCTTCATCGGTTTCGATGGTGGGGGGACTTCAGTCAAGTAAGCAAACCCCAGGTTAAAGCCTGGCGGGGTCGAACCTGAACGACGTCGTCTTTCTCTGACTGGCGTCTGCTATAGGAAGCAAACTAAGGTCCAAGTTCAAGACTTTCTTCACGTGGCGCTGTTTATCACTTTGACTCTATTACGAAAGCGATGACGATAAGAGTTACGAAAATTGATTCGTAAAGTAGAGTTATAAAGCGATTCGGAAATCTTAAAGCCGATCATGATTGAACTTTGATATGAAGTAACAGAGACTTTTGTCTACTCACTAGTAAAAGTATAACTTTTAATTGTCTTAAAAAAAAAAAAAAAATCTCAACACAAATGAACTACAATTAATGAAGAGAGAGGAGAAGGAGGAGGGGCATTTTAATTATTAGTGATTATGTAAGAGAAAGAGTTCTAATGTTGTCAATTGAGCGAAATGGCAAAAGATGACACCAAAGTTGGGAAAAGTACCAAAAAAGTCATAAATCTATTGTATTAGTACCAATTTAATCCTAAACTTTTTAATTGGACCAATTCAGTCCTAAACATTTTTTACATTGGTACCAATTTAGTCCATCCGGCCAATTTTGGCCGGCCGGTGCTGACGTGAACATTAGTCGATGACCGGACGCTGACGTGGCAATTTTAATATTTTTAAAATATTTTTTTTGAATTTTTTTGAATTTTTAGTAATTTTTTCCTTTTTCTTTTTTCTTTTTCTTTTCTTCCTTCTTCCTCCTTGGATTGTTCTAGCGGTGGCCGGCCAGCCTCTGGTGAGGCTCGCTGGCCACTGAGCGAGGACCTCGAAGCACTCGCCTGCCGCCAGCGAGGGTCGCGGCCCTCGCCCGACCTCTCCCAGTGCCGCCGGCAAGCCGGCTACGCCCGGATCTGGGCGAGGCTAGCCTCGCCGGCTGCGGGCGAGAGGCTGGCGAGGCCAAGGTGAGGCCGGCCTCACCCATTCGAGCATAGCCACCTCGCCCTCGGCCTTGGGCGAGGTCAAGACCCTCGCCGGCGGCTGGCGAGGGCTTTGCGGCCCTCGCTCAGCCTCACCTAGGGCCACGAGTGAGGCAACTTTGCTGGCCGCAGGTGAAGGGCCAGCGAGGCCGACAGGAGCTCACCCACGATCTCGCCGTGGCCCTTGCCGGTGGCCAGGTGGAGCGGCAAGTTGCCCTGGGAGTCCTGCTTCAAGACGAGCCGGGGGGCGCGGCGCAGCAGCTCTCGGATGAGGTCGGCGTGGCCGTGAACAGAGGCCGCTTGGAGGGGCATGTCGGAGATGTCGAGGACGATGATCCTGTCAAGGACGAGAGGGTCTAGGTTGAGGAGGTCCACGACCGCCGAGACGTTGCCGTTTTGGACCGCTCTCCATGAGCCTTGCTGGCGGCCCTGGGAGAGGCCGAGCGAGGGCCGCAAACCTCGCCGACAGCAGGCGAGGGCTTTGAGGCCCTCGCCCAGTTGCCGGCAAGCCTCACCGGAGGTTGGCCGGCCACCACCAAAATAGTCCAAGGAGGAAGAAGGAAGAAAAGAAAAGGAAAAAGAAAATAAAAAGAAAAAGGAAAAAAAAAAAGGAAAAAATTACTAAAAATTCAAAAATAATACAAAAAATATTTTTAAAAATATCAAAAATTGTCACGTCGGCGTTCGGTCACCGGCCGATGTCCACGTCACTGCCGGCTAGCCAAAATTGGCCGGATGGACTGAATTGGTACCAATGTAAAAATGTTTAGAACTGAATTGGTCAAATTGAAAAGTTTATGATTGAATTAGTACAAATGCAATAGGTTTAGGACTTTTTTGGTACTTTTCCCCACCAAAGCTTCGGACATTGCTAAATACATCTTGAAGTAAAATGTCATTGATTTAATTGCGTCTTGATACTGCACATGCCCAAAGTCTACTTTTGATAATAATGCCACGTGTCATTGCCGCAAAGGACAAATTAACATCTATAATCGACCAGCACTTATGAAGAAATATATTAACTGGGTATGCATTTCAAGTAATCGACTGCCGACGGGTGATCCTCCACTTTAAGTTCTTCGTATTGGAGAGATCAATGGTGAGATCACTATAAAAAAATTTCAATAACCACTGGTTCATAGGTGGTTCAACCACTTGTCAAAGTCATTTCCATTTATCATGGCATGCAGTCACTTATGATGACATTTTGTCCAATATAATCGGATCACCAATTGTTGATCAATACCCGACGACTAGGATTGTTTCCATTTATGAATAGTGACTCAACAATTCATGTAAGCTTTTTAGACAAAATTCTTATACATTTTAGTACACACTCCATCCTCTTGTTAACTTACGCATCAAAAGGCCAATACTAATAAATAAATAAAAATCTGAACACCACCCCCGCCCCCACCCCCCCCAAAACTCATATACGTTGGTATAGGTCCGTCTCAAGGTGGCAGCATCGACAAATTTCTCAAGACCAAACTATACATCAGCAAATTAGACACTCATTACATAGACATGTACAAGATACATTATTTATGAGATGTTTCATTTCACCCATTCTGTATGTATAAAAATCCTTTGAGAATAAGAACTATTATCAAAACCCGGTAGATGTTATATTGTCACATTGATTCCATTAACACCAACGGATTAATTTCCGATGGCTAGTCTATACATCAGGTCCTTGACTAAAATCATGAAGAACTATTCTGAGAAAAAAGTTCAACCAAAATTAACTTTGAACTGTCACAATTAGAGTGAGATCATTTCTTTTATCTCGGAGATTATCAAATTATCGCATCACTCGGAACTTTCCTGTGGCACGTGGTGTAGGAAAGCTCCAAAAAATTCTTTGCTTCTGACTTAATTTCCTATTGGAGTTGCCTAATATTGACTAAGAAAGAGATTATGATTCCAAGTTCCCACACATGATGATCATTAATAAATACATTATAGCACGAGATCCATGTGGCTCGCTCCGGCAAAAGAAGCTTCAAGAAATAAAGTGAGGTACATTAATAAATAATACCTATTCACCAAATAAATATACAAAACAATATGGTTATTTCCCTTTTATTTGTTGGATTTTGAAATAGACTATGCTTGCATAATAGTACCGTTTCTCTCAACAAGTGACGGTGCAACTTGATCCATTCATTTTATTTTGTTTTATGATGGGCAACCGGATCTTAATTTGATGTAGAAAATCATTGATTTTGCACGTGTGTGCAATATTTAAAGAAACAAATCCAATGAGATAATTCAAGGAAAAAGAAACCCATGGCGGAATATTGGTCCAAAATAAGAAAAAAAAATGCTATTTAAGATTTCGTAAATAAAGAGTATTAAATTCCAATACGCAAATAATATAGATAAATTGGACTTTCAGTTTTCTTTTTCAAAGTTTTTGTTTGTTTAGATACCTTGTATACCTTTATTTACAAAAAAGAATGGAAAAGAAAAGATTGCGGGATTTTGCAATGTCATCAGCACATTCTCTCTATTCTTTTATGATGAATCAATCGCGATGGACTAGTTGGGCCAAACTCCACAGCTTGTTTCGATGAGGCTCTCGGCTTTCATGCGAGTACAATACTATAGTGGCCATCCGATAGTTGAGATTTGTCAACTAATCGATTGTTTTGTCAGATGATATCATTCAGTAGCTCACAGTTGATGGTGACCAATATAGTATCATATTATGAAAGTGTTAAATGTGACCAATCACCCGAGTCATTAGTCGCAAAGGAATTCAATGGTGGGGAAGTAGAGCTTGGTCAGGCCCCAGGGAAGGTGTGCTAAGACACCATTGGTGCTCCCCGGCGGTTATCATTCCATTTTTATAACCCGGAATGGTGATTCCGATAACCAAGGCCTTTTGTTTAAGGTCCTTAGGCTGGACCAAACTTGGGACGAACCCTGCCTCGGCTGACCCTTCCCTACCCTAGGGAGGGTCCCTTCATTGGCGGCGGCCCGCCTTGTTCCTTGGGATTTTTAGGGAATCCCTAGGATAAAACCCCACCCTGAGTCATTAGTAGCAAAGGAATTCGATGGGATTGAAGGGCTTGAATTGTCGGAGATATGTCGGATAGTTTTATCCAGCATTTTCGCCGGCACTTTGCTGAAGATTCGAAGTATTCTTTGCTTTTGCTGGATAATCGATAATTTTCTAGTGGTGCTACGTATTATTCATCTAAGAAAGAAGTTATTAGCCCAGCTTCCGACGTACCCATGGACCATCACGTGAAAATAAAATGTATGATGTATCTAAGGTTGTTCCAAATTGGTGGACTCGAATTCCCAAAACTGGATTTGCCTGAGTAAGAGCGAGTAAGCGAAGGCAATCAGATGAAAATCTCTTACTCATTCCCCAAAAATAATTGCATGGTCCGCCTTCATCAGTTGAGCAAGGTGCATGTATTTCGGTTATCATTCTAACTTTATTTCGTATACAAAAGCTTACGCATGGAATGGGCATATTTTATATTGATCATATACTACCGACCAATTTAAATAATATAGTCTTCTAGATTCAGGACAGAAAAAAATAATCCATTCTTCTAGATAGTGTTGCCATATGTTTTTTCTTTTTAATAAACCAGCTAAGCAAAGATGGATTGTCAATAGGTCCCCGTTAAATTTGGTTCATGCATAGACAATATTGATACATGGGCTCCATATGATGACAATCTTGTGTATCTAAGCTGATGATATTTGTCATGAAAGATTTATATGTAACTTCTTTTTATGAATTCTTTCTTTGGTGAGATAGTCTTAAGGTAGGTGAAGTGAATTCTAATCTCAAAGACTTCTCAGCAAATACATGACAAAGATTCAATCTGTATGAATTAACCTACGCATAAATTATATGTGACTCAAGAGCCCTTGCAGGGAAAGAAATGACGGAAGCTCTGACAATTTCGTAAAGTAAGTGGATTACATGGTAAGAAAAGTTGGACCCGATTTGTTGCAAGCTGGCCTTAAAAAACCTCCACATGAATCACCCTTTGACTTTCGTATACCTCTTTATTTCACAAAACAGAACAAAGAAGATTGACAGACCGCCGTCTCCTCAATCTCATCTTATTGCACATTAAGAGGCGTATAGTCTATTCGTTCTTAATTAATCATGAGCGCTAATTGGCCTGAACTCCGCAGTAGGTCTTGATGAGGCTCTCGGCCTTGATGCGGTTGTCACTAGAGTCATAATAGCAAAGGAAATCGATGTGATTGAAGGGCTTATATTGCCGAGGGTGTGCTTCGTTGATGAACTCCTCAGGGGTCTCGATCATCCCTGAGACATACGAGAATGTCCCGAGAGAGTATCTCACTTGACTCTCTTCTCGAACCGCCACTCGGTGGTAGCACGCCTTGATCCTTCCATTGCTCCATGCCTGATTAAGAATGAACCCCACAAAATTAGAAATGATTTTGATGAACTAGCGCGAACTAGTGCTTGGAAAAATTTTCACGAGCAAATAAGTGACTCACCACACATGCATCACCAGCCATGACCATGAAAGTCGAAGCCGAGGGCTCAAAAGTGAACCACTCGCCGTCTTTGGTCCTCACTTCCAAGCCCCTAATGTTGTTCTGGTGCAAGTAGGACAAGAAGCTCTTGTCCGTGTGAGCGATCGGGTTCACACTGGCATCAAGGTCTGCCGGCTTCTTGTACTTCAAGAATCGGAGGAGGTACGTGCAGGATTCGATGTAAGGGTCATAGCATTTCTCAACACCATAGCTCTCGCAGACCATTCTGAACACTACTTTCTCTATCTCAGCTATGAATTTGCCATAGTCATGAACGGTTTTGCTGCAGCCAAAATAAAACAGAGAAGTTAATATAAGAAAAGTCAAAATTAGCGCCCCATCTTTTATCAATGATGTTTTTCTCGATATCCTAATGCCTAAACTGGAGAAGCTAAAGCTCGTTGGGAGTCCAACTCTGGTCATATTTTGTAAACCAAACGTGTTTGTCATTGTCGATTAATAAAGCAAGAATTGTTGTCAGGTGTGCTGCCAAGATATATAAACGTTGGCATAAACGTGTTTGATTAAAAGTGATGTTGCTGACGCCAGACGGTAAATTAGCATTCGAGACCTTAGTATCGTAAGAAAGCAGGAGAAAGATTAGTACCAGAAATGGTCATTCCCGGAAGGCCACATGAGGGAGGTGAACTTTTCGCACTCTTCAAGCTTCTCGGCACCATCGATGTTCGTGCCCTCGAGGAGAGGAGTCCCAGGGACTTTGGGGATATAGCCATGGGAAGGCTTGAAGTTGGTGTTCTCGATCTTGGTCTCATGGGGGAGGTCGAAGAGATCCTCGGTGACGCTAAAGACGGCGTCGTGGAGGCCAAGAGGGACGTTGGGGTGATCAACGATGAAGCACCCGTGATCCTCAAGAGCCTGCACGATCACTTTGCAAGCTTTTTCCCATGAGCCTGTCCCCGGTTTCATGCATTCCTCGGAGAGCACTATCACTGGGATCTGGGAAGCCATTTTTGTTCCCGCCATCTCTCTCACCTCTATATCTCTCGGAGCGCACACGCCAAGAGCAAGACTCTGTTTTTTAGCTGAGTCTCTCTGGCGGGTGCTCTTTGCTTGATGAATTGCCGCAGTGCATTTGAGCTTTTTATAGGCAACTGAATGTTCTCTTAGTCCAACCTGAGGGGCGTCCGAAAACACCAAAATATAAAAAAGCTGTCTACGTACGAACGCGGCTGTCCATTTGAGAAATACTACCAGTGAATTTAACACATGTAGTGAGCAGTGTCCAATTTAGTGGAATCCACGCAAATATGAGAGGTCGTGATAAACCGTCATGTATCAAAATCTCATCTTTCAGTCAAAATAATCCTAAGAGGTAATGTTTATCACTATTTAGATTCAACTTTAGAGAACACGCCCAGATAAGGCGGCTTAATCAACGTGCATCCATCGCAAAACGCCTGATCAAATATTTGATTACCATGATATAAAGAATACTAATAGTAAGGGAAATCACTTTACTTAAAAGCTAGCATGCTTTAAATACTGCTTATTTATTGCTTGGAGTAGTCTGTTAAACCAATCTACTACAGACAAAAAAAATGTGAACATACGAGAAAACATAAATTCTTACGTAATCTATCTCAATATACACAAGCATTTTTTTTTTTTTTTTGGTAACCCAGGGAACCTCCGGTCGCCGCTTCGCGGCGGAAGTAAATCCTGGGGGGTAGGCCTCCCACCGCTAGTCCATCCCCAGTTAAGACGCGCGTTTGTGCATGACACACTGCGTCCGGCAAGTTTCGAACTCCTCCCCTCGTTCGGTGGAGGGTACTAAGCCTCAACCAACTCGGCCACCGCGGGCGGTGGTGCAAGCATTTATATGTATTGATACCTAAATTTTGACGACCTGATCATTCATTTATTGCATAAAAAATTAGGAACTGAATTTTTAGCCCCAAATAAAAATATTAAATCGTATTGCATTTTGCATTTGACCGGTGACAGATGGGTTTAAATTGATGATTCCGAGCTTTAACCTGATGAGATTAGACTAAGCCCGCGGTGAGAAAAAAATTTTGGCCAAGTCCATGGATGATGAGATCGAGCGAATTTGAAAAAAAAAAAGAAATATCTTGAAATCTTTCGGTCACGTGGCAAAGAGGGAAACAACCAGCGTAATCCTCGTTTTCTTTGTGCGTAGTGGGCTATTTGAACAAAAAAATATAAAGAGAGAGTGACATATAATGCGGCCACTGACTGCATTTGAAGAGGCCATTCATATGCGCTTGGTCAATAAAAGATTTTGTCTCATATGAACATTGACGGAATATCTCTGCCAAATAGAAAAGGAAATAAAATTTGTCAAGAGTATGCGCAGAAAAAAGAATATATAATTGAGAAGCTTGAGTCAAAGGGGGTTGGCTAATTTTTTCTCGGAGCACATAATATTTATGGAGACACACGGAGAGATTCACGTTCTGCCAGAAGAGAAAAAAGGGAGACGGTAGTTTGCACGCGGTCTTCACATCATGGCTTTTTTTTTTCTCTTTTTTTTTTGACAAATTCACATCATGGCTTTTCCTCGTGCCATTGTGCACCTTTTGTCATCAAGCTCACTTATTCCGAAGACCCAGCCCCAACGTTTGTTTAGCAACTTCCGCGGTGATTTATTGCCATCACAGGCGAAATTTTTTAGACGATTACACGGCTTCTCAATGACCAGAAGCTTCCAACTACCAAAAGCAATTGTGCCGAAATCCCCAACCATGGAGTCCTACGTGCTAAGCTACAATTCTTACGAGCCGTGATCCACTATAAGACAACCGGTTGTCCTTACCATCCTTGACCATCGCGTGATCATGCCATACCGAACCGTCAACTCCCCCACTCACGATGTATAAGCAGTCAATGAGTCCTCCATGGCCGCAAACCGCCACACCGCCGACACCTGCTAACGCGTCACTACCTCTCGCCTCCATTCATCGCCATTTACTGTGAGCCGTGATCCACTGTGAGACAACCGGTTGTCCTTGCCATCCTTGACTATCGCATGATCGTGTCATACCAAACCGTCAACTCCCCCACTCAGGATGTATAAGCAGTCAATGAGTCCTCCATGGCTGCAAACCGCCACACCGCCGACACCTGCTAATAGGGGTGAGCGGTTCCCGGTTCCTTACAGGTTCCGCTTGGAACCTGGAACCTACCCTCGGGTACAGGTTCCTCATTTTTTGGAACCTGGAACCTACCCGTCAAAACCGAGAACCCGGAACCTACCCCCGTCACAGTTCCGGGTCGGTTCCGGTTCCAACGGGTTCTTTTTTTTTTTTTTTTTTTTTTTTTCATTCTTCTCATCCTTGAGAGCCTCTTTGATGTTGATTAGTGGCGGGTTCGGGTCGTCCATACCGCAGAGACCCAAGTTAGAATGCAGACAAAGGCAACGATTTGAGCATCTTTTCTTCTTCAAGTAAGTCATGACTGGATTAAGAAGACCTTCAACTTCAAAGTGAAGATATTACGAAAAGATATAGCATCCGTATGCTAGTTGCTTTTTTTTCTTTAAAGCTCGGCGGACTTACCATTTTCGGTAATAATAACAGGCGGGTTCCCGTACTTTGTCTTGATATAGTTCATTAAACTTCTAAGCCCCCGAGGTACTATGTACAACCATATTGAACTCGCCCGCAAATCGACATCCGCATGTGAGTTTTAGTTAGAAAAACAACTGGAGAGAAATTCATGCATTGCTAAAAATACATCACAAGCTATCATTTGAACAACACACTTCATTCTAAATGATCTTTGCCTTAATCAAATCGAAAGTTTCTTCTTTGTCTTTGGGGAACTAACGTACCCTGTCTCCAATTGGATTGAGTATCCCATCTCTAAAAGCTGAAAACAGCAGCAAACATAACTTAGCACCACCAAAATTAAAAAGAAGAAGACCCAAACAACTAAAACTTCCGATATGCTAAGAAGGGTTACTTACGCACAGTGACAGAGCCATGCTGCTTTTGCTGCACAGGATAACTAAATAGCTTAATAACTCGGCATGCTGACGTTCAAATTAGGAATGCGCATCAGGGGTTGATAAGGATATACTTTAGTCTTTTGAGGAAGAGCGGCACCCCAGGTAGTTTAGCCTGTATCTCCTCAAACATTTTATCCACTCTAACAGCAGGAGGGGCTCTTCTGAATTGGGGGCTTTCCTCAAACACGTCAAAAGGTTGTTCGGTGAGCTGCATCATTGATGGTCACGGACTATTCATTAGCTTATCGGAAGATGTTGCATTATAATTGACACACAAGATATAAGAAACACAATTAACATGGCAATCAGGGGATTAAAAAAGGTGTCTATCACCATCAAAGAAAATGTTGCAGCGAGACGGGATATAAGACTTACAAGTCCTTTCATTTCAGCTAATCTAGTCAGGTCTCTTATAAGCCCACGCATGTCACACCGAGCAAAGAAGTTCACCACAGCCCATTTTTGTATCTTAGCTGGCTCAACAAATTTCTGCAGAAGAGTGAAAAGATAGCATAAACAGACTTATTGAACACAATAATTGGTGACAGATAATTCAAATAACCTTATTCTGAAAGCTCCACCGTCCATTGCGGGGAAGAAATCCTCTCCATTGCCCACGTTTAGCTGGGAAGGAAGCCACAGAAGTTTGTGTTATTGCAGATGATTGTCTAACAGTCCATTGCAAACAAACATAATTTCTTTTTTTTCTTTTTTTTTTCTTATCCAGCAAACAAAATGCAAAAGGGAAACTAGCAGTGGCACCTTAGGAGCCGGTAGAACACGGCCTTCAACTTGAGTAAAGCTATTGCTAATTGTTATACCGCATGAACGCAGCATAGGTTCGTAATCATAGTTGCTACGCTCCAATCTGATCCTTCACTTGAAACTGATAAGTCCAGTCCTGTTCCAGATCATGAAATCCTTTGGCTGCTTCCTCACATACATGCTTTTCGAGATGGAGTTTGAACCATACTCTAGATTCCAAATTCATCGGACTCGCAGACTTTGTAGACTCTTTAGCACGATTAAGTTGCACTTGAGTAATCGCCAAAAAGAAAAATTTCAATTAGTGTCGGGGCACACTAGAAACAAAATAACAAGAATGGCACATTGAAGAAAATAAACAGATGCAGCATGAACCTTGTCCGGGTGTTGCCGGTGCTATTAATTCTTCAAAGCAGCCACATCAACGGCTTTTGCCACAAAGTCGAGCTCGCTAACCAAATTTAGAAGAAAATGATAAGCTCGAAGTAATTAGCAAAACACTAAAAGTTTGTCACCGCGTAACTTTGTCAACACCTAGTCGGTGGCACTCCATGCCGACGAAGCTAAAAAGATTAAAGTTCGAATTTACCATAGGTTTTCATGTTTTAACCAATATCAAGCATCAGGGACCCCATTCACTCTTTTCTTATGTCTCTGGTCAATGCCAAAACCAAAATGCACGAACCTGAAGCTAACCCTAGAATTGTTTCCACATGGAAAATCAACTTCTACCCCACAATCGCATTCTCAAAATTATCATTATATATCCTTCTCAACCCAAAGAATACAAGTCTGTCATTAAGAGTGACGAATCGAGCAAAGAGAATACAACACAAATGCTCAAGAGCTTAAAAAGAACGATGCGAGAGAGAGAGCTTACGGTCTTTGCCACCGCGAACGCCGCCTCTCGGTGGGATGATACATGGTTCCACGCGAGGTCCTCCGAGCCGACGAAGATGGGGATGCGGTCGTCTTCTTCGCCGGCTTCTTGTAGACGAGCTTTACCCGGAGATGTAGGTCTTGCCGGAGGAACTCGTCGAGGGACTTGAGGCCCGACTCCGTGTGGAGATTCGTCGAGGAACTCGTCGAGGGCGAGCACGGAGCATAGTGAGCAACGTCGGGCAGAGACAGAGAGGAAGTGCGAAGTGAAAATGGGAACTGAGACTAGGGTAAATTAATTTGGGGCTTAACCTAACAAGTTCTGGGTTCGGGCGGAGGTGGTGACAGTTCGGAGCAACAACGGCCCGGACGGCCGAGCAAGCGGCAGCAAGAGGTGGTGACGGTGGCTTGGGGACGGCGGCGGTGCCTCACGGCGGCGCGGACGGCAAGACAGCTCGTCGGGCTAAACGGTGAGACGGCTTGTCGGACGAGCAAAGGGGTGGTGGGGGTTCGGTGGCCAAGAGGTGGTGGTGAGTAGGGCGTGGGGCGGCGGTGCGGTGGTGGGTGAAGCAAAGAACCGGCGAGAGGAAGGAAGAAGAAGAAGAAGAAGAAGAGGTGGGAGGGTTCGGCTGAGAGAGGAGGAAAGAGGAGAGAGAGAGAGATGGGAAAAGAAAAAAGTGGAGGGCAGGAAGTGACGTGAGGAGGAAAAAGGGGAGAAAAGAGAGAGAGAAAAAGAAAGGGAAAGGGGGGAAAATTGAAGGGGGAAATTCGAGCGGAACGGATTAGGGTTTTTAACTTTTTAACTTTGCCGGTTCCGGTTCCTTAGGTTCCGGTTCCCATAGGAACCGGAACCGAACCGAGAACCGCCGGTTCTGGAAAAAGAGAACCGGGAACCGGAACCGGTCCCCTTAGAACCGGGAACCGAACCGGAACCTCCTCCGGTTCGGTTCCGGTTCCCTGCTCTACCCGGAACCACGCTCACCCCTACCTGCTAACGCGTCACCGCCTCTCGCCGCCATTCATCACCATTTACTATCGAGGAATCGGTCATGATTCCGGTTCGATTGCGTTGCAAGCAAATTTGGAAATAAAATCCTCAAATTAGGTAAGGTGCACATCTTTAGTATATTTGCAAATATTTTATTGCCTTATTTGAGTAGTTAGATATATTCTGAAATTGTATGATAGACTCTATTGGATGTTAGAATATTTTGTTAGATATTTACTTAAATAATATAATATCCACAAAATCCTAAGATACCCCCAAGTTAGGAAACTTTCGTAATTTAACAACGTACTTGGACAACCATCCGATCTCTAACCACAATATACGATGCTTGGGGTAGGGAAAATCTTCCATCCTATCCATGACCATTTGGATACGATTGTGATTTACTCGCATAACCACTTGGATACAATCGTTGATTTATTTCGTGTCCTTATTAAGATAGATAATATAAGATTGTGGATTGCATTATTTAATTAAATATCTATCCATTGTTTGATTGCTTTCCTTAAAAGAAGAAAACCCAAAAAATATCTTTGAATTAGATTTGATTCTTGCTAGAATATTGCTTGTTTTAGGCTAGATTGCATGTTTAGATTAGGTTATTTATTTGTTCCGAATTTTTTAAATAAAAAAAAATTGCTTTAGGATGTTAGATTTCCTTAATTAAAATTGCATGTTTAATTATTAGGTAATTTTAATTTCGAATTTCACTAAAAAATAAAACATAAAAAATATCATGCATGTGTCACGTAAAATTAGGTCTCCCTTGCACGTCATTTAGTCATTGCATGCTTAGGATCATTTTCACATGTGACATATTATGATAATTGCATTAATATATGCCCGTTATTAGATTAGGTCACGTAAGTAATAGACATATAGTTTGCATATTAGGTTGCACGTTGCATGTCATGTTAGTATAGATTTATTTTTGTATATCATCGCATTGCATTGCACGTAAATTAGGTTCCACTAAATAAGAGATTATCCTAAAAGATTGAGTGATTGTATGTTAATTAGAAATCATATAGGATTATTGATGTAAATTTTGAGCTAACATTCAAGATGCTTTCATTGGTATGAGGTAATTTTTCAATTTATTTATTGTTTTATTGGGTGTTAAATTTGTGGATTGTGCACCCGCATGATCACCTTACATGTTATGAGTAATAAAGTAAACTCAAGCTATCTGATAAACATTTTTTCATGAAAAGAACGGTACGTATTAGAGAAATCTAGTGTAATTAAGTCCCCATGCTCAAAATCTCTTGTTCGTAGAAGTAAAATAATTATTCTGTTATTTTACTTAGGTATCTAGTCGACCTACTGTAAACTGATTAATAGCGACTCTTAATTGAAAGATCATTTATATGTTAAGAACTTGAACCTGTCGCAAATTAGTATGGGCTTGGGAAAGCCCAAGCTAAGTTTAGACTTAGTAGGCCATTAGCTAAACCCTAGGTGGTGCACCCGAAGTTAGGTCGCGACAATGTGTATTAATTTCATATCAATCAGTCATGTTATTGAAGTGAAATAAAAGTTTTTTTTTTTTTGAATTTGTATTTGATATTAAATGTTTCTAGCTTAGGATGAATAAATGCGTAGGTTTGATTGGTGCTGCTTTAAAGGTTAAATTTTAGAAAATGCGGACGTAATTTATGTAGATCAGCTGGCAATAAATAGTCCTAAAAGGGCAATATACGTGATAGAAGTCCCATGTATTTTTACACCTCAAAAGGTAAAGTATTCGAGTTACAAGAGACGATAATTAAGCAGCTTATCGTCGTAATGGTGGGGGAACTTCAGTCCAATGAGCAAACCCCAAAATTTCTTTCCATGGCATCGCTAATCACCTTGACTTGGAAAACTCGCCGACGACGTGAATGCTATGGCGTTTTGGCTCTAAACGAAAAGTGACATCGATAAGAGTCATGGAAATTAATTCGTGAGTTAAGTTATAATGTGATTCGAAAATCTCAAAAAGAACCGTGACTAAGCGCGCAACGAGTCTTTGCGGTGCACCACTTGATTTGTACATCAAATTTGTGTGAACCAATCTTTATGTCATCGTCGGGACTTCTCCTTTGACCTATTGTAGTCCTAATTTTAAACAAAATAATGGCCAGTGGCTCTTCGTTTCATTTGGCATAGTTTGCTCTGCTTATGGGCAAGAAGCAGCTTTCATATATATATATGGATTATCTCGATATTGGACAATGGCTCTTTTTAGTCCAAATTTGCTTGCAACACAATCGGAGATGGTGAACGGCAACAAATGGCAGGAAGTGGCTGCGAAGCATTGGCGGGTGTCGGTGGCACCGTCGTTCACGGCCAAGGAGGACTCATTGACTGTTTATACACCATGAGTGGGGGAGTTGACGGCTCAATGTGATACGATCAGATGATAATCAAGGACGACAAGGACAACCGGTTGTCTCACAGTGGATCACGAGCGGCTTATAAGAGTTGTAGCCGCAGCTCTGCACGTGGGACTCCATGGTTGGGGATTTTAGCACAATTGCTTTCGGTAGTTGGAAACTACTGGCGCCATTAAGAAGCCGCGTAATCGTCTAAGAAATTTGGCCTATGATGGCAACAAATCACTGCGGAAGTTGCTGAACAAACGTTGAAGGCAGCGTTGAGATTGGACTGCAATTTGACTTAAGAAAACCTGCGGCAAGAAAGATTCAGGTGGGGCTAAAGCAATGACATGGCGAGGACAATCTGTGACACGTTGTTCTGGCAAAAGGTGCACAATGGCATGAGGAAAAGCCATGATGTGAAGACCATGTGCAATTGCCAGAGGAGCACAATGGCATGAGGAAAAGCCATGATGTGAAGACCATGTGCAATTGCCAGAGGAACTTCATGATTTTCCCTCTGACTCACAATGGGACCATCTAAGAAGACAAAAACACCGTCTTTCTTTTCTCTCTTCTGGCAGAACGTGAATCTCTCTATGCGTCTCTATAGTATGTGCTCCGAGAAAAAATTAACCCACCCCCTTTGACTCAAGCGTCTCAATTATATATTCTTTTTTCTGCGCATTATCTTGACATATTTTTATTTCCTTTTCTATTTGGCAGAGATATTCAGTCAATATTCATATTGGACTAAATCTTTTAATGACCAAGCGCACATGAATGGCCTCTTCATATACAATCGGTGGCCGCATATATGTCACTCTCTCTTTACTTTTTTTTTTTTTTTTTGTTCAAATAGCCCACTATGCACAAATAAAACAAGGATTACGCCGATTGTTTCCCTCTCTGCCATGTGATCGAAAGATTTAAAGATATTGCTTTTTTTTCAAATCACCTCGATCTCAACATCCATGGACTTGGCCAAAAATTTTCCTCACCGCGGGCTTAGTCTAATCTCATTAGGTTAAAGCTCAGAATCATTAATTCAAACCCATTTGTCACCGGTCTAATGCAAAATGCAATATGATTTAATATTTTTGTTTATGGGTTAAATTTCAGTCCCTAATTTTTTATGTAAGAAATGAATAATCGGATCATCAAAATTTAGGTGTTAACAAAGTTCTTTTAAGAAAAAAAACATGTTAGGTAAAATAAAATGTGGATCTCAAAAAATCTGCAGGGCAAACAGTTGAGAGAATTTATATGAGGTAGACTGGGCTTGAGACATACAGCATAAAAGACATCACAATTACACAATTTCATTAACTTGAGCCCGAACTAAAAAAAAAAATCACCATAAGATAGAAATAAAGGAAGCTCCAATAGTTTTGAAACATGGGTCGATTTAGACCATAAGAAAAACGCTGGTATCACTATGCAACAGTCATGCCTCCAATAACCTCTCAAAACAGATCTCCCCTGACCTTTTATACCTTTATTTACCCAAAAAAAAAGGAAAACACATAATAAAGATTCAATCTACGCATAAATTATGACTCAATATTCCTTGTAGATGTACAACGTCATTATATGGATCAAGGAAATCAAAAACCACTTCTTGGAAAGAGATAACGGAAGCTCCAATAAATTCGTAAAGTGGGTGGATTACATTGCAAGAAAAGTTGGACCAGATTTGCTGCAAGAAACGTGCCTTCAATATTCGACCTAAAAAACAAAAATATGCCTTCGATAACCTTTACATCAAACAAAAACAGAACAAAGAAGATTAAGAGACCACAGTCTCCTCATCTTATCTTATTTCACAATAAGAGGCGAAGACTCTGTTCATTCTGATTTAATCATGAACGCTAATTGGCCTCAACTCGGCAGAAGGTCTTGATGAGGCTCTCGGCCTTGATGGGGCCGCTGCTAGAGTCATAATAGCAAAGGAAATCGATGTGATTGAAGGGCTTGTATTGCTGAGGGTGTGCTTCGTCGATGAACTCCTTGGGGGTCTCGATCATCCCTGGGACGTACGAGAACGTCCCAAGACAGTATCTCACTTGATTCTGTTCTCTAACCAACACTCGGTGGTAACAAGCCTTGATCCTTCCATTGCTCCATGCCTGATCAAGAATGGACCCCACAAAATTAGAAATGATTTCGATGAACTCGAGCGAACTAGTGTTAAGAAGAATTTTCACGAGCAAATAAGTGACTCACCACACATGCATCACCAGCCATGACCATGAAAGTCGAAGCCGAGGGCTCAAAAGCGAACCACTCGCCATCCTTGGTCCTCACTTCCAAGCCCCTAATGTTGTTCTGGTGCAAGTAGGACAAGAAGCTCTTGTCCGTATGAGCGACCGGGTTCACGCTAGTGTCAAGGTCTGCTGGCTTCTTGTACTTCAAGAATCGGAGGAGGTACGTGCAAGATTTGATGTAAGGGTCATAGCATTTCTCGACACCGTAGCTTTCACATACCATCCTGAACACTACTTTCTCTATCTCAGCTACGAATTTGCCATAGTCATGAACAGTTTTGCTGCAGCCGAAAAGAAAAGGAGGATTTAAATTAGAGAAGTCTAAAGCCTAAAATTGAGAAGCTAAAGCCTGTTGGGGAGTCCAACTCTGGTCGTATATTGTAAACCAAACTTGTTTTTAATGAGCGATTGATAAAGCAAGAATAATTGCTAGGTTTAATGCCAGGCATATATTCTGAATAGCTCGTTTTCTGGACCTCGAATGATTTTGTCTGTATGATAAAGCTAGGACTAAGTTTATTATATCACTATGATTTCTCTACAGAGATGAAATGAAGGTGATCTTATCATAACATTAAATAGATTAACACGAATCATACCGATATAGTGTTACAAGATGTTGATCAAAAGTGATGTTGCAGTTAGTAAATGAGCATTCAAGGCCTCTTTTATCGAAGTTTCTTATAGAGAAATACTTATGTAATTGTCTTTAATCTATTAGGAAAATAACAGCTTTTTTTGGGCCATAACAGAACAAATAACAAATAATCAAAAAGGGTCAGATCCAATACTTTAAAAAATCATGACTCATAGTATAATATTATTCTAACGGTAGTTCAAAAATTATTATGCTAGTAAAAGAAATGATTGCGTGACAATATTTAATATACCGTTAAAATAATAATTTATTTTGAATCACAAAAAATCAAATAATAAATAATTATAAATTATTGTGGATTTCACTCGTTCAAGAATTTATGACTTCTAACAAATTATTATTTTTATAGTAGCCCAAATACTAATATGTTAGCAAAACCCATGCTAATAAAACCTCTTCTTATACGGTTAGTATCATACGAAAAAGGGATAATAATTAGTACCAGAAGTGGTCATTCCCAGAGGGCCACATGAGGGAGGTAAACTTTTCGCACTCTTCGAGCTTCTCGACGCCATCGATGTTCATGCCCTCGAGGAGAGGTGTCCCGGGGACTTTGGCGATGTGGCCATGGGAAGGCTTGAGGTTGGTGTTCTTGATCTTGGTTTCATGGGGGAGGTCCAAGAGATCCTCGGTGACGCTAAAGGCAGTGTCGTGAAGGCCAAGAGGGACGTTGGGGTGATCAACGATGAAGCACCCGTGATCCTCCAGAGCCTGCACGATCACTTTGCAAGCTTTTTCCCATGAACTTGTCCCCGGTTTCGTGCATTCCTCGGAGAACGTTATCACTGGGATCTGAGAAGCCATTTTTGTTCCTACTCTCTCTCTCGCGTCTATATCTCTCAGATACACACCACGAGCAAGACTCTGTTTTTAAGCTGAGTCTCTTGATCGGATGCTCTTTGCCACGGCTTGTTTTTAGCTTTTTATAGGCAACTGAGGGAGAATTTTGTGGTGTTTTCTTTTTAGGGTCCCCCAAAAAAGGACAAAAACCGAAAAGAGGTTGACCCCGAGAGGACTCGGCTCTCTAATGGACAAACCGTCCATGTGAATCTTTGCACATACGCTAAAATGACCCCAGAGTCTTAAATCCAATGGAGACTAACGTGAAATTTAGATATGAGGTCACGTCACGGCCCACCTTCCCGCGTATGTATATCCCATCTTTCACTCACAATGTTGGTGGTCAAGTCCATCACCTCAGGGGTGAAGTCTAATTGACGTGCATCTACAGCAAAATGCGTGACTAAAATTTTTGGATCACATGACATAAAGAATATTAATGGTAAATGAAATCACTTCATTTCAAAAGTTGAGCATGACGTAATTATTACATATTTATTACCCAGAGTCATCCGCTGAATCAATCAACTAAAGAAGAAAAATCTGCGGGGAATACAAGACACGGTAAGTATCTACATTATCTATGTCGATATGCATAAGTATTTGCTAGCAATTTCCCATTGACCAGCCATGTTATTGAAGTAAATAAAAGCTTTTCGAATTAAAAAGTCATGCATCGGTTGCAGATTCTTTTTGCCTAGGATAGGATGAATGACAAGCGTAAATTTGATTGGTTTTGAATTAAAAGATGATCTTTACAAATGCGCGTGTAATTTTTGTAGATCAGCTGGTATTAAGCAAATCCCCGAGGGATAAACCTCGCGGGATCAAAACCTGAACGTCTGCTATAGGAACAAAAAGGTCCATACTTAGGTCCAAGTTCAAGACTCTCTTTACACGGCATTTCTGGAAACTCACCGACGATGTGGATATGTCATGGCGTCTTGGCTCTAAACGAAATTGATATTGATACAGGGTCACAGAAATTCCTTCGTAAATTAGGTTATGAAGTGAAACGGTGGTGTTTTTTCATTGTCATTGTCATTGTCGTGATTAAATCACCACTTGTCGACCAACGACCCGGCAACCGAGATTGTTTCAATCTATAAATAAAGACTCACGGTTGAGGTAATGCAATCCCCTTCATCTTTCCAACTTAATCATCGGAGCGCCAATCCAGTCAAAAATCCGGATGGCCCTAACCCGTATTCGTTGGTATAGGTTCATCTCAAGGTGCAAGCTTTGACAAATTCCTTGAGACCACATCAGAAATCAATAAATCGGACACTGATTAAATAAAATGTACAAGACATGACTTTTACCACAAACACAACTTATCCTATCCATCTTATGCATATCTACAAAATATCCTCAAGAATTGGAAATATCAAATCTCTTTAAACATTGTAGTTTTACACGGATGTCATTGACAACACGGATTAATTCTTTTACTAGCTAGTCTAAATCAGATTCTTGGCTAAACTCATCAAGAACTATTCTGAAAAAACTTATTTCTCAAAAGTAAAATCTAAAATAGGAAAGAACACACAGTGCCTCGATGTGCACTGGATAGCCACAATAAATAAGAAAAATAATAGAATATGTGAAATGCATAGTTATGATGACTAGACCTTACATAATAATGGAAAAAGTAAAAGAAAAGAAGTAAAGTAGACAAGCTTGGGCCACCGATCTAAATTGGAAATGAATGATGATGGCATTTTTATCTTTATAACGAAAAGTAGGGTCAACGTAGTAAAAAAGCAAAGATATACCACCTTTAGAGAGATTCTCGAGTTGTCGTACCACTCGGGATTTTCGCGTGGCACATGGTGTGGGGTTAGCTCCCATAAATTCTTTGCTTCTGCATGCTGGCGTAATTACCAGTTGGACTTACCTACTATTGAGTCATTGACCACGAAAGGAATAGATAATTCTAAGTCCCCCGCACTTGGTGCGATCTCCAGCAAAAAGATTCTAAAAGAAAAAGAAAAAAAGATAACGTTTTCTTTACTTCGTTCTTTTTTCCCCCAAGATTGTTGAGTCGTCTTTCATGCGATGTCCCCATCAACAACTTCGGATTCCGCACGGCTTTCTGCACCAAAAGCGCGATCGCGTTGCGTTCGGTCACCGGTTCGCTACGGCCCACTTAGGAACCTGAGCCCTGCTCTTTCTAGAAGGTGTTCGACGTGACGTGTCTTCCGGTGGATGTTACCCACCCCGCCCGATAATCTCTCCTTTTTTTCTTTTTCTCTTTTTCTCTATGAATCTTATCAGCGAGTTGCTCTCTTATTTAATAAATTAATTAAGAAAATCCCATCATTTCTAATGCACCGTCTTTCACGTATTTTATTTAATTAATAAATGCATTGAAAACAAATACATTTTTTTATCTCATATCCTCTGAGCACTCGTTAATAAAATCTTATATCTTATTTGTAATTTGAAACTTATCTGGCGACTTTTTTAATTGGAGAACTCACCATGATGTAATGGTGTCGACTATTCAGCTTCTAGAATTGGCTACCGATTGGATCAAATGAAATGAACCAAGGGCATCATATGGAGTTGGTAACAATGAATTCGAATGTTATCGTTTTCGGGTCCGATTTTTCTCATCCGTTCAAATGAACTTGAAAAGCTACGGACGAGAATATCCACGGGGAGATTTTTCTCCTCCGTTCAAATGAACTTGAAAATCTACGGACGAGAATATCCACAGGGAAATTTTCGTCCATCGTTACGTTATGGGTAGCGTTATTGCATCTAGATCTTCTCTGGCCCCCAGCCAATGGAAAGACAAATTGGAATTTACTTCCACTTTTCTTTCTTTTAAACGAAAGAGAAATTTGAGCTGAAGCCATTCTTTTTTCTTTTGTTTTATCCGATTGGCTCGAGTCCACAAAACGCCATAAATTTCAACTTGACCAATGCAGTGGAACCTTCTTTATATTTTCAATTCAAAAGACGATTTTAATTATTTCGCGAATTTGCTGTCACCTTCTCCCCCCCCCGGGGCATCCCAGTTAGTTAAGCTACTGTGACAATCGCAAATGAAAAATTTTAAATCAGAATCATCTAAATAATGGGTGCGTAATTCGTAATTGACAAGAATATATAAGGTTGAGAAGCACATATACTCTCATACACACGCCTCCTCAAATTGGGATTTACATTACAACAAAATTTGATTGAATGTTTATTAACATTCCTCGCCTTCCCTCATTTCATCATCCCTCTCCTTTGTATGCCACAGCTTTTGCAAAGTTTCAGGGAAAAAAAATAATAAGTATCTCCAGTATCCTTTTCAATAGCAATACCCTTCGAAATTTAGTGATAATTTTTCATTTGCGGACTTGACATGTTAATTAGCATTATATAAAAGATGTAATTCTGAGCAAAATCGAAAAACAATTTAGTCCAAACCTAGTTGTAACTTCTTTGCATTCAGACCGATAACCTTCGGTGTAAAAAATCTCTTGCTTCTCCATGAAGAAAAGAGTTTTTTTATTTATTTATTAAGAAAACACTTTTTTTCCAAGCCAGGGTTCACTTGGTCTACATCTGCGTCATCAAGCTAAAATATAGGATTTGTTGTGAGAAATATTATTAAGAAAGTGTAGTTGTGACTTTTGCCATTTCTTTTTCTTTTCTTTATAGTTTTTTGTTCTTTTAGTTTTTATGTTCATAGCATTGGAATTAAATGAATTCATTGTCTAGCTAATTATACATTCAGTGGATTTTGTTTTCTCCTTTGGAGGATGAAATAAATTGCCCTCTTCATGCAAAGTGCAAGAGAGAAGACGAAGGAAAATTTTGAAGTAAATCCATATGGTAAGATAGCAATTTCATGGATTCTAAATTTACCTAAAATATCTGTTATCAAGCATCTATTCATGCTCAACCGAAGTTGAAGGCAAATTTGGTCGATCAACTTTGATATATGGATAATATCGTAATCTCTTGAATAATATCTACAAGAAGTGCTCTAGCCTTTGAGGGGGAAAACCTACTTGACCGTTGATATTTGGAATTATTTCTTACTTATGATGTTCCAGTGAGACCTTAAGAGCACTTGTTAAGTAAGTAAGGCTAAAGCAGAAAAGTGTTAAAAAAGTCATAAACATTTTGAAGTTGCACCAAATTAGTCATAAACCTTTCATTGGTATCAATTTAACCATAAACCTTTTGATTTTGTGCCAATTTTGTTCTTTTGAATAATTTTGGTTAGATTTTACTAACTGAACACTGGTGTGGTATGAACGTTGATAATTTTTAATAATACTTTAATATTTTTTGAACGTTGATAATTTTTAATAATACTTTAATATTTTTTGAATTTTTTATTTTCCTTTTCTTTTTCTTGTTTTCTTCTCCTCATCCTTCCTCTAGTTGATTGTCGGACTTCTTTCTGGCCTTTGGCAAGCCTCGCCACCATTGGCGAGGCTCACCCGCCGAATTGGGGGAGGGTCAAGCCTTGCCCAACCTCTGGCAAGGCCAACTTGAGGCGCCCAGATCGCAATGGCAGTCTCACATTGGGCTAGCAAGGCTCGTCCTTGTCAGATTTGGCAAGGGTCAAGCCTCATCGTCCATGGTCAAGGCATGACCTCATTGGATTTGGTGAGGTCGAGCCTCGCCCCCCAGCGCGAGGCCGCCCTCGCGGCCTTTGGCAAGGGCTTATGCCTCACTAGTGGCCAATGAGGCTCCTCAAATGCCGGCGAGGTCGATCTCGACCTCGGCCGGCCATCACCTCTAGCTAGTCGCCGAGATCCGGTGATCGGCTAGAGGGAGGAGGAAGAGGAGAAAAAAAGAAAAAGGAAAATGAAAAAGAAAATAATTTTTTAAAAAATATTAAAATATTATTAAAAGTTATCCACATCAACCTCAATCATGCCATATTAGCAAAATTCGGCCAAAATTAGGAAGGAATGATTGAATTGGCACTAAGTGAAAATTTTTATGATTAAATTAGTATCAATAAAAAGTTTATTACAAAATTGACAAAAATACAAAAGGTTTAAGATTTTTTTTTGTCACTTTTCGCAAGGCTAAAGCTAAAGAGAGAGAGAGAACTAATGAGGTTTGCCCCAGTAGGCACCATTTCAATATGGAAGGGGAAGGTGGGAGGTTTCCCCCACCTCCTCAAAGAGGTTGGGGTGGGGACGATTTTGTTTTAGGAGTGGGTTTCGACTCTCACGCCTGCAAAGAAGTAAGGTAAAATTCTGAAAGTGAGCATTAAAGTAGAAATAGAGTAGGACCGACAAAAAAAAAAAAAAAAAAAAAAAAACTAAAGAGAGAGCATTAAAATGTTGGATATTAAATGTTGAAGCCTTTGAGAAAATGAAATAAAAATTCATTGGATCAAAGATGAAATAAATAATATTTTCTTGTTGACTCCAAAAGTGCCTGTGACCCCTTATTTATTAAGAGATGACCCCTAGGTCAAAGATGTTATGCTTACGCATGGACCGATAGACTAATTTCGAGGTTTCTTCTCAAGTCTCCCTCGCATTTCACTTGCTTTTCTCTTTCTAATAAGGCCAAAAGAAGACCGAGACTCTTCCTTTGCCTTTTCTGGTCAATACTTAAGACTTTTTACGGTTCTTTTTTTTTCTTTTTGGGTTAAAAAATTTCGAGGTTGTATTTTTTTTTCTTTTTTAAACTTAATTAAGACTGAAGTTTCTTTCTCAAAAAAAAACTTAATTAAGTCCTTCTAATTTATCAAATTTTCTAATTGAGCTACGCTGATCCTAAATCTAACTAAATGCAGATGACATGGGCTATCAAATAATGTTAGTGTATGACATGAATAAAATCTTTCGAATGCGATATGTCCACGAGGGTGTAGTTCTTTTAACGTCATACTCTGACGTTATATTGGGATCCTCTAGGTAAAGGACTCAGAAGCAAAATATCTCTTTTTTATACAAAAATTCATCTTTATCACCATTGATCGGGTAATTATAGCCTATAAAATCGACCAACTAACCAAATCAATGGAAAGAAAATACAGGTTGTCTTTAAAAAAAAAAAAAAAAAACACAGACACACATACAAGTTGTGCATTTAAATTTATTTTTGCCACGAACAAGTAGGGGTGCTTCTAGTATGTCAGTATGCTTTGCAAATATATATGTTATTATAATGTAGACACCATAATTTTAAAAAGCAACTATCCTTGATAGGTAAGAAAAAGTAAGAAGATAGGGGTGGCTTCTCGATACACCAAAAAAGTAAGAAGATAGGGGTGGCTTCTCGATACACCAAAAATAGATAATTCAGCGTATGAACATTGTCACCTCTTCATGAAACAGACGACCACCAATTAATCGATTTCCTTTTGAAGTAAGGAGATAGGGAGAATCTTTTAATTATCTCTAACAAAAGCGATTCTTTTTCCTAATCAATAATTGAGAGATATGCCAAATTGTAAAGGAAAGAAATTTAAAAAAAAAAAAAAGAGGGGAGGCTCAAGGTGCGCATGACAAAAATTTTATTTCTCTGTTCTTTGTTTTTTTGTTCTCTGGAATACATTTAAAACAAAAATCCGTTTGGTATCGTAATTTCATTTTTCTATTTCTGGAATAGGTTTCTATTTCAAAAATAGATTTGAAACAAAAATCGAAACTAAAATTTTCAATAGAAGTTTTATTTAGTTATTAAACGAATATCTATTTCACAAATAAAAATTTTGAGTCATTATTAAATGCATTTTTTACTCAGTAACTCGTTTAAGGAATAGAAATTTGAGAAATCAATTTCTAACTAAAAATTGATTTATGTTCTAGAAATTTTATCATACGTATCATCAACCTTAGATGGAAAGTAATTCCACTTTTTGGGTTAAATTTGTGTTTGTTATGGCCACCATCAAACGAGGAACAATTGTCCATATTAATAACGGAAATAAAAGTTTAATCAATATTTTTTTTGTCAGAAACTTGTCAATCTTATGAAATAAGTGAAATGAGTCCCTTCTTCTCCCCATTCTAGAACAAACTTTTATGTCATTATTAACCTCTAAAAGAAAAGTACAGCATATCAAGACATGTTCTCCCAGGATCCCTTTCATTCTTTTCAATAAATTAATTAAACAGTGAATCTAAGGGCGTGTTTGGTAATGCTTCTATTCCCAGAAACAATTTCTAAGCATTTTAAACCATTTGGTAACTATCCAAAATTTCAATTCCCGGAATAGAATTGCATTTGATACCGTGCTTAAAATTTTTACTCCAAATCATTTTCTTTTAATTTTTAAATAATTTTATTACTTTTTTTCCTTTTTTTCTTCTTTTCTTTTTTTCCCTTATCTCTCCTATTCTTCTTCTTCAAGTGGCCAGCGATGGGCTAGACGAGGGCCAGCGACCTCACCGGACCGTCATTGGCCCTCGTCGGCCAAGCCTCGTTGGGGTTGGGCAAGGCCTGCCTGGTCACCAGTGAGGCTCGGCCTCCCCAGATCACGAGGCTCACCGAACCCCGCCAAGGTTTAGCCTCGCCGGTGGCTAGGCGGGCCTCGCCGAGGTTGGGTGAGGCTTGCCTGGCCACTAGCGAGCTCACCGGACCGGTTGTCGACAACCAGCGGCAATTGACAAAAACCGCGGCGGTGGCAATAGATGAAGAAGAATAAGAGAAAATATAGGCTTAATTCTAGAATTATTCTTGGGAATAAGAATCAACTTTTCTTTTTTAATTCTTGATTCTGTTCCAAATCTACTTTTAGGAACAAAAACTTTATCAAACACGATCCTATTTCAAAACTACTTTCGGGAATAAAAAAATAAAAATTGACACTATTTGGCTTATTACCAAACAGGCCATAAAAGCCATTTTGATTCTTTTAAGCAGCTTCCTGGACATTACGGGTACATGACGGACAATAAAGAACGACTGATGGGTACATGACGGACAATATAGTTAGGTTGCCACTCGAAACAATTTGGACGATTCTGGCCGAATCGTGCCATGATATTTGGTCCAGGTCCATTAATTATCTATTATTTTCTTGGGCAGAGGAGAGTGCTGAGGAAGAAAAGTGCGTTGGGTTCTTCCAAGTGGAACTTACATTTAGGACAATGCCATTATTTTATTGAAATACTTTACATTAAGTATTGTTCATCTAGAATATAGAAATTTTTAAAGATTTCTTTCCGTCTCTGCGTGCGTCACGTTGGGTAGCTGAGTCAAGAGTCAAGACACGACAAGATAAGGAGACCCCCGAAAAGCCGAAAAGCCGAAAAGGTAGGCGGTCAAAAACCGTGAACACCAAGGCAATGCATGTCTTTCGCCATTTAAAGAGGAAGAAAATGGTATGCTTTAACTCGTGGAGAACCTAGAAGTGCCCTTTTCCCAATTTTCCTAGTAATTGCATCGACAGCAACCGCACCTGGAGACCCTTAAAGTGCCTTTTTCCCAATTTTTCAGGCTCCACTACAATTATATCCATCCTGATCACGGTTCATCAGCCTGTGCACGGTTTTGAAAAGCGTCGCTGTAATTTCAAATGAGCAGGAGTAACTTACGAAGCGTAACAGCCCACGTATGAGCAATGTGTGGGATCAAAAGGCCTACGGGGCTTATCAATCCTATCTTAACCCCATCAGGATAGCGGGATGATATCGCTTACACTATTTATAGATTACTTGTGCCGTCATGACTTTAAAATGCACAGTGCTAATTTGAGATTGCGTAAGACTTATCTATTAGCACAACATTTCAGAATTAAATACATATCTAATACTCGAATTAAATGAAAACCGACAAATTTTTAACAATAATTTAGAGATTTTAATGAAGTGGTACCGTGTTTCATGGGCCCACGACTGTTAAGTGCAACTTGAAGGAAAGAGCATCTCAATCTTTTGGATCTTTGTCTCCCTTCTTCCATTGGCCGTTTTCGTTGGTTTGCCAAAACGGAAAATTCTCAGCTCCCCAATTCTCAATTCTTGACGTAGAGTTTTTTTTTTTTTTGGTCGCAAACAGGATTTTGCATTCATTCATTATACTAAACGAGCCTTACAAGTCGACGATGGGTAAAATTCTGAACATAGAATTTCCAAAAGGAAAAGAGGAGGATAATTCACCCAGTTTGCGGAAGATTTTTGGACCGGTGGGAGTTTGCGAGCCAATCTGCTGCTCGGTTTGCTTCGCGGAAACAATGCTCGACCGTTACGGCTACGCCCTTGACTGACTTAATTAAATGAAGCTCTTCTTTGCACTGTTCAATAATTGCTTTGGTGTCCCAGGAGGATTCGGCCCGGCCCATCACAGCATCTACCGAGATTGAACTATCACTTTCAACAAAGCATCCACTGCTTTGGACGACACCTAATCCCACGTGCGTAGCTTCAGTTTGGTTCAAGAACTTCAACCCCTGCAACAGAGCTAGGGCTTCGGCGTGCTGGGGAGAGAGAGCTCGGATCTGCACCGCAAAGCCGTCGGCCACCGTCCCCGAGGAGTCGCGCAGTAGACCAGGAAGCGATCCTGAGAAATCGCTCGGAGACCATGAGGCGTCGACGTTCAGCTTAAGTTTTCCTTGTTCTGTGGCTTCCATCTGGTGAGTAGGTTTCGATTAATGGGTTTCTGCCTTTCCTTGGTCTGCCATCTGCTGAATTTTACTTGTTGCGCTAGTGCCAGATCTACCATAGCTGTCGGTTGTGGGGTCTTACCGCGAAAGATCGCGTCGTTCCGTGCTTTCCAGATGTTCCATAGCACTGCAGCGATCTGTTCTTTTTCAGGTAAGATATCGCTCCTTTCGAGAATTTCCATTAGCCACCTATCAAATCTTGTTATGTTGCTTGGTGTGCTGTTGATCTGGATTCGAGGGTCTGTCCAGATTTTTTTGGTCCATTTGCAAAGAAGGAAGAGATGTTCTGTTGTCTCCATATGTTTGGCGCAGAGTGTACAATAGGGGTGGGGTAGCATTTTCCTTTTGTATAGATTCTCCCTTGTCGGTATGGCCTCTTGACATAGACTCCATAGAAAGGTTCGCAATTTTGGAGGAATATCTAGGCTCCATATCCTTGTCCAGAGGGATCTTGGCGGCTTAAAAGAACAAGTTGCTCTGTTTTGTTCTGTTTTTGTGGCATTTGAATGGTTCAAATTGTACCCACTCTTCACAGTGTATGTTCCTGATTTATTACCGGTCCACACTAAACAGTCTTCTTTTGGAGTCGGGCTAATGGGTGTCGCCAGAATCTCATTCGCTACTTGTTCTTCAAATGAATTTAGAATTAAATTATCCTTCCAGACTCGCAAGTCTTCATTGATGAGTTCGGCCACCATCACTGGTTCATTTTGGTTAAGAGGGCCTCCGAGAACTCCAAACTTTAGCCATTTATCTTCTCTGATGTTGATAGATTTGCCATCCCCTACGGACCATTTAACCTTTGATTCTATGGCTTCTCTCCCCGTTAAAATACTTTGCCATCCCCAAGACGGTCGCTGCCCTTTTCTTGCCTTCCACAAATTGCCGTTTGGAAAATAAATACCTTTCAAGATTCTACTCCACAAAGCTGAGGGTGTTTTGGCTAGTCGCCAAGCTTGCTTGCCGAGCATTGCTCGGTTAAAATTTCTCAAATCTTTGAACCCCAAACCTCCCTCATCTTTTCTGGTTTTCAGTGTTTCCCAATTCTTCCAATGCAAGCCCCTTTTTGAATCACTTTTCTGCCACCAAAAAGAAGCAATTCTCTTTTCTATAGCTTTGCAAATGGATATTGGCAATTTAAAAACTGACATTGCGTAGTGCGGGAGAGCTTGCACAACGCTTTTTATTAGGATTTCCTTTCCAGCTTTTGAAAGTAATTTTTCTTTCCATCCCTCTAACTTCGAGTTTACTCTAGCTAAGATCCAAGCGAACATCTCCTTCTTGGACTGACCCCACTCTGTTGGAATGCCAAGATATTTTCCTGTTTTTTCTATGATTGGGACCCTGAGTTGCTGTGCTAGATTTCTTTTCAGAGATAAAGGACAATTGCTGCTGAAACATACCCCTGATTTGTTTAGATTAACTGCTTGGCCCGATGCAAAACAATACTGGTTTAGAATATTGGCTAGATTTTGGCATTCCACAATAGTCCCGTGCAAGAAAAATATGGCATCATCAGCAAAGAGTAGATGAGATAGTGTAGGGCAGAACCTGTTTAGCTTAATTCCCTGAATGCTTCCATCTTCAAGGGCTTTGTTCATCATCCCAGTCAACACATTTGCCATTATGATAAATAAATATGGGGAGAGCGGGTCGCCTTGTCGAATTCCCCTTGAAGGGGTGAAATATGGTGTAGGCTCCCCATTTATCTTCACACTTAGAGACGCCGTTGACACACATGTCATGATAAGGGATACCCACCTCTCACGAAACCCATTTTCAGCATGCAATCCCTCAAAAGTCCCATTCGATTCTGTCATAGGCTTTCGCATATCCAGGTTTAATATCGCCCGGAACTTCTTCTTCCTTTTTGCTATTCTCAATTGGTGCAAAACTTCCTGGACTATTAAAATATTGTCTTGGATTTGCCTTCCTTGAACAAACGCGCTCTGTTCAGGTTCTATGATCTCTGGAAGCCATACTTTGAGTCTGTTTGCCATAACTTTTGAGATAACTTTGTAGCTAACATTGCACAGACTAATAGGTCTAAATTGGCCTATATTTTCTGGGTTTTTTACTTTTGGAATCAAGGAAATATGCGTTCTATTAAGGAGAGGATCAAAAGAACCTGTTTCGAAGAAGTCATGCACTAACTTGTACAAATCTTGCTGAACGGTCTCCCAAGATTGTTGATAAAAAAGCCCATTTAGCCCATCCGGCCCCGGAGCCTTTAAAGAACCCAGCTGAAAAACCGCCTTTTTCACCTCTTCAAGTGTGACGTTTGCCATCAGATTTTCATTAATTTCTTCCCTTACTGATCTGGAAAACTGGTTTAGTATTGGCTGGTAGTTCCTAGGGCCCACCGAATTGTATAAGTTACGATAGAAAGACCCTATGTGTTGTTTAAGTGCCGCCGGGTCCCTGCACCAACTGTTATCTTCCATTTGCAGCATTGTAATTCTGTTTTTTTGTCTTCTTTGTACCGTGGTGGCATGGAAGAACTTCGTATTTTTATCTCCCCATTGCAGCCAGTTGATGCGTGCTCTCATCCCCCAATATTTTTCCTCTTGTTGCCAAAGTTTCTCTATCTCATCAATAACATGACGTAGAGTTCAAATGAGAGATCTTGTTCAATAACTTTGCTTTCATCAATTGGAATTTTTGGGACGATTCTCTCAAATTCATCCCGTCGCTTTTCATTTACGTTCTCTCTAACATTTGCTCCAACATTATCAAGTTTGAATGTCAGGGTTAATGAATAATGATGACCGGGAGATGATTTTGTGCACGCTTGTCACCAGGCAAAAGTTTTCAACTACTGTCTTCATCCGAAAAAGAAAATTTGAACAAACTTGATCGCCAATTTTCTCTATAATTGCTGGATTCTTATCTTTCCTTATTGGATACCATTTAGTAAATGTTTATCACATTTAAATATGCAAAATAAGAACATTTCCTTTTTAAATATTTATTATAATATTCTATTTTGATTCCATAATAGTGGTATCGGCTTATTTAGGGCGGGTTTGATAACATTTATATTCCGGAGAATAATTTTTTAACATAAATAGTTTTTTTTTAATTTCTATTTCCGGGAACAATTTCTAAGTATAAGAACACGCTTGGTAACTGCATAAAATTTTTACTCCCGAGAAAGAAATTTGTTTGGTAAAATTGTATAATTTTATTATTTCTTTTAGTTTTGTTAATATTTTTATTATATTTTCCTTGTTGTCTTCTTTCTTTTTTCTTTTTTCTTTTCTCTCATTCTTCCTCTTTGTGGCCGGTTGCCGGCGGCCAGCAACTGGCCAGGCGAGGCCCAATGAGCTCGCCGGAGCCTCACTTGATCACCAACAAGGCTCAGCCTCGCCCAGATCTGGAGAGGCCAAGCCTTTCGGTGGCCTGGCGAGCACTGCAAGGCTCAGCCTCACCAAATCTAGGCGAGACTAAGCCTTGCCAGTGGCCTCCGTAGCCAAGTAAGCCTCACTAGGCCACCGGCGAGGCTCGGCCTCACCTGGGCTGGGCGAGCGCAAGGCTAACCTTGTGTCGGCGGATGAGGCCCAGCCTTGCTTGGGCTGGGCAAGCTCAAGCTCACCCAAAGCCGGCCTCGCCTAGCCCAGGCGAGGCCGAGTGTCACCGTGGCACGACATCTCCAAGGGCCAGTGACCCAGCCCTCATCTAGCCGATCACCAGCACCGGCCATGGCCAAGGCCGACGACTGGCCAAAAGAAAAAAGAAGATAAGAAAAGAAAAAAGAGAGAAAAATTGTTTCTTGGGAATAAGAAGCAACTTTTTTCTACTTCTTGTTTTTGTTCCAAATTTGTTTCCGGGAACAAAAGTTTTACCAAACACCTTTCTGTTCTTTTTTTGTTCCCCGGAACAAAAGAACAAAAATTGTTGTTTCGGAGAATAAAAACATTTTTTACAAATAGGGCCTTACTAAGTTGATGATCATCTTACTCAATTGTAAGTTAAATATATTAGAGTCCATATTGAAAGTGATAATGGTCCTGCTTAGATTTCAATGGATGTGCGAACTTTAGTGTCCTATTTTAGAGGTGAGTTATGATGGAGTTGTTGTTTGTAGACTTTGATGGCAGAAGCAGAATGTCTTGTTGAATTGGAGGTTAAAAGGATCATCTGTTCAATATTAATGATTTTCAGGGTTAGTTAGCGGTTTCAAGATTAGATTGATTTTTTTTCTCTATTCATTTTCTGGTTTTTTTTTCCTATTGTGCCGAGCAATTTTTGGGCTTGATTTTTGGCACAAAATTGAGCTTTGATATACTGAGATGAATTTCCACGGCACTTCTCCACTTCTCCGACACATTTCTCTTCTTTTTTCAGTGGGAAATATGGGGAATTAAAGAAATATACACGACGGTCTCCATGGCTCAATCGACCAAATATGAGAAGCGTTGCTTCTTAATTGCAAAATGTGCCCCACAAAGAGTTTGCCTCGATTTAGAAATCTGGCTGACTCAGGCCCACGAAGAACCAATCAAATTTAGTGGTTTCTTTCCAAGCGCACATAAGCGGAGAGTAGAAAGCAAAGGAGGATTCCAATACTAATTTTCTCGGAAAAAAGTTTTTTCTTATTAGAAATGGAAAAAAAAAATACAATTCACATTATGTGAATTGTGTTACTTTTCAATATTTCTATTGATATATATATAACCTGTTGAATAATGATATACCCACGTCATATTGAAATTGCACTTGAAATTGCACGAGCATCGTATGTTTGTAGCACGGGCATAAGAATTAATATCTATTTAGAGCAGAATCTGATATAGCACCATTTGTGCACTCCTCTATGTGTGGGTAACAAGACGTGCTCAAGCCAGAGATAGCTCCACATTATCTATACAACATATTCAAAGAATTGAACCTAGATCTATGTCTACTGGTATACACTTCAAATTTGTACTAGAACGCAAAGACTAGTAGCGAGATAAGGTAATGTCTCCTCCAAGCATCACAGATACTTCATCTTCTTTGGAAGTTGAAGGACCTAATTGCAACGGCAAAGATGAACTCAAAGAGCATGGTTAGGCTCGAAATGGTAGCTGCAACAGGGCGGGAAGAATAAAAATGACCGTAGAAAATTAGTAGTAATTTTCATTTGCAGAATTGACATGTGAACTAGCATTAAATAAAGATGTCAATATGAGCAAGATTGTGTCTCAATGTCAAAAAAAAAAGTTTCCTCCACTTGATCATGAACTCATTGGTTCGTGAGTCCGTGACGGTATAAAACTCATTGATTTTATCTAAGTTTTATGTTGGAAAGCCCAACCTAAAAACTTCAATCAAAAAGTAAAGAGAGACTATATGTATATAAAACTCATATAAATCCCATGGTTAGGTGGTATGGGATATTTCAACACTTTACATGATTGTTGGTGAAGGTCCAAACCTAATTGTAACTTCTTTGCATTCAAACTTACTATTTTTCATAGAAAATCTCATATTTCTTCATAAAGAAAAGCAAGTTCAAGGGCATGGTTCACTTAAGCCCTATTTGATAACCATCTCTGAAACAGTGCTTTATGTTCTTTTGTTCCCGGGAACAAAAAAAGACTAGAAATCCATTTAGTAAAGTTTTGTTCTTAGGAACAAAAATCTGTTTTTTTGTTCCCGGGAATAGATACCATTAGTGGAACTAGGCTTAGAACCAGAGAGAACGAAGTCAGTTTTTCTACAGGTATGCCTTCCCACAACAGGCGAACCTTGATATCCAAGCCCTTCAGGGACAGTCTTTTAGTAGAGAAACCACTTTGCCATTTAATTCAGAGCCTAGAAACACTCGGATAGAACAAGGATGGTGACATTTCTAACTATCCGAGTTACATTTCTCAAAGGATCCTATCAGGCTGAAGAAGAAGAGGGAGTTTAGAAAGCCATGAGAGAATTTCACAAAACACTCACTTTACTTTAGGGACTCTACCCAACACATTACATCATCCTCGCCTTTTATAGGCAATAAGAGGTCACACTCAAACAAGGACTAAGCTAACGAGTCTGGGAATAAACAAAGGCTTCCGAAAATCTCGGTAGGGAATTATTTGCACGGTATGAATAGTGACAATGAATAGTAACTTTCATAGCCTACTGCTACAGTAAAAGTGAACAGTAACTTGTACGGACAACGATCTTATTCAACGGTCTCGTCCATCACGAGCATTGTAGTCATAGTCTGAGTCATCTGAGTTGTGGATTGTTGCCAGAATATGTTCATCATGTTTTTGTTCAAGGGCTTCAAGGTCTTCTGGTGTGAGGATCTGGTTCAGCTGGTGTGTTCTGGATGCAGATGCTTCTTCATGAGCCCAATGGGATGTTTCTTCTTTAGCCCAGTCTATGCCATCATCATTGTCAAAAATGCACAGCTAAGGCCAATTGGATGGCTATGCATAGAAAGATGTGTTCATGTCTTGGGATAAAGACAAAGGTTCTTGACTGTAGGGGTCTTGTGAAAGAGGACCTCCCCATCTAGCATAGGGGTCTTGAGAAGACTATGCAATGTCGCTGGTGTATGCCATTTCATGCTCATGTGATGATGCAGCTTGTCTAAATTCTTCGAGTGCTTCTTTGGCTTTTGATGCTATGTCATAATAATTCCATGCAGTTGGTACATTGTAATTCTATGCATCTGGAGGAATGGTCTTGTTTTCTTGGCATAGGATTCTCTGGAGTTCTCGATACTGGTGCTCACAACAACCAACAGGTCCTGGATAAGATTTGTGAACTCGAGCCTCTGCACTATGTGGAACAGGTCTGTAAAATGAGAAAAACCCATGGTTTTCGGAAAAACAAAATGGTATGGACTTTAAGGTTTGGCTATGTAGTTCTCAATTCTTTTTCTAAGAGCCATTTCCAGTGAGTTGGATGATAAAACCAATTAAGAAAATCTAAAAGGTTTTTGTCATTTTCATTTTCAATCTTATCTCTACCGAGTCCAAATATTCTGGTGAGATTGGCAATGAATCTTCTAGTTGGAATTTCAATAGCTATTAAGTACTTATTAGCTAAATACCATAATAACCATAAGAGTTGATCGGGAAAATCATCTTCTTTCTAATTCAAATGATGTATGAACGGATAATCTGCATTTAATCCAAAAGGATAGAGAATCGAACCTCCATTGAGTCTGAATAAGTTTGCATGGCATTGCCACATGAGTTTATCTAGATTTTCAGTAAGACTATCTTTCTGGATTTGTTCGATGATCTCCGGGGAGTATCGCCAGTTTGGCTAGTCTTTAACCTTCTCAATTTTGTACTTCTCATTGTAATGAGTAATATGAAAAACATGCCTCATGATATACATATTGATTTCTACTAGGGCTTTTGGTCTTGACAAAAAATCAGCAAGCACATTTTTTTTTCCAGCAATGTGTTTGGTTTCAAAATAATATTTTGAAAACCATTCAGCCCATCGAAGCAGTTGAGAATTTGGGATCTACTTCTATTTGAATTTGGTTATCTAAGAGAAAGATGCCATATCCAATTCTACTAGGAAGTAATGGCCAATAAGATGAAACTCAAATTTTTTTATGCCATTTTTCACCACCAAGATTTCTTTGAAAGTGGAATGATAATGCATCTCAGCTTAAGAAAATTTTCCACTTTTGTAAGCACATAAATGTTGCTTACCATCAATTTCTTCGAATAAGATGGCGGCTTTGTATTCATCACTGGCGTCAGTCTTGAGAATTCTCTTCCCTGTTGATGGGATTTGTAACAGAGGAAGGGACTGTATAATCTTCTTAAGTTCAACAACTGCAGTAGTCTGAGATTTTCCCTAAGGTAGGGGATTTTTTTTTCAGCATTGTCTGCAATGGGATTAGCAGCTTTGCAAGATCCGGAACAAAATCTCTGAGATAATTAATTATCCCAAGAAATTGTTGAACTTGTTTTGTTGTGAAGTTTTCTTCAGGAAATTTCAGTAATTCCTGAGCAATATGTGGCCCTGGATAGTATGTTCCTTTGTTAAGGTGCATACCAAGAAATTCAATTTCTGTTTGGGCAATGTTCATCTTTCTTTGAGAAAGCATAATTCCATGATTTTTCACAATTTCAGCGAATTGCTCGAGAAGTTGGTAGTGTGACAGCTCATCGGGACTATAGAGTAGGATATCATCAATATATATTGCTGCACTTGAGAAAATTGGTTAGAAAATTTGACACATTTCCTTTTGGAAAAGAGACGATGCAACCTTTAACTCAAAATGAAGGACTTTCCATTGAAATGGTTGATTTGGGATACAGAACCCTATCTTGGGTCTATCTTCAGGGTGAATGCTCAACTACCAAAATCCAACTTTGAGATCAAATTTGGAATAAATTTGGGCCTTGAATAATCCAGCAAAAAGAGAGTTTCTGAAGGTAGAAGGAATTTATCATTTTGAAGGAAAATGTTAAGGGGCTGGTAATTAATTACCAATCTCATCTTTCCTCGGTTTTGCTCAGCACGCTTGTTAACGTAGAAGGCTTCACATGCCCATTGAGAATGTGAGACCTCAATAAGGCATTGTTGCAGCAGTTCTGAGCATTTCTTTTGAGCCAAAAGTAGATGTTTTGGATTCATTCCCATATGACTTGCCTTGGTTGGATTGATATCCTCATTTTTTTTTAAAGGGAGGCGAACAAAGAATTCTGAATTTTTCCACAAATGATGGAAACACTTCTGAGCGAACTCAAAATGGGATTCCGAACATGATTCTAACAATTTTTGCATGATTGGATCCAATAGACTCATTTGGATGGAAAAAAGTCTCTGAATGTTGACAAATTCAGAAAATTGATCTTTAAACTTAAGACATTTTCCAAGAATGATGCGAAGTTGAGAAATTTGAGTCATAATATCCCAACCAATGATTAAATCTTTGTTGGGAAGACTTGAACCAAAGATCTTTGTGGTTATAGAACACTGTGGAAAAAACCGGACGGTGATCGAAGTGGTTCTGACATTTGTAGAGAATGTGTCTCCTGAAGTAAAATTGAAGTATCGGACACAAGAAGTCCAATATTCTTCAAGAAGAACTTTAGTGTCTAAAATGGAAGAGGCAGCTCCAGTGTCTATAAGAGCAATGACAGTGATTAGCTTAGCAAACTTAGAAGTGAATATTTTCACAGGAAAATGGGGACAATGAGTTTGGCTTGAAAATATATCAGTGCTTTCCTTTGAAGGAGTCAAAGATATGTGGAAGATATCTTCAGGATCTGAATCTGAATTAATTTCACTGGGAGTTTGATAACAAGGAATGATAAAAAGAGTTTGGTCACATGGTTCTTCATCCGTAGAGAATAAAGATTCAATATCATTATTTTGAATAGAAATACCAGTTTCATTCTCTATATGATGTATCAAATGAGTCTGACATTTTTTCGCCTGATGACAGTTTTTGGCAAAATGTCATTTTTGATTGCAGATGAAACATCGTTTTGATTTCTTGTGGCTTGAGTGATCTTTCCTCTTTCATATGTATCTCCATTTCTTCTTTCTTTGGAAGTGCTTAGAGCCATGTCTGGATTTGTTTATCCAGAACTTCTTAAAATATTTCTTCTTTCTGGAAGATTTTCCACAAGAACCATCACAATCTTTCTTGGAGCATTTGATTTTCAAGTTCTAGCAAGAACAAGCCCTGTCAAGTTCTCTGTTGTCGTTGACATAAGATTGGATCATTTTCCTTTTAATACACAATTCTTCAAGGTGCAAATGAATTTCTTGCTGGATTTCCCCCAATGGAACATCCTGAATCCTTCTCTATCTGGACAAAAAGGTTCTTTCTACTGTCTGAGATAATTCCTTGGGGACAGAGGTAAAAAAAACATGCTTCAAATTTGCATCAGCTCCAATTTGATAGAAGGGTTTAAGCATTTCTTGATAGTGTTTATTAAGATGTTTTTTTTTTTTTTGGAGATAGCAGCATTTTCTTTCAAAAAATTCTCTTCTTTTAAGCTCTATAAGATCAATAGGTTTTCCCACAAAGAAATGGTATAGAAGAGTAATGGCATGGCCAAAATTTGGGGAGAGCAAAAAGTGAATTTGATCTTATTCTACTAAGGATTGTCACCAAAGTTTGAGACTACCTGTTAACCTTGTGACAAAGTTGAAAAGAACAGCATACTTGTCTTGGTTAGTAATGGCTTGGGTATTTAGCCAAGTATGAAATTCCTCAAGTCTTTCTGTGCCATTTGTGATAATGTATATCATCAATGGTGAAAAACTATTTTGATGAAGTGGACACACTCTGGGAATTATCATTTGGCTGAACAACCTCTGGTTCAAAAGGATTCGATTTCATATCATGGTCTAGAGGGTCGGCCATGAAAATTGATGAGGTTACTGGTACTATAGGAAAGGAATCAATAGCAGGGATTGAAAAGGATGATGAGGATAAGAGATATACCGAGTCAGATTTAGTATCAAAAATATTTGGAAAAGCCGATTCTGTTGGAAACGGAATTTGATCTGTTGGAATAATATGATCAATTTGGGGTGGAGGTTGTGGAATAATAGAATCAGGATCAGGCTATGGTTCTTGGGGTTCCTGATTACCCAAATCTCTTAAAAAGGATTCCAACGGATTTGACAACATCATTTGATCAAGCTCTCTTATGGTAAGAGATGATTTTTCGGGCATTTTTTCTTTTGCCTTTTATTTCCTTATGCTGTCAAGTTCTCTTAGGCGATTCCTCATCTCAGCCACATCTGTCCTATCCTGCCTAACAGGTGTATCAGTGATAGCAGCAAAGATAGACATCTGAGATGGTGGAGGAGGGAGAGGATCTGCTCGCAAGGTAGTTAGGAATGGATTGAGCCTTCCTTCCTCAAGGATCTGGATTTGCCTTTTAAGCTTTTCTATTTCTGCTTTAGGACTTTCAAGATGATGATAGCCTAAATGTTGTCCAGATTCTAAGGCATGAAGCCTCTTCTGGAAATCTGAAAGCATCTTCTTAGTGGTTTCGTCATATCTTCGCAAATCTTGTTGCACATTTCCAATCTTGGAATCAATTGCTTTGAAAGCATTGTTGTGTGCAAGGAGAGTCTCCGATTGCCAATTTAAGACAGCTTCAGCAACAAGAGTTCTTTTTTGTCTTCCATGCTCATCCACATCAGTTGGGGCAGGTATCTTAGGAACATGCCTATATCTGCCTTGTGGATCGATAAACTCTTCTAAAGCAGGAAAATAGAATTTAAAACTTTCCCGAACAAAAGGAGGAAAGTCTGTTTCTTGGAACATAGCAATGGAAGAACTGGGTAGTGTTTCTAATGGAACTTCGAGTGGGTATGAATGTTTCTTGGCCCATTTTACAATTGGTTTATAAAACGGGGAGATGGCTGGTTTTTTCTGAGGAGGAAATGGAGGAGGTGATTGTGGTGGATCTAGAGATTTTGAAGAGGAAGCAATGAACTCCGGTGGTTGTGTCGGTGCATATGAAACCATGAATTGAAATTTATCACATTCACCAATAGTATCTACGGAAGGATCTCCATTCAGGTGTCTTTGATACACCGGGTTTTTTGGCCTTTTTCTTCGAGGCAGAGATTTTGCAAATGAATCTACCTCATCAGGAGAATGGGTATAGTAAGAACATTGGCAAAAAGGATCCCAAAAACAATGACCATACTGGTCTTTATAGTAATGGACAGGATATCCATCACTGTTAAAGTGTCGAACAAGCTTTTTGGATCTAGCTAAGAAATAGACTCAGGAACACATGGTTCAATCATAAAGAGAGTTTGGAAGATAGAAGGGCTTTCTTCATTTTCCTTGCCAAATTTGATGGAAACAGTTCCATCCCTTTTTCTAATGAACTCAGAATCTGATGACTAGAAAGGCTTGTTGCTTTGGTGAAGCTTTTCATAGTTGGTAATCCATGTCTCTAGAAGGAGAGTAGCCAACTTTTCTTTTGGGATCTGTCTAGGGACATGAATGCATGATACTTGATCATTTTGCATGGAAATGAACAAGGCATCTTCATTTCCATTGTGGAAATTTAAATCAAGCGCATGGTTCTGCACTCTGTAAACCATATGGTAGTGCAAAGTTGCTGCGACTGAGTCAGCAGTCTAAGGTGCTCCAGTGAGCTAGATCTGGACTTTCAGAAAGGAAAGTAATTGTGGATCCAAAAGGGCAATGTTGAAATTTGGATACAGTGTCATGAAGACTGTTCCAGTATTTAAAGTAGTCTAAATAGTACCTATGCAAGCATGCTGGTACTCTAAAATCCTGATGTCTAACAAAGCAATTCTTGCCATAACTGGCAAACCTTTTCGGTCATGAAAAGTAAGAGTAAGACGAACAGCTCCATAATGAACATGAGTGTACCCTTGTTGGCTCCACTGCCTAGGAAATTCTGGAGGAATCTAAAGAGTAACAAAGTACTCCTTTTCAGTAGCAAGATAGGGTGATGGTCGAACTTGGAGGATTGAACATATTCCTTTACCTCCTTTGGGGTCTGGCGAATGAATTGGCGAATAGAGCGGATGAGTGAAAATGATGAAGTGGGTTTAGCAAAAGCCGAGTAGGGGTTCATCAAAGGAAGTTGGGTTTCAGAGATATTAGTTTCATCACTAAGAGAGACTTCATAGAGATAGTCTATCTTAGAAGCATTCAAAATATGGAAATCTGAAGGGGTCGAGGATGATGGGGTTGTAACAAGAAAAACATGCGCTTCGAGAATTTCTGGTTCAGTAGACATGGTGTAAAGAAATCTTCTCAGCACTGGATTCATCTACTAAGCGCATAGAACGAATATCATTAGAAACAATACCGTGGCTCTAATACCATTAGTAGACCTAAGCTTAGAACCAAGGAGAACGAAGTCAGTTTTTTTGCAAGCATGCCTTCCCACAGTAGGCGAACCTTGATGTTCAAGCCCTTCAGGGACAGCCTTTTAGCAGAGAAACCACTTTGCCCTTTAATTCAGAGCCTAGAAACACTCAGATAGAACCAAGATGATAACATTTCTAAAATCAATTTCTATTTTTTTCTTTTCTTCTCTTTTCTTCTCTTTTCTCTTCTTCTCTTCCCCTTTCTTCTTCTTCCTTTTGGCCGGTTGCCGACCTCAGCTATGGTTGTTGATTGGCCAAACAAGGGCTGGCGACCTCGCTGGAGTATCATCGACCCCCAACAACACCGAGCCACGGCGAGGCTCGTCAACCTAAGCCTCACCAGGTTAGGGTAAAGCCAATCTCGTGCCGCCTAGGTGAGGTTGAGCCTCGTTGGTGGCCAGGCAAGCCTTCGGTGAGCTTGCGAACCTCGCCCAACCGATTATGGCCAGCGACTGGCTACAAAGAAGGAGGAAAAAGAAGAGAAAAATAAAAATAAAAAAGAAACAGAGAAAAGTAAGAAAATTTTAATAAAATTATTTAAAAAATTAGAAAAAAAAAACTAAGAAACCACCAAACACATTTCTTTCTCGAGAATAGAAATTTTAGATAGTTACCAAGCTTATTCTTTTGCTTAGAAATTGTTCCCGAGAATGAAATCGTTGTTAAATGCGCCCTTAATATAAATGTATGTATTCTCTAGAGTATAGGATCTATTGGTGAGAGGTATCAATGACATTCTTCATGTTATAAAAATTAAAACAAGAAAATAGATATAACATTTGCCTATTCCTTTTAGCCTTTTTTTTTCTTTTTTTGTTTTTATGATCTTAACATTGGAAGGAACAAACAATTAATACATTGTCTAGCTAAATACACATACTAGACCTCATGGATCTTGTTCATGTACAATATGATTGATCAGGTCTAATCATAAATCATAGAAAAGATTCTTTCAAACAAACCAATATATCCTCTATATAGGGCTTTTACAAGGTGGTTGGAACAAAAACATATTTGGCAAATTGAGATGTTAATTCCTCCTTAAATGGACAGTGTGATAATCTCTTGAATGATAACTATGAAAAGTGGTCATGCTTTTTGTGGTGTGAGGGGTAAATCCTACTTGATCCGATGATATTTCAAAGTGTGAAGGGTAAATCCTACTTAATTCGATGATATTTCAAACCGTTTCTTAATTATAGATTTCTTGATAAAGTCTCGAGAGCACTTGTTAATTAAGACTCGTATAACAAAATTGAAAAATAAGTGTCGAAAAATTAAGTATTGAATATTAAATGTTGAAGTCGTTAAGAATTGAAAATGATACAAGAGGCTGTTTGATCAAAGATGAAAACAAATGATAAATTTTCGTGTGTAAAGAGACTTGACAAGGAAAATTGTAAAAGTAAAAAGGATTTAATTAAAAAATTAAAAAAGCATAGGCTTAATTAGAGCAAACCTAAAATACGGAAGGAAAGTTGAATTTTCCCCTTTTCTTTTACAAAATTTCATCTTTTATCATCATTGATTGAATGGGTAGTTGAAGTTTGAAAATTTGGAAAACATCCAAATCAATGGTAATAAATAAAGGGGAAAATTCCAAATAAGAACCCAAAGTTGATCAATTTTCTCAAAAAATGATTGGAAATGAATTTTGTGTTAGATAAAGACCTAAAATGGACTCATTGTCTCAAATAAAGATATAAAGTAGTTGAATAAATTCCAAATAAGAATCGAGCTTGCTAATCAGCCAAATATTTGCCGGCTATCAAGCATGTGACATTTCCGACGATCAGAGTTTGGGTAATTTTGTCCAAAAAAAATATAGGGAAAATTAACAAATCCTAAAATAGAAACAAAAAAACACCATATGTTTTTTACGATCTCCCCATTCCTTGTACTCATCCTTTGCAAAGTCAAAGACCGAAGTTCTCCTCATTTCTTGTACCCATCCTCCGCAAAGTCGAAGATCCAAATTCTCTACTGGTTGAGGCACGAATTGAAAAACAAGAAAAAAAAAACTAGATGCTTCTTTCTTTATTTGCGGAGACCCAAATTCTCCACCGATCAAGCAAGGTGAGGAGCGACGAGAATCGAGTCGCGATGATGACTGTGCAATGATTTGGTTGTGGAGCAGTGGGGGAGAAGAAAGAAGAAAATGTAAACATCTAAATGAATAACATAAACTTAATTAATTTAAAAATTTTCCTTTTTTTTTTAATCACAAATTTCTGACAAAATTGCTCTTATTTTAATCGCTGGAAAATGTCTGCCAGCGAACTAAGGTCTTCAATAGAGATTAATTTGATCACTTTGGGTCCTTATTTGAAACAATAGATTTATTTCGGGTTCTTATTTGACACAAAATTCACTTTAAGTCCTTATTTGAGAAAATATATTCACTTCAAGTCATTATTTGAAATTTTTTCTAAATAAAGGTCTCCAGACAAGAATATATAGACTGTGTTTGAAATTTTTACTTTTCATAATAAACATAAAAACAGATTGTTGCCCTTTTATGTTATCCAAGCTACACTTTCTACAATCTTGGTCTTCATGCAATCAAGGTGCTTCTGGTGCGCGAGAATGCTTTTCAGATATATCAGCTACGTTAATGCAAACACCACAAATTTCAAAAAGAACGAATTTCTTGATCCACAAGTAAAAGAAAGTAGCTAATATTGCCTTCTCGACACACCACAAATAACTAATTTAGCGGACGAGCATCGGTCACGTCTTGAACGTACCTAGATATTCTTTTTTCTTGGAAAAAATTAATCAAGGCTATCAAAGATAATTAAGAGATTGTCCGCATGCTCTACAAAAGGGAGAGACGGAGAATCTCATTAATTATTTCTGATAACAGTTATTTTTTTTCTTCTGACCTATAAGTAAGAGAAATGCCAAACACCAAGGAGAAGAAATCGCACAATTTGCGAAATGATTTCCACCTTCTTCCCATTCTAGAATAAACTTCTATGTAATTGTTAAGCTCTGAAATAAAAGTACAGCGAATTAAGATACGTTCTCCTGATCTCTCTTTCATTTTCCTTAAAAACAAATCAGCTAAACAAAAAGGAAAATCTGTGTGGCTTCTTGGAAGATGTTAAAAAGTTTGAAGGGTAGGTAAGTACGTCGAAGACAAGCAAGGCCAACTTCACGGGAGTGACTCTAGGGTTTGCCTGCTAATACGACATTGACGATTCTGTGCAGGTTTTGTCATGATATCTGGTACAAGCCCGAGGGTATCTATTTCTCGCTTTGGCAAGCTAGAGTAGAACTGGACCTAAGCATGTCCTTAAACTGCTTCTGTTCTCGGAGTCAATTCCAACAGTAAAATAGAGTAATAATAACCATGGGGATCCGAACCACCTTTAATTCGGATTTTCCGGCCTTGATTCCCGTGAAGCCATTCTCCTAGTGTATTAGGCTTGGTTCAGAAAAATGATAAGCTTCTATGTAATTGTTAAGCTCTGAAATAAAAGTACAGCGAATTAAGATACGTTCTCCTGATCTCTCTTTCATTTTCCTTAAAAACAAATCAGCTAAACAAAAAGGAAAATCTGTGTGGCTTCTTGGAAGATGTTACAAAGTTTGAAGGGTAGGTAAGTACGTCGAAGACAAGCAAGGCCAACTTCACGGGAGTGACTCTAGGGTTTGCCTGCTAATACGACATTGACGATTCTGTGCAGGTCTTGTCATGATATCTGGTACAAGCCCGAGGGTATCTATTTCTCGCTTTGGCAAGCTAGAGTAGAACTGGACCTAAGCATGTCCTTAAACTGCTTCTGTTCTCGGAGTCAATTCCAACAGTAAAATAGAGTAATAATAACCATGGGGATCCGAACCACCTTTAATTCGGATTTTCCGGCCTTGATTCCCGTGAAGCCATTCTCCTAGTGTATTAGGCTTGGTTCAGAAAAATGATAAGCTTCTATGTAATTGTTAAGCTCTGAAATAAAAGTACAGCGAATTAAGACGTTCTCCTGATCTCTCTTTCATTTTCCTTAAAAACAAATCAGCTAAACAAAAAGGAAAATCTGTGTGGCTTCTTGGAAGATGTTAAAAAGTTTGAAGGGTAGGTAAGTACGTCGAAGACAAGCAAGGCCAACTTCACGGGAGTGACTCTAGGGTTTGCCTGCTAACACGACATTGACGATTCTGTGCAGATCTTGTCGTGATATCTGGTACAAGCCCGAGGGTATCTATTTCTCGCTTTGGCAAGCTAGAGTAGAACGCCGAAGGAGAAAAGTGCCATGGAATCGTACCTCTGCGGCGTCATTTCATTGGATTGAGTACGTCAAGAATGATTTAAATGGTTCTTTCCGTCTCTGCGTGCATCACTTGTGCTAGTAGAGTCAAGACCAGAGACCCTCGCGAAGCCAAAACGGTAGGCGGTCAAAACCCGGGAGCTTCAGCTCTGGCAGCCACTCCGGCAGGATCATATCTGCCCCCAGGCAGTCACGGCTCATCCCTGCATACACGATTTTTAAAATACGCTCTGCCTGTTTGAAATTATGCCTGAATGGCTTACGAAGCGTGATGGCCCGCATATGAGCAATGCAGGAAATCAACGATATCATACGCCCATCGTCCCCAACCCTACTCTAATACTAGTGAAGGCAAACCCACCTGAATACCAGTATGACATTGCTTGCTCTATTCGTTTTTTAATTTCAATGGATGTATGAACTATAGTGTCCCATTTTATTAGGGAATTATGATGAATTGACTTTATGCTAATGTGACTTCAGATTTATAGTTCTAGTTTAAGATCATGCGAAACTTATCCAATTAGCACCACGACTTGAGATCAAGGACATATTCGACACTCGATATAATAAAATCTAACAAAAATAACAATAATTTTGAGATTTGACCGTAAAAGAAAAGGAATTCGATGAAGCAATACTCTTATGTTTCATGGACAATTGATAATTATGTTCAACTAGAAGAAAAGAGAATCTCGATCTTTTCGATTTTTGTCTCCCAATTCTATTTGGCTGTTTTCATTGGTTTGCCAATTCTGAAAAATCTCAGCTCTGCAGTTCTCTATTCTCGACGTAGGGTTCAAAAAGAAGAGACGGCTCTTGCTAAAAAATTTTGCTTTAATCATTTGCTAAAACTTTTGGAACGGCTTTGTCTCATTTATGCATTTCCGTTGCCTTTTATCGGGAAAATTATCCAAAATGTATAATAAGTTTTTTTTTTTTGGTCAGAAAAGGATAATATTATTACTACCGAAAAGTAGAAGAAGCGTTTTGCATAATATCAAAGGACAACATTTCACGCAAAAACAAAGGAGGATTGAGAAGCCAATCCGAAGGGAGTGAATCAGCATGATGGGCCTTTGCGGCCCTGTCCACTACCTTGTTCATTTCCCTCTTGCAATGGTCGATCCTAAGATTAGGGCAACGCTAGAGCAACACCGTGCAGTCTTCGATCAAAGATCTAATCTCCCAAGGCGGCAGTGCAGGATTACGAATCGCCTCAACAAGAGCTAAGCAATCGGTTTCCAAGATCATCCGATCTGAGTTTTTCCCCGTCTGCAGCTAGAAGTGGATTGTGTGGTTTAACGCCATTGCCTCTGCTTGCAGGGCAGAGGAGACGACCACCGATCGAGCAAAGCCATCAATTAAAATGCCTGATGAGCTTCGGCAAACGCAGGTGATCGATGCTTCTCCGCTATGAGGCTGGTAAGTTGCATCAATATGTAGTTTTGTCTCTCCTTCATCTGGCGGACGCCATAACAGGTTTTGATATGGTTGCTGCACTCTTTGTCTCTGTTTCTGCCGAGATGGGCTCTGGTTTGCTATAGCGCTAGCTATGGCTGTTTGCACTATTCGATCCGGTTGGGGTTGCTTCTGGCGAAAGATGAAGTTATTGCGGGCCTTCCAAATGTGCCGGAGGATGGATGCGATCGTTTCCAAGTCAGGTGAGTCACCTCTGTGTTCTGTTAATTTGACCAGCCATGCTTCTATCCGATATACTCCATGTATAATAAGTTTAGACCTCATTTATGCATTTCCGTTGCCTTTTATTGGGAAAATTATCCAAAAAGTATAATAAGTTTAGACCTCCAACAATATCATGTTTGAACGTCCAGGTTAATATATAATGATGAATGAGAGACGGTTTTGGGCATGCTGATCACCATGCAAAAGTTTCCAACTATTATCTTCATCCCCAAAAAAAGGGAAATTGGAAATATAAAAAAAAAGATAGTCCTGAGTCAGTCTTTCGAAGTATTCACAATTAATGATGAAGTTTTTTGGGTGAGGGCAATTAATGAATGAAGTTCTTTTTTTTGGTAAAAACAATTAATGAATGAAGTTGATCGCTAATATTTACTGGATTTTTCATTTGCCAATATAATGATGCTTGCTACTTACTATTCTAACACTTCCTTGGTGTATATTTATAATGTTTAATATGATATTAGGAAAATTTCCTTATTGAAAATTCATTATGTTCTAATATTTCCTTATGATTCCACAGGAGTGACGTTTGCTACTTACTTCGTTAATGATCTTCTTACTTAATCGTGAAGCTGACCCTTTACAGTCTTTGTAGATTTTAAGCAAATTCAAGGAACATGGAGGCTTAAGGTTAAATAAGTTTGAGCGTGCATCGGAAGCGATAATATTCGAGTTTTAATTTCAATGGACGTATGAACTATAATACTGTCTTATTTTAGTGGGGGAATTATGTTGGAGTTGATGGTAATAGCGTAATGCCTTGTACTTTTGGAGTTTAATTAGTGCTTTTGAGTTAAAATTGATCTTTTTCCCTCTCTTTTACATTGCTTTTTCGTTTTTTCCTTGTGCTGAGCAAGTACTGGGCTCCATTTCTGGCACAAAATTGGGCTTTGACATATTGAGATGAATTTCCTCAACACTTCTCCATTTCTGCGCCATAGTCTCCATGATTCTATTGACCCAAATATAAGAAGCATTACTTCTTAATTGGACTGATTCAGGCCCACGGAGAACCAATCAAATTTAGTGGTTTCTTTCCAAGCACCCATAAATTGGAGAGAAGAAAGCAAAGAAGGATCCACAGACGTGATCAGCCCACCCCAAAATTATCATTCTTAGGAGAAATTTCTATAATTTATAATGTGAATTGTGTTATTCACTATTTCTACCGAAAATTATTAACTTTCTGAATAATGATATTGTCCGCGTTGTATAAAAACTGCACAAGCATCGCACGTACTTTCATCTGCTTTAGAAGATGAAGGACCCGATTGCACCAGCGAAGATGAGTGCAAAGCGTGCAGTGAATCACTGGTAGCCGCGAAAGCCCTGAGAAAATCGTACTTCAAACTGAAGTAGTTTCTCGACGAGGCCTTAAATGTTTTTGCATTTCTATTAGATGCTCCTGATTTTTTGAGCAGATATTACATGCACCCAATTGTAAGGAGCTCGACTTGTTTATACCTAACCTAAAAATTACTTCTTAGAAATAGTCATTGAAACTACGATAAGTGGACGCAAATTATGATGTGGTTTTTGTTAATCGTGCTTGAACATATATGGACAGGTCTCGAGAACTTTCGAGTTACCAAAAATTGCAGCTCGACCTCATCATCTCGCCGCCGGAGATGAGGAATACCATTACAGTTCCAACGGTGGGGGCAGGTTTAGTCGAAGTTCAGCTGCTGTTGTGGCGGACATTCAATGAAGATATATCTGTAAGAATTATTTTTGCTGTCTATGATGCTTCCGTACCAGCATGTGAATTGGTAATTGCACGGACATGAGGACTAGCATCGATTTAAACCGGTACTTTTACATAGCAATTTTTACAAACCCTGGCGCCCGGCGGCAACAAATTCCACTCAAGCCAAATGTAGCTGTATAATATCTATACAGTATAATTGTAGTTATTCAAAGAAATTCACTCGGCTATAATGTCTATAATATACACTTCAAACTAGGAATAGAACACACAACAACAAAACTAGGGTAATGTCTCCTCCAAGTAATGACCGGTACTTTCATCTTCTTTGGAAGTTGAAGGACCTGATTGCAAAGGCGAAGATGAATGCGAAGAGGAAGGTGAACCCGAGAACCGCGCCCACAACAGCCCCAAGAAAATCGTGCTCGTAGCCAAAGTAGTCCTTCAAGAAGTCCTTCACTGATTGGTCGTTGTCATCGAGCAGTTCTGTTATGTCCCCGAATTGCGTTACCACCAGCCCATATAGCGTCCAAGCAACTGGGCATGCCCAGTAGTACCATATCCACCAACCAGGAATTCTCTGTTATTAGACAAGAACCGTTCAGTACTAGTCTCCAAACGATTCTGTTTCTTGGAGCAACAGCAGAGCATTTCATTATAATTTTGGACAAGGACGCTAGCGGAGATCCTAATGACTAGGTACTCTGCTTTATTCATTCAAAATATCTGTAAGGAATTTTGTTTGCATTTGGCTCTGATTAATAACTTGTGACAAAATTGTCACTCCCAAAGAAAATTTTCTGCTGGAAACGTCAAAATCTGCTACTAAATGATGCAAGTGTCTCTTGAAATAAAATTTTCCAGGGGCATTCCCAAAAAGAATGGTGGAATTTTCCAGTGACTTACAGATCTGGGGATTACGAATCCGGCGAAGAGGTTCCAAATTCCATAAAATGCAGCAGAGACGATGGCGGAAACATGGTGGTTCGGTGTCAGAGCCACGACCATCATGCCGTAGAAAGTGAAGTAGAGAAGCGTGAAGTACATGAAGAAAATGTACCAAAAGATCTTTGCGACCGACCACTCGAATCCCATCATAGCATACGTTATGACACCATATACCGCAGCTTGTGCTAGGATGTATGGAAGCTCGATGAGAACCTGAAGGTGGACATAGAGTTTAGTCAATCAGATTAATTTTGATTTATATTGCCTAGAGTGAGTTCCTTCGTTGCTCTATGTGTCCGGTTTAGGTGCTATCAAACCTGTGATAGTGCGCATGGCATGGCGGAATACATTCCTGCAGCCCTCTCTCTATAGAAGACTGTCCTCTCAACCGAAACCACAGGCTGGACTGCACCCGAGTTCTGAATCCCCAGGAAGAGAACTGCAGCATACATGGATCCCATTGCATTGAACAGATCTTGTTGTCCCCTCCTGCAAATGCAATCAAAAGTGTTGAAATTGTTTTTAGGTACGAGAATCAAGAATAGGCACGGGTGTGGAACTTAAGTTTTACAGTAACTTGCAACTTACGGTCTGGAGCCGAGGTCCCAGAACATCGATCCAAACATCAAACCTATGAAGGCGGTGAAAAGAAACCGAACAGCCGTGTACGGCGGGTTGCGCCAGTAGGACCAATTTTGCTTCCATAAGCAAGCCATGACTTGGGTAAAGAAGGGCTGTGAATACTTGGTAGGGAAATACAGGTCTTTCGAACCAGGAGCAGGTCCGCTTAGTTCTTTGATCAATGCCTTGTTCCTCCTGAGACATATGCCGTCAAGTTGGTCAAACTAATACGTGCTATTCTTATGGAGTTTTTTCGCCGGAGGAAGTATAACAGCACAATGAAATGGATGCATTTTGTGTAGCAGCTTTTAAAATGAACTCACTTGTGTAAATCTGATTTACTGTAGAGATCAGCAAAGTCAACCCCCAAAGCTAGTTCTTGTGCTGGGCCGGTGACTTCCAGCATCCAGGTTGCTGGATTGTAACCATCTTTGATCGGACTCACTCCTTCAATACCCTTTTGATGAGAATAAAGGTATTATACTTTAGCAACCGGGTAAGTGGAACGGAAGGAAACAAGGCAATTCAAAGACTCCTATGGTTCTGTACCTCGAAGTACTTTATGAGGTGGCAAGAATGTCGCCCCAGTGGACCGACATAAATCTCCTGTCCTCCTCGCTTCATCAGGAATAGCTGCGCGATATTTCAGGTGATGGTTTAGTTTACTGTTCCAAAATAAAGCTTCCAGAAAGAGTGGTTAACTTTTTATTTTAGTAGCAATGCTCACTTCATCAAAAGCTTCGAATATGTCGATGCTTGGCTGATGAATCGTGCACACAACAGTCCTCCCAGTGTCCACCGTGTTCCTGACTGTTCTCATAACAATGGCAGCAGCTCTTGCATCCAATCCCGATGTAGGCTCGTCCATGAATATTATGGAGGGGTTTGCCACTAATTCAACCGCGATGGTTAACCTCTTCCGTTGTTCAGTTGAGAGACCACTGACTCCAGGCAATCCCACTAATGCTTGTCTCAGGGGATTGAGTTCCACCAGCTCCATTACTTCCTCAATGAACATCTACAACAAGTTTACAAGTAAAGATTCGTCAACCCATTATTCGCATTTGACTGTTACGAAAATCCACTGATAGAGCAAACTACGACAATTAGTAATGCAGCATCATTTATGGACTGGATATTTTCAGTAATTAAAGTTCAGCAGATACATCTTCCTTCCAAAATGATCAACATATGGGAAGTGATTGTCAAGGATCATGAGTAAGAATCAATCTTTGAACTATATATATTTCTGACGTAAAAGTGAACCTTTCTGGTTTGCTCGTCGACTTCAGGAGGTAAACGCAGCCATGCTGAGTAGAGCAAAGACTCATAGACAGTAACATGAGGAGAATGAATGTCGTTTTGCTCGCAGTATCCCGAAATTCGAGCAAATGTTTCTTGCTTCTTCGGGTACCCAGAAATCATTATTGTCCCCTCAATGTAACCTCCGGTTTTTCTGCCGGCCAACACATCCATCAATGTGGTTTTACCCGCCCCACTGACGCCCATCAAAGCGGTAAGAACACCAGGCCTAAAGGCACCACTCACACTCTTTAGAAGCACCAATTTGTCCTCTACGACACCTTGGTTCTTCATTTCCTGCACATTTAAGCGCAAGACAGCTACGATCAGATTTCTAAGACGTGCGAAACTAAAACAGGACATTTGGTTTTCATCAGCTTATACCGGTGGCATGTCAACGGAGTACGTAATATCGTCAAAAGTAATGGAATGTGGCTCGTACGGTAGAACCATTCCTCTTTTCCCGTTAATGTCAAAAGCGGTTTGTGGACGTCTAGATGAGGACCTGGAAGAATTCTTGCTTCCTCTCCTAATATCTCCATCTGCAATTTAGAAATTTGAAACTTATCATTAGATTGGAGGGCTCATATATATAATCAACTGAATCCCAAATGTCAATCTTAAGCTAATAAATTCTACTTTTTCTTCCCTTACTGAAAGCATTAAGCATCGCTAGCTAGAAAGTCAAAAAACAACATTCTAACCTAAACGCGATCTGTTACTGGAGCGGTTCCCATGGGCTGATAATTGGACGGATCCCCCAGCTCCAATAGATTCAGTTTCTGAATCATCCGATTTAACTGTCTGGGGCTTGCCAAACGCTGCAACAGAATGGCCGAAGAATAAGATTAGCATACACCAATATGAACTGCTAGTATCACCAGAGAAAAGAGTACATGTATCGGGTTAAAAGTTCCTCACGATTAAGGTAGGTGAGAGCCAAATTGAATATAACATTGAACAACAAGATGAATCCGAGCAATGCTCCTGTTCCTATCCAGTACCAGTATGCGTGTGGAAAGAAACCACGAGCCTTCAAGACTTGGATTCCTAGTGGCTCTGCTGTATTTGCTGGAATCTGCAACATACATAGACATTAACATAAGCTATTAGGGGACAAAGGAAAAGGTACATGAACATAAGAGCCGATCCAACACTTACCTGTTGCCAACTATTCCCAAAGAACTCATTAACGACAACTGCATTCTGCCCGTACATCAGAGGTGATGCCCAATAACCCCATATCCACCATTTCTTCACATTCTCTGCAATTAAATTCGTGGGAGATACATGAAGTTCAAGACTTAGAATTAGGATACAGAAGGTTAGCACTGCTAAATCCGTATAACTACCTCTTGAGAGAACAACTCCACTCAATGCAAAGAGAAGGAGCAGCGAGAAAGAACCAAACGTATTTGCAATGATCATATTTCTCCCCACTGCTCCAATTATTCGGAATAATGAAGAAGCCATCTGGTTAATCAGTACCAGCACAAGGTACTGCCTGAAGAACCTGCGCCACATTCACAATTCGCCAATCATTACAACAAAAATGAGAACTACTTGCTGATAAAATGCCCAAATTTGTACTTAACCAATAGAGCATTCCAGAAAATAATTTTACCTTATAATATTCTTGTCATATCCAATACCATAGTAGGTGACAAGAACCCACACAGCAACTTCCACAAATGAGATTGGGATCTGTAAAACCCACGCAGGAAGACCATATGCCCACGCGGGAAAAAATAAAAGGTCCCTTTGCTTGTAAAGGACAGGTAGCCTGGCGATTGTCATGGAGATCTCTGGAATTCCATTGAACAAGATCATGACCACACTGAAGAACAAAGCGCCTGTATAGATTCCTCCATCGGTTACAGAGCTTTTGTGCATCTCAGTCTTGAGGAAGAGGGTCATGGTTATCAATGCCATGATTGTGAGCTATTGACAGCAAGAAAGAACGAGTCAGAAACTCAAAAAAGCATATAATAGAGCTCTTATTGCCGAAACAGAGAGAAATTTTGTCTCACCTGAACAAGCTTGAAGATAAAGACAAATGAGTTTCTCTTCATAAGCAAGAGTTCTCTCGAGATGCAAGCATCCAGGAGGCTCTTCTTTCCGAGACCGTACTTGTTGGTCGTCAAAGCGGCAGGATGGTTCTTGGTCTTGTCAAATGGAACGGAAAGTTCGTCCCCAAGCTTTCTTCCCACATGAAACGACTGGAATGCCTCAGCAAATTCCTTGACAGTGATGAAATGATAAGGCTCATCTTTACGAGCCCAATATTGTTGCTGATCTTTCCTTGATGTGACCTGTCAATGTTTGTACATTAGTCATCTCGCTCTAGGCAGAATTGAAGAAACGATAAAAGAGTAAAAGGAACTTGTTTCCCAACATACTTCTTGTAAGAAATCTGCTACACCTTTCCTTTCGGGACACTTGAAGCCACTGGACTCGAAAAAGTCCAGGACAAATTCACGTGGACCCTGATATACTATCTGGCTGTCTGAAAGGAGTATGATATCATCAAAGAGGTTGTAAGTCTCTGGAGCTGGCTGGAGGAGAGAGACGAGAGCAGTTCCATCCAAAATGTGAACATATTGTCTGATTGAGTTCACAATTTGGTATGTCGTCGAGGTGTCTAGACCTGTAGATATCTCGTCCATGAACAGAGCCTTTGCTGGTCCAACTAGCATTTCGCCTATGAGAACATATCGAAACATATTTGGTGAATTAAAGTCCGTCCAGAACCAGAAGGTAATATATTGTCTTTTGGCAAGTCCATATTGGCCATCTACCTGTAGTTACTCGCTTCCTTTGACCTCCAGAAATGCCCCTAACCATTTCATTTCCGACCATGGTATCTGCGCACACATCCAATCCTAAAACCTGCAAAAGGTTTATTTAAATTTTTCTTACCCATTACCAAGCACAGGAACTGTACATGCACAATCCTTGCTCTTCACAGTATGTGTACCTTGAGAATGTAATCCGTGACCACATCGGCCTGCTGTCCTTCTGTCGCCACTGCCTATGCATTTTAAGGAAGTAGAATAATTTTAGACATTACTGGCTAACTCGTTGCAGATTATTCAATTTTTCCTTGATTCTGTTTAATTAACCAATCCTATCCTTTCTTCGACAAGGTCACTTCAATGCTTCATATATGCTGCAGTTTTTCACTCTTACCTTCATGTAGATATCAATATCAGGATCGGGTACTATATTTGCTGCTTTCTCTCTTCTTGACAACTCTGCCAACATATCTGAGGTTGCACAAAGAGGCAAGGAAAAGAAGGATCAATCTTTGGATGAACTTTAGATCCGGTAACTCGTCTCGATGATTCAAGAGTAGGAGGAGGGAAAAAAGAATTCAATCGGACCTACCATATCGGGTTCCAACTCCCTGGCACCGTGCCGAGAAGGCCAATGTTTCTCTAACCGTCATCTCTCCAATGTGGACATCGTGTTGACTAATGTACGCTGCACTTCTCTGGGGCACAAACTCATTGAAGCCATGGCCATTGTAAGTCACCTTCCCTGAAGTCTGGGCAAGCAAGAATTTCGTTCACTCAGTGAGAAATAGAATAGGGGCACATATACCCAAATCCGAAACTCCAAAATACTAGGAAAGCATCAATTAGCAGATGAAAATAAAGAGGTTTTATTTTTTCAACCTTAAGATCAGGATCAAGCTTCCCAGCCAGAGCAAGCAACAGTGTGGTCTTCCCAGAGCTTGGAGGACCTAAAAGCAGTGTCATTCTGCCAAAAACATGCAAACAGAGAGTAAGACATGGATGTCCTGAAAAACTTATGATTAAAGAAGATATAAACTTTGCGACAAGACTAGTCCTCCTCACCTGCAAGGTTTGATGATGCCGCTGATATCATTAAGGATGGGAAGTTGTTTCTTTCTACTGGGAAGAATGCGGAAAAAATTCAAGAAGCCCTACGGGGAACAAAGAGGAATTAGAAAACTAGAACATTTAATGGCACGCGACATAACAGATTTCTCAAGATTCAAAAAGTGGAGCAACAACTGACGAAGCTGCTCTCTTTTTGCCTTTTCCAATTTAGGCGCGTTACCTCTGCTATATTGGCAGTGAAGTTGAGGAATGTAGGCAAAGCTCTGCTTCCCACATATGTCTCTGCCTCAATATTTAGGTGCTCAAATCTTACTTCAATCGTCGGATTCTTGATTCCAACTCTGCAAATAAGATAGCCAAAACCCAACGTTTGAGGACCAAAAGCCGTTCTCTACAAATCGATCCTTATTAACAGCAATGGAAAATCAAACACCCTTTTCATCTTTGGGCCCATATTCCAAGAAGTGAGGATCTCTCTCTCTCTCTCTCTCTCTCTCTCTCTCTCTCTCTCTCTCTGTGGTTCATTTCAGTGAAAATGACTTGCTTATTTTGCAGTCTCTTTTCAAGGAAAAAAGAAGGGCGGGAGACAATGTCGAGTACCTATCGATTCTGTTCCTGAGTTTCAACAAGAACTTCTCATTGTCCTCCTCCGCAGTCCTCACCAGCCGCTCGATCAAGTTCTTCCGCTCTTGAATCCCGAGGTCCGCGATGTCGACCTCGTTGGCACCGCCCCGGGAGCCGGTGAGTATCCCCTTCCGAAGGCGGTCGAAGGTGGGGAGCTTCTCGAGCGCCGCCCACTTGAGGGCCTCCTCGTCGTCTTCCTCCCTGGACGACCTGGAGAACACGTCCATGCCGGTGTTCCTCCATATGGAGTTGCTGTTGGAGCGAAAGCTGTTGCTAGCCTTGTAAAGATCAATACCCTCCATCCCAAAACTTCCCACAAAAAAGCTAACCAACCCTCCTCCCTCCCTCCCTCGCTCCCTTCTTTCTTCCTGCTGCTGTTCTTGGTTCAAGAAGGGAATGCGAAGCTCTGTTTTGGGGCCTTGGCTCTCTGCACGCGTTGGACGTTCCTTGCGTTCGGACGCTGAAAAAGTCGAAGGGATGGAAAAGGAAGAAGAAGGGTGATGGTGATGATGCAAGAGCAGAACGTGGAAAAGGAAACTTATATTCGAGACTGGAGGGAAGTTTTGAAGCCAACTTTCTTTGACGTTCCTCAGCTTGTCTTCAATCTCTCTCTCCCTCTCTCTGTCATCGTGTACGTATACTTCTTAACAAATACATTAGACAAACTAGTACTCAGAGGATTTCGCCACTTCACGCTGAAGAAAAAAAGGGTCGAAGGATTGAAAATTTGGAATTATAATCTTTGTTTTTCCACTTGATTATACAGCAGGTGGCATGACGATGCTTCTGAAATACGATTTTGTTAAATGCTAAGAGCAGGTTTGTGGGGTCGCCCCTTATATTCAAATCCCATCTTGTGCTTACCGTAATCTCGCATTTTGGGTGGGCTACAATATAAAATCGAACAGGATTTCCATACCAAAAAAAGGAGCAATGATAAGAAAGTAGCTCACGTTCATAACGTCCATTCATCTATTCCGGAGTCTCGTAGAATTTTGGAAAAGATTTCAGTTGACCGTAATTAGGGTTAACAAGCATTTAGAAAAGCTTCATGATGACGCAATTAGTACGATACGTGTGAAGTTAATAGTTTCCACAAGGAAGTACGCGACGTCAACGCCCCCTCACTGTACTCACATTTCTACCATTTGGAAATCTTCCTACTCTTTCTATTCTTGACTGGTTCCCTTCTTTTCTTACCATCTTTTCCGTATTGCTCTGAGCTTTCTGCCAACCTTGACCACCACTCGATTCCGCTTCTTTTACCCTCAATAACGGCTCATAAGAAAAAAGGAAAAAAAAAAGAAGGAAATAATTTTATCCTACAGCGAGTCAAAAATTAGGATTTCTGAAGATGTTTGTCCTCCTGGTAGCAACTGAAATCCGCGGCCGTGGTCACTTGGACACGAAATCTAAAGCAAGGGAACATGTTTCCGACTTTTTTCTTGGAAGCTTTTGGTCTTGGAAACTCTATAGCAGTTTGTCTTTTTAAAGATAGATTGCTGTAGAAAGGAAAAATGGTGCATGATTCCCGAGCTCCCCCCCACCCCACTCCCCGCTCTTCCCAAAAACAAAAGAAAAAATTACTTTGAACGTATGGGATGTTGGATCCACCAGATCGGGTTGGACGTAGATCTCACTTGATCAACTGTTGTGAAGTCAATCCGGTGAAAACCGCTTGTAAACCATGAAATTCTTCTAGGATATTCTTTTTGAGTGTGAAATCATGCGAGAGAAAATGTTAAATATTAGGCCATTTCAGAAAAATAATTTGATCCGAGAGGTGCCTTTTCAAGAAAGATTATTGGGAGTATTGATTTTTCGACGCACCCAAAGTCGGGAGATTTCCATCTTTGTCTCATCTTCACGTAGGATCTTATCCTCACATAGGGTGGAAAGGAGCAATCGTTGACCGAATCTCCATGGTTGTTTTGCTGGGTGAGTGAGCTCTACATCATCTTGGAAATTTTTTTATTTAAACCATAATTATTTGGCACGTCGGGATGAACTTGAAAAGCACAAGTCCGTTGGCACAACCCTATTGGAGAAGATTGCTCCTTCGAATGTTTCGATGCATGTTATCACCTAACTTTGAACTCGCCGTCTCATGAAAGAGACGATCCTATAAGTAAAATGAGCTAAATGTGCCAATGTTATTCATGACAATGCCATGTACAAATGTAGTTTCCATATAGTACACATGGTGTATATGGATAAATCGTTACTTTTTGCTTTTTATTTAATCTAAATCTTGTGCCTACACAATTTGACCCTTTTAAAAAATAATAATAACAATAATTTAAGCATTTGAAACTTTCGCAATATATAAATATTGATGCGTATATATATATATATATATATATATATTTGCATAATATGTTTGAAATTTGAATATCACATCTAATGCGGTGGAATAGTAAAAAGAAAGAACAGTTTCCGCTTAAACTTAATTCTAAACAAGCAAGCCACCTATGAGGATTTGTATAAGTGAATGTTACCACGAGTAAGACGGTGAAGATATATAGGATTTTCTTTTTCTTTTTTGAGTAATAAACTACTGAATTTTGCAAATGTTTCCATCAAATGAATATTCTTTATTCAATAATTACGAAATACTTAAACAGTAGTCAAATGAGAATATGGAATAAGTACTACATCATCAAACCTATGACTTTTTGCAGTTTTAATACATAAAATAATACTCATTTTCAGTTTTTTTTTTTTTTTATTTATTTCTTCCTCGTATGTTTGAAACTTTTGGCTAGTTTCCGGTTGATATGTCATTTCTTTTTTTCTTTTTTTCCAAATCAATCATTCAAATCCAAAGTTCTTCCTCCCAATTGAACCCAAACTTCTTGGTCGACATTCGAGCTGGATGGCCGTGTTTCGTGGTTGGCCTTCGATTTTGTAGATCTCAACCCCAAGAAAAATGCTCGACTATACAATTTTTGTCTTAATGTTTCCTGAGACGTGATATTGAAAATCAATCGTGATATTTAATATTAAATCTCCTGAAAGAATGATTGTATATATTTTATGGGATGATCCGACGGAGTCATAAAGCTTTGATTATCTAATTTAGTAAAACCACGCCAAGCACGACTCACTCCGCAGTGGGTTTTGGTACACTTCCTTTGTCAGTTCCCTCTTTAGACATAACTTAATCACCCCGATTTGTTCCAAACCCTAGTTTCCAACAACAAAAGTGTCGGCTGCCGTCGGAATCTCTCTTTTTTAAGGTACCATGCTAACCCGCTTAATATATCCAACACGTCCGATGAACTGATTAAAAATTCAACCTCGACATGCCACTAAAATTCAAGTTTGAAGGCCTAAGATGGGCAATTTCAAGTCGGATGTGGTCATTACATGGGAAAAATAGTTCTGGCTCTTTGACTATTCATCGCAAAACTCGAGACAAATTTGTCAAATTGAGGAAAGTATGATTCCCTCCTCTCGATTCGGAAGCATCGAAGGTTGCAAGATTGCTCCGCGCGAGCTTTATCGTGAAGTCCCGCGCATATGATAATACGTTATTCCCTTGCTTTAGGTTTGCATTTTCCTATATTGCGGCTTGTGATCGATTAGAATAGGCATCCATCTAGAATGACTAGTCATCGTGTCCCAATGAACACGTCGCGTGCTTGGACCGTCGATTTTCCCCGAGGCAGGACTCGACGACCGTGAAAATGTGAAAATTAAGGATAGAAAAAAACCCTAGTTCGTGTCTTTTAAAGCCCTTCTTTTTTCTTTTTCTTTTTTTCCCTCTTTTGCTCCCTTTGGTCTGACTGACTAGCTAAAAGCCCCTTTTCAAGAAGCACACAGAAAGCTCGTTAGCAGGATGAATCGAACACTCAATACGAAGTCTCTAACTCAGCTGAGCCGATTAGAAAATAAGGTCGCGAGGGAAACGTGTGAGCACTGAGATCGAAGACAACCTTAAAGAATAAGTTCCACCAACCAAAAACCGAGCAAACCGCGTGAATGTCCGATCGTTTTTAAGGGAAAAGTCTTAATCCAGGTGAATTTCTCGGGGTATTTCCTAAACAAGAATGGTCTATATCAAACCTCCTTTTTGATTTCGCTGAGATTCCTTGTGGATATAAACAGCTAACTGCATAAGGGATTACGTTTGAACTGACGAAGGGATTTGAATCTACGGCTGCCTAATCAACACGTGTAAATACAAATCCCGCAAACGATGGGGCATTGAATAGCTAAAATCGCCCCATGTTCAACCCGTTCATCTATCCTTTTTCGTATGGAGTCGCCAGAGAGAGAGAGGGGTAGGTTTCCATTGCTTTTGTAGCTGATCCGTGGGAGGTTCCATTAGTTGGGGTTGCGCTTTTCTCTGTTCTTTCTTGCTCGAATTCTTCCAGATTCTTATTTGCCTTCTCAAATTCCAAAGTTTCACGCAAGGCTTAATGCCAAATTCCGACCAATGCATTGCCTCTTCATTTTCTTTTCTCTTCTCTTCAGTTCGATCGAAAGTTTTGCCGGCAAAGCAATTCTAAGGAAAAGGTCTTTCGGATTGACTTTGTAGAATCCTATTTAAGCGCAGCTTCAGGAATATATTGACTTGTTTTGTTGAGAATCTATTGAAATTAGGATTAAGATCAAATGAATTTGTAAGGCAATTGAAACTACAAGTGTTAACAATAATTTGGACCGCTATTCTTGAGTCTACCTCGCGATGTCCTCATTAATTTCCTCATAGTCCAACTCTGACCGGACCTAAAAATAAACAATTGCAATTTAAGAACGTTTAACCAGTGTTTTAGGGGTGCTCTCTAACATTTTCCTTTTGCTTATTATTGAGACAAAAAAATCGATGAGTCATCTCATCAAAGCGCAATTCTATGCTTTTCATTACATAAAGAAATGTACATGTGCACTATGGTCACGCTCATCATGAAGGAATTTATACTCTCATTAGTGACGAAAAAACAGTATCTGGTGGTTAGCTAAGCAGCTTAATTGATCAATTTACAAAAGCTAGCTATGCATGTTGCATAGTATTATTGCATGTGCAAAGGTTTCAATCTCTCTTATCCAAAAGAGTTGTCCCAGTGAGAAGGTCTAGACAAATGAACGCTTGAATTGGACACGCGGATCTTAATAGGATCTTTCTCGGAACAAGAAGTAACATTGATTTCGAAGTATTGTGAATTGCATTTCACGGAATGCATTTTTTCATGATGATTAAAGCTGCGAAAACAGTCAACGTTCAATGCACATATCGCAACTTACTCCATAATCATTCGGATTGGTAACTATTGTCAATTGCCGTCGGCTCAAAAGCACTATTGTCATTACTTACGTCCGTCGTAACGGGCCAACGACAACGTCGAAGCAAATCCAGACAGAAAGGAAAGAGTCAAGCCGGCCACTGTCCAGCCTTTGCCACTGGGTACTGTGCTTTGATTAGAGGAGTTCGATAGCGGTCTTGCTAAGCCGGTCAACCAAGAGGAGACAAACAGAACTTAACAACGAACCGGCAATCTACGGTACATCTTTCGGGGCCTACAAGCGAAATTTTAATTGAGGGACGGCATTGCAATGTACTTATTGCGATCGTGATAGGTATAGTTACTGTTTTGAACGTGTGGTATCTCCAATTAAGCATGTTTAATAAGGGTCGGGAACTCGTCGATATACGCCTTGGGATAGATGCATGAAATGAAAAAGACAGGTTTCGGTTCATCAATTTGATCTACCCCCCAGCCGTCCTCAATCTATTTAAGAAATATTGTCAGGATCATATGTGATCTAAATTATAGTATTAGACACTCTCATTGTATAGTTCTGCCACTTGTCCGAATGAACTGTGGTGAACAACCATTTAACTTTAATTTAATGTGCAACTCAATCCATAAACTTTAGTCTAATATACAATGTCGTCCTTGAACTTTCAATTTATTCAACGCAGTACAAGGACTTTTGGTACATGTTCAATTTTGTCCTTTGACTCTATGAAAATATTCAGCACTATCCTTAAACTTAAATTAATGAAATGATAACATTAAATATTTTTATATAATTTAGGAATTATATTGAAGATATACTGAAAATTCAAGAATCACATTAAATAAATTAAAAGTTAAATGACGGTATTGCATATTTGACTAAAGTTCACAGACTATATTAAAAATATTATAAGTTTAGGGATGACTTTTCCATGTATCATTTGCATAATTATTCCTAATGTTTACTATAGCAAAGAATGGGACAAGGAGGACAAAAATAGCACGTCCAAATTACTCTGACCGTTGATAATTGACGTGATCACTAATGTGAAATGACCAATCACTTGATCACCCGATCATCTATGGGATCACCGCGGGACCACTTAAGCGTCATAGCTGTTGACCCTTACGGATATTCAAATCCTCTATCTAGACTTTATTTTTTTAACCCATTGCTCACTTCTTATGAATTTCATTTTTAATGTTGCATCCATATCGAAAGGGTATCTCAAAGTCTATAAGATATTTCCTGTCGTGATACATACCATGGGATAGTAACACGTAGGAACAGGCAAGGTCAATTAGTTCGAAAGGTACGTAAATTGATTTGCATTTTCCTAAAATTCGAGATCGATGGAGAGACCCATTGAACCGGCAGGCCAGGAATCCATCCATCGGTCAATCTTCCGTAAGGATTCCGATTATCCCTCTCCTCGTTGGAGGTAACTGTTCACCTAGCATCCTCAATCATATGACTAAGGGAAAGCAAGAAAGGGACGCAGCACACTGGATAAGGTGCCGCCATTTTGGATTGCCTTGCCACTGCTCATGGCCCCGACATTCAAGCTCGGCGGCCCCGGTACGCTTCTAAATCTATGAGTCCGTTCAACTTGGAAATTGATTTTTTGCTTGATTAGATCTCGAAATGCTTGACTAGTGCTTTCCCTACTTTGGCGACACGTGGTTGGATTAGATACATTTGCATCTCTGGCTGCGGATTACTTGGAAATATAGCGACGTGCATTTCTTCTGAACCATGCGTTGCGAATGTACTTCGAAATGGTCGCTACTTCCTTCTAGCAATGCATTCGATGGTTGGATCGGATTTATCTCGGCATCATATTACCCCTCCCGTCTTATGGGGAAGAAGAATAGCATCAATTAGGAGACTAATGGAATTGATGAGGTAAAGAGTAGATTAAGCAGGTCATGGTTAATCGAGATTTATTATGTAATCGATCCATTGTACACTTAAAATTAAACTTGTAACATACGCAGGTCAAGCCTTCTACAATTTCTATAGTCGCATTTCGATATGCTTGTCACAGAAACGTCTAACTACCTATTCGTATTAACATAGAAATATTTGTATGTATCTATGTCAAAATTGTACACATCGTACAATGCGACGTGCATCCCATCTAAGTCACGGGTGTTTACATAATTATAGATATAAATTGAATCGTCATTAGACATGAAGCAATGGGAGAGGATGTTTTGCTTAATTTTCCATCGAAGCTTCGTGCTGATTTCGCTCCACCCAATGGAGGGAGAGCTCAAGCACGATTAGATTAATAAGAAAATAGAAAATCATCTAGAAGGTCGCCAAATCAGCTTCTTCCGAGATCATATCATGTACGATCAACGTGCATTCTACCAAAAGGAAATGTCAAGCTGCAAAAATACAAGGACGCATGAACAGTCCGCTCGAAACCAAAGGTCATATCATGACTTGACCCCTTTCCTTCCAAATCGTCAGCTCATAAGATTCACCGTCTCAACCTTCATCATTTTGAAAAAACAAACATTTTATTATCAATAAGTAACAATGGAAAAATTAAAGACTAAAAGAGAAAAAAACAACAAGAAAAAGTTACGTAACACAGTGATTGAACTCGGTTAAAACCGAGCAATCTGTATAACATTGTCTTCTTACCGAATCGAGTTCGAGTGACAGAGAGTTTTGGCCAATTTTGATCCACTATTTTTTATTGGAGGAATATCGAAAACCTGATACTAGTTTGAAGGAGGTATCTCACCTGTGTCAGCGACGAAGTATTTTCCTTGAAGGAGAGAGGGGGAATCTAGCTCCCCGCCTAAAGCTAAGGGACACAGCCTTGCTTAAAATATGCACAACAATCCACTGAGCACACTCGTTGGCCTCTCTATGAATAGATCTAACCTCAACAAAGCTCGAAATCAGTAGCAACATGTCGAATTCCCTCAATAAATTGACTAGGTCCTCCAATTGCGCAAATTCTTTCGACTGAGCACGGTTTGGTACTCGGCCGAGCTTGAATCGATTTCCAAATGTCGAGTATTTGAGGCGAGTTGAGCTCGAGCTTGGCACTGGATGAGCTCCACTAGGCTCGATCTCAAGTCAACTCGCCTCAATTCCGCTCCTATGGTTGAAGACTCGGACAACAAAAATATCTTTCCGGCAATGCATCGCGGGCCTTCGGCTTTGAGCGTGGAATACTTTTTATAATGGAATGACTCAAGAATTTGTCCATTATGCCAAAGAAAATGCAGTGGATAGCTATAAATGAGCCTCTAGAAATGATGTTCCCCATTTTCTAAAATACCCACTCCAAGTTGGATTGTGAGGGGCTATATTAAATAAATCAAAAGTTTACGGACTAGATTAAAATATTTGGGAATTATTCAAATATCATATCACATGAATAAAAAGTTCAAAAATGATATTACATATTGGGTTAATGTTTTTAAGATTGATGTAATTTTCCCTTTTAATTTCAACACACCAGAGCGTGGTAGATTAGCGAAACAAGGCTGATATTCACAAGGTCGAACTCACTTGCAACACACACCCAAAGCCACCCGATGCACAAAATCTCATATTTTATGGAAAAAAAACAAAAAACAAAGGAAATATAGCAAAATGTATATAAAAGTTGGTAAAGTCCGTTCGAGACTGAGTCGTGTGGCAACGCGCATACGCGAAACTTTACCCATAGATTATAAACGAATGATTATGTGAAATGATCTGAATGAGTTATGCACCTTTCGCAAATCTAGTTGTTTTCCCTGATGTTTAAATTGATGAGCAGCATTATTGTGAAACTTTACTGCGTTTGGGTCCATTTCACAAAATGGGTCGAGACCCAAATCCAAAGAGACCGACCCATCTCCAACACCTTAACAAGAACCAATTTCAAATTGGACGCACGAAACTTGTTCTTGTATCTTGCTGAATTAGGTGTACTACTACACTGCAGAGTACAGCAGGTGAAATTTTTTCCTAGCCTTTCGAGACCTTTATATTAGGTCACGCCAAGTAGCTCGAACCTAAAATGGGCATTTTATTCGATTTGCTGTTGATTTGAAAAGAACATACACAAGCACCGACATTATTCTAACAGAATGGACGACATACCTATAGAATTGTATGATTGCGTCATCGGATTAAATTCTAAGTACGGTTCTCGCGCGTTTGTGCGCTAAATCGCCTGTGTAAAATTTTCTTTTCGACCAACAGAGCAGCCGACGAAAGTTTGTGAGAAAGTAATGATCATATGCAGAAGCGTAAGTTTTTCCGATCTAGGACATGGATTTCCTCCACTTGGGAGGCGTCCTGCCTTTGACAAGCCTGGTCTTCATGTTGACAGGCGTGAAGGTCCCGAAGCTAGCTTCGACCTGGTCACCTTCGTCGACCCTCTCCGCCACGCCGACGCTGTTCTTGGCCGAACTCGGCACCAGGCCTATCTTCTTCCACCTGAAGAAGCCCTTGCTCTTCTTCTCCAGCATCCTGTCGATCTGCGCCTGCATGCTGCTGCACTGGCTCTGTAGCCTCGCCACCTCCTCCCTCAGTTTCCGTACCTCCGCCTTCTGCGCGCCCTCCTCGCGCTTCGAGAGGCACCGCCCCGGGGGCTCGAGCCCGGCCGTGTTCGGGCTCCGGGCGCTGCCGAAGGAGCCGCTCCAGTCGACGTGGCGGTTCAGCTTGGTCTGATCCGAGAAGAGGACCTGGATCACGGCCCGCACGGGCAGGCGCTCGTTCTGGGCCGCATGGAGGGAGGCCTCCGGCGAGAGCTTTCGGCTGTCCATCAGCCCGCACAGCCTCTTCCTCTCTTGCTTCGACACGTTCGGATGTGCCTGCGGTGATCGGAAGATGGAAGAACTGATTCAAAAAGCTAATTCTCGATTAATTATAATTTATTACGAGACAATCATCTCATCCTTTTTATTTTTGTCTATGTACATAACAATTTCCAGTTGGACTTCCATTTAGGGTTTGTGTGTTAACTGGCATATCCGAACCTAAATCTATTATTTTATTATCCAAAACCAAAAAAGAAGAGAAATATATTTGGTAATGTGTTTGTTTTTAGAAATAGAATTAGAACGGAATTAAGAAATTGAAAAGAAAGTTACTTCTTTATTTTTGGGAATAATTCCAAAATCGAGCTAGAATTTTTTTTCTTTTCTTTTCTTCTTTTCCTTTTCTTTCATTTTCTCTTCTTCTTCCCCATTGTTGGTTTCCGGCCAAGGCAATGGCTGAATTAGCTAGGGGAGGTCCAGGTTGTTTGATGGAGCCTTGTCGCTAGCCACTGTAAGACTTAGCCTCGTCAGGCCAGGGCGAGGCTCGGCTTCACTAGGCCTCACCCTAGCTTGGTGAGGCTTTAGCAAGCTCGTCGGACCTCACCTTGGCCTAGGGAGGTTTCAACAAGGTCATCGAACCTTGCCTAGCTAGTTGCCAATCATTACCCTGGTTAGCGACTGGCTAGAGAACAAGAAGAGGGATGGAAAAAGAAAATAAAAGAAAAAAAGAGAAAAACATAATAAAAGTATTTAAAAATTAAAAAAAAAAAGTCTAATTCACAAAAGATTTTAAGATTTTACCATATGCATTTCTATCTCAGGAATGATAGAAATGAAAATTTTAGATAGTTACCAAATGCATTCAAATACTCTGAAACTCATCCAGGAAATAAATAAAAAAAATCATTTGTAAAAAGAAAATATTCCAGAGAATAGAATGATTACTAAATGCATCCTTAATAATCGAATAACCATAAGAACACTAGCATTTTAAGTAAATGAGTCCGTTTTCAACTACACAACATAAATTTGTGACGTTACTCCGTAAATCGACACTGCAACGTGATTGACAAAAAGGGAAAAGAAATCGAGTAGAGTTTCCCTCACTTTTCTCAACTCAAAATTGGAAAATGGAAGGAGGCCAATTAAAGCATCGTCATGTTTCAAAAAATAGTAATTCCAACATGTTGTGACACGTATATTAAATGTATATTTTTATATATACATGATTAATTATCATTTTTATTTGATTCAAATTCACAAATGAATAAATGATAAAAAAAAAAAGAGAGTCTATAATGAATTTATACTAAAAATAATTTATCATTTGTTAATATTATTTTTCAATTTGATAATTAATCACTTCTTTCTGTATTTATTATTTATTTTTATTTTTATATATTTATATTTCGACCCCTCATTTATTGAAAGTTTTTAAAATTGACTATGTACTATCAGAATCGCATGTCGAAATTCCGAACTTGAGTGTCTGACACAACACGAATATTTTTCAAGTATAACGGTGCTTTCTAGCGCATCTCATCAACGTATTGTAGAATCGAAATCTAGCCGCAAGGTTCCCAATAGGCCCCTTGCGAAAAGAAACAAGGACAAACGATAATTGATGTCCCTTCGGATCTGACCGCATAGGAACAAGGTTTCATCTTACGATACAGTGACCCCGCACTGTTTTCACCTTCTCAGCTACTTTTTCATCCACCCTAGGGTCGTGTCCAATTTTCGTCCATTGCTCAAGTCGATATCACCAGGTACGTTTCGATTCCTAGGTCATGTGATTTTTGTCATCCTCTAACATTGGTTGGTCCCCTCACGGTCGGCCAGAAATGGAGTAAGAATGGACTAACCTTGAGATAGGTGTCGATGGCCCTGTACAAACTGTCGTCGGACGACCGCGCCTGGCCGGGAAGGACGCAGGCGAGGGCCATGAACTCTGCAACGCTCAGGTTCGAATCGACCGCGGCTTCAGCCAAGTAACAGTCCACGAGCTTGGCCACTTTGATCAGCGCGGTCCCGCTCTTGATGCCGCTGCCGCCTTCGAACTCCAAGCTCACGAATCTCTCGACCAGCCTCAGGATGAGCTCGATGTCGAGCAGCGTCCCGCACGTGTGGCTGAACGACGGTATCATGAGCTCCTTCAGCGAGGCCTGCTCCAATTGCCATGACACCCTCGTCTCTAGCTCTAACCTATGACACCCAGAAATCACAGATTAGCCAGTTTCGAACTGTTGTATTGAGCACAATAAGTTTATAATGTCTCAGACATGTCATACGCAATTTCAATTGGTACTCGAAATTACCTGTAACTCGGCTCGGCACCGACCATGTTGGCCGTGCGCAAGAGGCGCAGCAAGAAGTTGCACGGGATGGAGTTCCGCTCGGGGGGGAGGATGGCGACAAGGGTCTCAACGAAGAACCGCTTCTTCATCCACGATGCCGTGGCGCTCTCGGGGGAGCCCTCAAACTCGGCGAGGACGGCGGCACCGCCCTTCTCAGGGAAGTCCTCAGCGAGCTCAGGGAGCCACTTGGAGGCATAGTGAGAGATGATGGAGCCAACGAGGTCGGGCCGGACGCCCTTGGCCTTGATGGCCGTGACCGTCTTGACGAAGTAGTCCATGTCGAGGATGCACGCATCGTCGAACCAACAGTCGGCGGCCATGGAACCGCCCGGGAACTGCTGCTGCGCCTTGACGTCAGGTTCCGGCAACGTCAGCTTCTTCATGTGTGGCCGGCCAGCGGGGCTCGTGTGCGGTGGAGTTCGAGAGAGAGAGTGGTCGGTTAAAGGAATGAGAATGAGCGATTTTGGTTGACGCTGGAGAGCCGGGAGAGAGGATAAAGGAAGGAGAGGGAAGGCTATCTCTTTCAATGCCCTGATGGTGCTTTTATGAGTTTTGGTCGAATGATCGCCGACGTGTCTTTGGAAGGAATATTTGCAAATTAATGTAGCTTTGGACCGACTCTCTCTCTCTCTCTCTCTCTCTCTCTGCCCGTAAGATACAATAGTGTCAGGAATCCTAGAGGAGGACCAGCAAAGTAGGGGAGAGGGGTCGGGCTCAAAGGGATGCCAGCAGAATTTTCAGCGATGGGTCAATTCGATTCGTTGTGACGGTGAGTGAAATACTTGCAACGGGTGGGAAACTATGAATGAGAATAACATAAGATAATGTCGATTTCGAGGGGAGTTTTGTCGTGCAGGAGAGGAGGTGATATGGCCGAATATTTTTTCCGCGGTCGCCCGTGAGCTTCCGCTTTCATGTTCTTGTCTGCTTGCTTCGCTAGCCTGCGAAGCTGACGGTGCACCGGTTGGGCCCAACTGGCCCAGGCCAGGGATTCTTCAGGGGGGTTTATATTGGGAGAGACAGGTGAGAGTAATGTTGTTGTCTTAAAATGCTAGGATTAGTTTTGCATTGTGGTTATGGAGCTGAGGTCCATGTCTCTTTTTTAGTTTGCATCTAAGAACAGATGGACAGAACTAGGAATGATCGAGGTATTGAGGGAGAGAGAACTTCTCGTTTGTTCTCAAATCTAGGATTGAGAAATGAGAGATTCCATCGCCTGTCGTGATGGCGGGATGGGAACGTCTTTCGCGGTGTTGTGAGTAACGTAACGTGCTGGACACGAAGATCCAGCGTGACATAGAGAGATTTAGCAAGGCCTGAACAACCTAGTGAAGCTTCTAACTCAACCCATAAAACAATTCAAGTGATTTGGGTGAGGTCAAACCTGAGGTCGCGCATCTCTAACATGTTTGAGATTTCGGTTGGAACCTTTGTGGTGGCTATGAGTTGGTCAGTCACAACCTCAGTGCCACAATGGTGCCCGCCGCCGCTGCCAACCTTGACGACAATGGCCGGCCATCCCTGTGCACCACCATGGCCGGTGAAATGACAATAGAGAGATTTGGAGGTGCCACTGATGTCGTTGCGTCAACCGTCTCTAATTAATGAAAATGCAGGCTTTTCTGCAGGGGATTAATCCTCCTGTTAAGAGAGAAGTGGGGAGAGAATTTTTTGCAACATCACGCACTGAACTGAGCCTATGGTTCATTGATTCCTCCTTTCTCGCTTGTTGCTTACTGTATCTGACATCCTAAACACTTGAACTAGTCCGTCCATGTCTTGGAGCTCTCCCAACATGAAGGTTCAAGACCACAACCAACACGCAGTTAAAAAGAACAGAACAGAACAGAACCGAAGCAGAAACCATCAGCAATTCTTCACATGCTCTACATCGCCACGAGGATGATCTGTTTTTAATCAGATCGAAATAGTAAATCTAATATGGTGCCTGGAAACGCAACAAAGATATCGTCGGACCCATCACCAAAAATGAATTACTACTACCACACTCCGCGAACCGAAGAACAAGCACTCCTTCGCGTGACGGTAAAATCAAAGTCGAGTACAGAGTGAAATGAGCATCAATCAGAAGAATCTACATACCTACTGCAGTAAGGGCAGATCTTTTCATTCACATGATCATCATGAAAAAAAATTCTCTATGATACAATGACCTTCATCTAACAGAAGCTTTTATGATTTTTTTCAAGTAAAAGAGCAGTCTCTGAGCCAGAAAAATAGCCGCTTTACTAAACATTTATTTCTGTAAGAGAAACAAATCCTACAGCCAAGCAAACATTGCCTCGCATCAGCACCACTCCACCGACGCAAGAAACATGAATTAATTGCGAGGCGTTGAAGTCTCGGATGAACTGCTTGCCGAGTCGCCGGTGGCAGGGTTGAAAGTCGAACCAGATGCCAAAGAGCCATTCCCGCTTTCTGATTGCGGCACGACAGGTATCTTAACTTCCTCTCTCTCCATCTCCTTTTCAAGCTCTTCCTCTTGGCGCAGGGCACTGAACTGGGTCTCGAGAGACCTAGCCGCGGCTAACCACGCAAGAACAATCACCAAAAGAATTCCTCCCAAGTAAGGAGTTGAATTTGCAAGCGATCCGAATGTTAGGATCATAAATTGCTGAATCAAAGCACCGCCAGACTTGCCCAGTGGGTTACAGACGACATCTATGGCTGCTTTACCTTTAACCTGAAGAGAGCATGTCACGGGCTAGTTCAGAAACAAGCAAGAAAAATAGCTTAAATAAACATATTTCCATCATCCTGAATATTGTATTATTCTTCTCTCTGATTTCAAGATCATACTAGTTCCTTAAGGTGTTGTATCTTTCTTGTATAGATCAACAGTAAATAGTTGCACTCCAAGATCTACATCCATTCTAGGACGTATAAACCATTAATTTGAGATGATTCCAAAAGCACTAAAAGCAAAAATTCAAACCTTGGTGTCTTCATCGAGAGGAATGTATGCCATTTCTTTGCAAGGGTCAAATAAGCTGTACTTGGCGCTCTTGCTGAAAATATTTTGCATGGCACCCACGTATACAGCAGCTAGAAGAGGGGTCATCCCAAATTTAGCTAGAGCAGGAGCAAGCGGATCGCCAAACAATAATAGAGAAAAGAATCCAACTCCTGTCAGAAGCAGGACGGTTGGCGTGATCTTGGCTGCGACTCCCCATCCATATTTGTTGAATATGACTTGGCTAAGCAACATCATGCTGAAGGTCATTACACCAGTTGCAGTCGAGAAATCGCCCATGAAGGAAGAATATTCATTTGGACTGGGAAACTGCACAATCAAAAGATATGGAATTTGGAGAATTATGAGTACATATGTCGAACTAATGCTGGAGATGATTACAGCACCCGCTACATGAAACTTACCTGCGCTTTGAGCTTTGATTTCCATGTAACTTCAACAAGATTGATGCTAATACCATAAGCAACCACTAATGTAGCGAGATCTCGGATGTATCTTGAAGATGCCAAGAACTTTATGCTCTCCATTGTTCCCATCTTGGGCTTCTCCTGCAAAATGTCGTCAAAGTTAAAGCTCGAATGCATAAATGTAGGATTGGAAAGAAGCGGCTGCTCGGTTATTGACACGATTGTACATAAAACAAGTCTTCTAAAGCTCTACTAGGTGAGAAGAATGGTGCCCATTCATGGAATATACAAGGCACATCCAGCAAAAATGACACCAGTGAAATTTAAGGATCATAATAAGATCATGACCTTAACACTGACTCGTGCCAGAAATAAGATCAAGACAATCCTCACCAAGATATCATGATCATGCAAGCCATGTTAACATGATTCTTGGGGCAAAGAAACCACTCAAGAGCAAGCTAATGATATAACATCAAGGTGCTAGGCAGATGATGTAACTATATGGAGATGAAGTTCTTTGAGATTTACCTTCTTCTTCTTGCTACGTGTTGGAAGAGGAACGAAAGTGTTCACCCACCAGTATAGGCCACAAATTGCGAGCCCCATTCCCACCACAATTGTCATCATAGCTTTCAAGGAGATAGCCCAGCCATCAACTCCAGGACCCAAATTTTTTCTCATATTAGAGAAATACTTCACTGTTCGGCCAGAGAAAACAAGAGCAACATTGGCCCCAAGTCCAAATAGAGGGTAGAACCTTTTGGCTTCTTCAACAGTGGTTATCTACAGTAAAGCAAATCATTTTGGAAACAGAAGGAAATACACTCATTAAGCCTCAATGAAAATCATGTAATTATGCACGATTTTTCATAACAATGAACTTACATCGTTGATAGATCACACACGACAAGAAACGTTAATGGTAAAGGATATTCACTTCGGGTCCTGAGCAACTCAAACATCAAAAAGAGGACTATAGAAAACTTTCTCTGGCTACTCTACAACTACATATTTTGGCCTAAGATTTGATTGTGGAGGGAAGCATGCGCTAGGCAATATTAGGTATCTCAAATTTCTCAATCCTTTTGTCACTTGTGTGCCCATGAATTTCAGATTACAAGTTCAAGCATTACTTCTCTCTATTAATCTTCTCGCAATGAAGGACGTCAACAAGAACCAGCATACAGCTGCAACTTCTTAGTATTTACTAAATTTTCATCCATCTCTGCAACAAGACATAAGAATCCAATTCATGCTTGTGGCAGCAAGATGATTCATGATGACAGGCTTTCATTGGTCTTATCTTCAATCATGGCTCAATTGGGATAGACTAAATCAGTTCGGAACAATGAACATGAGAGATATTACATCTGGAAGTATCACATGTCACAATGAATGTACTATTGATTTTCATCAGAGATATAATAAACTATTTCATGCCTTAAATGATCAATTAAGAATATGCTATTCTGTTTCAAATTTCAGTGTTTCTCCCAATTGTAAACAAAGCTACTTGAGAACCTTAGCTAAACTTTCACATCCGAGAATGAAAGGCAGGATCGAACTGCAACATCTACCTAGAATATTTCCCAATATTCACAGATCCTAGCCTCACCATTCTTGAGGGAAGAACACCAGAAAGGATTCCACAACCCCGCATAAAGAAAGATGGGAAATCCTTAGGTTTTCATGTATTACCACTCAGTTGCATTTTCCGTTAAAAGAGAGTGAAACAACCAGTAAGTGGCTAGGTGCTCTCATGATTTACAAAGATCATTATTTTCAGGAACTAATGGCATAGAAAGTGGCCTCCTAAAAGGTGTGGAGACATCCTGAGATGACGTAATTAGTTCATAATTACAAGGTAACCATTCCAACCAACTTCCAACGACAATTTTTTTTATTTTCCCCTTTCTTAAACCGACATGCATCAGTACTCCTAAGCTTACAGTAGCCAACAAACAAGCAGGAATCTTGACCAGAACTTATTCTTTAAAGCACATAAGTTAAAGGCGAAAGAGCAGGACTTGATAAGCATATCCATATTTACGAGAGCCAAGCAATTTGATCCTCTTTTTCCAACAAACAGATAATCCAACTCAAGAGTTAATTTCCTCAGGTCGAAAAGGAAAAGAAGAAGTCTAACCTGATTGGCAAATCCCCAGAACAGCACAGAAATCACCACACTTCCCCACAGCTCAGCCATAACATAAAACAAGCAAAAGCTCCAGATCCTCATGATCGCAAGAGGTCCAAGAAACCTAGGACCCAACATATCAAGAAGCTTGTCTGCAAAGGCTTGAGGGTGGATGTAGTTGCTGAGGGGGTACAGAACAAACCCAAATGCCCCAAAGAAGGCAATGAAAGGGACAATCACCGAATAGAAGAGGGCTTCCTTGGAAAGAACATTAGCCAATTTGGTGTACAACAACATGAACCCGACAGCCATGGGCAAATTAACCCAAGTCTTGAGGAAAGGTATGATTTCTGCGCTGCTCCCTTTAGCAGTCACCACCAGCACATCCTTTGTGTCCCTGAGAATTGTGTAGTTGAAGAGAATGCAAAAGAACATCAACCCTAGAGGGACAATCTTCTTGAAGGTGACAGGCTCTAAGCCCAGGAACTTGGGCTTCTCTGGCTCACCAAAGACAGGCTGACCATCAGCACCTGCAGCTGCTGCCTCGGCCTTGCAGATGTGAAAGGTCCGGTTTTTCTGGTAAATTTCACCAGGTCTTGAGATGACGCCATTGAATTTCTGGAACCCATTTGTGGACAGAGGAAACGCGGAGAGATTGTTGGGTTTGATGGACAAAACTCTTTGCCTGAGGCTCTGGGATGGATTCAAGAACCTTTTTCTGGGTTTTGAGGGTAGGGACAGAAGACCTTTGGTCTGTAGAACTGCCTCCATCTCTCTCTCTCTCTCTCTCTCTGTGAAAAATCTCCGAAGTTTCTGGATTTCGAGAGGAGAAAATGAGAAAGAAAGATGGAGAGCAGGAGATAAGGTGGCTAAAATGAGGCGGCCTCACTTCTCGGAAGACGAGAGGAGGTTCTTATTTCTCCCGGAAGAAGAAAAATCGGCTGGCCACCAAAGGAAAGATGCCAAACCCTCGGCCTCCAGGGTGTAACTCGGAAGGACGAAACTCAAAAAAGGGAGGTCGAAAAATCTGAACTTTGATTAATGTTTTCACAGTGGGGAGATCTTTTCTGACCGTCCGATGAATTGGGGCAGAGTCTTATTGCATTTTTGTTTGTTTGTTCGATTAGAGCCAGAGAACTCCCTTAAATTTTCACGAGAAGACAGTCCCTTCGATTACACAACATCAACATAACATCAAACATAACATAGAGAAATGAGGCCCGGAGGCTAAGGAAAACAAAAAAGCGTACATGGGAAACAACAAACGGTCAAGAAAAAGGGGAGAGAAGTATCTTGCACGAACCTAGTGGCAAGTGCGCCAGTTGGAACCTTTCAACAGATCTCTCTCTCTCTCTCTCTTCCTCTCTTCATTGCCCCTCGTGTTGTTTGAGCCTGAGCTACCGCCCAAAGATATTTCCGAGTCCGAGGCCAACAGCGCTTCTCGCGAAAACAACGTGAGAGATGTTAGAAACCGTGAATCCATTGATTGCCAAGGAGGACCACCCACCCCCACCTGCGCTCCCGTCCTTTCACAGGCAAATCTCCACCACTCTGCCTTTGCCTTTTTGCGGCTGTGTGGGGCTGGTCAATTTCTGGCGGCAAGGCTACACGGCCTGCCTGCCCCTCTTCTTCTTTATTACCTATAGGATTTGGCAAATGGTCAGTTGAATACGTGTAATCTGCAGTGCAGCTTTGATTGCCTGCTTTGCACTAATCTCTTTTTTTTTCTTTTTTGAATTTTCGCACCTCAACTGTTTTGTGACTTAGACTTTCAATTTGATCCATGTACCCATGATGTTCAACATGAAACGACCGCTTCGTGACATCGACGATCTACTCCCATCGATTCCTATTTGAGTGAGCAAAATATCAGCTCCGGTGAACTCATCTTGGCTCGGGTCACATTTTTGCTCAATGTTATTAGATTCAACTGCTCTTATATCGTCAAGAAAACCATGATTATCTATATAACAATTACCTCATCAACATAAGAAATGAAATGGTTGTTCAAAGTGCATACCATTCTTCATTCTTCACCCGAGAAGAATAGACTACGCAAGATAAATTCCTATTCAACATTACGTTCTTTGAAATTGAAAAGTCGATGATCGGGCACCATCATGTTTCCGTCTTCTCTGCTATAAATTTTGGAATCGAGTCATAATGAATCGGTCGTGCAAGTTTGTTCTCTTCTCTAACTTGCAATTGCTTCTCACTCTTGATTTCAATCTAGGAATACGACACATTTTGGCCATCGAGAGTTTCACGTCTGCAATGGACAGCTTTGGCCCCCAAGTGTAATAGGTTTCTTTCGAGCTTTCCTAATTCACGTGACGACCATCTTTTTCCAGGGTCAAACTCCAGTTGGTTTCCAAGGAAGATGTCGCTTTCTGATGGTACCGTGCGTTTTTTTTTTTTTTTTTTTTTTTCATATTTGCGTCGAGGCATCAAGCCGACCTCGTAAAAGCCTATTTTGGCGACGTCTTGACATGGTTTCCTAGGCCTATATCCCCACAAATGTGTATGCTCGTCTTGATGGGCGAATGCAATTTGAATTTTACAACCGCTGCTTAAGGTAAAAAAAAAAAGGTTTGTCGGAATTAAGGGCGTGCAAGTGGAACGACGCCGTTTCCATCCGAGACAAAGGTCGAAAATGGCCTGATCAGTTTAGTTCCAAACTAAGTTTCAAGAAGGACCGCTTGGCTTCTCATTTTCAATCTAGAATTGATGTGGTCGACTGCGGTGCAACACTTCCTGAATAACTTTGCCAATAGTAACTCGTATGTTTAACAAAAGAATTATTTTACAGTAATGTCCTGATTCCTAAAAAAAAAAAAAAAAAAAAGAAGAATTTAAACGTGTATCAAGTTTCAAATGGCGCATTTGATAATTTTTCTCTTCTTAGAAATAATTTTTATTCAGAAATAATTTTCTCTATTTTTTTCCCCATAGTAGAGAAATAACAAAAATGCATTTGATATAATTCTCAAATTTTCACGTGAAATTGATTTTTTTTAATTTTCTAATAATTTTCTGAGCTTTTTTAATTTCTTTTCTTTTCTTTTTGTCCTTTCTTCTTCTTCCACCCCCTAAGCAATTACTAGGTCTTGGTGATGGTCGGCAAACAACCAGAAACAAGAGCTATTAACCGGTGTGGTCGAACCACGCCTAGCCAAGGTAAGGCTGACCTTACCCAGCCACGGCGAGGTCATTGGACCTCATCTCTAACCAGTTATCGGCCATCCTCAAGGCCTACGCGACCAACTAGAGGAATAAGAAGAAAAGCAAAAAAAAAAAAGGACTCGTTCCAAAAATTGTTTCTAGGAACGGAGAAGTAATTTTTTTCTACTTCTCGTTTTCATTCCAAATATATTCCCTAGCTATTGATATGTTTTAGGAAATAGAAAAATTAACTAACGTTACCTAACAAATTTTTGCTTCTTATTTTTTACTATTTTGAGGAACAATTATAAAAAAAAAAAAAAGAATAGAAATTTTGAGGAAAAAAATTACCAAACAAGATTGATTGGCATATTGATCGCCCTTTATAAACAAATAAATAAAACTTGGAATCAGAGAAGCAAGATAATTTATTTGTTTATTCATGGTTTATCACGAGTAGGAAATTGGGAAATGTGTTAAAAAATTATAAACATATTGCATTAGTAACAATTAAGTCTTAAACTTTTTAATTGTGTCAATTTAGTTCAAAACCTATTCATTTAAGCCATATCAATCATTTTAGCTAATTTTTGCTAGATACTATTAATATGAACACCAGCCATCTTACATGGTATGATCGGTACTAACGAAGATATTTTTTATTAATATTTTAATAATTTTCAAATTCTTTCTTTCTTTCTTTCTTCTAATGGCTAGCATGGCCATGGCTGGTGAGGGCAAACACCAGTGGCGGCGGGGCCCCGTTTGCTCAAGCAAGGCTTGGTCGTGCTAGCTATCGGAGGAAAGAGAGGTAAAAAGAAAGAAAAAAATCAAAAAATAAAAAATTATTAAAATGTTATTAAGATATCCATGTCAATGACACGTGGGATCGGTACAAATGTAACAATTTTAAAATTTTCATGACACTTTTTCTCATAAGAAATTGGCGTGTGTGCGTATTGGGATCAGAATAATCAAAGCCACTTGCAACATGCGGGAGGAGGTCAAGCTGTTGCTGGTTTTTCCAATTCCAAGGGCTTAGAATAAGCGGAAGTCGTGGAACGCACGGCTCTTCTTCCCCCCCCTTCTCCTTCCTCTCTATTTCCTAAAATGCAAGATGACCGAGACACGTGGGCCTCGGTACCGCCTGCTCTCCCCCGCCTGGGATGTCGAAATACGCGGTCCGCCTTCTGGCCGCCTTGTTCGGCGCAACTTGCGTTTTCCAAATTCCTAGCGCTGACTTCATGAAACGATGTTCTCATTTATGGCGTGTAAAACGAGCATCACGTTACTTGGTAGAACGTGGAAGGATTCGATTTCCAACCCCCACCCTAAATGACAAACCGCTAAGAAGGGTCCCGTTTGTTTGGAATTGAGAAGCTTGGCATGCCATGTGAGAGCACCTGTAATAGTACTCCTTATATTTGATCGGACCGAATATCATACGGCGAAGTGGTTGATGATATCGCGACTGATTTGGGGATTTGCGATAATAGGCACGAGAGCAGGTGCTCGTCCTACCTTGGAAAACATTCTCGTACTCATCTGATTTCACAACTTATATTAAACCTAACAAAAATAGCATATTCATGATGCCATTTCCTATTTCTTGAGTAGATCTTGTTACGACTAAAGGATTCCTGAATTGCGATCGAGTTGTTTTAATATCACGTAGGATGAATTTTCTGAATTCCTCACCAGACCTAGTCCACAAAGGCAATATCATTAGAACTTCCATTTCGACCCAAAAAAAAAAAAAAAAAATTTAGATTTTCATGACTCGAATAATCTAAGGACTTCATATAAATGACGAATAGGTTGTCAACTTAAGGTTTCATTAGTGGGCTATAACATAATGCACTAGGAGGTCAAAAACAACATAAGCATGATGAGATTTGCCATTTCTCGAGTAGAGCTTATCCCGACTAAAAAATTTCAAATTGCAATCGAATTGATTGAATATGCGCACAAGATTAATATTCTATTGAAAAAAAATTGCGGTTACTAGTATAGGTGATGGGCCACCGATACCTCATTAGACCAGTCCTCAAAAACAATATTCTTGCACACTAATTTAGAACTCTCATAACTTGTACGGATGGAGGACTTTTAAACAAGCAGGTTGTCCATTCAAGGCGTTGTTAGTGCGCTATTATGTGATAAATTGGAGTCATGATGAGGTTACGAATTCAAAACCACCGGAAAGAATTACCCGAATCTAGAAGTTATATATTATCAAATGAAAAATTAAAATTAGCAAAATAGATTCCGCAAGCTTAATCTTTGCCAATGCTCGATAAAAATGAACTTTCTCCTTTCACATCAATGAGATTCCTACAATAGTGGACCCGCATAGTACGAGAAATCGAGAAATAGGGCGAACCATATTAACTTCTCTTGGCCACGAACTTCTCAACTAAATAATCGATGGACCCGCAACCTTTTTCCCCACGTGCACGGCCATCGTTTGACGCATTTTATGCGTGATCAGCCGAAACAGTGTGATGTCGAATGTGAAGTGATGTCTTCTTCCCCGTTGTCCCCCCGGTCTTCCCGCTTCTGGGTCGGTTGCGGGCGAGGAGGGATTCGAACCCTCGACACACGGTCGTCCATGTGTCCATAGAAGATTCAGCGGCTACATCGCTAGTGACAATGTGTGAGTCCATAAAGCGTAATTCGACTTTAAGATCATGGAAATCAAGATGGTCCGAGCACTTGTGCTTGCTTGAGAATGATGAAGTAAGGGAAAGCATATGATAGCATCGTCACTACAGCTGAGCCAATTCATCACCCTAATGGATTGTGTTATAATTAACCGTTTGGCTCGAAAAAATTAACTTTAGATGGGCAACAGGAAAATTATCTAAAAAGTCCTAAATTTATTGTGCGGCCGCTAATTAAATTATAAACCTTTTAATTATATCCATTCAATCCTAAACATTTTGACAATTTGTGAATTTAGTCCAAAACCTTTCGATTATGCCTATTTAGTTATAAACATTTCAATGATTTGCCAAAGTAATCCTAAACCTTTTAACAAATTATCAAGTTAATCATTTTGGCTAATTTTGGGAGGGTTCCTTTAATGTATCAATCCATGCAAATTTTTTTAAAATTTTCCCAATTTTCATTGATTTCTTTCTTTCTTTTCCTTTTCTTACAAAGGGTCAGTGACCTTGCTGACCCGATGGCGTTGGCCAGTTACACTCTTGCTAGTTGTGGGCGAGTGTCAGGGCCATCGTTGTGGCCCGTGAGAGCACCGCCACCCTCGCCCATGGCAGTAACAGTTTTGTGGCCCTTGCCTAGGTCGCTGACCCTATGTAAAAAGAGAGGGAAAAAAAGGAAAAGAGAATGAAAATAAAATCAATTAAAAGTTTTTTTTTGAAAAATAAAAATTGCCCATATCAATGCCTACACCATGACTGGCGCTCATTGGGTGGCTATGTCAATGATATCTACTCAAAATTGGCCATAATGACTAAATTGACAAACCATTAAAAGGTATAGTACTAATTTGGCAAATCATTAAAATATTTAGGATTAAATTAACAAAATTAAAAGGTTTACTAAATTGACAAGTTGCCAAAAAATTTAGGACTAAATTAGCTCTCATGTAGTAAGTTAAGAACTTTATGGACAATTTTCTCAGAATGCAATACCTAATTCACCCTAAGTTAATTAGTTAAGCTTGGATAAAACCTCAGCCACAAAATATCAGATACAAGGAGAAAATTACATGTGATGAAGTATATATGCAAATGATAATGTTGGAGTCATATAAACGACTTTTAGGATAATGTTTTCCGGAATTTGTAGCATTCGGTTTAAGAAAAACAAACTAGTCAAGGAAAAAAATTTCCACCCATTAAAAAATCCCTTCAAAAGTAGGGAAAATGTTTTCCTCTTATTTTCCATCCTCTTCTTTTCATCACTAGACCAAGTATTTTCTTTCACCAAATACCTTTTACTTTTCCTTTCTTTTCTTTTATTTTCCTTTTTCCTCCATGCACTCCTTTAATAATTTATTTTTATTTTTATTTTTTAAATTGATGTTTTGTTTTTTTATTTCCTTTTTTGCTGGTTGCCAGCCATGGCAACGGCCAATGATTGGCCACAAATTTGCACCGAGCTCACCAAAGGCTAGTGAGGCTTGAGGCCTCACCAAGAGGTCATTGAGCTCGCTCGCTGCTGCCGCCTCGCAAGTCAACCATGAGTGAGTCCACTGAACCACGACTCATAAGCTCGTAAGGCGATGATGATTGGGCTCGTTAGTTGCACCTTGAGGTGAGCAAGGCTCGACTCACTAGAATCTAACAAGCTCAAGCTTTGTAGCCTGTGGTGATGCTTGAGCTCACCTATGATTGGCGATTGGCTAAAACGAAGAAAAAAAGAAAAAAATTAAAATTTGAAAAAATTAAAAATCAATTTTAAAAAATAAAATAATAATAATAAATTATTGGAAGGAGTGCATGGAGGAAAAATAAATGAGATTTGCCTTACCAAATGATGAAAAATATTTTTCTAGTTCATTTTTTATTTCAATCGAACACCAAGAATATTGTCATTTTCCTAAAAATTGGCTTTCTAGGTAACATTTTTTTGGAAATTTCATATTTTTTTTTGTGAAATGAACGAATCCTTAAAATTAAACCAGTTGCTTAGAGGGACGGCATAAATAAATCACGTTTAATCTTATATCTTAAGTTTAGAGATGGGCAGAGTTAGAGGAGTTTGTCGCGTGAGTATTAGAGAAATACAAACTTATACCACGTCAAGAAGTATTAGAGAAAAATAATTAAAAATCAATTTTAAAAATAAAATAATAATAATAAATTATTGGAAGGAGTGCATGGAGGAAAGTTAAATGAGATTTTCTTTACTAAACGATGGAAAATATTTTCTAGTTCATTTTCAATTTCAATCGAACACTGAAGAATATTGTCATTTTCCTGAAAAATGGCTTCTTAGATAACATTTTCTGAAAATTTCATCTTTTTTCGTGAAACAAACGGATTCTTAAACATTAAACAAGTTGCTTAGAGGGACGGCATAAATAAATCACGTTTGTTCCTAGATCTTAAGTTGAGAGATGGGCCGAGTTAGAGGAGCTCGTCGTGCGAGTATTAGAGAAATACAAACTTATACGATGTCGAGAAGTATGAAAGACGAGTGTCGTAACCTCCACACATGCCGATTCATGATCGCCGGAGATTTCCGAGATGTGCAAACCGTCGGGTTGGATCGGAGTGCTACATGATGATGTATGATGAGAAGGGCCCCGACTCCGCACTTCTTAATTGTAGCAATCAAGAGAAGAAAGAAAACCAGATTTCTGAAGTCTCTCTCTCTCTCGGTCCGTCAGCTTTCTTTTAATTTAATTTAAGGGAAAAAAACAAGAGACGGGGAAACGTGTAAGTATAGCTGGCACGTTATTTGGGGGAACTACTGGTGAAGGAAGTAGACGCACGTCGACCCTAGAAGACAGGAGAGAAACCTAACGAGAACGACGGCCCAGAAGAGTCCAAAGCGATATGATTGCGGACCGGATATTCCCTTTACCGAAGGGGCCCATCGGACTCCCCCTCCTGCGATTCGACACCACCATCGACGGAGATCGTGGTCGGTCGCGGACAGAAAACTCTGAGCGATCAGGTCCGATCACCGGCACTTTAATCAGGGCTGGGGACCCCGGGCTGGCTTTGTCTCGGGGCATTTTTCAGCCGAAGGTGTCGTGTGGATCGCCAATCAAGGGCACTATTTTGCCCAACTTCTATCGAGCCAGCCCAGATTGGGGAAGAAGACCCAGAAAAGAGAGAGCCCATCATTTTTGGTTTAAGTCTGAATTCATAACACAAAAAACCTCAAAGTAATATATCCATAACACTATCAAAAACTCTAAATAGGTATGTGTGATAAATTTATTCATCGTTAATTTATGTTAAAATTTTACTGTCAAATCACTGATTCAAAGTATCAATCCAATTCAACAAAAATTAATTGAATATAAATTTGCTACAAATATATTAGTCCGGAGGTTTTTACGATCAAAAGATTAGTTTGAGAAAATTTTAGTACAAATGTACCCGTTTGAAATTTTTTTTATGGTTAAAAGGTCAGTTTGAAGTAAATTTATTTGATGTGTCAATTTTGGGTTTTTTGTTATATTAATCCTATATAATCATAAATTTGGCCACTGAATTTGATGAATATCGCAACCTTTGCTTTAGTATTTAGATTATAACCAAACATACAGACCCCCTCCATCTCAATAATCAGAACTAAAGGGACACTTTCGTTATGATCAACACGCCCGGTAAGAGAAGCTACAGACGAAAGACGAGCATGCTCGAGCTCTCAGGCGATCTTCGGCCCGTACCTCGCGACCCGCTCGTCGATCCACTCCCTCATGTCGCCCAACACCCGGTCGGCGTTCTCGTCGGGCTCCCCCTGGATCAGCGAGTGGTACATCCCGTCGTACAGCTTCAGGGTCTTGTCCGAGCTGGACGCCTTCTCGTACAGGAGCTGCGACGAGGTGGGGCACGTGACCCCGTCCGACGTCCCGTGGACCGTCAGGAACGGGGCGCTCACCCTGGCGAAGTTGTCCTGTATGTACTGGCACACCCGGGCGATCTCCCTCATCGTGCCGACCCTCGGCTTGCCCGTGTACCTCCGCGGGTTCGACGCGATGATCTTGAGCTTCTCGGGGTCCTTGATGGCCTTCCCCACCATCTTGTTGTCCGGCATGCTCGCCCACGTGTCGGCGACCCCGAAGAGCATGCCGTAGAGGAACAATCGTACCTGAAAATCAAATTACATTGCAGATGATCACTTGGCACTGTCAATGTGCTAACAGCATGACAGCAACTTGCCATCCCTCGTACCTTGCTGGGCTTCATGTTCTCCGGGATCACGAAGAGCGGTGCCGAGAAGATCAATCCCGTCCATGTGTCGGGCTCGGATTGGAAGTACATCAGCATTGTCGTCGCCCCGCCCATGGACTCGCCGAACAGGAAGGCCGGCAGGTCCTTGTAGGGCTCGCTCTTGCGGACGTGGGTGAAGAACGATACGGAGGTGGCAGCGATCTTCTCCATGTCACCTGCATTATATGCCAAAACTCTGATCTCATTCACTCGTCTTCTCTCGTTCCCGAAGTCTACTTTTTTTTCTAAACAGGGGCTGCTCAGTTTATGTACAGATGGAGAATTCCTGTTGCCTACATACTAAAGTATCATTCATGCTTCCAAACTCTCTCTCTCTCTCTCTCTCTCTCTCTCTCTCTCTCTCTGTGCAGCGTCCTCTGTTTCTTTCTGAGTTACTTTAATAGGTCTAGAATGCATACAAAGACGCAATAAATGAGAAAAGTCCCCCGATTTATCGAACCAATTGACAGAAAGATGACTTGGTGATCGACCAAGGAGCTTTATATACATGTGGACCAAACCTACTCCTCTTCTTTCCGAAATAAGCAATTCCTCACCTATATTTCCGCCTCATCAATTAAAGCTAATGTCCAGACGCAACGACACATCGACCGCCAGCCATAACCCATTCGACCCACAATATTTAATACGAAACAGGGTAATCGGTAATGATTAAATAGATTTGGTTCTGCCAATGACAAAATTCAGGCATTTTTCCTTATCTTTGCAGGCGTTACCGTAGCCGATCGAGGCTTGTGGACATTACCCATGTAGCAACGGAGGCCGTCGGAGCGGCCGTGGCCGAGGAGATCGGCGGCGAAGACGGCGTAGCCCCAGGTGGCGAAGTTGATGCAGATCTTCTGGAAGAGCCAGCCGGTGTCGGATCCGTAGCCGTGGGTCATGTAGACCGAGGCCTTGACTTCCTGATTCAACGGCAGGAAGCTCTGCGTGAAGAGCTTGCCGTTGGGGGTCTCGAAGTAGGACTGGGAGTTGCGCACCCCTTGCGACGCGTAGTACTCATCCTCCGGCATGTGCCCCCAGAAGTTCGGGGGCGTCTCCTTCTTTTCCTCTTCCCCTGCCATCGCTCTAGGGAGAGAGTTTCAGGAAGATGGTGTCTGTTTTTGCCTGAAAAAAATGGAGATGGTGTCGCTGAACAGGAGTAGGAATTGGAAGGAGCAGTTCTTCAGGGTGTTTTCTTTAGGAGGTAGAGGTTGAAGAAATATAGAGAGAGAGAGAGAGAGTGGATCTCACCAACCCAGAAATGGTTTTTCTTCCTTCCAGTGCTGGGGATTGGGTGGTTTGGGGTAGGTGGACTGAATTATCTCTTTTTTATTTTTCTGCGGTGGGCCATGATAATGTGGTTTTTTTTTTTTTTTGACGAACATGATAATGTGGTTGAGTTGGGGGTGTTCTCATTCTACTTTATACTTTTTGTTCCGGGGTTTGGTGGGCCGACGCAATCCGTTCTCCAGATTCCTCGATTGGTTGAACGGGTAAGCAATCGATCCCAAGTTATGCACCAGAAAGGAATATTGAGTACAGCTTCACCGCTGGGTCATGATGAAACTCCTAGATTTTAAATGCCCACTTCCATCCTTAGCTTGGGTCATGTTTCTGGTGCTCGTCCACTTAGACAAGGAGCAGAGCGACACCAAAAGCCGGAAAACCTTAGTCACCGATGCCGCTGCTACCTATAGTGTCTGCCTTTGCTGCCGCAATTGAACAAACATAGAGCACAAGGAAATCGTGATTCGCCTTTTAAGTTACGATAGCAGCAGCTGTTCAGGCTGTTCTTTTACCTGGAGCATAGATACAAGCATTCAACCTTGTATTGTAGCAACATGTCAACGATCCACGGTAATGATTTGATGGAAAAGAATGGTGACGGGCTGCTGATTTTTGCTGGCTCTACCGGGCACTGCACTGTTTCTCGTGCTGCTTGAATTCCTGACTAGGCCAGTGGAGGATCTTCTGGAGCCGACACCGTGGCTAGGCATTCATCTCCATCAGCACAACACTTACACTGGGCCTTTCCGAGAAATTAGATTGCAGGAACTGTAGTAGAATTCTGCTTTCAGCCTTGGATCGACAACTTTTTTGATGGCTCCTTGGGTAAAGATAGGATTGATCCAATCAACTAAGCGAATTCTGTCATGGTGCCGCCTAGACGACTATATCCTCATGATTACTTGCTTTACATACTACACTATAATCTACATGACTTGATGTCCTCCGCATGATAGGCCACCATTCCGTGTGACTGTTACATCAGTACTAATATCTTTCCAGTGTTCCAAAACATGCAAAGAGAAATAATAATCTACAGAGACAACCAACAGTAGAATCAAAAAACTATTTCCCCTGTAATAATGGCATCCCCTGTTTCCTCTGTGTACAGTGATTTTCCCAAACTTGAAGATGTATCAGATGCTCAACATGACAAAAAATACATATTCAACTGCTGCAGAATGAGGAGACTAGCAATTCTTTTTCAAGAACTATGAAACACGGTTCTATATAAATTGAAATCGATGTAATCCTCTATCTTAGGACAGCAGTTCCCCTTTGATAGTTCGGTTGTTGTCACCGTGACAGAGACATGGATAATGGCTATCACCAGAATGAAAACCACGCACTTATACTCTCCTGGAGCCAGACTCACGATGACTTTCTACTTAACAAACCTCTGAAGACAATCCTAGTCCTGTGTGGACGATGCAACATGCAAAGAAAGCTGAAGTCAATCAACTGGGAAGGACAGGGCCATTTCAAAAACCAATTCAATTTGGGCGAAAGAAAGAACAGGCACAAACGTTGCAGCAGATTTCTATTCACGCTTGACATTAGAGCAAGTCAAATAAGTAGCAATATGAAGGAAAGAATAGATCAGGTGAACACATGGTTCCCCTTTTCTCTTTTTCCTGTTCCGTTTAGGTCGATCATCTCCGTTCAAGGGTTGACAACAGATGGCTAGTTCTGCCTCTCTCTGTTTTGATTGTGAAACCCATAAAGAGAAGTTCCCCGTCTTATAACTAGCTGAGGCCGACCCGAGGGAGCTAACGAGACCATTGCCCTCACGATAGGTGCTTAATATTTGTCAAGGACAGATTGCTATCAAGTTTCAGCACGGTCGCTTGCGAAATTCACCTTTGATTTTTCCATTGACTAGTATCCTTAATGCATGGCTTGTGAGGGTGCAAAAAACAAATCGAGAGATATATCTCCTTATCGTTCCAAGATGACTGCTCTTGCATCAGCTGAATCTGTCAAGATGCAAGTTTGAACACGGTACCTTGATGACATTTGACCTGGCGAGAAAGCTGCACCAGCTTTTCTGGTACTTGGACATCGACATGAGTATTTCATGTTCACTCCTAAATCACGAAAAAATTCGATGGAAGAGGGCCACTTTCAGGCCCCATTTGGTTCGGCAATAGATTTTAGAACCCTAAACCCCATTCCATATACAGATCAAATGGGGCCTCGGTCATGCTTTCGAGGATTTCCAGGGATCACTTGCATCATTCAGACAGTTTTGAACTGATGCATCTTCGATCTAATAATAACTGATACAACTATGTCTTTGGGTCATCTCTATGCTCCGTGAGGCTTCGGAAACCTCTTACATCGTGGTTTCTCGTTTTTAGAGGTGCAAATTTTATGCATTGGCAGCACTGGAATTCGACCCCGCATGTGCTAGATGCGGGTAAACTCAAAAATTAGGTGATTTACCTATTACTGCCTACCAAATTCATATCTTGACTTCAATATGGACATTGAAACTTCGTTTAGCAAGAAATTGAGGATTCTAATGAAAACTCTCCGAGACATTTCATTTTCCTGAAGGGGAAAAATGAAACTTCAGAAAGAAAATCCACTTAGCACCAGCTGACCATAGACCTAGCAAAATTCCAGATACTTCTTCATTAAGCACAATCCGGAAAGCATAAAAATGAAGTCTCCAAACTTCGGCGGTGTCTGCTGTTACAAGAGGAACAAGAGGAGAAAGCGAGCTTCCAGGGGAGATTCATTTAAAAGGATGGCAGAGGAAAGAAACTTACCAAGAGCATGTCCACTTTATTTGCAAAGCACAAGCATCACACACGCACATGCTCGAAACTCGCAGGATAGACAAAACAGACAGATCAAACCTAAAGAGCACATCATGCGTCTGCAGCATTATCCTTCTCGCCAATCTTCCCTTCTTTGCCAATTTGTAAGTCCTCCACTTTACGAGTAACTTCATCTGCCCCGACTTTTGCTTTACCAGTTACTGGGCCGTTGCCTGGATTTGCATCACCCTCGACATTATTTGCGGGCCCAGTCTGCCATATTCTTATAGTGCCGTCTTCTGATCCAGAAGCATAGGATTCCCCACCGGGTGAAAATCGCACGCAATGGACAGGACCGTGATGACCCTTGTTGCATCCTAAAGCCAAGGTTCAGCAGGATTTAAATTAGAACTTGACCATCACAGAATACCGACATGACAGAGAAAGCTTCTTTGCATGAGATAATTCAGGTGGGGAGCACACTTTAGCCATTCAAGATGAGGCCCATAAATTTTCATAGCGCACCACATGGAGAAAATAGGGAAATAATGAACACAAACTGGAAGAAAAGTAAATGAGATGCACGACTGCTATGATAGAAGGAGCCGATAAATGCACAAAAGTATGTGCCACTCATCAGACACCAAAGCTGTATGAAACTTGAAATACAAATCACCATCACCTACCAATCTCTTCTCCAGTATGGAAATCAAAAATGTGAATCCACATGTCTTCTCCACCGGCAATAAATTTATTCCCAAGCTTTGGTTCCAATGAGGCTGACTCGATATTGCAGGGCATGTTGTAGCTCTTCACCAACCCAAAGCTAAACAATGACAAAGAAAAACATATGTTAGCCCAGTCTTAACATACAACACATATAGAACAGTTTTACTACAGGAGCTTACTGGTTTGCATCCCAGAATTTAACGGTAGAACCATCAGCTGTGGTAATATAGCGACCATCCTGACTCACTTCAGCACTAGTGACAGGGGATTTTGTCTCCAAAGTTTGAACAATTTTCCCACTCCTTACATCCCATAACCTGTAGTGCAGTCACAAAGTAGATAAGAAAAGAGAGCCAAAAAAAAGGCACTCAGGACCACAATAAAGACAGCATGCATAGGAGAATGCAAAGAAGCTTTCAAAAGCTTATAATGGGCGCGGTGAGAGTGGTATCATCTTTCCAACTATACCACATTGATAGATAATTACAAAGACAACCATATACAAGTACCACATTGACCCGACAACCAGTTTCTTAATGGCTTGTGTGTATGTTTGTAATGAATGCAATAGAATGTGATAAGGTCCTCATTCTATTCTTAGGTCGTTTGGTTCCTCAGAATCAACAGGAATGGAAATTAAAACTCAATATTAGCGTCTTTTGTACTATATGGGCAAATCAAAATCAGGCAGATCCTTTTTTTATTCAGAATAAAGCATGAACCTTTAAAAAAATCGAAAAGGGCCAATCCCAAACATCAGGATTTAAATCAGATTTCGATGAAACAAAACACAATAAGAAGTTCGTTCAATACGTTTAATGAACTTTTTGTACAGAGAAGGGGGTCAAAACTCAATTGGGTATGGTTGAGAATGAATGAGGAAAACCCAACAAAAATGGTAAGTACACAATTCAACCAAAAATAAATGTTAGGTTATCAAAATTTTAATGAGAAAATATAGATATGCTAAGAATATTTTCTTAGCCTAATTATTTACTTATATATTGTAACCCTCAGTAATAAATTCAAACTATAGAGCAGTTCTCATTATCGTAATGCTACCTGATGGCTCTAATGAAAACATAGATTATCAATTCAATTCCTCCTTATCTAATCCCACTGAAATGTAGCTTGAGGGAAAAAGATAGCTCGAAAGTCAACCTTAAACAATTCATTAGGAATGAAATATAAGCCCTGCCTTGCAAAAAATTTAAATGGTAACCTAGCTCCAAGGTTGGAGTGCCAGGAAGTTATTATGGTATGTGTGCCTCTACAATTGAAAGAAAAGATCAACATTCCGAGCTTAAAACATTAAATCAGCTCAAATTGCATTTCACAGTTAAGCTACGAATGGAAGCAACATGTGGTAGACAAGAATTGAAGAAAACCATTCACATACCAAAAAAAATTTCTTGTCAAATGTGAGCAATAGTGAAAGAGGAGAAAAACAATCAACAGCACAAATACTTGCCAAACCTGGTAAATATAGCCTACACGGCTAATCCCAGTTTGCCCGACAAAAATGAGCGCCCAGTTTAAATCTCAATGGGTCAAAACAGATGTTACAAAACAACAGGCTAAAGGAACAAATACACGAATATTTTTCAACTTGATAGAACTAAGGTTACCTTACGCCACCAATATCAGTACAGGAACTTAATATGGTCTGATCACTATGGAGCCATGCAGCAGTTCTTATTGAACCTGGTGAATTGTCAACTTCTCTGGGAGGAGCATCTGGTCGGTTCAAGTCAAAAATTCGAAGAATTTTCTCGACACCACCGGTCAGCAAGAGATGAGTGTCCTGTAAAAAGTGCATGGTGAGGCTTAAGAAGCTTCAGAACTGTACACAACAGAAGTACTTGATAAGAACTTGAGAGGGTTAAAAAAATGGACAAAAAGTAGACGATGAAATAACAATAACATCAAAAAAATGCTAAAGACTAGTAGCACCAGGGAAAAGATCAGAAATCATTGTAATTACCTCTGAGAAGGCGCATGCCCGGACAATGTGCTTGTGTTCAAAAGAGTGCAATTCATCCCCGGACAATGCATCCCACAGTTTCCTGGGAAAAAAGCACAGAAATCAACACTCATGGACAATGTCCTCCTAGCGATGAGCATCTCCTGAGTAACGAAATACATACACAAGTCCTTTGCCTATAGTAGCCTGCTATTTCAAAATCAAGGATAACAAACAAACCTCACCCCCTCAATTTTCTAACAAGGAGTCATTAATGAAGTGATGCCAACAGATCAATAATGCCTTCATCATCAGAGTTAATGCACCTAAGTATAATCCGACTCTATAAACTTAAGGTTCATGCATTGAGTGGTGCTAACCTATTTGGCAAACCAAATGAACAACACATACAACTGCTGTCGCCAAAAAACCAAGTAAAAGTTTCACATACGCGGAGAAATCTGCAGAGCCGGATGCAGCACGTAGAGCATTAGTGTCCAGGCAGCAGCTCCAGACTGCACCTTTATGTCCCTCAAAGGTTCCAATCCAATCTCCAGTCTCTCCATTTCGCAGCATTGGGCTAGAATCTGAATCCCAACAGTAAACCATAGCAGAAATTACACACGGAAGCACCAATTCAAATTCTCTAAACTTTCCCATGCACAAAAAAGTAAAGAACATAACCTTCGAACCCCAACTAAAACTCCAAAGACAAGCCCACTAAGTCCCACTCACATGCCTTTTTTCTGCCCTACTCGACAAATGCTCGACTCAAGCCAGTCACCCACCCGGCAAGCAACCTTTGCAATTGTCCCACAGAAACAATTAATGACAAGCCAACAAAGCACTGTCATTTCCGGTAGCTAACAAAGCAATTTAACGGCTGCACACACTACTCAAACCCAATCAATCATAATGACCCTAAACACCTCCCGGCACACTCTACCCACGACGAGATTGGCCAACCATACAGAACTAACTTATCCGCAAATGCCGCAACCAATTCAGCAGGCACAACACGTACAGATTGCGAAAACTCCAAATCCACACATATGGCAACTCATGAACCAACTCCTACCTTTGCTCGCACTGATGAGGAAGAAGCCATCCGGCGTGATCGGGCTGTAAAACAAATCGACCACCGGCCGCGAATGCCCGTGGCACACGAGCGGCACCACCGTCCTCTTCTTGTCCATTTCGACCCACAAGAAATAAGTTACGACGAACCGCCAAAAGAGGGTAAAGCACCCCCAAAATAACAAAAGAGAAGAAAGCCCTAAAATTCAATCTAACCCAAGATCCAGGAAACCTCAAAAAAGCAACCAACGATTTGAGCACGGAAAGAGCTGATCACTAGCTATCTTACAAGAGGGTAAATCGAAAACGCGAAAATGCTTTGAAATTCTCCTCCTTTCCTGCGGCGATTTACAGAGGGATCGATCCCAAAACACTGGGATCCGATCTTTTGCCAAGGGAAAAAAAAAAAATTCGTGGGTGTTCGCACTTCACTGACTAATCTGCTAAGAAGGTTCAATGCGGATCGAAGCCCGACCAAAGAACAAAGAAAACCTATGGAAAACCCAAAAAAAAAAAAACCGAAAATTGGGCAAAAAAAAACCGAAAGATAGCGGGAGCCGGACTCGAAGGGGCGAGACGCAGAGAAGCTCGCTGCAATGGCAGCCCGGTTCTTATACTTGTCCAAATCCGAGGGCTTTCCTCGTTCGATTTTTCCCCCTTTTTCCCTTTTGTCTTTTTTGGTATTTTCTTCTTTATTTTTCTTTTTCTTTTCTTTAGGGTTTTTGCCCGGGAAGATTTTTTTGCTGATTATATAATAAATGAGAAATTGGTGAAATTTCGCCGGTCAACGAATATTGAGGTGGAGAGATTGACTAAGGAGGCAGGTGATCTGCAATGATAGATTAGGAGATCCCCGTCTTGAATGCGATCGGAGATCATTGCCCCAATTCGACGATCTTATCGAACTTTTTTGGACCGCCGCCGTCGAGGAAAGATTATAGGCACTAATGCGATATCTTTCCAAGTCTCGATTTAGTGGAGGATAAAGAGGTTATGTCTGGTGTACAGAAGGGGTGTCTCCTGAATTTGAACGAGACGGGTCCAGGGGGCTAATTCCCCATCAACGAGCCCAATTTTTACAATGGGTTTTAGCCTTTCATGTGCTGAATTGAGAGGAACAGGATGACACTTGGGGATGCTCTTTGGGCTTTTTACCACTGACATCATCATTTCAAGGGCCATTAGCAATTAGCCCACCATTGGTTTTGGAATCTCGGGACTGATCTGAGAGATCTCAGACAACTTATTTTTCTAAGACGAGCTTTCCATTTTTTAATTAGGCCCTAGCACCGAAAAAGCCAATTAAGAAACGGCGAGAAAGTACACGAAGAGGACCGACCCGCACGCTTTTCGATCCCATCCACGTGTGCTCCCTTATCCATCTCCCTCTGCCCCACGGACATACGGAGATTTAAGGTATATTCCTAAATTAGAAGAGCCACGCCCTCAAAAATATTTCTAATTCCACGGATGATGTTGTGCGAAACCAAATATCGGTCGATTCAACGATGATGCAAGGTTCAGAGGAGACGTGATATTGCTGAACGGGACGGTATACCCCGATCCAACGGTCAATGTGAATTGGACCGGCATGAGATGGGACGGTATACCTGATTCAACGGTGGATGTGAAAACAAAGTAGAAAAGAAAGTTGGAGGTGAACGGGAGAATCGTTTGCTCCCGGCAGGCATGGCACTTAAATTGATGAAACAAACAGGTAGCAACGCCATCTTCGTTTCAGCTGAGCAAGCAGAGAAAGTCTCCTTCTCTCTCTCTCTCTCTCTCTCTCTCTCTCTCTCTCTCTTTTCCGGCACTATCGCCGTCGCAATGTCGACCCCGCTCCCGTCTTTCACACCCGCCCTCAGGATCCCGGCCCCGTCGCCTCCTTCGTCCGGGAAGCCCGACCCGAAACCCGCCTCCACGAACTGGTGGGCCCCGCTCTTCGGGTGGCCCTCCGAGCCGAGCCACGTCGCCGCCACGGCCGCCCCCGACGGCGGCGGCGACCGCCAGGAGAAGTCCGATCCGGAGGCCCGGAAGGCAGGGCCCAGATCCAGGTTCGCGCCGGGCTGCTTCACGGAGGAGAAAGCGAAGCAACTCCGGAGGAAGACCAGGGAGGGCTCGAGCTTCCACGACGCAATGTACCACTCGGCCATCGCGACCCGGCTCGCTTGGGACTGACCGGAGAGGAGCGGAGATTGAAGGAGCACGGGTCAAGGTATGCATGCATGCCTACTGTTTTTCAATCTGGGTTTGCCATGTCGAAATGAAAGAAAGAAGTGATTCTTCTTCTTCTTCTTCTTCTTCTTCTTCTTATAAACTAAGTAGTTCTTGCCTAGTGGAGGTTCGATTTTTGGAGGAACTTCTTGTCTGGTACTCATGTCCTTGTCAGTGAATCCGAATAAGTTGATGATGAACTAGTCTGCAACGACTCAAGTTGCTGTACGTGCTAATTAATGCAACCCATGGCTTCTGTTGGGTATTCTCCTTCGCAGACCGCATGAACTGAACTTAGCTCGAATGCTGCGCAAATTCACATTTTTCTTCCACTGCATTGATTTTCTTCCATTACATCTCATGTTTGAGCTAATTTAAGCTCCGGAAAATCAAGCTTGGTCGAGGTCGGAGTTCGAATCTGTCTTCCTCACGCAGTCGAGCTCCAGAAGTAAAAACTGTCGATTTAGGTTCGATTCGATTACATCTCTAACAACTACGCAGGTGCGCGGTAGATTTCATTCTACTGATGTTAGAACGTGCAGGGTAATGCAGCATATTCTTAGAAGCTGTTTAAACAGGACATGTTCCCTTTTTAATACGACTGTACGACTGCATCACCTTATGAATGAGTTTTGTCGATCGACTTTTGTTTTCACTCAGGATCTCTTCTTCTTGTCGTCGAAGCGTGGTATTTAGTAGCTCCTGGCGTTCTGCCGCCCAACCATGCCCTGGGGTTCGGCAGATCGAAATGATGATTTAAATACGGCCGTATAAATACTCGTCTGTGCGTATCCCTTACGTATTCCTTGTACACCCGTACATGTAATAAGGTACCAACTCTCTCGACTCAGCCCAGCTACTCACATGCACGACTCACATGCCAACAGTTCACGGAAACGATGTTAAAAGTAGCCGCATAATTTGTTTGTGGCATTTAAATAAGTCTTATATTCACACACCTATAAGTTTAAATCTTTCACCAAGGAGAGGCACCGAGCAGGGACATTTTTGTGAACCACGCAAGTGAATGGATTAAGTATTAAAAGTAGCTGCATCATTTGTTTATGAGATTCAAATAAGTCTTATATTCACATAGCAGGGACATTTTCGTAAGCCACGCAAGTTAATGGATTGAGTATTAAAAGTAGCCGCATCATTTCTTTATGGGATTTAAACGGCTCTTATATTCATGCACTTATAAGCTTAAAGCTTTTGAGTCAAATCTTTCAACAAGCAGAGAGTCACTGAGCAAGGGCTTTTATCGTGAGCCACACAAGTTAACGGATTGAGTAAATCCCTTTGGAATTGGTGGGTCGAATCCATCCTGACGATGTGTGGCTTGCTTCATGTGGCTCTCGAGGAAAGAAAAGGAGGCGGAATAGTGCCTTTTACCTCGGATGATAAAGAAAAAGAGTAAGATTCCCGAAAGTAAAATTCCTGAGTGCTCGGCATATCGCACGGCCAAAACGGTCATATATGGTCGCGTTCGGTTCCCGGTTTCAATGACCCCCCGTAAAGAACATTTTACAAGTGTATCCGGTAACAGTATGGCGTATTCTTACAAAAAAGGAAGAAGAAAGTACAAAATCTTTTGCAACTCGGGATGAAGTGGTACTCCTATAAGCTAATCTAGCAGCTGGCCTGGTTGGGCTTGTCAGGAAGAGGATAGTCGAGTGCTGGGCCTAGAAGGCCCAAAAGTGGATGGGCTTTAGCCCGCTGAGTGAACAGAAGACTCGGTGTCGAGCTCGTTCGGCATAATAGGCCCAAGCGACGAAATCCCAGGCCCTTGCTCAATTGAGGGGATGAACCCATCGGACAAAATGGGCCGTCCGAACTCCCCAGGTATGATCACTCGTAGGTCGTTTACTATACGATACATCCCATGCACAAAAGAACGAACACGATCTTGATTCGTGTCAAGCCTTAGTTCCCAAAGTGATCGTAACTTTACAATGAAAATACTTACTAATCTCGTAGATAAATCAAGATTTCAATTTTCCAGTCCATATATAGGAAAATTGTTCAAAAAGTCGTACAGCTATTATACTTTTATTAATTTAATTATAAATCTTTTTACTTCTTGTCAATTGAATCCATCCGGTCATTTATGGTTGGAAATTGCTAATGTGAACAACTAGTACTGGCATGGTAATTTTTAAATAATATTTTGAATTTTTACTATTTTTTTCTTTTTTTTTTTTTTTTACTTCTTTTTTTCAAGCTAGGCTTGGCTAGGGTTGCTGGCCAAAGAGGGTCGCCAGCCAACACCTGTGTCTAGTAAGGGTTGGCCGACCACCCTCACCGACCAAACTCCAAACCCAAAAAAAAAAAAAAAGTAAAGTAAAAAAGCCATAAAAATTCAAAAATATTAAAATATCATTAAAATACTATTAAAAATGTGTCATGTCAGCAAATTCTAGCCAAAATTGGTCAAATAGACTTAATTGGTAAGAAGTGAAAAGTTTTAAGATTAAATTAGCAAAATTGAAAGGTTTTGAATTGAATTAGCAAAAATGCATTAAATTTAGGACTTTTTGAATAATTTTCCCTTCCATACATAAATCACGCTGTCTTTGGTCCAAAGTAATATCAGGACTTATGCAAGACATCCATAAAGATCAGTGGTGCCAAAGGCTCAAAGACTCTAGATGGTTTAAACAAGAAGCTCTACGTTCTATCTTACCGTCTCTCTCATGACCCGATGGACCGAAAGAAAAAGAAGGAAAAAAGGGAGATGGACAAGACCGGAATGCGATTGAAGTTGAAAAAGCCACATGTTATTCTCGACCCAATTAAGGAATTAATTATGTCAAGGCTTCCAAAACTCGAGCCGACAGATCGACGATCATAGGTTGGAAAAGGAGTTTTGGCGAAGAGATTGACAGCAATTTATTGCGGAATTCGGTCAGATTGGTCAAGACGCAACGCCGTGCTCCCGCAACACATGCGCCCACGTTAAGTGCCTCTTTAATCTGATACAAATGCTCATGATAATTCCTAAGCCTGCCCCCTCGTCTTCTCTCCAAAGCTAAAATAATGGGGAATTATTGCCGACAGCCGCAGGAGAAGGGAAGCAGCAGGAACCCCGATGGATTCGAAATTTTTATAATGAAGGGGATCATATGCAGATTTCGTGGAACAACTGAGGTTGCACATGGGTTGCCTAGGATAGGATCTGAATGTTTCCACTCTATTATTAAAGCTTTTTGATGAGGGCGGTTGTGGTCATATCATGTCTGATGCTCTTCCTTCTTTTGTTTATCTTTCTTATTTCTTTTCGTTGATCTCGACAAGATGTCGATTAGAAAAAAAGATTTCATAATTTGGACGATTCCCAGTTAGGTCCATCAATTTGATTAAACAGATCTTGGAGCCCGATCACCATCTATAATGCCATGTGCATGTTGTTTTTCACCTTGGCTATTTGATTTTTTTTTTGTTGGCATCATCATGTGAATTCGGGTAAGATATTCCTTCCGTTAGGTTCTTGTATTAACCGCCGATTGCGATATTAAAGTTTTACAATGCACATATAAAATTTGATTCATGAAAAGTCGTCTTGAATGTGGAGCCTAAATCCACTTGCCCAGTATATGTACAATTTTGAATGAGGGTTTCATGTGATGTAAAACCTCCATCTATGTGAGCCGTAAAATGTGAAATTATAAAAACTGAAGAGTGAAATCCGTTTCAAGCAGACTGTGTTAACAATACGAGTACACATACTATCTTACAAATTGCAAGTATAAGATTAAGCAAAACTCTGGACTACATTTTATTTATGGACCATATTCGATCTTTCTGAATACTTGACGATGTCAACAAAATCTTATTGAAAATTTAGGAATTTCACTCTTAAGAATGCATTATGTGCCTTGGTATACCATGTCATGATAATTTGTGAAAAACAAGCCTAACAAAGACTAGATTTGCCATGAACGAAAAGAGAGAATTAACCGATGTTAAGCGAGCAGTATAATTGGCTCATCTCATCATGTTACATAGGGAAACAATACCGAATCGAGTGTGGGCCTGACTCCATGTGAATTCAACTTAATGGGTGGAACAATGTCGACCTCTCTTCTTTCCCCACTTATAACCCTATCGAATTTGAGAGACACAATTAAGTAATAGGGATCTCCTAATCCGAACCCTAAGGTGATCCTGTATGATTGGAGCTTGTCCAAGGGAGAGGAAACTTCCAAGAGAGAATGGCTAAGCGTGCAGCTGCAAACTGCATGTGCTCATGCGCAGACTCCTCTTAAATTGTTTTTGCCTCCCCCAGAAACCAACGCCCCATCCCTTGCAAAAAATTCTTTCCAACCCTCCACTTTTTAAGCAACTTCAAATTTAATGCCTCAATTTTAAGAGACATTATACGAATCCCAAGATATTCCAAGCTTGAACATTACAGGTAAGCTTCTCAAGAAAGTAACAGAGCTAAACACGCAAAATTATATACTTGCTCTCCTGAAACAGATGATCATATGCTTCATGCCAAGTTATGTTTTCACATTTTGGATTCATTGATAAAGCGAGTGTATACAAAAATCTAGTTCTCAAAGAGGTTATGTATCACAAATATTTATAGGAAAAAGTACCCAAAAAATCCTAAATATATTGTCACTGTGCAAATTTAATCATAAACAAACCTTTTGATAATTGACCATTATAGTTTATCTAGGGTGCGCATGGATTTATTTTCATTCTTTTTGTTCCCGGGAACAGAAAAAAAAAAAAGTGTTTCATTCCCGGGAACAATTTTTGAACAAAAGAACACGTTTGGTAACGTTTGGTCCTAATAAAAAATGAACGAAACACGTTTGGTAAATTTTTATTCTTTTTTTATTTCTTTTAATTTTTTAAACATTTTTATTTTATTTTTCATGTTTTCCTTTATTTTTTATTTTTTTTTTTTTTTTAGCCGGTCACCGGCCTCCGGCGACGGCCGACGGGGCCGCCGGCCTCGCCCGACCACGGCGAGGCTCGCCGGCCCTCGGCGAGGCTCGGCCTCGCCGTGGGCTCGGGCGAGCTCGGCCTCGCCCGGCCACGGCGAGGCTCGGCCTCGCCGGATCCGGCGAGGCCGAGCCTCGCCGGCCGTTCGCCGGCCATGGCCGAGGCCGGCGACCGGCGAAAGAGAACAGAAAAAAAAAAGAAGAAAAGAAGAAGAAAAGAAGAAGAGAAGAAGAAGAAGATTTTTGTTCTTTTGTTTCTTCCGAGAAGTGTTTCTTCTTGGAAGAAACAACTTTTTTCTGTTTTTTTTTTGTTTCTATTTCGTTAAAACAAAAAAAAAAAAAGGAACAAAACGCAACCAAACGCGTTTACGTTCCTTTTTGTTCCTCAAGCACACTTTCCGTACGTGTGTGTGCCCGAACACTTTTTGGCACAATTCCATGCACACCCCTAGTGAATTTTGGTATGAAATCACTGATATGGACACTGTCTGTCCTACATAACACGACCAATGTTGATGTAGACAAATTTTTCAATTTTATAATATTTCTTTTGTTCTTTTCTTCTTCTTTTTTCATTGTGGCACGATGGGTTGCCAACAACCTTCGCTGACCTCTAGCAAGGGTTGTAGCCCTTGGCCATGCCCTTGATGGTTGCAGGCAAAAGCCCTAACCTAACCTCTAGGTCGACTCTCACAACCTTCAACCTTGTGACCTTTGGCAAGGGCTTGGTTGTCCTTACTTGCAATTGGCAATGGCTTAGACTAGTAGTAGGTGAGGGCTCGTCGCCACAATGAAAAATAAAATAAAATGAAAAAGAATTAAAAAAATCAGAAAAATATTAAAATTTGTAAAATTTATTAACATCAATGCCATGACATAAGATAGTCAGCGGCCATGCTAGCGGATTTCCAATCAAAATTAATCAAATAAATTACATTGACCAATCGTCAAAAAGTTTAAGATTCAATCAATACAATTGAATAGTTTGTGCCTTAATTGGCACAAGTACAATAAATTTATGATTTTTTGGTACTTTTTCCAATACGTGTCCTCGGCAATCGGTGCACTGCCTTCATTTATATTCCACATTTTTTTAAGTATGGCATCGATTTCTTCTTCTCCTTTTATTTTTCATGAATACGGTCGATTAAAATAAAGGGAGTGGCATTGATGTTGATTTCTCCAAAGCCAGTGGCATTCCCACTCGACCCATTAGATAAATAGCTTGCCACAGCACCCGCCTTTCTGATCTCGACACAAGTCACCTCTCTCTCTCTCTCTCTCTCTCTCTCTCTCTCTCTAAAACACACAAAGATGCAGAAGGTGACATTGCTGCTGCTGATACTGTGCGCCACCTCCTACACTGCCACATCTCTCATCGATGGTAAGCTCTACATCATCATCTCCCACAGCACTCCAAATTCCAGTGAACCAGTGTGCATGTTTCTAGTGTTATCAGTCACTTTTTTTTTTTTTTTTGGTGAAGGAAAAAAAAAGTGTTATCAGTCACTTTGTTTCTCATTTCCTTTAAGAAATTTATATACAACCTCGGTCGGTTCAATTTGCATTACAAGAATATATAAATATAGAGGTCCACCCACAGAATGTGTCCTCTCTTGCGAAGTTCCAAGAGCTCGAATCCTTGGCCAATCCATTATAATCCTGTTGTACTGACGACATCAAATGGCATCCGGTTTTTTGTATGTTTTCTTTAATCAAAATTCCTATGTCGCTCATGCACTCCACGACGCGCTCAACTAGGAGCAAAATCCCATCAAAACCAGCTAAACTTCCTAAGAGGGTTTCCCAGAATTTTTCTAGATGGACCCAACATATCCATGGCCAACCTCCAAGGTTATTTTTTTTGGTCAGATCCTACGAGGTTATTTCATGAGCATTCATAGCGGACGAGATTGCAGTCCTTCATTTGCGAAATCATCTATCATCTGGGTTCCTCAGGGCTTCTGCCCTTATTAAATGCTCCTATCCATATTCACTATCCTCAGATAGGACAGCAGGCAATAAATGGCATTCAACATTCGAGTGAGAGCAATCCTCCGGGTTGTTGAGCATGATTAAGACCAAGGGGTGGGGTTCGAAAAGCTTCCCTTTCCCCTTCTCTTTTCAAGTAGGGCCATGTGGATCTCTGACTTTGCATCTGCTAGCTTTTGTGATCACTTCCAAGTCGGATAAAAACAATTTAGGACTCTACTGCAGTCCCCATCACATGGAAAACATCTTACGCAATTTTCATCTCATCGCATGTGGAAACATGTCTTGTTAACAAGATACCATAGCACTAGATAACTGGTCATGCTCGTTGTAATCCTTTAACACGCACTCAGAGCCGGATCATTCATGGGGGTTCATGATAGCGGATCGGTATGCCGTGTGATACGACTCTTATATGAGAACGACGATGACTTTGGAGTCTGTGATCATCACGACGACGACTTTGGAGTCTGTGATCTTGATGATCTTGAAGTCGGACCAATCCACGGATCGAGGTTTTTCTATGTCATCTAGCAATGCGAGTTTGGTTAAAGAGTGTCGTAATAAGCCGTGCCTCGTAAAGAGAACTGAGCTTTGAAAATTTGAAATACGGTAGGTATTCCTTTAGGACAGGCATTTCTCATTTCCCGTAGGTATGGCAGAGGATACATATTTAGAAGCCATGAAGAGAAGAATTAGTTGATTGAGGAAACCATTTATAAGATAATAAATATTCCTTGTGCAGTTGTAATTATTAATGCTGGCAAGAGACGTGCATATTGTATGCAGTCTTTTTGGCTGAATTTTAATCTCGGTGTCATGCTTTAATCCATGTTCTAACGAGGTCAAAAGGGTCTAAGTCAGATTAAACAAGGTTTTCTTCCGACGTGGTCTTTTATTTATTTATTTATTTATTTGGGGAAATTCTGAACAGAACATGTGAACCCAGCATGCAATGAGCTTTTTAAGCAATGTTCTCTTCCCATCTTTCACGTGCTAGATTCTGTGCCAGTCCCATAATGTTTCTTTAGTTATAAGCGACCATGTGGTAGATCAAGCCTGATTATTCTCGAAAGAGTAAGAAAATTAAACGATCCGTGGACGAAATTTCTCTGGATCCTACTTCCTTTTCACATTCAATCAAATTGCAATATCTTATACAAATTCGCACGATGGCCGAGGACATCTATCACGTAATACTGAATTTGATTGAGCGACTAGAATTTTCATGAACCGGCTGAGATAACATACAAATGACCCGAATTGGCATTGTCCTCAGGTTTATTGCCGAACGGCAACTTCGAGAAGGGCCCGGAGCAGTCGCAGCTGAAGGGAACGGTGGTCACCAGCAAAACTGCCATTCCTAAATGGGGACTTTCAGGCTATGTTGAGTACATCAAATCGGGTCAAAAGCAGGGCGATATGTTACTGGTGGTTCCTGAAGGAGAATTTGCAGTGAGGCTTGGCAACGAGGCTTCGATAAAGCAGAAGGTGAAGGTCGAGAAGGGTACGTTCTACTCGGTCACATTCAGTGCAGCCCGAACGTGCGCGCAAGAAGAGAAATTGAACGTATCGGTCACGCCGAACCGTGAGGCAAACGACTGGGGAATATTGCCGATGCAGACGATGTACAGCAGCAATGGATGGGATTCTTACTGCTGGAGTTTCCGGGCGGACGCCCCCGAAATCGAGATCTCAATCCACAACCCCGGCATGGACGAGGACCCGGCTTGTGGACCATTGATCGATTCAGTCGCATTGAAGGCATTATACATCCCGAAACGCACTAATGGTAAATTATAGATCTCTGTCAATTGAGTCTCACTGTTGATTCTGCTTCCGAGTAATTTTAATCAGGATGAAGAAATCCAAGACTTATCTAATTGTATGGATTTCGGATAGCCTTTATAGTACCACCTTTAACGCTGACCGGGTTTCTATCTTTTTCAGCAAATTTGGTGAAGAATGGAAATTTTGAAGAAGGCCCTTATGTGCCCCAAAATACATCATGGGGCGTCCTAATTCCGCCCCACATTGAGGATGACCACAGCCCTTTGCCCGGATGGATAATCGAGTCCCTAAAAGCAGTGAAGTACGTCGATTCGCACCACTTCGCTGTTCCTCAGGGAAAGCGTGCAGTGGAACTTGTCGCCGGGAAGGAAAGCGCCATCGCACAAGTTGTCTCGACCCAGCGTGGCAAAGTTTATGTCCTTACATTTGCGGTCGGCGATGCCAAGAACTCATGTGAAGGGTCTATGGCAGTGGAGGCATATGCAGGGACTGCGTCTGTTACGGTGCCCTACACTTCTACGGGCAAAGGAGGTTCCGTCCGTGCTAAACTCCGGTTCACAGCCACATCGGCTCGCACGAGGGTCAGGTTCCTGAGCTCGTACTACAACATGCGGAGCGATCACTCTGGTTCTTTGTGCGGACCTGTTATTGATGATGTGAGGTTGGTTAGCGTTCGCAACCGCAAACTAGCATGAGGTCTTTGGCTTGTTTTGAGAAGCCACCAGAGAAACCAGCAGTTTCCAGGGGGCCTTATCATGATGTAATGCTATTATACGCTATTATCTCTTGTACCAACGATTTCGATTGATTCCTTTTCAAAACTGAGTGGATCGGGCTACCAAAGCTATTTAGAATTTAAGGAGGACTCTATTGCACCTTCTCCAGTCAGGACTCCATCTAGTAGGAAGATATTACAATACATGTACTATCCTCTGTTGTATTTGATATCTAGTGTAACATTGGAGATCGATAATGCAGCATCCTGCAGTACTTATGAATCAATTATAAGTAGCTGCTTCTGCTCCTGTTGCCTGATCCTCTTGTGAATGGTGCAATCCTAACATTACTTAGATAGAGAGAGAGAGAGAGAGAGAGAGAGAGAGAGAGAGAGATTCAATTTATTCTAGGATGCCACATAGCGCAATTCTAATTGCCTCAGCATTCAAAAAAAAAAAAAAAAAAAAGTCATGGGTTAACTTGTGTACCTATCACTCGAACGCCGGTTGCATGGCAACATCACCTTGCTTTGCTTTTTCACGCATTCATGAATATTTATGTGGATGGATTGAACAAATGAAACCTGAGAAAAAGGAACTCTAAGCTTCCAAGTTCCAAAAACAATAAATTCGTCAGAAACGTCAGTTACCAGACCACCACTTGCTGGTACAGCAATATGACCTTTAAGCAAAAACAAGAAAGAAAGCACTGCCCTTTGCAAAAGAAGCTCTGGATTTAAACATGTAAACATGCTAACAAATAAGCCAGAGTTAAGAACTTCAGTGATTCACTGACGGTTTTGAGTAAATAAGAGATGTGTAAATAATCATATGCACCTGAGAAAAGATGTCAGCTGTCAAGAACCAATATCCTCAGCATGATATCCATGCCCTAAAGCAATGGGGTGAATCTCTGAGATTCTCGATGAAAATAGCTTGGATAGCACCAAAGAGTGGATCAAAGGACTTGTAGTCTGCCAGATTTATCAACATCTACAGCGCACCAAAGAAGGGTAGAAAAACCCCACTGTCAAAATCATGTGCAGCAGAAATTAAATATTTGAAGTATCTATAACAAAGAATCTTTTGATGCACTTTATAGCTTAACATGCAATGTTGAAAACCAGAATGATAAGAAATTCGGTCTAAGATTTTTACTCGGCCTAAGTTTTTATACCTTCCACCAAAACAGAAGCATCTAACAAGCACATGAATACCTAAAGTAAGTCCTTTTGAGAATGACACTCCTGTCGTCCACTTTTACATCACTCACTGGGATAATCAACCGATTATTCAATAATGAACATAAAGAAAATCATATCAGAGATATCTATTATCAAACTAGTGCAACTAAGTTCATCATGAATCCAATTCTCAAAATTCTCATTTAGTGAAAGATTGTGCAGAGAGACTGTTGCACTGTACATAGATTCTAAACTAGTGATTCACAAATACGTAAACCAATGCTCACGATGACAAATGTAGTCAATGTCACGGTCAGAGAAGGTCGAAAACATAACAAAAAGACCAAGATCCAATGTTTCATTCCACTATCAGCTAATAAGAAGCCTAGCATCAACAGAAGTTAAATTTCTTAGAATCACCAGATGCTTGTTTGTCAGAATGAGCAGAGATTGGCGAAGCATTGGCATTTGCATCTTCAGCCCAACTGAAAGTCTGAAAAGCTCAGAACTGGACAGTCACTGGATGATGTGAAGGAAGGGATGTTGCCTCCAATTCTGCTTTTGTCAGAAAAGAATATGACCTCCACGATACATTATGCCACAAATGATTCAGCGTCACTGAGATCGCCAGAAGTATTCCTGATGCAGCAATTTACTGAACTTGACGACCAATTCTTGCCATTAGTACTACAGCTGCCAACAGATGATGCACAACTATCAGTGTCAATGTTCTTTGACGTCTTCAGCTGCAAAGAATTATTCAACCCTTCCGGTTCCACCTCAGGGAACCTAGTTCTCCAGCAACAGAAGGAATAATTTGCATTATTTTCTTCCTCATTCAGGTAATCGGATGCATCTGCCTTTTCTGAAGCATAAGATGCAGTCCCTGGCAAAGTCTCCCGGTAATTATTGGTAATAAGCTTGATCTTCTTAAGACCAACACAATGTGCTTCAACATGAGGCGAGCAAACATGGGAATTTGTCTTCAATTTCCTCTCTGAATCTACTTGAAACTGAAGTTCAGTATTTCCCCCAGTTGGGGAAAATTCAGCTCCAGCTTGCAGCTTCAAGTCTGCTTCGGCAAGTCGTCTTCTCCTGGATGTGGTGCAATTACGAGCGCCCTACATAAAAGCCCAATTCAATTTAAAAGAAAACAAGAAACCATTCTTACCAGAAAGCTCCTCGTTCTAAGACATTTCAATGTAAAGGGGGAAGTATTCGATTACACCAGAAGGACTCAATTTTTATTACTTATCAGGACCAACCATTCTCCCAGGAAAACAAAAACCTTGAAGCTGTAATAGAAGATAAACAATTTCCAAAAGATAAGTACAGAAGGAAAAGCATATGATATGCAAAATTTACCTTTCCGACCACGAACCAGTTGCCATCTTTCCATACCTGCCTAGCCCTGAGATATCGTTTATGGACATTGAAATGCCGAAAGCTTCCAGCTGGCCTAACTAAGAAGTGGTTTTCATGAAAAACCTTCACAACTATGGCAGTCTTCCATGATAGGTTGTGAAACACCTCGACGACATCACCTGGAACCCATACACCTATGCCTTCCGCAGGAGGTGGACAAGGCCGAATAACCTTCCTCGGCACCCTCTCTACTTTCTTCCCAGCAGTACCGGGATAACCACAGCATTTCACATAGTAATTGCGCCCATTTCCAGATATTATTTCGGAATAGACCCAAGCACCTATGAAGTCCTCTTTCATGCTGAGCACCTCCACTTTACTTCCCTTTTTCAGTCTCATGGTGGTACTTCCTTTTTTCATCCTCACCGTCGTCTTCATATCGTCAATGACTCGAACCAGGAAAGTAGACCCTGAAATAGCCACAGTTGAGATGCCAATTGACTCAGTTGATGAGTTGAAGTGGTAAGCGTAAAAATGTCAAAGAAACACATATGACAGCATATGATCATGCAGGCGCATCCACATCCAAGAGAGAGAACAGAGAACAGAGAAGGCTATACAGATATTCTACTCTGTATCTTTCATTACAACTAGTGTCATAGCACCTGGGAATAGATTCAACATGTATAATGCAAGAAATTGAACAGAAAGAGACATCTGCTCATGCTTCTAACCCACTCCGGAGATAGATATTTGAACAAGGCAACTAGAGCAGTCGACATTCGATTCCCTATGTACTTGTATCTTTAGCAGTCGATCATGCCCATATAATTCCCAAACCCTCTGAATCTGGCCTCGACGACAAGCGGACTTTTAAAAAAGTACTTGCCAAGAAATCGCAAAACTTCGTACAGCATATTCATGTCAACGGGCCTATCGCATACCCAGTAAAACACTAGTTCCAACTCGCAGATTCAAACTTTTTCCATGCGAGCGCCACCCCTCCGTCGAAAGGCGACCGGCTTTCTTGCGTCGCAAGGTAACTTTCGAAAATCCAACCCTTCCGAAACAACACAAGTTCAGGGGAGCAGAGAAAGGCGCTGCTGCTCTGATCACGCGACGCGATTGCGGAGGGATGGATCACACGGCGAACTCGCGCGAACACGAATGAAACCCCTACGAGAAGATCCCTCCCCCGAACCCTCCAGCGCCACGCGCATCTCTTAACTTAAACCACTAATGCACAGTAAAAAAATCAAAACGAAAAAAGAAAAAAAAGGAATCATCAACGGAGCACGGAAACACGATCGGGACCATCGAACCGAGAACAGAACAGAGAATCGCGACCGCGAAACAGCCATCATCGCGCGAGAGAGAGAGCTCGAATACACGCACCTCACGGAGCGCGCCAAGCGGAGGGAGAAAGAGAGAGAGAGAGAGAGAGAGAGTCTCGCCGAACGGATGATCAGGACGTTGTTCTCCCTCGCTCCTTCGAGACCGAACGAGATTTGCAGGAAGCAACGACGCGAGCGAGCGCGCCGGCAAAGCTTGCGCCTGAAGAAATTCTCTGGAAGAAATTCTCTGGAAGAAGGAAGAAGGAGGAGAAAAAATCGAAGAATTCGCGACGCCGAGTCCGAGTGGACTTCCGAGTTGGAGCGCGCAGTGGAGCGAGTGAGGGTGAGGGTGAGGGTGAGGGCGAGGGCGATCGCTCGCGCGGACCGTCGCGTGGAGTTTTTCAGTCCCCCCACGTCCCAGTCCAGGCTCGGCGCGCCGCTTACAGCTTGCGCCCTTCGTTTGAAAAAGCCCGCGGCCAATGGCGTCGCGCCACGTCGGCGCTCGGATTCGTCCCGATAGGCACCGGGGGTTTCCGAAAGTAAAAACCCATTACCAATGCCAATCTTGTGCGATCGATCTGATCTCTGATTGCGCATTTGCTTTTAAGATTAAGACGTTTCTCATCGATTGCTTTTATAATAATAATTATGGTCTTCAAGCATCAATTTATTGTAGATGATGGTTCTTTTAAGCAACCAGATATCTCAATTATCCTTTTAACTTTGTACCACGAACGGTACTGAAATTATATAACTAGCTTTTCTTCTTGTGTCTACAGTTCATTCTTTTCATTTTAATGCTGTCAAAGTTCTTTTTAGTGTTAATTTCTTATTATGTAGACTACAACCATTTTTTGATGTATTTTTGCGATGCACGTGATTTATCTTTGCCCATTACAAAAAAAATGAATCATCATCGCGAACTTATGAACCCCCAATGAGAGAGTGGATGACATGCCTTCGATCAAACCGAAGGTTGACATTTAGGAAGCACCAACACTTTTTAGGAGCTTTTGTATCGTGTTAGATGCTCCGATACATGTCTAATACTCTCTGATACTTTTTGACACTCATTTAACACGTCTCTGATCAATTCTCTTGACACTTTTCGGTACGAGAGTCGATAATTCTTATATGTAAGTTCGGAATTTCGACACATGATTTCGATATGAACGGGGTCAATTTTTAAATTTTTCAATAAATTAGAGGTTAAAATATAAATATGTAAGAAAAAAATAATAATAAATGAGAAAAAAAGAAAAACCTAATATTTTCTTCTCTTACAACTTTTACTTCCCATACATACAAATCACCCCCTAAGCTGATTTCTTTCTCTTATCTTCCAACACGCTATAACATGTAAGTTGAGAATGTGGATTGCTTTTCTTTTTCCTCCAAGTTATATGAATTATTGGAGTGTAGTTGAATTTGTTAAATTGAAACAATAAATGATATTAATAGATGGTGGATTAATGTTTTTAATAAAAATTCATTCTAAACTCTTTTTTCGTTATTTATTTATTTATTTGTAAATTTGAATCAAATTAATTTGATTAAAATAATGGTAGAAATGATCATTTATCATGTATATCATTTAATATACAAAATAACCAAATGTATTGAAATTCTCTCTTTTTTTAGAAATGACGTATCTGTGTGTCATGTCGTGTAGTGTCGTATCGTGTCATGTCACATGACGATGTTAGTGTTATTTAGGTTGACACATAGTCTAGGGCTCTAAAACTAACATGTGGAACCATCCTACCGTAATGGTACAAAATAATAATTCAAAGCCTGCGTAATGCAATTTGTAGCACCATATTGCCAGACTAATCAAGCAATCATTGACTAATTACTCTTCTTCGGATAAAGTTGAGAATTGTCATGATAACTCAGTGGGAAAGAAAAGGCATTTGTAATATATAAAGATTATCAGAAATCCAGCTTAGCCTGCTAAACCGCGGGCCGTATAATCAACGGTTTATTTATGCTTTACCACCGTTGCTATGGTATTGCTCCATGAGATGCACCAGATGCATTAGACAGTCCAATGATCTTATTGTACAACGGACCAATGACTCTTCCTTGTATCCCAATGAATAGTAGGGGTGAGCATCAATTCAGATAGATCCTAAAATCGGACTGGATAGACCCTACTCAACCAATTCCGGTCCAACTAAATCTACAAGGCAAGTTCCAAATTCTAAAAATTCAATCTTGATAGGGTAGGTTATGGTTCCGGTTTTGGTTTGGAACCTACTTGCCTTGAAACTGCTCATCTCTAGCTTGCAAACCTTTCGTACACATCAAGTAGAAGTCCTTGCATTTTTTGGGTTGGTGCTTATTTATCCTATAATTTTAAAAATCGCAATCACTTCTCTAGCTAAATGGTAGCTAAATGGTGTGCTTTGCAACTTCTGGTAAAGTTCAATTTGTCTCCAACTTGATAATGTCGGCAAATCAGGCAAACTTTTTTCAGGGACATGCATTATTTGATCTTCACCTCCTTCAAAGAATTCAATCCTTTTAAGCCGTCAATAACTTTCAACACTCCACAATGACGAAGCTGAGGATGTCATCGCTTTTCGTCTTTTAGGAAATGTTGCTTTTAGTGGAGGAGAATTTTTGTTGTTTTAACTCTTATTTTGCTTGACCAATAGATGAGTGGGACTCTTATTTTGCTTGACCAAATTTCACTTTGTTTTGAACCGTACTTCTTGATGTTTTGTTGTTCTATTATTTTGTCATAAATGCTATTTGTCCCTAATAAGGCGATGTTTTACTAAAATTTTTCCTTTCAAGGAATAAAAAATAAAACAAAAAAAAAGGATTGGCTAACTCTCGAATTGACCTGGGAACTGAATTAAGCCAACATTTCCATGTAAAAATAAATCAAATTATATGTCTAAAGAATAGTAAATCCATCTAATGTGTAGAAATCCATCTTTTTTTTTTTTTTTTGAACGAGAAAGACGATATACGATTGATAAACTTAGCCACTGTTTGAGACGATTACATCAAGAGCATCGGTGCATAATAAATCTAGAAGAGCAGACGGGGGATGGAACAGCCAATTAGGGGGGAGATAATTACACCGGCAGGCCTTGGCAAGCCAATCAACGGGCCGGTTGGTTGATCGATCGCAGTGGGCTATAGAAATATCCGGAAATAGCCGCAACTTCATACGGGCCCGGTCCGTAAGAGGCCAAGTCTCCGCCAGTTTACTTCCGCCGAAGTAGAAAGCGCTTGCACGAGGGAGGAACAGTCGGAATGTACTTCCAAGGGAGTTCCGCACGGGAGGCCGCGGATCTAGGGTTTCAAGCAAGGCCATAGTTTCCGCCCGTTCTGCCGAGCTCGCCTCCACCACTCTCGCAAATCCATCCACCAAGCATCCTCGGAAATCCCCGCGATGCACGCCACGGCCGCTCTGTTTTGGCGAGTCCCTCCCGGCTCGTTTCCGCGGCGTGATCCTCGGCGAAGGAGGCATCGATGTTGACTTTCGGCTTATGGGGGGGCGGTGGTGACCAGCGGGTGGTAGTTACGGTGGGCCTTCTCTCTCTCTGCAGTAGGTGGGTCGCGGAGCTTGCTGTTTCATGTAGGATTTGTGCTTGAAACAGAACCTGTTGTGGTTGCAGGGGACGCCGCTCGAACAAAAACAGGTTGCGGCCCTTCCAGATGCTCCAGAGGACAGCCGCTACCGCCGGTCTTCTCGCAAGGTGAGGGTTGGATTTGCATTTAAGAAGCCGATCATCTAGTCGAGATAATCCATACCGGATATCTTGATCTTCAGGGGTTCGGCACTCCAGATCCGGTTCGTCCATGGGCAAAGGAGGAGAAGATGTTCAATGGTTTCAGCCTCCTTTCTGCAGATAGGGCAAATGGGATCCGGTACGATCTTTCTTCGATATAGATTTTCTCGAGTAGGGATTGCATTGTGAGACGCTTGCCAGAGAAAAAATCTGATTTTTGGGAGGGTTTTGACTTGCCATATCAGTCTCCATAGATCTGGGTTTATGTGATACGAGGTAGTTGCTGTTTGGGCTGTATTTGCTGGGAATTGTCTGATCGTGTGATAGCCGCTCTTCACTGAGTAGGTACCAGACTTGTTGTGTATCCACACTAGTTTATCTTTTGAGTGAGGCCCTCCAATAGGTGTAGCAAGTATTTTCTTAGCGATCCTGTCGTCGAACAGAGACTCCACTAGGACATTATTCCATTTGCTGTTTTGATGTTCCATTAGAGCATCCACGTGTTGTGGTTCGTTTCTCGTCGCCGGGCCTCCAATTGGACCACTTGGAGTCCATTTGTCCATTCGGATGGACAGGTTTTACGCCATTCCCAACGAATACATAGTGTGTGGCCGAATAGATTCCCTACCCCGAATTATGCTTTGCCAACCCCATGAGGGTCGGGATCCGTGACCGGCTTTCCAGAAATCTCCATGTGGATAATATAGGCCTTGCATCACTTTGCTCAATAAGGATTGAGTGTTTTGTGAAATGCGCCACGCTTGTTTGCCTAACATGGCTGTGTTGAAGGAAATTAGATCTTTAAATCCCGTCCTCCCTCCCCGCTTTCGACTTTTAAAGCTTCCCATCCCTTCCAAAGAATTCCAGCGTTTTTGCTGTTCGTTTTCCACCAAAAGCTTGCAATTCTCCTCTCAATAGCTTTGCATATAGAGATAGGGATTTTGAAGATGGCCATGGCATATTGAGGAATGGCTTGAACAACAGATTTTATCAGAATTTCCTTCCCTGCTTTTGATAACAGATGTTCTTTCCAACTTTCAAGTTTTCTATTTATCCTTGCAAGTATCCATGCAAACATGTCTTTTTTAGAGCATCCCCAATCCGTCGGGATCCCAAGGTATTTCCCTGTTTTTTTAATCTCTGGAACTCTCAGTACATTGGTCATATTGCTCCTCAGGGTTGGTGGACAGCTTTTACTGAAGTGTATACCAGATTTGTTTAAGTTAATGGCCTGGCCAGAAGCATAACAATATTCATGTAGGATTGTAGCCAAGTTTTGGCACTCTAGGATTGATCCATGGAGAAAAAGATTGAGTCATCCGCGAACAAAGTAGATGAGATAGGGTGGGACATCTACTATTCAGTCGGATTCCTCTAATAGTGCCATCTTCAACAGCTTTTCCCATCATATAGGATAATACATTGGCAACTAGGATGAATAGATATGGGGAAAGAGGATCACCTTGGCGGATTCCTCGTGTAGGCTTGAAAGACGGTAGGGTTTCCCCATTGAAGTTCACACTAAAAGTGACAGTTGAGACGCACTGCATCACCCATTGTACCCATTGTGCGCAGAATCCCATTTTAGTTAAACATGCACCAAGAAAATCCCATTCGATCCTGTCATACGCCTTCTGCATATCAAGCTTTAAGAGTGCTTGGAATTTCGTTTTTCTCTCCCTGGATCGTAATCTGTGAAGAACTTCCTGAACCAGCAATATGTTATCTTGTATCAGCCTCCCTTCAACAAAAGCACTCTGCTCCACAGCAATTAGGTTTGGCAGCAGGGGTTTTAATCTATTTGTCAGCACTTTTGATATGATTTTGTAAATGAAATTGCACAAACTAATGGGACGAAATTGTTCCAACTTTTCCGGATTTGGAACTTTAGGGATTAGGGTGATAAGAGTCTTTGTTCATGGCTGGATTGAGGTAACCGGTGTTGAAAAGCGCCGAATCTCTCGTGAGAATATCCCGAGAGATGTCCGGCGGTGAGTTTTGAAAAAGAGACCATGCATACCATCCGGTCCTGGAGCTTTATGTGCTCCCAATTGTTGCATAGCTTGCGTAATCTCTTCCAAAGAAACATGTTCGATTAGTCGTTGGTTCATTTCTGCATTTACTGAGGTTGGAATTTGTTGTAGAAGGGGCTGAAAATTGCGTGGGCCAGCTGATTCATACAACTTGGTGAAGTATAAGTTTGTCATTGCTTTCGATTCTTTGTTCATTTCTCACCCATTCATCTTCCGAGTTTTTCAGCATCGCGATCCGATTTCTATTTCTTCGTTGAATGGTTGTTGCATGGAAAAACTTTGTGTTTTTGTCTCCCCAGCTAACCACTTAACTCTTGACCGCATTCCCCAGTACATTTCTTCTTGTCGCCACAGCTGTTCAATTTCTTTTGTTATTTCCTTCACTGCCATGCTTTCTTGAGGGACCCCTACACCATTCATTAGATTCTGTAGTTCATAATTCAACCAAGTTAGCCTTTTCTTTGCATTAGTAAATTTGCCTTTACTCCACTTGATCAATTCCTTTGCCACATTTTGCAGCTTTTCAGCAACGTGGAGGTGATGGCAAGCGGGATCAGACCAGATATTTCTGACGATACTTTTACATTCCTCCTCCTCCGCCCAATAAGCTTCATACTTAAAACTCTTCCTCCTTCGTTTTTTTGAGGACAAGTGGCAAGAATAAGTGGCGTGTGATCGAGCCAACTATTGGTATGGCTATACATTCTGCATTTGGGTATTTAATTCGCCAATCCGAGTTGCATAACACTCTGTCCCGGACGTTCCTTTATGAGATTTTCACCATGTCTCTTGTTTGTCCAGTGTATGTACACCCCTTGCATTCCATGTCCATCAAGGAACAATGGTTGAGAAAGTCCCTGAAAGCTGCAATCCGGTAATTCTCTATTCTTTTCTTACCCACCTTTTCCCATTGATATAACAGTTCATTGAAATCCCCGATACATAACCATGGTAGATGAAAATGATTGCTCTTTCTACAAATGTACTCCCATAGCAATCTGCGCTCGTTAAACTCATTCGGTGCGTGAATAAAAGAGATATGCATGCGTTGGTTGCTGGTGGGCAGATGACAATGGGCAATAATAACATGTTCTGTGAACGAATCTATGGTTAGGAGTACCTCTTCATCCCAGAAAATTGCTAGACCCCCTGCTGTTCTCATTGGATTGACTATGAAACTATTCTGAAATCGAAGTTTCCGCCTCAATTTTAGCACCTTCTGCTCCTGATTTTTAGTTTCCATAAGAAAGATAATATTGGGCCTTTCTTGAGTCGTTAAGACCCTTAGCGCTTGAACTGTCAAGGGGTTGCCCAGCCCTTGACAGTTCCAACTCAAAATCTTCATGGATGGGTTGGTGGCTTATTAGGGCTAGCCACCAGAGCCCACTGAGCTGACTTGTTTGCTATGCGTATTGGAGTTTCAATCAGCTGGGTAGGATCAACCAAAGCTGATTTTGAAGTTTGAGCACCATAGGGACAGAATCTTTTCCCTTTTTTTGAGGATGACAACTTAGTGCTCCTTGCTTTCTCTTTCCCTCTTGTTAGGCTTTTATCTCCAGTTAGCTTCTCCACCCTTTCTGCTTCAGTCTCTTTTAACTGTTCCTGAAATATTACCATTTCAGATTCATCATCAAGACAGCTGCTGCCTCGTTTCTGAGTGCCCTTCTCTGCAAAAAGTACAAGTTCCTGTGAAGAGATACTGTGCTGGTGTTCCTGAAAGGTGAGAATTGCATTATCGTTCACATTGCCCAGTGGTTGGGTTTGCTGCATTTCGTTCATATGCTGTTCTGGTTCAGGGGATGGCTGAATTGGAGTCTCAGGCACACTTTCCTCCTCCTCTAGCTGTATTTCCTGCTTACCATAGAAAATTTTTCCATATGGACTGAGTTCGCGTGCCTCTGCACGAAGCCAGTGCCCAAACCTGCCTGGTAGGTTCCTTGGTAGTCCCGTTTCCTCATATGGATACTCTAGACAATTAGTTGCGTAGTGGCCAATCTTCCCACATGAGTAACAGTAATTCGGGAGTCTTTCGTACTTAAATTCAATCCACAATCTTTTTCTGTCAAAATTCACCAGAACACCCGTTTTGAGAGGAACTTCCGTTCACCTTACTCGAGCCCCGCCTACTTTGAAGTTGCTATTCCCTTTAGCTTCTAATTTGACATCTACTACATCTCCAATTTTTGATGCTATTTCTCTAACTACTGCATCTGTTACTCTCCCAATGGGTAAGCCGAATAAACTTACCCAGAAATCACACTTGTTAAAATCATAACAAATATCAGGAGTATCGGGGTCACAATGCTTTAACACTAGAAGGTTATGCCCGAAAGACCACGGCCCTGAATCAAGTATTCGCTGCTTTTCTTCCTCCGTTTGGAAAGAAAATTGGAAATACCCTGGTTCGATGACAGCACAAGTGAAGGTATCATTTCGCCAAGCTCTTTGCATTGTACTCACAAAACCAGCGAAGTTAATGTTTGTCTTGTTAAAAAACTTCCCAAACAGGGTTCTTCGGCAAGTCTGCAGGTTTTCTTCAGGAACATCACCCATGATTTCAACTGCATCTGCATCTGACCAGAGATTGCCGAGACTCTTGCAGAGAGCAGCTACTCGCCTTTCTTCCTCATTTGGATTTGCCATGTCTCTATTGCAGGAACGGATCGCAGTAGGGTTTCAAGACTAACCTGATGTGGAGTCGAGACCACTGAGGGCTGGATGATGGGACTTTGCGATTGAAGGGAGATCTAGTTCAATCGGCCAGAGAGACCGAAATTCAGCTTTGGCTGGAGAATATTTGCCTGAAAAGTCGGGATCAGGCACGTTGGAGAGAAGCTGGGGTGAGGTGCGGGTGGGTTTTGTGAAGAACCTAAGGACTGAACTTAGGGTTTTTTGGTTCGTCCTCTTTGAACAATCGGAGCTGAGAGCCAGATGAGTTTGATGAAGGAATGGTGTGGGGATGGGAAGCGAGGGTTTGATCTAAAGCTGGAAGAAACCTACCCGTATGGTAGGAGAGCACTACACAGTCGGTAGGGAGAAATATCCATCTATCCTTTCAAAAACTCACTTGTTCTCAATTTCCTAAGTTTCATACCACTCATTCCTCTAAAGTTGGCCATGCATTAATAATTGCTTTCCATTAAATCAAATTACCAGGTTTAGCATGAAAAATTATAGGATAAGTTTGGTTCAGCTTTTCTAATAGGCTTTTAAAACCGAAAGCCTCTTGGAGAAATATTAGGGTGTTTGCATGTTTTCATAAGGGACTTTCGGCCAAATGCTAGCCTTGAAAAAAATAAAGAGAAAAAGTCACGAAAAATCCTGAACTTTGCCTAAAGTGACACATTTACCCCAAACTTTTTTTGTAACGTGAAAAACCCCAAAATTTTCAAAACGTGACACATTTACCCCATCAATGGCATTTTTGTCTTTTTATTATGTTTTTTTTTTTCCTTTTTTTTTTTCATTTTTCTTCTTCTTCCCTTCGCCGGCCATGGCGGAGCTAGCGAGGGAAGCCGGCATCCGGCAAGGGCGGGACACCCTTGCCCGACGCAAGGGAGGGTGGCCCTTGCCGGCGTCGAGCGAGGGCGGGGACACCCTCACCCAACACAGGCAAGGGCGGCCCTCACCCGACGCCAGTGAGGGCCACCCTAGCTCGACGTCGGTGAGGGTAGCCCTCGCCAAATGCTAACGAAGGGAAGAGAAAAGAATAAAAAAAAGAAAAAATTTAAAAAAAATGAAAAAACCAAAATGCCCTATAATTTTGGGGTAAATGCGTTACATAACAAAAGTTCAGGATTTTTTGTGTCGCAAAAAAAAGTTTAGGGTAAATGTGTCACTTTGGGCAAAGTTCAGGGTTCTTTATGGCTTTTTCCCAAAAATAAAAGTCTAATGCTAATAGGCACTAGCAAGCATTAGGCTTTCGACATTTAACTAAATGTTGAAACTAGTTTTCTTCTTCCAAAATTACCGTCACCAAATCTTTATTTTTTTGGTTTTGTCTCTCATTACTATTCATATTTTTTTTAGAAAGGGAAACCAGTGAGGATGGTCGGCGAGGCTAGAAGGTCAGTGAGAGGCCAGCAAGGGACCAGCGAAGTCATATGATGGTAATCTAAGGTTGCGCTATCCTAGCTAGTCGCTTGGGTTGCGACACCTAGGGTCACGTGATTTTGGGAGACGGCTGTCAATGCTAGATCTAGCTTGTCGACGACCATAGTCATTCTTCGGAGGGTTTTTTTTTTTTTTAAAAAAAAAAATAGACCCAAAAGCTCTTTGCAGAAATATATTTGCCAAACAAGTAGTAGCTTCGCGAAGGATTTTTTACCAATGGTAATTTGCATTTCCCTTATGGGCCTTAGGTCAAAGGCATTTGTATTTTCCTAAGGCTCATTTGCAAAGTCGAATCAAACACGCCCACGGTGAAAAGACTCCAATTCAAACTTTGATGCGAGAGCTTATACGATCACACATTAATTTCTTTCGAATGTCCTATTTATCATAGGGAGAAGAGATGGAGAGATTTATATCCAACATCAAATATATAGTTCACAATGTATTTAGTTGAATCTTTCGAAATAAGATAAGAATGAAGCGAGTGGGGATTAAAATTAGATTGAGTCGTTGTGTCATAAATAAAGTGGGATTTGGCAATGAGTTTGAGTCAATGATTGGAAAATTTATGATGGATCTTTCGAAATAAGATAAGAACGAAGCGAGTTGGGATTTCTCTACATCAACAATTTCAAAAGAAACTTAGAAATCGAATCGGCGCATGATCAAGAAAAGTCTAATCCCCACAATTTCACCGAACCGATGCGGCACGTGGGAAACCCCCACCCGGCACGCGCGGGGCCGATTCCCCTGCGGCAGCGACCAGCGCAGCGAGCCGCTGGGCAATCCATCGCAGCCGTTCCTCGAAAGTCCATCCCATCGGTTCGTGCCCTCCTCGATTCCCATTTCCAGAGGTCCTAGTTTTACAGAGAGAGAGAGAGGGAGGGAGCTCGTCGTCGATCTTCTTCTTCACTCGAGCAGGGCGTGACCTGAGATCAACACAGCTCCCCCGCCGCCGCCGAAATCGAGCTCGCCCGCCGCCACCATGTGGAGAAGGCTCGCCTCCTATCACCTCAAAACCCTAGCCGCCGCCGCCCCCTCCGCCACTCGCCGATCCGCCGCCCCTTCAGCTCGATTGTTCGGCAGCCCGCCTCTCGTTTCTCGCCCCCTCTGCTCTTCCTTGCTCACGCGCCAGTTCAGCGTCGAATCCGGTATTTCCCTTTCTCTCTCTCTCTTTCTCTGCGCGCTTGGTTCTGCTCGGATTAAATTCACATTCCGGTGGCGAGTTAAGAGTCTCTATTTGTGCCTTATCCATGTCGCGACGTTACGTGGATAGCGTGATCTAGTGGCGATAACGGACGCTGATTTTTGGGCGGCTGATTTGTTGATAATTGCGTGCGTTTCGTTGGATCGTTCAACGATTCTCTATTTTCTTTTTGGTTATGCAATGCGTGGATTATTGTAGTGTGTTGCATCTATATTCACGATTGAAATGGCGGATGGACTGGTTTGTGTCCTAATGGATTGTGCTTTGTGAGACTGAACTGGGAGGAGGAAATGAAACGAGTTCAGTATTTCATTGGAGATGCTGAATTGTCTGTTGATGCTACAGGTGAAACTGCTGTTAAGAAGAAGGTTGAAGATGTCATGCCTATCGCGACTGGACATGAGCGTGAGGAGCTAGAAGCCGAGCTCGAGGTAATTTTCCTGGACCCGGCATTTTGATCAATGTGAAGGATGGTGCTGGCATCGCCAACATTTGAATTTGTCCGAAAATAATTATTCTCCTGACCCCTCTGCTGAAACTATATGCAGGGAAGGGATGTTCTTGAAATCAACTTCCCGGTTGGGCCTTTTGGCACCAAGGTGAGTGTGCTCTTGTCTCTTATTCTCAGGTTGCCATTTGAGGATCTAAATGATTCTATTGAATTTTAGATTGGGGCTTCGATCTCTAGCATGTCTTTGTATAATTGTTAATTTGGTTAGTTCTTACATTTCTCTCGAGGAAAGTGATTGTTGATTATCTGAGAAGGATGTATGCTGATGATTAGGAAGAAATTACATCAATGTCTTCTCCTTTTTTTTCCTTAAGTGTCTTTGCTTTGTTGAAACATGCTGTCTTGGATGGAGGGGAAAGGTATCAGAGGATCCCCTAGGTGATCCCACCTAGTCAGAAATGACTATGCTCTTTTGCATTCGTCTTATTTTTGGCTTTTCTGTGCTTGTGTATGTTGTCTTAAGCAAGTGGGGAAAGAAAGTATATGTTTTGATTGTCTTCTTAAAGATGTGGTACTTTTGTTCTGAGTGTGTGTAGGAATCTCCTGCTGTTGTCAAGTCGTACTATGATAAGAGAATAGTCGGATGTCCGGGAGGGGAAGGAGGTAGGTTCTTACCTTTTATGCCTTCTATCTTCACGTACATTTGAGCAAATCCTCCCCCTATCAACCTGTATCACCCATTATTAGGTGCACAATCTATAAAATGCGTAGTATGTGCATCTCTACAGAACCACTTTCTCTCATCTGTTTTTAATTCTTAATTGAAGAGGATGAGCACGACGTTGTCTGGTTCTGGCTGGAGAAAGGCAAACCTCATGAATGCCCAGTGTGCACCCAGTATTTTGTGGTAAGTGTGATGAGATGTTTCTTGTGCCTGTGCAGTAAGCATGGTGACAATCCATATGCTTTTTAATTAGCTTGGTCTTGATCTGACTAAAATCTCATCCTTGTATATTTGTACTGAAGAGAATGGGCATTTCATGAGTAATGCTGTTTTAGATGGGTATGTAACTAGTGCTTATTTGCAAGTTAAGTAAGTCTAACCTGCTCCTTTGTTATTGAGTTAATATGACAGTTGAAACAATCTTCTTCTGTTGTCTGGTTTCATAGAGAAATTGATAGAGAATCTTTGATCCCTCTCTTCACCCCTCTCTTCACGCGCACATGCTTACACACAAACACTCAGGTAGTTCTCATTATTGTGGTAATATTAGTGATTGAATGAACTTGACGCAACGTGTTATTGTCTTTCTGCTTTGAGAAAAGAGGTCAGATGGACTTAAATTTTGAGGTGTCTTATATGATATAGATTTGCTAATTATGCACTAATTCAATGGATGGAGAATGGAGTCACACAGTGACACCTGGCTTTATGGAATTCATTTGAGATCATCTGGTGCTTCTATTAATTCTTTTTTCTACTGGTTAAAGCATCTTTGCCACATGAGAGTGGCTGCCGTTGCATTTTATAGTCATACTGACTGCACTGCTAGATTATCGAGTTTAGCCTTCCCCTTTGCTAATGAAGAAACATCATTGATCATATTTCATGTTTTGACAGCTTGAAGTTGTGGGTCCTGGAGGACCACCAGATGGGCATGGTGACGAAGACCATCACCATTGATTCAGGCTTGAGGGTTCGTGATTGGAATAAAATCTGGGGACATAAAAGGACAGTTTTCCGTACTCTGCTGTGTCAATTAAAGGCTCGTTCTGTTTGTTTCTTTTTGGTCAGAGTTCAAAAGACCATGCCTTGCAACAGCAGGGCTGTAGCTTCTTCTTTTGGTACCCTAGATGTGGAATATTTGCACTCAGAGCTATGGATATTATTGTTAGGTCTTCCCTGGATTTGTTGCTGAATAATGATTCTTTTGTGACTCTTCTTCTGAGCATTTCCACACAAGGGATTTAATGAACAGTTTTGATCTCTGAGGATATGCTTGTTGGATATGTTTCGACATTGGATTTACTCTTGCAATTAGAGATGAAATAAGCAATCACCGTGCCAAAGTTAGGTGTTGTAACTCGAGCATTGCCTGGTTTAGTAAGTGAATGTTGACAGGTGTTCTGATGACTACTGTGGGTATCGGTGCCTTCTCTCTTATGCAAGTGAAAGCTAGCTAACGATGGATTTCAGAAATGATCACCATAAATCATAGGATTGACCTTTGCTTCTGGCCAAACATGAATATTTTCAGTTACTTTTGATCTTAGATCCAAGGTGATGATAATTTCTGTTCTTTGCATATCTCAAAAGAAGTGCTGTCTTAGAAAATCATGAATCGACGGGGCATGGTTACAAATTTATGGATTTCCTACGAAAAGATGTGGATCTTACGCAATGGGCCAACAACCCATTGGACACAATATGAACAGACGTATTAAAAAGATAGATATGAATGACACTATGTGCTCAATTTTCAGTAAGATGTACTTTGACCTAGGGGTGAGCAGCGCTCTAGGGTCGACCCTGGACCGACCCTGGACCGGCCCAACCCTGCCGGTCCTGGTCCGGTTCCTAAGGGGCGGTCGGCCGGCCCTCGGGTCTGAAATTCCGGGACCAACACCGCGCGGCCGTTGGTCCCTGGCCCTAGAGTTTTGGGTCGGTCCAACCCCTGACCAACCCCGTACATTATATTATATTATAATTCTTTTATATATTTAAACATAAGTAAAATGTATGTTCAAAAAAAAAAAAAACTTAAGTAAAATGATGCTAAAGCCATTGACTCCTTAAGCTCAAAGTCATGGATAGACGGCATCCAATTTCAAAATGCGTGAAGTTTACACCGTAAAGGTCTTCATGGCCTCCTCCTCCACAGTCTAGAGTACGTTCTTCACCGTGAGGACCAAGGACTCCTCACAATCACGAACTTGCGACGTCCAAAACGGCGTGAAGTTTACGCCGTAAATCTCCTCACGGCTTCCTTCCTAAAAGTACGTTCTCTTCCATTTTGTCTTCTTTGTTCTTCAATTTGCCAAAATCAAAAGTAGCAACATCCCGCTAACCGCATTGTGGACCCTATCTTGTCCCATATCTTGATGAGCGGTTAGTAAGTATGAAATTTCTATTATTGTGTCATCTTAAATTTGCTGAATATGTATTGGTATTTATAGTTTAGTTGCACAATGCCGCATTGTGGATGGATGTGTAATTTGAATTTGCAAGTTTGCTTTTTTAGGAAGTATAAAAAACAAGATGAAAAAAATTATCAATCGGTCCCGGGTTGACCCTGGAACCGGACCGAACCCATTGGGTCGGTCCGGTCCTTGGTCCCAGACTCAATAGGGCCGGTCCTCGGTCCTCAAAATTGAGGACCAACACTGTACGGGTTGGTCCTAGGGTTAGGGGGTGGCCTAGACCAACCCGGACCATGCTCACCCCTACTTTGACCTCCCTCCTTTCGACGGATTATGCTTTGTTACTGACCACTATTTATCGTCCGACTAATGTCATTAGCATACGCGCACTATGTTTGAATGCCTTAAGTAGATTTCTGTGGCTTAAAGTCGTAGCACTACGGAGATGCTCTTTCAATCGATGAAATAGCTTGGATTTTACCGACTCCATATTGACATTAGAAGGAAAGAGTACTGAAATTTTGTTTTCTACGATGTTACCACTAGTGCGCATCACCAATATAAGCAGGAAAATTGCAAATAAATAAATAAATAAATGTATTGTAATTGTGATTATTCAGTCATAAACTTTTTTTATCAATTGCATACGTAACATTTTTGCATTTGTGTCAATTTAATCCATCCGATCAATTTTAGCTTGAATTACTGACATGGAGTCATCTTTCTTGACGTAACCGGTGCTGACAAAGACAATTTTTAGTAGTACTTTAATATATTTTTCGATATTATTTTATTTATTTTTCTTTTTTTTTTTCTTCTTCCCTTCCTTCTTCCCCAATTAGTCGCCAAGATCTCGATGAAACTCACCCTTGCCAGCCACTGGCAAGGGTGAGGCTTGCCCACCTTGTTGATCTTGCCAGCCCTTCCCCCTAGATGGTCGCTAAGGTTGGAGGAAGGAAGAAGAGAATGGGACAAAAAATAATAATAATAAGGAGAAGGAAAAATAAATAAATTGTAAAAATATAAAATATAATTAAAAATTGTGGCTTTACCAAAAATTAAATATTAAATATTAAATATTAAAAATTGTCCATGTTAGCAGCCGCATTACGTAGGACAGTCGGTGCCCATGTTAGCAAATGCTAGCCAATTTTGGCCAAATGAACTAAATTGGCACTAATGTAAAATGTTTATGACTTAATTGACAAAAAAAAATTATAATTAAATTAGCACAATTGCAATAGGTTTAGGACTTTTTTGGTGATTCTCCTCAACATTAATAAAAGAACCTCTCCACCTAATTAAAGCATATCTTCTCGAATTTCAGCCTCATATATGCGACACAAGATGTATGATTTCAATGGGTCATGCTTTTCAACTATATGCTCATAGATAGATTGAGAAAAGAGAGGCTCACAGGCAGCGCAACACCAATTTTCCATGATTAAACTGACAAAAGTCAAGTAAGAGTCTTTCCATGCCTCAAACTTTAGCACAGAACAACATAATCAGCAGCACAGAAGCATGATCATTCAAGGTATGTTCGCTGATTCTCTTCCAGTGATTATCACAAAGCACTACCCTAGAAGAATGGCAAATGGTCAAATGAATCGTCCATGTATGACTTGAGCCGACTTTGCCTGGTTGGAAGAGCAGGAGAAAGTGTCAGACCGAATCCGGACATGGGGCATATCCCATATAATATCAGAACCCTCCAATGAACTCCCCTCTTGATGAATATCTTCTGGGGGAACATGGGCCCGTTGCTGCGAAAGACAGAACGGCTAAGAAAAAGGAAATCCTTTGCAATCATCTCAGCTCCACAGGTGAAAATATTCCTAGCACTTAAAAGTGCGGTCAAAAGATTTCACCAGGTTCAATTAATCAAATCCAAGAATATAACCCATCATGATGGGATTGCGATATGTGCTGCCGAACGTGAAATGAGCATAAAAAGAAACAGACAAGAATGAAGAATCTCTGACAATTCTTCCGTGCACAAATTTCAGTAGCACTTTAGTGTTACATGGACATTATTACACGGTACAACATCAAAAGATGCTGATAATTTTATATTTCCGCCTATAACAAAGCCTTGCTTTCAGCAAATGACAAGCTGTGATGCCAAATGCACAAGCCCGACATAGAGTAAATAGAAATTAGTCCACCATTTCGAGCTATGAATGCAGCCGATTCGGGCAGGATTGTTTTCAGTTTCAGCTTCGTGCCCACAAAGCTCTTTCAATAATGGAAATCTTGGGAAACTAGGCATTTGACAAAGACTGTCCACCTGGCTTGCCTTCAGGGTGCTCCCGCTGATGCACGAGACGTGTAGTAACCATACAGGAAAAAGAAATTTCACCATAAGAGTTCATGGTACCATTTGTTTATCGATATAGATGATTGAACATTGATGCTTGTAGTGATAATTCATGCAAAAGGATGATCAGCATCAGTCACTCGAGTCTCATGCTCGACTCTAGAACCTAGGAATGCAGTAGCTAAGGATGCGTTTGAGAGCGGCCTTTAGAGGGCACTTTGGGCACACAAAACTCCTTCGACCAAATATTGAGTGTTTGAGAAAAAATTTCGAATCCCCATTAGGCCAAAGTTGGTTATGAGGGCCAAAAGCCCAAGGCACCAAGGCACCTACCTTAGACTTTTAGCTTTCTCGGCATTCAAGTAGCCCTATGGTTAGTTAAAAATTTTCTTCCAAAACTATCCTCGCTCACTTTTTGTTTTTCTAGTTTTGCTCTCGTTATTTGATTGTTCATCTTCTTCTCCATTGAGGTCGGCTAGCATGTCGCGCGGGGTTGTGAGTGGTCGGTGATGACTAGATAGAGGTTGGCGTGGTCGTGATGACCTAGGCGATTGTTGCCGAGGGGTCACGCAACCGCCATGCCATCTAGGGTCGAGCAACCTAGGCGCAAGTCGCGCGACCTCACCGCGACCCAAATTTGGATCGCGTGACCTCTGGCAACCCAATGGCAGCGAGGTTGTGCAACTAGGCAACCCTCACCGAGGGTTGCTCGACATTAGGCAGCCCTTGTTGGTGGTCTCTAGGGGTTGCCTAACCCCACATGGCCCTCGCCAGTTGTCTTCAAGGGCCACTTGAGGTCTTGCAACCTTAGATGTTGGCCGCCAACAATAGATTTCGATCGCTAGCGGCCACCTGCCCTCGTCGGCCAACTTTTTTTTTTTTCTTTTGATTAAAAATTTTTTTAATCACAAAAGTCATTTGTAAATATAATATTTCAAAACACTATTTTGTTCAAAAGTATTTCACAATAGACTTTCATATTACAATTTAACAAATACAATTTACATTTTGGGAAACCCCTTTAACTTAAAGTTTTTGCATTTTCTCAAAAGCTTTTCCCAAAAGTTCAACTAAACACACCCTAAGTGCTCCTACGTTCCCTGTACTAATTATACCTGGAACTGTATATTCATGGTCTTCTCGATGCTACTTCTCCATGATCTTTCTAATTGAAAGCATCAGTAGGTCAGTCCACCAAAGACATGCTAAAAATGCCACACAAGGCAAGAGAACAGGGTAGTGAGTTATGCCTACACCGTTGGAAACTCGGGGTGCATGATGATAACCAAAATTTCATTCCGTAAATAATTTTTCTATTCCAAACCTATTTCCTAACAAAACACGTGTTTGATAAACTTACTCGCTTTTTCTATTTCGAAATAGATTTCTATTCCGTAAATTGATTTGGAAGAAAAATCGAAATAATTTCTCCCACTAAACCCTAATTTCAGTGAGTCCTCCCTCATCTCCTCTACGTCTCTGCCTCCTCCTCCTCCTCCGCCTCTCCTCATTTTATTAAAAATAAAAATAAAAATATTCATTTTATTCATTTAAAAATAAAAATAAATTTATTAAATATAAATAAATTATTTTTATTTATCATTTTATTTTTAATTTATTAAAAATAAATTTATTTAAAATAATTTATTTACGATAAATAAAAAAATTATTTTTATTAAAAATAAATTTAATAAATTTATTTTTATTTGCCCCGAGTGTTTATTTAATAAATTTATTTTTATTTTTAATTTGTATTCATTTGAAAATAAATTTATTCGTAAAATAAAATAAAATAGAATAAATAAAATAAATTTATTTTTAAGGATATTTTTTAATTTTAAAATAAAATGATATTTTTTATTATTTTTTTGTGATTTATTTTATTTTATTTTATTCTTTATTTTTTTGTTACTAAATCATTTTTATTTTTTTATATTAAAGGTCGTTGGTCGTCGCCGCCGCCGTCCGAAAGGAAGAAATTTTGTATCGTTATCAAACGAATAGAAATTTTTAGAGTAGAAATTTTGTATCGTTATCAAACAGTTATTTTTGCTTAGAAACTCTTCTAGAAATAGAAATAGAAAAATTTATTTCTGTTCCAGAAATTATTTTTGGAACAGAATGGTTGTCATACGCGTATTCAGTGTATATCATCACAGGATTTTCCATGACATCATAAATCATAAACTATTCAACTTAAACAAACTGAGGGAATAGATAACCAAGTCATTGGGATCACAGACCATAATGAGGAACAAGATAACCATCTCATCTCAGGTCATGTAGCACGTACCGGTTCATCAACATCCTTTGGAGAAATGGCAGAGTCCTGAAACTTAATCATAGGTTTGAAGTCGTCATGCGTGTCAGGGTCATTCAGTACAGTTGCGAAGCATCTCGTTCCTCTTATACCTACTAATAATAGTTGCAAAAGGGTTGTTGGGGTAATATTCCAAACATAAATATAACATGCGGACAGCTATTATGGACAGTATCAGCGACAGGGCTTGAGAGTTAGTGGTTCTAAGCAAATGATCAATAAGAAATGGCTTTTTATCTCACTTGAGCACTGCCGCAGCTCAATTTTGAAACAGCAAGTTGTTGCCACCTGCCGGTAATGGTTAGCACTGCACTTCCATCCGTGGAGTATCGCATAAGCACAGCTGTCTTGCTGTGGAATAAGCAACTCGTGGTGCTTACGACCGTAACCTACGCTATTTTAATCGGGGGCCATCGGAGTAAAGAACGAAAGCGATTTACAGCGACTCAGTTGTTCAGCGCAACATCCATTGCGCTCCTCGTTTCTACTTCTGTTCTCTTGTTTGCCCCAGCTAAAGTAGCTTCTACCCAAGATCCTAGGGCATACCTCCAAAACCATCTTGCATCTTCACATCAATCCCATGCACCTCCAGGTTCAGTAATAAACAGCATAACCGCAACTTACGCTAGTTGATACGGGGAAAAATGCTCACCACTCCGTTAGAACTTGCTGCTGGGGACCCTCTATTGCCCTTGAGAAGTCGGTTCCATAAGGCTCCCGCCAGGATGCTTGATGCAGTCCAGCTGAAGGTTGGATGTTCTGCGCACTTGAGCACCGACCCACCCAACATCTCTCTGCAACAAAGATTATGCATGGGGTATCAGCTATAATGCAGCTGGAAGTGGTTTCTCGTGCTCGTGCCATCACCAATCAATCTATCAATGTATCAGAACTTTGCAACGAAGAGCGATTTTAGCTAAATTTGCATCATCATCATCGTAAAAATGATTCAAGCCATATGAGGATTATTGATCTGTGACAAGTAACGTATGTTAAATCAACTTAACTTTCATCCTTTCTAGTGAATGTCAAAACAAAATAGCAAATTATGTTTGGTGGTTAGTTACTTTCCATTTGCTCCTAATATTCATGTGTGATTATTCTTTTTCCTATACATGGTATTAATTTTCAATCTACTTACTTTAACTATAGGAAAGTAAAATATTTTACGTGGCTAGTAACTCTTATTATTCTTTCTACTTTTGAGGGGAAATTACTAAGGAAATTCTAAACATGTTGCATTTATACCAATCCAGTTTTAAACATTTTAATTTAGCTAATTTAATTCTAGACCTTTTGACAATTTATTAATTTAGTTCTAAACTTTTCAATTGTGCCACTTTAGTTATAAATATTTTTAATGATTTGCCAATATAGTTTTAAACTTTTTAATGATTTGTCAATTTACCTATTCCAGTCAATTTTTGTTGAAAATCACTAATATGGCGATCTAGTAAGTGCCAGCCGTCCAACGTGGAATGGCTAGCTTTGACATAGACAATTGTTGCATTTTTTTATAATTTTTTTGGAATTATTTTTTTCTTTTCGTATCTTTTCCAACTTCAAGCCGACAATTTCCTATCAAATTTGGCTAGAATGAATAAATTGACAAATTGTCAAAATATTTAGAAATAGATTGACACAATAAAAACGTCTAAAACTAAATTGGCAAATAATCAAAAGGTTTATGACTAAATTAGTCAATTTGAAAGATTTAGAACACAATTAGCCAAATTAAAAAGTTTATAATTGAATTGGCATGAGTGCCATAGATGTAGGACGTTTTTGGTAATTTCACCTACTTTTGAGTATAGGAAAGTAACAAAATTTTATGTATTTGAAATCTTATTATCTACTAATACTATCCATATATGATTTGTCGCTCTTTTAAACTCACAGTAACTGTCAACATACTTAGTAACCATTGACATACAAATGCATGGCTAGTAATTATTATTAGTAGCATTCATAAGTGATTAGCAATTTCGTGTACACCAAAGCAACATTTAAACAATTTTGTATGCTAGTACCCTTTCGAACAATGAAGTATATTTTAGAAAGGCCCACGCAAGAAACTGGCTATAGCCAATTTTTATGGGCACGTACAAGGATTAGTTCATGGGGCTACGGTGTCATGGAGTTAGCCGTGAATATTTGTGCATTTAGAGTTATGGGAAAATCTGATAAAAAAAGAAGAAGAAGAAGAAGAAGAGTCATGTGAAAATATCGAACGATTTGCTCTATGGAAAAATAAGATTGAAATTATAAATATTTTGCCCAAAATTTAATCAAGCCCTAAACCTTAAAATAAGTACAATTAAGTCAAACGTTTTGTGATCTGGTAGCATTGTTCTTTCGGTGATTGCCCATTCAATTTTTCCTAACATGGCGCGGTGGGACGTCTGCAAATATGACGCCAAATCAGAAAAAACAAATGCTAATATATATGTACATATGTATGTATGTATAAGGTCAACATTTACTATGTCGCTTTGCAAAACATGAAAATCAAACCCTAAACCTGAAACTAAACGTTTCTAGTTCCATCCAATTCCCTCTTATTCGTAATCTTACAATATAGAGACGTGTTGGAAGAAATTTTCCCTTGATTAGGAATGGAGAAAAAAAGTACTGCTCTTCATTCCTATGGATAAAAAAAAAAAAAGTACCTTCAACGAGCAGGTTAGCTGAATCCTGCCTTTTCCCTTTCGAATCCACGCCCTTTCTAAGGAGCATTAGCAGATTCTTGACTTTGTGAGAACTCCTTTAAACTACACTCACCAGTTAATCCTATTGTTTACTAAGGAAAGCCTGCCTACCATCGCATGATCGAAATAAGTTGTCCCTGGACCAGGGGTGGAGAAAAACATACCGTGATTCGTCTCAGTGGATCCACAAATACCTTCAACGAGCAGGTGAATTGAATTTTCCCTTTTTCCTTCACATCCGTGCCCATTCCAAGCAGCAGTAGCAGAATCTTGACTTTGTTAACACTTCTTTAAATTACACTCACCAACTAATCCTTTTCTTTTTTGTTCAAAAAAAAAAAAAAAAAAAAAACTAATCCTATTCTTTCGCCAAGAAAGCGCGATCGGATTAATTAAAACTTGGGGCAGTCGATTTGTTCTTGAAGTTCGGTTATGTCCAGTCAATGCATAAAATAAATATAAAAAAACACTTATATTTCAAGATGGTATCATGCTTTCACTTTATGCTTGGAAGAGTAATTACAACCCTTGATGTCTCATCAATATGTGATGGAGGGCTTGATGGCTAGACAGCACTACTCTCCAACTTTAGTCACATTTTTTTAAAAGGAAAAGGAAATTTGAGACTCCTCGACCTATGTGGCTTTTAGGGATCATGACCTATCTTCGAATTGGCATATGTTGATTCCAGTAGGGTAAAAAGAATTGAGCCGTTTGAACACACGTATGAAGTGGGAAAGAATCTTGTATTAGATAAATGAAGCTAACAGGAGCAATCATTATTTAAATTGATTCGTGGCTTATATCTTTGAGTGAAAACACGAAAACTTTTGACGCCCAGTCACGAGGTACACTTTCTCCAATGATACCAAGAAATACGATCGAGTTTATAGTTCTACTAATTCACTTATGATTTCGCATGATCAGAAACAAGCCTATGCAAACAAATGGTTGGTGGACTTTGATTTTCACATGCATATATTCAACAAGCATTTGATGATCCTCCTCAAGAGAAAAGACTCTTGAAGTCTGCACTATTTGGTGACATTTCCTACGTATGTATTGTTGGAAGTTTGTTTGTAAAAACAAACTAAGTACATGTAGAGTAAGTGAGCTAATTAATAAGTGTGAGGTTTCTTTAGCGTACTTAAAGAAATAATTTGGTGTGGGTTAAACCCTACCATACCCGCATGCGGGTGCGCGCCTGCAGTTTAATTAGCATTAACCCCTATGTTATTTTTATTTTTTTATTTTTTCTTTTGTACGGTTATCTTATTAACTTTAATCAATTCAAAAGTTGTTTTTGTTTATTGAGAATTTTCGGAAATTAAAAATAAAAAAATCAAAATTTTATTTATTAAAATAATATATATTTTTAATTATTTCGAATTTTGTTTGTGTCTTTTCAAGACAACCTTTGGAAAAGATACTCGTTCTTATTAACTTTAATCAATTCAAAAGTTGTTTTCGTTTCTTGAGAATTTTCGAAATTATAAATAAAAAAATCGAAATTTTATTTATTAAAATAATAATATATATTTTTTAATTATTCCGAATTTTGTTTGTGTCTTTTCAAGATAACCTTTGAAAAAGATACTCGATCGCTTGCAACATTTCCCGAAGGGTTGCATTTGTTCATTTTTTTCAACTTCTTTCGAATGGGCACCTTTGTTCATCTAGGCAATTTTCAAAATGAGTGAATCAGTTTGCAACCTTTCATGAAGAGTTGCCTATGTTTCTAAGACTGTTTTATATATATGTCAGTTTTCAGAATAACAGTGTGTGTGATCATTTTATCATTTGGAGCATTCTTTCTGAAAATAACTACAACCATCTTTTTAATTGTTTCCTAGAGAGACCAACTTTAATCAATTCAAAGGTTGTTTTTGTTTCTTGAGAATTTTCGGAAATTATAAAAAAAAAAAAAATCGAAATTTTATTTATTAAAATAATAATTTTTTATAATTATTTCGATTTTCTTTTGTGTCTTTTCAAGATAACTTTTGGAAAAGATACTCGTTTAGTTTGCAACCCTTCCCGAAGGGTTGCATTTGTTCATTTTTTCAACTTCTTTTGAATGGTTGCATTTGTTCATTTTTTCAACTTCTTTTAAATGGACGCCTTTGTTCATCTGGGAAATTTTCAAAATGATACATTTGTTCATTTTTGCAACCTTTTACGAAGAGTTGCCTACGTTTTTAAGATTGTTTTATATATATGTCAATTTCCAGAAGAACAGTGTGTGTGATCATTTTATTATTTGGAGCCTTTTTTTTTTTCTGAAAATAACTACAGCCATCTTTTCAATTATTTCTTAGAGAGATCCTGAAGAAATATTAGAATTGACATCTAGTATTCTCATTTTGAGATTTTGTTGTATCATGAAAGAAATTTGCCGATGACCATTAGCAATGTTGTGGGGCATACAAATTTTTAAAGAAAGTGACATCCCGCCTCAAAGTCCGACTTCATTATTCTACCCAATTCAAAGCCATATTTTCCCAACATGTATAGATTACTTCACTTTGGCAATGGATCTAAGGGATATACATCAAATCAGTTGAAGCTTGAAAGCTCCATATTTTCGGTGCCTTTTCTTTTCCCATGAAAGTACGCCAACTTACATCGTACATATACAGTCGATGAACATAACAAAATGGAGCCATTATTATAATCTTCAAGTGCCGCCAGCATCTGTTCAATGTCCTTCTGTTGCCCACAAAGTTAAGAATCAATCCGGTTTTCTAGTCCTAAAAATGATGATTCTGTGCTAAGATGTGGGGTAAGCGAGGAGAGTTGACAAGCAGAAAGTTGCTCTTGATTTTCTCCCATGAAATAGGGTGAGGATTGACCCAAGAAGGAAGTTGATGCCCCCGCCATTATGATTTCCGTCCAATCACTTCATTTCATGGACATAAAGTTGTCCATGATTGGCCAAACACTACTGTTTTAACTATTATACTTAGCATAGGTTATGTTCCCTAAATGTTGGAATTTGAATACTGCTCTATTGCGTTAAAGTTCTGCCTCTGGCAATACGGAGATGCTGGTTCTGATTAGATAAGGTAGTAGCGGCGGTGAGGTTAATTCCCCCTATGGGCACTGGTTTGCAGGGAAAGGATGGAAACAGAAAAACCAAAAGAAATGAAGTATAGACACCGAGTGAATTGATGTATATACATGTGCACCCCCAACAAAAACTTAAGAAACGAGAAAGAGAAAATAAAGAATTTAAGGCAACCAGCTTTCGTTAAAAATTTATAGTATTGGGAACAAGGTCTACAAGGTATGCAAGTATAGTTCTTAGTTTTCATCTTTTTGGATTAAGTCCGATCTTGCACAACGTACAATCATGTCACGACAATAGCAATGAGGAGTGCCCAGATTTAGTTAAATTCATAAGTAATGCTCCAACAAACATCTTAGATGAACTCTTTCTGTTCCCAAAAGGCATATTTGAATTGACTCTGGCTTTTTACTTTTTACTTAATCTAAATCTTGCGTGGCACACGCAATGGTGGAATTAGAGAGGTTACTGGTGGCTTCCCTCCCACTGGTTCCCCCAAATAGAAGTAACGTTACGCACACGCTTTGACATTTTGAACTCCAAAGCACTCGAAATTTTCACAATATGTAAATGTCGATGCATAGATTCGCATGTAATTATTATAAGTTTCTTTGAAAAGAACTAGGATGACATTATAAGTATTGAAAGGTAAAGGTCGGAAGCAGTTCTTCCTTCTTTTTAAGTGGAAACGAACCGGCCCTTTTTCTGAGGGAAGATGAGTCGCCCACCAGGACCACCAATCGAGGAACCTCGTCGCTAGGAAACAGGGCGTAGTGGTGGATGCTGATATGCACCCATTGACATTCACGTCTCCAGCATTTCAACTGGCCGAGAGGGGCCGCGACGACCTCGAAAATTCACCTCATGAAGCCGCGCTTTCATTTGGTGGAGCCACTTTATCGTGTCGCCCTGGTTTGACAATACCAGCGGACAGTGCCGAACACCAAACAAACAGGATATCATATCTAGACAAATAAAAAAAAGAAAATGATGCGATAGGGCCCCGCATAAGTGCGTGGAAGGTGGCTGCTGATTAAAGTTCATCTATCTTCGGGAAACTTTGGGGCACGTTCGCAAGGGGAAACGAATAAGTTAATGGTCCTTGATTAGCTCTTGATCTTGCCAACAGCCGTTGAAAATGTTCTCGATCTGAGGAAGAAGATCTCAATTACTAGATGAGCTACAGCCGCTCATAGACTAAGAGGCATGCGCAAAAAATTGACATTCCAAAGATCTTGCAGTTATAGCGGGGTGAAACTTCACATGTAAGATGAAATTATTGTCGTAACACAAAGTTAAACGTGTATATATATATATACTTGAGGTAACCTTCAATTTCGAGATCCACTTTTCACATGATCAAAATACCGTTATAATTTCAATTTTCATATAAAAGAAAAAGTAAAGAAGCCATTATATCTCATTAATAATAAAAGTTTGATGTCTCCGAGCGTTTACATAACAAATCTCTCTTTTTATTTCTTTATGAGCATATATCCTCACTATTGAAGTTCATATTGAATTCTCGGCTAAGAATTAGATAAATCAATCTCGATTAGGCACGTGCGGAGAGTATCCGTGTGTGCAAAGGAACTAGTGTATGAAAAGATAACTATATTACCAGATGTGAAATTTTTTAGGTAAGATTATTTACAAGATAGTAAAGATACAAAGTTTAAATTGAAATGGGTGCGAAGAAAATGAATTAAGACTAATAATCATGCCGAAACCAAAAAGTTTATGAGTTATTGGATCGAGGGGAAAAATGTATATAAGACAATCAAGCCGGTATATTTAAACATTGCGAAACTCTTGGTAGAGAATATCGATTACCCTAAACTTTGGGTTTATTATTTTCTTTTTTTACACGCTGAATTTTGAGGTAGATTCACAAGATTTGGCACATATTAGAAAGTATAAAATTTTGGATATTCTATATGCAATTCATTCAATGAGACCCAAGAAATAAAACTGACCAAATGAAGGATTTCAAAAGGGAAGAATGAAAACCAAACAATAGCAAGTAAGTGGGGTATTTTACCCCAAAAAAAAAAAAAAAAGTAAGTGGGAAGAGGTTGATATTCTTATTGTTGGGTCTCATGCGCATTAAAATCAAGGTTACTTCTTGGCAAGCATATTCGACATATATGAGTAGACATCGCAAGAATAGATACGCACACTTAAAACCTTATAATTTAGTGGCCCTCTTGGATTCCTTCATCAGTTATGCATGGCAAAGATTACCATTTCAGCAAGCTTGTCATGCATCTCACATCGTTTCGTCACTGGACTGATGAATTTCTTGCCCGAAGGATTGGACAAACGATGCCTTTTTAAACTTGTTATTGTTGAGAAATACATGTGTTTGGTCTATCCAGTGTATAAGTATTGCAATATATAGAAGAATCTTAAATGAAGAATGTACTCCAAGTCCATTTCTTTTGTTGTCTTGCCACCTAGCTCAGTTCATGTCATCCTATATTGTCATCTTGCGTGAAGGTACTTAACCTGTCATGTAGAAAATTATTTATATAAACAATTAATCAATCAAGAAGAATCGGATCCATATATAACTGTAAAACACCGAAATCGATAAGTACAGCGGAATAAAACATACATATTTGAGCTATTGTCTCACTTGAAGAAAAATATAAATCACTCTAATAATCATAGATCTATCAGAATGTCAGATCTTCCTCTCTATGACATATTTCAGTATAGCAGCTTTCAATAGGATTCAAGCAAATTAATAAGTATAACCTACTAGCAAACCCTAATTAATAGCATGTCAACTAGACCCTTCCCATTACGAGCTTTAGTTAAACACAATTTGTTTACACTTTGCTGCTCAACTAGGCCCGTTATTAATAATATCAATATCCAATTTAATCAGATTACAAATATTGGAATATCTATTAACCCAATTATTTAAAATAAAAAATTAAATAATTAATATAAGCTCATATTATAGAAAATTTTCAACATGTCATGCATCTGTAAGTATTTTATATTTCTTTCTTGACCCAGTGGCTGATTATCCATTGGTCTGTGCATATCATGTCTGTGTTATTTATCACCATTCGTAATCAACTCACTCAGGTCAGTTTAGTCTAAACTAAGGCGTTCTTAACAAATGGGTACTCATTCATTCATTCAACAGGTCTTATAACAACTTGAATTATACTGTCTACGAAAGTAGTAATTTCTTGAAGTACTGAGAAAAAATGACACACGTTTGCTAAATAGAGTTTTGCTCACGCCAGTCTTTTAAGCAAGAATTAGCTGCTTCCTACAGGTCACAGTCACATGTTATTAACGAGATAAATGCATTGCCACGATATTAAAGTGCAGTATCCAAGAGTCACTCAAAATTTTGGTAGAAAGATTAGTCTACAAAGGAGGTATATATGACTAGCGAGTTCTCGCGAAAGACACCTGGCGAGTGTTCTGTAGGGGTGCTCGTCGATTCCCACATTTACATATACATCAATATGAATATGGAGCGACACCATAATGTACCCACATCAGTTCATGGAGAGGACATTTTTCACTTCAAGTCTAGAAATGACAAAAAAGAAAAATCCTGCAATAATTATGCCACCGAGTCTTCCTGTCCTGACAAGACAATGGAATGGCAGCAAGGACCCTCAATCATCAGATATTCATAAACCAATGATTGGGAAGAAAAGATATTTGTCTTGAGCATCATTTTCTTTTTTATGTTATAATGCTTTTTAAGCAGTTATTCTTGGGTAGCTTGTAGTTGGCTTTGCTTTTATTATTTCGGCCACTGCCTCCAAGCATAAGATTCCCCAACGGTTGCAATTGCATAATCAGGTAGCTGGATTGCTGATTGAGCGTTTGTCTGTATGTTTTTATTTTTGACATTCTTCTGGGTTTGAGATTTGATTCTCTCTTGAGTGTGTGTGTGTGTGTGTCTGTGGGTGTAGGCTTAAAAGATATCCTTCTTTTTCGCCTGTCTTTTCCACTCCTTTCCATGGATGCCTCTTGCAATATTTCTTGGCAATGTGTGCAGCAGGTGTGCACACATTCATGACTCAAATACAATAGCCAATGCATATTCATAGGTTCTATTCCTTTTTCCACACCACCCCCACTTGGTTATAAATACTCAATATCTTCCCAAGTATTGCTCATAGCACTCAGCAGTCCTGCACTCCACTGTACTATTGGGTGCAATATCTCCTGAACCACAGGGATGAGCTATCACCCTCATTCCATGAGCTCTGGTTTGTCTGTCACTCTTCCACCACTTTTTTTCTATTGAAAACAATTTATTTGTGATGGGTTTTCTTTTAAACTATGTAATGATTTCATCAACTATGACCAAACTCATCAATTTATTTGTCTGTCACTCTTCCGCCACTGTTTATTCATCCTTTGGTTTTTTTCTTTTTCTGAGTATTGACCAGTGTTTTGGAACCATGTTTAGGTAGCAGAGGCTCAAGAAGGACATTGGAATTCGGGAGGACCTATGTGGTGAGGCCGAAAGGGAGACACCAGGCTACAATTGTTTGGCTGCATGGCCTTGGCGATAATGGCTCTAGGTATTATTTGTTTTCTTGAGTAGCTAACAGTAATTCTATTCATGTCTGCTCATTGTTCTACATGAATTTTTTGGTTTGTCTGAGAACTGTCATGGAGAATGTAAGGACATCATCAGTTTTCACGAGAGAAAAGTACAATCATTCTGCGCATTACATCTAAGTCTCACTGTCTGAAGTGATCAAGTTGAATCTCATATTGAATCTGCAAGCTTTGTTTCTGAACCTCTCGTGGTGTCTTGGACCGTGCATTGTCAGTGAGATATGTTGCAAATCTTCCATGAAGTGACGGCACAGGAAGTGTTCGATAAAATTGTGGCCACTATATTCACTAAAAGTATGCTGCACTTAGATTTCTGTAATGACAAGGGAGAGACCATGGGATTGTGGACTGTTGCCTCCAAAAACTAGAAAAGACGAGAGAATGGGCAAATGTCAATTTCTTAAGAAATTGGACGTTTCCATTTTAGGGTGCAGGTGGTCCATACATGATGTTTAAGTTTCATTAGTTTTGCTTTTGAAGGGGAATCTCATCGGCACTCATCATCATCATACAGAACCCAGAGCAGGACATTTTTCAAGTATATCTTTTATCTTAGGAGAATGATTTATTCTGGTTTCTTGTCTTGTCTCATTTCAAGTTGAGCTTAATTGGGAAAAAAACATGACTCATAAGCCAAGTATATGCTCTACTCTTGTTGGGACCATCCACCAATTCAGTTGACTTTCATGTAATTGAAGGATCACATGTGACATTCTTAAAAGATGATGCTTTAACTCCTGAAGGACGTTACAAGTTTTGTGTTCCTTTTCTTTTCATTTTCCTTTTTGTTTCAAAAGTTCAAACTGCACTTGCAATTTCTTCTCTGGTAAGTTTTTGTGGCCATGTTTTCTTCATGCTACTATTATGCTCTGTAAGCTCAATCACTCAGGTTAAAAACGAAAACCCAATAACATAAGTTAATAAACTGGTTCTTTAGTTAAGGAATATATGCATTCTCTGCTTCACGGAGTTGCTGCTACTATTGCGTATTCCGGATGATTAAGAAAAAAGAAAAATCAGTTTGCTGATGAGTACTACAAGTCATGAGCTCAAAGCAGAGGTGATGTCTCACGTATTACTTTGTTTGGTGGCAGCTGGTCCCAGGTTTTGGACTCACTTCCTCTTCCAAATGTAAGCATGAAAAATCATCTATTATTTATGAGTTTACACATCCTATTCTAGCTCTCCTTATGCAAACTTGTCATTTTTCATTTTTTTATTTTTTGCTTCAAATTTCCATAAAGCAGATAAAGTGGATTTGCCCTACTGCTCCTACTCGTCCTGTGACATTGCTAGGAGGATTTTCCTGCACTGCATGTAAGATTAACAGCATATTCTGCTTCACTCCATTCCTGTAGCATATTCTGTTGTTATCATACTAACTTTTTCATTTGTTATTCTGTTGTTATCATACTAACTTTTTCATTTGTTATTGCTTTAGGGTTTGATGTTGGAGATCTTTCAGAAGATGGTCCGGATGATTGGGAAAATTTGGATGCTTCAGCAGCACACATTGCTAACTTGTTGTCAGCGGAACCAGCTGACGGTAAGAAGCACAGAAATGATGGCTTCAGAGTTGCAATAATTTCTTAAAAAATTAAGTTTTCATACATATGACCTTGTTTGGCCTTACGATTTATCAGGCTCAAGTGCTCTTTTCCTCATCCAAGTCGAGACCTATTGTTGTCACTGTATATGCTAATAAAAGGTGCCATTGTCCAAGGATTGTTTCATAAGCCAGCCTCTGCCATTAGTTGTGACATTATGCTTAATGATAAATAAAAGAGGGAATGAGAGAATAAAGCCGATCGGATCATAGCATCATACACATTCCTCAAGCTATCCTATCTCAATTCGTACTTGACAAGACTAAAGCCATAGGCCCTTTCTTCTGAGGAGATAGAATTGTAGTTAATGTCTCTTGAAATTTTATAGTAGATGAAGGGACAATAATTTTTATATTCTTGAATTCAATCACACCGTTTATTGGCAGTTAAAGTCGGGATTGGAGGCTTCAGTATGGGTGGGGCAACGGCCCTCTACTCAGCAGTTTGTTGGGCATTGGGTAAATATGGAAATGGCTATCCTTACCCTGTCAACTTAAGGGCCGTGATGGGTCTCAGTGGCTGGCTCCCTGCTTCAAGGTGATTAATTCTTGAGCATCTTTCCCCCAATCAGATTAGAAGTCCATGAGATTATAAGAAAAGATTAACGTCACTGTTGTTCAGACTCTTTTGAAGTGATTTTAATTCTTCAAAAGCATTTTCCGATCTTGAAGATTGAGAATGTTGCAAGGGTCAGTCGATTGAGATGCAGCTTAAATGTTGCTGCATCAAGTACTGGGACTGACAAAACAATTCTTGCTTGATTTTCAGTCAATTTTCTCAGAAAATTCTTAAGTTACTATGATTTGCATAGACTGGGAATTCGAACCTCAAATGAAACTTGTGTACTGTCAGAAGGAATTATCATGAACTGAGACTATTTGCTGAATGATCAGATTCAGATAACTGAAAGGCTTTTGACTATGCAGGAGCTTAAGGAGTAAGATTGAAGGGTCCAGCGAGGCCGCAAGAAGAGCTGCATTCTTGCCGATTCTGCTTTATCATGGAACATGTAAGCAGCACTGTCTATGTTTCGATCTAATTCAGTAAATGCCAACAATCTCGAATGCTGTTTCTTTTGTTATGCCCAGACGAAGTTGAGTCCTGCTCAATGCTTAATGGCAGCTTGACCCACGCAAGTGCTATTGCTGCAGGTGATGACTTAGTGCCCTATAACTATGGAGAGAGGTCGGCTCGCTACTTGAGCTCTGCAGGATTCCGTTATCTTACATTCAAATCCTTTGACGGGTCTGGTTTTCATCTCTTGATACTTCAGACGTGCAAATCTTAACAAATTAAGATGTCATATATTAATATAACCGTTAAAACATATGGCCCAAATCTGCAGGATCGGCCACTACACGGTGCCTAGGGAGATGAGCGATCTCTCCAATTGGATCACTGCAAGGCTGGGGCTTGACGGATCTCGTTCTTAATTTTGCAGCGAATTCTTGGTGTTTGTTTGAAATCAGAGAGAGAGAGAGAGAGAGAGAGAGTAGTAAAAAGAGAGTAGTCACTCTTTACATCTTCTCATGCCTTGCTCTGGCAATAAAAGTTCTCAAAATGTACGTGCAATGATCTATTAATAAAGCATCTTCTATTTCTCATGCAATCACAATCTTGAAGAAACTGGTCTGTTTCCCCTCCGCATCTGAATAGTGGTTTTCTTTCTAAGTTATCTTTTTTTTCAAAAGAGAATCTCAGTTAAGGCACGTGAACTTTTGGGTTTCTTCATACTCTCTGAATACTGATACTTGGTCGACGTAGCTTAAAATGAGACGGATCCTCTTTAGGAAAAATGGTTTTATAAACACGCAAAATGCCTTTAGTCCTATTAGATATCATGTTACAGTACTGCTGCTTAATTTTGTAGTGAAAGATTCTCAAATGGTTCTTTGTTAAGGTCAATTCAGTTCAAAATTCATGTCTGAGTACTACATCGAAACGGAGTTCTATTTACTGGTGAATGCACAGAAGAAAAGGCACTTATTGAAGACTACAAGTCATTTCATATTGATAGCATGATTTCTTAGTAATTAAGATATTTTTCTAATTTGACGGTAAAATCAAAAGTCTTGACAAGAAAGCCAAATTTTCTCTTGGTTCGGTTACTTTTGACTTTCCTGCCAAAATTCGAAAAATAATGTAATTTCTAAAAAATTATCCAAAATGATTGTAGTATCAAAGTAATAAAAGTTAAATAATAGAGATCTCAACGTGAATGCTTTGTTTCGGAAGATAGGGAGGGAGGAAAGTAAAGAAGCGGATGTGCAAAATGAGGAACAATTTGAAATTTTGCCTTCACAAAAAATTCAAAATTTTATCTCCTTTTCGACACCGGCCTTACTTTCCTACCCCAAACCTACAATTATCTAATCCAATTACAATTCACGAAATTTAAGTAAGTAATACTAGCTTGAAATTGCTTTTCCTCAATGCGATTGTTTCATTTATCTACAGAAGAAATCATAGTCAAAACTAGCAAGCCAAGCAGAACAAGAACAACATCTAGCCAACAAAGCATCAACAATAAATATGGGCCGAAGCGTAGAATGGAGCGTAGGTGGCCGAGCTTGTTGGGCTCAAGCCTATGGCCCCCTATTTGCACTTCAAGTCTTGACGGATCTCTAAACCCATAATCTGATTTAGAGTAACATAAGCAAGAAGAGGGTCTCGTAGTTTTAGGCTGCATTTGGTCGCCTAATTGGGATTGAGATATAATAGAATAAGACAGAATTAGAAATTCTCCAAATATCGTCTCGATTATAGAAAACCCATCATTTGTTTGGTGCAAACTAAGATAGGATTAAAATCTTTAACATTTCTCCGTTGTGTCTAGCTATTTTGGCCTCCACCTAGTGCCCCAATGCTCCTTGTAATGCCCTGAGTCTATTGTCCCATCCATGGCCCTCTCGATTGACTTCCTCATGGTCACCGTTGTCTATACAAACCTTGCACGAGGGTCGCGAGAGATAAAGAGGTAAAGCTCATAGGGGCAGGCTCCAGTTGCCTTTTGGTTCAAAATCCGGTCTTCCACCTTTTTTTTTTTTTTTGGTCGCCGGTCTTCCACTTGGGTTGTTGCTAAATTGCTCACTCAAGGACCTACAAATGAGCATCTTACACTCAAGAAAAAGTACCAAAAAAGTGTTAAACTTATTGTATTGGTACCAATTCAGACTTAAACCTTTCAATTGAACCAATTTAGTTTTAAACCATTTCACATTAGTACCAATTTAATCCATTCAGTCAATTTTGACTAGCCGACGCTAACATGGATGCTTGCCAGTAGCCAAACACTAATATGGTAATTTTTAAATAATTTTTTTCGAAATTTTTATTAATTTTCTTTTTTGCTTTTCTTTTCCTTGACTTTGCTTGCGGTGGCCGACGAGCCTCTAGCGAGGCTTGCCAACCACTAGGTGAGGGCTGCCAAGCCCTTGCTTGGCCTCACCTAAGGCTGTGGGTGAGGCTGCTTTGCCCAGTGGCTGGCAAGGCTCACCGGCCACTGTAAAGAAAGTCAAGGAAAAAAAAAGAAGAGAAAAAAATTAATAAAAATTTTGAAAAATGTATATATTTAAAATTGCCACGTTAGTGTCCGGCCACTAGCAGTTGTCCATGTTAGCACCAATTGGCTAACATTGGCCGAATGGATTGAAATTGTATCAATTTGAAAATGTTTAGGAGTAAATTGGTCTAATTGAAATGTTTATGACTAAATTAGTACTAATATAATAGGTTTATGACTTTTTTGGTACTTTTCCCTCTTACACTCATCCAATATAGATTGACACCGAAACAAGAGTGCCCAGAAGGAAATACATAAAATAAGCAAAATTGTGGTATCATTTTGTTTGTGTGATCGAGGTGTAGAAAGCTCTCTCAAAATCTTCTCATCCACTCGAAAGTAGTCTTTTCTTTGGGAAGTCTTTAGTAGAATTCCACGCAATAAAGGTTGTCCCATTCGACATCTCATAGAAGTAACGACACTGCTGTAAAACAATTGGCAAAAACCAAACTGGACCGCCCAAAAGGGAAACACAACCCCAACGACAAAGCTTTATCTCCCTTTAGCAAATAGCGACTTCAGCAAGAAGCTCGTTGGTGAGCAACTAGAACAAAGTCATTATTTGGGAACTTTGAATCTAGCAGCTTGCAAATTGACCTACTGATTTGAGGCGATGACGATCATCTTCAGACTCCTTTTCACCCTCAATCGTGAGCAGACAATCAATTGGCTGGTAATAACAATCGTTAGTGGTCAGAGGCAACAGCAATTGTGCAATGGTGGGAAGTGTCGATGATCGACTATAGCGGTGGTAGTCCTTGTCTAGTGACCAACAAAGTGATACTCAAATGCATTACTTCATCACTCCATCGTTGAGACATAACAGGGTTTGCTAAGATTTATTTTTATTTTTATTTTTTATTTATCTAGAATGGGTTTATTGTATCCCTATCATAAATTTCTTATCCAGTATTTTAATCCAGCTGGGGGAATATCGCCAAACACCGAAAGGGATAATTTTTATTCTATCTGAATTTAGATCCGGACTACCAAACACGGGATTTGAATCCTTCCTCTTTTCGTGATGCCTTCAGTTATTTATCCTAGATTCATAGTCTCATGCTATCGGTGTCTCCTAAACTCCGAGCGAGTTTGAAGGATTCAAACACGAAGCCCAGGTCAAATGGAACTTTAAACATCATCCGGCATGTGTCCAAACGTCCGTACGTATTGGGCAGAATATGGGGGCGAAAATGCGGCCGAGCTAGCTATAAATCTCATAACGCCATGGAAGCATCGCCTCCTGTTATTCTCGATACCAACACGATCTGCAAGTTCTAACCACGACACGAAACCAAGAAGAAGATGGCAAACCAAGGTCAGGACATCGGATACGAGGCTGGCCAAATGACGGGTCAAGCTCAGGTCTGTCGACTGTTCTTTTTTTCCCCCATTCCATCGATATATCATCGCCATTGCAGCGTCCTAGCAGGAGGCGCTTAGATATCGCGCGAGCTTTATCTATTCTTTTTTTCCCCCATTCCATCGATATATCATCGCCATTGCAGCGTCCTAGCAGGAAGCGCTTAGATATCGCGCGAGCTTTATCTACTTATATAAGTTTTCTGGGGGTTGTCTATGCAGCTGAAGAAAGAGGATTGCATGGACCAGGCGTCTAAAGAGTACCAGGCAACCATGGACAGGCTCTCTGGCACCACTCCAAACTCTGGCTATGACATCAAAGGCCAGGCCACCAATTTCCTTCAACAGGCTAGTTCACCCTTCAGAATTTTCACTTTTTGCCTCTTGAATTTTGAGAGACGAACGCCTCGCCGGGCTTGAATGTTGTTCCTACGACAGAATCGCATGCCGCCGTCAATATTTCCTCGTTAGCTGCGGCTTCAGCTTTCATGCCACGACTTGATGAAGATCGCATTTCGCATATATGTTAAATCATTCGCATGACACGATATTGGTTTGGTCTTAGCTGGTGATCGGTCCTTGAATTGAGAATCTAAGATGGCTTTTGAATTGCAGACTGGAGAGCAAGTGAAGAGCATGGCACATGGAGCAGCCGAAGCAGTGAAGAGCACTTTGGGAATGAATAATGACGCTGCCGGCAATGCCGCCGCCACCGTCAACCCCCCCAACAATCCCAGCTACCCCGCCAACAATCCGGCCTCCAGAGTCTGAACTTTTCTCTCTCTCCCCTAATCCATATTATTGATATATATTTCCCGTTTCTTGGTGTCTCGATAGGGGATCTTATAATGAATCGTCTCGTGTATTTCTTGTAACGTTTCTCAAGCGGTCCCTGGACAAATTCTTGGGAAATTGTAATTTCTTTCTTGTTTGGTTACGGCTGCTTAGTGGTCGGCCGAGGCCTTTAGATTAAATTCGTCTAAGCCATGCATCCTTTATTACATGATAAAGGATTAATGGGCCAGATTCTCTGTGGTGTCCATCTAAATGATATCGAAGTTTTTTCGATCCTTGTTGGGCCAGCCTATCTACATAGTGCTTGCGCTTGCCTTCTCCCTCTCGACTGAAGTACCCAAGATGATGATTCAAGGCGAATTTCTAAGTGGGAAGAACATCGCTCCGCATCGATAAACTAAAAAGCTAAATGGCAAACCAGAGGCACCGCAGGCGCATCCTGCTAATTTGCTTGGATTCGACTCGCGTCAAGAGAATTTCAATTAGGCAAGTCATGTTCACGCCTCAACTCGATTCCATGTATTTCCAAAGATGGGTCTTAAAATGAGGGCAGCCGGAGCACATACCGCCGGTGTAAAGAGGATCTTCTATGAGAGCGGCTTCATTTGCCTTTGATTTGATGGTTACCGAGAAAGCGATTAGCTGCGATCCTCAGAGGTGGATAAAAGCTGTTCGTGCAAATTCTTTAAACTGGGAACGTATTTCACACTTCCCCATAAAATATTACATCCTCATGGGAGTCCTTCGTAATGAATGAAATCCAAATAAGCTACACCCCTCCTTCCTCATTGAGCCATGGCGAGGGATGCGTGAGCCTAGTTGTGCCTCGACAAGGGTTGCGCAACATCAAGATTTTTAAAAAAGAAAGTTGCAAAATTCGAGATTTTTTTTTAAAAAGGATATCGGGCCTTGTATCCAGTCGTTTCGTATCAAAAAAGAAAATCCTTAAACGAGAAAACGAGGAAAAGAACCGAAAAAGGGAGAAGGGGGTGAATAATCAATCACACACGTAACTGAGCATGGAGTGAGAAAAGAAAAGGGAGAGTGCGAAGTTGGTCGTGGTCGTCATGCATGGAAGCGATTCCCGAAGCAAAAGAATCGAATCAGCCCAAATTCTCTCTCTCTCTCTCTCTCTCTCCTTTCTTTACAGTTCGCGTCCTCCTTCTTTACCCTTCCCCAAGAGAATGGACGCCAGATCTCTCTCTCTCTCTCTCTCCCTCTCTCTGTTTTTTGTGTGCTCAGACTCAGAAAACAAAAAGAAAAATAAAGAAAGAAAAAACTAAAGCGAGCAGAGAGAGAGAGAGAGAGAGAGAGAGAGAGAGAATTTGGAATTGTTCAGCCGCAGCAGCGAATGAAGAAGAAAGAGAGGAGCAAAAGCAAAAGGTGGTCAAAACCCTACCTCCAAGGCTTGTTATTTCATCATCAGCTTCATGCCTTCTTTATTGAAACTCCCTATTTTCCTTTGCTTTTTCTCTTTTTCATCAATTTGGCTATCTTTCACTTCATTAATCCTTGCAAAACGTTGGTTTTCGCTCATTCCTCGTCGTGCTCATCTCTTTGTTATTCGTGCATATATCATTGGTTTCCCTCTGTGTATTTGCGATGGGAAAACCCAAGATTTCTGGATACATCATTTTCTGTGGTTAGGTCTTCCTTCCCTATATCCAATCTGTAGACATTTTCTACTTCGTTTATGATCCTAGGTTGGGAAGTGATAAAGTGGAGAGTGGTGCGGCTTTAACCCCTCAAAGAAAAGAATCAAATGTCGCATGAGGAAGTATATACTATATCATATTATGTTAAACAAAACTAATTTAATCTCGATCTGGTGAATTCTTAATAAAATCTATTGATTAAACGACTTAAAATTATTGATTTTCCTATGTGTATATTCTTAAATCTATCTCTGCATACTCAGAATTTTCATCATATATGTTAAGCGATGAGTTGCATGCCAAAAAAAAAAAGACAGTATCACGGAGGATATTCAAGGGATGTTCATCCAATATTCAAAAAGCCAAAATTCGAAAGAGACATCCTCCTCGTGGTCACAGTTGATGTGTACACACCCCCCACATTGGCCTATATGCTTGCTTGGGATTTTGTGCGGGGGAATATTCATTATGGAGACAGTAAACAAAATGTGCTCATATGACTCAATATGAGCTTTGTGTGCACTGTGCAATCATTATAATGCGCAATTCAGATGCCTCAGTCACTTGTCCTTGTCCCCGTGGTGGGACATGAGCGTTTGAAGTGGCACGAACAGTGAGTGGAGGGGCCCGACCAGGGCTCGGTCAAAATGGCCTTTCTAAGATGCACAGTTTGCTTGAACAGGATTTTGGAATAAGTGTGTTGTGCTGAGGGGTTACAGCATATCCTGTTGGGGAGATCCTGCTTGTTGGGTGGGCTATAACTGGATTGACCAGATTTGCCCATTTTTAATGAATTAAGAACAGCTTCTAAATCATCCAATATTTTGAGATTGCCTATCGTGCTTTAGGTAGGTAATCAAGCGACCATAGTAAAAAACATCGCCATATATCTTATGCATTGATTAAGCATGATGCTCTTATCAACATTGTCATGTATATGTTAGACTAGATATGGAAGAGATTTCTTCGGTCCAGATATCAAATGGGTCGGCATGTTCTGATTTACAAGTGCTTTAGTTTTCGTATATTGAAAAATGAAATTTAACTTGATGGTTTGCTTAATATTATAAGAATGGACATATACTTGTCAATTATACATATAACAAAAGGCTCAATTCACGTACAGCAGGCTCATAAATGTACTAAACTAGTATGGCAAAGGCTTCGCTAGTCCATATACAAGATGGGTCAATACTTTCCATTTTACAAGTGCTTTAGTTTTGGCAATTTCATTTTGCAAAATTAAATTTAACCCGACCGATTCGCTTAATGGTGAAAGAATGGAGATGCATGTGTCAATTTGACATGCGACACAGGCTCAATGCTCCATGTCACCAAGTAAAGAATTCTTTGAATCAATTCTTTGTGCTAATGATTTATGAGCTGACTACCTATGTTTTGATAATTTGATCAGATACTGTTCCACTCACACCATCACCTGATAAGTATAGACATAAATCCATATGCCCATCTCATCTACGAGCCTTTCATACTCGTCCTGTATCGTTCGGTTTGTCTCACATTCATGCATCCTTTTGCATCAGCATATTTTTACTCAAACTGGATCTGTCTCGACTTTACTGACCTTCATTTATGGGTTTTTTTTGCTTGACCAAACTTGAGATGGCAGTCCTCAGGAAGGCAATCACAATGATCCATGACATTCGTTCTCCTTGAACATATCTAAAGGGAAAAGTATCAAAAAAATCATAAGCCTATTAAATTGGTGCCAACTAAGTCATAAACCTTTTAATTTGACCAATTTAGTACTAAGCATTTTGCATTTATATTAATTCAATCCGTCCACCCAATTTTAGCTGAAAATCACTAACATGTATATTGACTGTCCTACTGGCAAGGTCAACATTGAAATGGACATTTTTTAATAATAATCTTTTGATTTTTTTCTATTCTTTTCTTCTTCTTTTTTTGGCTAAGGGTCGCCATCCAACCCTTGCTAGCAACAAGCAAGTGCCGGTGTCCTTTGCCAACCACTAGGTAGGGGATCGTAGGCCCTCACAATGGCCATTAAGGGCCACGACGCCCTCATTGGCCAAAGTGAGGGTGACGGCCCCTCATCCAAATTTGGCTAGGGCCATGATGCCCTTGCCAAATCTGGGCCAAGCGAGGGTGCCGCAGCCCTTGTTGAGTCTAGGCAAGGCTGCAACACCAGCCAACTGCCCTTGGCATACCTTACAAAAAAAAAGTAAAGAACAAAAAAGAAAAGAAAAAAATCCATAAAAGTTTCAAATTATTATTAAAAATGTCCATGTCAATACCAATCATGTCTTGTAGAATAGCTGGCATCTATGTCAATTATTTTTGACCAAAATTGATTAGATAGACTATTGACATAAATGCAAAAAAAAATTATGACTAAATTGGTCCACTTAAAGAATTTATGACTGAATTAGTACCAATATAATAGGTTTATGACTTTTTAGAAAAAAAAACTTTTCTTGAGATCTAAAGACACCAACACACATTTTGCAGACCCATTCAATTAAGCACAGGCTCTATACCAAGTTGTTAGGAAATATGTAGATCAAAGCGTGAGAAGTGGGGGCCAAAAAACATGTCACAAATAGAATTTACGTGGGATCCATATAACAAAAACATTTCGCTATTGATAGACATTTCACACAATGTCTCTCAAGTGTTAGTTCGCTCAAGTCTCACAAATGCTAAATCCATTAATCTCACACGATATTTAGTTCTCATAATTTTTTTCACCAAAAAAAAAAAAGAAAACACTATCTTCAAAGAGAAGCCTATCAGCTAGATTTGGCTAGGCTGTTTGTGTCACCGGAGCACCTGATCACATGTCGGCAGGACTGACCATTCATGCTTTGTCATCACCGTGTTCGTGATTTCTGCCATTGATGTTAGTATTAAGCCAACATAACTTGTACTTCTGACAAATAATTGATTCTTCATAAAAACCTCGTGTTAACTTGTGTGAAAATATGTATATGGTTATGCATATCATTTCATGTCAAATACTAAGTTTCCCTCCCTATTTCTTACTTATCCCTATGTCATGTTCTTGTCAAATTAATTTAGTCATATCCAATATTGAACTACAGAACATTTGACAATACCTTATATCCGAAGCTCGATCAGGCTACGCCGAGCGCCTGATGCCATGTGTCTAACTTATTAGATGTTTTCTCGAGTTGTAGTCTAACCCTACAAATCTCCTCCTCGTCTGACATTCAATATTTTTTACTTTGAGGTCATTCCGCACATTATCAGTGAGTTCAAGCTCGAGGAATTGTTCAAACATGTAGGCTTCATTCCATTGAAGGAGTGTGAACCAGAATGCTTGGAATTCTGAAGATGCGGCTGAAACAGGCAACTAAAGGCTATAGCTTTGCAACTAACCAGCAGATTGTGTAGGCTTAAGAACGAAGCAAATGCACCCGGTAGTCGATATGGCCCTAAAATCCAAAAGAATGGTTGGGAAGGGCATCGACCGAATCTCAAAAACTTGCTGTCTTTGGAATTGTACGTCGAATTTTGCCGCTTTATTGCTTTATCTTCCTTTAGATTTTGTAGATTCCAAGAACCTCTTTTGATTTTTCTTTTTTGATTCCGATTTTTTCTTTTAATTCCATTTCTCAAGGTAGGCAAGGTTGAACAAACACAAAGAAAAAAGAAAGTACACGGCCCTCCATTTATTCCCTTTTATCTGTGTCCGGTGCTTGTATATAAGCGCACCCTCGTCGTGCAGTTGTCTCAGCAGCAGCCTCTCCTCTCTTGCTATATCCGCAGCCACACGCTTTGCCTTGTTAAGGTTAGTTTCATCTACTTCTTTCTCTCTCTTTCTTGATCTCGTGATGAAACCCTAGCCATTTCCCAAGTGCCATAGATAGGGACAGAACTTGAACTCTCTCGTTCCAGCACTTCTCCTTCCCTGCTTCAGAATCCCTTAGTTACCTTCGGTCATTAGTGTGGTCGATTTGGACCCCACTGGTCGGACTCTGACTAGGTACTTGGCATGCTTGATAGGGGTTTTTTGTTTTTTGTTTTTTACTCTTGGAAGTACCATATGTGTCTCGTGGGGCCTACGTAACTGGTCATGTGTAGTACATGCGCTTACTGCACATATTTTTAATGGAAGCTAGCAAGAATTCAACTGTAAAGTAAGTCTATCCAATCTCTCTCATTGATTCGGTGTCGGTGGTTATTTTCAGTTCATTGCTAGCGGCAAAGATGAGTAGGCCCGGAGACTGGAACTGCAAATCGTGCCAGCACCTCAACTTCCAGAGGCGCGACTCGTGCCAACGCTGCGGGGATGCAAAGTGCAGCGGCGACTTTGCAAGTTTTGGCGGAAGGAGTGGATCCTCGTTCGGGTTCACTGGCTCCGATGTCCGTCCTGGAGATTGGTATTGCACCGTTGGAAACTGCGGGACTCATAACTTTGCCAGCCGCTCGACCTGCTTCAAATGCGGTGCATTCAAGGAAGACTTGGCCGGTGGCTATGATTTTGACGCGCCGCGCTCTAGAGGTGTAGGCAACAGCGCTGGTGGAAGCCGATCCGGATGGAAATCAGGCGATTGGATCTGCAATAGGTAAACCAAATTTCGACGCAGTATATTAGATCAACAGACACATTTTAAAGTTAAAGAAAGGAGACGTTCACGAAAATTCTATAAGCTTTTCAAATTTTGCTTTCTGCAAAATAATCCCGCTAAAAGAATGAAAGACTAAATGGAAAAGTAGAGCATACACCTTAAACCACCCAAACCAAATTAACGTTTGAATTTCACTCATTGTTTTTTTCCATTTCACCAGGTTTGGCTGCAATGAACACAACTTCGCCAGCAGAATGGAATGCTTCCGGTGCAATGCCCCTCGGGACTACTCTAGCAACCGATCTTACTAGGTCGTGCAAAGTGCTTTTCAATTTTGGGTATGCAACAACACTTTGATGCTAATTAGTCGCGAGTAAAGCTACATATTACAAAAGACTTACAAAGACCGGCATACAAAACTTGATGCGATCATTTAAAAATTGTCGCCTCCGTATTGCGAAGCAACATAGAAATTTGCATGCCCATTTTATGCGAATATGTTCCATCCTAAGTTTTGCTCTAACCTTAGGTTCTTGAAAGATTATTTTATGATTCATTTTGCAGATGTAAAGGTGAATGCTTTATTATTGCTTGCAGGCGTTGCGGCCACCAAGAGAGACCAGGGACAGGAGCATCAACTTTTGCTTTTGGGATGTTTCTCTAATTGGCTGCGAAATCTTCTTTTGGCAGAGAAGCATGTCCACCCTATAATTTGTGTCTCTAAGAACATTTGTTTAGGTCTTCTGTCATAAGGCTAATCGTTGTTTCCATTTATTATTTGGGTGTGTGAGTGCTAGCAAATCTACTTACTAGTTTTCGAGCTAGAGGAGAGAAGAGCACTTCACGTGCTTCTGGTGCTTTCCTCCTTTTTTGTAGTATTTTCTTATAGAATCGTATTGTTATGTTGAGTTTGTTCCCCTAAGTGGAAATTTGTTATTAATGAATCTCTCTCTCTCTCTCTCTCTCTCTCTCTCTCTCTCTCTCTCTCATGTGTATACCTCTATGGGAAAGCCAAATTAGGAAGAATGGTATCTCCTATCCAAATTTGCATTATACACATTGCTCATTCGATTCTTGACACTCTAGAGACTACAGATAAAAGAAAATGAATCACAAAGGAGAAATCATTATTCAAAGGACTTAGTACCAGTATTAAAATGAAACCAGACTATTAGGTTTGGGAGGATTTATTTGATACTCACTTAAGACCCATAATTTTTAAAAGGTCTAGATTTGATTTAGTACATATATTACAGTCATGTACTAATTCCTCATCACGCAAAGACCATCAACGGGTTCGTAAAATGCACAAATCAAATCCACGTAAGTTCATATCAGCTTGTGAAATGATTTGCTTGCCCGGATTTTACCAGAGGAATTACATCAATGGAGACAAAACATGTTTTAGATCATCAGTGGGCCATTTCCACAACCCCAAAATTAAAAGGTTAATTGCATCTCATACGTATCGCAAGTCAAAGAAAGTGAAAAAAGAACAAAATGTCGGAGGGGCGTCTACATAGGATTCTCTTCCATTGACCGAATGTCTTTTCCTTTAGACTTTGAGAATCGTTGTGCTTAGTAAAATGCCACTATGAATACAGAAAGTGGCTCTTTAAGGCTCGCTGGATAAACAAAAGGAAAGGGTTCTCTTTTAAGGCCAGAGACGCCCATTGAGAAGCCTTTAAAGAAAGATTCCTGTCTTCTTTTCGGGTTAAGCTTTGTGTTACATCATGTGTTGTTGTGGCTGTTACTTGTCATTATATCTTAGTCCGCTGTCTTCATCATCTTTGTTGCTTGCATGCAACAAAGTCGATAGTTACTCATGCGTGTTCCTTCTTCTTTTTCGAGTATACAACCATCCCAGACGACCAATAGCTTTAGTTCATCCATATTATCAAGTTCTCTCCCTACCAGAAGCAATCTTGGCCTGTCGTTGGACAACTTTCCGTTCTTAGAGTCAAAACTTCCCCATGACCATTTTCTTTTACTTAAAGCTCCTTTTGTTTCTCTGAAAATGATCATTGTATCACTTTAAATAATTGACCCATGGAAATATATTCATTATCTGCAAAAATTCATGTCTAAACATCTTCATAAACAGTGAAAAGATTTTTTGTTCATTCATTTTTATAAATGATCATTTTTAAGGAAATATTTTCCAAATCTTTTGCTTTTTTGCGAAATGCATGGGGACTATAAGAGTCTCTCCTTTTCTATCCACGACGGTGTATGGAATCATACACTATCAAGACTTATATTTTGCAAATTTTAGAGGGTTAATCTAATCTTGATTGCCTAGTGTGATAGTAATTTTTATCCTGGAAAGGTTCTTAAATATGGTAACTGATACATCTATAGTTTAAGTTTGGAAGTTTAACTAATAACATATAGTAAAACGAACCATTTTGCACGTACTCTTCCATAATTTGTATCAATTAGAATCTGGAAGTGTTCTCTTTTATCAGAAAGCAAACTTTTATGACCCTATCGACGAATAGTATGATTTATCTGATGATAGAAAGCAAACACATTAATCCAGCATAAAAAGTTCTGGGGTTCTTAACAGTGAATATTTTCTATGCACGGCTAGTATATATCGCTTATATGATGACCCTTAAAGATCCAAATATTACATTAACATGAAATTATCTCAAGTTCTATGTCTACTTGGCTCGTGAACCATGAAAAATTCCCACAAAAAAAGGACAATATTCAAAACTTGTAAACTAAAATTAAGAATAACCACATAAAAAATAAAAAATAAAAAACTTCTTCAAGGCTCCATTTGTTTCACGAAAAAAAATGACATTTATATGAAAAAAAATTCCAGAAAGTCATTTTCTAAAAAAATAACAATATATTCCGATGTTTAGTTTAGACCTGGAAAATATTTTTCCTCATTTGGTAAGGAAATCTCATTTTATTTTTCTAAATATTTATGCACTACTCGAGCGTTAGTGACTTGCGCATGGGCAACCAAGGAATCCAACACAAGCAACGGGATCTTATGCCCGAATCTCAATTATAGAGCATAAACATGAGCACTAGTCTTAAATCCACCAAAAACCAAGCCCGAGAACTCAGTGCAAGTCCCCAGCACCCTAGCCCGGGTCTACAAAGGGTAGACCTAGGTTCCCAATGCCCGAGCGTGGGTCCATGTCCCTAGCACCCAAGCCTAGGTCCATCAAAATTGAGCCTAGGAATCTGATATTAATGTGGGCGGCCGAGATCTCGAGCACGGGCTTAGCCTCAACGGATGCAGGTCCATGCACTGGGGACCCAAGCACAAGTGCTAAGGTCCAAGGCACAACCTCAATGGACTCAGCCCTAGGTGTCAAGGACCAAGGCACGACCTTGATGGGCACAGGCCTAGGTGCTAGGGTCCCCAGGCAGCACCCAAGCCCAGCATCGATGGACAAGGGCACAAGGCACTTGAGCATGGGCACAAAAGTCCTGGGTTCAACCTCAATGGATCCGGGCATAGACGTTAGAGCCTTGATGGACCCATCACCTGAGCACGAGTATTGAGAACTTGGGCTTGGTCTTGATGTTATCAGGCTCGTCATCCCAAGCACCAATACTAGTGTCTTGTGCTCGAGATGAACCTAGTCGTGGTGGCTAAGGTCTAGGGCATAGCCTGGGTGGACTCAGGCTAAGGTAAGGAGGCTCTAGGCCCGACTTCGATGGACCTAGGCTTGGGCAGTGGGGACCTAGGTTAGGGTGCGTTTGGTTCAGCATTCCCAATGGGATTTCAGCCTTCAAAGCTCCTTGGGGAAATGCTGGACTGTTTAGCAACTGTTTTGAAGTAGTTTTCAAGTAAAAGCCAACATTGGGAAGGCTGAAAGCTCAATGCTAGTAGGAACTAGTTTTGAACTTTCAAAGATTTGACCAAATCTTTGAAACTTATTTTTTTTTTCAAAAACTATCATCACTTATTCTTCAAATTTCTAATTTTGCCCTTGTTATTATTTTTTTAAATGCCAAAATAATGCTAAAAAATCAAAATTATATAAATAATAAAAAAATAAATATATTTTGGTCTTTTTAAAAAAATTATTTATATATTTGATTTTTTTAGTGTTATTGCCAAAATTTATATTTAAAAAGTTACATACATTATTTTTTTCAATTTTAAAAAATAAAAATTAAAAAATTCAAAGAAGAGTTTGGTCCTTTTTAAAAAAATTATATATATATATATATATATATATATATATATATATATATATATATATATATGTATGTATTTGATTTTTTAGCACTATTTTCAAATTTATATTTAAAAATTTGCATACATTATTTTTTTAAATTTTAAACAAATAAAAAATTAATAAATTTCAACGAAGGATTTGGTCTTTAAAAAAAAAACAAATTATATATGTTTTTGATTTTTTTAGCATTATTGTTAAAATTTATATTTAAAAAGTTGCATACATTTTTTTTTTCAATTTTAAACATATAAAAATTAAAAAATTCCAATGAAGGGTTTGGTCTTTTTTAAAAAAAATTATATATGTATTTGATCTTTTTAGTATTATTGTCAAAATTTATATTTAAAAAGTTGTATACATTATTTTTTTTTTCAATTTTAAACAAATGAAATTAAAAAAATACTAATATTAATCACACAAATGGCTTTTTAAAAGTGTGTTTTACCAAACGGCATTTCTTCCAAAGTTGCTTCTCAAAGCATAGTTTACCAAACGACATTTGCATTTGCCTAAAGTCATGTAGGCTAAACTGCTTTGAATTTTCCCAATGGGCTTTCAAAATACTGAACCAAACGCATGCATGTGTAGTCCCCGGCCTCGCTACCAATGGCCCGGGAACAAGTATTGGGGTTTCCATATCCAAGTGTAAAATTTCTAGTCTAAACGCTAATATCTAATCATATTTTGAAAATTGATTTTTGCTTTTTTATTTAGGAAATCATTTGCCTAAATTTAAGTTTTGTAAGAAAATATTTTCTATTGGTTAGAGAAACCTTTTCCATCAAATCATTTTCCTAAATGATCCAAGAGTTGAAGAATATTTTTTGCAAAACAAACGGAGACTAAGTTGTCATCAATTTGATTAGCATCAACGGAAAATGAATTGTTCATACAAGAAGCCTTTGCCCATTCATGTTCCAATGGTCCTTTTATAAGAGTGAAAGGAGAAAAATCAAAAGATGATTTCCCAATGTAAAAGTGGCAGTGATTCAAACTAAAAGGAAATAACAGTTTAACGTGGTTTCATAAGTACAATGCTTTTTTATGAAGGATTTTTTTTTTAAAAGAATAGAGTAGGATACTTCTATTCGAGCATTGCTAGCTGAATAGTACCATTATCATGTACCAGTGACAGTGCAACAATGACCACGTATTGCAATCTGGGAAATATGGGAGACCGGAACTTGGATAAAAAATAGTTTGTTGCACTTAAAGAGATAAATCTAAGTATATTATTCAAGCTAAAAAAAAAAAGCCATGGGATATGGACAGCAATTTTCAGGCGAAGGATATTAATCCAAAATCGAATGTATTCTATAACAATTTGTTTGTGATATATAGATGAAAATAATACGGTTGCAAAATTTAGTGTATTTTCATATTATGTCTGGAGTTTCTAAAAGGAAAAGTTGCTTTTAAAACTTCTAGATAAATAAATGGATGAAATTATCACGAATGAATTATTTACACCAATCGCTAAAGTTAGATACTTTCCATAAGAGTTTCAAAATCGCGGAAAAGGGAAAGTAGAGAGGAAAGGCTGGGGCCTAATTTTTCATCGCATTCATCAAAGATGCAAGATCAAAAAGGGGTCAGTTACGACGATTCAGTTGTCCAACAATGGTGAAATTTCCTCTACCGAATCTCAAAAATCCAAAATAACAAAAGGCCCTTTCAAACCAACTTAGCCAAGCACACAAAGAGAATCCATGTAAATGTGCGATAGTATCTTCATTAGTGTAAAAGACAATGGTTCTAATGTTATCTTCAATTTGAGAAATTTAATTCTTCTTTTTAACAACTTTATAATCTCCCCATGGCGATACTATTTTCATACCCGTGACTATCACATTATAGCATTTAATTTTCCTCGGATTAATTTTTCCCTTGCTTTCTTCTTCTTCTTCTTTATCTTTAATATTTAGGGACTTTCTTAATGGGATTTGAGCAAATCCCTACCGAGATTTTCTTCTTCTTCTTCTTCTTTTGGGGGGGGAGGGGGGTGCTCGATGAGATTTTCTGTTCACTTGAGCAAAAGAGTTACCTGATTTCATCAAAAACATTAGTCGGTGGATTTAATCAATTTGCTATTCTAAAAGATTAAACTATGTTTAAGGAAATTGATAATTAGTTACGAACAACGAGATCTGATGCAAATTTGTGTCGTTTGATCTCTTATGAATGTCCGCACCGTCAACACAACTTCTCTTGTCGTTTTGTCCTCGACTTTTGCTCTGTTGTCATCTCAATTTCACTTCATCATAAGACTTACCGTCCCTAATACTCTCATTTTGTCGTCATTGGTAAGTAAATTATGTTGTCGAAAATAACGAGATTATGTAGTCATATATGATTGGAGCGATTCTCATCAGACGGCAATATCCAGCTTGATGAGATTAATGGGTGCCCTTGAAATCAATGTAAATCGACAGCTGTGTAATTAACTGCAAGCCCTGAACTCTCTGGTACGTACCATGAATAGTCACTGACATTTAACGGTGAGGATACAGCAATTAATATTGAAATATATGATGCGTATGCTGCGATTCGTCTCTGAGATTAATCTTCGACAGTGATGATTCGGATAGGACATTTTTCTTCTGTTTTTTTACCAGGTGTGAGGAAACTAGTGAAAGATGAATATTTCCCTTTCATCAGTTGAAAATTTTGTTTTAAGTACCATTAGCATACTCACAGAAGTTGTGTTGAATCACGTCTCAAGTTTGAGCACGTGAAAACCCCGATCCAATTGAAATTCTAAACTCAAACGGGACTTGTGTGGTTTGATGTCGAAACAAGCGAAAAAACTATCAGATTACATTCCACGGGATTAGGTTGGCAAGTCATATTGGAAGTTGGAACATATGAAAACAGGATTTCGCTTGTACACGCTACAGCTAACAAAAGGAGTGCTAGGCCTTTCTCTCGGAGTGTTTCTTGAGTTCTCTATGAGTATGCTTTGGGTGTAACCTAGGACTTGGAAACATTCGGCGATTGAGCGACTGTAAACCTTGTACTCTCTGGATTTATAATAAATCTTTGACGTGTGGCTCTTCTCGTAGGGTGGGTAATAAATTTTTGGCATCCTTATTTTACTCGTTGATTTCTTTGGGTGATATCTTCTCTTCGCATTAAACTTGAATTAATTTTTCTGTCGAAGCCAATAGCATACCAAATTAAACTCAAACGCGAAACCGAAGAGGCATCCACATCCCAAGGTCTAATCTACCTTAGGTCAGAGCATGCATAGACAATTCGCTCTTACAGCCTTGATTACGCTTCTTGCACATGAGACAAACTTGCAGAATTCCGTCTCTCTTTTTTCTTCCAGTGGGAACAAAGCAAGGCAATTCATTTGGACAATTGCAGCGGTCGTCATTTGTTTGGCTCTGCAAGCTGGAGACAGTATAAACGATCGATCTGCCAATAATATTCTCTCGTCTTCCCTTAAAAAATTTTAGTTTATACGTTTATGATGCAACTTTCATGGAACATACATTGCCATTTTCACTAAAGATTTTGTCTCCCTTTGGCTTTGGTTTTGGAGTTTCGGAGTTAAATTTGTACATCAACGTCATCAAAATTTCATCTGGCTGCCGCAGAGGTCAAGGCACTGTAAATGGCTTCTGGTGATGTCTCTGTCTCTCTTACTTCTTTCTGTCGGGTCAGGCATCAATCTTTCATCTTGCCTATGTGATTCTCGTTCGTGAAGGATGGTTGCCCTCTGTCTTATTTGATCGATGTGCATCAGAAATGGTGGCACTAGTAATTATATCCCTCCTCTGTTATTAAATGCCATTCAGAATTCATCAAATCGGAAGTTCTTTTTATTAAGTTCCGGGTGTTCGATCGAGATTCACATCCACAACACCCTTGACCCATTACATATCGTCCTCAATATCTCACTGCAGCTGTGTAACCCACGAGCGCTGTTTAATCCCCTAATGAATTGTGGTTGTATTAGAATGATCATTGCTTCCATCGATTACTGGAAACAATAACCCGGACCATACAGGATACTCCATCATTAAGGAAATCAGGCGATGTTTTTGGAATTTCTGGGTCATACTTCTTGAACACTGGCGCTCTGGCACTATTTTAATTTATCACGAGTCGGGAGAGATTACACGAATCTCTTTTTGCATAAGGTATTGGCATAGCTCTTGACGAGTATGAATTTGAGCAATTCCAGACCTTTCAAGGGTGCTGTTAGTGTTCTCCTGTGACATAGAACCTCTGAATAGCGCCTGACATATTAGTATTAATGACCTATGTCCAACAAACGCGGTTGATATTGGCATCAAATTATACAGTCTATTCTGATAGCGGAAATGATTCAGTCTTCAAGATGATAGTTGTATGTCCTGGCATTTCTTCTTTCAGGTACCTTAGGAACTTCAAGAGTTAATATATCAAATCTCAACTTCAACCTAGCGAGAGTTGGTGAAGCACATCAATCCAATTTGAGGATAACTCGGATGGTACACAATTTACAGAATCATGCAGGTTTAAGGATATCTTCCAGGACAGATGACCGATGGAAAATATACTGTACTTCATCTTCTGGAAGCCAACGTATGTACTCGTCACTGATGTCTATCCTGTGCTTTTAACTTTTCAAAAATCCTGATCTACCGGAGTTTCACTCAATGAACTTTTTGTGCACTCATAATCCGAAAATCATCTGCACATGGTCAAAGAGAGAAACTAAACAAAGTTGTCCTATTTGAAGACTAATTTTGCTGTGAGCTGGCTATGGTCGAGTACTGTTGACCATGATTGCTACTATGTACATGTAGATGGTTCCAACACGTCTGGTTTCATGAGGAGACACACACCAGATCTATCTGAGGTTAAGTTCCTTCTTGCTGGTGCACAACTCATTAATCTCCAGTTTTCCTCTTATGCTTCGTTAAGACTATATACAGCTTTTCTTCTACCTGAGCTCCTTAGTAAAGTACAAGTGGATTGGGGTATAATACAGACAAGCATACTCAAGATAAAAAGAAGAAATAATGCTTTATTTTCATATTTGTTCTGCCTTGAACATTTGTTCATAATGTCATTCGCCTGAATATGACGCTTACAGAGAATTTACTTCTACCACTCCTAACCCTATTGATGAAATGACTACATGAAACTCTGGTCAACTTCCAACATGCATCATTCCTATGTGTTAGCCATTGCTGACCAGATTTTCCTGTCTCTTCCATCTTTTCCCTACTTGATAATCTCATTAACTTCCATGGCAAAGTATGTTGAGATCTAAGCATCCTTATAATTAACAGTTTAAATCTTTGATAGGAGGCTGCAGATTATGCTTATCATAATAACTCCAATGCAAAGTATGTTGCTCTGATTCACAGGCACACTTAATGCAGGGACAAGTTTCTTGTGAATTTTGGAAATGGGAGCACCCTTCTACAGAAAACTTTACAAGTAGTTACCTTGCTAAGTCAGTTGAGATTTATCTGCAGGTTGGATCTCTGATAACTGGCATATGCGAGGCAAGTTCAGTTGAAGAAATTGAAATAAAGGTAAGCAGACTTGGGTTGGATTCACAAATTCATGTAAACTAGGAAGATTTTACAATTTGGGCTCCAGCCAACTTGTCGGAGTCTTTAAAGATACTCAGATCCAATTAAAGTTCTCTTTGTTTTATTCCTCTCTACAATTAGCTCAGCGGTTTTCAGCTATATCTAGCAAGAAATCCGACCAGAAAGACTACCACATTACCTCCATCTCCCCAGTCGCATGCTCCTCCTAAAGCCGATGCAACACCTGAGGAACATGTCGCAAGTGCTTCACTCCCAAAAACTTCTTTAGCTATCACCAAATCGATATTCTCCATAAGTAGATGGCAGATAACGCTAAAGAAAGCCGCTAATGAAGGCTTGTTTGTACTCCAGTCTCCTAGGGTAAGTCCATGTTTGTAAGTAATCTCTCTCTCTCTCTCTCTCTCTCTCTCTCTCTCTCTCTCTCTCTTTCTGAGCTTACTCATCAAAGTTTCACCTGAACCAGGTGGGGTTTTTTAAAAGATCTCGTACTATAAAAGGGAAGCGTGCTCCACCTGCATGTAAAGAGGTAAAAAGATGAGGTTATAAGGCCAGTTTATAAGTTCCGAATTGCGTCATGAATTATTGTCATTATTTTTTTTTGTCTAAATTCTATACATCCGAGTTATTGAAAAGGGTTTGGCAAATTAACAGAAAGGATCTTGAAACATCGGCTAATTTTCTTATTAGTAATTGGTTCAGAGAGTGAGTAACCATCTTCTTTATACTCCAATCCTGCCGAAGACAGCTGAGCGACTCAGTAGCCGGGCCTACCATTGGAAAGCCAACAGAGCTCCACTGAAACCTCCATCCTTAGCCATGTACACATTCTCTTGAATCGATGACATGGGAAACAAACTCGACCGGCTTATTTAAAGATTGAGCTCTGCTGAACTGGATGGTGTCACCGAGAGTACCAAAATGGAAATAAACTTCTCGCACATAACAACTTACACTTAGTGTATATCTATCTTCTAAACTAAAATCTCACGTTCATCCTGCAGAGGCAAATTGTGAAGGAAGGACAAGTAGTCTGCTACATCGATCAACTCGGTGGAGAGATGCCTATCAAGGTCAAGAGGATTCTTCTTCTTTCTTCTGCTCTTACGTTCTTTTGAGTTCCATTTCACATGCATTAGCATATTTTATTGCAATAAAAATTCAGTTTGCGGTCTCAGATGGTGAATTTCTCTTTTTACCCACAGGCTGATCTATCTGGAGAGGTCATCAAAATCCTTCTGGAGGATGGAGGTATCTTACTTTTAAACTTGCTGTTGTTCTTCTTGCCACGCCCAGTTCTAGTGAGTTTTCTTCATCTCTTTATTCGTTGTGTTCATCTTACAGATCCGGTTGGATACGAGGATGCTCTCATAACCATTCTTCCATATTCTCCTGAAATAAAGATGTTGCAGTAGATGATTTTTCTATTATTTTTCTTCCAATTTCAAATTATCTGCACTAACTGATTGAATCTCTTATTGACTTGGATCAAATAAGATATGACCTTTTCATTTGGCCCCTTGTAAGTCCATGATTGGATCTTTAGTGTATATCCACTTCTCTGCAATAATTGGGCACTTTGCATTTATCCTGTCCTTTTGACTCCTCCCATGCTCTTATTTGGTGGGGAATGATATGGTCATTAAACTGAGTTATTATCCATGATCACATCCTTTGAAGATCATTAAGACATCTTAGTTCTAACCATCATCACACGTGTTCCTTTAGCGCCTCTTACATAAAAGTTTCTACTACTTGGAGCAGTTTATCACAGAACATTACAATAAGAGATCACAATATTCGCACTGCAACCATCGTCACACAACCATCGTCACATGATCATATATTGAGGGTGGGAAAAGTAATTAGGTGCTGATATTTTTTGTTCCTGCATTCTCTGACATTTACTTATGGCCAGTGGATGCACTCTAATAAAGATAGCCTTAAAAAATCTGTACGGTTGACGTTATTCTAGTCAACCAGATTGAACAGGATTGGAGCACAAAGCTTGATACTGTAATTGCAGTTCCTAATAGCATAGAATGGAAGTTGAAGGTGTTGAGTATGACAAAACCAGCAGCAGAAGTTGGAAACTAATAGAATCAAAAAGATCAAAAACTAAAGGGCAACCACTTGAAGAAATGCTTGATGCAGCTACTAAGCCTGTCATATTTCTTCTAGAGTTGCTTTACACAAGGCTGGTTTGCCCAACAAAAAAAATATGATTTCCCAGTTAATCATTCTAGTTTTTGTATTTGGCAAAGAATTATACTAGATGTCATATACAGATGAATATGACTATCTTTCATTTGTGCTTTGCTTTCTCATGTTTCAGTCTATACATTTCGACCTCCCCAGTTCTGCACATACGTACGATCTTTCTCACATCCTTCCGCATTGAGGCAAAAGCGGAAACTGCCGCAAAGAACAATGTTGGGTACATACTAATGGATTTTGTCGGATTGGAGTGAGCAGTCTTCACGAGCATGACTTCCCTTGCCAGGCCCCAAATGACTAAAAGTGCACCAAAAAAGCTCATCCTTACCGGCTTCACGAGACTTAGAAGAGCTCCTGCCACCATTAAGTAGCTCCCCGCGAGGACCTGGTGTATAGGCCAGGATCAGAAGGAGAATTTATAAATAAGCTCACCATGACAAATGAACAAAAGGCTTTTTCAACTTGTAAAATGAGCTCAGCTTAAAACCCAAAAGATTGTGTAGACTCTGCATTACAGAATTGCGTGGCAATGCAACTTTTCAGTGATAGAAAGTGTTGAACCTATAATTAGAGGCCCCAGAGAGAATTTATTCAGTACCTGGCCACGCTTGCCAGAGTTCAACTAATGCAAAAAGCAAAAATGAAAATGAAAGATCATGGGTCCTACATAAGACAAATATGGTGCAAAGGACGAAAACATAGATGTGTGAATAGATGGCACGCGAGGAGCTTCCAGATCATTCCAAGTTTCCTGCTCTCTAGTCTTTAACCTTCAGCAGATGAAGAGAAACTCCAAATGACACTGAATACCCCAACTAATAAATTAAAAATGCCATTGTTAGAGAAACGGTGAAGACCTCAATGCGTCGAAGATCTATAGCTGATGAAACAGCCTTAGAATTGGCGAAATTGTAGGTGTCTAGCAAGTCATCATAGGTTGGTATGGTCTTGCTCCTCATAAAAGCATTGGCAACAGCTCCCGGATAAAGAAGAGCTTTAACTACAGATTGAGGGAAGAGTTCACTCGCAAACAACTGAGAGGATGTCACCTGCATTGGTGTTGTGCACATTCCAATCCTACATGGAACCCTGTAGAGCCAGAAGAAAAACAACATATTTGATGCAGAACATTGAAAACATGCCGCAACTTCCTCCAAGCCACATAACGGAGAAAACAAACCAGACCCGTAATCACATCCGCCTGTCATCAACTCAAATCCACCCTCTTATATGTGCTGGTTCTTTTTAAAAGAATAACATGTTTGGATCTTTTCTTCGTTACTTATCCTTTCAATAGTCCGACCATTTCTGGTTTTATAACATTCTCAAAAGTGTTCATATAAAATGAATCTACTAAATGATAGTCTGATTGGTCGCAATCAGTGCATAGGTAATTGCCTGTCGGCACTCTAATGATCAACCACTGGGAAAACTATAACGACATCAATGATTGATCAATCAAGGGAGTCACTTCAAACCAGCGCCGAATTAGGAACGATTCCCGTTCCTTGTAGTTCATTTTCCCTCTCTCACTGCCGTAGTCCAGATGGAAACATAAAAAAAGCATTGATAGCGGGGCATGAAAAACCGGAAGAAGCTAATCATCGAGGTCACATTTTTATTTTTTGTGGAAATGGAGCGTTTGCTTCTAATCGAACCCATCAGTCACATTCCCAAAGAAAACATAACATCGCTTCAGTCATCATCAAGAACCGCAAATTTCTCTACGGAACGAAGGTAAACAAATCGTCGGTTCATCTGTTCTATTGTCCCTTTCAAAGACCCAAAAACGAACGACCCCATTTGCACCAGTGACCAACCCGGATCCTCGAACGCAAAACCCAATCATAGCGGAGCGAGAAAACGACATCATTGCACTAATCTTTCCCATATTAAAAAAATAATTAATAATAATAATAATCTTCATTTCTTGACCAACGTTCATCATATCATGACAACCAAAAAGGGAATGAGAGGGAACGGGAAAAAGAGAAGCGCAAGTGGGGAGATAAACAATGGGCATTTACCTGAAAAGAGGGACCTGAAGAATGATGAGGAGAAAGAATGCAGACGCAGCGACGGAAGAAATCGCTCGAGCCCTTTTTTTGGAAGAGGACATTTTGCCTACAGTTGAGAAAAAAATCGAAAATTTGCGAATAGAAAAACCAGGAGAAGATCTTGGTAGGAGACCCCATGAAAAAACGAGTCGAAGCGGGAGAGGTCGTCGGGAGATCGTGGCGGTAAAATTGCAAATTTCGCGGTCCCGCGCGCCCCTACTCGCCGTTCCTCTTCGAGTGGCCGTTTTCGCGAAAACGACTTGTCGTTGCCAGTAGCCAATTGCCACGTCGACTTTTTCGAGAATGTTAGGTTGCAATCTATATTTTAGGATACAGGACAAGATGCCTAGTTTTGGCGTTTCAGATCCTTTATACGTTAGCTTACCGTCGCATAAGCCTTTGTCAAGCTGATGTAATGTAACGGGGGATGACAAAAATAATCTTCAAATTTTGATCCGATGTGTAATATAATCCCTAAATTTTTGATACGTTTAATATAATTCATAAACTTTAACTCAATTTACAATATAACTCCAATATTCAATGTAATCTCCAAAGTATACGAAAATGTCCAATGCTATCCTTAAACATAAATTAATAGGACAACACTGACATTTTTATATAGTTTGAAGACTAAATTGAACATATACCAAAAATTTAAAAACCACATTACATAAGTTAAAAATGTATAGATCATATTACACATTAAACTAAAATTCAAGTTCCACATTGAACAAATTAAAAATTCATGAATACATTACACATTTTGTTAAAAATCAAAGACCGTTTATGTCACTATACCTAACATAATTGACATAACATAATTGACATGCCAAATTGCAATAAGATTAGATCTGATAAGTTTCGTGAGCTAAAAATCCTTGGAAAATGAAATGATAAGTTTCATGAGCATTGAGTATGTGACGTGCACTCGGTCAAAAAATTCAAGGAATTCGTTCTCGTCTGAGGCACGTCATATACCATTTATTCTTTCCTTTCTTTCATTTCTTTTTGTTCATAACGGATTGTTGGGGGTGTCTTGGCCATCGTTTAATCTTTAATGGGCATGATAGTTCTCTCATCCCACATATTCTACCGAACTATCGACTACATCCGCCGGTTTATGCTTCTAGGGTGTTAAAGATTGTTTGTGGAAAAGATATAGGAGGTGATGACATGTTATTAGGGGAAAGAAATTGAGTTTTGGTCCAAAACTTGTTGTGGAAGACCTCGCCCGTGAAGTAAATCATCGCACCTACGGTCCAACCAATTGGGAGAGAATAAGAAAAAAGAAAGATAAATGATTTGCTTCATCGCATGTCATCGCTCTCATTAGAAAAGTCCATTTCGCAGGTTCAAAACTACATTGATTAGGGTTTAAGGGACGCGAGTCTACTACTAAAGGAGCAAAGCAACAAGTGAACAACTTCTGTGAATTTGCACTGGACCGTGAAAAAGAAAAAGGCAGAGAACATCTGAGGAGGAAGAAAGTGAGGTCAATGGCTTCCTGGTGGATTTTAGTTAGTTCTAAGCCAACCCTTTGCAGAGAGTAATATATGATGAACAATCGGAGCATCTCATTCTGAAGGCCCTACCACCTTCACAAAAAGTCAAGAGGAAAGCAGCCGAGAAATTATATATGCAAATGACTGGCTCAGAAGCGGCGCAGAGATTGTAGCCCCATAACAGCAACTCGCCCTTTGGGCTCTTCCTGGAACCAACCTCCCTGGCAATTTAAAATGAAAAACCCGTACAGGGAAAGCACAAATCATCACATCATCACATGTGGGTCAGACGAATAGCTCCATGTGGGTCACGCATCCCTATGACATACACATCGTCAATGATCCACCGCCTGCAATTGCAGGGGACCACATTGGTTGCTGTTGGATCGAAGCTTATGTATAGATATTAGCCGCTCAGTTCAGCTAGACAAAACCTTCACCATCTTCCGTTGAAAAAATGTGGAACAACCTTCCGTTGGACATCCTCGCCAAGATCTTCTCCTTCCTCTCGCCGGAATCGTTAGCCCGGGCCAACTCAGCTTGCCGGCATTGGCACAAGTGCGGCAGAGGTTACCTGCTGAGCACCGGATCGGCAGTGACATGGCAGCATCCACCGTGGTTCGTGGCAGTGCCCATTCGCAGCCTCAGTGGATGCTGCTATGTCCACAATCCGAATTCGGATAATTGGCATGCTGTTCCCCTTGATTTCTTGCCGGACCCGGTGAGGCTCATTTCTCCTGTTGGTGGTGGTCTTATCCTGCTAAGATCCACAAGTACTACAGTCCACCAATTAGCTCTATGTAACCCTTTTACGAGGCAATATAAGCGATTGCCGAAGTTGAACGTTTCGCGCACCAATCCGGCCACAGGAATTGTAATGTTGGAGCCGAGCCGAGGTGCTTCATTCCCTGCTTTCAGGGTGTATGTCGCTGGAGGAATGTCCGATGCCCCCCGCGGGTGTGGCACGTATGAGTCCACGTTGGAAGCCTATGATTCAGTTCATGAGAGGTGGCAGATTATCGGGCCGATGCCAGTGGAATTCGCGGTGAGGCTAACAGTCTGGACTCCTGATGAAAGTGTATGCTGTGATGGGGTGCTTTACTGGATGACCTCAGCCAGGGCCTACAGCATCATGGGCTTCGAGATCGGGACAAATAACTGGCGTGAACTAAGCGTACCGTTAGCAGATCAGCTAGAATTCGCGGCACTGATCCTCCAAAACGGGAGGCTGACACTAGTCGGCGGCACATGCGGCGGAGCAGTATCCGTGTGGGAGCTCAGTGAAGGTGAGGTTTGGAGTTTGGTTGAGGAAATGCCACGTGAATTGGGGTTGAAATTGTTAGGTGGGAAGTCGAATTGGGGCAGTACAAAATGTGTGGGTACTGATGGGGTTATGTGTTTGTATAGAGATCTTCGGTCAGGTATGGTTGTTTGGAGGGAAATGAAAGATAAGGGAAGATGGGAATGGTTTTGGGTTGAAGGGTGTTATTCTATCAGAGGCAAAAAAGTGCAGAATTTCCCTATAAGAGCAGTGCTCCTTCATCCGAATCTTGCTCCATCTCACTTCCTCAATTAATGTAGACTTGGCCAAGCATTGGTCATAATGTCTATGTCCTATCTCCTGAGGAATTCTTTAAGCAAAATTTTGTATAAAATGTAATTGATGTTTATCTGTATCAAAGATTCGTCCTGCTTTCTCCATAACTACTCATTTCTGTTCTGCAGTAGTGAAATCACTGATAAGCTGCTCCTCACAGTAGCTAGCTAAACAGGAAAAACTCAGGATGTCGTTGAAGATTTGACGCAGGCTGTCTATAAAACAGGATCCCTGCAACCAAACTATGGTTATGCGCATATGGCTCTATAGTCGATGGTGCATGGAACAAAAGGTGGAGCATTTTCTTATTGATTAGAAGTCAATAAGCTCAAAACTGAAGCTGGGGCACCAGAGGCAAAGTTCTGGCGCCCTGTAATAGCTACTTGGTAGCTCTTCTCAAGTGGCCCATACCAAGGGTGGTGTGGCTGAGCCACGTTGAGTGACGGACAATTCCATGGTTCCACTCTGTCTTCCTGATTCTCATGACGCAATTCTGATTATCAGAGAGGAGTTTCAGCTGAGAAGATTAGTCAGGGGAAGGATTAAGAAAGTCATATGGTGCTCAAAGTTGTCCCAAAAATACTGCTACTAAAACCCAGCATGATCTTATTTCAGTGCATAATACGCCACTACAAGGGCTCATATGGTAGACCTTTGTTTGTCAAAATATGATTGGGGATATGAGTGGGAGGGGTATGGTGGATAGTATACGGGTGTCAAAAATCCCCAACCCGAACTAATCGACCATACAGTATCATCTGCAGGTTCTGCAACAATGGTTCTCACTTATCAGATTTGTCACAGCAAAGCTGTATACAGCATCCTAAGCTGCCCTAACTAGTTGGTAGAGTTTTCTTCCATCTTTCTCGAGGAATATCGAGAGTGCTTGCACAACAAAATTATTCTTCCATGTTCAGTCCATCCACGGGATTTTGATGATTTGGCCAGTGGATATCACCTTGAAACTTTACCTATATGAATGCTGAGAAACCACATACCAGATCAATATCTCAGAAAATAGCATGCTCTGAGACTTTTAATTCGCATAATATCATGTAAATTGTAATTATGATGGCCTTGTCCAGCTCTCAAACGGATAAGGTGACGTTATTGTCTGAAATTGAACTTTTTTACAGCTTGCGGTCTCAACGGTTGTGAACAGTTTATGAAAACGTCAATATGATTCCTTACTAAGTACAAAGTGAAACCATTGGGAGCATGAAAGATGCTCTCATTAGAGCAGCCTTGACAGTCTTTAAGAAGAGTGGAGCAGGCCAATTACTGTGTGTATATAGATCAGGATAGGCCTCTTTGTCCCTCTACCTGCCACATGCAAGCCCCAAAATTTGATGATTTCATGAATCTCTACCTCAAAGGACAAACAAATACTACTGATGGTAACAATCCAAAGGACATGACCAACTGAATACTAACTAACAGGACATGCTATCTTTCCATAAAATAGAAGAAAAGATACTGCAACAGACTATATCTAGGATAAATTAGAAACGCACTGCCCTTTGAGTTCTTTTAGTTTTTTCCCCTCATATAACTTGATACGAAAATATTCTATGTTCAACCGTATTCAAGTGGTAGGAACAGTAAAGACTATACTGCATCATTAACTGGGGAGACCAGACCCAACATATTTCAAGGAACTATCCAGCAAGGATATTCTGTCACTTTGGATGATAAGGCTGTGGAAATAGTCTCGAATTAGCTGCTTACCTTATCAATGCGTGGGATCACCAAACTCTGAATACAAGTATCCTCTTAATTATTGAGTTTGTAACATTATATGCATGATGGACTTCAAAGTATGGCTGATGTGATTTCACTACTGTAGCATGTAGAAACAACTGCAGTGGAAATTATGAAGCTTTTACCTTACCAATTAACTCTCAGAAAAGGAGTCTAAAGCACATGCAACATAACCGTAAGATGGATAATTGATTGGTGCAGGTCATGAAGACACAAAGAATTAAAAAAATTTATTTCTCACCACTATAAAATATATGCAGTGAGTGCGAAGACTAAAATGCAAAGATCTACAGCACAATTACATAAATATACTTCATCTGGAAAGCACAGAGGCATACCATCAAAATTGTGTGGACATGAATAAATGTACAAATGCATCCCTTTTAAATTTTTGCATGCAGCTTCATTTCCACAGTAATTTGCAAGTACCAATGTACTGTCATTCCACAAAAAAAGTCATTGGAAGAAAAAGTGAGACAGCTAGGTGATGAGATGCATTACCCATAAGGCTACTTGGTGATCAATAAATTTGTGGAGAGGCAGCTGCACTTGCTAAATTACATTGAAAAAACCAACAGGGACCAAAACCATTCATATGCACAAAGCCTCTAGAAAAAAAACAATAATTCCCCATTATTGCGTAATCCATCCTGCAAACAGCACTCTCAAATACATCCAAAGTTTCATGTATTTGTACATCTGTGGTAGTCATATTTTTTCTGGCTCTCAAATGAGTTCTTCTACATCTAAAAAGCCATTAATGTTCTTTTGCTGAAAGCCAATAGCAAAAAAATTAGGCATGTGATCTTCATTGCTAGAATGATTTACACTTATTTCTGCAAGTTAAACTAGCGATCATGTCTGATCTTTTCTCTTGGGTGTTGTTTACTATGTCCAGCTGTCTGACCAGGCAAGATAATCAGTATTCTGATCTGACTCACTTCTGCTTGTTCTTCCACCAACTGCTTAGCTCGTGCATAGAGCAGTGACGTAATACAAGTACATTTCAGCTAGAGAGCCTGTGTATGCCCATCGAGAGTGCATGGACTGGGTTAATTCCATTGGTCAGCTTAAGAGTTCCTCCATTAAACCCTGTTAACAGAATCCAGAGCAACTGATTGATTGGAAAAATTGATGAGACCAGGCAATATGAGCAACTTGACAGAACAACAAACCTGACAAATATATTGTTCAGCGTCAGTTCGTTTGAGAAAGTGCATCGAGTAGCGAGCAAGATTGGCAGACCGGTCCGTGAGCAACACTTCACCAATATCATCAAGAACTCTAACCTGAATGTAGGGATCCTTCGGTGGCACCATATCCTGGCAAAGACTTTAATCATGCATTGCACATCCCAAGAAGCACATGGTTCTTACTCATCTTCTCTCAAAGAAATTAATTATTCAAGTGCTCTTTAGTCTTTAGTGTATTGCACTTCATAATTCATCTGAGAATTCTATGCTTGCATCCAGTTATAAGAAAAGCAAAAACGTAGACACAAGTAGAATTTCAGAAAATCTTCATATTCCTCGCAATCAATACTGATAATGCCATTCCTTGGCACCCTATCCCAGGCACAACACAAACAATGATCAAAACACATACAAGGAGTTAAAAGTATGACCTAATTTGCAGGTCCAAACTCCAACAACTCTAGAGGTTAATGATGCACACAGCTTGACAACAGATGTTGGAATCAGATGTGATTGCAGTTACATCCCTTAAATAAATAAACGTGATGAACATCTTAAACTCTTAAGCAAATAGCTTAAAGAAATAATGCATTGATTACTGTATGCATATTGTGGCTTTTAACTGTTCAAAGGATGTAACTGAGGCAATGAGTATTATGTGAAGGTTTGCAAGTATTGAAGCTTGTGGATAACCAAAAAAAGGGTTTAAAATTGGAAATTTCTGGTTGAAAGCAGCAAAATCCAGATCGTAGCCAACGGTACAGGGATGAGGCTGAAAGTTCAAAAAGCAGGCAAACCAGTGCATCATTACCAGACTAAGATCTACCACTTGACCATCATACGAAAAGAATGCGACAGATGGAAGGAGAGAAACAATCACTTAATTAGACAAACTCCCATTAGCCACAAACAAGAAACAGCGGACTTTGACTCCTTTGATTATCTTTACATGAAACTGATTCTTAAGATATCCCTCAGCTCTTCCCAGTGAATTACGCATTGCCAAATTTTCATTAACTAGATATGGCGAGATGCAGTGATCATATCTCAAGATTAATGTTTCAATCCGTTTGCATAAAAATGTTGTAATTGTCACTGACGACTGTATGATACAACAAAATCGTTAAATATAATCCTGCTCTGATGTCCCTTTCCTATATGCTCATTAGTGCATCCCTTGTTTTCCGCACCATACCAAAGAAGACGTGAAGTATTCATCAAGCCAAACTTCTCAAGTAAAACAACACTAACACTGACTTGACATTTTTTCAACAGATGTTCCAAATCAGGAGGACCATATTCAGATAGAGAGGAGCGGGGCTTACCACTGTCAAATCCAGATTCATTTCATTCATATATGCATCCAGAGAAGCAGAGTAACCCTTAAAGTACTCCTTCTCAGAGTTGCTTAACTTTGTAACGAGTTCATTGGGAAGCACACGCCCTAATTTCCACCTCAAACTTCTAATAACCTCTGCTCTATTGTACCTAAAGTCACAAAATCATTAAGCAAAATAATGTCAGGGTAAAAGAGTCGAACGACAATTACAGGGAGCAATTAATGAAAAGTGGAAAAGACAGGGAATACTATAATTTTTACATGTATGCCATTAGGCAGCGTTTATTTCGAGTCAGAGAAAGATGATGAATCAGTGCACCATAGAAATCTGCATTTCTGGTTGTTTGGATATCCAAGCCTTCTTCCTGCATATTCCTATTGCAACATATTCATGTTAATCCAAAGTCTGATGCGACCAAAGTTTTGCATAATGCAGTTGAGCAACTTGAAATGATGCTAGAGCCTAACTTGTGGTGACAATGAGAAAGTAAAAAGATGTGAATCCTTGAGATCATCATGAACTGATCTAGTAAGCTTACTATAGTAAAACACACTTGCACTGGTAAAAGTTCCTCTCTGCTATAACTACCATAGTCAATATGTAAATTTTTCAATTGAAAAGGGTAAAAACATGAAATTCTGCGGCATGCCCATACTAAATGATAAGATGATCCTATGCATTTGTGGCAGTCATACCAGCTAGATTTTATATGCTCAAAAATTTTTCTGGCTAAAAATTAACTCAGGTAAAGACAGAGGAAGTATATGAAAATGATCTCCTTAAGAGCCAATACTTGACCACATAAAGAGAATGACCCAAATTTTAAATAAGTGTAAAGGAAATAAGATTACCTGAACAAGGCCTGAAGCCCAACATGATGTGAACTACATTCTTTAATTACTTGATTAAATAAGTCATCCTGCATGATTATAGTGAGAGAGCATGGTTATATGTAGCATGTGAAAGTCATTTGATCTAGTAAAACACACATATTCCAGAGTAAGATCAGAAAAATAGAGAATCATTGAATCATGCCTTAATAAAAGAAGATAACACTTGATTAAAAATGCAGGTAGGGTTTGGCAAAAGGACAATAACTAAAAGTGCTGGAACGTGCGAAGGCAAAAAGAAACCCTTAAAAGCAACATTAGAATTACAAGATGTTGGCCATGAACATGTTAGAGAAGTTAAGCACAAAGGCATGTATTGCTTCTATGTCTCCCCAGAAAAGTCAACTTTCTACATTGGTACATTGACAATATGTTTTAGAACCAAACTCGACACATGAATTACGAATAGAAAGTGTCCAGTCTGGCCATGGTGTTTGCATGCAGAGATATTACTATAGTAACACGTTCATAAAGTCAAGAACGAAATAATCAATCAAACAACAGCTAGTCCATCTCAAGAATTTATGGGTGGTGCAATCGCAGCAGGACTGAGCTACCAATCATAGTAAAAAGAAGCATTACACCTCCCTATCGCTCCGATTCTCGTCATATTTTGAATTTAGCACCTTTCTCAAGCAAACACATCCCACTTCAGGTATGAGTCGATATATCAGGCAGAAGCAACAAGATAGACAAATATCAAAATAAAAGTGGGTTTTAGCATTTGAAACCCCGGTGAAAGTTCCAAAAGACATGAAAAGGCATACACAAGAACCAAAGAACTCCAATATTGGGATCTGGAATCCGCCGCACATATATGCGGGGAAGTATTCAAACCGCTAGAGCATTAGATCCCGAATTCACATCGAAACTACCCAATGCGAATCACTAGAGTACAAGAATACCAAATACGAAACTCACATTAAAAGCCTTGAGCTGCCCCTTCTCGCCGCCAGTGAGTTCTTTCACCAACTGGCTCGCCTTTCTCCCGTACATCTCGCTCTAGCTGCCAGAAGCTCACAATTCAGTTATTTCGCAATCCCTAAAAAGAACTTATCCCCCAAAAACAAAAGGAAAATCAGTAATTTCATCGAACACGTCGCCCGCACGAAAAATCCAGCCGAACCCAATAATCACAAAACGTCGGTTTACCCAGGAAATCTTCCGGATCTGAGAGCTCAGACGCGAAAGCGCTCTCGAAAGGAGCAATCTTGATTCAGGATCTAGGCAAAAACCGGCATGACAAAGAAAAAGAATCGTGCTTTGCGACAGGGATGCGCGAAAGAAGATGGCGAAATGCGTTTCTCAATTTTTTGGCGGGGTGAATTTACGGAGACTCCGAAATTGACCGCTTTCGATTTTCGTCTTTAACGTTCGAAGTTCCGAAGGAAGCGCGGGATGGAGCGCGCCGTCGGGCCTCCGGGCCGGGCCCATTTAAGGAAATCCGTTGGGCCTAATGACCGACCGGGTCCAGCCACCACGGCACGGGGATTCACAGAAAAAGGTCGCCCGAATTGAACCCTTTTGAACTACTTTATAATTCGAAAGCTTCAATCTATTCTTTTGTCAATTCCAAAAATCTTGTTCCGCACATCTTTCGCGAAATATCATTTGGTATATTCACAATCAATGCAAGGGGAGTGTGATTGCATTTGGTTGTCAATAAGTTCATGCCCACGTCATTGGTTCAGTGTTGCTTGTACGTTCTTTCTTTCAAATTGATAGGCTTAGATGTTATGATAAGAATTACAAGCAAAAGTCGCTATGAAAGCGAGTTACGAATATTAACACTCCCGTCCAAAAATGTCGATTCGACGTGTAACAATCCACGACAAGACCTTAAATGTTCCGCACATCAGTCAATCGGATGGCTAAGTCCATAATTATTTTGTGATGAATTGCACACCACTTAACCTGATTAGTCAAAATATTCTCCGTGGCGTTACGGTTTTCATTCAAGGGAGGCGCCGTTTGAATGGTGCGCTAGGGGTAGCGTCATCAAGACTAGAGCCCACAACGAAACTTGAAGTTTCGACGAAGAGCAGAGCGAGTCGCCATGTTTGACGAAGGAAAGCTGTCTAAAATGGAAGCTTGAATGTTCCAAAAGACCAAAAATGAAAAAGTCAATACGACGTTCTCTGCTCTGTTCCGCGTTGACTTGGCATTACACATGAGACTTTTCTACTTTAGCCTTCTCGCGGGCGGTTGATCGAGAGTCATTCAAATGTCGCGTTCGAAATCTCTCGGCACCGGATGGAAGATGAAGATTGCTAGCTGCTCAGAATTTGCCAAACGAACCTTGTTTTTATTTCCGTACAATTCTCTCTCCGGTCGGAGATGGTACCCCAGCCATTGTCCCGAGATCCACTTCTCGATTGGCTTGCACGAGCCCGCTTATCGCTAAATTTCACATCTCCGAGACCCCTCGCGCATTCACCTTTCTCCTTAGGTCTTAATTGAAGACCTGTGGACCTTATTAATCGATAATTTTGTCGACTATCGCCAATCATATGTCGTCGTACATCGACAGCCAATCAACAGTGGCCATCGATGTCCATCAATATCGGTAATAGTCCTTATGATCTATGACAACACATCGATGATCTGGTCAGTTCTTTGGTGCAAACAGCGACCTTACCCTAATCCATTCAAAAAGTATATCCCCTAGCTGGCGTGGCTCGGATTGGGCTCGGCACCTCGTGCTCCACTGAGTCGGAACGCACTTATAAACCTCACGTACGAAGCTCCCTCTCTCTCTCGTCCTGTCTTTTTCCCTTCTTTCTCGGGGTCGCGGGGAAGACTAGGGAACTCAGGAATTCAATTCGATTCAATCTTTTAATGATTGATCGTGTACTGCTCATCTTAATTTAAGCGAATCACGGCAAAAGAAGGACGCAGCAAATTCTTAAAATGTTTCCGCGAGCGACCTTCGCCGCGATGGACGCTCCTCAAACCTTGGCAGCCATCCGACGTTGGAATGGTCTATGTTCAGAAAGTCAGTGTATCGGCCCCGGGCAGTGTTGAAAATCGAAAGGGGGAGAGAAGAAGAAAGAGAAAGAAAGAGCGAGTGGTGGAACTCTATAAGTATATGATAAGAGCGCTTACGGCCAAACGCTACCTAACAAGCAACGGCTAAACTTTAAATCTTTTAGGGCTCATCTAGTAACCGGCCAAATAGTAATTATTTCAGTTATTTTGTTTACTCAAAAAAAAAAAAAAAATCTAAATCCGTTTAGTATAATTTTGGTTCTCCATAATATTATATATATATACTTTTTTTGTTTTTAGTAACAACCTAAGAATTGAGCTCAAATTATTTTCTCTTCATTTTGTACTTCCTTTAGCCGGTCGCCGATCCCCGACTTTGCCCTAACCTCACCAACCACCGGCAAGGACCATGGCAAGGCCGACCTCATTGTGGTTGGGCTAGGTTGAGCCTCACCTACCATAGTGAAGCTTTCTAAGAACCAACTGTAGAGGAAGAAGAAGAAAAGAAGGAAAAAGAATAAAAAGAGAAAAAAACAAGAGAGAAATATGTCATAAAATTATTAAAAAATAAAAAGTAATTCTAAGTCACAAAAAAAATTGACGATCATATCAAACGTATTTCTATTCCAAAAATAAAAAATTTATATAATAGTTATTAAACGCCTTCAAATGTTCAAAAATTATCCAATGAATAAAATCAGAAAAAATCATTGTTGAGCATAAATTATTTTTGATAACAAAATGGTTATCAAAAGTACTCTCACTAACTAACTATCAAAAAGAGAATCATCAATTGCGATTGTTGGGTTTTTGTGCTTAACTTTACAAAGCAATTGCAATAATCTGTCGGCATGGCGATTCTTGGAGGAGTTGGCCAAGCACCCAACTCAAAAAGGAATTCAACTAGGATCGTCTCAAATTTTGATCCGAGATATCTCGAGTCCTTTGTCTGATGGAGTGAGTGGCATATGTTCCCAATATGCAATGGTTTGCGTTTTCACCATTTAAACATGTTGATTTTACTCGACGATTTGCAAGGCCCGGGAGAAAAACAAGGATCGCTTCGAGTCAGGAGCTCGTCCTCTGCTTGTAAAATGAGATTATACTCCTAGTGTCTCGATGCATCCATGGACAAGACCCAACATTCGCCACTGCGCCTAGGTGCGCTTTGCCGAAGTTCAATCAATGGTGCATTACCTTTTAATCGTGTCCAAAAAGATGTGGCAACGGAGATAAATCGATGGTTAAATACATTTCTAATATATAGGGATCAACAGGTGAATCGGTAACAATTGTAAAGGGTCATATGTTTATCCTCATCCTATATTTAAAATAAATATGTTCTTACTATTTTCTACAGTTACAAAAATCCTAAAAAAGTAGCACTAAACATAATCATCCAGCAATTATCTATTATCTAGTAATGCTTTTTGGATATCCAAAAAAGTCATTACCTAGCAGTTACAAGTTGATGTGGATGACTTCATGGACGGAAGGTTTATCGTGGTTGACAACTTCCTTGGCAGCTACTAATGCTCTTCGAGTTGTTTACTGTTCATTCTAGTAATGACTTATGTTGTTTATCACACTATGTTATTATTGATTAAGTTGGTCCCTTATCAATTATAAGTTGGTCATTCTGATTGTCAAATAGATGAAAGATCGACACATGCGCGCTCAAATCTGAACGTTCCTAACGATGCAATCAAATGCTAAATCTCTCGCGAAAAAAAAAAAAGCTGCTGAGGTTTCTTTTTTTTCTTTTCTTTTTTTTCAGCCATGACTTCTTTAATTTATCCTTACGTAGCATCCCGCAAGGCTGACGTGCAGAACGAAACATCCTATTTCACTTCACCATCCGTTAAATTTTATAAATAAATAATAAATAAAAAAAAACTAATTCTGTTGTGAGAGAGAGCGACACACGCACATCATAAAAACGCAAAGTAAAAATGAAAATGAGTTCAATTTTGACTAGCAGACAAATTATGACCTTTTCCTTTTCCCCTACCTCCCTCCCTGCCTTCCTTCCTTCCTTCCGTCCGTCTCTCTCTCGATATATAAATGTCAAACGGAAAAGCCTTGAACGCATCACTTCTCCAGCATTGAAAACCACTTGCCATTAACTAAATCTAAAGAAACATCTAGAGAGAGAGAGAGAGAGAGAGAGGCGATGGAGGGGTTGCAGAGATCTGAAATCTCGTTCAGGAGGCAGGGCTCTTCGGGGCTGGTGTGGGACGACCGGTTCTTGTCCGGCGAGCTCAGGCGACGAGACGAGCTCGACCAAGATCAGGAGAGGGCCGCCCCCGGCGACGACAAGCCCTCGTCCACGCCGGCGAGGGGGGTCGCCGCCGATCCTCCTCCCCCGATCGATACTCTGAGCCGGAGCCGATCCAGCAACGCCGCCGGGGGCCGAGGGTACCGGACCGGGAAGGTGTCCCCGGCGATCGAGCCGCCGTCGCCGAGGGTGTCTGCATGTGGGTTCTGCGGCGCCTTCGGGAAGCAACCCAAGAACCGCAAGGCCAAGCCCGGGAAGCGCAGATCGAGGTAGGATCGGGTTCCCTGGGTTGCTCTCGGTGCTCTGCTGGTGACGACTGGTCATGGACCCGTGGTGTATCTGCTTCAGGAGGTGAAATTTTTTTCTCTTTTTCTTATTTATCGATAGAAATATAGGAATTTAGTTACATATGAGATCAGATTTAGCTGATAATTAGTGTGGTCTATGTCTCAATAAACCGAGATTGTGGGAGTCTTTTGGGAAAAAGAAGTGGGAAAGTTTGGTACTTTTGCTTCTTCTTCTCTGCTTTTTTCCCACCCCCTTTGTTCTTTCTTATGAGCACGATTTGTTGTTCTTCTTTTTCGGGTTGGATTTAGATTCTAGATAAGCCCTGTTCGTGTGGTGGTGGTGGCCTTTTTCTTTACGCGATCGTGTGTATATCTGTCTGGAATTTACGTGAATTTCTTCTCTGTACAAAAGTCAAAGTTCAATGTGAACTCTTTCCTCTCTCTCTCTCTCGCTTTCTCTGTGTTTCTGTCCGCGCTGCGCAGCGTCGGTGTGAATAAAGCTTGGTCTGAAAGTTGCGTGCTTGGTCAGAAAACTCATGGGGAGAACGTGGAAATAATCAACTAATTCAGCTTAGAGAGGAAAAAGGGCGCTCTAACACCCGGATTATTGCGTCTTCCGGTTAACAGTCTCATGTGTTTGTTCATCGATTGGAATGCATTCAGAGCAACATGAGTCGATGGAATGCCTAATTAAGATCTCGGTCCCTCCTAGTGGCTACTGGTTGTTGTGAGATGATAGATTATGGGGTCGAGGGTTCAACTTCCTATAGACAAATTTCCGATTTTGAGATGTGGAATTTCTAAAGATCCCTCGTGTGTGCATCGACGACATCCCTGTGGTCCTGTAGAGGCAGCGCTCTATGAAGCTGAGGTTGGGCTAGAGGTAAAGCGATCGGTTGGTACACATGGGTATCGATATGCACAACGACATCCTTGTGGTCCTGGAGGAGAGGCAGAGTCAGAGGAAACTGAGGTTGGGCTAGAGGTAAAGCGGTCAGTTGGTACACGCATGGGTATCGACAATTCTAAAGTAGTTCAGAAAGAAGATGCTTACCCGGTTTGATGAAGGAAATGCGATTGTTGACTAAATTTAGGATCTTCCCTGAGATTGCCGCGACTGCCTGAAAAGCTGATGCTGGGAGGGAACAGGAATCCTCCTCTCTGACACATCCTATTCCTAGCGCTCGTGTGGCTGCACATCTTAGCTCCGAGATCGTTTCGGGACTGTCGGATGATGGGATCGTCACCGCTTTTCACGCCTAGACAGTCCCAGGAGGATCTTGAGACCCAGAATCCAACACGTACCATGGAAAACATGTGAAGTAGGGACGACGAAGTGCCCACCGATTACTCTCAGAACAGCAAAATGAACAGGACTATCTCATTCTCTGTCGTATTTTCTTAATGGTCATTCTCTCTTTCATTAGGAAACTGAGAGATTATCTAATTTTTGAGGAAGTCTTTCCTAAAATTTGGAATCTCTCAAGCTCTCTACTCTTTCGTCTTCTTCTTCTTCTCCTCTCTCTCCTGGATTATAAACATTGGGTCGAGTTCTTCTTCTACTTAGAAAACAGAGAAAATTAACGGCATACTGATAAAAGTTGTTAGGTTCCCTTCCTTCCAATTGGGAAATCTAGGAGATAGAGAAGTGGGAGAGACTGTGTGACTCCTGTTCATCTTGATTTTTTCCTTCTTTCTTTCGAGTAACATCATCAATGGTGATTGAAGGGGACCTAGATTATGAAGGACCACAAGGGGGCCAACCCCCCACTAATGTGTGAAAACCATTATGAATCAATCAATGTGATCGGTATTATATAGGACGACTCATCTGTGGACCACCTCAATTGGAGCCTCCACCACCACCTTCCAATCCTACCCATTATCACAAAGCCCCCAAATTTTATCTTCAAAACAGGAAAAGAAAAAAAAAAAAGACCTTCATAAAAGATGAGAGAGAGACAGGGAGAGGAGAGTGCATTTGGTCACACCCACATTACGGCCACTCCATTCTCAGCCTGGAGGACTACTGCACGTGCAACGGAATCTCGAGTATGAATGTTCCCCCAGTTCGGCACGGGTCAACTTTGCCTCTCAAATGAGCGGGCGCGTGCGCGTTCTTTTAAAGGAGACGCAACTTCTCTAACTCGAGTCGCGTCGAGACGATGAATTCGGCATTGCAGTCTGAAAGCAACCCAATAGAAAAGGTCCTTCGAGTTTGAAAAATGGGGCACTCTTGGCTTGGACTTTTCGATGATGAAAGCGAGTGCAAGACATGCCTTGGAGACGATCATCAATTATACATATTTGGTCTGCCGTGGGGTCAGTGCGTGTGTGAGTACTCAGCACCCACATTAGACCATGCGCAAGGTCCCCCCAGTCATCTTGTTGAGGTGTGCATCTTTACCTGCGATAGATCAATCCGGCTCATCGAGGCTTTTACCACGAGAAGTGAATTGCGAAGGCCTTGCTGTGAAGACTAAATATACCAAATACACTACAGAACTGCTTTCATATATTTCTTATACCTTATTTTAGTTCGTCCAAAAAGTAGTTATTCCTTTTTGTTCGGTATATCAGCGGGCACCATTCACAAGTTGCTGCGCCATGCCACAGAATGGCAAGGCCTAATCAAAAGAATCCTTAGTGAGGTTTTTCTGTGCAATCTTCAGCCAAACACACAGAAAAAAACCCTAACCTCATTAGATTGGATGAGGAATGCTAGGCTCATTAAGACCGGTCTACAAAATTATTTTGGCTTACTAAGTGATGTGTGTGACGATAAGCGACCCATTAAACAACTGGGTCATGTTCAAGAAGCAATCATAGCTTGACACACATTTAGTAAACCAATTTATAAACCGGTCTTAGTAAATCTAACGTTTTCCTTGATAGGAATCTTATTAGATGGGTCACATTGGAAATTGACCATTCATTCCAGATGGCGAAACAAGCCTTTCTATGATGAATATAAGTTGTGCAATACAATGTTCACAAGAAATGTGAATGTTCGAGCATACAACAAGCAGTTAAAGAACCTTTGTAACCATGAGGAAGTCGCAAGTATCACAGCAATTATTACCAGCCGCAAATAATATGAAAGAAAAAATGACTACACAATAATGTTTCACTAGTACAATCAATGGCGGATCAAAGCCGAAGTAACGAATTCCATTCCAGCAGAGAATTTTGAAGTTCTTAGCTTCTGCAGAATCCTCATATGCCAATGGTTCCTTGAAGACTACCTGACTAACTCAACCCAAGCGCTAACGCACTGGAATAGGAAGGATTGCTCTCCACTAGAACTCATTCCACTTCCACAAATGATGATGGTACACACAAGCGAATGGTTATACATCCTCAAGACACCAGCTATATCCAAGTTATGTGATTGTGCTCTAAGAATGATTCCTCCCAGTATCACGCGTGGCTCTTGTTAATTGCAATAAAAAATGACATCGTTGAGTTTGAGTATTCAGAATTTTGACTTCCTACTTGGATATGATCATGAACCACGTACACCTAGTCTAGGGCACCCGTCTGCAAGAGGCAAGTCCAGGTTCTCCACAATTCTGAATGTTCTTGGAACCATCTTGTCCACGTAGAGAGTTCCGTCCAAATGATCGCATTCGTGCTGTAATATCCTAGCTTGCCAACCCGAAGCATCAACCTTGATAGGCTTACCATCACGGCCCAATCCCGTAACCTCCACATCAAGATATCTTTCCACCAATCCTCTATATCCATCAACACTGAAAAGTATCATGGAAAACAGTGGACAATGTGAGTTAAAAAGGCAAAATTTTTCCTCTTTTAAGGGAAAACAATAATCTAAAAAATTAATGAAATTGGTATCTCAACGTGCATTTTAGCATCTTGCAGTTTTATGGAGTTCTGGTGAGATTACAAAAATTTCTTGAGGTGACTTTACTAGTCAGATTTCCACAAGAGCACTCGTATTTTCCTATTGAAAAATAGCAGAAATCTCATTCCTCTCATGCTCAGTGAAATTGTTTGTAGTATTGGCAATGACAGTGCCCTTTAGACAGGAAGTCTTGGCAACATAGGTGTTTTTCTCTGATAGATGAAATAAAGAATATAAGCTCAAACATCAGCAGACAATTTTTCAAGTAATCAAAAGACACTTTCTGAAGGGGTCAATATCTGCCATCCCTTTTATCAATATCATGCCTTAATAAAGGATTTTCTTTCCTTTTTCCTTGATGTGTGCCAAAACAGAAAATCAATTGGCCCCTAAACATTTCTACTTCATTCCATGAATAGATCATCATAGAAGAATGAAAAGAATATGTTTAAGACACCAGTTCTCAAACCGTGATTATGACCTCAGGCAGCCCTCAAAGAAAAGGGCGGTCCTATCGCTCTTCTTTTTTAGCTTTGGGTTCAAGATTACCTGTTTCAGCAAAACCGGAAAATCACCAGAGCCAAAGTAAGAACATTGTGAGTAAAATAAATAGGTGAGATGTGATTCAGCTCAAAATTGTTTCATACCAGGAGATCAAATGGCCGCCTATCTTGTGCTTTAGTCTCTTCCTTAGGTGCATAACCTATGTACTCCTTGGTATCTTCTAGCACTATAATCTGCAAAGCAAGAAGATCACTACCCTAAAATAGTAGACGGATTTCTATAACAACCAAAATGGATGATATATTAGATGACTTTGGGATTGCAGAACACATGCAATCAAACACATGCACTCATCAAGACCTGTTGATTTATCTCAAAATCTTCTGTAAATGAATGCATCATTTTAGTCCGGAGTTCCAACAGCCATATCCAGTAAAATTTAGGGGAAAAAAAAAATTTCAGGTTGTAAACCATCATCCTTGGTAAATTTGTCATTTGAAATTACCCAATCTGCTTAGGTTTGAACTTTATTGCAGATAGTTTATTCTTCATCAAGAGGATATTACTTCCACCACTAAATTTTCCCAAACAAATCTTGGTTTTAACCAGATCAATCATTGCCTGAAGCCTCCATTTGAAGATAACCTCGTTTAGCTGTTCTTCTCACAACAAATGGTGGATCAAATTTCCCACAGTTGAAAATTTAACTAAGTGTCCACTACAGAATAAGTCTCAATCAGGCAATGCGCAATTGCGTTTTCACAATATAAGACCAATCCCAAACCAGTAAATTCCATAAATTTCAGCTGCAACCAGGGAACAGCTTGCAGCCATTATAATGGTTTAGTTGAAGGGCAAGTCCTTGACATATAAACTATAGCAAATGAGCGCATTGGTAAACTCTCAGCATTTTGCAAGAAGATGACTTGAATAACTTGCATAGGAAACAAGGTGCAAAATAAAGTATTTGTTAAACTAATCGGGCACTATGTGATGGACAGAAGCAACATAAGCAACACTTCTGCTAAGATGCTCGAGGAGAAGAATCGAAGGAGCTCTTACAATTACCATCCTACAGGATTAGAAGCAAGGGACTATATGTACCGTGTGATGGGGTAATAAAATTCCTTTATCCATAGTAAAGGGTTCGACTTTCTTGCTAAACCTTCCTTTAGGAGTCCAGATAAAAAGGCAAAGAATTAGATCCTCCCTTTCGGTATTTCATGCCACAGGACCTACGGAATGCATCTCAACATGATCCACGAGATACATTGACTATGCCCCAACTCGAGAGAATCACGACGGAAAAAAAAAAAAAGAAACAATGCTAGTCCGGTCCTAGGAGAGTAAACCTTACAAAAGCCATTACTTTGGCAAATCTCGAATTGCAATGACATAAAACTCAGCAACTGACCGCGCATCATCACAAACACAAGATCTGCCACTTCGCAAATGCAATGACAACAACACAAACAGTGCGGAATGAAACCGACCCTCAAGGGAATGCCAATCTGAGGAGCGGCGAGCCCGACGCCGGGGGCCTTCCTCATCGCCGTCACCATGTCGTCGATTATCTTCTGTATCCTCTCCGACCCGACATCCGCCGGGTCGACTTCCCGGGCCGGCTCGTGCAGCACGGGGTCGCCGGCTTTCACGATGTCGGGCGGGCCCCCGCTCTTCTTCTTGTCCCCCGCGAGACCCAGAAGCCATCCCGCCCTCGCAATCGAAGGAGAGGAGTTGCTGTAGCGTCTCCGAGGCTGGAAGATGAGGCCGGACTTGGGAGGCGGGTCGGCGCCGAGCCGCCGCCGTCGCGCCGCGGGCTCGAGCAGCGCGCGGAGAACGAGGGTTCTCGAGGGAGCTGGGGAGAGGGAGAGAGGGAGAAGGCGGAGCTGGAGGGAGGCTCTGTGGAGGGACTCCATTTTCGGCTCGGGTACAGAGTTCAGTCCGGCTGGCTCGAGCGGAGGACTATCGGATGAACTCTCCGGGCTCGGCAGTCGCGTTGCCGGGCCTGCATTCTAGTTCGGACAGGGCTGAAGAATGTCCATCTCTCTCTCTCTCTCTCTCTAACATTAGAACCCAAATGACTAAACATGATTTTCATTTGAAATTGACATTTAAAGCTGTCATAACTGCTACGGTCGGCAATCTGATAGCTGAAATTATCACTCATCAGCAAGAGAGGGAGACAAATTCGCTAGACACGTGAGGAGTATTGGGCTGCAACTATGCACAGCATCCTTTATTCATAATCTTAATTCAACTCCCGATTAATAAGATTATTCAATAGAATATTTTCATGATATCACGACATAAAGATAATTATCTAGAGAGATAGGGTGAATCATTAGGTCCGACTTACTTAACTTAAAGATCCGGGTTCGCCCATCACCGAATTGGTTTTCAAGCCCGTTGGCTACTAACCCATTATCAGAGCCTTCACTTGCGCACGGTCCAAAAAACTTAAAATAGGTCTCTTGTCTTCCCTCCCTAGGAAGGAAAGACAAGAGGCCTGAAAACGATGCCGCATCGACAATTTAGGTCACCCCATATGCCTGTTAGCTTGTCACACACACAGACATTCAATGCTCCGCACGTCCAAGCTTCTCTTCTCCTCCTAATTTTCTGGTCTTTTCTTTTTCCTTTTCGCGATGTAATGTGGAAGTAGATAAAAGATGAAGATGAGACTGCAACGAAACCGACCTGCCCAAGCAAGCTTTTTCTAAGAGTTCCCCGAAGAGAAGCAATCTATTTTGAGAGTTAGGCATAGATGCCAAGCCCTTTTCTCTAATACAATACGAGCCCAGAAGCTTCTGATCATCCCCCAATATACTTTCTAAGCTTGTTTTATGTGGGTATATGACAAGGCGCAAGCTATAACTTTCTTCCCTTTCTCCCTCTCTTTTGACTCGGCCAAAAATGGCGCCTAAGCAGGAGCAGAGGACCTCCCCGGTGGCCAAACCAAGGGCCACCGTGCCTTCAGCCGCACCTAAGAATTCGAATGGTCTAAAGCCACATGCGTGCGGGGGGTGATGAAGTCGATAACTTCCGCTCGGTGGCTTCAGCACCAAGTCAGCAAAGACGGTCGCTTCTTCAGCGGCGTGGTCTCAGCTGACAAAGGGTTTTGTGAATCCGTTCAAACCATGCTACTTGGTCAAACTGCATTTTGCGAGTGCATTGCCTAACATACGCACGCATAATAATATGCCGGGGAGACCGTTTGATGAAGGAAGGGAAGCACGGTGGAAGCATACAGATTATAAAACTCAAAGAATATTTCTTCCCCCCGATCTCCTCCATAAATATGAAACTTACAGAGCATGGAAAAAGCAAGAGACAAAGCCTCCCCCTCCTCCTCCTCCTCATATCCGAATAACACAAGATCAGAGACGTAAGGAAAGAAGCTAAGCGAGATCAGAGAATGAAGAAGATCGGCTCAGGAACTCCTCCACCGAGATCTGAAGGCCAGAGGCCGAAGAAACAAGAACAGGCGGAAGAAAACGTCGGTTTCGGGAACAAGAAGGACGATCACAGGTTCGTCGCGGCGGATGAAAGGAAGGCGATAGGGACGGCGAAGAAGGACGATGCTATGACGAAGCTGGAGAGGAAGACGACGGAGGACATCAACGAAAGCGCGGAAGCATTCATCCAGAAGTTCCGGCAACAGCTGATGATCCAAAGGCTGGAGTCCATTGAGAACTACGAGAAAATGCTGGCAAGAGGGCTCTGACACTCATCTTTCTCTGTGTTTATGTGTGTGCGCGCACGCACTCATCTAGACAATCATTGAATTTATTCTGTAAAATTTCGATTCTCGTTTAATCTAGAAATCTCATGCATGTTGCAGGGGACACCCTTTTTTGATTAGTTACTACCTACAAGAGGATTGTGATGAACACAACCTCAATTGGTTATTTTCACGCATGATAAAGTTTTGCCCCCTTTATGTTTCCACCAGTTTTGATAAGCACAAAAGATGCCATTACAAGCTTGATATGTCTAGGAAAATAGACTGTTTGGTTCTTTCTTTGACACCTTGATGGTTTATGGTATGGATACTTTTTTTTGTCGATGTAAGAATTTTCTTCGCTTATCTATCAATCCATTTGTGTATAGAGAAAATATCTAGAATACTTTTCTTATACAATTTCTCAAAATTTGGCTTTGTAAAATAGAGCATTTCCTAACTTATGCTTCATACGACCTTTTACATTAAATCGATTTGAGAGATACACAAGTTATCATCCTCCAATCTAGGCTAACCTTAGTCCAGATAGGAAATAAAGGGTCAAGGATAATCAAGTCCCCAACTTGTCTCAATTAGATTTAGACTCGAATAAAGTTACGCCTTTTGGTTGAGGGACAGGTTTATGCTTTACCTAACAAGGAACTAGAATACATATTCCAATTAGGCGCAACATTATAGTAGTGAATATATCGAATTAGAATTCGGCAAAAGGAGACCATATCAATTAGAAATTAAAAACCCATGACGAGCCTTCTCATAGAAGATGAAGAAAGATTATATGAAAGAGGAATACAGACAGCAATTAATGACGCTCGAACAACAAAATGATTTGTAAATGTTGATTACCTTAATTGACAAAAGAATTCACGAACGGACGTTTGAGTCTGCTTAGGACACAAAAGTCTTTGATATTTCTAGGACCATGTGAAGGCTCGTTGAGGAAATGACTTGGACGTCGGTGCTGCCTACTAAACGAACTGGGCTCTTTGCTTCGTGACCCATCTCTTAGAAATTGGGTATGACGTTAATGTGCTCCACCATTCAAAAAGCGAGTCGCGACTTCCCTGCTTCTTTGTCCCCACAGTGAACCCTAAAATCGAAGGAGACCAAAGTTTGAGGTTCTTGCGAGTAGTTGACGATAATGACATGAGTTGGTGATGGGGTGGGTCCGCTCCACGGGGCCAATAAATCTCAAGAAGAAGAAGAGGAAGAAAAGTCCAGAAAGGAGAGTAAAAGAGGGCCGAACGTTCTTGATGGTGAAGAGAAAGAAGGGAGACGTTTGCGCACGAAAAGAAAAGAAAAGGAAAAGGGGGAGGGAGTTGGTTAGAACTTCCTTGCTCCTCCGTTATATTGACGTGTTGAGCCTCCGGACATGAGACTAAATTTGAATTATCGTGTATATTCACATTCTTAGTGATCAGTGGAAATTCTTTAGTAGCATAATTTTTTCCATGTCGGCTTTTTCCTGTAGATTTGCCCTCCTTCGTCGTCGTTTCTCCCCAGCAATAGGTTTTCTGATTAGCGCCCTTTCTTTCTATTTCTCGGTGAAAGTCGGGGCTCGAGTCCCGAAGAAATAATCAGTTAACTTAGTCCAACGTGAAAACATCCGTTGGATATCCTAGAATGAACGGGATTAGAGCCGTGAAAGTCGATAAACAAGCCCATTAACACGGATTTACTCGAGAAATTATTTGCTAATCAATGGACACACAAGTTGTTCCATCGATCGTACATTTGCGCGCTGTTTTCAGGTTCTCCCTCTAAGAAGGGCGAACTCAAGTGGGGAAAATGTTGTTCTGCCACGTCGAGATTTAGCTCTTGCTATGTTCAGACTATGTAAAGAACATGGAAATGAACTAATCGGATAAGCCTCCACCAGATCAAATGGTTATCCTCACTAAACACCCGGAAAATTACAACTTAAAGATTGGAACAAATCGCGTTTGACCGATACGTATTCGCGATCTTCCCTCCCGACTCGAGCGGATTTAGGACCACTTCCTGATCAGGACACTTACCTGAGAATCCCTTTTTTCTGTACGTAGGTCTCATACTTTCACGTGCTGATTGATCTCGTGATCTCATTCTTGACCAAGTCCAGGACAATCCCTTGTTAGTAAATACATGCACGAGCACTCTCTCTCTCGATCTCTCTCGATTTGAAGGCGGTGAGTTCGTCGACGAAGCACTAGCTGATCCCGGTAAAGGTTGCTAGGTGTATCGTGCACGGAGCGAAAAAGGCAGACAAACCCAAGACAAGAGAGACCGTCCCTGGTCGTGGCCTACCCGAACAAAACGCCAAGACCGAAATCGCAATCAAAGAGCTCACCGCAATATCACACACGGCAAAAATGCCAAGAAGAATGGCCGTCCGTCGAAGTTAAAAAAACCCTCACGTTTTCCTTTATTTCAAATTTTCAATCCAACATAAAAAAAAAAAGACAGAACAAGACAGTAAACAGCAAAAAAGGACCCGTCTCTCAGTTCTTTCTCCCCCAAAAACAAAGAGACGCTCTTCAAATTTCTTCCTTCAATTTTCCCTGTTCTTAGATTACGCCCGGTAATCCAATCATGACAAACTGAAGAATCGAAGCATGTACCACCACGAGATTTGCATTGAAGTTGGTTCTCTTTCTTTTTTGTTTTTTTTCGCATGTTTGTTTGGAGAGGGGACCTTGATCTGGATGCTGCCTACTGCTGGAGCACCTGCTTCACCCGGGGCTGCAGCATCTGGAGGCTGTTCACGCGGGAGCAGGCGCGAGCGACCTCGCCAGCCAAAGGGATGACAGGGAGGCTGTCGCAGTTGCAAATCTCGATCATGAACCCGTCCGGGTCGTGGAAGAATAGCTGGTCCACCTGGATCCCCCCTTCCTCCACTGTCGCCCGCACGTACTCGATCTCCATCTCCTTCAGCTTCTTCTCCACTGCCCCCATGCTCTCGCACTGCAAACCAAGAACCATCCATCGAACTCAAAAAATCAGATCTTGCTTTGCCGAAAATGAATACATAAGAGTAGTTACGATTCCTTTGGCGGATAAGAATTTTAACCTGAAAAGAGATGTGGTTGTCTTTCGGGTTGATCTCAGTCTTCTTCGGCATATTTTCGGGGTCCTCGGCCTCCAGCAGATGGATTCCGATTCCAAAACCAAAGAGCCTGGAAACAGATCGCACCCCCCAAGACGAAAACAACAAAAGAAAAAACAGGAAAGCATGAGTTTTGTCGATCAAGAAACTAAGCAGGCGAAATTTGGCGATTCATTTCAATGCAATTACCACACTCCCCCCATCAAAATCCAATGGTCCAGGGCCTACATAAGAACAGTAGTCGTGAACGCATCTTGAAAAACACATATAGAACCAGCGAAACAAAATCAACGAAAAAAAAGCTCGAATCTTTAAGACCAGGAAAAAGAGACGGACGACGACAGTCACAAGGGCAAGCGAGATCGGTCGGGTTTTTTTTTTTTTTCGGGGGCGGTCGTGATGCGATCGAAGGAATTACCAGGCGCCATCAAAATCGAAAGAACCGGGCCTACGGATGGGGACGAAGCCGAGGACGTTCTGGTAGAAGTTGATGGACTCCTCGGCCGACCGGCAGACGAAGGAAATGTGGTTCAGGGACTTGAGGTGCAACGGGTTGTTCTTCATCTTGTTCATGGATTCAACAAGAACGCCCTAAAGGGTCGAGAGATCTAAAGGCCGACGACAAGACTGAATTCCAGGAACTGCTCTGTTCCTAGAGAGAGAGAAACTGACCAATTGCCAGGAGGTGAGTGAGCAAACGAGTGAGGGAGAAAGTATCGGAGGGCTCCCGCATATAAAGGAGCGACGAACGACCGGTGGGCGTGGATGGCACGTGTCAGCACGCGAGGCCCGCCCCGCAGTGATGAGGATGCCACGTCGCTACACGTGTGCTGACTCGGCCCTCCTCCTCCCTCCGTCTTTCCCTTTCGTCTCGGGGAGATTTTAAGAAAACGTGTCCGGGTTTTCGACTTAATTTTTCTTTTTTTTCCTGATTATCATCTTTTCAAATTTGGAATTTTTGGAATTTTATTCCATAATTGCCATCGAGCCTTAAATTCACGAAACGTTTATTGTCCTCCCAAAATTAAAAAGGATTTCTCTTTTTGGCTTTGAAGGAAAATCGAGGAGTGCCGTACGAAATTAATGCTCTGAGATGCAAGCCTGTGTTCAAATTGTTCACGTAATACGTTGTGAACGATCCGTACATTTAGTGATCAATAATTATCTCCCCATACAAAAAAAGGCAACGAATTCATCTGCCCATTTAAATTTCAGACGTCTCTCTAAGAATTCTGATAGAGCCTCGCCAGTTAGAAACGCCAGATGACAAATAAAAATACATTGCGGGATGGGCATTTAATCGTAATCTAAAGTTGTCAAAAATAGAAAACTATATCTCGCATGTTCATGTTCCGATTTCAAACCTTCCTCTTTGGGAACGCACGAGTGATTAAGAATTTTGAATCATTAGTGAGCAGGATAATTATTTATTTTCGGTATTAGTAATTAAGAGCTTTCTAGGGCTTTCGACTTGGTTCCCGTGGAAATTAAGAGAAATTGGGAGGGGGGGCCCGCCTTAGTACTTTCATTCTTTTTCTGGGATCGACACGTGTACGGCCTACATTCTTTAAGTTCTTCACGGACAAGTACAAGTATAAGACCAATCATGCAAGTCGAGAAGAGGAACTTCTCCAACCGTGTCTTGTTGCTGCGTCTCGCCTACTGCACACAAAAACAGAAAGAAAAACGTTTGTAATTGATCTCATCAGTCTTTTTCATGAGTTAAAATTTATGCGTATTTTTTCATAAAAAATAAATAATTTTAAAAAAAAAAAAAATAATCATTTGTATTGATTGAAATGATTAATTATCTATAAGTATTTTTATTATTGGCTACAATTCATGTCTTAAAATTTTTGTGAAACATAAGAATTTTTCATCTGTTTATATGGGAAGTTATTTGTAAAAAAATATTTTTTTAAATCATTAATTTTATCCGAAATAAATAGAGTTTTAATCTCATCGCTTTACTCGACCCCATCATCCTCTGCTCGACAGTTCTTATGTTCGGCATTCTCGGCTTATTGTGCATCCAGCTCGGCCTTTCTATGCATGAACAAACGAAACCGCAGGATCCCTGAGGCTTATATAACCTTTATATAAAGGACGACAGCCGACATCACATTGATGTTGTCCTCTTGGTATTAAAGAAATCGTCGCCCAATCATTTATGCATGCTTATGCTGACTCAGCTCCAGCCATATTATATCGCTGGCCTTCTATTGTTAATCCTCCTTCGTGATGCGACGCATCCCGATCGGAAGACTATTGAATCCTTGTCAATTTCTTCTGCCTGATCGAATGGTGCTGTTCCTAATCCTTGTCGCTGACCCTAAAAAGAAATTGCAAGAGGAATCGAGCGATCGGTCGGCTGGAGTTTAATTACAGTAATTGGACTCTCGTGCTCGAAGTGGGCCTAGTGATCACAACCACTTAATCGCAAGTTGAGCATTGGTTTGAATAACTATTTGAGTGGCTGACAGCTGGCGGTCCCAACCGTAGAGGGATATATGATCATTGCCAACTTATGGAAGAACAGCCGAGTTGAAAACGTTTTTTAAATCGATTGTCTTTTTCAATAAGCATAATTCCAAAATAGAATCAGGAATTGGACCAGTAAGAACGGATTCGATTCTAACTTCTAAGGGTAAGTTCCAAATTCTAAAAATTGCAAAATCGATTTTTATGAGTATTGTCCCTGTTTCTAGATCTTGGAACCTAAAATGCGAAACAAGTCTGCAATATTCTACTACGTGTGTGATTCAAAATCACTGATTTGAGTTTTTATTTCTAGTAATATTATAGTCTTACTTGGTTGATATTTCATATATGTTTATGTTTCTAAATATGTATTGTCGTAATGGATTGTAATAATGGATGGTTATCATTAAAGGTGGTGATTCAATGCAATCATTTAATTAAGTATATATATAGAACTTGAGTAGATCTTATAACCTATGATAAGGTAGAATATAGGTTTCGAGATATGCAGGATCAATTATAGATTCCAAAAACTGAGCAATTGATTCTAATAAATAGATTTCATATTCCAAGTGAAGTTTACATCGATCCTAAAATCACTAACACTCAATTTTTTTTTTTCTAGTGATGTGACAAGTAACTTGCAATGTGATACTTGTCTAGTGAAATAGAACAAAATGCTCAAGCAACCTTGTGTAATTGCACGAGGGAATGGGAAATGGGGCGCAACATATGCACGAGATTGTTAATTTCATGTCTTGCATAGTACATGCAAAGTAAACTATTTAGCCATCTGGCGAAAAAAATATTATGCGTGTGTGTATATATATATATTGAGCTGAACCAACTTTCGTGTCAATGCTCACAAACAAAGCGAAAGCAACCGATGGAGATTAGGGTCCCAGTGGAAGTGCATCGCGTAATTGCTCTTTTTGGATCCCGACACCGCACCAATAAATACTAAATAAGATTAGACGAACTGGGGGGGGTGATTAAGAACCGAAAGAAGGCACGTTTAGTAGTCACTTGCTTTACCCAACTATGATTATACTCAATTTAGTCGCCCTGTTTTGTTTTTGGCCGATTCGATTTAAGTAATGCCAGGCTTATCTGTCATCCATGAATTGATTCTCCTACAATGTTGCCGGATTAGTTAAGTTGCTCAGTCTTATTTCATCAATCTCAAATCTATCCCACCAGACAAAATCAAAGGGATTAAAAAGAATTTTGTGATGGGTGCATAGAGAGAGAGAGAACGTGCACATGAAAAGGGGTTTTTTTTGTGATCAAAGTAGGTCGACCTATTCAGTTTCAAGAAGACATCGACTTTGTAGTGCTCCTATCAAGGGTAGACAATTGAACTTGGTAGAGCGCATAGTATGAAGTTTTTGACTTTCTACTATTATATGTACTTCACACGGCATAGACTAAATTTTCCCTGTGTTCTTTGTTTATGATGTTTTGTCAGCTTTCGTTCTACTTAAGTAGTTAGGAGTGCGTTCCCTAGAAGGTCTTGGAACTATTTGAAGGGCGGAATTTATCCTCGAGCGAGAGCGATTGCACGTTTCAAACATTTTGTCGAACCCTGCATTTCCAGGATCAATTCGAACTGGATTTGGGATTTGGATAGATTGGAAGGAGAGTACTTGGTGGCAGAAATCAACCGGAAAATACAAAAAGAACTTGTGAGATGTCTAGCATCGGAAAAGCAAAACCTAAGAGGACAGAAAGGGCAACATAAAAAAAAAAAAAAAGAAGACATCTCCCTCGTTGATGCGAAACAGCTGTTTTTGGTTTTAGCCCACGGGATTCGATATACTGCTCACGTGTTCCTCAACCTCATGCCGTATGAAAATCGGCCGAAGATCTGAATTTGAAGGTAAAGGAGGAGGAGGAGGAGGAGATGCATGGAACTTAATCAGAAGCGATCGCTTTCGATTTGAATCTCGAGACAGCGGTTGAAAAAAGGGGAACCCAAAATTGCCAAGTTTCTTGGACCACAAAACGCTCGATGAGGGGGCCAGCTACCTTTCCTACTTGAATGAAACAAGCTCTTTTTTGAACAAACCAAATAAAAAATAAAAAATTGCTCGTATGACATGAGTCGATGACTATCCCGAGCCCAGTCTTGTTTCAATTTTTTTATTGGGAAGCAAAGAGTAGTGTAGATAATTGTTTTTTGGACAATTGATTTATGAATTTTAATCTAATATATAACTTCATCATTGAAATTTTAAATTGTGTAATATAATCCGTAAATTTTTTTTTTGGTTAAGGTAAGAAAATAATCCGTAAATTTTGATTCAATGTATAATGTTATTTTAGATTTTTAATTTGTTCAATATGATACATGAATTATTGATAAAGTCCAATGATAATTAAAGGTTTAGAGATTAAATTGAATATCGACCCAAAATTCAAGGTCTATACTAATATGTTCATCTAATTTAAGAAGAAGAGAAGAAGAAGAAAGGAGCTCTCTCCAATCACCTTTCGGTCTTTTCTCAATCCTTTCCCACATCTCTATCTCCTCGAATTTGGTCAGCCGCCACCATGACCTCTAGCGAAGCAACCGCCACCTTCTCCTTGTTCATTCCTATGCCCATCGCCATCGCCATTGACTCTCGACCCGTTCATACATGGCTTGGGCCGCGACTCAGCCCAAGAGTTGTCAGGTGGTTCTCGCATTATGGACGGGCTTGACCAGCAGGTTAGGCCTGGTCAAGCGCGGGGCAAGATCCGGGTCCATCCGACGATAAAAAACTATACTTCAAACATGTCCCCCCTCGACAAATCGATCCCTTCTCCTCAACCTCTCCTCACTACGCTAGCGTTTCGAATTTCTAGGCCAATTCAACACCAAGTCGAAAGGAGTTTGGTGAGCCCAATTCTTTTATGGTCGAAGTTAGGCCCAATTCACTAGGCCTCTCTTCATGACTCAGGCAACATTCATTGGCCCAATGGGCCCATCCATTGGGCCTGGCGGCACTGGACAATCCGGCCCTTCGTTTTTTGGGTTGGGGCCTTGTTATAGAAAACCTAGCTCAAAGATCGCGCCTTCAAGGGGAAGGTAACTGCGCAAAGGAAGGAGAGTACAAGGAGGAGGAGGAGGAGGAGGAGAAGACAGACGACAACGAGGGCGCGGGTTGCGATTCGGGGGTTAGGGTTTTTGCCAGGAAGAGAATCCCGAGGTTCCGATGGAGGAGGTCACGGAGGGGATCAACAACATCGCCATCACCGACGCGCACAAGAAGAACCGCATTCAGGTCTCCAACACCAAGAAGCCCCTCTTCTTCTACGTCAATCTCGCCAAGGTACGCCGCCCCCGCTTTCCTCTTTTTTCCCCTCTCGCGTTTCGAGGGGATTCACAAGCTTGTTTGATCGATTGCTATTTGAGTTCTAGCGTCGTGGGTTTGACGTGTCGTCGCTTCCGGTCGGTTTTGCAGAGGTATATGCAGCAGCACAATGAGGTCGAGCTCTCGGCTTTGGGAATGGGTACTGTATTTCGACCCTGTATCTTGCTTCTACATGCTAGTTTTTTTTTCAACCTGCGGGTTTTGTGGATGCAACAGTTGCCAGATATCAGCCTGACTGAATCTGGGCGTCTTGCTGGAAATTTGTGCTCCTCTTCATTTTATTGAATGTCTGTAATTCGTTCGTTGCTATATTTGTTTAGCCTGATTAGCGTGTGCATGCGTACTGTGCTGCGTCGGTGGTCGATCAACCTGCGGCTTTGCTTACTCCTGCGGTATTTTGGGGCTGAAATGGTTGGAAGCTGTATGAGCGACCCTTCTTAGCCTTTCGGTTTTGTTGCTTCTGTATGCGCGATATTTTAGAAGTCTCAGTTTACACTACTTCCTCCGTTTGAGCTATGTACACGGGCTTGAGTATGAAGAGAGATTCAAAATAGACATCTTAACTCGTTTGGCCTCCCCCGAGTTTTTAACTGAGCAGTTTCTTGTCAGACCTTTCTGCAGGACTTTTCCTGATTGTGCCATTTGTTTAATATACACATGCAGATCTAGTTAGTTTGGAACATAGCTATGCTTCTTTGTCTTTAGGCTATTCTGAGTCATTTGAGAAGAATCATCTTTCGCTCTTTTTAAATTCCTTGTTTGGTTTCATGCTTTGTCTTCATGGTGTCCATGGCATAGCCGTTTGTTGCTTCGTAAAATTTCACATCACTGTATTTCATTATAATAGCTTTTTTAAGTAAAGTATTCCTAGTCCTTCTATTTATTACCCTTTAGAAAGAGAGAGAAGAACAGTTGATTAGAGGTGGTTAACTCAAATGGGTGTTTATGCGTCAGCATATATTGTAAGTCGGGACATTGCCTTTCAAGTATACCTAAGTCTATGGGAATCCACTGTAATCCTGCAGTTTACTAACGCAACAAAATGTGTCACTGGAGGGCCTATGTAGCATGTAAAATGGTTGAAGTACTAACTTTTAGTTGTGAATGCTGAGATTCTTATTATTCACGTAATTTAAATTTTTAGTGTTTCCAAATCTAGAATTAGGAATCATTTATGTGGAGAAAAGATGAGTTGAATCTCTTTGTTTTTATGGATGGAGTTCATATTGGCAGTTTGTATCTCTTTGTTTTTATGGACGGAGTTCATATTGGCAGTTTGTGCTATCTTCATTCAACATATCCTTCATGGAAATTCATCTTGCTTCTGCAGCTATTGCAACGGTGGTGACAGTGGCGGAAATTCTGAAGAACAATGGCCTGGCTGTTGAGAAGAGTGAGTTGCCTTTTTATGTATATGTGATTACGGACATGCAGGACTGTCAGTAATGGTTGTTCATAATGTGAATGTAGAAATCATGACATCCACTGTCGATATCAAGGATGATTCCAGAGGAAGACCGGTGCAGAAGGCTAAGGTACGCATAACACAAGTTTATTGGAAGAAAGCAGCTAGGGCATATGAGATATATATAACTTTCCTCCACAATTTTAGAGGAAAAAAAGAACAGGAAAACATGGACTAGTTTGTCAAATAAATTCAAACTTGATATCTGATTGATCTTTGCTGAATTTGATAGTGTAAGGATGGCAAGTTTTGGTTTTAGGGATGAAGAGGTTGATTGTCATAGTCGAGAGAAAATCCATTACAGTAAGCTGTACACTGTGGCTGAAACTATTAACAAATCTTTCACTGCCTTTTAGACACGATTTATTTAGTACTGGAGTAGGAAAAATTGTTGTTGCTTTGTTGTTGCTTGCTGGCTTTTTTCTGTGATTTAAAGTTCGATATCGCACAATGATCAATTGATTCTCTGTCTGCCGATGAATCAGTGCCGATATCTGCACATAAGTTTCTATACCGAGCTCCCTTGTCAACTTATCTGAACTGCTGTTGTGAAATGCTCGTTTCAGATCGAGATAGTACTCGGGAAGACAGCGAACTTCGATGAATTGATGGCCGCTGCTGCAGAAGAGAGGGAAGCCGCGGAGGCGGAGGAGCAGAGCTGAGAAGATGTATTGGTGCTTGCTCGTCGCATATCTGTTGTTTATGTTGAATATGCGTGTTGCCGAATGAATGGGTTCGCATGGTTTTGCGGATATCTTGGACTGAGTGCTCTTAGATATGCTTGTTTAGTTAGTTAAAAAAGAACTACATGTTAGCTGCGATTTTCAATACCTTATCGAGCTGTCTTTTGTAACAAGCACGAGCCATGCAAAGTGGTACTTCATTGATTTAGGGTCTATTCAATTGATATGGTTATTCTAGAGTTTTTTACGACCATGTGATGCTGGTTTTTGCTTTCTTTTCCCACTCCGCATGCAGACTACCAAGTGGGCTTCATTCTTTTCTCTTCTCTTTTCTTATTTCATCGTTTAGTGTGTGTTTCACGGAAATAGAATGATTCTAAAAATATATTTTTTTAAATAATCGTTGCTTCTATTGCTTCTATCATCTATAGAACGAATGAATGAAAAATGTTTTCAGGCTAAAATATTATTTAGACATTATTGTATTTTTATCGATTATTTCAAACGGTATAAGTAATTATTTATAGGAAAATATTTTTAAAATTATTTATTTTTTATGAAACAAACAAAGTACAAGAAATGCGATTATATTTTTCTTAATTTCTAGAAAATGTCCACGTACACCTCTCTTTCTATGGTTTTGCTTTATTTTTTACCAAATTTCACGAATTTACGGCACCCTTATTCGTGAATCAATTTTTCTTCAAGTTAATATCACAAAAGTTTCTAAATTGATAGATTTGTCTAAAATTAATTTTTGATCGTCTAAAATTAATTTTTGATCATCAAAAATCGAAATTGTTATATTTGTGATGAAAATTTATCTTTTGTTATTTTTGATAAATTAGATTGATATGGAGGGTATAAAATTTAACATAAATTAATAAATTGCTAAAATTTAACATGAATTAATAAATAATAAATTTATCATAAGTCTATGAATTTGAGGTTTTTGAAGTCAAAAAATTAATTTAAAATAAATTTATCATAAATTTATCAGCTTGAATTTTTTCATTGTATTAATCATTTTTCTTTACTTGGCCGAATCATTTATAACAATCTTCCATGCTCTATACATCTGGTATGGGTAAAATCACGCTTCGAAATAGTACCGTTGTATGGTCAATCCATGTACATTAGCGCGATATGTTCAAATAGGAGGGTGTTTGTGCAAATATCTGAGAAGGCAAGGGATGAAAAGAAATTCGCGGGTATTTCGTGTCGTGACCTACGATCATTTGGGCTTTGAGGAAGCTTAATGGGCCTGAGCCCAACCTTGCGCAGCACCCGAGTTTACGGTCGTCCGCCTCAGGATCCACGGCCATCTTCATCATCTTCATCATCGTCTTCTCCTTCTTCTTCTTCATTCGGTTCTGCGATCTCCACGATCTACCCCGCACGGCGATCGTCGATCGTTCTCTTCGGCGTTGCGCCGGCTTCGGATCGCGTCCAGTGAAGGAACCGCGCGAGGCGTCGCGTCTCCGACCGTCGGCAGCAATGATCCAAATCCCGTCGGTGTCGGTGAAACCGCTGTTCGGCGTGCTGGTGGTCAGCCTCTCCGTCCTCCTCGCCATATCCGTGCTCGCTCCTCGCTCCATCTTCTCCCAGACCTCCTTCTCCTCCCTTTCGAGGTACGCAGTACGCTTAAATCTGTAGACTCCTCTCTCCTCCTGCTTGTCGAGGGGGAAAAAAGCATCTTTAGTTCGGTGCATCCGCGGGGGAGATTTTCGGTCGAAGCTTGTCGTTGTTGTCTCGATTTGAGCTAGTCGAATCCAGCTCGAGACGAATGGATTCGTTTGCACGCCTCGTGAATGCGTCGGCGGCGTGTCGGAATTGGCACCGCAAAGTCGGTTTACGGAAATTTGAGAGTTACGGTTATCTGTCGCAGGGAGGGATTCGACATATGGAGCGTGAGGAGGATGGTGGAATGGAGACCTTGCAAATGGTGGCTTCAAGGGCATCTGACTGGTTAGTTTTGATCTTTCTTCTTTGTCGAAACCATAAGTAGCAATGACGTTGGATGGATACGAGGTCCGGAAACAAGTTTTGTTAACGTGGCAGAGAACTTGAACTTTCAAAATGCTATTCTCTTGCTGGGGTCGATTATTAAAACCACAAGTGTCTCGGATGGTCTGTGTGTCCTTTTAAGGATGAATGCGAAACTGAGCTCTTGTTTGTTGGTTGGCCTTGTTGAGACTCGGGTCTGACACTTCTTGGGATAGGGGTGCAGTTAGGCTTGATTAGGAGATCTGGTCGATTCTAGATATTCTGAGAACCGCTTTAATTGGCTTTCATTGCAGACAATTGCATTGGTTTTTGTTGAATTGCTGCAGCTCTACCAGAGAAGAGTAATGGATACATCCGCATCGATTGCTATGGTGGCCTCAATCAGATGAGAAGAGATGTGAGAGCTTAGTAAATCTCATGCTTGCAAGCTTCATATCCTCGTGTATAGGATTCGTGTATCACTCGCTAATTTCACTAAACATGATATCTGCAGCTATGTGATGGTGTTGGGATTGCTCGTCTGTTGAATGCCACGCTTGTTCTGCCAAAATTTGAAGTTGCTGCATACTGGAACGAATCAAGGTATTACTCCATATCTGCTTTTCTCCACGGCATAGGAACTTGTAAGTTTGGTAGAACTGTAGCTTGAGCAAAATACAGATGCATTTGTGGAACACATGTTATGGAATGTGGAAGAGAAGAAAAATATAAGAAAATTAAAGAGAGGCGAAGGTTATTTTTGGGAACTTGGGGCATTTCATAAACAGAGGTTCAATTGGTCCTCTAGCTAGTTGGCCAAAAACAAAAGAAAAAGAAGTTGTGAGGGAGTGAAGTGGCATGCAGCTAAGCTAATCTCAAATGAACATGCACACCTTCCTGTAGTAAGAATTTACCATGATGATGAATGTCTTCTAAGATTTGGGGGAAGAAGGTTATGAAGTTCACTAAACGGAAAAATTATCTAATGCAATTCCTCATCTTCAGCGGTTTTGCAGATGTCTTTGACGTTGACTACTTCATTCAACAAATGACAGGCTTTGTGAGAGTTGCTAAAGAGTTGCCCCCAGAGTTTGCATCAAAGGAACCCTTTCCAGTAGATTGTAGCAAACGCAAAGGCCAATTTGATTACCTTGAAAGTGTCCTTCCATCTTTATTGAAGCATCGTTATATTTCTATTACACCAGCAATGAGCCAAAGACGGGATAGGTATGATTCTGCACCTCTCATGTTTGTATGGCTCTCTCATAGTTTCCCACGTGTGAGTGGTGCAGTCTTAAGTGGATGATGGATGTTTTGGTTCCATGAGATCTTCGAATTGATTAACAACTATGGCGAACTTAACACTGATGGACTGGTATTTTCTTGGTCTATTTGTCTCATGGTTAAAGAAAAATATTAGTCCACAGCATCCTTCACTTTTTTTATTCCCCTTCCTTTCTTTTTGGGATGATTCCATTTTGTTGGTGTTTAGAAAGCCTTCGTCAACCTGTTTTTAAGAAACCAAAAGATGTAAATCTTTGTCCCTATTTCATGGAAATTTGCTTTGCCCTTATTATTTTTGGGTCGTTCTCTTTTGATTCTTATCATATAATTTGCAGATATCCAGAGTATGCAAAGGCTGCTCTCTGTCAAGGCTGTTACAGTGCGTTACGCTTGACCAAATCATTGGAGAAGAAAGCTTCTGAGCTTCTCCTGGCCATACCCAAGCCCTTTCTCACGCTTCACCTCCGTTTTGAACCCGACATGGTTGCTTACAGCCAATGTGAGTACTCAGGTCTCTCACCATCCTCCATGGAAGCCATTGAAGCAGCTCGTGGAGATAAAAAACCATGGACTGGTGATCTGGCCAAAATTTGGAGGAGACGGGGGAAATGCCCCCTTACACCAAGAGAGACGGCCTTTATACTCAAAGCTCTTCGGATTCCCACCGATACACATATTTATCTAGCCGCCGGAGATGGCGTCATGGAAATTGAAGGGCTGACATCTGTCTACACTAATGTGGTCACCAAATCTGTGCTTCTCAGTGGTGAAGATTTCAAAAGCATGCACGGGAACACAAAAGCCGCTTTGGACTACTATGTTTCTATAAACAGCGATGCCTACATGGCTACGTACTTTGGGAACATGGACAAGATGGTTGCAGCCATGCGCGCCTTCAATGGTTTGTACAAGACTCTTTTCTTGAGCAGAAGAGCATTTTCAGAACTTATTTATAAGGGCTTGAGAGGTAAAAGGTTGATGCGAGCACTTTGGGAGGCTCATAGAGATGGTTTTGTTATGGGAATAGGATCTGCATTGCCCGACTGCTTTTGCGAGTTCAAATTGTGATCTTGATGTCTGCACTTCGAAAAGTTTTCCCTATGTCTCTCTGTTAGTGTAGCATCAAGAACATTGTACCATCCTTGTCAACACTAACCCAGGTTAGCTCGAGAGCAGGTTCTTTACCTTCCCATTTGTTCTTGGAACTTTTTGTTGAGTTTTGACCATGCTGATTGTAAAATTGTGGAATTTTATGTAGTGCGGAGTGGAAAGTTTAAAATGTGGACATTTTGCAGAAATATTTACTTAACACCGACGAAGTAGAATGGAAGATTTAGACATCCAGAAATTCATTTTTGAACGTCATCAAACAAAAACCAAAGTCTAATCAGTCATATTACCAGAAGATGAAGATTTCATACACTGCTGGGGTCATTGGCCAGAACTGTGCAGACTGCTCTAATCAATGTAGCAACCAGAGGTTCCATTCGAGTTAATTCTCTCGACTCCACAAACTTTGACCACTTCCACACGTCCTTCTCAGTTATGCCACTTCGTGCTACAAATTTGTGCAAGCGATCGATCTTTAAATTGGATATGTTGATGAAATAGCTCCTAAAAAACTAGCCCCTGAATTCCGCTATGCACAAGAAGCTGTTGAGATTCTTTGACCGTGGAAATAGTCCACCGAACAATGACAGCAAGCTTTGTCAGACATCAGTATAGTTTCAAGCAGCCATTTGTTCTGAAATCAAATGAAAATTCGGGTGAGACCAGACATAGCATCATTAAGTGTCGCTGGGAAGAGTTATCCGTCATGATATGAAAACAACAGTTAAATACGGAGTAATATGGCTGCGACTAATATCCATCATGAAAAACAAAATCCTTAAAACCTTGCTTTCCGCTTTTATATTGAGATCCGCTCTTTTGTCAAACTACCAAAATACAAGGAAAATTGAAACCCAGTAGCAGAATGACAGCCAGAGTCAATTGTCCTTCGCATCACTAAACCCAGCACAACAGGCTCCGTTAGTCCTTTGAAGTGATTACAAGCAGCCCCAGCGCCCCAATTAGTATATACTGCAAGGAACAAGATAACCAGAATAAGAAAAAATTCCCTTATCTTCAAACATAGCTACCAAAAGCCAAGACACCGTCCGTAATGCAAATCCTATGGCAACATAACTGTGAATCTGACCAGCAGAAGGTAAATCCGCTCGGGTATCCACAATAAATGTATTAGAGCGAAAAATCATTTTTCTTGAGCCTGCTAAAGTTTTTATTAAGACGTACCTTGATTATAGGTTTCTCAGTCATTATGATGGTAACCCAACCGACATAAGGTAAGAACCTGCATACAATCAGGTTCAGAAATATTAGAAATTAGGAGTGTAAAACAGAAAAAGAAGGCTTTCAAAGCGAGAGACTCTAGCACAGGAGGTCATAGACAAAAGCTTTACCCAACAGCTCTTCCCATAATGTGGTGCCGCTGAAGCCACAGCTGCCCATGAGCATACAAGAGCCTGTCATCTCCATAATTGTTGTCACCTGTCAACATAAAACGAAATAAGATGAAGTGTTAAGACCTGAACAGACAAATGAACCTAGCTGTAGTCTCACCACACAACACCAAAACACTAAGCAAAAAACGTTTAGTTTAGAAACTGATACCTTTCGTGAGGACATCAACCTCTCCAGTATCTTGGCGTTCATGTACCTGCAGGGACAATTGGTCATTTTCTCATTCTTCAGGACCCAAACTCAAGCATACTAATCTAGAAGGTTCAACATAAAAAGACGTAAAGCCTTTACATAAATGAGGTTGAATGTCAAGCAAGGAAACTATGAGCTGATCTAATTAGCTACTATGCAAAAAGAAATTGGAATGGAAATCAAAGTAAATGATTAAGAAAAGAAGGCTGGGCTATGAGATAAGAAAAAAATTGTACCTGATACAGAGAAAAAATACATTCAAACTGGGAACAAAAATGTCCACTAAGAAATTGGAGATTATGAGTACGTTAAAAAATAATCACAAACTACTTCTAGACAATGAGCTCAAAGATTGAACATTTTGGGCATGGCTTTCTTCCTTCTAGGCAAATTCTCAAGTTGCTTAAAACCAGAAATCACATAAGTCAATAAGCAGGTTAAAGATCTTTGAGAGATACCTTTATTACACGATGCACAATTGGAATTTCACGGCCCTGAACACGACAAAAGATTATCAGAGGAGAATGAACCAAAAAATGCAGTGGAAAAATGAACTATAGAAAAGCAGGAATCACAAGTTATCAGAGAAAAGGAGGTAGCATAGATGCTGGTAATTCTGAGGTAATAAGAACTAAAGTGGCAAAACATGGAGGGAAAAAAGGAGCTTACATCAATATTAAAAACAACAATTTCTCCAGCTCGAATAGGATCCTTACTCATGTGTAAGAACAATATGTCTCCCTACAAATCAGGTTTAAGGGAGTCATTAGCTGACAAAGGCGAGAAACGGTACAAGCAAATGAATTTGAAGGTCTGTACTCTCAACATAGAGTTTGGCAACAAAAGAAAAAAATTAATCTATAAAACTTGAAATACATAGCATCTGAAAAGCAGAACTTTGCAGCTCAACAAAAGCACTTAAACAATGCATTTGCCGGTTACAAGCTAGTAAGGAAGTCAAGTACTTAAAGATGAGAAAATCAGATGACTTCCATAGTAAAATTTCACTTCTTTAGCTGATATATGTACAAATTTGTCTAATGGTACAACAAATGAAGTAAGAGAGGCGGTATATATATATCAAAGCGTTAACAATGAAGTGGACTGATGCAATATTTATTGCAACTTTTTTAAAAGGATGCATGAGGGGAAAGATACAACCAGTAATGGGCAACATGAACTGGAAAAGCCAAAAACAATACAGAGAACCTGGGCCATGGTTCTAACAGCTAAAGTGATCACGATAATCATGTACACTAGTAACTACTAACATGCCTACTCTAAAGCATTGTGACCTCTAAGAAGTGTTGAGCAACAATACATAGATGACCACCAAATATGGAGCTCTAAGCATGTCATGAAAACATCAGATAATATGTTATAATGACAGAGGTTCAGAAGAATTAATTACAGAATGTCATGGACTTAACACAAGTGACCAGTGTTCAATGATCACGATATGGCGTGGCACATATTTACCTAAAGCGACTTTGATGGAAAGTGGGATACAAATGAAAGACGTGAAAAGTGACACCATAGAACAACTACCAGTGATTCATAATATTCACAATTCTAACTCATAGGCTCTGTAGGTTTAACAATTCACTACACGAGCTTGATGAATATACGGAATAAGATTGTAGATAATGAACCAAATTCAATACACTTAAGCAAGCAAAACTAGAAATGAAAGATCTTCGAAGTAACTCTCACATAATTACATACATACCCTCTTAAACCCTGGTTCCATGCTGCCAGAGAGAACAACAACAACAGGAGATTCACTGCCAGTGATGCACATCAAAGCCTTCCAGATAATTAGTGCAGAAGTGACGATCATGCCTAAACCAAAAAGAGAGAAAAAAGATACACAACTTATGAGAGCAATATCTCCATCTCAACAAGAAAAAAAAGTTAAAAAAAATATATAAAGAATTAGAACATCCAAGTAATCAAAACAGAAACCCCATGAAAATCTATCTACCACCGGTCTCAATACATTTAGCACGCTTTTTTCTCCAAAAGAATCGACAAACGCAGAGCTTTAAAGAAACCCAGATCGAATTCACTTCCAATCAGGCCTACTCCGGATCAAAAATCGAAACTTTGGAAACACCATCCTCCAATCCCATCTCCATCTTTTAGCAGCACGGAGGAAAAGAATTAGAGAACTCCGAAGACGGAGAGAAGAAAGAGAAGAAAAAACAAAAATTGGAGGGGACGAACCCAGACTGACGGCCTGAGTGAGGAGCTGACGGATCTGAATACTCCGAATGGAGTCCACGGTCTCTCCGATCCACCCCATGCTGATCTCTCTCGCTCCCCTTCACCGCCTCCTCTCTCTCTGTGCAGAAAATTCAGCTACTAATTCACCTCCTCCGCTTCACGCCTTGTGCAGAGAGAGAGAGAAAGAGCGGCGACGCAGGGTACGCGCACACAAGCTTTTGCCGTTTCCTTCTCCTCTCTCCCTCTCTCTCGGACAAAAAGGGGTCGTTTCTTCGTCAATTTCTCTAGGCAAAAGAAAAGGAAAAAAATTAATTAAAAAGAAAACCTCGAATACACTGATTAGTATTTCTAATAGTATGCTAATTTTATCTTAATTTTTTTCATATATTAACCTTTCTCTAAGGATATAAAGTTGAATTCCAATGCTCACCGAGGTCTTTGATTTTTTTCTAGGGATGAGCACGCCGGACCACCCAAACCGGAAACCACCATGACCCGATCAGATCAGCCAATTTGGTTCGATTCCCCATTTCGGGGGTGAACCGGACCAGATCAAATCGGATCAATCGGACCGACCTTTTTCTAAATATATTATATAATTTCTTTAAAATAGCAATAAAACTTAAAAATAATAACAATTCTTGTATTTTTCTTAATTTTTTAATTTTTTTTGCTAAGTACCACTGGTTTGATTTGGTTCTTGGTCCTAGGTTAGTTTAGTAGGTCTGGTTTGATTCCCTGTCCCAAAAATTAGGAACTGGTTCTTCCGGTTTGGTTAAAGGTTCCTAAGTGAAACTAGATCGGACCGAGAATACATTACCCCTTACTTTTTCACTCCCTTTACTTGATGTTTTATTAGCTATTTAATTTTCTTTTTATCCCTCGATGATCGAGCTACATATTATTTGTTATTTAATGTGTATATTGAAGAAAAAGCTCGCACATTATTATTGGTCCCTATTTATGATTGTAATATTCTTGTAAAATTATATGGAATAGGTGCCTATTGTACCATATTTCCCTTTTTGAGAGAAGGGGAAAGTTTTTAACATTTATTACATTACTGTCTATAAAATTGCTATAAGTTAAAATGTGAAGGAGAAATAGACAAATTTGTAGGAAATGTTGCTGTCAGTATTCTAAAATACTAGCATTCATTCATTACAATGCATTTTTTTTTCCTCTCCTAAGTAATAAAAAATAAAATCTAGGCATGCCAATTATAGTGTAAAATCCACCCTAATCATCAATACTTGGTGGGCATCAGCTATCTTACTTTAATCCGAAAATAAAATAAAATAAAGAAACATGACATACAAAAGATAAACTTAATACACATGTCACTTAATAATTCAGATAAATATATCAGAGAGAATAGTGAAGAAAAATACTCTCGAGTACCCAAACTTCTTACCAAAAAAAATTGCTGTAATTGTGCCAAAACTTAAGGTTTTTAAGACAGTCAAATCCTGTTCATGTCTACAAAGATCATTTCAGCCTTCTCAACCCAACACTTGTAATAAAGATCTCCACGTCACGAAGCATACTCCTCCACATAAACGAGAAGCACTAACCCTCCGCCCTATTTTTTTTTTCTGTCTCTGGACGCCCTGCAAAATTTCCTCCACGAGAAGAAGGAATTCCCAATAAAAGAAAAAATCTCGGACCCAGAACTCATTACTAACGTGCGAGGAAGAGAACTTTGATTTATCATGGCGGTTCTTGTTCCTGGTGGGTGTGCAAGATTGAGCCCGTCGAGCTCTTTGCGAGTAAGGAATCCGAGATTCGCCGCGTTCGCTGCTCTGTCGAAGCCGCAGAAGGATGCGGCGGACCGGGTCGAGGCCACTTCGAGCTTCTTCGAGCGAGACTCGAGACCCATCATGTTGTTCGATGGTGAGCTCTGAAATTCGATTGAACCGTATGGTTTTGGAGGTCAAAGTTGAGTCCTTGGCTTATCGAATGTTGCAGAGTCATGTTCCGGTCTTGTGCTTCAAAAGAACGATTTTAGAGGTTCTTCTTTTCAGGACGTGCGGATTCTTCCGCTTTTGCGTCTATCCATGTTCACGCGGCAGATTCCGGCTATGAATTGTCGTTGGTGTCGTTGCTAAGTACTATAATTTTGGTCGAACATGCTGAACGGTTAGATTTAACTTGAGTTCATGTCATTTTTCGCGTCGATCGATATCTGCTTTCCTACTCGTGTTGAGCCGGGTTAGAAGCCGAGATGCTTTGTACAATTGCGCGGTGGATTGCCAAGAGGCTTGCTTGCCTTTTCTCATTAGTAAATTGAACTATGATTGAAGGGGAGCTAAGTTATCGCAGTAGAATGTTCATAAATGGATGAGCTGAATGATGTGCTGTAAAGCCAATTTGCGTTCTTTCTTATGATGGAATACGTGTACTTTGATAGGTGTGTGCAACTTGTGCAATGGAGGTGTGAGGTTTGTTCGAGCAAATGACAGAAATAGGTGAGCATCTGTTTCTTTTCCCAGTTAAGGAATGGGTGTTCTATTGCTCAACTGTGCTAGCTGTCAAGAGACAAAATACCATGTCTATAAGTTTAAAAATTTCGGGGCGATTGTGCACCAAAGCATCGTAAACACTTTTTAGCTGTTGCTACAAATGTTGATGACGCAATCTGAAGCTGCATCCAATTTGCATTTCTATCGGTATTAAGTTAGTCAGGCTTATTTGTTGCTGCAGGGAAGTAACATTGCATGGTTTTTGTTGTAACTTTTTCATTCTCTTTCTGTTCGAGTTGCTTACGAACGCGGAATCCTGTTTAATTCTTAGCTCTGTCATGGACCCACCATTTTCCCCCATTTTTCTGGGTGATTTTCAGTGGAATCAGGTTCGAAGCACTCCAGAGTGAAGCAGGGAAGAAGCTCCTGAGGAGATCTGGAAGAGATCCGGATGATATATCGAGTGTTGTACTCGTCGAAAAGGAAAGGTAATACGAGGGTCATTGTGAACAAATCACAAGTTCAAGCAGTCCATTTAGTTGCGACTTTTGAAGAAGCTGAAGAACATAGGCGATGGTGATTTATCATGATGGGAAAGTCCTTTGATTTGAATATGCTAGCTAACAATGAAGTATAAATAAGTGTCACAACGGAATAGCAAAAAAGAAAGAAACAGGAGACATGAACTTTACTGTGAATTTCAGGTCATATATCAAATCGGATGCTGTGCTGAAGATAATGGAGTATATTGACTTACCCTTCCCTCAACTGGCAATCTTCTTGCAGTTTGTTCCCATGTGAGTCCTCCCGTCTCCTAATATTGTTGTTCTTTATGTTGACCAATTCCTGTTTCATCCTAAGATTCTAACTTGATGGAGCTGTCTGAAATTTTTACCTTTTATCCTTTATGCAGATTTTTACGAGACTTTGTATATGACAACGTGGCGAACAATCGCTATGCATTTTTCGGCCGCTCAGAGTCGTGTGAGATATAAGCCTCTTGAGTGGATGTGCGAGTAAGAGGGTGAGGTTGGGTTCAGCCTCAACCTCATCAAATACGTGAAGCGCTCAAGTAAAGTATGGGGATTGATATGCAGAAGCTTCAAGCTGCGGATTGAAGAATTTGTCCCGGTCTTCAATGTATTTAGCTACAAATAGCGATCGGATGTTGTGGCTTTTATGCAGATCGTATGAAGTAAAAGCCGACGCTGAGAGAGATACTTCAGCTTCTGTACCGCTTCTGTATCTGCAGCTCACTGATGTTATAACATTTGTAATGATATTGTCAATTGCAATATAAACGCCGGTGAGGAATCAAGGATATTTGTTATATTACGTTGTTTACATAGATGAGTTTGAAGTCTGATACTATGGCATTAGGAACAATCAATAATTGTCAAATTTTGATTTCGACAAATCGTTTTTGATGTACTAGAGGATTATGTTCCAAATCATTGTTCATTCCAAAATGAACATGGACTTTGCCTTTTATATATTTTTTGAGAAATTTGTATTTCCTGAAGTTCTTTCTGAAATCTTTTGCATTCAGTTTGTGTGAAGTATATACTATTCGTGAAATTATAAGTGACATCCATAACCATGAAATCTATCATATGAGATGAAAAACAATGAAAAAAATGAAAAAAAAAATGCCATCTAAAGTCGTCTTTGATGATCTGACCAAAGAAAAAAAAAAAAGTCGTCTTTGATGTGCCCGGACGGCTAGAGATCGACTTTTCATTGGCTTGATTTTCAAAATCGTCGCTCTTCTCATCTCTTTTTTTGGTGTGTGCCAAGACGAAAACAAACGTCTCCGAGAAAGTACGGCGAAGCGCATTGCTCTTTCTTCTGCCTCCGTCGCTTCCTTGAATCCTCTTGAGAGAACCCAAGATCAGATTCGGGAAGGACTCCACATCTCGTGCGATCACATCACTTCTGAAGAAGGATGAAGAGAAAGAGGGACTCCCCAGACGCAGCTGTGACCACGTCCGTTTGTGTCGACAGTGATGGCGACGGCAATTCGTTGTCAGGGGCCGTTCAGGTGTTCTTGAGTTTCAGAGGTCCTGACACCTGTCTCAGCTTCGCCGACTGCCTCTATTACTCCATGGTTGGAGCTCGGATTCGCGTCGTCAGAGATGATGAAGAGATCCGAAAGGACGAAAAGATTGGAGGCGAGCTTACGTGCCCATCTTCTCTAGGAATTATGCATCTAGCGCATGGTCTTTTCGGGAGCTGAAGCACACGATGGAGTGCTTGGGCAAAGCGAACAACAAGGTGATCCTACTCATTTTCTACGACGTAAATCCCGACGATGTCTATACCTTGACTCTTTGAAGAAGCACGAGGAGAAGTTTGGCCGTGATGATGTTCGAGAATGGGAGGAGGCTCTGACAGAGGTCGCAAAAATCAATGGATGGGGCTTGAAGAACAGAGGGTAAAAGTGTCGGTTCCGCATCTGCTTTCTCTTTTCTATTTTCCGGGCAATTAAAAGCGCAACTAGTTACATTCAGTGGAGAAAGTGCATTTCGGATTGAGATTATAACGCGTACTCACGATGCTTTCCTCTGTGTAATATCATACTGCTTACTGCCCCAAAACAAAGAATGCTATTATCCATTGAAATCCTTTTAGAGTTATTTTTTCTGCAGATCTCTGCAAAACTGAGAATAAGGAACATAATTCTCTCTCATTTTTTCTCTTTTAAATACTCCTACCAAGCACTGTATATTAGTTAATCCTTTCTTTTATGAGTGCTGGACACTTGGAGTGCCGAAACTTGACACGGATAGATACTTAAGTGTCAAAATACTTAAGTGTCAAAAATTAGAAAAGTGACATTAAGTGCCAAAATCGAAGTAAAATAGATCATCTTGCTGCAATGGCGAGAAAATCCAACCAAAATACTGACGTGATGATTTTCCGGCGAGATAAGTGCAAAACGACGTTGTTTTGCACGTTGACGTGACTAGACAAATGCAAAAACGACATCGTTTTATCTTTGGTGTGGTAAATAATTAATATAAAAATTAATTAAATTAAATTTATTTAAAACATTTTTTTAAAAAAAAGGGAGAGAGGAGGCACGCGGCTAAGGGCTAAGCCCTCACTGCCGCTGCCTCCTCGCCATTGCTGGGAAGGGCCAGCGACGGTGATGGCGGTGGCGGCTGGCGACCGACGACGGCGGCGGCGGTGGCGGCCGGCGATGGGTGGTGGCTCCGGGCAGTTGAAGGTGGCCGCGGCAAGAAGAGCGAAAGAGAAATAAAAGAAAAATAAAAAATAAAATTAGCTTATTTCTAGAAATTGTTCTGGGAACAAGAAGCAACTTTTTTTTTGCTTCTCGTTTCCGCTCCAAATTTATTCCCGGGCTAACTTTCTATTCCCGGGAACTAAAAAATAATTTGGCGTTATCAAATGGGTTTCTGTTCTTTTTTTTTTTTTGTTTTGGGGAATAAAAGAACAGAAATTCTAAGGAACAAACGTTGTCATGCAATGCCCAAGGCCGCGCATGGTAACATTTCAATTTCTCCAAATTTCTATTCTTTTGTTCCCCTAACAAAAAAAACAGAATGTAAACCTGTTTGGTAAAACATTTGTTCCCGAAACAATTTTTCTATTTTTTTATTCTTGGGAACAGTTTTGAGAAACAAAAAAAAAGTAGCTTTTTGTTCCTGGAACAATTTTTAGAAATTTCGTTTTTTTTTTTTTCCTTTTGTTTCTCTCTCTTGCCGCGGCCACCTCCAATCGCCTTGAGCCACCATCGACTGTCGCCGGCCGTCGCCACCGTCGTCGCCCGTTGCTGCCCGCCACCGCCACTGCATGATCGCCAGTCGCCAGTGATGGTTGGCAGCCGGCGGTCGGCAATCCATGAGCAATAATAAAAAATAAATAAATACAAAAAAGAAACTGTTGCATTATTAAACGGATTTCTATTCTTTTTCTATTTCGAGAGTAGAAATTTTGTGTAGTTAGCAAACGGGTTCTTTTACTCAAAAATTGTTCACTGGAATAGAAATAGAAAATAACTATTTCTGAAAAAAAAAAATCTTTCCTAGCTAAGAAGCATTGTCATGCACAGCCCAAACGGCTTAAAATGCTTAGAATCTATTCCTGGAAATAGAATAAAAAAAATCATTTCTAATCAGAATCTACTCCCAATAATATAATCGTTACCAAACGCGTCCTTAGAGATATTATTATGCTTTATACAAGACGAAGAACTCTTTGCAATTGTGTGAACAAGTCATGTTAACTCTTTCTTAGGCTATTCTCAATTTAGATATGTGCAATGCGATAATGTGTGTTTCATTATTGACCATAATCAAGCTCCTCAAACTTGTCCAAAATCATGTTTGTCATTCAGTTTAAATGTTCACTTATGTCAGGGGACTAGCAAAGTCATAGCACTCAAACTAACGGGACTCTCCAAAGTGCACATTTTCACAAGTGAAGACTTTTCCAACCTTCCTAATGTAAGATTCTGGGAATTAGAGGGTGGACACTTGGTAGGGGACTTTAAGAATATTCTCTCCAAGTTAATATGGCTTTCTTGGAGTGATTGCCCTTCAGAATTAAATGCGACGAATTTATGTCTCGAGAAACTAGCTGTGCTCGAGCTTTCAGGAAGCAACATTATTGAAGATTGGGCCGGATGGAGGTCATGCCCGGTACAAAATCGCACTATGCAATTTACCTATTCTTACATATGTCTTGCTAACCAAATTTACCAATTAGCCTTTCTTGACTTGGCTGATTCTTGGTTTGTTTTTTTAGGGGAGCGAGAACTTGAAAGTTATACGAATCACTCATTGCCCAAGCTTAAGAAGGACTCCTGACTTTTCAAAATGCTCAAATTTGAAGAAATTGGTTCTTCAAGGTTGTACAACCTTGCTAGTGGTTGATGGCTCTTTCTTTAAACTAGAGCACCTAAAGTACCTACAAATCAACTCAATGGAATTCCCAAAGAGAGACAATTGCAACCTTTTTGCAGTACCTTACGTATTAGGTGGTCTAAAATCCCTCTCAACACTTGAAATGGAAGGGATGCAAATTCAAGAACTTCATCATTCCATTGGAGAGATGACACATCTAGAGTATTTGTCTTTAGCTTCTTTTTGTTTCCTTGAAACACTTCCAGACTCTATTGGACAATTGAAATCGCTGCTTGAATTGGAATTGAATAACACAAGAATCATAGGTTTACCTCATTCTATTGGAGATCTCAAAATGTTAAGGAATATGAGTCTTCTTGAGACTTAGATAAAGTAGCTACCAAACGCAATAGGAGGGCTACGGTCCTTGCTCAATCTAGATTTGAGGGGAACATGTATCTTGGAATTACCATCTTCATTTGGAAATCTCAAAAGGTTTGAGATTTTACGTCTAGATGGGAGTGCGATAAGAGAGCTACCAAAAGCCATAGGGATGCTGGAGAGTCTAAAAGATTTGGAAGCCCAATTTTGTGAAAATCTAGAGGGTGAAATTCCAATTGAAATAGGAGATTTGTCCTTTTTGAGGATGCTAGACCTAAGAAGTAGTAAAATTAGGAGATTACCCTCAACTATGAATCGGCTTTCTCATCTCCAACAACTTTGTTTGTGTCAATGTGATTAATTTGAATAGTTGCTAGAACTCCCTATGAGTTTGAAGGAGTTGGATTTCCCACCTCATTTATTATGGACAGCCCCTAACCTCTCGTACCTAACTGACTTAGTCGACCTCCATATATGGGGCAGCACTCAGTGGGTAGACTACACACAAAGAGCTCCAAATATAGAGTGGATCAAGGGATTATCTAAACTTGAGAGATTGACACTATGCATGAGAGATGTCATATTTCCTCCTATTAATTTGGTTACTCCTTCTCGACTTCAGATTCTTGAGATGACTTGTGTTGACCCCCACTTTTTGATGGAGCTCCCGTCCAATCTTGAAAGATTGTCTCTAATCAATGTCAAGTCACCAATAGGAATGTCACTCTTTTCCTACTTGACAAATCTGTCCACTTTGAACCTTGGTAAATGTTGGCTGAGGGAGGTGGACTTCGATAATGCGCTTGGACAACAGCTGGAGAAACTCCATATTTTGGATGTGAGGGATAGTAAGGCCCTGTTTGTTAACGTTCTTTATTTTATGTTTATGAACAAAATTTTTGTTTTTTTGTTCTAGGGAACAAAAAAAGAACAGAAATGCGTTTGTTTGCGTTTTTGTTCCAAATCTATTCTTTTGTTCCCAGGAACACATTTGAAACAGAAACAAGAAACAAGAAAAATGTGTTTCTTGTTTCTAGAACAATTTTTAAGAACAAATTTTCTCTCTTCTCTCTTTTTCTTCTCTTTTTTTTTCTTCTTTTCTTTTTTTTTTCTTTGGCCAGTCGCTGGTCTCGGCCATGGCCGGCGACCGGCCGTCGAGGGCTGGCAACCTCGTCGGAGCGTCGCCGGCCCCTGGCGAGGCTCAGCCTCGCCCAAATCCGGTGAGCTCGAGCTTGCCCAACCACTGGCGAGGCTCGTCGGCTTGGCGGTGGCCCGGCGAGGCCGAGCCTCGGCCGGCGCGGGGCAAGGCTAGGCTAGCTCGGGCTCGCCGGATCTGGGCAAGCCCAAGCCTCGCTAGGGGCCAGCGAGCCTCGCCATGGCTGGGCGAGGCCGCCGGCCCTCGTCAGTTGGTCGCCGACCGACCTCGACCAGCCAAAAGAAGAAAAAAAGAAAGAAAAAAAATTAAAAGAAACAAAAAAAGAACATAAATTTACTAAACGTGTTTCTGTTCATTTTTTTTATTTCCGGAACAAGTTTACCAAACGCGTTTTTTTATTCAAAAATTGTTCTCCGGAACATAAACATTTTTTTCTATTTTTATTCCCTTGAACAATTTTTAAACAAAAATATTACCAAACGCGCCCTAAATTGCTTGAGAGGCGATCGGTATCAAGATTAAAGGGGCTTCAAGATCTGACTGTGCTTGCTTGTCTGGGGCTAATGGAGATTCAAGGTACAAAGAAATTGAAATTGCTAGAGGCATTGTTTATTCACAGATGTAGTTCCTTAGAGAGGTTGCCCGATCTATCAGAATTAAAGAAACTGCGGCGAGTGAATCTCGCACATTGTCCACTGCAAAATTTGCCCGAATTACGTCTTCCAGACGCGTGTCATTTGACACTTAACGGATGCGGGATTTCTCCTACCTTTGATGGCGTTTATAAAGAGTGGAAGGATACTCAGTCACAGCGTGGATGATGTCAACAGCCAACTCTGGAAAGAGAGAATTATCTTATATCCTCTTACGGTTGGTGAAATTTCCTTTTATTTGTTCTTCCCCTATATTTTATTTTTATTTTTCTTTTCCTGAGCAATTTTCTATTTGTTCCAATCAGAAATAGTCACTATATAGAAGGCGCATGTTCACCTTAAGTTTTAGAATAATTAAGCACCAAATGCTTTTGTAATATCCGTGAATTTCGAGAGAAAGGGAAAAGGAAGGTCTTAGTCATGATTGGTGGATTATTAATTACATTATTGTGGGAACTATATTGTGGTTCGTTATGGGATGATGGCTATAGAAATACTAGTTAGTGGAATAAAATGGTTGTCTACATTCTTTAAGAAATGCTTATAGGGACTTCTTGTTTGCTAAGACAATTTGGATTATATTTAAAGATAGTAACTTTTTCCACAGTCGTATTAGAACTTAATACATAAGGTATTTGTCTAATAGTTGTGTAAGGAAGTGTAAATATCATTAGCCTCACTTCAATTGGTCTTTGGGTAAGGAGATTAATTTAGCTAGTCACATATATAGTGGAGGTCCTTGAAGGAATACAAAGTCATCAGGTAATGATTTATGGAAGCACGAGGTACAACTGGAGTAAATGGCAAGCTAGAATTTTGATTGGAGAGCTCAACAACCCAAAATATAACAGATCGGAATACCGAAAGCTTTCGATTGGAGGGCTAAACATGTGATGCATTCACCAAATAGATCCTTACTCCCTTTGATCCATTGAGTACTTCTGATATGTGATTGTATGCCAACTTGAACCCTGTAAAACTGTCTTGCATGGATATTAGAACAGGGAATGACTTTATGATACCTATGCTTTAAGTAAAGGTGGCGAGTCGCTATGACAAGGTATGGTTCTGAGGATATTCATCTACCAAAATCCATAAATATCCACACAACTAGTTATCCAGATATATATTCTGTCACTATGTACTACGGTGAAAACCTGAGGGAAACAAAAATAACAGATCACCAGCATGAATATGAGGCGGCAGAGTACATCACTATCCAGTTCAACAATATAAGCACTCAAGAGCACAAAGTAACCCAAGAACTACTAGATCAAGATTAACACGCAGTAAAAAAGAACATTGACCATGGTCTAACTAACAATTGCATAACATATATATAAAAGTCTATGGTTTTTGTTTAGGGGACTAGATTCGCTAATTGAGATTAAACTACTTGATACAAAAATTACAAATTGTCTAATTCTATCAGCAATCTGAAAAGACCGGAGACAATGGATTACACAAATTGCATGGGAGTCAGATAAGAGAGAGCTACCAAATTTGACTGGGCGACTTGAGTCATTGCTCAAGTTGGATTTGTGTGAAACATGTGCTATTGAGTTACCTGAATCTACCGGTAATCTCAATAGGTTGTTGGCAATAGATTTATTTGTTTGCAAGTTAAGATAGCTACCGACTCAATTGGAGGACTGGAATCACTGCTTGAGTTAGATTTATATGAAGCGAACATTTCAAAAATTACCCGATTCCATTAGAAATCTTAAAATGTTAATATGTACAAAGATTGGGAATGATATAAGAGAGCTAACAAAGGCCATTGGAATGCTGAAGAATCTTAGAGAGTTTTGTGCTGGGGGCGATATGGAGGAAATTCCTAGTGAAATTGGGCAACAATCCTTGTCGAGAATCCTAGAATTCTCACGGAGCAACTTTAAAAAATTACTAATTTTGTCAAGCTTTCTCATCTCAAACAACTTTATTTGTTGAATTGCAGTGGACTTCAAATTGTGCCATAACTCCATATGAGTCTAATAGTGTTTAGTGTTCCATTTCATCATTCATTGCAGACAGTCCCCAATCTCTCAAAACTGACTAACTTAGCTCATATCGGTGTAAGTAGTTACCCTAATGAGTGGAGGACCAGTTCAAAGTCAACTGATGGAGTGGCTTGGGAGGTCATTTAAACAGGAGCGTTTGGGCCTCATTTTTCCAAATCTCAACTTGCCTCCGACTAACTCGAGTTCCCTTTCTCGGCCCCCACTAGTCCCAATAACATGTCTCGACCCACAATCTATGACATGGCTTCTGTCCAGTCTTGAAGAATTGACTCTGTATGATGTCAAGTCACCTATAGAATGGAGGCTCTTTTCGAACTTGAGAAATTTGTGCTGGTTAAACCTCTGTACATGTTGGCTAAGAGAGATTCAGTTTCACGATGTGCTTGGGCAGCTAGAGAATGCGCAGCATCTAGATTTGTCAGCTTGTATATTGTTTGGGAGGCTTTCCAGTCTTTCAAGCTTAAAGGAGCTCTAGGTGTCGTCACTGAAAAGTTGCCCACCGCTAAATGAGATGGAAGGTTTGGAGGACTTGGAATTCTTGCAAATATTGTCAATTGAGGACGGAAATTCCATAGGAGGGTTGCCTGATCTTTCATACTTACAGAATGCAAAATTCGGCAGAAAAAAGGAATGAAAATGTTCCCCAAAATTAAAGAAAGGGGGAAGTTCGTACGAAAGATTACCCCATGAGGCTGATCAATGGGTAAATTCCTGACTAATATACAATCTCTATGGAGTATCTTTATGGTTGATCCTTGTTATATCTTTGTAGAGTTACGCGAGATCTTTCCATAAACACCTAGAACCCTTAATTTGGTTAGCTATGGAGTGAGAATTGACCCCTTAAATTGGACAACTCAAAACTAAGGTCATGTTTGGTAACCATCCAAACATAGCCAAATTCTGATTCTTTATTCTCAAAATCAGTTTGGGCCTGGAATCGCGTTTGATAAAATTTTTGTTCATGGGAACAAATTGGGAGTGAAATCAAGAATAAAAAAAAAAAAAAGTTGATTCTTATTCTGAAAACAAATTTGAGAATCAAAACCAACAACTCTTCTTCTTCTTTTCGGCCATCTTGCGACCGCCGTCCACTACCGCCCGCCACCGTCCGCCGCCGCCGCCGGTCGCCGTCTGTCAGTCTAGCAAGCTTGCTGGAGGCAGCCCAGCCACCGGCGAGGCTCGGCCTCCCTAGATTTGGCGAGGCCGAGCCTCGCCGGTGGCCAAGTGGGCCTCGCCGGGCCGGGCGAGGCCCGCCTAGCCCCTGCGAGGATCGCCCGGCCTCGGCGGTGACCGGTGAGGCTCGGCCGACAAGGCCGACCTTGAAAAAGAAGAATAGGAGAAAAAGGAAAAAAATAAATAAAAATATTTAAAAAATTAAAAGAAATTGATTTTGAACATAATTAATGAGCACGGTACCAAACGTAATTCTATTCTAGAATCAGAAATTTTAGACAATTACCAAACGACTTAAAATGCTTTAAAATCAGTTCTCGGGAATAAAATAAAAAAAAATTATTTCTGATTAGAATCTACTTTCGGGAACAGAATCGTTACCAAACGCATCCTAGAAGTCTAAAAATCTTGAAATTTTATGTTCTTTGCAAAAGCAGTAACTTCGAAGGACTCGTACAGCTTACTCTGGTATTGGATATTAACGCTGGTTGTGTCACTTTTTTGAAATTTTTGAAAGTATTGCAATTTTCAGAGATTTTTGGAATATTACGAATTTCTGATAGAAATAACATACTTGGAATTTTGTTGCTCTCCTAGATGGAAAGTTATATATTTATGTTTCTTTAGGTGGAAAAATAACAGGGTATAATTTTGGCATGTCGAAGTATTTTTTTTGAAAATATTTGTGCATGTGGATACATAAGAAATTAAATTAAATTCTGGAAAGTTTTGTTTTGCGTGTGTAAAAATGTCTCTATGTTTATCGTTTCGTTATCGATCTCTAAAATTATTGAAGAGTGAGCTTTGGAAGTTCCGGTGTTAATTTGGAAAGCATTTTAAATGCTAGGAATTTGTGGAAAAACTCGATTTTTTGACGATTTCACGGGAATATTTATTCTCTGGAAAATTATGTGGAACTTACCAAATTTCAAATGTTTTTGAGCTATCTGGATATGTGCCGGGCTCACGAACCTAACAACGATCCTCGGAGGGAGTTTTCGTAATATTTACTAAAAATGGGGGCTTTCGGCCCATGAGTTTACTTGTTGTACTAAGTAAATATTTTCTAATAATGGGCCTGAAATTATGTTTAGTTTTACCACTTCTATGCTTTAATAAAATTTGCATTACATGGTTACCAAAAGGAAAATCCTATATTATGGCACGACACATACTCGATGTGATCCCCAGGACATGATCACAGTCGATGTGATGTATGGAGCTTAGCTACAACCGATGTAATTCTCGGACCTTGTCATGTGATTAGGGTGACCGTAATGTTTTGACATGGACAGCGAATTTGATATTTATGTCTGTTTATAATATAAATTGAATTGACTAGTGATAAGCGCTATCTCATACTAACATAAGTGTGATTTTTTATACACTGCATAACTATTGTAAAATTGCATCATCCATCGCCTAATCCCATAGGGCACTTATGGAGCTGTGGCTTTGCTCACCCGAATGATCAAGAGTGGCGAATTTATGAAGAGCGCCTGATGGAGGATTTATTTAACTATATTAACAAAACTTATTACACTGAGTTTAAAGAAATTCTGGTTTGGTACATTTATGGCATTTTGGACCCTATGGTTATCTCCATTAATGCAAGGTTTTATCCCGATTGATATCTTTTCGTAGAAAAAATTAATTTTGGCTAAATTTTTTATCCTTCATATGAATTATGACCGGCTTCCCTAATTTCTGGATACAGATTTGGGGTATGAGACAGAAGTTTCAGAAAGTGACCATCTTATGGTGGGAATTGCTGCAAGATTGGTCTGTTCTATCACATGCGAGTTTATAAGGTTAATAATTTCTCGAGCCGTTGTGAGCTTCAAAAAAAAGAGAGAAGAATTGCTGTACTCATCGTCCAGAGGTTACCAACAGCCAACTCTAGAGAGAATAGTCCGTCTACTGAATCCTAGTTTGTTTCTCAAATCTTGCTGATTCTTTTAAAATGTCCAAACTTCTGTCTAAAATCCTAGTCTATTGCACCCTCTGATTAAGCATCTCTCTGCACGTTGAATCTATCAAACTAATGCCTAAAAGGCTAAAAGTTGTGTTTATCTCTGCAGATTTTACTGGACTGTGCATACAACAATGTGGTGAACGACCACTATGCAGTTTTCGGCCTTTCAGACTCTAACCGCAAGTAAGAGCTAAAACCGAGTTCAGACTTGACCTCCGCAAGTGCTTGAAGCGTTTAGTACAAGTAAAGCTTCGAGGTATGGGGTGAAGAAATTGTTCTGGTGTTCAATGTATTTAGCTACTAATAGTGGTCGATGTTGTACGGTTATGTGAATGTTGCAACTTAAATACAGATGGTATAAAGAAAAATTTCAATGTTGATAGAGAAACGTCAGCATCAGTATATAGAGATACCTAATGTAATGACATTTGAAATAATATGGATAGCTATTAGTGATTACATTAGGAGCGTAAGGTAAATTTCACATATAGAAGTTGATACAAAGCCTACAATTATTTCAGCAAGCAAGTGACTGCAGGTCTGGTGTGGCTATATTTTCCATGAGCATTGAAGCAGTAGGAATAAGCTTTCTTATTTGGAACAGTGGATGTTATGTATACATGATCCAGGACGATGTTACTGCAACCGACGTTCTGGTCACAGCTTAGGTTTATGACCTTGTCCGTGACCGACGTCCCATATATCACTGAATACGAGATGTCACTCACCCTAATTCCCGATGTCTGAGCACCATCAGCAGGCAAGAAAATGCAAGGGTGAGCAATTAATTAGGAACTTATAAACTGCAAAGAAAGGGAATGCTACGGTTGAAGAAAGGACCTTGTTTTGGCAACCGACTTGGTTGGGGCAGTAATACTGGTCAATGATGATCGGATTATCAACCCGAATGAATCTGATCTTATTGAAGGTTATTTTTCTTGCATATCCAATCCCTCCCTATATAATGTAATCGATACGTATTCATTAAGAGACTGTCAAAAGTAAAGGTTGCTTAGATTCTTCATGAAGGAAGAATATGCTTCTTTGACCACATACCTGCCATGTCTTGATCCTCACTCCTGTCATCGTACCTTTCAATGTGCAGTTTTGCACGGTCACATTTTCAACTGTCTCATTCTCTCCATGTGCCCCCAAAGATCCAATGCTAGATTATCGATTATTAAAAGACACATTGTTTGTCATATTCAGATCCCAAATTCAGCAGAACGATGTATAATTCAGCATTCACAATAGTCGATCTCAACCAATAGATAATTAAACATGTTTTGCCTTTTCTTTTCTCATGCTTTAGAGGTGAAGTATTAATTCTCTCACGAAATCTGTTTTTGCTTCACATGTACCTCTTGAAAAATTGGTCTTTACATCAAATACTTCTAATTTATGCGGAAGTATAGGCTGTGCATTCACAATATTCACCTGATACCATGGCCAGGTCCACATGTGATCCTAGTGACATTGATGTTTGATGAGCCTGCGCTAATAGCGATGCAATCATCACCTTCAATTGCATAAATCCAATTCAACCATTAGGTTCTGTTAGGAACAGATTAATAGTTATATTAGCTGTAGCTGATACCAAAATTACCAGTTCCGATGAATGAATCGCGAACATGTACATGGGTTGAGCCGGAGATATCGATCCCATCGGTGTTAGGGCTTGTTGCTGGGGCAGAGATATGGATGTTGGAGATGGTGGCAAACCGGCAGGTGGTGAGGGTGATGTGTGACCTTGGACTGTTCACATGTCTCAATCCATTGAGCACAAGTCTCTTGCATCTGTAAAATGTCAATGCCTGTACAAGGTATGCACATGCACCATAAAGCACTGTCATGAAGCAGAACTGAACATTTACACCGTTGTTTTGGAAAAATCGCTGTTGCTCTAGTTGAATGAATTTGTTGACTATCGTTTTCCAGAAAGAAAGGAGCTACTGAAGCACTATATAAAAGCTTATATGTAGAGGAAGATCTTACTGCTGGTCCTGTGCATGTTGCAGCCTGGTGAACATATAAACAAGAAAACAATGTAAGAATCTCCAAAATTCATGTCCATGAGAACAAAAATATCAAGAAAGAAAAGACTATGTGAAAATCCAATTCGTCATATCTTGAATTACATTAGATGCATTTCCAATGCAAGGCTGTGACCACCAGGCCGAACCCCTCCCGTCGATGATTCCAGTGCCGGTGATTATCAAACCATTAACATTAGAGAAGGCGAGCCAACTGTTGGTGTGGTAGCCACTGTAATCTGTCATTGAGTTGGGCGCAGCAATGTTGCCAGAGACCTTTGGTCGAGTGAAATTGAGAAAATAAAATATTTAGCATTTGAAGAAACCGTACCGTACAACAAGCTACAAAAATCAGGCAAATTCAAAGAATCTGAGCACGGTCACCGTGCCATCTAGTGTAGGTCTTGCATAAATATTTGGCTTGCAATGAGCGATTAAGGATTAAGGAATGAAAGGGAAGGCTCAGAGTCTCGACTTACCAGAACATACATGTATTTAGGTTGGCATGGGCCGCTGAACGTCACTGGCTTCAACAAGAAAGTCTTCTTTGCCGGTACGGTGAGAATGGACAGTTTCGATGAGGATATGCAGGCGGCATTCCATGCCTCCAGGAAGGCCTACAATTCATATGATTCCAAGTCGAAGAATATCACCAGTTGTCTGTAACTTTCTTTATGTGTAACAGATGGAGTAGGAAAATGTTTTTCGTATAAGATGTTCTTCGAAACGAAGTCTTCGCTTGAAGAAACATAAACACATCATCTTCACCAAAAGAAAAAAAAAAAAAAAAAAACATGCGCATCGACTGCTACTACTGAACGTGTAATGCAATGTAATTAACTAGCAACGTTAACGTCGATTTGTCACGAAATCTAAACATACATAATTCGAGAAAGGGAAGGGATTATTACAGGGGAATCATCAGTCTTTCCGTCTCCAACCGCTCCATAACTCAGCACATCAAAAGAAGCTGTGCTCGCTCCACAATTCACCACGCTCAGTACGACGAAAAAGAGCAAACACACGATGAAATGTTCCTGCATGGATAGATTCTCATCACTAGACCGCAAATATGAGCTTTTGCAAGAATGAAAACAGACCTGAAATCAAAGTTCGGTCACGAAGAGAAGATAATGCTTCAAAAGCATGCAAAGGAAACAGGGAGACGCTGAGTTACCATTCCAGTCATCTCTAATTTTGCTCGACGAAATGATCGGCGTTCGGATCTACTAAGGAAGTAACGGTGATGGCTCGCGAAACTCCTAGTTCAAGTACATAGACCTGCTTTCGTCCCGAGCAAAGATGTGAATTTGTTTGAACGAACCTACTGAAAATAGATCCAAGCCTCTACAAGCAGCAACCAGGAAAATAGAACCTAACATGTGTCGGTTGCTAGACTATATATATATGAAAGTTTGAGCCAGCTTTGATATTAGAAGAACGCTGCCATGCCTAGGGTTCCTAGGGATCTGGAAACGGTTTAGTAAGAATGAAACAAAGGTGCATTCTCATTTGATTATTCCATTCCTTGCTTAATTCTTAAAGAAGTACGAGTGTCGTGAACTTATAAAACATTGGTGTCGTACCGTAAGATCTTGAATTGCGCCGGGTCAAGATCATGAGCCGAGCAGAGGGTTGACGGTCATACGGAAGATTCAACACCCTTGGAGTTGAAGCAACCCACCCTTGGATTTGAAGCAACCCCTTCCTTCACTATTCCCTATTGCATGACTCTTTTCTACGTGAAGAAATTTATGGCAAGCATACTTCTTATACGAGGAAATATCGAGCTGGCTGTCACATGTCATATTTTCAGCTGAATTGTCATCTGCTTGAGAATTACGACATAATTTCGAATGGTTCTTTCTAATATAATTGAAGTTGAGATTTCTTTCTACTAATTAGAGGTGGTTACGATCGTGATGGACTGCCAAAAAAAAGAGAGGAAAATACCAAGCAAAGAAAGAAGGAAGGAAATGCACATAGGTTCCCCTAAAGCATCGGAGCTTGTTTTTGGAATTTCACAATCCACCAAAAGGTCAAGATAGTTTCCTAGTTCACGTTGAATATAGAGAGGAATATTAAGAGGACATACCATAACGCGTTTTCCTCTGATATGGTAGACAAATGGGAGTTAATTAGCCGAATTAAGCCTTTTGCTATTATATAATATGAAATAATGGCCAAAATTGAGGATTTACCCGAAACTCTTGAGTTGCTAATTAAAGTAAGCATTGATCTTTTAATCCACCGGTGGATGAGTTAGAACAACCTCTCTTTGTCTTTAAAAATAAAAGAAATTCCAATTTTGCTGGATTCGATGACATGGACGAGTTCGATACCTTCCTATAGGGCACTTTTGCATATGGAAACTGAAGATTACACTGACCGGATTTACATTTCTTTGCTTAGAAAGACAAGCATGCTTAAATTAACTCCTAGCATGTTTAAATATATCCCCCCCCGGGCTGGGGTAACACAATCACTACATTTTACAACATTTTTATCTGCTTGTTTGCCTTGCGATTTGTTTCTTCCAGAGGAAGTACTTATGGTGAACATCTCAAAATGAGCTGCAAATAAAGTGTCATCTTGGATTCTTTTCACGCCTAATATCATTTTTTGCGCACAGGGGTTCTCAATTTCTATATGTTCGTTGATCCTGGTCTCTGCACTACTGTTGACAAGTGAAATCAAGGTCGGTGTTGCCGACAAAACGTTCAGCGTTTTGGACTGTGGAGCAGTTGGCAATGGGATCACCGATGACTCCTCGGTATAATTTTTAGTCTAGCTATTTAGTTATACATATCGAGATCAGGCGATACCATGACTACTTTTGCATACCAATCCATGTCAGTAGGTCGTGCAAAGACTTACTCGTGACTTGACAATAGGTGATTATATTTAGTGAATCTCATGATTTCGTATCGAAATATGTGTAGGCATTCACAAAGGCATGGAATGATGCATGCAACACAAATGGAGGGATATCAACCATCACAGTTCCACAAGGGAAAACCTACCTTTTGAACCGTATCCGATTTGCAGGCTCTTGCAAATCATATATCAATTTCGTAGTAAGTGAAATAAAATAATCATATCTCTTTTTTTCTTTCTTCCCCTCATTTAGTCCATCCATTGACCTATCGAATGCTTTTCAAGTGAATAGGAGATCGATCATAGTCTCTTGTTTTCACTTTGAGTGTCAACTTGAGATTTTTCAATTATCACTTTTAAAATAATATATCAAGACAGATGATTATTCATTTATGAATGAAACAAAATCTCAATTTCATGAGATTAACTCTTATTCCACAGAAAAGTACTAGATCTAGGATATAGTGAATTTACATATTCAGATCTCGTTGGAGTTTGGGAGTTCGAAAATCCTCGTTTATACGCGATTGCAGGTATCAGGAGACATCATAGCACCAGAAGATCCAGATGCATGGAAGGGGAAGGATAAGTGGTTGACTTTCAACAACGTAAATGGGCTCAACATTAGTGGGCCGGGCTCGTTTGATGCATATGGCGCGTCCTGGTGGAACAATTCCTGCAGTTTAAGCCCCAAGCCTGTAACGAAAAATCATTCCTTTTTTTCCAAATTTTGATTAAGAACCTAACGCTTGAATCCAAATTTCTAAACTGCCACGCTACTTTTTTTTTGTACTTCTAACCCTTCTTTTTCTTATTCGATTTGTTTGGGGACCAGGGATGCAATAAGCACTCACCAACTGTAAGTCTCGCGTCTTATTCATGACACTTTCTATTCCATTATTGTATATAGTTAAAATTTTATGAGGATTTTTTTACGGAAAGAAATGCTAATATATATAAATTAAGCTTGTCTTTCCATTTAACATTGCATGATGTATTTGCTTTTGTCTTCCTCTAGTTGGAGTTGACAAATTGAGTCTTAATACAATTTCAATTTGAGAAACACTAGATTCAACGCTCCGATCATCATGGCGAGCAACAATTTCTTACTTAGGCTAGAAAAAGTTTCAACTCCATTGTCACAAACTCTGCCACTGTCCTACTTTTTTGGAAATTCAGCCGATTTCTCACGAAACTTTTCCTCGTGAGTAGTGAGGATCGTTCAGGATGATCTCATGTACTCTCGATTAGAACTTGGAAAAATTGTAAGCACAAATTTAATATTTGGCGGCAATAATTTGCTCAACCAACTATTTAGTTATGTTTCGTCCATATGACATTAAAACCAGAGTGCTTTCGAACGAAGTATCAACTGATGTCTGGTGCTTGAATGCCATGGATTATTGCAGACGCTAACTATCAACAACTGCAATGACGTATATTTGCAAAATCTGTACTTCAAGAACAGTCCTCAGATGCATTTAGTTGTTTCCGGAAGCAGCAACGTTTATCTGCGGTCCTTGGACATTTACGCGCCGGAATGGAGCCCCAACACCGACGGAATCCACATTGGAGGTTCTCATGGCGTCGTTGTTCGTGCTTCAACGATAGGCACCGGTAGTGCATCGCTCTCCTCCTCTGATAGTATCTGTGCGTGTTTTCTTTTGTTGCTCGATGTTTGCTTTGAGGAGAGAATTGGTCTAATTATCTCAGGACTTTTACACATCACAATTCTCTTTCTCTCTTAAATTCAGTTGGATTAGAGGACATGTTGGGTTTTTTTTTTGAAAATGAATGTAACATTTCATCGCCTTACGGTGTTTCATCAACAGGCGATGATTGCATCTCGATCACCGACCAGACCTCGAATATCACTATTTCTGACATCAAGTGTGGACCCGGTCACGGCATAAGGTAAATGCACTGTCACCATATGAAACCTAAACATCGAAGAAAATATCAAGTAGACTTGTGTCGTAGATGGTCCGAAACACGATAAAAAAAACTGCGACGCTATCATCATGGGTTTGGGGCAAGTTATAAGCTGTGAAGGTGTATTAATGTACATGCTTTTGGTGCAATTTTGTCGGGGACAGCATTGGAAGCTTGGGACAGGATGGAAGTGAAGTAAGTGTGAGCAAAATTAACGTGAACAACATTGACTTTCATGGGTCGACCAATGGAGCTCGAATCAAAACTTGGCAGGTACATCCAAGTTTGACAATACAATCTTTTATCCGTGTGATAGTTTCTGATTTGACATTTCGAAAAAAAAATGAGGTTGGAGTAAAATTGTGAAGTAAAATTTACGAAATTGACAGGTGGGAAGAGGCCAAGTTAGCCAAGTTGATTTTTCAAATCTCAACTTCACCGCAGTGGAAAACCCCATCATCATCGATCAGTACTACTGCAACGCTCCGGGCAATTGTCCCAAGACGGTAAGACGAAGACAGAAAATGAATAATCCTTAAATGATTAACGTTGTTTGAACCACTCACTATCCTTAGTAATCACAATCACAGACAACATATACCTTCAAAGTTTATGTTTGTCATCGCTTCCGAATTTAACTTCCTCGATTGAACTTAATCACCTGTGAATGTATTGATAGAATACTGGAGTACACATAGACGATGTGCATTTCCGAAATGCATTCGGGACGTCAAGCACGGAAGTGGCCATCAACCTAAAATGCAGCGACAACGTTGCGTGCACCAACATCATCTTGGACACCATCAAACTGGACTCTGCAATACAAGGAAAGGAAACCATCTCTAGCTGCAACAATGCCTTTGGAACTACTGAAGGAATCGTCAAGCCAAAGTGCCCGTGTTTGAAAACCCAATCGGAGATGGAGCATATCTAAAATGTACACAAATCAAAGTGAGAATAATTTGAAGCCTTTCGTAGGGAATTTACAGATTTGTGAATGGTTTGAAAATTAGTTAAAATCGTTGTTTTCCCTTGTTTATTTATCAGGCATCAAGAATAAAATTTTGACACGTATCTAGTTCTTTTAGTTTATAATGAAGCGTTATCTTGCCCCTCACTGTTTCATGGATGGTATAATGGGATCATCGACAACGCTGTGAATGAGCTTTCCAATCTCGAAACAGATTAGTTAAAATTTGAAAGTGCAATAGAGTAGACTAATATGTAAAGTTTGATGAAAATTGAAATTGATTTTTTTTCTCGCACGCAATATAAGATTGTTGTTTCATCGCAACTAGGCTGTATAAAATACTTTCGACCATAAAATACTGAGATAGTTTGGCTAACTAGCCAGACAAAGTATAAAAAGATAAATTGATAATCAAGAGAATCGGATGAATATTATCCAGAAAATCCTAAAGCCACTGCATTTTTGCCAATTTAATGTTAAACCTTTTAATTTTTCACTTCTTCACATTTTGTCAATTAAGTCCATTTGGTCAGTTTTGGTCAAAAATTGCTGACGCAAATGTTAGTCAGTTTATATGGTCATTTTATATAGCATGACCGATACTAACGTTGATAATTTTTAATAATATTTTCATTTTTTTCTTCTCTTCTTTGTCTTTTTTTTTAGATCCGTGATGATGTATAATATGCAAACTACTTAGATATAAACGTTCCATTGATGATAGCGATTATGTTTTTTTATGTTTATGTAATGTCAAATAAATTTGTTTTTCCAAGTTAAATTTATGTTCTGCAATTTTTTTAGAGCCATAACAGCCTGCATGTTCCAAGTAGGGACTTGGATTAGAACCACCGCACAATCTACACAACTATCCGCATCCCATATCAACCAACTGCCACTTACACTCGTACCACACCATGGTCGATGGTGGCTCCAAATTCAAAATGCAACGTCCCTAAATTAACTCACTAAATGAATTCCACTTTACTCCATCCCGTAATGAGCCTCGACATTTTGTACTCCGTCGTTCAAATAGACACTTTTTGGGGAGCTCACCTATTCTTCTAGTGCTCTAACCTAAGCTCACTTCACTTTGGAGTTCCAAAGCAAAGCTGGCCATTACGTCATAAGACACCTCCATAGGTTAACTCTAGCTTTCATATATATATATATATATATCATATATATTATACATATTGATTCATTCCTATATTTGCCATATATATATATATCTCCCCTAAATCGTTCTCCTCATTTGCAGTACATATTCTACATGATTCATTCCTGCCTCATTTGCCATCTTTGAAGCCTGGCGGAGGCCGCTCTTTGTCTAAGCCCTCTGACCCCAGCAACCACTTCCTGCCCTAGTCAGACCAGATAGTTATGCAAAACATCGATTCCCTCAACCAAAGGTTTCCCAAGTCTTAAATCGCAAGCCCTCCATGTCATTGATGCAAGATAAACAGCATACCATAGCCCAACGACATGATATGTGAGCCGCATAGAATAAGGTGCGGTCTCGAGTTGTGGCTTCCATCCTCCGTCGGGATCACTCACATTCAGAACATCGACAAAAGAGTACTCATGTCGCGTCCAGCAACAGCTGAAACTTCCTAGCAGCACTCATCAAATTCTCTGTAATCAGGAGATTTCAAAGAAGGGAATGTCCGGTCAGGAAGACAAGTCCAACTTCCGTTACTTGGGTCAAGAACCTCTACCCTTGACTCAGACCTGCTAGCCTCCTTAGGTCTAAGGTACACATGCCTGCTTAATAATCCAGATATATTAGATGCATCCCAATGAATACGCATGCTTGCTTAAATATAGTCAGCTAAGAATCCGTCCCGTTGCTTATGTTCAACATTTTCGCAAATTACGTAGATTATCCCGTTCTGTGCTGACTACGGGCTAATAAGTTAACGGGCACGTGCAACGTGCAAAAAAGACCGGCCACGCATGAAGAATCGCACTCATTCAACGAGCAGAAGCTCGCGGCGCAAGGCCATAAACTAACAGACTGACCTGTAGCACGTGGAATGCAGACAATTCAAACCACTCGGCAGAAACTGGGGGGCCAAACAAATCAGACGGCACAAAACATATACAGAGTACACGCAGATATAATGCTTGTATTACTAGTAAACCAGTTTCGACAAACGAGATATAACTACAGAAAATAATTTAATGAACAAAACCCCCCAATAACTGCTGGAAGGAAGACATGTTCTCATGGTCTATGGCCTTGCCATTCCTGTCTTTTTGCATTATCAAGCAGGACAAAACGGATGAGGTGAATGAATTAGACAAGTTCATGACGCCAAGCAAGGAAAAACATTAAGTGTATGACACCGACACTAGTAAGTTAACGAGTCGTGATTCCTGGATCGGCTCACCACAATTACTCGGGTTAGCCCGCAGTATGCAATCAGGAACTTCTCAACAAGAGATGAGATTATGAAGAAATGTACCGTTGAATAATAGTGAAAAAACAAAAAAACAAGAAACATAAACTTTTCCAAGAGTTTTAGCTCATATATTGACTTACCTTTCCCTCAACTGGCATTCTTCTAATAGTTTGTTCCCATGTGAGTCCTCCCGTCCCTGGATACCGCTAACCTATTCCTATTTCATCGTGTGATTATAACTTCGTGAAGCTGTGTGAAGTTATCAAAATGACTTTATCACGAGGACAAACTATATTTAGTGAGCAGATAAATGAAGCATTCGATTTTATTCATTGGAGTTGGAAGTTCACCTTTCATTTTTGCAGTCATTTGATGTAGAACAACATACAAATGTCTTTATAGAAACATTGGAGCGTCATAAGACAAGCGGTCCCACAAATCAAAGAGGATTGCGTGATCTTCGAGATTATAAATGAGTTATAATATTTTATTCACGCGTTTATCTTGATTTCCAGATATTACATATTTCAGACATGTTTTGTAGATTTTCTAATTGTGTTTTGATAACTTTCCATTTTATCATTATCTTTTTATTTGGTTATTTTCTAGATGACAACCTCCCTACAAATAGATGCCTAAGATATTGTAATATGCACTTTATTATTCAAAATAAACACTATCTTTTATAATCATTTCTAAGCATAACTTCCTCTGCGTCATCATCGATGATGAGCATCCATACACAATGGTTAGTTTGCGCTAAAGACATTTGCAAATCTACAAATGCAATAAATGAAGCTTCCAATTCTTTTCACTTTGATCTGTACACATTTTAGATATGCTCAAAATACCACTGGGTTCTCGACCACTGACAGCTTTCTTTTTCATGATCATCAAAGGCAAGACTTGGGCTTGACAATTCCTTTAGCAGTTCCAAAGGCATTGTTGTAGCTAGAAATGAGTTCCTCTCCTCCGATTGCAGAGTCCAGTTCTATAGTGTCCAAGTTGATGTTGGTGCATGGGACGTTGTCGCTGCAATTTAGGTTGATGGCCACTTTCGTGCTTGATATCCCGAATGCCATTCGGTACTGTACGTCGCTTATTTGAACCCTAGTTTTCTGTCAACACGTTCACAGATGATTAAGTTCAATTCAGATAATAAGGCAAAACTCGGAAGCAATGGAAAATATAATCCTCGAATCTATGTGTTGTGATTGTTATTATTGACATATTCAGCAGCTCAATCAAAATTAATCATTTAATGATTATTCGTCAATTGTCTTAGTCTTACTGTCTTGGAACAACCTCTCAGACTATCGCAGTAATACTGATCAATGATGATGGGTTTTGCACTTTGGAGAAGTTGAGATTGGAGAAACTGACTTGGCTAACTCGGCCTCTTCCCACCTGTAATTACGTATATTTTCCTTCGCCAGTTTACTCAAAACTCATACATTCTAAATATCAAATTAGAAACTATCACACAAATAAATGAATCTATTGATCAACTCGGACATACCTGCCAAGTTTTAATTCTAGCTCCATTAGTTGTCCCATGAAAGTTAATATATCCCACGTTGATTTTCTGCACCCTTACTTCACTTCCACTCCTTCCCAACAAAATTGCACCTAAAACAGGTACTTTAATGCGCTTTCACAGCTTAAAACTAGCTGCGAAACCATTAAAATTGCTTTGCATTTTTTTCCGTGTTTGACTCCGTCTATTGCAAATGACTCAACCTAATATTTTCTTGAGTGTTTAGGTTTTGTACAGTAATGGTGTGTTTACCTTATGCCGTGACCAGGTCCACAGTCTATGTAGGTGATATTGATATTCGAGGTCCAATCGCTGATTGAAATGCAATCATCACCTGTCAATCAAACACCAGAAGTTGATGAACTGTTAAAATCAGTCTCACAAACCCAACATGTCCTTTACTTCAACTGAAACCATTATCGAAAAAAAGAGTTTTTTTTGGTAAGGGTAGAGAAAAAGAGTTGCAATGTCTGAAATTTCTTGATATAATTGGATTGATTCTCTCCCAGAAGCAAACATCAAGCAACAAAAGAAAATGCGGAAAGATAGTCTCAAAGAGAAAGCAATGCATCACCGGTGCCTGTGATTGAAGCATGAACAGAGAGCATGAGAATCTTTGATGTGCATTCCGTCGGTATTGGGGCTCCATTCGGGTTCAGAAATGGTCAAGAACTTGAGATGAACGTCACCGCTTCCAGAAACAGGTACATGTGTCTGAGGACTGCTCTTGAAGTCCACACCTTGCAAATATACTCCACTGCAGCTGTAGAAACCCAGCATCTGCAATAATCCATGACATTCAAGTACCGGACATAAGCTATTGTCGCCTACTATTTGATTTATCCTTGCGATGAGCAAATTCTAAACGATGGTACATGAAATCTTCCCGTGTGATTGTTGTTAACAAATTTACGAGGAAAAGTTTGCAAGGAATTAGCTGAATTTCCCAAAGAGTAGAATAGTGGCTGAATTTGCAACGATGAGTTGAAACTTTTTCTAGTCTAGGTAAGAAATTGTCGCTCATCACAGTAATTGGGGCCTTGAATCTGGCCATTCCCAGGTTGAAGTTGTATTAAGACTCAATTTGTCAACATGAACCAGAGGACGACATAGGCAGCTACATTACGCATGTTATGTTGAAAGACTGGCTTAATTTATATGTACATGTCCATCTGTGTTTCTTTTTTCAAATGAATCCTCATAAGAGGAGAAAGTATCATGAATATGGCGCAAGACTTACTGTTGGCGCGAGCATATCGCAAGCCTGCTCCCCACACATCGGACAAGAGAAAGAAGGGTTAGAACTACCAAACGAAGTAGCATTGCAATCTGGAAATTTGATATACAAGTGAGTGTTCAATTCTTAATTAAAATTTGGAAAACGGGGGTGATTTTTGGTTACAGGCTTGGGGTTCAATTCGCAGGAGATGTTCCACCAGGCGCCGCCAAACCATCAAAGGAGCCTGCCCACTTATTGTGAGCCCATTCACATTCTCGAAAGTCAATCACTTTGATTGATTGTGCCGCTTCCATGCATTTGGATCTTTTGATGCTATGATCTTCCCTGGCACCTGCAATTGCATCGAAGGACTTTGAAAATCACAAATTATATTTGATCTGAATATAAAGTCCACAAACAGTTAATCTCACCGAATTGGGATTTTGTTTCATAACCACCATCTATGGATATCTTATCTCGAAAATGATAATCTAAAAAACTCGAATTGACACTCGGTGCAAAAAAAAAAAAAAAAAAAAAGAGACAGAGACAGAGACTGAGGTAAATCCTCTATTTGCTCAAAAAGCATTTGATAGGTCATTGAATGAACTATATAAGGGAAAAGGAAAAGGAGATATGTGGTCTTTATTCTACTTACTACAAGATTGATATAAGGCTTGCAAAGACCTCAAAAATTGATAAGATTTAAATGGTACTTCTTTCCCAATGGAATGCTAATGGCCGATGCCCCTGACTCTGAGTTGCACACATCATTCCATGCCTTTTTAAATGCATACGCATATTTCAATAGGAAATAATATAATCTCTTCCTCTTGAGTCACGAGGAAATCTTCTACATGAGCTATTAACATGAACTGATATGAAAAAATTAGTCAAGGGTGTCACTTGATCGCGAAAAAGTCTAAATAAATATACAAATAGAAAATTATACCGAGGAATCCTCATTGCGCCCATCACCAACTGCTCCATAGTCGGAAATGCTGAACGTGGTCATGACAGCGCTGAACGTGGTCATGACAGCACTGACCTTGATTCTACTTGTCAACAGCAGCACAGAGACCAGGGCCAAGGAAGGTTGGAGAAACCCTGCATGCAAAAGTCACATTAGGGGTGAAAAGAATCCAGGAACATGTTATTGAGGCTCATCTTGGGATGTTGTTTACCATAAGTACTTCCTCTGGGAAGAAACAAATGGCAAGGCAAAGAAGCAGATGAACTGTTGAACTATCTTCTTTGGACGCAGAATGGAGCGCTTGCTGGACGCAATGCGAGAGGTTGATTTAAAGTGGATCATTGCTTTGTTTCCTAAGGGGAAAAAAGATTGTAAATTCAAAAGTATAATCTTCAGTTTCCATGTGTAAAATATACCAGAGTGGAAGGAATCGAACTTATGCACACCATCCAATCAAGCGAGAAAGAGAGAGAGAGAGAGCAGCTGCCCTGTGTGTTCCACTGTTTCTGACTATGATTTTACACAGAATGTCTGGACGTGGATCCGGGCATCATCATCGTTCACTTCGTTTTATAAAAACAAACTGAAATGAAATCATAAGAAAAAAATTATTATTTTAAGGAATATGTGATAATCTGTTGTGATCTTGATCTTCAGACGTGTGAAATCGCACTAACAATTTGACTATCAGAGAAAAACGAAAGGGCTCGAGAAAGCTAATTAAATGGTATTATTCTCTTGGAAGTTTGGAACATCATCATTCACTTACTCCAGAAAAATGCTCTCTTGTTATTCAAGTAAAAGGAAGGGTAGAAAAGAAAACCAACGACATATTACATTCATGTGGAGCAGCGGAAATGTTAAACTCCCTTTTCATTTTTAATTTCCTTTTTCTTTTATATTTCTTTTTTTCTTTTTCTTTTCTTTGTTTCCCATCTTCTTCTTTCTTGGCTAGTCGTCGCTTGTTTCTAGGCGAATCTCGAGTTCGTCGATCTTAAGCTCGTGCTCTCCACTCTTGCTTATCATTTTCTTTATTTATTCTACCCTGCAGTTGTGCATTGCTTAAGCAAAGGGCTCTACATGCTTTACTTCTTTTTTTCTTTTGTTTAATAGAACATAAAAGACGTAGGGGGAGAACAGTCCACTCAACCAGAAGATTCTCATGAGAGTTGTACATGTTTGCTTCTTTTCTTTTTGCTTTTTTTAAAATCCATATGAACATTTTTTAGAGTAAATGAGCATTTGGTGACAATGAGAGAACAAAAATATGCGTAAGTTTGCCTGGATTTAAAGGTAATTTCATATTTGATGGATTTATAGGACAAGAAATAATGCATGCTTAAGTGGTGAAGTCTTAAAAAATATTTTCCTTACCGAACACTAGAAAATATTTTCCGAAACATTTTCAAGTTTTAGCCGAACAAAAAAATATTGTTATTTTCCCTGAAAATGACTTCCGGGAAAATATTTTCCGAAATTGTCCATCTTCCGTGAAATGAACGAACCCTCGGTCATCTCAAATTTTTACTTACAGAAATAAATTACATGCCGACTCTTCGATCACTATTATCTTTTTTTTTTTTTTTTTTTGGTAACCTAGGGACCCCATGCCAACAAATGTAAGATTGTAGATAAGATTGTACATATTCTATTTTAGAGTCCATTTTGTTTCACAGAAAACCTATATTTTGGAATATATTTTCCTAAAAATGATTTGTCAGTATCGCCTACAAAAATGAATGAACAAAATATATTTTCATCATTTACGAAAATGTTTGGATATAAATTGCAGTTGATATTGAAAATATTTTTGATTGACGAAATATTCCTAGCGATATAACCAATCATTATTTTGGAACTTGCTTTTCAAACTGTTAATTTTCTCGCAAAAACAAACGGGCCTTAAATTGTACAAATAAATGTAGAGCGTTAGATGTCAAGTTTAGATGCAGCTGAGGATAGCTATATGGACTTGTGCTCATGAATCAATATCTGTTTATATTAAGATCGTTCGGACTATCCGGAAACATTTGACCCTTTTCCTATCATGTTCCCAACGGATTCATAGAAATAAAAGGGGAATAACACGATCTTCCCATATAAAAATATGGGAAGAAAATAAAAGGCTATAACAGCCTAATGTGATTTCATTAAATAATCATTTGAGGAAACTTTTTCTAAAAAAAAGGGTCCAGTAGTATTCATGAATTGATTGGGTAAGACACTGGTTATCAAGAATAAGATCCCATGGTGCACGCATGATCTAATGTATTGCCCGTGGAATAAAGGACAAATCCATTTTCTTATATAGGGATGATTATATATATGATCATTGAACTTTAACTCAATATATAATATCGTTCCCAAACTTTTAATTAATTATGATTTTTGAATTTTATCTCAATCATTTTTGAATTTTTAATTTATTTATTTTGATCCCTAAACTTTTAATACATGTTCAATCTAATCCATAAACTATATAAAAATATTCAATATTATCTATCATTATCAATACTTGAAATATAATCCATATAATATCTATCAAACTATAGATTGCATCTTCTATAATCATCATAATTTAGAACTTTTACTAGTCATAAGTTCTTATTCAACATTTCAATTACGTAGATAGCCTACAAAATTGTCATATCATCCATTGAAGATCAACTCTTATTTATTGTATAAAGTTCTCCAAAAACTTTTTATGTTCTTACTAATACCCCAAGTAGAGATAGAGATAATTGATATGATATCATTGAATATTTTCATAATTTAGGGACTAAATCGAACATGTACCAAAGTTCTGGATTTATGTCGAACAAATTAAGAATTCAAAGACAACATTAAGTTAAAGTTTAAGTTTAAAGATTAAATTGAACAAGTTAAAAGTTTAAAAATAATATGATATATTAAGTTAGAGTTCATGGAAGGTTTGTCATTTTCCCTCTTATATAATTAAAGTATAGAAGGTGCATGCAAGAGGGTTTATTAGCAGGAGTCCACGCTGACAAATTATTGTCGCAATTGAGCTGGTGTTTTAGAATAGAATTTCGAGAGTACTAGGCCAGGGGGTTTTCTTGGTCCTTTCTACCAATGCATCTTCTGAGAAGTTGTTCAAAACATAACTTTCCAGTTTCAATGTTTATTCGTACTTGAACGCACGAAGACCCGAAATCATGGGAGAAAGCTCGAGGAAAGCTCAAGATATAAGCAAAATTCAGAAGACAGAAAGGCTAACAAGATACACACTCCACATAACGTCGGATCGATCTATTGTTGCCATGATCAAGGCAGTTCGCTAAGGTTTAGGAAGGAGCTACATAATGACCAGCGCAGTGATTGAACCCGAACCAGACACCCCTGGGGATGAAGGTGCCATAATAGAAGGTGACGGGCTGCGACTGAGCATAGTAGGAGGACGCATGAGCCTGAACCGTCACTCGCTTGGGTCTCCAACCATCATGCCCGTTCCTGAAGAGGTAGAGATAGCAGATTTGGTACGCACACGGACCGTTTATCTGGAAAGTGTCTGTCGAGCACCTCTCGAATGCTCTGCTGGATGGATTGTCCAGCCTGGGTGCATACACCTGATAATGATAGTCCGGGTTATTCACAAGAAGACGCCACTCATCATCATCGAAACATGCAAAAGTATTGCAGATTACATCATTGATATATAGACTCTAAATGAGTATTCCAATGCGTTAAACTAGCACAATCTAGGTTTTTATTCGGTCGAAATAATTAGCGAGAAAGTAGAGCTTGCAACTAAGTACCTGATTGCCATAGGCATCTCCAAACGCAAGACTGATTTGATCTCTGGTGTAGCTGGTCGAAAGACAGCTCGTCCTCACCGATAACGTATAAGTACAGGTCCCTTCATTCTGCTATGTCACACAGCTTCTTTATTAGGACCCTTATTCGTTCACAGTACATGCATATGAGAGAGAGAGAGAGAGAGAGAGAGGTAACTTTAACTACTGAATGATTCGTACCCGATTTTCATTGACCTGGAAGGACCTGAGCGCATGGGGTCGCGAGATGATGGACCGGGGAGCGCAAAATGCTACGCACAAAAGGCTCAAGCACAGCACGAAACTCAGCCTCATGATCATTTTGCAAGCTTATTGCTTTAGTTTGCTGAGCAGAGAGGAAGCGAAAAAGAGCGAACTAGATGGTACTTGTATATCTACTTGTATATCTGGAAATTTAAGGGAATGAGTCATAAGACGCCTCCGAAACATCAAATCCTGTGAAGAAAGATGGTGTGAGGGCTCTCAAAGCGAGCAGGCACGTGTGTTCATCGCCTTATTCCACCCGTGCTCACATCCTGGCACGCATTGCCCATGCATCAGAACAAAGGGACATGCGTTGCTTGCTTCTAGTCTCCATGCAAGGACACGATCACCTGACGGCCAAACCCAGATCATATAAGATGCCAAATTGCAAGAAATTGTGTTTTCCATGTGATGAGCAAGATTGTGAGGTTCTAACGATTCTAATCTGAGTGTCTTATGCTTAATAAGCGCCGATGGGACGCTTTTTACCAAAATCAGAGTCTGCTCTTAATGCTGGTCTTGATCATGACTTTCAAGCATCAAGAATAGATGTTACATCGGCCTGATGTTGAATCTTGGGTCACTTCATAACTTTCGAGCACCAAGCACAGACGTAATATAGGCCAGAAGGTTATACGGAAAGCCTCATTGTTCATTATCGTACATCGTCTTCCCGTTTGGGGAAATGAAACAAAAGCCATGGCTGGAAGCCTGGTGTTTTTCCTCGTATACTATGAAATCGCTATCACTTCAACAGAATTACAACAGCAACATCATCTAGAAAGTCAAAAGATATATCCTTCGTCATGAACTCTTAACACCTTAGTCTGAGATAAAGAATCAAACACGACATCTTTCGATCAAGATCCCAAATCGTTCTAGGGAAATCCCTGTGCTTTGGGATACTGGTAACACCATTGAGAACATCCATAGGTCAGAAGCTTCAGTGGCTTCAATCAATTACAAGCAATTGACTCGACTCAAAAATCCACTGGAGGTTTTAAGCGTATTAGCCTTTTGATTCTTTCTTTGTCTGTGTTCTCCAGGTAACCCTTCAAAACACAAGGAATGATGCAGATGAGAAAGCAATCAAGATGTATTGCACATACATAAAGTAGAACACATGCAACCTAACCGCTAGTTATAGACTGATATTCCGTTTCATCTAATTCTGCCTGGTAATAGATAGTATTTCAAAAGAAATAAATCCGATAAAAAGATAGCGTTTGAACATCCACATGTCAAATCTAATCATGCAAGACTAAAACAATTTTGTTCAAGTGATGCTAGACTATATCGCTTGAAGGGACTGATAATAGCTTTCCTTAAAACTACTTAACCTTGCCAAATAAGTATTGAACAACGCAAGTCAATGTCCCATGTCTAACAACAATATTCCTTCCATGTTCTATAAGACTAAGAGGAGAGCAAATGTCCTAAATTTGATTTCCAAGAATAAATTGGCTCCAATATTAAGTTGCAGGAAAACTATTTAGATGCATCTATGGTTATCTAAATCAATTTGCCAACAGAATAGAGATGAAGCACCAACAATCCTGTAGTTTCCAGGTTTCCCTTTGTTTATAATAAAGATCCTCCTTACCTTCCAAACAATTTCATCCAGGCATAAACATATCTTTCCATACTTATCGAGGAAAACGCGCTCAGTTGGAGGCTTCCCACATACATCTTTGACAGCTGACGTTATAACGAAGATCACTTCCGACACTGCAGAAGCAAGAAGCATAAATCAGACCAGGAAAAAAAAGATAATTCAATAAGATATCAACACTATTCTATCATCCTATGGCAAAAAAGGACAAAAATGATCCATTGACATTTTAGGGAGGAGGACCTTCCAGTAGAGGTCTCACAGGGTGTCCATAGTGACATATCTCTAAATAAATATCAGTGGTAGGACATGTGAAAATGTTCATCGACAGCCAACTTATTACATATATCATATCCATTATACAACTGAAGAACTATTCTGGTCACAAGCTCATCCTAAAAAAGGAAGTCAGAATTGCCACTTAGACGAATGTAAACTAGATCCATTGAAGAAATAGGTAAATGCAAATACAGATCCCCAATGCCTTGATTTGTGAGAACCTTCTTTCTTTCCCAGACAATTTCTGAAGTTAAGTGGAAATTAAAAGAAAATAATACTTACATGCTAGTTCATCATATTCATCCTTGCCCACGACATAGATGCTGACATCCCCAAGCACTGTATATACGATATAGACAGACCTATTGAACAGTGAACAATCAATCAATATAGAGAGGTGAGATATTGCATCATGCACCTGCCAACAGACTCAAAGCCCAACATCTTTTTAACAAATTGTGCCTCAAAAAGCCAAAAGACATTCTTATTTCCATTAAGTAGAAGGTTGAGGAAGCTCTGTTTATTTGACCTCTGTTTAACATAACATGCCATATTGAGTGGAACTCAACAAACATCAGAATAGGCCTGATTTTGATGTGGCTAAAGAGATGCCAAGACCCATGGACAGGAGATGTTGGAACATAAGAAAGTATATAAGAAATAAATCAAGAGAGAGATGCAGCACATTGAATGATTATGCTTAGGACTGTAAATGGTAGACATTGTGAGCTAATACAAGCCCCCGGAGTAACATCAGATTGAACAAGCAGCAAAGCGTGACCAATCATAGGATTAGAGCTGATTCTTTTTCACTTCTTTTTAATTGTATCTGAAGCTGGTTTTTACACGACTTATACTAAGGTCAGTCAAAATTAAAGAAGTTCTGGCCATTGATGCGGTCAGGTTCCAAGTTTTCGAGTAGATTATTAAACCCTCCAACAAGGAGGCTCCAAATTTTACTGCCTTCAACGGCACTTCCAGATATGGAGAATAAAGGGGAAAAGGGCGACACATACTTGTGGCAAGCAACAAGGAGCTCTTCATTTTTTGCACCTTTAAGGTTTTCGGCTCCCAGCTTAACCAAGAATGATCGCCAGTGGAGCCGTTCTTCGGCTGGGACTCCATTGAACCTAGCCAAGAAGACAACATAAATTACAGCCCACACATCATCGCAGATACGAATTAGAAAATACCATAGCTGCCGAGTAAAATGGAAGTGCTTGAGAACCGAAATCATTAAGCAAAATGCAAAATTGGAGGGAAATCAGCATTCACATAAATAGCCACTAACTGGATTCAATAGCTACCACCATGCCTGATCAAAAGCCATTTAGTGCCAAATGCTTATGCAGTCTAGCCACTTGACTGAAGCCCCAGAAAATAAAAAAGAACTCGAAATCCATCAGGCGATCGTCACGAATTACTCGTATGTATCAGTTGGTTCCAAGTTTTCTTCCTCCACAGAGATAACTAATAATCGAAACTCCCAAAAAAGAATGCGAAAAATCGAAACTTGAGCAAACCCAATCGAGCCTAACTGCAAAACGCGGGCGAATTACTCCGCCGCAGATCGAAGGGGGGAATCGACCCCGATCCGCATGGGCACGCCGATCGAGCACGGCAAACGCGACACGTCCGATCAAAACGAAGGGCATCGGATAAATCGAAATCCAAACGGGGAAGCTACACATCGGCAGCTCCGATTAAGAAACAAGAAGCTGGATCTTGCTTCAGGAATTTAAAAAAAAAAAAATCAAACGACGAGACGAGAACGACAGAAACGGTTCCAAACGAGCTCGAACCTCTCGACGAGAATGTTTCCTTCCGAGTTAGCGAAGAGAACTGCGAGAAGCATGATTTCCCCCGACGGTCTCTCTCTTCTCGTTCTTCCCTGAACTTCTGTTGCGTCCGGTGAAAGAGAGGAGTTGATCGAAGTTTCAGCTGTACCGCCACCATGGTTGAAGAAGAGATGACGAATTCTATCGCGGGCCTTATTTTGGGCCAGAAGATGGGCCTCGTGGGGAGAGAGACGGCCCGGCCCATATTCTTGGCTGGCCATGCGGGTTCAGAAGAGAGCGTGGAGTTCCTCCCTCCCCCCCAAAAAAAAAAAGAATAGGAAATTCCACGTCGGAAATTCCCATTCCATTGGATTTTATAATTGTAATAACGATTTTTGATAGGTTCACGCTTTTTTCATCTTAAACATGGCTGGAAACACCCCCACCAACGACACTGATGGTACCAAAAAACAGTTGTTAAGATAAATAAGGAAACTCTTTTGTTCAGAAACTAACCTTGCCCCTTAAAAAAAGCTCCGCTCATTCCGTCCCCTCTCAAAGAATTTTTTTTATAATGATTGTTTTCCTCTAAACTCATTCTCTATTGTCCAGGAATTCAAACAATTCTTATAATCTTAGCAAGCATCTAGCATGCAAAGAAATAAATGACATGAAAACTAGATACAAATTTGACTATTAGATTCATTGAATAAAGTGAAATTTATCTGTTAAAATATACAGATTTTAATGTAATGACGTATATCAGAGTATTGGTCAAATGAAACACATTCACTAAAACTAGCTGATGATTTTATGTACTCTTACTTGTGCTTGGGCTATTTTCACAGTGATGTTTTACTAGTATAGAATAAAGTGTAAATATACAACTCATTAATGCAATAGCTCCTTGGCTATCTACCAAATAAATCAACTAGTTTCATTCCAAATGAATAAGAAAAAAGAAGGGATTAAAAGTAAGAAATAAGCTTAAATCAAGAGTAGGTCACATATTTAACTCTTGACTTGTAATAAAAAAAATTAACTTCTAATAGCATGCTAAAGTGGGACTAGTAAAGTTATAATATTTTAAATTCTAGGTGGCATATTTGAGGTGGAAAAAATGTTAGCCTTTACTTTTTTTTAATAATTACTCGTATTTTTATTCGAGAAAGCTATGAGATCATTGTGCCAATCGGACTTGGTCAAAGGTTAGCAACATATTCGGTCCATTGGAAGAAGCTATCGGGGGCCTGCACCGTAAGTTCGGCACCACCATGCGGATATCTAGGCATTTCCTAAATATTTTGTAAAAAGAAAAATTATTTTAAGGGGATCTTAGATGCGGGGTGTGAAAGAGGCACCAATCCATAAATAACTATTGAGTATATATGATCTTTTTTTATAATCAAAAGTTCTAATTATAATAGAATCCCCAGTTAAGGATGAATTAGGATAATTCTCGTGTCTCGATTTCTTATTTTCGCCTTAACTATCTATTTTCATTGTGTTTTTTCATTGTGTTTGTATGTTTAATCCTAACACTTAGGTTTTTTTTGTAGATTTTATTTATGTCATAATGTAATTGAAAGAGTCCATACGGAATATAATAATTTCGGGTTGGACTGTGGTAAATAAGTAAATAAAAATTATAAAATTATAAAAAATTAAAAATAAAAACAAAAAACAAAAAAACAAAGCATTTCGATTGTCTTTACTTGGAAACAGCTTGCAAAATCACATGCGTCCTGCTTAAATGATTGAAGATGAGGATTGGAGAGAGACGCTAGTCTTCCATCATCATTCGACTCCAAGCCAACCACTCCCCGCTGATGGGGGGAACAATTCAAAATGATTGCTATGTCGTACTTACGGCAAGCTGGTAGATAATATTGTTACCAATAAAAGTGAGTATAGTCCAAGTTAAGCCGATCTACTCCTTGAGCATATGACCAACTCACACAGCATTGATTCTCAATTTTTGTGATCGAGAATCGATCCTATTGAACCTAAGATTGAGAACTGGACTGATTCAATGAGTTCCGTTCGATTCCCATATCAATTCGAAACCAATCGATAATTATTTTATTACATTTTTGTACACTTTGAAAAAGGCGATCAAAGACCAAACCCTTCAACGACAAGCGAGGTCAGCGAAGAGAGGCGAGTAACGAGTGAGACAACTGTTGAGCGGCGAGCGTGAAAGTTGTTTTTTTATTTTAAATTTTAACAAATTAAAGACTAGGAGGACAAAAAAGACGAAAAAAAATGAGTATTGAAAGATAATAGCATGAGGAGATGTTTACACTATTTTGGATGCAGTAAGGACTTCTCATAAATACATTTTTCTTCTTTATAAATTATGATCGTTGATATTATAAAATACATTAGAAGTCTGAGTTATTGAAGAATAGCGTAAGATTATTTGGATTCCTCATTAATGAGCCATTTAATGTTTAAGATTTTTATATAAAAAAATGTACCGATTCAAGAATTCTAATATCAAGGACTGACCTAGTTTTCTTGGAAACCGAATCAAGATCAAGAGGGTTGTGCTGATTCGGAATCGATTCAGAGTTGCCAATGCCCACTCCTACTTATTAATGATTAATAGGTATTGTTATAAAAATAATGGGGGTACAGAATTCGGTGCCTTTCGATCGGATCCACGATCGCGCCGCTACCATTACCCGTGCTCACGTGATGACACATAGCCCGACGACGCGCCTTACGCTCCGCCGCTCTCTCCTTTCTGGGTTGGTGCTCGCCTTGTCTCCTGGGCCCCCAGGTCGGTCCATTATTAAATTCATCGAGTCTATCTCGGTTTTTGGGCTCACGTGGCGCGATCTACTGTTGCCGACAAACGTACCCTTAACTGTAGCCGTTAAAAACAGATCTTATCTTTACTTTTAATTTTATTTTTCCCCCCCCCCGCATCAATTTTACTTTTAATTTTTATTCTCCCCCTTTCTGGGCCCCATCAATCTTTACTTTTTATTCAATCTTTACTTTTAATTTTTATTCTCCCCTCTTTCCAAAAATAAAATTTTATTTTTATTTTCTTAAATTAGAATTCAAATATTATTTATATTGAAATATAATTTCCCCAAAATAACAATCTTTTTACTTTTTATTCCCTCTGCTTCTGAGAAAACCATCGGTTCTTCCCCATGCCCAGGTTCACCCCCTCGTCCGTCCACATCATTAATTATAGCTTTAAATCTGGGAAGCCGCCAATTCCTCCTATAGTTGATAATGACACATCAGTAATTAATGCATCGACGATAATTTGAAGGTGTTGGGTTTGTTCTAGAAGAATAATATATAGCAACTCGTATGCCAACTTTTTTGTATTGTTATGTTTACTCCTGCTAATTAAAAAAAAAAGAGTAATTTAATGTATATAATTGAAATCCAACGAATAGTTCTTAAACTTTAAATTTTGTAAAAATTTAAATGTTTTCTAGTGGAAATTTTGTTTATGTTAAAATGCTGTTCATGAAGGGAATTGTATTTTCAGATTTAATGTCTTTACTCAAAAATAAACAAAAATATTGCCCGACCTACTTAAATATCGAAACGTGAGAATTTGAGAAAAACTTATCTTCATCATTATTCGACTACAAGCCAAATATTTTTTGTGACACAAAAATTTTTTTACTAACTTTAACACATTTATCCCAAAATTTATAGCTAAACGGCATTTTCATCTTTTAATTTTAATTTTTTTCCTTTTTCTTTCATTTTTATGTTTTTCATTTTCATTTCCTTTTTTCTTCTTCTCTCTTTGGTAAAGTGTCATGCGAATATAATTTGGGGTAAATGTGTTACGTGAATATAAGTTTAGAATTTTTTATGTCGCGAAAAAAAATTGGGATAAATGTATCACGATTGGTAAAGTTAATATTTTTTTGTAATAAAAAAAGTTAAGGATAAATTTATCTTACTAAGCAAAGTTTAATTTTTTTGAGTGTGTTTGGTTGGATTTTTAGAGAAAATCTTTGGAAAAATATAAAGGATTTAAGATTAAAGAGGTTTTTCAAAATGCAAATTATGTTTGTTAAATTATAATTTGAAAATACATCATGAAGTACCTTTAAGCATAGCATTTAGATAAATTATATTTACAAATGACTTTTATGATTAAAAAAGGAAAAAGTTTGTCAAAAAAAAAAAGTTGGCCAATGAGGGCAAGCGGCCACCAACAATTGAAATCTTTCGCCAATGGCCGACCTATGAGGTTGCAAGACCTCAAGTAGTCCCCAAGACCATCAGTGAGGGTTAGGTGACCCTTGCGAGGGCGCAACCAAGCAACTACGACCTAAATCTAGGTCGTCAAGGTAGGTTGCACGAGCTTAGGCGGCACAAGCTTAGGCGGCCCTTCACGAAGGTCGTGCAACAAATCTAGGTCGCCACGATCATTGTCTGGGGTTGCTTGACTGTCTGTCTTTCGCCACGCAACTGTTTGCCTTTTATGTAATCATATTGGTCCTGTTCAACAAAGAAGATAAACAGTAAATCAACATGTCCAAAAGGCAAAATTTCAAGGCACCCCCTCACCTGCCTTTGGTGCCTCTGAAAGACTTGCATTTGAGAAATGAGATTTAAAAAAATTGTCGAACACACTCTATTTAATCTAAAGGACTTCGGACGCCCAAGGATTTTGGGAAAATCCTCTTCCAAACGCACCCTTTGATGACTTTTTCCTTCATTAATATTATTATAGAAAAATAGAATACAGAATTCGGTGCCGTGGATCGGATCGACGATCGCGTCGCTAGCATTGCCCCCGTCCACGTGTTAATGTGATGTGATGCATAGCCGGAGGACGCACGTGCCGTGTGCTCTACGCGTCTCCTGGGTCCCACAGGCCGCAAGTCATCCATCGTCAAATTCGAGTTACGACCTCAACCTCGAGCTTACGTGGCGCGATCTTAATGTTGCCGACAGCGTAACGATCCGATCGCTGTAGCCGAAGCAAATATCTTATTCTTAATATTTTTTTTTTTAAATTTCCCCCATCCCTTTTTTGGGCCCCATCAATCTTGGCTTTATCCACTCCCATTCCTGCTCCATTTTGGTCCTTCCAGCTTGCCCCCCTCGCTGATAAATAAGTTTAGCGGCCGTCGTGGACGCTACGTGATTAACTATTGCAACGGGTTCGGTCCATGTGAACCGGAACACGCGTTTTTCAACTTACATTCTATTGATCCGTCCAACCAATAAAAGAAAAATTACATTCTATTGATGAAAAGAATATAAAAGGAAGTAATAGATCACCCGTTATATATCCACCAATATTACGCGGAGACATTGAAAAAATTATCAAAAAATCTTAAATTCATTGCACCTATCTCAATTTAATTCTTATCTTTCACATTTCACTAATTGAGTACATAAAGTCAATTTTGATAAAAAAAAATTGTTGATATATAATGCTTTATAAAATATATAATTTTTATAATTTTTTAAATATATGTTTTTTTTTTTTTTTCTCTAATGTTCTTTTCCTTTTTTTTTTTTCTCCCAAGAGTCACTGGCCAACCCTTGTGGAGCTTGGAACAAAAGAAAAAGAAAGAAAGAAACAAAGAAAAATTATTAAAAATTATAAAAAATTTCAACATCACTATCAATTATGTTGTGTAAAATGATCGATGTTTACGTCTCGATTTCCAACTTAAGTTTAGGATTTTAGAACTAAATTGACATAAATAATTTAGGATTTTTTTGGTAATTTCCACTTAAGGCATGTCATCGACCTAGTCCCCCATATAGTAAATTGAGATTTATGCTGATAATTTTTATATCAAGGATATCAAACTGCAATCCATTTACAAATCAGTTGACCATCCATGTATTCGATGAAGTTACGACATTCATGGGTGGTAACGTGCGGTGCACGACGGGTGGGAACGTGCTCTCAAGTCCGCGTCCGTTGCCATCTGTTGTTTCTGCCGACCTCGCGACTACGGTAGAGAAAATTTGCTATTTTGTTACTTTGTTTCTTTCTTTTCAGGAAAAAAGAAAAAAAGAAGAAGAAGGGAGAGAATTGGTCCTCGCTAAAAGACACTGCTAAAGGGTAAATTTCAATCCGGTCACTGAATTTTGAACTTATAAATTTTCACAACATTTTTCATTTTAGATTAATATTATGAGAAATTCCAAATTGATATATCTGTGAAAAAATTAACAAAAACTCAAAATTTTTATATTTATAATAAATTTATTTTCTGTTAATTTTCATTAAATTTGATTAATTTTACCAAAAAACACAAATTATTACACTTATGATAATTAAACAGTAAAATTCTAAATTGGTACACTTATCGACTGTCCCATATTGTGAAACTCAGTAATTTGATGATAAAATTTAACGAAAATCAATAAAGAATAAATTTATTTTGGAAGTACTAATTTCAAGTTTTTCGTGTTATTTAACTTTTTAGTTTCATTCACAAACCCTTCTAGACGACACATCATTATCGCGTTTGTGCCATGCCAGCATTTCTCCATAGGACTATGTTGAATCTTTGTCCAAATGGATCGATCGGAAAAAAATAGAAAAATTTCATCCTTTGAGCGATGTCAATGAAAATTTCGATGATGCGACTGAAAAAATCAGTTACTGCGGACTTTAGAGGTGTACGAATTTCACTTTCTCGGTGCGTGTACTTTTTGCAACTGTCCTCCTGTAAGTTCACCTTTCTTTCTTTTGCACCCCTATAATTCCTTAAATTGGCATAATTACTAATTAGCCCCAATTTAATCTAAGTTGTGGTGTTTTTAGTAGAGTATTTTCAACACTTATTCTGCTCCAACTTCATTGATTCTCTCGACTCATTAAGGCTTTCATCACGAGACACGAATTGCTTTATATATTATAATTGGTCATAGAAAATAGAAGATATATTATAATGAACATCACCGTCTCTAGTTTGCGACAATTAAAAAAATAAACTCCTTTTCATACAAAAATAAAGCGATGAGAGTATTCTTATTTATGTGGGATGATTAGGATGAGTCATTTTCATTTTGACAAGTTGCACCTATGAATTTAGGTGGCCACCAAATCCTCGGATTGATAACAACGTATCCGGAAATGCATTAACGAGCATGTGAAGATGTCAAGTTTGGCCTAGAAAAGCAATATAGCTTTGCATCCATATGTTGACTTTTTATATTGTTATGGTTACTCCTACTAATTAAAAGTATAGTCTCCTAATTTAGTCATGCATTTATAATCTTTAGGGACTGGAATTGAGATGGATTGAATAGTTCTTGGACTTTAACATACGGCCATTAGTGATTTTTGACAAATAATTTTTTAATCGATCGAAATCCACCATTAGCCTTGACGAGAACTTCACTAAACTTATCCATCTGCTATCCCTTCGAACTCTTGGTGATTTTATGGATAAAAAGAATCCCATTTAGATTAATGCGATGGTAGGACAATGCGAATGTTTATCTCAAGAAACGCAAAGTCCAAATTCGGTCTCCATTATCGTTCTGTTTATTAAGGACTCTCAGAAGTCAAAAATCAACACGGCTTTGTAATTAAGAGGTCTTATCAAGGAAAATGCATTTCACGTGATAGTTAGACTTTGTAAATCGAGTATTTTCAGCATTCAGAATAGTATAGAATGAAATGCATATTAAGGGAACAATGCGATTGTTCGATCACATTCTATGAATGATGTAATTATCGTGAAGGAGATTTTTTTGTCCCCTTAAAGGTGGGTACTACTATCGCACTCCACAAGGTGCGATCCACCATCGTTTGGCCTTGGATATCCTGTTACAGGGGGAAAAGGAAAAAGAAAAAAGAAAAAAAAGGCAACGGTCCTGGATGCAAAATCAAGATAAGTAGCAAAAAGAACCTCTCCAGGAAAAGGAATTAAGCGAAACTCCGGGGGCTGCACTTTTAATTTCCCCTAAAGTTAAAGGTCTCGTCAACCTGTCGAACAAACGCGGGGTGGTTTTCGCCGATGAGGGGAGCTGAATATGTGGATTGCCTTTTCCGCCGCTCGCGCTCAACACTCTCTCTCTCTCCTCTCCATACGCTCCATACGCGTTCTCCGCGTGCTTAGGCAATTGCCACATCGGAGCAGTGCAGTTGGACCAATGCGGTTTCGCATAAATTATCCGTTGGCGTCCGTAAATCTGGATCATGCGCGGGCCGTCTGAACGGATCTCGGGCTCTGCACCCTCGCATCGATATTACCAAAATACCCGATCAGATCTTTCCTATCTTCCCTGATCCCATCCCCGCTTCATTTCCCCACATCACACTCTATCCTCCCTTCCCTCCCTCCCTCCCTTCCCTCCCAAAAGCTTATCAGATCTCTCGTGAGTCTCTCAAATTCCTCTTCCTATTCTCCCTCGACATCGTAAGATCTCTGCCGGCCTCCTGGTTGCGCAGGGGCTTTGGTCTTTGGTTTTTGGCGATCTCGTCGTGTGATTCGTTCTTTTTTTTTTTGGCACCGTGCGCAGGTGACGAAATGGCGCAGATACTGCTGCACGGGACGCTCCACGCCACGATCTATGAGGTGGATCAGCTTCACCACGGCGGCGCTCCCAAGTTCTTCCGCAAGGTACGTCTCCTCGATCTCCGTGAGCCGTCGCCGATCGTTCGGTTCTGCTGAGGGCCTAGGCTTTGCAAGGTGGCGCGCTGTCACGTGTCTCTCGAGCTCGATCGGAGACGCTTTTAGCCGGTAGTGTTGAAAAAAGAGAGTGGCTTTCGTGATGATAGTACGGAGATCGGCTCGCATTGGCGATGTCACTTACGATCTCCATAAGACTTTTTCCCCGTGTGTATCGTACATCACTACTACGTGTTGGCGATCTCTTTTGCGTTAGTTGTGGTAACTCTCGTATTTTCACGGAGTATCTTGTCTCTGGGGCCCTCGACATCAGTGATCTTGTGCCCTGACGAAGCTTAATCCATGTTCGGTCAACGACATGTGAATAGCTTATTTTGTAAGGAAGACAAACATAAACAATGGCGGGGACTTGAGGATTGGTCAGGGGATCACTTGATGTTGTCGACGAGCATGGTCTCATATGCTAATTTCTAGAGACACGTGATTAAGATTGATTATTAGGAGTGACTGTTGGGCTAGATGTTGTAAATCCCGTCATGATATTAATTTCTTCACAGAGGTTGATTAAACATTTATCATGTCATTCGACCTAGATGGTGGACGTGATGAGGGAACATCTTATACGAAGAGGCTTATAATTGACTATCATCGCCATACAGTTTAAGCTTATCCACGTGCATCTTTGTCAAGCATCCCTACTGATGGGATCTTTGTTCTAGCTGAAACAGTTATTATCTTCAATTGTCAAAGTTTGCTAAACTTCATTTTTTGTTGCAGATAATGGCCAATATTGAAGAGACCGTTGGCTTAGGCAAGGGAGTGTCGAAACTGTACGCCACGATTGATTTAGGAAAGGCTAGAGTTGGAAGGACGAGAATACTCGAAAAGGAACCTTCTAACCCACGCTGGTATGAGTCCTTCCACATCTATTGTGCCCACATGGCCTCAGATGTTATATTTACCATCAAGGATGACAACCCTATCGGCGCAACATTGATTGGAAGAGCATATGTACCTGTTGATGAGTTGTTGGGCGGGGAAGAGCTGGATAGATGGGTTGAAATCTTGGATAAAGAGAGGAATCCTATAGGTTCGAAGATCCATGTGAAGCTGCAGTACTTTGACATCAGCAAAGACCGTATCTATGGCAGGGGTATTAGAAGTGCGAAATTTCCTGGAGTTCCTTATACATTCTTCTCTCAGAGACAAGGATGTAAAGTATCTCTTTACCAGGATTCTCATATCCCAGACAACTTCATTCCGAAAATCCCTCTTGCCGGAGGCAAATATTATGAGCCACACAGATGTTGGGAAGATATCTTCGATGCGATCAGCAATGCAAAGCACTTGATCTACATTACTGGTTGGTCAGTGTATACTGAAATCTCCCTTGTCAGGGACTCAAGGAGGCCAAAGCCTGGGGGGGACATCACTATCGGGGAGCTCCTCAAAAAGAAGGCAAGTGAAGGTGTTAGGGTGCTGATGCTTGTCTGGGATGATAGGACTTCTGTAGGTTTGTTGAAAAAGGATGGACTGATGGCCACTCATGATGAAGAAACTGAACATTACTTCCATGATACTGAGGTGCACTGTGTCTTGTGCCCTCGTAATCCTGATGATGGTGGAAGCATTGTTCAAGATCTACAAATTTCTACCATGTTTACTCATCACCAGAAGATTGTTGTGGTGGACAGTGAGATGCCTAGTGAGGGTTCACAGAGGAGAAGGATTGTGAGCTTTGTAGGTGGTATTGATCTCTGTGATGGGAGATATGACACTCCATTCCACTCTCTGTTCAGGACGTTGGACACGGCTCATCATGATGACTTCCACCAACCAAACTTTGCGGGTGCTTCGATCACCAAGGGTGGTCCTCGGGAACCTTGGCATGATATTCACTCGCGGCTTGAAGGACCCATTGCTTGGGATGTGTTATATAATTTCGAGCAGCGATGGAGAAAGCAGGGCGGTAAGGACCTGCTTCTTCCGCTAAGGGAGCTTGATGATTTGATCCCCCCTTCTCCTGTTATGTTCCCCGATGACCCTGAAAGATGGCACGTTCAATTATTCAGATCGATAGATGGTGGAGCTGCTTTTGGCTTCCCCGAGACTCCTGAAGATGCTGCTAGGGCTGGGCTTATCAGTGGGAAGGATAATATCATCGATCGAAGCATTCAGGATGCTTATATTCATGCAATCCGACGTGCCAAAAATTTCATTTATATCGAGAATCAGTATTTCCTTGGAAGCTCTTTTGATTGGTCTGCTGATGGTATAAAGCCTGAGGAAATTAATGCCTTGCATCTCATTCCTAAGGAACTTTCACTTAAAATTGTTACTAAGATTGAAGCTGGGGAGAGGTTTAGTGTCTATGTTGTAGTCCCAATGTGGCCTGAGGGCTTTCCAGAGAGTGGATCGGTGCAGGCAATATTAGATTGGCAGAAGAGGACAATGGAGATGATGTACAAGGATATTATCCAAGCTCTGCAAGCGAAGGGCATTGAGGAGGACCCTCGGAATTATTTGACATTTTTCTGTCTTGGAAATCGGGAGGTCAAGAGGAGTGGAGAATACGAACCTTCGGAGAAGCCTGAACCTGATTCAGATTATTTGAGAGCCCAGGAAGCCAGGAGATTCATGATCTATGTTCACGCAAAGATGATGATTGGTGAGTGTTTTGCATCTTTCTTCTTGTTTGTCATATAATTTATCTCCCTTTTAGATTCAAGTATATTCAACATTAGAAGAGAAATCTTCTGTGTTGTAGCAATTTGGGGTATGGTCTTACAGTTGAAATCCTCCTAAAAGGTACAAGATTGTGTGTCCATCCAATTAACATGCCCCATGTGTGCACGGTATTTTATTCTACTTTGGTTGATGTCCTAAAATTCTTCTTTTGCATTAAGTTCTTATTTGGGAAATGATTGTATTGAGATGTTTCTTGTGCAGTTGATGATGAGTACATCATAATTGGATCTGCCAACATCAACCAGAGATCGATGGATGGTGCCAGAGACTCAGAGATTGCAATGGGAGCCTACCAAGCACATCATTTGGCCACAAGGGAGCCGGCACGTGGACAGATCCATGGCTTCCGTATGGCTTTGTGGTATGAGCACCTGGGAATGCTTGATGACTCATTCCTCCAGCCTGAAGGCGAGGAATGTATCAGAACGGTGAATCAGATCGCTGAAAAGTATTGGGATCTTTACTCGAGCGAGACACTCGAGCGCGACTTGCCTGGTCACCTGCTTCGCTATCCTGTCGGGGTCGCCAGTGATGGACTCATCACTGAACTGCCAGGATTCGAGCACTTCCCTGATACAAAGGCTCCGATTCTTGGCACCAAATCTGACTACATGCCTCCCATCCTCACTACATAGTTCAAACGTTTTACCTCCTTTCCCTAAAACTTTGATCATCTGCTTGGTTGTGTGATTACCAAGAGTAGTTTGCCTGCTTGTCCCTTTTGGTATCGCTGGTTGATGTAGCAGTATAATAAAGTGTTTCACTATCCTATCTCGTGAAGATGATATATGTTTTCAGCTTGTTCATGTTGAGACTTGCAGGGATTTTATGAAAATAGGATGTTGACTGGTAAAAGTATATGCCTTTTGTAGTACATTGTATCTTTCTTACTGCCGTAGATGACTCTCGTATTGTACACCGTTTAGTTTGAGTCCACCTAGGTTTTCTCTGAAGCTAGTGAAATGCAAGCTAAAAAATTTATGCTAACGCAAGGTTTGTCCGAAAGTCAAAGTGAATCTATTCATCGATTGGTTCCTTTGGAAATCAGCCTATAATTTTGTCCTATCTGGGAAGTGAAGAGGCTTGGACGTGGCTTAAACGGAAAAGAAACTCGAGCCTTCTTCACAAGCCAAGCTAATAGCAATGCCCGTGCCCTTCTCTGTTTGTCTCTGAATGATGACCCTAGCATCAATTTTGATTCTTTCCATCTTCCCTACCTTGAAGATCTGCTGTATTGCCCCGACTTTGTATGTTAGAACGTCCGCCCATTTCTACATGTAGCATTTCAGGGTAGAGCAGCGGATGAAGTATCTTAAACACTTAGATGTTGATGTGGAGGGAGCTTGTACCTATGAGATTCATCGTAGTTCCATGTTAAGATGACGTAGCGCCAGTTTATACCTCTCTCACTCACAAGTTGAATGGGCGATGGCTGACAACATTGTAAAGACTAGTGAGATTTAACAATCGAAGCCATTTTTGTGAAATCAATGGAATTTTGAAGGTGATCTAATGGCGAAGCATGGAAGGAACTAATTGGAAAATTTTCTACTGGATCACCTCCCATTTTTGGTGTTGATCAAATTTGAAAAGACACCATTACTGTGCGTACTGTTAATATCTCCTCTCGTAAGCAACAACAATGTCGCCAATGCTGCCGTTGTTTATTTTGGCCGTCTATCTGGAGATGAGCATATGCCGATCACCCTTATTTAATGTTATTTCCGTCGATTTATTGAGCAAAAAAAAAATGGAAGGTCGAGGTTATCAGGTTCAATTGTTCAGAACTCCCAAAACTAAATGAATCCGTGGCTTTCTCAAAAAAAAAAAGAAAAGAAAAAATCTGCACCTTTCGTTTCATATGAGAATTGGCGTGTTTGAGTCTACAACTCATGTTTATGGGGTAGCTGTCCTTGAAAGTGGAAATTGCCTTTGTTTTTCTTTACTAGAGGATCCTACTTTTGACACTTCTGGGATTAAGTTTGCTCACTGGGATGATAGAAAGGGAAAGTTTAGAGAGAGAAGTTATGGGAGATAATGCTTTGTATTGCTGACATGTTTGAATGCACACAAATGAGAGGGAGAGCTCCCTTATATATATATATATATATAATAAATCTTACATTATAACAGTTGATTAACTTTAGATTTAATGGATAAGGTCGCATCTCTCATCTATTTACTGACTACTTATATTTATATTGAGAATACTTTAGAACTTAGGACAATTATCGTATTGTCTGTCTTTGAGAATCTTTAAGATTTCGCCCTTTCTGGCCACCACGAACCTTGAGATCATGACAAATTCATAAGCAGATTAATCCATTGAATGTGATCATCTTATCGATTGGATTGCCAATTCTTGCTTCATTTGTCGAAAGCATATACTTCATATCTCAGGACAAAGATCAAGGAGGACAACAAGATTCCATATAAACTACACACGATCAAATCTCCAATCCGGCCAAACTCTATGCAACTAAAATAGGCGGCGGGTTTTCACCGTTGACCCCAAAATTCCATTCCCTCATGCCGTGCGTGCGGTGCACCACCAAACAAGACCCCAAGCCACGCCAACCGAAAGAACAAAACAAACGACCCGCCGAGGGGACTGCTTCGAGGTCTCTGAACTTTTCCACGAAAGAAACAAAGACTGGGCAAGAAGACTGCTCCCTGCAGTCTTCTTCAGTCTGACAAAGCCTAAACCAGGAGGGAAAAGCCAAGATGGAAGAGTCCAGAGCCTCGCACACTTTTCTTCCAGCATCCCCTCGCGCACTCCATCCAAATTCTTCATCGCCCATGTCGTCATCACAAGCTCTCGAACTTCCCCACACACAAAAGCATTTGGATTTCCATCAGTGCCCTTTAAAATCCAGCACCAGCAAAATTAGTTGCTCATGAGTTCCTCGTCTCTGACTGATATTCTGCAGTGCCCTGCTGAGTTCTGAGCACGAGCCCACACCCACTTCGAAGTACAAAAAAACATCCTCGGTCCTAATCCATTACCAACTCTCACGATGAATTATGCAGGTAATCTGGTTTTGGGCACTGCCATGCTGGTTTCGAGCGTTGTCCTCCTGCTCTCTTTGTCTAGAAAGAGAGTGCCTCCTCCTGCGCACGACATTTTGCAGCGTCATCAAATGGAAGCACCTCGCTCTTGCTTGCTATCTTCAGGTTCTTGTTCTCGATTCGCCTCTCTCTCTCTCTCTCTCTCTCTCTCTCTCTCGGGAAATAGTAAATTTATTGTGTGGACTCTTTCTATGATGTCAAACAGTGCATGACTGAAAAAGTTTCGTTGGAGCGAACCTGGCGGGGATTCCTTTCGTATCTTGACAGGGGCAAGACCCCTTTTTTCAAGCGGCGTTTGTGTTTTGTGTGTGCAGACGGGAGGAAAGGGGAGAGAAAGAAGAAGAGGGTGAAATTCGCCGACGATGTGAAGGAAGATTGCTCGGTCATACGAAGCACGGAGGAGTCAAAGAAGCTTGAGAGGAGCTGCAAAACTGAAGAGCTAGAGATGGTGGGGATGCAGAGTAATGGAGTTGCTTCAAGGATTGAGTGCTCGTGTTGATCCATCCCATGTCAATCTTTATGTACATAAGGAAGAATAAGAATCCTTTCCATGGTTGTCAAGAAGGATTTTGTAAGTGGAAAAATCAAAATCTCTTAGCGACCTTGAGAAATTCTGCAGATATCAGATTTAACATTTACCTGCTTGGCAACATTGAGAAACTTATTTTACCATAAAAAAAAAAGAACATTGAGAAACCTTTCAGAATCCTCCTAATCAATCCTCTCATGTTGCATAGCGAGAAATGTGTCCAAAAAGTCCTAAATCTTGCATCTTTGTCAATTTAGTCTGAAGTCTTTTTTATTTTGTTGATTGAAATTTTAATCTTTTTCATATTTTACAAATTAAGTCAATTTAATTAATTTTAATCTGAAATTACTAACGTAAATGTCAACTGTAATATATAGGACGGTCGATGCCGACATTAATAATTTTTAATAATATTTTAATAAATAAATTATTTTTTCCTTCACTTCTTCTTCCTATAGTAGTTGGCAAGGTTGAATTCACGAGCCTCGGGTGAGGTGAGACATCGTTGTTGGGTGACGTCAACCTTATGATGGTTGGATGTAGTTGGCAAGGTTGAATTCATGAGCCTCGGGTGAGGTCGACCTTATGATGGTTGGATGAGGCTCGGACTGACTATATTTTGTTGATAACTTAATCGATAAAAATTAGTAGGCACTAATTTCTAAAAGAAAAGTCAGCAAATTTAATATAATGTTTAATAAGTGATGCGATAAAAATTGGTAACTCAATACAAAAATTAGTCAATATAAAAAAATAATAAGTATTGATATGCATCTATAATGCGAGAAAATCAGTAGGTCATAATTGAGAAAATTAAGACGTTTACACGAGAGATGAATAAAAATTGGTAATAACAACAAAAACTAATAAATAAACAATAAATAAACATCGGTGAGTTATTCAAACGAGAGTTGATAATTCAACTGTAAAGTTGACACCTCACTAAATTAAAGATTGATAACTTCTTATAGAAGATAATTTATCGCTAAGAAAGATTAAAGTCGATATATAAGAAACGTTAGGGGTGAGCATGGTCCGGGTTGAGCCGGTCCACCCCCTAACCCTAGGAACAACCTACACAGTGTTGGTCCTCAATTTTAGGACCGATGACCGACCCTATTGAGCTTGGGACTGAGAACCGGACCGATCTAATGGGTTCGGTCCAGTTCTAAGGTCAATCCGGGACCAACTGATAATTTTTTATTTCATTTTTTGTATTCTTTAAAAAAAAAATTGAGGATCGGACTAACCCAATATGCTCGGTTCGGTTTCAAGATCAACTTAGGAATAAACAATAATTTTTTATTTCATTTTTTGTACTCCTTGAAAGGGTAACTGAGGACCATACCGATCCAATGGGTTCGATGATGAGCAAGGTCAGCTAAGAAAGGCAAGCAGTGAGGGTCAAGTGGGGTGAGCGTCGAACAGAATGAGCATTGAATGTCGAGCAGGGAGCAACAAGCCAAGCGATCATTGAGTGGCGAGTGGCACGAGTGACCAAAGTGAGTGAGGCGAGTGTCAAGTAGCGAGCGGAGAAGTTATTTTTTTCAATTTTAGCAAATTAAAGATTAAGAGGACAAATAAGACATAAGAAAAAGAATACTAGAGGAGGATGCCATAAGGTGCTTTTTTGGATGCTAAAAGGACTAATCATAATTTTTTTTTTCTCTTTCGTAAATTATGATTATTGACGCTGTAAAATACATTAAGAACCTAAGTTATTAAAGAACAATGTAAAATTACTTGAACTCCTTACTAAATAACTATTTAATGTTGTTGACGTCATTTATTTTAAGAAATCATAAATAATATATATATATATATATATATATATATATATAAAGTTAGGGTTGGTTCGGGTTGAACCAACCCTAACTCTGTGATCACCACCGACTCCGCACAAATTAGTCCCAAGCACTTAGGGCCAAGGACCGACCCAGGATTGACAGGGTTAGGCCTACTCTAGACCGATGCTCACCCTAAGTATTTTCATATAAATACTAGTAAGTTGTCGATATATTATTGGGAAATCAAGGGACAGCCACCTTTTTCTGAGCCAATGATCTTCCGCTGCCTATCAATTCCTTTTCTATCTCAAATCTATCGGTACGGGAAAAGAAAAATCCACAAGGACGGTGGATACATCCTCTCCTGTTAGTTTCACGGCGGCGGGAAGGAGGAGGAGGAGAAGAAGAAGAAGAAGTATTGGGAGGGGAAGAAGCAAAATTCCAGACGCAAAAGAGGATGGCGTGCTCCACCCAATTTCGTCTGAATCCATTATGGGATCTCAATCTGGTCCCCAGGAAAAGGAATATCACGTGAATAGGAGAGATGCAAAGATGTTCTAGCATAGAGATTTACATGTCTAGCTTAGCTTTTGATCTCCCCATCATCATTCCTCAAACCCTTAATTGGCAGACAAAAACGGATGGTTGAAAATTCCAACGTCTCCACACTACAAAATGAGGGCATCATAAGAACGTCAATTTATCATCATTATATAGCGCGCCCATCGTATGTAATTGTTGTAAAACGACGCGTCTTTCGGCTTAAATCGACCCTTTTAATTGGACCACAAATTGAGAAACTCATGTCCTTTTTTTAAATAACTGAACCGACTTCCGACCTAATCACGGACGGTCTCGTTCCATCTCTGCGGCCGAATTTGACTAAAGATTCCCGATTTCCATTGCCTGCTGCCCCCTATTAATATATCCGGAAAAAAGGATTTGTAATGTGCAATTATTACGCGTGGGCCAGCCCCGGGAAAAAAAAACCAAAAATAGAGAAAGAAAAGGAGAGAAGGTCCAATAATTATCCACAGCTCGGACCCTACTTTTAAAATAAATAACATAAAATAGAAAAAAAAATAAAAAAAATATAAGCCGGGTGCTCATTTTCCAGTCTATATAATCCCAATCGAAGCAGTCTGGGTCTTTTTTTCTCGTCTTCTTCAATTGTAGCACCAGAGAAGACGACGAGAACGCCGGGGAGGCTCGAGCGAGGGCGGCCCACCTCCATAGCCAGGCTGCTGCTGCTGCTGCTGCTGCTGCTGCTGCTGCGGCGGCGGCTTCAGGGGAAGAGACAGATAGAGAGGGATATAATTGAACCCATGATTCTTTTACGCAGGTCAGAAATGTCGGTTCTTTATTCCCCGGCGGCAGATTCCTGCGCCTGGCGTTTTTTTTTTTTTTTTTTTTTTTGGTCCTTTTTTCTGGTTTTTGGGTAATTTTGACCGGCGAGTTTATGAAATCTGTTCTTCAGGGTCCTTCGGTTTTGATCTCCCCTTCCCCCGAATCGGGTCCTCGTTGGATTTGGTTCTTCTTCTTCTTCGAGGAATCTCTCTTCCCCGGTTGGATTGCTCGTAGCTTACCGGCGTTTCTTCCTGCATTGTATTTGCACATGGGGTAAGTTGTCCGATTCCCATCTTTTCAAGTTCGTTTTTTGGGACGATCTTTGGTCTGTTCGGGAGCTGGGGTGGAACTGTTGATTGGGTTCCCGAATTTCTAATGAATTCGGAAGTCGACGGCACTTGGAATGATTCAGCTGTGGGGGGGAAAAGATTCGAGATTCTGTTCATCTGGGTCGGGGTTAATGGGGGGGCTTGTCCTTAGATTGCATTTGCTCAATTAAACGGAAGTCGAACCGACCTGTGCTTTTTTGGGTTTAAAACGAAGGGACGTTGTACCTGGTTAATGCTAAATCTTGAGCCCCCCTGGTCTCAAAATCCAGATTGCTCATTTTTGCCGATTTTGGATAGCATGGAATTATTGTTACCTAAATGAGGAGCTGTGATTATTAGTTCCAGCTTTTGGTCGAAATCTGGTATAGAAGATCTAGTGCCCCTTCTTCTCGTGAACCAAAGATCTATATGGGTCAACTAGACCGGATTCAATGAGAAATTGTAAGGGTGACTTGACGTGGCAGCCTGACATAAAATGGCCAGGCCAATCTAAATATTCTCGTTTTCATGACGTGATTTAATTAATTTACATTTTTGCTCGAAAAGTGCGAAAGATTAGGACGATGCATTGGTTGGTGTATGTTATGTCAGCTTCTTGTTGTTAATATAACCTATGTTTTCTGTTTGATGGCTTAAATGGACATGTTACTAACTTACTAGCACTCTTAAACCTTTGGGCTGCAGGCCTGCAACTGGCACACAAGTGACTTCGATTTTCCTTATCTTTTGTTTGATGTTTCTTGTGTCTTCTCTTGTCTATTAGTCCTGCATATTACATAAGAAGCAGTGTTGGTGAAGCTTCTTTTTGGATAGCAACTTTTTCCCCCATTCCACGGACTTGTCCTGTGGAGCAATAGGCTCATGGTCTAACCTCTGTCAATTTGAGTGATCTGATGATTCTGCTTTCACTTTTGGATGAGTGTATTTGTTAAGGTCTATTCAGTCTACCAATTCGGAGGTGGGCTCCGGCAATGCAATGCTGAAGTTTCTAAATTATCATTAGCAGTCTAACCTGGCTGCCTTAAATAACAATGTTTATAGAATGAATTGTCAAAAAGTAGAGGTTTCCCGGCTAGGTACTGAGCAGAGGGATTGGTAAGTGGGGATGCAATGCTCAAACGCAGGCAAAGAGCTTGGCTAGGAGCTGTTTAAACTGGGCCCGTCCTTTGCTGTATTTCCATTTTGGTGCTAGGGCAAAGTAATGGATCAGACATAACTTTTTACTCTACGAATCGAAACTGATGGTTTCTTTAGCACACTTAGTGATGCTATCAACTTTGTGAGGTTTAGTGAAGTTTCATGCATGCATATCTAATGTGGAGCAGTCATAGGCTTATGCGCAATGGGCTGTAGCACCTCAATCTACTGTCTTGCTTGATGGTTTGTCATTTTATGCTTTTGAATGTGTTCTTTGACTGAACGATATAACATTCGGAACAGAGCAGAGGTTGGCTTGCATGCTTTTTGAAGCCCAAAGTAATTCAGTCAAGGGATGTTCCGCCGAAACAAGTAGAGACTCGGGTTCAAAGGGTGAAAAGACCAAGCAAATCAGAAGATTTTTGGACTTCAAGCACCTTTGATATGGACCACAGCGCAGTCCACTCACAAGGAAGCATGTCGTCAATCAGTACATCACAGACCCTCAATGCACATGTGGGTACCAGTTCTGGTGGAACTCCCGAATTTGTCAATCATGGTAAGTTTATGACCACTTCTTGAATCTGTCTTCCTAGCTTGGGTTTGCACATTTCAGGATGTATCAGATGCTATCACGCAACATTGAGGGAGAGAGTTTTTAATGATTGGTGCTTGTGTCTACACTTGAGTTGGCATGCTTCACTGCCATTTATAAGAATTTCCTTTACCATATCTCGTATCATATTCATCACATCCGACTCTCAAGATGTTTTCTGTTTATTAGGTCTTCTTCTCTGGAATCAAACTCGGCAGCAGTGGATAGGTAATAAAAAGGATGAGAACCGACCAAAACAGGTCTTGGAACCTAGACTGAGGTTAGTCCTTCATGGCTTTCGCTGTGTCTTGTTGCCTGAAAAAGGATTGCCCTGTTAATCTGGATAAATGCAAGTGCAACTGAGTCTGACCTGGTTGGGGTAAAAGGCAAGAAAAGTGTAACTTAGGGCTCCTTCAGTAGTTTTCTAGCTGTGATGTAGGTCCAGAAACAATAAAGAGCACAGAGTTTGTGCATGTTGATGACAAAAGGAAATTGTTCTGGCTAGAACTCGGATGCTATCACTAATGGTGCTTCGGGATTGGTTGTAACTTCAAAGACTCTCGTCGGAAAGACTGGACATCTTGAGTTTACTACATGGCCCAATTCCTTTCTCTATTAATGTAGTGATCAGACAGCAGTGCAAATTCATGTGGGACTGTCTGTTCATCCAAGAGCTAGAGCACTGATGCCTGTCTTTGGGCTGAAAGGAAGATATGAAAAATACGAAAACAGCTCATATTGCGTTTATTCACGGGCCTTCTATGACCTAGACGAATCATTTAGCTTTGCATGTCTTTCTAGCATTACCTTAGCATAGCCAGCTTTGAGATCTTTCTTGACAACTGTATCAATGAATGATGATTTACTCCTGGCCTTGCAGTTGGAATGCAACGTACGAAAGTTTACTCGGAAGCAATAAGCGGTTTGCTCAACGTGTCCCTCTCGCAGTAAGCCACCGTCCTCGAAAGTTTTTGAGTTCCTCTGTGATTTATTTATTTGTTTTTGGCCATTTCGTCTTACTGTCCATGTGCGCTTCACTCCAGGAAATGGTTGATTTTCTTGTGGACATCTGGGAACAGGAAGGGATGTATGACTGACCGAGTCTTCCTTTTTTGTTGGGATCATTGGGCGCATTGTTTAATCTTCCTTATGTATGTTGCACCAAGTCAACTCTGGTTCATTGAATTGAATTGCTTTTGAATCAAAAGGCGATTATTTTAGGGTAAAGTTGTCGTTGCCAAATTGTCAATTTTCGCAAAGTAAACCTCTCAAGATGGCGGGTGAATCAAAGCCTTCAATGTTGGATAAAAAATCAATTCATAAGATTTAGCTGCCTGTGCTGCTTGCTATGACGAGTTAATGCAGAATGCTTCCTTTCTCGCCGTACTGCGGTTTTTCCGCTTCCATTGCAACCTCTTGGGTACCTCTAATGTAGCCAGCACAACAAACAAAAAAAGAAGAGACCTAGAATGATGACACGTGTCCGAAGTGGGCCCATACGTCAGACTTCTTGCATGCTCTCTCCTCTCTCCTCTCTCCTCTCTCTCGCCCAAATGCCGAGACTCCCCTCTCTCTCTCTCTCTCTCTCCTTTCTCTCCCAAATGCCGACTCCCCTGCACTCTCTCTCTCTCTCTCTCCTCTCTCTCCCAAATGCCGAGACTGACTCCCTTGCACTCTCTCTCTCTCTCTCTAAGCCGTGCGGTGGCTCGTCTGACGAGTCGCCATGCCCGATCGACGAACTTCGCGACGGCGGAGGCAACCTCGAGACGAGGCCGCACGGTGGTTCGCCGAACAAACCACCGCGCCCTTGTCCGACCAACAAGGCACTATGCCGATTCGGTGATGGCTCGCTGCCCCCTATCGGATGTGCTGTCTCTCTCTTCCTCCAAGTCACAACCAAACCCTCGTCCGACAAACCACCTCCTCGAAAGGTTGTCTCCACCGGCGCGAAGTTCGTTGGTTGGACGAGGTCATTGATCGGTGGGATAGAGAGGGGGCAGTGAGGAGAGAGAGAGAGAGAGAAAGAGAGAGAGACAGACAGACAGACAGAGAGAGCATGTCGTCGTCATTTCTGGTCGAGTCAGGTCCTCGCCTCTTCCCTTTCTCGATCTGCTTTTGCGGGATTTCGCCTCGACGGAGGCGTTGGATCCACTCTCACTTCGTCCCGATTGAGGCGCGGAATCGAAGGGATTCCTGGTGCCTCCCCAATTCGGGCCGCTCCGGTGTCACGATCTTAGATCTCCCGGCCCCCGTGCCCTTCCCCCCTCCTTCCGGTTTGCGCTTGCGAGGGTCGCTGGGGAAGCCACACGGTCTTAGATCTCCCAGCCCCCGCGCCCCTTCCCCCTCCTTCTGGTTCGCGCTCGCAAGGGTCGCTAGGGAAGCAACACTACGGAAGAGATAGCGTGCGAGAGAGAGAGTGGAGAGACTGCAGGGGAGTTGGCATTTGGGAGAGAGAGAGAGTGTGTGCAGGGGAGTCTCGGCATTTGGGAGAGAGAGGAGAGAGAGAGAGAGAGAGTGCAGGGGAGTCGGCATTTGGGAGAGAGAGGAGAGAGAGAGAGAGGGGAGTCGGCATTTGGGAGAGAAAGGAGAGAGAGAGAGAGAGGGGAGTCTCGGCATTTGGGCGAGAGAGAGGAGAGAGGAGAGAGCATGCAAGAAGTCTGACGTATGGGCCCACTTCGGACACGTGTCATCATTTTAGGTCTCTTCTTTTTTTGTTTGTTCTGCTGGCTACGAGAAAATATTCAGTGGTTGCTAACCACCAGGTCACCATCCTACGTGGCGCGCGTGAGCTGAAGTGGCTCCGTTGAAAGATCGACGCGTGACCTCTGATCTGGATCGGCCACAAAATGAAAAAGTCTAAAAGTTGAGTTTTCTTTTTCTCGTTCCGCAGGCTGGCTGTCAGAAAAGGACGAGATAATAAATGCTCGGACTCCCGCTTAAAAAATTCTCTCTCTTCTCATTTCAATTTTCAGAGCTCTTTACGTTCTTTCTTGAAGAAGAACAGACACTTCTCCTCTTTCTTTCTCCAGCGAGTCCACTGCCTCCGCCTCTCCAGAAAGCCTCACCAGTCGTCGCTTCCCCCAAGAGCTCCGTCGGTCGCAACAGGTTCTCGCCTTCGCCTCCGCCGTTGCCTCTCGGAGCGCCATCGGCGGTTCCAGCGAGCTCTCGAGTAAACCTTGCACGCGCTTCGCTCCTCTCTCTCGCCTGGGTTTTGGGAAATCAAGCGACGAAGAAGAAGCTTCCCCATTTTTTTCTGCTTTTTCTTGGAGACATTTATTGTTTTCGCCCAACCTGTATCCTTGTTTCGACACCGCCATTTGAAAAGCTCCTTTGTCATTGTTAAGCTCAAAATCCTCTTGGTGTTTTATTCTCTGTTGAAGTTCATTTCTCTGTACAAATACTCTGTTTTCTTTCCCTTTTCTTCGCCCGGTTTTGATTTCGAGCTCAAAAACACTTTATTTGCAAACATTTTTTCCCTTCATTCAAACACCCACAATGTGCACGCATTTTTTTTGATGGGTGTGTTTTACTTGTGCAGGATCCTAACACGTATGGGAAGATGCGAGTGTGCATGACAGTGTTGATATTGATCAAGGCTTTGGAGAGTGAAGCTTGCATCTTCATCATGACATTCAGAGAAAGCTCTTTCCTTGAAATATCTAAAGAAGCGAGGGCTTCGAGATGGCAAGCCTGGAGAGGTCACGGAGGAAAGTGTGGAGGAGGGTTTTCATCTTCATGGAGCTGGGAAGAGAAGGTGGAAGCTTTATGGAGAAACTACGAAGACGAAGAGGATGGAAAGTTTTGCATCTCGATGAAGCAGATATCTTTAGCCTAGTAATCATGGGCTTCTTTAGGTTCTTAATGTGCATTTGTGAGGCAAAAGCTGGTGTCTTTTTGATCGTGTAGAGCGATGGATATATAGAGAGAGAATTCTGCTTGTTTATATTGGTGAATATATTGATTCAATTATTTAATACAGTAGCGTCATGTTGAGCCCCTAAACGCTGAATCGTTGAGTTGATACGTGGTCTTTTTTGTAAACGGAGAAGAAAGACACGGGAAGCGGTTAAGAGATTAGCAAGCAATTGTGGCCAAACTGGAGAATCTGTATCTCATGCTCGCAAGTACCCAAGCTTTCTCTGCAGTTGCAGAGGCAAAGAAACGTCTCACCTTCTTGACTATTGACGACTGATTATTGGAAGCCAACGATGCATCATTAGATAATCAATCTCCAACTTTTGCTGCGAAAATGTAGTTTGTGTCTCATGTTTCTATTTTATGGGTGTTTTTGGCTTCAAATTTTTGAGCAGGTTGAACGTACCTTTCAGGTGAAGGTTAGAATGTACAAATTAAATGACAAGAGTGGGAATGGCAGGCTTAAAGAAACAAGCCATTTTCTTTCATGTAAAGTTAGTTAATAACAAGAGATCTTTTTACATGCTTCAATTTTTTCCTTCAGTTTTTCCTCAAGTTCCCTTCTACTTATACTCATGCTTCTGCTAATATCTACTCCATTCAAGCGTTCCTCACCTATCTTTCATCCTTAATCCTCAATCCTTTACTGGAAAAGCCCTGAGTAAGTCAAAATCTGGCGTTCAACATTTTAGGCAAAAAAATCATCAGCTCCTTATTTGATGCCTTACATCCCACAATTGCAACCATTCACCAAGAATTAAAACTATTCAGTATGCCATCTACGTCCATCTCCCCGGCGGTAAGCTAATGTTGCATAAGGTCAGAAAATGAAAATCAAAATGCAGGTTCAACATTTTAGGCAAAAAATCATCGTCTTCGTAGTTTCTTCATGAAGCTTCCACCTTCTCTTTCCAGTTTCCAGCTCCATGAAGATGAAAACCCTCCTCCACACTTTCCTCCGTGACCTCTCCAGGCTTGCCATCTCGAAGCCCTCGCTTCTTTAGATATTTCCAAGGAAAGGGGTTTATCTGAATGTCATGATGAAGATGCAAGCTTCACCCTCCAAAGCCTTGATCAATGTCAACACCGTCATGCACACTCGCATCTTCCCATACGTGTTAGGATCCTGCACAAGTAAAACACACCCATTAAAAAAAATGCGTGCACATTGTGGGTGTTTGAATGAAGGGAAATACTGTTTGCAAATAAAGTGTTTTTGAGCTCGAAATCAAAACCGGGCGAAGAAAAGGGGAAAGAAAACAGAGTATTTGTACAGAGAAATGAACTTCAACAGAGAATAAAACACCAAGAGGATTTTGAGCTTAACAACGACAAAGGAGCTTTTCAAATGGCGGTGTCGAAACAAGGATATAGGTTGGGCGAAAACAAAAATGTCTCCAAGAAAAAGCAGAAAAAAATGGGGAAGCTTCTTCTTCGTCGCTTGATTTCCCAAAACCCAGGCGAGAGAGAGGAGCGAAGCGTGTGCAAGGTTTACTCGAGCTCGTTGGAACCACCGATGGCGCTCCGAGAGGCAACAGCGGAGGCGAAGGCGAGAACCTGTTGCGACCGACGGAGCTCTTGGGGGAAGCGACGACCGGCGAGGCTTTCTGGAGAGGCGGAGGCAGTGGACTCGCTGGAGAAAGAAAGAGGAGAAGTGTCTAGGCTGTTCTTCTTCAAGAAAGAACGTAAAGAGCTCTGAAAATTGAAATTAAGAGAGAGAATTTTTTAAGCGGGAGTCCGAGCATTAATTGTCTCGTCCTTTTCTGACAGCCAGCCTGCGGAACGAGAAAAAGAAAACTCAATTTTTAGACTTTTCCATTTCGTAGCCGGTCCAGATCAAAGGCCACGTGTCGATATTTCAATGGAGCCACTTCTGCTCACGCGCGCCACGTAGGACGGTGACCTGGTGGTTAGCAACCACTGAATATTTTCTCGCTGGCTACATTAGAGGTACCCAATATTTTCTCCCTCTTCAGGGTCTACCACCTGGGCTGCGGGCTGTGACGGCCCGCCTGGACCCCTGCCCAGCCACGGCCCATTCAGGGGCGGGCTGTGGCCCTTCTGGGTGGCCCACCGGAGCAAAAGAAAATTGACCTTTATATATTTGGAACGGTCACATGATTTTTCACTATTAAATCTTCACTCACACATCACTTCCAAATGCTCGTGCTTCCCTAAAATTTTCTGTTGATTTTATTTATTTTCTCTCTCTTCAATGATTTAATCGAGTTGCAAATGTGGCAAGGAAAGACAAATAATAATCATGTCCGATCATCACGATTTAATCTGGAGATCACCATGCAATTGACGAGGGACTTGCCCGGTTGCTTCGTCAACGATAATGAATACCAGCCCCATCTTTTCAATACACCGAACTTGACGACAACGAGGCAAATATGGCCCAACCACTGGAAGGAATTGTGGGACTGTCTTGGATCCAAATTCGAGGTTCTCGAAAACTCTTAGGTAAATTTGGGAATGGATGAGGAGGTCCAAGTGTAATAGAAATGTACAATGATGATGAATTGATTCCGGAATGTATATACTGCATGCACTTTTAATTCGATACGACGAGTTTTGCTTCATGAACAAAGATGGCACCTTCATCGGATATGAGTCATGATTTGCTGACATCATGGAAAACGGTAGGCGCAACTTGTTTGCAAAGAACTTAAAAAGACTATGGCAAAGTATGATTGTGTTTGCAACAATTGACTTCATAAGAAGGTGGCTAATGTGAACGAGATAACAACGATGGCACTATATCATTCCAATTAAAGTGAGGGATATCACTAGATATTATGTTTGGTGTAATATGTACGATAATTGGTATTAGGAACCGCTGCACCTAATTTCTTTTTCTTTCTTTCAAATTATTTGAAGATGTGCCAGTATTTCAATTTAGATTAATTGAATGGGTGTTTTCATTAATTTTTCATAATTACTTTTTAAAATTAACATTTGGAAAAAAAAAACAGTTTAATTTTTTTAAATTAATTTTTTTTCTTCACTAAAAAATTTAACCTACTGTTCTCTGGAAAATTTAGATTAATTTTAATACACTAATTCTTTAAAATTTCTTAATTAAAAAATATAAATAACTTAAGACAGTCTAATAAAGTAATTATAAATAAGCACAGAACTACAAAATGGAAAAATTCAAATAGATAAAAAGAAAAGAAAAAAGAGAGCATGTTTGAGAAGCTCCAAGAACAATCTTCGAAACTCCGTCACAAGGAAGAACCCACCTTTTCTTGATGCGTCAAGAAGCTGATCGAGACTTCCTCAACAGTCTCGAATCCCACTCGCTGTCAAGTTCTGCTCCTCTCTATAACTCTCGACCCTTTCCAGCTCCTCCGCATCAAACACCCGAGCAGCTCACTCTTTGCCCGAAACAAACATACCAGGACGATCGAAAGCCATGGCGCTGGCTCGTCTGGCCCTCAAGAACGTGCAGCAGAGGTTGGGGTCGGCTTCCTCCGCTTCTTCTTTATGCAGGGCAGGCCAGATCAGACAGGGGTGGAACGGCAGTGAGGAGACGATGGCGATGAGTAGGAGGTTCCTGGCGACGGCGACCGAGAAGGCTTCCGATGACAAGGAGGTCGCGGTGAGCGAGAAAGGTGACGGCAGGAAGTTCAGGCTCTTCCCCAGGAGGAACCGCAGGAGGAGCCTCTGGAGGAGGAACGAGGATGCTGACTTTGTCCCTGCTCTTTATGGTAAAATGTTTTTATGTCCGTTATAGATTCTCGGTTTCCTGTATTTGTTTCGAAGCAGCTCCCGTTGTTTTTAATGTGGAAAGATGTTAATAAGGGCAAGAATCTCTTGTTTGGTCTGAGATTAGTGGGATATTTCACGGGAGGAGAAATTTCACTTCCCTGATCAGAGTAGAGGCCTACACAGAGCAAGTCAGGATCAAACTTTTAAATTGAACTCATTAAGATTAAGAATGTTTCTGGTGCTAATTTGAACACCTTGGTTTGTAACCCTTTCGTTGGCATTTTTCAGAGTTCTTTCCTTCGGGGCTCGGCAACGCACTGATGCAAGCGACGGAGAACATTAACAGGCTGTTCGACAACATGAATATATCGCCATGGCAACTCATGGGCAGAGTCAAAGAGAAGGACGACCACTACAAGCTGCGGTACGAGGTCCCTGGGCTGACCAAGGACGACGTGAAGATCACGGTTCACGACGGGATCCTGACGATCAAGGGCGAGCACAAGAGAGAGGAGGAGGAAGGTTCGGATGACGAGTACTGGTCTGCCGCCACGTATGGGTACTACAACACGAGCCTAGTCCTGCCTGAGGATGCTAAAGCGGATGAGATCAAGGCCGAGCTGAAGGATGGTGTGCTCAACATCATCATTCCCAGAACAGAGAAGCCGAAGAAGGATGTCAAGGAAGTGAATGTCCAGTGAGCGTGCTTTGTTTCTATGAAGTGGGAAGTAGGTTCTTGTGACCTTGTCTGGTTTGGCTGACTGAGAGATCGCTCGCTCTTAGGTCTGGCTTCAGCCTTGTAGTTTCGGCTCTCCACTCGTTGGTGAGTGGCTTGTTAATAAAGTTTGTCAGGGTGGCGTTTGACAGGTATTCATGTACCAGGATGAATCTTTTGGATTAAAGGAATTTATACATATAAATGGTATCGATGATAATGCGAGCCGATCCATTACGGCATAAGAAATGCATTTGTGGGACGACAGAATGTAAATGAACATCCTTAGGAGGCCAAATCCCGCATTCGATTGTTGTTATCTGACCGTATTCCTCGTGGTTTTCCAAGTACTATGAATGACCAGAACAGAATTCTCACGTTATTTGTCCCCTAGTAGAATTCTTGGTAGCCACATGCATGAGAAAAGCTCTGTGAGCCCCTTGTGAACATGCCGGACGAGCTGACAGGAGCTTTGGTACCCACTGAGGGGTACTACTCACCCAAATGGCGTCGGGACTGTCTTCAATGTGGCTCAGACGATGGTCCAACGATGGTCCAAACGTTCTGAAAAGTTTAAAACTTGGGATCAGCTAAAATGGGTCAGAGCCATCGGCTCAAGATGATTAAGATAAAAGTAATTAAGGCATTCATTAAATACTTTTCAAAATGCACCAGTTTCCAATCTCCTCCTTTTCTTTCTTGTTGAATTTCTTCTCTATTGGTGAAGTATCTAAACTGTGTCTCTTCTACAGGGGACACCCCTCATTCTGGTTTCTCTCTCTCTACTGGTATTTCCTTTCCCTCCCATAAATTCCTGCCTCCCTTCACTAAGGATTGTCTCACGCAGTCGTTTCTCTCTCTCTCTCTCCCCCCTCTCGGTGTCTGTGCCTGTGGCTAATCCCTGCGTCTCCATTGTTACATGCAATATTCCACTTTCAGATACAGCTCGATTAGAAGTCGTGTGAACTACGATGGATAGCTCAACAGGCCATTCACATGCCTTGCTAGTTGCAGCAACTTTCATCTTCGTCTTCAGTCTCACAATCCCGCCACTAAACTCAGGTAAAAAGGAGGTCATCATATTCCCTTCTGAACTGGGTCACTCATTCTCTTTTCATCTTATGTCATGTCATGTTATCATAGATTTCTTTTGAAGCGTTTTCCTATACTCAGTGTTCACCAGGTGGTGGCTTTTTTATTTTTATTTTTATTTGTTTCTTGTTTCCTAGCTGAGAGCCTGAAGCAGGGAGAGATGGTTCTGGGCTCGAGGCCTCCTGATTGTGTGGACAAGTGCCTCGGTTGCGCACCTTGTGTGCTGACTCTTGTAGTTCCGGGCTACCAGGAGAAGCATTTCCGGACATCGTCACGTGGAGATCACATCCAGAACTTCCAGACGGAGTGGTTCAGAACATCGTCATCGGGTGAAGGCGGCGATAGTTACTATCTCCTCTCGTGGAGATGCAGATGCGGAGACAAGATCTTCCGTCCTTAGATTCCAGCAAAACGAAAGTTCCTGGAATTAGTGTTATGTAGGCAGGATATCGCCCTTCTCTAGCTCGCTTTGCAGCAATGTCCAAACTCCTAGTCTTGTATGGGGTCTTAATCGCGCAAATGCCGCGAACATATTTTAAAGTAATGAAGCTGCTTCTATGTATTATTCCTTCTCATCCTAGTGCAATTTACTCGAAAACTTTAGGCGAGCGAGCGATGGAGAGAGGCTAAATACAATTCGCACGAACGCAAATGGATGGACGTGAGATACATTATCATGTGGCCATGGGCAGATCAAAGTTCATGGAGAGAACGGAGCAGGGCTTTTGGAAGTCCGCATCTTGATGTTGCCAGTTCAAAGAAGGCTCCTTTTCAATACGTACAACATCACAAGTACGATCCCTCTTTTTCTGTCTCTGCTCGCTCTGAATCATAACATCGCTTCATCGGTTCGGCAACATTATTGCACCTTCCCCCAGCTTGAATATTCACCGTTCGAATTTTCAAGCATCACTCTCCAGGCATTTTTTTAAGGTCGGTGTTACTCTCCAAGCTTTATTCATCCAACTTCCTAAGGTTTTATTTTGCCTGCTTCGTGCCACTTTGCCTCTAAACCGTCAACTAAACCTGCCTAATTTATGGACGAAAATCACATTATGTCCCTACCGTGTGGCCATTCTCATTAACATATCCAGAACAGAATAAAGAAAGTAATTTACCAAGTGACGGACCTACAAAAAGAGGGCATGGCTTGAACTGGCAACCCGAATATAGAAAAGAAAGAAGACAGATCGATGGTGGAGTAATTGTTCAGAAGATAGTGGACCGATGCACAACTCCGTACAAACAAGCCAACTCATGTCGGAAAACTCCAGGGGCTGAAATTACCCAAAACGGTGAAACTCAAGGTTACGCAAAATTTCTATCATCTGAATACAACCTTCCTTTTCGACCAAAAAAAAAAAAAAAAAAGTTACGCAAAAGCGAGAAAATCTTTTTTAGGGGGACGAAATTGAACATCAAGCTTTATGATGTGGTCCAACATGAAATCCAACCCCAATTTTTCTTGGGCCCTTATATTGGGCCTCAGCTTCCACCCAACCCCAAGCCCAGCCCGGCCCAGCCCAGCCCAAGCCAGCACGATTCGTGATCTTCCAGTCTCTCAAAACAAAATGGAAACTTTCATTTCATCGAGCAGGAACGACCCGTCTTTCTCTCTCTAGAAAATGCCGATTCTCTCTCCTCTGACGTCGCTTCACGCGCCACCGCCGAGCTCGATAGCTCCTCCGCTCTTCTCCTCCTCCTTCCCAATCCCCCGCTCTCCATTCTGCGCTTCCCCCTTCGAGGCCAACCGCGCTTCGTCTCCTCCAATCGATCTCGGCCGTCCGTCCCTGCCATGCCGCCGCCGCCGCCTCGGGGCTGCTCGTGGTCCGCCCCCGCCGCCGGAGCCCGGTCCTCCGTCCGAAAATGGCTCTCGCCGGCTCAGGAGTATGCACTTTTGACTCTGCTAAGCTCGAAATATCCTCTTCCTGGATTGACCCGGATGTGCCCACGTATACAAGTTTCGATTTTGCGTATATTTGTATTATATCTCCATGCCCCTGTATATGCCGACCTTAACTGAGTGTTTCGGCGTCGCTCATGCCATTACCATTTCCAACCGTATTAAGTTGGGTTCAATTGGCGAATTTCTTAGCATTGTAAATGGAATAGCTTAGTGATTGATTTGAATTATGTGGTCTCTTAAATTACATCATTTGAATCGTCTCCATGATATGCACACGGTGCGTGCTTTTTAGGTCCTGTGAGTATCAGGATTCAGTAGGTTATTATGGCTCAAGGTTTTTCGATTATTTTGAAATATCACTTACATTCGTCGGGCTAGTTTGTAAATCGGAAAGCGCTTTTAATTTGTTCTTGGGTACGGTATAGATTGGATTATAGTTAGCTTGCTTGTGTTCGAATGTGAATGATTGCCTGTGCTTGTCAATAGTGCTTGAGTTTGTGATAACTGATGCGCCACATAAAAATAGGATTGCAGATTGTAGAAGACATCTCTCATTGTATGGATCTTATTCTTATGATGTGGATGTTGGACGTAGTAAATGCTAGTTGGGGTAAAATCTCTTGATTGATTATTAGTTGAGATTAGTATGCATTACATGGTGAGTTTGAGCACTTCTATATTTGACTTGTGTGGCTTTCTTTTCTCGTCAATAGCGCTTCAAACCTTGACATGCGGGATAGGTTAGTCTGCAAATCTATGAGAGGCAGAATAGCTTTGTCGGATGTATTTGTCTTTTTGGTGCTGATTAGGTTAGGTGGAGGAGGTGGGAGGTGATTACTCAGAATCAAAATCGTCAAGCATCATAGAGTCTGCTGGAAAGACGTTTAAAGTTTAACTGTCCTTCAAAGTGGGCTAGTTGTTTAGGAAGCGCACATGAGAGGAACTTTTTAACAGGCTTTTTGGTCATATCGGCAAGTAAGAGGAGATGAAAGCTGGGAATGAATCTTATGACTTCTTGGGTCTTGATTAAGGACCAATGCTTGGCTGATCCTTCTCTCGCTAATTTTTGAACAAGTTGTGGATTTTTGGGTAGGGTTGCTTTGCTTTGCTTTGCGGATTTTGCTTTAGGGTGGCAGGCGTGGACACTTAAGGCTTATTTTGCATGAACTCCCACTACTGTTTGCTAGAGTTCGCTTGTAGTCAAATTGTGGGCTGGAAAAATTATGATATGTGATCTATCTATGTCATTATTAAGTTTCCTGTCAAGATATACCGTGACACTGTCTGAGAATTGCAACTATGGCTGAAGCATCAGTTTTGAGCCTATTGATCTGCACCTGCTATTCATTTTATTTTTTCTCTTCATCTGGGGCAGGCGTTGCAGCATCTTTATCTAGAGTTCAGGACAGCGTGCAGATTTTCTTTGCAGTTCTTTTCTGGATGTCTCTATTTTTCTGGGCCTCTGCATGGGACAGGAGAAATAGACCTAGCAAAGGATCAAGATCTAGAAGATGATCCAGTTAGTTATGTTCTGTACATACCACTTGCAACTGTAATTACAGTTTAGGATACGAATGATAGTCAAATAGGTGGCGGATGCTGTTCCTATTTTCTTCTTACTTAATATATCCAAGTTCTGTAACAATTGCAATTGCTAGACTTATGTAAGATATACATTCAATTTGGCAGAATTTAGGTTCATTTGATTACCTTCTATCAGAGCAATATCTTGTTTAGCTTCTTTCATTTACTACACCATTGGAGGAGATAGATCTCCAAACGAATACCCCAACTGGATTTTATTGTCTTTTCTCTTTCCCTTTTTAAGCATAGCAGCCGCCACACTTCAGATTGAACTGCTGATGTTGTGCATCCTGGTGATCTCATTAATCTCTGTTGATCTGATCTGTTCATGGGGGGTTGTTATGCTTGCTGCCAGTCACGTTTGTATCTCATTTGTGACAACAAAGCAGAATCGAGTTTTAAACAGAGCAGGGCACTGCTTTGCGATGTTCTCCATAAGTATGTTCTTGTTTATTTAACCTCAGAGCATCTGTAGTCAATTTTAATTTTGGCCTGTTGTATGTACCAAGGGAACCTAACAAGGATAAAGCTAGTATCTTTTATAACGACTAAGTCATCGGGAAATGAATTGATCGAGGTTTATGTAATTTTGAAGATACTCTCTTCGCCTAAAAAGAGGAAGCTAGACTCCTACTGGAACAACCAAATTGCGAAGGTCGACAGTCCAGGATGGCTGATAATTACGTCGGTAGTCATTCTGAAGATACACTGTGGCATTTTTGTTCTCCAGAAAGATGTTCGAGACCTTTTGGCCTATTTTGGAGGAGACTGATGAGCGTTCATGGAGGTAGGTATCACTGTTCTGGACGATGAAAACTTAAGCGACGGTTAAGAGTATCGTGCTCGTCGCTGTCAACCCCAGAGTAGTAATTGATGTTGGAGTCCACCTTCCGGCGATCGATCATTTGCGAAACCTGCCGGTAGCAATCGTTCCGATGATATCGATTTTTTCGTTGCGAATATCAAGCGTGCATACGCGATGCACCCAAAATCACAGGAAATGATAAATAACAACAATTTAGTCAACAATTATCGCCCTTGTCTTTTTGGCTAGGTCACACTTAGGAGCAACGCAAAAACAGTAGAATCCAAAAGATGGGAAATCCTTGTCACAAGTCGCTTTATGGAATCACATCTTCTGAAGCTACCAGGTGTCGCGAATTGTGTGGAGAAATGGGAGGAGAGCTGAGACGATAACGAAACTCACCCGTCGCACTTATTTTACGTTATCGTCTCGTCGCTCGAGCAACGCTGTGCCGCCCAGATTCTCACATGAGCTCGAGTTTGTCCACGTGCATGGCGCTAGAGGCGCATGCTCTTGACCGTCCTTTGCTTCCGCCGTGGGCTTATATCACATTGCCACGATTTATAGGGTGCGCAGGAGAAGGTCATGCGCTGTAATGGAATTTAATGGCGACAGCTCTGCGGCGACGCTTTTCTTATTTGTTTTCTCTTGCTGCGCTCCAGCACTGTATTTGTATTTTCTCAGCTGTTGTTATCAACTCAATCTCGATTGAAGTGTATATTGATGAATGGACATTTAAAGAATGACGCACAGCTGGGCTTGTCATCTAACCTTTTCAGCTTGCCACGATCGTAAACCACCTTTGTCGCATAGAATTCTGTAAGAAGCCATGAGAAAATGGAACCTGTGTGATGGAACATCCGTGACAAGCACCTTCAGGGGCCATTTCAAGCCTGTTGCAAGTTGATGAAAGTGATTAGAGATGTGACCGTATTGGGATGGTAAAGAACAGAAAACAGAGACGTTTAGATCTCGCAGGTTCCTGGATTTCTGAGGTTCGTGAGTTTGAGAAGTTCTAAGAGTTCTACATCTACTTATCCAATGTTTGGCGGGTGATAACTAATAATGCACTACCAAATAGGAGAATTATGATGTCATTGATTTCATATTTACATGTAGATAATTTTCTTTTGTACCCGGTGTTCTACAAGTTTTTGTTTATACTTTAAATTTGAATGAATTTTACATATAGCATAATATACTATTAATAATAACATTCATTGGGCTCTAACAAAAAATTATAATGTGTTTATAAAAGCATTTTTGGTTATCGTCCGATTATCACATTTGTCTTCTTGAGTTATTTTCCTGATTTGCTAAGGCATGGATTAGTCATGAAATAAATAATTATATATTTTTAGGAATTTTCATATGTAAGAAAAGATCCGGGGGTTAAATGAGTGATTTCTTATCCGGTGAATTTCTACTGTGGCTAAGTCAAGTATTGATATTTAAGTGAATTGTGAGCAAACTTCATTCCCATGGTAGTGCTTTTATTTAGTTGTCAGACCGAACAAGGTATGTTTAGCGAAATGATTAAATACTAAACTCAAATTGTAATAATCCATTAGTCGTGCATCTCCATAATTCTAGTGTGAAAAAAAAAAAAATTGTACGAAAGACTAAACTCAATTACTGAGAATTGCTTCAGTGGCCATCCTTTTCACATGAGAAGAGAGGGGTGGAGAGTTTGATTTCCTATCCTTTTAAGGGGCCGGGGGTGGATACATTTAGCTTCACGTGTAGGGCTCTCATGTTATATAAAGAGATAAGACAAAAGTTTGAAAGTAAGCTAAGAGTTAGAGTAGGACATTAAAAAAAAAAGAGCAAACTCAAAGAATTATCGATAACACTCTATGGATCATCAATGGACTTGAAAAGTTAAAGATTTTGCACAAATATCAAAATAATCATTGCTCTTCGTAAAATACAATGTTGAAATAACAAATTGAAACACTACAATAATTTTGGCTAAAGTTTGGTAACAATAATCTTAACAAAGGATTTTCGCTTGGCAAAGTAATTATTGCGGCAAATTTCTATACATAGAAAATAATAATTTGAGAACTTCTAATAAGTAAGTGATTATAGAATACTTAGTTTTCTATTTTTCAGGTCATATAACAATGGATAATAATGATGGAGGTCGATCTTTTTTTTTTTTTTTTTTTTTTTTTTTTTTTTTGCTAAAGAAATTAAATTCATGCATATTGCACTCTAAGCATGCGAATACTGTTGATTGCAAGAATGGCTTAACGCCTTATTAAGAAAAATTAGCATGAGTTTATACTTAATGAACAGAATACCACCAACTCCCAAATAAGTTTCCTTAATAGGCCTAATTAGTAAGGGGGAGTCAAGGGTGTAGGTAGTTTTAGCCCGTGGAGCATTTTGTTGCTTTGAACTACAGCTTAATGTGCAAGAGACAAAGGGTAATTACATTATATCATCACCTCAATAAGCATTGTACCAGTAAAGTCCATTATTGACATAGGTGGGTCACTTTCTATCATCTTGTCAGATCCATATAATATCTCCTAACAGTTCATTACGGTCATTACGACCTTTGTGTTACCCTCGCTGTGAAACGGGTCTTCCTGTCAGGACAGATTTTAGGAACGCTTTTGGTTATCCTCGTCCTCATTGAACACTTAACTGTGTCTTGACTCTTCTATAAGGTGCTTTCCGTCTCCTCTGTTTTCCCTCAAACGGAGGAAGATCTCTCTCTCTCTCTCTCTCTGTCTAAATGCTTCCTCTCTGATACTCTTAAGACCCCATAAAAGTGCAAGATCGTAAGCCGTACAATGCCTTTAAGAAGCTCCTCCACACCAATACTCAACTCATGGCTTCCACTCTCGAGAGACTCTTCACCGGAGCACGACCTCCAACTTCAAGTGCTTCATCTCCCAAGGACCAGATCGCTGTCCTTGATGACGCCGCTTTTGTCCCCTCCACCTCACTCCGACGAACCCACCAAGATGGTGATGACATCCGCCAAGCCGCAAGCCTTGGCTGAGATCAAAGCTCAAGACCCTACGAAGCTCAAGAAGAAGAAGAAGATCAAGCTCCCTCAGAGCCCCAGCAAGGTCAAACCGACCGAAGCTCCATCTTCTTCGGTGAAAAACGATGAGGATCAAGAAGGCGCAAAACCCAACTCGAGAACGGGCTCTGCTTCGATGAGGATGCTGCTCTCAAGTTCCGGGCTTGATGGGACTCTTCTTGGTGAAGAGGGTTGTGATGTGGTGGACAGAGAGGGTGGTGGGCTTCAGACCCTGGTTGTGGGTGGTGGAATGGGAAGCGGCGGAAGTAGCGGGATTTACGGTGGCGGCGGTGATGTAGGCGGCAGAGGAGGATCGGACGACGGGGAAGATGAAGGGTTTGGATTCTACGAGAGTAACAAGAATCCTGGTGGTGAAAGCACAGATGCTTATTACAGGAAAATGATTGAAGCCAATCCAGGGAATGCTCTTTTGCTCGGGAACTATGCCAAGTTCTTGAAAGAGGTATCAACAGCTTGATGATTAGTCTGAAAGTTCCTCTTTTGATTATAAAAAGAAATCTGCTGCCGCTATAGAATTCTTGAAGTGAATTTCACTATTATGAGCTCTTCGGTTCGGTCTAATCTGATGATCTAGAATTTCCCTTTTAAGTACTTTTGAGCTGAATTGTAAGTTTTGCCGATGTGAATGAAAGTTTGGATGTAACAGAGACTGAAATGATTGATGAGGAGAAGAAATGGGCATTCTTTATTTTGTGTGTCTGTGTTATTAGCAATTCATGAAATTGGAGTGATCCTTATGCTGCAACCAGGTTCGCGGAGATTTAGCTAAAGCAGAGGAATACTGTGGCAGAGCGATTCTGGCTAACCCGAACGACGCGAACGCCTTGTCGCTTTATGCAGATCTCATATGGCAGGCACACAAGGACACCCATAGAGCTGAGAGTTATTTTGATCGAGCAGTTAAAACTGCTCCTGAGGATAGGTATGTATCAACATAAGCTGCTTCTTTGAGTACAACCTCTCATTACTATTCCTAGCTCAAGTGATGAAGTGATTGTAGGTTTTGGTGGGCTTGTATAAAAAAAATTATGGGTATTCATCAATTTACCAGGCGTTTTTTAGGACTAGTTGGAAAAATTGATCAAGTAGTTTGAAGAAGTGTGATGGCAAATTTCTATCGTTATTCTCCAGTAAAAGTGGGTTTTGTTGCTGAGATGCTAAGTGCTAGTTGCAGTTATGTCCTGGCTTCTTATGCCAAATTTCTGTGGGATGCTGAGGAGGAAGAAGAGGAGGAGGATGAATATGGCAATACTTTTCCAACTGATTTCTCGCAAGAAGCTCCTCACCACCACCCTCTCACCGCAACTTCTTGAATAACCCCTTCCTACTTACGTGAAGATGTAGCAAAATCTATGTGAGTTGTATAACATAATAGCCCAAAAGAATACCTTCCCTTTCTTGTAATTTCGGGCCAATGAATAAGTTGACTGCAACTCTATGTTCATACACGAAATTAATTATTATTCTCTTCTAATTTTCCTTTCTTGGCCCAATTTGGCTTCTGCATATTGAGCTAAGTAAATTGATTCTGCGAACACAGTGCCTTATCTACAAAAAAATGCATTGAGAATCAATGAGAATGTATATTGGAGGCTAGGGCTATATAAATGACAAACTATTTTGAGCAAATTGAATTACTGTCGTTCGACTGAAAAAAAAATAAATTATAGCCTGTGCTGATCAAGCCTCATGGTTCTCTTTTCTTCCTTCTGAATATTTATGCATGGTGCAAGTTCAATGATACAATCAATCTGATTCTGGGCCTAAAGTCCTTGTCATGGAATTTCTTTCTGTTGAAATTTCCCCTTGTGGAGAAGATACTATTCATGTGGTAGAATGAATTTCATTTTAAACAACAAAATCATGAGATATTTGCTGGTGTGGCCCTTGTAATTGCGGTCTGCGTTAGTCCTTGGCATCTGAGAGACACAGGAATTTGACCCTTGAGATTGCCGGAACATGGCTCCTATTTTTCAGCCGGCCCTAGTTCTTTAAATGAATATTTCATAAAGTAAATGTCAATGTCGAGAGATAGAGAGAGAGAGAGACTAGATGGAGATATTTATGGCACTTGATCACACTGTGCACCACCACCACCACCACCACCACCACCACCACCACACTCATTTCCAAATGAAGGTCTTTTGATCACAACATTGACTAATTTGATTTTGATTGATTATAATAATCAAAGAGGGAGGAGGGCCATCAACGATGACATCACAAAATATCAACAATCACATCTCTCTCTTTAGATTTTGTTTTGTGGTTTATATGGCTTCAAAATTTTCAATTCTGTGGTCACACTCAGTATTGAACACATGGTTTCTCCATCTTGTTCTATCAAAGTGATAAGCTGATGATTAACCTCATTAAGTAAAACCACCGGCCAGTGTCAAGTTAGGTGCTAAAGCCGCAGAGGAATGATGTCATTAGTCCACAATTTTCGATGGTGTTGTACTGGTCGCAAGTGGTTGGAATGCTTTTTGTGTTGCATGTCTTTGACTCATTAAGTCTGAAAAACACATTCCTTTTAGCGAGTTGGGATCTATGCCTGCTCACTGTTCACCACACGGGGAAGGAGTTGAAAATATCAAAGGTAAATATCTGCAGAAAGGCCAAACCGGGCATTTTGCTCTCCTGGCCCAAGTCTATTTGATTGGACCTTTTCCTTTATCGATAACATCCGTACAGCACGGAAGCCAAAAATATGCAGGAAATATTTTCGGTCTGCCTTTTGGAATGGATATACGCTCAGTTGCTGGGAGCCAATTTTCTTTTGTACCAGTTGTCTTGTTTTTTTTTTTTTTTTTTTGAACAGGTACCAGTTGTCTTGTTGGGTACTTGTTTATTACTACATCAGGTGCCACCAGTTTCGCACATTGGATCGAATCCCGATCTTCAATTTCTAGTTCGTAATATTTTGCCACGAGGCACCATTTTTCCAGCAGGAAAGATGGAATGTCATAAATCCCCGGTTTACTCTCATTGACCGAATTTTTCTAGTATACGCCAAGTCATTTAAATAACTTGTGAAAGAAAAGAGAATTGGAACAACAAAGTTATCAGTAACGTATCTGACTCATAAAGTGACAGTCTTGCTAGAGGCTCAGTAATCTGCGGACTCCATGGCTTCAACTCATGATTGATTGAAAACTTTACCAAGTCTCTTGGTTCATGAGACGCATCTCACGAAGATATTCAGGGGGCCTAAATCGTACAATTTCCTCCAAGAAATCCATTTAAGATGGAAAGCTTGAAAGCCTCAAGACCCTCCAGGACCCAAACGAATTTTCTGCCTGGGGGTGACAATTGCCACCCACCTGTACCTGGAAGTAATTTAAATCCAACGGTTCGTTAGGCCCTACTGAAGCCCACTAATCTTTTTTCAGCAGCAAACTGAACCGAGGGTGAACACTTGAATCTCCCCATTTCACATTCGGGGCACCAAAACAGCGTTAGCATCACATACACGGTACAGAGAAATCGTCACATGCACTAGCAGAATTATCCTTCCACAAGCTTGAATTCCCGGATGGAAGCACCAGAACGTTACTGGCAGAAAGAAAGAGTAACTTCATATCTAGCAACAGCTGCCGCAAATTCAAAAAGTGGCAACATGATGACCAAAACGTTAAACAGATGAGGGCAAGTTTAAAAGTATCAGACTAGGAAAATATCATTGTAGCTCATTCAACCATCTCTTAGAACAGAGGATCATTTTCCTTGAACAATAAAGTTTCAAAAGAAGATAATTGGGCGTACGTTATGCTTCTCACAGAGCATTGTATTGCAACGAGCAAAGATAAATTGTGAAACCTTTAAAAACTGGAGTTCATGACGATATATTACAGATTACAGGAACTGTTTCTCTTACATGTGTTGCGAACAGTGAGAGATATCTCCCGCTTTTCACCAATCTGAAAATTACCTAGGACCTGATAGCTGAACTGCTGAGAGAATTGCGTTACTACTCCAATTTATTGGTCCAGTTGAAGTGCCATCTCCGCTGCTCCCTTGATAAAAGCTCAAGCTAGTCTGAGGGCCGTACTGAGAGGAATTTGGGGGTTGAGGTATGGCGCAAAGACCCTCAAGCATTTGAATCACTTTAGTCATAGGTGGTCTTAAATTCATTTCATCCTGTATGCACCATAGGGCTACTTTGATCGCATCCACAATCCTCCTGTCATTTTCATCGAATTCTAGTCTAGAGTCTAAAATTTCCCCTGGCTTTCCTTCTTCCAGCATTTTGAAGGCATAAGAAGGAAAATGGGCCTTTTCTGAAGATTCTGCTGGATCGTAATTTTTCCTGCCTCCGATGATCTCAAGCAACACCACTCCGTAGCTATAAACATCACTCTTCTCAGATATCGGGTTGTCAGTGATCCATTCTGGTGCTAAGTAACCCCTTGTGCCCCTTAATGTTGTATACACAAGGCTCTCTTCCCGGCTCATTAGCTTGGCCAAACCAAAATCTGACACTTTCGCAACAAAATTATCATCCAGAAGGACATTCTCAGGCTTGATGTCGCAGTGAACAATCTTGACCTCACACTCTTCATGGAGATAAGCTAAGCCCTTGGCTGTACCCAAAGCAATATTGAATCTAGTATTCCAATCCAAAACCTTACTGGCCTCGCATTCCTTAGAAATCCATTTGTCTAGAGACCCTTTTCCCATGAATTCGTAAACAAGAAGCCGGTGAGCCCCCTCGGCACAGAAACCTTTTAGCTTGACTAAATGGACATGATGGATGCTCCCTATAATACTAACTTCAGCTCTGAACTCTTTCTTTCCCTGGCCTATACCCTCCAGTTTCTTTACAGCCAAATGAGTACCGTCCACAAGAACACCTACGTAGACCGATCCAAATCCTCCCTGCCCAATCTTTGAGGAGAAGTTTTTCGTTGCTCTACTCAGATCACCATAACTGAAACGGATAGGCATACAAGAAAGACTGTCCAAGAAATTTTCTTCTTCGAGAGTTTCTTCAGAATAGTCGAGCAATGACTTCTTTTTCTGGTGATACCAGAATCCAATATAAGCTAGACTGGCAATGGCTGCAACAGTTGCAAAAATGATGACTGCAATCACAATCGCACGCTTCTTATTCTTGCTGCCTTTGGCCCCAGAGGTATTTGAAACCTTCATGTACGAAACATAACCATTTGAAGCCGGATCAGATCTTTGAAAATTTCCTATCTGGTCAAACAAGAAGCAACCACCAGAACTGCTATTAAACAGTAGCACGTTACAAGAGCAATTGCTTCGGCAGGCTTCTATACAAGCATTCACAGTGGACTTTACAGAGGGAGTCACAAACCCCAGTGCAAAATAATCAAGCTTCTCTCCTATGTACGCAAAATCTACCAATTGGTGAGATGAGCTACATGATGATAGAGGTTGAGATCTGCAGTTTCCATTGAGAGCCGGAGGGCATTGACACCAACTCCCAAAGTAACAAACCTCGTGGGGGTTACAATATTCTGGGACACCGCACGTATTCTGGGGTATCCGAGTAGCTTCCTCAGTTACTAACTTCCCCCTTTGAAGATTGACAAACTTAATTGACCCATCGGAGCCCAAATTTGCGGCCCACAGAGCATTTGGATCGGAGTTGCCAGAGAAGACAAACTGCCAGAGTAAGGCCTTATTTTGATCATAGAAGTTCCACGAGTTCGAGACCAAAATCACAGAGTGAACACTGCCATTGCTGCTATTGCTAACATTTGATCTACGGCTGTCACCTTTCATTGACCAATAAATTTGCGGAGTTTGATACCCGGCAGACAAGATCAGATCGCCTGACGAAATGTCGAGAAAAACCGACATATTGTTACGGTTTGGGAAACTTTTGAGCCTCATCCCTTCTGCGAATTCCTGCCCACTCACAAGAGTATCAGTAGGACTGCTAAAACTCTGCCAGAGGATTGTCTTATTCTCCCCAAGCAACACGAGGTTACCAGAATCCAGCAATTCCATGGCACTGACCTTTTCTCCGGCTGTACTAGTCGACCAGGTAGTATCATTCCCCCTCTTCAGGTAGACATTCCCATTGTTTTCAAACACAAACTTATCAGAACTGCTCAGTAATAGTCTTCTGTCAGCAGTCCAAATGACTTTGGAACTGTTGATATGAATGATGTTCAACACAAAGGTTTTGACATCAACACCGGTGTAAAATCCCAAAGAAAATGTCGAATTGTTAGACAGCAAGAACCTCCCATTGTGATCCACCCACTCCATCTGAGAAGCTTGGAATCCAGGCCGAATCTGGCCAACAAATGGAAGACTAGAAAAGCAAGTCCCGGAGAACACGAGGACGCAGAAACACAGGTGTCTGATGACTACCGAGAAAGACATCAACTCCATAATAGGACCAGTATGGATGGATTCGAGCCCAAAAAAAGGGACAAATCAATACCAGGAAACAGAGGACACCCAGAAATCAAATCCTGAGCTTGGTTAAGGATGACAAGTAAAGTTTTGTACTTGGAGATTAAACTACCAGATTCCAAATCAATCAGTAAGAACCTTTGAACTGGGGAATAAGAAAAGATAAGAGGAAAGCCCATAAAATGGAGGAGTTGTGAGGCAAAGTCGAATTTTGAGTTTTCATTCGGGGGCAGTCTCTGAAGCAGTTGAGAACGGAAAATTGCAAAAGAAATCAGTTGACATCAGATTCACACCGGGACCAGGATGGCTAACCTTGTTGCCTTGATTCCACAATAACACATGGACGAACCGAAAGCTTTTGGCTGTCCTTGAGCAGGCAGCGGGTAAATTAACACGGCTGCTTCGTCGGTGGATGCTCACAGAGAGATACAGAGAGAGAGAGAGAGAGATTGGAGTTGGCGGGAGTCCATAGCGTCAAGGTGGTAAGTGGACAGGGTACATCATTCGGATCTGTTGGCCACAAGCAAAAAACATTGGTCAGAAAAGGAGATGCAAAGCACCAGATCTTCCACTTCCTTTTGTATAAATTTATTTTGTTGAATTCCACATGGGTGCGAGTGCAGTCACCCAGCCAACTGCCTTTTTCCTTGTCCTTTTCGTTAGGTCCCCCCGCGCATGCCGGGAGGGGAAAAACATCCAGTAATTTACATTTGCGACCCTGTCTTTTGCGCTTCTTCCAACTTCGACCCCTCTTTGTATGAAAGCATGAGCACATTAACATAAAAATGAAGAGCTTGTATTTTGCTTCTATTTTTCTTTATAAACATAGAAGACCTATTAAGTAAGTATATACGACGAATGGGCAACGATGCCATCTTACTTCTAAGGTTTATAGTGTAAGGCAGATTTATGTGAAATTGCAGTGACTTAAATGAATTACTATGTCGAAGATGCAAATCCAAAAAACCGGAGTCATTAATCATTACCGATGTTAACATGATATCCCTTTGGAAACTGCACTTACAATGCACTGATCATGCTAAAAAGAAAACAAAAGAAAGGGAGGATAAAGATTTTACCGGGAGTGGAAACATGAACGCTGACGAGTTTATGTAAAACTCCTACGGTAATGTTTAGAGGGGGTTATCACGTGCCATGGCATGGCTAAACCAAAAAGGTTTTCTAAGGCCAAGGAGTGATTGGGGGTTCAAACACGTGACTTGGGGCTTCATGCCACTAGGAATTGTAGTCTGGCCAACCACTGCGGTGAATTCTCGGCTAGTTAGATGGGTTAGTCTTCAACTAATTAAATTGGCGTGTTGACCTCCTGTTGGTAGGTCCCATGTTAAAATAAATATTTGAATAAAAAAAAAAGTGAAATTTGATTAGTCTCAAACTTTAAGTTGGGTTTCCTAATAAAACAGGTGAAGTGAGTTTATGTGTCCAATTTTTTTTTCTGTATGTGATTTAAGAGTAATCAAAAGTCTCAGGAACACCATCTATTCATCTTCCAAATTCCCATTTAATCATAGAACACTCATTTCTTTTCCTTTTTCACATATAATAAGTCTCTACAAAATGTTTCTTTGGATGTCTCAACAGATCTCAAATTGGTACATTGAGTGATAAATTTCAAAACTAGCCTCTGAAGTGGATCAACTATTAAGGCAATCGAGACACCGAATAGAAACACAAATCTTCATCCTGTTTTATTTCATCTTTAATGTCCTATTTGTAATAGTTTATTATAATTTTTTTTTCTTCTTTTGGATTTTCTTGATGATAGGTGTGATTAAGCTGAAAAGTACCGTTAACACCAAAAGAATACCCCAAGAATTTTGGTCGATAACGTGATTGACAGAAACCTGGGAGCACGTTTATTAAGAGCAATTGGCAAGTAAAGTCAGTTGACAAGAAAGTTCAACTTTGATCGACATATGTCAACGAAATACAGCTAAGCGCTAGAACAAAAAGTCAACAAATAAGGGATATAAACTTAGTCGAGTCGTCGTTGTAACCATTTGTGAATAAAAGCTATTAAATTGAGGCAATAAAAGCATGTTTAATTTTTTAATAATTATTTATGTAATTTTCGAATATATACCCAAGTGGTAGTCATTGTAAATGACCATTCAATCTATTGGAGAACACATGCTGTTCATCTATATTTTCAATGTATCTTTACATATTTAACTACCGCCATAATGATCGTTTCCAATATTCGTAGTTATAAATTTCTCGCCATTTACATTTTGTGTCCAAAGAAAAAGAAAAAAGAAGGACCCTAGCCTTTGTTAATCAAACAACTTCATTTTATTTGAAAGATACATCACCCTCACTACAAGTGAAATTGGAAAATTTCATAGCTGATGTCTTGCGTAGATCAAATTTGTCTCAAACTCCTTATTTTCATAGAATTGCCAACTAATCTTGACCTTTGATAAAATTATGAATTATGATGAAAACGACGAACTTTTGAAGTCCCTTTTTTTTTTGGTAATCAAGTCTTTCAAGTAATTGCTAGGAAAAGATGTTGCTTCCTGGCTTTTTCTAGAAGGAGATCGCCATGCAAAATATGTGGGGAAGCTCTTCTCTTCCTCAAGCCACGCTTGATATCTTGCATCACACGAGGCCAACAGAAGAATCAGTAATAAGAGATCAGCAAGGCTATTCCAACGACCATAGTAATGACCCGACGGCTAATCTAATATTAATACATCTAGAAAGTCTTTGATTGAGCGTCGTCCCCCTTTATTTGACCAGTATGAATACGTTACAAATATAATTCGTCCAATGTTGCCAATGGATGGTGAAAAATAAACTCCTAATGATAAACCAGAAGCAAAACCTAATGCAAGGAAGGAAAATGTTACGGATGTCAATCATCGTTATGACATTACTGATGCCTCTCCATCACCTAATCTCTCCCGGGTGAGATGTAAGTGATAGCAAAATTACTTGCGAAGGCATGAGATCAATATATGGTTATCCGACTTCAGTTTGTGTAGATTGCTCCCTCAATTTTTAATTAAGGCATGGTGGCCAAAACAATTGCCGATGACGTTAAAAGATGTTTTCACTTAATATTTTGCTCTAGCATATACATATGATAAGTTGATTTACTTTGTGTAAATTAATATCTATACTACATTGTAGAGGTGGGTAGCGCTTCCCAAATTCAAATTTTTGGAACTAACAATAATCAGTTTGGTTTCTGATTCAGGGTATTGAATCGTCGGTTTTATAAGCATGGGGAATCGACTATGATAAGGTTGGTTTCAGGCTTCAGATTTAGAATCTACCTCACCCAATATCGATTTACTTCTATCGCATCCTTATCTAGAATCACTAATGACAAAAGTGATTCTAGGAAGAAAAAAAAAAAACTTAGGGGAAATGCATGATATTTAAATGCCGTCATCCTTGAGAAAGTTTTGTTCCTTTTCGAGCTGAATATTGCACATGAAATTTCCGGTCAACAATCCAAAAGCCCCCTCGAATATGACATGGTGCATCGTTCACGGACCCACTGAGGAACAACGACGGCCACGTTCCTCCAGTCCACGAGTAAATGATAAATCTCACCCAACGTTGAATGGACCCCCCGCTTCAAAAAACAAATTTAGTGGGAAAATTTCCGTGGCCTCTACGCTACGCTGCCCTCCGAGAAAATCCATATAAAACGCAAAACCCTGGAGGACCCAACAACTGCCAACAAACCCGCACGCCCCGTAGATTTCTTGCCACCGACCTGTACCTGGAACAGGAAGTACTTTAAATTGCAACGACTCGTCAGGCCCTACTGAAGCCCCCGCTGGTCATATTTCAGCAGCAAACTGAACCTAGAAGTCAACACTCGAACCTCCCTGTTTCACACTTCAGGCACCGGAACCACATTAACGTCATCGCATACGCAGCACAGAGAGAATTTGTCTCCTGCGCTGGCAGAACCGTCTTTCCAGGAATGCAAGCTTTCATTGATGATTGAAGCGAAGAAACTACAGGGTTAAATTTGCAGGGACATGCTAAGCTTGACTGACTCGCAGACCTTTAATCTGCGCGCTAATTATCCTAGCACCCGATGAGTGTTTACTTAGGCTATTCAGAAATGGCTCGATAGGTACATGTGCTTCCAGTTTTGGGACTTGACATGTCTGTGCATGGCGAAACTCCCAAATTCCGGGATGCAAGCTCCAGAACATTACTGTTAGGAAGACAGAGTGACTTCACTTCTAGCAACTGCAGAAGCAAATTCAGAAAGATGCGGCGTGATGACCATTACTTTAAACAGATGAGTGCAAGTTTAGAAGTAGCGGATAAGAAAAGATCGTTGCAGCTCATTCAATCAATTCTCAGAAGAGAGGATTATAATCTACGAATGTGAAAGTTTCATAAGAACATAAAGGAAATTTGTAATTCAATCGGGCGGACGTTGTGCTTCTCACCGGAAATTGTACTACAACACGCATAAATGAATCCTAAAAACTTAAATAACTGTAGTTCACGATGATATATCACGGATCACAGTAACTGTTTCTCTTCCATGTGTCGCCGGCTTTTTCATCAATTTGAAAATTACCTAGGACCCGAGAGCTGAACTTCTGAGAGAAATGCGTCACTACTGCGATTTCTTATTTCAGTCGCAGTGCCATCTTCATTGCCCCATTGATAAAAGCTCAAGCTAGTCTGAAGGCCGAACTGAGAGGGAACTGGGGGATAAGGTATGACACAAAGGCCCTCGAGCATTTGAACCACTTTACTCATCGGTGGCCTTAGATGCATTTCATCCTGTATGCACCACAGGGCTACTTTGATCGCATCCACAATCCTCCCGTCATTTTCATCGAATTCTAGTCTGGGGTCTAGAATTTCCCTTGGCTTTCCTTCTTCGAACATTTTGAAGGCATAAGAAGGAAAATGGGCCTTTTCAGAAGATTCCACAGGATCGTAATTTTTCCTGCCTCCGATGATCTCAAGCAACACCACTCCGTAGCTGTAAACATCACTCTTCTCGGATATAGGGTTGTTTTTGATCCATTCTGGTGCTAAGTAACCCCTTGTGCCCCTTAATGTTGTATACACAAGGCTCTCTTCCCGGCTCATTAGCTTGGCCAAACCAAAGTCTGACACTTTTGCAACAAAATTATCATCCAGAAGGACATTCTCTGGCTTGATGTCGCAGTGGATGATCTTGACTTCACACTCTTCATGTAGATAAGCTAATCCCTTGGCTGTACCCAAAGCAATATTGAATCTAGTATTCCAATCCAGAATCTTACTGGCCTCGCATTCCTTAGAAATCCATTTGTCTAGAGACCCTTTTCCCATGAATTCGTAAACAAGCAGCCGCTGAGTCCCCTCAGCACAGAAACCTTTTAGCTTGACTAAATGGACATGATGGATGCACCCTATAGTACTAACTTCAGCTCTGAACTCTTTCATTCCCTGGCCTATACCCTCCAGTTTCTTTACAGCCAAATGAGTACCATCCGCGAGAACACCTAGGTAGACTGATCCGAATCCTCCTTTGCCAATCTTTGAAGAGAAGTTTTCCGTAGCTCTATTCAGATCATCATAACTGAAGCGGATGGGCATGGTTGAAAGACTGTCCAAATAATTGTCTTCTTCTAGAGTCTCTTGAGGATGGTTAACTAATGAATTATTTTTCTGGTGATACCAGAATCCAACATAAGCTAGACCGGCAATGAGCACAACAGTTGCAACAACGATGACTGCAATCAAAATCACTTGCTTCTTTTTATTCTTGCTGCCTATTGGCCCAGAGGTACTCGAAACCTTCATGTACGAAACATAACCATTCAAACTAGGATCAGATCTTTGAAAATTTCCTATCTGGTCAAACAAGAAGCAATCACCAGAACTGCTGTTAAATAGGAGTACGGTACAAGAGCATTTATCTCGGCAAGCTTCTTTACAAGCACTCACGGTGGACGTTAGGGAGGGAGTATCAAACCCAAGTGCAAAATAATCCAGCTTCTCTCCAATATATGCAAAATCCACCGAGCTGTCAGACAAGGAACATGATGATAGAGGTTGAGGTCCACAGTTGCCATTGAGAGCGGGAGGGCATTGACACCAGCTCTCAAAGTAACAAATCTCGTAGGGCTTACAATATTCTGGGACACTGCATGAATTCTTAGGTATACGAGTAGCTTCTGCAGTTCTCGACTTCCCCTGTTGAAGATTAACGAACGTGATCATACCATTGGGTCTCAAATTTGCAGCCCACAGGGCATTTGGATCGGAGTTGTTGGAGAAGACAAACTGCCAAAGTAAGGCCTCATTTCCATCATAGAAGTTCCATGAGTTCGAGACCAAAACCACGGAGTAAAGATTTCCAAAGGTGCTATTGCTAGCATTTGATCTACGGCCGTCACCTTTTATTGACCAAAAAATTTGTGGATTTTGATACCCGGCAGACAAGATCAGATCGCCCGACAAAATTTCCAGATACACCGACATATTGCCACTATTTGGGAAACTTTTGAGCCTCATCCCTTCTTTAAATTCCTGACCACTCACAAGAGTATCGGTAGGATAGCCAAAACTCTGCCAAATAATCGCCTCATTCTGCCCAAGCAACACCAAGTTACCAGAATCCAGCAATTGCATGGCAGTGACCTTTTCTCCGGCTGTATAAGTCGACCAGGCGGTGTCATTCCCCTTCTTCAAGTAGACATTACCGTTGTCCTCAAACACAAACTTATCAGAACGGCCGACTAATTGTCTTCTGTTAGCAGTCCAAATGGCTTGGGAACTGTTGGTATGAATGATGTTCAACACAAAGGTCGTGACATCAACGCCGGTGTAAAATCCCAAAGAAAATGCCGAATTGTTAGATAGCAGGAACCTCCCACTGTGATCCACCCACTCCATCTGAGAAGCTTGGAATCCAGGCGGAATCTGGCCAACAAGCGGAGAACCAGAAAAGCAAGTTCCGGAGAATAGGAAAACGCAGAAACATAGGTTTCTGATGATTGCCGAGAAAGACATCAACTCCATAGAAGGACCAGCATAGATGGATCCGATAAAAAAAAAAGACAATTTAATCAGAGGAAACAGATGACACCCAGAAAACAAATCCTGAGCTTGGCTAAGGATGACAAGTAAAGTTTTGCACATTCAGATTAAAACTACCAGATTCCAAGTCAATCACTATGAACACTTTGAACTGGGAATAAAAAAATATAAGAAGAAAGCCTATAAAATAGAGGAGCTGTGAGGCAAAGTTCAATATTGTGTTTTCTTTCTGGGGGAGTCACTGAAGCAGCGGACCACATTGAGGCTGTTGAGCTCTACTCATGGAATCTGAAAACAGAAAATTGCAAAAGAAATCAGTTGACATCACACCGGGACCAGGATGGTTAACCTTGTTATCTTGATTCCATAATAATACATGGATGAACAGAAATTTTTCTTGAGCAGGCAGCGGGCGGATCGGCGTAGCTTCTTCCTCAGTGGATGCTCGCAAAGAGTGAGAGAGAGAGAGAGAGAGATTGGAGTTGACGGGATTCCATGGTGTCAAGGTGGCACTGGTCGGGGGACATCAATGATGTATCTGTCGGCCCCACACAGGATACATTGGTCAAAAATGGCGATCGAAATGGAAAGCGCCAGTTCTTTAACTTCTTTTCTTTTTTTGTATGGATTTATCTTGTTAATTCCACCTGGACCTTAGTGCATTTAGCTAGCTGATGTTTTTTTTTTTTTTTTTTTGACTCAGGGAACCCCGTACGGCCGGCAGCCGGAGGTAAACCATTAGGGGCGACACGTGCTAGCCACCACACACGTGCCACCGGGTAAGTCGTCAAGAGTCTCAGCTAGCCTTCCTGCGCTGCAATGCAAGTTGCAGGAGTTTCGAACATTAGACCTCCTCGATGGAAGTATAGCGCCTACCTAGCTGAGCCACCACGGTGGGTGGTTAGCTAGCTGATGTTTTCTTCTCCTTTTCCGTGTAATTTACTATTGTGAACCCGGCTTTTGCACTTCTTTCAACTTTGACCCGTTATTTATGAAAGCATGAGCACATAAACATGAAAGTTTTCTTTGGTCTGTTCATTATCATCCTATCATTTTTAACACGTGAGTTTTACAACGCCCGATAAGTACTCACGCCCGCTAATCTATTATTACCGATTCTTCTGTTGGCCTCATGTGATGGGAGATATCAAGCGTGGCTTGGCAACGACCGTAGTGATGACCCAACGGCTAATCGAATATTAATACATTTAATAAGTCTTTGATCAATTGATTGAATATAATCTAATATTAGAGTATTAGCCGATGGTGCTAAAGACGCGCATGACAACATTTCTGTTTCTTTATTTCTCTGTTTTTTTGTTCGCTGGAATAGGTTTGGAATAGAAATCCGTTTGGTAACGCAATTTTATTTTTCTAATTCTAGAATAGATTTTTATTCAGAAATAAATTTGGAATAGAAATCATAAGCTAAATTTTTTAGCTTTTCTAATTTTGGAATAGTAATGAGAAATCAAAACTTTCTTCATTGTTCACTCTTGTCACTACTCGTCACCCACTCGTCGCTTGTGGAATGCTGGACGCTTGCTGTCGCCAGCCACCGTACGCCAACCATTGGCAATTGAACGTCAGCTGCCGACCATCGACAACCTACCGTCGGCCACTAGACTCTGGCCGCCTGTCATCGATCGCCGGATGCTGGCCACTAGCTATTGGCCATCGGACTCTGGCTGCCCATCCTCGACCATCAGCCATCGGATGCTCGCCGGTCATTGGCCATCGAATGCCCGCCAGTCGTTGGCCACTCATCGCTAACCATTGGACGTTGGAGGCCCACTGCTGACCACCAGATGTTCGCCGCTGACCGCCCGTTGCTTGCCACCAGTTGCCGGATGTTAACCGCCCACTGCCAGTCACTAGACTCTAAACATCAGATGCTAGTTGTCGGTTGCTGGACTCCGGACTTCGGCCGCCTGCCGTTGGTTGCCGAATGTCTCCAGCCACCGGATGTTGGCTGTTACTACTCATAGAAATAGAAATTTTATTTTGTAATCAGACGAATTTTTATTTCAAAAATAAAAATTTTGGACCATTATCAAACGCATTTCTTAATATAGAAACTTGTCTATAGAATGGAAATTGATTTCTATTTTAAAAGTTTTGTCATACGCACCCTAAATATTCCTCAACTAACCACACTCACTCAATCATTGTTACGACATTGCCGATAGGCGTAATCTCTCTCAAGTGAAACTTAAGCAAAATTACTTGTGATGACATGATACTGAGATATGATTTTTGTCTTCAATTTGTGCCCATTGTTTTCTAAAATCTTAACTCAGATATGGCTGTCAGAACAATTGGCAATAATGTTAAGAAATATTTTTGCCTAATATTACACTATAGCATATTTGTATGCTTGGTTTAATTCACTTTTATGCAATGATATCTATACTACGTTCTACGGGTGAGTACTGGTTCCCTATTACAAAATTTTGGAACTGTTAAGAATCGGTCCAATTCTTGATTGGGGGTATTGAACAGTCAGTTTTTTAACCTGTTTTAGGAACCCAAATCCTAAGTTTACTTTCTCATTTCTCAAAACACAGCCTCTCCTCCGTCATTTCTACGCTCGCTTTCTACCCTCTAGTCTCCTATCCCTCAGTCGACTTAGATCTGATCTGACCCCTCTCTCTCTCTCTCTCTCTCTCGAGTCTTGCCTTAGGCCGGTTGTGTCCTCGCCTTTGTCGGCCGGCTATCAATCAGTCCACTCTTTGGTACTCTCTCTATGTCAATTTTATTTTCGATTTCTTCGCCGAACGTTATGATTTCGATGTGCCGGGGTTTCTATTTCTTCGGCAATTTGTCGTTGCCAATTGATGACCACGATTCGGGACTAACTATACCCACCACCCGTTTTAATTTACTTTTATTTTTGAACTGCCCTGAATTAGTTCCTCTGGATTTCGTTTCTTGTTCAGAGGAGTATCTTTCACAGTGCGAGAAGTGGATCGAGCTCCTAAACCCGGTGAATATTTTGTTCGGACCGCTGAAGCTTCATTCAGAGAATTCCTTGCACTCTACATGTTCAATCAAATGCCTTTTCAGTATAAATATTTCAAAGCAGTTTTTTCTTTTTTGTACATTTTTCGAAATAGTTGTTCCATTTTTTTTTTTTGATGAGGCTTTGTACCTTCTGAAACGAAACATAAAATTGATGTTGTAAACCGATTTGAGTGTACGATCTATTTTAAATCTAACATTTGGAACCTACTCACTCAAAACCGATTACTCCTGATTACTCCTACTGTACCTAGTCTAGAATCACCATTGACAAAAGTCATTCGACAAAAAGACTTCATAGGAAACGTGTAATATTTTAAAAGCCGACATCCTTGAAAATGTGGTCCTTTTTGAACTGAATATTCTACATGAAATTTCCCGTCGACAATCCAAAAGCCCCCCTCGACTATGACATGGTGCATCGTGCACGGACCCACGGAGGAACAACGAGGGCCACGTTTCTCCAGTCAACGAGTGAATCTCACCTAACGTTGACTGGAACACCCCCCTTCCGGAGATTGAAACTTGCATATTCCGGGCCTATACCGTACACTTTCCTCCGATAAATTTATTTAAGATGAAAAGCTTGAACGCCCTCAACGCCTGGAGGACCCAACAAGTACAAACTGACCCCAGCAACTTGCTCATCCGATAGATTCTTGCCACCTACCTGTACCTGGAACCGGAAATACTTTAAATAGCAACGCCTCATCAGGCCCTACCGAAGAAGCCCCCACTGAGCATTTTTCAGCAGCAAACTGAACCAAGAGTCAACACTAGAATCTCCCTATTTCAAACTTCAGGCACCGGAACCACATCAACATCATCGCATACGCATTACGCAGCACCGAGAGTTTGTCTCCTGCACTAGCAGAACCGTCTTTCCAGGAATGCAAGCTTTCATTGATAATTGAAAAGAAGAAACTACAGGGTTAATTTTGCATGGACATGCCAAGCTTGACTGACTCGCGGACTTCTAATCTGCGCGCTAATTATCCTAGCTCCCGACAAGTGTTACTTAGGCTATTCTGGTTCGATAAGTACAGGTGCTTGCAATTTTGGGACTTGACATGTTTGTGCATAGCCACATTCCCGAATTCCGGGATGGAAGCTCCAGAACATTACTGTCGGGAAGAAAGAGTAACTTGACATCTAGCAACAGGGGCAGCAAATTCAGAAAGATACGACATGATGACTATTACTTTAAACAGATGAGCGCAAGTTTAGAAGTAGCAGATAAGAAAAGATCATTGCAGCTCGTTCAACCAATTCTCAGAAGAAAGGATTATAATCTACAAATGCGAATGTTTCAAAAGAACCTAAAGGCAATTTGTAGTTCAGTTGGGCGTACATTATGCTTCTCACCAGGCATTGTATTACAATGTGCAAAAATGAATTATCAAAACTTGAGTAACTGTAATTCAAGATGATATATCACAGATAACAGGAACTTTTTCTCTTTCATGTGTCACCGGCCTTTTCACCAATTTAAAAGTTACCTAGGACCTGACAGCTGAATTTCTGATTGAAATGCGTCACTACTCCAATTGGTTGGTCCAGTTGAAGTCCCGTCCTCACTGCTCCATTTATAAAAGCTCAAGCTAGCCTGAGAGCCAAACTGAGAGGAAATCGGGGGATTAGGTATGGCGCAAAGGCCCTCGAGCATTTGAACAACTTTAGTCATCGGTGGCCTTAGATGCATTTCATCCTGTATGCACCACAGGGAAACTTTGATTGCGTCCACAATCCTCTCGTCATTTTCGTCAAATTCTAGCCTAGAATCTAGAATTTCCTGTAGCTTTCCTTCTTCCAACATTTTGAAGGCATAAGAAGGAAAATGGGCCTTTTCAGGAGATTCCGCAGGATCGTAATTTTTCCTGCCTCCGATGATCTCAAGCAACACCATTCCATAGCTGTAAACATCACTCTTTTCAGATATAGGGTTGTTTGTGATCCATTCTGGTGCTAAGTAACCCCTCGTGCCCCTTAATGTTGTATACACAAGGCTCTCTTCCCGGCTCATTAGCTTGGCCAAACCAAAGTCTGACACTTTCGCAACAAAATTATCATCCAGAAGGACATTCTCGGGCTTGATGTCGCAGTGGACAATCTTGACTTCACACTCTTCATGTAGATAAGCTAATCCCTTGGCTGTACCCAAAGCAATATTGAATCTAGTATTCCAATCCAAAACCTTACTGGCCTCGCATTTCTTGGAAATCCATTTGTCCAGAGACCCTTTCCCCATGAACTCATAAACAAGAAGCCGGTGAACCCCCTCGGCGCAGAAACCTTTTAGCTTGACTAAATGGACATGATGGATGCTCCCTATAATACTTACTTCAGCTCTGAACTCTTTCTTTCCCTGGCCTATACCCTCCAGTTTCTTCACAGCCAAATGAGTACCATCCGCAAGAACACCTACGTAGACCGATCCAAATCCTCCTTGCCCAATCTTTGAGGAGAAGTTTTTCGTTGCTCTACTCAGATCACCATAACTGAAGCGGATAGGCATACTTGAAAGACTGTCCAAGAAATTGTCTTCTTCGAGAGTTTCTTCAGAATAGTCGGGCAATGACTTCTTTTTCTGGTGATACCAGAATCCAATATAAGCTAGACCAGCAATGACTACAACAGTTGCAAAAATGATGACTGCAATCACAATCGCTTCCTTCTTAATATTCTTTCTGCCATTGGTCCCAGATATATCTGAAACCTTCATATACGAAACATAACCATTCAAACTTGGATCAGATCTTTGAAAATTTCCTATCTGGTCAAACAAGAAGCAATCCCCAGAACTGCTATTAAACAGTAGCACATTACAAGAGCAATTGCTTTGGCAAGCTTCTATACAAGCATTCACGTTGGACTTTAGAGAGGGAGTCACAAACCCAAGTGCAAAATAATCAAGCTTCTCTGCTATGTACGCAAAATGCACTGATCTGTGAGACGAGCTGCATGATGATAGAGGTTGAGGTCCACAGTTGCCATTGAGAGCAGGAGGGCATTGACACCAGCTCTCAAAGTAACAAATCTCGTAGGGCTTACAATATTCTGGGACACTGCATGAATTCTCAGGTATCCGAGTAGCTTCCGCAGTTCTTGACTTCCCCATTTGAAGATTAATGAACGTGATCATCCCATTGGCTCCCAAATTTGCAGCCCACAGGGCACTTGGATCAGAGTTGCCAGAGAAGACAAACTGCCAAAGCAAGGTCTTATTTTGATCATAGAAGTTCCATGAGTTCAAGACCAAAACCACAGAGTGAACATTGCCATTGCTATTGCTAAAATTTGTTCTACGGCTGTCACCTTTCATTGACCAATAAACTTGTGGAGTCCGATATCCAGCAGACAAGATCAGATCGCCCAACGAAATATTGAGATACGCTGACATATTGTAACTGTTTGGGAAACTTTTGAGGCTCATCCCTTCTGTAAAATTCTGACCACTCACAAGAGTATCAGTAGGATTGCTAAAACTCTGCCAAAGGATTGTATCATTCTCCCCAAGCAACACCAAGTTACCAGAATCCAGCAATTCCATGGCAGTGACCTTTTCTCCGGCTGTATAAGTCGACCAGGCGTTATCATTCCCCTTCTTCAAGTAGACATTCCCATTTTCTTCAAACACAAACTTATCAGAACTGCTGACTAATTGTCTTCTGTTAGCAGTCCAAATGGCTTGAGCACTGTCGATATGAATGATGTTCAACACAAAGGTTGTGACATCAACGCCGGTGTAAAATCCCAAAGAAAATGTGGAATTGTTAGATAGCAAGAACCTGCCACTTTGAACCACCCACTCCATCTGAGAAGCTTGGAATCCAGGCGGAATCTTGCCAACGAGTGGAGGACCAGAAAAGCAAGTCCCGGAGAATAGAAGGACGCAGAAACACAGGTTTCTGATGATTGCCGAGAAAGACATCAACTCCATAGAAGGACCAGTATGGACAGATCCGATCAAAAAAATACAACTAAATACGAGGAAACAGATGACACCCAGAAATCAAATCCTGAGCTCCACCAAGGATGACAAGTAACTATTTGATCTTTGAGATTAAACTCCCAGTTTCAATTCGATCGCTGTGAACACTTCCGGACAATTTGGGGAACAAAAAAAGAAAGAGGAAAGCCTGTGAATTACAGGAGCTGTGAGGCAAAGTTCAGTTTGGAGATTTCTTTCCGGGGGAGCCAGGGAAGCAGGGAACAAGATTGAGGCTATTGAGCTTTACTCTCAAGGAAGCTGAGATGGAAGCTGAGGACAGGAAATTGCAAAAGAAATCAGCTGACGTCACACCGTGACCAGGACGACTAACCTTGCTGTCTTGATTCCACTTTACATGGATGAACAGATAGTTTTTGGCGATTCTTGAGCAGGCAGTCTGCGGAATTAATACAGCTTCTTCCTCAGTGGACGCTCACAGAGAGAGTCAGAGAGATTGTTTGGAGTGGGCAGGAGTCCACTGCTATCTGAAGTCTTGAATCCGCAACAAAAACATGGATGAACAGCAAGTTCTCGGTGATTCTTGAGCAGGCAGTGTGCGGAATTAATACAGCTTCTTCCTCAGTGGATGGTCACAGAGCAAGACAGAGAAAGATTGTTTGGAATCCACTGCTGTCTGAAGTCTTGATTCCGCGACAAATGCATGAATGAACATCGAGTTCTTGGTTTTTCTTGAGCAGGCAGTGGGCGGAATTCAATGCATCTTCTTCCTCAGTGGATGCTCAGAGAGAAAGAGAGAGAGAGATTGTTTGGAGACCTGGAACGGGCAGGAGTCAAGGAGGACTGGGCAGTGTACATTGTCTAGCTACGGACAGGTGATGGAAAAGCACACGTCTTTTTTTTTGGTTTTTCTTTTCTCTTTTTTATGTTTCTATTGTTTTTTTTTTTCCTTAATTCCGCCTGCACTTTAGTTTAGGTTTTTGCCACCTGCGGTTCCTGTCCTCTTCTGACGGATGTTGGGACCGAAAAACATCTGATGGTTTACACTTGTAACCCTGTCTCTTGCGCTTCTTTCAGCTTTGACCCCTCTGGCACGAAAGCATGAGCACATGGCTCCAATGCTACCAATAGTGAGTCCTTTCTAAAACAGTAACCAATGGGCGGCAATCTACCCGAATACAAAAACCAAAACAGGAAAATCAGATGAATAGTTCATAAACTTTATTTAATATGTAGTTCATGAACTATAACTTAATATGTAATGTGATTTTTAAATTTCTAATTTATTCAATACGGTCTCTACCATGTTCAATTTAGTCCTTGAGTATATAAAAATGTTTAATAATATTTCTTTACTTGAATTAATGAAAGGACAATGTTAAATAAGTTAAGTCCAATGATAATATTGAATAAATTAAAATTTCCGTAACTACATTGCATATTAGGCTATAATTTAAGGACTAGATTGAATAAATTAAGAGTTCGTGAATCATATTACGCATTAGGCCAAAGTTCAGATATTATTTGTGTCATTTATCTTAAATAATATCAACATGTGGCAAATTGAAAACAGGTATTCATGAAGTTAGTCTCAATATCGAATGTGATCTTTTGACATCATTTAGTAGAATTTTTTATTTTTGGAAACGGTAATTACGTCTTTTAATTTTTCATAGGTAAATCAAAGGCTTTTGATACAAGAGTGAAGACCTCTTTATTTTCACCATCTAAAGTTTGTTTATAGTGTAACTATTTCGTTGTTCGTGCAAGAAACATCGGCCCTGAATCAAAAGTTAGATTTCGAAGTCTTCAATTCATATATTATCGAAAAGTCAACTTTTATTTTTGTTAGTACATCTTTCTTCTTCTTTCTTTTTTTTAATATAAATTTATTTAGCAAAGGAAAAATGGTTAAGGATAGAATATTTCCATGGATGTGTCCATAACAAAATTAGACAGCATTCAACGTCAACCAGCTCTTGTGATGGATGCTTGTGTTGTCTCTAAATCAACGTAAACCCACCGTCAAGCAGCTACCAAAGGATTTTTGAGTGATGTTCACTTCATCATTTTCTGCAAGCCAGAGCATATGGCCATTTCCTTTGGACGTCTTTTTCGTCCCTTTCGTTTAGCATCATGCATGACCACAACCTAAAAGCTAGAGCACTGCACTAAAGTCAATTGACGAAACATTAGGTGTAACTCCCCAGTCAGTACGAAATCGACCTCACGTGTAGGGAAACTAGGGCAAGCCTAGCCTTTTCTTCCATCTACTTTTGAGGGAACTTGTGATCATAGTTTCTAGAAACGTACTGGGCAACCACAATATGGAAAGGTATATTATAGTCCCCCGTGGTAACTCTCTTGGAGCAGCTATATGTTTGCAATTGTGATGAGGAGTTCTTGAATTTTAGGAAAATATGCAATGCCATTTTTGAACTTTTAATTTGTTTAATAAGTCATGCTTTTTCGTTACGTTATTTTATGTAAAGTTGCAATGTGAAAGGATGGTTGACACTGCTTTGCAACATGCCCTTCCACTAAACGGGTTATACCTCGAAGAAAACAAAATAAAAGGAGGAGAAAAGATAGAATTAGTGGGAGCTGGTCGTGGCACTAGCTCAAAGCTTTTGCAAAAAGCAAAGATCACCAGATGTTTTGTATCCCTCAATCACAATCTGCAATTGAAATTGATTGCTTCTCCATGTGTTTTTGAATTTAGCGTCGTGGGGAGGTAGTAGGTGGAAAGCGAGATGGGTTCTCCCCCCCACTTATTTTGGAGACCACAAAAGACAGATCTTGGATTAAAGAAAAGGTGACATGAGGCCCAGTTCACTAAATAGAGAGCTCCCTACTAGCTCTCTCTCTTTTTTTTACCCTTCCGAATTAGTGAAAACGGGTGGGAGGGACGATGACTAGGATCCGTGACACCTTCTTGGTGTTATTATAAAAGTTTTATACTTATGACAAGAAATTTGATTCCAACAACAACTACTGCTCATTTTGAGTGAGATCGTCGCACCAACCGCCATTGCATTGATGGAGTATGAGCGAGCCTACTCTATGGACAAACTAAGCCTTCCTAACGTCAAGAAGCGATTGGGGATCTGAACCCAGGCTTCAAAGCAACTTGGTATTATTGTGAGACCAACCATCACGGTGGCAAACTCTCGATTAGTCAAATTTTCTATTCTTCAACTAGTTAAATTGGTGTTTTAACCTTCGGTTAGTAGGTTACCTACTCATAATAATAATAATATTAATAATTATAATAAGAAAGGCTAGTTTTTTTTTTTTTTTTGTCGTAAAAGAAAAGCTAGTTGAAAATGCGAAATTTAAGTATATATGACCTTTTAAAGTTGGTCTTCTATTTGATTGGACCCAATCGAGTAAAGTGATCTTTATGTGACCGAATTCTCCTTTTGCATGTGAATTTGAGGATAGTCAGAAGTCCGCGGAACAGCCTCCATTCATCCCCAAATCCCCCCACTAATCATGCCACGTTCATCCTAATCCATGATCACTTGGAATAATTGTGGTGCACGATAGTCTTATTTCCTCTTTCCCTCGCAAGACATCGAATGGAACCACAAATCTCCGTCCGCTTAATTCTAAGATTTTTCTTCAGATTCTCTTGATGGCAAGTGCCACTAAGTCAAAGGGAAGATTATCGTCCTTCTGACCAACCATCGCCGGATATCATTGACATGGCGGTCCAATCGTGTTCGGACGTCCTATATGGCACAACCATTAAGTCAACGATTTCCTACGAAAATTGGTCGGAAAGATTACATTATAATTTCACGCTAAGATTCAAAAATGAATTAGTAAAATTGACTCAACTGATCGGATAGGCACTAAACATCTCATGAAAATGGGAGATCTCCTGGTACATGTCACGCACATGTCAGGTTAGTCTCAAACTCCATCATGGGGATGGCAATTGATAAAATTTTGAATTAACTGAGAGCGTGGCCCATTAATCTTTGACCCTTAATTCCAATTATCAATTACGACGGAAAAAGGAGGGAACCTTATTTGACTCCACGGGCCCCTCGTGGAGGATCTAAACCATTTATCAATTACAACACAAGACCCCCAAAGTCGTCCCCGAATCAAATCTCTTTTCCCTCCCAAGTCTTTCAAACTAATCGCCACGGAAAAATCGCTTTCTCCCTGGCCCTTCGAGAAGGCAATTGCCCCGCAAAAGATGGGGGGAAAAGCTCCTCTCTTTTGCCTTCCCATGCTTCGTCCCTCTGCACCGCACGAGGACAATCGAAGAACCGGTAAGAGATATTCAAGGCTAATCCGACGACGACGGTAGCGACGGCTCGCCAGCTAATCCGATATTAAGTTAGGCAAGTCAGCTAGAAAAAATGATCCGGCGCTTCTGCGTTGTTGTTGGTTAGAGGATCACCTAACACCACCTCCGAACCATCTCATCGGAACTTAAGTTTCAGAAAACCACTTCCTCAGTTCTATATGTGGGCATTGCACTGTCCCCCACTGCATTGAATTAGTCCTTTCGGACAAAGTAGTCATCATTAAAGTACGGTTGAGGGTGCTCAATTTTCCCTTCCCCAACTAATACGTCACCCCATTATTTTAAAAGATGGGACTTCTCCTGCCATTCACAAGCGACGCAATCCGCATGATGTGGTGGGGCAAATTCTCCATTCCGTCTTTGATCTTATCCTATGAATGCTAATAAGGTCATAAACTTTTCAATCTTCCTAATTTAATCTTAAATATATGCGCAAAATTCTAATGTAGTCCTCCCGATCAATTTTTACCGAAGATTGTTGACATGGCAGCATGTCACGTAAGAGTAAATTAGCAAAATTGAAAAATTTATGACTGATTTGGTAATTTTCTCTATTAATACTGCCAATGGATGAAAAATAAATTTTTAAGATATTAATCGTCCTTACAAGATTGCAAACTCCTAAATATCACATAATCTCTCCCAATTAACTTAGGTGATCGTGAAATTATTTGTGAAAAAACAAGATTAACATATGGTTACGTGTCTTTAGTGCGTGCCAATTGTTGCATAAAATCTCATATCACACACGGCGGCTAAATGTTGAGATATGGTTTCATTGAATACTCCAAACTCTAGCATATATGTATGCTCGGTTTGATTCACTATTATGTCATAAAATATATGCTACATCTTTATCTAGATATATGTGTGTGTGTATATATATATATATATGTATGTATGTATGGTATATGAATAAAGACGTACAGACGAGCACAATAATATAAGATAGTATAAGATTGCGTAATTAATATCTACCGAATAAAAATGTGTGCACCTATCAATCTCTATCCGCTAACGGATAAACTCCTAAAATATCAACTTTCTGCAATATATAGTTTTTGTTCATTCGCACCTAAGTATTTTTCAGATATTTGTGTCATTTTTACGTCACGATCCATAAACCGACCCGAGTACGATATACGGTGTAGCGTGCACGGGAACCCGGAGGAACCTCGAGGGCGACATCTTTCGAGTCAACGAGGGGAACCCACCTAACGTTGACTGGACCCCCCCGGTGAAATTGGAAACTATATTATATATATACAGCTTGAGAAATCAAAACCCAATTCTTGCATCGAGCAACGTCAACGCAGTGTTTCGATTCAAACCACGTGGTCAACTCGATGGACTGACGTTCTGCCTCTACCTACCGACATTATGGGAGATATTTTTTCAATGCTAGCCGGCCAAACTTAATATTTCTCGAGAAAATGTTATCGTTTTTCAAAGAAGGTACATGATGCATTAACAAGACTTGACGAATGATGAGATGGTCGGGTCGGATGGATGGTGCGTCGTATACTCTCGAGAAACCTCAAGACGTCATTAGGCTCTTGCCATTTGACGCACCGACCGGAGCTCGCGCTGCAGCCCCAGAAAAGAGCAATCGTACCTGATGCCCAAGTCGGACAGGGCCGAGCCTGTCCGTGACGAGAAAGGAAGAAAAAGACGCACGAGATTGCACGTGAGGCTGTCCAGTTTAGACGGGCCTGAGCGGGCTGGCGGGCTTTTTTTTGGTCCAGACCTGGCGTCCTCAAGGAATGACCATACGGGCCGACCCGGGCCTTACAAGTCGTGACCAACCAACCAAGCCTGCAAAAACAATGGATGGGCCGATGGGCCGCCTGATTGTTTGCGTAATGTTGCAGATGGCACCGCCATGGATCTTCCATGTGCTGCTTGATATCCTAATTTTCTATCCATCTCTCCGTTGGGGGCAGTCCCATGTTATCTACTCATAATTATGATTTAGATATAACAGATATATATAATTAGATCTCACTCCTCGATTAAGATCGAAACGTTCAAGTCAGTGTTTGCAAAGGCTGAATGAGGCCCTAATTGAGGCTTGAACAGCTCAAATTTAATGTAAATAATTGAGGGACGAACTTGAAAGGCTTACAAATAGCTTGAAAGGCTTGAAAGGCTTATAAATAGATCTGACCCATTAAGGCTGGATTACAATCCGAAAAGACATTGCAGTAATGCAGAGACATGATTTTTTTTTTTTTTTGGGTCGGAAAATGAAATCCTTCATTAAGCTAACGAAATATGCAAGGGCCCAAAGATGGGGCTTCAGTACATAAAATACTCTGAAGAGCTTGGGGTGGGAAAAAAACCCAGTTCAAGGGTAATGAGTTTTTTCTGTGGGCTCTCGCAATATAATCCGCTGCTAAATTGGCATCTCTAAAGCAATGGGCCACTCGGGCATTAGAAAAAGAGAGTAACTTATCTTTGGGGAGAATTACCAAAAAAGTCATAGACCTATTACAATTGTGCCAATTCAGTCATAAACTTTTTTTTAGTCAATTTAGTTCTAAACATTTTACAATTATGCTAGTTTAGTCCATCCGGCCAAAATTGGCCGGCCGGCGTTGACATGGACACCGTCTGTCCGGCGAAAGCTAACATGGCAAATTTTTGAAAATTTTTAATTTTTTTTCGAATTTTTAAATATTTTTTAAAATTTTTTATTTTTTTTTTCAGCTTCTCCTTCCTCGCCGACTAGAGGCGAGGGCCGGCAAGGTCGACCGTCGCCTTGGCTGGGCTCGGCCGACCCTTGCCTTGGATCTGGCGAGGCTCGACCCCGCCCAGCCATGGCGAGGGTCGATCTCACCAATGCTTGGCGAGCTCGGCCCTCGCCATGGCCGGGCGAGGCCAAGCCTCACCGGATCCGGCGGGGCCTCGCCCAGCAACGACGAGGCCGACCTCGCCAGCGACTTTCGTGAGCGCGGCCAGCGCCCTATTCACTGCCTCCATTGTCAGAGCTTGCCAAGGACCCGAGGGTTTTTCGACTCGTTTTGCAGAGGGTGGGTTGGAGAAGACGATGACCCAACTCGGCTTCCGCAACAACGAATTGTGGAAGCTGGAGCCGCCGAAAATGTGGAGCAACGGGCGGGACCATCACCTTGGTTGGGCGAGGCCAACCCTTGCCTTGGATCTAGCGAGGCTCAACCCCGCCTAGCCATGGTGAGGGTTGATCTCACCAGTGCCGGCAAGCTCGGCCCTCGCCATGGCTGGGTGAGGTCGGCCTCGCCAAATCTAGTGGGGCCTCGCCATTGGCCGGCGAGGTCGGCCTCGCCATTGGCCGGCGAGGTCGGCCTCGCCGCCCCGCCTCCGCCCGGCCAACCAAAGGAAGGAGAAGTTGAAAAAAAAAAAAAAGAATTCAAAAATTCAAAAAAATTATTTAAAAATTCCAAAAAATTATTTAAAAATTCCAAAAAAATAAATAAATAATAGAAAATTTTGCCATGTCGCTTTCATCGGACAACCGGTGTCCACGTTAGCGCCGGCCGGCCAATTTTGACCGGATGGACTAAACTGACACAATTATAAAAGGTTTAGAACTAAATTGGCTAAAAAAAAGTTTAGGACTCGACTCGCAATCAGAATAATAGGTTTAGGACTTTTTTGGTAAGTCTCCCCTTATCTTTGCACCTCATGATGATGGGTGAACATCCCACGTGAGCTGATCTAAACTATTTAGTGTGTTGACTAGGTCTGAACTATCTGTCTCAAACACCACTTCCTCCTTTCGAAGAGAGAGAAACTGATTTGTTGATCTCTTGATAGTGGAATCCCCCCTCGACCAGGAAAGATAAGGGTTGGAATCAGGAACATTGAATGGCAAAAGAGGCACTTCGACTTTGTTCTTCATAGATGCATTATTTGCTTTTCATCCCCTTTCCCTTTGACTTATTCCTTCTAGCATGCTGCGCACGTGTCGGAGCAACATTTATCTTGGGCTGATATTGGGATCTAGAATGTGATCCTGGGCTCAAAAGATGTACGAATGTCACGACCAAGAGGCCATGAATAAGATGAACAGCCATAGAAATAGAGGCTTTGCTGGCTCCATGTAAGGAGAGAATCGATCCGGTCCCTCCAAAAGCTGTCCCCAAACATAACTATTTGGAGGATGGAATCTTATCAAAACCAGTTGGCACAGCTTGTATTCTTGCTTAGCTTAACATTTCCGGCTAGACGCAAGATGAAGCAAAGCGAATAAGGATCGATTGAGAATCCACTTTATGTACTGAAGCTCAAAAATCGAAACTACAATTTCGAATCACGGGTCTCCTATTTCAAATCAATTTGCTATCTGCCCCCAACATGCGTGGTACAGATAGTGAAACTAAGGTCTCGAAGATAAATCTTTTCATGTGAAATCAGTATGACCGTTGCCCTTTTCCCTCCCCCTCTCTCTAGAGCTGCCTAGCTTTTTATGCGGTTGTTAGGGTGTTGAATGGAGATTTAAAGTGAGGTGAATTTCAAACGGAATGGCATTGAAAGACTCATCAGCTATGGGCTTATAATGCTAAATAAAATAACTTATCTTGAGAGGGAACATGGGTCCAAACTTGATCATACTCTTCCTAATCATCTCGAAGTGTTTTTTGTCTTCACTTCGTTTCGGAGGAAGGAGTGCAAGGAAAAGCAGGCGGAGGGCTAAGAGCCAAGGGAGGAGGAAAATGACACTCTCTCGTCTCTCTGGGACCGTGAATTAAAAGTGGAAGGGATTATTAAATGCAGAAATTAATGTCCCCAATCATTTCAGCTGTCCATATAACTTTCTCAGAACGACAAATTCTATATCTTAAGTAGATAATTTTCTTAAATTGGATATTAAATTATTGGTATCCTTTTAAGGGAAACGTAATCTCTCTCAAGAAACCACTGTTCTAAATCTTTATAAGCTATAATTAAGGATTTCTTTAGAATAATTTTCTATATTAGAGATATCGTGATTATTCTACTGATTCTTTATACCTTTTGAGATTGTCCGTATAATTCTACTTGGTAGTGCATATAATATACATAAATTCCATATTTCTCTCTTCTGCATATTTTTATCATTAATAATATTATAAACGATCAAATGAACAAATTGAATTATTTAAATCTCTCAAGAAGAGCATAGTCTCTCTCAAGAGTCCGTCATCCCGAATGATGCAATGATTCAATACCTTCCGATGCACATGCCAACTCACTTCTTTATCCTCTAAATTGCACATCTTCTCAATAATTGAAGAACGATGGAAATTAATCTATTCAAATCTGGTCCCCAAATTTCGAAAACGACTCGTTCTTAATCTAAAATTAACGATTACAAAATCATAAGGATGTTCAAGACCAGACGGAGAGAGAAGAAGAAGTTCTCCCACCATGAGACCGAAGCCGCAAGCTCCAAATTCTACGAAAATACATTATCCTCAAAATATCTACTTTTAGGCCCACTGTACCAAGAAATAACATGGACCGGCCTAAATCACAACCTTACCACATGGAAAATCGCCGTTGCCAACCGTTTCCGGGTCCTTACCATCCGACCCGGCATCCGCCACGGTGTCTTCGCCCTCGCCGGCAGTGACAACGCCATCCTCAGCATCGCCGGTGATCCGGTCAAGGACAAGGACTAGCCCCATGGCAAAGGCACCGTCGAACCCGGGCTTCACGCAGAGGGAGAAGACGTCCTTGCCAAGAACGACGTTGGTGGAGGTGTCGACCTTGCGCCGGATCTCCGCCACGGGCTCCCGGTCCGCGCTGAAGATGGTGCAGCTGCGCTGCGCGAACGACCCCTCGATGTGGTACTCCTCACCGGGGTTACCGTACACCTCCACCGTGACGCCGGTGTTGCCGATGATTGACGACCTCCGCACGCTGAAGATCGGCTTCTGGCCGTCCGTCCCATCCCCGTGGAATCCTTCCCACCGTTGATGCAAGCTCGGCCTCTGTTTTTTAAAACATCGATAAATATAAACAAGTAAAAAAAAAAAGGCAAATGAAATGAAAAATCCCGACACAAGCCCGACTTATTAAATTATTTTTTGGAATATAAGCTCTACCTGTTATTAATTTTACCGTTATCTTTCAAGAAACTTATGAAAAGAATTCGAAAAGAATTCGACTTATTAATTTTACCTATGAAAAGAATTCGATAAGAATATTAATAACCTCAAAATGCTCATTTCTACATAGATTTTGGTAAAGAACCGAAACATAGAAACATAGATAAAATCTTACACACTAAAATAAAAATAAAAATAAAAAATCAAAGCACAAAATAACTCGAAATCCACCTATGATTATTTAATGCTAATTTCCGTGGTGGAAAAGATTTAATTCCATGTCTGGTGCTTTTATTTCCCAAGACGTCTCTTGCAATAATTAGCAGAATGCATCTCAGAGTGCCACGGTTTCCCTAAAAAGAAAAAATCGAAAATCGAATTTGAATATCCGAGTCGGCTCGGATCGATCGTCACACCGACCGCCTCCCTCGTCCGAGCTTGCACTGAGTCACCACACTGACCCGGTAATTGGAAAACGAAAACGTCCGAATCGATTCAGATTTGCCCATGCTAGGGAGTCAGATGGGGTAAGCACGATCGTCACCCGAAATCTGAAAATCTTGTCCTTTTTCCGATCAACGATAACCGACCGACCTGATCGCGACCTCATTCTTTATTCTAAATTCCAGCTGGTTTCACACGCCGAGTCGATAATCTCGAGAAGCGACGCGAACGGATTACGGGAACCAGGGGAAGGAATCGGTGCTTACCTTGCGCCTGACGGTGAGGAGGCAGCGGCCGTGAGCGTCCATGAGGACGACCTCGCCCGTGTCGCGGGCGTCGGGCCCGTACGAGTCGACCCGGAACACGAGCTCCCCCTTGGAGTCGTACGCCGCGAACCCGTCGCCGGCGAAGAACAGGGACGTCTTCATCACCGTGAGGTGGGTCTCCTCCTCGCAGCGGAACGCATCTTCCACGACCAACCCACCCGTCATGACGAATCGGCTTCGGCGAAGATCTTCTTCCTTCTTTTCTCCCCGTCGCGCGCCTCTCCGATGGCCTAGGACTCGTGGGCTTTGCTAAAGTTTCAAGCTTTGGGGACGCAAGGCGGTGGAGAGGAACCCAAGGTTTGATCTTTCCGAAGGGAAAATGAGAGAGAGAGAGTGACGGGGTGTGGAGGGTTTGCAGAGTACAGTTCAAGAAATTGTTGACGTCGAAGGGAAGATATTTTATATTCTCTTGCGGAGAGAGAGAGAGAGAGGCGGAGGCGATTTGAGGACTATTTTATTGTGGGATGATTAAGGGGACGGTGATCAGAGCATGTGATGGAATTAAGGGGATTTGATGTCCGGTGAGTTTCCTAAAGATGTCGTTTTTTACCTTAATCACGCCCCAAATTAAAATTAAGGAACGTGTCGAGAGCCTGATTTGGCCTGAGAAAGGTGGTAGGTGAGTGGAAATTGAACCTAGGACTCTCCTGCTCTGCCGAAAGCGAATTTGACGGAACGGACCGTATTTATTTATGTCGAATGAATATTTAGTTAGTTTGGCAAGCGTATGAAATAGTTCGAGGAAATCGGATCGGCGTGGTTGTGTCTAATGCTATGTACTTTTTCCCTGATAAGAAGTTTACTTGAAAAAACCGGTTTGTCAATGATTTAGGAAGCGAATGATCGCGTAAATGATCATCTTCAAGATACTTGTTAGACGTATTCCTTGGACTGTCCAATTTTCATAATATTAATTGTACAAATTTCGAGAAAAATCACTCCACAGTGAAAGAATAGATCTGCTTATTTAATTGCCTTGATAAGTGTCTTTAAGCTTTGCAAGCAATGTACTTACAAGCAAATCGGCAAGTGAAGATATCTTAGTTCTGCATATCCTTTTCCTTCATTTTATTTTTCATTATTAAAAGAAAACACAGATTACGCAAGTCTATCGACCTAGCAAAACCAAATACAAATGCAGATCACTCCTCATCGTACTAAATTCGATGAAATCGAAAGGATATTGTCGTGGTGGGACAAAGACCTCGCAGATAATTGCCACCCGAGTGAGCTGCGCGTTGCCAAGCCGACAACCTTGATTTTGCAAGAAAGACGACTCCTCACCTGTGCGATTCCTCAAGATCAACGTCGACATCCTAACTTGTTCTTAACTTGAGTGTGAAATAGGCAAGGGAAAAAAGGGGTGGCGAAAAGTATAAGGCCCCTCTTTCCACCTAGACCGCGACCATAGATGTTCACCAGCAGCATCTGTCAAATCGGCCCCGGTTCAAGCCAGAGGGAAAATCGTGGAAGAGAGTTGGTGCGTCCCAAGTCAATGATTTTTGTTGATTCGAGACCTCAAGATGCGGCTCGCCACCGGCCTTGGAAAAATGTGTGGATTTCGTTGGATTGGAGTTGAGTGCGTAGAAGTTAAAGTTGAATTTGTGAATCCCGCGGGCGATCGAGAGATGCAGATTTAGAGCTAACCTCTGCATTGGATTAGGTAACCCGGTAGGAATAGTACAGAGGCAAAAGTTCAGATCTTTAGCTTTAGGTTGCGCTAATCAACTTAGTGGATTTGTTTGATTTTTTGCTTAGTGAATTTGGTTAGGTGTACGTATAATATATCTGTAGAATAATCAAGATCATCCCGATTTAAAGTAAGCAAAGAAATCGGATTTCCCCCGTTGATGTGAGCCGAAGTCTTGAGAGGGTTATGATTCTCTCAAGAGCCGTTTTTATAAATGTATCCATGAATCGACAAGAGTGGCTATTTTAAAATTGGTGCATGCGGCTCTGTAGGCATTTGGCAGGTTACATGTTACTTGTGGGGTTTGGACAATGTGTCCCACTTACAGTGTCACTTTTCCTTTTTGGTTGATCAAATGTCACTCTCCTTTCTTCAATAACAAAAGACTTCATAAGAAAAAGAAAGTTACAACTCATCATTGTGGGCAAAACATCAAATAGAATGTGCCCAAATGTATATTGAAACTACGGTGAGCAAAGTCCCACGTCGAGCCTATAGAGATGAGTTAAGTAGATTGTACTCTTGATTCGGCGACACCTATATCAACCCTTTCAAAGTTGACGTGCTGAGCTTTGTAAGCATGTGATCCGTTATATATTATTTATGTGAAACATCTGTAAACAAGTTTATTCGCACGGTTATCATTCTCTTTTCAAAACTTTTTATTAATTTAACAAGTGAAATCGGAATCATAACTTTCAATAGATATTGTTAGTCTCACGAGTGGATTCTTTTGTTTGAAGGAAAGTGGAATCATAAGTTTCGATAAATATTGTAAGTTCATATCACGAGTGGATTCTTCCATCTGCACTACACGCGTATTCGACGGGAAGAGCCTCTCTAAAGGTGTAGACCGGTCATCCTGCATCGGCTTGTGGCTTTTGTTTTCGTCCCGTCCTCAAACCATCTTTTGGGCTCGTGACTGGTTTCTCTTTGGCCTAGTTCATTTAAAAGGGCAATTGCCAAAAAGCAAAGGAGCAATGGAAAGCAAATGAAAGTGGGGGAGAACGTGAAAAGTTGGCCAGTCCCGCTCAATCATGCACGGATCGTTAAAGTTTGTCCCGTCTTTTCGACCATGCGTATCTCATTGTGCTTTAATAACCCAGATTTGGCACGTTTTGTTCTCTAGAGAATGGCCTCCGTTGTTTGGCTGGATTGATGCGATAGCAGGGCGATTAGCTTTAGGACGTTTCGGTAGCTTTTTCTCGAAAGCTAATCACGAGAAGATCAGTTTTTACTTAGCTTTCAGGGCTTGTACATATGAGCCCGTGCTTTTAGGCCCATCAGGGTTCCTTGAAAACCAGGTCCGGTTCCTCTTGGGAAACCACTTTGAATGGAGGGCATTACAGTAAAATTGATAACTCAGTTTTTATAGATTTTCTACCATGAGATCGACACCAGCCTCCCCGTTGGCCTTCTGGTTGGGTCTAATATCAGAATCGATCTCGAGGTCAGGGGTTCAAGGCACGGTACGGGAGAGAGAAGAAGAGAGAAAATGATGAGGTATTCTAAAATACCTCTTTTTTTTTTTCTTTTTTTTCATTCCTCTCTTCTCTATGTCACTACACATATTTGATACATATGTTATATGAATTGCAAGCTCGGTTAGAGGAAGTGAGATTCCTTTTTAAGATGATTTTTTGGTCTTTATATATGGAAACTTGAATTTGAAAGCCGATTGCCGTATCGGATCAACATACTTTTATATTTTGGTTCCTCTCTTTTCTACATCATTACGTATATTTGATACATATGTTATATGAAATTTGCAAGCTCGGCCTTTTATTTTCTACGTTATTACATGTATTTGATACATATGTTATATGAAGCTTGCAATATCGGTTAGAGGAGGCGAGATTCCTTTTTAAGATGATTTTTGGTCTTTATATATGGAAACTTGAATTTGAAAGCCGATTGCCATATCGGATAAACATACTTTTATACTTTTGCAAATTGGTTGGTTTGAAGCAAAACGAATGCTTGACAAAGATACCATTGTTACATTGTACTGTAAGTACCAAAACTATCATCTATAGCAACATAATCTTAGATACATTATATTGGAGGTTGAAACCTAGTGAATGAGATTAGATATAGAAAAAAGAGCTTCTCGATGTCCATATCATGTGCAATAAAGAGTCAGGAAGCTCACAGTTCGAAGCAATAAACATAATAAAACTACGAGATACGATCAAGGGAAGAATTTAAGACGGAGGAATTATCGGTTGGTGTTATTGTTATAGAATACATGGACGAGTCCCCGACAAAAAGGCCTAGAACCAAATACAGTCGTAGGAACTTCAAGCCGGTGTGCTTGAGGTCCATCGCCAGATTTTCTTGCAGACGATAGATCTTCAGGTCCAAATCCAACTTCACCCAAATGGTCGCTACCCATTTACGTTACAATGCAAACCGTTCAGTGTATAGTTTGTCGGACTTGTGATGCCAAACTCTTCTGTGGCCCCGCGTTAGGTCGTACAACTTTACAATCGCGAGGGTCACATAATCTTAAAAAAGCCACATTGCAACTTGTACATAAATCTTTGCATTCGAATGGAATTACATGTCACCCCCCTTATCTCCCTCCTTCCTGCCCCTGCAGAGCTTCGCTTCCATGGTGCGTCCAGGGTGAAGAAGCGAATTCCATTGCCCTCGCGCAAAAAGGCCGGAGTTGAACGCCCATGGCTCGTTTGTTTCAGTCGTGGGGTGCAGGATAGCTAACCCCAGATGCCAAAGCTCTATGTTGCTCTATCTGCAATTTTTCGTAATGAAAATGCATGCGATGAGTGACATTAGTTATTAGCCAATGCAACATTTGAGTTTGATGTGTTTGCGGTAGTATAGAAAAGCAATGTAAGAGCTTGTGCATACCTGGAAAAGTTCGTGGAGTTTGTTGTTGAGGTAGCAACATTCTTGTCCTAGCAACTCCAAGGCTCTCAAACACCTAAAAAGGAAGATAAAGGTCACTTCGGTCTAAGCGAAATAAAAAAGGAAAAAGCAAAAGGTCTGGGAAGCCAGCATTGTTTCGCTTCTCCGGCGAGTAAGTGCAACAGTGAAAACGGACGCGAAAACAATGAAGTACCAGGCATGGTTGCTCTGCTCGGAGGCGCAGCGGAAGGCGATGCAGACGTTCCGGACGCGCTTGGCACCGATGCTGGAGCTGCCTCCCATCATCTGTTTCAAGTGTATCTCCATCTTCCTGTAGGCCGACAGCTCTCTGTCTATCCTGTCTCCAACGCATCCCATCATGATCAACGAACAAAGAAGCAAACTCAAGCGAGAGAAACGGGATTAGCCAAAATTTGCACGACCAGCCATTTGTCGAACTGTTTAGGTTGAGTGAAAGTATCTTTCTGGATCAACAGGTGAAAGAGGACATACACACGCGGTGGTCCCATTATTATAGGAGAGAAATATATGCAATAGAGATAGGATGTGAAGTTTATCTTGCGGCGAGTGGTGATCCTCCCGCAAGTTCGAGTGAATAGAGTTGGTCGAGTATGTGACGTTTTCTAGATACCCAAATGCAAGCAAAGGTAAAAAAATAAAAATAAAAATAAAAAAACCTCGAAGGAGAAGTTAATTACAGGAGCAATCGGAGGTTGCTGAGGAGCTTCTCGGACTCGTGGAAGTAGATGGTGATGAGATGACCACCGACACGAAGTTTGAGGAGTTCTCGTCATGGAGCTGTTGCAGCTGCAAGAACTGCTCATCCAGCACTCCATGCCAACACTATCCATATGAGTTGCATATGCATATCTCATCCAGCAGCTTCAATATTGCAGATTTGCCATGTTTTTTCTTCTTTTTTTTTTGGTAGTTGCTGTAGAGATTGGCGTCCGCGATTTGATTGGATTGATATGATAGCAGCACGACTAGCTTTAGGACGTTTCGGTAGCTTTTCCTCAAAAGCTATCACGAAAAGATCTGTTTACTTTTACTTGGCTTTTAGGGCTTTGCATATACGAGTCCGTGCTTTAGGCCCATTAGAGTTTCCCGCAAACCAGCTGCAGATCTCCTTGGAAAACCGCTTCGATCGGAGGTCATTTCAGTAAAATTAGTTATGCCTTTATATAAATTTTCTACGATGACGGTAACACCAGCCACCCTATTGGCCTTGGGGTTGGGACTCGATTTAGAATCAATCCCAAGGTCACGGGTTCGAGGAATGGTATGAGAGAGAGGAGAAGAGAGAGAAGAATATGAGGTATTCTAAAATACCTCTTTTTTTGTTCCTCTCTTTTCTACACCGTTACTTGTATTGGACAAACAACTTTTATATCGTAGCTAATTATTTTCAGAATTGGTCATTTTGCTAGTGTTTTTAGAATTGCATCACTACGAAGCAAAACAAATGCTTGACAAAATACCATTCTTGCAATCGTAAGCTTACTATATATTGTATTTTAAGTATCAAGACTATCTGCTGCAAGATGGTCTTACATACATTATAATGGATGTCCAAACCCCCATATAGTAGTAGGGAGGAGAAGAGAGAAAAGAAGACGAGGAATTCTAGAATACCTTGTTTTTTGGTATTTTTTTTTTTTTTTGTTCCTCTTTTCTACGCCATTACATCGCGCTATGTATTGGACAAAAAGTTTTACATTGTAATTAACTAAGTGTTTTTAGAATTGGCCGTTTTGCTAGTGTTTTCAGAATTGGTCAATATGAAGCAAAACAAATGCTCAACAAAATACCATTCTTGCAATTGTAAGCTTAGTATATACTGTACTTTAAGTATCAAGACTATCTACTACAAGATGTTCTTGGATACATTTTAATGGATGTCCAAACCCCATATAGTGACAGGGAGGAGAAGAGAGAGAAGAAGACGGGGAATCCTAGAATACCTTTTTTATTTTTATTTTTGTTCCTCTCTTTTCTACACCGTTACATAGTGACATGGATTGGACAAACAAATTTTACATTGCAGTTGACTTAGTGTTTTTGAAATTGGTCATTTTGCTAGTGTTTTTAAGATGGGTCAATTTGAAGCAAAATGAATGCTCAACAAAATACCATTCTTGCAATTGTAAGCTTAGTATATATTGCACTTTAAGTATCAAGACCATCTATTGCAAGATGTTCTTACGTACATTATAATGAATGTTCAAACCCCATATACTGACAGAGAGGAGAAGAGAGAGAAGAAGATGAGGAATTCTAGAATACCTCTTTTTTTAGTTCCTCTATTTTTAACGTCATTATGTGTATCCAATACATATATTGTACGGAACTTACTTGCAAGATCTGCTAGAGGAAGCGAGATTCATTTTTAAGATGTTTTTTGGTCTTGGTATTTGGAAACACAAAGTCGAAACTTGATTTCCATATCAGACAAATAGACTTTTACATCCTAGGTGACTAAGTATTTTTAAAATTGATCGATTTGACGCAAAACAAATGCTCGATAGAAATACCATTTTTGCAATTGTAAAGCTTACTATATATTGTACTTTAAGTACCAAGACAATCCGTTGAAATATGTTCACAGGTATATTATAATGGATGTCCAAGCCCCGTATAACGGACAAACAGACTTTTACATCTAAGGTGACTAAGTATTTTTTAAAAGTATCGATTCGAAGCAAAACGAATGCTCGATGGAAATACCATTCTTGCAATTGTAAAGCTTACTATATACTTAGTAAAACGAATGTTCTTAGGTACATTATAATAGGTGTCCAAGCCCAACCAAGGAGATTAGATATAGAAAAAAAAAAAAAAAAGCTTCTTGATGACCATATCGTGTACACAGTCTTGCAGAGTAAAAAGTTAGGCAGCTCGTTGTTCGGGGCAATAAACATAATAAAACCGCATCCAACGACGATGGGAAGAATTATAAGACAGATTGGTATTATGGAATATAAAAACTGAATCCACGACAAAAAGGCCCAAAACCAAAATAGTCGTAGGAACTTTGATTCGATGTGCTTGAGGCCCATCGCCGGATTTTGTCAAGATGATAAAACTTCATGATATAAAATCAGGTCCAAGTCCAATTTCATTTAAATGGTCCATTAATCCTAAAATCGTTACATACTCTTCTCAGACCTCCGACGCGGCCTCGCGTTTGGTCACAGAATGTCACAGCCGCGAGGGTCACGGGTTCAAGGCACGGCTGAAGGCGAGGGAGAAAAAAGATGAAAGAGGTATTCTAAAATACCTCCTTTTGGCCTAATGTTTAATGATTTTTCGTCAAAATCCCTACGCCAAGTTTGCTACATGTCACCCCCCTTATCTCCTTCCTTCCTTCCTCTACAGAGTTTTGCTTCGACGGTGCGTCCAGAGCGAAGAAGAGAATTATATTCTCCTCGCGCAAAAGGCCGGAGTAGAACGACCGTGGCTCGTTTGTTTCAGTCGTGCTGTGCAGGATATCTGACCCCAGATGCCAGAGCTCTTTGTTGCTCTATCTGCATTTTCTAAAATGAAAAGGCATGCAATAAGTGACATTAGTTATTAGTCAATGCAACATTTGAGTTTGACGTTCGAGTATGTGACATTTTCAAGATGCCCAAATGCAAGAAAAGAAAAAAAAACCTCGAAGAAGAAGTTAATTACGGGAGCATTCGGAAGCTGCGGAGGAGCTTCTCGGACTCGTGGAAGTAAATGGTGATGACCTCCGACGCAAAGTTAGGGGAGCTCCTGTCTTGGAGCTGTTGCAGCTGCAAGAACTGCTCATCCAGCACTCCCTGCCAACACAATCCACATGTCAGTCCAAATGAGTTGCATATGCATATCTCATCGAGCAACTTTAATATTCCAGATTTGGCACGTTTTTTCTTTTTTCGGTAGAGATTGGCCTTCGCGATTTGATTGGATTCATGAAATAGCAGAGAGCTTCAGGATGTTTCGGTAGCATTTCCTCAAAAGCTATCGCAAAAAGATCAGTTTACTTAGCTACTAGGGCTATTTTTACCGGCCCGTGCTTTAGGCCCATTAGAGTTTCCTTAAAACCAGGCGCAGTTCCCCTCTTAAAACCAGTTCGATAAGATGTCAAAGTCAGTATGAGTTTTTATAAATTTTCTATCATAAGGGTAGCACCAGCCTCCTTAGTGGCCTTGGGGTTGAGACTGACTGAATTTAGAATCATTCTCAAGGTCACAAGTTCGAGGCAAGGTGAGGGGGAGGAGGATAGAAAAGCAGATGAGGTATTCTAAAATACCTCTTTTCCTTTCTTTTCTACGTCATTAAAACTAGTCACCTACCTATAATGTAAAAGTCCATTTATCTAAGATGGCAATGGAGTTTCAACTTCATGTCGCAAGCTTAATATATATTGTATGTACTTTATCACATGAAAAATCCATTTATTTAAAATGATAATCAAGTTTCAACTTCATGTTGCAAGCTCAATATATATATAAGATATGATGTACGTTGTTACATGTATCTGACCCATATGTTGTTAAACCTAGTCATCTACAATGTAAAAGTCCATTTGTCCAATATGACAATCGAGTTTCACCATAATGTTGCAAGTTTCGTATAAGATATGTGTTGGATACACATAATAAAGTACATACTTTCTTTTCTACATCATTAAAACTAGTCACCTTACATCCATTTGTCTAATATGGCAATCGAGTTTCAACTTCATGTTACGAGCTTATTATACACTGTATTTTATTACGTGTATGCAACACATTTGTTATTAAAACTAGTCACCTCTGATGTAAAGGTCCGTTTGTCTAATATAACAATGGAGATTCAACTTCATGTTACAAGCTTAATATACATGGTATATACTGTATTTTATTATGTGTATCCGACTCATATGTTATTAAACCTAGTCACCTACAATGTAAAAGTCCGTTTGTCTGATATGGTAATCGAGTTCCACCTTCATGTTGCAAGTTTCGCATAATATATGTGTTGGATACATGTAATAAAATATATACGGTATATATTAAGCTTGCGACATGAAGTTGAAACTCGATTGCCCTATCAAACAAACGGACTTTCACATCGTAGGTGACTAAGTATTTCTAAAATTTGTTGATTTGAAGCAAAATGAATGCTTGACGGAATACCATTCTTGCAATTTTAAGCTTAATATATATTGTATTTTATTATGTGTATCGGACACATATGTTATACGAAGCTTGTGATATGAAGTTGAAACTTGATTGTCATATCGGACAAACAGACTTTTACATAGTAGGTTACTAAGTGTTTTCAAAATTGATTGATTTGAAGCAAAACAAATGCTTGACAAAATACCATTCTTGCAATTGTAAGCTTAATATATACTGTATTTTGATAGGTGTATCCGACACATGTATTATACGAAGCTTGCAACATGAAATTGAAACTCGATTGCCATATCGGACAAACAGATTTTTACATCATAGTTGACTAAAAGCGTGTATGATAACCATTTTTTTTCTCTATTTTTATATTTTTCTATTCCCGAAAACATGTTTGAAACAAAAATTTGTTTGCTAACACTATTTCATTTTTCTATTTTTGAAACAAAGTTTTACTCCGTAAATAAGTTTGGAACATTAATTAGAAGTTAAAACTTGTAGCCTTTTTTATTTCTGAAACAAAAGTGAGAAATGAAAACTCTTCTCATTGTTTACTCCCGTCACTACTTATTGCCCACCCACTGCCTATTGTTGAACGCCGAACACCGGACGCCCACTGGCTGCATGCCACCACCACTCAAGAAGGAGAAATATTGTATCATTATCAAATAAATTTCTATTCTAAGAAAAAAATTGTATGGTTATCAAATGCGTATTTTTACTTAGAAACTCATTTGGGAAATAGAAATTAAAAAATCAATTTCTAGTCAAAAATTGATTTTTTGAATATAATGGTTATCATTCGCGCCTTAAGTATTTTTAGAATTGATTGCACTTTATTGTGTGTATCCAACACATATGTTATATGAAGCTTGAACATGAAGTTGAAACTTGATTGCTATATCAAACAAATGGGCTTTTTACATCGTAGGTGACTAAGTGTTTTTAAAATTGGTCAATTTGAACCGAAACGAATGCTCAATGGAATACCATGCTTGCAATTTTAAGCTTAATATATACTGTACTTTATTATGCGTATCCGACACATATGTTATATGTAGCTTGCAATATGAAGTTGAAACTCAATTGCCATAGCGGACAAACAGACTTTTATATTGTAGGTGACTAAGTATTTTTAGAATTGGTCGATTTGAAGCAAAACGAACGCTCGATGGAATACCATTCTTGTGATTGTAAGCTTACTCTATACTAGACTTTAAGTAACAAGACTATCCACTGCAAGAAGTTTTTAGGTACATTATAATGGATGTCCAAGCTCAAAACGGTGACAAGGAGGCGGAGAGAGAGAAGAAGATGAGATATTCTAAAATACCTCCTCTTCTAGTTCCTCTCTTTTCTACGTAATTGCGTTTATTTGATGCATATGTTGATGTTATACAAAGCTTGCAAGATTGGCCAGGAAGTGAGATTCCTTTTTAAAATGATTTTCTGGTTTTTGTATGTGGAAACATGAAGTTGAAACACGATTATCACAATGGACAAACAAACTTTTACATCGTAGATGACTAAGTGTTTTCAAAATCGATCAATTTGAAGCAAATGAATGCTCGACGGAAATATAATTCTTGCAATTGCAAGCTTATTACATACTTTACTTTTAAGTACCAAGACTATCTATCGCAAGATGTTCTTAGGTATATTATAATGGATGTCCTAGCCCAGTCAATGAGATTAGATTTAGAAAACAGAGCTTCTTGATGGCCACATCGTGTACATTCCTGTAAAGTAAAAAGTTAGGAAGCTTCCGGAGCAATAAACATAATAAACCTGCGTAATACGATTAAGGGAAGAATTAAAAGACAGAAATTATTACTTCTTGTTTTGGAATACATAGACTGAGTTCACGACAAAAAGGCCCAGAACCAAAACAGTCGTAGGAACCTCGACTCAATGTGTTTGAGGCCCACCGCCAGATTTTGTTAAGGTGATAGCACTTCAAGCTACAAAATCAGGTCCAAATCCAATTTCACTTAAACGGTCCTTCCCATTAACCTTATAATGCGAATTGTTCAATATATTTCATTTCAGGCGTGTGACGCCTAAGTGTTCCATGGCCTCGCGTTTGGTCATACGATGTTACAATCACGGGGTTCCCGGGTCTGAAGCACAGCTGAATGTGATAAGAAGAGGAAAGAGGTATTCTAAAATACCTCCTTTTTCTGGGCCTATGTTTAGTAATTTTTGTTCAGAATCTCTCCCCCTGTTGAGCAAAGTCTTTTCCAGTTTTCACCTTTTTTCATTCAACAGTTCATCGAGTCGCATAAGAATATCTCGCGAGTTACAAAGGTCACGTGTAGTTCCATTTTCTAAAAGAAATAATCCGTAAATCACATAATTTCAAAAAAGCCACATTGCAACTTGTACATAAATCTTTGCATTCAAATGGAGTTACATGTCACCCCCCTTATCTCCCTCCTTCCTTCCTTCCTTCCTCTATAGAGCTTCGCTTCGACGGTGCATCCAGAGCGAAGAAGCGAATTCTATTGTCCTTGCGCAAAAGGCCTGAGTAGAACGACCATGGCTCGTTTGTTTCAGTCGTGTTGTGCAGGATATCTGACCCCAGATGCCAAAGCTCTTTGTTGCTCTATCTGCATTTTTTTTAAAATGAAAAAGCATGCAATGAGTGACATTAGTTACTAGTCAATGCAACATTTGAGTTTGACGTTTGAGTTTGATGTGTTTGTGGTAGTATAGAATGGCAAAGTAAGAGCTTGTTGTTTGTAAGTGAACAATCTAGCTAAAGATTCTGTAAAGCTGCATACCTGGAAAAGTTCGTGGAGTTTGTTCTTGAGGTAGCAATATTCATGTTCTAGCAACTCCAAAGCTCTCAAGCACCTAAAAAGAAAGAAAGATAAAGGTCATTTCGTTCTAAGCGAAAAAAAGGAAAAAGCAAAAGGTTTGGGAACCCAGCAACGTTTTCCTTCTCTGGGGAATAAGTGCTACAGTGAAAGCGGACGCGAAAACAATAAAGTACCCGGCATGGTTGCTCTGCTCGGAAGCGGCGCGGAAGGCGACGCAGACGTTGCGGACGCGCTTGGCACCGATGCTGGAGCTGCTTCCCATCATCTGATTCAAGTGTATCTCCATCTTCTTGTAGTCCGACAGCTCTCTGTCCATCCTGTCTCCAACACATACCATCATGACCAACGAACAAAGAAGCAAACTCAAGCGAGAGAAACATGATCACTCAAAATATGCGCGACCAGCTACTTGTCAAACTGTTTAGATTGAGCGAAAGTATGTTTCTGGATCAACAGGTGAAAGAGGACATGCACACACAGTTATAGGAGAGAAATGTATGCAATAGAAATAGGATATGTTGTTTATCTTGCGGACAGCGATGACGCTACGCAAGTTCAATAGAGTAGAGTTGGTCGAGCATGCGACGCTTTCAAGATGCCCAAATGCAAGAAAAGAAAGAGAAAAGAAACCCTCGAAGGAGAAGTTAATTACAGGAGCATTCGGAGGTTGCGGAGGAGCTTCTCGGACTCGGAGAAGTAGATGGTGATGACCTCCGACACGAAGTTTGGGGAGCTCTCGTCTTGGAGCTGTTGCAGCTGCAAGAACTGCTCATCCAACACTCCCTGCCAACAATAAACCCCACATATCAATCAAAATGAGTTGCATAAGAAATCACCATTAAAAGCCACGCATTCTGGAGAGGTTGAAGAAGAGAACATGGAAGTGAAAAGGAACAAAGACCTGGTGGAAGAGCAAGGCGAGCAAGCGATTCATTTCGGCCCGCAAGAAGTCCACACCCCACCCCAGCATCCACAGTGGAAGCCCCGTTTTGGCTCGTTTCTTGCCTCCTCTCCTCTTCCACAATCAAGCAAGAGACCTCTTCCCTCTCTTCCCTGGCTTTCGAGCGAGATGGGGGTGATTCAGATTCTTCCTAGTTTGCTCCGCGTTCGCTTCTGGTCGCGCAGATCAGATGGGTGGGCGCAAGCGGTTTGGTTTCATCGACAGAGGGCGGGGAATTGGAGAAGGGTTTCGACGGCTATTTAAAGGCTGCGGACTTTGCATTTCTCGCTGGTAGTTAGATATATAGAGTAAGACAAGACATAAAATAGATATATAAGAAAAGGACGCAGGTACATCAGGCCATGCCTGATAATGACAAAAAATTTAAAATTAGAATAGCTGGACAGACGCGCAACTCTGCTCGATTCTCTGATGGAATTCATTTCTGAACCTCCGGTTCAGTCGATAGCCAAAAAGGGAGGGAAATAATTTGATAACTATCCAAATCTCTCAAATCTCTCTCTTCTTTAGGCCATAAAAGTTATAGGATAATCGAGAAATAGTCGAACCGAAAGATTTAAGCATTTATAACATAAAAAGCATGATGAACGATAAGCAAGAACAGCTATATTGTGGCATTTTTTTTTCGAAAAAGATTTTGCATTTAACGATTATTTATTCAAAGGTAAATTAAGAATACATGATTGAAGCGAATGACAATATATAATGAAAAGATGCGGTTCTAAAATTGGACATAATATTTATGACAACCCTCGACAATAATACATGACCACATTAATTAACTTTGAAGCACATTAATGTACAACAACCAAAAGAATAAAATATAGGCTGAACATTTGTGAAATGAGTTGAAACATAATTCGTCATGATTATTGCATCTATAAAAATCGTAGGTGTAAATAATTTTAGTTTTGCTCATCACGTCAAATAGACCTAGCATGGACACGGCTAGGCCTTCTTTTAAAATTTAATTTTGCCCCAAGGTCCAAAAATTCAGCAACTAATGGCTACTCATAGGGGCTATTTGGTAACTACCAGCTAGTTAATAACCATGAAAGATATCAGTGACTATTAGGGCACTCTAGACATCGGCTTGAGGACAAGGCACAATCGATGAGATGAGGAGTCGTGGTTTGCTCCACCCAACATGCTAAAGTGCTCGGTACGGCGAGCCCATGCTGGACCAACCCATCTGTTACACCCCTAATCACCTCTAGATTTAGTTATGATAAATGATATGTTTGTCTAAGCACTTGCGCACATTTAAAATGTTGAGAGTACATATTATTGGAACTATATTCAACAATCTTTATTGACCTAGATAATAGGAGGAATTCTCGTATGTAAAAGTGAATATTGATGGGTACGCTTCACTAGATAAATGTCGGTGTGCTTTTCTCGTCCTTTTTTTAAAAAAGATTTCTCACTAACTTATATATAAACACAGAAGGAAAATTACACTTAACAAGCAGATTTGTTTTACCACGAGTGCCCCATCTGCAACACCGTCTTTCACGGCGGCAGCTTCGGGAGCGTGAAGTGGAAGCGCCGCCACCGGCGGCTGGGGCACGGGCTTGTGCAGCCGGGCGTGGTAGCATGGAAGTTATCGAGGCGAATGCGGGGAATCTCCCGGACCAACCCGGACATAAAAAAATCGAATTCTCAACTCTGGCTTTTGCACTGAAATGAATTGCCGAGAGAGAGAGAGAGAGAGAGAGAGAGAGAGAGAGAGAGATCGGCAACCTGCTGTTCCCGTACCCTCCATCCCCTCGCGTGCTGTCCCCGGTCACCCAGCTCAGCGCGGCGCTCCCTCTTCCACCCCCTCTCTCCCCTGCCCGACAACCGCCTGCAGCCGGTGAACAATGTCAGCAGAAATTGCCCGAACATCACAAAAAAATGGCAGACCCACTTTCGTCCCTCGCCCTGTATAATATACACGCAACCACTCTTTTCCCCCGTGCATGCTTTGCTGCCGCTGCTGTAGATAATACGTGTGAGTTTTCGCCTTTTCTTGGCACTTTCTATCCCTTTGCCGTTCCTTCTTTACAGAAAGAATTCTTTTTTCCACAGCTTTTCGTGGGAGGGGTCTGAATTCTGAATTCTGCATCGGTTACGGTGAGGGATGGTGCGGAGCGAGCGCCCGGCGCAGAAGGGAGCTCGGCCCGGTCAGGGCCGGTGACAGATGGTGGGTGACAGTCGCATACTTCTTCTGACAGGTGTCGAAAGTGTGGATAACGAATTTGTCTTTTCGGTGGCTCTCGGTTTGGTTTTGGGTCGTCCAAGGATAAGTTATTAGAGTAGGAAAATTCAAAGGCTTACACGCATCATGGAACTTTTCATGGTGATAATTAGGGTGGTGTAGTAGTCTGGGTCCCCACTTTTAAGTGATAATATAAATGTAATTGGAGCACAGAAGTGTAGGTATTAATTGCTGCTACTGTAACCTTTTATATAATTGGAGCATTCATGAGGGTGGTCTGGCCATCCCTTGCTTTTACTCAAGAATGTTGACTCAATTGTGTTGCAAAACCCATTTGAGGATTCATGCATAAATTTCTCATAACTTCTGTACTCTAATCGACTGGCTATTCTATATTGTTGATTTTATCTGGATTAATTATAGTCCGTCTATAAGGAGCCTCATGCGTCGGATTGCCGTTTCCACTTCTTAACCCGGTATAGGAACACGTTAGAAGAGCCCCCTTTTTGGTTGTGATTATGGACTGGTAAGTGAATGATGCCTTGATCAGTAGTTGTTCTTGCGGATTTTGAAATGGAAGCTTTGTCAAAATGTCGTGTGCCTAGAAGAGCACACATGTTGCTTTACAAACCCTATCCATTTCCCCCTCTTTATGCAGAAAGGTTGATGGTGATTGAACTCCTATACCTTTGTTAATGAATAAGGATGAAAAAACACATAAATCGTTTGCGCACAGAAGGGTTTATTACAACCTTAATTTGTTCTTTGGAATGCTATTGGAGGGCTTTTAATCTATGAAGAGTGGCGGATTAAGCTAAACTATGACATTGCACATTTGCTTTATGCCTCTTCTTTGCCATTTTCCTCATGAAGAAAATCTGGTTCAAAGGTTAATAAATTTTACTTATACCCATTTTCCCCTTGCAACAATTTTCAAGTACTACTTTTTATCTGGACAGTGTGGTCAGAGAAAGACCATATCTGCATGATGGGGTAAGCTTTAAACAAATTCTGAGAAAGCTAGGTTAGGCAGGCATGTTAATTTGGTCCCTGAGACCTCGACACTTTTCGAAGTTCGAAGCAATGTATTCTTGTGACGTAAGCAAAGCATAATGTGACTATTGTCTCTCATGATGATTGCCTTGAAAACTCAGCCCCCCAAAACATGCGCGTACTAAGTTTGCATTTCAATAATCTAGAAGATCAGTGCTTGTCGTGGCGAAAATGGAGGTGTTCTTCTGTGTGTTCACATACGAAATACTTATGTTGAGGGCCTACATCAATCATCCTTTAAGCAAGTGATTGAGTAATTATGCAAGAAAACTCTATTATAGATCACCAAGGATAGTTGGTTGTTGCTAAAAAAGAAGAGATTAGACCAATCAAATCATCTCTTGTTTGGCTAGGTAGTCCTTATGCGCACACAAATTTTGTATCTTTTTGTGACAATGGAACTCCAAACTTGGATAGCTAAACTAAGGTTTGATTATCTTTGTGTATATACGATGCCTTTTATGGGTGTTAAAAAGTTCAACCCAAAAGTTTAAGCTGTTAGATAATAACGGTATAATATTGCCGGATTTTGACTTGCACTAAAGCAAGGAAATATATATTTGGAAAGTGAAATAATGGTTTAAAAATATTTGAATCTATGACCTCTTGCTTTGATAATATAGTAGAAAGTCCAATCTAAAAGTTTGAACTTTTAAAGCAATTGCTAGTGGTTCTATTAAATCTCATTGGTAGCTTAAGGTTTTGGGTTAAACTTTCTAACATGGAGTTTGTTTGAACTTTGGATTTACGATTAGTTTAAACTTTTGCTCATTAACATTTTTGCAAATCTTGCAACTCTCAATATATTTTATGTAATATGAAACACTCAAAAATTCAAAATATCCAGTATTGACATGTAAATTAATTTATTGTTTTTGCGTGAAAAGTAAAAACATGAAAAGTTACTCTCTGCTTTTATTTAGACAAATACAGCATTGATTTTCGTAATCAGCATATTCTCAAAGATGGAAGGCCAGGAGTGACCCACAATGAGCTAGCCAGGAGATATGTGTTAAATTAATTTCATCAAAGAAGCATAGAAAAAATTAATTTCATTCCCTCAGAAAGCTCAAGTAATGTTCTTGCACGAATCGAAATATCACTTTACAAACAATTACTATTTTAAAAATAAGGTAAAAAAGAAAAGGCAGCAACACAGCCGCGAACACCTCTGCTCCATAATAGAACTCTAGCGGACCATGTAGCTCTAAGCCATTTGAATTTTGATATGAACAAATAGAAGCACGCTTGATTTGACGTAAGCAACAAAAGGGTTTTGTTCCCACCCACGTAAAATAACATTAAACATGCATCGATTTCACCGACGATAATCATGCTTTGTTCCTCTCGTGCTCACTTGGTAAAGGCATTATGTACACCCAAAGTTATATTAAAAGGAGATTATTCCCTTAGCTTCGAAATTCCCAATTCTTGGGGAAGTCCTCCTCTTCCTTCTTTTAATTTAATTTGGTAGAATTTAATATTAGCCGCTATAAAGTAGGAAGTGGCACTGGCTTTGCCTTTTCCTTTTTGTATTTGTCCTTTTTAATCATTCTTTTAGTTTGTGAGAGTATGGTTGTTCTGTATAGTTTAATAAAGGGATGAGAGTCTCGAGTTCGTCGCTCGAGACCGTGGCACGACTTATTTTGCTGTTATCAAATAATTGGGTCCTTTTCGGGCTAAGAAAATCCGAATTCTAAATAGGGTCTTCTTGAATGATTATGTCAGTGAAAATGTTAAAAAAGGTACTCAAGAAACACTTTCTATGTGACAAATTAAGAGAGGTTTACGATTTTTTAGGGGTTTGATTTTTCTTGTGTTATGCGTAACCAACTTGAAAATTTGATTATCCAATAATAAGATCGCGTGAGTAATAATATACTGAGGGCACTCTAATATGATTTCGCGTCCCATCGAGTTGTTGGTTGCTCAGATTAAGCTTAATAATATACAGATCGACTTCAAAGTAATGATTACCTATAACACAATGATTACCTATAACACGGGAAAAATTGATGAATTAAAAGAGTCTGAATTTTCTTTATTTTGTCGTTTAACAATTTCTGGAGGGCACTCCTCAATTAAAAATCCAAATATATATTAGGGCAAAACTCGAGGTTGAACCAGATTGGGAAAATGGCTACCCATGTATGCTATAGTAGGCATGAAATTTCCTGTTCTGAGTCTAATGGACATGAATGCACTAGTACGCCTTCCTCGTTCGAGGATTGTGTTTGAATCACCACTTTTACACTCCCTTGCGGCCACCCCAAGAATATATATGGAATTTCACTTGTAAGTCTCATCAGCATAACGTCTTGTAGGGAGAGGCAGACCGAGATAAGGGATAAACCAAAGTAGCCAAGTTTTATTTAATTTCTCTATTAATTACCTATGCAAAAATGTACTTATTATTAATCACCGCTTGGGCTAGATAAAAATAAAAGAAAGGAGTGTGTGTGTGTGTGTGTGTGTGTGTGTGTGAGTGTGTGTGTGTTCTTTGTCTTATGAAGCTTAATTTTTCATTTTGTCCCTATATGTACTGTTGCAATCTACGTCGAAATGTCCTAAATTCTTGTCACCGATTACCTAAGTAGCACTGACACTAACACACAACACGCGACACGACACGATATGACACGTCGACACGTCGTTTCTAAAAAAACAGAAAATTCCGACACATTGGGACACGTTAGATATTAAATATATATTTTTATATTTTTACGTTTATTTCAATCAAATTAATTTGATTCAAATTCATAAATAAATAAATAAATAAGCCTAGAATGAATTTATACTAAAAAAATTAATCCACCATTTATTAATATCATTAATTTTTTCAATTTGACAAATTCAACTATATTCCATAAAACTTGAAAAAAAAAACAAGCAATCCATATTTTGGACTCGCGTGTTAGATATGTTGGAAGAGGAAAAAAAATCTTAAGGGATGAATTGTGTATCATAAGAAGTGAGAGTCAAAAGAGAAGAGAATACTATGTTTTTCGTCTTTTTTCGTTTATTATTTTTATTATCGTGTTTTATTTTTTCACGTGTTGGAATCTCGTATTTCAGAATTCCAACTCAAGTATCGAAAAGTGTCGAGAAAGTTAACCAGGTGTCGGATTTTCCAACACATGTTGACCAAGTGTCCGAGAGTGACTAAAAGTGTCGGGGAGTGTCGAACACGTGTCGAAGTATCCGACACATTATGAAGGCTCTTGAAGAGTATCGGTGCTTCATAGCTGATTATTGCTTCCCAATGTTTGGAGGCAAGCACATGCATGACACGTATGTTTTGGAGAAGTTGGTATCTTGGTATGAATTATGATGAGATTATTTGGCTCTCATTTGTGGTGCAAAATATTTTTTTGTAGTAGCAGACACAAAGCATCATCGCTTAATGGAAGACATGAAAACCGAGCAACCTGGTTGGACATATAAATCCACTCCAAGCAAAAGAAAACCCTTCGGTTCGAGCGGCGAAAAAACTTGTCACACAATTATACATGATGTGAAAGTGTGATATGGTGAAACGAGATAAAAATAAATTTCCCGCTGAATTTAGGTGACTTAGAGGTCGAATTCTAGAGACTAAGAGGGCAAAGTATTCTCCACAAATTTTAACTCATCTGAGAAAATTATTCTAAACAATTCAGAACCCACCCGATTACCAAAACTATCTCTTGTTTAATGGAAGAATCACTCTTAAACCTATCAGAATGTAATTGTGTCAATTCAATCATAAATTCTTTCTTTTCTTTCTTTTTGGCCAATTCAATCCTAAACATTTTACAACTATACCAATTCAATCCATTCGGCCAAATTTGGCCAGCCAACACTGATATGGACACTGTCCGGTGAATGTTAACGTGTAATAATATTTTTTTTATTTTTTAAATATTTATTTATTTATTCTTTTCTTTTTATTGTTCTTTTCTTTTTTTTCTTCTTCTTCTTTGGCTTCCTTACCCCACAATGGCCATGGCCATTGGGCAATGCTCGTGAAGACCTCATCGGCCGCTGGCCAGGGTCACGGCCCTCACTCACTCTTGCCGGTAGCCTCACTCATGATTGGCGAGGCCATGGTGGCCCGTGACGGAGCCAATCCAGTGGATGGCTCGAGGATCGAGGAGGACAAGGACGAGGAGGGGGCCAACAACAAGGGGATCAGGGCTTGGTAGAAAGCAAGCTTAGCATCGGACAACTACTACTCCTTGAGCTGTAGGTTGCGGTAGCACTTAGAGCAGAGGTCCTACGTCCCGGGACTCCCTAAGAAGCTGCAGTTGTACGCGCAAAGGCGGGGAGCCTGGCACCGATGCTCTTCCGCCATCTTTTCTTTTTCCAAGGACCTACCAAACACACTCATCAAAACTGAATTTTACCTGACGATCACGACCTCAAACACGCGCGAAACCCACAAATCACAAACGAGCAAACAAACAAATCCAACTCTGCCCATCTAAGGGTCCTCTCTTTCCTCCAAACGTACCAAATTGAAATCGCCATCACCAAAAACCTCAGGAGGTCGGAGAGAGATGGAGACTGGCCTCACCCAAGTCTGGGCGAAGCCGCCTCACCCAAATTTGAGCGAGGGCGGGCGAGGGCCAAGACCCTCATCAATGGCCCACGAGGGCTTCACAACCATCATCCAATGGCCAGCAAGCCTCATTGGGCATTGCAGGGTGAGGAAGTCAAAGAGGAAAAAGAAAAAAAAATCAAATAATAATTCAAAATTCAAAAAAGTAAAAAAATAATATTTACAAATTGCCACATTAGCGTTTGTCGAAAAACCCGACACTACCAAAATCGGATGATGGTGAATTAACACAAATATAAAATGTTTGGAACCGAATTGGCTAAAAAAAAGGTTTAGGACCGAACTAAAAAAATTGCAATAGATTTAGGATTGTTTTAGTAATTTTCTTTTTGTTTAACTCTGGCAGGTCGGGCCGTGGGTAAGGCTCAGGTTGGTAAGCCCATCCGGAGTCCAGTGATGACCCTACAGATCGAGTGTCTGGGCTTGAGCCTAGTGGAAAGCGGGTGGGTTTCCCAAGCCAACCCATCACCAAATTAGGACCTGCCCTGGCTGTTGCCCAGAGCAGACTAGGAAGTTTAATTTGGTGGCTCCATCCGAATTTCATGCAGCTAATTTACGTAGGCGATCGAAAAGCAGCATTACGGTCAAGGCTGGTGGTGGTGTGTGATGAGATGAGGAGCGGTGTAGGAACAAATCAGATTTTTGTGGGTGAATCAGGAAACCTTAAAAGAGGAGGATTTATGGAAGAATTCTGGGTGGCGGTAAAGAGTGGATTATAGAACAAAAGCAATGGGACAGTGGGGAAAGATAATTGTGTCGTGATAAGGTGGCTTGGATATTTGAGTGGTCATGAGATGTGGACTGCTATGATAAAAATCTCTGATTTTTTCCACGCTTTCTGATATGGTCTCAACTGGTCTTTTCTCGTTATTTGTCTTGTTTGCAGATATTCCTGCAAAAATCGGTGCTTGAGATTTTTCACATTACCAATTTCTTCTCATATTTTATCTTGTTCTTCTTGCACCCCATTGATAATCACAGAGCTCTCTCTCTCTCTCTCTCTCTCTCTCTCTCTCTCTCTAGTTGGGCTGCGACTGAAGTGGTGAACAACATGGCGGCAACATCTGCTTCCATCTTCACTCCCACAAGTTCATTCTCGGCTGCGAGAGTGGTCTCTAGCAGGAAAGAAGCTCCATCAAGCTCAAACACTCTCGGTGGGTCTCCTTATACTCTGTCCATCGATGAGTTCATAGAGTCCCACTTAGTGGGATAAAGCGTAGTTATCGTATGATGAGCACTTATTGCCGAAGTAATTGACGCCAGATATCCTACTTTTGCTTGGTACGTTGAATTGGTAGGAATAGCTTTGTACAGAAATGAGACTTAATTTCATCGAAGTAGGGAAGTTGCTAGAAGAAGAATTAGATGAGATTGAAACTGTTTGCTCTGCTCTGGTTGTATTTTGCCTATTCCCAAGTTCATTCATGACCGATCAGCAAGCATGTGTTATTCTACTTAGAGCCGTCTGCTATAGGTTCTTAGGGTTCCTTGGTACCGACTTCTACGTTTATCTCGCATGGTGGCTTTCCATAACAGGAACACGAAATACTGAGATTGTGATATAATAAACATTTCGAGTCGTAATCCTGATAGTCCATCCACTTTTAATCTTCACATGCACCGCTAGAAAGGGAATTGTGCTAGACTATAGAAGCCTAACGGTTCAAAGTCATTACGCAGTTAGCAGTTTTCTTGGCTCTTCGGTGAAAAGGAACTTAGAGAAGTGTAAAGTTGTCAAGGTAGACACTAAAATCAGGGCTGCCGCAACTGTCTCAACGGCTCCAATCGAAGAAATCAAAGAGTAAGGTCTCCCGCTTTCAGCTCATGACGATAGAGCGACTGTTTATTGTTTCCATATTTGATTATACTGCGACTGGGTGACTCTTAACTCATATGTCCATGTTGATGTTGTTTTCCTTCAAAGCAGGACTCGTCTCTACCGTATCAGGCTATAGAAATTTGAAGCTGCCTCTGTATTTGCATTAAGTACGTTGAACTTTTGTCCTTTCTTTTACAGATACGCGCTTCCCTCATGGGCGATGTTTGAACTTGGGAGGTCTCCAGTATACTGGAAGACAATGAATGGTCTTCCTCCTGCATCGGTATGAGATGAGTTGCTTCCAAATTTTTCATAGCAGAAAGCTTCGGTTAAAACTATATTGGATTGCTGATTTTGTGATTGCCAATTTTAACAGGGAGAGAAGCTGAAGCTTTTCTACAATCCAGCCGCTGCGAAGCTTGTTCCAAATGAAGAATTTGGGGTTGGTTTTAATGGTACTTCTCATGTCTTCTATTGACTGAGATCTGCTAAGACCTGCATATTTCCTTTAAGTTCTTGTTTTAAATGGATCAATTTTAATTTTGCTTGTGAGATTCTCAGTTCAGCTGTGAATTTTTCGTTTGATAGAGTGCCTGATTCTTAGATTTCTTTGCATAAAGTTTGCTCCTCAGGCCTTTTTGCTGTGCATTCTGCAGGAGGTTTCAATCAGCCTATAATGTGCGGTGGCGAGCCAAGGGCAATGCTGAGAAAAGATCGAGGCAAGGCCGATTCTCCAATTTACACCATCCAGATCTGCGTTCCCAAGCATGGTTGGTATTACTTATGAAATTCTATTTTGTTTACTATCGTTCTGCTTTAGAAGAACTCATGCCCCTTCGAGTTTGGCAGCGCTGAACTTGATCTTCTCATTCACAAATGGAGTCGAGTGGGACGGTCCTTACAGACTGCAGTTTCAAGTTCCCAAGGCTTGGAGAAACAAACCGATCGACTTCTTTAATGAGGTCAGCCATATGTCTGCTCTTTTCTCTATACCATAATGAAAGGACTACAAATGTAATCGGAGTTCTCCCGAAATGATATGTACATGTTAGAAAGTTCAATCCAAAAACTTAAGTAGATAAGTGGAGGCCCATCTCACGTGCAATATAAAGTCCAAACCAAAAATTAAGTTGATAGGTAAAGAGAAACGATTACGAATTGCACATGGAATTTTGATTACGCACCTTCGCGTAAAGGGCAATTGGCTTTGATGCCGTGTTAGAAAGTCCAATCCAAAAATTTAAACTAATACATAAATGGAGACTACATGAATATAAGGAGCATTGGAGACCTGTTATTAATCAATGTGGGATAGTATTTCAACAATAATTACAAGCTAGACGATACATGTGAGGACCAGTTGACACATTAGTATCTCCAGCACCTAATTCTTTTGTGACCTATAAAATTATTTTTCCTTCTGCTTGGACAGAAAGGATTAGACATTCTATCATGACAAGAACTGTGTACTTTTAAACACCGTGATCTTGTACATCCTCGGTATTTTCTGTAATGGAATCGTGATCGCTTTCTTGCGGCACCTTCACGGAATGATGACAGTTTCATTTACATCACCTCGTGTTCTTATCGCAGGGCCTTGCACAGGAATTGAGCAATGAAGGCGCATGTGAAAAGGCCATCTTTCCGGACACAAGCATTGTAATCACGAGATGCACAATGATCGGTAACTTGTCTGTTGAAGGGGTAAGTAACATCCATTGCTTCCATTGTTTCCACATCTTCGTGCTCCTGCAAGAAGTCCCCTTGTAACTATTTCTGCTTGTGACTGTCGATCCAGGGGGATCGCTGCAATCTAGATCTGGTACCTGGATGCATGGATCCTACCTCCGACCTATACAATCCACTCGCCAACGTCGACGACGGGACATGCCTAGTATATTCTGATTCCGAAGGCGAAAACTAAGCACTGTACAACACGCATTATCTTTGCATACATTGAAAGAGCGTCTGAAACGACAGCAGCGGCATGCCGTAAATCTCTTCCCTCTCGACGTGGAGTGAATGCGATTTGTTACGTCGCATCTCCCATCAGGATATGTGCGACTGCAGCAAGTGATGATGAGCCTGCATCGGCCCTGATTGTTCTGTACTTAAAACTAGGAAACGTACCGAAGGATTAGAGTAAATGTCAAAGCATTTAATTAATGTGGCCTTCCAGATACTGATTTACAACAGTGCATGATTTGACAAAAGCCCACGCATTAGCATAAATTCTCTCCATGGCGAGCTTAGCACATATCAGCATACGTACACTGGACGTCTTCTGTACATTTGTCAAAATCCAAGTCGGAGCAGTAAAACTTATTACCGAAAAATTAAAAAAGAAGTTCTGGGTCCTGCTTTGAGTGATCAAAATACGACTTCAGAAGCAAAGACAAGACCAGGTTCTGCAAATCCCAACAGAAAATTCCACGCGGCGAAGAGCCTGGAAAGTGCAAGGAAGTCGGTCGCCTAAAAGCTGTTGCGTTTAGGTCAAGAACCGGGGGCCGAGAACGTTCAAGAAAGGCCAGCTTCGCCGACGGGATTTGCCTCTACTGCTTTCCTGAATAATATAAGATGTAAAAATGGTATGACACGACAGTCTCGATTTAATAATCTTACTCTCCGTTTGCACCTGCATGGATCCACCCATCATCATCACGTCGGTGGCAGAAGAAACATGAAACGTGTGGATTAATATTAATCATTTTTCTCATCTAACTTTGAGATAGCATTGCCTAAAAGGATAGAATTTGGCGAACCCATTATTAGCTACAGGGATTAACGGTTAAATAAACAAAGATTAAACATATAGGTATAGATATCTGGCGGTTATGACCGCAGTCCTTCACGTAATTATAAAATAAGAGCGGATAGCTAGCTTGGGCTTTGTTCGTTAGCTTGGCATTGCAAGTGGGAAATTTTTCAATTCTCATGGCTGTTTTTTTTTTCCTTTTTTGGTCTTTGATTGTCCTTAATGATTTGAGAATTTAATTTGATTTGTGAGAGAAAAGATAACTAGAGAATGTCATCAGAAAAAGAACAAATAAAGAAAAAAAAAGTGAAAATTCAAAGGCACAAAAAAATTTTCTGAGCATCCAATCCCAACTTCTCTGTCCCTAACGTTTGCCTTTTCTTGTGAATTTCTCCGTTCGTTCCCCCCCAAAGAAGAAAGCCTTCACGGCAACAGGTCAAGCTTATGGTACACGTTTATGTGCTGTTTTTTTTTTTTTTTTTTTTTTCATTTTTTTGGTCCAACACGCGTGTCCAACTCAAGTCATGAGAGCCTCCTTTGGAATCCCATTGCCAATTCCACCTTTGCTCATCTTCTTGCTCTCTTCGTACTTTCCGGCGAGAGAGTCGAACAGGATCCCGGCACCAATCCCGACAGCCAAGTCGATGGTGTAGTGGCCTCTCGTGCCAAGCAACCTCACCATTTGTAGCACGTTGAGGGCGTCGAAGAGCCATGCTAATTCCCACCTCTGCATCCTCCTCATGTCTAGGGAGGCGATCACCGAGCCCGCGACATGGCCGGAGTAGAAGAGGAAGAAGGAGACGTTGCCCACGGGGAAGTCCACGCCTGAGCCCAAAAATCCCTGAAATGAATAAAACTTTCAAATCCCGGAAAAACTCAATCACGGTAACAAAAAATCGGTTTAAACCCGCAAAGACAACAGGTTCAGACATGACCAAAAGTCTAGTGTCCCTAAGGCAACAAAGTTAACTTCAAACACAAGTAAGGAGTGATGTTTCAGTATCTACTTCTTTGTTTTTTTATTGGGTATCTTGCTTTTAACAGATCTAGGGGTCTAAGCCAGGGCAAAGACCCACCTCATTTATGAAACACCCTTTAATGTTCAATTTCATTGTAGTTTTAGTCAAGTCGTCAAGCTTCATTACATCGACGTAATTCATCACGACGATATACCATAAAAACCCATCGATCAATCCAAAAGAGCGCACGCGATCTGTGAGCTGTAAATATCCAGTAAATGCATGGAAAACAAAGGCAAAATTAAGGGAGAGGAGACGAAGGAAGGAAGGAAGGAAGGAATGGGGGAACCTGAGGAAGAGGGAGCTGGGTGGAGTAGCCGAGAATGCCACGGCAAGTGAACATGAAGAGCGTCGCGATGGTCGCTCTCGGCCGGCGCTCGATCACCCACGTCCACAGGATGTACGTCGTCTGCATCCCCACGAACACCTGCCCACCCACCAGAGCCACACACACCATGCACGTCGCATCATAGATCGTATAATAATATAATGGCCCTCGAATTCAGTAGCAACTTTGGAACTTTCTTGATCCGGCATTTATTGCACTTTTTTGGAGGGATGCATGAAAGGGAACTGGGGAATCCTAGATCGTCAAACACGGAACGAGGCGGGGGCATCGCGAGACCAGGACGATGCCATTCATGACGGCTTCCGTATCTGGTCGCGTACGATCCGGCTTACGCACGTAAAATGCAGCCACGCGGAAAAAGGAAAAGAGAGAACAGCTGTTGTCCGTCGTTATCCGACATAATAAATGCTAATGTACCGTGTTGAGGGCGGCCAAGAGGGTGTTGAGCTCCGGCGACGACGAGAGCAGCCGGTGGAGGGGCCGCGTGGCCACGAACCCGACGTCGAACGGCGGCGACGACGCCGGGACCATGCGGAGCGTGTACTCCACGCCCATGAAGAAGAGCAGGCACGCCGCGAAGACGCACGGGATCCAGTGGTGCCGCGCCACGTGGGCCACGTCCCGCCGCGTCCAGTTCACGAACGACGCCGGGCCGTAGATGGCGCCGCCGAGCCAGCCGGCGGGGTCGTCGGGGGACTTCTTGGCCATGACGGCGGCGCTCTTGCGATCGGGGGCGTCGGGGAGGGCCCGCTGGGGAGGGGCTTGATGCGGTGCTTGAGGGCGCAGGGGGCGGGGGAGAGGGAGTGCTCGGTGATGACGCTCATGGCGGATGGAGGGGGTGGGGGAGGAGGGGACGTTGGAGAGAAAGTTTCTGTGGCTGTTACGTTATATAGAGAGGCTTGAGAAAAGGGCGGAGTTCTCGAGAGGGATTTCCTTCCTTTTTTCCTTTTTCTCTCTCTTTTTCTTTTTTTCTCTCTCTTCAATACTGGCATTTCCGTCTTCTTCTTCTTCTTCTTCTTCTTTTTTAACATAAATTGGTCAAAAAGGAGTATGAATAGTATGAAGTGGTGGTGGTGGTGTTGCCCGTGGTGAAGATTTCTCGACTTTTCGTGGTGCGTGACATCGTAACAGGAGAGAGAGAGAGGGGCCCAGTCGACGCAGTAAAACTCGTGCCCATTTTTCGATGGGAGCAAAGTGGCACGATGCATGATCGTCCATCCGACAAGTGCAACTCCTCGTTTTCCAACGTGGGTTTCGACGCTCCTATCATCTTTTTCTTTTTTTTTTTTGGGTACTCTGAATTTGCATCGAAATACAATGACGAAATATAATATACAGTATTTGGTGACGTTATATCTAAATAAAATGTCAAATAAAAAAATCAATTTTAAAGATGACATAAAACCAGATTGCATAATTTTTTTTTAAAAAATAATGTAAGTAATAGATGATATATCTGACTTCGCCAACCATTGTGCAAGAATTGTCTTCGTTATGCAAATCATCATTGCTTCCAATCACTATACAATAATCATTACCGATCAATCAATCATGTTCCAATGACTAAAATGAAAATGAGAAATTATACGTCACATGATTATCATCATTGAAGAACTCAAATCTCTTTGCGAATGTCTCGATTCTTCAAGGTGATTTGTCCACGACAAAGGCATGTCCACCCCCATAATACTCGCTGCCCAGCACCGTCCTTCTCTTCTCCGGCCCCTCACTACCCCCAGACTGTCGGGTTCGATGTCCAATGGCGTCTAAACTTCACGCACGGCATCTACCTCCTTGTTGCCACCCTTCACCTCCACGTTGACCGCACTCGCTGCCTATCTTGATCACTCCACGACACCATCAGCGACCGGAGGCTCGTCTTCGCTCATGTCTGAATCACCTAATGCGATGAGGCTAAGCAAAAACCACGAGCTACTAGAGGTGAAAATGGTAGTGGATTTGGTGAAGCTGGCGGCAAAGGAGTGAAGGGGGGCTAAAAAGTTAGGGTTTGACAATCCTAGTGAGGGAGCTACAGCAATGACATCTAGATATCACGATAAATTATGCTGGGTAAGTGAGATTTTTAAAGATATTTAAACTTATTTTGGATTCCACCACACATATGATGGAATTTGCTATAATTGGGAGGATATTCAAGGGAATTCAAATCCCATCTTATCTTATCATATTTCTATCCCAATCTGAACAACCTAAATTTCTAAGTTTACCCTCATTTTTACATGTGTAATGTCGCTAAATGCTTTGTCATCGGGGAAGTCATTCACCTATTATGTTACTTTGATTTAATTTGAGTGAAAATCTTGAAAACTTGTGCCATGCGGTTGGCTTGAGCGTGATTCTTTTTTTAACAATATTATTGTGATTTTGTTAAATAACAACATAATGCTGTCAAAATTCCCAAACTAGTACATTCATGTCACATTTACCCAAAAATTAATTTTTATGTCATAAAAATCACAAACTAGTATACTTCTACCATGGGGAAAATCAAAAAAGTATTAAACTTATTGCATTTATGCTTATCTAATCATAAACTTTTTAATTTAGCCAATTTACTCCTTAATATTTTCATATTTTTCTAATTGAATATATTAAGTCAATTTTGGCTAGAAATTGCTGGATTTTGAATTTGTTATCATTCATTTTGACCAGCATAGGTTGCTAATCACTAGCGATTCCCAACAAACCCTCAATGAGTACTAGCGAGATTCGTGGCCCTCACTCGCTAGCGAAGGTGCAAAGGCCTTGCTAGATCTAAGTGAGGGCCTTCATGCCCTTCCCTGCAATTGGCAAGGCCATTTCCAAATCTAGCAAGGGCTATGACCCTTGCCAACCAAAATCGAAGACGAAAAAAGGAAAAAAATAATTAAAGAAAAGAAAAGAACAAAAAAAATGAAAAATAATTAAAAATGTTTATGTTAATGTTGATCATGCTACGTAGAATTGCAAATGTCCATATCAATATTTTCCAGAAAAATTAATCGGAATGATTCAATTGACAAAATGTGAAAATATTTTTTTTTTTGGTAAGGTACAAAATGTGAAAATATTTATGACTAAATAAGTCCAATTTTTGACAAAAAAAAATATTGGTCCAATTAAAATATTTAGGACTGAATTGACACAATTGTAATAGGCTTATGACTTTTTTTATACTTTTCACATGACAAACTTTTAGGATAAATCAAGGTTTTTTTTTAAGAAACTTACCATTTGGAGTAAATACGGCACAAATATATCAACTTGAATTATTTTGTGTTATAAAAATTAATTTGGAGTAAATGTGATATGTGTGCACCAGTTTGTATAAATTGGCACAAGTATGTATGTACAAGAGTTATAAATTAGTTTAAAATAAATACGGCACAATTATACAAGTTTAAAAGTTTTTGAAGCCCTAAACAGTATTAGGATGAAATTGGTGAAAATTGGCAAAAAATTTCTAAACATATTACAATTATATCGATTTAGTCTTAAATCTTTTTTTTTTTCAAATTGAATCCTAAACATTTTGCGTTTATGCCAATACTATCCATCCAGCCAATTTTGGCAAGAAATGTTGACATGGATGCTGACCTTCATATGTGGCGCGGACAATGCTGATGTTGATCATTTTTAATGATGTTTTTTAAATTCTTCTTCTTCCTTTCCCCTCACTTCCTTCTTCCTTCAATCAATTGTCAATCGGCTAAAGGCGAGAGCTAGCAAGGTCAACCTCACTAGCCACTAGTGAAGCTCGCCCCCATCACCCACTAGCGAGGGTGAGTCTCACTAAGAGACTAAATCTTGAGAGTTTGCAATAGGGATTGCATGTGAAAGGTGAAGGCGGTGTAGGGTATTGGGTTGCGCCAATTGGAGGAGTAGAGGTGGCTCCCTAAAGCTAGATCGAGACGGAGCGATGTCGAAGGGGCGAGGTCAAAATCAGGGCTAGGGTTTGCAGAGGGGTCGAGCGATTCGACGACCTGATGTTGCTAAGAGAGGATAAAGGAGGTGGTGATTGATTTGATAGAGCAAGGGGTGGAACTGTAGAGGGTGTTGAGGAGAGTGCAAGTCCTAGTGAAAATCAATGCCTAAGATGTCATTGATTAGAGCTTGGAAGAGGAGGAGATGATGGTACAATATCTTGAAATAAGTCCTAGGGTGGGTAAGACTCGACCTCGTCAGTGGCCGAAGGGAGCTTCGCCACCCCTTGCCTCAAGTTAATTGGTGAGGTATGGCGACTAACGGGAGGAAGAAGGGAAGGGAAAAATAATAATAATAATAATAAATTATTTTTAAAAATATATTAAAAATTATTATTAAAAATTATCCACGTTAACGAAAATCGCACCTTGTAAGACAACTGATTAAGGGTGTATAAAGGAACTAGGACCCGCTCGGACCGCTCAAAACTAAACCAAAATAGGTGGTTCTTAAAGGAATTGGTACTATTCCCGGTTCTATGGGTGGATCCGCCCACCTGTCCACCCAGACCGGACCGATTATACTATAATAATATATTAACTTTTAATATTAAAAAATTATTAGGATTAATCTCTAATTTCAGGATATGCCCGCATTCGAGTGCAAAAGATGTGCAATATCTCCCTCTCGATCCATGCCCGCCATGTGTTTGAAGAAATGCCTAAACCAGATTTGTTAGGATTAATATCTGATTCCGAATTGTCAAAAGGAGTATGTGAATATATGATGTGCAGTATAGGCTTTTTGTTGATTATTGAGAATATTTTCAGTCAAATTTCATCTCTACTAAGTATGAACCTCTTCAGTATTTGGTTACCTTCGCTTTGTGCTTTGGCCATATCCTCGTGAATGTCCTCTATATTTGCGATGTGGCTACGATCATAAGCCTTGAATGGATGATGATGATGAGGATGAATGCGGCAAATTCCCATCTAGTGGTCGGAGGCAATCGGAGATGGAAGTCCAACAATGGGTCTTTTTGTTTGAGAGTACGATATTATAGGAGTCATGGCATTCTGGGTTTAATGTCCTATTTCTGGGTAATTGGATGAAAAATTCGAGAAAGAAATAAAATAAGATAAAAAGGGAGGAAAAAGCTTCTTGACCGGTTCCATGGATCCACTTGGGAACGATCCAATTCCCGGGTGGATCCATGCAATTAACCGGCGGCTCCCGATTTTAATTTTTCAGAACCGGTTCTTAACTAGTGATTCTTTATTCTAGGACAGGAACCACCCACCCGAACCATACATACCCTTGTAACCAATATCCATGTCAACTATTCTTTGTCAAAATTGACTAGATAAATCGAATTGGTATAAATATAAAAAAGTTGAGGATTAAATTAGTAGAATATCAATGGAGATTTAGGATTTTTTTGGTAGTTGCCCAACGAAATCATGGAAAGGGACCGGCCTCCTCCAAATTCAATACCCACTTTTTATCTTCACTCAACGTGTTCATATTACCGACCCAAAAAAACGTCTTCATATTGATTACCGACCAAAGAAGGAAAAACGTCTTCATATTGATCGGAGTTGCGCCACATAAGTACCCAATGTCAAGAAAGAAACCTGATTCGTTCTATGTCCCTTTCTCCTTCTCTCTGCCGTGATCCGTCCGAGTTGATCGACAGGCAAGCTCAGGCTGAACCGTACTTTAGGACGGACCTAACTTGTCGTCCGAGCGCATCCATTAACGAGGAAGACTACGTACGTATTATTTTTCGAGTTAGCATGCCTGATTTGGACCATATAATTAAATGTTCTGCACTTGTGGTGGAGAGAGCTTGGTCGAGCCCCTAAGCCGTTTAATAAGGAAGTGGTAAGATCTACTGCGCGCACGCTTTGACTGGCCACCGCCCGGTCGAACCACCACTAGCGTCCACTGCGATCGCCATTGCCACCGCCAACGCCAAGCCATACACATGAGCACATCGTGATCGCTGCTCGTCGGCCTCGACCATTCTTGCCCACCATGTATGGTTGCAACGGTTGTTCAGCGGATGAGCTCTGCAACCTTTGTTGACCTCTGCAACCTTTGTTGACCTCAGACCAAATGGTTAATCGCCATTATCCAGTGGCGAACAACCTCGAATCAAGGTCAATCAAAGGTCGTCGACCTTTGGTTTATCCTAGCGATCTCTCAGAGATGCGGTTTCAATTAGGGGTAGACCATTTATGTCCGTCGAATTTGGTCATGAGTCATTCATATGGTAATGACAGCGTGGCCAATGCAAGCAAAAGCACTAAATAGGCGGTGGTGCCAATATATGTTTAGGGTTGGACATAATAGCGACTTAGAACTTTAGTGTTGACTCGCACATGAAGCGAGAATAGCTTCGAGGTTTTTCATTTATGGAGCAAGCAAACCCTAGTAAACAGCCTACATCAACACCCAACCAACTATGCTGCCGGTGACTCTCATTTAATTCGATGTTCATTTTCGGTTCCATGCGTAGACACTCTCGTCCAAACTCCGAATCCTCCTTCAAACACGACAGCGATGGATTTGATGGCGGGGACAGCAGCAGCACCGACAGAATCGTCGATCGAGAGGAGAGGCTGCCCCCAAGCCGTTGTACTCTTTCATATGTCTAAGGAAAAAGCGTGACATCCTTGAATTAACTCACTTAATGTATTATCCACTTTAACTAGTTTCATATCGAGCTTAATACTGTATGGGTCTCAAGAAAGGGAGTGGGAAAGGTTGGACCTTTCTCTCAGACCCTCAAATGGGATGGTTAACTTCCCTTAATTACCTTGTACCCATTTAATTATCGTGTACCTCCAAATTAAGTGGAGTGAATATGTGGGAAAGGGTCGCTTTCCTTATCTACCGGCTTTGACCAATTCTCATTACGACGACTCTCGTTGACGTCGATCGATGAACAAATCTCGCAAATTGGCCTCCGTGGCCTCAATGTATAGGCCTGTCATGTGGACTGTCGACTGGGTCCCTCCCTGGCCCCTCTTAAATTAATTGAAGATGGTTACTTATCAATTGCTTTTATTGGCAAAACCCCGGTAGTTAACTTTTTTTTTTTTTGGTCGGTCCCGGTAGTTAACTTGAACGGGCGCAATAGTGACGACGACAGTCCCCAAATATTTATCTCCCATCTTGACAATGCCTTGAAACACTCGTTAACCTACCACCCCGAAAACAAAAAAGTCTAGTTTGTAGAAATTACACTCTTAACGAAGAGTGGGTGAAGTCTTGAACACCGTAAAGAAAGAGCACGCATTTAGAAGTACAATATTTTGATGAGCACGATTCCGAAAGATTTTTCTTCATGGACTCTACAAATGACTTTAGTTAGGTGACTTCATCATAAATGATTCGAGACACGTTAGTGATTCACCACGTGGCACGTACCATGACATGACGATTTCTTTTTCTTCTCCGTCTGTCTGGTTATTGACGGATGGGCGAGCGAACGATTTGATTAACAGTAACTGAAAATTTGGGACTAAGATGTGGCAAATTGGGTTAGCTCAGTGGACCGATTTGGAGTGACGAGGAGCAAAACAAACTCACTTTGCGTGGAATGAAGAAGATAAAGACCGTACGTTAGGGACTATCAACGAACAAATCGGCACTAATTGCGCCTTTTATTGAAAGTAGCAGGTGGCATAAATTTCAATGACCGTCCTTCCTACCACCACCAGGACTTAGCTCACTTGCACGATGACGATGCTCGTGACACGGCACGAATGCGTAGGATCTACACTATCATCGCCTTCTCACAAGGGCAACCTCTATCTGGTCACGTTTCAGATGAGAAAATGCCTCGACATCTCTCGTTTCACAAGCAAATTCCAGGCCTCCTCAGCTCGGTTTTTCAGCTAAATTATCTTTTTAGCCTAAGTACCTAACGATTATCACCAGAACCCACTGATCGAAAGACTATGTAAGCACTAATGATAGAGAACGTGACCTTAGAAGTTGGGGCATCATCCTTGTCTTTTGTCCCTTGTGGATACAACGAGGTACATAACGTTAATTTCCTACGCAATTGCAACCCTCAACACTCGGATCATGTCAGTGAGAGAAACAACGCCGGTGAGCAACCCCTGTTGATCCACAACCCACACCCTGTGCACGTGCTTCTCCACAGCCTTGTCCATTGCTTCTGCAAGGGACGACCCGTGGGTGCAGGTCACGGGCTCTCTCGGCCTTGCACTGCCCTGGCCGGGGCCGACTCCGCATAAAGGGCTCTTCGAGATCTTCTCGGTGAAGTCCAGGGCTGTCGCAGATAACCAGGACTGCAGCGTGGCCAAGTGACAGCCCCTCAAATCAGTCGCCGAAAATGTGCCCATCAGCTTCCGACCCTCGCCCTGAATATTGCGACATACTCATGTTGGTTAATTGGGTATTTTAAGCACTTGGGACAGCTTCCCAACTTAATAGCAAAACAGCAGACACGGAAGCAATGCAAGACATCTATTTTGGCTAATCAAGGCTTTGAACTTGGGTCTGAAGCCAATATTCTGTACCGCATTGTGGATATCTGGGTATATGTTTAGTCATTAAGTTCCCCCAAAACAGAGGAAGACTTTAAACAGAGCTTCTTAATTTACCCTTTCGACTGTCAAACTCTATATGGTCCACACAGAAAAGGAAAGAGGATGTGCATACTTACTTCTAGATCCAAAAGTTGGCTGTGATCATGCTCAAAGTCCTCCGAAGCAACTATGGGAACAGCATTAATCATAGCGGCCCTCATGCACTTGATGGCCTCAATAACTTTGGTTCGGTCTGTGATCGCATAGACATGTCGACTGACTGCCCCCAACTCCCGGATGGAGCGTGTTGCGATGCCTTCCATCTCGGAGAAATGGTCCTTCAAGAACTGGACCACATCCATTTGGGTAAGCATTCGATAGGAAGGGGCAGACTCCACTAACTCAACTCCCGCAATATTCTCCATGTGGCTGTCTATTGGCACAAGGGCTCTGTGGATTCCTTTGCTAAGCACTTCCATACAATCCAGGATGCTGCAACATGCAACGGCAACAGTAACAAATTTCAAAATTTTCCAATGATTTATGACGTAGTAGGAGTGTAAGCCTTTAAAGGATATCAGTAGCTCCAAATTGAACTGTAAACCAGGAAAAAGTTTCTTCTATCGGTTCCCTATTTCTAAAGACAACTATCCAGTTTACCGTTGTTTGAGTATGCCTGGGTAAAAGAGAGTAGCTGTTGCATATGTGTGCATCCAAGTTGTGACTTGCCTAGATCACGACTCGTCTAGACTTGCATCGAGATGAAAAGAATGTTGAACTACTGCATATTCTATGACTAAACAGGCATGTACATCCAACCACGCCGGTTTTTTTTATGGCCCCGGGGGGGGGGAGGGGAGGGGATCAATACCATTCATGTCGGCTATTGTGCGACCACACAAATGTTTCTTTGCTATTTCCACTTTCTACAACATTGTCGTTTGCCACCCCCTAAATCTGTAAGCAACAATTGATAATTACCATTCGAATTGTACTTGTAACCAGTAATGTAGATCCTTCACATAATTACAGTCACGTCACATCTACTCTTCTGGTATATTATTTCACTTGCTAAAAGCAAGTACATGCTTATAATTCACTTGTCAAAGGAGGACATGATCATCAATTGATTCGTAACAAGACAAAATTGATAATTACCATTCGAATTGTACTTGTATGTAGATCCTTCACATAATTACAGTCACATCTACTCTTCTGGTATATTATTTCACTTGCTAAAAGCAAGTACATGTTTATAATTCACTTGTCAAAGGAGGACAAGGAAAGCGGCTCCACTCTTCCCGTCCCGTCCCGTCCCGTCCTGTCCTGTCCTGTCCTGTCCTGTCCCGTCTCGCTAGATGAACGATTCAACCTGACCAATACGTTTCTGTGCACACTCCTGTCCAGTGGTACTCATTCAAACAGGAATCCTTAACTAATATTATGTTATCTTTTTCAAAACTCATGGTCACTAAATGATCCTCCAATCACTCTAGTACTGGACCTAGCCACCATGCAGACAATCACTAAAGACAGAAGTTCTATATTAGTAACCATTTTTGTCCACAAGTACTGGCGCAAATATGAGAAAAATCACTCATATACTTCCCCTAAAAATAACAAAGAACTTGTAGAAAAGCTCAAGCCAAAAGCACATTGAACTCACCTAGTATTAGGATTAAATGTCCAGAGACTGAGCCCTTCAAGATTGTGCCCAATGACCGACGTAACCGGGGTGGCCATCTTCTTCCCTAAACCCCTCTGATCATCTCTTACTTTCTCTACATCATAATCACCATCTTCTGCTATGTGAGACAGTATATCAAGCATGGTCACTATCCCTATGTACTGCTTCCTTACGGCGCCGGTTTCCTGGTCGGCCTCCAAGATCATGGACCCGCCTGCCCCAATCCAGCGCCCCGGCGGAGCCGCCACTGGCACCGCCAGCACGCGGTTGGTCACGAGAACATTCATGGTGTCGGCGAGCGACGCTGTGTGGGGGACGTCCACAAGCCGTCTCTTGTGCAGGATCAGGTCTCCGACACGCTGTTCTCTCAGGCGTTGCTTGGGCGTGGAGGATGAACTGGTGGGGCTCCTTTTCATGATTTCTTGCATGTCTGTTTTGGTGGCGGTGGTGGATTTCGGCAGAGTTTGCGAGGGCGTGTGCACGAGGAGTGAAATTGAAGAAGCTCGCGAGAAGGTTGATGAGCGTAAGGGCGAGCAGATGCTTTGCATTTTCTTGCTCGTACGTGTCGAATAGACGTGTTCAACGCTTGAAAATCTAGCTACTTCTGCCACGCGGAGTGTTACGGGGTCCTTGAAGGAATCGATCGAGTCTATTTGATCAACACGTGGAGCGCCTCGTCATAAGTTCAGATAAAGACCAAAATGAAAACCGAGGTAGGTAACCTATGGAACTCCCAAGCTAAGCCCATGGAATATCGTTCAAACCCCGGAACCGTAGCCATGATATAGCATATGAAATCGGATTCAGAATACCTCGCAGGCAAAACTGTGGAGTTTATCTTAACGACACCGCAGTTATAAACTATGTTATCTCATTTTTGAAAACAAAAACTAGCTCTTGCTGACTATCATACATACATCACTCTCAAAAGCGAGTGAGATAAAATATTACAACAGTTGCCGTTGCAAAATTTCAGGAGCCATCTATTTGAGTGGAAAAGTGCAACAAGGTGGTTTTCAACATCCAAAAGACAACCCAAAAGTTCTACTAAGGCCTAAGTAAATGTGTCTTCACGATCGCCCTCCACGGTGTCGCCCTCTTCCATGTTGCTGAACTCCAGGAAGTGAGTGGGCCTGTGGTCCTCGTGATAGTACTCTCTCGGCGTCCCCAGTCTCATTCCATACTTCATGCTTGATGTGTGCTTCACCCCCATGAAGTTGTAGTTCCAGGGGCCATTATCCGGCATCTAAGTTAAAAGCAAACAGTAAAATAGGTAAGTCATTCAGTCATTACCAGAAAAGGATGCAACAAAGAAGTGACATTATTGCTAATGATCTCCAAGGTTAATAAATTCAGGTCAGTGAGCAATGTGACGAATGGGACAATTCTTAACAGGATAAGCAAATTATAAGCATTTGTAAAATTCTCATGACCCTTCTTACCATGTAAAAGCCAAGGAACCTGTCGCTCAGGAGCATCTGAACCTTTTCGTAGTGAGTCGGAAGGTATCCGGCAGGATTGCTTCCAGTGTCTTTATTCAGACGCCCCCATTCATAACCTGAAGGGGTGAGCTTGTAAGCAGTCAATGAGCAGGAACCTGGCGTGAAACTGCATGTCAGGATAATGCACTTCTCGCCATCCCATTGCTTGTTGTTCTCCAGAACCCGAGCATGATTAGTTAGATCCTACAAAAGTAAAGCCGCACAAGTGAGATCAAGGCCCCTTATATCAATTCACAAGAGCAGCATTACTAAATGAGCACTTGATCATACTTGAGGTGATAACTGTGGAAGCTCATTTGGTTGTGTGTGCATCCACCCCAATGGCTCCAAGTCATTTAGGAAATCATGCTCAGGGAGTGCACTTGGAAGATTCACTTGCTGATGTGTTCCCCATTGAGGTGGCATCGCAATACAGCGAATTTCCTTGACCTGAGGATTATCAGGTGGGCTTATACCATACAAGTACCCAGCAATCTGAGTTCGCAGATCTGCTATGCAGATAAATTTCTTCAATATGTTCTTGGGCATAATATAAGTATATCCTGTCTCCTGCATTACCAAGTGGAAGGTATATATAAGTAAATAGCAAAAGCTATGACAATTTGCTACCTGTCTTTATAAGTTAAAATTCAATAACCACTAGTACAAATTGAATTTTTTCCTTTAATTTTCACCAACCAAAGTTGTAGTCACGCCCACCAATAACAGAAGGTCTCAAGGTACGTAATGCTTCCCCCTTTGATTACTTACCAAAAAAACAACCCGTTCAAATGTTAAAAAGATTAGGGCAATGAGCATACCTTTATGTCCTCTGAATTAACATAGATGTGGTTCACTCGAAGATAAAGATTGGTCGCCGATATTGCCCTCACACGCCAGTCAGTCTTAGACCCAAATGCTGCTTGTTCATAAGGACTTGTGGTGGTCACAATCAATTCATCACCATGCACATTGGTGGTCCTTGTTGTGACTGCCGTAAGCTGACTGGCTTCTTTTGCCTGAATATACACAACTACCAAGTCAGCGGACTAGGCCAGAGACAGACCAATATTTTAACACTTCTCCATAACTAAAGACATACAGTACCTGTTTCTCAATTTCTGCAATTTGCTGCCTCTGTTGCGATGGAGGGGTAATCTCAGCACCGAGTATAATATCACGAATCTCAGACTGTGTAAGAGCTGAAGTATTCACATTGTTCTTCTTCGCATAATCCGAGAGAATCAAGTCTCTCAAAGCTACTTCAACCTGCACATGAGAAAGTAAACTTGAACTGTCTTTATTCATTTCAAGACAGGAGGAAATAAGTTATAGCTAAATTTGCACTAAGCAAAACAAAAGTATAGATATATTTTTTTTAAAATATGACCATAGTAACAGGAGAATATAGGAGGTCTGTTTACTTTAACCAGCCAAATGATTGCAATATCAAACAGCACTTTAAGGCAATATATCAAGAAGAAAACTTAGACCTTAACTTCAAAAAATGCAAGCACATAATATTCCGAACATTATGATTTCACATATACACATGCCATTATCAGAAAGAGGGGAAAGATTGTCCTTAACCCAAAAAAATGTAGTTGTCCATAACCATTCTAACATTTAGTACAAAAAACAACATCATTTCTGGCAAAATTTGCAACCCATATCTCAAAGCGGGTGCTATCATTCTATTATAGTCTCACAAGTAGAAGAAAGTGGAAGAATCACATTACCTTCATCCACTGATCATCTGTGAGAGACGGCCAAATATGATGAGGTTCAGTGACAATTGTCTTGTCAGGTTTTAGTAACATTTTAGCCTTCTCATTGTTCACATGAAGAGCACGGAGAATCAAAATGAGACGAGAGAATGCAGTGTAAGATGATATGCTCTTCAACCAGTCATCATATATGTTAAACAGAACCATTTGAGGCTCTGTTGCCTTCAGAATCAGATCACCAAATTTTTCTATTTTCAAGCAAGCTTGGAACGGTAGTTGCAGCTCACTCCCTTTAATAACAATATTGGGGAAATCCAACAAGTGAACCTCCAAAGGATCAAGCATCCCCTTCCGAGTGACGATGATCTGCTTTGGTTGTTCTTCAACCGGCAAAGAACGCACAAGAGCAGCTACTTCTTCTGCTGTTTTCCACTTGGCCAGCTGACCTAGACGCTTTTGCCCAGCCCAAACACTTGTATGAATGACCTGTATGATCAAAGTACATTAAAGCAAGTAAACTAAGCTCTCGCCGTGCAACATGGATTTAAAAAAAAGAAAGAAAGAACTTATTTCAAATGATATTCCAAGATGACAAACCTTCAGGAAAAGCTGGCCAGTCCTTGGATTGAAAATGAAAATGGCACCATTGATAGGCTTTGTGGTCAGATTTCCCTCGAATGTCTTGTGAATTGTGACACGATAAACATTAGTGTCATCAACGAACCATATTATTTGATTACTGAAAATCTCTCCATAATTCTGAGATGACAAGTATGGCTCTGTAGGCTCTGAAGAATAGAGCTGCAAACCTTTCCTTATGCGCTCGCGGAGCACATACAATGCTGGATTTGACTGAACAAAGGACATACAATGATCATTTAGGACAATTAACAAATAGAATTAGATAAACGGAACCCACACAACTTATGCACTATGTAACAGTAAATTACCTTCATAATCTTATTCATAGCCTGTGCAAGCAGTGGTTTGGAACCAGGAAACCAATTACCAAATGCAGAATGCAAGTTATAAGCAAGATCAAGTCCAATCATAACACCAGTTGGAGATGGATATATAGACATGTTATCCGTTGTATAATCCATGAATTTGGCTCTTGTGTAACGCTCAATATCATGAGAATCATAATCTCCCCAACGAAGCTGTACATCTATCCAATACTTATTGCTTGCTTTTTGGTCAAAAACGTCCTTAGATTCAGCCACAAGACTGGGCTTCGACATTGGCCATCTATGAGCAGCAAAAAGGAGAATGTCAGCACAAGAACTATTCATTTTGTAACTCTTCCTCGGGTGGATAGTTTCCTTCTGGACAGTTTCAATTTCTAATGCATCCAACTCCTGGTCGAGAACTTGGCAAAGATCCATAACAACACTCTCATGGATCTTTTGCCACAAATGAGCACGGAATATCTGGATTAGAGATATCTTCAAAGTAGGAATCTTCCCATGCATAAATATCCCAGTGAGATCCAACTGCACTTGGAAACCCACGTAAACATTTGCTCTATTAATTGTAGGCGACCACCACAAGGTAAACCTACGATTTGGAATCTGGTTAAGACCAGATCTCTGTGCATTTGTCAACTTTTTGTACTTCATTGACTCTTCAAAACCGGATGCCTTTTCCCAAAAGAGACCCTCCCATGTTGGAAAACTGGAATTTCAAGGATAAAAGAGTTAGTCAGTAAGGAATTCAACACCAATAAATCAATTAGTCAGAGATGGAAATGATATATGCAAGCCCCAATTTCAGTCATAGGAGACAAAATCTTCCATTGGACTATTATGCTCCTTGAGAAAGAATAAAGACGTGAGCTAATGGAACAGTAATATCCAAACTTACTATGTTCCTTTGAATAAGGTGTGCTCCAGGATCCCTTCAACACCTCCAAGAGCTTGGATAACATCAGTCCGATAGTTATTCAAGTTCCAAAGTTTACCATCGTGCCTTTGGTGTGTCCACCAAAAAGGGTTTTGTTTCAAGACCTGGTACTGCTTGAAATCAGTCCGTACCCTCCATCCCTTGTCATAGGCAAGCGTATGCCTATCCTTCTGAAACAGTGTATTTATACGAGGTATCCCCCTGTCCCATGAATCCTAAAAGAAAAGGGCAGGAAATTTGTATAAGCATAACAATCAAAAATATGAATCAGAAGTTCAATTCACCTACTGAACTTAGACTATAAACAAAAAAGATACACATATAGGGAGCAACAAATTCTAATGCTCACCTCCAAATCCTCCAATGTTAAACGCCTGTTTTGTGCCTGTGCCTCTTGCCTCTTCAAGGCATATTCAGCCCACACTCGCTGTGAATCAATGAACTCACTTTCCCATGGCTGTGAAAAATTTAGCGTCGCCACAAGAATTAGAAAATGCCTCACATACGACCTCATCCAACTGAAACTAATTACAGAGGGCTAAATCATGCTTTACCTGTATGTAGCGATAAAGATTCGGTATCAATTGATCCTCCTCGTGACTCATTCCACTTCTAAAATGGGTTACACCAACATCCGTTTGCTTGCTGTATCGAAGATCGCTTTGTGGAATCAATATATGACCCATTGACAGCATACCAAGACCTCCAATTTCCTTCGGGGTGTAAAAAATGACAGGAGGAAACCTGAACGAAAGTGGAGAATTAAACGTCTAATTGGCAAAGTGCAAATTTTTCGCTTACTTGTCAGATGATAAAACAATTACCTGCTAGGCATTTTAGAATTCAATCCAATCTTGATACGTGTTTGGATCTTGTTCTCACATTTGACCAACAAATCCAAAAGCTCTTGTGTATGCACAGTCGCTTCACGGAAGTATGTCATGAGTCCTGCATGATGCATAAAGTTCGCAAAGCAGAATATATTAACATTCCCATTAATAATAATTGATTACTGAAAATGAAGATAGGGTATCAAACAACAAAAAGTACCTATGAGGGCAGTATTCCATTTATTAACAATCTTGGTGAATGTCGTCGACCCAGAGGACATCAGAATTTGCCTCACACGATTCTCGAAAACTTTCATATGTTCATCGTCAACCCGCAAAAATGCAACTGCTGTCCGTTCTTTGGTCTGCTCATTTTGCAAATTCCAAACACCATCCCTGGTATTGCTAAACGCTTCCTGCGTCATTCTTATCTTCGGTAGTATGCGGACTTCAAACCCACACCTAAGCATCACAAAAGAAATGCATTGTATTTGTTAGTTGGAAACAAGTAGGAAACTACTCTAATTCAATCTGAAGACAAATGCAGTCCAGCAAAATTTTAGAAATACTTACATGCTGAATAGCAAGTTTGGATTGTCCTTGCTATAAACAGAAACAAAACTGTTCTCCCACTCTAAGGTTGTAATACTTCTAGGAAGACGATTCTTCATGTCCCAGAAAACACTTCTCCCAAGATTAACTGGAAAAAAGAACAGTTCAAAGACAGTCTTAAGTAATTTTGACATCTACACAGAACACAAACAGATGGATTTGTAAATTGTAGATGAATTCATTACCATCATGTTTCATAAGCCTCATCCTTGCATCTCTGGGCCAGCATTTCTTGTTATTGTATCCGACCATGTTTTCATTATTGGGGTCAGGATGTTCAGTAAGGTACCGCTGGATAAGGTCACGGGCCTCCTCATGAGTGAATCTAAACAGGATATGAACTTTGTCTATGTAACGAGAATACAACCGAATGGGATGTCTGGTCTCAACTTTTGTGTCCCAATACGTAATGAACTCATTTGGCATCTGTGGTGGACCAGCAATCTCACTGGCTCGAGTCAATCCCAGAAGCAGTAGATCCAACACAAGTCCATAATACTGGACAACAAAAGAAGCAAACTGAAGTCCCCTAATAAGACCATAAGAGTTTGTATGGCTCATATCCTTGTAAGAAAGGACAACGTTGTTTTTCGCAGTTACATAATCAGCAATGTTGTGATCAAGAACTAAGCGAAGAAGCCTGCAACATTGCACAAAAACCACATTAGTTAAAGTACAGGGGGTCCAAATGACATCACAGACAAAAGACTGCAGAAGATTACCTATTTAACATGGTCAAGTCAATCTTTTCAAAGAACTTCTCGAACTTGGTTTGAAGCATGACTACACACTGCCCCTCGCTTGTATCCCATACGCTCTGTAAGTTATTTATACCCTGACACCACTTATAAACTAAGAGCGGAGGTGGTTCTGAATCTGCAGGCTTAATCCAGTTAGGAAACAGATGACGTTTATCACCTTCATACCACAGATACTGGTCAAGATAAGCATCAGTGATCTTCTCAAGAGGCTCAATCTCATATACAGGAATCAAATAGCTATACAGGTCCATAAACTCTATGCCCACCTGCAAAAGAATAATTCAGTCAAATCCAAGCAAAATGGCGAATAACATGATCAAGCCGGCCTATGACATCATGAAGAACTTACCTCTTTAAAGGCACGCTGTGTAAGCAAGTGACGCTTTATTCGTGACAAAGCTTCATGAGGATTATCATATGCTTGTTCAATGAGACCCAACTCCTCCCTTTGCAACTGATTCAATCTCACGGCAACACTGTAAGATTCCTTTAATCTCTCTAGAGCCAAAATAAGCAGCTTCGTATCATGTTTGTATGACAACGGAGGGAAAGGAATGGGAGAGAACTTTCTTGATTCCAACCAGTGCACAGTCGTGGTATAAATTGCCACAGCTTCTTCTGGTGTGACGTATGGCCCATCTTTCAGATAATTATGCTGTCGTTCCTGCAGTAGCGAAAATAGATCACATGATTGATTCACAAGCAGACAAGTGCAACCACAAACAATGGAAGTTACACCAAGTAACCATCAACACAAACTACAACACAAAAACATACCTGCTCAGCCTTCAACCAGAGGCGAGTCAATCTTCCAAGATTTTTCCGACACACAGTCTTATCAACTGTCGCACCTCTTCTTATACGTTCACGATTATAATGCGCAACATTTGTCCACCAATCAGCTTTCGATTTAACATAACGAAGAATCATATTCTCAATGGGAACTGGAAGACCGGGAACCTGTGGATGATCAAGATGAGGCATGAAAGCATAAGATAAAGCAAGGCATGCCAATTTATGCAGAAAAAGAAAAAAGAGAATAGCACACTGCTTCTTTTCAATATAATTTCAATTTAAAAAAAGAAAAAATAACAGTTTCCCACATACAGTACCTTCCAAGGAATATTGGCTTTCCAACAGCGCCATGCTTCACTAAGATGCTGCAAGATGGTCCTTGCTTTATTCTGCTTAATGCCCTCTGCAATACAACAAAATAAGATTTGCATGTTAGACACACTGAAAGGAAGATAATCCAGCCATGAAACAACTCAAACAGAGTGGACACAGATACCTAAAGTACAATAACTGGTGAATGATCATGTCATTACCTGGCATGGCATCAAGAACATCATGCATAACAGCAGCTCGAAGCTCCAGATCAAAATGACTTTCCACCCGTTGCTTCGTTACGGTCTTAGCAACCCCTTTTGAATGGCGTCCTTCAAATTGACGCGCCAATAAGTTCCCTAACCACCTTTCGAGCAAAGGTACTATACCACGCAGAAAGAAAAGCCACACCCTCCACATTGGCGCCCAGAAACCACAACCAGGTCCCTTCCCCACGGGCCCCGTATTGAAGCGATAGTAAATTAAGTGCTTCAGGTCTTTACACATCCTAATCTGCCTCATCAGTCGATATTTATATCGGTACATGCCAGTCAACTGTCCAACGTGCGAAAATGTATACTGTAAACCATCAGCCAATTGGAATGCATCCACATTCCCTAGTCTGAACTGGACATTGGCATCAACCACAAGCTTGGTAAGACGCAGAATCTCACGACAGAGATGAAATGCATTACCAAATCGTGATTTCTTCCTTTCTTTTGTCGTGAGAGTCTTCACTGGCTTAAGATTGAAATTGTAGTCAAGGTGAAGATAGTTCAAATTCTTCCTGTGTATCAATAGATTCAACATATTGTAGCCCTGTTTACAAACTTGCAGGCCCGCCTCCGCCCAATCCAGCTCAGTAGTCTGGAAAAACTTGGTTGCCTGAAGAGACCGGAACAAATGCTTCTTCTTTTGAGCCTTAGGAGGTCGATGATGTAGCTCATTCAAGACGAAACATTTCAACAATTTTTGATAGCTGACTCGAACTTTCACAGGATATGTTGGAGGACTGTGCATAAGAAAAATAAAAATCACACAGATTTAGATTCCCATGCTAAATGTAAGAGAAGTAAACATCAAAAGAATTCTCCAAAACAATGAAGACATTACCAGTGCTCCTTGTACCACTCTGACACAAGGGGTATATCTTCAGCCCGCCGCATGCGCCCCGATCTTGTGTTGAAAGGACGTGGGGCAAACAACAATGAGATTCCTGCAGCTGTGGTGTCGGTATAAAGCTGGGTATCATTCAGCAAAGGTTCAACGCCTTCTGGCAAGGAGAAATCATCCTCATCCTCATCATCATATGCCTTCTTCTCACGCCGCTCCTTGTTAATGCTGGTAATAGGATGAATCAAAGGATCATAATAAAAAGCTGGTAAATCGGGATCCTCCGTCTTTATATACATGACCATGGGAGTATGGTATATACAAAGCTTTACTTTCCGAGGCCTATTGTTGTAAAGATGTGGAAATGCAATCCTGTATTCTGTCCTAAGAGGAGATCGAATAATGAGTTTGTTAATGTCATTGAACTCATTCCAATCCTCATCTCCCTTTTCCATATCCCGGTACAACGGCTCAAACTTAGGACCTCCTGCAAGATGAAAACCATCAAAACTTCACTTTAATATTAACATGTAACATATCATGTAATTACTTGAGGGAGTAATGCATGCACAGAGCAGAACATAAAGCATCAAAGAGCGAAAAGTGACTACAACTTGAAACATTGAACGAACATTTATTCAGGCATGACTGATAATCTCACTACTTCTATTAGTCATCAAATTTCATAACAGAGATCAAAGCCATAGCGAAAGAAATCTTAGAAAAAAAAAAAAAAAAAACAGTAATATCCCGAATCCCAAGCTTCAAACACACAATGAGCTACGCAAGAGACAGTTTCATACACAGCAAGAAAGCAACTTAATCTCTCACCCAGTGAAAATGGACCTCCCCAGAGACATCCTCAATTGGCCCCATAGAGCATCTCGTATTGATAATATTTATCAAAATACATCTCATGGCACCTTTTCATGAACTTTGAGCACAACAATCCAAGTATAACTAAAGCAACTAGAAGTTCAAACGCCATGTTTCAACCCCATGCCACCTCCAACTTCCAAAAGGTACAGTCAATTGCGTTAATTCGTTAAGAAATAGCAACGTAAGATCCATAATTAATTTCTACCTTACTGTCTATAGCACTTGAGGAGAACACTGTTCTGAAGAGAAATAAAAAGTTGCAAAGACAGAAATCCTCAATCTCAGCGCGAGAAGCATACCTGGTATGCACATGTTCAGTGCTTTAGCAGTGAAAAAGGATTCCATATCAAACAGATAAAAGTAGTTGCGGTCGATCAAATCAGAAAGAAGCTGCCCTGCTAGCCGATGGAGGGTGGCCATAATTGGCAGAGAAAGATGCCACTTCCGATAACTCGGACCATTTATAAGCTTTGTTTTCACAAGAGGCTTATGGTCATAAAACCAAGTACATACAGCTGAATCTTCTTCGTCGTCTAACTCTAACTGAATCGGTTCCAGAGGATCGACATCCAATAGATTATCAGCATAATCCAAAGGAGGTTCCTCATCGTCAAAAGGTGGAAACCGCATTCTCTTGAAATGCCTTCTATCCCTTTTTTCCCTTCGCATCATGATCCACATCGTACCCCACTGAAAAATTAGTCCAAAATATGTGTAAGAAAATTATACGCCAGAGATTTTAAACAATAAGAAGTGATCATTTAACCCAAAAAAGAAAAAGTGGTCATGTTCCCCCAAATGTAAAGCATCACCTGGAAAAAGTAACATATACAAGATACGAGATAAACAAACAGTTGAAAACTCTACCATCTAATGCAAAAGAAGAATCTGGAAAATATTAGAAGAACATAATAAAATGAAAACATACCTGAGCTAAATAGATGGGCTCAACAACCCAAGGTATTTCATTGACGAATGTTATTGCCCCGGTGATATGGTATAAAACCTTCACATCGCGAACCTGCACCAACACAAAATGTGAAATTTAAATCGACCCAGGAACCATGAAAGACTCAAACTTCGATTAACTATTTTTAGGCAGTGAGGAGAAATAACTACCTGCTCCCAAGGCATGGGCATGTTCTCTAGGAGCTTATAAACTGCATGAGGAACAAACTTCAAAGCTCCAAGATATACACGTTTATCATGGCGATATTTTTTAGAGGACATGTCCCCATGGTCCCTGCCAAATGCAAAAAGCTTCTTAGCAATATGCTTTTCAATAAGATTACTGGAAACAAAAGCTGGAGCCCAATTTTAGGCCAATATCTTGATTCAACATGAGAAAAGCTCCCCAGAGATATTCTTAAACGGAACATGACTCTAACAGGAACACATGTCGTGCCAACGGCGTTATCAATATAAGATAAAACCAGCGGGTCAAAACCTAAGGTTATAATAGTACTATGAAGCTTTTCCATCGTATGGTCTTCTAGCGAAACTCAAAATCATCTCCATCGCCCCAAATAGACCCAGCATATCAAAGTTGAAGGCCGTCTTAGAAATGACATATATCACAAGTAAGCATCAGGAAGCATAATTATCCTTATTGCAAATAACGAGATGAAAGCGGCAGAGAAGGACAGGGAGACGAGCCCTTCCGCTAACCCTTATGCAAAAGTACAATAAATTCGACCCCTACAACTCAGAAAACATCATTCACAGAAACCCCCAAAAATCGCATACCCACCATCAACGCCAGAGAACTAATAAGTGACCACAAAACCAGCCAAAAGAGTAACCTTCAAGAGCAAATCATCAAATAGAACACATGGCTTATAACAACGAAATTTCAATGAATAAATTATCGAGCGAAAAAAATTCCCGGAAGGGAACTCACCGAATAATCTTCCTGACGTGCTCGGGAGGCATGTCCTCCTTCTGCGTCTCCACGAACCCGAACTTCCTCTTGTCCCCGTACCGCTTCGAGTTGAGCTGCATCCATTTCCGCGCCTTCTCCTCGAGCCTGGCCTCGGCCTCGGCGGGCGAGGGCAGGACGGTGTACGAGGGCTGGGGCGCGGGCGGCGGCGGGATCGCGGAGGGCCCGCTGGTCCCCGGCGGCGCAATCTGGCCGTTGCCGGCGCCGTTCCACATGGCTCCAAAACCCTAGAAAAACCCCTCCCGGCGGCACCTCGAGCGCGCGCGCGATTCTCTTCCAGACGGAGCCGCGGACGCGAGCCGAGCTCGAGGGAGGAATGGCGGCTCGAGATGGCTGGAGGCTGTTCCGGATAGAGTCGTGCGCGGCCGCGTCGGATGGCGCGACTCTGTAGGCTCTGTCGAGTGTGGCGTTGCTTTCTCTCTTTCTCTCTCAAAATGAGAGAGAAGTGGGATCTGCGAAATCTTTACAGTCGGAGAGGGAGCTAGTGTGCTTATATCGGGTCCGGCTCCGGAAGATGGAGGCGGTTTGCGGGCGAGGACCGCCTTTGGGCGTGTACGGGTCGTGGGCCGGATCTTCCCCCTTCGAGCTCTTGCTTGCCGACGGCCCATTTGTTACGGGCCACTCTATTTTACGTAATTGCTCCTGCCTCCTATTTGATAGTGACCACGGTTACCGAGCCCGTCTAAGGCCCTGTTTGTTTGTATTCTTTTCTTCTTGTCATGAACACAATTTATATTTTTTTTGTTCCCAGAAATAAATTTGAAATAAAAACAAAAAACAAGAAAAAATCATTTCTTGTTCCTGGAACACTTCCGATAAACAATTTTTCTTTCTCCTTTTTTCTTCTCTTTATTTTCTTCTTCTTTTCTTCTTCTTTTCTTCTTCTTTTTTCTTTGGCCAGTCGTCGGCCTCGACCATGGCTAGCGACCAACCATCGAGGGCTAGCAACCTCGCCAGAGTGTCGCCGGCCCCTGGCGAGGCCGCCAGCCCTCTTCGACCTTCGGCCGGTCGCCGACCATAGCCAAAGCTAGCGACCTGCCAAAATGAAGAAAAGAGAAAAAAGGAAAAAGGAAAAACAAATTAAAAAAAATTAAAAGAAACAAAAAAAATTATACAAGTTTGCCAAACATGTTTCTGTTCTTTTTCTATTCCATGAACAAATTTACTAAACATGTTTTTCTGTTCAAAAATTGTTCAAGATAACATAAATAAATAAAAAACTATTTATGTCACCACCCGTGTGGTGGCGTAGGTGGTTGAGCAAGGGAACTTTTCACGAGAGGTCCCAAGTTCGATCCACGGCGTCATCGTTGCTTAAGTGCTAGCACATCTTAAGTAGGTTGTCGGGGATGGTGGGTCCTCCCGCTTACGCAGCCCCCTAGGGTTTGCTCTCCACCGCGAAGCGGCGAGCGGAGGTTCCCTGGGTCACCAAAAAAAAAAAAAAAAACTATTTATGTTCCGAGGAACAATTTTTTAACTGAAACGTTACCAAACGCATCATAAAAATTATCATTTGCATTTAATGCTAATAGGCGTTGAAGAGACTAGAGTTGTATTTATTATTAAAAAAGAGCCCAAACCATTGGCAGCCGTTGACTGACGTTGTCCAACCTCATGTAATCTCCAGCGAGGATCACGTGACCTAAGCACTTAGGCAACAACCATGTAGGTCTCACGACCTAAGCAGAGGTCACTTGGGTCATGTGACCTTGCCAACCCTTTGTTAACCAAATCTAGCCTTGCACAACCATCGTTGTGCAAAGTAGATAAACGGTTAAGAGGAGTGGCAAAATTGAAAAAATTATAGAATTAGCGAGAGTGATTTTGGAAGAAATAGATATTTTAATCTTTATTTTAGCATTTCACAAATGCTATTTCCAAAGGCAGACGAAAATAACATTGGACTTTCATCATTTCTAATATTAGCATTTTGCCAAAAGTCATTTCAAAATTATTATCAAACGTTCCAACATTTCCTCAATAAGCCATGGGGGCGCTGAAAGTCCATTAAAGAAACTAAACCAAACCCACACTCGATCCCAATGATTGACACTTATGCATTTGGTTGCTTCACTTTTCCATTGGGTATCAAAATACCTTCTTTCTCTTTCATCTCTTTCGATTTAAGACTTTTAATTTATTGTATTTGTTAATAAGTCAATATGGAATTCAACTACTTAATTTGAGAGGCTCGAGTTCAAGGTAGTCTAGGCAAGGAATACAAAACATCAATACATCGTTTTTAGAGAGATTTATGAGTTATTCATCGCTAAATTATAACTTTCAAATCAATGATTTAAGAGGCGTTTTGCACGAGATGGTTGTTGAACATTTTTTCTTATGATCATCTGTTTCCATTTACCCAATAGATGGGGTTTTCGGAATGATATGCACTATGAGGAAATAATTAAAGTCTCGAAGGTTGCTCGGTCAAGATTGAGCCCATTAAAAAAAAGCTAAAGGACATATCAAATTAAGTCTATCTAATGAATTCCAATAAGTACTTATCAAGTCAAAACTCCTGATGCTATTGAATACAGAGCTTTCCAAATTAAAAAATAAAACACATAAAAATAGTGGATGGAGGCACCTCACTTTTCATGACCTTCGGGAGGGTTAAAAAAGACAAAAACCCAGCCCACACACGAGGCCAATCGTGCCGTTAGGCTCGCGGGACTTTGAATTGACCACACGACCGTAGACCACAAACCCACCAAAAGAAAGAACCAAACGGGGTCAACCCCAAGACAGAGAGATGCCCCTCTTAAGTGGGGCTCACACGCGACACGTGTCACGCTATTTTTATTTGCCACGCTGGCACACGAGAGAGAGAGCGCCCAATATTTTCTCCCCAATATGCGCCCCAAAAGAAAAGCAAAAGCAGTCAAAACGCAACGGTCCCCTCCGCTTTCCAAGCCCCGCCCCTCATTCCGCTCGCTTCTCCCCCCAGGCGAAAGGGAGAAAAATTCCGTCACTTTTCCGATCAAGAGCACTCTCAGATTCTTTGAATCTAGCCGTAAAAATCTCAGACCTCGGTCCCGGACGAAAGATCTCCATCTTCTCTTTTTCTCGTGTTTCTTCGGCGGAGCGCATTGTTTGTGTTGCGGGAGGGCGTCTGTTTTATTATGCGAAGCGGCGTCGGCTGTGAGGAGACCGGTAGCAGTTCCTTGAGCTGTCTGGGTCCCCGGAAGATCGACGAAGAGTTCCGCGATGACGACGAGGACGAAGGAGGAGGGAGGGACTCGGTGGGGTGCGTGCGCAGCTATTCGTACCGCAGGTTGCCTCGGCATTTGCTGGAGCTCTCCATTCTCAAGCTCGACGGCTCCGTCTTCGGTGAGCAGCCCTCTTCTCCTCTCTCGTTTGCTTAAAGACGATAAAGCAAAAAACGATTCGTCGGCAGCTTTCCGATGTTTAGTGGGTTCCCGAAATTTCATCCTTCCGGGTTGCAAAAATGTTTACTTTTTCTTGCATTTTGGTTGACGAGTCTTTTCTTCTTCTTGTTTTTCTTGTTTTGCAACCGACTTGGGCCCTGGACCGTATTTCCTTACTGGGATGGATGGAGCCGTTGTTTAGTCAGACAATGCACGTGATTCGTCTAGAATAATTTATTGCTTCTGCATCGGTGGATGTCATGTTTGTCGCCGATCTGTAATCCCTGGACGGGGTTCCGTTTTCAATTGGTTTTTTCTTCCGTTTGATTTAGTCGAGGTTTCGATTGTACAGATGTTCACGTCGAGAGAAATGCCACAGTTGCAGCACTGAAACAAGCAATAGAAGATGTTTTCAGTTCATCCCCTGAGGATGATAGCCTAGGCAAGATTTCATGGTATCATAACACGCACCCTTCTCTTTAAGTGAGTTCAATGTAGCGACAGTCTAAAGCTCGCATGAAGATTCTATTTACCGCACGAGATCGATGATTATTCGATTGTCTATCCCGTGTTTCGTCAGGTCCCATGTGTGGGGGCACTTCTGCTTGTCTTTCAATGGCGAGAAACTACTCAACGACAGGGCGTACTTGAAAAGTTTCAGAATTAACGATGGTGATCAGGTTGAAACAAATGATTTTGATGAAATTCAACCCGTTTTTTGTTAGTGACTTCTTTGTGAGAATATTGAGTTTCCTGAAATTTTCTTTCTGCCTGTAACCGCAGCTATGCTTTATTCGTCACCTGTCCATTGATTATTCACCAATGGAAAGACAGCCTAAGAACCAGAATGCCAGTTGGAGGCAGCACCAAATGTAAGAGCTTCTCCTTCTGTTTCTCGTATGTCAGGTAGTACAAATGGGCATGCACACATTAGAGTTATTTAGCATCTACTGAAAGGATCATGCGGTGTTATCACCACAACAAGCTTTCAATAGCTTCAAACAGAGATAGTCGAATGAAATCATGACTATTCAGTAAAGCCACCCTCTGTTATAGACATCGAGAGAAATAGTAGAGACAAATCATAACTATTCAACTTAGCCATCTTGGAGTTAGATTTCTGTGGTTCACTCTCCTAGATAATCAGAGTTTGTCACTCAAGCTATTTTAAATTTTTACTGGAGAAAGGATTGAACTGAACAGTTTCGATATTTGCTGAGTCTGATTATGATGTAGGAGGCAGAAAATGAGAGATATTTTGACCTAAAGTGCCGAGTATTTTTCATGAATTTGCAGGAAAGAATGAAGTGCCCCCAGATATCATGATATGGATTGTTGAATTAAAAGATGAAATCAACAATACATGTCGCCAGGCTATACTGATTTTTTGGCAGCCCTTACGGAATGGTTGAGAGTATGTTGCTCTACTCAGTATTTGACAAAAAGAACTGAAATGAGTGAGTTTGCGCTAAGTTGACTTAAGGTTAGGTCCAGTCGTATGGTCAACTGTCAGAAGATAATAAAAGTAAGAAGCCAAGACAACCGTCACATAGGTATGCTGAGCAATTAAAAAACAGAAGGTTAACAAGAAAGTCCAGGGATCGTTTCATCTAGCCTGCCTAGATCGCCAAATGAAAGCTGAAGAGAGAAAACATTAACTCGCACAGTAGGAGCCTTGACTTAGTTTTTGGGTAAAAACTAGTACAGTCTCCATTAGTTGGGTAGATATAACTTCTTTTACCTGTTTTTACTTGGCACTGTCTTTTCTTTTGATCAAGTAAATATATTTTGCAGTATTTGAAGAGAAAGGGAACTGAGAGATTTATCTTTGCTCTTCTATGAAAGGTTGCCTCAATATTCGAATGATTGTAAAGAGGCAGAAGCAGTGAACAGTGAGGATGATGCTGATGATTGGGATTACATTAACTACAACTATCACGAAGACCATGAGATTCCAATGCCAGAATTCAGGTTGGCCCACTTCTTAAGAGGATGGCTTTCATACTCCAGATTATGGAGGGTCAAAAGGAAGGGCTCAGAAGCACCTAGGCGCGCTGCCAGATTTGCCATGCGTTGTCTAGGAGGTGGACCTGGAATGATACGATTGTGACTCTAGTCAGCTGTAGTGATAGGCCTGAGATAGAAGAGTTACCTAAATTGGGAGAAAACCTGTAGCAGCGTGTTCTTGAGTGCACATTTTTGCTTCAAGAACCTTTCAGATTCTCTGACTCAACCCTGTGATTGTTGTTTGTAGCGTGAACCAGTTGACAGGAATTGAAGTATTTAATTTCTAGTATTGGCTGAACTTGCACCCTACACAAAGAACGGGAGTCTGTTTTCTCTAGAGGGAAGTCGATCTCCGTAACTTTTTATAGAAATCCATCGACGCCACTGCTTGAAACCATCTTCTAGGATTACAAATCTTCTTTCGAGCTTCCATGCTCAGCCCTTTGACATCTGGCCACAATCCGTGCTACTTCATCCTTGATATCTAACATGATGCTGTAGATGTCTGGCCCACACTCCGAGTTTTACGGATACGATAGTTCTTCAAGCTTGAGGTTCTTGAAGTGCTGGTTGACAAAATATAACCAAGCATGTGGAAGTGAAATAATGCTGTGAGCATGCATCGAAATGGGTCAATCAAATCTCATGGGAGCTAGAGATCAATGGTCATCTGTGAAACCTAGTAATATCTATCTGAATCTCCCTATGAGTGAGTTTTATTTGATTACTGTCAAATGAACTATGAAGCAAACCATATAATCTTCCTGAAGATCGTTAAAGCTCCATAATCAGCTGTTAGGACATAAAATGGAAAAATTATCATACCATCTTATTTAATCATCCTTCTTGTTGGATCATCCACGATCCATCTTGGATGGAAAACCTTTGGATGGTAATATTATCACATCAACTGTGGTATGAGTTTTATTAGATTTGGTTAAATATGTAAGTATTTTAACAATATGGGTCGGGTTGGATATATATTACTAAATTTGTATTGCATGGAAATAGGTCAAAATGGGATTAAGAGGGTCAATTTGAATCCAATCATTTTAAACTCGACCCACTTGTTTGATAGACGTACTCATTAGAAAGCATCAAAAGGCCAGGCAATTCAGCCCACATTCATCAAAGAAATCCAGGCGCAGCAAATATATATCATTTAGATAATTTACTCCAGAAAAATCCTCATGTGCTCGTGCCTTCTTCGGAACAGAGCAAGGAGTCTCTCTCTCTCTCTCTCTCTCTCTCTCTCTCTCTCTCTCTCAAAGTGACTGCTGCATTTGGCCTTTCCCGCGTAAAAGAAAGATCATCAACAAGAAAGCAATTTCATATATGGAATTGAACGGGAGATACGGAGAAGAGGGAAAAACAACGAAGACAAGGGAGAGGTAATCATCCCATTCTGAGTTGAATAATCTTAATAGTTTCTTCTTCGAATGTTCCGAATCTGTATTCTTCTTTTTTTCCTCGTCTCCTTCGTAATTCCCTCGCCTTTTTTCAGGAACCACTCTAAAAACGTCGCCTCTGAGAATACAGAAGAACGTCTGGATATGCGGAGGAAATTTGAGGGAGGAACAGAGGACATGGATGAACTTTCGCAGAAGCTCCAATGCATGGCTTTTGGAACGTCTAAAAGAGGTATAAGGGAAAAGGATTCTTCTCTGTTTTTCTTCCAGTTTGCTTCACTTTCCCTCTCATTTTCCCGGAATAAAGATCTGCGTTCGATCACCATCTTGGGTCATTCTTGTTTTCTTTGAATGTAAGAAAGACTGTTTGATCGAACAAATTCTTTTCCACTTTCTTGGTCATTTTATGCATCAGATTGCTTTGATCCTAGTTGCTATTGTACTGGTGGGCGAATTCAACAAGATTCAACATTTTCTTGATTCTTAATTCGTATAACACATAAACAGTAGTTAATCTCTTAGATTGGAGATAGCTGCTAAATCATATCGATGTATTTCGACTTCATCTAGTAAAGCGCATATCTTCTGTGTTTTGATGTTTCGAACGAAATTCTTGGATACATTTCTTTTCGATTACAAGCTTTTAAATTTCCTAAAATGGCGATGCTTGAATGAGTTGTTCATCGAGTCAATGTGATTGCTCTCCAGGAAAGAACACTTCCCGGAGGCAAGGGCAAGACATGGAAGAACATCTAACAGAAGGGTGGGAACTAGACTTCGTAATCGAAGAACAGCTGGACCGGTTCTACGACTCCAATAACCGGGCAATGAACCCGGCCCGGCTCGGCGATGTGGCCAAAATGCTCGTGCCCGATTCGACTCCACCCCTCGAGCTGGCCTCCGTGGGCTGGTTCGGCGATTGGAGGCCCTCCATAATCTTGGGCCTCCTTCATGGGCTGGTGCGCTCCTCCCTGCCGGTGTCCGACCCGGGTCAGATCGAACGGAACTTGACACAGTTCATCCGCGAGGTCAGGATAGAGGAGGCGATCATCGATGGGGAAATGGCTGAGATTCAGGCCACGTGTGTGCTGCAGCTTCCGTTTGCTAGGCCAAGTAAGGGACCTGATGGTGTTTTCCCGCTGAGGTCAGTCTATTCCGAGTTCAAGAAAATCAAGCAGGTCATCAACAAGGCGCAACAGCTCAGGTCCAACCCCTTACCCTTCACATTTTCTGTTCTTTTTTGGGTAAACTTTTGAATTTGTGAACTTCCAGTCAGTAATGTTTATAATCTTATCTAGCCTTGAAGTTCCGGTTGCTTTATTAGTAAGGTCTTGAACCTACTTTCTGGTTTTGCACTGCTAGTAAATGTGCAGTCAAGTGCGTTCGACTTTCTGATAATGTAAGCTTTCAACTCGCAATCCGTGAAAACTTGTGGGAATAAGGACATTGTGGATCAGAAGACCTAGCCTAAGAAACTTTGTTAATTTGAGAGTAGCTTAGAGTGCTAGGAAATGGCAAGCCAACGCGAAAATCCACTCAAACGACTGTCATATTCTTTTGCCACAATTAGATTGACCCATCATATGATGTTAATTAGTGATATTGCGATGGTCAATAGGTTCAGGACATTGGAGCTGGTGGTCCAGAAAATCCTGGACACAACTGATGCAGCGGCCTTCCTTGTTGCGTTCGAGAAGATACGGCAAGGGCTTCACTGTTATGCAGCTGAACGAGAGCAGCGAAAGGGTCCCGTGACCGTGTCTACCAGGGGTTTGAGGTCCATTTCCGAGAGAGAGTGCGGGGGCCAGAGCACACACCGAAGTGTCAAGTCCATTGACAAAAGGCTGCTGAGGAACGCTAGGAGAGACTGCAAAGGAAGGTATCAAACCCATGAGGATGGCACGGCTCTGGCTCGGTTCATTGAAGAGCTTCAGCGTGAACTGCAGGAGCATTGCACCCAAAGCAAGAAGATGTAGCACGAGAAAGATGAGGAGATAGGATCAGGGAGGTGCTGGGTCATCTTGATTGCCGAGCTGATTCGAGATCATTGTAGGCGCTTGGCTGCGGATTCATGCTGCCAACTTTAGACGCATTGTTTCTTTTGAGGTGGCTCCAATCTAGTAAGTCGGGTCAATCGGTGTTCTTTCGCTTATAGTTTGAGGAGCTCTTATGGTGTGTAGGACTCCAAATTGCGGTGGAACATAAGATTGCACTATAATACTCATTTTTCTCCCTTAGTTTTGAATAATTGATTTTCAATGTCTTTTTGTATTGATGTAGATCACCTGTCGAACCACATGAATCATCACGTTCTTTCACTTTCTATGCTTTTGATTTCTCATGAATTGTCGCATATTCATATTTGCACCTATAACTTAGTAGCTTGATTGCCCTAGCAGGTCCCTCGCGAAAAAGGTAAAGAGAATCGGATATAAAGGGGGCTTAAAAGGTGAAAAGAACCATCAATGCTCGAAAGTGCTCATTGACTTTGAGGGAGCCCAAGATTGGAGAGATGTTCATAATCCTTCAATTATATCTTTTCAGTTTGCCATGCATCGACATTGCATCGTGCATGCAATACATTGTCATATCATTTTGCACCATGGGAAGGTTTTCTCGTATGCAACTTTGAATAAAGTAAGATAGAGATCTAAGAAAATTTCCATGCTATAAGGATCGATCACATCGTTGCTCGTATTGTTCGAGTTCGAGACAAATCCAACTTTTTTTCTCGGTTTTGTTGTGGGGTTGGATGAATTCCATGGGTAGGATGTGGAACTTGGTGTATGCTAGAGAGCTCAAGCTCTCGAGTAAATCTTGAAATGGATTCAAATTCTACTGTCGATATAAGATTTGTCGAGTTGTATAAAATTACTACCGTGGCTATTACAATAGAAATGATGGCAATCACCTTTAAAATCGGTTCAACTTTAGGATCAAATTGGTCAAGACAACTAAAGGAAGGATTGGGCATTTCAACTGTCAAAACTGAGGTTAGAGATGAGATCAAAAAAAAAACTGAAGTTAGAGTTGAGAACTTCCGAGGTGCCAACACAATTTGGGTTTTTGGATCGAGATTTGAAATGGGGTTCACTCAGGAGTTGATTTCATATTAAATTGGTTAACACAACTTTTAAACATTTTATACCTTTTATCCATGACTATCAACGCTAGTCCAGTTCTATTTTCAAAGGCATCACTCAAAGAGATTTCGCTATAGTAAATCATCGATATCAATTAGATTTTAGTACGATAGAAAATGTAAGGTCCAACAGTATATATAATATACAAATAATAATTGACAATGAATATAGATTTATCTAGATGTGAGAAGATTCTGATACGATACTAGACATAATTAAGATTGAACTCATGAATGGACGTGGAATTTATCCTGAAAACACATATGTTGTTATTATTAGTGTTGTTGTTATATATTATTATTATTATTATTATAATTATCCATAATAGTAAATTAGGGGAAAAAGCCATCCAAGAAAATTGGATCGCAGCTTTGCTAAGTGGGCGGAGCCGAGAGAGAGAGAGAGAGAGAGAGGGAGAGAGGGAGAGAGGGAGTTGGAGTGAGGGGCCCATCGGGAAGGAGGAGGCCCAATTAAATGATCAGGCGATCCCATCGGTGCTTGCCAGTACCGCCCGCGTGCACATGAACAGTGATCCTGTCCGTCCTTTCATCGTGGGCCCCCCCCACCTCCAATTATATGGCGCACGATCTCCTCTCCAGATTTTTTGTGCTCCTTTTCCCCGCCTCCTTTTTTTTTTTTTTTTTTTTTTGGGTTTCCTTCCTTTCCCTTTGTTGTTTCCCCAATTTGAATAATCCGCATGAGATCAACCCGATCACTTGCTGTCAATTCCCATAATGTATCGGTATGATCACGCCCGATTAAACATGAGTTATGATAAAGAATCAGTGCAAGGTTGGTACTTTTTTTCGATTTTTTGGTTAAGAAAACATGACTTGACTCAGCGGCGTTTTCAATTGTCCCATATTAAGATTTAAGAAGTTTTGATTTCGATTTTTGTAGAAAAGGTAAGTAGGACCCCTTGTAGAGGCTAAGGACGAGAGAGAGTGAAGTTGTTAGGGTACGAATAGATAGAACTAAGATCTCGATTGATTCATTGATTAATCTTGATTTGATGATAGGTACATGGATTTTAGCCATGTTTACCTTTCATTGATGGGAACAATGAACCATTTTCGCAACATTTAGCCAGTTACATTCGCGAAAACTTTTTGATTAAAAAGGACAAATTAATTGCATAAGTTTGTTGGCATGTAATCAATTTTGTTCACCGTGCTCTAATTGGCAATCAAAACTCTAATCCAAATGCTCGTGAAATTGGTTTAACACTAAACAAGAGACTAGACAAAAAATTTCCTACATTCTCCATACTATGCATCACTAATCAAATATTAACCATCGTTATAATATAATGATATTAACGAAGTGCTGTATAAACGTTATTTTCAGATATAATATAATAATATTTTTATAATATTAAGTATGTTAGCTATTATAACTATTCAAAAAAAGAAGTTTTGGCTAAGGTAATTACATCACTATCATTAACTTTATGTGTAGTGCAATTATAAACCTGGAGTCAATAGTCACCTTCTTATATTTTTAGCACGACAACAAAAGAGAGACAAAATTTCCGTATTTACCTACATCATCAACCATCAAATTATAATCATGATGATATAATGAATAATAATAATTTATAATATCATATTATAAATTTTCACAAAAAGTGAAATCACATGCATTCGATTGAATTCTTCAAAGCCTCGACAATATTACTAGACGTTTGAAAATGATTGGATGAAAAGTGGAATCACACACATGTGATCAAATCTTCAAATCCCTGAATATATTATCAGATGCTTGAAAATGATCGAAGTAGTTGAATAGAACGATTGCTTTGGGCGATAGCCTGATAACTATAAGTTTGCCAAGACACTAGACAGGAATATATTTGTGTGGAATAAAAGCATCCGGTGAAGCTGAGAAATAAAGTAAGTACAGCTACGCATTTCCACACTATAACATTCGGAGAAGCTATTCGATTGAAGATAAAGCATAGTACAACATGGTCAGTCAATTTATATGGATATTGTTTTAAGCATTCTAGGGACTTGAACTTTTTAAGTCCCTAAGGAATATCTTGAAAAAAAAAAATTGAAATAAATAGAGAAGGTGAAACAAAATTATAAGAAAAGAGACGAGTGTTGTTATGCTAAACACACTATATCTTTCTTTAGCATTGAAAGTACCAAGGGAATTATTATTATTATTATTATTATTATTATTATTATTTTGAGATGGCTTCCTTCATTAATCCATAATTTACAGATTATATACAAATATGCATTACGCATCATACATTGCATGGGTATTATCATAGTATATTTCTCTCCACATTCTATCATACATCGTTTCTTCTTACCAAAAGCTATTTCGAGCATGCTTATCACATGTTATATTACTCGACTTTTCCAATATACTTGAAATTATATGCCATGGAAGAGAGAGATTAAATCCCTAAAGTCACACGACCACGCTGATGTAATATCACTATATCACTCTCCATTTTACTTGCTTTGTAATAACCTGACATGGGAATATTGTAATTCGGAACGACCCGGATATGCTTGGTGACACCACATGCATTTTGGACACAAGAAATGTGACAAATACATGGGATATCTTTTAGTGACTTATGGAGTGAATACCGTACGATTGAGTAGTCACACCGCTTGAATTGACATGTATAGATTATGCGTATCACTAGGCTGACATGGGAGAGGGCACTACAACGTGGAATGCGAAAGTTGTCGGTGTGTGTATAGATGCATGTCATGTTTAGAGTTAGACATCCCGAGACTTTTGTGTTCGTTTACGGCTTTCCACTAATGGGAAAGGGTTTTCTCCAAACCCTTGGCGGGTACTACGCATGTAATTTTCCTCACAAAAGCCAAGGCACTGATATATTCTCTTTGCTAATTCAGGCCATTGCCTACGTCAAAATCAGGCGTGCAAGCCGTGGAATGTCTCGAATCAAATCGAGATTAGAGTGACATTACACAATAGATTAGTACCCTCGTGGATACGAGCGTGCAATGGTAATGATAATAAGAATCCTATCTCGTCTTTCACTTTTGACATTTTGACATATTGGAAAGACACCGCGGCATGATAAATGAAGCAAATTTTCGAGTCTTGGCATGCACCCGGAATTCTCAATTGTATGCTCACATGTTTGATTAACTCTGAGTTAGTGAAATAGTTCGGGGGTGATATCGATTTTTACCATTTTGCAGGTTGCACTTCAAATCCAAAGATCTCAACTAAATCATACAAAAACTATTTTAGGTTAAGAAAAAAAATGGGAGGTAGACTTTTGGACATTAATAAATATACTAAATTTAAAGGAAGTCTTTGCTTTACAAAATATGCCATCGGATATTAAATACATATGTAAAATAACATAGAGAGAAAAAATGGTTTTGCCATTTGTCATAGATCAACTGGTGACCAAATAGATTAACGCCACGCGAAAGAATATATCAAGAATAGAAAATAAAATCTGAGCATCGCAATTAATGTGATTTAGAAAATATAGATAATTATTAAATACGGAACCAATTCTATAACATATAGCTTGAAATTACTCTAGTTTGGTCCAATAACACGTATAGTAAAATACAATATTAGAGTTAAATAAGAGAAAATATTATTAACATTCCGCACTTTTCATCTATCTCTATTATCTAAAGTTACGTGTTTGCACCTACCCTACAAAAGAATTTCGCATAATTTCATCACCATTTTCCCTTCCCAAAGTATCCATTCCCATTTTCTCGCACCCAATGATGAACGCACCCTAATCTGCAAACATCCAAAAAAACACCAACCCCCCACTTGAGCTCAGCCGCCATGACAGTGCCACCACGGCTTGCTGGCGCCACGAAGGGCTACCCTAGCCCTAGGGCTAGTCGTCCTTGCCTCTCAATCTCCACCTCTCCGTGTCTTTCTCGCACGTGCGTATCGTGGCCGTGGCCATGGGCCATTTTATGCCTAATATCAGAGGTAGCAAAATGACTGAAATAAAGGAAGGCGCGCTTTTAAATTATTAAACACAAAAAAATTCATGCTCAGAATATTAGGAGCAGTCCGAATATTAAGTTATGATGACCTACTATAAACGAGATTTTAAATAATCAAGCGATCAAGAAAATTTTATTTGATTATTGACAAATTTGCAAATTGACAATTAAGTGCTAAAGTTAAATGAATCTATCGATTACTTTAAATGTCAAAAATGTGTTAAATAATTTCTTTTGATAAGTACGGAATCAATGAATATCATGGTAGGTTTTTTCTAATGTAATAGGCAAGTTTTTATTTTACTTTTGAATATCTATACTGGAATGAATAATTAATTTTATCCTTGCTCATGGAATTAAGTGATTTTTGGACTCACTTCAATCATTTAAGTCAAAGCTAGTTAAAGCTATAAAACAACATAATTTCATCAAGTATTGAATGCATTGAATTTTTATATTTTTTTTTTATTTCGAGCACTTATTGGAGTTCTGAAAGCGGCCTCAGTATGCTCATTAAATACTATATAAATGCTAACGCCAGCCGAATTGGATCTTCTTCTTCAGGTTCGAGGGACGCCTTCGCCAGTGCTGACGCGCACTCTCTCTCTCCCTCTCCCTCTCTCTTCTTTCCACTCACGCACGGAGAGCGAAACGGAGAGCCAAGAAGATGGGGGCAGCAGAGAACGGAGGAGACCCGAGATTGAAGGCCATCTCGGACGCCATAAGGGTCGTTCCTCACTTCCCGAAACCAGGTTTGAATTTCTCTCCCGCAGCTGCGTCTTCGTCTTCGTCTTCGTCTTCCTCTTCCCCCGTCTGTGTTCTTCGAATTCTAACGGAGATCCCCTGCCGTTCCTCGCTCCCGCATCGCAGGCATAATGTTCCACGACATAACCACGCTGTTGCTCGATCACAAGGCGTTCAAAGACACGGTTGACTTGTTCGTGGAGCGTTACAGGGACATGGGCATCTCCATCGTAGCTGGTACTCACTCTCTCGTGATTATTCAATTTTCATCTTTTTTATGGCTTTGTTGTAACCTCTCCCGATTGTGGCGTTATGGCACTGTCCATATTCTATCACGAGATTATTAATAATGAAAGGCAAGTTGCGGCTTTTTAGTATTACCTTTCTTGTGGAAAAAGTCGAAATGCGGTGCTCCTCTGAACGTATGGAGGACCACTGCATAATATTTATTTTCTCTAAAAGCATGTCACATTGGAAAGCAATCGGTAGGTAATGCGAGTTGTTATCCCCGTTTTGTTGAGTTTCTTTTTTAAATATTTGCTTTTTTTTTTTCTTTTAATTATGACCCCTTAAACTACGAGCTAATGAATTGCAGAGCAACTGGTTTCCTATTCTTTATTTACTGTTCCTTGGGTTTTTTCTCTCTCTCTCTCTTTTTTTTTTTTTATATACCCTTTGCTGTCTTTTGAAGCATGAAAGCATTGTGGACGAGACATGGGCTGCTGAATGCTTTTCTTGATCAGATTTCCATTTTCGTTGTAAAAGAAAGAGGGAAAAAAAAAACAATTTTGGTTGCTAAATGTTCACAGATTTGGCCATGAACTGCCCTGCCAATCGTCTCATTGGAACATCCACACTCGACTGAGGGATTGTGTAATATAAGACGACAATTCTGTTTTCTTTCTTTGCAATGAACAATATAGCATATTACTCTGCCAGCAAGTCTGAATGTTTTGAAGTTTGCATCTTGTTATAGATGCATTGAAAAGGATTATTAGCTTATAGGCATTCTTGGTAATCCTCAACAGCATCGTCTTCCACGTGACGATTATCATCTGTGTGTATCATATGACGATTATTGTATAGCATAACAGTTGTCTCGTCATTTCAATGTTTGCCATCTGTCACATTACATGGAGTTTCACTTTTAACTAGGTCAATTTGCCTTTCTCTGCTCTTCTAACCAAGTTTGAAGTGAAGAAATAAAGTGGAGTTTCCTGATTGAAGCTAAAGTAGTATCCCAGATTTGCATAGTAGACCAGGCGGGGGATTTGCCCAAGTTCACATAAATTGTTTATAAGTTATCTACTTTTGGCAAGAGCAGAAAGTTATTTCTTATATCATAGTCTTCAAAAATCAATACAATTTTTCCTGTTAAAGTGGATCGATTGGATACTGTCTCACTATACTTAGTGGTTCCGGTAGTTCTAGCTGATTCTTGACAAGCAAAAACGTGTGCAAGTACATAATAACCGGCCGGTAACTGTCTATCAATCCATATAAGTGGTTTGCTTGCTTAATGCAACTGCTGTTGATCATCCTGGTTTCTTGTTCAGCTGTGAAATGACTCTGTTCGGCAAAAAGATTTCAGGAAGATCTGCCTTTCTTATTTTCTTCATATCAAGGGTCCCTTCATTTCTCTCATTTTGGGCGTGATGATCTTTCTTTCAATTACCCTGTACAAGTGTGCTACGTCAGAGTTTTGTTTCTCTTTCTTACTATATCCGATGTCAAGTTATGTTTCAGGCATTGAAGCCAGGGGATTCATATTTGGGCCATCTATTGCTTTGGGTATTGGTGCCAAGTTTGTCCCTCTCCGGAAACCAGGCAAGCTGCCAGGTGAACTTGCGCCGAGTTCCTGTAATCACTAATATATTGATCTTTCTCCAAATAAGTGACGACAGTCTAGTTGGTGAATTGACTATTATCTGGTTCAGTAGAGATCTCGTGCTTGTTAACTCTGCTTTTGTGGTAATGTCAATACATCGATGAGAAAGAATTCTGGGACAATCCAACAGGTTATAGGGTAAAATCAGCGAAGCAGTTAGAATATGATAGGTATACTTCTGTTTGAGTGCTTGAAGCAGTGTTGATTATCAAGTTGTTTGAAGCATCTGGTCCTTGTGATCTGCTTGTCATGAAGCAGACGACTTGGCACCTCCAGGGTTTTAGGTTATTTGTGTTAGGAGCTTTGTGCTTCACAGTGTCTTAGAGTTGCATGTAGTGGAACGGCCTTCTTCCTGCCTTCTTTTATTGGAGTTTCTAATAGTCTTGAATTGTATCTACTTCTAGCTAGTCCTTAATACAGTACTAGCAGCAAAAATTCAATTGAAGCTTCCAATATTTGATTGAACCTTAGGAAAAATCATATCTGAACCATATGAACTCGAGTATGGCACTGATCAACTCGAGATGCATGTCGGAGCTGTTCAGCCGGGGGAACGTACCATAATTATCGATGATTTGGTAGCCACTGGTGGGACCCTTTCTGCTGCAATAAGACTTCTAGGTCAGTTGAACTCTCGGGTTCTCGCTTTCTCTCACCTTTGTCTTTGCCATAAAACTTCCAGTTTCTAGTTCCAATTTTCCCTTCTCTAAATGTGAATTCCATGACTAAGATACACACAATTGGTCCTGCTGACCAGAACGTTTTCAGGCTGAAGTGGTTGAGTGCGCTTGTGTTGTTGGTTCGCCTGTTGTCCAGGTAATCCTCAAATAAAGCAGTTTGGTAATTTCTTATCCATGGGTTCAATCTTGCTTGAACTCATTGATGGATTTTGCTTCTCGCATCATCCAGTTTTCATGCACGCATTTCTCTTGCCACTTGTCCTTTTTAAATCTACTATAGAAAAAGGAATTGTATGATCATTCATGTTAACTATCTTACCATGCATATCTTCCCTAACTCAACGTTGAAATGCACTTCTTCTCGATAGCAGGCTCTTTTTTTTGTTGTACTGGTGTTGTATCAAGTATACATTTTGTAATTCTGTATGAGATCAAGCTATAACTGCTTATCAGCTATGCTGTGCAGAAGTTTTAATTAATGAGGTTTATGGGGTCTTCTGTCAGTTACGGTGTCTGCTCTGTTTATTGAACTGAAATGTGTTTTGGCTCAGCTGTAGCGGATAAAGTAGTCACAAACAAGTGATAGCTTGAATTTGTTGGACTGATCAGCTAAGCTAACTCGCAGTCAATTTGACGTTTTTGCTGTGAACTCTTGTGCTATGATACACACGTGAGCGCAGAGTGCAATTCTGGAGATATGGACCTCTTGTCCATTCTTTGGTTCCATTTGGTTTCCATTGGTTGATTGCTTGTGTTGCAGGGAGAATGTGAGCTGAAAGAGAAGCCGCTGTTTGTTCTTGTGGAGCCCCACCATTGAAAGATGAATTTGACAGGTAACATCCTCTCATTTTAAGATATACTTTGTCATCCAGAACAGCCTAAGATATTGCTGAATTTAATCAAGTGTACGGAGCGGATAATTTTCGTTTTGCCGAACCAATGTGATGACTTTTAACTACAAAGACCATTTTCTTTCTCGAATACACCTCAGGATCAGGAAGTGAAGAGGATCCAGTTTGGGCCTGATACACGGGCTGCACCTGATGACGCATTTGTTCATAATTCTACACCGCCGGTTACTTCCTTCGACAAAGAACAGTCCAATGTCGAACCCTAAAGGCAAAAATAATGTCGCTGGCTCTGCATTGGCTTCCTTGTGTAGTAGGGGCATCTAGCCAGCGTCCTCATAATAGTATATAAGATGCATTCTCAGCGCACATCGAATAAGTATTGGAGTAGGCCAATCCTTTCAATGATCGGAGGAGACCAAACTCTACCATGCTTTTAGCCGACTGCGTTGAAGAGCCAATGCCCCGATGTTAGATTGACTTCGGATGACATTGTGACCTCTTTGTGTGGAATATATCTTGTTCATACTTTGTACAAAAATCAGTCTGAATTTCCTCTTGTTTGTCGGTTCGGGCTGTGAAATTCAAGCATCCTAGAGGGCGAAACTAGCCCGGCTTGGCCCCATTTGCGGCCATTCACTTCTATGGTTGAGTTTAGATTGAATTAGTAGTATGTCCAGAATCTAGAACTTTTGTCTTTTGGTCTGGACAGAATCTGAAAACTTGAAAGTAAGAATTGACGCAGAGATTCCTCTATGCGACTGAGCTTCAACGGTCTATGATGGGAATATGCATAACCAGAGTGTCCATGGCCCACGTTTTATCTCAAAGCTCAAAATAAAACGGCCCAAGAAAACCCCCCATGGATAACTTGTTAGAAAATCCTTCGTTTTAAAGGGAAATACAGGAAAAAAAAAAGAGAGAGCCTATTTTACTTCTATTTTCCCCTAATCATGGCTAATTTTTCTCCAAATTTTCTTTCTCGCCCATGAATTTCTTGCTAGAAATGAATCACTCTCAAAGCATAATGCAGGCATGTGTGATATTGTTTTTTTTTTTTGAGAAATAAGCGCAATGATTTCAAAAGATTGATTTTTCGATCTCTACTATTGAATGTTGAGTTTTTTTATCAAAAGATTCCATCATTTCGTTGCTACAAAAGTGATTAAGAAGCCCAAATGATTAGCCTCAATAGATACCAAGGCTCTCTTGCCAAAGTTATTTAATAAGAGATGTGACCAATTACTATTCGGTATTCAGGTTAGGGATTCATGTTTAATTGCCTAAAAAAAAAACACACATCATGCGGTTTCATAAAAACATCACCGATATCATTGGGGGTAGGACCGATCAATTGTGAATGGCGATTATATGCCTCTAACGAAGTGAATAGTAGAACAAAACTTGTCTTTTTATCCTTTTTCCTATAAGTTAAAGGACAAATGCTTAAAAACAAAAAAGACTTCAAATTATATCCAACACAAAAACATCAACCTTTTTTTTTTTTGTAACCAAAAACCATAAACTCACCGAATGTAACACAAATACCCTAATTTTTTTTGTATCAAGAAAAAAATTCAAATTTTACAAAGATAATATACAGCCTCTATTTTAGCTCCATCAAATACATTATTGTTACATTGATATAAGTTTATTATTTTTTAAAAAGAAAAAAATTGAGATATTTGTGTTACAACAAGTAAATTAAAGTTCTTACCAAAAAAAAAAAAAAAAACAAGTAAATTAAAGTCTTTTAGGGGCAAAAACAATTCGGGATATCTCATTTACGGCGGGCATAATTTGAATTTTTTTATATGGCACAATACTAAATTAAATAAGTTTTTTGTGAAATTACGAGTTATCCCCCAAATCCCGACAGGCGATCCACCTGCCGCGCCACGTCAAAACCCCCCCCACAAAAAAAAAAAAAAAAAGGCATTCCCCTTGCGCCGACCACTCGCGCTCACGCGCCTCCCTCCCCGTTTAAAAACTCGCCCCCACTCCACGCCACCGCTCGCTATAAAACCCTCCCCCTCTCCTTCCGATCGGACCGCTCTCCTTCATTCCCGAACCTCCTCCGCTCGAAGCCGAATCCCCCGAAAGGTCCCTTCTTCTCTCCAAAAACCCTAATTCGCGAATCCCCCAAAATCGGAGTCGCCTTCGTCTCCGGCCTCGATTCGGATCGAATCCGACTGGAACAGATAAAGAGGAACTGCGGCCGGCGGGCGCGGGCGATTCGCGCGAGATCGGAATCCGAGGCGGCGGCGCAATAATGTCTGCGGTAGTTTGCGGGAGCAAGCGATCGTTGTTCGACGACATACCTTCTCCCCCCTCGCCTCCGTCCTGCAAGAAGATCCGCCGCTTCTCCCCGTCGTCTTCCTCGTCTTCTCCGCCCCCGGCTTGGCCGGCGCCGGCGGTGGCCCACCTCGATCGGCTCCTCCAGCTTTTTCCCCACATGGAACCCCAGGTGGTGCCTCTCGCGGTCTCTCGTTATCTGCTTGTTCGCTGTAGAATCCGTATGGCATGAAAAATCGTATAAAACGTCGTCCGGTGGACTCTGAAGCTAATTAGTGAGCGTTTTCTAGTTCGTTCTTTGGGGCAGTCTGCGATTGGCATTAGTGCGGGCAAGGGCGTGACTGCCGATTCTTTCCTTTTCTAATCGGAGTTCGATAGTCCTGTCTGGTTCTTTTGGCGAGCTGTAGGCGAACGATTCGCGTGTTTTTTGGATTCTGGACTGTCGCGGGCCTGCAGTGCCTTATATCTTGATGGATTTCATTCTCAGATTCTCGAGAGAGCATTGGTAGAATGCGGGGACGATGTAGAGGCTGCCATTAGGAGGCTGCACGAGCTCTGTTTGGGTCCTGCTGCGGATAATGGAGGGTTTTCTGAAGAACCCGGTGTTAATGTTGACCAAGGTAGATGATTCTTCTTATGTGCCTTTTCAGTTCGTGCAAAGTTAAAACCTGTTTTTTGTAACTAGTTGACTGGAGTGGAAAAGGGAAACAGATGGATTCGACCGTCATCTGCAATTATGTCCTTCTTCTAGGCAGGGATGTTTTGATCCTCATCAATTATAGAGAATAAAACAGGTGTTATATGTTGAAATCTTTGTGGGGATTGATAATGGTTTTTTTTTTTTTATATCGCGTAGAGGATATGAATTGACGTTCTCTTCTTTTAAGGGCTGGAATTTCATGTAACTTATTCAGATGGAATTCTTGCTGGGATTTATTCTTCATATGTTGCCTTGATCGGGCCAATGACGTTGAATTTCCATTGACAGGTGATAGAGATGATGCTGATGTACCTTGTGAGCCATCGACCAACCTTCCCGTTGATGGTGCAGGGTGGGTGGATGTATTTGTGAAAGAAATGATGAGCGCCACAAGTTTAGATGATGCCAGAGCACGTGCCACAAGAGTGCTTGAGTTTTTTGAACAGTCTGTCAGTGGACAAGCTGGGGCTGAGGCTGTTAAAAGTGTCCAGAAGGTACTCGTCAATTCATATATGGTTTTTGACATGCTGTGCTTTAGTTGTTATGTCATGGTGTTTACTTGGACTATATGAGGTTACGTTAATCAGCTTGGGAAGCTACATCTGTGATGTTTATCTTGGTAATCGCCAGCAGTTTTGTCTTAGTCACTACCCATTGACAATTGGGCTTGTGAGGCTCCTGACATGATTGTTTAGTTTGGTGTTTGTTTTGTCTACCTCCTAGAAATATCTCTTAGGATGAGAAACACTCATGTGGTATGCGCTTGCCATCCTCTCAAAGGTGAAATGTATCAGATGTCAGAAAATTTGGCTTGTCTTTCTGTACAAAGTCTTGATTCAATTACTGTTCAACTAAAAGAACAATTAGTGTTTAGTCTCTTCAACTATAACTTTTTCATGTCTGTAAATTAAAACCATCAAACATCCCTTGCACTGATTAGGGCCGGGAGATGTGACGAAAAAACACAGTAATGTCTGTTCTTCTGCATTGATCGGTCTAGTAGTTGTGGTGAGTATATCCTTTATTAAGTAATCGCGTGGAACTTTAAAATTGGCATGTGATTCTGTTCATTTCTCAGGAACATATGATGCTGAAGGAGCAAATGGAGGCAGTCCTTCGGGAGAACACAATTCTCAAACGTGCTGTGGCTATTCAACATGAACGTCAAAAGGAACATGAGGAGAAGAATCGTGAGCTGCAGCACCTGAAGCAGTTAGTATCTCAGTATCAAGAACAGTTAAGAGTACTTGAGGTCTGTCGCCTGAACTTCTCTACTAGATGTTTATTAGGTATTGCTTGGCTTATTTTAGCATAAGGTGAGAATGTTCACACTTGTTTGCTGTCTTGCCAGGTCAACAACTATGCCTTGTCGATGCATTTGCGACAGGCCCAGCAAAATAACTCTTTCCATGGGAGTTATCCTCCCGATGTCTTCTGATTTTGCATCATTCTCCTGGAACGGTTCAAATCAAGTGGATGTTTCATCCTTGGTGACGATGTTCCTTTATACATATTATAGAGCAACTCGAAGTTGACAGTGGTCTTTCTATCTATGAAAATAGATGAAAGGAGAACAGTGCCGGCAGGAGTTCTGCAGAGCCCGTCCTGCATATTTTCCCCTTTCCGTTCTTACTAGTCTTGCAGTATGCTTCATATCACCAGATGAGGTGTTGTATTGTAGGAAAGTTGAAGTTTGGTCGAAGATTTATCCAATAGGGTTCAATTTTGATGCTGGGGTTCATTTCTCTGATTCTGTTTGTTGTCTGAAATCTGCTTGTAATTTCCTTCAGTAATTAATGGAGTTATGTTTAACAATTTGCTCATTGCTCATTGAGGTGGAAGATCCAGTAAGTACTGTTTTCTCAACAGACCTTTGTATTGTGAGAGAACTCCCCGACTGATCAATGGAAAATTCTTTGTCATCCTTTCGCTTTTTTTCATGCCGACCGGTGTCGCAACAAGATCCTCGAATAAACACGGCACCCCACATTTTTTGTCTTTTGAATGCAAATTACTCGATTTATACAGAAAGATTATAAGGATTTATTTGTTTTGTGGAAAAAATATTTGAAAAATGTTTTTCTATGATTGATTGTATTGTCAACAAAAATGGATGAAAAATATTTTTATTTGTATGAAAATATTCAGATATAAATTATTGTCAATAATGAATTGTCTTCTATTAGTTAATTATTTCAAACGTGGTTATTTTTACAAAATTTGTTTCCAAACTATTTATTTTCAGCAAAATAAAGGCATCGTAAGAAGCTCATCATCTTCCTGATTTTTAGTAAATGGTTATAATTTATGATGCAAAGCCATCAATTAACCAGTAGGTTATAGAATTGAATTCGCGGACGTGCTTTTTTGTGAGTTTTGGTATATTGTTCCAGTTTCGGTTTGGACAGATGTATTTATTCTTCACTTTAGACTTTCGATCTTCATGATTTTTCACACTAAAAGGGATGGAGACATATTTTTATTCAAAGTAGTACCATTGAAAGAATAATTATTGTAGAAATCGAAGAACCAAAGACATCTCATTTCTCCGTCTCATTTCTCTTCCTTAACCCACACTTTTCTTTAATGTATTTTATCATATGGAAAATAGAATACAATACAATGTTTGTTTCACTTGGGTTAAGAGCGGACCGGATTCTATTTATACATGCTATAAATAGGTGCTTTTCATCAAAATGCATTCTACCGTCGTACCTTTTTATAATAACTACAACTTTCTCTTAAGGATTACATCTTTTTCATTTCATGAGATTTACAATTTTTGCACTTAAATATTTATTAAATCATTAATTAATAATATCATGTGAGCCATAATAATTCTTACAAGTCACTCCAGAGGAGGTGTAGACGTGCAAGAATTCTTTGCATCATCTTTGCCTCTTCCATTGCACCATTCGGTCAAACTTCAGAAGGCATTGGTCAACCATTTCTAAATTTGTAATTCGAGGGTTTGACCCGAGACGTCGTCCTCCCAAAAGAACATGCAAAGTTTTGATTACATTGCGTTTGATATTGGCTAATAGTTGGGGTGAGCATGGTTCCAATTGGACTGATTTAACACCTAACTTAGGAACCAATTCACATAATATTGGTTCTCAATTTTTAGGATTGAGGACCAAACTGACCTTATAGATTCGGTCTAGTTCCAGTGTCAACTTGAGATTAATTAATAATTTTTTTGTTTCATTTTTTATATTCCTTGAATAGACAATCTTGCTATTTGAAATTAAATATCTATCAACAATGTGGCATTCATCAACTAGACTATAAATACCAGTGTATATCCAACATAAATATAAGATAACATAATAATATAAATTTTGCACTTGCTAAAAATAACAAAGCATAAAAACGACATGGAGATAAAGTGTTTCCATCACTAGACCATGCTATAATTCCCTTGCTTTTTGATTTATCTTTGAATCATTCTTCAATTTGAGAAATGGGATGAGATGGGAAATTTAAGAGAAGAGGCGAGAGCTGAGACGAGGGGAGAGCAGCGTTCCGAGAGGCAAACGGTGAGTTGCGAGCTACAAGGTGAGGGGCGAGCAACAAGCGGGAAGTGAGGTGGGTGAGCATTGCTTACAAAAATGGTTTCTAAATTTATAATTAGGGCTTTGTTCTTTGTGATATACTTGCCAAAGATAAAAAAGAAAAAAATAAAAAAAGAAGAGGACAAAAAAGAAAGAAGATAATAGAATAGAATGTTGGAGGAAGACGACTCAATAATGCCATTAACATCAAGTTAGGATTATAAACTTTACAATATATAAAAGAATATTATATGTAACATATTAAATATGTATATTTATATATAATATATGATATCTATAGGGTTGGTCTGAGTTGGACCAAGGACCAACCTAGTTCTTTTGGGAACTGGACCGGGATCGATAGGATTGGACTGATCCAGGATTGATCAATGACCGATGCTCACCCCTAGCTAATAGCAAAAATGAAGACATATCTCCTTTGAACCAAATCCAAACCGACTACAATTTGTACTCCCCTAAAATCACCCATTAGGCCTCCGATTCATTCTCGACCTGGGCCCAAAACGCAGCCCGTTTGGGGCCCATCTAACTGAAACCAACTCCAGAGGAAAAACAGTTTAGTTTAAAAACAAGTAAAAAAACAGATTAATCTTTATAGACAACTCCCTAACGATCAAAACTCCCGCTCGATCTAGTTAACCTCTCGGTCGCCATTCCTCTCTCCGGAATCCACCCCGGCCTTAGAGAGTCTCCATGATTCTCCGTTGCGATCGGCGTTCGTGTTCGTCTCCTGTCGTCTGTCCCTCAGTTTCCCTCAAGCTGCGGGAGCGAAGAAGATGGTGTTGGCACGGTTGGGCGGGACCATCGCCCGCGCGATACGGCGGATGAGCAACGCGACGGTCGTCAACGAGAAGGTCCTGAGCGAGTGCCGCAGCGGGATCAATAAGCTGTCCGTGCATTGGCATGGGCTTGGATGAATTTTTGGCTGAATAAATTGCATATAATTTGATGAAGTTTATACAGAAGACTGTCCTGGATTGAATTCGAAAAATATTCAACCACGATGCGTAGGAAGGTGCTTCATGATATGAGTTATTGGTATTGCCTATGTCGAGAGTAGGCTGTGAGCTCAGTGTTATTATAGAATTTGACATGCTCCACTGTGTATCAGCAATTGCGATTAAGTTTTCTTTGATAAAAGTTGGATGATTGGAATTTGTCAATCTTGAGGATGTTTTAGATTTAGGATTAGATTTAGGACTCCAATTTGAAAGGCTCTCATTCTGAAAAGGTGCCTTGATATGAATCATTGATTAGGAAACGCCCTATTTTCCTTCCTAGATATGTAGTTAATTTTGATTTGCTCTATGGAGATCAAATATAATGTGTTACTTCGAGTGGCATCTCATGTGGAAGAATTTTTGTTCATTGAGACATTACTGCAACTGTAAATGCTAGTTCTTATTTTTAGTATTGATATGATCCTCGTTTTCAGCATAGCTCTATTCCAAATGCTCTTTTTTTTTTTTTTTTGTGTTTTGGGGATGGGTGGCATAACCCGGAGATGTGTATAGTTTGGTGTTTGAAAATTGCTGTTGAAGGTGTGGAGACATTAAGTCAGAGACATACCATTTCATTACCCATAATTTCCCTCTTCACAGTCGCCATCATTTAAGTGGTTTGCTAGTATTTGAGTGGGGTAATAGAGTGGATTATTGTGCAAAAGGTTTGCAAACGGTTGCAATATGAGTCCCCTAGAGTAGATTGCCGCTAGCTTGCAGTTGCATATATATGTTGTGTGTCTGTGTGTGTGTTTATTTAAATGGCAGCAGTTATGATCGTATTCGTAAGTGTAGCTGAGCAATGAATATCACGGCTTATATTCTTCGTTGGATTCTAATCGTTAGATCTTCATATTAGTAATTGAAAGTGATTATTATTTTTATGGGACTGATGGTGAAATATTCTCTACAGGAAAAAAAAAAAAAATTAGGTGGGAATCCAGTGTGGTTAAGTACTGGAGAAGGCATCGCGGGAATCCAGGCTGTTCCCCCTACCCCTGTGAGGGGGTTGTGGACGGGAAGAGCAATGGGATTGGAATCTTTTTCAAGGCCCAACCCGGCCTCTACCCGGACTTTTCCCGGTGGCCTGTGATCTTTATAGGTACCGGAGAACATGTGAATGAGTTTGAAGTGTTTGATGTTAAGCCTTTCGTTAGCCGGCTATTGGGTAGGTAATTCATTTGGGTTCTACCTTTCGATGTGTCTTAATGATATGTCTGAGGGTGAGTTGCATTTTTTAGCGGTTTAATATTTTGGTGAAAACTATTTTCCACATAGGTATGGGCGATTGGTCTAGGTTAATGGACAAAATTCATGAAGTGGTGCCTAAAGATCAACAGCCTGAGTATCTACAAAAGCTTTCTGAAGGGAATTCTACATTGAGAATTATGTATGAACTGTTTCAGGACATTCTTAAAATGGGTCCAATTGGCCAGGTGTGTATTTCTTCCATCATTGGATATGATGCTCTACCTTATCATTGCATGCTTTTATTTTGAGATTCATTCAAAGAGAACACTCAAGCATGATTCAGAATGCACAAGCATGTGCCATGGTTTGGTTTCTTGAATCAAGGTATTTCCATGCTACCGGGGTTCAATTCAGAATTGATGCTAAAGGGTCAAGAGAAAGAAAGCCAGGCCAAGATCAAAAGATACATGACCATGATGGACTAAATGACAAACGAAGCAAGTCGTACTGTAATATATAATTTAGCTGTTTATTATTTTGGCTTGGGACTGCAGTGAAGGTTTTAAATTCAAATCCTTGCCTCTGAGCCTGATTAAACAAAGTTCAATTTGTTCCAGAGCTAGACAGTTCAAATCTAAAGATCATGAATGAGTCTAGAATCATGCAGATAGCTAGGGATTCGGGTTGCCTCGACAGAGAAGTCATGAAAATGTTGGAAGAGTATAAGAGGCTAGCCAAGAGTCTGAGCAAAATGAAGGGACTTAAGATCACGACAAGGGGTGATATGAATTTGCGGTCTCGAAACATGAATGCACAACGCATGAGCAGAGTTCTCCCACCTCAGGTGGTAAGGCAGATTGGTGGTATGGGTGGTTTACAGAGCTTGATGAGGCAAGTGGGTTCCGCCAAGGATATGACGGGTATGTTTGGAGGTGGCCATTTATAATGGCTGATTTGTCATGTGCATTATTCATTCGTAACTCCAGGCGAAATTAAGTGGCCTACAGTTTGACTTCAGTTAGAATTAGACGGGCGTCGTTTCCTAGAGTGACAAGCCATACAGCTATGCTTGGACATGGGAGAGTGAGTTCTGGTGGAAAGGCTGATGATTTGATTCGCATTCTTTGTGTAACTAGTCAAAATTCTGCCTCGAATAATTAGTTACAGGATTTTTGTTTTTTGAGTTGGGATTAAGGAATAGCAGGTGATTTTCTATTTTATATTTTTAAGTCGGCTGAAATGCTAACTGAAGTTTTTTGGCGTGTTACCTTCCTTTTTCGGTTGAAATTCTTGGTTCCATCTGACGAATCTTACCATGGAGTGTCTGGATTGGATGTGTAATGAAGCTGATCAACTGGTTTCTCTCTCTTATGGCTTATCGGCACCCTTTCCCACGATCTTGCTACTTGGGCAGGGTTGCTCCGAAGGTGCAGTAGATCCGTCGCCTGACATTGCTCTGTTGCCAGAAAGGCGGTAAATAATTAGTCCGATGGTCCGTTTGTTTTGTAGAAAATATTCTGATACCCAGTTCGCTTAGGAAAACAAGTCAATGAAAAATGTTTTCCTATCAAAACTTACATAAGAATCGGAAAATGCACTAGATATTGATGTTTAGTTACGAAAACCCCAACAATGGTTCTCAGGTCCGTTCAAGACCAAGACTTCGGCGGCCGAGCCTAGGTTCGTTAATGCCGGGGTCTAGACCTTGGTGCTCAGGGTAGGGCCCTCAGCACCCATGCGCGGTCCATTGAGGTTAGGCTTGAACTTTGATGCTCATATTGAATGATTTGACACCCTAGCCTTGGTCCATAAAGGTCGTGCTCGGGTTTTGAAACATGAACTCTTGGTCTTGACCTTGAAGCTCGAGACAAAAATGGCCATGGGTGTGTCCTCGGTGCTCAGGCTCGGATTTTTTTATTAATGAAATGTTTATTCTTACAAAAATGTATAATTTTTAAATATAATTATTTTTATTTTTTTTTAAAAAGAAAATATTGGGATTTTTAATTATTTTATATTATTTTCGTTTCTTTCTTTTTCTTTCTATTTTTTTTTTCTCAGCTGGTCACATAAAGTATTTTCCATTTTATTTTTTGGTTTACAGAAAAATACCTGAAAGTATTCTCATTTTCCTTGGAAGATGACATTTCGGAAAATATTTTTAAGTATATCTTTTGTGAAATAAACGGGTCCTTGAGTGTATATGATACAATCAAAACTGAAGAAGACTGAGACATTCCTAGGGGCAAAAGCACGCGAATGGGGGAGCCTTCAAATCACTGCATAACTTAGCGTAACTTGCTATTCTGCAACATTGAGAGAGGATTCATCGAAGCAATCCCACTTTTATCACCACGGAGCACAACCTACTTAAATCAAGAAGACGCAATAGAATCGAATTCATCTTGATGTGCCAAGACAAGGGCGGATCCAATACTAACCCAGGAAGTGCTGCAGCAAGTGCCGTACGAGAAAAATGCAGTCTGTCCGTTGTGTAGATGCATAAAATAACAGTCCCCAAAAATGTTCTTTCTTCGGTTTGTTTTTATCCATAACTTAGAGCGAAAGCTTCCTCGTTAACTCGTGAGCTAGCCTATGGAGTTATCCATTTTTCCAGGGTATCAATTTAAGGAGAAAAAAATAAAAAAAAAATGCTAAAATTGAATATTGACAACTGACCGGGTATGTGTCCAATTAGGTGTAGGTTGAGTGGTTCCTTTTAAAAATAATAGGAAAAAACCATCAAAAATTCTAAATTGTGCAAATTATAACACATTTATCTAATTTTTTTTTTTTTTCCAACTTTTTAGACACCAAAAACCCCATATTTGACCACCGCCTGTGATGGCGTAGTTGGCTCAAGCTCCTTCCCCTTAACACAAGGGGAAGAGTTCGAATCCTAAATGTGTCGCACGGGATTTTTACCCATGGCGTCAGGCGTCAGGGTGATGGGTCTTCTAACGTCACCCAGGGGTTGACAAGGTGGTGGGTCTTTTGACATCACCCAGGGTTTGTGATAGGTCTTCTATAGTCACCCAGGGCTGACAGGGTGGTCGGTCTTTTGACATCACCCAAGGTTTGTCCGTCGGTTGTCGGCTTACAGGGTTCCTTGAGTCACCAAAAAAAAAAAAAATACTCGTATCAAATACATTCACCCAAAATTACTTAAGAGACATTTACTTCAATTTGAGGTAAATAAAAATTACATAAATATAAATTTGGGATTTTTGATGTTATAAGAAAACTTTTGAGATAAATATATTACACTAATACAAATTTAGCGTCATATGAGCACAAAATTTGAGAATATTTTTTTCGTATTACGAAAAGATTTGAGACAAATATGTGTCATGATTTAGAATTTTTGGTGTCTTTTCCCTAAATAATAAAACGTTATCTTTTTACCCATCCCCTTCCTCTTCCTCCTCTTCTTCTAGCCCTAAGAGAGAATCTCCGATAGATCAGAACCTCTCAATTCGCCCTTTCTCTCTGGAATTCCCCCCAGCCCTAGAGTCCCCCGATCGTCCATCGCGATCGGCGTTCGCGTTCGCGTCCGTCTCCCTTCCATCCCCCTGGTGTTTCCGAAGCAGAGCGAGCGAAGATGGTGTTGGCACAGTTAGGCGGGACCATCACCCGCGCGATACAGCAGATGAGCAATGCGACGATCATCGACGAGAAGGTCCTGAACGAGTGCCTCAACGAGATCAACCGCGCCCTCCTCAACGCCGACGTCCAGTTCCAGCTCGTCCGCAATATGCAGAACAACATCAAGCGCATCGTCAACATCGAGGATCTCGCCGCCGGCCACAACAAGCGCAGGATCATCCAGCAGGTCTGTGCGTGCGTGTTTTTGTTTTTGGGAATTCAGTTTATTTTTGTTTTTGGGGCCTGAGGTATCGGTAAGTTACCTGTGAATTGGCGTGGGCTTTGATGAATTTTCGCTGAATTATTGCATAGAATTTGATTAAGTTTATGTAGAGTCGGAAAATATTCAACTACGATGCGTAGGAAGGTGCTTCATGATGTGGGTTATTGGCATATGCCTATGTTGACAGTAGGCTGGGACTTCATTAGAAAATTCGACATGTTCCGCTGTGTGAATCAGCAATCGCGATTAAGTTTTCTTTGATAGAAGTTCGAATATATAATTTCTTTTTCCCTTTATGTGATTGGAATTTGTCAATTTTGAGGATGTTTTAGATTCTGGACTCCAACTTGATGGGCTCTCATTTTGAAAAAGTGCCTTGATATGAAGCGTTGATTAGGAAGCGCCCTGTTTTCCTTTCTAGATGTGCAGTTGATTTTGATTTGCTATATGGAGATCAGATATAATGTGTTACTTCAGGTGGCATCTCGTGTGGAAGAACTTTAGTTCATTAAGACATTACTGCAACTGTAAATGCTAGTTCTTATTTTTAGTGTTGATATGATCTTCTCTTTCAGCATAGCTCTGTTCCAAGTACTTTTTTGTGTTTTGGGGATGGACGGAATTTCCTGGAGATGTGTATATCATGTTATTCGATCTGTTTGGTCAAATTTTAAGGACATATCTGTCACTGGCACTGCATGTCAGAATTTTGTCTCACATGCGGCTGAATGTGATCAAGAAGTACTCATGTGGTTCGCTTGTGGCGGCTTTTGTTTCAGGCCATATTTAATGAGCTATGCAACATGTTGGATCCTGGGAAGCCTTCCTTTGCTCCTAAGAAAGGAAAGACAAGTATCATCATGTTTGTCGGTTTACAAGGTACTTAAAGATCTCCTTTGACTTGAGTTGCTGTTCGTGAATTTAGTTACTTGGGAAATGGATTATCCTTTGTTGTATCCGTGCATTCTCTTCAAGTGGTTACAATTTGTTTGGAGGCTTTATACAATGCTTATGCTTTGATGTGTGAATAGAATATTCAAGTATGCGTTATTATGACAGGATCGGGTAAGACCACGACATGTACCAAGTATGCATACTATCATCAAAAGAAAGGTTGGAAACCGGCTCTTGTCTGTGCTGATACTTTTAGAGCTGGTGCCTTTGATCAGTTGAAGCAGAATGCCACTAAAGCTAAAATTCCATTTTATGGAAGGTACTTTCTTTTGTGCATTGCATTTTGATCTGCTCCTGTATGCATACTCCTAGTTCCTCAAACAAAATGACTAGGACTGACAGATATTGCAAGAGTGAACTTAAGGTCTCCGAGTGCACATGTTTTCATCATGCATAAATTCTTTCTCATGTTGATTAGTTTATCCTTCATCTACTCACAAGTGGGCTCACAGAAACGAACATTTAGGACTGTCGTGTTTTGATGCAATTTCTTGGCCATCAAATGATACGAGTTCTGTGACAGTTACACAGAATCGGATCCTGTGAAAATTGCTGTCGAAGGTGTGGAGACATTTAAGAAGGAAAATTGTGATCTCATAATTGTTGACACGAGTGGGCGTCACAAGCAGGAGGCTGCTCTTTTTGAAGAAATGCGTCAAGTTTCTGAAGCAACGGTAGCATATGATCCTTTCGCACATTTACAACTGGATCTCTGCTTCTTTAAGATTTTAACATGTCGCATGATATGCTGCAGAAACCAGATCTTATTGTATTCGTTATGGACAGTAGCATTGGTCAAGCTGCATTTGATCAAGCACAGGCATTCAAGCAAAGTGTTCCTGTTGGGGCTGTTATTGTGACTAAGATGGATGGTCATGCAAAGGGAGGTGGTGCTCTTAGTGCGTAAGTGTTATTTGGTTTAGTCAGAGACATACCATTTCATTTCCCATAATTTCCCTCTTTATAGTCGCCATCAATGAAGTGGTTTTCTAGTATTTGAATGGGGTAATAGAGTGGATTAATGTGCAAAAGGTTTGCAAATGGTTGCAATATGAGTCTGTGGAGTAGATTGCTGCTAGCTTGCAGTTTGGTTATATATGTTCTGTGTATATGTGCGTGTTTCTCTAAATAGTGGCGGCTATGGTCAGCAATGAATATCACTGGTTATATTCTTCATTGGATTCTAATCATTAAATCTTCATACTTTTTGGGTTATGTAATATATGTCAGCATAGGTGAAAGATCACATAATGAAACATTTACACTTGTAATTGAAAGTGATTATTATTTTTATGGGACTGACGGTGAAATATTCTCTACAAGAAAAAAAAAAAAAATTAGTTAGGAACCCCACATGGATAGTTTTTAGCCGTTGAAGATTTCTTAAACTTATGATACTTTTGAACATAAAAATGCTTATATGCATCTTCCTTTGGTGTGAATTTATTTGTTTACATGTGCAGTGTTGCAGCAACAAAAAGTCCCGTGATCTTTATAGGTACTGGAGAACATATGGATGAGTTTGAAGTGTTTGATGTTAAGCCTTTTGTTAGCCGGCTATTAGGTAGGTAATTTCATTTGGGTTCTGCCTTTCAATGTGTCTTTTTGATATGTATGAGCATGAGATGCGTGGTTTAATATTTTGGTGGAAACCTTTTTTCCACATAGGTATGGGGGACTGGTCTGGGTTTATGGACAAAATTCACGAAGTGGTGCCTAAAGATCAACAGCCTGAGCTTCTACAAAAGCTTTCTGAAGGGAACTTTACCTTGAGAATTATGTATGAACAGTTTCAGAGCATCCTTAAAATGGGTCCAATTGGCCAGGTTTGTATATGTTCCATCATTGGATATTATGCTTTACCTTATCATTGCACACTTTTATCTTGAGATTCGTGCAAAGAGAATGCACAAGCATGTGCCATGTCAAGATCAGTTGATGATCCAGGCTAATGGTTTGGTCATCTTGAATCAAGGTTTTTTCAATGCTACCGGGGTCCAGTTCAGAATTGATGCCAAAGGGTCAAGAGAAAGAAAGCCAGGCAAAGATCAAAAGATACATGACCATGATGGACTCAATGACAAATGAAGGCAAGTCATGCAGTAATATATAGTTTAGCTGTTTATTATTTTGGATTATGGCTGCAGTGAAAGTTTTAAATTCAAATCCTTGCCTCTGAGCCTGATTAAACAAGTTCGATTTGTTTCAGAGTTAGACAGTTCAAATCCAAAGATCATGAATGACTCTAGAATCATGCGGATAGCAAGGGGTTCTGGTCGCCATGTCAGAGAAGTTATGGAAATGTTGGAAGAGTATAAGCGGCTTGCCAAGATTTGGAGCAAAATGAAGGGACTTAAGATCCCAACGCGGGGTGATATGAACATGCGGTCTCGAAACATGAATGCACAGCACATGAGCAGAGTTCTTCCACCTCAGATGCTAAAGCAGATTGGTGGCATGGGTGGTTTACAGAACTTGATGAAGCAAATGGGTTCTGGCAAGGATATGATGGGTATGTTTGGAGGTGGCGAGTCATAATGGCTGATTTGTTAAGTGTATCATTCAGTTGTAACCTCTGGGCGAAATTAAGCAGCCACAGTTTGGCTCCACTGAGAATTAGACGGGCCTTATTTCCTCAAGTGACAAGCCATACAGCTATGAATAGACATGGGAGAGTGAGTTCTAGTGGAAGGGTCGATGCATTTGATTTGCATTCTTATGTAACTAGTCAAAATGCTGGCTGGAATAATTACAGGATTTTTTGTTTTTTGAGTTAGGATTATGGGAGAGCAGGTGTACCTTTTGGTTTTTTTATAAGTCAGCTGAAATGCATTACTGAAGTTTTTTGTGTGTTTCCTCCCTTTCTCGGTTGAATTTATTGATTCCATATGACAAATCTTACCTTGGAGCGCCTGGAATGGACGTGTGAAGAGCTGTCGGCTTGTTTCTCTTTTATGGCTCAACGGCACCCTTTCCTACGGTCTTGCTAATTGACAGTAGGTTTGCTCCCAAGGTGAAGTTGGTCCATCACCGGACACCACTTTGTTGCTAGAAAGGCGGTAAGTAACTAGTCTGTGAAGCTGTTCTTGATACATCAATACTGAGGGAGACTCGGACATTCCTAGAGACAAAAACACAGAATGGGAAGCTTCAGCTCATTGCGTAAGTAGTGTAAGTTGTTCTTCCGTAACATTGAGAAAGCCATCAAAGCAAAATTAACTTTTGTTACCAAGAAGCAGACCTCTAATTTATAAGTAACCGTATATGCATTAGCATCAGTCTTAACAACGCAGAAGATGGAAATTAAATGAACCTCCTTCATCGATGAGTCCAGTTGGATGTAAAAGAGAGAACTAAGCTCATGGGCAAAGAAAAGCTTTAGTAATCATCCTTTCACATGAAGTTAAGATTGTTTAACTCCACTTGTGCATGTACTCATCCTCAAAAACACATGCGGTTCATCAAATCACAACCCATTAGTTTTTTGGTGGAGGAGAATTGCTTTTCATTTGGTTGCGTTCGCTCTTCATGCAGGACAAATTGACGAGGCAGCCAAGTTTACCATCGACCAAGAATTTGGCAGGTTCATAGTACGCTTTATTTGGCCGATCCTGTCTTGTAGGAAGACAAGATTTTGGGATATAAATTCCGAATGATCAAGATCCGTAGTTGACAATATCATCTGCATCACAGCATGTGTGTCCAAGTGCAAACTCACATAACATGCAGCATTTCTGTGGAAGACGGCCATAACAGTCAGATAAAGAGGGATGCTGTTTTGAACAGATCCCAAATTAGCTGAACTATTAAACACAATGAAAATCTAAATTGCAAGCACAGTGCAAAAATACTATGATTAATTTGATTGGAAAGGGGGACGGATCTAACACATGAGCGCAAATCAAGAATCCACCAGTCAGCATCTACTGATTCAACCTCTGAATAATCATCCACACAAAGATAAGCTAAACTAAAAAAGTAGAAAAGAAAATTCGAAATTCTAAACCTAAACTTCAGCTTTCACAAATGCATTAGAAGTCTCGGACGATCCAGACTGGAGCCAGTTCTTGGCGCAAACAAGAGCTTCAAGTGTAACTGGACGCAATGAACTGCGATAACCGTCAATCTTCTTGCTTTGGGTGTCAAAGACAGCACCAGGATCAACAATCGAGATTGGTATGGACAAAACATCAGCAGCCATCTTGGAAAGAATGGGGTACTTCAGGTTATTTAATTTCCACCAACCCAATAGATCGAAGTCCTGTACCCTCGGCAGAAGAGACTCCTCCAAATATTGATCTAACTCGGACTTTGTTTGCTGGCCACTAGTGATCTCTGAAATGTAGACATCAAAATCAGAAAGCCCATCCCCAAAGGAGATGACCGTACCATCATGTGGCAGCTCTTCATGAGACACTCCTTCCTGAGGCATTCCTTCATTTGGCAGCTCTGATTTTATGATGCTCTCGGTGCCGTTCTCCATTGGAGCTTCCGGAAGAGGAAGTATGGGTGAAAAATAATCAAGAAAGAGTTCGTGAATACCATCATCAACAAGTCCAATCCACGTTTCAGCATCCTCGCCAAAAATTCTAGAGAAACTAAATTCTACAAGTTTCATCTTGAATCTTGGATCCATGACTACTGCAACTGCCAATATAAGGCAGCATCCCCTCCAATATTTGTCGAACTTTTCTTGTAAAGGCTTGATTAGGTTGCTTACAAATGGGTCCTGGCTCGTTGCAGCATGTGTGAGATCCAACTGAAGTTTAGACACTTCATGGAAGAAGGTACTGGCAGTTGGGTAGGTCGGGCCAGTCAATATATTTGCGGCATCAAACAATATCTTCAAATAAGAACAGAGAGTCTCTACTTGCTTCCAATCATCCATTGAAGGGGTTAATTTATAATCAGGATCGGACGCATCAAAGCAGGCAAATACTTCCTTGAGCTCAGAAGCAGCTACAAGCATATGATAAGTTGTATCCCACCTTGTTTGGTCATCAATCAGCAGGTCCTTGGTACTAGGTACTTGAAGTTGTTGCTTGAGCTCATCAAACTTCTCTTCATGAGCTTCTGAAGTCTTCACATACTTCACACTATCCCGGATTTTCTTAATGGTATCTACCATTGACCCAAAAGCATCTTGTGCAAGACCACTTAACAGATGCGCATAGCAACTCCCAATCAGTATCTGGCCATTGAGCAACTGTGGATTCTTTACTGAGGTCGAACCTCTCAGATTTGCAATAACAGCTTCACTGGAGAAGGACTGATCAACAGTGAGGGTGAACAACCTACCTTCCAAATTCCAATCAGATAAGCAAGCCACAACAGCCTGATTAAAAGCATGATCTGAATCAGGATAAGGCACCATTACAACATTAAGAATGTGGCGATGTACCTTCCAATCGCTATCAATGAAGTGTCCAGTCAAGAAAACATAACCTAGGTTCTGGTTTGAAGTCTGAAGATCCAGTGTCAGATTGACTCTTCCTGGTATTGTACTGATGAGGTTCAAAAGTCTTTGCTTTTCCCTCAGGTATAGAGCTACACAATCACCTTGAACAGTATTGAAGCTCACCATATTGTAATGGGGATTGAGAGTCCGTACAAAGTCGATGAAACCTGGATGTTCGACAATGTGTAGAGGATACTCATGCATGATAATCATCTTGGCAATCTCAAGACTGCATCGCTCTTGGTCAAGAGGTACATTTGCTATTGCAGGAGTGGTCCTGTACCGCCGTTTTGGTGGATCTGTTGCACTTCCATAAGCACCAGCAGACTTGGAAGCTGGTGTATATGTAACAGGAGGTTGACTCCTCTGGCGGCTGACGGGACAGATACCCAAGGCAATGTGCCGTTTTAGGTGACTCGTGCCTGCCAGCTTGGAGCCAGTTATATAGGCAAATGACTTCTTGCACTGCTTACAGCAAGCCCTCGTATGTCCAGGACCCACAGTTTCTACAGTGAAGTGTTCCCAAACAATAGATTTCTTTCTTCTGCGCTTATTAGGCTGTGTCTCTGAACCAGGCTGCTCATTATCAAGAGGGGTAGCAGGAGTAGCAGGGACAATAGCCATATCTGAATCAGGGGCAAAATCCATATCTGTTTCAGGGATAAGAGCATCATCTGTTTCAGGAATATTAGCATGATCTGCTTCAGGGATGATAGCAAGCTCTGTTTCAGGGATGATAGCATGCTCTGTTTCAGGGATGATAGCATGCTCTGTTTCAGGGATGACAGCAGCATCTGTTTGAGGATTGATAGCAGCATCTGTTTCTGGGAGAACAGCAGCCTCTGTTTCCTGGACATGGGTGGTATCTGTTTGAGGAATGATAGCAGTATCTACTTCCGAAACGATAGCGGTATCGGTTTCCATGGGAGAAGGTGCATCCCTGCAACCATATGCAGGCATACCTTTAAAACTTTAAGCATGAGACAATAAGGAATTCTTTGTAGCACAGAAATAAGCAAAAAGACACATCTTACGGGTAATAGTACATGAAAAGGAACCAACGCCAGATTGATGGAATCGGCAAACAGAGACAATCCACAACGAATGATATATAAGCATCGCGAGAAGCAAAAATTATTGCCCACATCGATGCCTTAATCTCCTCTAAATTTCTATATCCCTGTGCCGTCACAGTTTCAAATATGAAAATATAGCAGGAAGAATAAAAAACTGACATCCATGTGGCACACTTCTGATCTGTCAGTCAAGTCGACAGCATGAACAGGTGCCTCAGTAGTCAATCAAAGAGAAAAACCATAATAGTGAGCCAGCTGACAATTCCCCCCCTCCCCCAAAAAATAAAAATAAAAATAAACAAATAAAACCCACACCTGCACATATAATGTCCCATATGTAAGTACCTAAACTAAACCCTCATCAAATCCGTCATTTCACACATCTGAACTAATGTAGCTTAAATTAAACTACAAAGGACCCAAAATACTAAGGTTCCTAGACAGTTTTCCCACCCGCACATATAATGTCCCATATGTAAGTAACTAAACTAAACCCTCATTAAATCCGTCATTCCACACATATGAACTAATGTAGCTTAAATCAAACTAAAAAGGACCCAAAGCACTAAGGTTCCTAGACAATTTTCCCTCTTCCACAAACTAAATAAAATCTTCCTCTATTTCCAAACTGGAGAATTAGAACTTAAGCTTCAAGAAATTACAAAACAACTCGAAAACCTTCTCAAGTTGTGCAACTCGAATGATATAAACTCTAAGCTGAAATTGAGATGCAAATTCACATGAACCAAATCATCGAGTGCAATTTGGAAAAGATCTCCATTTTCCCTTTTCCGTGCTTTGCAGGATCTGGGCATGCCATCCATAATGCTCTTGTAGTGATGCTTGGTGCACCAATTGCACATCACAATTACAATCTAGTCAACAAGGTTCCAGAGAAGATGCACCCATTGTGCTAGGTGTAATATTAGCAAAGAAGTGCCCACTCATACATGCTGTGTGACCTCAACAGTGCAATGATCTAACGCTTTGATGCTACCCATAACAGCTGTGGCCGACGCAGTACAGACCCAATCCAAAAGAGCCGCGTAGTGACATTGCCAAGAGGACATAGAACTTATGAATCGCTAATCATGCTCGTTTCACTCCACTAAATTACTCGGATCTCACATAAAACATCTTGAAATTCACTTCTTGGAAAACGCAAGAACACAACAATGGCCTAATCAGTCTTAAACCCATAGTGACTGAAATTCCTAACATGGTCGAAATTTTGGGCATCTTGAATCCGAGGGTGGTAAGCATGTAGATTTTTATAGCGAATACAGCCTCAAAAGTGTTCCATCAATGGCCATGTCGGCTATGATACGAATTCTTCTCAATCCAAATGCATACAACACCATGCCTTTACAGCCGTGCCGAAGCCAAGGTTTCAACTGAGTATGTATGAAGTAAAAAATCCCAATCCTAGGCGGCCTACTACAAAAGCATAACGCAAAAGCTATATAAAAAAAAAAAAAACAACCGTTTTCTGGAAATCATAACAAATTAATCAGCTATTATGGTTCGGTTTCAGCCGTAGCCCGAATGAAAGTACGTATACCGAAACCCTAGAAAATTCAGTACCCACCAAGTCAAAATCGGTCCGCCTCTTACCCACGCGAAAACATCCACACTCGAAAATCTAAAAAAACTGCTCAACGGAACACCGCAGTGCCCACTCAAAGCCACATAAACCGGGTACCCAAATCCCAAGAACAAACACTCTTTTGATCATCCACCCACCAGCGAACCCGCGGCAGAATCATCAAACGTGGAAAAGAAAAAGACGACGCAATTCGACCCTCGAGAGAAACAAGAACACACGGCCACAGCTCCCAGAACCCACAAGCAAACCACGCCGAGAAGGGGCAGAAAATCACTCACATTCTTGCGGGAACGACGGCGAAGATCCTCGGCTACCCCGCGGGGGACGAATTCGCGGCAATTTCAAACGGGGTCCCGATTAAAAAAGACGAAGGAAGGAAGGATCCTTTTTTTTTTTTTTTTTTTTTTTTTTGAAATTTCGGAGCCAGCAGTAGCAGAGAGCGGTCTGGTCTGGTCTGGTAGCTGGAGAGGAGGGAAGGAGGGAAGGAGGGAGAGGGTATGGGCTTGAGCTCGGCTCCGCAACAACAAAGCTTCGAGCTTTGAGCTTTTTTTTGGGGGAGGGGGAGAGAGAGAGAAAACCCTAATGGACCTCCTTTAGGGGGCTAGGGCTGGAGCGGTGATGAACTTCGATTTGGAAAAATTATAATAGCCTCCCCCCTTGCGTGAGGCCTTTTCTTCATCTATTAAAGGTACGACCTTTGGGGCGAGGCGAGGAGAGAGAGAGAAAGACACAGAGAGAGAGAGAGAGAGAGAGTCTCTCTCTTTAAAACGACGCGCACCAGAATAGCGGAAAAGATGTTGTTTTTTTTCGAAGGCGTTTTTTACAAAACCGAATTGGATTTGGACTTTCGGGTCCACCCAGCGGGAGCGAGGTAGGCCATCAATAGAGCCCACCTCGATGTTCGATCTAATCTCGGCCGTTGGATTTGGCCGGGACGTAATCCGCCGAGGATTTCATTTCCTCTCGTGGAGTTTTGGCTTTTTGGGCTTTCTCTTTAGGGTGGGGCTGATCCGGTGCGGCGCGGCGTATGTTAGTTACCTAGGGGTGAGATTTGACGCCGTGCGATGCCGGTGAAATTATTAAATCGAAACGTCCTTTCGTCTCGCTAGACCGGCGTTACCGCGGCGAAATCAATCATGGACCGGAAAAAAAGAAAAGTTAATATGTGAATAATCCAAATATGCTATTTACCTCACAAGGATGTACTTATCCACGTCATCAAATAACAATGGACATTTTTAATGCCCTCCGAGTGTCGTCCTGCCGAAAAACTAGCGAGGGCCTTCGCGGTCCCGGCCGGCCTTCGCGGCCGGTACACGGAAAAAAACTAATAAAGAAAAAATAAAAAAATTTCACAAAAAATCAGTTTTTTTTAAGCAAAAAATTGACGTAAGACGATTTGTCAAAACTAACGTTTTAATAATCGATTTTACTTTAATGTAGCATCTAGATGATCAAAAAATAAGTTAACACACTCTTGCCGTATTTGTCTCGTTTCGCTAGCTATTTTTCAATATTATCCTCGCATCTAAAGTTGAAACCATTCATTACTCTCCCTCTTTAGCAAGGCAGCCATCTAACTTCACGCTTGTGGTATAAAGTACTCCATGCACATCCAATCAATTTTATCTAAAAAAAAATTGTTCTTGTCTTTTTATATGTTATCCATTAGTCACGCATCTGCCCGTCAAGCACTAATTACCAAATGAAGCTATATAAGGGATTTTGCATTGCGTGACGGTTCATTCTTGATAATTAGAGGCATGAGTGCAAAAGTTCGATGATCTCAAGGTCCATGGATCGTCTGGTAAGTCCTATGAACAATTAAGTTCGTGATTTTAGCGTATGCTAATTGCCTTGATTGAACATTAAAATTATCACACGTGCATATTGTCATGATCAATGAATGACAAACGTGCTATGATCTCGAGGCTGCTATTGTAAAGAAAACTTATCGTGATTGCTCATAAATAAAAACCAGTAAAGATTTACTTTTCTGATGATTAAAAACGAACCAACCAACTAACTCTCAACTATAAAAAGGCATGAAGGAAAGAAGAACTTGGGAAGCAAAATTAAGCTAAAATTTGTTTACAACTTCAGCTATGGTTAGAGGAGAATTTCATGATTAAAACCTATATTTTGATCCTTATAACTTAAACGAAAATAAATGAGGAATTAATGTAAAATCTACCAAAACGAGAGATATGTAGAGGTGCATGATGTGTTGTTGACCGCGAGGTTGCGACTTATGGAGTTTGCTATTGCACGTAACGAAATACTTATCACGCGAAGATTTTATTTATTTATTTACGACAGGTTTAAAGTTACTTTTCTTTTTGAAAACTCACCAAAATTACATGTGAACAAATTAGTCATTGATAGGTAAAAACGTAATTTTTCAATGTGAAAAAAGCTATCGGCCATATAGGGGAAAGCGGCTTAACATAATTACTTGGTTTCTTGATAACTTTTTTAAAGCTATAAAGTACACTAAAATCTTTTCAAAAGGTTCAGTCAAGTTGCACAATTTTATCAATGGTGTATCAAAGCATCATTATAATGAGTATCTTTGTTAATTCAATATATTTAGAGCGGTGAAAATATTTGACATGAATTTTGATTTTTTGAACTACACACAGAAATCACTGGGATTTGTCCCAGTGGCCATCATTCCATCATGAAAAAGGGAGGTGAGAGGTTCAAATCCCTTTCAACTCCCACGCAGAGACAGGGCGAAAGTCGAGAGTGAGTGTAGAGTAGGAATAGAGTAGACCGAAAAAAAAAAAAAAAAAAAAAACTACATACAGATCTAATATGACGCTATGGACACCGCAACATGAAAATAGACTTAAAACCGAGTGCCCTTCCTTTGTCAACAGGGGCTTGCGACCCTTGCTTGCCCTAAGGCAATGATAGGGCCAAAGTAACTACCATCGATCCTCGCATGGCACTTGTGAAGGGTCAGTTGACCCTTTTGTCTTGCCTATCTTTTTTTTTTTTTTTTTTTTCAATCTATGTTACGCTTTTTCTGCAGATTTTACCTTCACTTATTATTACCATACTAGCACGGTAGCACCTATTTTTTTGACATCATATTTGCGCTCGCATAAAAAAAGAAAACCCAAATCAAAGTAGATTAATTACATAATCGGAGATTCTTGGTGTGCTATCGACTAGACGACTTTGGCAACAAATTTTTATGATAATTGGCGTATTTTATTATCGTTATTATTTTTTTATTTCCCCAAAATAAATAAAAAACTAGAAAAAGAAAGAAAATCCAGGAGCACGGGGAAGGATGGGGAGGAAGGCAAAAGGAACGCGTCGCTGTTCTTTCCCCCTGAACCTCTTCTGATCCGAAACCAAAGCGGGCCTACAAAGTCTAAAAGCCTCAGAAAATCCCGTTTCCTCTGCGCTGGTGGGGTCCACGCGCCGTAGCTCATCCGCCGCCTCCGCCTCCGCCGCCGCCGCCGCCGACGCCGCCGCCAAAGCTCCTCATCGAATCGGAGATGAGTCTGTACGCGAACGACTTCTCCCTGTTCGACTTCGGCTTCTCCGATCCGGGCTTCGACGCCCTCTCTCAACGCTTCGATTCGCCTCCGACCTCTCCCACCCCCTCGACGTCGTCGAGTTCCGCGATTGCCCACGCCCGCGCCCACGCCCGCGCCAACGCCAACGCCAACGCCAACGCCAACGCCTCCAGTTCCGCCACCGCCGCCGCCGCCGCCGCCGACGACCCCCCGAGTCACCGTCACGATGGCAAATCGCCGCTGCCTCTGGGGATGGACTGGAGCCCTCCTCCTCGCAATTGGGTATTCCTTTTTTCGGTCCCTTCGTTCGATCCGCGATCCCAATTTCATTGCTTTATCGCGATCCTCCTTTTTCCTGGAAATTCGGGGAACTCACGTTTCGTGGAAACGTAAATAAGCTCAATTCGTTTCGTGTGTTTTTATCATCTTATGGCGTGTATGGTCAATTAACCTTTCTCACTCTCAATTCCTCGGAAGGTTTGAGGCTTGCCTAGTTGAATAGAGTTGGTTAATTGGATTGCATTATTTAGATTTAGTGATCAATGAGGAAGTGACGGTTTCGCCTTCCTGATTTTGATCCTCCATAATCGAAGGCATTGGCTGCGTGTGTTAAATGCGATGTCGATTGATAATTTAGTGCAACTTTCAGAATTCTTTTACATATTACGGTGCATGGAGTGGTGCAATGCGCATGTCTTTGAAATCTCGGATATGTTGATTGTTTCGATCTACCTATCTTGTTGCTGAGTTTCTTTTTTAATTTCTTGTGGTGGCTGTGTGTTTCCTATATGTCGACTTGTTTTATTTGAGGGAGGCCTTAATTGGAGTGCTTCTGTTATGACTTCGCCGGCGAGCGTAAACGTTTTCTATTGCATGATTTTTGTTGTGTTGATATAGATACTTGGTTGATATCCCACCCAGTGCCAGAATACAAACTAGAAATTTTCGTTTAGTGAATGTATATCTGAATGAAGATGTTCAGACGTTCCATCATGAGGAAATTCAAATTTCCTTTTGATGCTCCACCAATGAAACACTATAGCTTCATTTAAACAATAGATAGAGGTTTACAGAATGTAGAGTGATGAAAAAATAGTTGAATGCAGAAATAGTTTCCTATATGGCAATTGCACGTGAGAAACTCATCTATTTGTTTAAGTAATATCTGTAGCTCTGAGATTGATGAAGAGGACCCCGCTTTTCTTTTGTCTCAAACAGCATCAGTGTTAAGAACAAGAGACTGGAAATGCATTGGATCTTGTTAAAACTCACAACTTTTGAATGAACTATGCTCTGTTATTCTGATTTCTGTAGACTTGATGTGAGCAATTGGGGAAAATGTGGAACATTCTCTGTAATCGCTGCTTCTTAACTGCATGGGCTTTGTGGTAAAAAAAAAAAAAAAAAAAAAAAAAAAGAAGAAAGAAAGAAAGAGTATGTGGCGCATGGCTAAAGGTTATAGAGGTCTAACCATTGCCAGAGAAAAGAGGCATGTCAAGTTTGTTATAATGTAGTATTAAGTTTGCATGCTCCTTTTCCCCCTAAAGTTGGTGACTTCAGGGAAGTGTCTTTTGCTTCTCATCATTTACGTTACACATATTACTGGATAAGCCCAGAACTGCGCTGCCATGTCATCCAGGCATTATCTACAAAAATAGAAAGTCATATAGGCTTTGTGCAACAACACCAATTATCCTTGAGGTCATTCCATATTCAGATACTTTATAGAGGGCCCTATGGAGAATGTGGTCAGAAATCCATAATAGAGTCCGACCAGTGTGGTTTTCTGCCCATCCTATTAAAATTTCATAATTTCGAGTTTTGATTCTTGTCTCTGATGGCAGGATGGGCGGAGTACTGTTTGGCCTCATGATCCACACACCGGATGGAGCTACTGCATCACAATTCCTTCTTGGATTCTCCTGTCTGAATCTATAGGTTCAGACCCCATAGTGGTACTTAATGTTTCCTTTTTGTCAATTAATGTAATATTTTTCTTTATGCTACAGTATGAGTACATGTAATATTTGAGCATCAGAGGTAGAGCACCTGTTGGGAAATGAAATATTCTGGCGTAGGTACTAAAATTGCATGCATTTTTACACACATAAATATACTATATGTGATGTTTCAAATGTCAGACTCTAGATGTGTCTCGTTTTGTGGAAAACAGTCGAGTGGCACATTCAAAGCATGGGCCACATGTTAAATACTTAACTGAGAGCATTTGTTTCGTGATAATCGTACTTATTTTATTAGGGTTGATTCAAACTTAATTCTCTCTCTTTTTAAATTGTTAAATAGCCTCTTCTTAACCTTATCGTTATTTAATTTTTTGTGTACTTATCGGATAGAGTGATCGGTATTGCATTCAATATTGGTGGATTAGAATATATTCAAGTAGCTGATAGGAAATTGCCCCTTATTTTATTTTTGGGGAAATTATATAATTCATCCTCATACTCTTATATGAAATTGTTTTTGGTCCCTGTACTATATTTCTGATGCATGTAGTCCCCCAACTCGTCTCTAGTGACAACTCAAGGATAAAATTCAACTTCTGTCTAGATGTAAATGGGTTATCCGAGTTAGCATTGACATATTGACATATGGCGCCTACATAAATGGATTAGGCCAAGTTACACTTTTGGTCTGCGTACTTTTAAGAATGTTCCATTCTAGTCCTTGTACTTTATTTTAGTTTTAAAACTACTTTTTGAATTATTTTTCAAAAAAAATTAATTTCTTCAACACATTATTATCAGAAATCTTATGGAAATGTCAATTTAAAACAAACTATTAATCGGTGATTCCTACGTTGTGAGTGCATAATTTGATCGATAGCCCTATTAAGATTAATTCAATCGTATGCAATAATTTAATATCCACATTTTGGGTGGAGATCCATATAGAAGTATTCTAGGACTTTTTTTTTTTGGGGAAAAAAGGATCATTCTTAAAAAAATTTAACCATAGCTTTAACTCACTATATTATAGCTAACATATTTTGGAAAGTTTATAAGAAAACTTAGAAAACTTCAAATTATAGTATGATTAGCAACTCCACATCACATTGATTGTAAAGACTTGCATATGATGTTTCAATTAGTCTGATGTTTCATTTAGTCATTAAATTAGATTGGGCAAACTTGTAGATGAGTTACAAATTAATACTTGGTTTTAATTCAACATTTCGATAAGATTTTGGATTGAGATGCTGTGAAAGAAATTAAGTTTTTGTTGAAAAATAATATGAGGACTATTTTTGTAACTAAAACAAAGTATAAGGACTAGAGTTGAACATTTCTTAAAGCAAGTGGACAGAAAGTGTAATTCTTTTAGAAACTTGTACATGTAGGCGCTGCAACTTAGCATACATTGTCCACATTTTGATAGAAAATTTAATTCTGTCATTCAATTTCGCGAAGATTAGTTGGGGGACTAAATTATAATGAAATATAGTATAACAATCAAAACTGAATTAGGTAAATTGTGTGGGGATGATTTTTGTAATTTCTGCTAAATACTTTTATGAACATCAACATGATTTTAGATTCTTAACTTCGGATACACGGCTCAGCTAGTCCCTTTTCTGTTTCTTACATGAAATCAATGTTGCAGGATTGGGACCCTAAGCTGGGTTGTTTTGAGATCTTCAAGGGATGATCATGGATTGTTCCTACAGTTTTAAACATATTTAGGCAAAAAACTGTTAATTGTAACTACCTATTAAATAAAGTGCATTTTGAACTTTGTTTGCACTCCCATGCATATCAAGTTTAAGAAGAATGAATAAATCTTGGAACCCTCCTATCAAGGTCAAGTGCTTCATATCTTAGTCCATTGTCCATGCAATTCTTGCCAAAACAAATTATAAAGAGTGAGATATAAAAGGAGAGTAAACTATTGTACAGAGAAAGCAAACCCAAAGAGAGAAAGGATAGCAAAATAAAGATACAGTGTGGTATTGTGGAGTGCTCAAGCGTGGTGAAATGTTGGGCAGATTAAGCCGTGCTATGGTGATTGTACAGCAATGTCATGTTGTTTTGAACAAAGGAAAATGTTGGTTCCAACTATCACAGAGGCATGAAGAAAAAAATATGCAAAGAAAAAAGAAGAATAAAGACCCAATGGAGAACAATATTTTGTAGCGATTAGTGAAGTGGACATAAGAGTAGTCTCTATACTGACTGAAGAAGAGGAGGATGGAATGGCATCTTCTCATTCCCAGAGCTCTGCCTCTACTTCATGTTTCTTTCTACTTTCAGGCTTCAGGAGTGCCAAAAAGAAGCTTTTTTATATAAATTTCTATGCCCTAGTAGGGAAAGCATGTGTGTTTTCCATTAATTGCGATTGGCAAATAGGACTAAGAGCTGAATTAAAACCATAGACATTTCTATATAGGTATAGTACCATTGCCACTTGTTTGTTAGATCATGGCCATTTTTTTTTCACTGCATGGTGCTGATCTCAATGTAGTAGTTCTCGCGTTAATTTTTGGTCTTGAGTGTGTATATTATTGATCTTGATGGTGATATCACTCTGTCACTTTGTATTTCATGCTGGTGATCTGTTATTTTCTTTTTCTTTGTTATTCTCTGCTGTCCATGACGGGATTGGATGACTAGTTTGTATTCTGGAAGATGAATATGCTCATAACAATATCTAGTTACAGCGATTCGCCACCGATACTTAAAGTATAGTATCTCAAAGTCATTTTCTGTTTTAACATTCATTTAGAACAGTTTTACAGGGTTCAAGTTGGCATACAATCGCCAGAAGGGATCACAACAACACGAGGAATATTGCGAAGATTTCGTGATTTTTTGAAGCTTTCAAAGGAGGTGAGTTGTCTGTTTGTCTCATGATTGCAAAGTTACTCTAGATGGGCATTTACAAATATATGTAATTCATGCGTTATGCTCATAAGCTTCTAGATCCTCTTGCATAGTTAGATGGTTAATCATTAAATTAAACTATTCCAGTAACTGGATACCTTTCTACATGTTTTTGCAGCTGAAAGAGGATTTTCCAGTAAAAATGCTGCCTCCAGCTCCTCCAAAGAAAATTCTGAGATTGAAAAGCAGGATGCTTTTGGATGAGGTATGCTCTCTCCCCCCCCCTCCTCTCCTGCGCTTTCTCTCTCTCTGTGGCACGGCCTAGCATTCATTTTTGACACGCCTTGTATATTTGCTATGCAGTTTCGCAATCAAGTAGATACTTGTATTTTAGGCAGATTAAGAGTTTTTTTTTCACTGATCTTTTATATTTTCTTTTGGTGTTTATTCCTGATATAGCAGTATGTTCAAACTTTACATTCTTCACATTAAGGGCTTATTTCTTTATTGTTCCAAGATCTACTGTTAAATAAATCTCTCTGTTTGCTACTATTTTCTTAATAATGGATTCATTCTCATGAATGGTTATAGTAATGTGCTCAAACATTTAGTTCACTGCAGAGAAGGTGTTCTCTGGAGGATTGGATGGATAAACTCTTATCTGATATTGATATATCACGATCTGCTGTGGTAGCAAACTTTCTTGAGCTTGAAGCTGCTGCGAGGTCATGTAGGTGCTTGTTTGATAAATCCTCATCAGTTCGTAATTTCTCTTCACTTGAACCAAGATTGTTGCATGAAATATATATAAGGGCAATGTTTTCCTATATTTTGCAGATTTTGATGAGGTACATGTGCAGAGCTCAGATGCAAATTCGATTGCCACTGATGCGGCTCCACTCTTTCCACAACCTGTAGCTGATGTTTTCAATAGTGTTGTAAGTCCATCTGTATTGTCAGATCAGGGCAATGATTCATCCTATGAGATATCTGAACTGGGATCACCAAGAGTTGGGCATAGTGATTCTGCTCATCTTGGCATTGACAACTCTGAACATGAGTTTACCCATGCGGATGCAAATTTGAAGTATGGACTTTTTAATAGAAAGTTCATCTTGGACAATATAGAAAGATTTTCCTGGCTTAAAGTTCGCAATAGAGGTGTTAACAGCATTTTGAGTGGCAGAGGGGCTCCTTATGATAATGTTGCCATCGTAAAAGATCAGTATGACAAGGACTTTCCTTCTGAAACAGAAAGTCACATGGTTCATGCTCGAAGAATATCATCAGAAAGTGTTGGTAGCGACTTAAGCTCCGGAAAAGCGAGTGAAGGAGTTGCATTTAATCCCACTGCAAACAATACTATGTGCAATCCTGAATTTCCTGAAATGCAAACTTCTACCATCGCAAGGTTACAGTTTCCAAGGGACTTAGCTGTTGCTCTTCCATCAGAAGAGCGGCATAAGTTGAACAGAGTTCTTACAACTGTGCAACAAAGGTTATCGACAGCAAAGACCGACATGGAAGATCTCATTGCCAGATTGAACCAAGAGACTGCTGTGAGACAATTCTTAACAACAAAGGTACGTTCTGGCCTCTTGGAAAATTTGTTGAGTCTTTTGTCTGCTCATCATCTCCAGTCAAGAGAAATGGTTGCTGCCTCTCCACCATTTTGTCTTTTGAGATAATAGTTCTGATTCGTGTCATTAAAATTTTAGCTTGTATGCAGTAAATTATTGGTTTTTCTTTGCTCAGCTGGTCACTCTGAACTTCTTTCTTTAGTTTGAATATATGCCTGTAGTCATATTGATAGTTTCCGCTGCATTCGACTCAATGGTTGAGAGGCGGTAATGATCTATTTGATGAATACATTACATGTTTAGCCCTTGAAAGCTTGCAGTATTCCAATCTGTTATATTTTTTGTGTTGTTGAGCTTTTATATGGACACTCAATCTATTATGGATTATTCTGTTTGCAATATCCCCATCCTGAGACACCATCACATGGTTAAGAGGCTGTTATTACCTAGTTGCACATCGACTTTTCTGAATGCTTCTATGTTCTTGTGTTTATTCACACGTCATTGTTTTGGATGATGCAACTAAATATATGAAGACTGTGTCTTGAAGGTCAAAGATCTGGAAGTGGAACTTGAAACCACGAGATATAATTGCAAAGAAAACGTGCAGCAAGCAACTTTAATTGAGAAAGAAAGGTTTACTCAAATGCAATGGGACATGGAGGAGCTTCGTAGCAAATGTTTGGAGGTGGAAATGAACTTGAAGGCCGAACAGGTTCCTATTACTATCTATTTTCTGTGACTTCTATTTTATTGCCTGTACCAATAGGCATTTTAAAATGTTGTAAAATTCTCAGGAAGAAAAGGCTCGTGTTGAATCAGCAAAAGTACTTGTGATTCAAGAGAGAGACTTGTTGCTTAATGAGTTGGATGTTGCTAGAGAACACCTCAGTAAACTGCACAAACGTAATGAGGAGTTGGAAGCAAAATCAAAAGCTGATGTGAAGCTTCTTGTTAAAGAGGTTAAATCTCTTCGTAGTTCTCAGTCAGAATTAAAGCAGGAGCTTGGCCGCCTCATGAAAGAGAAAATAGAAGTAGAGGTAATCCGCCTTTTTTACGTAGTAATTTTTTTTCTCCATAAATTGAGAATATCTTTACGTGCACGAACAAGTGATGCACCATCACAAGCAGTTCCTGTTCTATATATTACATCCATGATCCATTATTTGAAGTCTGAAAAACTGGCAATTTAGTTTAAGTCTACTGCAGTAATCACCTTTTGGTTGAGTTTTGGAGTCTCAAGGCTGCTCTCTGAGCCTTAACTTACTGTTGAATTTGTCTTGTTCAGCGAACTCTACAGAAAGAAAAACAGAGGGCAGAGTCTGCAAGTGCTGCTAATTCAAAGCTGCTGCATGAATGTGAAATTCTAAGAAATCGGCTTCAAGAATGTAGTGTTAATTTCCTTAGTGAAGAAGAAGATAAGTTGATTGTGGATACCTCTTCACCGTCTGATGTGATAGATCTACTGACGACCTCTGACAATCGAATTGGCCTTCTTCTTGCAGAGGTATCGTTTGCATATCAGAATTTTAACTTCTTATTTGCCTATATTCTATTTCAATCTTAATTTTTGATATCTTTACAAATTGGCCTCAGCTCCCCCATATAGGCCTCTTATTCTTTTTATAGATTCAAATATGCCATCCCTTATATCACCTCTTGTAATTCATCTTTCTCCAATTTAATAAAAACCTGAACCTCATATAATCATTGGAGCGCTGTTTAACTTATGTTGTGAATTGGATGGGCGTTCTCTAATTCATGAAGTCAAGGATGTCAAGTTCTTGAAGTTTTTCTGCATTATGTGGTCTTGACTGCATCAGTTACCTGGCAGTTATCATGCTGACCTGTGTGCATTATCAGGCCCAACTCCTTGCTCAAGATGTAGAAAATGCCGTTGTAAAAATGGATGAGACTCGGAATGCTAATGATGGCAATGGGAGGACCAGTGATGATGAATTGAGGAAGATGCTGACAGACATGTTCATTGACAATGCAACATTGAGGAAGCAAGCGAATTCAGTAATCCGTTGTGCTTTAAATATGTATGTCCAAGCCGAAGAAAAGGACGAAGAAGATGAAGAAGTCCCTTTGCGAAAAACAGTTTTAAGCAAATTTTTAGAGAGATGATGGGAATTATGGTGACTATTGATGGTGGGTCATTTATCCTAGTAGAATTAGCGGCAGCTGCTTGTACATTTGTGCTGGCAATAAATGAGATTGCCTCTGCTGCAGGATGGTTCCCTTTCTCGCGTAAGGTGATCATAATTCGCACTGTATCTCTTCCCTTTCGAAATTTATTCTTTGATTAACATTTCCTCCAGAATTAGAACGGTTTGCTCATATCAAATAGCAACGCTCCACAATTCAAGAAGTGGTCGTTTTGGATGTACATACTTCTAAGATGGTATATGATACATAGGAAATGAACTTTTGTTAATTGATTTTAACTTTATAATTTCCTTTTGGTATAGTAATCCCTAAATTTCATGATTATTTTCTTTTGCTGGAATAAGGAACCTTAGAATGACATCACTGAGAATCTAGGATATGGACCATGGTTCTTTTTAGGTCTTCAAGAGGGCAATTGAAAACAAGAGCGCTCTGGTCTATATCGAGTCTTTAAGCTCCATATGCTCAATATCTTCCCTTATTGTCGTCTTTGCGACTCTTTTGTCCTGAGTTTTGATCTCTTGATTACACCTCTCATTGGATCATCCCGAAGCTTATATCCGACTTGAGCAATAGAAGCCTTTAGAAAATGCCAGAATTGCCAATTCCAGTGCAAGCTTATGGATGAAGATGCACATCAAAATGCGAAAAAATCGCGTCTGTTGACATTTTAAAGAAAAAATAGAGAAGACGATTGTGTTGCTCTCTCTCGTACTTCTCGAATAATATCGACTCGCTTATACCTCTTAAGTCATATCAATGTCCTGTGCAATGACGGCATTATTTTGCCATTGAAGAGAAGAATTGTTTTCCTTTCGTAGAAATTCAAGAGAAGAATCTATAACAATCACATGCACAAACATGACTTCAAAATAACATTTTCGCTAGTCCTCACAAAGAGCATAAAAAAAGAGTACTATGCCAATTAAGATGGCCAATGGACCCCTGTCCTGGCTGGGTACCCTGAACTGCGATTATCCTGCGCAGGAGCTGCAAAATAGAATTCTCCAAGTCATATATACATACATACTCGACAAGTTCATGCAGAAGCAGCTCGCATTAATCAACGGTGTTTCATTTTTCTCGATGCCTCATGACCTCCAAATTACGAGACCCGTTTCGAATTTGAGTGCTTTTTTGTATTCCACAATATCTCCTTTGCACAGATAAGAATGAAGAGGAAGCGAAAAGAACAGCAACAGATCAACATTGTGAACCAAGAGAGCGTACCTCAAACTTTGCGCAGGTTTTCGCTCTATATTTATGGCGATTACAGAACATTATCACCTAATTATTGCAGTTAATCTATTTCAAGCTTGTATATGGTGGAATCCGTATATATAAATCATATAGAGTCCGACAGGATCAAAATGAGGACGCGACTTGTTTATGTTTACCTCCTTGGTGGTGTCCCGAGTGCGGACGGAACATCTCGTACTTCTGTTTGATACGAACCACTGCCATGCTACCTCTGCAATGAGCATATCCATTAGAAGTCATTCATCTTCACTCTGCCATTCATCTTCACGCTGCCAAGATACAGAACAGAAAGTGAGCATATGCTGATGCTGGCTGCTGCAGGGAGTAGTCACTTGGCAAAGCGCGTTCCTTTCCTAATCCCTACTGCCTTGACTTTCCTATTGGAATTACCGCCCCAAATGCCCAGTTTAGTCAATTTTGTTATTATGTTTCAGGCCGGGCCGGAATTTCGAGCTTCACATGGAGAAAGCTGTTAGTAGCGAAAGACATTTATTCTTCAATGAAATGATGTTGGGGTCAACGGGTCAAGCTCAAAAAAATTGCTCAAAGCATGTCAAAAAAGTGAATTTTATAAGGGAAAAAAATGATCTCAAACGCCGTAGGAAATCGTATATGACGAAATACACCTTTTGATCAGATCTCTAGGACTGATGAAATAGAAGAATATCCAAACCTTTTAACTGGAAATCTTGTTTTGTAACACTAGTGAAAAAGGTATTAGAGCTATATTCGCTATCCAAAGAACAAGGATTGACTCTTGTTGTCATAGAAGAGCATTTCTTATCCAAGTGATAACCTCGTCTCAAGCTTTCTAAGATGAAATCTAGTTAAAATTGTGGGTAGATTGATTCTGATCATAGTAATTTTATCAGCTCGCAATCTTAACTTAGCATAGAACTCAGTCCAATCTATAAGAAAGGCGATAGTAAACTGTCACGTAAACTGTTATAATGTCAAATGCGCTTCCATAGCTGACGGTATAACACACGTCTTCGTAATGCTAAAAGAAGACAAAAGAACCCTTTGAGCACAGAAGCACAAGATTTTCGATATGCTCGTACTTTTATCTGTGCAATCAAGTCCTCCAAGAGCGCTCAGATGGTCTTCACTTTTCAAGTAAATTTGGCCTTCTTTTACCCATTTTGTCTATAGCAAACATGAAGTCGGTCTATGTATTTTTTTTTTTTAATTTTAAATAAAGAATGCGAATAACCATCATTCCATTCAACTGGTATTTCTATAGTCATCAATTCAGTTATGAACATCAATATAATACCCCCAATAACGTAAATATTAGTTACGAATAAGACTTTCCTTTTCTTTGTCTTTCGATCTTCACGTATATTGCAATTAGCGATTGCTACTTTAATTATTTTAAAACTTAAGGTGAACATGCATGCATGGCGTGTATTATTTCTAAGAGGAACAAATTGAAAATTGCTTGGGAGGAAAAAGAAAAAGAAAATATAGTGGAAGAAGAAACTAAAGGAAATGTTACCAATCTCGGATCATTGACACGTGTCTGAAGAGGTGGATCGGGCAAATCTAGCGATGGACAACCAAACAAGTTTAATCGCCACAACTTCTTTAATTCTGATAGACCAGAAAACCTTTTTAGGGATTCGCAACTCGAAATATGTATATACTCTAGCGATTCCAATTTCTCCACGCCTTGAATCTCCTTTAGGCTCGGCCAATGAGTCACTCTCAACTCTTTGAGCCCCTTTAATATTGGAAAACCCGATAGCCTCTCAGGCAATTTACTGGAGCTCCCAAACAAAGTATCGAGTTTCTTCAACTCTGGTCCAAGAGTTAATGCATTAAGATTGGATGGAAGCACTATCGATGATTGGTGGTCAATCCAAGTCACTGTAAGCCTTCGAAGCGGAGAAGGAGTAGCCAAATCGATAAGAAAAGACGTGACATTTTTCATGTCAAGCGCCAAATATTCCAGTTTTGATAATTGCTTGATCCACTCTGTATTCGGAGCCCCATCACCAAATTCTGACAGCTGAGAAGTGCCTTTGCTTATAATAAGTTCGACTAAATTAGTTAGGTATGAGAGGTCAATGGCTGTCCACAATAAATGAGATGGGAAACACGAATATTCCAAACTCATGGGGAGATCCGGAATTTGTTCAAGTTTATCACACTCATATAAAATGAGTCGTTGGAGATGGGAAAGCTGATTCATAGATATCGGTAGTCTCCTAATCTTGCTCTTCCATAGATTTAGCATCCTTAAAACGGATAGAGCCCCAATTTCATTTGGAATTTCTCCCTCCAGATTTCCACAAATGAAGGCATTCAATTCCTTAAGACTCTCCAACATCCCTATGGTCTCCGGTAGCTCTCTTATTGCACTCACTTGTAGAGATAAAATCTCCAATTTTTTGAGATTACCAATACTAGTAGGTAATTCTGTGATACCCGAATTCACCAAATATAGCTTAATTAAGGACTCTAGCCCTCCTATTGAGTTCGGTAGCTGTTTTATCCAAGTCCCACTAAGACTCAACTTTGTCAACTTTTTAAGATCTCCAATACAATGAGGCAATTCTGTGATTTCCGTATGCTGCAAGTTTAATTCAACCAATAATTTCAATTTTCCAATGGAGTCTGGAACTTTCCTAAACACACAATTATCGAAAGACAAATACTTCAAACACATCATCTCTCCAATGGAATGATGAATTTCTTCAACATTCATACTTTCTATGTCTAGCGTTGATAGGGATCTTAGACCACCAAATGTGGAAGGTAAGAAGTTGCATTTATTTGTTCTCGACAAAAATGAACCTTTGATTTCCAAGTGCTTCAGGTGCTCCAGTTTAGAGAGAGAGAGAGAGCCATCAATCATTGGCATGGTTGGACAAGATTGAAGAACCAATCTTTTCAAATTCTTGCATTTCGAGAGGTCAGGAATCCTTGTGAGTATTAGTTCAGGAATGATGTGTATAATTTTCAAGTTATTGCTCACCTAAAAATAACAAACCAATGATCAGACAAGTCAAGAAAGGTAAATAAGTAAGTTTGGTTAGAGTGACAAATGCCAAATAAAGTAAACCGTTTGCTGTAATGTTGTACCATGCATTGCTCCCATCCCTCCCAATCTTTGAAAACAATTGCTGAAAGCTCGAGCACAACTAATTTCTCAAGACATAGGTTCTTTGCTTCTAATTTCGAGGGGCAATGACTCCAAGAGAACCATGTTAATTTGGAGAGAAGATTCTTAAAGTCCCCTATCAAGTTCCCACCATCTAGTTCCATAAATCTTAAGTTGGGTAGCTTTGAAAATTCTTCACTTGTGAAATTCTGTACTTCGAAGAGTCCTGTTGTTAGTTTGAGGGCTACGATTTTCTCTGATGCCTGATAATAGGAAAAGCATAAATGAACATTGAAGTAGATGACAACCATGGTATTGTAAGTCTGAGGAGCTTGATTATGTTCAATAATGAAACATGCATTATTGTTTCGTACACATCTAAATCCAGAAAACTGTGAAAACAGAGAGGATATAATCCCCCGTTAATCTGACTTAATCATACAATGGAGAAAAATTCTTTATATTGTATAAAGCATAATAATACTTATAATCCATCAAATTTGAGAGAATTTCTGCTGCAAGATTATAATAGAATAATGTTAGTATTATGAGAAGAATCCTTTCATAGAAAATACTGCCTACATATTTAATTATTATGAAAATAAAAAACCTGCAATGGTTTTTCAATTAAGAAAAAAAATTATCAGACCAATTTCTAACTTTCTTAAGGCAATTGCGGCTCTCTGGCTCAAAACTTGCTCGGTCTTGAGCGTGTGGTAGCCCGGGTTACCTAAAGGCGCCTCATTATTAGGTTTGCTATGAGTTTTATCACGAGACATGGACTTTTAGGAGTACTTCTGGATTCTACGGAACGAAGGATCAATGTTTAGAAAGATTTCTTCCATAACAGTAGAGAAAGAGTCAACCAAGTCTCCCATATATAGTTGGAAACGTTAGAGATGGATTGTCAATTACCAAATCCACATTTTATAGGAAGGGTCTACCGGACAATACAAAGACAATTGCACGCCACAATTAATCACTAAATCAATTACTGAATATTTTCGACCAATAAAAAAAATTACCAAATTTCAACTGAGTGGCGCTGATTATGTCTCATTGAATAGTAATGTTGCTAATGATTGCCAACTTAGCATAAAAGGAACAAAGTCAGCCTTGAAGAACTTTGATGGCCTAGGAAGTTGCAATCTGGATCTGTTTTCATATACTTTGCTGAACAGTTTTCGTATTCAAATGTATTCCTTGAAGTGTTTGCTGTTAGTTACTTTCACGTCGTGAGTATAATCTATGAAACACTTTTTAGATATAATATGCGATGATATTACCGTCAACGAAGTCTTATAGAAACCCTTTAATTTTTCTTTGCCAGAAGAAAATTTGAACAAAAAAATTTAATTGCAAGAATTTAATTACACCACCGTGGTAAATGCATGTTGATTTTTTCCCAATGAAAATAGCAAAGGTGACTATAGCTTACCTGTTTCCGCTGAACCACATTCAAGGCATTGTCGGGCATCCACAACCTGCTACGCTTTCCAGGATCACTGTCTTCAAGTCGAATAATTTCTCTTCCAAGATCTCTAAGTTGGTCATGCATCCATAGCCTATCATCTTCCTTTATCTTTATCAAAGACATACGAGTAAAGACAAGTAAATCGGTCTTTGGGAAATAGCCAAAAGCTTTCCACATACAGAATGGGTAGAGTCTGTCTTTTCCAATGAAGTAACATGCAATGTCAAGAAAGATCTCTCTTTGAGCATCATCTAACATGTCATAACTAATCTTTAATTTAACGAAGACTTCTTGCTTGGGCATCGAATGTAATTTCTTCAATGTGTCTTTCCATATTGTTTTGTTTTTGCCGAAAAGTGAGGAACCAATAACCTCAAGAGCTAATGGAAGTCCACCAGTTTTGTAGGTAATTTTGCGTGAGATATCTTCATATTGAGGTGGTGGGAAATCCATCCCTAAGGCATGTCGACTAAAAAGCTCAAGAGAAGAATCCATTTCTTTCATGTTATAGATTTCAAATTCTTTAGAATGTGCTTGGAAACTACCCTCTTCCTCCTCCTCTTTGATTGGCAAAAAGTTGATGTCCCTGGTTGTAATGATGATTTTGCTCCCTGGACCGAACCAATCGCTCTTTCCCGCTAGTCTATAGAGTTGATCCCATTTATCCACGTCATCAATAACAAGTAGGACTTTCTTATGACGAAACCTTTCTCTAATTATGTTAATCCCTACATCAATGGAATTGTGGATCTCTGGAGATCGGCCTTGGAGAATTTCTAACAACAACTGCTTTTGCAAGTCAATAATTCTACCATGCTGTGCAGATTCGCGAACATCCGAGAGGAAGCTATAGCCTTCAAATTGATTGGAGATTCGATTAAAGACGGCACTTGCGAGTGTTGTTTTACCGACACCGCCCATTCCATGGATGACAAGGTAATGGAAATCACGAGAACCTTCATTTAACAAGTCCACAACAGCTTCCACTTGATCATGAATCCCAACTAAATAATCAGGCAGATTTCTCCCTCTTTTCATTAGCTTGGTCACAATCTCTTCCATGATAGCGTTGATGATTTCACCATGACTGCCATATTGACATAAGAATTTTAGCGTGAAACAGATGACGGAAAAAACTCTTCAGTTGAGGAATATTATAGACACAAAACTAGTCAGATTTCTAAATACCAAAAAGAAGATCACTTTCTTAAGTAAAATAAATTCTTGACTTATGGAAGACAATACTATGTTTGAATAAGTGGTCTGGGAATTTGGGAAAGGAAGACAATAATTACAAGGAGAAAAGAAATTAAAAAAAAAAAAGGGATTAGCTAATATGCAGTGCTTGGTAGTAGTAAGTAAAAGAGAATAAAAAATGGGAGAAAATTCTATTCCTTATAATCATCTCACTTTTGTAGAGATCTTAAAAAAAAAAAAAATTAACTATGGAAGGATCCAAAGGGATTAGTTAGGAAAATTTTCTTCTCCTCCTTGCTCTTCTCCCCCATTAGAAAAAAATTACTAAGTCATCTCTTTGATTTCCTACTCCTCCTCTTTCAATCTTTTCAATCCTACATCGAGTAAAACAGTGAAAAAAAATTTCGGGAAAAAGAGGGAGCCTAGCATTTTTCTTTTTTCGGAGTAAGCAGTATAATATTACACAAAGGAAAGCATCATGAGTACGGATTTTAAACCCACACTCTTACCCTCTGTTCTTCAAGCCCAATCCCCTGATTTTTGCGACCTGGGTCAGAGCCTCCTTCCACTTGCAGAACATCGCGGCCGAACTTCCCCTCGTGCTTCTCCAGAGAATCGAGGTACAATCGAGTTCTGAGCTTCACATTGTCGGGATCCACGTCATAAAAAATAGGTAGGATCATTTTATCTTTCGCTTTACTCGAGCACTCCATCATGTGCGCGAGCTCCCGAAGACACCACACATTGGATGCGTAGTTCCTAGAGAAGATGGGCACGTATATTTTGGAGGATTTGATGGCATGCAAAAGCTCGTCTCCGATCTTTTCGCCCTGTCGGATCTCTTCGTTGTCTCTGAAAACACGAATCCCAGCTTTAACTAGGGTGTGATAGAGGGAATCGGTGAAGGTGAGGCGGGTGTCGGGACCTCTGAAACTCAAGAACACCTCGAATTCGGCCCCCGAGGACGAATCGCCGCCGTCGACAGAGGCAGACACCGTCGATGGGCCGGGTGAGGCCCAGTTTCTTTTCATCCTCCTTTAGGAGCTCAAAATCTTGACCGGATGTGATCTGAGCGAGATGTAGTAGTCTTCTTTCTGAATCTGATCTGGGATTCCTCGAGAGGAAATAGCGAATCGCCGGAGGCAGGAGAATGGCAACGCGCTGTCGCCTGTAATTTCGCGGATATGTCCGCTTTTGTCGCGGCACAGAAAGGGAAAAAGAAGAGCGACGACTTGGATGAGTCAAGCCAATGAAAAGCCTTCCGGAGTGGCGGGGCCCAACTTTATCAGCTCAACCGATGAGCTCGCTGGAGAGAAGGTGCTAAATTGGATCCTCTAAAACGGGGTTTATATATCTCGAGCAGTAATCTAAAGAAAAAATTACATAAATGGTACTTGAATTTTTATTTAATATGTTACATGGTATTTCAAATATTATTAAATATTTAATGTATTCACTAAATTACGTTAATTCAAGTTAATGAAATATGTTGATGCAGCTTCTAATTTGTTAAGTTTAAACGATGGATAATAAAAAGAAAGCTGCTGGTGGACTCGACTAAGATATTAACCTAAATGTTTAACAATTGATGTCATCAAATAATAATGAACATGTGAAACCACAAATTTTTGTTTGTTTTCTAAATCTGACGTGGCAATATTTTAACACTTTTTCCCTGATTGGTGTGGCCTGCCAGCACTTTGAGTCAGCATAATTGCCTAAAACGACGTCGCTAAATTTGTTTGTGCTAAATTTAAATCCTAATTCGGAGAAATTGAGCCATTGCCCCTCTTCTTCGAACCTTAATCTGGACCAAGGCAATATGGGGCAAAAAATAGAGCGGGAGCTTCATGTCAACAATGCCCGAAAGATTGTCGATTGAAAACATAAGTAAAGCCAGGTTTTCATCACCACACCACGATGCTTTTATCTTAATGGAATGCTCAACTGCTAGTGCCCTGAACGACGAGTTCGTTGAATTCTCGGCATAAGCCGTAACAAATCAGACAACCATCGCATCGGAGGTACTGACAGGACCGAATAAGCCACGATGAGGGAGTCTATACTCACGGGTCATCTGCAGCAAAATTGTTTTAGCTGAGATGAAGACTGAGCAATGACGAACGACTAGCTGGATCCATTTCAATTCTCGAGTGTCGGTCAAAGGCTGTAAATAGATTGACGTTGGTACGGTGGGTAGTTGACTTTCTGTCATTTAAATAATGAATGAATGAATTAGTCAACCTCTTTAAAGGACTTTGCTAGCATAATAGTTCTTGGCGATATAAGAATAACGGTTTTATTGTAAGTCATAAATTCTTGAAAAGTGAGTTTCGCAAATAATTTATAATTATTTATTATTTGATTTTACGTGATACAGAATAGACTGTCATTCTAACAGTAAATTAAAAACCGTCATATAATCTTTTCTCTTCTTTTAATTGACCGCAACCTCTGATGATAAGTCTCCAATTCTAGGATGGAGACAAGTCGGTGACCAAAATTGACCAAAATTGAAAGTTGGCCATCAGACAAAGTTGGTGCCTTTTTATGCGATGAGCCAAAATTATTTGCTGGGTAAAAATTGCATGATTTTATGCTTAATTTGAAAGTCAGCGCGAAAATCATCGTGGGGTGAAAGTCGATGTCTTTTGTTTTTTCTCAAAGAAACCCACAAATTGTATGTCTTGAATTCTTAAGCGTAGAGTCCGGCCCAAAAAAGGAAATCTAAAGCTTAAGAGTGTAAAGCGTATTTGAGAGTGTATTGGTGACACACAGCACCATTGTTAGAGTGAGTACATTTGTGTAGAAATGGAGAGACAGTGCTCCAGGAAACCCTCGGCTTTGCATATATCGGAGACGGTTGCTCCAGACAAGAAAATGTATTGTCGGCCCGCTGCGTACTGAACAAAAGCTGTCTTCACCAGGAGGAGACGAGGCGTCTTCTTTGTCCTTTGCACCGAAAGAAAGAAGAAGGAAGCGCGAAGCCTATGGAAATTTTACCAGGGTGGAGGGGAAAAGTTTCCAGCTTTTGTCGATTAGAGATGAAGAAGTTTATGCGCAGAGAAGAAAACTAGATGAAGAATCTGAAGAGAAATCTTGAGATGAAGAACTTTCTGTTTTCATTCTGTTTCCTTGATTTCGTACAAACAAGAGCTTAGCCTTTTATACACAAGGACTAACTCTGGAAATCTGTTATACAGGTATGAATTCAGTTGAAGGAGAAAAAGTAACTAACTGAAGCAAACTTTGACTAACTTCATGTATCTAACTATTCTAGACTAACTAGCCGAGACTAATCAAAACTGGCAGCTTCACCTTTATGCAGAATTTTCATAACTAGTATTCTTCTCATTCTTCTCGATAGTGTGTACATCTTCTTCTTCTTCTGCATTTGTTTTCTCTTTATCACTCTTGTATGTCCTGCTTCCTCTGTTCTTAGCTTCCTCTGTTCTTCCTTGTTTTGATGATAGCATTAGCCGAGAGGCCTCTTTTCCCTTGCTTTTGTTTTCCTGCTGATTTTTCTTAACAGCCCCCCTCAAATTGGGAATGGGTGAACACCCGATTCCTAATTTGATTCGTAGCTGGTAATGTGTAGTACGAGAGAGGGGTTTAGTAAATATATCAGCAATTTGACAGGTTACTAGGGACATATTTGACTTGTAAAGACCACGATGAGACTTTTCTCGACAAAATGAAAATCTATCTCAATATGCTTGGTGCGAGCATGAAGAACAGGGTTAATAGTGAGAGAGATAGTGGATTTATTGTCACAGAAGAGCTGTGTTGGACAAGACAATGAGCATCCTATATCACGAAGAACAAAACTGATCCAGGTAAGTTCTGCAGATGTGGAAGCAAGTGCACGATACTCTGCTTCTGTAGAGGATCGACTAACTGTGGATTGTTTCTTTGCAGCCCAAGATATGAGATTGGAGCCAAGGTATGTACAAAAACCTGTTGTTGATCTTCTTGTCTCAACACATCCTGCCCAATCTGAATCTGAGAATCCATATAGATGAAGAGAGCTTCGAGAGTGAATGAAGACTCCAAGATTCAGAGTTCCTTTTACATATCTCAAAACTCTCTTGAGTTTATGTAGGTCTGCTATAGTTGGTTTTTGTAATTTCTGACATAATTGATTTGTAGCATATGCAACATCAGGTCTTGTTAAAGTCAGATACTGAAGACCTCCTACTAGGCTTCGATATTCAAAAGGGTTGGAGAGTAGAGCAGAATCATTCATCAGAACAGTTGGCTTTAATGATACAGGAGTGGTGATTGGTTTAGACTCAAGCATATGAGCTCGAGTAAGAAGATCCTTGGCATATTTAGTTTGGCACAAAAACAGATGATCAGAGGTGTTTATAACTTCAATGCCAAGAAAATAGTGTAATGGTCCAAGATCTTTCATATGGAACTGACAGCTCAGAGAATGAATAAGGTTGGAAAGAGACTGAGAGGAGCTTCCAGTCATTATAATGTCATCCACATATAGAAGTAAAAGAATGGTGTCTATATCAGTATGATAGATGAATAAGGATGGGTCGGTTGAGCTGCAGAAGAACCCATATTCAAGCGAAAGTTGCTTTGAACTTGTCAAACCAGGCTCGAGGAGCTTGTCGAAGTCCATAGAGAGACTTCCTGAGAAGACATACATGATGAGGTTTCTTGGGATCTTGAAATCCAGGGGGCTGCTCCATGTAGACTACCTCATTCAATGTACCATGTAAGAATGCATTTTTGACATCCAGTTGATGAATTGGCCAGTGTTTCATCATGGCTACTGATAGAATTATGCGAATTGTTGCATGCTTAATGACTGGACTAAAAGTTTCTGTAAAGTCAATGCCTGCTTCCTGATGAAATCCTTTAGCAACTAGCCGAGCTTTAAGTCTATCAAGAGTACCATCAGCTGCGAGCTTCGTTTTAAACACCCACTTGCACCCTATTATATTCATTTGATCGGTTCGAGGGATTAATTCCCAAGTATTATTCTCGTGAAGTGCATCCATTTCTTCTCATAGCTTTGTACCAGCCTTTATGTGCTAATCTTTGTTTTAATTGTTTTTGGCTCGGAGGTACTTCATATGTAGCAAGACATGCATACCGAGGATTGACCTTAATAATACCGGACTTAGACCTAGTCTTCATAGGGTGAGTAGGTAATGTACCTTGAGAAGTCATCGATTATTTGAAGTGTTTTGTGCCTGATTTGATTCATCTGATATCTCAGTTATGGAACTAGAGACTTCAGTTTGTGGAGGGCTATCTTGAGCAGTGATGGATACTCGTTGCACAGTAGTTTCAGCAGGGGAGGTAGAAACGCTTGTTCTGTATTCGAGTGAGATTCCTCCATTTGTGTGATTCACTTTGTGGCTTCTTTTTCCCAATCAATATACTGTGAAGTTGAAGGAGTTGTGTGATTTGTAGTTGAGGAGGCTAAAAACTGCTCTTCTTTTATCCACAATTCATATAAGTGTGTATAGGATGGATAGACTGTTGCTAATTTCTGAGAGAATGGGAAAAAATTCTCATCAAATACTACATGTCGGCTAATGTATACATGACCTGTAGTAGGGAGAAGGCATCGGTATCCCTTATAGTGGTCACTCTATCCAAGAAAGACACGGGTTAGGGACCGTGGATCAAGCTTATTTTGTGCATATGGTCGAAGACATGGATAGCGAGCACACCCAAAAGTTCGAGATGATCATATCTTGGATTATGTTGATATAACTTGCTGAATGGAGACGCATCTGTAGTTTTTGAGTAGGGAGAATGTTAACAATATAATTTGTCATTACAAATGCATCTAACCAAAATTTTAGTGGAATTTTTGCATGGTATAGCATAGCCAAACCAAGTTCGACTATGTGCCGATGCTTCCTTTCGGTATCCCATTCTGCTCAGGTGTATATGGACAGGAGATATGTTGTTGAATGCCACAGTTCTGTAAGTGATTTCTGAATTTCTGGCTAACAAACTCTCCTCCACCATCACACTGAAAGGTCTTGATCTTACAGTTATGCTGATTTTCTACTAATTTTTGAAACATGAGGAATATACTATAGAAATCTGACTTCAGCTTTAAAGGGTATATCCAACTGAACCGAGAGAAATTGTCAACAAAAATGACATAGTACTTGAAATTCTGGAAAGATTTAACTGGAGAAGGTCCCCGATGTCACAAAGGATCTCGTTGTAGAGGTTTTGTGGCTGTAAAATTCGACAATGGAAAAGGTAGAGCAGTACTTTTAGCTACTTGGCAACTCCTACATACAGAGTATGATTCTTTGTTATACTGAATCAAATTTTGAGCCTTCAATTGCTTCAAGATACTCTGATTTGTGTGAGCCAGTCGTTGATGCCAGATACTTTCTGCAACAATTCTCTGTCTTTGTGTGAAATAAGCTTCTCTGCAGCATGAGGGTCTACTCTATATAGCCCTCTAACCTTCCTTCCTAGCTTCATGGTTGTGTTGGTTGTGCTGTCCTTGAGATACACACCAGATTTATCAAAAATAAAGGAGCAGGGATAATCATCAGTAAACTTTGATACTGATAAAAGATTTTTCTTAATCTCAGGAACTATCAGCACATCATTTAGAGGCAAGGCAAAGATTGCAGCATTTAATATTGCATTACCAATGTATTTGACAGTAAACACGGACCATTGCCTATCATAACTGTTTTTCAATTGTTATTTTTAGAAAGACTATGAAGTATACCAAAGATTGGAAGTGATATGAGCTGTTGCTCCGATTAATGCGGATACCATTCTTGATCGCTTGTCTCCTCGATATGTAGTGCTTTGCTAGAGCCGTTGGTATATCCTCGGCTTGATAAGAATTATCAAACCGATACCAACAATGTAAGGCATCATGACCGGGCCTCTTCTGATTTGGCACTCAAGTCGCTTTTGTTCTGCTGGTTTCTCTAATTGTATCTTTGAATTTGGTGTAGGATATGACCCGATATCGAATACCTTTGTGCTTTGATGCATTGTAGGGTCTAAACCCTTGAGCGTAAACCTAAGCCGAGGAGGTACTGATTTGCTTGAACTGCTGATTTTCTTGTTCATAGTTCGAGTTACTATTCCTGTAACTCATATTTCTTCCAGGATACCCAAAATTTCTATACCTGGTATTATATGTTCTTCCTCTTCCATAACCTCTTCCTCCACGATTGCTTATTCTTGATCCTCTAGGAATGACATTTGATTGAGTATATTCTCTGTCAGCCTCTTCATTTTGTATAGTTTCAGTTTTCCTTTGTCCATAATAAGCCAGGTTAGGTCTGAACTGATTTAAAGAATAAGTCTGCAACCTAGCTTCGAATCTTTCTAAGTGTGAAATTACTTCATCATATTCCGGTTGAGGCTTCAAACAGTAGATTGTAGTTTTGAAACTTTCGTACTCGTGTCCCAAACCTTCCGAATTCCAAATAATTTTGTGATTTCATCCACTGGTTTCCCTATGGCATTCAATTGATCACATATTGACTTGTATTCCCGAGATATGCCGATAATGTTTGTTCACGTTTCGGCAAGCCCGCAATTTTCCTCTCACTCAAACTCCTTAGCTACCGATTTTTGTGTGAACCGGTTTAACGAACTTGCCAAACTTCATAAGCGTGTTTAACCCAATTATCAAGCCGAGTATATTTTCTCGATCTTGCACCACTAATCCAGAAGATACAAGTTGATCGGTTTTTATCCAATCATTATAATCGGGATTAGAGATCTCGAAGCTTGACCTCCTTCTTCAACCCGTACATCTTTGTCTTTGCGGGTGGTGGAATTTCCCCATTCACAAAACCGAATAAGTCTTGGCTTCTCAAGAACCTATAGAATTGAGCTTGCCATAGGAGGAAGTTGTCCTCGCCTAATTTGATGTTAACGAAATTCGAGATGTTTACATGAATAGGAAATGGATATCTCAAACTTCTTGCTGCCATTCTATTCTTCCCGATCTTGAATCAACTCTATTTGCGACACAAGATCTACCGATTTGCGAGAATACAAACGAGAATCTTGCCGATTTATATGAGGATGAAGAATACCAACTTACGATCTTTGTTGGACAATTTCGGATATCTTCCGAGATCAAAGAAGTTCTGAATCTATCCTTGATCTCGGTGCGGATCTTCTCTATTTGTTCATCATCAAGATGATTTCTTCAGGATGCGATTGCTCGATACCATGAAGAAGTTTATGCGCAGAGAAGAAAACTAGATGAAGAATCAAGAGAAATCTTGAGATGAAGAACTTTCTTTTCATTCATCGTTTCCTTGATTTCGTACAAACAAGAGCTTAGCCTTTTATACACAAGGACTAACTCGGAAATCTGTTATACGGTATGAATTCGCTTGAAGGAGAAAAAGTAACTAACGAAGCAAACTTTGACTAACTTCCCGTATCTAACTATTCTAGACTAACTAGCCGAGACTAATCAAAACCGGCAAATTTTCTTCAGCTTTATGCAGAATTTTCATAACTAGTATTCTTCTCATTCTTCTCGATAGTGTGTACATCTTCTTCTTCTTCTGCATTTGTTTTCTCTTTATCACTCTTGTATGTCCCGCTTCCTCTGTTCTTAGCTTCCTCTGTTCTTCCTTGTTTTGATGATAGCATTAGCCGAGAGGCCTCTTTTCCCTTGCTTTTGTTTTCCTGCTGATTTTTCTTAACAAGAGAGAGGACGGACGCTTCCAGATTGTCATTTAAGATTCTGAACGGCCATGATTCTACTGCTTCATAATCACTCGTTTGGTTATATAACTGCACTTTTGGCCAAGATCCAATCCTAATCCTACGAGGTGTCCCCGAAGGATTTTTAACGCGAGTATTCGTGTCATGAACCACATGACCCCAAGCCTTCTTTCTCTCTCTGTTCTCTCGAGGGAGAAGTCATCAAAGTCCGACTCTTTGCAGCCATGGGGGGGTTTGCTTTCTCTTCTTCCACAGAAGTATAACACAGCATTTTCCCTCCCGTTCAACATTTTCTATAGCCTGTCATAATTTTGTCTCCAGAGCTTTTTTTCTTCATTTTTCATGAAGAAAAAAGGTGATCTTTGTTGCGATTGAAAGCGACGGATTGTCGGAGTTTGTCGTTTGCGCTTTGTCGTGTTTGCCACCGGATTGTCTGCAGCTTTTGTACGAGGTTTGCAGCTTTCTTCATCAGTGAGCTGAACTGATAGCTATTATTGTCTTGAAGAATGTGGTTCCATGAAAGCTCATGCTTAATTACATGATAAGCATTTCCTTGAGAATATTTAACGTTTACGTAAATTCGCAGTTTATAGACATAAAGAATTTGAGATGATACATGATGGGTTGTGAACCTGCGCATTACGCCAGGGTAATCATATTCTTTTGTTTTTGTTTACAAGAACAAAACAGAGCGTTAGAAAATCCCTTATAATGTTTTAAAGATGACAAAATAAATTAAAAATTACTAACGTGTTTAATGATTGAATAATAGACTATGTAGATGATAAAACATATAAAAAATATTGTCGAAGTCTATACTTGAAAGAACTAAAAGACAGATTTTATGCTGAAGCTGAACTTATTCAGATTGTGTCCAGACCTTAAAGCTAAATATGTTTAGAAGTAGAATATGTTTAGATTTACGTACATATTGTAAAGTTTACTTTAGACGGAAGATACTCAAACTCTACTTCAGACAGAATACTTTCTGACTTTACATTTAGAACGTGACACATGTTCAAAACGTGACAAGGTCTAAAATGAGAAACAAGTTCAGGACGTAGTAGATTTAGAACAAACATGTTCAAAACGAGACAACTTGATAGAATATAACACAAGCCCTAAACATATAACGGCTAGTGATCTGATTTGGATTCCACATCAAAATAGATTTGATAGGGTCAATTTAATTGATTGATAATTGGATATCGAAGACAAAAACTTTCTATATGAAGAAACTTTACTTATGGAAACCAAGATTCTGTTTGTATGGACGATCATAATCAATTTGAGATTCTACTTCTATCACTCAACGGCTACTAAATTTTTTAGATATAGATCTGTCCAATGAGTAGATTGGAAGATGATTCTCTAGATAGCTAGTTTAGAAGTGGAGGAGTATTTAAGGAGATTAAGGATCGGTGAGCAAGTAAGAAATGAAGCATAGAATTTATAATTTCAAAGTCCGAGCAAATTTCGATTATACACTTGTCTCTCGCGAGCTTAAACGTTTGTAATCGTGAGAGAAATATCAAAAAAGTGACTTAGTGAGATAGTGTGATCTACTACTGAGTGTTTGCACTCAAAGTTGTAATCTCTTATTGATCGCATAGTGGAATCTAGCTAGAATGCTGTTAGTGTGGGAGAGTAGACGTAAACTTGATCTAAGCCGAATCACTATAAATTTTGTATGCAACATTCTCTTTCCTTAACTCTTCATATTTAAGTCTGTTGTCTACTTACAGATTATTTCAGAAGTTTGTTCCATCGCATAACGGATTCTGAACATTTATCAGAAGTCTGGTAGCTCGTTTATCAGACTTTGATCCTTATTCAGACTTTGCTTGTAACTTATTTTATTCCACATTTATGTGTCAAGATTTATTCTAAACACCTATTCACCCTCTAGGTGTTCGTACTAACACTTTCACATAGCACAATAAAACTACTTTAGAAATATGTGATGATCTCTCATACTCTTAATTTTCACACATAAAACTAAAATCGCACTAGTATTTTGACCACTTGGAGAAAAAAGAACCGTCTCCAGAGAATTAATCATATGGAGTATTCTTATTTCAAGGAAATACTCTTTTGCTATCTTTGTAGACGAATAATGCCAATCCAAAATTGAGAAAACTATCCAAAAAGTTTTAAATTAATTGCGTTTTTGCCTATTGAGTCTTCAACTTTTAATTGTGACAATTTGGATTTACAATTGTACGAAAATTGAGCTCTAAATGTTTTTATATTTTACCATTTGAGTCACGCTGACTAATTTTCGTTGAAAATCACTAACGTGGATGCCAGCCTTCTTCTGTGGCATATCGATGGTGATGTTGACAATTTTAAATAATATTTTAATATTTTTGTTCTTTTCTTTTTATTTTTCCTTTTTTACTTTTATCATCGTCATCATTATTGTTATTATTGTTAAGGGCTGATAGGGGGTTGCTAGTCATTGGTGAGGGTTGTGGCCCTTGTTAGTCATTGGGTGAGGGTTTGCGGCGCATGCTCTCACCTAGACGAGGGCTGCTCTTGCATGTGGCCAATAAGGGTCAACGAGGGCTCGCAAGCCCCTGCCCATGGCCAAAGGAGATCGTCGGGCCTTAGGCTCACGGGCCTTAGGCCAATGAGGCCATTGGCCCTTAACAATTTTAAAAAAAAAAGTAAAGAAGGAAAAAGAAAGAGAAAGAAAAGAAAGAAATTCAAAAAAAATTATTAAAAATTGTCTACGTTAGCGTCGATCATACCACATAGGATAACAAATGTCCACATTTGTAATTTCTAGTTAAAATTGATTGGATGTACTCAATTGGTAGAAAATAAAAATATTTAAAATTTAATTGACATAATCAAAATGTTGATGACTAATTAGTAAAAGTTCAATAAATTTAGGATTTTTTAGACAATTTTCCAAATACAAATATAATGTTGCAATTCATGGGGAGTAGTGAAAGTGTTAAATGTGCTTATACAAATAAAAGACATGCGTAATATGACCAAACCATTCGACTTTAAAAGGAAAAGGACATTAGAAATACCATAAGTTATGTATGACGCTTACTTTAGTGCTAAAAGTTTTTTTTTTTTTTTCGAATAACTTAAGTGCCAATTCCCATTCGAGTCGTCTGAAATCCGATTTGATTATATTTTATTAATTTCTTGATCTTAAGTGGCTTGCCGATGTGCTCAGTTAGCCTATAGCTCCTAAACGATGTCGTGTAGTAGGTAAAAAGGTGATCATTTTAGTGTCAATCGTTATTAAAAAGTGATTACTTTAGTGTCAATCTTAATTAAAAACTTATTACTTTAGTGCCCAAAAGAGTCACCTCAGATAAAATTTTTAGGGTTAATACCTTAAAAAACCCCAAACTCGTACACTTCTGACAAATTTACCCCAAACTATTTTTTTGACCATAAAAAATCCCAAACTGGTACACTTGTGACAAATTTACCCCAACTAATTATAAAAAAACTCTAAACTTGTACATTTATGACAAATTTACCCCAAACTAATTTATTCAACTACAAAAAACCCCAAACTGGTAAATTTGTGACTAATATACCCTCCGCTAAATTGAATTAATACCACATAAAAATCATAAAAATTGTAAAATGTGACAAACGGAGCGTAAAATCCCAAATTAGTATACCAGTCAATTGTTACGTGTCATTTAACTTAATAATTTGAGAGTAAAATTTAACAAAAATTAATAGAGGATAAATTTGTCACAAGTATACCAGTTTGGGGTAAATTTGTCAAATGTATACCAGTTTGGGGGTTTTTGGTGGTCAAAAAAATAATTTTGGATAAATTTGTCACAGGTGTATCAGTTTGGGGTTTTTCAGGGTGTTAACCCAAATTTTTAATTATAAATGTCACGTAATTTCTCTAGTCGGAATTTTTCGTTGGAGGTATTTAAATGAGCCGGTAAAAACTTTTGATACTAAAATGTGGGATATATACAATTTATGGCACTTTAATGTCCTTCTCCCTAGGTCTTGAGGATAAAAAGGTGCATAATGGTTAATTGAAACCGACGGTGTCCCACCCCCCACCTCACAGTTTAATGAAATTTAAAAATCAACTTTATTGAGCAATTTATGCAATTCAACATAATATATGTTTACAAGGCGCTAGCCTTCTCTGTGGAGAATTTAGTAAAATCATTTCTTGTGATGAGGATGCGTCATTTCTAGTTATCTAAACTCTTGGGTGTCAAGTTTATCTATAATAATCGTGCCAATTTATATGAGAAAAATCACCGAAAAAGTCTTAAATTTATTGTAATTGTGTTAATTTAGTCCATCCGGCCAATTTTAATTATAGCTCTTGTCGTTGACGTGGATGTTGGCCGTCCAGTAATATCTCTATGGTAGGATCAAATTCTTGAAGTAGAATAAAATACTTTCTGAATGACAAAAAAACCAGTGAGATCAAGGTACATCTAGCGCTTAGTTTCTGTACTTTCCGCTGGGGAACTTCTCTAATGCCACTTACAAACATCGGATCCAATCCAGGTGAACCGGGTCCCCGGAAAGGGAATTGCCCTTTTGGGTTGATACATAATGAACAAGGAACCATAAGAGAGACTGGAGAAAGAGGTTGAGTGAGAGGGGAAGGGACTCGAATAATAGGAATGACCTCGAATGCCCAGACAAATTCCAGTCCTTTCTTGTGTTATTTTCTGAAGTCACATTAAAAGACACCGGCGGACTTCGGAGTGAAAATTAATACCATAGTTATCGGGCAGAACAAAACGTATCTATTTATACAGAACGAACACCAAGAAAGCAATGTGCATGAAACAGACAGATGAATGTTCTACTTAAATAAGGGAACCTGTACCAATTTTTTTGTTTCACCTGTTGAGCAGAATACATCTACTACTGCAAACCTGCAAAGAGAGAAGAACAGGATTGACATAGATTTTTGCAGCCACCTTAAAGACGAAAGATGTCCTTACTTTTCTCCGATGCTGTCATATTGCGTATTATCGCTGACAAGCTGATAATCGGAACTCACAGCTACTGTCTGGTACTTAAATGTGAAGATGGATCATCTTGACTTTGGTTGAAATAACACTGATAAGTGCCCCTAAAGTTACGTAACATCCTGCACTTATAAATTTTTAGATAACAAATTTCGTTGTTAGCTACAGCAGGCAAACTTCCCAGACCGCACTGAGAGATTTCCAATGTTCCTAGTTTCTGTAAGTTGAGTAGATCAGGTAATTCTGTTGTTGAATCACATCGGTGAAGATATATATGTTCCAGTGATTTTGATTGGTCAAGACCTTGAATCTCAACTAGCCGAGGGCACGATATCACCTTAAAGTCTCTCAGCTGTGTTAATCTCGATAGTCCAGATATCTTCTCGAGAGCTTTACACCAAGACACTCGCAATTCTCTGAGATTCTCCAGCTGTCCAAGCCCATCCAGTAGAATTTCTGTCGTCCAAGATCTACTTAGAATTAACCTCGACAAGTTCTTAAAGTTATGAAGGTGAGACAATTCCAATGTGGAACCAAAACCCTTTAAAGTTAAGAACTGAAGATCAGGTGGAAGCTGAGCGAGGGATTTCAGATCTGAACAAGGTAATTCAAGTTCCTGCAGCCCAGAAAGAGAGTTCAACTCAGGGGGCACCACCGTGATATTTGTGAGGTCCAGTGTCAAAGATTGTAACTTAGATAACCTCCCAATCCACGATAAATTTGGAGCTTGACTTGAATATTCTGTGCATACATCAAAAGTTTCACAGTATCCATAACCAAAAGAATTCTCAGGACGGACATCTGACAAGATCAGATCGATCAAATTGGTCAGGTTTGAGAGGTCTGGAATGTTCTCCAGGGAGGAAGACATGAACTCTAAGCAGGTTAAACTTGCAGGAAGCTTTGGCAATTGCCGAAGCTCATGGCAAGCATCCAAACGCAGTACTTCGAGTTGAGAAAGCTGATCTATAGTTGTTGGCACTCCACCGACGCGGGTGAATCCTATATTCAGGATCTTCAACGAGGACAGCGCCCCAATCTCACTTGGAATTTCTCCCTCCAAGTCACATCTGAAAGCATGCAGTTCTTCAAGTTGCTCCACCATCCCTATCGCCTTTGGAATCTTTCTTATCTTGCTCATTGTCATATTAATTACCTTCATTCTTCTAAGCTCCCCAATTGAATCAGGTAATTCTGTGAGTCCTGTATAAGACAGATCCAACTCAACTAGTGATCGTAATTTCCCAACTGAGTTAGGAAGTTTACTCAGATTAGGACATTCACTTAAAGACAAACACTGAAGACAGGCTAGCTCTCCAATGGAGTTCGGAAGTTGAAGGAGCGCCAGATCTTCCATCTTCAGGGTTGTTAAAAATTGGAGACTGCCCATAGAGTCTGGCAAGAATTGAGGTACCACACACGGACTGATCTCGCTTGAAGCTTCTTCCAAAAAACTCCCCAAACGATTGCACCCACTTATTTCCAAGTATTGCAGGTGCTCTTGGTTACCAATGGAGGGGTCAATCTCAACCAAACTTTCACAATCTTTCAACACCAGTCTCTCAAGAGTAGAGCACATAGAGAAATCAGGCATCTTGATTAAGCTTTTGCAACTCAGGAGACTGAGAACTTTTAAGTTACTTGTCCCCTGCAAAATAGCCAATATAAGAAGGGACAAACATCAACATCACCAAATGAGGAGAGAACTGGAGTATAATGAACTTTATATGTCAGAAGATATAGTACCATGATTTGGCTCCATCCCTCCCAATCATTTTTTATATCGCTTCCTGAAATTTTGAGGATGACTAAGTTGCTCAGGCAAAAGTTGGTTGCTTGAAATTCTGAAGGACAATTATGCCATGAAAGCCATCTTAGTTCAGAGAAGAGACTTTCAAAGTCCCCAACAAAGTTCCCTCCATCTAATTCAAGGAACCTTAGGTTTTCTAGCTTTGAAAATTCTTCAGGAGTAAAATTGTGGGATTTAGAATGTCCATCAAGTTTGAGTGCTACTATTTCTTCTGTTCCCTGTAACAGAAATTAATGATCAGTGAGCGTGAGCTCTGATTAGAAAAAGATATTGCATGATTAAACCTCACAATATGACATATTCATTCTGTTTTCAGTCCAACATAAAAGTTGTATGCTAGATCGACATACCTTTTTTCTGCGTATGACCTCCATAGCTAACCTTGGGCACCACAACCTACTACGCCTTCCGGGAAATTTGATGCTCTCTTGACGGACGATTTCTCTTCCAAGGTCTTTGAGTTGGTCGTGCATCCATAATTTCTCATTATCGACAACCTTTATCAAGGACATGTTGATAAGGACATCAATTGCGTGATTTGGAAAAAACTCGCAAGATTTCCACATGAAAATTGCATCGTCGATTTTTTCACCGGCCATGTGACATGCAATATCGAGGAAAATTTGTTTCTGCTCGTACTCTAACATTTCATAACTTATCATCAATATATCATGGACCTCTCTGTGAGGCATTTTCATCAACTTTTCCAGCATGTCTTGCCACACAGCCTCACTTTTGTAGCAAAGAGAGGATCCTATGACCTTTAGAGCCAGAGGAAGTCCACCCGTGGTTTTAACTATCTTGGTTGCTATGTTGGCATAATAACCATGTGGAGGGGTATCTCTTCTGAAAGCGTGATTGGTGAAAAGTTCAAGAGCATGATTAAGAGGCATTTCCTTCATCTCATAGATGTAAAACTCTTCATGATGGATAGAGTCACTGTCTCTTTGTCTTCCCTTATTGATAGACAAAAAACTGATATCCCTAGTTGTGACAATAATTCTGCTGCCAGGACCAAACCAGTCATGCTTTCCGGCTAGTTTCATGAGCTGGTTTCTCTTGTCAACATCATCCAGAACAATGAGAACTTTCTTGTGACGAAACCTTTCTTTTATCATGTTGATCCCATCATTGGTGTCGTAAATCCTTTCTGGTCGGAACTTGAGAATATCTGATAATAGTCTCCATTGTAATTCTCTAATTTTATCATCTTGGGAAGATTCACGAACATTTGAAAGAAAGCTTCGAGCAGAGAATTGGTGAGAGATTCGATTGAAAACAGCCTCAGCAAGGGTTGTCTTACCGATGCCACCCATACCGTGAATTACAACAAAACGTACATCAAGGGATCCTTCTTGCAGTAAGCACCTCATGTCCTCCAAATGATTATGAATTCCAACTAGATGATCGGGCAAATTTCTCTGCCTTTTCTTCAGTCTGGTCAGAACCTCATCCACAATATGTTTGATAATTGCACCTTCCCTGCAATAGCCATATAAATAGAGCACTTGATTCATGAACTATTACCGAAGATTTTTCTTTGTGTATTGGTCTACAGCAATATGACCTATCTGCAATGAATATCTGCATTTGACCGACAATCCAGGCTAAATTTCAAGCACAACAGACGCTAAACTAATAGGAACTTCGTATCCTTTTCCAGTAAACTTCGTTCATGTGGCATCGACATTTCGTGAGAGGACCAAATATACTCTAAATCTTGAACAGCAGTATCTCTAGCACGAATGCAACCATCTGTCCAGAAACACCCCAAATCGAGCTAAATGAAGTTCATGTTTGAATTCGCAACAGCGAAGTAAATCCTGGGTGCGCATATTGTCGCAACTCTCCTACTGATGACTTACTCATGATATCTAAAAGAATCGATAAGAACTGAAGCTAGAGACTGAAACGTTGAAATTCCCTTTCAAAATTATCTTAAAAAAAAAGAACTGCAGTATCTAGAGGAAACCAGCATCAGCGGAGCCTTACCCTTTGCCCTTAGAATCCCATCCCTTGATTCGAGCGACCTTTATCAGAGCCTCCTTCCACCGTCGCACCTCATCACAGCCGAATCTATCCTCATGCTTTTTCAAGGCCTCGTCGTATAGTCCAGTCCGGAGCTTAACATCAGAAGCATCCACGCCGTAGAAAATAGGCAAAATCACTTTGCCACTCGATCCTCTGGAGCTCTCCACGATGTGCGCAAGCTCGCGGAGACACCATGCGCTCGATGCGTAGTCTCTGGAAAAGACGGTCACGTAGACCTTGGAGCTGTCGATCGCGTGCAGGAGCTCGCCTCCAATCTCTTCGCCTTTGCGGATCTCCTCCTCGTCCCTAAAGACGCGAACTCCGGCTCCCTCCATGGCGTGGTAGAGGCAGTCCGTGAAGCTGAGGCGAGTGTCCGGTCCTCTGAAGTTCAGGAACACCTCGAATTCAGCCCCCGGCGGCTCGCCATCGTCGCCACTGGCCAGACCTGGGGACGAGTCCCTCTTCCTCTTCATCTACAGGAGCTGCGTTTGCCCACTTCAACTAGGAGACCGATCGGCGTGATTCCTCAAGAAACTTCAGCTTAGGCCCTTCCAGTTTCGCCCAAACAGAGACAATAGCAGTTCTTTGCCAAAGGATGGAGATAAGGCCAACTCTTTTTTGCTTCAAGTCAACAAAGAAGAAGAAGAAGAAGAAGTCTCTCAAGACAAACTTGCCCAACTTGTTTGAGTTTTAAATTTTTTTAAGAAAATCACTGTTTTGAAAGTACTTTTCGAAAATAAAACCTACCCTGCAGGAATCTTCCCTGTGAACTCTCCTCCTGTGTCATCCTCTACGACCCACATCGTTCATGGCTCCCCGGTTCACGATGAAAATGCCGCTCTCCTCCACTTCCAGTCTTCCCAAGCATTCAACTCATCGCCTTCACAGAAGATGTAGCCACTCGTCCGTCTTGCTTCTGCTTTGCGGGTACGTCGCACGGAATACTGCATTCGATTCGGATTCTCTGCCATAACGACTATTTTGATGGTGAAAACAAATGGAGCTTATAATTATAGAAGCAAACGATTTGCAATATGCTTTTATCTTTGTCTAGGCAATCAAGGCAGCTTTCACTTTTCAAGAACATTGCCTTTCTGTATGAGAATGGATTGGGTTTCTACTCCGATGGAATGCATAACTAGTTGGTGTGAACCGCAATGTAAGAATGTCTTAGTCATATGAACAACCACAGCATCAGTGTTTGAATGATCGGATTTAATACGTTTTCTCTTAGAAATAGGTAAAAGTACTTTCAAATTTCCCCTACGTCTCCTTATGAGACGGTTTTCAAAGGCGTTGTTGGGCATAGGTGAGCTGGGTAGTTTCATGACTGAACCAAGTAGAATCCTTGATTAACATAGAAGACGATGACAATCTTCCTGAGTATCGAATATATGTGTTGCAGATGCAAGAGAAATGACTTACTTCAACTCAACGATGGTGAGTGTTGTTCACAAGGAATCCTCGCAGAGCATGTGTATCCTGAAATTAAGCTATGAACAAATCGATTAAAGGAATCCGATATCTCTCGGTAGACCTATAATGTGCAAGAATAGTTTATTGGCATTGTATAGTGACTGGCTTTCAGTTTCAGACGACTTGAACAAGACAATGCACAGAAGAATTCATCAGATTTTTCAACAACACAAAGAAATTTAAAATTTTAGTGATATGGGGAATTGATCTATGAAGCACCAAGCTCCGACTCCAGGCTCGAGCACATCGGCTAATTTGCTGACACCCCAATAATCAACAACAGTTCCGTTGATCGCCAAATTACACGAAAACTACTTTGTATCAGACGAATAGCCCAATTAAAAAATTGTAACATCCATCAGACATAGTTACATCAATATCAAAACCATTTTACTGCATCAAACCAATATATCTCCGCATCAAACTTTCAACATTTTGAGATCTCCAATAGAACAAAGTAATCATATGATTCCAGTGGTATTCAAATTCAATTTAAGTAATGATTTCAATTTTCCAATGGTTTGGGCCTTTTATGGCAAATTTCCCAAAATATACTGGCAATTTGGTAATTCTGGTTAGATTTAGAGAATTCCAAATTATAACATAACAGTCCCGCCCCTTCTAAGGAATACTGATGTTGGATGAGATCGAGTTGACTTAGGGAGATATGCAGAAATTTTGTCTTTCCGGGAAAATGGGCAGAAAGTGTGATAATTTGTTATGTGAAAAGAAAATCAGTAGATGGGCTTTTACCATACAAGGATTGAGACAAAATAAGTCCTTGTTCTCTTTTTGTCGAACGGAGATATATTTGGGAGATGGGAGTATAGGCCTGCCGGCCTGCCATTCACACCAGAATAAATGGAGTGAATTGCTAATATTACTCCTTTTCTTTCTTTTCTTAAAAAAAATTGCTTAACCATCTATGCATTATGGAATTTTGGATTTAGGTAGTTTTGGAGTAAATTTCATTAAAAAAAGAACAAAGACGATTTAGTTAATTTCGATAAGAATCCCAATCCACCATAAGAGACTCACACTTTTTAAAGAATGAGTAAAGATTGCACATGCATTGCTCGGGATAAGTAATATGTAGATTATTCAAAACTTAAGTAGTTTGGTGTGGTTTGTTGTAAACTTGTACATGCATTTTAAAGCGACATGATTAACAACCGTAATCAAAGAGTATTACCAAGTAAAACTTAATTAATAAAATTTACAAAAAATTGCTCACATATATGTTAAGGGTATGAAGCTCCACTGTGAATAGTGCGAAGCGTGTTAGGTGCGAAACTCCAACAAGTTTGTGTATTTTCTGAAATCTACGTAATATAGTCAAATCTGATTTAAAATAAACATGATTGGCTTAGAGATGAACCCTCAATTGTTCAGTTCAGTTGTCCTCACATGTAATCACAAGAGAATAGGGAAGAAAAGAACTTGAAGATTTGCGTGTAAATATGGTAACAAAAGGTACTTCACGAAAGTCACAGAGCATTTGCAAATTTCCAAACACGTAAATGGCATCAAAGAAAAAAGTGCATGCATGATATATATATATATAAGTGATCAAAGAAAAAAGTTATGAATGCAGTTGCAAGTTTCAAAGAGTAAGATACATACCGTAGTCGATGTCCCCCGTTCACATGCCTCAACAAACATATTGAAAACAATACAAAAAGCAGATGGCAATGTATACCATTTTTTTTTTTTTACCAAAAAAAAAAAATGTATGCCATTTTAAGCTCACAGACCACGTAGTCATGCTGGAGGAAGTTAAAAGCTTCAAAAACGACAGACGTTTATGCATATAAATTTGATCGATCTGTCTCTAATAATGTAAGGGCACACATCGCTCTATTGATTAGAAAATGTCAGTGTTCATTCGGTGCGTAAGGTATTGTGGCGAGGCCATTGTAAGGATGATCCCGGTCCACCATAAGAGTCTTGCACCGTCTAAGGAAATTTGATGTTGGAATGTGCCTATTGCGGAATACTGATTACGCTCTTCCGATTTTATTCATTACCCATTCTTTGGCCCAAAAAGACCAGTCTTCATTTTATGTTTCTAGTTTCAGGCCAGGCCAGAATTTGAGGCTTCCCGTGGTGAAATATGTTAGTGGAGAGAAAAACTTACTCTTAAGCTTAGGGTCAGGTTAAAAAGAATGGCTCAGAACACGTAAAAACAAAATGGATTTTTCATGCTGAAAATGGCCTCAAACGCCTTTAGAAATCTTATACGGCGAAGTAGGCCTTTCGATCAAATCTCTAGAGCCAATGAAACAGCGCAATATTCGAACTTCTTAAATTTAAATTATGTTTGCAATACTAGTGAAAGGCTATCCGAAGATCAAGGATTGACTTTTTTGTTTTTATAGATAGCCACATTTCTTATGCAAATAATAACCTTGTATCAAATTTCTAAGATGAATTCTATTTCAAATTTTTGGGTAGATCGATTTTGACCAAAGTAGTTTTATGAGCTCTTAAATTTTAACTTCATAGAGCGGTCCTGTCCCCGTGGAAAGTGGCAGTAAAATGTCACTTAAGCTGAATATTCATCACATTTGCTGCCACAACGGCTGTTTTAATGGCACAGCAAACACATCTCTGAAACGCTCATAAGAGAGGGAAAAAACACAAGAATGCAAAAGAAAGGAGCTTAGTAATGGCAGCAGCACATGATCGACAACCTGCTTGTTTCTTTATCTCTGCAATCAAGTCTTTTGAAACTCGCGATCGACAATCACGTCTTGTTTCTTTATCTCTGTACAAGAATAAATCAGGGTTCCGATCAGATGGCATGCACAATTGAAAAGCGAAAATGGGTTTAAATTCAATGTTCCATTGATTGAATTTTGGTTTCCTTTTCTCTGGGAAACATAAGTGAAGTAATTTCATTCTCCCCGCGTAATCCACACGGGAGAACTTTCAACGGCAATCGTCCAAACCGAGTACAGATGCTTGATTGACATTGATGGCGATTTTCGTGAGTACATCTGTATGTGTTGCAGATGCAAGAAGAGAAATTAATAACTTACTTCAGCTCAACCACTGCCAGCGTCGTTCAAAGATAATACCTGAAGAGCGCGTTTATCCTGAAATAGGGCCATGAACAAATAGTATGATATAACCACCCATCGTTGCAGCGTGGATGGTAGGGCTGCTGGACTCCACGATGGAGGTCCTAGTTTCGAAGCCCCTACGAAGCAGGGAGGCTGAAGCGCTGCGTGGTGCCTTGCCTGGGGTGCGTGGGTGGTGGTTTCCCGCGTGCCTCCCCAGGGTTTACTCCTCGGTTGCCGACCGTGCGGCGGGTTCCTGGGTCATCAAAAAAAAAAAAAAAAACAAATAGTATGATATCTGTCAGAACTGCAGCTTCTTCGATACTGTATATAATGACTGGCTGTCAGTTTGAGATGACCTGAACATGACAATGCATAGAACACTTTCTCAGAAATTTCAACTACACACAAAGAAAGTTCAAACCATCGCGATTTGGGGAATTGGTCCATTATGTACCCAGCCCCAACTCCAGCGTTGAGCAAATTGGCTAATTTGCCAAAGTCTCGAAAATCAACTATAGCTCCATCGATCCCCAAATTACTCAAGAAAATTATTTTGTATAAGATAAATAACCAAATAAAAAAAAATATTAATCATAAGACATAATTCCATCGGAATCAAGAAAATAATCACAATTTATCCCCAATCAAACTATAAAAGTTTCAACTTCTTTACATTACCAAAACACAAACAATTCTTTAATGATTTTCTCAAATAAGACTTCAACAATCCATTCTAATAAAGTTTCTAATATATTGCCAAACGGAATTCTAAAGGGAAATTACCCAAAAAGTGTTAAATTTATTGCAATTATGTTAATTCCGTCATAAACATTATTTTTTTATCATTTAAGTCTTGAACATTTTGTGTTTATACCATTTCAATTCATCTGGAAAATTTTGACTGGTTGGTGTTGATGTAATTTTTTTTTTAATAATATTTGAATAATTTATTTATTCTTTTCTCTCTTTTCCAGCAATTGACTCGAGGAAGAAAGGAAGGAAGAAGTAAAAAGAAGAGAAAGAAAAGAAAAAAAAATAATGAGGGAAAGAAGAAACCGAAGAAAATTTTACCTACTGTTAGAGAACATGAGATGCTTCATTCCCCATGATCGTAAGTATCTTTCCATTTTTTGTAATTGCCAGAAAAGTCAGGTGAAATCCCGCATCTCGCAAACATTAATGAACACGTGTCTTGAAGTTGTAGAGTGGGTGAATTTGTCAGCGGACAATCATAAAGTTGCAATGTCCGCAACTTCTTTAACTCTGATAGATCAGGCAACCTTTCTAAGGAGCCGCATCTCCTAATGACCAATCTCTCTAGCGATTCCAATTTCTCCCCGCCTTGAATCTCCATTAGCCTCGTGCAATCAGACACCTTCAAATATCGGAGCCCCTTTAGTTTGGACACGGACAGCCTCTCGAGAAAATGACTATCATACACAATGAAACTAAGGAGTTTCTCTGGATGCTGTACAAGCACATCATCAAATTCAACCTCCCTCAGCCAACAATTAGGAAGACTCAGATGGGACAGGTTTGTCAAATTGGAAAAGAGCGAACTTTCCATTGGTGACTTGACATCATATAGAACCAATCTTCCAAGATTGGATGGAAGCCTCATGAGAGATCGTGGGTCGATCAAAGTTATCTCAAGACTCTGAAGCCGACAAAGAGCTGCAAAATTAATTGGAGGAAATGTGAAATCTTTCATTGCAAGAACCAATTCCTTCAAATTAGATAAGCCCTCGATCCACTTTATCTTTGGAGCTCCTCTAATGAATTTTGAAATCCGAGTGAAGCTCAACATTCTAAGTTCGACTAAGTTAGTTAGGTATGATAGGTCAAGGTCAAGGACTGTCCACAATAATTGAGATGGGAACTCTAACTTTATCAAACTTGCTGGGAGCTCTAGCAAATGTTCAAGTTCATGACATAAACTCAAATCAAGTGTTTGGAGATGAGAAAGCTGATTCATAGTCACCGGCAATGCCCTAATGTTGCTCAATGATAGATTTAGTATCCTCAAAAACGAAAGACACCCAATTTCACTTGGTATATCTCCCTTCAAATTTCGACAACCTAGGGCTTCTAACACTTTAAGATTCTCCAGCATCCCTATGGTTTTTGGTAGCTCTCTTATCTCACTATAGGTCAAACGTAAAATCTCCAACTCTTTGAGATTCCCAATAGAAGCTGGTAATTCTGTGATACTTGTTTCCCGCAAATCTAGCTCATGCAAGGACTCTAGCCCACCCATTTGGTCTGGTAGCTTCTCTATCCGAGTCTCAACAAGACTCATCTTCCTCAACATTTTAAGATCTCCAATAGAGTGAGGTAATCTTGTCAATTTTGTGCGTCTCAATTCCAATTTAAGCAGCGATTCCAATTCTCCAATGGATTCTGGAAGTTCAAAGAGTGCCAGATCTTCCATCTTTAGGGTTGTCAAAAATTTCAGATTGCCCATCGAGTCCGGCAAGAATTGAGGTACCACACATGGACTGATCTCAGTTGAAGCTTCCTTCAATAAACTCCCAAAACGACGGCACCTACTTATTTCCAAGTACTGTAGGTGCTCTTGGTTACCAATGGATGGGTCAATCTCAACCAAGCTTTCACAATCTTTGAACACCAGTCTCTCTAGAGTGGAGTTCATAGAGAAATCAGGCGTCTTGATTAAGCTTTTGCAACTGACAAGACTGAGAACTTTTAAGTTACTTGTCCCCTGCAAAATAACCAATATAAGAAGGGACAAATATCCATCGACAAATGAGAAGAGAAATCTCGTTTAATGAACATTATGCATGTCAGAAGGTATAGTACCATGATTTGGTTCCATCCATCCCAATCATTTGTTATGTTGCTTCTTGAAATTTTGAGGACAACTAAGTTGCTAACACAAAAGTTGGTCGCTTGAAACTCCGAGGGACAATTACACCACGAAAGCCATCTTAGTTCAGAGAAGAGACTCTCAAAGTCTCCAACAAAGTTCCCTCCATCTAATTCAAGGAACCTTAGATTTTCTAGCTTTGAAAATTCTTCAGGAGTAAAATTGTAGGATTTAGAACGTCCATCAAATTTGAGTGCTACTATTTCTTCTGTTCCCTGTAACGGAAATTAATGATCAGTGAGCATGAGCTCTGATTAGAAAATGATATTACATGATGAACCCTTACAACTTAACATATGCATTCTGTTTTCAGTCCAACATAAAAGTTGTATGCTAGATCGACATACCTTTTTTTGGCGTATGACCTCCATAGCTGACATTGGGCACCACAACCTGCTACGCTTTCCGGGAAATCGGATGTTCTCTCGACGAACGATTTCTCTTCCAAGGTCTTTGAGTTGGTCGTGCATCCATAATTTCTCATAATACACAATGCTTTTCAAGGACATGGTGTGATTTGGAGAAAACTCGCAAAATTTTGACATGAGAATTGCATCATTGATATTTTCACCGGCCATGTGACATGCGATATTGAGAAAATTTTGTTTCTGCTCATCCTCTAACGCTTCATAACTAATCATCAATATGTCATCGAGCTCCCCATGATCCTCATGATACACAATGCTTATCAAGGACATGTTGATAAGGACATCAATAGTGTGATTTGGAGAAAACTCGCAAGATTTCCACATGAGAATTGCATCATTGATATTTTCACCGGCCATGTGACATGCGATATCGAGAAAAATTTGTTTATGCTCGTACTCTAACATTTCATAACTAATCATCAATATGTCATGGACCTCCCTGTGAGGCATTTTCATTAACTTTTCCAGCGTGTCTTCCCACACAGCCTCACTTTTGTAGCAAAGGGAGGATCCGATGACCTTTAGAGCCAGAGGAAGTCCGCCAGTGGTTTTAACAATCTTGGTTGCTATGTTGGCAGAATCCTGTGGAGGGGTATCTCTTCTGAAAGCGTGCTTGCTGAAAAGTTCAAGAGCATGATTAGGAGGCATTACCTTCATTTTATAGATGGAAAACTCTTTAGGATGGATAGAGTCACTGTCTCTTCGTCCTCCCTTATTGATTGGCAAAAAACCAATATCCCTGGTTGTTATGATAATTCTGCTGCCAGGACCAAACCAGTCGTGCTTTCCGGCTAGCTTCATGAGCTGGTTTCCATTGTCAACGTCGTCCAAGACGATGAGAGCTTTCTCGTGACGCAACCTTTCTTTTATCATGTCGATCCCGTCATTTGTGTCGTAAATCCTTGCGGGTGGGGACTTGAGAATATCTGATAATAGTCTCCATTGTAATTCTCTAATTTTGTCATCTTGGGAAGATTCACGAACATTTGAAAGAAAGCTATGACCAGAGAATTGGTGAGAGATCCGATTAAAAACAGCCTCAGCAAGGGTTGTCTTACCGATGCCACCCATGCCATGAATTACGATGAAACGTACATCACGGGATCCTTCTTGCAGTAAGCACGTCATGCCCTCCAAATGATCTTGAATTCCGACTAGATAGTCGGGCAAATTTCTCTGCTTTTTCTTCAGTCTGGTCAGAACCTCATCAACAATATGTTTGATAACTGCACCTTCCCTGCAATATCCATATAGATGGAGCACTAAATGTATGATCTATTATCGAAGATTTTTCTTTTTGTGTATTGGTCTACAGCAATATGACCTATCTGCAATGAACATCTGCATTCGACCAACAATCCGGGCTAGATTTGAAGCACAACAGACGCTATACTAATAGTTACTTTGAGAATGCATCTAATCCCGTAAACTCCATTCATATGGGATTGACATTTCGTGAGAGGACCGAATATACTCTAAATCTTAAACGGCAGTATCTCTAGCGCGAATTTGATACTCTGTTGAGAAACACCCAAATCGAGCTAAATGAAGTTCTTGTTTGAATCCGCAGCAGCGAGGTAAATCCCGTGTGCGCACATTGCTGTAACTCTCCTATGGATGAATTACTCATGATATGCAAAATAATCGATGAGAACTGAAGCAAAAGAGTGAAACATCGAAACTGCCTTTCAAACTAAAAAGAACTGCAGTATATAGAGGAAACCAGCTGCAGAGTGCAGAAGCCTTACCCTTTGTTCGTCAAATCCCATCCCTTGATTCGAGTGACCTCCATCAGAGCCTCCTTCCACCGCCGCACCACATCACAGCCGAACCTATTCTCATGCTTTTTCAAGGCCTCGTCGTACAGTCCAGTCCGTAGCTTAACGTCATATGCACCCACGTCGTAGAAAACAGGGAAAATCACTTTGCCACTCGATCCTCTGGAGCTCTCCACGATTTGCGCAAGCTCGCGGAGACACCACGCGCTGGATGTGTAGTCTCTGGAGAAGACGGTCACGTAGATCTTGGAGTTATTGATCGCGCGCAGGAGCTCGCCTCCAATCTCTTCGCCTTTGCGGATCTCTTCCTCATCCCTAAAGACACGGACTCCGGCTCCGTCCATGGCATGGTAGAGGCAGTCCGTGAAGCTGAGGCGAGTGTCCGGTCCTCTGAAGTTCAGGAACACCTCGAATTCAGCCCCCGGCAGCTCGCCATCGTCGCCGCTGGCCAGACCTGGGGACGAGTCCCTCTTCCTCTTCATCTACAGGAGCTGCGTTTGCCCCCTTCAACCAGGAGACCGATCGGCGTGATTCCTCAAGAAACTTCAGCTTAGGCCTTTCGAGTTTCCCCCAAACAGAGACAACAGCAGTTCTTTGCCACGGGATGGAGATAAGGCCAACTCTTTTTTGCTTCAAGTCAACAAAGAAGAAGAAGAAGTCTTCCAAGACAAACTTGCTCAACTTGTTTGATTTTAAATTTTTTTTTAGAAAATCACTGTTTTGAAAAGTACCTTTCGAAAATAAAACCTACCCTGCAGGAATCTTCTTGTGATCTCTCCTCTGTGTCATCCTCTACGATCCACATCGTTCATGGCTCTCCGGCTCACGATGAAAATGCCGCTCTCCTCCACTTCCAGTCTTCCCAAGCATTCAACTCATCGCCTTCGCAGAAGATGTAGCGACTCGTCTGTCTTGCTTCTGCTTCACAGGTGCGTCGCATGGAATACCGCAACTCGATTCAGATTCGCTGCCATAATGACTATTTTGATGGTACAGCAAACACATCTCGAAAATGCTAAAAGAAAACAAAAGGAGCTTATAATTACAGTAGCAAACGATTTGCAATATGCTTTTATCTTTATCTATGCAATCAGGCAGCTTTCACTTCTCAAAAACATTCGACCCTTCTGTATGAGAATGGATCGGGGTTCTAATTAGTTGGAATGCATAACTGGTTGATGTGAACCGCAATGTAAGAACGTCTTAGTCATATGAACAACCACAGCATCAGTGTTTGAATGATTGGATTTAATACGTTTTCTCTTAGAAATAGGTGAAGTACTTTCAAATTTCCCCAACATATCCTTGTGAGACGGTTTTCAAAGGCGTTGTTGGGCATAGGTGAGCTGGGTAGCTTCCTGACTGACCCAAGTAGAATCCTTGATTAACATAGAAGACGATGACGATCTTCCCAAGTATCGAATATATGTGTTGCAGATGCAAGAAGAGAAATGACTTCAACTCAACGATGGTGAGTGTTGTTCACAAGGAATCCTCGCAGAGCATGCGTATCCTGAAATTAGGCCGTGAACAAATCGATTGAAGGAATCCGATATCTGCCGGTAGACCTATAATGTGCAAGAATAGTTTGTTGGCACTGTATAGTGACTGGCTTTCAGTTTCAGACACTTGAACAAGACAACGCACAGAAGAATTTATCAGATTTTTCAACAACACAAAGAAATTTCAAATTTTAGTGATATGGGGAATTGATCTATGAGGCACCGAGCCCCAACTCCAGGCTCGAGCACATCGGCTAATTTGCTGACACCATGATGATCAACAACAGTTCCGTTGATCGTCAAATTACATGAAAACTAATTTGTATAAGACGAATCAGACATAGTTACATCAAAATCAAGAAGAAAAGCCACCATTTTACTGCATCAAACCAATATATCTCCACATCAAAAACCTTCAACATTTTGAGATCTCCAATAGAACAAAGTAATTGTATGATTCCGGTGGTATTCAAATTCAATTCAAGTAATGATTTCAATTTTCCAACGGTTTGGCCTTTTACGGCAAATTTCCCAAAATATACTGGCAATTTGGTAATTTTGGTTAGATTTATGAGATCAAGTTGACTTAGGGAGATATGCAGAAATTTTGCTTTGCCGGGAAAATGGGCGGAAAGTGTGATAATTCATCATGTGAAAAGAAAATCAGTAGATGGGCTTTTACCATACAAGGATTGAGACAAAACAAATCCTTGTTCTCTTTTTGTCGAACGGAGATATATTTGGGAGACGGGAGTATAGGCCAGCCGGCCTGCCACTCACACTAGAATAAATGGAGTGAATTGCTACTATTACTCTTTTTCTTTTTCTTTTTTCTTTTTTATATTACTTGTCCATCTATGCATTGTGGAATTTTGGATTTAGGTAGCTTTGGAGTAAATTTTATTAAAAAAAGAAAAAAGAACAAGGGTGATTTAGTCAATTTTGATAAGAATCCCAATCCGCCATAAGAGGCTTACACTTTTTAAAGAATGAGTAAAGATTGCACATGCATTGCTCGGGATAAATAATGTATAGATTATCCAAAACTTAAGTGGTTTGGTGTGGTTTGTTGTACGTGCACTTTAAAGCGACATGATTAACAACCGAAATCAAAGAGTATTACCACGTAAAACTTAATTAATAGAATTTACAAAAATTTGCTCACATATTTGTTAAGGGTATGAAGCTCCACTGATGAATAGTGCGAAGCATGTTAGGTGCGAAACTCCAACAAGTTTGTCTATTTTCTGAAATCTACGTAATATAGTCAAATCTGATTTAAAATAAACATGGTTGGCTTAGAGATGAACCCTCAATTGTTCAGTTCAGTTGTCCTCACATTGGAAGAAAATAACTCGAAGATTTGCGTGTAAATATGGTAACAAAAAGTACTGCAAGAAAGTCACAGAGCATTTGCAAATTCCAAACATGTAAATGGCATCAAAGAAAAAAGTGCATGCGCGAATGATATTGAATCATTACTGTTACAAAAATAAAAATAAAAAATAAAAGGGATCGAAGAAAAAAGTTATGAATGCAGCTGCAAGTTTTAAAGAATAAGATATATACCGTAGTCGATGTCCCCCGTTCACATGCCTCCACAAACAGATTGAAAACAATACAAAAAGCAGATGGCAATGTATACTATTTTAAGCTCACAGACTACATAGTCATGCTGGAGGAAGTTAAAAGCTTCAAAAACGACAGACGTTTATGCATATAAATTTGATCGATCTGTCCCTAATAATGTAAGGGCACGCATCGCTTTATTGACTAGAAAATGTCAGTGTTCATTCGGCGCTTAAGGTATTGTGGCGAGGCCATTGTAACGATGATCCTGGTCCACCAAAATAGTCTTGCACCTTCTAAGGAAATTTGATGTTGGAATGTGCTTATTGCGGAATACTGATTACCCTCTTCCGATTTTATTCATTACCCATTCTTTGGCCCAAAATGACCCGTCTTCATTTTATTTTTCTAGTTTCAGGCCAGGCCCGAATTTGAGGCTTCCCGTGGTGAAATATGTTAGTGGAGAAAAAAACTTACTCTTAAGTTTAGGGTCAAGTTAAAAAGAATGGCTCAAAACATATAAAAACAAAATGGATTTTTCATGCTGAAAATGGCCTCAAACGCCTTTAGAAATCTTATACTGCGAAGTAGGCCTTTCGATCAAATCTCTAGAACCAATGAAACAGCGCAATATCAAACTTTTTAAATGGAAATTATGTTTGCAATACTAGTGAAGGGCTATCCGAAGATCAAGGATTGACTTTTTTGTTTTTATAGATAGCCACATTTCTTATTCAAGTAATAACCTTGTATCAAATTTCTAAGATGAGTTCTATTTAAAATTTTTGGGTAGATCGATTTTGACCAAAGTAGTTTTATGAGCTCTTAATCTTAACTTCATAGAGCTCGGTCCTGTCCCCGTGGAAAGTGGTAGTAAAATGTCACTTAAGCTGATTATTCATCACATTTGCTGCCAAAACGGCTGTTTTAATGGCACAGCAAACACATCTCTGAAACGCTCATAAGAGAGGGAAAAAACACAAGAAAGCAAAAGAAAGGAGCTTAGTAATGGCAGCAGCACATGATCGACAACCTGCTTGTTTCTTTATCTCTGCAATCAAGTCTTTTGAAGCTCGCGATCGACAATCACGTCTTGTTTCTTTGTCTCTGTACAAGAATAAATCAGGGTTCTGATCAGATGGCATGCACGATTGAAAAGCGAAAATGGGTTTAAATTCTGTTTTCCATTGATTGAATTTTGGTTTCCTTTTCCCTGGGAAACATAGGCGAAATAATTTCATTCTCCCCACGTAATCCATACGGGAGAACTTTCAATGGCAATCGTCCAAACCAAGTACAGATGCTTGATTTAAATTGATGGCGATTTTCATGAGTACATCTGTATGTGTTGCAGATGCAAGAGGAGAAATTAATTACTTACTTCAGCTCAACCACGGCCAGCGTCGTTCGAAGATAATCCCTGAAGAGCGCGTATATCTTGAAATAGGGCCATGAACAAATCGATGAAGGCGTATGATGTCTGTCAGAACTGAAAGTGTAAGAATTAGCTTCTTTGATACTGTATATAATGACTGGCTGTCAGTTTGAGATGACCTGAACATGACAATGCATAGAACACATTCTCAGAAACTTCAACTACACACAAAGAAAGTTCAAACCATCGCGATTTGGGGAATTGGTCCATTATGTACCCAGCCCCGATTCCAGCGTTGAGCAAATTGGCTAATTTGCCAAAGTCTCGAAAATCAACTATAGCTCCATCGATCGGCAAATTACTCAAGAAAATTATTTTTTATAAGACAAATAACCAAATAAAAAAAATATTAATCATAAGACGTAATTCCATCGGAATCAAGAAAATAATCACAATTTATCCCCGATCAAACTATAAAAGTTTTAACTTCTTTACATTACCAAAACACAAACAATTCTTTAATGATTTTCTCAAATAAGACTTTAACAATCCATTCTAATAAAGTTTTTGATATATTGCCAAATGGAATTTTAAAGGGAAATTACCTAAAAAGTGTTAAATTTATTGTAGTTATGTTAATTCAGTCATAAATCTTTTTTTATCATTTAAGTCCTAAACATTTTTTGTTTATACCAATTCAATCCATTCGGCAAATTTTGGCCTACTGGTGGTGATGTGGAAATTTTTAATAATATTTTAATAATTTATTTATTCTTTTCTCTCTCTTTTTTTCTCGCTTTTTTCCAGCAACTGACTCGAGGAAGAAAGAAGGGAAGAAGGAAAAAAAGAAGAAAAAAGAATAGGAGGAAAATAAAAAAGAAAAAAATAATGAGGGAAAGAAGAAACCAAAGAAAATTTTACCTACTATTAGAGAACATGAGACGATTCATTCTTTCTAGAGGAGTTGGCCTTTGATATTGTCCCTGCTATGACCGTGAGTATCTTTCCATTTTTTGTAATTGCCAGAAAAGTCAGGTGAAATCCCACATCCCGCAAACATCAATGAACATGTGTCTTGAAGTTGTAGAGCGGGTGAATTTGTCGGCGGACAATCATAAAGTTGCAATGTCCGCAACTTCTTTAACTCCGATAGATCAAGCAACCTTTCTAAGGAGCCACATCTCCTAATGACCACACTCTCTAGCGATTCCAATTTCTCCCCACCTTGAATCTCCATTAGCCTCGCGTAATCAGACACCTCCAAATATCGGAGCCCCTTTAGTTTGGAAACCGACAGCCTCTCGAGAAAATGACTATCATACACAGTGAAATTAAGGAGTTTCTCTGGATGCTGTCGAAGCACATCATCAATTTCAACCTCCCTAATTAGGAAGACTCAGATGGGACAGGTTTGTCAAATTGGAAAAGAGCGAACTTTCCATTGGTGACTTGACATCGTATAGAACCAATCTTCCAAGATTGGTCGGAAGCTTCACGAGAGATTGTGAGTCGATCAAAGTTATCTCAAGACTCTGAAGCCGACAAAGAGCTGCAAAATTAATTGGAGGAAATGCGAAATCTTTCATTGCAAGAACCAATTCCTTCAAATTAGATAAACCCTCGATCCACTTTATCTTTGGAGCTCCTCTAATGAATTTTGAAATCCGAGTGAAGCTCAACATTCTAAGTTCGACTAAGTTAGTTAGGTATGATAGGTCAAGGTCAAGGACTATCCACAATAATTGAGATGGGAACTCTTACTTTATCAAACTTGTTGGGAGCTCTGGCAAATGTTCAAGTTCACAACATAAACTCAAATCAAGTGTTTGGAGATGAGAAAGCTGATTCATAGTCACCGGCAATGTCCTAATGTTGCTCAATGATAGATTTAGTATCCTCAAAAACGAAAGACACCCAATTTCACTTGGTATATCTCCCTTCAAATTTCGACAACCTAGGGCATCTAAAACTTTAAGATTCTCCAGCATCCCTATGGTTTTTGGTAGCTCTCTTATCTCACTATAGTCCAAACGTAAAATCTCCAACTCTTTGAGATTCCCAATAGAAGCTGGTAATTCTGTGATACTTGTTTCCCACAAATCTAGCTCATGCAAGGACTCTAGCCCACCCATTTGGTCTGGTAGCTTCTCTATCCGAGTCTCAACAAGACTCATCTTCCTCAACATTTTAAGATCTCCAATAGAGTGAGGTAATCCTCTCATTTCTATGCCTCCCAATTCCAATTCAAGTAGTGATTTCAATTTTCTGATGGATTCTAGAAGTGGTCTAGGTATACGACAGCATTCTAAAGATAAATACTCCAAACATGTCATCTCTCCAAGGGAATGATGTAATTCTCGAACATGCATCCCTTTTATTTTTAGCATTGATAGGGATTTTAGACCACCTAATACATAAGGCACAGCAAAAATTTCACAATCCTCACTGGGTGGATATTTTGATGAGCTGATTTCCAAGTGCTTTAGGCTTGCTAGTTTAGCAAGAGAACCATCAACTGCTAGCAAGGCTCCACAATGTTGAAGAACCAATTTCTTCAAATTCGAGCATTTCAAGAAGTTAGGAATCCTTTTGAAACTTGGGCAACCAGTGATTTGTATAACTTTCAAGTTTTCGCTCACCTAGAAAAACAATCCAAGAATTAGCCAAGTCAATTAAGGCAAATGGGTAAGCTTGGTTATCAAGAGAAATGCCGTAAACAATAAACTATGTGGGATGATGTTGTACCAGGCATGGCTCCCACCCTGCCCAATCTTCCATCATGTTACTTTGGGAAAGCTTGAGCACGACTAATTTCTCGAGACATAAATTTATTGCGTTTAATTTAGAAGGGCAATGACTCCAAGAAAGCCATGTTAACTTGGAGAGAAGACTCTTAAAGTCCCCCACCAAGTTCCCCCCTCTAATTCCAAAAATTTTAGATTGGGCAGCTTTGAAAATTTTTCACTTGTGAAATTGTGCACTTTGGAGAGTCCTGTTAGTTTGAGTGCTATGACTTTGTCTGTCCCCTAGTGAGAGATAGGAAAAGTATGAGCAAACATTTGAACTAGATGACAAGCATGGTGCTATAAGTCCGAGGAGATTGATTATGTTTAGTAATGAAGCAGAAATTATTGCTTAGTACAGATCTAGATCAAGAAAAGAATAAAGAAAGAGTCAATGAAGTTAATCTGATTTGCTCGTACTGTCGAAAAGAATCGTTCACTTCATATATGCGTCATAATATTTCTAATTCATCAGTTCAAGAGAATTTCTTGCACAAGACGGAAACAGAGGACATTACTATTACCGAGTAAAATGGTTTGATAGAAAATACCACCTGCATATTTAAATTTTTGAAACAACGCAAAACCCACAACGGTTTTGCAATCAAGAAAAAATTGCTAGACCAATTTCTAATCATCTCTTGAGTTTATAACTCAATTGAAGACTACGCATCTATACCTGCTTGGTCTGGAGCGTGTGGAAGCATGGTTTACTCTAAAGCATCTCTTTATTAAGTTTCGTTTGAGTTCTATTACAACATGAGTACAGGAGATGAAAAATCGTACTCGTTTTAGGACTGTCAATGGGTTCTATAGAATTAAGGATCAATGTACCAAACGATAGACCAAAAATACTACATCCATATATTTTAGGAAAGCTTTATGGTACTACACAGAAATGATCGCATATTCCAATTAATTACTAAATGAGAAATGATTATGTAACAATCTTTAATGTACTGTGAGAAAAACAGGCTATTCTAGACAATAAAAAATCAAATAGTAAATAATTATAAATTATTGTGAGATCTACACATTCAAGAATTTATAACTCACAACAAGCTATTATTCTCATAGTAACCAAAATTTCAAGTAAGGGGGTCGTTGACGTTGTCTCCCTATAGAGTGATGTTGCTAATGATTTCCAACTTAGCAAAAAGGAATAAAATCAGCCTTGAAAAGCTTTGATAGCCCAAGAAGTCACAATCTGCATCTGTTAATATATGATATGATATTGAAACTAATTTTTTTTTTAATTTTTGCTACAAATTACTTTCACGTCGTGAGCATACTTATCAACACATTTTAGATCTGATATTGATATGTAATGATATTACCATTAATGAACTATTGGAAAAACTATTTTTGTTTTCTTTACCAAAAGAGAAATTAAATTTACTTGCAAGAAACTAACTCCACAACAGTTGTAAATGCATAGCCGATTTTTACTAAAAGAAAATAGGAAGGTGACTATAGCTTACATCTTTCATCCGAACTACTTTAAAGGCAATCTCAGGCTCCCACAACCTACTACGTCTTCCAGGAACATCAATGTCTTCACGTTCAATAATTTCTCTTCCAAAATCTCTGAGTTGGTCATGCATCCACAATTCATCATTTTTAATCTTTATGAAAGACATACAAGCAAGGACAAGTACTTCGATCTTTGGGAAATAGTTTGAAGCTTTCCACATATAGTATGGGCGGAGTCTTTTTTCTCCAATGAAGTAACATGCGATATCAAGAAAGATCTCTCTTTGATGAGGCTGTAACATGCCATAACTAATCATTAATCTATCGAAGACTTCTTGCTGGGGTACCAAAACTAATTTCTTCAGAGTGGCTTTCCAAACCTTTTTGCTTTTGCAAGAAAGTGAGGAACCGATAATCTCGAGAGCTAATGGAAGTCCACCTGTTTTATGAGTAATTTTGTGTGAGATGTCATCATAGTCACATGGTGGGGATTCCATTCCAAAGGCATGTTTACTACAAAGCTGAAGAGCATGTAAAGAATTTAATTATGTCATTTCATAGATTGTAAACTCTTCAGAATGTGCTTGGAAACTACTCTCTCCATCCTCCTCTTTGATTGACAAAAAGTTGATGTCTCTTGTTGTAACAATAATTTTGCTTCCTGGACCAAACCAATCACTCTTTCCCACTAGTTTAGAGAGTTGTTCCCACTTATCCACATCATCAAGAACAAGAAGTATTTTCTTATCACGAAACCTTTTCTTAAGTATGTGAATCCCCGCGTCAATAGAATCGTGGATCAGTAGATCTTTGCGTTGGAGAATTTCTGATAACAATTGCTTTTGTAAGTCAATGATTCTACCATTGTGTGCAGATTCGCGAACATTGAAGAGGAAGCTATTGCCTTGAAATTCAGTGGAAATCTGATTAAAAATAGCACTTGCGAGAGTTGTCTTACCGATACCACCTATTCCATGGATAACCAAATAATGTGCATTATGTGAACCTTTGTTTAACAAGTCTATAATAGCTTCCACACGATCATGAATCCCCACTAAATGATCTGGCAAATTTCTCCTTCTTTTCTTCAGCTTAGTGAAAACCTCGTCAATAATAGTGTTGATGATTCCACCTTGGCTGCCATATTTGCACAAGAGTGTGATAGCATGAAATAAATTACAAATAAACTCTCAAGTTGAGGAATATTGTAAACACGACATTAGTGGAATTTTTGAATGGGTGAAAGAATTAGATCTACGCTATATTTTGATGAGTGGTTCGGGAAAGGAAGACGAACGGATTACCCGATTTACTGTGCTTGGTAGGAGTGATTAAAAGAATAAAAATGGGATAATTTTTTTTTTCTGTATAATTATCTCCATCTCACTTTTGGGGTGGTATGCAAAAATGAATTGACTACGAAAGGATCCAAAGGTATTAGTAGGCAAAAATAAAATAAAATCTGTGCCAGTCCTTGCTCTTAACTCCATCAGAAAATTATCGAAGTTATCTCGCTATATTGTCTTTCCTCCTTTTGAATCTGTTCAATCCACAATCGTGTAAAAGGGTAACAAAAGTTTCTAATACGATTTTCTGGAAAGTAAGGTAGTGTAGCATTCATTTGGAGCAGTTAGCAGTATAATACAGAGAAAAGTATCATCATTACCCATCATCATCTCAATCCAAAATATACTTCTCTAGTCAATATAAGTATTTATGCTTTTAATGAGAAAATGTAGATTCACAATCAACACTCTTACCCTTTGTCCTTCGTTGTCCATCCCTTGATTCTTGCGACCTCCATTAAAGCCTCCTTCCATTGCCTAATATCGTGGCCAAAGTCCTCATGCTTCGAGCGTTGAGGTACAATCGAGTTTTGAGGTTCACATCCTCAGGATTCACTTCAAAGAAAATGGGTAGGATCATTTTGTCATTCGCTTTGCCGGAGCACTCCACCATGAGCTCACTCATGAAGACACTAGGTACTGGACGCGTAGTTCCTAGAGAAGATGGGCACGTATATTTTGGAGGATTCAACGGCACACAGAAGCTCGTCTCCAAGTTTTTCGCCTTTTCGGATCTTTTTGTCGTCTTTGAAAATGCGAATCCTAGCTCTAACTAGGGAGTGATAGAGGTAGTCAATGAAGCTGAGGCGGGTATCGAGGCCTCTGAACCTCACGAACACCTCGAATTCGGAGGCCCCGATACTCGCCTCAGCTTCACTGAGTCATGTTTTCACATAGCAACAAAGTCACAATAAAATAAGGATGAGAAAGAAACGACAACGGAGGGAACATAATGTCAACAACAATAGAAAAGCCAAAGAAAAAAAAAACAGAAAAAATCCACAGCATATAAAAATGGGTAATAGCAGGAAAAAAGAGAGTACGGAAATGGGTAAAGATGTCTGAAATGCTGGAAAAGTGGTAAATGATTATTATGATATATATGTGCTAGCAACTGCAAAAGGCAAAGGAAGAAAAGAAATTAGAGTAGAAAAAAGTGGGTGGGAGTAGATGAACGAAAGAGGGTGAGAGTAGGGAATGCATCGAATCTAAGCATGTGGAGAAGTTGGGTGTCCTAAGCACCAAAAGAAAAGAAGAGCAACGACTTCAAGTAAAGCCGTCCGTGTACCCAGCTGGAGGAAGATGATCTATCCTCCAACTGTAGCACGATAGAAAACCACCCCCACAAGGAGTGCCAAGAGTGGCATTTGGGATGCGTTCGGCTTACGTTGTCGGGGTATTTCATCGACATAACATCTCAGATAAAGTGTCCGGTTAAAAGTCTACAGGATCCGCCCCCCGCCTTATCATAATCAGAAACAAGGGCATGTCTACCATTATTGGGCAATCCTACTCCGCCGTGAGTAAACCATTCATTTAGACAGCTGACAATGTTGTTGGTCATCAGGACGGGTAGGTCTGTCAATTTTGCTGTGGTTTAAGTCCGCGGCATTGTAGAAAGGCCGAACATCATGAGGTACACACGGTTTATCGAGGTCCATTGATTCCCATCTTTGCCGGCTTGCCCTCTTAGGATGAAAGAGTTCTTAGTCACACCAAGAGCATACCAATGACACAAGCCCCCCCTTCTCCAAGCTCTAAGATCACAAGCTCCAAATTACTAAGCATGTGCAGAAAAATTAGAGAAACTCACCCGTGTCTTTATTTGGAACGTAAGGTTATTTCAATGCGTAGTAGATCTTAACCCTTTTTCCTCTCTCTCTTCTTCTCATGCGTGTCACTGTGCGTTCACTCTCTCTTGCGTTCAAGACAACCCTCAAGATTAGCGAGAAACTTTCTTAGTAAGAGATGCACTTCAAGGCAATAGGCTTAAGTGATGACTAACGGGTCTAGTCCGTACAACAATTACACATTAGCACATGTCCACACACTAACCTCTCTGAAGATTTTGGTAGCTTGAGTTGATCTCCACATCTGCCCTCTACGCCAGGGCTGGGTGACGCATCTCCAAGTGGTCAGGCCTGTCCACTCTCCTGAGAGCAGCCGGGAGAATCTGTTCATGGAAAAGTTAGTGCTGAAAGCAATGCATGATGCTCCAGCCATTAATCTAGACAGAAGAAGGTGTACACTCCCAAGCACCCTTGGACTTGCATTGTAGAGCAATCCTGTCTAGAGTTGGCCGTTGGCATCTTTAGGACGATGAGTAGTTCTTCTTTCTTCTTTGTAAAGCTCCCAATGGCTCAAGCATTTATACACCTTACAATTTGCATGTGATTGAAAAGTCCTATATTGCAGCGATTCACAACATAAGATGGTCACCTTCTAAAGCTTCTGTAAATTTGAAAGATCAGGCAACCCTTCTATGGAATTGCGGTCCTCAATTGACAAAGTCTGCAAGAATTCCAATTCCTCCAAACCTTGCAGCTCATTTAGCAGCGGGCAAAGTCTCACTGACAACACCTGCAGCTTCTTTAAGCTTGAAAAACTGGCAAGTCTCACAAGCAATTTACAAGCTGACAGTTCTAGATGATGCAGATACTCTAGCCTTCCAAGGACATCATGAAATTGAATCTCTCTTAGCCAACATCTGCAGAGATTTAACCAAGACAAATTTCTCAATTTCGTAAAGAGCGACCATTGTAGAGGTTACTTGACATCATACAGAGTCAACTCTTCAGGACCGGATGGAAGGTGTGTCATGGATTGTGGTTTGAGACATGTTATTGTGAGTCGTTGGAGACAAGAATGGGAACTCAAGTTAGTTGGAGGCAAGGCGAGATTTGGAAAAATAAGGGCCAAATACTCCAGTTTAAATAACCTCCCAATCCACCCTATCTTTTGACTTTGAACTGGTGCTTGGGTGACCCTTAGGGACTCAGCAGTGTAATTACTTATATCAATATGAACTAACTTGGTCAATTTCGAGAGATTAGGTACCGTCTGCAATGATGAAGATGAACACTAACACTGTTAGACTTGCAGGAAGCTCTGACAACATCTGAAGTCCATTGCAATTCCATAGATGAAGATTTGGAGATGAGAAAGCTGACTGATAATTGTTGGCAACCTCGTAACCTTGCTCTGCGACAAGTCTAGTATTCTCAACAAGGATGGTTGCCCAATTTCACTTGGAATTTCCTCAATATCACCACTAGCACAAATCTCTTTAAGATTCTTCCGCATTCCCATGGCCTCTGTCAGCTTTCTTATAGTATTCCCAAGCTTCATACACTCCAACCTTTTCAGATTTCTAAGGAAATCAGGTAACTGTGCCATGTTTGCTCCATATAGATCCAACTTAAGAAGTGATTCCAGTCCTCCAATCGACTCCAGTAGTTCTCTTAATCTGCAATCAAATAAATCTATTGCCTCCAACCTATTAAGATTTCCGATAGATCCAGGCAATCTGGTAATGTATGTTCCACACAAATCCAACTTGAGCAACGATTCAAGTCCTCCAATCGGGTCTAGTATCTCTCTTATCTGGCTCCCATGGATATCCATCGCCTTCAATCTTTTCAGATTGCCAATAAAGTCAGGTAATGTGGTAATTGCTGTATCAGATATATTTATCTCAATGAGTGATTCTAGTCCCCCAACAGACACAAGTAATTCGATAATTCCACTAACAAACAGATCCAATCGGAGCAGTGATTTCAATTCTCCTATGGAATTTGGAAGCCCTTCAAGCTCAGGACAATGGCTCAAAGACAAGTACTTCAAAACTGATAGCTCTCCAATTGAGTGAGGAAGTTCTCGAACTCGTACATTTTCTATCTTTAGCATCAATAGGGATTTTAGAATGCCGATGTAGTCTAATACTGAAGGTGCTACAAACACGTTGTGCCTTCAAGGAAACTGCCAACGAAACAGGGAGTTCTTCCCACTGATTTCCAAGCACTTCAGCGGTTCTAGTTTGCCAATCGAACTATCTATCTTTTTCAAGTTTTCACAATCTTTAAGGACCAACGTCTTCAAATCTAAGCATGTGGAGAAGTTGGGTGTCCTGATTAATCTTTTACAATCTGTCAGATGCATGACTTATCGTTCAACTGTGAAACACCAGTCTTTTTGTAAGCAGACTAGGCTATTGGTAAGATAATGAGAAATAATAACTCACGATAAGACATCTTACCATGCACGCTTCCCATCCAACCCAGTCTTCAGTAATGTCACTCTCTGAAAGCTTGAGTACGACTAAGTTCTTTAAGCAAAGATTGTTAGCATGTAATTTTGAAGGGCAATGATGCCATGAGAGCCATTTTAACTTTGAGAGAAGATGCTCGAATTCTCCTACAAGGTTTCCTCCATCTAATCCAAGGAATCTCAAATTGGGAAGCCTTGAATATGCTCACTTGTGAGGTTGGGAAGATTGGGGAGTGCTGTGAGTTTCAGTGCCACAACATTCTCTGTTCCCTGAAGGTAGAAATTAGCAGAATAACAGTACGCGAGCATCTAAAGCATAGTAACAGAATAAGAAAATCAATACATTTGTGATGCAGAGAAGAAAACTTGGTTTCAAATTCCAACCTTATAGAGATGAAAAGGAAATAAGAGAGCTCTTTGAACATTCATTGTATGATAAAGCATATTGATCTTTATTAACCTTCAGATTATTTTCAGAAGCACAAAATTTCCTTTTACTCATATCATAACAGTGAACCATAAAAAATCTTATACTGTGTTAATTTTACGTAGTCGACCCCAGTGTTGATTCTTCAGGATAACAAAACTTATTCAATTTGGGCCAGCATACAAACCGTACTAATTTATTCTCTCTGAGCAATGTATCTCTCTAGGCAAGCAAACATCGTGTTAATTCTGTTGTCAGTAATGACGATACAATGGCATCGGTATATGTGAATGAAGTCGCTCCAACTTAGGTTTGAATTTGAAACTGAAATGGAAAAATTGCTGCTACATTCTTGAGTTGGGCAAAAAACTCATCTTCTTCTCCCATAATAGAATAAGGACATATTCCACGTAAACAGGAACACCAAACATGAGGCGACAGAATGTAGATTTTTCCATGAATAAATGGCCGTGACTATGACTTACCTCGTTGAACTGAACTACTTCTAAGGCAACCGTGGGATGCCATAGTCTGCTTTGCTTTATGGAAATTTGGAGGCACTCACTCCAAGTTATATGATGGTCACTTCAGAGGCCTCTACGAGCCATTCCAGGAAAGGAGGAAGAACTAGCCATCTTAAGGTAGATAGACACAGGGAGACAAGCTGGACTGAATCTAGGCAGGGTTGTATTGAGAGCGGGCAAGTTCTGTCAATGTAGCTATGGAACAGTATTGGCTTTGTGCGTAGAAAATACTAAATTTTCTGTCAACACATGCTGAGCATAAAAGAAAAGAAGATTTCTATCAATATATGTATTCTCTTGCCCCTCAATGGCCTTTTTCCCTAAAGTCAGAAAATTCAACAATTGCGAAAGCCCGTGACTTCGATCTTGGAGTTGTTTGCACGGGGAGCTTGCTTTTGCAGGATCTCCGCCTCATCCGGCTCTGTCGCCATTGCGTGGTAGAGGGGCGGTCCATGAAGCCGAGGCGAGTGTTTGGTCCTCTGAAGTTCAAGAAAGCCTCGAATCCAGACCTTGGCAGCTCATCATTATCGATGCCAGCTGGATTTGTGGATTGAGTTTTTTGTAATTAGAGATGGTAATATAACCGAATCGATCAATGTGTCATAAATTCAAAGATGAATGTGTAAGATTTATTTTTATGAAGGTGAATTACAAATTAAAAATCCGAAGGATTTTATCCAAAAGATGAGAAAGAAAAATCGCTTTTCTGAGGAAAGAACTCATAAACGAGCAGTACTTCCTAAAAACAAAACGTGCGCTGTAGGAATTTTCCTAAAGATCTCTCCCCTCCAGCGTCATCCTCTCTGCAATCCGCATCGTTCATGGCTTTCCGATTCACGACGAAAATGCCGCTCTCCTCCAAACGCAGTCTCCCCAAGCGTTCGCCTCGTCGCTTCCACAGAAGACGCAGCGACTCGCCGTCCGTCTCCTCGCTCCCGATCCTCAGGTACGTCGGCGCGGTACGTCGCGATTCGATTCCGAGCTCTCGGGTCGATTTCTCTCGGTTTCCTCTCTCGCTTTCCACTCCACTCGAGTCGCTCGTTATCGCGCGCGGGTTCTCGACCTGTTCATAACCGAATCGCGATGAAGCGAGGCCGCGTTTTGCCTCCTCGTCCATGGCTGCTTGGGGAGGACGCGCGGATTGTTGCTTGAAATGGCGAGACTTTGCGGCTCCGTGCTCGACCTCGTCTCCATTGAGACGGGAGGGAGAAACGGAGCGCGCCGTCGATTCGTTGGTTAATTGAGGTGATCAGCTTCTCGGAGGAAAGAATCGATTTTCTCTAGTGCTGCGATGGCAAGGGCAGAGAAGAATAGGAAGGAGATGATATTTAGATCAACTTCTGATGTCGTTTGAAGGCTCGAGTTAATAGGGAAACATTGTGGCGATGTGGGGAGTGTGGGTGTTAATCTTACGTTGTCATCATCCTGCTTCTGATTTAGGTGAAATATATGCGGATGCCTCTTTAGTAACGGGCGAATCGCGCCTAATTTGGAAAGGGATTTGGTGTGTCCCCGACTGGGATACACGGCCTGCGATGATAGAAATTGTTTGCAGGATTGGATTTGATGACGTATTTTACTTCTAATTACGTCCTTCGGTAGCTCATGATCTGGATTCATCTATTAAATTTCTGCGTTTGCATCTAGATGGAGAATCCCGCCCAAAGGATCATCCTGTCTTCAAGCAGAACCAAGTCAGTAGTAACTTTGCAGATCTTCAAGAGCAAGACTGCCAAAAGGAAAGGCTTGGAAGTCCTCAGAGCTCAATAGTGAGAGGGGAGATGCTCTCCCCCCAGTCTGATAAGTATTCCGCACTGCTATCCTGCCAAAAGACAACCGAAGGTGGGCATATGGTAAACTTCCTTTAAGGAGAATTTCATAGATTACTTTTCCCTTGGCCAGGGGAATTCAACTGCTGTTGCACCTATGAGCTCTTCTTCAATATGTGGGTTTTAACTCAACCTCTGGAGAACTTACTGTTGTGTCATGGCTGTTTGTACAGTGATAACTGTCAGAGACACGAGAAAACATTGAGTTCTTGGTGGAAGAAGGCTTCTTGAGATGGTGGAGGGACATCCAAGTACATTGGTTTAGGGATTTTGGTTTGTTGTTGCAGTTCAATTTTACAGGAGCACTTACTGTTCGTTGGGCTGCTGTGCTGTTGAATCCAAATAAATGAATTCCTCTGTAGCATCGGTCATAAAGCTGCTTGCTGCATGTCAAGATGATTACAGAAGGTGACTACACAACTGTACACAGTTTGCTGGATATGTAATTATTATTCTGGGTGCTTCTGACCTCTTTGTTTACCAGTACCGTGAGATATATATACGCATGGTCACGTTGCAAAAGCTATAATCTATAACTCTAAAATTACATTGGAGGATAGCAAAATAGGAAAAAATCTGGAGCATTATCCCGTGAAAATGTTATATAACCTGCATCAAAGGCTAGACTTAGGGATTCTGTTTCATTAATCAGTGATTTTCTTTCATTCTGGTTGTAAGTAGGGTTAATCTTTGATGGAAATTCAGTTTTAATTTTAAGTAAACTCAATCTAAATATATGGGTATATCTGATGTTTTCTAATTAATCTGATTCCCCCTGGTTCTTGCAAGAACTAATCATGATAAGACTGATTTAGTTTCCCTGTTTTTTTTATTGTCATTTGTGAAAACTTCTGTTGCTGAGATTTCCTGCAGACAGAAGGGTTGATATTTTTTAACCAAAAAAAATATATATGTATATATATTGTTTGAGATGAGTAAGACCAATTGCCCCTATCTGAATAGCTAGTTGCTCACTTGTCCAATAAGAAAGAAATGTCTTCTTCAAAGTAGCTCCTTGATGGTAGGAAAATATTTATAATCAATTGCATTTTGTGGCAGGTTGTTGTGCTGTAATCATGCTAGGAAATGATGGGTTGCCCTAGTATGCCTGTATTTCTAGTTTGTACGGTTGTTTATTCTGAAGAAAGAAATGTTGAAATGGCTAATGCTTGTGTCTGCTGTGGGAACATTTGTAACTATGAGGATGTGTTTGTGCAAGTTAATTTCCTGGGGGTTGTTTATTAGGAGAAATCATCAAATACTAGGCAAGATACTCTTTCCCCTCACGTGATTCTGGGTCTTATGTGGATGGTCCACATCATATGTGAAAAGAAGGGTATATAATCCCAGAGCACCAAATAATTCATACTTTCTTTGTGAAGCATAAATCCAGTTCTATTCACGTATCTGTTTTCAGGCCAACAAAATATGTCGAAAGGTGTTGTTCGCTAACATACATTTACTCTTTATACATGTAATGTCAAAATTTGGTTTAAGCACTTTTGCGTAATGAAGACGACAGCTAATATATAAATCAACTTAGTAGATGTTGGCCTCACAATAATTTTTTGTGGCATTTTAAGTACATGAGGAGGAGGTTCAAGTTTACTGATACTTATGATAGCTTTGTTGCAGAATACCATATGATATCTTTGTTTTCTCCACAATTTTAAGAATAGTATTATGGAATAGTTATGCCAAATAGCAGATGTTCTGTAAATGTAGCTTGGATTTCTTTGACAATATAAGTGGTAATATGACAAAACTGAAGTTCGATTTTGCCAAGATTTTCTATGGCAGTCTAGATTTGGTTTTGTGATGAGAAAGTAATTAATCTTGAAGATGCCAATTTTGTATACTGAAAAGTTCTTGTATTTTAACCATGTTATTTGTATTGTGGTGCTTGAATGCTGAATTCTTTTGAAGCCTTTCTTGTGTGCAAAATTAAGAGTGCATATTGAAGGATTAACATGCTAACCATCGGAGTTGTAATTGATCTACCTAGCGGAATTTCCGCGGGCATAAAGTTTTCATGAATTTCTTTCTTGACACTTTGATTACATGCAATTGCTGACATTATTGGTAAAAGACTTGATGTTTTCCAAGTGTCTACCTTGTGCTATTTATCCGACGTCGTTTCTCTCTACCTCGAGTCACGTTTATCCACCTCTCTTTGGGTGTAAAGTTGGACTTTCCTTCTTTTGAGCATTTTATGACAAAGATTTTTTCTTCCCCATTTGCTCTCTAAATTAATTCCCAAATCCATTTCCATGCCGTAGAATCCTAATTACTGGTCCTGAGTACGCAGTGACTTTGAATCTGCTAGAACACAGAGTGCCGTGAGATCCAGAGCCTTGCCTTTCTTCTGAAACACCCTCCTTCCTCATTGTATTGTTCGCATAGCATGAGCGATCCAAAGAGTAGGCTACGAGGTGGCATATGGTGAGTCTAAAAGTGATGGTTTTTGAATTGTGATTTGGAATTGAATGACTCTCTGAATGGCAAAGGTGAGATCTTTTTAGAGGTAGAATTTCTCCTGCAGGGCCTTTTCTTCATTTTTGGATTTTTTGGTATCTAGAAGTGATCTTAACCAAGGAAAATTACGATATGATCATCTGATGTGTTAGTGAGCGACATCTCAAAATTAAATGAAAAATTTGTTGTGTTTGCAACCGATCCGGTGTTTGTGTTGATTTTTTTTTTATATATTACTTCGTTGCTGAAATTTCTGTTATGAATATGACCAATTAGGATTATCATACATGGTGATAGTAAGATCATTTTTAAGTTTTTTTTAGATGAGTGATTCCTTCTTCGAGATTGTATCTCGATTCTCCATATTTTGTTCCAGATCTCTTACCAACCGCTACCAACTGTTTTAAAAATTAGATCTTTTCAGTAAAAACGTGGTTTAATAATAAAATATTCCATTAGTCTCCCCATGCGTAGGCTAGTCTTTGACCTAAAATTAAAGTGGGTAGGCAAATACTCTAGGGGCTTGGAAAGATTTGAAATTGAGACCTCCCCACTTTTATGCTATGTAAAATTTTTTGGGATCCCTACCAACTGTTATAAAAACTTAAATTGTTGGATGAAGATGTATAATATCCAAATTTTCTCACATCATAAATACTTCATAATTAACTCACTAAATTGCTTTGTCTCCAGGAATCATATTTCTTGTCATACTTGCTCTTTTAACTTCTTACATGTTAGTGAATAGATAGGAAGAAACTTCTTGAGCTTTGGCTTCATTTTAACAAGTTAAGTGCATGCCAATGTGAGCTATATTCTTTGAGCAACAAATTGCAAGCAATTTAGTTGATAGATTCATAAAGGATGGGTAAATCCAAACACTTATTGCATGTGCTCTCCTGTCAAGATTAAATTTGTTTTTTTTAGTGCTACTAACAATGGTCGCAACAAAGTTCTTTAATTGTCCTCCCCCTGCATTAATTGTCTTTCTCAGAGAAATTTAGCACATAAGAACTAAGAATTACTAATTATAGAAGATATCATCTCTGCTTGCAATATATGCAGACTATGTGTATGGGCTGCACATAGATGTTTACATGTGTATATCGATACGGAAATACATATTTTGCAGGATATGTGAAGGCTTCTAGTTTTGTGCCTTTAAATTTGCATGGGGGAGCAAGAAGTACATGGTAGCTCTCCCAACTATTAAGGCACCTGTCTGTTAGGTTAATGATATTATTGAGTAAATGAAGGTTGTCTGGGGGTTTGGCTTCCTCTTTATCTGTTACTCCAGTGACATGTGTGTTGAAGGCTTCCTGATGAAACCGTTGCATGTGCTGATTCATATCTGTGATTTTTAGAAGTTGGGGAGAAAGTAACATTTAGTGTTAGAGATATGAACTTCCATAATTGTATAACAACATCAGAGGATCCTTTTGCCTGCCAGTGAGTCATGTGGATGCTTAAATGCTCAAGAGAATGTCTTCCTGTTGTTGGATTGGAACATTAACCCATACATCAAGTCTTGTGGCCCATTATTTTGGTTTTTTGCTCAACTTAGGATTGATCCCGAGACCTAGAACCAATTGACCTCAAACCCCCAATCCCCTACCTATAAGAAAAAATAAAGAGCCTGGTGGCCGGCTACCCATGATTTCATTTGCTATTTATAATTTTGATAAATAACAGCATTATACTGTTGCTGGTAAAGAGGTTTCATTCATTCTACAGCTTTGGCTGGTATTATTGACCATTGTTTAATGTTTACTGTTGAAGAAGGCATCATTGGTTAGTTGTTAGTGGCATTTGTGTATTTTCAAAGAAAGTTATGGCATATTTCATCTCGATAGGCCATTGTAGTTGTACATAGATGTTAAACAAGTTAATGTCATGACTAACTTATAGGACAAATGCAGTCATTATATTAGGTATGAGCATTTTGTTGTGAATTGCAGTGTACGCATGTGATTTTCTGGTAGACTTACATTGTCAAAAGCTTTACTGAGTGTATATGCCTTCAGAGCAGAAGTTTGGCCTTTTAATTACTTTTTCTGTTCCAATGTCACCCAGTTAAACTTTTTGACCTTGAATCCAGTTCAAGCCACATTTAATTGCCTAGTATCTTGCAGAATTTCACTGCACTTGTTTAACTTCATGCAATACATTGTTGCTGTGGCATTGTTTATCAATTATGCATGTTAGAGGGGGAGTGAGAGTCACCTAATTCAAGCATGGGGAAAAGATAGGCCTAATGCATATAGATAATCTAGATAATCTCACAACCTAATAGCTTTATCTTCTGGTTAAGAAAAGTGATTATTAAAGTGCCCAAAAAGTGCAAATCTATTGTTGCACCAAAAGTGCTGACTCTTGCCAAGGAGATGGGCAGCATGTGGACACATTCACTTTCCTGTGGAGATTAGCTCCTCGCTTAATTTATCCATTGTACTTTGAATTTTGTTAAGTGCCAAAGTAGAGGTCCTCTATCTAGGAGCAGAAGTTAAATGATATAGGAGGTCTGTTTGTTACTTCAGAAGTTTTAGATGCAAAAGCAAACTTAAAATAAATAAATCCGCTTGTCTTGTCATAGTAGCACAAAAAAGGACAGGCTCAATATATCACAGACCTTCACTCTACTTCAAAATTTTCGAGTTCATAGGAAATGTTGTGTATTGCTGAAGACTGTGCATCTGAATTCTTATTAGCAATTCAATCAGGTAAGGGTTCCATTCTACATCATATTTAGTTTTATTTATTGATAAAACATGTTTGACTTGGTGAGGATGAGACAGAGATTTTCTATTGCCTGATTCCTTGAAAGAACTGCTAATTAAATTAAAATACCTGTAGATATCAGTATGTGCTCTCTGGAATATTAGCAATCAGAGAGAAGATCATCTGCCCATCCTGGACAAGATAGAGTGTAAAAGTTTATCAATCTTAAGGAGCAAGTTGCCAGAACTGTTGGAAGGATTTTTTTTTTTTTTTTTAATTTATGTTGTCAATGGCAACACTCCATTAGTTATTATTTGATTGCCCAATGGTCGTGTTGTCATGCTCCAACCTATGCAAGATATGTTTCTGTGGCTTTTCTATTTTTTTTATTTTTGTGTACTTGTGAGCTCAAGTTCTCCTCTCTTATCTTCCTGGTTGAATGCAATGTTGGTCTTCCTCCTGCTCATTGATCAAAGAGCATGACGCTGAGAAGAGTGGATGGTCGATGTGATTTTGTATTGGTACTGATCTTCACTGAGTTTCAACTTATTGATATACTTTGCTCTGGGAATATGACTCTGGATGTCAATTGGAATTTTTTAAAAGGCAATGATTTTTGTATGCTCCAAGAGCTGGTTCCTGTAGCAGTTTCATCACAAGGCAATGGTATTTCTTGGACGGGATAAATTCTTCTTGAGAGTAACAATTTTGGTGGCATTTACATGTGAAAGAAGTTACTATATTTAGTTAATTGGTTTTGACATGAGTAAAGTATATTTAGGTACAGCGAACCGATGCTTGACTGTTCAATATCATGCTTAATTACAATGTGGTAAATTCATAAGTGCAGAGCTAATGTAGACTTTTTACTTTTTTGCATGTTCAGACGATGGCTCCAGCTCAAAGAAGACGCAAGTGTTTAAAATCATATTCAGAAGATGCAGTGTATTCTGAAAATGACTTTATAAGCAGGTTACATGATGAAATTCTTGTTCTAATTCTGGATAGACTTCCTATGAAGGATGCCCTGAGAACTTCTATGCTTTCAAGAAGGTGGAGGTTTGTGTGGAGGTCCATGCACAAGGTGGACTTTACATATCGTTGGGTGGAAGAAACTGGAAATGAAGTCCTCCCTTCTGTGAGCCAGTTCCTCCGTAGATGTAAGGTTAAGGAGATGAACTGCTTTCGTTTATCTTTTAGGTACAACAGCAGTATGCTTCACCGTATCAACTCATGGATCTCTCTTGCCCTTAAAAACGGTGTTAAAGAACTAGATCTCAACTTCAATGATCTGGAGGATACAAGGAAAAAGGCCATGTGGCGTCATCCTTACTACCACTTCCCTGAATGCTTATATAGCAGCTCGTCAGTAGTGAAACTGGGACTGGCTTTTCTAAAGCTCGATTTGCCTACTCGATTGTGCCTTAAGAACTTAAGAGAACTTTCTTTAGATAGGGTAGTATTACCGGATGATGCAATCGAGAAAATCGCCGCAGACTGTGAAAAGCTGGAGCTGTTGTCCCTGACTAATTGCAACATGCGTGGCGATCTCAAAATTACCATTCAACCAAGAGCAGTTCCAATAAAGGTTTCAATTTTGGATGGGTTCATGATGGTGGAACCAAAGACCGATCTCATTATTGATTGTCCAACACTGGGAGGATTAGAATTTCGGGGTGGCATGACCAGGACTAATTTCCTGATAAAAAATGTTCCAGCTGGAGTTGAAGCACGATTTAACTTTGATGAGATGCTTTATCGTCAACGGGTAGTGCTGGTCACTGGAGCTGGTCTCTATGGCGCACAGTACGACAAAAACTTGCAGAACCTTCTTAATATATTTCAGTCTGCTAAACACTTTCATTTCTGCAGTTGGTGTATTCAGGTACGCATCACTATCATCTCACATTATTCTGATCTGTTCTGTATGACCTTTTTGTGGCCACGATCTAATGTAATGACACAGAGTTCCTAAGTGGAGTGGACAAGAGGAATGCAAAATGAGAATGCTATTTGCATGTATCTATGGATGATTTCCGCCCATATATTTTGGGTGGAGCACATATCCAAATAGCTTGGAAACCATCATTTCTTATGTAATATTTAGTTTGGTGTGTGTTTCTATTACTGTGGATGTAAGAATTTTTCCGGAATGTCCTCAATTGTTATTTTAGCGTTGTGTAAAAATCAGTGCAGAAGTACTGTTGAATTAACCTGAGATTTCAGAAGTGTGCATATTTATTACAACATTGGTTCTTACAGTGTCCCCAATATTTTGAACCAGATATTATCGGTGAAAAAGATGATGAAACAAGAAGTGGTGATGCTTGGTTCAACCAGTCTTGTGCTGGATACAGGGCTGCTGAAGTGGGAGCTTCCTGGAATCGCCTGCTTGCTGACAGCCTGTCCTAATCTTGAAAACCTTGCCGTGGTTATGGTTCGCCAATCTATGTTTAAGGTAAGGAAGGGAATCATGCTGGATTTACTCCATTATATATGATTAGTCACATCTTTTGATTTGTGTTACCTAATGAGATCTTTCATTGTGCTTTTAGATCAGAGAAACTTTTACAAGGAAGTACGATTTTGAAGAGGGGCGATACTGGGAAATCATAGGCCAAGAAACTCTTCCCTGCTGGCAGAGTCTGCGTGTTCTTAAGTTCAAGAACGAGTACGGTGAATACCAAACTTGGGACGAGGGGATGTTCTGTGTGAGGAGCTTCTTCACTGGTTACGAAAATGGCATGAATTTGTTGAAATTTGTGCATAGCAAGGCAGCAAATCTGGAGAGGGTGATCTTCAGAACCAACACAAAAAGCATTACCTATTTGCCGTCTGACTTGGCCATTTACCTGTGACATGGTTTTGTTTCGAAGAAAAGCATACTTGGTTTGTCATGCCATTTGAAAGGGCATGGTTTTAATGTTCTCGTTCGGTTTTTGGATTTGAAAGACTGAGCTACTTTTGTGAGCTAAACTTTGTCGTTTATGGAATCTCTGGAAGCAACAGAATATCCAAGACCTTATTGAATACTGTCTTGCAGTGTGTGTGGCGCACCAATAATAATCGTAAACATGAACTGTGAGTGAGCCTGGAGTTTTTGCATTTCACCAGTTTGATAAATTTTTCATGGCATATGCAAATAGGTTCTTGCTTTTATGCTAGTTTCTCATCACTGTATCCTTTGCTGCCATGGTCTCTTGTCACATCTGGTATAGTTGAGCTGCTCAAGGATGATATATCTATGGCTTAAGAATGAGGTGTATGCTTGAAGGACTTCATGCATGAGTGAGCACCTGATGGTGGTGCCAAATAAGCCACAGAAACTGATTCCGTCATTGGAATGCCTGCGCCAGTAATGATTTAACCTGCTCTGAGCCACAGAAACAACTTCTTCTTCTTCTTCTTCTTTTCCCCTAGAAAAGTAACTACCATTTTTGAAGTACTTGTCTTTTAGTATTAGGATAAATGCATTGCAAGTTTTAAAACTTATCACAAAAGTACATTTAAGTCTTAAAAGTTTGGAAAAAGTGTAATAAAGTTTTAAAACTTGTCGGATTGGTCCAATTAAGTTATTCTTTTGATTGTATATTTTGAAAGTTCTAAAATACGATTACACTTTTGCAATAAGTTTTATGACTTGGTTGTATTTTTTAAAATTTTTAAAATTCAATTGTACTTTCATAAAAAAAAAAATTTAGAACTTGATTATACTTTTTGAAAATTTTAGGATTTAATTATATTTTCGTGACAAATTTTAGCATTTTCAAATGACTTATCCCATTAGTATTCTAATGCACTAGATATCTTGGTTCTGCACAAGGAGCTTAATCCTTCAACGCCCCCTCTTTTACTTGTTGAGATCTCATGACGAGCTCAATTTTCCAAAGCGTCTAGCATCGTCCGTTGTAGGTTTTGTGAGAAACTACAAATTACACAGCGAGCTTCTGGTGTCGGTTCCTGAGAACAGCGTGCGGAATATTTGCAAGGGAAAAGATAAATCAGAAGGCCATTTCTCTGCTAAGAGTCAAAGACTGGGAAGGTACACCTTTACTGGCAAGTATGATATGCGTCTGTTCCGGTAATTTCCGATGTCTGTTTTCGTGCCAAACCGGGAGGGTCCAGCATAGTCATGTAAGTTGGGGCTTCCGATAACTACGACAAGAACATGGTACTTCTGCTTATGGTAGATCTGCCAAACTCTTCAACGATACACCTTATAGAGTATCCAATTTCTTTATCTTCTTCAGCTTTGATGCATCAGGTAACCTTCCCATTGAATCGCACTCAGAAATCCTTAATACTTTAAACAATCCCAATTCCTTCCGGTCCTCGAATCTTGACTAGTATTGAGCAGGTTGACATGCTGAATTCTTTTCTTGAGCTTGAAAACCCGGCTATTCTCGTGAGGAACTCGCGCTGGAAGACGGTCAATGCTCTTAAATTCCCACTACCCTGAGCTCGTCGAGTCCCACGTCCTTTGGTGAAGACTGATTGAGCTCCACATATGACAATTTCTTCAGGCACGAATGGTGCGACCATCCTATCATAGACTTGGAATTTATAACTTCCAGCGTTGATAGATGCAGTGGAAGTTATGTGACTGATTGCGAGTGAAGGCAAGGTAAGATGAGTTTCCTAAGCCGAGGAAGTGAACTCAAATCTCTAGGCAGCATGCTGATATTTGCATGAATCAATTTCAAGTTCTCCAATTTTGACAAACTCGCAATCCATGACAAATCGGAACCTCGTTCTTGGTGTTCTCACAATTAACAACCCTTGCAAAGCCATCTGATAAGAACAAATCGACTAAATTAATCATTGGAGAGGTTTGGAAATGTGAGCAATGACGAGTGCTGAAAGTACAGGCTGATCAAACTAGCAGGAAGCTCTGGCTACACTTGAAGCTCATTGCAACCTTGCAAATCAAGTTTCTGGAGGAGAGGGATTATTCCAAATGCTTCTCGTGCTTCTTCAGGGCATTATGGTTCAACTCCATTCTGAGCTTGACAACTGACGCCTCCACATTGAAGAAAATAGGCCAAATCTCATTTTCATTCAAGCGTCTCTCGCATTCCACCATGTGCACGAGTTCTTAGAGACACCATATGGTGGAAGCATAGTCTTTAGAGAAGATGGGTATCCAGAGTTCGGAGCTGTGGATTGCCTGCAGAAGCTCACCCCCTATCTCTTCACTGAAGCGGACCTTTGCATCGTCTTTGAAAACACGGATCCCAGCCTCGTTCATGGCTCCATAGGGGCAATCTGTGAATGTTAAGCGAGTATCCGGTCCTCTAAAGTTTCAAGAACACCTCATAAGCAGTACTCAACGCTGCTCCCAAGTTCGTCCTCTCTTGTGATCGAGGAAGCTTCAGGAGTATTCTGAGGCTATAGCTTAGTTGCTTTTAGAATAATTCTGAAGTTGCATGGAAGTCAAAATCTTCGGGCCAGAAGTTATTTTCGCGCAAGAGTGCACTGTCCATGAATTGTAGCGCAAACTTCTTGTCTAGTTGAGACTGCGGGAAAAGTGCCAAAAAAGTCCTAAACCTTTTACCTTTGTGCCGATTTAGTCCTAAACATTTTTTTGGTACCGATTCAGTCCTAAACCTTTTTAAGTTGTGTCAATTCAGTCATTTCCGGCCAATTTTGGCTGAATTTTATTATTTGGACCTTGACGCCCACTGATGATGTGGCTTTGATCAAGACTAACGTGACAACTTTTAATAATATTTTAATATTTTTATTTTAAAAATATTTTAAATATTTTAAATATTTTAAATATTTTATTTTTTTATTTTTTTTATTTCTGTCATTTTCCTCCGGTCGGTCGCCAAGGTCCAATGACGGCCAAAGGCGACCTCCGGCAAGGGCGAGGCCAACCTCGCCGGATCTAGCAAGATTGAGCCTCGCCGGCCATGGGCAAGATCGAGCCTCGCCCATGGCCCGATCTCGGCGAGGTTGGGCCTCGCCGGCCCTCGCCGGCCATGGGCAAGGCTCGCCTTGCTAGATCCGGCGAGGGCGAGCCTCGCCCGACCTCGCCAAATCGGGCCATGGGCGAGGCAAGCCTCGCCCGGATCCGGCGAGGGCGAGCCTTGCCCATGGCCGGCGAGGCTCGATCTCGCCAGATTCGGCGAGGTCGGCCTCGCCCTCGACGGAGGTCACCTTTGGCCGGTCGCCGCACCTCGGCGACCGGGGAGGAAAAAGACAAAAATAAAATAAATAAAATAAAAATACAATATTTAAAATTAAAAAATTAAAATATTATTAAAAGTTGTCTACGTCGGTCTTAATTAATGCTTCATATCACCAGGCGGCATCCAAAGAAAATCTCATCAAAATTGACCGGAAAGAACTAAATTGGTACAACTTAAAAAGGTTTAGAACTGAATCGGTACCAAAAAAAGGTTTAGGACTAAATCGGCACAAAAGCAAAAGGTTTAAGACTTTGTTGACACTTTTCCCTAAGACTGCGCGTACAGCTTTGTTGGGTCGTTGACAGTTTAACAAAGGCTGAAACTTTGACTCTCATCCCATGTACGAACGCAAAGAAAAACGGTAGCACTTTCATGAATTTTGGCTATCATAAGTCAAGTGAAATGGAAGGTGTTCCGACAGAGGCAGAGCTTTGCTTGGTTCATGAGAGTTCCGTATTGGCCAACCATCTGCAATTAAGTTCCACTTCGAGGAAATTTGAATTTTCATAAAAATGAAAGGGGAGTTAAATGAAAATTAGAGATGAGCAATGGAAACCTGGAACTGTTTATTTGGCGAAGATTTTGCCGATTCATTCTGCTAGATCCAATGAATCGCCCTCGAGAAAAACTTATGCCCTAATAACTCCAATGTAGTGAAAAACCGAAAGGATTATCAACTCAACCGGGGAATTTGCCAATACAATGCTTTACCGTTATTTCTGGTTTTTATCTTCTTCTTTTTTTTCTTTTTGCCATAATTTGTGGTTATATAAACTGCTAATATCTACCGACTATTTCGATGAGGAGAGATGGAGATTAGTACCGCACCCAGAGCTATTTCTTTGCACTGTGTTTTGATTTCGTTCTCACTTTAACCTCCCCTCTGACCGCCTTTTGCCTTTCATCAGCAGATAAACATGCGAAATCCCAATGATGGCAAGATACCATAATCAATTTGCATATGCGCCAAAAGATTAAGCAGCAATGAAAAGATCAACATATGATGGACATGTTATGTCTACAAAACCACAGATTCTCCTGCCCTTGGCGGAAAATGCTTGACTTCTGTAAGTACCATCTTACACTGCACGCCATTAGATAATGCCAGACTTAATTCTTGGATTATGCCAACTCCATGAAATTAAAACCAGCAATATGCTACTCCAATACCAGAAAGATATATAGAACTCAAAATATAAGGTTAAAAGTGATTTTATGTTCAAAAATCGCATGCTTTTCTCCAACAATGTTTCCAGGAAACTCAACCTCCAAAGACGAACAGCCTGCTTGCACCATTGGAGGGATATCAAGAGTTAACGTATTGAGTCAACTCTGCAAGGCATTTAATTCATTGTAGTGATTGTTACTTTTATCAGAGACAAGATGGACCTTATTCAAATACCTGTCAAATATCTGCCAAGCAACCATATAATGATCCTGGGATAACATCCCGTCCTTCACAGCCTGTGTGGCTTTCCCAGACAAATTATCAGACCACTGAACGGGGTAGCTGACATCAGTGTTGTTGGATCTGAATACCAATACATACAAGCACTTACAAATCCTTTCTCCACCAAGACAACATATAATGGAAAGGAATCTAACTCCTGGTTCTAATTAGGCGTGCAAAATGCATGTCTACATAAATAGCCTTAAATTTAATAGCTACAGAAGGAAAGGAAAGTTCCTGCTTTTTGTCATATATTTCTGGTAGGCCTTCCGTTACCCCAAGGCAAGAAGACATCATCACAAGAGCTAGTGCCAAGCTTCGAACACTTAAGTCTCTAGACCTTAAATCATCAAGTACTTCCTTTCGCTGCTTCTTTTGCAAGACCAGTTTGCACAACTTGAGAAAGACTTTCAATGAAGCCTGCTGAAGCATGTTGCCATCAAAGCACAGACTCCCATAATTGCTCACTGAAAACTCCTCAACTTTAATAGCCTCACTGTTCTATCTAGAGTTGGCCATCAGTATCTTGCAGTCAATGATCTGCACTCGTTGCATCTTTGTGAAGCTGGTGATGGCCTTTATAGTCACGTCACCTACAGGCATCATTCAACAATGAGATCACATGATGTTCCCACCTTGGGTAATTGTTTTAGGGATTTACAATCATCAATGTGCAACTTCTTCAGCTTGTGCAAACTTGACAGATCAGGTAGGCTTTCTATGGAAGCACATTTGAGAATGATAAGGCCTCGCAACATCTCCAATTTCTCAAAACCTGAATTTCAGTCGGCTTGGGGCATCATGACACCCACAAAAACTTGAGCCCCCTCAAGTGTGATAAAGATGATAGCCTCTTAAGGGACATGCAGTAATACAATTTCAATTTCTGGAGATTCTTTAGTTGTCCAGGTTCATCAAAGTGAATCTCTTTAAGCCCAGACCTTTGGATCATAAAGTGTACAAATTCTCCAAGTAGGAAAGAGATGACCATTTTACAGGTGACTCAAAACCTACAAGGGTAAGGCTTTTGAGACTGGATGGTAATTGCATCGGAGAATTGGGGTCAAAGAAAGATATTCTGAGATGCTGGAACCGAGAGAGGGGAGACAGATCAGTTAACATTAGTGGTATGGAATCTGAAGGAACTAGTGCCAACTTCTCCAGTCTGGTTAACCTTACAACCCACTCTATGTTCTCGGTCTACTTGCCCTCTTTCCACTTGTGAGCTGACATCAATATGAGCACCATCAGAAATGGACAGGTCGACTAAATTGGTCATGTTGGAAAGGTCAGGTACTGTCTGCAACGTTGAAGATGTAAAGTCCAATGTAGTTAAACTCATGGGAAGCCCTGGCAACTGTTGAAGATCACAACAATTTTGTAAATGAAGTTCTTGTAGATGAGTAAGCTGATCAATAGTTGTCGGCAATTTACTAATACCACTACCTTATAAGTTTAAAAATCTCAAGAAGGATAGTCAAGATATTTCACTTGGGATTTCTCCCCATAAATATAAACGCCAACTGGCAAGCAGCTTTTCAAGATTCCCAATCCTCCCAACGGCCTTTGGTAGCTGACTTATTTCGGTCCCACCCAGATTTATCACCTCCAACAATTTAAGATTCCCAATAGAATCTGGTAAATCTGTAATTTCTGTGAGAGAGAGAGATCCAAATGGAGCAATGATTCTACTCTCCCAATCGAGTGCGGTAGCTTTCGTATTTTGCTGCAACTCATCCTTATTACCTTTAACCCTGTAAGATCTCTAATAGATTCAGGTAAATCTGTAATTTCTGTACCAGACATATCCAATTCAAGAAGTGCCTCCAGTCCACCAATTGAGTCCGGTAGCTTCCCTATCTTGATACGTTTTACCCTCAATACCTTCAATCTTTTCAAGTTTCCAATTGATTCAGGTAACTCTATCAGTGAATTCAATTCTCCAGCTAAGACTGAACTCTTTCTATTAAGTCCTGTTGCAAGTTCCAATATCAAACTAGAGCCTGCAGGAAACTTCTCCATACCCATCCATTAATTTCCAAGTAAACTAGGCACTCCAACTTCCTGATGGAGCTGTCAATCTCAACTAACCTTTTGCAATCTTCAAGAATCAATTTCTCTAATTTTGAGAATGTAGAGAAGTTAGGCACTCTAGTTAAGTATCCAGAGCCTGTGATACTTAGAACTTTCAAATGTTCTGCCACCCGTAAAACAACTAAAACTCATAAAGAGCAAATATTAATAATGCAGCCGCACACTAAATGACTATATACCTTGATATGATCCCATCCATGCCAGCATTCAGTTATGTCGATTCCTGAAAGCTTGAGGACAACCAAATTCCTCAATTTAAGGTTGGTTGCCTGAAATTCTGCTGGACAATGAAACCAAGGGAGCCATCTTTAGTTTGAGAAAGTATTCTCAAAGTCTCCCATGAGTTTTCCCCCAACTAATTTAAGGAATCTTAGATTTACCAGCCTTGCAATTTGTTCACATTTGATTTGACTTGGTGCCTCAAGACTGAGTGCTTCTACCTTGTCAGTTCCCTAAAATTGAAATATATTAGGATGATGAGAGTTCAAACTGACAAAAGAGAAAGGAGTACATATTACAATCTACTCTTAATACAGGATATACATGAACTGCTTTTCCCCTTAAGAACATTCCAAAATACAAGAGTTTTACCTCCTTTTCCAGGACTACATTTAGAGCAACCTCAGGAGACCACAACCTGCTCCATCTTCCCAGCCTTTGGCAGTTTTCTTGGTGGACAATCTCCCTTCCAAGGTCTCTGAGTTGGTCATGCATCCATATTTTATCATGGTCAATAATCTTTATCAAAGACATATGCATAAGGACGATAATTCCACTCTCCGGATAAAATTCGCAAGCTTCCCACAAATGATTTGTGTCACCCTTTCGCTCATTGGTGAAGAGACATGTGATATCAATAAAATTTGTTTTTCCTCGTCCTCTAATGCTTCATAACTAATCACCTACTTTTTCTGGACTAGTGAGGCATTTTCTGTAACCTCTTCAGTGTGTCTTTCCATATCACGTCGCCTCTTCAGCAAAGAAACAAGCCGACAACCTCACGAGCCAAAGTAAGTCCTCCCATAGTGGCAACAACTTCGGTTGAAAGATCAATTAAATCATGTGGAGGAAGCACATGCTGAAAAGTTGAAGAGCATTTTTGGGACACATTTACCTCATTTCATACAATTTGTGTCTCCCCTCTTCAGCTGCCAGAAAACTTGTCTCTAGTTGTAATGATAATCCTACTATCAGAACCCAACCAATCAGACTTTCCTCCTAGGTTTATGAGTTGGTCCCCATTATCAATGTCATCAAGAACGATAAGACATCTTTCTTTGAGCATGTTTATCCCATCGCCAATGTCATTGATTTCTATGGATCTTAACTTCAGAATGTCAGACAGTAGTTGTTTTTGCAATTTCACAATGTCGCACCATTGCGATGATCCTCGCATGTTTGAGAGGAAACTACAGCTTTCAAACAGAGAATATATTTTGTTGAAGATGACCTTGGCAAGAGTTGTTTTGCCACTCCCACCCATACTGTGGATTACAACTGACTATCCATTCATAGAGTAGGTGTCCAACAAACCCATCACAGCTTCCACTTGATCGTCCATTCCGAGGAAATGATCAGGCAAACTCCTCTCCCTTGTTTTCAGCTTACTTAATACCTCTTGAACAATTGCATTGATAAGCTCAACTTGACTGCCATTTTCCAAAAAAAAAAAAAAAAATGGTCTGTAGATCAAAAATAAAAATCGCCCTCAAGGTCAAGGGAAAGTAGTTTCATGCAACTATCTAACTCATAAGTTACGGTTAGATCAGTAGGCTAATCAAATGCATGGTGAGAAAAGCATCTTCGAGGGTATTACTACATAAATAGGACTAGCAAATACATTTTACATGCTCGAAAAGGCCTGTCGCTTGATGCTAAATTGAACACTCTATGTGGAACTTAAAGCTCAGCAGCAGCTATAGCCTACATGTCAAGGGCCCAAATGAAACAAAGAAGGTCGGGATTAGAACCTGCAACAGTTGAATAAATCAGTGAACATTTAAAAGACAAATAAATTAACAAAAGAATCCGGAGTCAGGAAATCCTTTAAGAAGGAATCACTATTGCCCGAATCTTTCTAGGAAGTGTTTCGTTCATGGGATGGAGAAGGACAAAGTCGCTTTACAGGACTAAAGAAAACATGAAATATCAAAGTAAACATCTAAATGAAAGTTTAGCACTTCAGATCCTTACGCTCTATCATTTATGTCCCATCCTCTGATCCTAGCAACCCCTTTCAGAGTCTCCTTCCACTGCTGCACCTTCTCATCACCAAACTTCTCCTCGTGCTCCTTCAGGGCATTATTGTACAACTCTGTTCTAAGCTTGACATGTGACGCCTCCACATTGTAGCAAATGGGCAAAATCTCCTTCTCTTTCGAGCTTCTCTTGCATTCCACCATGTGCACAAGTTCTTGGAGATACCATTTGCTGGAAGCATAGCCTTTAGAGAAGATTGGTATCCAGATTTTGGAACTTCCAATTGCTCGCAGAAGCTTGCCCCCAATCTCTTTGCCAATGCGGAGCTCTTCATCATCTCTGGAGAAAAAAAAAAATATTTCCTGGTGTTGCTCATGGCTTCATAGAGGCAATCAGTGAAGGTTCGACGAGTGTCTTTTTTTTTTTTTTTTTTTTTTTTTTTTTGGTAAGAAAGGTTCGACGAGTGTTTCGCCCTCTGAAACTCAAGAAAACCTCATAATCAGCAGACATCGTCGCTGCACTTGAGTTCATCCTTCTCTTCATCCATGAAGCTCTGTGAGCACTTTGAGTCTACAGCTTAGTTGCTTTCAGAGTAATTCTGAAGTTGCCTAAAAGTCAAAATCTCTGGCCAGAAGTTATTTCAATACAAGAATGCACTTAGAATATTCCCGGCAATGTGACGGAAACTTCCTGTCAAGTTGAAACGTGTGTGCACAGCTTTAGGTGGGTCGTTCACATTGGGGCTGGCTGAAACTTTTGACTCCCAATCTCCCACATTAAAAATGAACAAAAAGAGGATATTCCACGTTGACTAGAGAAGTCACCAGTACAAAATCTGTCTTATTCTTATTTCTGTTTTTCCCCTTTTTTTCGCCACAATAGGTATGTGAACTGCTAATGTCTAACAAGTTCAATTAGAAAAAGAGGAAAACTCATAACAGCATTGACAGCAATCTCTTGCACTGTGTTTTGCTTTCTTACTCCTATTTCCCTCTCCTCTAACTGCCTTTTGCACTTTTCAGTGAATAATCAGATAACATCCAAGAATGGCAAGATAACTTAACCAATTGACTAGCAAACAGAGGCCAAAGAGATTGAATAGCAATTAGAAAGATCAAAATATGATAGGAATATCAATCTACAAAACCACGAGCTTTCCTAACCTTGGTGGAAAATGCTTGACATCCAATGGATCATCTTACATCACATGCCATAATATGATGACAAACTCATTCTGGCAGTGCCCAAACTTCATTGGATTAAAACCAGCAGGATGCTAAATGGAGGTGATCGCTGGGTAGGGGCAGGCCAGGCCAGGCCTCAAGGGTGGGCATAATGTGTCGTCCGAACCCTCTACATATAAGATGAGCGGGCTGGGCTTTCTAATGTAAGAACACTACCCAAGCCCACCCACTTACCTTGGCCTGGGCAGGCCAAGTGGGCTGCCCACCTGTTGATCACCTCTAATGCTAAACCAAGACTGAATAGATACAGGACATAAAATATAAACCTAGAAATAGGTCAGGAGTGGTTTTTTACGGTATGAATGCAAGCTTTTATCCAAGAGAAATTTTCCAGGAATTCATCCTTCCAAGATTAATCACTCGCTTGCATAATTGAAAATGTATGAAGAGATTCACAAACAAAAATCTGAAATGATACCAACTCAGCTATGCAAAGAATTTTATACATTGAAGTGATTGTTACTTTTATCAGCTACAAGACGGACCTTATTCAAAGACTCTTTAAATGCTTGCCAAGCAACCATATAATGATCCTGGGACATCATCCCTTCCTCCACAACCCTTATGGCTTTCCTATACAAATGGTCAAACCACTGAACCGGGTTGCTAACATCAATATTGTTGGACCCAAATTCCGGTACATACAAGCGCTTAAAATCCTTCCTCCACCGAGACAATATATACTGGAAAGGAATCTCCTCCACCTGATTGTAATTAAGCACGCATAATGCATGTCTACATAAATAGCCCTTGAAATTAAAACAGCTACAGATGCAACGAACTTCGGTTCCCGCTTTGTCATATATGACTTCAAAGTGCCTGAAATCTTCCAGATCACCATCACCATCTCTTTCTTTCACCAAGTATGTCACAATCGGCCCACTTGCATGAACTTGCGTTACACCAAGGCAAGAAGACATCATCACAACTTCATCTTGGAATTTGGTAAAGATTGCTTTAGTATACAACTTGGAGAGCTGCAACTCATAGTGAGATGATGTTTTCAACATGGCACTTAAGTCCCTAGACTCCAAATCATCAAGAAGTTCCTTCTGCTTCTTCTGTTGCAAGAACAATTCATATGCCAAGAGAAATTCTTTCAAAGAAGTCTGCTGAAGCACATCACCATCAAAGAACAGACTCTTAGAATTGCCTCTGTGAAAACCATTCTGTCCGGCAAAAAAAGTGTCCTTCGAGTAAACTGGGGCCCATCTCTCTCGAGCTTCATACAATGCCTGAAGCCACTCTTGATCCTTGATGCCAAAACGCCGCATAATTTCTTCCCAGGCCATCTCAAACTCCTCAACTCTAGGAATGTCATAAACTGTGCTATCCAGCAACGTGAGAAATGCCTCAGACTCCTGCAAAACTGTCACCTTTTCACGAATGCTCTGCATCACATATGACAGCGAGAGACGATGGTGAGCCCTTGGAAAGACCTCAGCTATTGCACTTTGCATGGCCTGGCACTGATCAGTAATGATAGTTTGTGGAGGTCGACCTGACATGCATGTAAGCCATGCCCTAAATAGCCATATATATGTCTCTAAGCTTGAGTCTGAAATCAAAGCACAGCCAAGCAACACATTATTCCCATGGTGATTAACTCCAACATATGCAAAGAGAGGAATCTCACAATTATTTGACAGGTTCATTGTCTCAAACACAACCACATCACCGAAGTACCCATAGGCAGCCCTGGACCTCGAATCAATCCAAAATACATTCTTCAAATACCCTTCATCGCCAAGATCCATCAGGTAAAGAAAATTTGGATCTACAAGCTGCATTTGATTGAAGAAATCATGCATCACTTGAGCATCTCCTTTATTAAGCTTTAAACGCTTGGCCCTGTCAAAGCCAGTTTCTCTCTCACAGGAGTATGAGCTTCCACAACCCATAGTATCTATGACTGGCGTTCGATACAGTTTGATTGTTCGAACTTCCACATCGAGATTTGGTTCCAGTTTATGCTTAGCACCAGCATCCATCCTCTTATGTGACTTCGAGTTTTTTGCTCTAAGAGGATCAAATGAGTGGTTGTGCTCAAGCTTGACTTCATCTACCCTCCAACGGTTGGAGTCAACTAGTCTCAACCGTATCATTGCCAGACAACCTGTCCGTGTTTCCTTTCTTCGACTGCTTGCTTCTTTGATAGTTTTGAAACCCTCGCAGTTGCAACAGAGAACTGCACCACGTTTTTCTTTGCTATTCCGCTTAGTCCATGAAGACTTCACTCTAATAGCAAACCCAAGTTCCTTTGAGTACGTATTGTAATAATTGTAAGCATCATCATATGTATCGAACTCCATTCCTACAAAAGGTGGAGGGTATTCCTTTACATCAGATGTGCCATTATGAACATCAGCGCCAACTGAACCATCCCCCACAATTTCTTCTTCCTCCTCCTCCAAAATCTCAAGCCCCTGCTCAACGCCATTCAACTCAAGCACTTGCTCACCATCATTCAATTCAAGATCTTGCTCGCCGTCATTCAGCTCAAGCTCATGTTCACCATCATTCAATTCAAGTTCTTCCTCGCTATCATTCTCAATCTCATCGCCATCAATCTCAAGGACATGGGCTTCTTCCTCAATTAGTTCCTCGCTGTCTGGAGAACCTTGTTCTACCTGCAAAAGGAAAATGAGAAGAATTATCAACCCACTAATTGGTGTCACCATGAATCACTTGATGAAAAAGCAATTCAATCATCACTAATTTTTTTAATACTTCTCCTTTGACATAAAAATAAAAGTCACTTGACAGCACATCTATGCAGTTTTCTTACTATCATTGTCTTTGACTTTTTCCTCATTACTATTGATTAAAATAACCAACCAATTAAACAAAACACTCACACTGCAACATGCTAATCAAACTTACTGTGCTGAAACTGCTAGGTTAATCTCTTCTGTGAATGAGAGGAGCATTTCTGCTGCTTAATTTTCATAGAATCAATTGCAGGTTCTGTTCATAATTTTGTAATGGCCAATACATATTACATCAGTGAGGCTCTTAATTAGGGGAAAAGAACTTTTTATACTGTACGTTATAGTCCAATTTTCGCTAAGATGTTTGAATTTGAATTGAGATATAGGGTATGATTGTTCAAAATCTTACTTATGGATTTTCCCACCAAAACAAACACATATTGACTTTAAAAAATTTTATGAGAATTAATATATTTCAAATGACTTTAAAAGTCCACGTGCATAGATTTCTAAAGATTTCAAGTAGCCAACATAAAATAAAACTCAAGTCTCAAATGCCAAAAAGTATAAAGCAGAAAGTATAAGATCTAAATGGACCCTGAACACTTAAAAAAAGGTAAGAATTGTCGCAAGACAAGAACAGAAGGCTGAAGGAGTAACTGTTATTTGCAGAACTATGCACAGATGCACAATGGAACCAAAACAACTGAAACACAGCCTCCATATACATGAAGATAAGAAGAGTATCATGCTTACTGAGATATTGAGGTTACGGCTGGGTGGGAAGGCCTTGTTGTTTGGTGAAAGATTGCTATCACCACTCATACTTTCCAGGAGAAATCATAGTCGTGGCCACACCTGATCAGTGAAAAAGATCAATGATTATCAACTCTGACTCTAAATTTAAGTTACTTCATTATGCTCACAAATGCTTCTAGATTTCCTTCTCAAAGATGTGTCCAATAAGCTTCTTGAATGTCGTTTATATGGAGCTACATATTGCAAAACAATCTTATTCCAAGCATTACACACAATTTCTCCTAAGCATTCACATTTCTTGATGTTATCAATATTGAACCCGCATGGCACTGGCCTAGTGGCAAATATCAGTTATGGCAAGTACCAATTTGCAGGATAGAATCATTAGAACAAAAATCAAAGAATATGATTAACTCCATCAAAAGAATACTTGTGTGTATCCGTGACAAGAGTAACCTAAAATTGACACCCCATTACTTAGGACAGACACAATTTGTGCCCGTATTTCCTTACACAAGAATCATATAAAAGCCAGATTCCTTCTCAACTAATTTTATCTAACAGATATTAAGTGAAGATGATATATCTTCACAACACCCTGCTAAAGTAAGATACTAATTCCACTGAAATCACACCAAACTCTTTAGCATTACTCTTGCCCTTCCATAAGCGCAACACCAAAACCACCTCACAGTGAAAGTAAACAAGTAAATACAAAACCCGGCATGATCATAAGCAAACTAGACAATATAGATGGAGGTGCAAGTGCAGTTCACTTCTAGCCATCATAAATTAATCGTTGACGTAACATGATCATGACATCATTAAATTAAAACCATTTCCGATAACATAGCAGCTCTAAAAGAATTAGCACACGAGTCTAATTGAATTACGACAGTTTCGTGATCTAGATCCTATTATTACTTTCAACTCCAGCAACCGGGCCCCGAAACTTTGGCTTAAGATCTGCAGCATATAATTCATATCGAACGAGAAGCCTGAATATTTGAAAAGAACGCGACTTCCTGCGGCAACGCAATACCAAGATGAAAAGGATCAAACTGCCCATCAGTCTGACCCCAAAAAACTGGAGCAACCAAACGTTGACCCTATTTGATTGCGAATGCATCTAAACGGCCGACGAGCCTTCCAATTCAAGAGATACTAGACACAACGCTGAACCAAAAGAAAGGACAACAATATCAAACAGCCCACCAATGAACCCAAAACCTCGGAATGAGCGGATGAATCACGACAACCATCACAACCGATTAACAAACTGAAAAAAAAAAAGAAAAGAATTGGGCGACCGTCGGAGAACCGAACGAAAGTACCTGGTAACTTCGGGTCGCGAGAGAAACGAGGCCGAAACGGAAGGCACGGGTGAAATCCGGAAAAGGGGTGTGAGAAAAAAGGAAGCTTCGATTCGTCGAGGCTTGAAGATCGCACATTTTTTGGGAATTTGCACGAGCTGCGAGCACTGTAACGAGCAGTACAGTCAAAGAGAAGATGGAGAGAGAGAGAGAGAGAGAGAGAGAGAGTTTTGAAGGATTGAGTGTCGGGCTGGACAAATGGGCCGGGCTTGTGAGAATTGATTACCCCAAATTGAAAAAATTTTGTTTCTTAATTTTTTTTTAAAAATTCTTTTTAACTAAAATGATAAAAAAAAAAAAAAAAAAAAAAAAAATGAATGACTTGCCTTCCTTGTCAAATGGTCGGTACCTATAAGTTGACATGGTATGTGCGGTAGTTGTTAGCACGTGCTTGTGGAGACGATTTTTCTGGAGCACTAGAAGTAGTTGTCATACATATTCAAAAGAAAAAAGAGTCGAATACCTACCGATCAGATTAAGAGATCTCTTTGAAGTAGTTACTCTAGTAATAAAGGTCACCGAATAGAATGAGCTTAAAGCTGAAATGACAGACTTCTAATCGCGATCAACGTGACATAAGAGCCTCAGTGGACCGGAGATTAATGACAGATTAATGAAAATGCCAATATAGCTGTGGCCAAGGAAACAAAGATTACAATGCTTCATTCTCCTGCAAGCCAGCGACAAACAAATTGAACCTCGGTGACGAACTGCAAACTTTACCATACTATGACCAAATTGATCAGAGAGTACGCATATAGAGGTCATCTGATAGACTCGAATAGTAAAACCCAATCCAACAGCCTAAATATGGAATTACATCGTTCAGATTGTACTACAGAAAGTGGCAATCAAGTTCACAACAGACATCATAGCCGCAAGGAAAACCTTCCCAATTTCACCAACGAAAGTGAACGACTGCACATTAACATTACTTACAATAATATGCATGGTCCTGCCCTCTGATCCTCCCAAAAGCGGGCATGTGCAAGAGACCCGGTTCCTTAATATCTAAACAATATTTACTTAGCTCGCTTCTTTGGCTTTTGGCTGTTCCTAGCCCGTTGAGCCTTCTTGTTCGTGGCCTTTTCTGGACCTTTTTCATTCTTGACTGCCCCTCTTGTTCTCTTTTTCTGCTCATTCTTGCCATTACCATATGCACTCTCATCTTCCTCGCCTATGTCAGCTTCATCACTTTCAACATCGCTTTCCTTGGGTTTCCTTCTTGTGGATGATTTTCCACCTTGACCTCTAGGCTTGTTGGCCTTCTTCGACTTGGCAGTGTCTTTATCTTCCTCAATTGCTACACCACCATCGTCATCCTCATCCTCCTCCTCCTCCTCCTCCTCCTTGCCACGCTTCTTTCTCTTTGAGGTTTGCTTTCCTTTTGTATTGGCAGCATTTAACACATTAGCTCCATTTAGCTTTTGCAGATCAGGTACATATGCAGTTGTCTAGGACAGAAAATCAAGGCCCATCAAATTGACTATGTGATAAAAAGCAATTTGGAGAGATAAAAGAGAAGTCATTTTGAAAATGACATACCCGGCCACCGGCAGTGATAAAATCAATTCTTTTGCCTGCATAAACATTAACAACTGTAACAAATCTTTCTTTGTCAACACAAACAAATTTTTTTAGATTTAATTGGCCACCCAATCAGAGAACTAATGGGGTCAAACCGTTGTTTGGTTTTAGTCAAGGTCAAACAGAGACAATATCAAACTCAAAAGCCTAAGTTCATAGCCAGGGATTGTGCAACCTTTTCCATCTTAAATAACGCTAAGTTTGAAACCAGATGCCTGCATGAACATGCTCTTTATCTTCAGATGGAAGAGCTCATTCAAGGTTTGATCATCGGTGCACAAGGTCAACCAGATTAAAGATTGGTTGTGGACATTCTGGTTTTCAAGGGATAGTGGACAAGTCCTAGGGCCAGGCCAACATTTGCTTGTCCAGTCTGACTTGTATGTAAAACAACGTCAATAAAATTTGAATATGGCTTAGGACTATGATGCAGAAGAGAACCAATATACAAGTACGTAGACATGCTCATGGAGGATTTTTCACATGTGCCTCTCTTTCAATATACAACCACAGGAAGCATAGCACAAAAAGGAGCAAAAGAATGGATATCATTGACTAAGGCTATTTCACAAGTAAAGAGTCAAACCATCAACAAAAGCATTGCCCGGCTTCTTTTCCCTGGAATGGAATATCCAATTACTAGGGTATTGACTACTATCTGCCCCAACTTCAATTGCTTTCTCAATGACCTGTGAAACCAATTATACTGTCATGATGGTTCATGAATATTAAGAATCTTACCATTAACATTTCCGGGCTTTTTGCCCCACCGACAATGAAACAACCACTCAAGGGGAAAGAGGCTGCAATTTGCATCAACTTGAACAGCAAACTGAATAACCTACATGTAATTCCTCTATGTTGCCATAAATGTAATTCACATCATGGAGCCAATCTAAGCAAGAGAGGGATGTAAAGAAGAATGTTTAATCTCCTACCTCTTTAATGCACTTGTGTAATGTCGCACAGCTTTCTTTTGAAAGACTGGAGGCAGTTTCCAGAGGATGAATTTTTGCCTGTTACAAACTAGAAAATATTTAATTATATAAAGGAGAATCAGAGTAGAAGGCCACAAAAATTTACAATCTGAAAATTATAAAATGAAGAGAAAGCAATGAACTCTATCGCCCGCAAAGGTACACAGAACTACTAAGAATCCTTCAAATGGACATAAGGAAGATAAATGACCTGGTATAGCACTTCATCAGCAACCCAATTGCCAATACCGGCAATAAAGCTCTGTGAAAATTAAAGAGTCAAGATCCAGATACGTTAGACAGAAAACGAAAAAAGAACCTGTGAAACAATAAGCAAATGTCGAAGCAAACGGTACTAAAATTAACAACCTGAATTATACTCTATCACAAATTACTCCATGACATCAAGGAAAAGTTCCGTGCACCATATTGACTTATAATGACAAAACAATAGCTCTAAGATCCAGAAGAACTAGAAAGAATTAATCAAGACAACAAATTCCAGATTAAACTTTTTGTCCCTCCCCCAAAGGCTCAACCATTGTAATTTTCATTATCTATATTTGAATATTAAATCTTCTAACATGCTGAATGGAATTTCCCTTCAAGTGCACATTTCACAGGAGAACCAAAGAGTTCCAAACCACACTGTAATCTTAACGACAACCTTTTGGGTTATACTATATAAAACGAACTCTTTTGACTAGGCTACGATATTTTAAAATCATATTCTCCTCAAACAATAAGCTTGTGAATCAGAGTAAAACAATTTCTCAAGCTTAAAAAAGAGTGTCATGAATGTCCTTATTATAAGAATTGCAAAGAGGCAACACAGTGAAAGTACAAAGGAGAAAACTAGAGTTAAATTTTCCCCCTCTCAATGCATCGTCCTCTCTGAAATTTTTCCAGATATCAGCCATATGGAGACATAGATACCTGATCGAGCAATAGAGTTTTGATTGCAACTTTCTTCTTCCTCAAGGATTCAGCAAATTCATCAATTGTCATAGGCTCAAGAAGTGCATCTGGGCCAAGCTCAGATATTGGTGGTACAGAAGTCGGCTGCAACATCAGATTAAGTGATTAATAGGGAGGGAGGGAGGGGGATTTCTTTTTTACAAGACTAGAAATTTATAGATATTTCACGTACATCATTCAGCAAGCGCACTCTAGCAAAACGCCTCTTGTCAGTAAAGGATAGCTCCAATCCATTTTCTAGCTGCAGAAGAATGATGATTTTTTGTAACAATTTTTCTTGAGAAGGGACAGTTATATACACAAGTAGCCTATGATATTGAAAATCTTAACCTAAAATCTAGGACATTTAGGAATTCACAGTGACCTCACAGGTCTGAGAAAGAAAATAAAAAAACTAAAATCACAAGGGAATCCACCCTTCATTAGTGAATACTTCTTACTTCTATGAAGACTTTGGAATACTTGGAAGGCCATTCATCAGTGTCCTTTACAGCAGACCTGCCAGAAATTATTGATGCATTCAATTGACCTCAAGGCACCAAAAAGAGTTACCAATGTTCTCCTTTCAAGAGGAACAAGCACATTTGCTCAAGCAAGATTTGAGAAGTGAAATTTTTTTAAGTTCAAGCAAAAGCTGGCAATAGAGACAGTTACCAGTCTCAGTCGGTCTCAGCTATACAGAGTTCACCAGAAATTACAGGAAACAGAAGATATTCTTCCTGGAAAATAATCAAAGCAAATTACTACATGCATCATTAACCCATGCCTCACCTTTTATACTTTGTGACTGCAACCCCCTTAATATAGACAGCACCTGCCATCCCTGAAAGACATATTGAGATGCTAGAGTAAAGGACCCATGAAAGAGTGGTAACAAAAGCAACAGTCAATCTTATATCTCATAGTCATGATAAAAAGGCAAGTAGAGATAAAGCCTTCTCTAGTGTTCATGCTCCAACTTCTTCTAAATAAAAGAGAATAAATTCTATGAAGGAAATATCATAGTGTGAATTTACTTTTGCAATAAGCGAATCACATAAAAAATATATTAGCACTTCTTCACTGTTCAGATGTAATGTTAATATAATTCATCCCTACATGCCCACTGCTCTACCCTTATATCAGTACAGGACCATATGCTATGAGTTTTATAACAAACTTTGAAAACCAGAAATCTAATTTTCCTTCATTGCTCTCCTACATCATCCACATTTCTCGGCTTAGGGCTGCCACAATAATGAACACAATTCTAGAAACTGGAATTATACTTCTACATAGGTAAGAACCTGGACCAAGACACATTAGTCAATCCCACAGAAGGTTACACAAAGCGGCGAAATTGGGGCAGACCTTTGCTTATTCATTAATTCATAAACTAACTCCACAATGGATGTTGGGTTTTACAACATGGTAGGAAATAATTTATTCAACTTAACAAGAGCTAGCTTTTATAGACCATTGTCTTTCGGGGCCAAGCAATACCGAAGCATAAGAGCTAACTTCTTCAAAGTTTCGTATTTTCCACCTTCTCTGCTTGTTCTCAAGGATTTTTGCTGTTGGCATCGAAGACTACTAGACTCTTACTTCCATCTCCACAGAAGGAGAAAAGAAACATGCAACACCCATCTTCTGCTGAAAGTTCCTAAAGCAATGTCCTTCCAATCATTCAAACAAGTCACTATAGCATTCTGTTTGGGAGAAAAGAACTGAACCTCCTCCCTCAGCAAATGAATGACAACCACGCAACTCTACACCACGCCAACACTTCCATAAGCCAGACAAATTCCCAAATAGATTAGCATTGTATGCATCATTCCCAAATGCAAGCAAGCATACAACAGTACATCATTATCGACTAGCGACAGTTCCATCATGGTAAAATGCTCGCTACAGCACGTTCTCCTCAGCAAGGCCGTGCCTTTTTACTTTCTATTTCCGGATGAGTGAAAAAAAAACCGATGATCTTGTCCAAACTCCAAATGGGTCGGAGCATTCGAGCGTTACCAAACTGGAAGGAAGGGAACGGAGGCGAATCGAGCTGGAGCCACATGCTCTTGCCCTTCCTCCTAGCCGCGACGACGGTCTTGCCCACGAGCGCGGACTGGAAGTCGGCCGGAGACACTCCGTCGATGACTTTCGGGTCATCGGCGACGACGGCCCTCTTGATCTTCCGGCCGACGCAGTGGTCCTCGACGGCCCTCCTCGCCGCCTCCACCTCCGGCAACTCCGGCATCGTGAAGCTCTTGCTAGTTGCTACTCGCGAGGGCTTCTTCGCGCGCTTTTTCGCTGGGCCTCCGCTCGCGCAGTGGCAGAAGAAAGGAGCAGCGTCGACTGGAATTGGCCAGCAGGTGCAAAAACGCTCGAGGGCTCCGAACATTGGATCCGAAACGCGCCGCGGTTTGGATGCCTCGACGGGCCCGGTCGGGCCGGGCTCGGCCCGCCGAATCGGGCCTCCTTCCTCCCGGTCCATGGTGGCGATCTGCCCGGAGGGGTGTGTAATCGAGCCGGGTCGAGCCGCGGCTTGCGTGCTCATGTGCTCGAACCGCGACTCGAACTCGAGCGAGTGCTGGTTTTTCTACTCCGGCCCGATTCGGTTAGGAAATTGAGATACTCGAACTCGACTTGGGTACGATCAACTCATAAATGAGACTCGAGCTTGAGTTGTATGGCCTCGAGTATTATGTAATTTTAAAGGGTTCGTGTCTATTTTTATGATTATTAAATATTTTGTAAAAAATAATGAAAACTTGATGACAATCTCAAGTCTATCGAGCTGAATATTAACCAGCTCGAACTTAACTTTACAAAATACTCGAGTAACCTGAACTTGAGCTTCACTTAAACTTAAATGAGTAGTTATCGAGCCGAGTCCGAACTATTCACGCATAATTTGAATCAGATTGCACTCTATTCCATTGTGTAGAGATAAGAATAGAGTGGGTTTTATCAAACTCCTTGTCCGTTTGGAATTTAATAAGTTTAAGACATTTTTAGATCACGGGTGTGTCTGGAATTTCATTTATAGAACACGAGAATACTTCGAAACATGAATCCATGGATACTCTCACCTATTAAAAATACTATAATAACCTTACAAACCATGATGCTCAAATACAAAATCACTTATAGCTTTAACATATTTGAACAGCAGCCCAATAATCATTCCAAGCCCAACTTTCTCATTTTGTTGAGAATTAGAATTGTCAATCACAGATATCACTGTCGTTTCTTAAATTTTCATCATCTTATGTCTTTGCCAATCTGCAGTTTGCTCATTAGAGAGATGCCATTCACTTTTTGAGTGTCACAATGGTTGCAAATTTAAGGTCCTTTTTACATATTTCGTTTATCTTACATACATACGCTGTCAAGGAAGAAAAATTGTTCACCAAGAATGGTTGGTAAATTGTCCTTCCCCTAGCTATGTAATGATTATCGTTATTTAATTGGTTAAGATTATTAATTTATTTAGAAATACTATAGCGGGTTTGGTGCGTGTAGGGTTACATGACCACTCTACCGACGTCATTTGGAGTATAGCAACAGCTGCCGAGGACCTATCCCTCTTCCATGCACGTGACGATATTGAATTTGAAATGAAATGGACAAAGCCTTTTCTCATTTTCTACGTTGGTTTTGATATAGAAATTATGGGGTGATATACTCGATTAATCGCTCAAGTAAGCTAGAACGACCCATTTCAATAATGGTAGGTAATGTTTGACAAGAGAGTCCAGATGAGGTAGGATCCTTAATGGACTTCTAAATAGCAAAGAGATCAATGAGGAATTGAGTTATGTACTGGACAAAAAAGATATACATCTCAAGTTTTATGTACCAATTTGAAATTAACCCACAAGAGACATGTTTTGATATGGGATTCGGTTTCACATAGAAACTTAAAAGACAAATGTGCTCGGTGAGAGTCCAGAAACGGGAAAAGTAAAAAAAAAAAAAAATTAAAATAAATAAATCTTAAATCTATTAAATTGGTATTAATTATATCATAGCCCTTTTAATAATTTCTCAATATAGTTTAGTCAGCCAATTTTAACGGAAAATCGTTCACGTTGACATCGACCTCCTACATGGCACCGTCAATGCCGATGTAAGTAATTTGTCAATTTTTTAAGAATTATTATTATTTTTCTTTTTTTTCCTTTTCTTTCATTTTTTTTCTTTTTTCCCAACTAGGGGTTGGCGAGGTTGCGGCCGACCCACACCAACCATAAGTGAGGTTTGGGTGGGGGCCTCTACCCTCATCAACCACAAGCAAGGATGTCAAGCACTCCTCTAGATCTTGGCGAGGGTGTGGGACGCCCTCATGGGCTGTGGCACCGTGCGACCTCACCTACCTAGAGTTGTTAAAAAAAATAAAGAAAGAAAATATAAAAATTTAGAAAAATATATCAAAAAATTGTAAAATTTGTTTGTATCAATATTAAGTGTCATATAGGACGGGGAATATTCATGTTAGCGATTTCATCAAAATTAGTCGAGATATTGTAAGTCGTTAAAAGGTTTATGGCCTGGTTGATACAACTAAAAAGTTTAGAATTGAATTATACAAAAACAACATATTTATGACTTTTTTTTTGTAATTTTCCCATATAAAAATAATAAATTAAAATACACTTATACCTATACTAGTAAAAGTTTTTTTTTTCAATATTAAAAAGGACAGGGAGGGATGACTAGCAATGACAACTTTTTGTGGATGTGCCCATAAGAATTTGACACGTGTCAAGGAATGCTCGAGTTGATCCGTGAGTTTTCAATTCAATCTCAACTCATAAGGCCTGTTTGGTAACCGGTCAAACAATATTTATTTTTATTATTTTGTTCCTGAGAGTAGTTTTGAAACAGAATCGCATTTGGTAAAAGTTTTGTTCTCGAAAATAAATTTGTTATTGAAAACAGATTTGGAGTAGAATCAAGAATAAAAAAAAGTTGATTATTTGTTCTTGGGAACAATTCTAAAATTAAGTCTACCTATTCTTTTTTCCTCCTCTTTCTTTTTGTTCTTCTTCCCTCTCTCTTGTTTTTCAAGTGCTGCCATCGTCGTCATTGCCGTTTGCCGCTGCCGCCATCCCCTGCCAAACGTCACCGTTTGCTGCCCACTGCCGATCTCCGGTGAGGCCTGGTGAGCTCGACTAATGAGGCGAGGCCTCATTAAGGGCGGTAACGCTCCGGTGAGGTCGCTAGCCCTTGTTTAGCCGGTCGTCAAATCATCTCAAGACCGGCAACCGGCCACTTTAAAGAAGAAGAAGAAGGGGAGAAAGAAAGGAAAAGAAGAAAAAAAAAGGAAAAAAAATTATTTAAAAAATAAAAAAAAAATGATCTGAAGTAGGAATTGAAATTTTGCTATACATAGAAACCATATTTAATTTTTAATTTTTAATTTTTATTTTTATTTATAGTTTATACTATAGTTTATTATTTACTATTTAATAAAATTTTAATTAGTTAATATTTTTATAACTTAGTATAAATATAATTAATTAATAGAATTTCTATGATTTGATAAAATTTTAGATTGGAATAGAATTCTAATTTTGAATTCTTTTGAAATTGAAAATATAATAAATCATAATATGATTTCTCCACTCATAAGAGGATAATTATATTTGTGAGTGGTTCATGAGAATTCAATATCAAATTTACACTCATTTAAAAAGGTAATTAAAAAATAATATGAATATAAATTTTATGTAGTTACCAAGCGCATTTATGTTCTTTTTCTATTCCAGAATCAGAAATTTTGTATAGTTACCAAACGCGTTTTTTTATTCAGAAATTGTTTCCGAAAATAGAATAAAAAAAAGAATTATTTTTGATCGAAATTATTTCCTAATAGAATGACTATCAAACACACCCATAAGGTTGAACATTAAAGAGACCATCAAGAAATGGAAATGCTCGCACCACCGCATTAGTGGTCGCGATGGTTTGGGCTCTCTCCCCTTCACGAAGGGAAGGAGTTCGAATTCCCTCACGGTCGCTTGGGGTCTTAAATGTCACATCGGGGTGAAGTCCTCCGCTAGCGTCACTCCAGGATTTACCCGCCGGTTGTCGACTGTACGGGGTTCGGTGTAAAAAAATAATAATAATAATGGAAATGCCCACTCCAATCAAAATGTCTCAACCAAACTCAAGAGGGAACTGCCCACCCTAATCAAAATGTCTCAATCAAACTCAAGGGGTGGGCCAAAACCTCAAATTCTGTTCCAGCATTCAATTCATGCACCAAAGCCAAACATGTGGAAAGTCAATAGTCCCCCATTAGATCATAAGAGGGATATTCGAGATGGGACTAGATCGGAACTCCCCGGAAACGCCGGTCCAAGTCGAACTTCGAGCCTCAATCTCTTCCGAGTCAATCTCACCTGTAGAAACTTATCAAAACCAAGACCAGCATATTAAATGATAGTTTGGGCTCCAGCAGACCTAGTTAAAAACACGTTGGGTCTATGCCTTGAAACTAGCGCCAAAAGGCCGGCCAAACTCTAGAGTAGCAGTGCTTTGTTCCTACGATGTGGAAGTGTTCCACCTGTAACTGAGTAATCGTCACTACAACAAACTAAGTCACAGCTTTGATGGCTCGTTTACCTCAAACCTCTTGGAATGCGCTTCCGGAAAAGACCCAGAGGATGAAAAGCTCAGTAAGTAAACGCAATAGATTAAAGGCTATCTAGTGGAGGAAGCGGAAAAGTGATTTGCCCATACACCCAAAACTTGCGCACTGACATACCTTTTCTGGCTTTTGGCCATCTTCAATTGATTACCAACCTTCTGACATACCATGGAACAATGGCGACAATGCAAAAACCGGAATCATACTGTTGAAATATCCCATGCCACTTGACCATGGGGTCGATGTACTCCTTTTGTAAATACAGTCTCCCGACGGTGTCGGATATGAGGCGATCCATGAAATATTTTGTGGAATTATTTTCTAATTACAATATGTCCTTTTTTCTCGAGGATCGATGCTATTTTGAGTTACTTTCTTTCTTTGCCTGTGGCACTTATCTGCGGATTTTCGAAGACCGGTCGAAATCGATACACTTTCTCGAATGGCAAGGGAAGGTCGAGGTTAGAACCATTAATGCAAGATATATATGCTCCATGCAACCACCAATGTAATGTCAGCGTCGCTTCTCTCCTATTCTTCTCATTCGTTAGAGGTGCAATTAAGATGTTTGGCATGGCCCGCATTCTCCTCTCGTCACTTGGCAATTGTTCTGATGTATCTATCTTCTCTCCTCAGTGACTATGGTGAAAGTGAAAGGGTAGCCTCAACAACTTTTGCAAGATGGGTGAGAGTCAAGCAATGGGATGGAGAGCGAGTGCTTGGACGCTTGGCTCTACTTTGGTTTTCTGCTATGTAATGAATCCACAACGACATTGAAGAGAGGCAAGAGGTGGATTCCAACAGTCTAGACAACTTTCCTTCATCGCAAAAAACTCTTGAACAGTAATTCGCTTAATCACCTTATATGCGGCTTGATCTCAGGCTTGTTCTGGTGAGGGAGAGCAGGCTATGAACCCCTAATATTGTTAGGATTAAGCGCACAAACACAACAAATAGAGAGTAATGCAAGAAAGAAAAATTGAGACGCGGGGTTTATCATGATTTCATCTTAAATTATGGTTATATCCAACAAAAAATTCCATTACATTAGCACCTTTCACCTTTCTTTTATAACTCTCAATTACAAGAGAAAAAAAAATTATATATAGACAACACAAAAAAAGAAAAAAAGAAAAAAAAACCTAGAGACCAAGAAAGCACTAAGCCACTCGATAACCATTCATGGTTCTAAGCCAAACGGCTAATAGAATACAGGCCCCAACTATGAAAGCCCTCTAGCAGCTTAGGGACACCGCCCCTGTGACCCTTGTCAAGGTGGCTTTCGGACTCCCACTCACTCATTGAGGAGTGGAACCTCGTGCCTTCTTGAAAAGTATCGACAATACCCCAATAAATGCATTTCGTTCTTTTCAAGCCAACGATATGACAAGAGTGAGAGCACACTTATAGTTATAGAGCCCGACGCATAATCGGTTCCAAAAGTATAAGTGATGTTAATGATCATAAAATCATGGCGATAAGCCACTCAAGCACCGGATCTCTCCTGGCACAAAATAGGACATTAAGAAGAGTACTTAGAACAACCACTGGGGCGGGGCCACCCTTCCAACATGGAAGGGGGAGGTGAGGGGTTCAAATCCCCACCTTCTCAGGAGGGGATGGGGGGTAGGGACGCGTAAGTTTGAGAGTGGGTTGCGACTCACGCCCGCAAGGCGGGGGCGCGATGTCCTGCAGTGAGTGTAGAGTAGGAATAGAGTAGGATTGACCAAAAAAAAAAAGAAAAGAAGAGTACTTAGAACGCAATCACATCTCCACTGCATTATCAATTCCTAATGTTACAACCCTAATGAGTCTCTCTTCATCCGATAAATACAACGTCGATTTCCCTTATAACCCTTCGTATCGTGCCTAGCCTACCTTATGGTTGTATGACCATGTCAATTGGCTTGGTATTTGATCCAGAGACGAGCCAATTACACTGGCAATTGCGATCCCGCTCGGCCGTACACAACTTATTTGGCAAATACGCCATTAGATTTCCTAGGTCTAAGGGGACTTTTCTCTTGTAATTATCAAACACAATTCCTCGTGCACAGCTGGAGGGAGAGCGATAAATGTCTTTATTCATAAGAGACAATTACATGGAGAGAAATACAAAGACAAATCTTCATGTGTCATTTCTAAGCTGACCCTTTCTTAATCTAATTTATCGCAAAACATTTCGAGTAAATTGAACTAATTCGAATGCATGTGAAATTAGGGCTAATACATACAAGCGCTAGTCACCACGAGAGTGTGACAAAGTGCAGGATTCAATGATGGACTCGAGCTAATCAAGATTCTTCCTAATTTGCTTTCCAAATCGATGGCCCGCGATCGTATATACTATCTTGAGGAAATTGAAGATCCCACCGTGTGATAAAACAAAATTATACGGCTAAACTCCGTCGACTGCCCGCGTGTCGATCCCTCATTGGCCAGCTCTATTTTTTGTCCCCGTGCATTAGCAGGCTCCCTCTTATAATGAGCTCATCACAAGTCTCACATTTTGAGAGAGAGAGAGAGAGAGAGAGAGAGAGAGAGAGAGGGGGTCAGAGTCTTTAGCAAGAAGGAGAGGCCAGGATTGCTCTCAAATCCGCGAGAGGGTAAAAAAACACCAAATCCCTTATCCTATCTTCTTCCAAAACCAGAAAACTTGCCCAGGATTTCCTTCCCTTTCTAGCTCCCTCTATAAGCTCGTTCTCTCTCCGTCTCTCTCCACAGCCGTCTCCCCTCCTCCTAAACATCTCATTGCTTCCCCCCACAATCTTCTTCTTCTTCGTCGTCGTCGTCCTCCTGCCAGACATAAGTGGTCACCAATGATGCTCGCCCTTCGGTCCGCCATTTGAGCACGGGAATCGCCAATTCAATCTCGATATAACGAACGATCCAGCAACTGGGTCATTAGTGTTCTGCAAGAATCCAAGCTCTTTTTCGTCGTCCGGGGCAGTGGGGAAGACATCTTGTCTAAGCTAGAGAAATGGCTCCGAAGTCAGGCAGGGGCAAGTCCGGCAAAGCCAAAGCAGAGAAGAAAAGGAAGGAAGAGAAAGGTTGGAATAGCCGTCTCGACTTTGAACGAATCCATGTCTCTCGATTCTATATTCCTTCTTGCAACTTTGGAACTCTCCTTAAAAAATTGAGTACCTACAGGAGGTGCTGATGTTTTTTTTTTTTTTTTTTTTTAATGATTTGTTTTTTGGCCAGTCGTGCCTAGCGTTCTTGACATAGCCGTCATCACCCCATACGATACAGAAGTGACACTCAAGGTAAAAGATTTGGTTAAAGAAAATCCTCATTTGCTTGTTAGATTATTCATAATTCGTATTGGCTGATGTGATTTTGGCTTTTTGACTGTCTGAAGGGCATCTCCACTGACAAGATACTCGACGTCCGAAGATTACTGGCCAACCACGTCGAGACATGTCATCTCACAAGCTACTCTCTCTCTCACGAGGCAAGGCCCCTTTCTTCTCTCAAGACTCCCGCGCCCTCCTCCGTCGACGTTCATTCATCCAATGCATTTTCCTAATGAATTCAATCACATGCTAAACGCACAGCTTCCCACCCCATCGTTTTGTCAACTCCCCTTAACCAAACTCTCTCCACTTAATCTTCTTTTCTTATTTTCTGGGAGCAGATCAAGGGGCAGCGATTGAATGACAAAGTGGAGGTTGCCACTCTGAAACCGTGCGTCCTAAAGATGGTTGAAGGTAGGTGTGAAGTATCTTCTACCTAGAATTCAGCCGAACCATAAAAGTGGGTTGCCCTCAGCTGGCTCACATTTTCCCTTTTGCCGGCATTTATATAATTCACGTGTGAGGTCTTAACATTTTCTACTATGATGAAATTGGGTAGAACCGATTTTCTCATTTGGGAGTTTTAATATGCTCTCGGCACCAACTGTGAGCACTAGAGAGTACAACATCGCACACGAACAAATGCCTAAATTTGGCACAAAAGACATTAAACTTAAAGAAATAATTTCGGTTTTTGTCTTGGCGTGCATTTCAATGTGATGCTTTCAAGACTAAAGAAAGGAAAATTGACGAATGAGAATTTGGCTGTGAGAAGAGCGAGTACATTGCTTCTGTGTGCATACTTGCCTTTCAAATTGATTTTGACTTTGGACACATTTCCCGTTTGTTAATTTGTTAGATGAACTTTCCTCGATTTTTTATTATCCTTTTTTTAATTTCAGTTTTTGTGCTTTGGCTTTCGATTTGTTCCTAATTGCAACTAACCTGTCCTGGTTCTTGGCGACAACCCATTTCATGTCATTGAAAATTCTCACCCTCCCCTCCTTGTCCTTTTGCTTGGGGGAAGAGATGGTATCTTTGGTGCTAGGGTTCCCGGTAATGGCGGCGAATAGCACAAAAAAATAAAGATCAAACAAATGTTAATTATAAGACTTTTTATTTTATTTTTTTACATTTCAATGTTTACCATCATCTACTTTTGTCTTGAGTTGCATGTTGGGGGAGTGATAAATTTCATTAGTACATCCTACGTAGATTTAAGTCCCATGTCCGTGGGACCCCTCTTCATGCTAGAGGAGGATGCAATTAATAATCACAAGTCCTAAGTCCTAATCTACCTAGCATGCTAAGTCCAGTGTGACGGCCCATTTTTTGTACGATCGCTCTAGAAAAGGAAAACGTATCTATCGATAAGTTAACTAATGAACGTAATTACCGAAAACGAAAATATCGCACATATCTCTCGACACGTTTTCTTCGTCGTATACGTTACAAAGTAAAATTAGATAATAAAAAAAATTTCTAGTGGCATTATCAACGCTCAAGCTTAGAAATTGAAATCACGTACGACTCATTTTCCGGTTTTTGTTTAATTGAATTCCTTATCAAATGTAATGTTGTGGCACAGAGGATTACGCAGAGGAAGCCCTTGCCGTCTCGCACGTGCGAAGGCTCCTGGACATCGTGGCGTGCACAACAAGGTTCGCTAAGCCCAAGAGCAGCAGATCGCCGCCCCCGTGTTCCCCCGACGCGCGTCCCAAGAAGGCCCGGGCCCACCAACCGCGCGAGCAGCCGCCGCCGCCGCCGTCGCCGTCGCCGCCGTCCGATGGGAAGGCCGGAGGGGGCGAGGGCGCGGCGGATCCGCCCGTCTCGGCGATCTCGCAGAGCCTCGACATGGCGGCGATTCACCCGACGCCGAAGCTCTCCGAGTTCTACGACTTCTTCTCTCTCTCCCACCTTACCCCACCCATTCACAGTGAGTTCCCATTTTTTGTATTTGTTTATTTCTTTCTTATTTTGCTGCCACATAGAATACACAGGAAAAAGGAAGGAACTTGGACAGTGGATCAGAGATTTCCCACTATTTTCTTGATTCACTCAGGTTGGGGAGTTCATCATTTTCTTGGGACCCTGTTTGGTCAATGGGAAAATGCTGGTTCATCCTTAAACTACTAATGTTGGACAGAAGTAGAAGTTACAGTGACCATAGGAATAATGCAGTGGCATTACTGGGACATCTGGTGTCCCTTCCCCTGAAAAACTGTGTGTAAAGATTGGAGCTTGTTAAATTGTAATTTAAACGGTGATCCTAACTTCTGTAAGCAGTCAAAAGAGGGGGTGAATGCTGGACTTGATCAGTACTATGCAAAATGGGCGAGAGATTATTCTTAGTAAAAGATGGGGGAGGTAGATTGGTGCAATTAAGATCTCAATGACATGTATTGGGAGCTTTTGAGATTGAATATTCAGGTAAAGGTCCAGTTTTTATGCACAGCGAAGTGATTCTGTGAAAGTGGAGTGAGACAAAAGAGTGTCATAAGTGAAGTCAAACAAACTTCTCGGTGCCTTTTTGATTATATACAAATACCGATTATAAGCTTTTATTAAGTTCTCAAGGCTATAAGCTCAGCGACTGAGCTGTAATTATTTCTGTGCCTGTTTCAGGTTTGAAGAGGTGCCCAAAAGATGATTCAGGAGAGAGGCGTGATGGGGACTATTTTGAAATTCAGGTGCAAATATAGTACATTTCTTTTGCATTTTTATCCCTGTTCATGTCACAATATTGTTGTTGGGCATTTGAATTCCTGACAATTGGCTTACTGGAGCTGGAAAAATTGGTGGATTGCTGCAGATCAAGATATGCAATGGGAAGTTGGTAAATGTAGTTGCATCAGTAAAAGGATTTTACACACAAGGCAAAGTGTTTCAGCAAAGCCACTCTCTTGTGGATCTCCTGCAACAGCTCAGCCGAGCTTTTGCCAATGTCAGTAATTCGCTCTAATAGATTCAGCTTACCTTTTAGTTAATCTTTTCTGTTTCCAGATTTCAGCTTACTCTGCCAAATAAAGTTTATGGCCATTTCATGTATGTCCAATTTGGGAAGTCTTTAGTTATATCAAGGAATTTCTGTCAAAAGTCTTTCCTTGTCCTGGTTATTTACCATGAGAGCCAAGTTGATGATTGCTTAGGGGCGCCCTTAAATAAAGAATCGTTCCATTACCAAAGCTCTGATTGTACATACCTTGAGAAAAGTCAATGTACTGTAAATGATAACTTATTCTTGGGTGGTTGCTTCACAGATGTCAAAGGGCTACTCTTTAACAAAGTGACAGAGTTGATGACTTTGCACAAATTACCCCTGGTGCTTTATGCTTTTTGCTAGAACAGCACTGTGTCTTGTAGCATTGATGTCGCGGTTTAGAATGTTTCTAATAGGAGAAGAGGCAAAAGAACAGTTTCAGACTGCAACTCAAAAATCAAATCTTGCTAATGGTTCTTATGTGGCAATTTTGAAATCGTTTCCAATGTATTTGTGCTTGCAAAGAATGAAATATTTCAGCCTCTCTTGTTTTTGATTGATAAACTTGGCTTACCTTTTCAGGGATATGAGTCATTGACGAAAGCATTCATAGAGCACAACAAGGTGACTCTTTTTGACTTGATAATGAGGAATGCTTGTTTCTTAACATGATTTTTGTGCCAGGCATCTGATCTCTTTGTTTAATTTCCAGTTCGGTAATCTACCTTATGGATTTCGAGCAAATACATGGCTGGTTCCACCATCTGTTATGGAGTCTCCCACCAACTTCCCATCACTGCCGGCTGAAGATGAGAACTGGGGAGGTAATGGCGGTGGTCAAGGCAGACATGGCGAGCACGATCTTCGTCCATGGGCCACAGATTTTGCAATACTGGCTAGTCTGCCATGCAAAACAGAAGAGGAGAGAGTGGTTCGTGACCGGAAGGCTTTTTTGCTTCATAGCCTCTTTGTTGATGTCTCCATCTTTAGAGCCGTTGAAGCAATACGCCGGCTGATAGCTTCTGATTCAAGTGCTAAAGATACAAAACATCATGCCCCAGGATCAGTTGTGCTAGAGGATCAAGTGGGAGACTTATACATTTCAGTAAAGCGAGATGCAGCTGATGCAAACTCTAAGTATAAAGAAACCTTGAATGGAGACCAACATGCAGAGGAGATTGCACAGAGGAATCTGCTTAAAGGAATCACTGCAGATGAAAATGTTGTTATCCGTGTAAGTTCTTTCTATCTCAATAATACCCTTTTGTAATTTCATCGAATCCCTAGCCACTTGATCTTCAAAATTGTTCCAATGAGGTGAAAATTCAGAGCAGTGATAACAGAAAATCAAAAGCATCTTTCACTTTGGTCTAGTATTCCCCTTTAAAAAAATGTAGATGATATTCTGCAGGATACCATCTCGTTGGGCAATGTCATTGTAAAACACTGTGGATACACTGCACAAGTAAGAGTTGTCACCAAGAAGAAGAAAGGGAAGATCGAGGCTTGTGATCTTGAGATTGATGATCAACCAAATGGAGGAGCTAATTCCCTCAACCTTAACAGGTAAAAGGAGTTAGCTGTATTTCTAACTCATACAATCTCAGAGCTTCTGTGGATACCTGAATATGAGGAAAAGTGCATATGCATATAGGATGTTTTGTTATCTCTCTTCCATGAGCCGTGATATTTCATGAACATTAAGAGCCAATCTTATAGGCGGGCAATTTAAAATAGACTATATATTTGGTCTTTTCCTTCTTTTTTCTATAAGAGCATGACATCTAAAATGTGCATATCTTTTATCCTGAAGATTTATTCACCAAAGAGATTGATGCTTCATTGCAGTTCAAGAGTTTTGCTACAGAACTCTGGTGATGGCGAATCACCTGGAGGAGGGCAGTCAACCAAGCCTGCAGCTGATACATTAGATATTTCGGACCACCTAGTTAGAAAAATAACTAAACAAAGTTTGACCAACTTAGAGGAGGAGCTGATTCATTCTGAAAAATCTATTAGATGGGAACTTGGTTCTTGCTGGATACAGCATCTACAAAAGAAAGAAGATCCTTCAGAAAACCTTTCTAAAAACCCCGACACTATTGATGAAGATGAGCAAGCAGTTAAAGGTCTTGGGAAGCAATTCAAATTGTTAAAGAAGAGGGAGAGACAGCAGACTGCAACGGCTACTTCATCTGGTCTTGGAGAAAATGATTCCTCTCCATCCGCAAATTCCAGTTTGGTAGCACAAACCCATGGTGAATCCACGAGTGAAGCTGAATTGAGGAAGTTAATATCTGAAGAAGCATTTGTGCGTCTTGAAGAAACGAAAACTGGTCTTCATTTAAAGGTCTACCATGATATAAATGCTTAACAATTTATTCACTTGGTTATGTGATGTGTTTGTTATGATGCCACATGTCTTCCGAATGCTAAAATCTTTTGGTTCACCTCCTACTACAGTCAGCAGAAGAGCTTATCCAGATGGCACACAGATACTATGATGAAATTGCTTTACCAAAGCTGGTAATTTTCTCATGCTTATGTATCAATTTCCTCTAGCAAAAGAACTGCAAGGGTTTTCTTTTAACGCTGTATTAACCTTCATTAGGTAACAGACTTCGGATCACTCGAACTTTCCCCAGTTGATGGTCATACACTGACCGAATTTATGCATTTGAGGGGACTAAAGATGCAATCCCTAGGCCGTGTGGTAAGGACACTCCCGCACTTCTCTCTCTCTCTCTCAGAGTGAGTGGATGTGATACAAGCAGATATATGTTCAAAAAATTACTATGTGGAGTTGTGTGTCACCCCTTTAATATGTTTCTATTTTTCATTAATTTCATCTTTTTTCTTAAGTACTTGTGCCAATGTCTCATTCTGCTACAGTAAGAATGCAGTTTTTGACATGGTCTGTTCTTATAAAATACCAATCAGGTTGAACTGGCAGAGAAGCTCCCTCACATACAATCACTTTGTATTCATGAGATGGTTGCTCGAGCTTTCAAGCATGTCCTTAAAGCAGTTGTTGCCTCAGTCGAAAATATTGAAGACCTATCTGCAGCAGTTGCATCAACTCTTAATTTCTTACTTGGAAATGGTGGGTTGGATGAAACCATGAATGAAGATCGTCTTCTCAGACTGCAGTGGCTAAGAACATTTTTAGCTAGGAGGTTTGCTTGGACATTAAAAGACGAGTTTCAACATATCAGAAAATTGTCCATTCTTCGAGGACTTTGCCATAAAGTAAATTTCCAGTTGACTGCACTTGATATGTCAACTTCTTCATAAATAAGACACTAACGAGCTTCCCCCCCAATTTCTTTAGGTTGGGCTGGAGTTGGTTCCTAGAGACTATGATATGGATAGTCAAAACCCCTTTATGAAATCTGACATTGTCAGCATGGTCCCTGTGTGCAAGGTATATCTCTCCCTCCCCCTCCCTCCTCTCTCTCTCTCTCTCTCTCTCTCTCTCTCTCTCTCTCGCAATAGTATATCACCAATGACTTGACTTCAATGATGATCTGCAGCATGTAGTTTGCTCCTCAGCTGATGGACGGACATTGTTGGAGTCATCTAAAGTTTCTCTTGATAAAGGAAAGCTGGAGGAAGCAGTTACCTACGGGACAAAGGTATGAGCTGTTAATTTTATCTGATTGCGTCCAAGGGTTAAGAGTTAACTCCATTATTTCCATTATGGGACATAAAAGGATATGTCATTACCTGAATGTGAAGGCACTAACGAAGATGATTGCTGTTTGCGGTCCCTCTCATCGTGCAACAGCAAGTGCGTACAGTCTTCTAGCAGTTGTTCTTTACCATACTGGAGATTTTAACCAGGTACCATATCTCTTCCACTTTGTATTCTAGGTTTAATTCTGAGAACACAATGGGAATTCAGATCCTGATAGATACAGGCGACGCTTATATCTTGTCAGAAACATTGTTCCAACTAGTGTAAAATGGTCTGTGTGCCAATAAGCATGCATGAGAACTCACTTCATGGTCCAGGCACTTAAAAGAAGAGAACACAGACAATCAGAATATACCAGAGGTTGTATCTCTATTCTCAGATCAACCTTCCTATATTAGATAGGAGTTGCTGGAAAGATCAGTACAGTTGCAGTTAGGGCAGAAAGTTTCTAAAACTCCAGCTTTTCCTTCCAATGTTTTAGAGCTCATTTTAAGAGTGGTTTGGTGATCATGCTTTAATGATTGGAATATTTGATTTCCTGTTGTAGGCAACCATATATCAGCAAAAGGCTTTGGATATCAACGAAAGGGAGCTTGGCCTTGATCATCCTGATACAATGAAAAGCTACGGAGACCTTTCTGTATTTTATTATCGCCTACAGCACATTGAATTAGCTTTGAAGTGAGTGCGCAACTAGCTTCTGTTATTTTCAGAATTCTCTTTCTTTTGATGATTTTCTAAATATTAACAAGCAGCTAGTAGTTGTTTATTGTCAAATGTGTATCTTTCCCTCTTTGATGTATTTTGATGTACAGGTTCTTTATATTTGACTTTGTGTTATTTTCTAAACTTTTTGTCAACTTTATTACCCACAGGTACGTCAACCGTGCTTTATTTCTTCTTCATTTTACATGTGGGCTATCTCATCCTAACACTGCTGCAACCTACATTAATGTGGCTATGATGGAAGAGGGCATGGGAAATGTCCATGTTGCTCTTAGATACCTGCATGAAGCTCTGAAATGCAACCAAAGATTATTAGGAGCGGATCATATACAGGTTCCTTCTCTGAACCTATAATGTCAATGTGTTATTTTTTATCATAACTAGATGTCTGACACAATTTTGAAACTGGCAGACGGCTGCAAGCTTTCACGCAATAGCCATAGCACTTTCATTGATGGAAGCGTTTTCATTAAGTGTGCAGCATGAGCAAACCACACTTAAAATACTTCAAGCCAAGCTCGGGCCCGAAGATCTTCGCACTCAGGTGAGAATTATTGTTGAAAGTTGGGTGTGATGAAACATCTGCGTTGACCTATTTTTGCTAGTCGTGACGGTGTATCTCAAGAACTGATCCTTCTGAAATAATGCACGGTGGGAGCTGAAAATTTTTAGGAAGCATTAAGGAGAAATATTTCTATTAATCAATGTTATAGAGGGGTTTTGAACTATGAATCAATTTTAGGAAATAATGCAGCTAACTCCCTGTATCAGATCCTTGACCTGCGATTACAAAATTTCCTTACCTGTCACTCTTGGAGGATGCTGCTGAACAAGGAAATAGTGCAAGCTAAATCCTTGTATCAGATCTTTGACCTATGATTACAAAATTTCCTTGTAGGATGCTGCTGCATGGCTTGAATATTTTGAATCAAAGGCCCTAGAGCAGCAAGAAGCTGCCAGAAATGGAACTTCAAAGCCTGATGCATCAATTGCAAGCAAAGGTCACCTGAGGTAGTGATATGGTATCCCCAGATTACTTTGGTTCGCTTGTACGATTGTATCTCAAGAAACCAACTCTTTTGCTGTTTTTTTCTGCAGTGTATCTGATCTCTTGGATTATATAAGTTCTGATCAAGATTTAAAAAGGAGTGACGTGCACAAAAAGCAACGCCGAGCCAAGGTAAACCTAGCAGATTAATGGCTCTTTTGAACCTTCAGATATTTAATCAGCTAATTCAACTATATATTATTTGCAGCTGATTCTGTCAAAGGCCATGGCCTTTCACCTCATAGTTTTCTCTTGTTTCTGGTCATAACAGTATTCATACTTGGATTTCTATTTTGATTTTCTTTATTCCTTTTTATGAGGAATTATTTGGCCATATATGTTCTGAATGGTTTTAGATAGTGAAATTTGTCGACAATATCTTGTCAAGATTATGTGGATGTTATCTAAGCAGGATGCTGCTACTTTGAGTCCATTAGTTATGCTACGTAAAGATCTTGAGGGAAGTCAGGTTATTGAGGTTTATACATGACAGTCTGTCGACTTCCTTTCACTGGTCATCATTCACCTTTTCTATTGCTATTAGGCATCCAACTTCATGCAAGCCCCTCGGCATGATTCTTTCCTTCTGTTTATACTTTATCAGGTGCTGCAGATTGGAGATAAGCCCACTCAAGCACTTTCTGAGGCTACAGCTGATAATGCCATGCTTCATGATAGTCCTGAAAGCACCGAGGCTGCAGAAGACAACATTACAGCTGAAGCAGGACCCGGCACAGCTGATATGGATGAACAAGATCGGGAAGGTGATGATGCAGTTAGACATGAAGCAGGGGTGTCGACTTTGAGTGTGGAAGAAACAACTTCAGATGAAGGGTGGCAAGAAGCCAATCCAAAAGGGCGATCGGGCAACACCATCGGGCGGAAGTTCAACCGGAAGCGGCCAGTCCTTGCAAAACTAAACATAAGCAGTTCAGAATATGCAAATGTTAGTACCAGTAGCTCAAGGAGAGAAATCATCTCGCCTGTCAAAAAGGCTGCCACAAGGGCCCACGCAACAGAGATATCCCCACTCAAGCAGTTGAAAGGTTCTAGCTTGAGCGCCATAGAAGATTCAGTAAAAATGCAGGGCAAAGCACCTCTACCTAAAGTTTCTCCCTCCACACCGAATCGTGCAACCATGGCTTCGAAATCTTTATCTTACAAGCAAGTTGCTTTGGCGCCACCAGGTACCGTTCTGAAGCCATTACTGGAGAAGGTTGAGGAAAATAACAAGGGAAAACTTGAACCACAGGTACACGAAATGCCACCTGAGAAACTGGAGGAAGAAATCAAGAATGAATCTGCTGCTGAGGCAGCTCAAGATGGCGGAAGGAAAAAAGATGAGGAACAGCATGGAAGCGAAGATAAACATGAGGATGCTTCCCATGAAGGAGAAGAGATGACAACTCCTAAGGAAAAGCCAATGGAAACAAATGGAAGTAAGCTTTCAGCTGCAGCCGAGCCATTCAATCCAGGAGCGCTGGCGATGGCTCATCCTATGAACTCCGTTGCCATCACCGGTGTTTATGATGTAAGAGCTACTCAAGGAACGTTGGTTGAGTCAGTTGGAGTCCCTCCAGCTGCTGTACAAGTCCCTTGTGGGCCGAGATCACCACTGTTCTATAGATCGAACCACTCTTTACGTGTCAAACACGGTTTTTGGAAATATCAAGCCCGCATGACAGAAAGAACTGGACTCAGTCCTCCCAGAATCATGAATCCACATGCCCCAGAATTCATCCCCAGGAAAAACTCTCCTACTGAGGCAGGCGATTCAAAAGTTTCCTTGGAGTCGCGTTCTTCGGATGAATTGTCTGTAGAAGAGCATCGGAAGGTTGAAGAAGGAGCTGATGCTGAACTTAAAGATGGTACTGCAAGAAAGACCAGTTCCGAGGCAGAGAAGTCAGAGCTTGCCAGGCAGATCTTGCTCAGCATCATTGTAAAGTCAGTGCAGCATGGCATTGAATCACCGAGTGATTCAGCAGTCATTGAAAAGAAGATTGATCACACTGATAGTTCTTCAGAAGCGATAGCCCATGACAGTGCAATAATAAAAATTCTCTCTGGAAATGAAGGGAAGACAGAGTTGGCTACTAATAAGGCACAGTCAAATAAAGTTGACGTTAATAATACAAACAGCGATGGCGAAGGTTTTATAGTCGTCACAAAACGGAGAAGAAACAGGCAGCAGCTGTCGAACGGCGTAGCCGGGTTGCATAACCAGCAATCGATATGCGCTTCAGTTCGTTGAAGAAATGAAGCAAAAGGTAGAGGCCACACATGAGGAAGGGGCTCTCTTTTGAATCTCTTCTGATAAAAGCACTTGAATCAGGCAGCATCTTATAATAACAAAGTGGAGATGGTTGGAGAAAAAAGGAAACTTTTTTGTTTTGAATATCCATTTTGGTTTCATTGATTTCTGGGTTTGGACTCACCCGTAGGGGATTTTCTAATAATTAGTCTAGAAGATGCATTATTCTTTAATCTCATTGCATAACATGTCTTGTGGATAAAGCTATCAGGTCCATTGTTTCAATTTAATTCTACAAATTTAGAACTTGATGTACTTTGATAGATCAGGGCTTGGGAGGAGGTATCGCCCCCATCTAAATTGTTATAGACCAACCTAAATGGACTTGGACAATAGTTGAATGAGTCCCTAGAAAAAAGGTCGATCCTAGGAAGGCCCTCCATCAAGGGTTTCTAAATATCGCGTTGGAACATGTTAATATATGAAGTGCTTTTCCCTGCCGACATCTTTCTACTGGAGCTTCTCTCATTCCTTTTATCGAGCATCATGATGCGAGAGCTTGTTCTGGACGCCAAATCACGTTCTTAAGCACTTTATAGAATGACCCTGGCAAGGCCCCTTTTCTTCCTTATCTTTCCCATTCTCAATCTATTGTGGGACTCTCGTTGGTAGTGCTTCCAAGCTATACTCATCAAAGATATTTCCATGCTAATCCGTGCGCATCACACTAGCTTTCGTTTTTCAAGTCGATGCCATCCAACTTTAGAACGCGGAGATGGGTGAAGAAGTTCATGTTCATGATTTGACTATATTGCAAGCAATATTTAACTAAGTTTGTGATTGCTAGAGAATATTGTCCTTAAAGTGTTCAGTTCCTCCATTATCAGTGCTGTAGTGTTAGAAGATCACACTTGCAGGATTAACAAAACTGCAGTAAGTTCATGACAGCAACTTCTTCAACGTCTACTGGCCTCTCTAAAGGAAACAAGACGAAGCGAAAGAGAACGGTAGATTCCTAACAGGAGGAAGAAAAGTGTTTCAGATGGTCACTTTTAAAAAATAAATAGCAATTCTGAACAATAACATTACGAACGACAAGTCCATTTGTTTTCTACTCAACCATAGCTGACAAACTTAACTTTTCAGAATTTATTATTTAATAGCGGATCACCAAGAATCACAAACCAACGTCGACCATATTTCCTCGAAATTGTTTCTAGAAATTAACATAAGTCATAGTAAACCCAAAAAAAATATATTCAGAATTTTGATTTCCAGATATAAAAGGGAAAGAAAGATAAACCTGAGAATAAAATTCATTCTCAGAATTTGGTATTTTAATTTGCCTAATGTCAAGTGTTGATCGTTGACTCTAAATAATATAGTACTTTTCCTCCTCCCTCCATTCTTTTCCTAATCTACATGCATCAAATTAGGTCGTCCGTTTGGCCCCAAGAGTTGTTAGACCAGATGCATATGTTTGCAGTGCAACAAAAGTAAGTGACCATGATGGCTCATCAGTGTAAGAGAGTAAGCACTGTGCAACATGTCATCATCATGTCTTAATCTGCATGATTAGTGGTGATATTATTAATTAATCCACGGTCCGAGCGGAGAATAATAAGGTAACGTTTCGCCAGCATGCATGTTTAGTTGTTCAACTTCGAGTAATAATGCTTCTCCAGCAGTTGTTATGCATTCACAATCTTGAGTGATTACCCACAACTCAAAAGGGGAAATCTCAGGAAGAACTTGGACACAAGAAGTAGCGATATCAGTGGAGACATGTCACATCTCTGTGGTTGTTAACACATGAAAATGGTGGAACTGCACAATTTTACTTGAGAAAAAGAAAAACCCACGTAGCAATCATTATGATAATAATTCTTCATCATTTGAACTTAGATTCTGAGCTAATTTGTTATCTGCCCAAGAAGATTTTTAGGGCAAAAGCTATGGTGGGAGATTGTCCACGACCGCATGCATTGATAAAAAGGAGGATAAAGTTATGTCCTCTGTATTATACCAAGTTTCATGCAAGTTTCTACGTTTCAACCATCCTTCGAAAGCGAAAGGGGGAGAGAAGTGTATAAGAAGTTAAAGTGAAGGTGCAACCAAGAGAATGTCAGCTTCGTGATTGGGAGATGCAACACAGTGCGAAATTCATAAGAAAAAGCTCATCAATTCAAAGAATATATATATAAAATTATCATCTTCGCGACAATGCAGATGTCGAGCATCGTTCTTTTTTCCTGTTTAAGTGCTTTATCAACATCAACTTAGAGATTCCATAAAATAAAATAAAAAAAGTCAACTGTACATAAAAAGAAGGGAAAATTCCAAAATGGGACCCAAAGTGCCATCTTTTTCTCAAATAAAGATCCAAAGTAAACATTATTTCAAATAGGGACCTAAAGTGCCATCACTTTCTCAAATAAGGGCCTGGAGGTGAATGTTGTTTCAATGAGGGCCCTAAAGTGGTTATGTTTGTTTTGAATAAGGACCTGACTTTTCGGCGATCATGGGTATTTTTGTCTTTCCATTTTCCGCCTTTTTCTCTTTCCTCTTTTTTTTTTTTTTGGTTCTTCTTCCTCTTCGCCAGTGGCCAGCCAACCACCGACGATGCCCACAGAGGGCTAGGCAAGGGCTGCCCACGCCGGTCCTTACTAGTAGCTAGCGAGGGCCAACCTTGTAGATGGCCCCTAGGTGAGGGTCGCCACGCCCAAGCGATGCCATCCCTCACTTGTGGCTAGCGTGGATAGCCCTCACTGGCGAAGGTGACCCTCACCCAGCCCTTCGTGGGCATTGCCGATGGCCAGTAGCCATTGACAATGAGGAAGAAGAAGAACCAAAAAAAGAAAAGGGAAAAAAAGGGAAAAATGCCAAATGACGAAAATACCATTAACCGGTCAAAAAATTTAGCTAGTCGGCAACCGGCAAGGTGCGGTCCATATTTTGAAACAACCAAAGCCACTTTAGGTTATTATTTAAAACAAAGTCAACTTCGAGCTCTTATTTAAGAAAATAATGGCACTTTGGGTCATTTTTTGAAATTTTCCCAAAAAAAAAAAAAAAAAAAGAGGAAAGAAAAAAAGGTGGAAAATTGCAAAAGAAAAAAATACCCTTGATCGCCGAAAAGTCAGGTTCTTATTTGAAACAAACATAACCACTTTAGGTCCTCATTTAAAACAACATCCACTTTAGGCCCTTATTTGAGAAAGTGATGGCACTTCGGATCCCTATTTGAAATAATGTTAACTTCGGACCCTTATTTGAGAAAAAGAGGGTACTTTGGGTCCCATTTTGGAATTTTCCCTAAAAAGAATGAGGGGATTCTCCAAAGAAGACCAAGATATTTATTGGCAAATCGATATCTAAGAATCCAACAAGTACCAAAATGTCACTATGATGATGAAACATGAGAATGTTCAGCTTTATTCTTGCTAATTGTTACGAAGATCGATATTCATTCAATTTGAGAGCCGATTCTATCGAGGAATTCATTGATTTAATTTACCAAGTGAGGAAAGCATGGATTTTTCATCTAAACATAAGGGATTGAGTTAAGACCTAAAGACATATAACATGGTGAATGATCTTATTGTAGGATTCATCCAAGTAAGGTTGCTTTAAATTGCTCTATGTAATGCAATTTTAAAAACATATGGAGTTTTTTTTTTCTTTTTAATTCGAGAACAGAGTTTGGAAATCCTTACTGGTCTTATAGTAATCCTTTCGCCTCGTTTACTTGAGATTTGTGGTCATTTTATATTATGAAAAATAAATACGCTATTTCTTGTTATAATTTCTTGAATTGACTAATGAATCTCTTTTGCTTAGGGACTCATTCCAAACTTGCTTTACAGAGCAATGCTTTGTGTAGTTATGATTTGTGGCGGGGTTCTCAGTAATTCCTGTTTAACTAAAATAATTTAGAGCATTTTGATTTGATGAGTTCGAAATGAGTATGACACGGATGACTCGGCCAGTTCCCTAACCATTTCTAGTGGATTTAGTGCTGGTCCACGTCCTTGGAGTACATATCAAGCCATCATTGGCATGCGACCTTCTGACACGTGGCAAACTGCTATTGGCTCATTTCCCTGCCATGTGTTCCCATGATAAGTGACGACCATCCACCGTCGATTTTCCTACACATGGATTGATACGTGACACCATCCTATCTACGAAGCATCCTAGCCCTTCATCTACAAATACGCTATTAGTTCATTCGTATGGAGACTTTTGGCCGTTGGCTCTTCAATACTTCTGGACTTTGGGACTCCTCAACTTTGGTATTCTCGGAATTCGGGAACTGTAGGTTAATCAATTCGTTACTATACGCTTCTCTTGACTCCAAGCGACTCCAAGCGACTCCAAGCCACTAGACATTCCTCACCTATGACCGGGTATTTGAGTTCACGACAATTGCCCGTTCCTTCTCTCGTGCCCTATCTATGTCATGTCGCTTTTGGTATTATTCCTGCACGACTTTAGCTCTTCCTCAATAATGAAAACTTATTGCCTTTCCACTCTATCACGAAACCATTGAGTTTTTAGATATTTTGGGATTCTTTAGACATGTTGATCTCATATACTTAATTTGAAGGAAGAAAGAAAAGAAAAGAATACAACTCGTGGCTTGCGACGTGCATAAAGCATCATATATTCTTTCATCTTCCATTCTTGTCAACTTCTAGCTTTGATGCCCTTACTGTGCACCTATGAAAAAAAAAAATGGTCCTAGTCTTAGTTTCTTCATTGTTAATTATCTTTGAGCGATAAGATGCTCAAATCATGATCTTCCAATGAGCTCAAAAGTGCAAAGGAGAGCCAAACTCACATCCATTTCTTGCCATTTTGACATCACTTTATGAAAAAGTCTCGACCATGAAGTGGGATTTTATTTTCTTAAAGACCTGCAAATTATTGGGTTCAAATTGCATAAACGATTCCACGAGTGGTGAGGAGAATATTAAAGTGCCAATGTCTGTCTGGACCCGGAAAATTCTCCAGTGAGATTAAAAAAATGAAAAGACAAGTCCCAATACATTTGGTTTTCTAAAACCATTGAAGAGGAATATAAGCATAAGGAAAGGAAAGTTCCTATAAGTGTCAATATTCTTTTGCATAAAAGAAGAAGAAGAGAAATATCGCAGAAGAAGAAGAGAAATATCCCAATAGACGGCGATAATTTCTTTAATGAAAACAAATGCAATTTCGCAACAATAATACGAGAAAAGAGTGGATTTGCGTTATTAAAATACGGATTTTGGACTCGTTATCTATCAATTTTAAAATTAAGCTGTCCATGGAAAGAGCGAGTTGTATTTTTCCAGGTTTCAGCACTCTCCTCCTCGTGAAGAAAACGATTGGAATATGTAGTAAAATTCGTAAACAAACGAGACCTCCAATTCATAATGACCTTATCCTCAGAGTCCAAGGCCAAAAATGTCCCTTTCTTGCCTCATAAGTTTGCGCACCATCTGTCTTGCCGCGTAACTTCAAGGCTATAAATTTTCCACACGTCCTTTCCGACAAAGCAAATCCAAATCTCTCGTCTTTCAACAATCGAAAGTCAACAATACCCACTGTCCGAAAACACCATCCTTAGCACATCTCGCATCTGTAGGCCACCCTCTTTTCTACTATATGGATGCTTCCCTTGTTCAGATTGAGAAACATCCCGCATGTCGAAGGTCCATTTGAAGAGACCTCCATTTTGTTTTTTTCGGTAATTGACAAAGAAAGACTCCATTATATGTTAAAGCATCTAGGCTTGAACTTGCAATTCCCAAGAATTCCTCAAATCGCTAGAAGAGACGTAGTTGGCTAACCAAGGTCTCTCTCTGTCAACTCATCTATTCGGCCTAACAAGTTGTCTTCCCCCGTGTGATAACGCTTCGATCGAACGAGGGTTTTGTTGTATTGGGATCGTGAGTAAAACTCGAGTATTTTTCCTCCCAAATCCCATGTCCCGGGCCATTTCTAAACCAATGTAAGTTTGGCCTCTAGTTTTAATTTTCAAGACTTAATAAATTTCGCAACTTTTGTAATTTAATTTTTATGTAATAGGTTGTTCTGAAAGGAGGGATCAGTTCCTTGGGTGCAGAGAGAGATCTTTACCATAAAACAGAGAAGCTTGTAAACCTTATTTTGCATATCAAAGAAGGAACATAATTCCCTATTCATTTGAAGCAACATTTTCTCACTACGACCCTTTTGTGAGGAGGCACCCTTTCTTCTAAAGCTACATAAGAGTTGATCAAAAATTAAATATAATTCCCTATTCATTCGAAGCAACATTTTGTCGCCTCAACCCCATTTGTGAGGAGGCACACCTTCTTCCAAATCTACGAAAGATTTGTTTTACGCCTATATGTATACTCTACCTACCAACCCGAAATCAAAATTTAAAACTAATATAATTTTGTCACAATTTCTCAAGTCTCAAAATATTTGTTTTATTTTCAGTAATTGCAAGAAAACAGAAGGTAAGAAGTTGCTCTAGACGACCCTCAATTCAAAACTTCCTCACCCCGGTAATTAACCAATGACAAAACAATAAAGATTGTTTATTTCGTTTGATAATTAAAAGATAAACTAAGTAGACCATAATGATCTTATCAGAAATTTAGTTGAGCTCATCGAGTGAAATAACTAGGAATTGATTAAGGGTTATATTTAGGGAAATGACTTAGAATAAACAAAAGAATAACATTGTCCCCTCGTAATCTTGTGGGTTCTAATAATCTAAATATGCCGTTATAAATTCTATATACAATTAAATGGTTTCATTAAAAAATAAGATTAATGGATTGACAAATAATCGATAAACTAAATGTACAACTTTCAATAGGATATAAAATAAAAATAAAAATTGACATTATCCATTCATAATTCAGCCGGAAATTAATTTTTTGTTAAAATTCAATATTTCCCCCATAACCCTCCTTTAAAATGCCGTATTAATACAAATTTATTTTTCTAAGAAGATGTAATTCTACAACAATTAACCAAATATATAGTCATAAAATATTTCTTATTTTAACATTCGCATTTGTTGTTTTTTTGCTTGCCACTTGCGTTATTTTGCGGGCAAGAATAAAAAGTAAAAGTCATTCTAAACATCACAATTGTCTTGTGGAATAAAGTTTTTCTCTCTTTCTGCTAAGGATTATTCAACTATTGCAGTGTTTTCCTCGTAGGAGTGGGCAACTATACAATAATGGAAGACATTGAATTTTTTGAGTCTTTGAACAAGAGATGCAGCTACTTCCTATCCCTCAAGCCTGTTAAATTCCCGGCGCACACACCGAATTCACTCCCATAAATTTTCATAGTCCAGGCCAGTAAAATGTACATCTGATATAGGAGGGCAAAACCCTAGCCGTTGTCCGGGCGCCAAGATTGCTCAGCCCCGTTATTAATGGCGCCATTGAATCCAGCAGCAACTCAGCCTCACTGTGTCCACATCCGCGACAACAGTATCTCATGTTGAAGAAGCAATGCATACATAAATGCTCCTTATGTATCATCACAGGCAACTTCGAAATGAAACTAAACCCTCAAGTCAACTGCTGACTTGCTAAGTCGCGTTGTTCCACTACTACGAAGTACAGTGTGATTCAACCCGATTCTTGAGCCCGGAAGAAGATTCAGTAAATATTTGTTCACTTTCAGTGCATGTTAATATATTATGATCTCCTTGTCGAGAAATAACAAGACAACAAAATAGAAAAAGAATATGGTGCGCATACGTCACGCCAAAAACCGCTGCGAGGGCGGAGAAAGAGATCGAGTTGTCACTTCATCACTTTGATGGTCAAGAAAATTCTGACGCCATTTGCTGCTGCGAAGGTCCCAGTTTCATTCAGTTCTTCAATAATCTAAAGCGAAGGAAAAAAATTCGGGAAAACGGGAAAATACGCAAAGTGGAAGAAGAGAACAAAGTACACAATCAATCAATAGCAACAGTACAGTACAAATTAGTCACGCGACCGACGAAGCCAACTACAATCGGTCCTCAAGGAATTCACAAAACCAGATCAAAATTAAGAGCACCAGACGCACCAAGAACCAAAAGGACGAGAAGAAGAAGAAGAAGAAGAAGAAGAAGAAGAAGAAGAATTAAAAGATCTTGTTCTTTGTTAGCTAACTAAGATTTAATTATTAGGGACGGTCTTGGTCTCTAGGAGAGTGAAGAGGGAAGAGGGGCAGCAGCTCAGGCTCGGCTTTTCTCGGAGTGCTAGGGTGCAAGTAAAACCCTTTCTCCGCAATCGCTCTCTCCTCAGCTTCTTCTTTTTCGCGAGGCGACAGCAATGTCGGAGTCGTCGGCGTTCTTGGGCTCGCCCTCCCGAAGAGATCCAGCGGCGACACGGGCGACACCATCACCGCCTCGCCGCCGCCGCCGCCGCCGCCGCCGCCGCCGCCGCCGAACCCCATCAGCCCGCCTCTTTTCCCGTACTGCCTCAGCCACGTCGGGGAGAGCGAGGACGAAGGAGGATGTGGCGGGGAGGTGAGGCCGTGCTTGTCCGCGTAGAACCCGACGTTCTTGTGGTTGAGCTGGATCATGTCGAGCTTCCTCTGCCTCCGCTCGTGGAGCTTGAAGGTGGGCCGCCGGAGCCCCACGTCCGAGATGGAGGTGGCGGGGGCCGCGGCCGGCGGCGGCTTGGGGGTGAGCCTCGAAGGGAGGGTGAGAGGGAGCTTGTGGGCGGAGGGGTCTTCGGGAGCTCCGGTCAGCTTCTGGACTATGGCCCGGAAGTTCGACGGGTCGGCCTGGACGAAGGTCGTGTGGGGCGACGCCGGGTCGGATCCGTAGCCCTGCACGTTGGCGTTCGAAGCCATGGTTGAGAGAGGGAGGGACGGAGGGAGGTAAAGGGAGGCAAAGGTTTTCCTTTTTCTTGGGTCGAACTGTTGAGGTCTTTTATCCTTGGGTAGAGAGAGAGAGAGAGAGAGAGAGATTCACACACTAGATAATAAGCCAAGGAGGTTTTTAAAAAAGAGCTAGGTCTAAAAAGGGGGGGTTTAAGGTATAAATAATTTGCCTCCGGTGCTGCTGTTTGTGTTTGTGTTTGGGCTACAAATTATTTCGAATGGTGTAGTGTTGGAGACACCATGTGAAGATGAGCAGCTGAGCTTGAGCTCCAAGCTACTCCATGCCAACCCTTTTTAGCTTTATTGTCCCATGATTGTGTAGTTAACCTATCAATCCCGACACTCATCTCTCTCACCTTTCGTGATGGATGATAGGGAGGGGGAGGGGGGGGCTCAATTTTCTATTATTTAGCTGCTAACTGAACCAAACTTTTTGGGGATGAATCTTTGTTGCTTGGGGATGGCCAAGTTAGCTCGACCTTGACGCGCCCCCCTCAACTTAACTAGATGGATAATGGGATGAAAAGGAAATTAATGATGATTCAAGAAAAAAATAATCTGAGAGAGAAGTGATGTGGAAAATAGGAAAATGAAAGGATAGAGAGAGTATCATGCAACGATGACATTAGTATTGTATTCAATATCAATGTTAGCAAATTTTTATTTTTATTTTTATTTTATGGAACCAAAATTGAATTTTTGAATTTGAAAAAGAAAAATCAGGAGAGGGGTGGTGATAAATGAAGGGATGAGCAGAGGCAATGAATGAAGGACAAGGGAGTTACCGAGTCAGCGGGGCATCGAAATTGAAACAGGACCTGCAAAGAAGACACTGTATAACATACAATGTTACTTCTTGTCGCAATTAATCCATCGAACACCGAAAAACATGGGGTCTTTTTTCCTTGCGTTTACAATGTCTGTAATCCAATATAGAGTATGGTACGACGTGATTTTTATCAGTTACGACACTTGATTGTGATATTAAAGTAGAGTAATATTGAAAATTGCACGGTACATTCTTGGTTTTTTGGTTGGCGCTTTGTGGGCGACTCGTGTGGGAAAAGGGAAGTAATGCGGTTGCAGAGTTCTCTGGCGGGTCAGACACAGGGGTCAGACTGTGCGGGAGGTGGCTTTTACCTTGCGATTCCGTGTCTGCCTCCGCCTTTCTCCTGTACATGTGTTTGCCGGTGTCTCTTTAGCTTTTATTTCAGTCCCCGCATCTCTTCCGAATTCACATTTCCATCCCCGGGACTGATCAGCTTCCTTCAAATGCACCCTTTCCAAAAGTATTCCTTGGTGCCCTGGGAGTGTACCGAGAAAGTAACACGCGCCTCTAAAATGGACCTTCGATATCCTTATCGTCACGCAGTCAATGACTGATTTGTGGACCGGTGACATTTTGAGTACGAGATGACACGTGGCACCAGCGTTGTGATACTAAATTAGAATAGATAAGTATCAAAATTCAATGCACGCGATATAGATTGAAATATAATAAAAAGACGAGGGAATTTATTCTATAAATAGTGGATAAGAATCTTCATTATCACGTAATATTTCCGTTCTTATCTTTAACGAAAACTATAAATATACTTAATATGATGCTAACGAACATCAAAATAAGCTGCGTTCATATGAATGAACTCTTAAGATGATCGAGACACGAACGGGATAGGGAAGTTCCGTCCATGGATTCTCAACGTTCCGCATGAAAATTGAGGTTGGAATAGGGGGCGAACACGCTGTGCATGTGCCTATCTTTCCCCCTAGTTGTTTGCGTGCGGGACTCTGCATTTTGACTCGAGGGAGAAAGGTGTCTCAAAGACTTGCTTTCAGGTCTTTATTCCGGCACAGTTCGTTTACAGTTTCTTTCCTTCACTCCTTCCTTTTTCCTGGGATTGCTTCGCTAGGGATGTTTTCGGTGCGCGCGCGCTGGTTTTCTTCCAGGTCTTCCGCGTCATTGCTTGTTGCTTTCTTCCCTCGCAGGCATAACGAAGAGAGGGTCAAGCAAAAGGAATTTAATGCGATGGACCATGCGTCACGCCATCCAATCATGGAGAGTGCGAAGCCAGCCTTGCTTGCTTGCGTCCATTACCTTGAAAACAACGGCTTTTGCGTCTTTTGTTTTTTCACTCGAGAGCATGATGAGTCAAATCCCTCGGGGCAACGCGGGGGGATCATCTGAAGGGGAAGTGCGGACAAAAGAGAGATCATTAAAGTCTTGTTTTTGCGCTCATTAAGTCAATGCGGCGATCATCATGGTCTCTCAGCTTTCATTATTGCTCTCTTTTCCTAAGGTCAAATTCAGCGTCATTTCAACCACGAGAGTCTTACACGGCAAACCCAAAAAAAAAAAACAAAAGAAAAGGTAAAACTCAAGTCTTCTCGAAGCTCTACTAAGAATGTTTTGTAAAATTATGAACATGTTAATGAAAATTTGCTGCATCCTATGGTCATTATTAATAGAGGGTGCGTTCACTTTGACTTGTCCCAGGTATTCTTTGGTCATTTTCCGTCAAAATAAGAATATTTGCAAATGAAGAAAGAATGTCCCCATGACTTTTGATCTTTAAACATTAATAATCACATGCCATGAAAGATTGGAATAAAACAACTTATTAATTGAATAGTGTGTCATGGCTGCAAAAAAAAAAATGAAAATTTTCTTGAGCTCATAAACTTATAGTGACATGCAAGTCCATTGTGCCGATAACTCTGAAACGTTCTTCGATGATGAGCAAATGATTGAGAGCAATTAGGGGGGATGTTGAGCTAGTCCCCTCTTTACTTTATGGAGATGTCCATTGGATATGCCATTCCTTTGGACTCTTCATACATGAAATCTTATGAGGCAATTTTGACCTCTCATTTCCTAATTCTAACCAAGCTTAGTGTTGTGCACCCACACGGAGATTGCCTTTTCAATTAAGTTTGGATCGAGTGATCGACACAGATATAAGGTATTCAAAAAGAATTACTTCTCTTTGATTAGACTTGAGGAAATTATGAAGAGCAAGAATCGAATTGTTGAAATTTCATAATTTTTCAAGATGTATAATCAAATTGCTTTTAATTGTTCTTTAGAATAATTAAGAGACGATATTACACACAACTTGATTGCTTTAGAACATAATTGCTCTTTAAATTTGAAAAATCTAATATGTTTCTCTTTTTCACTTATGCTTTCAACGAGATTTTTGATATCACCGATGATACATTTTGCATAAAAGGTATGAAGATATGATTACTATTCAAACAAAAATAAGATCAACATGATACTTACCAATCTAATTTTCCAAGTACAAGGGTATCGGATTAATCAATGGCTAACAAGATTCATGACCTTATAATTAATCACTTCGTTTGCCCCCACCCGGAAGAAAACTTCCTTTAATACATTTGATTTATTGTTTCCATACTCTCTCTCTCTCTCTCTCTCTCTCTCTCTAAAGGCAGGACAAACACCAAGAATGACCAAGTACTTGTCAAACATTTAAAGAATATAAGGCACATCGAATATTAAAATGAGAACCGTTGATTTACGTTGCACCAAACATTACGGAACCAAAAGCGACCCAATTAAGCAATAAATAATTAGGCCTTAATCTACACGACCCTCGTGGTAACGCACCGATCGCACGACAGCATTGAGAGCCATCCCTTTGCTGCTTGAGCTGAATCACATGGTCCTCTCCAAAAAGGGTCAAAAGCGTGCGCAAGAACGTGTTCGCCAACTTTCGATTTCGTGAGAACAACTAGGATAACAAGAGTCCAAAGGAAGGAAAGTACTCGATCGCGCGAGCGGTGTGTGGAGGACAACATGATTGCGGATTGGACCGGCGCTTGGTGATGAGAATAAGGAGGAGGACTTTGGAGTGGGGTTTTAGCTAACAAAGAGACCTGCTTAGTGCACTGATCTTTGATTAGAAAACTAGGCTAAGGTTCGCTAAGCCCGATGCATTATGTATGAACTCGATGCGTCTCGAATTCCACCACGTTCTTTTAAGTTTGTGGGGGTGACTGACTTTTGCTCCGGGACAATGGAAAGATGTGTTTGACAGAATTTTGTACGAAAGATGTTTTTGATTCCCGAGTGGACTTATGCCTACAAAGTAATGATTTCGCCTTTAAGATAAGGCAAAAAAGAGAAAAGGGAGCAGGAGACCTATTGCGATAATTACTTAATTCCTCTTCCTTTTCCTCTTTGGAAAAGTTGGGGATGAAAAGTAATGAAATGCTCGAAGGAAATTGGGCACTTGCTTAGGATTCCGTGACTAGCGTCGTCTCGTCACCTTCGGCGGCATTTCTCTTTTCATTTTCCCTATAAATACAAAACTTTTCTTTTTATAATTGAAAGACAAAAGCGACGAAATTAGAGCATTGATTATTTGAAAGTTCATGAGTTATTCTCCACGTCTCATAATTGGATTAAACCTGAGCTTTTGACATAATTTACATGGAGTTGGAGAGATTCAAATGAGTGACCTTTATTCTCATAATAGAAAATGTATTTATTCTCTTTTTCAATTGTCTTTTCTAAAGGAGTTACGATGCAATAGCGACATTTTATTTTTCAAAACTTTCTTTTTGGCCTATGTGTGAAAGATGTCCTAGACTCCTGAAGATCCAAACAATGCATTTTATTCCACACGCTAGGTGGAGCATACAAGCAGTGCTCTTGTCTTGGAGTGTCCTTTAATAAAACATGCAAATCTAATGGTCCCGATCCACTCTTTCGACATGGGAAAGGAATGGATTTTTCATAGTACATGAGCTTTTTTTTTTTTTTTTTTTTTGACACAAGCCACCTTATATTTAAATATTCAATTAAATTTATACAAAATATAACTGCTCATATCTTTGATGCGTAAGAGGTTGCGTGATAGGAGGATATAGGGAACTTAATCAACAATCTTTAAAATTTTATATGGTTTACTAATTGAAAAGTTGTGGCATAGTTCCTTTAGGCACGACGATTTATCATAGAGATAAAAGGAACTAGTAGTCTTTATACTTTTCAATTTGTTTCATTAGATTCTTGATTTTTTTGTTTTTGGGGGGCCCGAATGGGTCTTTGAACCGCAAGTTTTTTATTTATTTATCGAGCTAGTCTTTCCATCAAATATATGGACGGAAATACAGACGTGGAAGGCAACCGTATGCCACATCAATGCATTGACATCTATGTGAGTGCCAGGGACTTTGGGAACTGAGAAGCCGTGACGCAGAACTGTGCACAGAGAGGTCCCATTCAAGGTTCCTCCACATCCCCCCACTCCCCCCACAAAAAAAAAAAAAGAAAAACACTATGCACATTGTCAGGTGAGGAGCAAATGCAAAAGCTTTCCTCGTTCTCTTTTTGTTTCTTTTTTGAATTTTTATTTTTTGACTTTGAAGTACTAGATTTGGAATTGTGGCGAAATTGGAACCAAGATCTAATGGTCAAAGGTAAGGAAGGCTGGCCTCAAAAGTAAAGCTAACATGCGAATATGAGACCTTCCTTCGATGAAACATGAAAGAGGACACAGGCGCATGCATTGCCTTCGCCTGAAACTTATCGTGACCAGCCTACTTACGCAAGAGAGGATTCAACGGCTTTGTTGGCCCAGCTGAATTTTGACCCCTCAAACCTCAAGCCTAGTGAAAATTGGCCATGGTCGGGTTGGAGAAATCTCCAGAATGTTAATTATCTTGTATAGCACCTTGATCACAGTTCATTAATATTTCGTGTTAATTGATTTGTGTGTTATCGGTCTAATATACTCAGATTGGGTTAATTCATGTTCTGATTCAAACAAGTTCTCTCGTCATGCACAAAACCCATGTTGGGCGATTAAAAGAAGAATAAATAATTTTTCCAACCATAAAGCACATTGTAATAAGTTTTAATCCCTACAAATTGTATGGCAAAAGCCCAAATAATGCATAGGTGTGATGCCAATTATTACCTCAAATTACAACTCCATAGCTTTTTGGTCTCTAAGCCTCATTTTCAGCATGTCTTAGACCACACTAAAGTTGTTCAATTGGAGAAGCTGTGGACCAAGTCTTCCGTGGAGAAAGAAATGAATATTTACAAAGGTCATAGTTCATTTTATTAGAGTTTAAGAAACAAGAGCCCCTTGACTAGCAAGGGATCAGGAAGAGTAAGGATAAACACGATGCACTTGGAAACAACTTCGCTCACAAGAGACAGAGATCAGCCAAGTCAAATGTCCTAGAAACAGCCTTGCACCAAGAATCCAACTTGCTCTTCCTCACACCTTCATCCAGCCTGGGATGAAAGATCGTCACGTTCTCCGCCCTTTCTCCAGAGTTGAAGATGTCATTCTCTGTCCAGATTCCGACTGCTAAACCGGCAGCATAAGCAGCACCAAGCGCTGTTGTCTCTATGTCTGCAGGTCTCACCACAGGGTTTCCCAGCAGGTCCGCCTTCATAACAATGAAAATAGCAACAAGATATTTTAAGTACTCAGGAAATTAACAATGTTTTCTTCTTTACTAAGGGTCTTGCACAAAGTATTGTGTCGAGCAGCTATAGCTTCCAATTTTATGTTAGCATATCAAAACATCAATTAGGTGGATTGTAGACTGCAGACGTTGTTATCCTTGTTAAAAAACACCAGCCCAAACGATAATAATTTTGATCCTACACCTCACTAGTAATGGGTTGACATAGTTCAGAAAAGTCACTTTGTGCAGGGGAAGCTCCAAAACTTTCTTAATGCAGTTTCTGCTTGATTAAAACATAAAGCATTGGATTGGGCATTAAATCTCGACAAAGAATAATTTCAATGTTTCTGACTTGATTCGGCACCAAATCAAGACGTATAAGCGCAATAAGATATATTTTTTCTGTATATGACTGGTTTTTACGAGGACATTAGAGAGTAAAAAGAAACATGTGCACGTGGTTGTCTCCAGAGAAAGATGAATTCTCAGTCGGACAGGGAAAGGCAATACCAACAGTGAATAGGAAATTATCACCGCTCAAGGATTGCAAGCATAATGTATGCAGAAACAAATAGTGGACTATGAAGTCGTTGTAGTGTAACAACGAACCTTAACATCAGTCAATGGTGGTATTACTCCAAAAAGTAACAAAATCTGAGGATAAGAGAAGCTCGTACCTGAATTTGCATCAAAAGGTTGTTAACAGTTGCACCCCCATCCACTCTAAGCAAAAACTCCCCCTTTTCATTCTTAGCCTCGCCCTTTTCTCCGGCATCTTTGTGCATTGAATCCAGCACATCTTTCACTTGAAAGCACATGCTCTCAAGCACAGCTCGAGCAATATGAGACTTGTTTGTGAACCTCGTGATTCCAATACAAACCCCACGTGCATCCTCGCGCCACCATGGAGCAAACAGGCCATTAAAAGCAGGCACAAAGTAGACACCGCCGGTGGAGTCAACACTCATTGCCAAATCCTCGACCTCACTCGCACTACTGATTACGCCAAGGCTGTCTCTGAGCCACTGAACAGCAGCTCCGGCAATAGCAATTGAACCCTCCAATGCATAGTTTGTGGGAGCATCTGGTCCAAGCTTAAATGCCAGAGTACTTAAAAGTCCATGTTTTGAGTGAATCACCTCTTCACCCGTATTCAGAAGTATGAAAGCACCGGTTCCATAAGTGCTTTTGGCCTCACCTTTCCGACAGGCTTGCCCAAGCATTGCAGCATGTTGGTCACCGAGACATCCTGAGATAGGAACTCCAGGAATTGGCCACCCTTTGGCAATTTTTCCTATTACCTCAGAATTGCTTATGATTTTGGGTAGACTTTCAGCAGGAATCCCCAATGTATACAGTGTAGGCTGATCCCAGTCCAGTGTTTTAAGATTCATGAGCATCGTTCTCGATGCGTTTGAGACATCAGTGACGTGTAAGCCGCCCCCATTTATGCCTCCAGTTAGATTCCATATTAACCAAGTGTCCACAGTACCAAACAAAGCATCACCCTTCTGCATCGCCACTTTAACAGCATCCACATTTTCCTTCAACCACAGCAGCTTCACTGCACTGAAGTACGTGCTTATTGGTAAACCACAAGTCTCCACAAAATGGGTTCTTCCCCCCGGTAATTCTTGCTCCAATTTCCTGTCAAGAGTTTACAGTTTATACCAAACCCCAGATTTTCGACAGAAATGTTATTGATCACCAAGCAAAAAATGGATCAGACTATGAAGTAATTTCAATGAGGTCTACAGTGGAAAAGACAGGTTAGCGACGTTCCTACCCGATGCCAAATCACCCAACATTAAAAGCCTCAAAACTCCAAAGTTTGAAACATATTAACATAAAGATCAAAGGTAGCCTAACCTGCAGATGGAGCTGGTACGAGCATCCATCCAAACAATGGCATTATAGAGAGGACAACCAGTGGATTTGCTCCAAACGAGAGTGGTCTCTCTCTGATTGGTCAATCCGATGGCCTTCAATCCTCCGTCCACGTTGTAGCCATTGGCTGTCGCCTTGTCGATGGCTTTAGCTAAACACACTTTTACACTCTCCAGAATCTCCATCGGATCATGCTCCACCCATCTACCAACAGAAAAGCACTCAAACAAACACTTCCCCACTAAAAAAAAAAGCACCTTGTAAAAGAATTCACCGCTATACTGTTAAATTGAACGGAAAAAATACCATCTTTCTCTTTATCCGGTCGTATCTCGAACCAGAGCCTAGACTTTTCTCGTGAGACCAAACGGATTATATTCCAGAATCAATGAGATCAAGCAATTTCATACTAAGCGATCAGAAATCTCGCGCATGGACAAGACCCGAAATAGAAAGCGCCATCAGCAATTGAAAAACACACGCTCATCTGAACAAGCACCAACGTCTTATCGAAAGAAAAAGGACACTGCTTCATCATTGAACTCGACACGATCGAAGAACGGATTTTTATGGGACGACGGAGATTACCCGGCTTCTGGGTAGAACTGAGTGAACTCCACCTGGTGAGATGCGATCGCCCGAGCGCTTCGGTCGTAGATGATGAACCTCGTGCTGGTTGTCCCCTGGTCGATGGAGCCGACGTACACCTCCTCGTCCGACATGGTCTCCGTTCCCTCTCGTTCTCCTTCTTCGCCGAATCACCCGCGCTCGAGCGTCTTGGTCGGAGGGAGGACGAAAACAGAGCAGACGGCAAGAGCATGAGCGAGACAGAGGAGATGTGGACTCGCAGGTTTCTTTATATGCGCCGGTCCGTCCACGAAGAAGAGTCCCGGGAAAATGGGCGAAATCGCGACAAGAACCGGAGGATATTTCATCGGGAACGTTGAAATCGAAGGCGTTTTCTCCAAAATTATGGTCCTCGGACCAACCGCAAGGAACGACATTTGTTGTTTTCTTCTCATCAAGATGGCGACGTCATATTATTTGGCTATCATTAGTCGACGCCATATTTCATTGACTAAGCACGATCCGAGTATCATATTCCGGATAAGAAGTCTTGGGTCGGATTTCAATTTTTCCCTCTTCGAAACTCGATGCCAATTGCCGTTGCAGGCGGACCCAACGTCTGCATTTTTCCCTACGGCGGTGGAGTCGCTCGTGCTCGTGCTCGCGCCCTCCTCCTCCTTTTCGAGCAGCCTAGCATTGTATATCCAATCTTTGAGGAAGAAGCATTTATTCGTGCCTCTCCGGCTCAGCATTCTAGAATCCCTCAAAGCGCTGGGTTGCTTCGGCTCAGTCCCTCGCGTGCTCGTGAGTCGTGACATTCGCAGATCGGGACGACGTCGGGAGAGAGAAGGGAGAAAGAAATACAGAATGGGCCGAGTCTTTCTTGACGGGCTCCCCTTCAGTGGGCCTTTCTTTCTCTCTCTCATTGAACCTCATTTGATGGGCTGCCTAAAGAAATGGGTCGGCTTAATGAAGTCTCATGGGTGGGCTCCGAGCTTTGGATTAATGGATCGAATTCAAATTCGGAAAAATGAAGCAAAATGGGTCCTCTGGTTTAGATCTGAATCGCGGATTCGCGACGCGAGCTGGGCTGGACTGTTTTTCTTTCTTCTCTTTCATTTATTTATTCGTTTATTTCATCTTCGCAAAAAGAAAAGAAAAAAAAGAAAAAAAAAAGCATATTTCGCCTATCAACGAAAATTCAGGCGTAAAAAATTACTAGCTGCGAAAAGATCAGTCTCATCATGTCGTACATACAAGGATTAAAAGAGAGTTAAGTATAATTACTTTTCAATCTTGGTACAAGGGCAAAAACTACACAACCTATGGTATATAGAAGACGATAAATGAAGGAAGTTGATCAGAAAGCAGAGTTCCTACCGAGAGCATGCCTAATGAAAGCAGTTCGCTCAGCATAGAATTCAAATTCTGGACTTGAATCGTTAGGCAGCATCTTGCATCTGAAAACATTCAAACGACATATTTCCTTATTCACAACAAGCAAACTTTCCAAAGACTCACAATGGGACAAACTCAATTGACTCAGGTTCTGTAAGCTGGAAAGATCTGGTAGCTCTTTTAAGGATGGGCAATAGCAAATACGTATTTCCTGCAGTGATTCTAATTGTTCGAGACCTTGAATCTCAACTAGCTTTGGGCACTCATTAGCAAACAAAAGTCGTAGCTTCCTTAAGCTTGGTAAATGGGATAGTCTCTCAAGAAATCGACACTCCAATATAAACAACCAGCGGAGGTTCTCCAACTGTCCAAGCACATCCAGTGGCATTTCGGTTAAGCACGACCTGCATATTACTAAATCGGACAAATATTTGAAGGTGTGAAGATTTGACCATCCATCTGTGGACTCAAGATCAAAGAACCTCAACCCCTCAATTTTGGGTGGAATCCACTCGAGGGATTGAAAGGTGGCGCTTCGTAAGCTGAGACCCTTGAGTTCGGGAAGGCGACTTGCAAAGTCAGCAGGCAACGCGGTGATCTTTGAAAGGTCCAATTTCAACCGCGTCAACTTAGTTAACCTCCCAATCCATTGCAAATCTTGAGCTTGGCATGCGTTTAGGGGTGCATGAGGCATATCAACATATCTACAACAACCAATTTCAGATATACGCAGAGTACGTAAGTTGGTTAGATTTGACAGATCTGGAATCCTTTGTAATGCTGAAGACGAAATGGCCAAATATGTCAAACTTGTAGGAAGCTCCGGCAGTTGTTGAAGTTCCACACAATAACCCAAAACCAATCTCGTAAGTTGAGAAAGCCGTCTAATACTTAGTGGCACGTCAGAAATACAGGTTCCCATTAAGTCTAACTTTTTCAAAGATGATAGTGCCCCAATTTCCATTGGAATTTCTCCCTTTAAAAATATGCAAAATGAAGCATCTAAGTCTTCAAGTTTCTCCAACATCCCTATCACCTTAGGAAGCTTTCTTATTTTACATCTTTCCATGTGTAGAATCTCCAATCTCTTAAGCTCTCCAATTGAATCAGGCAACTCAATAATATTTGTGGAAGATAAAATCAACTTGACTAGATTTTTCAGTTTTCCAATTGACTTTGGAAGTTTCTCCACAGATGAATTACATAAAGACAACACTTGAAGACCAGATATCTCTCCTATTGAATCTGGAAGGTCAGGGAGTGCTAGATTTTCCATCCTTAGCATTGATAGATGCTTTAGATTACCCAATGAGTCCAGCCATGATTGATGCCTCATGCCTAGATTGAGTGTGGTTGGAGCTTCCTTAAGCACCCTCAAACCAATACAACCCTTAATTTCCAAGTGCTTCAAATGCTGCAGCATAGTAATGGATGGGTCAATTTCAACCAACCTAAGACAATTCTTGATGATGAGTCTCTCCAAAATCAAGCATGTAGAGAAGTTAGGTGTCTTGATCAACCTTCTACAGCTCACGAGATGCAGAGCTTTTAACCTATATTTTCCCTGTAAAATTACTCATGCAAGAATGTATAAAGACTATCAAATTCATTATGCCCAAAGAAAAAGAGTAAATATAAAATGCTTGTATCAAATGATGATCATACCACGATTTGGCTCCATCCGCCCCAATCATTTGTAATGTCAGATTCTGAAATTTTAAGGACAACTAAATTGCTTGGAGAGAAGTTTGTAGCTTGAAACTCTGAAGGACAATTTTGCCAAGAGAGCCATCTTAGCTCTAAGAGGAGATTTTGGAAGTCCCCGACAAAGTTTCCTCCATCCAATTCAAGGAACCTTAAGTTTACCAGCCTTGAAATGTCTTCACTTGTAAAATTGCACACTTGAGATTGTCCCTCTAGTTTGAGTGCTACTATTTCTTTGGTTCCCTGTAAAGGAATTTAGAGCTCAATTAGCCTAAGCTTTGGTGAACATAAGAAAAAGGCCCATGCATTTAACATAAAATATTTCTTTTTCTTGGTAAAAGGCTAGGAGGGGCAATGGTGTAACTACCTCTCCAAGTGTTAGCACAAGGGTCTCACATCCTTTATGTAATGTTTGGGCTGAGTCATAGTTATTCAATCCACCCATAGGTGTATGAGCCCATCGAGGTAGCAAATGCCTAATGCACAAGCTGACAAAGATTTGCTCACACATTACTCGAACTTGTGAACTTATGGAAGATGGTGCAACCTTTTTATTATTGAGCTACCATGCTTTGTGGTAATCTAACACAATACCGAGCTACACTTTATTCTACACAAAGTGAAAAGTAAAACTTTGATCAATACGTACCTCTTTCTTTCGAATAACATCCATGGCTACGGTGGTACACCATATTCTACTATGCTCTCCAGGATGTTTGGGGCTCTCACTACGAACAAGTTCCCTTCCTAAATCTCTGAGTTGATCATGTATCCAAATGTGATCATTCTTTATTTTTATTAGAGACTTATTAATAAGAATTGGGATGGCTTCATTGGGATAAAATTGGCAAGCACTCCACATAAAAATTGCATCACTTGTTCGTTCACCGGCCATGTGACATGCAATGTCAAGGAAAATTTCTTTCTGCTCATATTCCAACATGTCATAACTTATCTTCAATACCTCCTGAACTTCTTTGTGAGGCATTTTCTTCAGCTTGGCTAATACATCATCCCATACCTCTTGGCTTTCCCAGTAAAGTGAGGATCCTATGACCACGAGAGATAGCGGAAGTCCACCAGTGATTTTCACAATTTCTCCTGTTATTTTATCATATTCACATGGAGGAGCATCACTCTCAAATGCATATCTACTGAAAAGTTGGATAGCACAATTCTCATCCATCTCCTTCATTTCATAGAAGTGATACACCTTAGGATGCCTTAAGGCATTATTCTTGTTAATTGTGAAAATACCGATATCCCTAGTAGTCACAATAATTCTACTTCCTGGACCAAACCATTCGCACTTCTCGGCTAGCTTCACAAGTTGGTCCCTTTTATCCAAATTATCAAGAACAATAAGAACTTTTTTGTGGTGGCATCTGCCTTTGATCATGTTGATCCCAAAGTTGGTATCACGAACCTTTAAGGATTCTGACCTGAGGATGTCAGACAATAATCTTTTTTGCAATTTCACAATTTTACCTTGTTGTGAAAATTGTGAAATGTCTGACAAGAAACTACATCCATCAAATTGAGAAGCGATTTTGTTAAAAACAACGTTGGCGAGAGTTGTCTTACCGATTCCGCCCATTCCGTGTATTACAACAAACCGTACATCCATAGAGTCTTCACCTAACATATACATCATGTTTTGTACATGATAATCAATTCCTACCAAATGATCAGGCACTACTCGAGCTCCTCTCGCCAATCTCGATGAAACCTCATCGGTAATAAGTTTTATAAGTTCCCCTTGGCTGCCATAAAAGAAATTAAGATTGAGTAACAACATAAAGGACATCAAGTTCCAGGATATTCTAAATGTGAAGTCGGAATTCACAACAGTGGTGGAAATAGAACTTTTAGTAAGCGGCCGAAACGAATCAAGGCCAAGATATCTATTTTAAACACACAGATATATCATATCATTTTACAATGACAAAGGAACAAAATTACGCACACAGAAAGAGAGCACAAGATTGACAGCGAAGCTACCAAGTCAAAAGCACAACAAATCAGAGGCAACACGTTCACAGCAAAATAGCCACACTGAAGTACACCGTCATCCTTGACTAATGCAAGCGTCACGATTTATGCTGTGAACAAAACGAATTCCTGGAAATTTAAACCACCTAAAAATAAATATCGAATTTGTTATGACCCTACTCTTTTGTTGCAAATTCGGAACTAGATGTAACTTTGTCCTTGCATTTGCTTTGTGGAATATCGCCTATTGGAGAATATTATTTCCTCAAAATACTCTTTATTACTTATCACTTAAAAAGATTAGTCGGTGGATAATGTCATTATCTACAACTATCTATGTCTAAAAATTCTCTCTTCGATGATAAAAGTTTTTCAATTTATTCATGTTCATTGGCCATATTAATTATTTGTAAGAAAATATTTTTTAAATCATCACAGAAAAATTGTGCTAATCATAGTGCCTGTCACAATTATTGGTCATGGCTATAGCTCTATATAGATATCAACTCCAGGAAATCAGAAATAATTTTTACTTTCTTCTTTGTGAAGATAAGCTAAAGGAATGAAGTATATAGTCTTAGGGAAAAGCTCTTGAAACTCTCTTACCCTCTGTCTCTGCAGTGCCATCCGTTGATTGAAGCTACTTCTGTTAGAGCCTCCTTCCACCGTTGCACTTCATCGTAGCTGAACCTGTCTTCATGCCTTTTCAAGACATCAATGTATAATCCAGTTCTGAGCTTAACATCGTAAGGATCAACGTCAAAAAAAATGGGAATAATCACTTTGTTTGTCGATCTTCTCAAACATTCCACCATGTGGGCGAGTTCGCGAAGACACCATACACTAGATGCATAGTCTCTGGAGAAGATGGACACGTAAATTTTGGAATTGTTGATCGCACTCAGAAGCTCTTCTCCAATCTTTTCACCTTTTCGGATCTCTTCATTGTCTATGAAGACACGAATTCCAGCTCCCTTTAGGGAATGATAGAGGTAATCGGTGAAATTAAGACGAGTATCTGGCCCTCTAAAATTCAAAAACACTTCAAATTCAGCTCCCAGTGGCTCATCACCTCCACTTCTTATCAAAGAGGACGTTGCTGTGTCAGAGTCACTCTTTCTTTTCATCGCCACCAACGCCATTTGCTGAGTTGAGCTACTTCTCGCGTGTACGATTCTTCCTAGTCTGATCAACAATTCCTACAGAGGATGTCGTTTGTGAAAGAGCTTAAGAGTAAAGAGTAGTAAATTACGCATGTTAGGAGAACGTTAGAGAAAGACTTTGAATCTTGTGGGACAAGATTCCTAAAGAAAATGATGGCAATTACGTACTGGAAACAGAAAATAAAATTCTATTAACAAATGAAAACATTTAGGCTCCCTTTATTTTACAGAAAATGAATAATTTGAAATTTTTTTTCTTAAAAGTGATCACTTAATGAATAAATGAAAAAGTATTTTCATTCTTTACGAAAATGTTTGGATATAAATTGTTGTCGAAGATGAAATATTTTTCATTGATTAATTATTTAAATGATATAAACAATAATTTTTAGGAAAATATATTCCAAATCATTTATTTTTTCCAAAATAACCGAAGACAATGAAAAGCAAAGTTGAGGTAATGCCTACATAGGATGTTTGAGATGCATAAAAATAAATAATTATTTGTGATTTTTCACGACATGAGTATTTTTTTTTCAACAAATTTTGAAGTAAATATTCTTCCATGAATCTCTAAAAAACCAGGACATGCAAAATAGTTTTTGCAACACATGAATGGATGAGTGATTTTAGGTTCAGTCTAGTTTTTTTGTGGAATTTGGAGTCTGCTTTAGAACCTAAAACTTATCATACATACTTCAATTGATTCAAGAGTCTACCTAGGAACTAGCCAATATTTTTCTTCCTTTTTTTCTTAAAAATAAAATAATCCCATTTATCAATAACAACAATCCATTATACTTACGCCGAACTGAAAAACCACAGTGACAGTAAGAGTCCCCCAGATGGAGTACTGGCTAACATTATTGAGAGGCTCTTTCAAGAAGATCACCAGCGAAACAAGTGCCAGAGACAAGCCATATTCGCTGTGAAGACGACCTTCTGAGGATTGGAACGACCCATCTCATACAGATTAACCACAATTCCCTGCAACCCAATCCCAGCAATTCACGATCCCATCCGAAATCGACCCAAAGCACCAGCATTTGATGCCATAATCGCTCCCATCCGTGCTGTTCAGGCCGAAGTCACAGTACCCGAGGCTCTTTTCCAAGAAAGCTGTGCCTCCCAGCCATTGATTTCCTTTTTTTTTTAAAAATGTATTCCCAGAGCTGAGAGACAATGCACCAGAATGGTAGAGGTGGGTGCACAGAAGATGGTGGTGACTCTGCACTTGGAATGGCCTGTGGAATTAGTGAGTGGATGGAAACGTGGAGAGATGGTCGGAGTGAAATTAGAAACAGTTGGAAGAGAAGGTATATGACGAGCTTTAAGAGTAAACTTCAAAATAAGGATCAAATAAATTTATATATATATATTGATTCCCGGTTCGGAACTGGACAAGACCGGTTCCACTTGTTTTGGACCCAGTAATCGAACCGATAATTGCAGAAACTTGAAATTGGAGGGATTCCTATGACCAGTTCAGCCTCATTTCCGGTTTTACTCTGGATCCACACTCCCCCTAAAGAAGAATGTCTTGGCCATGAAAGGAAAAAGGCAATAAAAGGCAAATAAGGAAAGTCTTTTGGGTATATTAATGATAATTGAAATGCAACTTCTTTCATTATTGGAATGTGATATATGTAAAAGAAGGATAAGGAGAATCTTAAACCAAAAAAAAAAGAGAGAGAAAGAGAGAGAGAAGTGATTACATGACAATCTTTAATTTACTATAAGAATAATAGTTTGAAAATTAATTAACAATAATTACAAATTATTGTAGAGCCTACTCTTTCAAGAATATATGGCTCACAACAAGTTGTTATTTTCATAATAACACAAATATTATTATTCTAACAAAGTCCAAAAAAAATTTGTCGCGACCAATTTTTTCGGGTGTGAACCACCTAGAGTTTGGCTAATGGATTGTTAAGCTTAAACTTAACTCGGGCTCTCCTAAGCCCATACCAATTCGCGACTTGGGTCGATTAGAAACCCAAACTAGAGATTTATGAGTTCGGGGACTTGGTTACGCTAGATTTCTCTAACACCCTTTCGGTACCATTCTTTTATTTTCAAAAATGTTTTCGCAGGCAACTTTGATTGATTTTAAATCTATTTCCCTAACATGTGAGGTGATGATGCAGGTGCACAATCCACCAATTTAACACCCAAGAAAGCAAATAATAGAAAAATGCAGGACTTACCAACAAAAGCTATCTGCGTTGTTAATTCAGAATTCACATCAACAGTCCTAGATATGATTTCTAATTAACACGCATTTTTTGTTTTCACTTCATTAATGAGAATCATACAATATGCAATGCAATATTAACTAAATGACCTAATGACATGTAATTTCTAATTAAATGGCCTAGCAAAAATACTAAATGACATGCATCTCAATGAATCTAACCATAATGACATGCATATGACATTTTTTCTTTTTCCTAAAAGAATGCATTTTATACTAAATAATAAAACTAATTTAACCTATGACATTTTTTGTATTTTTCATGAAATTTCGAAATTAGAAAAATGCCAAAATTACCTAGCTAGATTAAGATTCTATCCACCCTATATTAAGGATTAGGCCAGGCTAACTTAACTTAGCAATTTTAGATGCAGTCTATCTAAATCAATCTAAACTCAAAATGAAATATGCAATTTTTTTTCAGGATAAATAAAGCAATTAAAAGATAAACACCAAATCATTTGCAATCACCAAAATACTATCCATCGCTCGAATTTGAAAACGATATCTAATCCAACTTGATTATTTCGCTAATAAAATTGATAAATTGATCTTAAGCCTTAAAGATCAAGATATCAATTTTACTCCCGCGTGATTAATTATTCCATCAACGTGCGGTTGCGGATTAGGAAATAAATCCTAGAGATATGTCTATCACTCATAGATATGCACGTTAGATATTAATAGACATATATTAGAAAACAAAATATGCGAATATACTAGCAAACGTGCATCTTACCTAGTTTGAGGATATTCTTCCAAATTTGGACCAAGTGCAATCGAACTGGGATTGTGACCGGCTTCTCGACGGCGAACGGCGGCAAGCGTTATGTGCACGGCGACGATATAGGTTGACACGAAGCACGGCTCCACGGTGCTTAGGTCGCTCAGAAACCTGCACAAAATAAGTTTTCTGTTTTAGCAACAACTCTCCTGCGGACACAATGCTCAGGATTTTGCGGTGCGGATACACGCGACTGGATGTGGTGGTGCTCGTGATGATGGAAAATCAAACAATCAGCAAGTAAGAGCAAAAGTCACCAAGCGTGGGGACTTCGAAATCTCTTTTTTATTGTCCCTTCTTTAGGCACGTTCTGTACATGGTCAATGTGAGTGGATCTCTGTTCTCGATTCCACCCATCATGCATTGGATGTTGCTCAAGCGTGGGAATCGCGTGAATGAGTGGAAGCCTACGACTCCTTGAAGAACTCGGATGCCGCCATAAAATTCTTGGAAACGACTCAAAATTTCATCGCGGTGAGCGTACCGTGCAGCAAGGATCGGGTCTCCACGGCTTGTGGACAACCACAGCAGGCGTATGATCGGCGACAACGATATCGTCGTAAAGTGGCTAGCAGCTTCGTCGTCAACGCTCGCGGCTGGTCGTTGGGCTCCAGATGGCATAGAGCAGCAAGCTCAAGCAGCAGATCGGGAGGTGGATCAAGCAATAGTGCGTTGGGACAGGGGGCAGTGCGTCAGGAATCTCGGCACGGCTCGGCCAAGAGAACTCACGGTTCTCCTCTCCGATGGCATCTCTCTATCTGGTCTTTCGCAGATCGGGAGGTGGATCAAGCAATAGTGCGTTGGGACAGGGGGCAGTGCGTCAGGAATCTCGGCACGGCTCGGCCAAGAGAACTCACGGTTCTCCTCTCCGATGGCATCTCTCTATCTGGTCTTTCATTCTTGTGTTCTCCTCAATCGTCCCTTACGTGGTGTCTCTCTATGCTCTCAGAATTGTGGCCGTCTATGGAATTGTATGTGGCCTCCTCTTGTTGTCCTGTGCGATGGTCTTATTTATGCTGCTGACCTCCTTATATATTCTTGTCCTCAATCTTTCCCCGGTTGGCTGATTCCATGCGAATATTTTATTCTATTGCGCGCGTTGATATCAGCAAAAGAACTCTTTCCCAAGCGGTGGATGAATTGTTCGAGGAAAGAAATCTCATATGTGAAGAACGTCAAAATCTTCTTTCCTCCCTTTCCACTTGCTTTGTCTGCACGATTGTATTTTTCTTGTTTTATTTGCCCGTACTTGCACATATAATGCCACGGTTACATATGAAGAGCATATATGCTCAATTTTTTAAGATTTTAATTCTTCTCTTCCATCATCAAAGATATTGGTCCAAAGCTTGGATTTTGCGTAAACCCATCATATATTCAGCTTATATTTGCTGCACCCTTCCTCTTAAGGCCTAGAATTATAAAGAATATGCTCTCTTGATTTCAAAATTCTTTCCAATTTAAATCACCGATTTTCAGCTATGCAGACTTGATGGGCTTGACTGAATTATGTGCTTGTGCTTTTGTGGGCTCCATTAAGTTCGAGACCATTCACTTGAGTCTATCCGTCGCCGGTTCAATGCAATGATGATAAATGCTCATAAAGCTATATGCTATGCAACTAAGTTCTAATATTTTTGTTTAGGGGTTAAAATTAATCCCTAATTTTTAATACGATAAATGACTAAATGGGTCGCCAAAATTTATGTGTCAACAAAATTCAAGAGAACATTTGTAGGTAAAAAATCCATGTCACTTTTTCTCTCTCGCATCTGCGAGCTCTCTCTCTACCCCATGGTAGCGCATTCCCATTTCCCACAAACCCTAAACTTGCAGCCCCTGAGTTTTGCTCGCATTCACTGACTCTTCCCTTGACTTCTTTCTCCCCATAATCCAAAAAAAAAAAAAAAAAAAAAAAAAAAAAAAAAAACACATGAAGAAATTGGAGTCTCGAGAACCCTTCGGAAAGAAGGTAAGAAGTGGCCGATCCTTCGGGAGTAAGGAAGATCCGCAGCTCTCAAGACGAGATCTAAGCAGAATCGCCACAAAAAGTGAGTTCTCTCTGTCTTCTTTGCCTGTGAGACGCATTTGGAGAGGAAGAATCAAGAACCGGATGATTTGTAGTCGGATAATTTCGCCAAAGATGCATACCCGAACATCATAAAAGAGACTATTAGCTCACGCATATGGAGAGCAAAGAAGAGAATGAAATGCGGATGGCAGCCCTATGTAAAAGTCTAGGGCATATGTGGTCGGAGGAAGATGTAGTTGAGGTATCGATGAAATTCCTCAACGAAAAAGGAGGAGTGTAGGCGCACCCTGTTCGGAAAGCTATTTTCCAAACCAAATGTAAATTACCCGGCATTTATAACTACAATGACCAAAGCATGGAAGGCGAAGGGGTCATATGTTCGCGAAGGAACCAGGGTTTTTTACTTTCATATTCCCTACGAGAGGAAGAAAAACAGGCGAATGCGAGGAACTCACCATGGTCGTACTCAACCAATTTGCTAGTGTTACAGCAGGTGTCATCCAGAAATCCCAGAGCATTGCTATGAATTCTCAAAGGCTGCCTTCTGGATTCGCATTGGAGGAGTCCCCCCTGGCTGGAGAATAGCGAAAGTGTTCAATGACCTGGGAAAAAGGTTGGGAAAGGTTATTGAAATTCAACTCGACTCAACAAATCATGCTCAGAACAAAGGAGGCAGAGTAAGAGCTGAGATTGACTTAACATTACCGTTGAAAGCGGGAGCAGTTCTGGACATAGGCAACAAATGTCTCTGGGTGGAGTTCAAATACGAGCGGTTACCACACTACTTTCTTCTCTTGCGGACGGATTGGACACTATGCCACGATCGTCTCGAGATTCCATATGCAACTTCACCCCGGGCATTGGATAAAAAAGGATCATATGGACCATGGGCTGGTTGAAAGCCGAAACCGGCGACCACGGCCCTTATTGGGAGGCTTTCTATGGGAAAATAGAGGAGCTAGTAGTGGCAGATACTATACCCGAAACACCAACAGAACCGAGGGAGAAGAATAACACCGAGCAAGAGATGCCAACTGATATGCAACTCGTCGTCTGCAGCAAAAAGAGATCAGAAAGCAGCTCAGAACAGATAAACAACCCAGGAAAAGCCATTAATGAAGTAGAAATTGGAGACCGTGGAAAACAGATAATGTGCATCGAAAACCAAAATCCAGCAGTTCTAAAGATTGGCAAAGGCAAAGAAGAAGACAATGAAAGTTCAAAAGGCTAAAAAACAGAAATGCATGCCGAGATATCATCCCTCATCCCAGATGATGTGGACCTTTTGGAGACCCCGTGAACCCGATTCGGGAAGGACATGATTGGGCTTTGGTGGCTAGCCCTAATAAGCCACCACAAAAGCCATGAAAATTGTGAGTTGGAATTGTCAGGGGCTGGGCAACCCCCTGACAATCCAGGAGTTAAGAGCAATTAATGCTCGTGAAAGGCCCAACATAGTTTTTCTTATGGAAACGAAAAATAAAACAACCAGGGTGGAAAAGATTTGCAAAAAGCTTCGGTTCAATCAACTTTATCTTGTGGATCCGCAAGGAACAATGGGGGGGATTGCGATTATGTGGCATGAGGAATTATGCTTAAAGGTGCAAAAAGCTCACGAACTTCATTGATGTACGAAGTGCACGAGATCCCGAATCTAAAAAGTTAATGCAGATTACCTTCCTCCATGCATCTACGACTTTGGCGAGAGGATGGAATTGTGGAAACAGATTGGGAAACATCAAACCTGCAGGCTCTAGTCCCTGGATCTGCATGGGAGACTTCAATGAGATTCTATATATATGGGAGAAAATTGGGAAAAAGGAGGCAGACAACAGACGAATTGTAGCGTTCAGAACTATGATCAATGACTTATCCCTGATGGATATAGAAAGCCATGGATGCGCATTCACTTGGGCTAATAACAGGGAGGGCGATGAGCTGGTAAAAAAGAGACTCGATCGAGTACTCTGTAATCTGGAATGGAGGGTTACCTTTCAGGACGCAGAGGTCCAGGCGCTCCCTGCTATAGGATCAGACCACAGTCCCCTTGTCCTTCGCCTCTATCCTATACAACACAAAAGGAAAAAACAGTTCAAGCTGGAGACCTTCTGGATGGATCATGCAGAATACCAGGAAGTCATTAAGCGAGTCTGGGAAGATACTTCAACTCCACAGCACATATTTGCAGCAAAATTGGGGAGAACATCGAAAGAATTAACGAAGTGGAGTAAAGAGAAGTTTGGCAATGCTTATTCTCAGATAAAAGAGCTTAACCAAGCTTTACAAGCTATCACTAATCAAAAAGTTCAGCACACAAGTAGACGAAAGTGCAGCAACTTATCGGCCAAATAGCAAAGCATTGAGAAGACAGGAAGAACAATTCTGGGGGATGAGGTCACGTATCAAATGGCTACATTGGGGAGATCAAAACACCAGTTTTTTTCATGCAACGACAATCCAAAGGCGACATCAAAATCGTATTACAATGTTGCAATTAGAGGAAAATCGGTGGTGTAGAGAACCGGCAATGATAAAACAACACATTAAAGCGTTCTATGAGAACCCGTATAGTTCGAGGGACAACGACACTACCAACCGATTATAGAACAATGTCCATCACCAATCACGAAAGTATGAATGCGAGATCTGGTGGCAATACCTCTATTGGAAGAAATCAAGGAAGCCGTGTGTTTCAATTGGGAGCTCTCGGGGCTCCGGGGCCGACGGCTTCAATGGAGCTTTCTATCAAAGATCTTGGGCAACTATTAAAACTGATCTGCAGCAACTTGTATTGGAGTTCTTTCAAACAGGGGAGCTTGATCACAGGCTCAACCAGACACACATTGTCTTGATCCCGAAAGTCAAAGGCCCCGAGACAATCGGTCAATACGACCAATCGATGCAGTAACTTTAGCTACAAAATTATTTCTAAAATACTAGCGAACGAGACTCAAAAAATGGCTGCCACTTATCATTGAACCGGAGCGAGGGAGCCTTCGTCTCGGGAGGCAAATTCGGGACAACATCTTCATTGTTCGGAAACTCGCATCATCACCGCGAACAACCAAAAGGAAGAAAAAACATCGAGGCTATTGTAAAGCTTGATATGCGAAAGCATATGACCGCATCGAATGGGATTTCGTGAGGGATCTAATGTTGCATATGGGATTCAATGCAAAATGGGTCTCCTTAATTATGCAATGCATAACAACGATTACCTTCACTTGAAGATAAACGGTGAAACTACATCTTTCTTCCATCCATCGCGGGGCCTCAGACAAGGCGATCCCCTCTCCCCCTACATCTTCATCCTGATATCCAATGCCTTAACCTGGTTATTGAAGAAAGCATTAGCAGACGGCACACTTAAAGGCATACAGGTAAATAAACATTGCCCTCAGCTTTCACACCCGATGTTTGCCGATGATGTTATATGTTTCCTAGATGGGACTATTACGAATGCCGAACCTCGCCCTCATATTAACACAATACACGCTATGCAACGGGACAATTAGTTAACTTGAATAAATCGGGGTTTATTTTAGTGGCCACCGCCCGAAACTTTACAACACAATCGCCACCCAATTGCGAGTCCCTATACTTAAAAAAACAGGAAAATACTTGGGCATACCTGCGAGTGGGGACAATCCAAAAAATCGATGTTTTCGTGGATCCCGGATAGAGTAAACTCCAAGTTAGCGGGATGGAAAGAAAAATGCTAACAAAGGCCGGTAAGGAAGTACTCATAAAAGCGTGGTGCAATCCCTACCCACCTACGCCATGTCCATATTTCAGCCGCCTGTTTCAATTTGCCGAGCTATAGAACAACGGATTGCATCCTTTTGGTGGCGAACGGAGATGCGAAAAGAGGTCTGCATTGGAAAAACTGGGAAATATTAAAAAGTCGAAAAGATGCAGGAGGCATGGGCTTCAAGGATTTGATTACCTTCAACCGAGCTATGCTAGGCAAACAGGCCTGGCGTCTTGTTTCCTCTCCTTCACTCTATGGAGTCGAATGATCAAAGGGATTTATTTCCCTCATGGAGATTTCGAACGCGTCCAAAGGAACTCGACCATCCCGGGGTTGGCGTAGCTTATTGCTTGCGAGATACCATCAAAAACAAGGTTAAATGGTCGTAGGGGATGGGAAATCAATTCGCATAAGGGAAGACAGTGGCTATCACAAGGCACAATAGGGGAACGGCAAACGATGACAGAGCCAAAATTTGTATCCGAACCGATCAATCCAGATCCGAGAGAATGGAATAGACAATGGATTCACAACCACTTCAAGAAAGAGTTGCAAATGAAATAGAAGCAATTCCCCTACCCCAAAGAACCAACGCAAGATAAGTTAATATGGACAGTAAACGGGTCCGGACAATATTCAGATCAAGAGTGGATATAATGAAGCCAGGAAAGAAAAATGCAACACAGATCAGAACCGGCCATCATGCTCATTTCAGCCGCCGCGCACCTTGTGGACACAAATTTGGAGTCTTGATGTGCCCCCCAAAGTTCGCTATTTCATCTGGAGCCTATGCCAAAACGCCCTCCCGACGAAGGAAAATCTGTATAGAAGAAAACTTGTAAGCGATCCAAGGTGCCCAGTATGCGGTTCGAGTATGGAAACAACAGAGCACATGCTTTGTTTTCGTGCAAGTGGACGAAGTGCGTATGGCAAGATCCAATCTTTGAGCAAATCGGGCCAAATAACAACATCAATCGCACGGATCGGTGGATTCTAACAGCCTTCCGAAGAGATCGGGACTTACCCGCTCGGGAACTCATTAGCCTGATTCTGTGGAACATCTGGAAGGCGAGAAACAACCGGATCTTCCGAGAAAAAGAACCCCAACCGGCAGATCTGCTGTCCATAGCCAAGGAACAACAGTACACGCTCAGCACGGGTAGATCGCACAAAAACGAGCGACCCCAAAATAAACTCTCACCTGTTCACTGGAGGCCTCCGGACGGGCAAAACATGAAGCTGAATGTTGATGCGTCGTGGAGACCCGGCGATTTCCTCTGCTCTGTCGCCGGTATCGCACGAGACGCAGCAGGTAGGGTTATCGACGGCTTCGCGGCAACAGCTAGGGTTTCCTCGGCAGCTGAAGCGGAAACTCAAGCTCTCTCTCACGGGATCTCTTTTTTGCACGAACTCACGGAGAAACACGGGAGGGATCGCCGAAGTCGAACTGGAAGCCACTTAATAGAAAGCGACTGTTTTGCCGCAGGTAGAAACAGGTTATGGGCCGGGCCGCCTACTCATGGGATCTTAAAGAAATCGTCCGAAGTGTATGCATGGGCTACAGCAGAACAAGGACTTCACGGTAATATATAGCCCACGAGAAGCCAACGCAAAGAAAGGCGGGTTGGATTGCTAGACACCACCGACACAACACCCTCCCCGTAATTGGGTATCTTCCCCCCCCTTCCCCTATGGAATATATTATGTGCAGACCTTTCCCCCTCTATGGTTTGTAAGACTTCTCTTAATTAAGTAATAGTCACTCTCATTTCGACCAAAAAAAAAAAAAAAATAATCTATTTATAAGTGAATTTTGGGCATTTCTGATAGTTGATTTTTTTTAGCCCTTGTATCCAAATATGATCGGTCTTTGCATATTTTATCATTGTTTAAAGAATGATCAAAAATTGAACGGGAGGAATTGGGATGTCATAACGTCAACTGGACATAAAAGGTAAAAACTTGCGGTCAGTGACCTAATCATGTCCAGCTAAAATAAGGATAGACAAACTGATTTTTGTCTCATATTGCATTTTCTGATTTCTGTTAACCCCAGCCATTTTGTTCATGTCTGTAATTAAAATAATCTTTTTCTTTTCTTTTCTTTTACTTTTGTTATCCTTATCCGGCTAAAATTAAAAAAAAAAAATCTTATATTTGAAACAACAACAAAAAATGTAAAATATAACATCCTCAATTTTCTCTCATCTTACATTTAGCATTCGCCAACTTCTAGTTTTCCCTTTTTCTCTTTTTTGGCATCTCGAGACTTTTTTGCTGTTATAAGACGGTCCTTCCTCCATCACAAATTTCAAAATGCAAAACGGAGATACTCTAGCAACCGGTTTTCTTATATATTCAGAAAGTTTGGCCTTAGATTCTTCGACGGACTATTTTAGGCAAAAGAAAGGAATCCCTCTAGCTTGCTATTACAACGTGGTTATTCCTCAATTTACACGAGTAGATCACCACTCAAATGATTTTTCTTTTAGTTTTTGTGTATAAAATCTTTTCACTGATTAGTTTGTAGACGAAACCGCTACTTTATTAGTTTGTCCGTTTAAATCTTTTTTTTTATTAGATGATTTTACCATTGACGATTAAGTAATTTGTTTATCCTTAATTTGTTACAGCCATAGATGATAAACTGGTCAAGCTTTGCCACTACTATTATTAGTTTGTTGCTTTCTTAAATATAAAATGAGACCAATGGTTCATGAACTTTGGCCAAACATTTATTGTGGTTTCTAAACTTTTAATATGTTTAATGTAGTTTTTGAATTTTATCCTAATATGTAATGTCGTTCCTGAACTTTTAATTGTTCCTGGACTTTTAGTTCATATCAATTTAGTCCATGTATTATATAAAACTGTTCAAGAGCATCCAAGAGAGTCCCTAGACTTTTAGTACATGACAATTTAGATAAGGTAAACCCTCTTGGATGCTCTACGAGTTTTACTTTTACCTCATAAACAAAAGTTAGGGCACAAAAGAAAGAAGAACAAAGGAAGAGGAATCACCGAGCATTTCCATATTGACCATGGATTTTAGCTCAACCTGTCCAGCCAAGCTTCATCGTCACCGTTGTAATATAGTTCGCCTTTGCTTATTTGTCTATACATGGGTTGTGATTTCATGTATCCCACAATTTTGGAGTGTCTTCCATTTTCTGGTTATTTTTTGGTTGCTTATTTTCTTTGTTGTAACAACCTTTCCTGTACATGTGGTTGAACAGTGGCAGATGGTCCATACAGCAAAATAACAAAAGAGAATGAGAGCTTTTGTCTGAGTATGAGAGCTTTTGTCTGAGTAGGTAGGCACATTGCCAAACCTCGTAACATTAGTGTCTTTGTGTGATTGTTTGATTTTCTTCAGTTATCATAGTAATATAGTTCGTCTTTGTTTATTTGTCCATACATGGATTGTGATGTCGTGTGCTCCACTTGATTTTGATTGTCATTATTACACCTGTTCGCTGGTCTGCTATGATTAAGACGAGTCACCCAATGCTTAACTCCTAAACCCCACATTGATGTCTCTCTTATTCGCAAATAATGCGTCTCTTTAGGCGAAATAATCTAGATAGTTCCTAGAAACTTAAAAGACACGGTGAATACTTGTCTTCCTGTAAAACCTATGCGTGCTTTGTCCTTAGTTTAACCTTTTCTTCACTAATTGGTTTGTTAATTTTCTGGAGATGTCCTGCGAAAGAATGAGTTCTATTGTTTAATTCTATATGATATAAAATATTTTATGTCATGCGATATAACAATTCATAGCAGAATACATAAATTGATATGTGAATCATAGCGCATTCTCCTCTTGTCTTTTTTATCGCTGGCATCCAAGCGCTAGTGGAGTTTCTTGGTAGTGCTTTCAAGCCTAATTTGTTTCGAACATCATATCAACGTTTGCGCTTAAGATAAAGTAATCATCCTTTTTCGTTTTTTCTCAGATGCATTCCACTTGAAATCACATCAAACGAGTTTTGTATTAATAGTTTATTAACCATGTTCTGCTATGGACGGATTCATTCAATATTTGTTGCAAAGCGAAGTGGATTTATGTAAGGCGTACTTCGGATTCGGTTTCACTGTGGGAATAACTTGACTGACCACATTGTTCAAGGAATTCCGTGAACCGGTTCATGAAAATCTGTGTGCGAATTTCTTATTGATATGAAGAGAATACTGTCGGTTTGAAATCACGACAGAAACTAACTGAAGGTACAGGGCATTTGCTTTCTCTTTGATGCTGTCAGGAAATTGTTCGCAGGTTGGCTCCAAGGATGGACGGCAAAGTCTGAAATTAATATCTAATAACCAAGCCGACTTCTTTTTTGCAGGTGGTGCGGATGGCGCCATCGTTTCTTTCCCCAGTAATAGACTCGTGCTTGAGACAACACGTTCCCGGGATTATTTTGAGACCGCGGATTTTGACATCGATTTTATCACCAGGAGCCTATACTAGATTGATTAGAGCTAAAATGTCGTATTCATAACCCCCACAAAGCCATGCCAGTTAATTTAGAAAGTCATCAAGTACCTACAATAAGAGTCCTCTGATTTTGTCTTGCAATGTGTCCCCGCTAGAGGGTCTTATTTTTATGGGCATAAGCATGTACTAATAAATCATCTTTTTTTCAATTATTCAGAGAAGTAAGCATATATATTATATCCATTAGACGGTTGACAAGGCACGCTGCATATTCCCCATTCGTGTAGATTAGCTTGGGACTGTAAAACATGCCTTATGTAAGAGATAATCTACATCATCTCGAAGTTTTGTATGAGGAGAGAAAAAAGTGATCAAGTTCCGTTTATTTTGCGTAAAATGAATGATTTGAAATTTATTTTTTTCTAAAAATGATTGTATGTGTCGCTTAAAATAATTAATTAATGAAAAAATTTCATCACTGACAACAATTTATATCCAAACATATTTGTGGATGACAAATTTATTTATTTTTCATTCATTTATATCCAAACATATTTTTCAAATTATTGTTTTTCACAAAACAAATGAAGCCTAAATATAAGTTCGGGGGAGTGATGTGTAAGGAGTCAAAGTCCAGGATGTAACGTCCAAGAGTGTGAGAGTTAGTGAGTATAGTGTGATGAATTAGAGGACTGGATTCTACGTGAGAGAGTGAGAGTTCAAGGGATCCAGTGAAAAGATTAGAAATTTAGAGTTTGACGTGGATGACTCGAAGAGTTGAAGGGGATAAAGTGAAAATTTCCGTAAACTTCATTTTCAAGCTTAACGAGGAAAATTATGGAGTTGACTTGAGATCTTTACTCATGTTTTATTTATCTAGTTCTGTAATGTCTCAAATTGCTATATCGGATTAAAGACTTTGTGAAGTGATATTTCGATTAGCATTCCATTTCAAATGATCACCCCATCATGTGGTCACATAGAATACTCCTTTTGTCGGCCTTATTGCTATCGAGGTAGTTTCTTCTTTAGTAATTAATGCGTGGTCAGTGAACAGACTGGGTTAGGCAAATAAAGTGGTGGGGATATATCAGAAAATATACTCAATCGTCCGAGGTTGAGGAGAGATCGTTGATTGAGAGGACATTAATTCTTTAAGTGGGGTTACACATCTCTTGGGCCGGGACTTGTCAAATCAGGTTTGGGTCTAGTTTTTTCTTCTCTATTTTTGGGTCAAAAGGTTTACATCTAGTTCACAATCCACACCTTAGAGGGTCCGGCTCTTATACCCTTTTGTGACGACCCAACTAGTTCCTTGATAAGGCTTTTGACCAAAGAAACTGGAAATATTATAAATAATTTTTTTGCGCGTTGGGGAAGGATCGAAATTTTCAGTGGAAAAAAGCAACAGTCCTCGAGGGAAGAATTCTTTGGGACCGCACCCGTCTCAGTGATTGTATCTTCCGGTGAAAACTGTAGCTTTGAAGTGTTGAAGCACTTTCTCATGAAAGGAACCCGATCGTAATGGGGAAATCTTAATTTCCTTACGAATCCAAAGGAGAACAGGCATTTAGATAAGAACATAGAACAAACTCACGTAGTAAAACTTTTACCAAAAAAAAAAACTCACGTAGTAAAAACTTTCGTTTTTACAGTTTGTGCATTTCCTTTTAATTCTGTCCTCAAACTGTTGGTTTGCCTAAATAAAGTTCTCAAACTTGAATAAGTATTTTAATTGAGTCTCTCTAATTCCAAATCCGATTAATTAGAACTGAAGTGTCTGTCAAAGCTAACAAAAACACCAAGCGCATCACACTTTGCATCTATACCGTGAGATTTTATATGATGTCTAATTTTGTGGTAAGAATCTCCAATTGTCTATAACCTCTAAAGGGGTAAGATCTTATAGGGATCCATGAGAATTATGAGCCTATTATTCTGCCAAATTAACTCTTAGCTATGCATAGTTATCAAATTTTTATTTATTTATTTATTTTTCTATTAATTTTTCTTCAGTCCATCGTGTCTTGGTCCCTCCTCACCCACAATCCACGAATACTTCTCTACTTTCATACTTTCCGCCTTTTTGGCATTCTTTTGACTCTTTCTATTTTGCACAGAAAATTGAGTGCTACAATGTTTTCTGTCCCCTAACCATGGAAATCAAAGACCGATCAGCATAGGCTTTGAGGAGAATAAGAAACTGGCTCATGAAAAGAGTAGGGTTTTTTTTGCAATTGACCTCGTTTATTCGCATGACACCCGTAGCTACAGTAGGACACCACAACTTGCTACGCTTTTCAGGATGTTGGATGCTCTCCATGCGAACAATCTCCCTCCTTAAGTCTCTTCGCATGAAGATGTGGACTTGCAAGTGCTTATTGCATATGCCAGCTTTGCCAAATTAGCAAGAGCTCACTCCAATCAAATTTTGCCACATGTACTAAGGGTCCCACCTTGCAAAAATCTTGAAACTCCCTTTCTCCTCTCTGCGGTTTTTTCCTTGAGGAAGGGTCCCGGGAAAATGGGTGACATCGCGAAAAGACCAAAAACGATCTTATTTGGAGTTGAAAATTGAAGGTGTTTAGTCATAAATTAAATGTCTTTGGCCTTATTCGGCCATTCGGCTCGCCAACCACAAGGAACGACATTTATTGTTTTCTTTTCATGAAGATGACGACATTACATTATTTGGTTATTAAGGGTGCATATAGTAATGTTTCTACTTCGGGGAACTATTTCTTTTCAAAAATAATTTTTTTTTTCTATTTCTACTCCGGGAACAATTTCTGAGTAAAATAATGTGTTTGGTAATTATACAAAATTTCTATTCTTGGAATAGAAAAAGAACAAAAATACGTTTGGTAAAAAATTATAAATTTTTTTGTATTTATTTATTTTTTTCTTCTTCCTCACGGACCGCCGATCACACCCGCCACCGCACGATTGTCGCACGACCACCGCACGATTGCCGCACGACTATCGCATGACCACCGATTATTGCCGCAAGATTGCCACCCACAGCCCACCGGCCATGGGAAGGGGCGATGGTCGATGAGAAGTGGGCGGCGGTCTGCGGCGGCGATTGGATCGCGATAGTCGGCGGTCGCCTGGCGCGTGCGATGATCGTGCGGCGGTTGGCGACGGTAGGCTGTCGGCGGATAGTGGCAATCGTCGACCAGTGAGTTGTGGGCAGTGGCCGATGGGCAATTCTCTATTTGGTTGAGATCATTCCAAGAGTAGGATTTACATATTTTTTGAAGTGTAAGTGAATTAATGATGCTTTGCTATGAATGTAGGCAGTTCTTTTTTAGATTGGATCGATGAAACTTCTGTGTCTTGTTTTTGGATATATGATGTCCAGCTCTTTTTTAGATCGGTTCAACATAAAGCATCAAATTTGAAGGAATATGAATAAAACAGTCAATAAATGAAGCTCCGTCAATGAATAATGACCCAATAGCGCACCAATTTGCACCCGAAGAACTTAATCAGTCAACATCTAATAAAGCCATTACAAAATTTGTTGATGTGCAAATCGAGTCATTTGATGAAAAAGATAGACAGGGTTTATTAAAATAATTTGTCGAAAAATCAATCTATATAATACTATTGAAATTATTCCATTGGAAAGAAAGTTCTCAAAAACTTTTATTTGCATAGATGATGTGCAATGGAAATTTCAAGGTCATACAGCACAAAGATAGTTTTCCTATGGTGTTGAATGTTTTATTATTTTATGAGCACTCGAATAATCTTATGTGTCATTTATAATAATCCTTTGTTTACATAACAATTAAGATAAATTATTGAGAGGAGAGGCTTTATTTACATAACAATTGAGATAAATTATTTTATGAGCACTCGAAAATATAAAATATGATATATACTGCTGCCCTGCTCTGCTGGTCTGCGCCTTGCCCCTACTCCGCCGGCCTACGCCACCAAGCCCATAGATGCCCGTTTCCCAACATGATCCCATAACCCCGCTCTTCCTCCTCATCCTGCCCCTCCTCGTCGGAAGCCTTGGCTTCTCAGTCAGCCGCTTATGCAACCTCAGTGGCCTCTTGGTCAGCCACTACTTCTGCAGCCTCCTCTCGATTAGCCATCGCTTCTGCAGCCTCCTCTTCAAGGGAGAGAGCCATGGAGAGTTAAGAGAAAAGGTTGAAGAAAGTTTGTGGAGAGGGACGGAGGAAGAGGGGGGTTTTAAAGAGAGCCCGGGGAGGAGTGATGCGGATGCATCCAACGTAGCTCCATGGACCTACTCAGAACCATTGATGCTTATCCAAGCCAATAAAGAAGTTGGGCATTATGTGCTTCGATGGATCATTTTAAAATGAATAATGTTAATTACTTTGCAGCATATGAATAGGTATCAATGGGAGGCCATTTTAGATGTCTTATATGACCAATTGAAGAAGCTTCAGAAGGATTATTTTCTGGTCAAGGGAGGAGCTCGAATTTTGGGAAAAGCCAAAGGTTCAAGAACACGGAAAGCTAACGGTTCGAGAATGTGGAAGGCTGAAGATTAAATGGCATTTAGTTCCCGTGATAGTAAAGGCTTTTTATCATGGCATTTAGTTCCTGTGATAAGGCTTTTTATTACGTTCCTAGCTGTTTTCATTTTTATGTAGCTCAAGAGTCGAACGTTTCAATTCCTAGGTCATTAAAGTTTGTTTTTAATATTTCCTAAGGCTAAAATCCTCTTATAAATAGGGGAAACTATCCAATGTATGAGAGATACGAATTTCATGAATGAGAATGGTGAGATTTCCTCAACTTGAGTGAACTCCTTTGGAGAGTGGATAACTCCTTTCGGTTTCTTTATCCTTGGAGCGTAGATCACTCCTTGGTGGTGAGCCAAGAAGCCCTTTATCCTCGGCTGGTGGAATCTTTAGGCCTTGGTGGTGAGCTTCTCCTATCCCGAAGTCCTTTATCCTTGGCTGGTGGAAGCTTTAGGCCTTGGTGGTGAGCTTCGTAGATCTCGATCATCATCCTTGGTTGGTGGCGAGGCCTTTATACCTTGGGATCCTCATCCTTGGTTGGTGGCGAGGCCTTTATACCTTGGGAAGAGATCATTTTATCTTTTATTATTCCTTTTCGTTTCTTCCTCATATACTCCATACACTTAACCACAAAAATCCCCTCTCAAAAAATCTCCGTTCTTGAATCACTCAACCCATCACGCATCAAGGAGAGAGAGAGAGAGAGAACCACAAAAATCCCCTCTCAAAAAATCTCCGTTCTTGAATCACTCAACCCATCACGCATCAAGGAGAGAGAGAGAGAAAGAGAGAGAAAGAGAGAGAGAGAGAGAGAGAGAGAGAGAGATTTGTTCGATTCCCGGTTTTTCAGGCAGGGTTTATTAAAGTAATTTATCGAAAAATCAATCTCAATAATACTATTGAAATTGTTCTATTGGAAAGAAAGTTCTCAAAACTTTTATTTGCATAAATGACATGCAATGAAAATTTCGAGGTCATACGCCACGAAGATAGTTTTCCTATGGTGTTGAGTGTTTTATTATTTTATAAGCACTCGAATAATCTTATGTGTTATTTACGATAATCCTTTGTTTACATAACAATTGAGATAAATTATTGAGAGGAGAGGCTTTGAAACTGGCCAAAAAATAAACTAAGGGAAGCAACACCTGCCCAATTCCCAAGTGGTTAGGTTTTCTTTTGCTTGCAAATGAAAGCAACCTCTATGACAAAGAAAATAAAGAAAAGCATGAGCAATGCATCTCCACTTTAACAATACTTCTCCTATAACATTACAAGAAGCACGATACAAATCACTTGAATTTGAGAATCTTATACTGAAATCATGACTCTTTTTCTCTTCTTGCATGATAATCTACTATATTTTCTTCCATATGCTTAATCGAGAAGTTAAAAGTTATGAACATCATTCATATGTGAACTTAACTAAAACTAAAATCGAGTGATACTAATGTTTGTAACCACCAATCATAGTGTAATAAGCAAATTTTCTCAAATCAATAACAAAGGAAAATATGGTTTGGTGATAATAACTAGCCTATTTCATAATGGGGCTTTGTTATTGTTTAGGAGACCGCAATGACAATGTTGTAATAGACGACTGAATCTTATCCTGCTTTCTCAGTTCACTTGGGTGCATAAAGAGTGTAATTGAATAAAATTATTGTATAAACTCAGCATATTTGCTAAACTGAAAAGGAACCAATAAAAACGATGAATCTTTTAAGAGTCCTTCCCGACCTGACGATCCAAATACAATTAATCCATGCAATTCTTGCTGATGTAATAAAGATGGCTGCTTGGTTATTTCCCATTTCCATCTCAACCATGTGATTCATTCAACAATAAATCGCAATGCCCCAAATCATGAATCGGAAGAGGTACTCGTAATCCTAAAAATTGTCATCTAATCATTTTATTATGTTACATAAAAAATGAAAGATTGATGTGTGGCTAAACGAATAGGTGCTGTGGATGTAATTAATATATACATAAACTTTCTTAAGTGCTAACTCATTAGTCGCGCATGATATTAGATATGCAATGACCCTCGAAGGAGAAGAATTGTTGTTAGCCGATGCATGGTAAAGATGCAAGCTTTTGGACGTGCAAATTGGGATGAAAAAGGTAGACAAGATTTATTAAATTAATGATTGCAGTATTTCTCAACATGTAATTGAACCGATCTAATAGAATGAATCCATTTTTCTTCGATTTTTCTCATTAGCTTTGTAATATTTGGAATTTTTATGGCACATGAGAAATACATTCCTTCGTAGTGTAGCTTGCAAGGGTCGACAATGTCATGACCCTCGCCGGACGGTTGTCGCGACCCGTCGCGTCACGACTTCTATGCAGAGGTCATCGTTGCCGCTCAATTTGGTCGTGGCGACCCATATCACGACCAGATCATGAGATCCGAGTCGCCGTGACACTCGCCGCGCCGTCGCGCAACCCCCTGCGTCGCAGAGGTCGCTGGCTCCTGCAATTTGGTCGTGGCAATCCAGGTCTACGCGACCAGATCTGTGCGCGATTTGGGTTGTCGACATCCTCCGCACGACGACCCTCGTCGGAGGGTCGGGGACCCTAGCCGGACCGCCAACTGCCACCCGCTGCCGCACGACCACCGCACGACTGCCGCACGACCGTCGCACGACTGTCGTACGACCGTTGCACGACTGCCAACTACCGCCGCAAGATTGCCACCCACAGCCCACCGGCCATGGGAAGGGGCGATGATCGATGAGAAGTGGGCGGCGGTCCTGCGACGGCAGTTGACTGCGATAGTTAGCGGTCGCGCAGCGGCAGGCGATGATCGTACGGCGGTTGGCAACGGTAGGGTCAAGCCGGCGAATAGTGGCGGTCGTCCACCAGTGACTTGTGGGCAGTGGCTGGTGGGCAATTCTCTGTTTGGTTGAGATCATTCCAAGAGTAGGATTTACATATTTTTTGAAGTGTAAGTGAATTAATGATGCGTTGCTATGAATGTAGGCAGTTCTTTTTTAGATTGGATCGATGAAACTTCCGTGTCTTGTTTTTGGATATATGATGTTCAGCTCTTTTTTAGATCGGTTCAACATAAAGCATCAAATTTGAAGGAATATGAATAAAACAGTCAATAAATGAAGCTCCGTCAATGGATAATGACCCAATAGCGCACCAATTTGCACCCGAAGAACTTAATCAGTCAACATCTAATAAAGCCATTACAAAATTTGTTGATGTGCAAATCGAGTCATTTGATGAAAAAGATAGACAGGGTTTATTAAAATAATTTGTCGAAAAATCAATCTATATAATACTATTGAAATTATTCCATTGGAAAGAAAGTTCCCAAAAACTTTTATTTGCATAGATGACGTGCAATGGAAATTTCAAGGTCATACAGCACGAAGATAGTTTTCCTATGATGTTGAATGTTTTATTATTTTATGAGCACTCGAATAATCTTATATGTCATTTATAATAATCCTTTGTTTACATAACAATTGAGATAAATTATTGAGAGGAGAGGCTTTATTTACATAACAATTGAGATAAATTATTTTATGAGCACTCGAAAATATAAAATATGGTATATACTTGCTGCCCCCTCGCTCCGCCGGGTCCGCGCCTTGCCCTTACTCCGCCGGCCTACGCCACCAAGCCCATACATGCCCGTTTCCCAACATGATCCCATAACCCCGCTCTTCCTCCTCATCCTGCCCCTCCTCGTCAAAAGCCTCGGCCTCTCAGTTAGCCGCTTTTGCAACCTCAGTGGCCTCTCGGTCAGCCACTGCTTCTCTAGCCTCCTCTCGATCAGCCATCGCTTCTGCAGCCTCCTCTTCGAGGGAGAGAGCCATGGAGAGAGTGAAAAGAGACTATCGAGAGAAAAGTTGTGGAGAGGGACGGAGGAAGAGGGGGATTTTAAAGAGAGCCCCGGGGAGGGGAGAGAGAGAGATTTGTCCGATTTCCGATTTTTCAGACAGGGTTTATTAAAATAATTTATCGAAAAATCAATCTCAATTATACTATTGAAATTGTTCTATTGGAAAGAAAGTTCTCAAAAACTTTTATTTGCATAGACAAGATTTATTAAATTAATGATTGCAGTATTTCTCAACATGTAATTGAACTAATTTAATAGAATGAATCCGTTTTTCTTCGATTTTCTCGTTAGCTTTGGAATATATGGAATTTTTATGGCATATGAGAAATACATTCCTTTGTAGTGTAGCTTACAAGGGTCGATAATGTTGTGACCCTCGCCGGACGATGGCCGCAACCCGTCGCGTCGCGACCTCCATGCGGAGGTCACCGATGCTGCTCAATTTGGTCGTGGCGACCCATATCACGACCAGATCGCGAGATCCGAGTCGCCGTGACCCTCACCGCACCATCGCGCGACCCCCTGCGTTGCGGAGGTCGTTGACGCCCGCAATTTGGTCGCGGCAACCTAGATCTCGCGCGACCGATCTCGTGATCTCGTGCGCGATTTGGGTTGCCGACATCCTCCGCACGATGACCCTCGTCGAAGGGTCGGGGACCTAGCCGGACCGCCAACCGCCACCTGCTGCCACACGACTACCGCACGATTGCCGCACGACCATCGCACGACTGCCGCACGACCGTCGCACGACCGCCGACTACCGCCGCAAGATTGCCACCCACAGCCCACAGGCCATGGGAAGGGGTGATGGTCGGTGAGAAGTGGGCGGCGGTCCTGCGACGACAGTTGACTGCGACAGTCAGTGGTCGCGTGGTGGCAGGTGGCCATCGTGCGGCGGTCGGCGACGGTAGGCTGTCGGCGAACAGTGGCGGTCGTCAACCAGTGACTTGTGGGCAGTGGCTGGTGGGCAATTCTCTGTTTGGTTGAGATCATTCCAAGAGTAGGATTTACATATTTTTTGAAGTGTAAGTGAATTAATGATGCTTTGCTATGAATGTAGGCGGTTGTTCTTTTTAGATTGGATCGATGAAACTTCCGTGTCTTGTTTTTGGATATATGATGTTCAGCTCTTTTTTAGATCGGTTCAACATAAAGCATCAAATTTGAAGGAATATGAATAAAACAGTCACTAAATTAAGCTCCGTGAATGGATAATGACCCAATAGCGCACCAATTTGCACCTGAAGGATTTAATCAGTCAACATCTAATAAAGCCATTACAAAATTTGTTGATGTGCAAATCGAGTCATTTGATGAAAAAGATAGACAGGGTTTATTAAAATAATTTGTCGAAAAATCAATCTATATAATACTATTGAAATTATTCCATTGGAAAGAAAGTTCCCAAAAACTTTTATTTGCATAGATGACGTGCAATGGAAATTTCAAGGTCATACAGCACGAAGATAGTTTTCCTATGGTGTTGAATGTTTTATTATTTTATAAGCACTCGAATAATCTTATATGTCATTTATAATAATCCTTTGTTTACATAACAATTGAGATAAATTATTGAGAGGAGAGGCTTTATTTACATAACAATTGAGATAAATTATTTTATGAGCACTCGAAAATATAAAATATGGTATATACTGCTGCCCCTGCTCCGCTGGTCTGCGCCTTGCCCTTACTCCGCCGGCCTACGCCACCAAGCCCATACATGCCCGTTTCCCAACATGATCCCATAACCCCGCTCTTCCTCCTCATCCTGCCCCTCCTCGTCAAAAGCCTCGGCCTCTCGCCGCCGCTTTTGCAACCTCGGGGCCTCTCGGTCGCCCACGCCGTTCAGCCAGCCTCCTCTCGATCAGCCGTCGCTTCTGCAGCCTCCTCTTCGGGGGAGAGAGCCATGGAGAGAGTGAAAAGAGACTATCGAGAGAAAAGTTGTGGAGAGGGACGGAGGAAGAGGGGGATTTTAAAGAGAGCCCCGGGGAGGGGAGAGAGAGAGATTTGTCCGATTTCCGGTTTTTCAGACAGGGTTTATTAAAATAATTTATCGAAAAATCAATCTCAATAATACTATTGAAATTGTTCTATTGGAAAGAAAGTTCTCAAAAACTTTTATTTGCATAGACAAGATTTATTAAATTAATGATTGCAGTATTTCTCAACATGTAATTAAACTAATTTAATAGAATGAATCCGTTTTTCTTCGATTTTTCTCGTTAGCTTTGGAATATATGGAATTTTTATGGCATATGAGAAATACATTCCTTTGTAGTGTAGCTTACAAGGGTCGATAATGTTGTGACCCTCGCCGGACGATGGCCGCAACCCGTCGCGTCGCGACCTCCATGCGGAGGTCACCGATGCTGCTCAATTTGGTCGTGGCGACCCATATCACGACCAGATCGCGAGATCCGAGTCGCCGTGACCCTCACCGCACCATCGCGCGACCCCCTGCGTTGCGGAGGTCGTTGACGCCCGCAATTTGGTCGCGGCAACCTAGATCTGCGCGACCAGATTTGTGATCTGTGCGCGATTTGGGTTGCCGACATCCTCCGCACGATGACCCTCGTCGGAGGGTCGGGGACCTAGCCGGACCGCCAACCGCCACCTGCTGCCACACGACTACCGCACGATTGCCGCACGACCATCGCACGACTGCCGCACGACCGTCACACGACCGCCGACTACCGCCGCAAGATTGCCACCCACAGCCCACCGGCCATGGGAAGTGGTGATGGTCGGTGAGAAGTGGGCGGCGGTCCTGCGACGGCGGTTGACTGCGACAGTCAGTGGTCGCGTGGTGGCAGGTGGCCATCGTGCGGCGGTCGGCGACGGTAGGCTGTCGGCAAACAGTGGCGGTCGTCAACCGGTGACTTGTGGGCGTGGGCTGGTGGGCAATTCTCTGTTTGGTTGAGATCATTCCAAGAGTAGGATTTACATATTTTTTGAAGTGTAAGTGAATTAATGATGCTTTGCTATGAATGTAGGCAGTTCTTTTTTAGATTGTATCGATGAAACTTCCGTGTCTTATTTTTGGATATATGATGTCCAGCTCTTTTTTAGATCAGTTCAACAAAAAGCATCAAATTTGAAGGAATATAAATAAAACAAACAATAAAGATGACATTTATTGTTTTCTTTTGATGAAGATGATGACATTATATTATTTGGTTATTAATTGACGGCATATCCATTGACTTAGCATGATCCGAGTACTGGATAAAAAGTCTTGAGTCGGATTTCATTTTTCCCTTTTTGAAACTCGATGCCATTGCCCTTCTTGAAAGAAAGAATAGGAAGGAGATATTACAGATTGGCTGATTCTTAAAATCCATGTTAGATGTTTGATTGGGGGCGGTAAAAGTACTTCCTGGCGGCACGATAACCGGCATCCCGCCAGTTCATGCTAAAGCCTCCTCTGTTATCATGGTTGATCCTTGGTTTTGACCTCTGCTTTCAGGCTGCTTTATGTGGTGGTTTAGTGCCATGCTCTCCATCCGCAGATCGTGTAAATTTTCACAGGTTCCCGTTATGGGGTGCTTACCAATGCCGAGAGCTCTAAATCGGTCAGCTATCGAACCCAATACGCCGAAGTTTACTCTCATTGTGTTGTTTTTTTTTTTGGGGGGGAGGTTGGGTTTGGTGGCGGGGGCATTCTCAACAAATTTTTTACCTTTGATAGGTCGAGTGAAGGTGGGAATCTGCGAATATCTTCTGTTTTGTGGGGATGTTCTCGAGAATCAAGAGGACTTGCTGTTTTTTGAGTGCCCTTTTTCTAAGGGGATTTGGAGTCAGCTGTGAGGAACGTAAGTGGAATTAGAAAGATCTCTGTTGGTGGCTACTGGCTGGCAAATGAGTTGCTTGGGTTACTCCGTACTTAAAGGGCGGTTCTTTCTCCAAATCTCTAGGATCTTTGTTATTTTCGTAATATATTTCCTTTAAAAATGTTGGGGAGAGCTTGGGTACAACAATTCACCTCGGCTAAACGCAATCCAGGATCAATTTATCCTCCAAAGCTAAATCAACTAAAAATTTCTTAGCCCCTAGCAACAACCAGCAATGTATAGCCTCACAAAATGCAAATATAACGCCGAAATGATAAGTAGACAAAGCAAATAACGACACCAAAGATTTAATGTGAAAAACCCGATGCAGGAAAAACCACGGACCGCCCAAAAAACATCCACTAATCACCAAGAATAGCAGGATACACAAAGTATTCTTCTCTAATCACATACTAGAGACTCAACATAAACATTACAATCATCTTTTTCCCACCACATAAGTAGACAAATAAGTTTAAAGCAAGAAAACCTTAACCGCAACTAAAGAATTTGGAGGCGGTTCTCGATGAACAAAAACCATTAACTCGTAGTCCTCGGTCTCACGAACAATATACTGAAATTTGAGCCGATTCCAACAATATTTAGCCTTCGAATCAAAGCCGCAAAGTTGCAGCACTCTTCTTCTCTTCTCTTTCTCCTTTTGTGCAGTTTTTGTTTTCTCTCTCTCTTCGTCACTTTTCGGGCGCATACCCACGTATGACAACTTCACTTCTTTTTGTTCTTTTTATTTTCTTCTTTTTAAATGCTGGCTGGGCCCCACATGATGGTGGACCCCGCCAACAAAAAATCAATCAGTCATTTATGGGTTGAAGGTACTTGGATATGCTTTAAGCAAATTTCCCAGGACATGAAAACCACGATTCAAGTTCAAACAATCTAAAAGCCAAAAGTTATTTCGTTTAACCAAAAGTCTACAACTATAACCCACCAATGTGAATCTCCAACTAAACATGGAGGAAAATAATGATATGATCCTATTAGCATAACATCATCGCTGCTCAAAGCATATTGAGTGTGTAAAACACCATTCGCTTGATTATAATAAGAAAGCCACAGGAAATTTTACCTGATGAGCATGACACATACTGGGATACAGATTCACAATCTATACAAAAGCAAATTTTGAATCAATTCAATGGCAATTCTTCCTTGATCTTTGCTAAAACTTGCATGGAAAGAAGAGAACATAAGGGAGAAAAAAACAAAAACACATGATGCATTTTAAGTCTCTCTTTCCCCCCTCTTTTCTGGGTTCTTCAGCTGGTGAAGTAGCCCGAGCTATGGAAAATACGATATTGCAAAAGCTGAGTCTGCCCTCTTCATACTAGTAAAGCTGATAAGGGCCATCAAAATCACGTAGCATCCTGCACGAATGAATATTCACACGGCATGCTTCCTTATTTGCTACGGGAGGCAAATTCACCAACAATTTGCAACCAGAGAAATCCAACGCCGTCAGGTTGCACAAGTACGACAGATCTGTTAACTCCTTTAGGGACACAACCATTTATACACAAATCCTCCAGCGATTGCGATTGGCCTAGGCCTCAAATCTCAACTAACTGTGAGCAATTTGTAATCCAAAAACACCGGAGCTTTCTCAAGCTCAATATTGGACAAGCTCTCCAGAAGTCAACAGTCCGTCATGCTGCAATTCGGTAAGATCCACAAGTTGTCCTAGCCTATTCAGTGTGATGTCAGGTAAACTAGATCCGCATAACTCAAAGCTGGACAAATTCTTCACCTTGTAATCCTGCGACCATTCCACCATGGACTCGAAACCGATAAGATTCAATCTCTGAACATTGGCTGGATAATGCGTGAGATTGAAAGGTGGACCAAGGTAAGTCGAGTCGTTGGAGCCTAGCAGGGGAATTAACCTCAGCAGGCAACGTGTTGACATCCGAAAGTTCCAATTTCAACCTCCTTAACTTGCATAGCCTACCAATCCACCGCAAATCTGGTGTTTGACTAGCCTCTGGTTCGTGATGTGGGCCGAACTCTTTTGAAGGTGCAACAAATCTGGGACGGCTACAGTCAGGTTCAAGACGTCCGGAATCATTTGCAGTGTTGTGGAATTAAATTTTAACGTGTTCAAATTTGCAGGAAGCTCTGGCAACTTTGGAAGCTCATGGCAAGGAAATGGATGCAGACTCTCCAGTTGATGAAGCCGATTGATAGATGTCGGCAATTTGCAAATACGAGTCCCTCCCAACTCTAGAATTCTCAAAGACGACAGTGCCCCGATTTCGCTAAGGACTTCTCCAATAGTACACAATCATAAGTGACTAACTTTTTAAGCTTCTCCAACGTACCTACTGTCTTAGGAAGCTTCCTTAACTTACAATCCGGCATCAATAGTACCTCTAGCCTCTTGGGCTCTCCGATGGAATCGGCTAATTCTGTAACTTTCGTGTGAGACAGTCAACTCAATTAGAGACCTCGGTCTCCCAATTGAGCTTGGGAGATCAATGACAGAAGAGTGACTTAGAGACAAGCACTGAAGACCTGTTAGATCTCCTATTGATTCCGGAAGCTCAAGAAGTTCCATATTTTCCATTCTTAGCATCGATAGGAACTAAAGATTACCCAGTGAGTTTGGTAAAAATTGGGGTACCAAGCATAGATTTTGCTCGGTTGAAGCTCTTTCAAGCATCCTCAAACCGTTACACCCATTAGTTTCTAAGTAATTCAAGTTATGCAGCATACCAATGGATGGGTCGATTTCAATTAAGATTAAAATTAGTCTCTCCAAAGTCAGGCATGTAGATAAATCCGGCGGCTTGATCGAGCTCCTGCAACATCTGAGATTCAGAACTTTTAACCTACTTTTCCCCCGTAGAATGACTCAATGTCAGAATGTGCAGTAACTAACAACCAATAAACTTAACTTTTTCCATTAGCAGTGCTGTAGTGTCTAGTGGAGCACACTACCTGGACTAACAAAACTACAGTCAGTTCATGGCGGCAACTTCTTAAACTTCTACTGCCCTCTCTAAAGGAAAAACATGAAGGAAAAGAGAGCGCAGATTCTTCACAAGAAGAAGGAAAGTGTTTCAGATAGTCACTTGCACCAAGTAAATAGCAAGTCTGAAAAACAGCAATACCAAGGACAAGTCCATTTGTTTTGTACCCAACCATAGCTGACAAACTTTTTAGAATTTATCAGTTAACCTCTAATTACCAAAAGTCACAAACCAATATCAAACATAATACCTCGTAATTATTTCTAGAAATTAATAAAATTGTGATAAACCCAAAAAAAAAATATCTTCGGAATTTTGCTTTCCAGAAATAAAAGAGAAATAAAGATAAACCTGAGAATAAAATTCATTCTCAGAATATGGTTTATAAATTTGCGTGATGTCAATTGTTGATCGTTGACTTCAAATAATATAGTACTTTTCCTCGCCCCTACATTCTTTTCCTAATCTACATGCATCAAATTGAGAAAATATTCAATGGTTACTAACGACCAGCTCATCAGCCTATGTGGCGCGCGCGACCCACTCAAAACGTGACACTTGTCCAGGAGAAAATATTAGGTGGTTCTGGACCACCAAGTCAGCATGGTCTCCGACCACTCATCAAGCGCCATATGGATGTGTGGGGGCCGCTAGAGCAGAGGAAATTCTTCTCCCCAAAACAATTTTTTTCTTTCCCCTATCACTAGATCTGCGCTGCACACACTAGCCTGAACACATTTATTTCACACTCTCTCTTATATCCTCTCTCCTTTCATCTCTGAAGAAGAAAAGGCACGTCCTTCTCTCTACAGCAAAGGCGTTCTCTCTCCCTCTCCTTCATTCAAATTTTGGATCTCCCCTTCGCTCTTAGATTTTGCTCCTCCGGTCCTCTGCTTTGGCGTTCGCTACTACTTGGGGGCTCTTCACTGCTTCTGCGCTCTTTCGACGGCGGACATTTGTTTCAATGAATCTAAGTTGTTTCAACATTGAACAGGCTATCGAGAAGTCGAGGACAGTGACATAACAAATGTCAGGGTGTGGCTGCTAGTGCTGCCGGCGAAGGAGAGTGAGGACCGCGAAGACGAAGGTCGTGGCGAAGGAGAGGACGAAGTTGGTGTTGCTGTTGAGCATGCGGAATGGAGCCCTGTAGCAGGCGTTGCTCCTGTTTTGTTTTTTATATTTTGGTGAAAAGGGGTTGCTTTGTTGAGTTGTTAAGTTTTGTTGAAGAGGTTTTGCTTTTGTTTTATTTCTGGTGTGGAGCACTGGAACCACGTTCCTTATTTTTTCTTCCTCGATTTTTGCTTTGTACAATTTGAATAAGATTTCAGTTTTGCAAGTATATTTTTGACATAGAATTGTTCTTCGTTTCATATTTCGTTGTATACTTGAGTTTTTATGGGCGAGATTCGTTTGAAAGGTAATAAGGGAAAGCAAAATGTGCTATGGCTTTCTTCAATATCAGGGAGAGTTTATATTAATGTATTATAATTTATCATTTTTATGTCGTCAAAACTCGATCAGCATTCACAACATCACCTAACTTAGTATGCATATTTACCAGGGTGTGAGAACCAAAACATGGTCACCCATCTCCAAGCAAGTACAAACCCACACGAACTGATTTGCTTGGATCTAAATTCCCAACTCCCTCACAGGCTTGATCACGGGAGTAGGCCGCCTAAGGCCATATTTACACGTCTCGAAGAATAAAATGAAAACATCACATACCCGCCAACTCACAACATCTCTCTCTGGACACCATAAAAAACCATTCTTGCTTCTTTAACCTTCCCAAACTTCATCAGAAAGAAAACGCGAAAAATGCAAGGGCCTCATCCGAGTGAGACGAAGGATTTGGACGGACTTGATTCCAATAATGTCCTTGGAGAACTTTCGCAGAAGAGACAAAAAATGACTTGTGAGAGATCTGAGAATGAAAGAGAACGGGATAAGAACATAGAAAACAAGGAAATTCTGGAGGGTTCTTCCAAGTGGGATGAAGGATTTGGAATGCCCGAGCAGCAACAAACGCCAAAGCAGAGGGCCGGAGGAGCAAAATCGAAGAGCGATGGGGAGATCCAAAATTCGAATGACGGAGCGGGAGAGAAAACGCCTTTGCTAGAGAGAGAAGGACGTCCCTTTTCTTCTTCAGAGATGGAAGGAGAGAGGATATGTAAGAGAGAGAGTGTGTGAGTGAAATAAATGTCTGCAGGTCTAGCAGGTCTAGCAAGAAAGAAAAAAAATTGTTTTGGGCGAGAAGAATTCCTCTACTCTGCTCTAGCAGCCCCCACACATCCACATGGCGCTTGATGAGTGGTTGGAGACCATGCTGACTCGGTGCTCCGGGACCACCCAATATGAAGACTAGGGTCCAACAGGCAAGGGACTTATCACCGAAAATTCCCCAAGCATCTCTGTACCTCCAGTTTCCAGCAGTCAACCCGCGCATTTGCTTCCTCTACAAATGCCTTCCTCCAGGCCATCTGCAGCGTCTAGCCAGGAAAGAATCACAACGATGCACCCCAGTAGCCGATGTGGAGTACATCTGTGAGTGTCTCTATGAGCTCCAGCTTGAATCTTGATGTGAAACCAGCTAATATTGGATCCATCTTTGGTTCCAACAAGAGCGAACGGACTGCACTTGGACTTGCACCGCCACCTTCAACTGCGGTTGGCAGAGGGAGAGGGCTGATGTCAACCTCTCGGTCAAACCCTACTAAATCGGCCTCTGGACAGCCGCCCCTTTTTGAGCTAATAGTTGTGCGATGTTTGTATAACATAATATTGGAGAGAAGAGGTGAAAAATGGGGGCGAAGAGACCTTGTGGAGAAGATCTTGACTTGGATAATGATAGCGGGCCAAAGTATTTTAGCTTCGATTACGGCAATGGCAACTGGGATCGCTGTGAATGCGGGGTTTTTAGTTGCTTTAGAGTTTTGTGTACAGGCGGAAGCCAATTGTACGTATGGATCTTTTTTATTCTTGATATTCTGTACTATTCGTTGTTGTATCCATGATCTCGGGAGTGCATTTTTTAAGAGTCCAGACTGACCGTGGTAGTTCCATATTCATATTCATTTCATGATAAGAAATTGTTGTGCACAAGCTATTAGTAGATTGATACAGTAATGATCAAAATGTCACAAGTGAAGCCGAGTGGCTTTTGGTATGTGGAAGAGGCAGTGGACAGAGAAGTAGCCATTTGTCAATTGCCATTTGATGGCTCTTTTGATAGAACTCAGGCTCTGAATCTTCTTGGTAAAACTTTATCCGATGCTTCTGCTTGATTAGTGGACAGTTAATCAAAAATAGGAGTGCAGGAGGAGTTGGATGGCGCATTTAACCAGCCAGAGTCACCTGAGAAAACAGACGTTCGAGATATGGCCTACAGCCAAAGTTGTTAGAATTCGAATGTTCATCAAACGAGTTCGCGAGTCAATGGATCGGCTCTTCCTTAGGCATTATGAGGTATCCACCTGGTCGTAAATGCATGTAGTTACTTACGTAAGGCATTTTTGTGAACCCGACTATCAAAAGTGCACTGCATGTCGATTTGATTATGCATTTCGTGTCATGATCCGAGATCCTCTTCATGGTAGAGGATGCTAGGGTCTATTCATTCCATTCGCTTATCTCAATTTACCACCGATGACTAAACTTTGGCATAGAGGATCGGGGACCGTGTGAAACGACACTCCACAGTTCATTGCTTTCAAAATAAGAACAACTCTTGCACAATGACGTTCGCTTATTGTTAAACTCGACACTCACATTTGTTGGATATTAGGTCCAGCCTATCCTATGATCGACCCAAACCCAGCTCATGCTTCTTCAAGTTCCTTTCCGAAGGAACAGTTGGTGTGGATGTGCACCACTCTTTGCTTAAATGAAGCCATCGTCGGTTCAAATAGGAGATGGTGTCGGATATAAGAGACAGCAGTCTCTCATATGCACACTGTTTAAATTAACTGAAAGTTTGGTGGAACAAAATAAGTTGCTTTTTGTCCGAAGAACTGTATGTCATATCTCCATCAAAGCCATGTTACACGCAAGAGTAAACTTGAGTTGCGCGCATCGAGTCGGGCGTGTTCTTTCACTTTGTGATAGCGTCTTCGACCATCGATAATGGTGTTAATTTGTGAAACAATCATTGCTTAGGAGACGAAATGTACGATTCCGCTAATCCCAAAACCTAACACTGATAATGGCGCAGTTCTTGATTGTTTTCCATGCACTGTAATCCATAATTTGTGCAGGATGGTATTCTTTTTTTCTGAAAAGAAAAATTGGAATATCATGATTTTAACGAAGAGGGAGTGCAAATGCCACAGCGAAATGCATAAGTGATGAAGGACGACTTCATCCCTGGCGATAGTTAGAACGTAGACAGATGCTTGCTGCCAAGGTGAAGTGAACAGAAAATGAGCACTGAAGAGACCTTTAACAGATTCCACTCCCGCATGAGGAATGGTCGGACACGAACATGCGCAATGTCGTTATATTTCATATTCCGTACCCACGCACGACGACATGCAAATATCATCTCTCTCTCCCCTCTCCCTAGGGCTCTCTTTAAAACCACCCTCTTCCTCCGTCCCTCTCCACAAACGCTCTTCAAGCTTTTCTCTATGTTGGAAATGGTGATCCATTTTCTAGAATTTTCTAGAGTTGTTAAACTACAATCTAGAATTCTCTAGATGAAGTTTTGGATGGTTAAAAAATTGTGGCTGAAAATTTTCAGCATGTAAGAGAAGTCCAGCATTCAAGAGAAGTCTAGAAGTCTAGGTAAGTCTAGAGAAGTCTAGCATTCAAGAGAAGTCTAGAATCTTCTAAGGCGGTGACTTACGCCTATAAATAACCTTATAATTCATCATTTGAGGTGTGAGGTTTAAAAAAGTCCTCACACCATTATGGTAATCTTTAGGGTAAATAAAATATGGAAAGTTATTTCATGGTAAAAACAACGCCCGGTTCACTCCAATCTTTAATAACAGCATAAGCAGCACACTATCCTGGGGAATGAATACACCGTGGCCCGGTCTCACTTGAAGGATGGCTTCTACTTAGCAGTATTTATATTGTAATTAGTCTAACTGTCGAGTGAGAATGATAGGGCTAACTGGATAGTGTGCTTCACAAAGACTGCCTATAATGGATTAACAATAGTTCTTAGATGGTTTCTTTGTCCTTTAATTATCCTATCTTGTCCATTGTCCATCATCTACAAAATATATCATACACTTGTACACATCATTAATAAAAAAACTATAACTAATACCAAAACCATGCTTCCGTAGCGCACACATTCAAAAAAATTTTAACACTCTCGACAGCTTTTTTCACTCTCTCCATGGCTCTCTACCCCGAAAACTCCTCCGACCTTTCTCTTCGAGACTTCTCTCTGTCGCTCTCTCACTCCCCTCCCCAGAACCCTCTTCAACTTTTCCCTCCCAGATTGCTCGTGATGAAACAATTGCCTTGGTGTGGCTTTCTTCTTTGTTCCGTTTGACTATGTTACTAAAGAAGAAGACTTCGAGCAAGAAAATTTCGACCTCACAGCGTGATCATGGCCATAGCCAACATGGCCATCATCCCACCCAAATAACCCCTACGCTCATCACCATTACCTTCCTCCTCATCCTCCCCTTCCTCGTCATCACCAGTGGCCTCAGTAGCCTCTCGATCGGCCTCTCCCCCGGCCTCTTCTTCAGCAAAAAGAGTGGACAGATCCAGCTCTTCTTCATCCTCATCACTCGCATTCTCCTTCTCTTGCCCGGACACCTTGCCATCTACTTGATCCACAATGAGCTCATCATCGGCCTCTTCTTCAACAAAAAGATTGGACAGATGCAGCCCATTGTCATCCTCACAACCAGCATCCTCCTTGTTTCTAAACTCCTCGCCATCTGGCCTCTCCCTCAGCCTCTTCTTCAGAAAAAATGAGTGGATAGATTCAGCGCTTCGTCATCCTCATCACTTGCATTCTCCTCCTCTTTCCTAGGCTTTTTGCCATCGTCAGTATCGTCACCCGCCTCCTCCTCGTCTTTCCCAGAAGACTCCTCACCATCTGTTTTATCCTTAGTGACCTCACCCGTCTCCTCCTCATCTTTCCCAGGCTTTTTGCCATTATCAACATCGCCACCCGCCTCCTCCTCATCTTTCCCATCTGCTTTATCCACAACGGGCTCATCGCTTTCTCCCTCGACCTCTTCTTTAGCAGAAAGAGTGAACCGATGTAGCTCGTCGTCCTCACTAATCATCCTCCTCCCCCTACCCTGCCTCCTCTCCATCCCTCCCCCTCCACAGATAATGCACTAGTATCATGGCTGGATAATCTACAGTAGCGCCATCATCAACAACATGCATAGTGACTCAACAAAGCTTCGTGCACGAGCCACACCACCCCTCCTCTTCGTCCCTCTCTCCCCAGGGCTCTCTTTAACCCCCTCTTCCTCCATCCCTCTCCACAAATGCTCTTCAAGCTTTTCTCTCGATAGCCTCTTTGCTTTTTTCACTCTCTCTATGGCTCTCTCCCTTAAAAACTCCTCCGACCTTTCTCTTCGAGACTTTTCTCTCTGTCGCTCTCTCACTCCCCTCCCTCTCCCCAGAACCCTGTTAAGCTTTTCCCTTCTAGATCGCTCGCAATGAAACGGTTGCCTTGTTGTGGCTTTCTTCTTTCCTTTGTTCCGTTTGACTATATTGCCATTGTTGTCGCCGTCATCGCCAGTTTCGCCCTCATCAACTTGGTCAAAATTTTCTTGCTTGAAGTCTTCTTCCTTAGCAACATAGTAAAACGGAACAAAGGAAAGAAGAAAGCCACACCAGGCAATGTTTCATCGCGAGCGACCTGGGAGGAAAAAGCTGCGGATAATGGAGAGAGGGAGGAGAGTGAGAGAGCGATGGAGAGAGAAGTTTCGAAGAGAAAGGTTGGAGGAGTTTTCGGGGAGAGAGACATGGAGAGAGTGAAAAACTATCGAGAGAAAAAGCGTTTGTAGAGAGGGACGGAAGGACAGAGGAAGAGGGGGGTTTTAAAGAGAGCCCCTGGGAGAGAGGGATGAAGAGGAGGGGGTGGTGCGGCTATGGATGTTGATGATGGTGCTACTATAGATTATCCTAGCCATGATGCTAGTGCATTATCTGTGGAGGGGAGGGATAGAGAGGAGGCAGGGTAGGAGAAGGGGGAGAAGGACGAGGAGGAGGACGATTGGTGAGAACAACCATCGGTTCACTCTTTCTGCCGAAGAGGTTGAGGGAGAGACCGATGAGCCGTTGTGGATGAAGTAGATGGGAAAGATGAGGAGGAGGCGGGTGACAATGTTGACGATGGCAAAAAGCTTAGGAAAGATGAGGACGAGACGGGTGAGGCCACTGAGGATAAAGCAGATGGCGAGGAGTCTTCTGGGAAAGACAGGGAGAAGACGGGTGACGATGCTGATGATGGCAAAAAGCCTGGGAAAGAGGAGAATGCGAGTGATGAGGATGACAAAGCGCTGTCCACTCTTTTTGCTGAAGAAAAGGCCGAGGGAGAGGCCACTGAGGCCACTATGAATAAAGCAGATGGCAAGGAGTCTGGAAACAAGGAGGATGCTGGTGATGAGGATGACAACGAGCTGTCCAATCTTTTTGCTAAAGAAGAAGCTGATGATGAGCCCATTGTGGATCAAGCAAATGGCAAGGTATTCGGGTAGGAGGAGGAGAATGTGAGTGATGATGATGAAGAAGAGCTAGATCTGTCCACTCTTTTTGCTGAAGAAGAGGCAAGGGAGAGGCGACCGAGGCTGAAGAAGAGGCCGATCGAGAGGCCACTGAGGCCATTGGTGATGACGAGGAGGGGAGGATGAGGAGGAAGGTAATGTTGATGGTGATGAGCAGAGGGGTTATTTGGGTGGGATATTGGCTATTGCCATGATCACGCATGTGTGGGGTTGGTGGTTCCGGCGGTGTAGGGGCAGCAACTAGAGCTTATGAGGACAACAAGGATGCGGAGGAGAGAATGAAGTATCTTAGGCTTTAAGTGAAAGTATATATAGATATATGTACATATGGCTCACCAGTATAGCTATAGTCACTTACAGAATTATATGAGCTTACGGCTGAAGCAGCATTTTGCAGAATTGTTCCCCCGCTGCTTGTCTTCTTCTTTTTTTTAATGAATGTCACGGTTAGGTATAAGGTTCCATACACCGGTTATGAAATATATTGGCTTGCTTTCACTTAACATTCTATATATTTTTTCCATTCAATAATGTAATGGTATTCAACTTTGGTTTGCGTGTCTTCCAATTGAACTCTTATTAGTAATGGAAAAATTAGAAAAAAAAAAACAGCACACGAGATGCGCATGTTTCATGAAAAAATGGGAGCCAAGATTTTCTCCTATTCTTGTATGTCGCGACCTACCCTTGGGCGGAGAGAATATGTTTAGGGGTATTGCCTAAAGGACGGACTTAAGACCCATGATTAGGCACGAGCTCTCCCAAGCTCATACCTCATGCGACATCGGGATATTTTAAAGAATTTCGCAAAAAGGAGTCGCCACTAGCCTATTGGGGTCTGCTAGAAACCAAGTGAAGCATGGGAGTGTACCTCACTTCCTACGCAACCAGAGAATCTAGGGTCGGGGACTTGATTACACTAATTGGTCAATGTGCCATTTCGATACCTAACCTTGTTCATTTTAAAAGAAAAGATTTTTGTCAGGTAATTTGGATTGATTTTACCCACTAACATGTGAGGTGATCATACGGGTGCATAATCATTAAAATCACAATTAACAACCAAGGAAAGCGATTAAATAAATTGCATGAAAGAGCAAAAATTTAACGTCAAAGAAAAGATAAATACTAATCCTAACTAAATTAAAGAGAAGCCAAATCAACATATCAATATTGTGCATTCAAAAGGCATTTGTCCCTAAGGACAATTGAAACCTTAAGGTAAAGCCCTAAAGGCTTAATCAAACTTAGATATAATTCCGAATTGAAAGGTTTCCTATTTTTAGGAGAAAATTACTCCAAAGTTTAATTTCAACCATTTCAAGGAATTTTTTTTTTTTTAAAGATTTTTTTAAGATTTTTCTTTTTCTTTTTAAAAAAAGGAATTTTAGAATTTTCCAAAAAAACTGGATTTTTGCAATTTTTATAATTTTAGAAATTTTTGGTTTTTTTCTTTTTTGAAAGTTTTTTTAAATTTTTTTGATATATTTTTAATATTTAATATTATTATATTCGAGAAAACAAGTTCAAATCGAATAAACCCGATCTGACCTACTAGCCCGATCCAACGACCCAAACTTACTCTAAAAAAGACAAAACCTATTTTTTTTATGAAAAACTTTTTTTGCTTTTATAAATATATATATAATTAAAAATTTTTAATTATTTTTTTATCTTTTCCCTATTTTGTCTTTTCTACTGCCCTTCCCCTTTCGACGACTCCTCTGCACAAGCCAACATTTGCTTTCCTTTTCTTTTTTTTTTTTTTACTTTTTGCTGCACTTTTACTTCTCTTGCTTTTTCTTTTTCTTTTGGTTTTTTTTCTTTTATTATTATTATTATTTTTTTCCCCTTCGGTCTTCTCCTCCGCGTGCTTTCTTCTTCGTGCATCTTCTTCAGTTCTTCCCCGACGTCTTCATGAACCCCTTTCCATCGGACAATTTCCCCCACCAAACCAGTGCCAACGAACGTCATCTCTTGCGAAGGTTCACCGGTGTTTGGACCATCATGGCCCGTTGGTCATACCGCTCGACCGGCGGCGACCGCCGTCGACCACCTTTTCCGACGACCGATAACCCGTTCACCGGAACAAAGAAAACCCTCACTCTCCCGACGACGCATGATTATTTCACGAAGTCCACGCCAAAACACAATAACCATACGAACAAGAAACATGAATCAGCAGTTACATATGTAAGCAAGGATCGATTCTAAGCTAAAATAGGAACTGACTTTTCGGATATCTCTGAGGCATTTTGTCGAACAGTTGGAGTGCAGTACCAAATTTCAAGGTTTTTGGCTCAATCGAGCCTTGAACGTGCCTCGGGGGTCTCGAACACAACATACAAGGAACATGGGAATGAAACGCAAGGGTGACGAGGGCCAGAGCTTGCGCGAGCCGAACGGCCGCGAGCTCCAGCCCGGTGTGCCTAAAATGGAACAAGGAGGGAGCCGAACCTACCTGGTCAGCTCGAGGATGTCGCCGGGAAGGTCTTCGGACAAGCCCGTGCGTGACTGAACCGCTCACGGTTGCGCATACCACTCTCTCAGTTCGCCGGCTCTCTCCGCTCGATTCAAGCTTCTCACCCTCGGCCTTTCTCTCTTTCCCTCTTTCGGTTTTTCTTTTTCGGTTTCTCTCTCTCTCCGTGCTCCCCTTGGCTCCTCCTCAGCTCTCTCGGTTTCTCACAGTTCCAGAAGAAGGGGGTCAAGAAGCGGGATCTCGAGCACTTCTCTCGCTCCAGCTCTCACTCTCCAGGACTTCTCTCGCCCAAGCTCTCTCTCCGTTCTATTCCTTCCTCCCTTTGTGGAGTTCTTCTTCGTCTATTTTTTCTCGCTCCAGCCCCCGTTTTCTGTCTTGCCCTCCTGTTTTTCTCTTCTTTTCTTTTACCGAGCTCTTCAAGATCAACGGTCGGTGTGTCTGGTTCTTGCCTCGCCAGCCTGTCGACCGGCCTGCTCCCCGACCCGCGGATCACGCCAAACCTCGATCTTCTTGCTCTCGCTATGCTGCTGCAACTTCTGCCCCTCTGTTTTTTCTGTTCTTGCAGGTCTTTTTCAGCGAAGACCAGCAGGAGGGGGGAAGAAAGCTGGGCACGAGCCGAGCCGAGGAGAAAGAAGAGGAAGATGGGCCGCGCGTGGGCCACGCGAGGGAGAAAAGAAGATGGGCCGCACAAGGGCCTGCGCGTGGGGGAAAAAAGAAAGAAAGAATGGCCTCTCTCGTTTTTGTTTTTTTTTTTTAATTAATTAATTTTTTTTGTATTTTCTTTTGTTTTGTTGTTTTTTTTTAGTGGCTAATTTCTAATCTTGTATACTATTAAGTCTTAAATAAAATTATAAAATTTAGGTGTCAACATTGTATTGTACACAGAGAAAAAAAAAAACAAAAGAAAAGGGGCAACTAGTGGGTCTAGAGGAGAAAATATTACGTAAGCCGGCCACACCAACTTACCGCGGGCTCGGCCGTGGGTCCTACCTTATGAGACCTGCACTACCCCCCTCCTCTCCCTTCATTAATTGCTGCTCTCTCTCTCTCTCTCTCTTCCTTTTTTTCAAAAATCTCCCGCCCGCGCCTCGACTCTCTCTTTTTCTCCTCCCTGTCTCGCAAGAGGCGAACGGAGCCTATTCTCTCTTCATTAATTACATTGTCATGAGTATCCTATGTAGTACTAAAAATATTAATTCAATATTTGTTAATATTATTCATTATTTTAATTTGATAGAAATTGAATAAAAAAATTCAAAAATTGCAAACAAAAAAAGTAAATTTGAAGGAACATATCATGTTTTCTTATACTTATCGAAAATTAGTGAGATTTTTTATAGTCCTAGACAGAGTCCGGAGTTCATAATATAGACTGGCTTGGAGCTCCTCTATAAAACAAGGTTCGAGAAAAATAAAAATCTAGGACAAGAACTCTCGAAGTACAACCAAAAGAAAAGAAAATAACTAAATTTGCCATGGAAAATGTAAGAGATAACTCACAAGCTAATGACATAGATCAAAAGAGATAACTCACCACGACGTTTGCGAGAGGCAAAAAAAAAGCAATAAAAAAAAAATCACAACTTTAAGTTTGCGAGGGCGACAGAGCGACATCGGTGAGAAGAGAGGCGTTCCATTGTCATTCATAGGAATGTCAAAACTTATAAATGAGAAACTTGAGAGTGAGAATTTTCTTCTTTCCCTTTTATTTTTGTTATTTTCATTATTTTTTCATATATTTATATTTTGACTCCTCAAATATTGAAATTTTTTTAAATTGGTTCCGTTTGAGTCAGAATCGCGTGTCGGAATTTTGGACTCACGTGTTGAAGTGTGTCGGGAAGAGTTGACCACATGTCAGATTTCCCGACACTCATTGACCGTATGTTGGAATGTGTCGGAGCATGTCGGACACTTGTCGGAGTGTCGAACACGACACGAAAGCTTTCAGAGAGTGTTGATGCTTTTTAGCAAGTACCGTGCTGAAGAAATAATTAAATGGGCCGAGCGAGAATTTCCATTTTCTTGAGGGAAAAAGTGATTTTCGCTCAATATTTGAGAATTATATATCAACATTCATTTTCCAAATTAAGGGTTCACAAGGCGCCTCTCTTAGCAACATCTATCCATCGAATAATAGTTTTGTTTATGGGGCGACTAACTTCGATTTTGTGATCAGTGAAAAGATTGTGAATTTCCTAGTCAGTGAGAGATGTTTTCATTATTGATAAACATTTTCCAAGATAATAAAAATATTTTTCATTCATTCGTTTTTTGTAAGTAATACAGACGATTGTTTTTAATAAGATATATTTCAAATTATTTATATTTTGGCGAAATTAAGGGAGCTTTAGAAAGCAAGCCGAGGAAGAGAGATCAATTGGAGGTCAGAACGTAGGGCAAATACAAGAACAAGTGCCCCAATTTAAGCTGACTTTTGCGGTGGATGGATTGGGGGAAGGCAGGAGGAAAAGAAACGGTGAAAAAGAAAAAAAAAAATCCCCTTTCTTTGCTCGGCCGAGGAAAATCTGGGGTGTCAAATGGGCCGGGTCTGGCCGGCACATGCACGACACGACCCATTCATTAGTGGGCCAGTGGAATTGCCGACACATCTCATCTCATCGGCCTGGCCCGGGATGGCCATTCGAGAGTACTAATGATCCTTAATTTGTAGTTTGACGAATGCTCCAATTTGGAAAGAAAGGAAAAAAAATGAAAAAGCCCAGCCCAACCATGAGACGACCCATCACATGTCTGATCGGACAATGGGTTGGATCATTCCAATGCGTTGGGGTTTGCACGTCTGAAAAACTGTCATGCTGCGCCATTATGATTTTATGAACATTACTTTCTATTTTCGAGGAAGCCCATTAGTTCATGTTAACATCCTTGACCAAGCAAACAACACATATTTGATAGACTGTCGCGACCTACCCCTTGGGGGAGGGAACAAGTTTAGGGATATTGCTTAAAGGACGGATTTAAGGCCCATGATTAGGCGCAGGTTCTCCCAAGCCCATACCCCGCGTGACGTTGGGATATTCTTAAAAATTTTGCACAAAATGAGTCGCCACTAATCTATTAGGGTCGGCTACAAACCAAGTGAGGCATGGGAGCGTGCCTTACTTCCTACGCAGCTAGAGAGTCTAGAATTGGAGACTTGATTATACTAATTAATCAATTAGTGTCTTTTCGGTACCTAATCTTGTTCATTTTAAAAGAAATGATTTTTTGTCAAGCAATCTGGATTGATTTTATACATATCCATTAACATGTTAGGTGATCATACAGGTGCACAATCATTAAAATAACAATTAGTAACTAAGGAAAGCAATTAAATAAATTGCATGAAAGAACAAAAATTCAACACCAAAGGAAAGATAAATACTAATCCTAACTAAGTTAAAGAGAATCCAAAATCAACATATCAATATTATGCATTCAAAGGCATTTGTTTCCAAGGACAATTAAAACCTTAAGGTAAAGCCCTAAAGGCTTAATCAAACTTAAACACAATTCCAAATTGAGAGGTATCCTATTTTTAGGAGGAAATTACTCTAAAGATTAATTTTAACCTTTTCGAGGAAAATTATTTTTTTTTTTAGATTTTTCTATTCTTTAGAAAAAAAGGACTTTTCGAGTTTTCCAAAAAAATGGATTTTTTTAAATTTTTTAATTTTTTTTTTTAAAAAAGGTCGAATTTTTTAATTTTTTTGAGTTTTTGAATTTTCAGAAAATTTTTTGAAATTTTCTTCTTTTTTCCCTTTTTTTAAAATTTTTGATTTTCTCTTTTTTTTGAAATTTTTTAAATTTTTAATATATTTTTAATATTTAATATTTTTATACTTCACGAAAATGGGTTTGGACCGGGTAAACCCAATTCGGCCCGTGGACCCAACCCAAAACCGGATCCAACCCAGCCGGATTAAAAAAGATTTTTTTAATTTTCTTTTACAGCCTTTTTTAATGATTCTTTTTGTTATTTCCTCACTTTACTTCTGACACTTTCACCGAACACCCCCATCTACTGTCTTTTCTTTCCCTCCTCCCTTCTGACCTTCTTCTTCACGAGACCACCGTCTTCCTTTCTTTTTCAACTTTTTTTTGTTTTACTTTTTCACTTTTTCGATACTTTTCTCTTTCTCTTGTTTCTTTTTATTTTTTTTCTTTTGGTCTTCTTCTTCCAGCGATCTCTCTGCACGCCTAAGCCACCTTCTCTCCTACACCCTCTTTCACCGAAACTCATCGATAAACCAGTACCATTTTAAACGAGCCTCCCTATTTTTCGTCACCCACATCGACACCGCCCGCACTCGGGCCACCGCCGAGCCGACACCCACTCTCTCCCCTAAACGGACAAGGAGAAAGGCGGGACATAACTTGCACAAAAATAAGCCCAAATAACAAATATGGCCATAAGTCCTAACCGCGACAATGTAAACTTGGAATGGACGAAACAAAAGCGTGTAGAACAACAACAAAACATGTCTAGCAACGACGGACGCCTATAATAAACAAAGATTCGGAGATAGTTATGCGGGCTTTACTTAGGCATTTATACAAACAGTTCGCGAACATTACCGAATGTTTAAATTTCTTACTCAATCGGGACTCGAAATGGGATCGGGATTCTCGGAAACCGATCAAAAACACACAAAGACTTGGATAAAGACCTACGGGGGTCGGAGGGACAAAATCTCATGCAAACGGGTTGTCCATGAGCTCCGGTCCGACGCCCTACAAAAATGGAGCATACATGACCGGAGAAAACCTACCTGGTTTGGTTCGGTGGGGGTACTACGGTGGACGGCGACTGACTGACGAACCACCGACGATAGCAGATCACTCTCTTGGGCTCACGCTCTTGTTGGTCCCTCTCGGCCAAAACCAACGTCGGAGGACGTGGAAGAAGGGGGGGAACTGCGAGCTTCGTTGCGCTGGTTTGCGTCGAGGACGGCTAGACGACGCTCAGCCGGGGCTAAATTTCAGCCCTCTCGCTCTCTCGGCTGCTCTCGCTCGAACTCCCTTTTGGATCTCTCTCTGACCCTCTCTCCTTCGCTTGAACCCCCCTCATCCTCTCTTTGCTCTCTTCCTTTTAAGCTCGGCCAACGACAGGCGCGCATGGCTCCTGCCACCGCCAGCCTGTCGCGGCCGCTTGATCTCCGACCCTGGGATCACGCCGTCCTCTGCCTTCGCGATCCTCTGGCCTCGCGATCCTCTGTTCCTCTATTTGTACCCTCCTCTTTTCTCCTTTTTTGCAGAAGCATGGATGTCGTGAGGGGAGGAAGATGATCTGCGCACGGGCCGGGTTGAAATAAAAGGAGATGGGCCAGCCCAAGTGCGAAAAAAAAGAAAAAAAAAAGGGAAAGAGATACGTGGGCGAGCCCATGCACGAAGAAAGACCGTATACTCGGTCTCAATCGATTTTTATACCTTTTAATGAATCTTTTTTTTTGTTGACAATTTTGGAAAAATAAATACCATTCAATATGCCGTGCAATAATGAAAACACGATACCTTAATGATTTTTTTTACTTTTCTTTCCTCTTCTTTTTATTATTATTATTATTTTTTAATTTCGAGTTTTTTTATTTAAATTTTTTTGTAATAATTTTTTTGATAAATTTTAAAACTATTGACGTAAATGCTCTTAATGCCAAAATTTATGTGTCAACATAGATAAGCAAAAATTTTCAATGTTTTTGCTATTCATGTAACATGATGAACATTCTTCTTTTTCTGATGTTAGGTATCATTCAAAAGCTTATTATGATGGATATGTCATGTGAAGTGATACTACGTTGCAATGAGCGGGGGCAAGATAAATCTGATATGAACATCGAGACACTGCATGTTGTTGGCACTGAAGAGTTTTTGCCTTGAAGGAAAGTTGTAGATCTGGACGTAAGTTCTATTACATTGCTTCCTTGGCTGAGCAGTACTAATTGAAATCCTAACGGTTTGTGTTTTTGGACATGAAGTTCTCTAGATCTGGTTGTCGGTTGTTTGGCTCTACAACACTGGACGAATGATCTTCCTGGAGGGATGATTTAGGTATGGGTCTGCTTGTTCTTTCTTGTCATTACTCATTAGTGCCATCTGATCATATATTTTCTTGTTGGCGACAATATGGTGATGAAGGATAGAGGGAAAGAGGAATTTAGGCCAGCATTTGGGCCTTCCAATACTTGTGCAATTACATTTTTTTGTTCTATTATAAAAGAGGCGCTGTAAAATTGATGTCTCAGCATGCATTGCATATGTTAAAATATGTCTCGAGTTTGAGCGTTTATAAAATGCGATTTACTGGAAAAGAGAAAATAAAATAGAATATATGTGCAGCAAAGTTTTTCTTTCCATTGCAAAGGAAATATAGTTGGGGGTCACAGTTTGAGACTTTCCTAGATTTGCCAATGTATAAAACCTTATACCCAACGTGGTATTCATTTAAAAGAAAATAATAATCTAGGGAAATAGTTCCACAAAACGCCGCTTTAATAGCTGCATGCTCATCTGATCTAGTAAATACAAGGCTCCAGCTAGAGAGCAATTTACAGCAAATCAGCAAATATAAACAACCTCCTTTGGGCTTGTTTTGGTGATTTTGATGAAGTGCTTTTACCACTGGAAAAATGTAGAAAGAGGAGGCCAGAACACTATAGATCGACAACTTTCCACCACTATTTAAATGCCCATGGTTTAATGGATATAGAGTGCAAATGATGTGCTTTCACATGGGCAAATAACAAAGAGGGAGATGCCTTTGTTAAAGAAAAACTGGATTTGAGTAATTAGTAATTTTCAATGGAGAATCAAGTATCTAGCAACTAAGCATATGCATTTCCAGCTATTAGGTCAGATCACAGCCCTATTTTGTTAGCCATTATAGCAGATCCAATCAAACGAAGAAGGTGTTCAAAATAGAAGAATTTCAAACAGTAAAAATTGCTCTTTTGAAGAAGAAACTCCAAAAAATCACAAATTCAATCACGTTGGGGGTTGATATACAGAGAGAGGTGCAACTAAAAGTAGGAATGGAACAATTATGGAGGATGACCAAGCAGGTTCAAACTCAAGACACCCTTATCGGCCCTAAGCCAACTCTAGGCTAGGGCCACGACACTCTCACTAGATCTAGCCAAGTGAGGCTTCTCTCTAAAAAACTTTAAAAAAGAAAAAGCAAAGAAAAGGAAAAAAAACCAAAAAACCAAGAAAAATTCAAAAAAATTATTAAAATATCATTAAAAAATTATTTTTAAAAAAAGTGTCATGTCGGTGTCCGCCATTCATGTCGGTGAATTTCGGCCAAAATTAACCAAATAGATTCAATTGGTAATATGTGAAAATGTAGATGACTCAATTAATAAAATTGAAAAATTTAGGATTGATTAGAAAAAATGCAATGAATTTAGGACTTTTTGGATAATTGTTTCATAGTTAGTGGACACATGTCTCAGTATTCTCCATTCTTCCTTGAAAAGATAGGAAAAAAGGTCGAATCATTGGATTGAAAGTCAATGTAAAAGTAGTTTAGGGCGTGGAAAAGGAGCTCAAAGTATAAAAAGTAAATAAATTGATGAGATTATTTTACATTTGGAACTAACCATGACTTTATTTACAATTCCAGCACCGGAGACAATGACACGAATGCCCGCGACTTACACCTCCTGTCTCCTTTTTCGCTCTCTCTCTCTCTCTCTCTCTCCTCTTTTTGTGATAGAGCCCACCTCGGACCTCCCAAACTTGTCGCCTGTCTCTGTTTGTGACGCCCTCTTTAGCTACAGCAATGACCATAAGAAAGCCCTCAACTTCTTCATTTGGGCCAAGCAACAATGCTGCTTCAGGCACATCACCCACACCTACAACTGCATGAACCACATTTTAGTTGAGTTCTTCAAATTTGACCTCTCTTAGGCCTTATTTGGTAACCATCCAAATAGGGTCAAATTCTAATTTTTTATTCCCAGAATCAGTTTGGGCCGAGAATTGCGTTTGGTAAAATTTTTGTTCCCGGGAAAAAATTTGTTTTTGGGAACAAATTGGGAGTGGAATCAAGAATAAAAAAAAAAAAATTTTGATTCTTGTTTCGGGAACAAATTTGAGAATCGAAAACCAACTCTTTTTCTTCTTCCCTTTGGCCATCTCGTGACCGCCGTCCACTCCTGCTCGCCGCCACTCGCCAACGATTGCCGCCGTCCACCGCCATCCGCCAGTCCGGCGAGCTCACCGGAGGCTCACCAAGCCAAGGTGAGGTTCAGTGAGCTCGCCGGAGGCAAGCCCAGCCATCGGCGGGGCTCGACCCCACCAGATTTGGCGAGGTCAAGCCTCACCGGCGTTGGGCAAGCCTCACGATGCCCAGCCCCACCGATGGCCAAGCGAGCCTCGCCCAGCCTCAGCGAGGCTTGCCTGGCCATTGGCGAGGCTCGCTCAGCCCCGCCGATGGCCAGGCAGGCCTCGCCCAACCCCTGCGAGGCCAGCCTGGCCATCAGCGGGGCTAGGCAAGCCTCACTTAGTTGCCGGTAAGGCTTAGCCAATGAGGGCCAGCCTCACCGAGGGTTGGTGACGCTCCGGTGAGGTTGCCGGCCCTCGTCTAGTTGGTCGCCGGTTCGGCGATCGGCCACAAGAAGAAGAAGAAGAAAAGGAGAAAAAGGAAAAAAAAAGAAAAGAAAGAAAAGGAAAAATGAAAAGAAAAAAATGAAAAAAAATAACAAATTTATTTAAAAATTAAAATAAATTGATTTGGAACAAATCAATGAGCATGATACCAAACGCAATTCTATTACAGAATCAGAAATTTTGGACAGTTACCAAATGAGTTCTTTTACTCATAATCAGTTCTCGGGAATAGAATAAAAAATAATCATTTCTGATCAGAAGTTCCTAAGAACAAAACCGTTACCAAACACGCCCTTAATGCTTCGTTTAACCAAATGGGAGACGGCCCCTATTGGACACCACTACCTGCTAAACGTGCCGGGAAACCAGATGGCAGACGCTCTCTCGACAAATGATTCTTCTTCCAAATTCTCTGACTTAGACGTAATCGCTCATGGTCAACGATCCTTGTAAAAGACATGCCAATGAGAACATCAATTTGCGACTTGGAAAATACTCCCAAGACTTAGACGTAGTAATAATTTTGATTTGTTTTTATTGTCGTTAGGTAATTGTATTCTGTAGCCTAGCGCTGTATGAAGTTGGATTGGGCTTAGGTTTGTGGTAGTCGAATTGGGCCAGGCACACGGTTTGTACGAAGTAGAGTTTTTGGGCTTGTGAGGGATTTGGTCTGCCTTCTCTCTTTGGTAGCAATAAAGTTCATTGCATTATCAGAAACATTCTCTACCTCAATTGGAACCCAAAAAGAGAAACTATCTCCATTATCTCGCTTGATCTGACATTAGTATGGCAATATATAACAATAAAATCAAGATTGAATATTCATTTGATTTTGTGATGAATAAGTTGAAATAAAATGTTTCTATTGATTACTCAATAAGATTTTTACTAATTATTTAAGATTTATTCTACTTTTTGTTCAAGTTGTCAATTTATCGAGATATATACATTTTATGCACGTTACAGAAAAAAGAATTGACATATGGTTCTTCTTTATCTATCTCGAAATTTTAATGAGAGTTGCAAGACTATCACATATAATTGTTATCTGTAAATGTAGATAAAACCAACATTTTCTCATATCGGATTGGCATTATGAACAAATCCCAAGTTTGGGATTTCCTGACTTGCATAGTATCCGTTGGTTGTCCATTGACTGAGATAATTACTTTGCTGACTATATTGTTTCATGTAAAAGCGTCTAATGTTATGGAATTCGGTATTAGCGCTAGGTGGAAATAAGCTGAATTTAAGGGGGAACTCGTCAATTATTTTATTTTAAAAGTGTAGATTATCTCTCAGTGTACGTACTGTGTCTGACTTGAAGTTTCTTTTGTGTATTTGAAACAGAAGTTTCCTAAAACATGTTACCATTTTTATCATGTAATCACAATTAAACTGTTCTTGCACCTTTACTTTCTTGTAATATAAGATTCAACGTAGTCAAAACCAAACTTCTTCTCTGAGATCTTTTGCCATCAACGTCTCTGTGTGTACAGAAAAATGAGGTGTTTTCCTTTGTGTATGTGTTAAATGCGCATATAATGATGCAAAAGATGTTTCTGTTATGAGCGTCTCCGGGTCAGCGTCCTAGGATCATCCGGAAGTTCCATGGCGCTGAGTTGCTTGGCTTGGTACCTCCTGCGCGCTTGTGACGTTCGCAGATCTAGATGACGTCGTGAGAGAGGAGGGAGAAAGAAATAGAGAATGGGCCGAGTCTTTCTTGATGCACTCCCCTTGGTTTTTTTTTTTTTAGGGAAAATGACCACTAAAAATCCCAAACTTTACTCCAAGTGACACATTTAGGCCCTGTTTGGTAACTATCTAAACATGGCCAAATTTTGATTCTTTGTTCCCGGAATCAGTTTCGGCCTAGAATCGCGTTTAGTAAAATTTTTGTTTCCGGGAACAAATTTGTTCCCGGGAACAGATTGAGAATAGAATCAAGAACAAAAAAAAAGTTGATTCGTGTTCCGAGAACGAATTTGAGAATCAAAATCAAGAAATTTTCTTCTTCCCTTCGGCCATCTCGCGACCACCATCCACCACCGCCCGCCACCGTCCGTCGTCTGCCGCCGCCGTCCACCGCCGCCGCCCGTCCGGCGAGCTCGCCGGAGGCTCGCCAAACCGGGCGAGATCCGGCGAGCTCGCCGGAGGCTCGCCAAACCAGGGCGAGGTCCGGCGAGCTCGCCGGAGGCAAGCCCGACCACCTTGCCTCCGGCGAGCTCGTCGAAGGCTTGCCCGGCCACCGCGAGGCTCGGCCTCCCGGATCTGGCGAGGCCGAGCCTCGCCGGTGGCCAGCGGGGCCTCGTCAAGGCCGAGCCTTGCCGGTGGCCGTGGGCCTCGTCGAGGCCGGGCGAGGCCTCGCCGGGCAGGCGGGGGGCGGGCGAGCCTCGCTACGCCCGGCCCCACCGGTGGCCAAGCGAGGCTCGTCCCGCCCCGCCGGTGGCTGCGGCCTCGCCCAACCCCGATGAGGCCGGCCTGGCCATCGGCGGGGCTCGCGGGGCTAGGCGAGCCTCGCCCGGTTGCGGCGAGGCTCGACCGATGAGGGTCGGCCTCGCCAAGGGCCGGCGACTCTCCGATGAGGTCGCCGCCGAAGAAGAAGAAGAAGATGAGAAAAAGAAAATAAAAAAGGAAAAAAATGAAAAAATGAAAAAAAGAAAAGAAAAAAAAAGGAAAAAAGTAAAAAAATTATTTAAAAATTAAAAGAAATTGATTTGGAACAGAATTAATGAACACGGTACCAAACACAATTCTATTCCGAATCGAAATTTTGGACGATTACCAAACGGCTTAAAATGCTTAGAATCGGTTCCCGGAATAGAATAAAAAAGAATCGCCCGATCGAAATCTACTCCCGAGAACGTAATCGTTACCAAACGCGCCCTTATCTTATCAAGAGCATTTTTGTCTTATTTTTTCTGTTTCTCCTTTTCCTTTTTTTTCTTTTTTTCTTTTTCTTCCCTCCGCCGGCCATGGCAAAGCCAGCGAGGGAAGTCGGCGTCCGGCGAGGGTCGCCCTCGGCGGTGTCGGGCAAGGATGGCCCTCGCCAGACGCCACACCCTCGCCCAACACTGGTGAGGGCCGCCCTCGCCTATGTCGGGCGAGGGCCTCCCTCACCAGATCTGGGCGAGGGCGCAGGGGAGGCCCTCCCCTGACCCAACTGAGGGCCGCCCTCACCCAACGCCGGCGAGGGCAGCCCTAGCCAACCTAGGCGAGGGTGACCCTCGCTTGACGCTGGCGAGGGCAACCCTCGTTGGACGACGATTGGCCGGCGGAGGGAAGAGACAAGGAAAAAAAAAGAAACAAATTTAAAAAGTAAAATGACCAAAATGTCCTATAATTTAGGGTAAATGTGTCACATGATAGAGTTCGAATTTTTTATATCACAAAAAAAATTTGAGGTAAATGTGTCACGGTTGACAAAGTTCAAGGTTTTTTACATAAAAAAAAAAAAAATTAGAGTGAATCATTCTTTGAGCAAAGTTTGAAGTTTTTGTGGTTTTTTTTTTTTTTTTTAAGCAGGGGGCGTTCTTTCTTTCTCATATTGAACCTCATTTGATGGGCTTCCTAAAGAGATGGGTCGGCTTAATAAAGTCTTATGGGTGGGCCTCTGAGCTTGGGTTAATGGATCGAATTCAATTTCGAATAAATAAAGCAAAATGGGTCCCTGATTTATTAGATCTGAATCGCGGATTTCGGCGATATGAGCTGGGCCGGACTCTTTATTTATTTTTCTCTTTCATTCAATAATTTATTTATTTCTGTTCCTTTTTCTTTTATTTGTTATTATTGTTTTCACATTTTCACAAAAAGATGCATATTTAGACGAAAATTCAGGAGTTAACAATAACTAGTGGTGAAAAGATAGAGTCTCATCACATCTTACGTACAAGAATTTAAAAAGAGCTACATGTATCTACTGTTCAATCTCGGTACATGCGCAAGAACTTTATGCATATACAACATATAAATAGAGGAAATGATGCGTGAACGAAGCTGATCAGAAAACTAAGTTCCCACCCAAAGCATACCTTATGGAAGCAATTTGCTTAGCCAGCAATTCAAATTCTGGACTTGAATCATTAGGCAGCATCTTGCATCTGGAAATATTCAAACAACATGTTTCCTTATTCACAATAGGCAAACTTTCCAATGAGTTGCAACCAGTTAAATTCAACTTGCTCAGGTTCTGTAACTTGGAAAGATCCGGTAACTCCTTTAAGGACGAGCAATAAAAAATAGATAATTCTTCCAGTGATTCTGATTGTTCGAGACCTTGAATCTCAATTAGCTGTGGGCACTCCAAAACAATCAAAATCCATGGCTTTCTTAAGCTTGATAAATGGGCTAGCCTCTCGAGGAATTGACAATCGGCTACATACAAATGGCGAAGGCTCTCCAGCTGTCCAAGCACATCCAGTGGAATTTCAGTTAAGCATGGCCTCCATATACCTATAGTGCACAAATACTTGAAGGTGTGAAGGTTTGACCATCCATCTGTGGACTCGAGATCAATGAGCCTCAACCCATCAATTTTGGGTGGAATCTGCTTGAGAGATTGAAAGGTGGAGCTTGGTAATGAGGGATACCGGAGTTCAGTAAGGGTACTCGTAAAGTCCGCCAGCAATGAGGTCATGTCTGAAAGGTCCAATGTCAACCACCTCAATTTAGTTAACCTCCCAATACACTGCAAATCTTGAGCTTGACATGCATTTAGTGGCGCACGAGGCATATTAACATGTCTATGACGACGATAATCGGATAAATGCAAGGAACTTAAGTTGGTCAGGTTTGACAAATCCGGAATCCTCTGTAAAGCTGAAGACATAATCTTCCAAAATGCCAAACTTGTAGGAAGCTTTGGCAGTTGTTGAAGCTCCTCACAATAATCCAAAGTCAAACTCGTAAATTGAGAAAGCCGACTAATACTTGGTGGCACTTCGGAAATACGGGTAGATGTTAAGTCTAAGATTTTCAAAGATGATAATGCCCCAATTTCCATCGGAATTTCTCCCTCAAAAAGTGTGCAATGTGTAGCAACTAATTCTTCAAGCTTCTCCAACATCCCTATCGCCTTAGGAAGCTTTCTTAATTTACAACCGTCCATCTTTAGAATCTTCAATCTCTTAAGCTCTCCGATCGAATCAGGTAGCTCCATAATATTCGTGGAAGATATATTAAGCTTGACTAGGGATTTTAATTTTCCAATTGACTTTGGAAGTTTATTTACCGATGAATCACATAAAGACAACACTTGAAGGCTCGCTATCTCTCCTATTGAATCTGGAAGTTCAAGGAGTTCAAGAGTTTCCATCCTTAGTGTTGATAAATGCTTTAGATTGCTCAATGAGTTTGGCCATGATTGATGAACCATGCCTAGATTGAGCGTTGTTGGAGCTCCTTTAAGCACCCTCAAACCAATACACCCCTTAATTTCCAAGTGCTTCAAATGTTGAAGCATAGTAATAGATGGGTCAATTTCAACTAGCCTATCACAATCCTTCACGACGAGTCTCTCCAAAGTCAAGCATGCAGAGAAGTCAGGTGTCTTGGTCAACCTTCTACAATTCACGAGATGCAGAACTTTTAAACTTCTTTCTCCCTACAAAATTACTCATACAAGAATGTACAAAGATGGTCAAATTTACTATGCACAAAGAAAAAAAGTTGATGTAAATTGTTTGCATTACATGATATCGTACCATGATTTGGCTCCATCCACCCCAATCATTTGTAATGTCAGATTTTGAAATTTTGAGGACAACTAGATTGATTGGAAAGAAGTTGGTAGCTTGCAACACCGAAGGACAATTTTGCCAAGAGAGCCATCTTAGCTCCAGGAGTAGATTTTGGAAGTCCCCTACAAAGTTTCCACCATCCAATTCAAGGAACCTTAACTTTACTAGCCTTGACATGTCTTCACTTGTAATATTGCACACTTGAGATTGTCCCCCTAGCTTGAGTGCTACTATTTTTTTGGTTCCCTATTAAAGGAAATTAAAGCTTAATTAGCCTAAGCTTTGGTGAACATGGGAAAAAAAAGCCAATGAATTTAACATAAAATATTTCTTTTTCTTGGTAAAAGGCTGGGAAGTAACAATAGCATAACTACCTATCTAGGCTTTAGCACAAGGGTCTTACATCCTCTATGTAATGTTTGATTTGAGTCATAGTTATTTAGTCCATCCATAGGTGCATGAAACCATCAAGGTAGCAAATGCTTAATGCACAAGTTGACCAAAGGTTGCTCACAACATAGCTCGAACTTGTGATCTTATGGAATATAGTATGACTTCTTTACTAGTCGGCTACCAAGCTTTGTGGTAATTCAATTCAATGCTAATCTACTTCATTTTCTGCACATAAGTGAAAAGGAGAACTTCAATTAATACATACCTCTTTTTTTTGTATAACATCCGTGGCTACAGAGGAACACCATATTCTACTACGCTCTCCAAGATGTTCAATACTCTCATTCTGAACCAGTTCCCTCCCCAAATCTTTGAGTTGGTCATGCATCCAAATGCGGTCATTCTTTATTTTTATCAAAGACTTATTAATAAGAACTGTGATGGCTTCATTGGGATAAAATTTACAAGCACTCCACACAAAAACTGCATGGCATCTTTGTTCACCAGCCATGACACATGCAATGTCAAGGAAAATTTCTTTCTGCTCACGTGTCAACATGTCATAACTTATCTTTAATACATCATGAACTTCTCCGTGAAGCATTTCCTTCAACTTGGCTAATACATCATCCCATACTTCTTCACTCTCCCAGCAAAGTGAGGATCCGATGACCACAAGAGCCAATGGAAGTCTACCGGTGATATTCACAATTTCTCTTGTTGTTCTGTCATATTCAAGTGGAGGAGCATCACTCTTAAATGCATGTCTGCTGAAAAGTTGAATAGCATGATACTCATCCATCTCCTTCATTTCATAGAAGTGGTACCCTTTAGGATGCATTGAGGCATTGTTCTTGTAAGTTTTGAAAATACTAATGTCCCTAGTTGTCACAATAATTCTACTTCCTGAACCGAACCAATCGCATTTCTCTGCTAACTTCACAAGATGGTCTTTTCTATCCAAATTATCAAGAACAATCAGAACTTTCTTGTGGCGACATCTTCCTCTAATCATATTGATCCCAGAGTTGATATCATGAACCTCTATGGATTTAGACTTGAGGATATCAAACAATAACCTTTTTTGCAATTTCACAATTTTATCCTGCTATGAAAATTGTGAAATATTTGATAGGAAGCTACAACCATCAAATTGAGAAGCTATTTGGTTGAAAATAACGTTGACAAGAGTTGTCTTACCGATTCCACCCATTCCATGTATTATGACAAATCGTACATCAAGAGAGTCTTTGCCTAACATATACATCACGTTTTGCACATGATGATCAATTCCAACCAAATGATCAGGCAATACTCGAACTCCTCTAGCCAATCTCGTTGAAACCTCAGTGGTAATAAGTTTTATAAGTTCCCAGTGGCTGCCATACAAGAAATTAGGATGGAGTAACAACATAAAGGACATCAAGTTCCAGGATTTTCTGAATGGGAAGTCGAAGTTCACAGCAATGGCGGAAATAGAAATTTTAAATAAGCGGCCGATGCAAATTAAGGCCAAGATATCTATTTTAGGCACGCACGTGTATAATATATTTGTACAATGAGAAAGGAACAAAAGTACGCGCAAATAAAGAGAGCACAAGATTGCTAGCAAAGTTACCATGTCAAAAACACAACATTCACAGCAAAATAACCACACTGAAATACACTGTCATCCTTGACTAATGCAAGCATCAAGTTTATGCTGGGAACCAAACGAATCCCTGGAAATTTAAACCACCTAAAAATAAATATCGAATTAGTCATAACACTATTCTTTTGTTGCATATTCAGAACGGGATATAACGTTGTCCTATGGATGCATTCATTTCGTAATAAATCACCTATTGGAAAATATTATTTCCTCAAAATACTCTTTATTACTTATCACTTAGAAAGACAAGTTGGCGGATAATAATGTCATTACCCCCAACTATCTATGTCTAAAAATTCTTTCTTTGATGATAAAAGTATTTTCAATTAATTCATGCCCATTAGCAATATTAACAATTATTTTAAAGGGAATATTTAATAAATCATGACAGAAAAAACCGTACTAATCACAATCCCTCTCACAGTTATTGATCACTTTGTGGCTATTGCTCTACGTAAATATCAACTCCAGGAAATTAGAAATAATTTTTACTCTCTCCTTTGTGAACATATGCTAGAGGAATGAAGTATATAGTCTTAATGAAAAGCTCTTGAAACTCTCTTACCTTCTATCTCTGCAGTGCCATCCCTTAATTGAAGCTACCTCTGTTAGAGCCGCCTTCCACCGTTGCACTTCATCGTAGCCAAACATGACTTTGTGCCTTTTCAAGGCATCAACGTATAATCTAGTTCTGAGCTTAACATCGTAAGGATTGACGTCAAAGAAAATGGGAAGAATCACTTTGTCTGTTGATCTTCTCGAACATTCTACCATGTGGGTGAGCTCATGAAGGCACCATGCACTAGATGCATAGTCTCTAGAGAAGATGGGCACATAAATTCTGGAGCCACTGATTGCACTCAGAAGCTCTTCTCCAATCTTTTCACCTTTTCGGATCTCTTCATTGTCTATGAAGACGTGAATCCCAACTCCATCTAGGGAGTGATAGAGGTGATCGGTGAAATTAAGGCGAGTGTCTGGCCCTCTAAAATTCAAGAACACCTCAAATTCAGCTCCCAGTGGCTCATCACCTCCACAAATCAAAGAGGACATTGCTGTGTCCGAGTCACTCTTTCTCTTCCTCGCCACTAACGCCATCTGCTCAGTTGAACTACTTCTCGTGTTTACGATTCTTCCTAGTCTGATCAGCAGCTCCTGGAGAGGATGTTGTTTGTGAAAGAGCTTAAGATTAAAGAAGAGTAAATTACGCATGCTAGGAGAACGTCAAAGAAAGACTTTGAATCTTGCGGGACAAGATTCCCAAAGAAAATAATGGCAATCTCGTACTGGCCACAGAAGATAAAAGATTCTGTTAACAAATGAAGACATTTAGGCTCTCTTTATTATACGAAAAATAAATAATTTAAAAAATATTTTCTTAAAAAGTGATCGCTTAATGAATAAATGAAATGCATTTTCATTCTCTACGAAATTTTTTGATAAATTGTTATTAAAAGTAAAATATTATTTATTAACTAATTATTTTAAACAATACAAATGATCATTTTTATGAAAATATATTTCCAAACATTCATTTTTTTTTTCCGAAATAAAGAAGGCAACGAAAAGCAAAGTTGAGGTAATGCCTACACAGGACGTTTGAGAGACATAACAATAATTAATTATTTGTGATTTTTCACAACACGAGCTTTTTTCTTTTCAACAAATTTTGTAGTGAATATTCTTCCATGAATCTGTAAAAAGCCTGAACATGCAAATTCATTATATATAGTAAAGTAAGTTTGTAACGTTGATGATGATGATGATTGGTTCAGTTTTCATTTGGAATTTGGAATCTAGCTTGGACTTCGAAACCTATCTTGTAAATTTGAAACGTGAAACCTACTCCATCAATTGGTTCAAGAGTCCAACCAATTCTTTTCTTCTTTTTTTTGTTTCATTTTTAGTTAAGCAAAATGAAAGGGAACACAATAATAAAAATCTCCATTTATCAATAGCAACAATCTATTATACTTACGCTGAACCCAAAGGCCACAACGACCGTAAGAATCGCCCAGATGGAGTATCGGCTAACGTTCTTGAGAGGCTGTTTCAAGAAGATCACCAGCGAAACAAGTGCCAAAGACAAGCCCATCTTCACAGCGAAGACGACCTTCCGAGGATTGGAACGACCCATCTCATACAGCTTAACCACAATATCCCGCAAACAATTCCAGCAATTCATGATCCCATCCGAAATCGACCTAAAGCACCAGCATTTGACGCCATAATCGCTCCCATCCGTGCTGTTCAGGCCGAAGTCAAAGTACACTTTTCTGGAGAGGCCTCTGCAAGAAGCTGTGCCTGAACGACCCAATCTTCCCAGCCATTAAAAAAGGGGTTCCCAGAGCTGAGAGACAACTCACTAGAATGGTAGAGCCATGAAGCATGGACACGTTTAGAGGCTCTCCGTGTCGTGTCGGACACGCCATCTGACGTGCTTGGACACGCGGTCAACACGTGGGGCGGGTCTGCAGGCGCGAAGGGAAGAAGGCGATGGAGGGTGGAGGTGAGGGTGAGGGAGCGGAGGAGAGGCCGTGGGCAACGGCGAGGCCGCGAGCAACGGCGAGGGATGGTCAGAGGAAGAGCAGAGACCGAGGCGACTGCGAGAGCTACGACTGCAACGCCGAGATGGAGAACTGCGATGCCGCGATGGAGGGCCGGAGGCGAGGCTACGACTGCAAAGGAGGGAGGGCCGGAGGCGAGGCTATGACTGCAAAGGAGGGAGGGCCAGAGGCGAGACGGCAAGCGATTACGATGAGGCAACCAAGAGGGAGCAGAGATCAAGAGGCAGAGGCCGAGCAAAGGGGAGGAGGAGACGATTGCTAGGTTTGTGGATTGCTACTTTACTTTAGTTTTAGGAAAAAGACCAAGGGGAAGGAGGAGACGGCTGCGGGGAAGAAATGGGAGCCTGAGGGTGAAAAGAGTTTGTGATTTCCCTTTTCTTTTCTTTTTTGGAGGCAGGTGAGGATGGAATATCGTGGAAGGTGATTTCAATTTTCAAGAAATGACAGGCGCCAGGCGGTGGGTGGCGTGGGGGAAGAAACCAGAGGGGTGGGGAAGGAAACAAGGGTGAAATAAATGGGTGGGGCTCAAAAAGGTACTGAATGATTAATAAATTTATTAATAAATGGGCAAGGCTGAAAATTTAAATAAATATGTGAGTTAAAAAGTGATTTCGAAAAATAAAAATACTAGATATTAAATAATGTTAAATTTTAATCACCGTAAAAATTCATAAATTTATTTTAAAAAGTTGAGATCTTTGTTTTATCAATAACTTTTTTTTTAAAGTCGAAAAATGCCTTTCTAATTTCTTATGAATAAATTTATTAATACTATTAGTGTAGATTCATTCTAGGCTTTTTTAATTATTTATTTATGAATTTATATTATGTATATATAAAAATATTTATTTAATATAAAATATGTCATAATTTTATTTTTTTAAAATGACGTGTCGGTGTGTTATGTCATATCATTTGCATGTCGCATATTCGTGTCAGTGCTAATTAGTGGTAGAGGTGGTTGTGCAAAAGAATAAGAAGATGGTGGTTACTCTGCACTCATAATGGCCGATGGATTTAGTGAGTGGATAGAAACGTGGAGAGATGATTGGAGGGAAATGAGGAGATTTAAAGGGTTATACGCTTTGTGGGGTTGGGAATAGATGAGAAAATATACAGTTGGAAGAGAAGGTATATGACGAGCTTGGAGAGTAAATTTCCAAATAAAGATAAAATATTTATTATTGGTTCCCAAGTTGGAACCGGACAATACTGGTTTCGCTTGTTTTGGAACCAAACTAGACCGATAATCACAAGAACATGGAATTGGACCGATTTCTACAGCCGGTTTGGCCCAATTTCTAGTTCTACTTTGAAATCATTATCACATTTAATAAAAGGGTTAATACCCCAAAAAAATTCCAAACTGGTACATATGTGACAAATTTACTTCAAATTATTTTTTTGACCACGAAAAACCCCAAACTGGTACACCTGTGACAAATTTATCTCGACTAATTATAATAAATCCTAAACTTGTACATTTATGACAAATTTACTACAAACTATTTTATTCGATCGCAAAAAACTCCAAATTGGTAAATTTGTAACAAATATACACTCCGCTAAATTGGATTAATACAAAAAAAAATCACAAAAATTGTAAACTATGACAAATAAAGCGTAAAATCCCAAATTGGTATATCAATCAACTGTCACATGTCATTTAACTTAATAATTTGATAATAAAATTTAATAAAAACTAACAAAGGGTAAATTTGTCATAAGTATACCAGTTTGGGATAAATTTATTAAAAGTATACAAATTTGGGGTTTTTTATGGTCAAAAAAATAGTTTTGAGTAAATTTGTCACAAGTATACCAGTTTGGAGTTTTTCAGAGTATTAACCCTTAATAAAAATGGCTTGGCAATAAAAGGAAAAAAGGCAATAAGAGTAAAATAAGGAAAGGAGTAGAATGAGGAAAGTCTTTTGGGTATATTAATGATAATTGAAATGTAACTTATTTCACAATTGCAATGTGATATATGTAAAAGGAGGATAAGGAGAATCTTAAACAAGAAGAAATAAAGGGAGAATATTTGTTGGTAAAAGATCCATATTATGTAATAATCTATCTATAAGTGAATTTTGGGCATTACTAACAACTATGATTGATCTTTGCATATTTCATCATTGTTTAAAGAATGATAAAAAAAAAAAAAATAGAATAGGAGGAGTTGGAATGGAAAGAAGTACACTTTAACTTATATAAAGCGCTCACTTTTTTTTTTTTTTGTCGATTCTACTCTAATCCTACTCTAACACTCACTTTCAGACTTTTTGCCTTGCCTCCTTACAGGGTGTGAAAGTCGAAACTCATTCCTGAAATGAAATCGTCCCATTCCCAATCCCCCTTAAGAAGGTGGGGATTTGAACCCCTCACCTCCTCCTTCAAAGTTGGAAGGGTGGCTACTAGGACGAACCCCCAGTGGTTATATAGCGCTCACTTTAGTGTCATAACTTTTCGCAGGCTCATTTAAGTGCTACTTAAAAAAAAAAAAAATGATCACTTAAGTGCCAACTGTGATTTGAGTCATCGGAAATTTGACGTGATAATTTTATTAATTTTTCAATCTTACGTGACTTACAGCCATGCCTAGTGTCTATATAATCTCTAAACAACGTTGTATGGCAAGTTAAAAAGTGATCACTGTAGTGTCAGTCATTGTAAAATAAAAATCACTTCAATGCAAAAAAAAAAAAAAAAAAAAAACACTAAATGACATCATATAGCAGGTTAAGAAGTGATTATTTCAATGCTAGTTTTTGTTGAAAAAAAGACCACTTTAATGCTAACTATTATTAAAAAGTGATCACTTCAATGCTAATTTTAATGGAGAAGCGATTACTTCAATGACAAAAAATGACACATCAAATAAGGATTTTAATTATAAAAGTCACATAATTTCTTTAGCTGGAATTTTTTGATGAATTCACTTAAGTGATTTTTTTCTCTGATTTTGATACTTATGTTAGCAGATAAAAAGTTATGACATTAAAATGAGCGTTATATAAATGTTAATGCACTTTTCGTGTACTTCTCCCAATTGGGATGTCATAACTTTAATTGGACTAAAAAGTTAAAAACTTGTGGTCAATGACCTAATCATGTCCAGCTAATATAAATAGAGACAAACTGATTTTTTGTCTCATATTGCATTTCCCGATTTTATAATCCCCAGCCATTTTGTTCATATCTGTAATTAAAAAAATCTTTTTGTTTTCTTTTCTTTTACTTTTGTTATCCTCATCTGGCTAAAATAAAGAAACATCTTGTATTTGAAACAACAACAAAAAAAACGTAAAATATAACGTCCCCAATTTTCTCTCTTCTTACGTTTGGCATTCTCTAACTTTTATTTTTCCCTTTTTGTTTTTTTGCACCTCGAGACTTTTTTGGTGTCATATGACGGCCTTCCACCTCCACAAATTTCAAAACGCAAATGGAGACACTCTAGCAACCGGTTTTCTAATATATTCAGAAAGTTTGGCCTTAAGAGTCTTCGACGGACTCTTTTAGGCAAAAGAAAGGAATCCTTCTAACTTGCGAATACGGGACATAGTGGCGATTCCTCAATTTGCAGGAGTGCATCACCACTCAAATGAATTTTCTTTTAGTTATTATGTATAAAATCTTTTCATTGATAACCACCGGCCGTTGCAGCGTGGATGGTAGATCCTTTGTCCCCCACCGAGGAGGCCAAGGTTCGAAGCCCCTGCGAAGCAGGAAGGCTGAAGCGCTGTGTGGTGACTTAAGCGTGGCGTCGGGGTGGTGGTTTCCCCGCTAGCGACACCTGAGGGTTTACGTAGCGGCTATTGGCCAAAGCGGTTCCTTCAGCAACCAAAAAAAAACTTTTCATTGATTAGTTTGTAAACGAAACTGCTACTTTATTAGTTTTGTCCGTTTAAATCATTTTTTAAATATTTTTTTATAGATGATTTCACCATTGACAATTAAGTAACTTGTTTATACTTAATTTATTATAGCCATATGTCACGATTCGTGAATATTCCCGTACTCGTGACACTTATGAGTGGTGCTTGGGGTTATTGAGTGAAGAGTGAGGTGGTAGAAGGGACGAATACAACTGGTCCGTGGGAGTGGCGTCAGGACAGTTGGTGCTAGGAGTTCTAGGATAGAATGATTATATCATTTAGGAGCTCTAAAGACGAGGTTGGTCTCTCGTGCACAAACTGGTCAGAAGCTGATGTCGCTCTTTTGACGAGACCATGGCAAATTGAAACCAGTTGTTGAATCTAAAGAGATCTGCTATCTCACTCGAGGGACTAGACGCCCGAGCGAAGCTGGGCGTGGTAAGATCTCGTACGAAGAAGCATTCACCGTATTGTTTATGGAACAACTATAAAAGAAAGGCTGGCCTGGTGAATTCCACTTGTCAGGCACCGCACGGGTCGTTCCACAACCAAGGAAATTGTCGGCCTGTGATAAGTGGTATTAGAGCAGGAATAATGAGTCGGAGAATCGAACTTTTCGCTCCAGTGCATCAAACTGATAAGTGCCCGGTCTAGTCCTAAGTGAGTGAAGAGTGAATCGCTGGGGCAAAAAAGTTCTTGGACAAAGCGCGGCTCTCTATCTAGGATGGCAATGGTACTAGGATGAGTCGATTCCTCGCCAAGCTAATAGGGGGTTGGAGAAGAACCAAACCCTCGCTGAATAGGGATAACGTTCCTAGATCGATCATTGAATTCCAAGAGAAGGTCTATTGCCACGTTTTCAATAAGGAAAGCATTTCCATTTGGTCTACTGGGGTCAAAGAAGCTGAGTAGGTAAAAATGGTGCTGCCAAAAGATGTGGTTGGCGAAAAATGCCACACTTGCCAAAGAAAACGCAGGTGACCGAGGATGGCCGAACAACTGAGATCAAAAGAGGCTATCAATGGAGCAAAACCTATTTTATTGGGTGAGCGTGACCATTCGATGTGAAATCCTAAAAGTGGTGCATTAATGGTTAAGGGACGCAAGGAAGCGATAGAACATATCGCAATGAGGGTGTTGCGAAATTGAGTGGGGGAGAATGTCACGGTCCGTGAATTTTCCCGTACTCATGACACTTGTGAGTGGTGCTTGGAGTTATCGAGTGAAGAGTGAGGTGGTAGAAGGGACGAACACAACTAGTCTGTGAGAGTGGCGTCAGGACAGTTGGTGTTAGGAGTTTTAGGATAGAAGGATTATATCACTTAGGAGCTCTGAATGCGGGGTGGGCCTCTTATGCATAAACTAATTGGAAGCTGATGCCGCTCTCCTGACGAGGCCATGGCAGGCCGAAACCAGTTGTTGAATCTAAAGAGATTTGTTGTCTCACTCAATAGACTAGACACTCGAATGAAGCTAGGCATGGTAGGATTTCGTATAAAGAAGCATTCACCGTATTGTTCGTGGAACAGTTATAGAAGAAAGGTTGGCTTGGCGAATTATGCTCGTCAGGCGCTGCACGGGTCGTTCCACGGCCAAGGAAACTATCGGCCGGTGACACATACATGATAAACTGGTCAAGCATCGCCACTACTATTATCAACTCATTGCTTTATTAAAATATAAAATAACACAAATGGTCCATAAACTTTAACCAAATATTTATTATGATTTTTAAAATTTTAATTTGTTTAATATAGTTTTTCAATTTTATCCCAATGCGCAATCTCATTTTCCAATTTTTTTTATTTAATTAATGTGGTCCCTAGACTTTCAATATATGTCAATTTAGTCCATGAATTACATGAAACTGTTCAAGACCGTCCAAGAAAGTCCTGGACTTTTAGTACATGACAATTTGGATAAGTTCCTTGAATTTCATTGGGTCATCGGGTGAACCCTCTTGGACACTCTGAGTTTTACCTCATAAACAAAAGTTAGGCCCATAAAAGAACGAAGAACAAAGAAAGAGTTACCACCAAGCATCTCAATATTGAACATAGATTTTAGCTCAACCTATCCAGCCAAGCTTCATCGTTATCGTTGTAATGGTTAGCCTTTGCTTATTTGTCTATAAAAGGGTTGTGATTTCGTGTACTCAACTTGATTTTGGTTGTCACTATCCCACGTGTCCAGTGGTCTCATTGTGATATATTAACTCCTAAACCCTGCATTGATGTCCCTCTTATTCTCTAATAATACGTCTTTTCAGGCGAAATAACCCAGACACGGCAAACATTTGTCTTCTCTTGATAACCAATGCGCCCCTAGTCCTTTCTTTAACCTTTTATTTCACCGACTAGTTAGTTTGTTAATCTTTTTGTGGTGACGATCGCCAAACAGATGATGACTAAACGAGAAAAAGAAAATGCAACTGCAATGACATTAATCTCATGGAATTCTACCAGTGATATCCCGCCAAATATTGAGTTCAATTGTTTATTTCAAAATGATATAAAATATTTTACTTCATATGACATAACAACTGATAGAAGAATAATAAAATGATACGCGGGTCATATAACGCTTTCTCCTCTAGTCTTTGATCTCGCTAGCATCCAAATGCGGAGAGTGACTTCCAATAGAATTTCATGGTAGGGTTAATGGGTTATCGAGCCTCATTTGTTTTTTTTTCTCCCATCATATCAACGGATGCGCGTAAAACACGGTGATCATCTTCTTTTCGTTTCTTCTCCCGTGCACTCCAATTGAAATCACATCAACAAGTCGTGTTCTGGTATTATACCAACCAGCTTTCTACAAAGAGTGTCAAAAACCAAACCGAACCAAAAAATTCGATTTTTTTTTTTTCGGTTTGGTTCTTATTCGGTTTGAGTCTTATTAAAAATCGAAACTTTTTAACTGGTTCGGTTTTTATCGATTCGGTAAACCGAACCAAACCGATAAAATCTAAAATTTTTCCTTTTATTTTTTAAAAATCGTTTTAAATTTTTCTTTTTCTTTTTTTCTTTTTCTTCTTCTTCTTCATTGGCTAGTTGCCGGCCACGGTGATCGGCCGAGGGTAGCTCAACCCTCGCCATAGGCTAGTGAGGCTTCCCCTCGCCTAATCTGGCAAGCCTAGCTCGCCGAATCTGGTGGGGCTCAAGCTCACTGGTGTCGGGCAAGCTTGACCTCACCAGATCAGGGGAGGCGAAGCCTCGCCACAAGTTGGCAAGGCTCAACCTTGCTTGAAGCTAGCGAGCTCGAGCCTCGCTTGCTTGTGGTGAGGCTTGAGCTTGCCTTTGGCTGATCGTTGGCCGCCATGGTGGCCAACGACCGGCCAATGAAAAGAAGAAGAAGAAAAAGAATAAAAAATAATTAAAAAATAAATTTTTAAAAATAAAAAAAATTATAGAAAGGGGTGTATATAGGGAAAAAAACAAATACAAAAGCAAAAATCGAAAAACCGAACCGAACCGAATCGAACCGGGATTTTGGTTTAGATCTAATTTCAGTTTGGTTCAATAAATTTCCTTATCGGTTTGGTTGGGTTTGGATTTTCAAAAAAACTGAACCGAATCTAACCGAACCATTTACATCACTAGTTTCTACTTCGGATGAATTCACCCAGCTTTTGTTGCAAAGTGATGTGTTATTACATAGGCAAATTTTGGGTTCGGTTTTACTGTGGGAATAAAATGAATGAGCACAGCGTCCAAGGAATCCCCTGAACCGGATCATGAAAATTTGCGTGAAGAGAAAAATGTCAGCTTGAAATCTCGACGGAAACTAACTCTAAGGCAGAGGGCATTTGCTTTCAATTTGGCGTTGTCTGGAAAAATAGACTGACGTGTGCTATTCTTCTTAGTTTGATCAGCGATTTCTTTGAGGTGTAGTAAATCGCTTCTGCGTTTCTTTTCTGTGGCATTGTCTTGGCACTTTTTACATATCCCAAAGATAATAATAGCGATCATGCATGCTAACGGTTCGTCAGAGAAAGACTTTGGAGTCTTGGCGGGAGAAGCATTCCAACTTTCCAAGGAGAAATTTCAACAAAGGACAAAATATAGAGACGCCAACACCGACCCGGATTTTCCGGGGAATGTTTTCCACACGCCAAAGGTAATGTCCCGGGTTCGCAGTCGGCCGGAGGAAGCTTCCTGAAAGCCACGAAATGGAAGAAATGTAAGCCGAGTGGCTCTGCAAGATTGAACGTCCTCCGTTAACGTCAAAGGTCTTAGCTTATTCTACCGGTGTGCCAGTATGCCCTGTAACAGGGTCTATTGGATTTACCAATGTAATTAAGTAAGGTATACTTCAAAATATATGTAATCTACTCATAATTATCTTTGTTGTTATTTTAATTTATCATCAATTATCGTAGTTATAAATTAAATAGATTTCCTTGAGCTTATCATCATAGTTTTGTTAATTTAGAATAACCTATACTTTTATCACCTTTGTTGTAAAACTTGATCTCCATCTACCTACTTTGGTCCTTTAGTCACACTATCACATGATAGAGAGCCGAAAAGCACAGAAATAAAACAAAAAGATAAAAATGTGTCAGCAAATAAGGCATTTAGAACAAAAGGTAATTTGAGATAAGGTCTTTCGGTCGTGAAAAAATTTAAAAAGGTAAGTTTAAACTCTTTCCATAACTTCCTCAATTTGGTAGAGGGTTCCTTGTCATATCTAAGAATATTCATGGAGCTTGTGGATAAGCTTTAAGGGAAAATTATATTCTAACCCAAACATGGAATTTGAGAAAGTTGATGGAAAACATCGAATATTGTACAAAAAATGAGGTGATGCCTAATGTTCGAGAGACCTACTAATAATTAACTATGGAGAAAATTGTTCAAAAAATCCAAAATATATTGTATTTTTGTCAATTCAATTCTAAATCTTTTTAGTTTGCCAATTGAGTTTTAAACCTTTTAACATTTGGTCAATTGAGTTTATCTAGCCAATTTTAGCTAAAATTTGCCGACATAGATGCCAATCGTCTTACGTGGCATGGCCGACGTTAACGTTGACAAAATCTATTAGTTTTAATTTTTTTTTCAAAATTATTTATTTATTTATAATTTTTTTTCTTTTTCCTTTTCTTCCTTTGGCCAATCGCCCAACCTTTGGCATCGGCCAGAGGCCATCACTGGTGACCTTGCCATCCTCGGGCCAGGCTTGCCCTTGCCAAAGGCCAACAAGGGTCAACCTCGCAAGCCTCAGGTGAGGTCGCCCTCATCAGGATCTGGCAAGAGGCAACCTCACTGGCCTTGGGCTCGCGAGGTCAACCCTCGATGGCCTCTTGCAACATGCAACCTCTCGCACCCTTTGGCGAGTCTCACCCTCGTCGGATCTGGCGAGGATGAGCTTTGCTCGTGGCCGACAAGGTTGCCCCTCACTAGATCTCGGCAAGGGTGACCTCCCTTGAGGCCAGTGAGGTTGACCCTCATTGATCATGGCCTCTAGCCAATTGCTAGAGGCTAGGCAACCGGCGAAAGAAAAAAATGGAAATAAGTTTTTAAAAAATAAAAAAGAAATTAAAACATTGAAATATTTTAAAATTTTAAAAATTCGTAAAAATATAAAAAAAAATTAATAAAATTTTTCTACATCAGTGCTGGCATCCACGTCAGTAAATTTCAGCCAAAATTGACTGGATTAATTCAATTGGAAAAATATAAAGGTTTAGAACTGAATACGTTTAGGACTTTTTGGATAATTTTCCGATTAATTATGTTATCCTAGAATAGATAAGAAAAGACTTATGTGCTTTCTTCCACTGTTGTAATGTGATATATGCAAAAGGTGGATAAGGATAACCTTAAACAAAAAAGAAGAATATTTGTAGGTAAAAACTCTTTATTTTACAATTATCTATGTAAACGTGAATTATGGCATTATCGATAGTTGATTTTTTTTTCAGCCATTGTATCCAATGATTAGGCTTTGCATATTTTCATTTGTTTAAAGAATGATGAGGAATTTGGCTATTATAACGTCAATTCAACGTAAAAAGTGCAAAAAGTTTCTGGTTAATCACCTAATCATGTCCAGCTAAAGTGAAGAGACATAAAATTATATTTGTGTTATAATGCAATCTTCGATTTTTGTTATCCACATCCAGATGTTCATGTCCATATTCAAGATAATTTCTTTTCTTTTCTTTAATTACTGTTACTTCCATCCAGCTAAAATAAAGAGACATCTTATATTTGAAACAAAAATAATAAAAATAAGCAGATTCCATCCCCAATTTTCTCTCATCTTACCTTAAGCATTCTCCTGACTTTCATTTTCCGTCTTTTTTTCTTTGCATCTCAAGATTTTATGAAACTTCACTTCGTATCTAGGAAGTCGAGCAATTATAGAGAATAAAGGGCGTAAGTGGATGCTGTCGCATTCAAATAAGATTATAAATGTAAAGTTTGTGGTTTTTGTTATTACAATTTTCCTATTTCCCCCCATTTTTTTTGGATCAGTGGAATTGCTTTATCATATGGTAAAGAGACAATTTCTAGGCAGAAGTCAAGAACACCTTATCCAAAATTTTTACCGGGTTGTATCAACCCTCTTGAACGTTCTGCCAGTTTTTGTTTTACCTCTTAAACGAAAAAAGAACAAAGAAAGAACAACCGCCAAGCATTTCAGTATTGACAACAGATTTTAGCTCAACCAATCCGGCCATGCGACATCGTTGCCATTGTAATATAATTCGTCTTTGTTTATTTGTCTATACATGGATTGTGATGTTGTGTGCTCCACTTGATTGTGATTGTCATTATTACGCCTATTCGCTGATCCTGCTATGATTAAGATGAGTCACCCAATGCTTAACTCCTAAACCCCACATTGATGTCCCTCTTATTCGCAAATAATGCGTCTTTTTAGGCGAAATAACCTAGGAAGTTCCTAGAAACTTAAAAGACACGGTGAACATTTGTCCTCTTTTAAAACGTATGTGTGCTTAGTCCTTAGTTTAATCTTCTCTTCACTGACTAATTGGTTTGTTAATTTTCCGGAGACGTCCTGCGAAAGAATGAGTTCAATTGTTTTTTTCTATCTAATATAAAATATTTTATGTCATATGATATAACAATTCATACGAGAATACATAAATTGATATGTGAATCATAACGCATTCTCCTCGTCTTTTCTATCACTGGCATCCGAGCGCTAGGAGTGTCATCCAATGGAGTTTCTTGGTAGTGCTTTCAAGCTAATTTTTTTCTAACATCATATCAATGTTTGCGCTTAAAACAAAGTAATCATCCTTTTTCGTTTTTTCTCATATGCATTCCACTTGAAATCACATCAAACGAGTTTTGTAGTAATAGTTTATAAATCATGTTTTGCTATGGACGAATTCATCCAATATTTATTGCAAAGCGAAGAGGACTTATGTAAGGCTACTTCGGATTCGATTTTACTGTGGGAATAACTTGACTGACCACATTGTTCAAGGAATTCCGTGAACCGGTTCATGAAAATCTGTGTGTGAATTTCTTATTGATAGGAAGAGAATACTGTCAGTTTGAAATCTCGACAGAAACCAACTGAAGGTGGAGGGCATTTGCTTTCTCTTTGATGCTGTCAGGAAATTGTTCGCAGTTTGTTTCCGAGAATGGACGGCAAAGTCTGAAATTAATACGTAAGTACCAAGTCAAGTTGACTTCTTTTTTGCAGGTGGCGCGGATGGCGCCATTGTTTCTTTCCCTAGTAATAGACTTGTGCTTGAGACAGCAATCTGAGTAAGAAACCACGTTCCTGGGATTATTTTGAGACCGCAGATTTTGATATCGATTTTTTCACCAGGAGCTATAATAGATTGATTAGAACTATAAAATGTCGTATTCATAACCCCCACAAAGCCATGCGAGTTAATCTAGAAAGGCATCAAGTACCTACGATAAGAGTCCTCTGATTTTTGTCTTGTGATGTGTCCCCGCTAGAGGGTCCCATTTTTATGGGCATAAGTATCTACGAATAAATCATCTTTTTTCAATTACTCAGAGAATTAAGCATATATATTATATCCATTGGACGGTTGACAAGGCACGCTGCAAATTCCCCCTTCGTGCAGAATAGCTTGGGACTGTAAAACATGCCTTACGTAAGAGATAATCTACATCATTTGGAAGTTTTGTATGAGGAGAGAAAAAAGTGATCAGGTTCTTTTTTTTTTTTTTGGTAAAAGATTCCATTTATTTTGCGTAAAATGAATGATTTGAAAATTATTTTTTTTTCTAAAAATGATTGTTTATGTCACTTAAAATAATTAATTAATGAAAAAAATTTCATCACCGACAATAATTTATATCTAAATATATTCGTGGATGATAAAATTATTTTTTGTTCATTCATTTTTTGTAAGCAATATAGATAATTCTTTTTTGTAAAATATTTTTCAAATTATTATTTTTCGCAAAACAAATGAAGCCACGTCCAAGAGTGTGAGAATTAGTGAGTATAGTGTGATGAATTAGAGTACAGGATTCTACGTGAGAGAGTGAGAGTTACAAGGGATCCAGTGAAAAGATTAGAAATTTAGAGTTTGACGTGGATGACTCTAAGAGTTGAAGGGGATAAAGTGAAAAATTCCGTAAACTTCATTTTCAAGCTTAACGAGGAAAATTATGGAGTTGACTTGAGATCTTTACTCATGTTTTATTTATCTAGTTCTGTAATGTCTCAAATTGCAATATCGGATTAAAGACTTTGTGAAGTGATATTTCGATTAGCATCCATTTCAAATGATCACCCCATCATGTGGTCACATAGAATACTCCTTTTGTCGGCCTTATTGCTATCAAGGTAGTTTCTTCTTTAGTAATTAATGCGTGGTCAGTGAACAGACTGGGTTAGGCAAATAAAGTGGTGGGGATATATCAGAAAATATACTCAATCGTCCGAGGTTGAGAAGAGATCGTTGATTGAGAGGACATTAATTCTTTAAGTGGGGCTACACATCTCTTGGCCCGGGATTGCTTCCATTGCTTGTCAAATCAGGTTTGGGTCTAGTTTTTTCTTCTCTATTTTTGGGCCAAAAGGTTTACATCTAGTTCACAATCCACACTTTAGAGGGTCCGGCTCTTATACCCCTTTTGTGACGACCCAACTAGTTCCTTGATAAGGCTTTTGACCAAAGAAACTGGAAATATTATAAATAATTTTTTTGCGCGTTCGAGATGGATCTATTTTTTCATATGAACAATAATGGAAAAAAGTAACAGTCCTCGAGGGAAGAATTCTTTGGGACCGCACCCGTCTCAATGATTGGATCTTCCGGTGAAAACTGTACCTTTGAAGTGTTGAAGCTCTTTCTCATGAAAGGAACCCAATCGTAATGGGAAAATCTTAATTTCCTTACGAATCCAAAGGAGAACAGGCATTTATACAAGAACATAGAACAAACTCACGTAGTAAAAACTTTCGTTTTTACAGTTTATGCATTTCCTTTTAATTCTGTCCTCAAACTGTTGGTTTGCCTAAATAAAGTTCTCCAACTTGAATAAGTTTTTTAATTGAGTCTCTCTAATTCCAAATCCGATTAATTAGAACTGAAGTGTCTGTCAAAGCTAACAAAAACACCAAGCGCATCACACTTTACATCTATACCGTGAGATTTTATATAATGTCCAATTTTGTGGTAAGAATCTCCAATTGTCTGTAACCTCTAAAGGGGTAAGATCTTATAGGTATCCATGAGAATTATGAGCCTATTATTCTGCCAAATTAACTCTTAGCTATGCGTAGTTATCAATTATTTATTTATTTATTTTTCTATTAATTTTTCTTCAGTCCATCGTGTCTTGGTCCCTCCTCACCCACAATCCACGAATACTTCTCTACTTTCATACTTTCCCCCTTTTTGGCATTCTTTTAACTCTTTCTATTTTGCACAGAAAATACCCTAACCATGGAAATCAAAACCGATCAGCATAGGCTTTGAGGAGAATAAGAAACTGGCTCATGAAAAGAGTAGGGCTTTTTTTGCAATTGACCTCGTTTGTTCGCATGACACCCGTAGCTACAGTGGGACACCACAACTTGCTACGCTTTTCAGGATGTTGGATGCTCTCCATGCGAACAGTCTCCCTCCTTAAGTCTCTTCGCATGAAGATGTGGACTTGCAAGTGCTTATTGCATATGCCAGCTTTGCCAAATTAGCAAGAGCTCACTCCAGTCAAATTTTGCCACGTGTACTAAGGGTCCACCTTGCAAAAATCTTGAAACTCCCTTTCTCCTCTCTGCGGTTTTTTCCTTGAGGAAGAGTCCCGGGAAAATGGGTGACATCGCGAAAAGACCAAAAAAGATCTTATTTGGAGTTGAAAATTGAAGGTGTTTAGTCCTAAATTAAATGTCTTTGACCTTATTCGGCCATTCGGCTCGCCAACCACAAGGAACGACATTTATTATTTTTTCTTTAAGATGATGACATTCTATTATTTGGTTATTAAGGACGCGTATGGCAACGTTTATATTTCGGAGAACTATTTCTTTTTAGAAATAGTTTTTTTTTTCTATTTCTACTCCGAGAACAATTTTTGAGTAAAATAAAGTGTTTGGTAATTATACAAAATTTCTATTCTTGGAATAGAAAAAAAATAGAAATGCGTTTGGTAAAAAATTATAAATTTTTGTATTTATTTGTTTTTTCTTCTTACTCACGGACCGCCAACCGCCACCTGCCATTGCACGATTGCCGCACGACCACCGCACGATTGCCGCACGACCACGGCACGTTCTCAAAAACTTTTATTTGCATAGATGACGTGCAATGGAAATTTCAAGGTCATACGACACGAAGATAGTTTTCCTATGGTGTTGAGTGTTTTATTATTTTATGAGCACTCGAATAATCTTATGTGTCATTTATAATAATCCTTTGTTTACATAACAATCGAGATAAATTATTTTATGATCACTCGAAAACATAAAATATGATATATACTGCTACCCCTGCTCCGCTAGCCCGCACCTTGCCCCTACTCCGTCGGCCTGTGCCACCAAGCCCATAGATGCCCGTTTCCTAACATGATCCCATAACCCCGCTCTTCCTCCTCATCCTGCCCCTCCTCGTCATAAGCCTCGGCCTCTTAGTCAGTTGCTTCTGCAGCCTCAGTGGCCTCTTGGTCAGCCACTGCTTCTGCAGCCTCCTCTCGGTCAGCCGTTGCTTCTGCACCCTCCTCTTCGGAGGAGAGAGCCATGGAGAGTTGAGAGAAAATGTTGAAGAAAGTTTGTGGAGAGGGACGGAGGAAGAGGGGGGGTTTAAAGAGAGCCCCGGGGAGGAGAGAGAGAGAGAGAGATTTGTCTGATTCCCGGTTTTTTAGATAGGGTTTATTAAAATAATTTGTCAAAAAATCAATCTATATAATACTATTGAAATTATTCCATTGGAAAGAAAGTTCTCAAAAACTTTTATTTGCATAAATGACGTGCAATGGAAATTTCAAGGTCATATAGCATGAAAATAGTTTTCCTATGGTGTTGAGTGTTTTGTTATTTTATGAGCACTCGAATAATCTTATGTGTCATTTATAATAATCATTTGTTTACATAACAATTGAGATAAATTATTGAGAGGAGAGGCTTTATTTACATAACAATTGAGATAAATTATTTTATGAGCACTCGAAAACATAAAATATGATATATATTGATGTCCCTGCTCCGTTGGCCCGTGCCTTGCCCCTACTTCGTCGGCCTGCGCCACCAAGCCTACAGATGCCCGTTTCCCAACATGATCCCATAACCCCGCTCTTCCTCCTCATCTTGCCCCTCCTCATCATCAGCCTCGGCCTCTCGGTCAGTCACTTCTGTAGTCTCGGTGGCCTCTTGGTCAGCCGCCGCTTTTGTAGCCTCCTCTTCGGGGGAGAGAGCCATGGAGAGTCGAGAGAAAAGGTTGAAGAAAGTTTGTGGAGAGAGATGGATGAAGAGGGGGGTTTTATTGAGAGAAGAGGCTTTGAAACTGGCCAAAAAAAAAACTAAGGGAAGCAACGCTTGCCCAATTCCCAAGTGGATAGGTTTTCTTTTGCTTGCAAATGAAAGCAACCTCTATAACAAAGAAAATAAAGAAAAGCATGAGCAATACATCTCCACTTTAACAATACTTCTCCTGTAACATTACAAGAAGCACGATTCAAATCACTTGAATTTGAGAATCTTATATTGAAATCTCGACTCTTTTTCTCTTCTCGCATGATAATCTACTATATTTTCTTCCATATGCTTAATCGAGAAGTTAAAAGTTATGAATATCTCTCATATGAGAACTTAACTAAAACTAAAACCGAGTGATGCTAATGTTTGTAGCCACCAATCATAGTGTAATAAGCAAATTTTCTCAAATCAATAACAAAGGAAAATATGGTTTGGTGATAATAACTAGCCTATTATGTCGATCGCCTCCTCGTCCTTAGTTTTCCTCGTCCTTCTCCCCCTTCCCCCTACCCTACCTCCTCTCCATCCCTCCCCCCCTCCACAGATAATGCACTACAATCATGACTAAGATAAGTGAATATGGATAAGAATAAAGACTTTGAAGGCATTTTTGGATCCCCCTCTTTAGCAACCTTCTTCTTCCTCTCTCCCCCTCCTTTCTCCATTGTTAGTGTGCCTTGAGAGCTCAAGAAACCAAAGGAAACCGCAGCTCCCTCCCCCTTGCTGTTGAGCAGCCCACCAAGCCTCGAAACCACCGCTCGCTCATCGCCGCGCACCCACACACCAACTACACGCCAATTGCACGCCAACCGCACGTCGTGCTGCTCCAGCCCGCACATGACACTCCTCACCATCTGCTTTATCCTCAGTGGCCTTACCCGTCTCATCTTCATCTTTCCCAATTTTTTTCCATCATCAACATCGTCACCCACCACCTCCTTGTCTTTCCTAGAAGACTTCTCGCCATCTGCCATAAATACATATGTCTAATACTCAACATATGACATAAAAACGAAGTCATTTGAAAAACTTGATCAATTGTATTTAAATTTAAGCAACAAAAGAAATATACTGAAAGTATGCTGCCCCTACTCCGTTGGCCCATGCCACCTAGTATGCTGTCCCTACTCCGTCGGCCTACGCCACCAAGCCCATAGATGCGTGTTTGCCAACATGATCCCATAATCCCTGCGCTCTTCCTCCTCATCCTACCCCTCCTCGTCATCACCCTCGGCCTCTCGATCAGCCGCTTCTGCAGCCTTAGTGGCCTCTCGATCAATCGCTTCTGCACCACCCCCTCCTCCTCCTGTCTCCCAGCATTCACGCCAGTGGCGTCGGTGGCCTCCTCGTCCTCCTCCCCCTTCCCCCTTACCCTGCCTCCTCTCCATCCTTCCCCCATCCACAAATAATGCACTATAATCATGACTAGGATAAGTGAATATGGATAAGAATGAAGACTTTGAAGGCATTTTTGGGTCTCCCTCTTTAGCAACATTCTTCTTCCTCTCTCCCCCTCCTTTCTTCATTGTTAGTGTGCCTTGAGAGCTCAAGAAACCAGAGGAAACTGCAGCTCCCTCCCCTTTGTCGTTGAGCAGCCTGCCAAGCCCCGGAATTGCCGCTTGCTCATCACCGCGCGCTCGCACGCCAATTGCACGCCAATCGCACGCCGTGCTGCTCCAGCTTGCATGTGACACTCCTCGCTATCTGCTTTATCCTCAGTGGCCTTACCCGTCTCGTCTTCATCTTTCCCAGGCTTTTTTCCATCGTCAACATCGTCACCCGCCACCTCCTTGTCTTTCCCAGAAGACTTCTTGCCATCTGCTTTATCCTCAGTGGACTCACCCGTCTTGTCCTCATCTTTCCCAGGATTTTTTCCATCGTCAGCATCATCACCCGCCTCCTCCTCGTCTTTCCCAAAAGACTCCTCGCCATCTGCTGGGTCTTACCCGTCTCGTCCTCATCTTTCCCAAGCTTTTTGCCATTGTCAACATCGTCACCCGCCTCCTCCTCGTCTTTCCCATATGCTTCATCCACAACGGGCTCATCGGTCTCTCCCTTGACCTCTCCCTCGACCTCTTCTTCAACAGAAAGAGTGGATCAATGCAATTGTTCGTCATCCTCACCACCCCCTCCTGCTCCTGTCTCCCAACATTCATGCCATCATTTTCATCATCATTGGCGTCAGTGGCCTCATTGTCCTTATTAATCGTCCTCGCCCTCGTCCTCCCCCTTCCCCCTACCTTTCATCCTCTCCATCCCTCCCCCATTCCACAGATAATGCACTACAATCATGACTAGGATAAGTTGCAGTAGCACCATCATCAACAACACCCATAGGAACTCAACAAAACTTCTTGCACGAGCCGCACTAGCCCCTTCCTCTTCGTCCTCGTTGCCATAATTGTCCTTGCTATTGCCATTGTCATCGTCGGCGTTGTCATCGGCATCGCCGGTTTCGCCCTCATCAACTTGGTCGAAATTTTCTTGCTCAAAGTCTTCTTCCTCATCAACATAGTCAAACAGAACAAAGGAAAGAAGAAAGCCACAAAAAGGCAACTGTTTCATCGCAAGCGATCTGGGAGGAAAAAGCTTGAAGAGGGTTCTGGGGAGAGGGAGGGGAGTGAGAGAGCGACGGAGAGAGAAGTCTCAAAGAAAAAGGTCGGAGGAGTTTTTGGGGGAGAGAGCCACGGAGAGTGAAAAAAGCAAAGAGGCTATCGAGTGAAAAGCTTGAAGAGCTTTTGTGGAGAGGGACGGAGGAAGGGGGGATTTAAAGAGAGCCCTGGGGAGAGAGGGAGAGAGAGAGAGAGACGATATTTGCATATCCTTAGAAACGATACTTGTATGTCGTTGTGCGTGGGTACGGAAGATGAAATATAACGACATTACGCATGTTCGCGATACGATATTTGCATGTCGTCGTGCGTGGGTATGGAATATGAAATATAATGACATTGCGCATGTTCGTGTCCGACCATTCCTCATGCAGGAGTGGAATCTGTTAGAGATCTCTTTACTGCATGCTCATTTTCTATTCACTTCACCCTGACAGCAAGCATTTGTCTACGTTCTAACTATCGTCAGGGATGAAGTCGTCCTTCATCACTTATGCATTTCGCTGTGGCATTTGCACTACCTCTTTGCCAAAATCACGATATTCCAATTTTTCTTTTCAGAAAAAAAGAATACCATCTTGCACAAATTATGGATTACGGTGCATGGAAAACAATCAAGAACTGCGCCATTACCGGTGTTAGGTTTTAGGATTAGCGGAATCGTGCCTTTCGTCTCCTAAGCAATGATTGTTTCACCAATTAACGCCATTATCAATGGTCGAAGATGCAATCACAGAATGAAAGAACACGCTCGACTCGATGCGCGTAACTCAAGTTTACTCTTGCATGTAACATGGCTTTGATGGAGATATGACACGCAATTCTTCGGAGAAAAAAGTAACTTATTTTGTTTCACTAAACTTTCAGTGAATTTAAACAGTGTGCATATGAGAGACTGCTATCTCTCATATCCGATACCTCCTCCTATGGATAAGAATGAAGACTTTGAAGGCATTTTTGGGTCTCCCTCTTTAGCAACATTCTTCTTCCTCCCTCCCCCTCCTTTCTCTATTGTTAGTGTGCCTTAAGAGCTCAAGAAACCAGAGGAAACCGCAACTCCCTCCCCCTTGCCGTCGAGCAGCCTGCCAAGCCCCGGAATTGCCGCTTGCTCATCACCGCGCGCTCGCACGTCAATTGCACGCCAACTGCACGCCGTGCTGCTCTAGCCCGCATGTGACACTCCTCGCCATCTGTTTTATCCTCGGTGGCCTTACCCGTCTTGTCTTCATCTTTTCCAAGCTTTTTTCCATCGTCAGCATCGTCACCCGCCACCTCCTCGTCTTTCCCAGAAAACTTCTCGCCATCTGCTTTATCCTCAGTGGACTCACCCGTCTTGTCCTCATCTTTCCCAGACTTTTTTCCATCGTCAGCATCATCACCCGCCTCCTCCTCATCTTTCCTAGAAGACTCCTCGCCATCTGCTGGGCCTTACCCGTCTCGTCCTCATCTTTCCCAAGCTTTTTGCCATTGTCAACGTCGTCACCCGCCTCCTCCTCGTCTTTCCCATCTGCTTCATCCACAACAGGCTCATCGGTCTCTCCCTTGACCTCTCCCTCGACCTCTTCTTCAACAGAAAGAGTGGATCAATGCAGTTGGTCGTCATCCTCACCACCCCCTCCTGCTCCTGTCTCCCAGCATTCATGCCATCATTTTCATCATCATTGGCGTCAGTGGCCTCGTTGTCCTCACTAATCGTCTTCGCCCTCATCCTCCCCCTTCCCCTTACCTTTCATCCTCTCCATCCCTCCCCCCTTCCACAGATAATGCACTACAATCATGACTAGGATAAGTTGCGGTAGCACCATCATCAACAACACCCATAGGAACTCAACAAAGCTTCTTGCACGAGCCGCACTAGCCCCCTCCTCTTGGTCCTTGTCGCCAAAATCGTCCTTGCCATTGTCATTGCCATCGCCGGCGTTGTCGTCGGCATTGCCCGTTTCGCCCTCATCAACTTGGTCGAAATTTTCTTGCTCAAAGTCTTCTTCCTCATCAACATAGTCAAACAGAACAAAGGAAAGAAGAAAGCCACACAAAGGCAACTGTTTAATCGCGAGCGATCTAGGAGGGAAAAGCTTGAAGAGGGTTCTGGGGAGAGGGAGGGGAGTGAGAGAGCGACGGAGAGAGAAGTCTTGAAGAGAAAGGTCGGAGGAGTTTTTGGGGGAGAGAGCCATGGAGAGAGTGAAAAAAGCAAAGAGGCTATCGAGTGAAAAGCTTGAAGAGCGTTTGTGGAGAGGGACGGAGGAAGGGGGGATTTAAAGAGAGCCCCGAGGAGAGAGGTAGAGAGAGAGAGAGACGATATTTGCATATCGTCAGAGACGATACTTGTATGTCGTCGTGCGTGGGTACGGAAGATGAAATATAACGATACTGCGCATGTTCGCGATACGATATTTGCATGTCATCGTGCGTGGGTATGGAATATGAAATATAACGACATTGCGCATGTTCGTGTCCAACCATTCCTCATGCGGGAGTGGAATCTGTTAGAGATCTCTTTAGTGCATGCTCATTTTTTATTCACTTCACCCCGACAAAGAAGCATCCGTCTACGTTCTAACTATCGCCAGGGATGAAGTCGTCCTTCATCACTTATGCATTTCGCTGTGGCATTTGCACTACCTCTTTGCCAAAATCACGATATTCTAATTTTTCTTTTCAGAAAAAAAGAATACCATCCTGCACAAATTATGGATTATGGTGCATGGAAAACAATCAAGAACTGCGCCATTACCAGTGTTAGGTTTTGGGATTAGCGGAATCGTGCCTTTCGTCTCCTAAGCAATGATTTTTTCACCAATTAACGCCATTATCGATGGTCGAAGATGCAATCACAAAATGAAAGAACACGCTCGATTCGATGTGCGCAACTCAGGTTTACTCTTGCATGTAACATGGCTTTGATGGAGATATGACACGCAATTCTTCGGAGAAAAAAGTAACTTATTTTGTTTCACCAAACTTTCAATGAATTTAAATAGTGTGCATATGAGAGACCGCTATCTCTCATATCCGACACCTCGTCCTATGGATAAGAATGAAGACTTTGAAGGCATTTTTGGGTCTCCCTCTTTAGCAACATTCTTCTTCCTCCCTCCCCCTCCTTTCTCCATTGTTAGTGTGCCTTGAGAGCTCAAGAAACTAGAGGAAACCGCAGCTCCTTCCCCCTTGCCGTCAAGCAGCCTGCCAAGCCCCGGAATTGCCGCTTGCTCATCACCGCGCGCTCGCACGCCAATTGCACGCCAACCGCACGTCGTGCTACTCTAGCCCGCATGTGACACTCTTCGCCATCTGTTTTATCCTCGGTGGCCTTATTCGTCTCGTCTTCATCTTTCCCAGGCTTTTTTCCATCGTCAGCATCATCACCCGCCACCTCCTCGTCTTTCCCAGAAGACTTCTCGCCATCTGCTTTATCCTCAGTGGACTCACCCGTCTTGTCATCATCTTTCCTATGCTTTTTTCCATCGTTAGCATCATCACCCGCCTCCTCCTCATCTTTCCTAGAAGACTCCTCGCCATCTGCTGGGCCTTACCCGTCTCGTCCTCATCTTTCCCAGGCTTTTTGCCATTGTCAACGTCATCACCCGCCTCCTCCTCGTCTTTCCCATTTGCTTCATCCACAATGGGCTCATCAGTCTCTCCCTTGACCTCTCCCTCGACCTCTTCTTCAACAGAAAGAGTGGATCAATGCAGTTGGTCGTCATCCTCACCATCCCCTCCTGCTCCTGTCTCCCAGCATTCACGCCATCATTTTTATCATCATTGGCGTCAGTGGCCTCGTTGTCCTCACTAATCGTCTTCGCCCTCGTCCTCCCCCTTCCCCCTACCTTTCATCCTCTCCATCCCTCCCCCCTTCCACAGATAATGCACTACAATCATGACTAGGATAAGTTGCGGTAGCACCATCATCAACAACACCCATAGGAACTCAACAAAGCTTCTTGCACGAGCTGCACTAGGCCCCTTCGCTTTGTCCTTGTTGCTAGAATCGTCCTCGCCATTGCCATTGCCATTGCCATTGCCATTGCCATTGCCATCGCCAGCGTTGTCGTCGGCATCGCTGTTGTCATTGCCGATTTCGCCCTCATCAACTTGGTCGAAATTTTCTTGCTCAAAGTCTTCTTCCTCAACAACATAGTCAAACAGAACAAAGGAAAGAAGAAAGCCACATGAAGACAACTGTTTCATTGCGAGCGATCTGGGAGGGAAAAGCTTGAAGAGGGTTCTGGGGAGAGGGAGGGGAGTGAGAGAGCGACGGAGAGAGAAGTCTTGAAGAGAAAGGTCGGAGGAGTTTTTGGGGGAGAGAGCCATGGAGAGAGTGAAAAAAGCAAAGAGGCTATCGAGTGAAAAGCCTGAAGAGCGTTTGTGGAGAGGGACGGAGGAAGGGGGGATTTAAAGAGAGCCCCGGGGAGAGAGGTAGAGAGAGAGAGAGACGATATTTGCATATCATTAGAGACGATACTTGTATGTCGTCGTGTGTGGGTACGAAAGATGAAATATAACGACATTGCGCATGTTCGCGATACGATATTTGCATGTCGTCGTGCGTGGGTATGGAATATGAAATATAACGACATTGCGCATGTTCGTGTCCGACCATTCCTCATGCGGGAGTGGAATTTGTTAGAGATCTCTTTAGTGCATGCTCATTTTTTATTCACTTCACCCTAACAGCAAGCATCTTTCTACGTTCTAACTATCGCTAGGGATGAAGTCGTCCTTCATCACTTATGCATTTCGCTGTGGCATTTGCACTACCTCTTTGCCAAAATCACGATATTCCAATTTTTCTTTTCAGAAAAAAAGAATACCATCCTGCACAAATTATGGATTACGGTGCATGGAAAACAATCAAGAACTGCGCCATTACCGGTGTTAGGTTTTGGGATTAGCGGAATCGTGCCTTTCGTCTCCTAAGCAATGATTGTTTCACCAATTAACGCCATTATCGATGGTCGAAGACGCAATCACAAAATGAAAGAACACGCTCGACTCAATGTGTGCAACTCAGGTTTACTCTTGCATATAACATGGCTTTGATGAAGATATGACACGTAGTTCTTCCGAGAAAAAAGTAACTTATTTTGTTTCAGCAAACTTTCAATGAATTTAAACAGTCTGCATATGAGAGATTGATATCTCTTATATCCGACACCTCCTCCTATTTGAACTGAAGATGGCTTTGTTTAAGCCAAGAGTGGTGCATTGTTGGAGAAAACTCCTTAATGTTTTGAAGTTGACAAAACTTATCCAAAGTCTATTCTAAAGATTTTCAGACTTTAGTGTCAAAGTCTGAAGACTGCCAGACTTTAATATCAAAGTCTGCTCTACATCAGAAGTCTGCCTCCACTGATAAATTCCAAACTAAACGCTACTGAAGATTAAAGACTTTTCCAGATACGAGATTTTGTTTATCTCTTTAAGGGTTTGGTTCGTATCGTTCTTGGATGGCTTTCTGGTTGGATATATCACCTACAAGATTGGCTATCTTTATTAGAATTAATTTCGATACATCCAATTTTTTGGAAAGCAAGTAAACTTGAAAACTATCTACTTATGGAAACCAATATCCTGATTGTATGGGCAAACATAATTGATGGGTTTTCATCACAATTTTCAAACGACTTGAGATCTCCTTAATCGATTCTGTCCAACGGGTAGATTGGAAGAATTCATTTGGAAAGTGCCAACGGTCAAGAAGGCATAAAAGAGTATTTAAAAGAGACATCTCTAGTCTTTCGAATAAGTGCGTGAAAGAAAAATTCCAAAATCTGAAACATGCCATTATTCACTGAGCTCAAAGTTGTACACAAAAGAGAGAGACTTATAGTGTGACTTCGTGAGAGAGTAATAAAGACTCTTCACTATAAAGCTGAGATCACAAGACTATAAAATCTCTTTTATTTCTTAATGGAATTCAGCCAGTAGGCTTTTAGCGTGAGAGAGTGGACGTAAGCTTGATCTAAGCCAAATCACTACAAATTCTATGTTTTTAATGTCTTATTTGAACTCATTTATTTTGTTCTTAGTTCTATTTAACTACTAAAGTCTGAATTCGCTTAAAGTCTATTGTTTTTAAGACTCTTTTTCAAAAGTAAAATATCTCTATTGTTCTTTGTGAAAATTTCCCTTTACACCTATTCACCCCCCTCTAGGTGTTCTTACCAGCTCTTTCAATCCATACCAATTGTTCCCTTGGAAAGAAACTTGAAGAAGCATGAGCTAGGTTCTGGGTCAATCATAGGATAGGCTGGACCTGATATCCAACAAATGTGAGTGTCTACCTTAACAATAGGCGAACGTCATTGTGCAAGAGTTGTTCTTATTTTGAAAGCAATGAACTGTGGACTGTCGTTTCACACGGTCCCCCAATCCTCTATGCCAAAGTTTAGTCATCGGTGGTAAATTGAGATAAGCAAATGGAATGAATAGACCCTAGCATCCTCTACCATGAAGAGGATCTCGGATCATGACACGAAATGCATAATCAAATCGACATACAGTGCAGTTTTGATAGTCGGGTTCACAAAAATGCCTAACGTAAGTAACTACACGCATTTACTACCAGGTGGATACGTCATAATGCCTGAGGAAGAGCCGGTCCATTGACTCGCGAACTCGTTTGATGAACATTCGAATTCTGACAACTTTGGCTGTAGGCCATATCTCAGAACGTCTGTTTTCTCAGGTGACTCCGACTGGTTAAATGCGCCATCCAACTCCGCCTGCACTCCTATTTTTGATTAACTGTCCACTAATCAAACAGAAGCATCGGATAAAGTTTTACCAAGAAGATTTTGAGCTTGAGTTCTATCAAAAGAGCCATCAAATGGCAATTGGCAAATGGCTACTTCTCTGTCCAATGCCTCTTCCACATACCAAAAGCCACTCGGCTTCACTTGTGACATTTTGATCATTACCGTATCAATCTACTAATAGCTTGTGCACAACAATTTCTTATCATGAAATGAATAGGAATATGGAACTACCACGGGCAGTCTGGACTCTGAAAAATGGCACTCCCGAGATCATGGATACAACAACGAATAGGACAGAATGTCAAGAATAAAAAAGATCCATACATACAATTGGCTTCCGCCTATACACAAAACTTTAAAGCAACTAAAAACCCCGCATTCACAGCGATCCCGGTTGCCATTACCGTAATCGAAGCTAAAATACTTTGGGCCGCTATCATTATCCAAGTCAAGATCTTCTCCACAAGGTCTCTTCGCCCCCATTTTTCACCTCTTCTCTCCAATATTATGTTATACAAACATCGCACAACTATTAGCTCAAAAAGGGGCGGCTGTCCAGAGGCCGATTTAGTAGGGTTTGACCGAGAGGTTGACATCAGCCCTCTCCCTCTGCCAACCGCAGTTGAAGGTGGCGGTGCAAGTCCAAGTGCAGTCTATTTGCTCTTGTTGGAACCAAAGATGGATCCAATATTAGCTGGTTTCACATCAAGATTCAAGCTAGAGCTCATAGAGACACTCACAGATGTACTCCACATTGGCTACTGGGGTGCATCGTTGTGATTCTTTCCTGGCTAGACGCTGCAGATGGCATGGAGGAAGGCATTTGTAGAGGAAGCAAATGCACGGGTTGACTGCTGGAAACTGGAGGTACAGGGATGCTTGGGGAATTTTCGGTGATTAGTCCCTTGCCCGTTGGACCCCAATCTTCACCCCAAGAAAAGGACTTCTTCATGGTAGAAGCAACAGTACCGCTTCATTTACTGAAAAAGTAGCCAATCTGTAAACCTAGCATGTAGGCATCCCTGCCTGTACGTGCATGGAAATAATCTAAAAACTTTATTCAGTGAAGAAAAAGGAAAAGCATGGACATGAATCATGATTTGGAGAAAATATTACGTAAGCCGGCCACACCAACTTACCGCGGGCTCGGCCAATCAATGGACGACACGTTTCGCCACGTGTCTCCCGTGGGTCCTATCTTAAGAGACCTGCACTACGGCCCTCCTCTCCCATCATTAATTGCTGCTGCTCTCTCTCTCTCTTTTCCTTTTTTTCAAAAATCTCCCGCCGGAGCCTACTCTCTCTTCATTAATTACATTGTCAAGAGTACCATGCTGAAGAAAAAATTAAATGGGCCAAGCGGGAATTTCCATTTTCTTTACGAAAAAGTGGTTTTCGCTCAATATTTGAGAATTATGTATCAACATTTATTTTCCAAATTAGGGTCCACAAGGTGCCTCTCTTAACAACATGCGTCCATTGAATGATAGTTTGGTTTATGGGGCAAATAACTTCCATTTTGTAATCAGTGAAAAGATTGTGAATTTCTTAATCAACGAGACACGTTTTCATTATCAATAAACATCTTTCGAGATAATAAAAATATTTATTTTCGTTCATTCATTTTTTGTTAACAATACAAATGATTGTTTTTAAGAAGATATATTTCAAATTATTTATATTTTGACGAAATTAAGGGAGCTTTAGAAAGCAAGCCGAGGAAGAGAGATCAATTGGAGGTCAGGCCATAAAGCAAATTCAAGAACAAGTGCCCCCAATTTAAGCTGACTTTTGCGGTGGATGGACTGGGGGAAGGGAGGAGGAAAAGAAACGGTGAAAAAGAAAGAGAAAAAAAAAAAATCCCCTTTCTTTGCTTGGCCGAGGAAAATCTGGGGTGTCAAATGGGCCGGGTCTGGCCGGAACATGCATGACACGACCCATTCATTAGTGGGCCAGTGGAACTGCTGACACATCTCATCGGCCTGGCCCGAGATGGCCATTCGGGAGTACTAATGATCCTTAATCTGTAGTTTGACGAATGCTCCAATTTGGAAAGAAAGGAAAAAAAAATGAACAAGCCCAGCCCAAGCATGGGACGACCCATCACATGTCTGATCGGACAATGGGTTGGATCATTCCAATGCGTCGGGGTTTGCACGTCTGAAAAACTGTCATGCTGCGTCATTATGATTTTATGAGCATTACTTTCTATTTTCGAGGAAGCCCATTAATTCTTGTTAACATCCTTGACCAAGCAAACAAAACATCTGATAGACAAGCAAAATTTTTCAATGTTTTTGCTATTCATATAACATGATGAACATCCTTCCTTTTCAGATGTTAGGTGTCATTCAAAAGCTCATTATGATGGATATGTATGGGGTGATACCGCAATGCAATGAGCGAGGGTAAGATAAATCTGATATGAACATCGAGACGTCGCATGTTGTTGGCACTGAAGAGTTTTTGCCTTGAAGGAAAGGTGTAGATCTGGATATAAGTTCTATTACATTGTTTCCTTGGCTGAGCAGTACTAATTGAAATCCTAACGATTTATTTTTTTGGACATGAAGTTCTCTAGTTCTGGTTGTCGGTTGTTTGGCTCTACAACACTGGATGAATGATCTTCCTGGAGCGATGATTCAGGTATGGGTCTGCTTGTTCTTTCTTGTCATTACTCATTAGTGCCATCTGATCATATATTTTCTTGTTGGAGACAATATGGTGATGAAGGATAGAGGGAAAGAGGAATTTAGGCCAGCATTTGGGCCTCCCAATAAATTCTGATGTTGAGGAGTTACTTGTGCAATTACATTTTTTTGTTCTATTACAAAAGAGGCGCTGTAAAATTGATGTCTCAGCATGCATTGCATACATAATGAGAAGTTACTTAAAAAAAACGGAGCAAAGTGACTTGCACTGCTAAATTTCAGGCTAGAAAGTAGTTTCTTGGAGCTTGACTCGGTCAAACTGTGTAATGCTCGCTGCCAAGTTTTCTTGGTATAAAAACTTCATTTCCCCATCAGAGCTTGCCCTCGTCTAGCTCAGACAAATAGACCGAGTCTCCACCTCTTACACGAGAATCCGCAGCATTGATTGATAATCTGTAATCAGGTCTTAATTTCCTTCAGATTTTTATATTTCTCCTAGGAGAGTGAGAGTAAGTTTTGTTATCACTGATTATGACTTAACGATTATTGTGAGATTATTGGAGGAAGTTGAGGCTGACGACGAAGATGATAGCAGTCTTTATTTAAATGTTTCTTTATGCTGTTTAAAAAGTTCTTCTGCAGTTTTTTTTTTTTTAAATCTAGATCTCTTTGCTGATATATGGTAATGCACGAAACTCTTTGCTCATTTGAAGTTCGGATAGTTGTTTTTTCTCTTTTGACAGTGTAAACTGGCATTGAAGCCTGATGGCCTCTTTCTAGCAGCTATTTTTGGGTGGAGAAACCTTAAAATTGTCGAATTTAGTCTTATGTATATTTATCTCATTTTTACCTTAAGGATTACATTTCTGATTGATTCTTTTGTTTTCTAATTCTTGTTACAAGGGAACTGAGAATTGCATGCACGATAGCACAAATGGAACGTGAAGGAGGCATCAGTCCAAGAGTATTTCCTCTAACAAAGGTATTCTTCAAGTCACTCTTGCCTACAGTCTGCACTCACAAAGTTATAATTATTTTATGGAGAGTAAGATAAATTTGGTAGATGTAGTCTTGCATGCCTGCTTCACATTTCGGGGTTGTGCTTAACTGACTTTGGGTAGATTTCTTGTTATAATGAAGTCCCGAGTCCTATATCCTCTGTAATTGCTGTTTCTGACTTCAGTGAATCTTTCTTCCATATCCAAGATTAGTCAAACATATGACTAATGATCCTTCGATCGATGGTTATCGCATTTTTCCTTACTTAGCAACCGTTATTTTTGTGTTTCCGGTGCGAGATGCTGGTAATTTATTGACTAGAGTAGGTTTCTCCCCTTTAGGTGTCGACGGGGATGAACATGCAGCGAGATATAAAAGCGGTGAGCTCTGGTTTTGACGCTTGTGCTTGCTATGTATACGTTCTCCATCATCGTGAAAACGACAGCTCAACTATGAAAGTTCTATTTTGACTTCATTATGACTGCTAGTGAATAACTCACTCCCTCACTGTCGAGAATTAAACTATAACGAAAGATGCTGAATCTTTAGGGTGAATGATTAATGTCCGAGAAAAATCTGTTGTTGAAAATTTTAGTTTTCCTTAACAGGTCCATTTTATGCTCTTGCACAAAGTGCGGTGCAGCCCTACATTGTTTATCAGCACATGAGAGAATTCGTCATGTAAGGGAGTCAAGTCGAGGCGGTACTTACATTTCTTTCGATTGGAGGAAATGTAGGAGTAGTAAGCAGCAATCGAGGATTTGCCAAGTAGGTCCTGATTCGTTTGCATAAGCTGCATTTGAGCATTCTAGTTGCAAAATCCACTCAGTTGCCGATGAATCCTGTTTGTTGTTGTTCTTTGTGGTCAGGAAATTGTGGGGCACCTTTTTCAGTTAAGATATGCTATTCGGTGCATGTTAATTTAAAGGCCTTAAGAATTTAGGTCTCGATTCGATCTTCTCATTCCCTGGAGTTTGACTCATGCAGCGGGAGTGTTAAAACATGTTACCTACTCTGTTTCCTTTTTCTTCCGTTATGTTTTATATATGTAATGCAATTTTATAGTCCTCAGTGGTTCCTGATTTTGTAATTATAACTATTAGCGTCAATACATTCGGCATTTATGACGTTCTCTTTTCCTTGGTTTCCTGGTATAGCTTTTGAACTGTTAGAACATCTTAGGGCGATGGACGAGATTAATGCTCTCGACAAAGAAGAAGAAGAAGAAGAAGAAGAAGAAGAAGAAGAAGAAGAAGAAGAAGAAGAAGAAGAAGAAGAAGAAGAAGAAGAAGAAGAAGAAGAAGAAGTCATCCCCTGTATCCTTGGATAAATATGCAGCGGCCATATTCTACATTTGACAATAATAGAAGGATGTTTCTAAGGCCTAGCCCTCCCTTGCACTTGGCAAGACACTTCAAACAAATAGAAAAATGTTATCACTTGCTAAAAAGAAATCATTAATGTCATTATAAAAACCTATAAATTTCAACGATGATTTTTTTTTTTGAAAAGTTGGCTTTGCAACTAATAACGAAATCATTGTGGATATTATTTATCTCGTCTTCATCATGACCATTATTTTCATTAGTGAAGTGCTTTCAATAGGAACTCCCAACTAAACGAGATTAGAAGAAAAAAATTTAAGCATTGTATGTCTAATATGTATGTATATATATATATATATATATAGACACACACACACACACACATACATATATACACACATACACACATTATACAGGTTAAAATTCGATGATAATAAATACCTCTTACTTTCTTGCAATCAAAGAAGTAGAGATTAATGAACCTTTCTTCACAATCATGACTTATTCGATTATAAAATCCTACAATAATAAAAAAAAATCAAAGTATGCAAGCCAATGACATTCCTATTTTTATGAGTTATTGAGTTAATTTATTTGGGAACAATATCTACATAATCTTTTTCTTTGATCGGAGAATAATATCCACTATTTACAAAGTTACAGCTAAGTTATTCACATATATATTTTAATTGTTTGAATATTTGTTTCTTTAAACAAGACAAGAAAATCGTTATCTTTTTATGGCGTTTTTTAATATGGAAAATACAATTTATATATAAAAATAGGAAACCAGCTAAGTGAGTCTTCCATTTTGAAGGCAGAAAATGTGTGTCTGAGACTTTGACCGTTCGCTTTCCAACCTAGCGGCGCGGCCAATTATGCAAGCATTTTCGGAGCTAATTAAGGGGTAGTGGAGATTTACCAGTAGGGGTACCAATAAACTTAGTGGGATAAACTTTTTGCCTTGCGATTAGGTCAACAAAAATGCTTGGAGGTGTCTACATAAATCGTCACAACCCACAGACACCGAAAAAAAAAAAAAGTAAAAATTGTTTACCAGGGCAAGAGAAAAAAAGGAAACTATAGATCAGATTTTGCCCTTCCATTTATTTTTCCAGCTTCTTATCCAACAGCATATTTGCATTATATCTTTTCTTTCCTTTTTCTCTCCAATGCCATATTTGGTTCGCCCCTATAAATGTCCTCCTCCGGTCGATCATCAGAAACAAAATGTGGCACGTTGCAGGTCCCTCGAAATACCTCGCCATAACCGGAGGTTCCATCGATATCAAGCTCGCGAAAAAGGCAATGATATTGCCGACTCAGAAGGGCGTCGAGTTTGACGTCTCACCGGTCAACTACACCTTCAAGGTGCAGGCCATGAGCACCGAGAAGCTCCCCTTCATCTTTGACGCTGTCTTCACCATCGGCCCCTGCGTCACTGATGACGAGAGCCTGCTCCTCTATGCCAAGCTCATCATCGCTCACGACAATCCCTCGGTCCATATCGAGGGCCTTGTCCAGGGCATCGTCGAGAGTGAGAGCCGTGTCATCGCTGCCTCCATGACCATGGAGCAGATCTTCAAGGGTACCAACGAGTTTAAGAGGGAGCTCTTGGAGAAACTTCAGTTGGAGCTCAACCAGTTTGGACTCATGATCTACAACGCCAATGTAAAGAAGCTCGTCGACATGGTGTGCCACGAGCATTTCTCAAATCTCAGCCAGAAGACGCAAATCGAGCCCACGAACCAAGCCAAGGCCGGTCTTTTTGCCCTAAGGGAGCGCTGGTGATACGTCTCTGTTTTTTTTAGTGCTTAAAATTATGTTGCTCAGTATTTAGGTCTAAGTAGGCCGATTTGATACGAATTTGTTCTGTAAACTGAATGTTGACAGATAAATTTGTCGGGAATTTTTTATGGTAAAAGCTTTTTTTTTTTCTACAATCATTTTTACAACCATTTTTAATTTTGAGGTGACTGCCCATTTTGTACGTTGGCTTACGATGAATTTGTAATGGTGAGATGTATTTGTTTAGATTTTTCTTCAGTGCATGTAGTTGCTCTTGTTACTATGAAGTTTATTGTCGTCACGAGTCTTCATTATCTCATTATTTCTCGATGCTGTATGTGATTTTACTTGATGATAAAGTGTTCTTGCCTTTATGTGGATCCGGGCGTTTTTTTTTTTTTTTTTAATATATATATATAATAAAACCAAATTTGCTCACAACAGGTAGATGTTGCAGAGGCCAATGTGATGGGTAAAGTCGGAGCTATGGTCTGTGCTGGACAGACCAAACAAAATGCTGCGAAAATAGATGCTCAGACCAAGATCATAGCAACCCGATGGCAAGGAGAGGGGCAGAAGGAGGAGATAATGGTCAGGACGGCAGTGAAGATCTTGGAGAACCAAAAGGAAGCTGAATTGGCAGAAGCAAATGCTGAGCTAGCCACAAAGAAGGCCGTCTTGTCCCAGTCGGCTGACCTGGCCAAGGTTGAGGCGGCAAAGCAGGTGGCGCTCAGGGAGGCGGAGTTGCAGGTCCAGGTCGAGAAAAAGAATACATTGATTCAGACTGAGAAGCTCAGGGCACAACTCCTGAGTAAGGCTATCGTGCAGAATGAGATAAAGGTAAGTCGATTTCGTGCTCTTGTCGAGCTACTTTTGTGGAATATCATCTCAATGTGGAGATGCTCCATGCTTAACTTCGCACAAAGACGGTAAAAGGCTGAACATGCCAATGTTACATATTAATGACGGCCAGTGCTACTGGAGGAGCATTTGTATCATTAAAGATTGGTCTTAATAAGTTTCTCCTTCATAAAAAAATGCTTTTCTTCATTGTAGGTGCAAGCGGCAGATTGGGAACTCTACAAGAAACAAAGAGTCACCGATGCGGTCCACTACGAGAGCTTGAAGAAGGCCGATGCGGAAAAGGCAACCGCCGATGCAACCTCATATACGCGTCAGCAAGTGGCAAAGGGTAAGCTCTTGGCTGATATCGAGAAGGCGAAGGGTATCCAGGCTCTAGCACAGGCAGAGGGCGAGTACCTGGCGATGCTTGTGAAGCAATTCCGTGGTGACTATGGAGCAATGAAGGACTACCTGATGCTTAGACGGGGCGGCATCCAAGAACTGCCCAAGTTCAGTCCAGTACCTGAGAAGGGGGTTGTGCCGAAGTCAGCATCTGGTCCAGCGGGAAAGCGATTAAGTAAGGGAGGTGTCGGTGCCGGGTTGAAGGACGTGGCTAGTTTGAATGGAACATTGCCGCCATTGATAAAGAGTCTGCATGAACAGGCGGGACAGCTTTCACTTGCTTTGCTTGGCACTTTGACTGATGCCGGAGATACTAGTAACTAGCACTTTTTCCTATCTATTAACGTGGGATTGCAAAATGAATAAGACATGTGTGAAGACGAGAAACCTGCGGCCGACGTGCAACAAGTTGCTCGCCTTCAGTCATTTCTCCCCCAACTATGATTGCATATTTTGTTTTCTTTTGTTGGACCAATGAAACTTGTCTTGCTAATTCCCCTTAATTTTAAACGCTAACGTAAGATAAGCCGCACATGGAATGTGAAATCAATGGACTACTTCGATGGGTTTTTCTCGGTGGTAAGGTCATTTAGGATCTTGATAGCGACCTACCAAAATGACCGCCTCATAGAATAGCCAAGAATTGATTTAGGCATATTTCCAAGCATATTATCAAACCCATAATTTTAAGAATATCCGCCTTATAGCAAATATTCACTGATTTTGTTTGTTCATTACCATCGCTTGAGAAGACAATGTGAGGTCAACGTGGAAAATGAGCAGAAGTGGGTTGAAAATTTCACCAATAATATGCAATTAAAAGAGTTCTCCAAATAATGGAAACGAGGAGGCACTGCTGAAATTTATTTAATTTTTCGAAAAGGGAAAAAAAAAATTACCGTTTCCCTTCGAAGTTTCTAAAATGAATACAGGAAAAGATTTTCAATTCGTCGATTTTAGGTGTTGGGCTTGAACATGAATTGAATTTTAAAATGCTATAAAAAAAAAGAAAAAGAAAGTGAAAAGATTGTTTAAAATTATTTAAGTCGGCGGGCTTAGTCCAATTGCACCGTGGCTTGGCCCATTAATTGATCGCCGTGCAAAAAGGCGGTTACGCATTTCCCTCTCCTCCTTCCTCGTATTAAAAAATGGGAGCCTTGCTTTCACTCCAATTCCTGTTTGGATGTTGCCCGTCGTTATTCCAGTTTGGGTGTTGCCCATAAATATTGTCTCTCCGGGGTCAAGTCAATCTATTAATGATTTTCTGTAATCTATGCATGCTATTCGGAATCAATTGACTTCTCTGAGCCGCGCAACTACTATTTCGGCGACCATGTTTTTCCCTTCCAAGGTGATTGCCACTAGTTCTCAGCCTGATTCCCATTTATTTTGCTCGCCACTTTTCTAGACGTACCATGAAAGCTTCAAGAGACGTCCTTAATCACTTAGCATCTATCTTGAAGGTTGGGATTTCTGTCTTTGCTACTGGAGGACTCGGTGGAGTACGTCGGCATAGCGAGCATGGTAAGTTACGTTGTCAAGAAATGAATTTAGTAATAATATGATGATAGCTCCATTAAGATCTCTAGATCCCTCTCTGAAGTGCTCCGGCTGCAGTTTTTTTTTTCCCCGCTTTACTGTACCACAATGTGCTTGACTAGTTTAAACCCTTCTTGGCAATAACTTGAGGTGGAAATTTGTCCTGCCTATGGTCTAGACGGGGACGGACGCCACTTTAGCTATTTGCCTGTAGTAAGAGTTTCCATGAGAAATTACACCATTTGCTGTGCTCATCACTAGTTAGGGTACTTATCCTCTTTTTTTTCTTGAGAAGAAAATGTGTTGGAATTTAGTGATGTGATAAAACTTGGACTTTCTTGTGAATGCTAATACCAACTACGCTCTGTCGATCTTTGTTGCAGCATTGGACATATCCTCCAATCTTACAAAACTTGGGAGGACTCCTATAGCAGCTGTTTCTGCTGGTGCATAATCAATTTCAGACATCCCCTAGACACTTGAGTATTTGGTAACAGTTTTTGTTTTCCTCAAACTTCTATTATTTATTTGAAAGTCAGCCAGGTTAGTTGTCTAGTTCTAGTTCCTCAATTTCTGGAATAACAGGAGACCCTTGGAGTTTGTATTGCTGCATATAATACTGATGAATTTCTAGCCTTTTCTACCTGAACCAGTGGCTGCAAAATATCGATCGTTAATCTAAGTGAAGTGACAGAATATCTACTAGCGTGAATGAACTCAAAGTATTTCATCAGTCATGCTTTTCATAGAAATGGAGTATCTGTCAACAGATAAAATAATGCACCTTATCTAGTTAGGTGTTGAATTGTTTTGTTCCCCCTTCTTAGCGACATATTAGCACTTTAATGTGGTTACTCTAAATTCTTTCTCACTTGCTCCTTCAAAGTCAAATGTCAGATATGGGGACTGTTTTTTTTTTTGTTACTCAGAGAAACTATCTTTCTACAAAACTTGCGAACCTTTAAGATTTAAAGAAGCGGTGATTTTCCCCTTAGATTTGTAATGATGCTTGGAACGTGAATGGCTTAAGTTCATGACAATGAAGCATGCCAGTGAAGAAGACTGTTTAACTTTATTAGAGCAAAAAAAAAAAAAAAAAAGGGCAAGGAATCCATTTCTCTCTCACCGTTTTGAGAGCTCTTCTCTACCGCTCATGGTAGCTGCCCATAAACCCTAAACCCCTTCTTCGCTGATTCTGTCTAGAAAAAAAAAAAAAAATTGTAAAACCTAGTATCATGTGGCTTCTGCGAGAATATTGTAGTCGTCTTCTCCTTGGCTCGCTTTTCTCCGTGGCTCGCTGGACGTCTCCTCGCTGGACACCGATTAAGTGAGTTGACGTCGCCTCCTTTGCTTGATTTCCTCTTGGCTTGGTCTTTGGGTTCTAAGGATTGCTGAAGATGCTGCACTTTCCCTCTTTGCACTTCTTGCACGACGGTTCTGAAGTTTTATTCCCTTGGGGGTTTCTTCCGTAGCCAATAATGGGAGGATTTCTCTCTGTTTTTTAAAATTTCGCTGAATGGTCTTGAGGGGTGTCATTTCGGTAATGAAAGGCTGATGGGTGATGGGTAAAGTCTGATTTTGTCTTCTGGGTTTCTGGTCATTCTCTGAATCGTGGCTGACAAGGGTTTTCAAATGGATGATCCGGGGGAAAGAGATGGTCGACTAGCTTTATTATGTAAGAGGCTTGGGAATCTGAAAACTGAAGTGGATGCCCCGCCTAGAGAAAGAGTAATTTCAGAGGAAACTCTAGATGAATGCAAGCGAACGGTGTTTGGAAAGTTGTACTCGGGAGGAAATGTCAATTACCAGGCTTTTCTTTCAACTATGACGCGAGTCTGGAAGGTGGATTCTCTGAACTTTGCACAACGTGAATATGATGTCTTATCCTTTACCTTTGAATCTGAAAGGGACAAGAACAGAGTATTAGCAAACAGCCCCTGGTCCTTCTCGACCAACTTACTAGTCCTTAGACCCTGGGAGCCAAACAAACCTGCTCACTTTACAATTTTACAAGCTATGAATTCTGGTTGCAAATTCATGGCCTCCCAATGGAATGGTGTAGTGAAGAGATAGTGCATCTGTTGCCCGACAAATGGGAGATGTAAAGGAAGTAAAAGTTGAGGCAAAAGGGGTGGTCTTCCGTAGAAAGTGGGAAGAGCCGAGTTGAAATAGACCTGGAAAAACCTTTAAAACCAGGCATATTATTTAATCAGGCGAGGAGAAAGTTTGGTTGGATTTCAAGTATGAAAGGCTACCTAGATTCTGCTATTCCCGTGGTAGAATTGGACATTTCACTACTAATTGTGAAGAAATACCATATAATGCGAGACGAATTGAAGATAGACAGAACAATAAGTTCGGCAATTGGCTAAAATCAGAGGTGAAAGTGCACAGCCCTTTTTGGGAACTCTTTTATAATGAACAAGTGGCTGAAGAAAAGGGGGAACTACAAGAGAGTAGTGATATACCCTCTCAGGATACCCAAATTGTCATATTTACCGGAGAGCAACAGGAAGGAAATTATATAGATCAAACACAACCACAAAACAGGGCACCAATGGATATTAATTTACCTGAACACCAAAGGAAGCAGAAACAGGAGAAAGGAAAGGGCATCATAAACATCAATGAACCTGAACAGCAAATCCAGCAAGCTGTTATTTCATCTCCCTGGCACAAAAAAACAGGTGTAAAAAAGGAAAGCAGGATAGTGAAAAACTCACCAGCCAAAAAATTGAAGAGGTATACTCCTTATTACCCTTCAATAGTTGATATAGCCATCTGGGATGAAACAAATTTACAGGAGACTCCCATCGGTTTTCGAAGAAACCGGGGAAAGGCTTCGGTGGCTAGCCTAAACAAGCCACCGGTTCACAAATGAGAGTTATTTCTTTGGAACCGTCGGGGGGTTGGGCACACCACTGACAGTTCAGAATTTAAGAGCCATGGTGGCTCAAGAACGGCCCAATCTTATCTTGTTAATGGAAACAAAAAACAAAGAAAAAGTGGTAGCTCGTCTTAAAAGAAAATTAAAGTTCCAAAAAGTTTTGTTGAGGAACCGCAAGGCATTGCGGGGGATGGCGGTATTATGGGATGAGCAAGTGGAGGTGGAAGTGGAGTTCAGTTCTCAAGAACTCATAAACTTGATATGTTTTGATTATGAGAGTCGGAAAAAAATGCGGCTTACTTGTGTGCATGCTCCAAACAGATATGGGGAAAGACTTCAGCTATGGGAGAAACTAAGACATATGGCTTCTTCTAATACACTCCCATGGATGTGTATGGGAGATTTCAATGAGATACTTTATTATTGGGAGAAAAGGGGCAGCAGGATAGCTGAGAGTTATAGAATGCAAGCCTTCCAAGATTGCATCCATGATTGTTCTTTAATGGAAATTGATTGTAAAGGATGTGAGTTTACCTGGTCAAACAACAGAGAAGGTGCTGATAGGATTCAGGAGAAATTGGACAGGGTCTTCTGCTCAATGGATTGGCGAGTTATGTTTCCGGAGGCTGAAACTTTTGCTCTACCGGCTGTGGGATCCGATCACAGCCCCCTCCTTGTGGTTAGCACTCCTGAAAATGTAAAGAAAAAAAGAGATTTTAACTTCGAAGCTTACTGGGTTGAAGATAATGATTGCAGGGAGATAGTAACACATGCATGGAACTCCCAACCTTGCACTCAAAGAGGACTAAAAGAAAAACTATTTTCTACCAGCCAAGCATTGAAAGTATGGAGCAAACAGAAATTCCCCAATAATAACACTCGCATCACAGCTTTGAAGAAGGAGCTTCAATCCATCACAAACAGTCACCGGCATTATCAAGATACAAATAGAATCAAAAGCATAAAAGAAGAGCTGGAAAGTCTATGGCGTAGGGAGGAAATGTTTTGGGGCTTGAAATCCAGAATTAATTGGCTTCGTTGGGGAGACAAAAATACAAAGTACTTCCATGCAGCAACCATTCAACGGAGACAAAAAAACAGAATTCGAGATGCTGAAAAATGAAGAAAATCGGTGGGTTAGAGGTAAACAAAGCAACTCCAAAGACCTCACCACATCTTTTTTCAAGGCACTATACACCACGGAAGGAACTCGCAACTATGACCCTGTCTTAAATCAATGCCCTGTATTAATCGGAAATGAAATAAATGATTGTCTAGTGGCGGATGTAACTATGGAAGAAGTACGTGCTGCAGCTTTCCAATTAGGAGCTCGAAAAAGCCCCCGGCCCGGATGGTTTAAACGGTGCATTTTTACCAGCATCATTGGGATATAATCAGTCCTGATATCTTAACAGAAGTTCGACGTTTCTTTATCTCAGGGGTTTTGGATCCAGCCCTTAACAGCACACATATTACCCTAATACCAAAGGTTCCCCATCCAGAGAAGATAGATCAATACCGCCCTATCAGCTTATGCAACTTTGCCTACAAGATTATCTCAAAAATTCTAGCAAACGGGCTGAAGAGATGGCTGCCAATGCTGATTTCAGGCGAGCAAAGCGCTTTCGTGAGTGGAAGACAGATTCAAGATAATATTTATATTGTACAAGAAGTACTGCATCAATTGAGAAAGAGGAAAAGAAAGAAGCATTTTCAAGCGGTACTCAAACTTGACATGACAAAAGCCTATGATAGGATTGAGTGGGACTTCCTAGAAGGGTGCATGCTGAAAATGGGGTTCTGTGCTAAATGGGTTAATTGGATAATGCAAAGTGTGTTACTACAGCCACATTTAAAATCAAACTCAATGGGGAATCTCTTCCCGACCCGCTCCCTCCCGAGGCATTCGGCAAGGCGATCCTATCTCACCATATTTATTTATATTGGTTGCAAACAGTTTATCAACTTTGATGGGAAAGGCGCTACAAGAAGGAAACATTAAGGGAATTAAACTGAATAGATTCTGCCCTACTTTAACTCATCTATTATTCGCAGATGATTCAGTTTTCTTCTTAGATGGTTCTATCCAGGAATGCCAAAATGTTGCTGCTGTCATTAACCAATATTGTTATGCTTCAGGACAAGCCGTCAACCTAAACAAATCAGGGATATTTTTCAGCAAAGACTGCCCACCGTTGCTAAAGGAAAACATGAAGAGAGAACTACGAGTACCAGAACTAGAACGAACAGGAAAGTATCTGGGACTACCTTCTGATTGGGGAGTATCAAAAAAGCAGATGTTTGGGTGGATACTGAATTGAATCAACATGAAACTGGAGGGATGGAAGGAGCAACTCATATCAAAAGCAGGTAAAGAAATTCTCTTGAAATCAGTAGTGCAGGCGGTACCACAATACGCCATGTCAGTTTTTAAAATCCCCGTGTCAATTTGCAAAGCGATAGAGAGAAAAATAGCAAATTTCTGGTGGAAAAGCAATGATGCTCAAGCTGGTCTACATTGGAAACGATGGGAAACCATGAAGATGAGAAAAGATAGAGGAGGAATGGGTTTCAGAGATCTGGTCACTGTAAATAAAGCTTTATTGGGGAAGCAAGCCTGGAGGATGGTTAAAAACCCGAATGCACTGTGGGGAAAAATAATGAAGGGGCTATATTTTAATCACTCAGAGTTTTGGCATGCTGATCCTGGTGGTAACCCTTCATGGGGATGGAAAAGTCTGTTAATAGGAAGAGAGGCTATTGCAAACTCAGTCAGATGGTCGATCGGCAGCGGCGAATCAGTTAACATTAGAACAGATAAATGGTTGAGGAGAGGTTTAATAGGAGGGCCAGCAAACAGAAACGATCCCAAGACAGTATCAGAGTTAATCTTACAGGGAACACAGGAGTGGAATGAACCATTGGTAAGAAATATGTTTGATGATCAGACAATACAGGAAATTCTTGCAACACCAATCAATGGTTCTTCTTTTAATGATGAACTGGTGTGGACGGGCACACAACATGGATCATTCACAGTTAAAAACGGGTACAACTTGCTGAGAGACAACATCACAGAAAACACAGCCAACAAGCACCCTTCCTCCTCATACCAAACCCCATCAGCATTATGGCATGCAATTTGGCACATGAAAATCAACCCGAACGTGAAGTTTTTCATATGGCGGGCTTGTCAAAACGTGCTACCAACTAAGGAGAACCTATGGAAAAGAAGAATCTTACCTGACCCGCTATGTGACTTATGTAGAGCCACGGTGGAAACGACTGAACATACGCTTCTCCTCTGTCCTTGGGCCGCAGGGGTCTGGAATCGCCTGGAATTAACACAAAAAACCAACGCACATGAAGTCAGACGCATGGATGAATGGCTTACAAATTTTACAAGCAAAGACTCGCACCTCCCCTCTCTAGAGACAATCGGCACTCTCCTATGGCGGTATGGAAGAGCCGAAATGATTTCATCTTCCGAGGAACCAACACGAGGCTTGCAAAGTGATAGATCTAGCAAAATCTCAGCAAATCAGCTACCAAAAGTGGGGATCTGGAGATGAACTCGCAAAGAAAACAGAAGAACCGGAAACCCGACTCACCTGGCAAGCACCGAAGCCTGGATGCCTCAAACTGAACGTTAACGGCTCGCTCAGGGACGGATCAACGAAGGGAGCCGTGGCCTGCGTCGTGCGGGACTCATCCGGCACACTATTAGATGGATTCTCGAAGAACATTTGGGCGGAATCAAGCGCACAAGCCGAAACCCTAGCAGTCCTCGAAGCCCTAAAGTTTATGAAAGAAAGAGACTTCTGTGAAGCTATCTTGGAAACTGACAGCAAAAGCGTAATCTCCAGCTTGAAGCACGAACGGGAAACTGAAGTAAACGCACGTGGGGCAGCGAGGATGTGTCGTCTTCTTCTCCAGCAGATGCCGCGTGTGGGCCTTGCGTTTTGTCCTCGCTCAGCCAACCAGGTAGCGGACTGGGCCGCACGAAATCAACGCCTGAAGTTCCTTCCTCCGAATTGGTGGGCCTCGCCTCCTTCAAGCCTTTGGGCTCTTTTATGTTTCGACGCCCCGGTAGCGGGCCAAAGCGGTTCTCCGCTTATATGATAAATAAATTTCATCCTTTTGACAAAAAAAAAAAAAAAAAAAAAAAAAGAAGACTGTTTGAGATGGCGTCAAATAATCCCTGCAAAAACAAGCCCAGCTTGCACTTTATGGCTAACTGCTGCTTCTTCTGATCCCTTATTAGATATGTAGGTTCCCTGTCGTGTAGATTCACCAGAAGATTGTGCTCGGTTAATAGGCAAGTAGCTCGTTTTGAAATTTCCATAAGTAATTTCAAGATTGGGAGCAATTTTGTATCTTTCTTACCAATAATGTTGATCTCAGATGCAAATAGGAAACTGAAACTTGGAAGTGGAACTCTAATAGGCATTTCCAATACCAGATGAACATGCATGCTCTGGGAGTTTAATTGAGGATGCAATCCAGAAGGCCATTAAAGAAGCTAGGTAAATTTCTACCTTGTATCAGTTTCCCTTTTTCCTAGAGTTGTCCGAAATGCTAACAATTCAGCAAGCTACAGGACCAGTTAATGGGCATCCCGTTGTGACTGATGCTCTCGTTTCTTTATTTCTCTCAGGGATAAAAGTTTTACAGGAAGTGCAGAAACTCCATATGCCCTCTCTAGAGTGAATGAGCTGACAGGAGGAGCGTCGCTTACTTCGAGTATCCTTTTCTTGATTGTCAGTTGCAAATTTGTTATTAACTACTTCTTTTCTTCCTTATCTTTCTTTTTCCATGTTAGGATTTTTGTCTTAAGGAAATGCTATGTATACTAAAACTGGTTTGAAAAGCCGGTATAATAAGTAATGTTGCAAATTGTCATTAAGTATTGAATATGACCTATTTGTTTAAGATGACCACTTGTAATTTGCCATATCACTTTAATATACGGAGTTTGAAAATCAATCTTGGTATACATAGCATTGCCTTATTCTGTCTGTGAACTCACTGATTCTTATTTTCTGCTTACTCTGACCAAAAGACTAGAAATTTTTTTTTTTTTTGGTCGAAACAAAAGACTAGAAATTCGTGAGGCGTACCTTGGCTTATCTTCCAACTCCATACGTACTTTAACCTGTAATGCCTGGATGACTGCTTGTCATGATTTTCTTGACCATACCAGACATTGCACTGTTGATGAACAATGCTTTTGTTGGTACTAAGATTGCTGTCGCCCTTGCACAGCTTGGACTGGAATGAGGAATTGGATCAATTGCCTGCAAGCGCTGTGAAGTCACGACACATTCAAAATCGGTTTTCCATCTCAGCTCTCTTGGGTTCCATAAGAAAAGTGCTGCTAATGTTCCCAATAGTAGCACTGATTATCTTGTCACACAGACTCCTGAAGAATCTTGTTTACTATGTGAAATCTAAATCCAAGTTCTGCAATCTTGATTTTTGCCATGGAGAATCCCAGGCAGTAGTGCAATCTGATTTTCTAAATTTGATTGTTTGGGTTGCCGATTTAAGATTTTCAGGTATATGGAAGAACATGAACTTATTATTTTTCAAATATTTTTGTTTATATATACTTTGAACATGTCATGTCGCATAAAAAAGTCGGTGATAAGATAAAGTCCAAGATTACGAGTAGGGGTGATCAATTTTTGAATTAGGCTAGTTCCATCCTAGAACCAGGAACCGAACTAGTTCCCATGTTAATCTGGTCTGATTTAGGGTTTTTTGCAATTTCCATTTCTTTATTCTAACAAAGGAAAGGAAATATTGAAATTTTTAAATAAAAGAAAAAACATCAGTTCAGTTCGGTTGGAACGGTCCAATTCTACACCTAGAACAGAGAATAATCAGTCCAAAAATTTGCAACTAGTAATCGAATCAGTTTCCACGGAACTGCAAAATCAAGCCAGATCCGTGCACACTGCTACTTTACCGTATGGTAAAGAGACAATTTTAGGCTGAAGTAAGGAACGCCTTATCCAAAAACTTTACCAGGTCATGGGGTCAACCCCTCTTGGACGTTTTGCGGGGGTAAAACAAAAGAAGTCTCACGAAAGAAGAACAAAGAAAGAACAACCACCAAGCATTTCGGTATTGACAATAGATTTTGGATCAACCAATCCGGCCAAGCTACATCGTCACCATTGTAATATAGTTCATCTTTGTTTATTTGTATATACGTGGGTTGTGATGTCACTATTTCACTATTTGCTTCTTCTTCACTGTTAAGGCGCAGACACTATGGCAATACTGCAATGGCACTTCGAATTCGTTATATTGATGCAATAAGCAGTAAACATATCTCAGCCTGTTCATTTGATGGTGCCTGTTAACAGCATTTTTCCCTCAGCCATCAGAAATCACATTTTGAATAACACACTTCCGTTCCTTGCTTTGGTTAAATGATTGCCGCACCCCTTACTACTTTTTTTGCACACCTTACTGCTCAGTTACTGATCTTTGGACAGTGTTGCAAAAAACATGTTTTTTCTACAGGTTAGGTAATAAATATTTATACTTCATCTTTCAATGCAATTTTCCTTTAAAATGGTTCGTATTGCTGCTCCACTGTGAAGATCATTAGAGGCTTGTTTGAATTGGACACTGATTGGGATTTAATAGACCCATTAAACAAAACTATGTTACATTTATACTCTAATTGATTCTTTGCAATATATAGCTAAAACTGATCGAATGGATTCAATTGGCAAAATGTGAAAAGTTGATGACTCAGTTGCCAAAATTGAAAGGCTTAGAATTGAATTGGTAAAAGTACCATTAGTTTATGATTTTTTTGGACAATTTTTCCATAGTTAGTTAACACATGTCTCGCTATTCACCACTCTTCCTTGAAAAGATTGGAAAAAAAGGTCAAATCATTGGATTGAAAGTCTACGTAAAAGTTCAGCCAAAAAAAAAAAAAAAGTCCATGTAAAAGCAGTTTTTTAGGGCATGGAAAAGAAGCTCAAAGTATAAAAAGTAAATAAATGGATGAGATTATTTTACATTCGAAAATAACCATTACTTACCCCTCCTCTCTCTCCTCTTTCTGCAGCAAAGCCCCACCTCAAACCTCCCACATTTGTCGCCCGCCTCCATCTGTGACGCCCTCTCTAGCTACGGTAATGACCGGAAGAAAGCCTTTGACTTACTTCAACTAAGCCGAGCAACAATGCCACTTCAGGCGCACCACCCACACCTACAACTGCATGAATCACATTTTAGTTGAGTTCTTCAAATTCGACCTCTCTTAGTGCTTCGTTTAACCGAAATGCTAGACGACTCGTATTAGACACCGCTACCTAATACACCTGTTGGGAAACTGGATGGCAAATGCTCCATCGATAAATGATTCTTCTTCCAAATTCTCTGACTTAGTCATGCATACGCAGTTGCTCATGGTCAACGATCCTTCTAAAAGACATGTCAATGACAACATCAATTTTGCGACTTGGAAAATCCTCCCAAGACTTAGACGTAGTAATGGTTTTGATTTGTTTTTGTTGTCTTTAGGTAGTTATATTTCGTAGCCTATCGTTGTACAAGTAGGATTGGGCTTAGGTTTGTGGCTGTCGAATTGGGTCAGGCACATGATATGTAGGAAGAAGAGTTTTTGGGCTTGTGAGGGATTTGGTCTGCCTTTTCTCTTTGGTAGCCGTAAAGTTCATTGAATAACCAGAGTGCTGCCCATGGCCGTCTCTGTCACGTCAGAAACGCTCCCTACCCTAATTGGAAACCAAAGAGAGAAACTATCTCCATTCTCCCGCTTACTCTGAAGCATGTACCTGTTATTTCTTAGTATCTCTTTTAGCATGTGTATTATGTCCAACTTGAAGTTTCTTTTGTACTAGTCTATAAATAGGCTTTATGTTGTTTAAAACAAGGTTCCCCGAACCACATATTAACATTTTTATCATGTAATCCCAATTTACCTGTTCTTGCACCTTTACTTTCTTGTAGTATAGATTCAACGTAATCAAAATTAAACTTCTTCTTTGAGATCTCTTGCCATCAACTATGAGAAAATGAGGTTCTCTCCTTCGTATATCGTGTCAAATGCGCGCATATAATGATGCAAAAACTGATTTTGAAATGAGCTTCTTCAGCTCAGCACTCTAGAATCCTCCACGGCGCTAGGTTGCTTCGCTCAGTCCCTCACGCGTGCTTGTGACATTCGCAGAGCGGCACGCCGTCGGGAAAGAGAAGGGAGAAAGAAATACGGAATGGGCCGAATCTTTCTTGACGGGCTCCCGTTCAGTGGGCCTTTCTTTGTTTTTTTTTCTTTTCCTCTTATTGAACCTCAGCTGATGAAATGGGTCGACTTACTGAAGTCTTGTGGGTGGGCTCTGAGCTTTGGGTTAATGGATCGAATTCAAATTCGGAAAAATGAAGCAAAACGAGCTGGGCCGGACTCTTTTTCTTTCTTTTTCATTTATATATTTATTTCTCTTCCTTTTTGTTTTATTTATTATCATTATTTTTTATTTTCACAAAAAGATGCATGGTTCGTCTATTGACAAAAATTCACGTATCAACAATAACTAGCAACAAGAAGATCAAGTCTCATCATATCTCACTTCAAGAATTAAAATAAAACTAAGAGTAACTACTTTTCAATCTCGGTACAAGGGTAAGAAAATTATGTATACACAACCGATGTGTGAATGAAGTTGATCAGAAAGCATACTTCCCACTGACAATATTCCTAGCGAAAGTGATTTCCTCAACAATCCATTCAAAATTTGGACTTGAATCGTTAGGTAGCATCTTGCATTTGAAAACATCCAAGTGACATGTTTCCTTATTCACGACAGGGAAACTTTCTAACGAGTCGCAATGAGACAACTCCAAATAGCACAAGTTCTGTAAGTTGGAAAGATCTGGTAGCTCTTTTAAGGATGGGTAAAAATGCCTCAAGTGTTTCTAATTGTTCGAGACATTGAATCTCAACTAGTCGTGGGCACTCATGAACAAACAAATATCGTAGCCTTCTTAAGCTTGGAAAATGGGATGCTCTCTCAATAAATTGACACTCTATTAATAAAAACCAGCGAAGGTTCTCCAACTCTCCAAGCACATCCAGTGGAATTTCCAAATGGGGCAAATATTTGAAGGTGTGAAGGTTTGACCATCCATCTGTGGACTCAAGATCACAGAAGCTCAACCACCTAATTTTGGGTGGAATCCACTCGAGAGATTGAAAGGTGGAGCTTGGTAAGCCAAGATCCCAGAGTACGGTAAGGCTATTTGCAAAGTCAGCAGGCAACGCGGTAATGTCTGAAAGGTCCAATGTCAACCTCGTCAACTTAGTTAACCCCCCAATCCATTGCAAATCTTGAGCTTGGCATGCGTTTAGGGGCGCATGAGGCATATCAACATATCTACAACGACCATAATCAGATATATGTAGAGCACGTAAGTCGGTCAGGTTTGATAGATCCAAAATCCACTGTAACGCTGAAGACGAAATGGCCAAATATGTCAAACTTGTAGGAAGCTCCAGCAGTTGTTGAAGCTTCTCACAATAATTTAATTCCAATCTCATAAGTTGAGAAAGTCGATTAATACTTGGTGGCACTTCAGAAATACCGGTTCCCGATAATTTTAACTCTTTCAAAGATAATAGTGCCCCAATTTCCATTGGAATTTCTCCCTTCAAAACTATGCAAAATGAAGCATCTAATTCTTCAAGCTTCTCCAACATCCCTATTGTCTTAGGAAGCTTTCTTTATTTACATCTTTCCATTTCTAGAATCTCCAATCTCTTGAACTCTCCAATTGAATCAGGCAGCTCACTAATGTTTGTGGATGATAGAATCAACTTGACTAGATTTTTCAGTTTTCTAATTGTCTCTAGAAGTTTTTCCACAGATGAATTATGTAAAGACAACACTTGAAGACCAAGTATCTCTCCAATTGAATCCGGAAGTTCAAGGAGTGCCAAATTTTCCATCATTATCATTGATAGATGCTTTAGATTACCCAATGAGTCTACCCATGCTTTAAATTCTCCAATTGGCATTGTTATACTAAATAACTGAACCATGAATACTAGTAGAAAGTTTTATTTTTATATATATTCCACTGAGGCGATTGGATAGCTTTCATTGTGCATAAATAGTACATTTAACTTGAGTGCTATCTTCAGCAGGTTTAGGCGGTTTGTCTGATCGTAGAGCATAATTAATATCCATGCATCCAAATTGAAAAATGATTAATTCCTTCCATTTTTTTATAGTTAATATCGTTCAACTTGGGAACAATTATACCATAACTAATCTTATGTGGTAAGACTACATCAAAATCAAAGGAAAACATATATATCAATATATTTGAGGCAAATAAACTTAAATCATATTTTATTAACATAAAACATGTTATAAAATATGAATCACATAACATCAAAAACTGCTCGTGGTATAAATTTCTAATTTAAATAGATTCATAATTATTTCATGATGAGACTATCAAATTATATTCCCTTCCTCAATCTCTCGTGGATAAATTAAGAAAGATAAAATAATATTTCATCATAATTAATCACATTATTATATTGAAAAATTCTTGTGGGATAAAATTCATAATATTAATGTGACTAATCACAATTAATGTATGTGATTACATGTGATCCAAATGCTCTTAAAGTGTATAATTTAATATAATCAAAGATGTTGTGGCTAATCTTCAATTTATTAAATGTATATGGATCACTTGACATTTAATTTCACAAGAAAATATTCATAAAATTGCATGTAAGGGCGAAGAGCAAAATCACATGTAAAAGAGTTAAAACTAGAATTTTACACGCAAGGGCAGAATTGAAATGTAAGGGGTAAAACAGGAATTTTAGGCCCAAAATGGTAAAATCGTAAATTTTCATGCCCAAGGGGGAAAATCGGAATTTTATGCTGCCAGGGTAGAACCATAATTTCCTTTATGTGGAGGGGCTAAATTGTAATTTACGCGGGTAAGGGCAAAAGCAGGATTCTGCTATAAGCATAGGGGCAAAACAGAGAAACCACCACGGCGCGCGTGCATAAGGACTAAAATTAGGCAGAAGTTTCTGATCTGGTGAAGTCAAGCCACAATCAACCCGAACCGACTTGCATTTTCCAGGCTCGTGTAATTTTAGCGCGAACACGGAGAGATGGAAAAAAAAAAACGCATTGGAGTAAAACGTATTTCAAAGTTCGGCAAGGTAACTACGGCAACCACCAATTTACAGGCGGAGGAGCTCCTTCATTTCTTCATTGGTGAGGACGTGAGAACTTTGCAAGGTGATCTAGAATTTTTTTGTGAGAAATGACCCTTATCTGTGTCGAATCATTAATGAGAGTCACAAGTCCAACACAAATAGTAGTTGTCTATAAATGTAGATAAAACTAAGATTTGAAATTTTGTTACGTGCATGGTATTATGTTTGTTTTCCTACTGGCCGAGAAATTACTTCCGTGACTACATTATTTGTTTCACATAAAAGTGTATAATGTTTTGGAATTCGGCATTAGGTGGAGATTAGCCAAATCGAAGAGGGAAGTTACAAGTGGATCAAAGCTCCGTTCGTTTCATAGAAAACAATTTCTAAAAAAATATTTTTCAGATAGAAAATAAACAAGTCGGGAAAAACATTTTCATTACTTACTCTCACTTATATCATACCTTACCAGCCTTTCTTCTTTATTTTTTAAATATTCTAATTTTTAATTTTTTTTTCTTTTTTTTTTCCTTCAATTTTTTTCCACCTTCTTCTTCGGCCAATTGCCGGCCACGGTTGTGACTGGTGATAGGCCATAGGCAAGCCTTGAGCTCATCGACGTTGCCTCAGGCGAGCTCGAGGCTTGCCGATGCTTGGCTAGCCTCGGGCCTTGCCAAATTGGCTTTCTTTTATTTGTTATTATTATTTCTTTATTTTCACAAAAGGATGCCTATTTGTCTATTGATAAAAAAAATGAGGCATCAACAATAACTAGCAGCGAAAGATTGAGTCTCATCACATTTTATGTACAAGAATTAAAAGAGAGCAAAAGTTTAGCTACTTTTCAATCTTGGTAAGGGGAAGAACGTTATGTATACACAACCTATAAATAGAGGAGATGCTGCAAGTTGACTAGGAAACAAAGTTCCCACTAACTTTATACCTACTAAAAGCGATTCGCTCAGCAAGCAATTCAAATTCTGGATTTGAATCGTTAGGCAACATCTTGCATCTGAAAACATTTAGACGACATGTTTCCTTATTCACAACTGGCAAACTTTCCAACGAGTCGCAGCCAGTCAAATTCAACTCTCCTAAGTTTTGTAAGCTGGAAAGATCTGGTAGCTCTTTTAAGAATGGGCAGTAGCATATAAATAATTCTTCCAGTGATTCTGATTGGTCGAGACCTTCTATCTCCACTAGCTGTGGACACTCATTAACAAATAAAACCCATAGCTTTCTTAAGCTTGGTAAATAGGATAGTCTCTCAAGAAATTGACACTCAAATACTTGCAAAACACGAAGGTTCTCCAGCTGTCCAAGCACATCAAGTGGAATTTCGATCAAGCACGACCTGCATATTTCTAAATCAGACAAATATTTGAAGTTATGAAGGTTTGACCATCCATCTGTGGACTCAAGATCAAAGAACCTCAACCCCTCAATATTGGGTGGAATCCACTCGAGAGATTGAAAGGTGGAGGCTGGTAAGTTTAGACTCTTGAGGTTGGTAAGGGTACTTGTAAAGTCAACAGGCAACGCCGTCATGTCTGAAAGGTCCAATGACAACCCTGAGAGCCTTGTTAACCTCCCAATAAACTGCCAGTCTTGAGCTTGGCATACGTTTGGTGGTGCATGAGGCATGTCAACATATCTCCGATAACCATAATCGGATAAATGCAAAGATCTTAAGTTGGTCAGATTTGACAGATCTGGAATCCTCTCTAATGTTGAAGACGAAACGACCAAATATGCCAAACTTGAAGGAAGCTTTGGCAGTTGTTGAAGCTCCTCACAATGCCGCAAAATCAAATTTGTAAGTTGAGAAAGCCGAGAAATAGTTGGTGGCACTTCGGAAATATAGGTTCCCATTAAGTTTAAGATTTTCAAAGATGATAGTTCCCCAATTTCCATTGGTATTTCTCCCTCCAAAAATTTGCAATGTATAGCAATTAATTCTTCAAGTTTCTCCAACATCCCTATCGTCTTTGGAAGCTTTCTTAATTTACATCTTCCCATGTCTAGAATCTCCAATCTCTTAAGCTCTCCGATTGAATCAGGCAAGTCTAGGATGTCCGTGGAAGATATATTTAACTTGAGTAGAGATTTCAACTTCCCAATTGACTTTGGAAGTTTCTCCACAGATGAATTACGTAAGGACAACACTTGAAGACCAGCTATCTCTCCTATTGAATCTGGAAGTTCAAGGAGTTCTAGATTTTCCATCCTTAGCGTTGAAAGATGCTTTAGATTACCCAATGAGTTTGGCCATGATTGACGTACCATGCCTAGATTGAGTGTGGTTTGAGCTCCTTTAAGCACCCTCAAACCAATACACCCCTTAATTTCCAAGTGCTTCAAATGCTGCAGCATTGTAATAGATGGGTCAATTTCAACTAGCCTATCACAATCCTTCATGACGAGTCTCTCCAAAGCCAAGCATGTAGAGAAGTTAGGCGTCTTGATCAACCTTCTACATCTCGTGAGATGCAAAACTTTTAAACTATTTTCTCCCTGTAAAATTACTCATACAAAAATGTACAAAGATCATTAATTTATGCACAAATAAAATGAGTAGATGTAAATTGCTTGTATTACAAGATATCGTACCATGATTTGGCTCCATCCACCCCAATCATTTGTAATGTTAGATTCTGAAATTTTGAGGACAACTAAATTGCTTGGAGAGAAGTTAGTAGCTTGAAACTCTGAATGACAATTTTGCCAAGAGAGCCATCTTAGTTGCAAGAAGAGTTTTTGAAAGTCCCCTACAAAGTTACCTCCATCCAATTCAAGGAACCTTAACTCTACCAGCCTTGAAATGTCTTCGCTTGTAATATTGCACACTTGAGATTGTCCCCCAAGTTTGAGGGCTACAATATTTTTGGTTCCCTAGTAAAGCAAATTATAGCTCAATTAGCCTAAGCTTTGGTGAACATAAGAAAAAGGCCCGTGTATTTTAACATGAGATATTTCTTTTTCTAGGGCAAAGGTTGAAAGGGCAATAGAATAGCATCCTCTCTGGGCATTAGCACAAGGGTCTTACATCCTCTATGTAATGTCTAGTTTGAGTCGTAGTTATTCGGTTCACTTGTAAGTGGTCGAGCCCATCAATGTAGCAAGTGCCCAATGCACAAGTTGGTCAACGTTTGGTCATGATATGACTAGAATTTGTGATCTTAGGGAAGATAGTGGGACCTTTTCACTATTAAGCTACCAAACTCTGAGGTAATTTAACATAATATTGACCTACTCTATTTTCTACATAAAGGGAAAAGTAGAACTTTAATCAATACGTACCTCTTTCTTTCGTATAACATCCATGGCTATGGTAGTACACCATATTCTACTACGCTCTCCAGGATGTTTGATGCTCTCACTACGAACAAGTTCCCTTCCTAAGTCTCTGAGTTGGTCATGCATCCATATGTGGTCATTCTTTATTTTTATCAAAGACTTATTAATAAGAACCGGGATGGCTTCTTTCGGATAAAATTTACAAGCACTCCACATAAAAATCGCATCCCTTCTTCGTTCACCGGCCATGTGACATGCAATGTCAAGGAAAATTTCTTTTTGCTCGTATTCCAACATGTCATAACTCACCTTCAATACCTCCAGAACTTCTTTGTGAGGCATTTCATTCAGCTTGGCTAATATATCATCCCATACTTCTTCACTCACCCCACAAAGGGAGGATCCAATGACCACAAGAGCCAGTGGAAGTCCACCAGTGATATTCACAATTTCTCTCGTTATTCCATTGTATTCATGTGGTGGAGCATCACTCTCAAATGCATGTCTACTGAAAAGTTGAATAGCATAATACTCATCCATCTCCTTCATTTCGTGGAAGTGATACACTTTAGGATGCATACAAGCATTATTCTTGTTAATTTTGAAAATACCGATGTCCCTAGTTGTCACAATAATTCTACTTCCCGGACCGAACCATTCACACTTCTCTGCTAGCTTCACAAGCTGGTCCCTTCTATCCAAATTATCGAGAACAATAAGAACCTTCTTGTCGCGACATCTTCCTCTAATCATATTAATCCCAAAGTCGGTATCATAAACCTTTATGGATTTAGACTTGAGAATGTCAGACAATAATCTCTTTTGCAATTTGACAATTTTACCTTGTTGTGAAAATTGTGAAATGTCTGATAGGAAGCTACAACCATCAAATTGAAATGCGATTTGGTTGAAAACAATATTGGCAAGAGTTGTCTTACCAATTCCACCCATTCCGTGTATAACGACAAACCGCACATTGTGAGGGTCTTTGCCTAACAAATTTATCATGATTTGCATATGATGATCAATTCCAACCAAATGATCAGGCACTACTCGAACTCTCCTCGCCAATCTCATTGAAACCTCTTTGGTAATAAGTTTTACAAGTTCCCCTTGGCTGCCATACAAGAAATTGAGATTGATTAACAACATAAAAGACATCAAGTTCCCGGATATTCTGAATGTGAAGTTGAAGTTCCTAGCAGTGGCGGAAATAGAAAATCTTAGTAAGCGGCCGAAGCAAATTAAGGCCAAGATATCTATTTTGACATTACGCGCACAGAAAGAGAGTACAAGATTGCAGTACCAACTTTAAAAAAAAAAAAAAAAAAAAAAAATTCAATCAGGAGTTGACGCCCATGGCATGGAACCTTGAACCCGAAAAATGACAACACTTTCACGGCAAAGTAACCACGCTAAGGTAGCATGCTAACCCTAGACGGACTTTACCTGCCAATGGGCAGGGGTTCGAATCCTGGTAAAAGCCCTTGTTGGGAGGGGTGAAACCCTTGATGCTCTAATCCCCGGAGTGGTTGCCCACTTTGGCCACCATTTAATTTACCCAAAATAAAAAAAAAAATCACACTGAAATACACTGTCATCCTGGACTAATGCAAGCATCACATTTATGCTGTAAAAAAAACGAATTCCTAAAAATAAATATCAAATTAGTCATAACACTAATTTTCCATTGCATATTTGAAACAGGATGTCTTTGTCTTCCATGGATGCATTTGTTTTGCAGAAAATCACCGACTGAAGAATATTATTTCCTCAAAATATTCTTTAGTATGTATCACTTAGGAAGATTAAACGGCAGATAATATTATCATTACTCACAACTAAACTATCTATGCTTGAAAATTCTTCCATTAATGATAAAAGTATTGTCAATTGATTCACGTCCAATAGTCATATTAACAATTATTTTTAAGAATATATATATAAAATCATAATGACATACAAGCATCTCCTAGATAATTGAAGAACGTTGCTAATCATAGTCCCTGTCATAGTTATTGATCACTTTGTAGCTATGGCTATACATAAATATCAAATCAAGGAAATCAAAAATAATTTTTACTCTTTTTCTTGGTGAAGATATGCAAGACGAGTGAAGTATATAGTCTTATTGAAAAGCTCTTGAAACTCTCTTACCCTCTATTTTTGCAGTCCCATCCCTTGATAGAAGCGACCTCTGTTAGAGCCTTCTTCCATAGTTGCACTTCATGGTAGCCAAACCTGTCCTCATGCCTTTTCAAGGCATCCACATATAATTCAGTTTTGAGCTTCACATCATAAGGATCGACATCAAAGAAAATGGGAAGAATCACTTTGTCTATTGATCTCCTCAAGCATTCCACCATGTGGGCAAGCTCGCGAAGACACCATGCACTAGATGCATAGCCTCTGGAGAAAATGGGCACGTAAATTTTGGAGCCATTGATCGCACTCAGAAGCTCTTCTCCAATGTGCTCACCTTTTTGGATCTCTTCATCGTCCATGAAGACACGAATCCCAACTCCATCTAGGGAGTGATAAAGGTAATCAGTGAAATTAAGACGAGTATCCAATCCTCTAAAACTCAAAAAGACCTCAAATTCAGCTTCTCGAGACTTGTTGCCGCCACTCGTGAAGGAGGACGTTGCTGTAACCGAGTTCCTTTTTCTCTTCATCGTCACCATTGCCATTTGCTAAGCCGAACAACTTCTGGGCTCCCGATTCTTCTTAGTGTGATCAGCGAATCCTGGAGAGGATGGCTGCGAAGGAGTTAAATAGTTCAGTTATCACTCTAGCTTTTGTTTTTTTTTGATAACCTAGGACTGCACTATTGGCTCTCTTGCTTGGCCAGCATCGAAGGACCGACCTTTATACTTCGGAGGAAATTTTCGCGGCAACTTCTTGGTACTTTCACGCTTCCCAACGAAAAATAAATCAATCACGCGTACTAACGTATTTCGTCAGAGAAAAGACTTTTGACTCGTCTTGATGGGACAAGCATCCCCACTTTTCAAAGAGAATCTCAGAAAGGACAACGTGTGAGAAGATATACCGACCCGGACCTAGAAATGAGGGGAACGTTCTCCCCGCGCCACGAGTAATAATTTATCATGTTCACAATCGGCAACAGGGAGCTTCTTGACAGCCACGAAACGGAAAAATGTAAGGTGGGCTGGCTCTTTAAGATCGACCGTGCTCTATAAACGCCATCACACGTTCACAATCTTCTTCTCTTTTGAGCGGCGAGAATTACTTAAAAAGTTCTAAACCTTTTATAATTATATCAATTCAGTCATAATTTTATATTTTTGATCAATTAAATCCTAAATTTTTTTATAATTATGCCAGTTTAGTCATTTTGATCAAAATTAGCCGGTCAATACGACGTAGCCAATAGTTGGCAACAAATTTTTTAATAATATTTTTAGATTTATTCATTTTTATTTTTTAATCTTTTTTGTCTCTTTTTTTTTTTTTTCTCCTCCCTTCTTCCTTTGGCTCTAGTGGTTGACTAGCCCTTGTTGGTTGCCAGATTGAGGTGGCCGAGCGAGCTCGCCCAGCCACTGGCGGGGTGAGCCCTTGCCGAAGAGCTCACCTTGTCGTCGCTAGGTGAGGGGGAGCTCCCCTAGCCATTAGCGAGGTGAGCCCTCGCCGGATCTAGAGAGGGCTTGCCTCGCCAGCCCTAGCGACGATGAGGCTCCCCTTGCCAAATCCAACAAGGGCTCACTCTGCCAATGGCTGGGCGAGCTCCCTCACCTAACGACGGTGAGGCGAGCTCACTCGGCTACATTAGTCTAGTGAATGAGGAGGGCTGGTCGATCGTTGAAGCCAAAGGAAGAAAGAGGGAGGAGGAAGAAGGAGGGAGGAAAAAAAAAGAGAAAGAAAAAAAGGTAAAAAAGATTGAAAAATTAATAAAATAATTTGAAAAAATAACATATTATTAAAAATTGTGTTGCTGGTATTGGCCGGCCAATTTTGGGGAATGACCGAACTAGTACAATTGAAAAATTTATGACTTAATTGGTTAAAAAAAGAAGTTTATGACTGAATTGACATAAATACAAAATGTTTATGACTTTTTGGGTAATTTCACCATTTTGAGCTTGTAAAGCTAGAAACTCTCACGTTTAGAGTGGTCTAGCCTATTTAATTTAGAATTAATATGAAATATCATCAATATATATATTTATAACAATTTACCTTAAACTAATTTTTTGAGCATAGAAGAACCTCATATTAGTACATCTATGATAAATTTATTCAAAATTAATTTTTTGACAAAAAAATATAAACTAATATATTTATGACAAATTTATCTTACATCGTTTCTATTAATTTGTATTAATAATAAGAAAAACCACAAATTTATAAACTTATGATATATTGAGGATAAAACCCCAAACCGATACACTCGTCAACTATTATATGTTATTTAATTTGACAATTTGAAAGTAAAATTTAATAGAAACTAACTGAAAGTAAATTTATCATAAATGTACCAATTTGGAATTTTTAGTGATAAAAAAATTATTTTTGGTAAATTTATCACAAACGTATTAGTTTGGGATTATTTGTTATATTAACCTTTTGTAACTAAGAAAGGTATATTTCAAAAGTATATATAATCTATTTATAATTATACATGTTAGTTTAATCTTTTCATCAATTATTTTATTTATAAATTAAATAGATTTCCTTGAGTTTATCATCATAATTTTTATTAATTTCAGGATAGCCGATATTGTTATTCTTGTGGTAAGACTTAATCATCGTCTACGTCGCTCCTCGCTATTAAATATTTGTTTTAGTCGATTCGGTGCTTGCCTCACACTATCACATGATAGAGAGCCAAAAAAGCACAAAAACAAAACACACACACACACACACACACACACACACACACACACACACACACACATATATTAATCAAAAGAAGACATTTAGAACGAAAAGGAAAGTGGAGCTAGGTTCTTTTGGTCGTGAAAGAGATTAAATAAGGTAAAGGGTACGCTCTTATGATAATCCACTCTATTTTGTAGAGGTTTTTTTTTTTTTTTTTTTTTTTCTTTCTTTCGTGACTTTTAACAATATTCCTAAAGATTGTGAATGAGCTTTATGGGAAAATTACAATCTAACCGAAACATTGAATTTGAGAAAGTTGAGGAAAATATCATATTTTGAACAACAAATGAGGTGATGTCTGATGCTTGAGAGACATAACAATAATAAATTATGTAATCCTAGAATTAATAAGATAGTATTTAAATCAGATTTTAAAGTTAATGAGAGGAGATTCCTCAAAGATATGCCACTTCTTTTTATAAATGTTTACGGACGGAAACAGATAACTTCGTTGTTTTTATTACTTGTGATTCTTTCACGAGTTTTTTTTTTTTTTTTGACAAATGTACTTTATGTTTTGAAGTGAATATCTTCGGTGAAACCGCCAAAAACCTGGGAATGTGTATTTATATGAAAATGAGTTTGTGACTCTAGCGAAAATAAATTTTTGCCCTATCTGAATGTTATAAAAAGGCTTTGAAAAAAGAGAGGCAATAGTAGGCAAAAAATTAAAGTCTTTATGATGTATTACTGATGATTGAAACATACCTTCTTCCACATTTGGAATGTGAGATATATCTATGTGGAGAATCTAAATAAATAAAAAAAGGAGAATATTTGTAGGTAAAAATTTCCCTATTGTGTAAGTACTATGAAAAGTGAATTTTGGGCATTACAAATAGTTGATATTAATATTGTCAAAGAATTATTAAAAATTTGAGTTACAACGTCGAATGGACATTTAAGCTAAAAATTTGTGGCCGATAACCTAATCATGCCCAGCTAAAATGATATTTGCGTAATAATGCCTTTTCCAATTTTGTATCAATGTCTATTATTAAGATAATCTCTTTCTTTTCTTTTCTTGTATTTTTGTTATCGTCATCCAACTAAAATAAAGAGACATTATACACACCCCATCCCCAATTTTCTCTCATCTTACATTTATCATTCTCTAACTTCTATTCTCCTCCTTTTGTTTTTGGCATCTCAAGACTTTTTGAAACCCTTGCTTCTTATCTTCGGAGTCGAGCAATTTTAGAAAAAAAGAGGGTGCAAATTGAAGCTTTTTCTTTTTTGAAAAATTCTTAATGTAAAGTTTGTTGTTTTGATAGCTATAGGTTCCCTTTCCCCCCTTTTGTTTCGATATGTGGTTTATCATTTGGAGTAGTGACAATTTCTAGGCAAAACTCAAGAACACCTTATCCAAAAACTTTCCACGGGTCACCGGGCGTTCTGTGACTTTTAATTTTACCTCATAAACAAAAGTTAGGCCCTCCAAGGAAGAACAACCACCAAGCATTTCATCATTGACAATAGATTTTAGCTACCAGTCCAGCCAAACTACACCGTCATCATTGTAATAGAGCTTATCTTTACTTTTTTGTCAATGGAATTTAGTTGATGGTCATTAAGATGGATCACCAAATATTTAACCTCTTTAAACCCCGCATTAATATTCTTCTTATTCTCAAATAATCCGTCTTTTTAGGCAAATAAACCTAGACAATTCTTAGAAACTTGGCTGCCATTCTGTCTTTTTTCAAAAAAAAAAAAAACTTGTGTTTTCCTTATCCTTTGTTTAACATTTTCTTCACCTACTTAATTTATCATTTTTCTAGTGATCACGGCCAAACAAACTGTTAATATATATCTCAAGTGTAAGCCCATTAAATAAACTTGACTCAAATTAAATTACTCGGTATGCAAAAGTTCAAACACGAATAATGCAGATTATGAACATTGCTTTAGTATTTAGTCGAACGTGAACTTTGGATTGGATACAAGTGTGTTTGAAGCACACGGCAATTTCCTTGGCCGAGAAAGATAGGAAAGAAAGTCCCACGTCCACTTTGATTCCTAATTGAAGTCTGACCTAGGAAATTAAAAAAAGGAAACATCCAACTTAGGCTTTGCTAACTAATACGGGCAGACCGAATCTGGTCTTCATTAGTCGGTGGGTACATATATCCGCGTTCACTTTGATTCCTAATTGAAGTCTGATCTAGGAAATTAAAATAATAATAATAATAATAATAATAATAATAATAATAATAATAATAATAATAAATAAATAAATAAATAAATAAATAAATAAATAAAAGGTAACCTCCAGCTAGGCTTTGCTAACTAGTACGGGCTGACCGAATCTGGACTCCTTTAGGTGGTGGGTAAACACACGCACCTATATGTGTGTGCGTGTTTTTCTGTTGGTTACGGTAGAGCTGTTATAAGATTTGTTAATTTTTTTGGGTGATTTAGAGATTGTTTTCGCTAGAAATTGTGGGACTAAATATTGCATAAGTTATTAGGGATTAAGAAATATTAAGAGTGTTTGAGTGACTCGAGTGTGATTGTAAGATACGCTAATCGCTTAATCTACAATTGAATTCTTTAATGCTCTCCTTTTGGACGGAGGTCACACTGATCGAACCATGTAACTGGGGCGTTCGATTCATTTTGTTGTTCAATCACTTGCTTCCACAACACAAACGATGATTATCTAATAGAAATGGCAATAACAATGACGCAATGTGTCATGTAGTGCAGCTAGTGATGATCCACAGTTGAATGAGCTTTCATAACGAGTAAGAACAGAAAATTGAACCATAACTTGAAGAAGAACACGTAAAATGATGTTCGTGTCATAACGCGTCCTCTTATTTTCTTTTCTCTCGCCCGCATCCAAACACCTCGAGTGTCTTCCAATAAAGTTTCCTGTAGTGCTTTCTAGCCCAATTTGTTTCTACCATGATTTCGAGGGTTGCGCTTTAGACATGGTGACCATCCTTTTCCTTTTTTCTTCTCATGTGCATTCCACTAGAAATCACATCAAGTAGAATTCTGTAAGTGGGAGTATACTGGCCAGTTTCTATTGCGGACGAATTCATCCAATTTTTGTTGCAGGGTGACGTGGTATTACATGAGGCGAATTTTGGGTTCGGTTTTTCTGTGGGAATAACTTGAATGATCACACTGTTGAAGCAATTCACTTAACCGGTTCACGAAAATTTGAGTGTGAATTTCTTAGGGAAAGGAAGAGTAAAGTGCCTGTTTGAAATCTCGACCAAAACTTACATAAGACAGAGGGCATATGCTTTCTCTTTGGTGTTGTCAGAAAGCTATTCCCAGGTAGTTTCCCAGGATAATAGACGACAAAGACTGAAATTGACTCCTGAATTAGTTTTCCAAGTCAAGCCGACTTCTTTTTTCGCAGGCAGTGCGGAACACGCCATTTTTTCCTTCCTTCATAATCTGAGACAACAATCTGGCTACGAGAACGCGTTTCTGGGATTATTTTAAGGCCGCGGATTTTGACATTGATTCCATCACTAGAAGCTTATAATAGATTAATCTGAGACAGTGCGGAACACGCCATTTTTTCCTACCTTCATAATCTGAGACTACAATCTGACTATGAGAACGCGTTTCTGGGATTATTTTAAGGCCGTGGATTTTGACATTGATTCCATCGCTAGAAGCTTATAATAGATTAGTTGGAACTAACGCGTCGACTTATCAACCCCAGCAAAACCAGACGGTTTAAATTAGAAAGTCATCGAGGACCTAGAATGAGTGTCCTTTTTATTTATGTCTTGCAATGTCGCCATGCTAGAGATGGGGCATAAGTATGTACAGATGAATTATCTTTGTTTAATTATATAGACAAGTTGAGCATATGTGTAATATGCATTGGACGGTGGACAAGGCACTGCAAATTCTTCGTGAAGAAAAGCTAGGTATGTAAAACAAGCCTTATATAAGAGATAATCTACGTTGTCTGGAAGTTGTATTGTGAGGAGGAAAAAGCGATCAATCTGGGTATAAGTTCGGTTGAGTAAAACGTAAGAATTTAAAGTAGAGGATTCAACGAAAGCGAGAATGAAAGTTAGAGGGGATAGTGTAATGATTTAGAGTATGTAAGAGCGCGAGAGTTCAGGGATACGGTAAAAAGATTCGAAATTTAGAGTTAAACGTGTTGGACCATTAGTTTTTTTTTTTTTTTTCCCGGGGGTGGGTTGGGGGGTGTAAAGTGAAAATTTCCATTAACTTTATTTACCAAGCTCAATGAGAAAATTATGGAGTAGACTTGAGAATGGGCTCTGCTTGTGTTTGGTGGGGTTAGAAAAAGGAAGTAACGAAATGAAGGGCTACCTTTTTTTTTTTTTTTTTTTTTTTTTTTTTAATCTTGTAAAATTATTTGTATCTTCCTCAGTAAATTCTCAAATTTCAACATCAGATTAGAGGCGCTGCTAAGGGTGGCATCGGTTATCACCAACTTTAAATGATCACCACCAAATGTGGTCACTTAGCGTACTCCTTTTGTGGTCTGAATCATTACAAATGGATTTAGAGCAAAATCTCCTCTAGTAAATAGTCCGTGGTTTATGAATAAACTGGGCGTATACTCAATCCTACGATGGTGAGAAGTGATTGCCAACCTACATGGACCAAAGCTAAAGAGGACATTGATTCTTTAAGTGGGGCAACACCTTGTTTGCGCCCTCTTTCACCTTGACAATCATTTATCACTGAGTTCGTCCACAAACCATATGTCCACTTGAGGGTTGCTGCTCTTGTACCAATCTGAAACAACTCGACCTGTTCAACACAGGCCAAACCCTTCATATGATGTCAGACTTTCGAATTCTACAATTTCTTAGTGGTTAAGTTTGCTAGATAATATTTTTGGGATATGTTCACTAAAAATCTTAAAACTTACCACAAAAGTAAAATTGAATCTTAAAACTTGTAAAAAGTACAATCAAATCCAAAAGCTTATCAAGAAAATTCAATCGAATCATTCCGTTAACTCCATTCAATTTGATTATCAAAAAATGCTGACATTGCTTTTTTTAAAATGTTTTCTCTCTTCCATGTGGCAATTACATAACTAAAATGATGTAATTTTCATTCAAATCTGATTTTCAATACGATTTTTATTTGAATTAAGTTTAAAAATAAGCTAAAATTTAAATTTAAAAACAAAAAAAAGGACAAAGAGAACCAGGAGGTAAGGATTGCAAACCCTTGCCGTTGCTGCCCAACATCACCGGGAAAGGCCAACAATGGTGGGGAATGGTCAACGGGGTCGCTAGGCCCCAGACAGGGAGAGGACCAACAACCTTAGGCATCGAAAGAATTTCGTGGTTATGGTGATCTTAGTCAAGATACTATTGTAGTCACGTGGCGGGGTCTTTCCTCTGAAAGCATGCTTATCGAAAAAGTTCAAGAGCATAACAAAGAGGCATTTATTTCAATCAAGCGACTTTAAATAAAAACTTGCAAGACTTCCCCATGGTAATGGTTTAGATTTGTCTATTAAATTTAAAAATAAACTAAATTTTAAATAAATGAAAAAAGGACAAAGAGAACTAGGACGCAAGGGCTGCAAACCCTTACCTCTACCGCCTACTATCATCGAGAAGGGCTAACAATGATGGGGAAATGGTCAATAGGGGTCGCTAGGCCCCAGCAAGGGAGAGGACCAATAAACTTAATGATAATTGTATAATAATAGAGTTATTTTACTTATTTTAGTCAACAAATCCGATACTTTATAATGCAGTATTCGTTAAAAAATATTTGGATTTCCTTCTATTTACCAAAATTTTCCTTATTTATGCAGAATAATGAGATACAGAGAAAATAAAGAAGAAAGGGCAAAAAGAAGGAAAGGAAAATTCTGTAATTCAGAAGTTCATATCAAAAAGCATTGGAAGATGGATATCAAATCAAAGATTCTGCAATTTATTCCTTGATTTTATATGGAAAAAAAATAAACAATTGCCGTGTGTTAGGATTTTTGAATGTATCCTATGAATATGATGACCTTTGAGAGCTTGGGGGACAAGGAGGTTTTTATTTTCATATAGTTTTTTTTATTGTTCTAGGAGTTTTTCAAGTATTTTGGAAGAGAAAATAAAGTGGTGATATAATGCTTGCTCTTTAATTAAAGTAATTTGGTTTAATTTATATTTTCGTTTCTTATTCTACCATGTTTTAATTTTCTTTTGTTAGGACTAAGATATAACCTGACCATGATGATATGAATTTCATAATTTTTATGGTGCAAGTGATTTCACTTATATGAGTTATATTATTATTATTATTATTATTATTATTATTATTATTATTATTATTATTATTATTATTATTATTATTATTATTATTATTATTATTATTATTATTTTCGGTAAAGGAGTTATATATTATTATGCTTAATGCTTTTAAGTGATTGGCCACCACTTGAATAATTTGATGTGTATGTTTAAGATTGAAAAGTGATAATATGTGATTACCCCTTATAATATTTGATTTTGAATTAAACGTAGATAAAATATATGGCATTATTTGTGTAGTTTTTGGTGATAAAATGATTCAAAAGACTTATTATAAGCTGGGAATATTCATAAATTTTAATGCACTTATATTTATTTAAACTCATATAAAGATATAGTGAATTAATAAATTGAGTAGGTTTGCTATACCTAGAGATATGATAGTAAATCAATTAGGAAATTCCACTATCACATGTTTGATATTGTTATTGTAAGCGAAACAATATGAAATTCATATCTAATGGTTATGACGAAATCAAATGCTATAACATATTTATCTTATTGATTTCTTGCATTTAGTTTTCAAATTTTTCTTTTAAGATTTTTAGTTTTAATTTACTCACAATTCTATTTTGATCTATTAAAAATTCGCAAGACTTCCCCATAGTAATGGTTTTGATTTGTCTATTAACTTTCGTTAGTTTTGTTCTATAGCCTATTGTGGTGCGCCGAAGGATTCGGCTTGGGTTTGTGGCTGTCGATTTGGGCCAGGGACATGATTTCTACAAAGTAGATTTTTGGGCTTGTGAGGCATTCGGTCTAGCATATCTCTTTGGTAGCAATAAAGTTTATTGAATTACCGAAGAAAAAAACAGTACTGCTCATGGCGTTCTCTCTCCCATATCAGAGATCCTCTTTACGTTACTTAAAACCAAAAAAGAAAATATTGAAATTATCTCCATTGACCCGCTTGCTCTAATATACGCATAGACAATATGTAATAATCAGCTCATGACTGAATATTCATTTGATTTAGCGTTAATTGGTCGTGTATAAATTGAAATATGATGCTTCTTGTCATTATTAAATAAGAGTCCTACTAATTATATATAGTTATTCCTATTTTTTTTTCGAATTTTCAATTTATCTAGGAATGTGGATATTATATATAATGATTCTTTACCAATTTTGAATATTTGATGAGAGTCGTAAGATTGACACATGTCGTAATTATATATAAATATAGATAGAGATGAGAGCCAGCTCGCTACATAAGATGGATGTAATGAAGTGTAGGCACTGTAAAATCCAAAGTCTGGAATTTTTCTGACTTGCATGGTATTACATTTGTTTGCCCGCTGACTGACAATTACTTCGCCGATCATTTGTTTCACACACAAGCATTTATCGTTGTTAAATTCAGGATTAGGTGAAATTAGCCAGATTGAAGAGGGAAGTTGAGAGTAGATAAGACCTTATTTTTTGGAGAGATGTTTATGTAAGTTATTTTATTTCAAACGAGTAAGTGCTATCTGCCGTTGTATCTTTTAGTGTATATAATGTGTTTTACTATAAGTTTGTTTTGTACCCGTTTAAAAATAGGCTTTGTATAGTCTGCAATCAGGGTTCGTCGTACCACATATTAATATTTTTATCATGCAATCACAATTAAATTTTGCTTCCTGTTCTTACACCTTTACTTTCTTGTAATGTAGGTTCGACATAGTCAAAATCATTCTTCTTTGAGATTCTTGCCAACAACTTCGAGAGCCCGCCATTGAGTGTTTGAATAGTTCTACACCTCGATTCAAGAGCCAAGATCAAGTTGATGTTCCTTTCTCGATCGCCAATCTTCTGTTTAGCGCATGAGGACTTTGGTTGAGCTGATGTGTCTGATCCGGCGAAGTCAACCGACAATCGACATGGCACGTGCGGCATTTCTCTTACCCGTGTAATTTTGGCGCAAACACGAGGAGAGGGAAAAAGAACACATATTGGAGAAAAACGGAATTCAAAGTCCGGCTTGGTTATTGTGGCAGCCAACAATTTACGGGCAAACGAGCTCCTTTATTTCTTCATTGACAAGGACGTGGAGACCTTTGCAAGGCGATTTCGGAATTTTTTTTTTTTTTTGTGGCAAATGACCCAATTTTTTTTTTTATCCTACTCTACTTCTGCTCTAAGTCTCATTTGAGGGCATGGAAATTAAAAACACTTGAAACTAAGGGCGCGTTTGGTAACGATTCTGTTCCCGGGAGTAGATTCTGATCAGAACTGATTCTTTTTTATTCTGTTCCCGGGAACTGATTCTAAGCATTTTAAGCCGTTTGGTAACTGTCCAAAATTTCTGATTCTGGAATAGAATTGCGTTTGGTACCTGTTGACGCCTAAAATTAGGTTTTATTTTGTTTTTTTATTTGATTTTCGGATAATAAAAGAAAAAAGAAACGAAAAAGGAAAAGAAAAAGCGAGAAAAGCGAAAAAAGAGAAAACGGAAAGAAGGAAGTGGCCTCCGCATGGGCCTTCGGCCCATTCGCCTCAAGCCCGGCCCCCTCCGCGTCATCTTCTTCCTCGCGTCACTGAGGAGCACGCGCGGGCGAGCGCGACACCGGAGAAGCCGGAGCGAGAGGGTTGCGTGCGGCGAAGAGCGAGGCGTCGACGGGACACGACCGGAGGAGGTGATGATGGCGGATGGGACGGCGGTCCAACCCGGCGGCTCGAAGCCTCGCCGACCGGCCACTCCCGCGCCTATAAATAGGCCTTCACCGTCGACGAAGGGGGAGGAGACCGAAAGCAGAGGCACACGCAGAGAGATTCGAGAGAGAGGGAGGTCGGGCCGAAGCTCGAGGTCCCCGAGAGACTTCGGGAGTTCGAGCATAGGGTCGGCCGTGGCGTGGTGAGTTCGGAGGGGTCCCCGAGAGACTTCGGGAGTTCGCCGGGACGATCCCGAGTGAGAGAGAGAGGGAAATCCGACGAGGGTCCGGCCGATCCGACCGTCCAGAGCTGCGTTGCCGTCGCCGTTCGCCGCGTACGTTCATCGTCCCCGTTTGAGGTAAAAAGGTCGCCGCCGTCACCTTCACCGTTCACCATATCCGCCGTAGTCCGTCGTCTCCACCGTTGCCGTCGTCGTCGTGGCCGCCGCAAAGCCTCGGTTTCTCCTCCCCTCGGCGCCGTGGATTCGCGAACCCTAGGGTTCGCGATTTCCCGGGTCACCGAGTCGGATCCGGATCTCGGAACCGGGTAGGGTTTCGCGAATCTCGGCGGCGGCCGCGAGTCGGGTCGGGAGCGGGTCGGATCCGGGTAGGGTTTCGCCGGGGAGCGGGTCGGCGAGTCGGGTAGGGTTCCGGAAGGAACCGGGTAGTCGGGCCGGGCGGGCGTCCCCAAACGCCCGCCACGGCGTCGTTTTCATTTAAAAAAAAAAAAAAAAGTCGGGCCCGCGTAGCGGGCCCGTCTCAAGCTGCTGGGCGGCCCGGTCGGACCCAACCCACGGATCCGACCCGGGTCGGTTTTTCCCTTTTTAAGCTTTTTATTTTAAATAATACTTTAATAAATAATTAATAAATATTTTATTTTCAAAAATATTAAGAAATGTTTTAATTTCCAGAAAAATCGAAAAATGTTTAAAAAATGTTAAAAATGTTTTATTTTCCAAAAAATCGAAAAAAAATAAAAAATAATTTATTTTCCAAAAATATTAAAAAATATTTTATTTTCAAAAAAATCAAGAATATTTCATATTTTCCAAAAAATGCCAAAAATCCAAAAAAGTCAAAATTTCATGAAAAAGCCAAAAAGACTTGTATTTTTCCAAAATACCAAAAAAGGTCCAAAAAAATCCCTTTTATGTCCAAAAATAGAAAGTGACTCAAAAATATTTTTCCTCCCAAAATGCATGGAAAATCCCTCGAACATCCAAAAACCTCGGGGTTTAAACAAGATTAGGTACCGAAAGGGCATTAGTGATTAACTAGTGTAATCAAGTCCCCGATCCTAATTTCTCTCAGTTGCGCGAGTGAGTATTTCTCCCGATACTTCACTTGGGTTTCTAATCGACCCACCCCAAATCGATTAGTGGCGACTCCATTTTAAAATTGATTTACGGGTTAAAAACTTGAACCATTAAGTCGTGAATTGGTGGACTTGGGAGAGTCTCGGGCATAACTAATTTCAGCCGAGCCATTAGCCTCCTTAGGCGCTTGTACCCGATTGCGGGCGCCGGAAAAAAAGAGGTCGCGACAGCTTGGCGACTCCGCTGGGGAGTAAATTTTGAGGACTTAGGCCATTTTTGTCTTGTTTAAATTCTTTCTACCGACTTGTTTTCATTTTTTTCTTCATGCAGGTCGATAGTTTAGAAATTTATTTTAATTGTGTTTAAAATAGATTATCTTGTGATTATAAACTATTGTGCATGCTTTACTGTTTTAACACTACACATGGCACACACAACCCGGCCGCCGGACCTGGGCCGCCATAGGATTTCTAGGATGGTGTTAAGAAAGATACGACCTCGAACGCGAGACTGCGATGTAGAGGTTGCCTTTCTTTTCCCGAATTTCTTAGCCGAGGTTAAGGGGGTATGCTTTGCTAACGCGAGATCTGCGACGGGCGGATACCCTTTTAATTTCATCAAGCCTTCTGAGTTAGAAATCGAGCCGCACGTCCCATCTGTATGTCTTTATGCTTGCCATTTTCTTTAAAAGCGAAGTGATTTCTTTACTTTTACTCCGTCTTTTTATTTGGCCCATGGCAATGTAGGATAAACTTTTCAAATTCCAGTTTATGTGCGATGGGGAAAGACGATATCCAGTTCATTCCTGCTCCTAAGGCGGAACTCTTCAGATGGTGGGGTCAATTGGATCAGCTTGCTCAAGAGCGCGTGAAAGCCAAAATCGGTCATCTCCTACCGTTGATTCAAATCACCGTTCGTCCCGAAGTCATACGAGCCATGGCGCATTTCGGTGCTTGAAGACGACTACTTTTATGTTTGGTGGGTTTGAGCTAACCCCAACTCTAGAAGAATACAAATCATCACCGGAATGCCTCTCGAGAAAGAGCTTGTTAGGCCATCAACGGGCTTCCTCCCGTGGCAAGGGTTAGCGCGACTTTTAGGAACCGAAATTCATATCATGAGACAAATTCTTGAAAACAACCATAGTACTTGCCCATTAGAATTCATGAATGCTTGTTTTCAAAATCAGCCTATGATAAAAAAAAAGCGAGATTTTCCTCCTGGGTTTTTTTGGGTTCATCATTTTCCCCCATCAAAGAAATGCCATAAGTCCTAAAATGGCATGGATAGTTGATCGATCTTGAGGGGGGAAATTATGTCAACATGATTTTAACTCGAAACATTCTTGTCCTTTAATCGTTTTAAAGACAACACGGAGAAAATCATGCGAGCGTCTCCTGAAATTTTACAAGTCTGGTTCTTTTCTCACTTAAGTGAATTCCGAGACTTCATGCGATCGTCTGAAACGAATGCTTTCGAAAATCCGTTGCAAAAATTTATGATTTTAGGACCATACATTCCCAATCAAAGCTCTTTAAATTGGATAAATTTCCTAAGAGACCCGGCTCCCGAGGCATTCCAATGGTGTGTCTTTGGTTGGTTCTACGAAAAGAGAGCTCGCTTTGCTTTCAAGCGCCGCCATCCAATTCCGTTGCTCGGCCTCACCGGTGCTTTTTCCTATTTCCCACAAAGGGTGGCACGACAAAGTATGGAGCCCTTCAAGAGATCCCGCCATCTTTCAAGAAGAGGACCCCTCCACTTCTCTTCACTCATCAAAATTTTGAATACATGGTTGACATTTATGAAGAAGCTTGGGACAAGTGCCATCGCAAAAGGATCGTGATACCTGAAGGGCTTGAGGGAGAAGAAAAAGCCCACCACGCCTCTACAGCCTACATCCACAATCATCACATCCCGACGAAGTGGAAGCCATCGGTCCCTCACTCAATCAGAGAGAGCAGCCCGCACGAGCAAGCAGAGCTCATGATGAGAGATTTGGGAATGGACTGGATGCACACCTCAGAGCCGGTCCAAGAAAGCAAGCCTCTGCGCAAGCGCAAGACTCCCCATCACATATAAATTGGCAATCATGTGCCCCTTAGTGTTAATAGTGTGAAAGTTTTGTCCCACTGTTTAGGGACTTTTGTTTAAATATCTAGTACTTTATTATGTCATTCCAAGTTTTAGATGTCAGAAGTCTGCGGTCTATAAAATCCTCTTTTGATAAATAAAAAAGCAGTTAGACCATTGCCATGGGTCAATTTTTATTTACTTTCGTGCTCATTCATTATTTTCGCAACACCAGGTAATTATGAATCGTCGGCCACCACTCGTCCGTGAATGGCCTCATCCAATAGGGGTCGATCAGAATGATGTACAAAATCGCCTCACTAACATTGAAGACGATGTAGGACAGATGTCCATTGTCCTTCAACAACTCTCAAGACAAATGGAATCCGCTCAAGTCGAACCCAACTCTGCAGTTGCCTTAAGCACTGTCATGACACCTGCAAATTTGCCAGAAAATAGCCAGTACCATAGACAGTTTGAAAGAATCATGAAAAATTTAAGCCAGCTGCAGGGGCAGAATCCCATGGACCTATCCAATTTCGCCGGCATTAAGATCCCTGAAGAACTCAAAGCACCTGAATGCGAAAGGTATGCTGATACCTCACGCCCAGAGACCTACTTGCAGGCCTACCTGGTCCGAAGGATGATTCAATCGTACCAATCAAACCTGACTGGCCCTACCTTGCGATGGTACATTGTCAGGAAGATTAGTCTCCTTAAAACCTGGAGGGAACTAACTCATGTCTTTTACCAAGAGTACAATCGACATCGCCCCGACATCACCTTGCCTTACGAAGAGTCGATGATCGCGAGCACGAGGAGTTATTAGTTGCTTTGAGATAGGAGAGAAGCATGTCAATGAAGCATTGCATAATAAATGGGCAGCTAAGCAACATCCTGTTACTGGAAAATTTCCCACTAGAAAAGGCAAGGAGCCTTTGTACGAGATCATGGACTCAGAGCCTGTTCAAGAACGGGGCACAACTGGACAACTCCCCAAGCTTACTCCGAGAGCTAGGGTCCAAAGAATATCAACCCCTATCAACCTGGAAAGTGAATCAGACAGTGAAACTCTAATGTCTGTCACTTCCCGGGATAGGATCGAGTTGGCAAAACGAAGGGCCTTACTCAAAAGGTCTGGACCGGGAGGCAAGAAAAGAAAGCCTAATGCAGCATCTGCCAACGAGCCACCGCACCAAAGCTTTGAGCATTCCCAAGAATACAGCTTTGAAGGACGCCATCCTCTAGAGTACAATCCTGAAGACCTCCCGGCCCTAGAATACAATCCCAAGGACTTCCAAATAAGTTATTTCAACAATGAAACGACGATTCATCATATAAGCATTTCATACTCTCATCCGGGATGAAGGTCCGTCGAAGAGGAAGCGTATGTCTTTATCCGTTACGATCCTAACGAAGTGCTAAGCTTGTCCTCTGACCATGAGGATAGCTTCAATACTTCATCCTCATTCGGAAATTTTGACCAAGAAGAAAGCAATGGGGTAATCTCGGTAGAATCCAACTTCCCTGAAACAAGAAAATTCACCACTGCAACAGATATGCAGTGGGAAAACCAGTGGCCTAACCAAGATACATCAAGCCCGTCTTGCGCTCATAGGATCATGACCCCTGGAGAGATGTGGATACCTGATTTCCGTAAGTATAATGGCACAACTTGTCCCGTGGCTCATTTGCAATATCTCCATGCGGAAATGAGTCGACTATGGCCCGACGTCGTTCACGGCTCGGGCATTCCAAGAATCTCTTACGGGTCTGCATTGCGGTGGTTCATCACATCGATATTTATCTCCTAAAGGATTGGAATGAGCTGACTTCCACATTCTTGCATCAGTACCAAAACCAGATCGGAACTGAATTGCCTTGTGAGAGTTTGGCTCACTTCACAAGAAGACCAATGGAGGATTTCCAAGCATACGCAGAGAGGTGGAGAGCTTTCGTGATACAAACCTACCCTCACCGGGTCAAGAGGAGTTAATGAAGCGGTTCATAGAAGCTTTGTCCCGCAAGCATCGCTGTTGGCTGCATGGGTTACACTTCCATAACTTCAACGAGGTAGTCATCGCATGCGAATACTTCGAGTCTCGAAGGCGAGGAATTCAAGCACGCTTAGCTTCAAGACCAAACTATCAAAAAGCGCTCCTTTACACGGGGGGTTTTCATGAGTTTTACTTGTTTTTATAATTTCATGTTTCTTATTTTGTCTAGTGTGCTACTGTTGTATTTTCCATTCCAAGCACTCTATTGTTCAGTTCTAATATTTTGTTTTAAGAGCATGAGGCGGTACTCCAAACCAGCCCAGTGATGTTATCCAACCATGAAAAGAAAATATCGTCCAAGGAGAATACTGAGGGCTGGGCTTCCTCGTGCTTTTTCTCCCCCAAAGACGTATTTTGAAAATAAAAAATATTTCACCACCCAAAAGCTTTTGTTAAAACAAGATGATAAATTTAACCATGTTTGTCTTTCTGACTCATTCACTTCATGTCTCAGAAGATCATTCCCATCCCCTTCGACTTAGTGTGACAGGGGGCATTTGAAACAAGCGCATCAGGTGAACTCGCCAAATTCAAAGACACCCTGCCAAGAAAACAGGGGCAAATAGAAAAAATCATCCTACACCAAAAGAGGGTAAGTCTTATTCTCTCGAATATAATTTGGAAATGATGTCCTCTCTCTTCTATTTACAGGATGCAAAAGATGAGACGTAATAGGTACAAGCATAGAGTTGAGATCGAAGCATCCATGACATGCCTCACTCCTGCCCAGCTCCATCTTGAGCCAAAAGACTATCTTGTCGCACGACACGCCCAAACGACTAGATGTTACGGTTCCGGCTTTGACAAGCCAAGAAACACGAAAAATGAATTTCTCCTCTCAAATTGGCTACCGTCAACGGGGAGGAAATCTAGTCGATTGAGGCGCCTCTAACCCCTTATCTCAAATTGTGACTTAGGGCCTAGAAATCTCACTTCGTACTCCAGACACATGTTCTTCCAAAGAGTAGTTGCCATCACAAAACTTGAGATTTTGATCTCAGATTCCATAGAAGCTTGAGGTACATGACTTTGCTCAATGCTGCTAATGATGCTATAGTTAAAGACAGAAGAAGAAATTCCATAGAAGGAAGGCGTTGAAGATGAATCAACGACCAACAATCATGCATACATGGTCACAAATGAGAAGGGCTAATCGAAGGAAGCATTGAACTGTGTCAAGATAAGGAGTCCATCATCGACATTCAAATATCCTTAGGAATCAACAAATACAAACTCTGGGAAAGAGTAACTCGGTATCGTTTCCAATACTCCCACTACTCGAACCTGCTTTTGACATATTTTCCCTATTGACAGGAAGCATCGGAATTCAAGAGTCAAACTTGATGGTTAGGTTTGGCAAATTAACATTGGTCGAGCTAGTATGTGGAAATGACCCACGAATTCACTTGATTTCGTGTAAAATGGCGTGTCATCCAGGAGCCAATGTTTAACCTAACGAAGCAAGGGATGTAGGACTTCGTGTCCCCCTCTCACTTCAGGTTCACCCAATCGTCTGCAAAACTAGTGAAGGGTAAAGTCGTATCGCTTCCAATTATTCGACTCTCGAAAGAGTTCATGACTAACGCACTCCCTATTGTCTGTTGCAGGATCACCTGACTGTCAAAATACAGATAACAAATCAATGAGAGGCATGACAAACTCTTCCAAATAAAATGGTGTCTCAAGTATCACCAAAGCAAATGACAGAAAATCTTCAGGCCTCAACTCACATTTGGTTTTGGCCAGACTAATTGATTTACTTGTACATCTTCTCTTCTACAGGGGCAAAAAAAGAAAGACCCGTCAAATCAATGATCAAATTCACAATCCTTGGTTGATCATTCATGTGTCATATCCCTAATCATTAGAGACAATTCATCGACACCCATTTGTGAATAGCCATTTGTGAATAACTTTTCGATGTTCAAAATTCGACACATTTGTAAATACAATTCTATCAAGTAAGCATCCCTAAAGCCGTTAATAAGGTTTCTTGAGTAAAAACCATTCATTTGTTTTGAGAGTACAAACTCTCTCATGTTTAAAATGTTGCATGCATTTTCCAAATGGATTTTTGCATGATGATTTTGTCTATCTAAACCATTGATTCCATTGAGAATTATTAGAAAAGACAACTAAATGAAGAATACAAGATCGATTGAGCATGTTGGATGAGGCGTGTCAGAATGATGAAAGGCAAGCCATATCCTAAACACAGTCCCCATCTATACACTTGTGAGATGAGTGCGAGAAGATTCCATGACTGCGGGGCAAAGAGTTCTCTCGCGAATGGTACGATAACCAAAACAGTGAGAGGCATTTCATTGCTCACCCCTTTGAGCTCCTTACACCGGTGAAGTTTCGTCCTACCCCCGTCAAAGAACCACCCTACACCGGGGCAAGTTGAAGGCAAGTCAACATCACGAGGTGAGAAAAGGGATAGGAATTCTCTTGCTTGCACTTGCATCAATCTTTGAGTGTCTTTATTGCATATGAACACTCGCGTTAATTTAAGTGCCCTAGAGTCGTGAAGAGCAATTCTTTATTTACGCACTTGTATCCATTGTACAACTCAATTGAGTCTGTAAATTCACCCTCCCATGGAGGCAAAGCAGAAGCCATTGTCATTTGAGCAATAATCAAAAGTGCCAACAAAAGATGAAGACTCCATAGTCTAACAAAGGCATTTGCTTGAACTTGCCAAGATCAATTCCTCAAGCAACAAAGACAAAAACTAGGGCATAAAAAAGCAAAGTGTACTGGTAAAAGCAAGGTCAAATGCCCATGAATGAAAAATTGAGATGAGAAATAGGGGCATGAAAAAAGCAAAGTGTGCTGGTAAAAGCAAGGCCGATGCCCCAAACAAAAATACAGCCATTTGTATTCCCAAGAGAAATTGCCGATACAACCGTCATCATCGACCATGAAGAAAGACTAGTGACAAATGCCAAGACAATTACCAACTCTCATCCTCTTACATGCGAGCCAAGACTACATTACATTCCCATTGTAAAAGTCTCTTCAGACTAGGGGCACTTCAATTAACGTAGGATTTCATGTGTCAATAAGCATCGCTTGAAGAAGTACGAGCAAGATTACTCTATCTCTTTTCGCAGGATTCTCGACTTGCAAACCCGGAGACGATCGTGCGGTACTCTGTTCATAAGCCTTGACCTCGACGGTCCCATTTGATGAGCCGTTGACCAAGTCTTCATCTCAATTTCAACAAAGACTTCTCACATTGGTAAAGTTGTACCGTTTGCGAGAATACTCGGACCCCGCCGACATGATGACAAAGTGAGATAGTGCGGTCCTTATGAATCCCGCATCAATGGTCGGGATAGCCTTTTCCATGAGAGTGAGCGGAAAGTCCTTTCGGGCTCGAAAGTCCCTCATCTAGCATGCTCAAGACATCTATATTCCAAATAAAGGTTGTCTTTCAAAATCTTCTCCAAAGTGGAACTCGATGATGCAAAAACCGACAAAATTGTCATGCATGAATCTCATTTGAACTCATGAGTTTACGTATATACAATCATGTGTGCATATTGTGCAAATAGCGAGACATACTCTCGGAGATCGAGATATTGCCGAGGTAAGCACATCCTAATCCCCATTTGTCTTAAAGTACCTACCACTGTTCAGGTACTCTTTTCCTGACACTCGACCTGTTCGAGTTGTCCCCAGAGTATTGATACTTGTGACTGACCAAGTATCCGTTTATCGTTGAATACCTGCTGCTGTCTAGATGTCCCTCTTGTCTTTGAGTACCGGCCACTGTTCGGATACTCCCTTTTCTTGACACTTGACCTGTTCAAGTTGTCCTTAGAGTATTAATGCTTGTAATTGACCAAGTATCCCCTTATTGTTGAATACCTACTGCTATTTAGGTATCCCCATATCGTCAAGTACCCACCGTTGCCCAGGTACTTCCTTTTCATGACACTCAACCTGCTCGAGTTGTCCCCAAATAATATAGCAGCTGTTCAAGCATTCCATTGCTTTGCTTGGCACCACCGTCCAGGTATGTTTTCTAGCACTTGGAACTGCTTGGGTGGTCCCAAATCATATCATTAAATACTTGTGTTCGTCCAAGTATTCCAAAGATTTTTTGTACACCTGTGGCTATCCAGGTGTTCCACCCCTTTATGTGCCTGCGGTCATCCAGGTAAGCCTTGCGCTATATTCAAGTTTATGTTGCCAGAAGGTGGGAGACCTTCATGAATATCCCAGGTATATCCTCGATATTCCCCTTTACCAGGAGGTGAGAGACCTTCACGAATATGCGGGGCACGCCCTCGATATTCCCAATTACCAGGAGGTGAGAGACCTTCATGAATATTCGGGGCACATCCTCGATATTCCCCTTTACCAGGAGGTGAGAGACCTTCACGAATATCCCAGGTACATCCTCGATATTCTCAACTACCAGGAGGTGAGAGACCTTCACGAATATCCAAGGTACGTCCTCGATATTCCCCTTTACCGGGAGGTGAGAGACCTTCACGAATATCCCAGGTACATCCTCGATATTCCCAACTACCAGGAGGTGAGAGACCTTCACGAATATGCGGGGCACGTCCTCGATATTCTCAACTACCAGGAGGTGAGAGACCTTCACGAATATGAGGGGCACGTCCTCGATATTCTCAACTACCAGGAGGTGAGAGACCTTCACGAATATGCGGGGCACGCCCTCGATATTCCCAATTACCAGGAGGTGAGAGACCTTCACGAATATCTCATGTACGCCCTCGATATTTCCAATTACCAGGAGGTGAGAAACCTTCATGAATATCCAAGGTATGTCCTCGATATTCCAAATTCCAAGAGGTGAGAGACCTTCACGTATATGCGAGACCCATCCTCGATATTTCCACACGAATATCTCAGGTATGCCCTTGATTCTTTCCTCAGAGTTTGTACCTGTGATCGTCCAGGTACCCCTTCGATACTTGTGATCATCTAGGTATCTCCAAAGAGTTTGTATCTGTGATCGTCCAGGTACCCCTTTGATACTTGTGATCATCCAGGTATCTCCAAAGAGTTTGTACCTGTGATCGTCCAGGTACCCCTTCGATACTTGTGATCATCCAAGTATCCCCCAAGAGTTTGTACTGTGATTGTTCGGTACCCCTTCGATACTTGTGATCATCCGGGTATCCTTCAAGAGTTTGTACTTGCGATCATCCAAGTACCTCGTCGATGCCCGCAAAGGCCTAAATATCCTTCGAGGTTAGTACTTGTGAATATCCAGTACTCTTTCAATGCTTGTGAATGTCCAAGCACCCCCAACAAATCGATGCCCTGAGAAAGGTCGATGCATCCTCCCGAGAAAGGTCGGGTTCCAACTGGTGTCTTCGACAGAAGACAGACACCCCGCAAATCGATGCCCTGAGAAAGGTCGGCGCATCCTCCCGAGAAAGGTCGGGTTCCTACCAGTGTCTTTGACAAAGATCAGGCACCCACAAACCAGATGCCCTGAGAAAGGTTGGTGCATTCCCCGTCAAGGCGACCGAAGAAAGGTTCGGGTCCTAGACAAATCATTGATTGTTTTAACAGGCGACCGAAGAATGGTTCGGGTCCCGGAGAAGCAATTTCCGTCACGGCGACCGAAGAATGGTTCGGGTCCGAGACAAACCACGATTGCTCTAACAGGCGGCCGAAGAATGGTTCGAGTCCCGGAGAAGCAATTTCCCGTCACGGCGACCGAAGAATGGTTCGGGTCCGAGACAAACCACTGATTGCTCTAACAGGCGACCGAAGAATGGTTCGGGTCCTGGAGGAGTAATCCCTAGTCAAGGCAACCGAAGAAAGGTTCGGGTCCTAGACAAATCATTGATTGTTTTAACAAAGCGACCGAAGAATGGTTCGGGTCCTGAGAAGCAATTTCCGTCACGGCGACCGAAGAATGGTTCGGGTCCGAGACAAACCACTGATTGCTCTAACAGGCGACCGAAGAATGGTTCGAGTCCTGGAGAAGCAATTTCCCGTCACGGCGACCGAAGAATGGTTCGGGTCCGAGACAAACCACTGATTGCTCTAACAGGCGACCGAAGAATGGTTCGGGTCCTGGAGGAGTAATCCCCAGTCAAGGCGACCGAAGAAAGGTTCGGGTCCTAGACAAATCATTGATTGTTTTAACAGGCGACCGAAGAATGGTTCGGGTCCTGGAGGAGCAATTTCCCGTCAAGGCGACCGAAGAAAGGTTCGGGTCCTAGACAAATCATTGATTGTTTAACAGGCGACCGAAGAATGGTTCGAGCCCTGGAAAAGCAATCTCCTCATATCACCAGGTAAGATGACGCCTTAATACTTGCCAAGCTCGGGGTTCACACCCTATCTCACTCACTCCCTAGGTAAGTAACTACGGTATCTTCTTATCTGTCTTAGTATATGTAAAGTTATATTACTATTTCTCCGCATAGGATAATAAGTCTCAAATAAAATATGATCCGCTACGCATATATGGCCAATTTTTAGGCATCATTTTGTCTTTGAATGCAACCTCTGCAAGCTCACCTTCAAAGAGGGGCAGCTGTTGACGCCTAAAATTAGGTTTTATTTTGTTTTTTTATTTGATTTTCGGATAATAAAAGAAAAAAGAAACGAAAAAGGAAAAGAAAAAGCGAGAAAAGCGAAAAAAGAGAAAACGGAAAGAAGGAAGTGGCCTCCGCATGGGCCTTCGGCCCATTCGCCTCAAGCCCGGCCCCCTCCGCGTCATCTTCTTCCTCGCGTCACTGAGGAGCACGCGCGGGCGAGCGCGACACCGGAGAAGCTGGAGCGAGAGGGTTGCGTGCGAAGCGAAGAGCGAGGCGTCGACGGGACACGACCGGAGGAGGTGATGATGGCGGATGGGACGGCGGTCCAACCGGCGGCTCGAAGCCTCGCCGACCGGCCACTCCCGCGCCTATAAATAGGCCTTCACCGTCGACGAAGGGGGAGGAGACCGAAAGCGAGGCACACGCAGAGATTCGAGAGAGAGGGAGGTCGGCTGAAGCTCGAGGTCCCCTGAGAGACTTCGGGGAGTTCGAGCATAGGGTCGGCCGTGGCGTGGTGAGTTCGGAGGGGTCCCCGAGAGACTTCGGGGAGTTCGCCGGACGATCCCGAGTGAGAGAGAGAGGGAAATCCGACGAGGGTCCGGCCGATCCGATCGTCCAGAGCTGCGTTGCCGTCGCCGTTCGCCGCGTACGTTCATCGTCCCCGTTTGAGGTAAAAGGTCGCCGCCGTCACCTTCACCGTTCACCATATCCGCCGTAGTCCGTCGTCTCCACCGTTGCCGTCGTCGTCGTGGCCGCCGCAAAGCCTCGGTTTCTCCTCCCCTCGGCGCGCCGTGGATTCGCGAACCCTAGGGTTCGCGATTTCCGGTCACCGAGTCGGATCCGGATCTCGGAACCGGGTAGGGTTTCGCGAATCTCGGCGGCGGCCGCGAGTCGGGTCGGGAGCGGGTCGGATTCGGGTAGGGTTTCGCCGGGAGCGGGTCGGCGAGTCGGGTAGGGTTCCGGAAGGAACCGGGTAGTCGGGCGGGCGGGCGTCCCCAAACGCCCGCCACGGCGTCGTTTTCATTTAAAAAAAAAAAAAAAAAAAAAAAAAAATTTGGCCCGGCCTCGGACCCAACCCACGGATCCGACCGGGTCGGTTTTCCCTTTTTTAAGCTTTTTATTTTAAATAATACTTTAATAAATAATTAATAAATATTTTATTTTCAAAAATATTAAGAAATGTTTTAATTTCCAGAAAAATCGAAAAATGTTTAAAAAATGTTAAAAATGTTTTATTTTCCAAAAAATCGAAAAAAAAATAAAAAATAATTTATTTTCCAAAAATATTAAAAAATATTTTATTTTCAAAAAAAATCAAGAATATTTCATATTTTCCAAAAATGCCAAAAATCCAAAAAAAGTCAAAATTTCATGAAAAAGCCAAAAAGACTTGTATTTTTCCAAAATACCAAAAAAGGTCCAAAAAAAATCCCTTTTATGTCCAAAAAATAGAAAGTGACTCAAAAAATATTTTTCCTCCCAAAAATGCATGGAAAATCCCTCGAACATCCAAAAAACCTCAGGGTTTAAACAAGATTAGGTACCGAAAGGGCATTAGTGATTAACTAGTGTAATCAAGTCCCCGATCCTAATTTCTCAGTTTTGCGCGGAGTGAGTATTTCTCCCGATACTTCACTTGGGTTTCTAATCGACCCACCCCAAATCGATTAGTGGCGACTCCATTTTAAAAATTGATTTACGGGTTAAAAAACTTGAACCATTAAGTCGTGAATTGGTGGACTTGGGAGAGTCTCGGGCATAACTAATTTCAGTAGGAGCCATTAGCCTCCTTAGGCGCTTGTACCCGATGCGGGCGCCGGAAAAAAAAAAGAGGTCGCGACAATCACCGTGCTCATTAATTCTGTTTCAAATCAATTTCTTTTAATTTTTAAATAATTTTTTTACTTTTTTACTTTTTTTCATTTTTTTTCATTTTTTCATTTTTTTCTTTTCATTTTTCCTTTTATTTTTCCTTTTTTTCTTTTATTTTTCTTTTATTTTTCCTTTTTTTCTTTTCTTTTTCTCATCTTCTTCTTCTTCTTCGGCGGCGACCTCACCGGAGCGTCGGCCGACCCTCGGCGAGCCGGCCCTCGTCGGCCGAGCCTCGCCGGCGGTGGGGCGAGGCAAGCCTCGCCCGGCCACCGGTGGGGGCCGGGTGTCTCGAGGCTTGCCTAGCCCCCGCCCGCCCGGCAAGGCCTCACCCGGCCCCGTCGAGGCCCGCCACCACCGGCGAGGCTCGGCCTCGCCCGGATTTGGGGAGGCCGAGCCTCGCCGGTGGCTAGGCAAGCCTCCGACGAGCTCGCCGGTGGCTGGGCTTGCCTCCAGCGAGCTCGCCGGACCTCGCTCTGGTCTGGCGAGCCTCCGGCGAGCTCGCCGAACCGGCGGCGGCGGACAGCGGCCGGTGGCAGCGGTGGACGGCCGTGGCGGACGGCGGATGGTGGCTGGCGGTGGTGGACGGCGGTCGCGAGATGGCCGAAGGGAAGAAGAAAATTTCTTGATTTTGATTCTCAAATTCGTTTCCGGAACAAGAATCAACTTTTTTTTTGTTCTTGATTCTATTCCCAATCTGTTCCCGGGAACAAAAATTTTACCAAACGCGATTTTAGGCCCAAACTGATTCTGGGAACAAAGAATCAAAATTTGGCCCTGTTTGGATGGTTACCAAACATGGCCTAAATCATCCCTACTCCAACTTCCTGAGAAGGTGAGAATTCGAACCTCACCTCAATTTTTCATATTGGAAGGGTAGCCACTGGGATAAACCCCATTGATTAATGACCCAAATTAACTAGTGGCGAAAAGAATGACTTAAGTACAACAATTAAAAGAGAGTAAAGTGTAGCTACTTTTACTCTCAATATGAAGGCAAGAATGTTCTGTATACACAACCACTATAAAGAAAAGATTGAAGACTAATTTTAAATAAAACATAATGATCTTGATCTATCATTTTCAAAAAACTATGTACATAATTCGGGATCGATTTACGAAAACATAAAAATCGACATACCTCTAGCCATTAATGAAAATTTGCAAATGCGGAAAACCCTAAAAGCACAATTGATCTGTGAATATGAAAACACCAGATCTGTACATCCTATTCCACTAGCTAATGGTGCGTTTTCTATAGTGATAGGGTTTGAACTAGACAATTTGACGTTTTATTCCGTTTCTTATGTTACCGACGTCTTTCATCAAGACCGTTATGGTAACATATTAACGAACAAATATTACGTAATAAACGTGAGTAATAAATTATGCAATAAATCGAAACTAATTGGGAAATATAAAATTGGGATCATATTTGAAATAATAAAAAATCATGACAAAGATGACTAGTGAACAAAGTCGACAAGAGTGCAGACAACAGCCTCTCAGCAGGGCACTCGAATGCTGCCACTTCTGGTTGTGGATTGTCAGCTGCCCATCGTAACCTTCCTAGTTGGAAGCTGATAAGGAATATCAAACGTGAGACAGCATCCTGCATGAAGAAACAGTGATACGACATGCTTCCTCATTCGCTACAATAGGTAAACATTCCAACGAGTCATAGCAAGATAAACGCAATGTTGCCAGGTTCTGTAAGCTGGAAAGATACAGTAGCTCTTTTAAGGACGGGCAGGAAGTAATAGACAAATGCTCCACTGATTCTAATCCTTCAAGACCTTGAATCTCAACTAGCCGTGGGCAATTATTAACCTTCAAAGACCATAGCTTTCTTAAGCTTGGTGTATGGGATAATTTTTCAAGGAATTGACAGTCCAATACGTGCAATTGGACAAGGCTCCACAATTGTCCAAGGACATCCAGTGGAATTTCTGTTAAGCACGACCTGCTTATATCTATGCTGCGCAAATATTTGAAGGTGTGAAGGCATGACCATTCATCTACGGACTCAAGGTAATAGAACGTCAAAGACGAAGCATTGGATGGAATCCCCTCGAGAAATTGAAAGGTGGAGCCCAGTAATTGGAGCTGTATGAGTTCGGTAAGGGGGCTAAAGTCAGCAGGGAACGCAGTCATATCTACGAGGTCCAACGTTAACGACTTAAACTTAGTTAAGCTCCCAATCCACTGCAAATCTTGAGCTTGGCATGCGCTTGGTGATGCTCGAGGCATATTAACATATCTTGGACAACCAAAGTCAGATAAAGCCAAAAATTGTAAGTTATCAGGTTTGACAGATCTGGAATCATCTGTAATGAAGACAAAATGTTCAACCATTCCAAACTTATAGGAAGCTCTGGTAATTGTTGAAGCTCTTGACAAGTACCCAGAACCAAACCCTGAAGTTGAGAGAGCCCACTCGTACTTGGGTGGCACTTCAGAAATACAGGTTTCTCCTAAGACTAGGATTTTCAAAAATGATAATGCCCCATTTTCCATTGGAATTCCTCCCTCCAAAAATCTGCACCTGCTAGCTTCCAAAAGTGCAAGCTTCTCCAACGTCCCAATTGCCTTAGGTAGCTTTCTTAATTTACAGCTTTGCATGAGTAGTACCTCCAATCTCTTAAGCTCTCCAATCGAATCAGGCAGCTCTATAATGTTTGTGGAAGATAGATTCAACTTGATTAGAGATTTCAATTTCCCAATTGAATAGGGAAGTACATTAACAGATGAGTTGCTTAAAGACAACTCTTGAAGACCAGCTATATCTCCTATTGAATCCGGGAGTTCAAGGAGTTCCACATTTTCCATCCTTAGCGTTGATAGATGCTTTACGTTACCTAATGATTTTGCCCATGATTGACGTACCATACCTAGATTGAGCGTTGTTGGAGCTCCCTTAAGCATCCTCAAACCATGACACCCTGGAATTTTCAAGTGCTTCAAATTCTGCAGCATACAAAGGAATGGGTCAATTTCAACCAGCCTTCCACGATCCTTCACAATGAGTCTCTCCAAAGTCAAGCACATAGAGAAGTTAGGCGTCTTGATCAACCTTCTACAGCGCATGAGATGCAGAATTTTTAACCTAGTTTTTCCCTATAAGTTTACTCATATAAGAATGTAAAAGGATCATCAATTCACCATGGACAAAGAAAAAAAGCAAAAGTAAATTGCTTATGCTACATGAGATCGTACCATGATTTGGCTCCATCCACCCCAATCATTTGTAACGTCAAATTCTAAATTTTTGAGCACAACTAGATTGCTTGGAGAAAAGTTAGTAGCTTGAATTTCATATGGACAATTTTGCCAAGAGAGCCATCTTATGTACAAGAGGAGATTTTGGAAGTCCCCAACAAACTTTCCTCCATCTAATTCAAGGAACCTCAACTTTACCAGCCTTAAAATGTCTTCATGGGTAATATTGCACACTTGAGATTGTCCATCTAGTTTGAGTGCCACTATCCTTTCTATTACCTAGTAAAGGAAATTATATCTCCATTAGCCTCAGCTTTGGTGAACTTGAGAAAAAAGCTCATGAATTGTACACAATTTCCTTTCTTTTTGTTGGTAAAAGGCTGAGAAGGGGCAACTAGAACAACCATCTCTCTAGCATTTACCATAAGGGGCTCACACCCGTTATGGAATGTCCAATTTGAACTATAGTTACTCAGTCCATTTATAGATAACAAGCCTGTTACTATAACCCTATTGCTTTGACAAGAAGTCTTTCCACACGAGGTAGCAAATGCCCAAAACACAAGTTGAGCAGAGGTTCACTCATGACACGACTCGAATTCTTGGCCTTGTGGATGATAGTGTTATCTCTTTACCACTAAGGGTGTGCATGGTAACACTCCCAAAAAGTGCTCCCGCACACTTCGTACGGAAAGTGTGCCGGAACAAAAAGGAACAAACGCATTTGGTTGCGTTTCGTTCCTTTTTTTTTTTTTGTTTCGAACGGAATTGGAACAGAAAAAAAAACAACAAATTTGTGTTTCTTGTTCCGAAAACACAAATGAAAGAAACGTTTCTCTCTCTCTCTCTTCTTCTTCTTCTTTTTTTTTTCTTTTCTTCTTCTTTTTTTTTTCTTTTTTTTTTCGCCGGTCGCCGGCCTCGGCCATGGCCGGCGACCGGCCGCCGAGGCTCGGCCTCGCCCGATCCGGCGAGGCCGAGCCTCGGCCAACCACGGCGAGGCTCGGCCTCGCCGAGGGCCGGCGAGCCTCGCCGTGGCCGGGCGAGGCTGCCGGCCCCGTCGGCCGGTCGCTGGAGGCCGGGGACCGGCTGAAAAAAAGAAAAATAAAAAAATATAATAAAAATGTTTAAAAAATTAAAAGAAATAAAAAAAAAAAATAAAATTTACCAAACGTGTTTCTGTTCATTTTTATTCCCGACCAAACGTTACCAAACGTGTTCTTTTGTTCAAAACTGTTCCCCTAACAAACAATTTTTTTTTTTGTTTCGTTCCCTGGAACAGAAATGGAACAGAAATGTTTCCATGCGGGGCCTAAGCTACCATGCTCAATGGTACTTTAACACGGTACTGGTCTATTCTATCTTCTACATAAAGTGAAAAGTAGAATTTTAGTAAATAAATACCTCTTTTCTTTGCATAACATCCATGGCTATGGTGGGACAACATATTCTACATCGTTCTCCTGGATGTTCGATACTCTCCTTGCAAACAAGTTCCCTTTCTAAGTCTCTAAATTGCTCATGCATCCAAATGTGGTCATTTTTAATTTTTATCAAAGACATCTTAACAAGAATTTTGATGGCTTCACTAGGAAAAAATTCACAAGCTCTCCACATAGAAATTGCATCGCTTCTGTGTTTACTAACTATGTGACATGCAATGTCAAGGAAAATTTCTTTCTTCTCATTTTCCAACATGTCATAACTTACCTTCAATCCATCTCGAACTTCTCTATGAGACATTTTCTTCAACTTGGCTATTACATCATCCCATACTTAGTCGCTCTTGTTGTAAAGTGAGGATCTGATGACCACAAGAGCCAACGGAAGTCCACTAGTGATTTTCACAATTTCTTTGTTATTTTGTCATATTAAAGTGGAGGAGCATCTCTCTCAAATGCATATCTATTGAATAGTTGAATAGCATAAAAATCATGCTTCTCCTCCATTTCGTAGAAGTAATACACTTTAGGATGCAGTGAGGCATTATTCCTGTTATGATGTCTCAGGTTGTCACAATAATTCTATTTCCCAGACCAAACCAATCACAATTTTCTGCTAGCTTCACTAGCTAGTCACTTTTATCCAAATTATCAAGAACAATAAGAACTTTCTTGTAGCAGCATCTTCCCTTAATCATGTTGATCCTAGAGTTGGTATCATGAACCTTTATGGATTTAGACTTGAGGATCTCAAACAATAATTTGTTCTGCAATTTCACATTTTTTCCCTATCGCAAAAGTTCTCAAATGTCAGACAGGGAGCTGCAACCATCAAACCGATAAGCGATTTGGTTGAAAACTACTTTAGTGAGAGTTGTCTTACCAACTCCGCCCATTTTGTGTATTACAACACACCATACATCATGAGAGTCTTTACCTAACAAATACATCACAGTTCCCACATGATTATCAATTCCAACCAAATGATCCGGCACTATTCGAACTCCTTTGACCAGTTTCCTCAAAACCTCACAAGTAATAAGTTTTGTAAGTTCAACTTGGCTGCCATACAAGAAACTCAGTTTGAGTAACAACATGAAGAACATCAAGTTCGAGGATTTTCTAAATGTGAATTCGTCGTTTACATTAGTGTCGGGAATAGAAAATTTTATCAAGCGGCTGAAGCATATTAAGGCCAAGATATTTATATTAAACCCGCACTATGTATCATAATTTTTTATAGTGAGAACGGTGCGATATTACGCATAAAGAAAGAGAGTAGAAAGTTGCAAGCAAAACTACCAAGAAACGCCACAATCAAAAGCTAATGCCCATGGTATGGAAACTTGAACACACAATGAAACTCAGTCACGGCAATATAATCACACGGCAATAACACTATCATCATTGAATAATGCAAGCATCACGTTTACGCTGTGAAAAAAAAAAAAACGAGTTCCTGAAATTTAAACCACCTAAAAGTGAAAGTTGAACTAGTCATAACACTCTTCGTTGCGTGCTTGGAATGGGATATAACTTTGTCTTGCATGAGGATGTGTTTGAGTCGCAGAAAATTAAGAATTGGATAAGTATTTTTTTTTCTATAAATAATCATTGGCATGTATCATCGAGAAAGGTTAACGACTGATAATATTTTCATTAATAATAATAATTTATATTTAAATATTTTCTTTGATGATGAAGGTATTTTTTGTGGACTCCTTTTCCAAAGCTATCTTAATTGTTATTTTCAGAAAAGTCTTTTCTAAATCATCATCGATTTTCGTGAAGAAAACACACTGTCTCAATTAATGCTCTTGTCAAAATTAACGCTTTTCTCACAGTCAATTGAAAGCCCCCACGAGCAGCTAAACATTCTTTCCTTAAACATGCGACTGGCTAAATCAATGTGCTTCCCATTTAATCTTAATGAACATTAAAGGAAAAAAAAAACCAATCATTTCTCAGTTATTTGAAAAACCGTGCTAATCATAGCCCCTTTCACAATTATCAATCACTTTGTAACTAACAGTTATACTTAATATCAACCGCAGGAAATCAGAAATCATCTTCTCTTTAAGGGTGTGCATGACAACATTTATATTTTTCTAATTTTCTGTTTTGTTGTTCCCTGGAACAAGTTCTAAAACAAAAATCCGTTTGATAACATAATTTTATTTTTCTATTTCTGAAACAGATTTCTATTTCAAAAATAAATTTGGAATGAAAATTAGAAGTTAAAATTTTTAGTTTTTCTATTTGTGATAAATCAAAATTTTTCTCATCGTTTACTCTCGTCACCGCTCATCGCCCACTTGCCACCCGTGGGATGTCGGCCACCCGCCACCGGTTGCCGGCCGGCCGCCACCTGCCTCGACCACCAACCGCTAATTGCCGACCATCGGATGTCGGATGTCGGCCGTCGACCACCGCACTTCAATCGCTTGTCGCCAACCGCCAATCGTCGGATGCCAGATGCCCACCGATCATTGGCCGCTCATTGCCAATTGTTGGATGCCGGAGGCTCACCACCAACCACCGAATGTTCTCCGTCGACCATTCGCCACTCACCACCGGCCGCCAGATGTTGACCGCCCGCCACCCGCCGCCAGACTCCTACCACTAGCCACCCACTGCCGGACTCCTGCCACTGGCCACCTGCCACCGACCTCCTATCACCAGACTCTAGATGTCAAACGTCAGACATCAAACTCCATTGAACTCCGGACGTTGGACACCGGTTGCCAGTCGCTGGACTCCGTACTTTGGCCGCTCGCTGCCAATCACCAGACTTCGGAGTCGGACGCCAAACGTCGGACTTCAAACTTTGGCCACCTGCCATCGGTCACTGGATGTCGAACGTCGGTTGTCGGACATCGGACTCCGGCCACTGGACACCGGTTGTTGCTGCTCCTAGAAATAGAAATTTTATTCTGTTATCAAACGAATTTTTATTTTAGAAATGGAAATTTTGAATTGTTATTGTTGTACTTTAGCTAGTTAGCTAGTACGTCCATGATGGGGTGCGATTGGACCGCACCAATTGGGTTTGATATGCTACGATGGAAAGGCACAAATGGAGGGGTACGAAGGGAGACGTATATAAACTTCCCGAACACAACCATTGAGACGGTTGGCTATTCATTCGCACCAAATTTCCTCTCCATTTCCATTGAAGAAGATCAAAGGCGTTCCATTTCAATTTTGCAAGAACAATCGGCATTTACGCTGTGGAAATCGGGTGTTTTCCTCGTGATTGCATCCAGACTAACGTGAGGAAGTACTGTTCGTGATAAATTCGCAATTCAACGTTCATTCCAGGGCCATTTGCTGTTTGCGCATCGGAATCAGGTAAGTCGTCTTCCGCCGACTTGAAATCCTACATTGGTATCAGAGCCCGATCGTGATTTCTGCCTTGTTTTTCATCAAGTTTTCTTGATTACCATTTGATATTGAGATCATGAGAATGTATTCTACACCGTTTGGATCTCTAATAGTCGGAATTGCCCCATGAAAACTCGAAATTGAACCGGAGCGAAGAACGGAGTTCGGGGTCGCGTGATCCGTGAGGTTTTCACCGTTTTTCGTAATAATTTTTTTGTCAAAATTAATTTCTGAATATACAGGGTGAAAGAGCTCGTCGAGACGAGTCCGGGGATGGGTCGAGCGCCGCCGAGAGACGCCGGATGCGCCCACACGCGCGGCCAGAAGCCGCTGCGCGTGGGCGCCACGCGCCTGAAGTGCTGGCCAAGCCAGCGCGTGCGACACACGCGCCGGTCGGCGAACCGGCGCGTGCGCGATGCGCGCCAGTCGGCGAACCGGCACGCGCCAATCGGCGAACCGGCGCGTGTGACGTCACGGTGACGTCACCCAACGGTCGGTAACCGCCGGGATGACGTCATCGATGACGTCACCGCCGGAGACAGTTGGCCGGCCGGCGACCCGACCCGACCCGAGATCCGACCCGACTCGTTGACCCGACCCGACCCGTTGACCGGTCAACGGTCGAACCGGTCAACCGGTCCGACGGTCAAACCGGTCGGACCGGCCATCGGCCGAACCGGTCGGACCGGTCAGACCGGCCAGGAGCCGTTTGGCTCGCTGGCGCGTGCGAGCTCGGATTGGAGCGTGGTTGGTCTTGTTTGGTTCGTATGAGTGTCCTCTACACAGTAGTTTAATTATTTTATACTTTTGAATTTTATAAATGTATGAAAATGCTTTGGGAACCCTATGTACGCGTATTTTTTTTGGGTTTTAATGCAGTTTATTCATTTGTAGCTTGTATTTTCTTATGATTAGGGAAATACAGTAGCTAGCTTGTGTGCAAATGATGTTATATATGCTGTGTAAAGCTTGGTTCAATGACGTGATGTGTATATTTTAATATACTTGCATTTTTCTAGTTGCTAGAAAATAAGAACAATGGTAGGAAATCCATTATATGTTGAATTGCAATTTTGATTATAATTGAAGCATGATTGTTGTTTATACACGTTGGTTATTGCCATGCTATGTTCTTGTGTTAAGGAAAAGTGTAGAAATTACATAAGTTTATGTAATTATTTTTCCTAGTGGGAGTTCGTAGGTTGGTAGAAATGAAAGGAGTTCTCACCTAGACCTTAAAAATTTGTGCAAATTAAACTAACTAATGATAATAGAACAATTGTACGTAGAAGTTGATTGGGAACATAGTGAACTTTTGCTTTTGTGTCTTTTGTTGAATTATCATTAATTCAGTTTGTCTTTGCTGCAAATTAAATATGTGTGTTATTTTGTAAAGTGTGCTAGTATTGATTCTGCGTTTATTATGTCAATGTGTTATAGCAATTAATTATGGCTTCGGCATCCAAGACCATTGTGGCTGACCTCAATAAGGGTGAGAAGCTGAACGGTGACAATTATGATATTTGGCACCGAAAGGTTTAGTACATCCTTGAGGAGCAAGAGGTTTTGGAAACCCTCAACCATACCATGGATGAACCTGAGCGTGGAACTTCAGCTCAACACAGGAGAGATCTGGAAGCTTATCAAGCTTGGAAAAAGAAAAATAGCATTGCTCGCATCACGTTGCTTTGAGCCGTATGCAAGATGATCTCATGTGTGAGTTTGAGAGTTATGACAAAGCTCAAGCTATGTGGGTTGCCTTGAAAGATAAGTTTGGGGGTACATCTCGCCACTAAGCCGAGGAGACTCACCATCAAGTTTGACACCTTCCGAAAGCGCCCAAATGTAATGATGAGGCAGCATCTTCGGGAGATGTCAAACATGATCCGTGAGCTGAAGTCGGCTAGTCACTCCTTTACCGATGAACAAAGCAAGTTCGAGGCTGTTATAAGGTCTCTTCCCGATAATTGGGAGCATATGAAGATCAATATGACGCATAATGAGAACATCGTCACTTTTGATGATATTGCGCGTCATTTGGAATTAGAGGATGAGCGCCTAGAGGCTGCCAGATCCTCTACCCATGCTTATGTTACTGAATCGAGTTCGCGCAAGGCTTCGGGCTTCAAGCGCAAAAGGAACCTTCAGTTCAACAACAAAAGGAAGATGACTGATCAGGGACCCAAGAGAGCTAAGACCTTCCGACGCAAGAAGCGTGGTGGGAAGAAGGACAAGGCCAAGATGGAGTGCCACAATTGTGGCAAGTTGGGTCACTTTGCTCGTGAATGCACCGAGCCGAAAAGGTACCCTATTACTCCATTATTTTGAGTAATGCTTTTGTTTCTAGTACTGTAATGCTTGCTGAATCTCATCCAATGTGGACTGTAGACTCAGGAGCAACGAACCATGTAGCTAGAGATCGAGAAGTATTTGTGGAGTATCGTCAGATACCGCTTGGAAGAAGATTGATATATGTTGGGAATAACTCAAGAGTTGAAGTGAAGGGTATCGGCACGTGTAAATTAATCTTACATGGTGGTCGAAACCTTTCTCCGCATGATGTCCTTTATGCTCCGGATATTCGACGAAACTTGGTCTCTCGTAGTTGTTCTTCTTAGCTTAGGTTATGTATTGAATTTCCATGGTGATTGTGTTGACATTTTGTATGGAACGGTTTATTATGGTTCAGGTCATGTATTGAATGGTTTTATGGTGTTAGACATTGACTATGATCAGTACAATGTTAATGTTGATGGTTGTTTTTCTTTAATTGCGTCTTCAAATAATGTTGAGATTGATGCAAATACTTGACATGCTAGATTAGGTCACATTGGATTGCAAAGAATGCAAATATTAGCTAGAGAAGGCCTTTTGTGGTCACTCACTAATGTTAGTCTATCCATATGTGAACATTGTCTGGCGGGAAAAACAACTAGAAAACCATTCGGTAAATGGACTAGAGCTGAATTTCCATTGCATCTCATACATTCTGACATTTGTGGTCCTTTGAATGTGAGGGCGAGGCATGGAGCCTCATATTTCATCACTTTCATATATGACTTCACACGTTTCGGTTATGTCTTTCTGATCTCCCATAAGTCAGAAGCATTAGACTGCTTTAGACGATATATAACGATGGTAGAGAATCAGTTAAACAAGAAAATAAAGGCATTGAGAATCGATCGTGGACGTGAGTATCTATCGGAGCAATTTAAGGCTCTTTGTGATGAAAAGGGAATTGTACGACAATTGACTATTCCTGGTACTCCACAACAAAATGGGGTAGCTGAGAGAAGGAATAGAACCCTATTGGAAATGGTTAGGTCTATGATGGCGCAAGCAAATTTACTGTCTCCTATTGGGGAGATGCATTATTGACTCGCCCTATATACTTAACCGTGTGCCCTCAAAATCGGTTACTTCCACCCCTTATGAATTATGGACTGGTAGGAAACCAGACTTGAGTAGTCTGCGTCCATGGGGATGTGCAGCTTATGTTCATGATTCTTTCCATAGACATGGCAAATTAGGTCCTAGAGGGAAAAAATGTATCTTTATAAGATATTCCGAACACTCCAAAGGGTACGTGTTTGTAGGTGAACAAGCTGATGGGAGTGTGACCGAAATGGAGTCACGAAATGTTACGTTCTTGGAGAACGATTTTCCTAATAAAGGTGAGATTGATAAGGACTTCCAATTATATGAGATGGAAGATCTAGATAACACACCCACTGACGTAGTAGAGGGAAATGAAGATTTACCTCAACACATAAGACCTGGTGGGAGTGTTGCATCGCCTAATGAATTGAATTCAAGAGAAATTCAATTGCGTAAAAGTAATCGTAAAAGTATTCCCCGTCGTCGTTTTGAGATTGAAGGGGAAGCATTTATGATTGCTCAAAATGACGATGCCGAGTCTAAGACTGTTCAAGAGGCTCTCTCATCCTCTGACAAGGAAGAATGGAGAAAAGCTTTGGAAGATGAGATGGAGTCAATGAGGGCAAATCATGTTTGGGACTTGGTTGATCTACCACCCAATCGTAAAGCCATTGGAAATAAGTGAGTCTTTAAGATTAAGCGAAGGTCGGATGGATCCATTGAAAAGTATAAGGCTCGCCTTCTGGCGAAAGGTTATACTCAACAAGAGGGTATAGACTATGAGGAAACTTTTCGCCGCTGTAAGGTTTGCCTCAATACGCCTTATTCTAGCCATCGTTGCACATTTGGACCTTGAATTACATCAAATGGATGTAAAGACGGCATTTCTCAATGGAGAATTAGATGAGGAAATCTATATGAAACAACCAATAGGTTTCATAGCTAAAGGTCAAGAGCATAAAGTTTGCAAGCTTCATCGCTCAATATATGGCCTTAAGCAATCATCTAGACAAAGTGGTATCTTCGTTTTCATCGAGCAATAATAACATTTGGTTTCACGATGATCGAAGAAGATCACTGTGTATATGTCAAGCGGTCCAAAGATAAGTTTGTGATTTTATCACTTTATGTGGACGATATTTTGTTGGCTGGAAATGACAAGGTTTTGATTATCACCTTAAAAGAATGGTTGTCCTCCAATTTTGAGATGAAGGACATGGGAGAAGCTGCTTATATATTAGGAGTTAAGATCGAAAGAGATCGATCAAGGAAACTCCTTACTTTATCACAAGAGTCTTACATTATGAAGATTCTTGAGCGTTTCAATATGCAGCATTGTAATCCCATTGATACCTGTTGGGAATAACGGATCCCCGAAAACCGGATTCGACACTAAATCGAACCCCTAAATCAATGCGGAAGACGAAGCCCGGGAAAACACGCATCACCGATCGAAAAGCACACCACGGATTCGAGCGTACCTTGTTAGCCACAGATTAAACACCGATGCCGAAGATTGAGGAAGAAATTCTGATCCGATGATGTCAATTTGCCTTGAAAGGGAAGCGTCGTCGCCTTAAGCGTTTTGAGAGAAAGAGAGAGTGAAGAGCGTATGTTCAAATGGCCAAAGGGTGTCTTCTCTCTCTCTCCTCCCTTTTATACCTTCCCCCATCCACAGGCCCTATTCCCGTGGGCCGGGCCCTTTTGGGCCCAACTTGAGCGGATGGGCCTTAAGCCCATCTAATAAATCCATCATCTCCCACTCGCACATGGTGGTACAAAACCAACATGGGCAGACAGGCCTTACTCATCCCCATCGAGAAAAAATCCAAAGATAGACTCTCACTTAACATGATGGGCCGAACAAATCCTCTTTTTCTCTCTTCAACATTCATACCGGTGAATAATCCGTGCGACCAAAGATACTTTGAGAGCTCGTTGCCATACATCTTTATGAATATATAGCAGCTCATAATGGGCATCACATCCTGAGTAGATTTAGTATGCAGTACCCTAGATCGATCGATCACATTTATATCTCTCTTGATCTCTTTTAAACAATGATATATATATATTGTATTCAAAATTATGATTATCACAAAGACAATCATAATTGGTTAACCGGTGAATACAAAACTACAATGTGATTCTCCAAAATCGATCTTCCTCTTTCCTTCAAACTCTCAATTTCAGTTCAACTTGCTTTTCTAGAAATGCCCCATTAGATCGAATCACTCATGACCATTGGCAACATCCTAAGATAGCAAACACTAAATAGAAATCTCGAGAATAAGTAAGAGTCATGAGGGGACTAAAAATTGAGGAACTCTTTTCCTCAAGAGTCTCACACGTCATAAAAGTTGAGATCAAACTTTTGCCACTCTTATTGGTCGTCTCATGCATACGTAGTATGAAATACGTATTACGGTATTAACTCCTTTCCCATGGAGCGTATGTCTACACCTTCAATACCGTACGGATGATAGTTCGGACATACCCAATGTCTAACTTGAGTTCACGTATCTACTCATTCACAAAATTCATCGAACTCACATCCGGCATCTTAGACGGATAAGGTAAAATATGTGGGGTATTTTACTTTCGGACATAGTAAGTATTATATCCTCATCTTAACACTCGCTTAAGGCGACATACGTGTTTTAAGCTTGAGCTCTCGATTATCACCTAGATAATAAGCTTAAAAACAGTCTCATCTCTATTTATCACACAGTAAATAGAGGCGATTACCCGTGTGAGTAGGCTAATCTTACATCTGTCCGACATACTTCTCAACTTAAAGTAATGCACTGAGCATTAAGATGCATAGAGATCAAACAAAGATTCATAGGCATTAATGATGAAAACACAAATTCATCAAATTGTGAACACTTAGGAAATTACAATATTCAATACATCGGCTTCTACGCAACCCTAGAGATTTCATATGGCCACAAAACACATCTCTGGGTATTGGCTTTGTCATAGGATCTCGCTACCATTCTATGCGTAGTATGTACTCTAAGTTCACGTCCTTTCGTGCAACCATATCCTTTACAAAATTATACTTGGTATCTATATGTTTGGTCTTGTCATGATATTTTGGATCTTTGGTGTACGCTTTCGCTGCTTGGCTATCATAGTTAACAAATAACAAATCTGCAGCACTTCCAATAACACCTAAATGATCCAAAAAATCTCTAAAGCCAAACATCTTCTTACACTACTGCTGATAATGCCACAAACTCAATTTCTATCGTGGACAAGGCTATACACGTTTGTTTCTTACCGCTCCAACATATGGCGCCATTATTCGGTAAGAAAACAAAGCTAGAGGTAGATTTCCTTTCATTTAAATCTCCTCCCCAATCGAATCGGGATAGCCTTAGAGTCGCGAGATCCTTTCATTTATAACTCATCGTATAATCAGGCGGTCCCCTTTAGATACCTCGGTATTCTCTTAACGGCTTTCCATTGTCTTTGGACTGGATTGGATTGGTATCTACTCACCATTCCAACTGCAAAACATATGCCAGTCTTGTACACATCATAGTGTATATCAAGCTTCCAACAAAGACTAGCATAAGGAACATGTTTCCTTTATTCCTTCTCTTGTGGAGTCCCCGGACACGCCTATGGCTCAATCCTTCACCTTTTGCAATAGGAGTGTCTATGGGTTTACAATCTTGAAATCTTAACTCCAAGAATATATGTAACCTCACCCATATCCTTCATCTCAAAATTGGAAGACAACCAACTTTTGACAGTATTGACATACTCCATATTACTTCTAGCAATTAGTATATCATCAACATATAATGATATGATCACAAATTGATCATTGGATATTTTGATATATACACAATGATCATCATCTATCATTGTAAAGTCATATGCCATTATGGCATTATGAAAACGTATATATCATTATCTTGACGATCGCTTAAGGCCATATATCGACCCCCAAAGTCGACATACCTTTTCTTCTTGGCCTTTCACTATGAAACCAGCAGGGTTGTTCCATATATGTTCCTTCCTCTAATTCTCCATTGAGGAAAGCGGTCTTTACATCCATTTGATGTAACTCAAGATCCATACTTGCCATTATTGCCGAATAATGCGAATCGAGGTAAATCTCACTACGGGAGAAAATATATCTTCATAATCAATTTCTTCCCCGTTGATTATACCTTTTCGCCACAAGGCGAGCCTTATGCCTTTCTATCGAGCCATCGCCTTTCGCTTTATTTTGAGAACCCGGTTGTTCCCAATAGCTCAAGCGTCCTTTTGGAAGATCAACCAGTTCCTAAACATGGTTTGACTTCATTGACTCCATTTCCTCTTTCATTGCATGAATCCATTTTTCCTTATTAGGGCAATTTAGAGCCTCATTAATATTTCTTGGCTCAACCTCATCTTGTGGAGCAACCATAAAAGCTTCCCTTTCAATGTCAAAACATTGACGGGGGAATACTTTGGCGACTTGTTCACCGTATGGGAGATTGTACACTTAGCACATCATTCCCCATCATGCTCCCACTTGGATTAGGTGATGATGATGTTGTCACATCGGGTGGTTGTAATTGAGAATGAGTTGAATTCAATTCATCACATCTCATATTACTCCCACTTGGACGAACTCCACCGACATCATTATCTTGATCCAAGGTTTCAAATAGGGAACAATCTTCCCTTATTTCGCCCTTCTTAGGAAATTCATCCACTAAGGATGTGACATCCCGTGATTCAAATTCAGTTATACTCCCACTTTCCCGCTCACCTATGAACACATACCCTTTCGAGTGTTCGCAGTATCTCATGAAAATACTCTTATTTCCTTTGGGACCCAATTTCCCAAACTTGTGAGAGGACTCATGAATATAGGCAGCACAACCCCATGGCTTAAGAAAACTTAAGTCCGGTTTTCTAACCGTCCATAACTCATATGGAGTGGAAGCAACGATTTGGAAGGCATCCGGTTAAGTATATAGGTAGCGATTAACAACGCATCACTCCGAAAAGTGATAGGTAAGTTAGCATGCACCATCATGGACCTAACCATTTCCAGTAGGGTTCTGTTTCTTCTTTCCACAACACCATTTTGTTGAGGAGTATTTGGAATAGACAACTATCTCTCTATTCCTTTTTCATCACATAATTTTCTGAACTCATCAGATAAATATTCTCAACCTCGATCGGATCTAAATACTTTTATTTTCTTGTCTAATTGATTTTCTGCCAGGTTCATAAACCTTCTGAAACAACTTATGCTTCAGATTCATGAGAAATCAAATAGACATATCCGACTTTCAGTATAATCATCTATAAAAAAAAAGTGATGAAATAAACAGCCCCTTGCCTTCCTCTCACATTCATTGAACCACAGATGTCCAAATGGATTAAATGCAGAGAAAATTCAGCTCTTTTACCTTTTCCAAATGGTTTCCTTGTCATTTTCCCTTCTAGGTAATGCTCACTTATGGACAAATCGACTTTTTCAATATTGCCCAACAAGCCCTCTATGGCTAGTCTATTCATACGTTGTTGGCCCATATGACCAAGTCTAGCATACCACCATATTCACATCATTATCATATAAGGTAGAAGACGTGAAACAAGGGAATAACATCTTGACATCACCATAGTCAACATCTAGTACAATAAAACCATCCAGAAAATAATCACAACCATAGTAGTTTGTATCCAAACACAAATCTACACTTCTATTATGGAAGTTCATACCAAAACCAAGCTTAACCAACGCTAAGACAGACACTAAATTTCGACGAATCTCCAAAGCATATAGAACATCAAAGGTGCGTCCACCACTCATGTTCAATTGGCCGTTGCCAATTCCTTTACATCAGCTCTAGAGTTGTTTCCCATATGGATTCACTTAGTTCCAGTTGGTATCGTCGAAATTCCACGAAGGATCCTCTATCCTTCGCTATATGGTCTGTCGTTCCTGAATCTACAGTCCACAAAGGATTGGATTCAGCCAATAATATTGAACTTGACACATAAGCAAAGTTCTCAAATGTACAAGAGGTGTTGACCTTTTTGGCTCACAACAGTTGCAAGCATAGTGACATTTCTTGTCACAATTGTAACACCTCACACTTGACATTTTCTTCACTTGAGGACGTTTTCCTCTCTTGTGTTGGTTAACTCTTGATTTCTTGCAATAAGGACTTGGTCCTTTGCATTCCCACATATTGAACGAATCAATACATTTGCGCTTAGAGCACAAAGCCCTTTCGAGCTAGAACCGGCATTGCAAATATCCGTTTTCGGCTCAAATGCCGTTAGGCGGTCCTCTACTAGCTCAAGGTGGCGCATGGCATCCTTAAGATCTTCCATAACATGGTCAAGAGCTTCTAGTGCTTCTTGCTTTTCCAAAGCACATATTGAATCTTCTTATTCAATATTTCACAATTGTTACCGTTCATATCGGCAATCACGTTCTTAGTTCTTTGAACCATCGTTCAACACATCGTACATCCATGCACGAATAATTAATGCCTATCATTTATACATCCCTATTTGCATAGACCCATCATATTAATAAATAATTTCAAGTAAGGCTTCGTAATCAAAAGGTCACTATGTTTCCAATCATCCTCCAAAAATCCTAACTCAAAACTATCATTAATATGATTGTCATATGCAAAATCAATTCTATGAAGCTACAAAAGCTTCTAAATCTACCCACAGCTAATTACCCACAGCAATCAGCAATAACAGAAAGTAACATAAAATGTAATATCTAATAAAATAACAATGCTTTAACATAATACAACTATACATTACACTAAACAATATATATACAGGGAAAAAATATCAACATGGAAAGAGATATTGACATCAAAAAACATCTCAAATTAATCCAAGGGATAAATAGGGAATGACCCTTCTAATCTGTCATTTAAAACATCTGAGAAAACTGAAGGCACATTTGCCAACCAAGGAAAAACTTTTGGAGAGCTTTCATGTCGCCACCAAGGTGCATTCACTCGGCGCCATGTGGCGCTCAATCTAAGGGTTGAAGTTTTGGCCAACTCAATCCTATAGTACTCTCTTACAAAAGCTTCCACTAGCTTCCTATAATCCGGGACTACGTTGACCTCCCATAGCCGATCCAACACTGCTTGCCATTCAGGTGGAAGAGTGTTTATCAAAGCCGGCACCTTCTGAAAATCCGGCATAAGATAACCATTCCAGATGATTTCTGTATCATCGATTGACCTTGATCACATGTGATACTAAATCACCGTCATGTCACCGATAATTAGCTAAATCTGACATCAGCCTTTTAAGTCTTGCATCTCCCTCGTCCCTTCTCGGGCTTGCGGTATCTCGTGCATAACTCATTATAGTCCCTGCAACAAATGCAAAATAATCCATAATTTTCATAAGGGAAAATACATAATTTTCCAAAATTCATGCAACAAATGCAGAATTAAAAAATGGATTACTTATAACACACATAGGCATGACCGAAAAAGAAACAAATTCCTTTTTTTTTTTTTTTTTTTTTTTTCGGGTCAACGGTCAACGGTCAACGGTCGGTCAACGGTCAACGGGTCAACGGGTCGGGTCAACGGGCGCGCGGGTCGGACCGGTCGAGACGGTCGAACCGGTCGGACCGGACAGGCCGGTCGGCCCGGTCGAACCGCTCGCGCGGACCGACCGCACGTGCCTCGCGCGTGCGGGGCTGACGTCACGCAGACGTTAGTGGCACGTGCCACGCGCGTGAGCCGGGCGACGTCACGCGACGTCGGCTTCGCACGTGCCGCCCGCGTGCCCGGGGTCGGGTCGGGTCGGGTCGGTCGTCGGTCGGGTCGCCACCGGCCACCGACGTCATCGATGACGTCATCCCGACGGTTATCGACCGTTGGATGACGTCACGATGACGTCATCGGGTGACGCGGCACGCGTCGGTTCGCCGACCGGCGCATGCCGTTTCGCCGGTCGCCGGCGCGCACGTGCCGGTTCGTCACCGGCGCGTGTGGCGCACGCGCCGGGCGGCCGGCGCTTCCGGCGCGTCGCGCCCACGCGCGCTAGCGGCTTCCGCCACGCGTGTGGGCGCGTGCGGCGTCTCTGGCGGCCGGCGACATGTCCCCGGACTCGTCTCGACGTCGCCTTTCTTCCCGTGCCTTCAGATTTTTATTCCGACTTACGGAAACTCAGAAAAAACGGCGTACGGTACTCGGGTGTCGGGATTTCACGCCCGATCCGTACGGCCGAAAAACCTTTGCGAAAAATCAATCAAAAAACATCAAATTGATCGGGAAAACGTGAACTAGGGCTCGATACCAATGTTGGGAATAACGGATCCCCGAAAACCGGATTCGACACTAAATCGAACCCCTAAATCAATGCGGTAGACGAAGCCCGGGAAAACACGCATCACCGATCGAAAAGCACACCACGGATTCGAGCGTACCTTGTTAGCCACAAATTAAACACCGATGCCGAAGATTGAGGAAGAAATTCTGATCCGATGATGTCAATTTGCCTTGAAAGGGAAGCGTCGTCGCCTTAAGCGTTTTGAGAGAAAGAGAGAGTGAAGAGCGTACGTTCAAATGGCCAAAGGGTGTCTTCTCTCTCTCTCTCCTCCCTTTTATACCTTCCCCCATCCACGGGCCCTATTCCCGTGGGCCGGGCCCTTTTGGGCCCAACTTGAGCGGATGAGCCTTAAGCCCATCTAATAAATCCATCAATACCCCTGTCATGCAAGGTGAAGGCCTAAGTACTGAGATGTGTCCTAAGACTCCAGAAGAAATCAAAGTGATGGAAACTGTTCCTTACGCTAGTGCAGTCGGAAATTTAATGTATGCTATGATGTGTACTCGACTCGACATATGCTATGCTGTGGGATTGGTGAGCCGATATCAATCAAATCCTGGTCAAGCACACTGGAAAGCAGTGAAGAGGATCCTGAGATACTTGAAGGGAACCATGGACTATCGACTTTGTTACCAAGGGAATGATTTACGCCTATTAGGTTATTAAGATGCCGATTGGGGTGGAGACCTGGATGAGCGTAAATCAACTTCTGGATATGCGTTCTTGCTCAATGGAGGTGCAATTTCTTGGAATAGCAAGAAACAGACATGCACGGCCTTGTCTACGATGGAAGCAGAATTTATTGCATGTTACGCCGCAAAGGTGCAAGAAGCAGTATGGCTAAAACGTTTCTTGGAAAATTTAGCCACTGTCACTGAAGTTCCAAGACCGGTGACAGTTTATTGTGATAGTCAAGCAGCCATTGCCTATGTGAAAGATCCCAAGTATCATGGAAGGACAAAGCACATCGACATAAAGAATAACTTCATTAGAGAAATTATAGCGCGAAAAGAAGTGACCACCGCAATACATTTCAACCAATAGAATGGTTGCTGATCCATTTACCAAGGCTATTCCTAGAGACATATTCTTGACTCATCGGATGTCACTAGGATTACGTAAAATGTGATATATGTTATTGTAGAGGATCATTAGTTTATGTATTTGTGGACAAATGTATTGTACTTGTTTGTTTATTAGTGATTTGATGTTTTATCAATAAGTACAAATCCACTATAAGACTAGCACAAACACACATATATTATTGAAAAGTATGTCGGCGAGGCAATGATTGGCTCACTCACACGAGCAATCGCCTCAAGTGTTGTAGTTAGCACGTTGAGATGAGACGTTATGTACAAATAAATGCTGAAGAGCAAGTTTGGTACATAAAATATGTCGCATTGATTGGAGTCAAGATGAGGTCTGTGATTGAATCATAACAAGATCGAACATGATAGTCCCACAATCATGTATGCCTGAAAGATGCCGGATGCGAGTACTTAATTAGGTGCTATAGAAAGCAAGCTGATATAGCACTCGGGCTAAACATGAGTACGTAAGAAGCGCGTGACTATGTTTAGGCTAAGATCCGTATAGTGGATATGGTTAATAAATGACATACGCTCTTATAGAAAGAGAAATCCACTATAGCATGTAATTCGTACTACATGTGCATTGTACGACCAATAAGGGAAGATGAGTAAAATTATCCCTATTTACTCGTCGTGTGAGCCCTTGAGGTAATTTGTATTTTACCTTAATTTTGTGCCATATGTTACTTCTGACTATGTTCTCGAAGTGATAGATCAATGTTGCTACTTTAGCATGTTACGGGCGGTCATGAATAGATATGGCTTATGGGACATGTCTAGGAAAGCGGTTGTTCGAAATTGAGAGAGAGACATGAGTGCGAAGGAAGACTATTGTTGTTTTACATCTACCGCGTGTATTTACTTGGTCGACCAATTATATCGCCCTATGTGGTCGCGGATGTAATTGTAAATACATGATATTTTAAGAATAGTCGAGTATAGCCTTTAAGGGATAGGTATACTTGGGTGATGTAACAAAATATGTCAGGGCACTTTGTGAGACATCGATTGTTTATTTCTTTTCGGGGTTGTAGCCATTATGTTATCCCTAACGGTGCATAATTTGAGCTCCCAAGTACAGTGTACTCACCGGTCGCACGGCTTATTTGTCGGTATGAATTGTTTTGTAAAATTGATGAATGTTGAATGCCTTATATTCTTAATAGAATGCTATCAAGCCCATCATGTCCGAGTGGGAGATGTTGTACTTTAGCTAGTTAGCTAGTACGTCCATGATGGGGTGCGATTGGACCGCACCAATTGGGTTTGATATGCTACGATGGAAATGCACAAATGGAGGGGTACGAAGGGAGACGTATATAAACCTCCCGAACACAACCATTGAGACGGTTGGCTATTCATTCGCACCAAATTTCCTCTCCATTTCCATTGAAGAAGATCAAAGGCGTTCCATTTCAATTTTGCAAGAACAATCGGCATTTACGCTGTGGAAATCGGGTGTTTTCCTCGTGATTGCATCCAGACTAACGTGAGGAAGTACTGTCCGTGATAAATTCACAATTCAACGTTCGTTCCAAGGCCATTTGCTGTTTGCGCATCGGAATCAAGTAAGTCGTCTTCCGCCGACTTGAAATCCTACAGTTATTATACACATTTCTTTGCTTAGAAACTTGTTCATAGAACAGAAATTGAGAAATCAATTTCTGGTTAGAAATTGATTTTTATTCTAGAAATTTTGTCATGTGTGCCACAAATTCTGACCCCCTTAATACTGAGTGCTATCATCTTCAAGATCGGCTAAGCGTCAATCCTCAATTTCCTGCAATGAACCACAAATTCTTTTCGTAATTCACAGCAGTATGAATCAAACTCTTGTTACATATACTGCTAGCAGTCATCAAACTCCTTCAATCTTACCAAATATAACGAACAAATGCATCTCGCAAACATTCACTTATCTAAACTCAAATTTTAATATTTATTGGTAGCTCTAAGGATATTGTATTTATACTTGAAGACCCAAAAAAGGAGTGAAACATATAGGCCTAGTGAAAATCTCTCGAAACTCTCTTACCCTGTGTATTTGCAGTGCCATCCGCTGATCGAAGCGACCTCTGTTAAAGCCTCCTTCCACTGCTGCGCTTCATCATAGCTGAACTTGTCCTCAAGCTTTTTCAAGGTATCAACGTATAATCCAGTTTTGATCTTAACATCTTGGGGATCGACATCGAAGAAAAATGAGAAGGGTCATTTTGTCCATTGATCTTCTCAAGCATTCTACCCATCCGAAGACGCCATGTGCTAGATGCATAGTTTCTGAAGAAAATGGGCACATAAATTCTAGAGTTGATGATTGCATGTAGAAATTCACCTCCAATCTTTTCACCTTTTCAGATATTTTCGTCACCTGAGAAGACGCAAATCCCTGCTCCATCCAAGGAGTGATAGAGGTAATTGCTAAGAGGCAAGTGTCCAGCCCCTTAAAATTCAATAACCCCTCAAATTGAGCTCCCGGTGACTCACTACCTCCACCCCTTGACGGGAACGGCGTTGCTGTGTCCAACTCCATTTTGCTCTTCATCGTCGCTAACGCCATTTGCTGAGCTAAACTGCTTCCGGCGTGTACGGTCCAAGAGAGGATGTTGTTCGGGAAAGAGCTAAAGAGCGTAGTATCACGCGTGCTGACAGTAAATCAAAGAAGGACCTTCGATCTTGGGGGGGGACAAGATTCCCCAATAAAAAAGGAGAAAAAAATGGCAATCACGTGCTGACAGCACGTCGGAGGAAGACCTTGAATCTTGGTGGGACAAGCATCCCCCCTTTTCAAGGAGAAACTTGAGAAAGGACATAATGTGTCATCATAAATTAAATAAATTTCCTTGAGATTATAATAAAAAAATTTCGAATTTCAGAATAACCTACATTATTATCATACTAGTTGGAGGACCTGATTACTGTCTACGCCGCTTCCTGCAATTAAATATTTGCTTTAGTTACTTTGGTGCTTACTTTGCACTATCCCGTGACAGAGAGCGCCAAAAAAAAAAAGCACAAAAAGTAAAAACGAAAGGATAAAATTGTGTTCACAAATAAAATGATTTAGAACGAAAGGGAAAGTTAAGCTATGTTTTCTGGAAGTGAAAGAAATAAAAAAAGGTGAGTGTACACTCTTTTGATAACTTACCCAATTTCCTAGAGGGTAATTTTCTCTTTATGATTTTTGAGATTATTCAAGGAGGTTGTGAATGAGCTTCAAGGGAATATTATAGTCTAACCAAAGCATAGAAATGGAAAAAAAGTTATGGAAAATTTCGAATTTTCTACAACAGATGAGGTAATGCTTGCATAGGATGTTTGAGAGATGTAACAATAATTAATTCCTGTAATTAATAAGAAATAATTAATTTAGATTTTAAAATTAATGAATGGAAATTCTTTAAAACCACACCACTTCTTTTTTAGATATTTGCAAACAGAAACGGATAACTTTGAAATTACTAAGTGGCCGGCAAGGCTAGCCAGAGGCCGGTGAGGTCCCTCACCAACCCTCACCTCTAGTTAGTCACCAAGGTCCAATGACCTGTTGGAGGAAGGGGAAGGAAAAAAAGAAAATAAAAAGAAAATAAAAAAGAAATTGAAAATTATTAAAATATTAATAAAAATAGTCGACGTTAGCGCCGACGTTCATGTTAGCAATATCTAGCTAAAATTAGCTGGAATGACTAAATTGACTCTAGGTCAAGCAATTTAGGATAACAGGTGATACAATTAAAAAGTTTAAGATTAGATTAGTACAAATAACTTTTTTTGACACTTTTCCCCCAATATGTATGGTTGTCATATAGTAAATAAGGTAGAGTGCCTATAATTGAGTTGGATAAGAGATTTTGAAATTCAACTATGAGAATGAATTATGTGGTTTTTCATAACTACATATCTATTTAAACGATTATTTTATAATATAAATGAGAGAGGGTGCCTATCATTGAGATTTGTACAATAAATGAGGTGATTTACACGGAAGAGGTTTTGAAAGTCAATGATAATTTATAATTGGTCATATATACGTGGATCTTGTTAATAAGTATCCTAGGATACTAATTAAGACCAAAAACATGCTTTGAAAATTGAACAAGATCATATCTTAGGAAAGCAATATGCTTTAAAAATATAAAATTTCATATTGCCAAAGCACAATTAATAATCCTTAACAAATATATCAGATTGGGGGTAGATAATTAATAATCCTTAACAAGTAACTGGCTGACCTAATGAATTCGTCCAGGAAAAGGCACTCTCTAAAATTTTCGTCCATGTATATGTGTGTGTATTTATGCACAATAAGTGTGAGTGTGTGTGTGCACGTGCGCGTGTGTGTGCGCGCGCAATAAATTAGGTGGGGTACCTATAATTGAGTTTTTAACAATAAAGGAGATGATGGTTATATATAAGAATTTTGAGAGTCAATGAAAATAAGAGGGTTTTTTTTTGGTACAATGTAAATGAGATAGGGTACCTATAATCGAATTTTTTTGAAATAAATGAGATGATGCTGTGCATAAAAGGTTTGAGAGTCAATGACAACAATTAGATTTTAAAATCAACGAGTGGAGAATCACTTAAAAGATGCTGCTTCTTCGAGATGGTCCTTCCCCGGAAATGCAGGAAAAAGAAGGCAAACACCGCTTTAAGAATTCTCGAAGCCAGTCTGTCTTTGTTCATCTTGCAATATAAATGAGATGTGCTGGCCATAATTGAGTTTTTTGCGATGACTAAGGTGATGCTTAATAAGAGGCTTTGAAAGTCGATGGCAGTAATTAAGTATTTTGTACAGTAATTAATTGGGTTTTGTAAAAATAAATGGGATGATGCTTAAATAAGAGCTTTTGAGAGTCGATGACATTAATTAATTGGGAAAGCATACTTCCGTGACACACACTATTCCTCCACGACTTTTTCAACATTCTTCATGGAAATTTTTAAAAATTATAAAGACAAAAGTACCCGATAAAATTGAGTAAACAATTAAAAGGGTCTAAACTGAATTCTTTTTTGTTACTGTTATTTTCTGATTATTCGACCTTGCGAGATATATTTGTCTGAATATCACTTTCAGAAGTTAGTATTTTCAAGGATAAATCGCCATATTGATCAATTTCAGTTTAATTTATCTTTGTCATTTGTTTAAAGTAAAGTGAATGTCTTTATCAATTGCAATTCTTTCACTTAATTAAATGGCTCTACTTATAAATTATAACTAATATTTTACTTATATATGAAGGGATACTTTTCTATTTTTCCATTTAATTTACTAAGGCGCGTCATGTGTAGTATGGATCCCATCAATAGGTATTATCTCCATTAAGTACCATAATCAGATGAGCTACACTGAAAATTATAAATATACTTTTTGGTAATAAGACAAGTCTTAAGTTTGTTTATTTTTTCCATCTGATACTCTACCAAGATACAAACCTCTATTTTTTTAATAATTATTTAATAAAATGAAATTTATTTATATAAAACAAAATTTGCTGAAAATTTATGGCATAACCCAATTTAAAAAATAATCCACTTTTAAATGAGTATTCTATTTATTTATTTTTATTGTAGTTATAAGTTAAATAGATTCCTTGAGTTTATCATCATGATTATTTTAATTTCAGAATAACATATATTATTATCCGTGTCGTCAGACGCTATTAAATATTTGCTTTAGTCACTTCGGTGCTTGCCTCACTTGCTATTAAAATTAAGATCAAGTTCTTTTTCATTTCTTGATCGTTATTCGCTTGTTTAATGCATAAGGACTGCAATTGCGTAGAAGTTTCTGGTCTGGTGAAGTCAAGCCACAATCAACCTGGCACGACTTGCATTTTTCAGGCTCGTGCGACTTTAGCGCCAACACGAAGAGATGGAAAAAAAAAAAAAAAAAAAAAAAACATTGGAGAAAAACGAAGTTCAAAGTTCGGCAAGGTAACTGTGGCAATCTCCAATGTACAGGCGGAGGAGCTCCTTCGTTTCTTCATAGCAGCGAAAGGATTGTGTCTCATCACGTCTTAACTACAAGATTAGGAAAAAACAGCTAAGTGTAGCTACTTTTCAATCTCAATACAAGGGCAAGAACGTTAAGTATACACAACACTATAGATAGAAAAGATGAATATTAAATCTGAGCAAGGCACTAAAATGCCACCACTTCTTGTCGTAGGTTGTAATCTGCCCATCATTACCTTCCTAATCCAAAAGTTGACAAGGGACATGAAATGCGAGGCAGCATCCTGCATGAGAGAACAATCACACGACATGTTCCTGTCATCGCTACAACAGGTAAAATTTCCAACGAGTCGCAACAAGATAAATACAAAGTTTTACAGGTTTTGTAAGCCGAAAAGATCTGGTAGCTCTTTCAAGGATGGGCATAAATCGAAATAAATATGCTCCACTGATTCTGATTGTTCGAGACATTGAATTAGCTCCAGGCAATTAGTCATCCCCAAAAACCATAGCCTTGCTAAGCTTTGTATGTGAGATAGTCTCTCGAGGAATTGGCAGTGCAATACCCGTAATTGGCGAAGGTTCTCCAACTGCTCAAGCACATCCAGTGAAATTTCTGTCAAGCGTGACCTGCATACGTCTATGCTGGACATATTTTAGAAGGTGTGAAGGCATGACCATCCATCTGTGGACTCAAGATTGAAGAACCTCAACCCACTAATATTGGGCGGAACCCCCTCAAGAAATTGAAAGGTGGAGCCTGGTAATTCAAGATTTTGGAGTTCGGTAAGGGTGCTAAAGTCAGCGGGCAACATGGTCATGTCTGAAAGGTCCAATCTCAACCACGTCAACCTAGTTAACCTCCCAATCCTCTGCAAATCTTGAGCTTGGCATGCGTTTGGTGGTGCATGAGGCATAATAAGATACCTAGGACGAACACCATCAGATAAATTCAGAATTTTCTAAGGTGGTCAGGTTTGACAGATCCGGAATTCTCTGTAAAGCTGAAGATGAATTGTCCAAAGATGCCAAACTAGTAAGAAACTGTGGCAATTCTCAAAGCTCATGACAACCATGGAAACCCAAATCATAAAGTCAAGAAAGCTGACTAATAGTTGGTGGCACTTCAGAAAGGCAAGTATTATTTAAGCTTAGGTTTTTCAAAGATGATAGTGCCCCAATTTCCATCGAAATTTCTCCCTAAAAAAATTTGCAATTGCTGGCTTCTAAATATTCAAGCTTCTCCAACATCCCTATTGCCTGAGGTAGCTTTCTCAATTTGCAGCTTTCCATGAGTAGCACCTTCAATCTCATAAGCTCTCCAATTGAATCAGGCAGTTCTATGATGTTCGTGCGAGATAGATTCAACTCAACTAGAGACTTCAGTTTCCCAATCGAATCCGGAAGTTTCTCCACAAAGGGGCGCTTCTAAGCAAGCCCATTCAAATGTTGGACCGGAATCATAAGGGAGCATCTTGCATCTGGAAACATTCACGTGACATGTTTCCTCATTCGCTACAATAGGCAAACTTTCCAACGATTCACAACCTAATAAATGCAACTTGCTCAGTTTCTGTAAGTTGGAAAGATTTGGTAGCTCTTTTAAGGATAGGCAATAACATATATATAACTTTTCCAGTGTTTTTAATTGTTCGACACCCTGAATATCAAGTAGACGTGGGCACTCATAAAGAGTCAAAGCCTGTAGCTTTCTTAAACTTGATAAATGGGGTAGTCTCTCAAGGAATTGACACTCGAACACATCCAAATAGTGAAGGTTCTCCAGCTGTCCAAGCATATCCAGTGGAATTTCGGTTAAGCACGACCTGATTATTTTTAAACTGGACAAATATTTGAAGGTGTGAAGGTTTGACCATCCATCTATAGACTCGAAGTCATAACACGTCAACGTCTCAACTTCAGGTGGAATTCGCTCGAGAGATTTAATGGTGGATCCTGGTAGTTCAAGCATTTTGAGTTTGGTAAGGGTACCAAAGTCAGCAGGCAACATTGTCCCATTTGAGAGGTCCAATGCCAACCATGACAACCTAGTTAACCTCCCAATACACTGCAAATCTTGAGCTTGGCATGCGTTTAGTGGTGCATGAGGGATGTTAACATATCTACGACGACCATAATCTGATAATTGCAGAAAATTTAAGTTGCTCAGGTTTGATAGATCCGGAATCCTCTGTAATGATGTAGACTTAATGTCCAAATGTGCCAAACTTGTAGGAAGCTCTGGCAATTGTTGAAGCTCCTCACAATCACGCAAACCCAACCTCATAAGTTGACAAAGTTGACTAATAGTTGGTGGCACTTCAGAGATACGGGTTCCATCCAAGAGTAGTTCTTGCAAAACTGATAATGCCCCAATTTCCATTGGAATTTCTCCTTCCAAAAACATGCAAAATGAAGCATCTAAAGATTCAAGCTTCTCCAGCATCCCTATTGCCTTAGGAAGCTTTCTTAATTTACAATTTCTCATGCCTAAAATCTTCAATCTCTTAAGTTCTCCGATCGAATCAGGCAACTCTATTATGTTCGTGGAAGAAATATTTAACTTGACTAGAGATTTCAGCTTCCCAATCGATTCCGGAAGTTTCTCCACAGATGAATCACATAAAGACAACACTTGAAGACTAGGTATCTCCCCTATTGAATCTGCAAGTTCAAGGAGTTCCAGATTTTCCATTCTTAGTGTTGATAGACGCTTTAGATTACCGAATGAGTCTAGACATGGTTGATGTACCATTCCTCTATTGAGCATTGTCGGAGCTCCTTTAAGCACCCTCAAACCAATACACCCCTTAATTTCCATGTGCTTCAAATACTGTAGCATAGTAATGGATGGGTCAATTTCCACCAGCCTATCACAATCCTTCACAACAAGTCTCTCCAAAGTCAAGCATTTAGAGAAGTTAGGTGTCTTGGTCAACCTTCTACAGCTCACGAGATAAAAAACTTTTAAACTACTTTCTCCCTGTAAAATCACAAATACAAGAAAGTACAAAGATGGTCAATTGTACTATGCACAAAGAAAAGGAGTACATGTAAATTGCTTGTATAGTATGAAAGCGTACCATAATGTGGCTCCATCCACCCCAATCATCTGTAATGTCAGATTCTGAAATTTTAAGAACAACAAGATTGCTTGGAGAGAAATTAATAGCTTGAAACTCTGAAGGACAATTTTGCCAAGAGAACCATCTTAACTCCAAGAGGAGATGTTGGAAGTCCCCTACAAAGTTTCCTCCATCCAATTCTAAGAATCTTAATTTTACCAACCTTGAAATGTCTTCTCCTATAACATCGCACGCTTGAGATTGTCCCCCTAGTTTGAGTGCTTTTATTTTCTCAGTTCCCTAGTAAAGCATATAATAGCTCAATTAGCCTCATCTTTCGTGAACGTAAGAAAAAGGTTAGTAAATTTAACACAATATATTTTCTTTCTTAGTAAAAGGCGGGGGTAAGGCAATCACCGTAGCTCCATTGGCCTCCTAGAAAGAAATCTCTCAAAACAATATAACAAAGGTCTAAAACATAATATCGATAGAAGTTCACTCACAACATGACTTGAATTTGTGACCACATGGAAGATAATGTGACCCTTTTAACCACTAAGCTAGCATACTCAGTGGTTATTTAACGCAATAAAAATTTTTTAATTGTCTACACCAAATTAAAAGTAGAACTTTAGTCAATACATACCTCTTTTCTTTGTATAACATCCATGGCTACGGTAGAATTCCAAATTCTACTACGCTCTCCAGGATGTTCAATACTCTCCTTACGAACAAGTTCCCTCCCTAAATCTTTGAGTTGGTCATGCATCCAAATGACGTCATTCGTAATTTTTATAAGAGACATATAAACAAGAACTCTGAGGGCTTCATTGGGAAAAAATTCACAAGCTGTCCACATAGATATTGCATAGTTTCTTTGTTCACCGGCCATGTGGCATGCAATGTCAAGGAAAATTTCTTTTTGCTCGTAATCCAACATATCATAACTTATTTTCAATACCTCCCGAACTTCCTTGTGAGGTATTTTCTTTAGCTTGGCTAATACATCATCCCATACTTCTTCACTTTCACAGTAAAGTGAGGATCCAATGACCACAAGAGATAGTGGAAGTCCGCCGGTGATTTTCACAATTTCTCTCGTTATTTTATCATACTCATGTGGAGGAGCATCGCTGTCAAATGCATGTCTACTGAAAAGTTGAATAGCACAATACTCGTCCATCTCTTTCATTTGGTAAAAGTGATACGCTTTAGGATGCATTGACGCATGACTCTTGTTAATTTTGAAAATACTGATGTCTCTAGTTGTCACAATAATTCTACTTCCTGAACGGAACCATTCACACTTCTCTGCTAGCTTCCCAAGCTGGTCCTTGCTATCCAAATTATCAAGAACAATAAGGACTTTCTTGTGGCGACATCTCCCTCTAATCATGTTGATCCCAAAGTCAGTATCATGAACCTTTATGGATTTAGACTTGAGTATGTCAGACAATAATCTTTTTTGCAATTTCACAATTTTACCTTGCTGTGAAAATTGTGGAATGTCTGACAAGAAGCTACAACCATCAAATTGAGAAGCGATTTGGTTGAAAACAACCTTGGCAAGAGTTGTCTTACCGATTCCGCCCATTCCGTGAATTATGACAAACCGTACATCAAGAGTGTCTTTGCCTAACATATGCATCACGTTTTGCACATGATGATCAATTCCAACCAAATGATCAGGCACTACTCGAACTCCTCTTGCCAATCTCATTGAAATCTCATCGGTGATAAGTTTTATAAGTTTCCCCTGGCTGCCATACAAGAAATTGAGATTGAGTAACAACACAAAGGACATCAAATTCCACGATATTCTAAATGTGAAGTCGGAGTTCACAACAGTGGCGGAAATAGAAAATTTTAGTAAGCAGCTGAAGAAAATTAAGGCCAAGATATCTATTTTAAACACACACATGTATCAGATCTCTTTACAATAAGAAAGGCAAAAACATTACGCACATAGAAAGAGAGTACGAGATTGGTAGCAAAGCTACCAAGTTAAAAACACGACAATCAGAAGTTATCGCCAACGGCATGGAACCTTGAACCCAAAAATTGACAACACATACACGATAAAATAACCACAGAGAAATATGCTAAAAATGTATGTCGAATTAGTTGTAACACTACCATTTCGTCGAGTAAGCACACGACGGGATACAACTTTGTCTTGCTAGAGAGGAATTTCTTCTTTCGTGACATATCAACGATTTGAAAAGTACTCAAAAAGATTAGTCGACTTACAATATCTTTGTTATTAACTACAATCTATATCTAAATATCTTCATTAATGATAAAGATATTTTTTGTTGATTCATTTCCTATATTATATTGTCAATTATTGAAAATATATCTTCTAAATCATCATCAATTTTCTGAAAAGAAAAGAAAAAAAAAAACGAGCCGTCTCAATTGATTCTCTAACCAAAATCAACTTCTTTCCGTAAATATGCAACCGGCAAAATCAATTTACTCTCTTACCCTCTATCTTTGCAGTCCCATCCTTTGATGGAAGCGACCTCTGTTAGAGCCTTCTTCCACCGTTGCACTTCATCGTAGCCAAACCTATCCTCGTGTCTTTTCAAGGCATCAACGTATAATCCAGTTCCGAGTTTAACATCATAAGAATCAACATCAAAGAAGATGGGAAGGATCACTTTGTTCGTTGATCTTCTTGAGCATTCCACCATGTGGGCGAGCTCGCGAAGACACCATGCACTAGATGCATAGTCTTCGGAGAAGATAGGCATGTAAATTCTAGAGTTGTTGATGGCGTGTAGAAGTTCACCTCCAATTTTTTCGCCTTTTTGGATCTCTGCATCGTCTAAGAAGACGCGAATCCCAGCTCCATCAAGGGAGTGATAGAGGTGATCGGTGAAATTGTGGCGAGTGTCCGGCCCTCTAAAATTTAAAAACACATCAAATTCTGCTCCCAGTGACTCGCTACCTCCACCCGTCAACGACGGTGTTGCTGTATCCGAGTCCGACTTTCTCTTCATCCTCTCTGAGTTAAACTACTTCTGGTGTGCACGACTCTTCCTGGTCTGATCAGCGGTTCCTCTAGCAAGAGGATGCCGTTTGTGAAAGAGCTACGAAGGGTAGTAAAATCACGCGTGCTAACAGTAGGTCTCCGACCGAAAAAAAGGTAGGTCGGAGAAAGACTTTCACTCTCGGTCGGATAAGATTCCCAAAGAAAATAATGGCAATCACGCGCGTTAACAATACGTCAGAGAAAGACTTCCTTGAGTTTATCATCAAAATTTTATTAATTATCATTATCGTCCTTGTGGTAAAACTTGATCACTGGGTACGTCGCTTCTTGCTATTAAATATTTGATTTAGTCACTCTGGTGCCTTCCCTCCCATTATCACTTGTGCCAACGAAATAAGACATATAGAACCAAAAAATAAGTTGCGCCAGACTTTTTGGTCGTGAAAGAAATATTTAAAAAAGGGTAAGACTACACCCCTTTGATAATGGTTTTTTTTTTAATTTATTTTTAACGAATATTCATGGAGATTGTGAAATTTGCGGTCTAACATATAGATAGAATTCGAAAAAAGTTACGAAAAATATAGAATTTTGTAGAATACATGAGGTGATGCTTAGGAAGGAGGTTTGCCATTTAATATCAATAATTAAAAATTTCGTAATCCTAGAATTAAAAAGAATAAACTTAAAATAGGTTTTAAAATTAACAAGCGGAGATTGTTTAAAAAATGCCTCTTCTAGTTCTTTTTTAGATACTTGTAGACGGAAAATAATAACTTTGTTGTCTTTATTATTTGTGATTGTTTCACGAGTATTCTTTTTTCAACAAATTCCATGAATCTCCAAAAAGCCCGGGCACGTAAATTAATTACAAATATGAAAGTAAGTTTTTGACATTAATTATAATTTTTTTTTCACCATCTGACTGTTATAAAAAAAGCTTTGCAAACAAAAAGGGCAATAAAAGTCAAATAAGGAAGTCTTTGATGGGTATATTAATGACTGTTTAGATGTACCATCTTCCACTATTGGAACGTGGTAAATGTAAAAGGTGGAAAAGGACAACCTTAAACAAAAAGGAAGAATATTTGTAGTTAATAAATCTATAATCTATAATTATCTATGTAAAGTGAATGTTGGGCAGTACTGATAGTTGATGTTTCTTAGCCATTGTATCTAAAAATATAATTGACCTTTGCATATTTTAATATTGTTAATGAATGATGAAAGAGTTGATCGGGAGAAATTTGCTTGTTATGACGTAAATTGGAATAAAAATGGTGAAAACTTGTCTTCAATGACCTAATTATGTCCAGCTAAAATAAAGAGATATAAAAGGATATCTGCATCACGATGCATTCTTCAATTTTTGTTATCCCCTACCATCTGTTCGCGTCTCTGTTAATCTTTTTCTTTTCTTTCCTTTCATTTTTGTTTTCCCCATACAGCTAAAAGAAAGAGACATCTTATACTTGAACCCCCCCCCCAAAAAAAAAAAAAAAAAAAAGCCCCAAAATACACCATCCTTAATTTTCTTTCATTTCGCATTTAGCGTTCTCTTGGGAGTCTAATTATAGAAAATAGGGGGTATAAATTGAAATTTTTTTATATAAATATATTCTTAGCGAGAAATTGGGGTTTTTGCATTGTATTTTCCCTTTCCCCCCTTTTCTTTCGATCTGTGGAATTGCTTTATCATTTGGAATAGTGACAATTTCGAGGCAAAAGTCAAGAACACCTTGTCCAAAAACTTTTACTGGGTCATCGGGTCAACCAACCCCCTGGGACGTGCTACGAGTTTTACTTTAACCTCATAACGTAAGTTAAGGCCCACAAAAGAAGAACAAAGAAAGAACAAGGGCAAACTAAGCATTCCAGTATCGACATTAGTTATTAGTTCAATCAATCCAGCCAGGCTACAGCTCATCATAGCAATAGAGTTCGTCTTTATCTATTTGTCCATACGTGGGTTGGGCAGTCGTGCTCTCCAAAACCCCACATTACTGTCCCTGCCATATTCAAATAATGCGTCTTTTCAGGCAAATTAACCTCGACATTTCCTAGAAATTATAGAAGACATTGTCAACATTTGTCTTCTTTTAAAAAGACCTACCTACTCCTTTGTTTAATCTTCCTTGCACCGACTAATCAGTTTGTTAATTTTATAGTGATGCCCGGCCAAACAAATGACGACTATGGAGTGCTGCCATTGATTTCCCGGGATCAAATGAGTTCTATTGTTTATTTCAAAACGACGTAACAAAATAAAAAATTAATATTTTATGTAGCGACAACATAACAACTCGTAGAAGAATACATAAATTGGTACTTCTTCTTTCTCTCGCTGGCATCCAAATGCTATGAGTGTGACAAGAGTGTTTTCCAACAAAGTTTATTCCTAGTGCTTTTAAGCCTAGTTTATTTCTGCCATCATATCATGGTTGCACTAATGGAAATTTGTCAAAAAAGTTATAAACTCCTTATATCTTGATCAAGTCAGTTATAAATTTATCAATTTTACCAATTGAGTCATAAACTTTTTCATATTTTGTCAATTGAGTTCATCAAGCTAATTTTAGCCAAAAATCACTAACATAAACACCGTTTTACATGACATGACCGATGCTAATGTGAACGATTCTCAATCAACTACCCTTCGCAAACGAAAAACACTAACAATTTTAAGAAAATCTGACTTCCATCTTATAGATTTCGAAGATGTTGTTTGTTAATTACGGTTGCATGAGAAGACAATGTCTTTGAGTTTGGGATATGATTTTCCCAAACTTTTCTCTCCATGAATTCAATGTGTGCATTTACTTTACTGTTTGGGTTGTGTCTGTTTACTTGCATTTACGCTCTATTCAAATGCCTCTCGATATGTTCAGATATATTCCCAGGTCGTTGAGTGACTTGAGTCATTCTAGAATCATTTGAGAGAAAGACCAAGAAAACTAGAGTGGGTTTTTTTTTTTTTTTTTTTTTTTTCTGAAATGCAACTTAAAAGCTGCAAAGACTCTGTTCTTTGCTCTTCTTCTTGACAATTTAGGCACTGACACCATGGCGAGAGTGGAATGGCACTTCTAATTCGTTATATTGATGCGATAAGCAGCAAACATATCTCGGCCGGTTATTGGATGGCGTGCCTATTAAAGGCACTTTTCCCTCGGCAATCAAATGTCACATTTTGAATACCACACTTAATGTTCCTTTCTCTGATCATATGAGAATTACATTCTAAATTTGAGCATGAGTTTTGTTTATCCTTTAACTTTAGGATAGTGTTTGTATTTATAGAGTTAATCTGCTAACTATTACAGTAATTACATGAGATATATATATATATATATATATATATATATATGGACTTATTCAAAATATTTTGAATTTGAACGAATTATGTATTGTTGTCCTTAACAAATAACTAGCACACACCTTACTGCTTAGTTACTAATCTTTTGGACAGTGTTGCAAGAAGACATGTTTTTCTATAGGTTAGATGATAAATGTTTATACTTCATCTTTTGGCGCAATCTTCCTTTAGGGTGGTTCTTATTGCTGCTCCTCTGTGAAGATCATTAGAGGCTTCTTTGAATTGGACTCTGATTGGGATTGAATGGACCCATCAAGACCGAACCACATTACATTTGTACTTTGATTTACCCTTCGCAATATACCGCCTGATGCTCATGAGATGCACAACTTTGGCAATGAGTTGAGTTTTACAAACAATAGACTAGCCATGGCCTGTTTGGCCATTCAAGTTAAGAAGGAATTGAACGGAAAAGAAGCCAATTTGTTGTTTTTGTTTTTGGTATGTGCGGGGAAGTAAAAAGAAATGAAGGGAACATAAATTGGTAAAAGGAGCTTACGTCGCATTTCCCTCCGTTTCCTCCAATTGTGGGCTCAGTGGGAAATTCGTCTCTACCATCTTTTCCTACTCACTCTAACCAAACAAGAAGCATTTCTCTAGGTTTCTATTTCCTTTATTTTCCACCATTCATCAATGCAAACAAATACAAATGACCAAGATTCTCAAATTGTCCAAAGACCATCCAGTGCAACTTCTGTCAACCAAGCAACACAATTTTTGTAAGTTGTGATAGTGTGACAATTCTCCTCCGCCCCTAAAAAATTGGAAAAAGGTTGCGTGAGACCAATAAGGGAATTAAACTCAGCAGGCAACACGGTCATAGTTGAGATTTGTGGTGGAAAAAGATAAAATTTTGCATATTGCTAAAACAAGATTACAAAGTGTCCACATAGTTATGATTTTGATTTGTTTATATTGACTTGTCTTCGGTAGTTTTGTTCTGTAAAATATCGTTGAATGATGTAGGATTGGGCTTGGATTCGTGGCTGTCAAATTGGGCCGGAGACGTGATTTGTACGAAGTAGAGTTTTTGGGCTTGTAAGGCATTCGGTCTGCCCTCTCTCTTTGGCAGCAATGAAGATCACCGAAATACCAGACAACGACACGGTACTGCTCCCAGACCCACATCAGAAATATCTTTACCTTAATATGAACGGGAAAAAAAGAAAAAGAAAAAAAGGTGAACGCGTACTCCATTATCCTGCTTTCCCTACTATAAGTATGGAAGATATATAATTATCAATTGATAATTGAATACTTATTTGGTTTTGCGTTTACTGGTCATGTATAAATTAGAATATGATGTTTTATTCATTATTAAATAAGTGTGTTACTAATCATGTAAGGTTAATCCCACTTTTCTCGAGTTGTCAATTTATCCAAAGATTGATATTGTATGCGCGTTACAAAATAACTAGTATGTATTTTACAACGCTTCTTTACCTATCTTGAGTTTTTTAAGAGAGTTAATATATTATTATCTATAAATGCAAATGAAGCCGAGAATTCCTTACCGATGTCACAAAGTGTTGACACCGTAAAATCCAGAGTCTCTAATATTTTGAATAGTATTACTTTTGTTTGCCCATTGACTGGGACAATTACTTCATCGACTCAAAAAGATAAAATCTTATATTTTAGAGAGATGTTTACATCAATTAATTTCTGTCGGCGTGTCCTTTGGTGTATGTTTTGTGTCGGACTGGAAGTTTCCTTTATACTAGTCTATAAATAGGCTTTGTGTAGTGGTTCCCTGAACCACATAATAAACTCTTTGTTAAGTAACGGCATATTTCTTATTCTTGCACCTTTACTTTCTTAGTAACTTGCTTCAATGTAATCAAAACCAAACTGCTTCTTCGAGATTTCCTGCCATCAACTACCGGTGCCCGCAACTGAGTATTCGAGTCTGTTCTAGACCTCGACTTGAAGACCTAAGGTCAAGTTCTTTTTCATTTCTTGATCGTCATTCGCTTGTTTAATGCATAAGGACTGCAGTTGCGCAGAAGTTTCTGATCTGTTGAGGTCAAGCCACAATCAACCTGGCACGACTTGCATTTTTCAGGCTCGGGTAATTGGAGCGCAGACAGGAAGAGATGGGGAAAAGAAAAAAAGAAAGAAAACCATTGGAGAAAAAGGAAGTTCAAAGTCCGGCAAGGTAATTGTGGCAACCACCAATTTACAGGCGGAGGCGCTCCTTCGTTTCTGAATCGCTGAGGACGTCGAGACCTTTGCAAGGTGATCTACAAATTTTTGGTGACAAATGATCCAAATAACTAGCAGTGGAAGGATTGAGTCTCTTCACGTCTTACATACAAGATTAGAAAAAAAAAAAAAAAAAAAAAAAACAGCTAAGTGTAGCTACTTTTCAATCTCAATTCAAGGGCGAGAACGTTTTGTATACAAAACCTATAAATAGAAAAAATGATGATTAAATCTGAGCAAGGCAATCAAATGCCGCCACTTCTGGTCGCGGATTGTAAGCTGTCCATCATTACCTTCCTGATCCAAAAGCTGACGAGGGACATGAAACGCGAGGCAGCATCCTGCATGCGAAAACAATCGTACGACATGCTTCCATATTCGCTACAGCAGGCAAACTTTCCAACAAGTTGCAACGAGACAAATACAAAGTTTCCAGGACTTTTAAGCCAGAAAGATCCGGTAGCTCTGTCAAGGACGGGCATGAATCAATATAAATATGCTCCACTGATTCTGATTGTTCGAGACCATGAATCTCAACTAGCTCCGGGCAATTAGTAACCCCCAAAAACCATAGCCTTGTTAAGCTTTGTACGCGAGATAGTCTTTCGAGGAATTGACAGTCCTATAACTGCAATTGGCGAAGGCTCTCCAACTGTTCAAGCACATCCAGTGGAATTTCTGTCAAGAATGACCTGCATACGTCTATTCTGGACAAATATTTGAAGGTGAGAAGGCATGGCCATCCATCTGTGGAATCAAGATCGAAAAATCTCAACCCACCAATATTGGGCGAAACCCCCTCAAGAAATTGAAAGGTGGAGCCTGGTATTTCAAGATTTTGGAGTTCGGGAAGGGTACTAAAGTCAGCAGGCAACGTGGTCATGTCTGAGAGGTCCAATCTCAACCACATCAACTTAGTTAACCTCCCAATCCACTACAAATCTTGAGCATGGCATGCGTTTGGTGACGCATGAGGCATATTAAGATATCTAGGACGACGACCACCATTAGATAAATTCTGATTTTCTACGTTGGTCAGGTTTGACAGATTTGGAATCATCTGTAAAGCTGAAGATGAAATGTCCATCATGACAACCATGCAAACCCAAACCATAAAGTCAAGAAAGCTGACTAATAGTTGGTGGCACTTCAGAAAAGCAAGTATTATTTAAGCTTAGGTTTTTCAAAGATGATAGTGCCCCAATTTCCATTGGAATTTTTCCCTCCAAAAATTTGCAATTGCTGGCTTCTAAATATTCAAGCTTCTCCAACGTCCCTATTGCCTAAGGTAGCTTTCTCCATTTACAGCTTTCCATGAGTAGTAACTTCAATCTCATAAGCTCTCCAATCGAATCAGGCAGCTCCATGATATACATGCAAGACAGATTCAACTGAAGTAGAGATTATAGTTTTCCAATTGAATCTGGAAGTTTTTCCATAGATGAATCACTCAAGGACAATTCTTGAAGACCAAGTATCTCTCCTATTGAATTCAAAAGTTCAAAGAGTTCCAACTATTCCATTTTTAGCGTTGAAAGACACTTTAGATTACCTAATGTGTCTGGCCATGATTGACATATCATGCCAAGATTGAGCGTGGTTGGAGCTCCTTTAAGCATCCTCAAACCATTACACCCATTAATTTCCAAGTTCTTCAAATGCAGCAGCATACTAATGGATGGGTCAATTTCCTCCAGACTTCCACAATCCTTCACAACGAGTCTCTCCAAAGTCAAGCACGTAGAGAAGTTAGGCATCTTAGTCAACCTTCTACAACTCACAAGATGCAGGACTTTTAATGTACAATTTCCCTGTAAAATTATTTGTACTAGAAGTTAGGCATCATAATCACTATGCACAAAGAAAAAGAGTTCATGTTAATTACTCATGTTACATAATATCATACCGTGATTTGGCTCCATCCATCCCAATTAGTTGCAACATCAGATTCTAAAATTTTTAGGACAACCAAAATGCTTGGAGAGAAGTTAGTAGCTTGAAACTTTGATGGACAATTTTGCCAAGAGAGGGATTTTAGCTCAGAAAGGAGATCTTGGAAGTCCCCAACAAAATTTCCTCCACTGAATTTAAGGAACTTTAACTTTACCAGCCCTAAAATATCTTCACGTGTAATATTGCACACTTGAGATTGTCTTCCTGGTTTGAGTGTCACTATTTTTTCTGTCCCTCAGGAAAGGTAATTATAGCCAAATTAGCCTCTGCTTTGGTGGACATAAAAAAATGACTCGTGAATTTAAAACAATATATTTTCTCTTTGTTGGTAAAAGAACGAAAAAAGGGTGATCATCGTCACTATCTCTTTGACTAATAAGTCATAATTACGATTACGCAGTTCACCTGTAAGTATACGAGCATGTTACCACAACCCAACCAGCCTAGCAATAGGCGAAAAATCTCTCACATGAGATAGTAAATTCCCAAAGCACAAACTTGCCAGAGGTTCTCCATTACCAATGAACTGCCACGCTCAGTCGTAAATTAACATAGCAGCGACCTATTTTGTTTTCTAAATAGAGTGAAAAGTAGAATTTTAGTCAATACATACCTCTTTTCTTTGTATAACATCCATGGCTACGGTGGAACACTATATTCTACTAAGCTCTCCAAGACGTTCGATGCTCTCCTTGCGAACAAGTTCCCTCCCTAAATCTCTGAGTTGGTCATGCATCCAAATGTCATTATTCATAATTTTTATCAGAGAAATTTTAACAAGAACTGAGATGGCTTCGTAAGAAAAAAATAACATGCTCTCCATATAGAAATTGCATCGCTTCTTTTTTCACCAGCCATGTGGCATGCAATGTCAACAAATATTTCTTTCTGCTCATATATACCAACATGTCATAACTTACCTTCAATATGTCTTGAACTTCTTTGTGAGGCATTTTTTTCAGCTTGGCTAATACATCATCCCATACTTCTTGGCTCTCGTTGCAAAGTGAGGATCCAATAACCACAAGGGATAGCGGAAGTCCACCAGTGATATTCACAATTTCTCTTGTTATTTTATCATATTTAAGGGGAGGAGTACCGCTCTCAAATGCATATCTACTAAAAAGTCGAATGGCAAGGGAATCATGCATCTCCTCCATTTTGTAGAAGTGATAAACTTTAGGATGCATTGAGGCATTATTCTTGTAAATTTTCAAAAAACCAATGTTCCTAGTTGTCACAATAATTCTACTTCCCGGACCAAACCAATCGCATTTTTCTGCTAGCTTCACGAGCTGGTCCTTTTTATCCAAATTATCAAGAACAATCAGAACTTTCTTGTGGCAACATCTTCCTCTAATCATGTTGATCCCAGAGTCGGTATCATGAACTTTTATGGATTGAGACTTGAGGATGTCAGACAATAATCTATTTTGCAATTTCACAATTTTACCTTGCTGTGAAAATTCTTGAACATCTGATAGGAAGCTGCAACCTTGAAATTGAGAAGCAATTTGGTTGAAAACAACTTTGGCAAGAGTTGTCTTACCAATTCCACTCATTCCATGTATTACGACAAACCGTACATCGAGAGAGTCTTTGTCAAAGGAATTCATCACGGCTTGCACATGATCATCGATTCCAATTAAATGATCAGGTACTACTCGGACTCCTCTTGACAGTTGCCTTGAAACCTCATCGGTAACAAGTTTAATAAGTGCCCCTTGGCTGCCAAACAAGAAATTCAGATTGAGTAACAACAGAGAGAACATCAAGTTCCAGGATTTTCTAAATGTCAATTTGGCATCTCCATCAGTGGCGGAAATAGCAAAATTTATTTAGCAGCCAAAGTAAATTTAGGCCAAGATATCTATTTTAAAAACGCACATGTATTACGTCTTTTTACAATGAGAAAGGAACAAAATTACGCAAACAGAAAGAGAGAAGAGTTGTAGCAAAACTACCAAGTCAAAAACACAACAATCAGAAGTTAAGGCCCATGGCGTCGAACCTTGAAACCGAGAAAAACAACACATTCACGGCAAAATAACCACAGAGAAATACACTGTCGTCCTTGAATTATGCAAGCATCACGTTTATGCTTGAAAGAACTAATTCCTGGAAATTTAAACCACCTAAAAGTTAATACCGAATTAGTCAATAACACTACTCTTTTGTTGGATGCTCATAATAGGATATAATTTCGTCCGGCGAGCGATGCATTTTTTCGTGAAAAATTACTCATTAGTAATTATTATTTCCTAAAGATAATCGCAAGTAGGTATCACTTAAAAAGCCTCTAAATACATCAACTTTCAGCGAGGAAAACGCGTTGTCTAATTTAATTCGCTCGCCAAATTTAAGTGAAAGCCTCCACAGACAGCTAAACATTCTTTCCTTAAATATGCAACCGGCTAAATCAATTTGCTCTCCATTTAATCTTGTAAACATAACAAACATCCAAGCATCTCTAAGATATTTGAAAAACCAGACTAATCACAGGGACTTAGCTTGTAAGAATTTGTGATCCAATTTTTAGAGTTTTCTAAGATAGACATTTGCCGGTACAGTCTAGAAAAATCTTACAAAAGATCTTGTATTTGTGGCTGCGAGTTGAAGACTACGCGGGCAGCATTCTAGAGGAATCCAGTTTGATAAGTTGTCGAAGACTGAGGCCTGAAGATGTCGGCAACATAGACTGGAAAAATCTTGTAAATAAGTTAACAGTTGTGGAAGAGAGTCGGTGGAGCTGCTCTATAAATAGAGCTTAGAATCACTCTTGCAGTGGCGTGGGGGGAGCATGTACTTAAGTGCATATCCTCTAGCTTCCTCACCATTCCGACTACACCATGTATACTCCTCCATATAACAACTATGAAACTATACTTCCATGTCCTATAACCTACTATCCCTTGAATACTCATCTATATACCTTTCCCTTTGGCCATTCCTCCACATCAACTATACCATAAGCATATACACTTGTACACTTTCAAACTACAAATTATCATCAATATCAAAATCGTGTTTCTGCGTAAATCTAAAATTTCAACATAGCTATACAAGAGTATCAACTCTAGCAAAGCAGGGATCATTTTTTTCTTTTTCCTTATTGTAAGTCCCCTAAATTAAACTCTAATCCCTTAACACTGAGTGTGGTCATCCTCAAGATCTGGTAAACATCAACCCTCAAGATAAATTTCGATGGATCGGATTATCACTTCAGAAAACATCACTTTCTAACCCCTCATAGGGAAGGGGTCTAGAGTGTTCAGTAACTACAATTTACCAGAAAATGAACATAAAAATTTGAGAAGGTTTCCTATCCTTGAATCACATAATATTTATTCTTTGCACAAAAAAGGGGAAAACAGTAGGAAATCAGCTGATCTAAGTTCATCACCCAAAAAAGGAAACACCGGAGAAAATTAAACCAATCACAGCAAAATCCATAAGGACCTCACTTTCATTTGTTGCGAAGAAGCATAAACTCTTTCCGCAATTAGGCAGCAGTATAAATCAATCTCTTGTTTGATACACCGATGGCAGTTATCAGATTCCTTCAACCATACGCATCTCGCCACCATTTACTTATCTAAATAGGAAAGTTTGTCACAGTACTTAGCTTTTAAGATAATAATCTTTATTTGTCGCTCTAGGGTTATCGTATGCACATTTGAAGACATGAAAAAGGACTGAAGAAGAGCATCCGAAAATCTCTTACCCAATATCTTTGCAGTCCCATCCTTTGATTGAAGCGACCTCTATTAGAGCCTTCTTCCACCGTTGCAAATCATCATAGCTGAACCTGTCCTCATGCCTTTTCAAGGCATCAGCGTATAATCCAGTTCTGAGCTTAACATCGTAAGGATCGACATCAAAGAAAATAGGAAGAATCACTTTTTCCACCGATCTTCTTGAGTATTCCACCATGTGGGCAAGCTCGCGGAGACACCATGCACTAGATGCATAGTCTCTAGAGAAGATGGGCACAAAAATTCTGGAGTTTTCGATCGCATGTAAAAGCTCGCCTCCAATTTTTTCACCTTTTTGGATCTCTTCATCGTCTAAGAAGACGTGGATCCCAGCTCTATCCAAGGAGTGATAGAGGTGATCAGTAAAGTTGAGCCGAGTATCCGGCCCTCTGAAATTCAAGAACACATCAAATTCAGCTCCCAGTGACTCCCCACCCTCACCCGTGGAGGACGATGTTGCTGCATCCGAGTCTTCCCTTTTTCTCTTCATCGTCACCAACGCCAAGTGCTGAGTTGAATTACTTCTGGCGTGTGCGATTCCAGGAGAGGATGTCGTTTGTAAAAGAGCTAAAAAGTGGAGTAAATCACTTTTGCTTTTCTTTTACGCAGCATTTTTTATTCCATATCCTTGGCACTTTGTACATTTCCCAGATAGCAATCGCGCGTGCTAACGAAACCTCGGGGAAAAGACTTTGAATCTTGGGGGGACGAACGTCCCAACTTCTCAAGAAGTTTCAGATGTGTCCAAAGGCGGACCAAACTGGACCCGGATTTTCTGGTGAGCTTTTATCGCACGCCACACGGAGATTCTTGACAAACTCTAAGGTGAGTAGATCTGCAAGATTGACCGTGCTCTGTAAATGCCATCACATGTTCACAACCTTCTCGTTTGAGCTTATAAGCGATAAGCTCTCTGATGTACAATGGTCTAGCTAATTCTAAATGTTCGCGCGCACATGTCTATGTCCACTTAAACTGATATCATCTAAATTATTAATTACAAAGGTTTTATGATGAAGTCTATGTAATCAGTGATCCAAACAGACTGATCTTTCCTGTTAATGTTCCACGCAAATTCTTTTCTACTCTCAGCGGGGTGTCGGGGTGATTTGGGTATCACGATACTTGTGTGAGAAAGTGCATAGTGTGTGTGGTTGGGTGTCAAATTGTACCAGAGGATGAATCTACAATGTGATATATAGGGTTGCTGTACCGTAAATGAGGTAGAGTGCCTATAAATGAGTTACGTAGAATTGACGGATAAAAGGCTTAGAGAGTCGAAGATGAGAATGAAATATGACTTTTCATAAACGCATGTCTATTTAAATGATCATTTTATAATATAAATTAGATAAGGTCCCTGTAATTGAGTTTTGTAAGATACATGTAATCTTCATATGATTTCTTGATTATAAAAATCGAATTGATTGGGTTTCTGCCGCTGCCCTTTTCCTTGCAGTTGTCGGGAATAATTCCCATTATTTTAGATACCAAGAGTCCATTATTAGAGAGAAGAAAGGGGGCAGGCTGAGGGATTATTATAAGTGTTTGTATCAGATTAGTGCAGCACTTAAGGTGGGGGCATCTGTTGCCCGAGCAAATACATTGTGTTTTCGATCAATCTGACCGAATTCCAGAATAATTTGCTGAAGACTTTAAGCCAACTCTTTTCCGTTGACAATCCGTCAGCTAGCCTCCGTAATAACTAATTCCTAACTGGGGCAAGAAAAAAATGTGGCTTTTCGACTTCAATCTCGATCCGGTCTTGTCCATCTCCCAAGTTTTTTCTCCCATGGATTGATCCATCATGTCATGAAGGATGACGAGAAACACTAAAACAAAACCGAAAGCTTCGTGTTTAGGCCATCTATTTAAATTTCGACCGATCCATAACCTTTTTTTTTTTTAGTAGTGGATATCTGGAGTCTTCGATATGAGTAATAGATGTCGAGCATAGCCCCCCAAAAGAGACATTGTGATTTAAGTACGGGATTGACTAAATCCGAACCAAAGATACGAACTATTGAGTAAGGGTCATACAATCACTTTAGGACCAAAAGCTCTATGTAAATCCAGATCTAGGTTCATTCCTCCACATATGTGATGGATCATATGAACAGGAAAATTGTTCCAAAAATCCTAAAACTATTGTACTTTTGCCAATTAATCATAAACCTTTTAATTTTACTTATTGAATCATAAATATTTTCACGTTTTATCAATTAAGTTCATTTAGCTAATTTTAGCAGAAAATTGTTGACATGAACATTGGTAATGACACATAAAATGGCCGACGTTAATATTGACAATTTTTAATAATTTTATTTAAAACATTGATTTTTTTATTCTTTTTATTCTTTTCTTTTTCTTTTTTTTCCTTTTCTTTCTCGACCCTTGCCAGCCACTACACAAGAGTGGCGGCCCTCGCTAGACTTGGTAAAAAAATATAAAATATTATAATATTGTTCACGTTAGCATCGACTGTCCTATGTGGCATTATTAGCTTTCACGTCAACGATTTTCAATTAAAATTGACTAAATATACTTAATTGGAAAAATTTGAAAAAGTTAAGTATTCAATTGGTAAAATTTTGAAAAAGTTTAAGACTTAATTGACAAATTTAAAAGGTTTTAGACTGATTTAATAAGAGTATAATAGATTTAGAACTTTTTGAATAATTTTCCTCAAATAAGTAATAGTTATGTCGCTAGTAATAAGGACCTGTTGGATCATAGTGGAGCTTGATGGAATATCAAGTTGAGGTAGAGACTCAATATGCTAGTTGTTCTTACTCTTTTACCAATAAAAGGAAGAGGAACCAAAATAAAAAATAAAAATAAAAAAAAGGGAGGGGGGGGGCGGGGGTGGGGAAACAAATGAAGAACCTATAAGGATTGTTTTTTGACTTATGTCCTATAATGTCATGCTAGAGTGACTTATTTTACGGGGTATAAGTAAGGACGATTGGATCCAAGGTAGGACGTTTCCTCCTTAGAAAGAGCCAATTTCACAAAACGAGAATCAAGAGTCGCTCACTGGCTCCATTGACCTGGTTGTCGGGCTCTCCCCTTCCAAGACTCCCCATTCCCTACCGTAAGTGTGCCTTAACAGCCAACACGAACTTCTGGTTGGAGAGCTTCTGTGGCGGCTCGGGAGGGATTATGGATGGTAGGAAGGGGAAGGAGGAGACGGGGATCTGGGCGGGGCCGGGAGGACGGTGGTGGGGCCAGATTGGACTCTAGCATTGATGAGGTTCTCGTTCTCCTTGATGTCGGACTGGGAGGAGGCGTGGAGAGGGTTGGTGTCGTTGTGGGCGTGCGACATCTTTCCTTCTTCTCGGGAAAGTGTTAGGGCTTGTGGGTTTCTCGGGTAAGTTCCTAGTGGTTGCCGGCATTGGTCGCTAGCCACTGGCAAGGGCCTTGATGCCCTCGTCAACCATAGGCGATGGTTACCCTCGCCTAGGCAAGGCTCTCCCTCAGCTAGGGTGACCCTCACCAGCAGAGGCTTGGGTGTTCTGAAGTCCAAGACATTGACTTGAAGACCTAAGATTCAGTTTGTGTTTCTTTCTTGATCGTCAATTCGTCTGTTTAATGCATAAAGACCAGTTGCGTCGAAGTTTCCGTTCCCAAGTGACGATCAACATGGCATGCCTGGCATTTCTCTAACCCGTGTAATTTTAGCGCAAACATGAATAGGGGAAAAACAAACACGTATTGGAGAAAAACGAAGTTCAAAGTCTGACAAGGTTATTGTAGCAGCCAGCAATTCACAGGCGAAGTACTCCTTCGTTTCTTAATTGATGAGGACGTGTAGACCTTTGCAATGCGATTTAGAAAAAAATTTGGCGGCAAATGACCCAAATAATTAGCCACGAAAAGATTTAAGTCTCATCACATCTTACGCACAAGAATTAAAAGAGCTAAACGTAGCATCTTTTCAATGTCAGTGTAAGGATAAGAATGTTATGTATTTACAAGCTTACAAATAGGGAAGATGATGAGTGAACAAAGTCAATCAGACGCAGGCAATAGTTCTCAGCATGCCATTCAAATGCTGTACTAGTAAATGCAAGGCAGCATCCCACATTTGGAAAGAAACGACTCACGTGTTTCCTTGTTCGCTACAATAGGCAAACTTTCCAACGAGTCGCAATGAGATATCTCCAACTTCTTTAAGTTCTGTAAGCTGGACATATCTGGTAGCTCTTTCAAAGACGGGCAAGACAAAATTGTCAAACTCTCCACTGATTCTGATTGTTTCAGACCTTGAATCTCAACTAGCAAAGGGCAATGACTAACCTCAAAAACCACTAGCTTTCTTAAGCTTTGTATATGGGACAGTCTCTTAAGGAATAGACAGTGCAATACATGCAATTCTCTTAGGTTCTCCAACTGTCCAATCACATCAAGTGGAATTTCTGTTAAGCACGACCTGCACACATCCATTCTGGACAAATATTTTAAGGAGTGAAGGCATGACCATCCATCTGTGGACTCAAGATCATAGAACCTCAAGAACTTAATTTTGGGCGGAATCCAATTGAGAGATTGAAAGGTGAAGTCAGGTAATTCGAGACATTCGAGTTCAGTGAGGGCACAAAAGTCAGCAGGTAACACAGTCATTTCTACAAGGTCCAATGCCAACCAAATCAACTTAGTTAACCTCCCAATCCCTTGCAAATCTTGAGATTGGCATGCATTTGGTGGTGCACAAGGCATATTAAGATATCTACGATGACCATAATCTGACAACCACAGAAAACTTAAGTTGGTCAGGTTTGACAGATCCGGAATCCTTTGTAATGCTGAAGATGAAATGTCAAAACGTACCAAACTTGTAGGAAGCTCCGGTAATTCTTGAAGCTCATTACAATCAAGCAAATCCAAATTTTGAAGTTGAGAAAGCTGACTAATACTTGGTGGCACTTCAGAAATACGGGTCCCTGATAAGTCTACTTCTTTCAAAGATGATAGCGCCCCAATTTCCATTGGAATTTCTCCCTCCAAAAATCTGCACTCGCCAGCACCTAAACGTGCAAGCTTCTCCAACTTCCCTATCACCTTAGGTAGCTTTCTTAATTTACATTCTCCCACATCAAGTTTCTCCAATCTCTTAAGCTCTCCAATTGAATCAGGCAGCTCTATAATGTTTGTACAAGATAGATTCAACTTGACTAGAAATTTTAGTTTCCCAATTGACTCTGGAAGTTTATTCACGGATGAGTTTCTTAAAGACAACTTTTGAAGACCAGCTATTTCTCCTATTGAATCCGGAAGTTCAAGGAGTTTCATATTTTCCATCTTTAACGTCGACAGATGCTTTAGATTACCTAATGAGTCTGGCCATGAATGACGTGCCATGCCTAGATTGAGCGTTGTTGGAGCTCCTTTAAGCACCCTTAAACCAATACATCCCTTAACTTCCAAGCGCTTCAAATGCTTCAGCATAGTAATGGATGGGTCAATTTCAACAAGTCTATCACAATCCTTCACAATGAGTCTCTCCAAAGTCGAGCATGTAGAGAAGTCAGGCGTCTTGATCAACCTTCTACAACTCACGAGATGCAGTACTTTTAATTTACCCTTTCCCTGTAAAATTACTCATACAGGAATGTACAAGGATTGTCAAATTCATTGTGCACAAAGAAAATAAGTAAATGTAAATGGCTCATATTACAAGATATCGTACCATGATTTGGCTCCATCCACCCCAATCATTTGTAATGTCAGATTCTGAAATTTTGAGGACAACTAGATTGTTTGGAGAGAAGTTAGTAGCTTGAAACTCTGACGGACAATTTTTCCAGGAGAGCCATCTTAGCTCCAAGAGGAGATTTTGGAAGTCCCCTACAAAGTTTCCTCCATCCAATTCAAGGAACCTTAATTTCACCAGCCTTAAAATGTCTTCACGCGTAATATTGCACACTTGAGATTGCCCACCTACTTTGAGTGCTACTATTTTCTTTGTTCCCTAGTAAAAGAAATTATAGCTCAATTAGCCCAGCTTTGGTGAACATGAAAAAAAGACTCATGAATTTAACGAATATCTTTCCTTTTTCTTGGTAAAAAAGGCTGGGAAGGGGTGAACGACATAGCCATCACTGCAACGCCACCGGAAGTCAAGAAATCTCCACATGAGGTAACAAATGTCTAATGCATAATCCGGCTAGAGGTTCTCTCACGACATCGCTTGAACTTATGACTTTATGGAAGATAGAGTGACCTCTTTATGGAAGATAGGTTCTCTCACTGAGCTACCATGCTCTGGGGCAATCTAACACAGTACCGACCTACTCTATTTTCTACACAAAGTAAAAAGTAGAACTTTAGTGAATACGTACCTCTTTTCTTTGTATAACATCCACGGCTACAGTGGAGCACCATATTCTACTACGCTCTCCAGGATGTTCAATGCTCTCCATGCGAACAAGTTCCCTCCCTAAAACTCTGAGTTGTTCATGCATCCAAATGTGGTCATTCATTATCTTTATCAGAGACATATTAACAAGAGCTGTAATGGCTTCAATGGGAAAAAAGTCACAAGATCTCCACATAAAAATTGCATCACTTCTGTGTTCACCGGCCATGTGGCATGCGATGTCAAGGAAAATTTCTTTCTGCTCGTATTCCAACTTGTCATAATTTACCTTCAATACGTCCTGAACTTCTTTGTGAGGCATTTTCTCCGGCTTGGCTAATATATCCTCCCATACTTCTTTACCCTCGCAGTAAAGTGAGGATCCAATAACCACAAGAGCCAGCGGAAGTCCACCAGTGATTTTCACAATTTCTCTTGTTATTCTGTCAAATTCAAGTGGAGGAGCATCACTCCCAAATGCATATCTACTGAAAAGTTGAATAGCATAAGAATTATGCATCTCCTCCATTTCGTAAAAGCAATACACTTTAGGATGCATTGAGGCATTATTCTTGTTCTTTTTGAAAAAACTGATATCCCTAGTTGTCACAATAATTCTACTCCCCGGACCAAACCAACCACACTTTTCCGCTAGCTTCACAAGTTGGTCCCTATTATCCAAATTATCAAGAACAATCAGAACTTTCTTGTGGCAACATCTTTCTCTAATCATGTTGATCCCAGAGTCAGTATCATAAATATTTATGGACGTAGACATGAGGATGTCAGACAATAATCTGTTTTGCAATTTCACAATTTTACCCTGCTGCCAAAATTCTTGAATGTCTGACAGGAAGCTGCAACCATCAAACTGAGAAGTAATTTCATTAAAAACAACTTTGGCAAGAGTTGTCTTACCAATTCCGCCCATTCCATGTATTACAACAAACCGCACATCGAGAGAGTCTTTGTCTAACAAATCCATCATGGTTTTCACTTGACGATCAATTCCAACCAAATGATCAGGCACTATTCGAGCTCCTCTTGCCAGTTTCCTTGAAACCTCATCGGTAACAAGTTTTATGAGTTCCCCTTGACTGCGATACAAAAAATTCAGATTATGTAACAATATAGAGAAAATCAACTTCCAGGATTTTCTAAAAGTGAATTCACCATTCACATCAATGGCAGAAACAGATAATTTCATTAGCCAACTGAATCAATTGGCTATGATATCTATTTTAAACATACATACACACAGAAAGAGAAAGGAAGAAACTATGCATACAGAAAGAGAGTAGAAGATTGCTAGCAAACCTACGAAGTCTAAAAACACAAGAACAAAAAATTATCACCCATGCTCTGAAAACGTGAGGATGACAACACATTCTCGGCAAAACAGCCTCAGAGAAATACACTGTCATTCTCAAAATATGCCAATTATCGTGTTTATGCTGGGAAAGACCAAAATCATGGAAATTTGAATGGCCTAAAATAAATATTAAATTAGTCATAACATAACTCTTCCATTGTGTACTCAGAACAGGATATAACTTTGTCCAATGTGTTTGCTTTGCGGAAAATCAAAGGTTTGGAAATTACTTTTTCCTAAAAAAATATAGTTAGCACGTATCAAAACATTGTGTCGTCATTCTCAAGATCTGCTAAAGATCAATCATCAGAAAAGTTTTGATAGAAGTCGTAAAACTTCCAGTGTGGCGAATGAAACCTCATGCTGTCTCCCCAAACTCAGATCCATGTATGGCATTATCACTTCAGAAACCATGGGGCTCACAGCAAGGGGGTCAAGAATGCTAAGTATACCAGAAAAAGTAAATTAGCTATTCTGAATTTATCATCCGAAAGAGTGACCGCCGAAACAAATCAAACCACTTTAATTAGTTGCCCACCCGACATCCACTCTTCATCAAGAACCGCACAACTTATTTTCATAATTGTGCAGCAGTATATATCAACATTTAAGCCAATAATTCTTATTGGACGCTCTGGGTTTATTGTATTTATATCTGAAGACATGAAAAAGGAGTGAAGTATATAGTCTTTAGTAAAAAGCTCTGGAAACTCTCTTACCCTCTACCTTTGCAGTGCCATCCTTTGATTGAAGCGACCTCTGTCAGAGCCTCCTCCCACTGTTGTACTTCATTGGTGCCAAACCTCTCTTTGTGCCTTTTCAAGGCATCAATGTATAATCCAGTTCTGAGTTTAACATCGTAAGGATCGACGTCGAAGAAAATGGGAAGGATCACTTTGTTCATTGACCCTCTCGAGCATTCCACCATGTGGGCGAGCTCGCGAAGACACAATGCGCTAGAGGCATAGTCTTGGGAGAAGATGGGCACGTAAATTCTGGAGTTATTGATTGCACGTAGAAGCTCGCCTCCAATCTTTTCACCTTTTTGGATCTCTGCATCTTCTAAGAAGACGCGAATCCCAACTCCGTCAAGGGAGTGATAGAGGTGATCAGTGAAATTAAGGCGGGTGTCCAGTCCTCTGAAATTCAAGAACACCTCAAATTCAGCTCCCAGTGACTCACCATCTCCACCTGTCAAGGACAATGTTGCCGTGTCCAAGTCCCTTTTTCTCTTCATCTTCACTGAGATGAACTACTTCTTGTGTGCACGATTCTTCCTTGTCTGATTAACAATTCCTGGAGAGGAGATTGTCAAAGAGCTAAAAAGTGTAGTAAATCAGTTTTGCTCCTTCTTCCCAGCATTTTCTTCGCACTTTCATATCCCAAAAAAAGTAGGAGCAATCACACACGCAACGGTACATCAGAGAAGGACTTTGAATCTTGGTGAGACTAGCATCCCAACTTTTGAAGGAAAAATTTCAGAACAGCAAAAATGTGTCAGAAGACATACCATTACAGAGCCGGGATTTGGGGCCAGCATTTTTCACACGCCAAAGATAATTTCTCTCATTCACAATCAGCCGCCGGGAGCTTCTTGACACCCCAAAATGAAAGAATCTAAGTTGAGTGGCTCTGCAAGATTGACTGTGCTCTATCAATGCCAAATAAATTAATCAAGGAAAAAAAAGAACCACCTTCAAAATAGTTAGGTTATATATGCTCACAAGGACAGAACCTGCTCTGTTAATCCACTATGTTCAAATTGATCTAGGATCAAAGTCGTAATGGCATGCAATTGACATGATAATTTCCACAATTCTCACATTAAGTAGTATTATATGATCACGCTCATTCATATTCACAATTCACATGAAAGGGTAAAACGTCACTTTTCACACAAACACTTCTCTTTCATCTTTAACCTACCGAATATTCCTCCAGATTTGCTTCCCCCACATTTATTCTTCCAGAAAACTATAAGGAAAATAATTTCCTTCACAATTTCCTTGACCTCCCAAATTACTTACTAATCATAGTGTAGCCGATTAAAGATTGGCAAATAAATTACCAGAACTGCTAATTGGCATCCGTGCCAGCTATTGAGGTCCAACTAGATAGAGAGCGAGATAATGGACAGGGCGAGCGTGAGCAACAAGCAAGCGGCACCGAGAGACTATGCAAGCGGGATTCCGCGGGGTGACCACTAAAACTCACATAGACTTGGTTTGCGCATTTCGTCGAACATGTGCTGGGCAGTTTCATGGAGGCGTTCATATAACTAAAAGCAAGTGCGAGATTCTAAACTGTCCCCCATACATGAACTGAGAATCAGCGAAACAACATCGAACTCGATCGGGTTTTGCTCAAACAGAAACGAGACCTTCAAGAATCCGTTCCTGACCAAAAGGAACGGAGACAGATCACTCGGATCTCACCTCGAAGACGCGATTAGCGGCTGCGAACTGCGAGCGAACCAACAATAGGAGGAGGAGCTGTGGTGATCAGCGACGAAGAGCGGCGTCTGGCCTCTCTAAGCTCTGGAGAAGTCAAACACGAGTAACGAAAGCCGTGGCGTCGCTTTTCTTTTCGTTCGCTCAGCCTTAAGCCTCGCGGTATTACTCCCATTTGTGAATTTTACAGTAACGTACACGCTTGGTCCGGTTCTCGCTGTGCTTCCCAGTCCGGTCTACTCGAGAATCAGAAACCGAACCGCATAGGATTAATTCCTGAAATCGGATTCCTTTCCATCGAAATTTGGAACTGGACCAATTTCTACTATGATCAATTCTCGGTCAGGTCCGGTTCTATTGGGAAGTCATACTTATCCGTACAAAATTTTGATATGAGCGATTATGAAAGAAGAAAAGATTTTCGAAAGCATAATCTCTAAATACATGAGATGAGATGATATTTGTATTATAATATGTTCTTTTTTTTTTTATAGTATTGAAATTCTACTAAATTAAATTCTTTCAAATTATTTCTCCTCGAGATTATTTGATCCCTTCTAATTAATCCTATCGAACATTGCGTAAATCAAAAGGGAAAAACTCCGTTTCCTTCTTCTATTTTTCCATATTCCAATGTCACAAATCGACATTGAGCCATTGAGTTAAGGCCAGTCTCGCTCAATCATTCTGATAGTTTATCCTCTCCATGCTCCTTGCTCAGTTTCTTCTTCTACTGATTTTATCTGTTAATTTTGTTCTCAGTAAGTTGTTCAGAGACACTTCCCCTGTAGGTTCGCGGCATCCAAGAGATTCGGGCCTCTCTAAAGGCACTTCATAGATTCGGCTGCCTTTCTTTACCATTTTCCCAAAGTCCTTTGGGCCTTTAAATACACTCCGTCAAATGTTAAGGCCTTTGGCAAATTCTTTTGGGGAGTTTTTAGATAACGTATTGTATCTATGAAGTCCTCTGAAGTTCCCCGACCCAGGGCAAGTCCACATGGGCTCTAACATTTTCAGATTTTTTTTTCCTTCCAATCTTAATCTCGGTAAATTTTCGAAATTTCGAAAATACCCTCAACATTTTCCATCTTGCGTGATATCATAGGTGACCAAAATCTAAGTACCACAAGAGCCAAATCTAGTGCCAGTGAAAGCGGCTTGAGATCAAGCGAACTCAATGAGGGGTTGCTAAGGTGGCACAACCCTCACCTAACCTAAGGTCGTGCGACCTCCGATGCTAAATTTGGCTCATTGACTTCTGTTAAATGTTCAATTTCTTTGTATGGAAAAATATTATAAGTCCTTATAAATATGTTTTTTTTCCGAACAAAATTGCTACCAATTGCATTTTTATATTATAAGTTGCCGAATACTATTAGCATTTCGAAAATCCCTTTAACTTAAATCTCTTTGTACTTCCCCGAAAATCAAACCAAACACAATCTATATTTACAGTACAAAAACATTTTGAGTTTTATACATTCTTTTCAGGACTTGATTTTGCTTGAAGCCCTTTGATTTCCTCATCTTTATATCATTATTATGTGCAATCATCAGGAGCGATTCCAGGGATTGAAGTGAATATTTCAACAAAGAGAACATCAAATGAATTATTCAAGGAAAAAAAAACCACCTCAGTGTATTGCCCAACGATGAGGGGATTACACCTAAATAGAATAGGTTCGAAATCCTTCCAATCGCTCCACGGCTTCGAGAAGACATAATTTGACTAGACGATAAAGTTCGGTCACGTCATCGGCATAGAATTACTTGACTTTGCTCCCTCTCGTACCATGGGGGAACAATGTTTACGAGTTCACTCAAATTAGCAGGAGCTAATTTTCAAATTAAGCATCCCTCGCATGTGTCAAGCTCTACCCAGGGAGTCACTTATGGTGGTCATTCTACCCTATCTCCAATAAAAAAACGAGGAGCCAAAAACAATCAAACAAAGGAAAGACCTCGGCCGAGTGTCCTTCGATTTGTCTTGTAATGTCACCACGCTAGATTGTCTTATTTTTATGGGGCATAAGTATGTACTTATAAATTACTTTTGTTTAATTAATTACAATAGTAAGCATTTATGTCACATTTAGCAGAGCATTATAACATGTGAAAAGAGGGTACCGGACGATTTTCTATGCTTTTAAGTATTTGACACCGTTTATGTAATGATTGATTGTTTACGGTAAGGATTTGAGGTGCAGGGTTTAACGTACGAGAGAGTGTAAGTTCAGGATGCAGTGTAATAGTTTAGACTTCAGAGTTTTACAAGTAAGAGAGAGAGAGAGAGAGAGAGAGAGTTCAGGGGATCCAATAAAAAGATATAAAATTTAAAGTTCAAAGACTAAGAAAAGAGAATTATGAAGTTTAGAGCAACTAACATCGGTTAACCGTTATAAACTAATCTCTCGTACTTAAGACCTCGGTGGTGTGCCTCTTCGGTCTCCACCGATTCATCCGCGTACTTTCATCCTCTCGAACTTCGTATAATACAAAAAGTAAGCATAAATCACCGTAAAACCCCTCACCCTCTGTCTCTCCCTGTCTCTGCGCATCGACTCTTGCGTCGAGATAACAAGCACAATGGCGCTGCTCTCGGCGCTGGCGACGGAGATAGCCGTCTCTGCCTGTGCCGCCGTTGGGATAGTATTCTCTCTGGTCCAGTGGTTCCTGGTCTCCCGCTTCAAGCTCACGACGGAGCGGCGCGCGTCGCCCCACGGCAGCAACGACAGGAAGAATGGCTTCGAGGACAGCCTCATTGATGAAGAAGAGAGTATCTGTGATAGCCTCCTCTCTTGTCCCACATCGCCTAGGGAGGGAGGTCTTGGTTAGCCTATAAGACTTGGGTCCCTTCAACTTGTGTAACGCGTTTCACCTACGCTTCCGCTACGCTGAAAATAAAGCCGTGAGGGAGGATGGGCCGGTAGGCCGTGCCTCCGAAGCGGACAATATTATATGGCTTGAGAGAGATGGAAATGCTGTATGCCCGTGGGGCCTAGTGGTGGGGCCACAGCGAGGACCCTCAATAGAGAGTGTGAGGGAGGTCTTGGGTCTCTTTAACTTGTGTAACGCGTTTTAAAGCCGTGAGGGAACCTGTGTAATGCGTTTTAAAGCCGTAAGGGAAAAGACCGTGGCTAGTCTTGGTTAACTTATAAGGCTTAAAGCCGTAAGGGAAAAGACCGTGGCTAGTCTTGGTTAACTTATAAGGCTTGGAGGTCTTGGGTCCCTTTAACTTGTGTAACACGTTTTAAAGCCGTGAGGGAACCTGTGTAACGCGTTTTAAAGCCGTAAGGGAAAAGACCGTGGCTAGGATGTCAGTTTATCCACGCCCAGTGTGAGGGAGGTCTTGGTTAACTTATAAAGCTTGGGTTCCTTTAACTTGTATAACGCGTTTTAAAGCCGTGAGGGAACCTGTGTAACGCGTTTTAAAGCCGTGAGGGAAAAGACCGTGGCTAGGATGGCGGTTTATCCGTGCCAGGGCAGGTGACCCAAAGTGGACAATATTACACAGTGGGACCCGGGATGTTACAGTATCAACGAGCACAACGTGGTCTCCAGGTGCGTTGACATACAGAGCGCCATCTCGGAAGGTGAGGTTGAGGTTTTCTGGTTGCTCGTTCTTCTTAGTTATTCTAGCTAGGTCAAGTGCTTGCTTTCTGCTTTTATGTGCATTTCCTTTTTTTTTCTTCTGTCCTCTGTTTGAGTTGAGACTCTCAGCTCATGTTTGGTTTCTTGTTGAACAATGAAAGCGTAAAGAAACAAAGTGTTTATGGGTTTTTTTTATACTAACTCAGATTGTGCTCTAATTCGAAAATGATTGAGACTTTGAGTCGAAGTCGAACGATAATATGGACTAAACGAAAAGATTCAATCTTTAACACCTTTTGGCGACCGACTCGTCCCAAAGGTCGGGCTTTTACAGCCTCCGAGAATTTTCATGAAGGTTTTTGGAGCCGCTCAAGCTTGCAGAAAACATGATTTTTGAGGTTTCGGTTTTTTGTTTATCTTTATGATAAGGATAGTGTTTAGTATATTTGTTGTCCTTTTTTTGGAAAAGAAAATAGAACAACAAGAAGGCCCAAGCGGTGGAGAGCAGCCCCTTTTATTTATTTCTTCTGTTCATAGAAAAATGGGCTGGCTTTTATCATTTTTGTCTTATGTGCATAAATGAAGTCGTTCTTATCTCTGTTGAACTGAATGCGCGTGACTTGCACGTGAATTCCAAGGAAAAGCTACCGCAATTCTAGAGCTCCTATTTCTCTGTTCAGGAAATGGCTTCAGCTACAACTTGGTCATTTCCAAATCTCAATCAACTCACCAACTTGGTTTGAAGCCACCTTGATGACTGTGTTTAACTTGGAATCCCTTAGCAAAATTGTCAAAATGGTTTAATCGGAATTCTCTAGGTCGTTTATGTAAAGATTGTTGCATAAGTAGAATGATCTTTTTAGAATGAACCATTAGGATGTTGCCCCTCTCATAATTATGGAATGTGTTGATGTGCATGGGATGTCAACTCACCTCCTAGCTTTGAAGATGTGAACATTTCTCACATCAAACATGGGTGTTCTTTATCACGAGAAAAGCAGCAACCATGTGTATAGCATGTGCACTACACATGCTTTTGAGGATGTAATTGCTACTTTTTATGAATTGCCTTTTTTTTTCTTTTTTTTTTAATGAATTGCCTGTTTGAACAGTCTAAATTGCAATACAGAAGGGGCTGATCTCCAAACAAGAAAGCTATGCAGATTTCGGTCCAAAATTAAGTAAGCCTAAAGTTTTAGTTGCTTCACATGCTTTTAATCAAAATCCGGTGAGTATTACATGGCTCTACCTTTGAAATTAAGTACATAGAAGGCCAAGGTTGGTATACCAAGATATGTTAAGGCCATTGTAAGATTTAAATTTAGGAGAAATCAAATCATATCCGATCTGCCTGTGTTCAATCTACTTGGAAGAGTTCTTTAGGTATTGCTTACTAACCTCTTAGACTTTGCTGCATTACGGATTTTTTTATTGTTTATAGTGTTGTCTATGTTTAGATCATGAAAAAAAGGTGCCTTCATAGTGGATCCATTTTTCTTCAGTTACATAGGAGAAAATTATGCGTTAATGTAAGGGGATTTGCGAAAAATTTTGGTACTTACACTTTAGAGTCCTTTCCAATGCCAAAAGACATTCTATACAGTCCTTACCATGATTTGTTGCTATTTGAGAATTTTGCGAGCGGCTTCTGCCGATCATTGTACCAGGAAGAAATGACAGAGAATTCTCTCGTATACATATTTTGACACCACGACGGGATAAATCCATAATGACCACTATGAGTAGTTATTATATAGGAGCTTGCCATTCTAATCAACGCATATGTCATGCTTTTAGATCTTTGTTTGTCTTCTCCAGCTCTGCTATCCTGCCTTTTCTTCTTTTTTGATGGAGATACATTCGTAGTATTGACTTGATCATTGAAATGACATTTCTAAGCATATGGAACTGAAAAATGATAGACTTTTGGACATGTGGTGTAACAGGTGCAACGTTTTTTCTTTTTACCGAATATCAGTATGTTGGAGTTTTCATGATTGCCTTTGCAATTCTGATCTTCCTGTTTCTTGGTTCTGTTGAGGGATTCAGTACTAAGAGCCGGCCTTGCACTTATGACCCATCAAGGATGTGCAAGCCTGCAGTGGGCACTACCGTCTTGAGTACAATATCATTCTCGCTTGGTGCTTTCACCTCAATCCTATCTGGCTTCCTTGGAATGAAGATTGCGACTTATGCTAATGCAAGGACGACTTTGGAAGCAAGAAAAGGTGTTGGGAAAGCCTTCATTACCACTTTTAGGTTATTATAGATGAAGCTAAATATTTTTTAGGGGCTTTGTTGTCTTTTTAATCAGATTTGCTTTTAGATTAAAAGTGATACCTTTTATATTAGCGATGGCAATACGCTAGCCGTCAATACGCTGAAAAAGGAAATAGAGAGGTAAGAAAAAAAGAGAAGAAAAAAAGTGAATTTTTTCTTTATGGGGGTTTTTAATCTCTTTGTGCCCTGATCTTGAGAGAAGATCATCATTGTATTCCAACTTTTTTCGAAGTCGAGTGGATTCGCAGAGTGTTTCTGCGCGGAGACATAGCCCAAGTTTGGATGAACTTTGATAACAAATTTTCTGGCGTGTTTTTCTAATTCTGTTCTTTTATTATTATATTCTGCTTGGTGAATTGTTTGCGAGCGTTATTTTTCTGGAATCGACATGCGATTTTGTAACAACTGGTATCAAAGCCTAGGTTAGCTAATAGAGAACATCGAGGGGGTTTTTCGGTGACGTTCAATTGAACGCAAACGGGATGGCAGAAGATAAAATCAAAATCGATAAGTTTAATGGAGAGGATTTCCGATGGTGGAAACTACAAATCAAGGATTATCTTTATCAAAAAGATTTCTATGCACTACTTGAGGGTTGGAAACCCGAGATGGAGGAAGTGGATCCGACAGTAGAAGCCGGATGGAAAATTCTTGATCGAAAAGCATTAGGTGCAATTCGTCTAAGGTTGACGAAAAAGACAGGGTACCACATCGCGAAAGCAAAAACTGCAAAAGAAACCATAGATATTCTAACGAATATTTATGAGAAGCCGTCCACATCAAATCAGGTATTTTTGCTGAAGAAATTGGTTAATATGAAGTTATCTGATAGAATTTCCATGGCAAAGCATATTAATAGTTTCACGCAGGTTATGAGTCAATTGGAATCCACAGGCATAACTTTAGATATGAAGCTTCAAGCTTTATTATTTTTATGTTCTCTTCCAAAAAGCTACAATACCGTAGTGCAAGGAATTTCGAGCACTATAAAGAATGATTTAACTCTTGATGATGCTATGAGTAGGATCATGGATGAAGAGATGCGAATGAAAGTCTCAAGTGGAGATAATTTTTCTGCATCTACATCTTCAACGGCACTCGCAGTGGAGAACTGTGGAAGAAGTAAAAGTAGAGGAAAATTCAGCGGGCGTGGCAAATCACAATCAAGGGGTAAGAGACAGGTTACAAAAGATGAGTATTGATTTTGTCACAAAACCGGACATCGGAAGTTTCAATGTGAAACCTACAAAAAGAAGCAGCAAGATGAGAATCAAGGAGCTAATGTGGTTAGCGATGAATTTTTGCTAGATAACTTGTATTTGTCTGCAGGGTGTTACTTGATGACAGATAAATGGTTTATTGATTACAGTGCTTCTTTTCACTACACCTCGCAAAGAGACATATTTGATGATTATGCCAGTGGAGATTTCAGACAAGTGGTTGTGGGAAATAGCCACATGTGTCCCATTGTTGGGAAATGAACTGTGACTGTGAACATCTCAGGTGGAAGACGTCTAGTTTTGTGTGAAACTAGGCATATTCCAGAATTAAAGAAAAATCCGATTTCAACCAGTAAACTTGACCAAAAAGGTTTGGTAATAACCTTTGGATGCGGAGAATGGAAGATAACTTCAGGGGTAAGAGTAGTAGCAAAGGAAAAGCGTACATGTACACTTTACCTTCTCCAATGAGACAATATCAGTGATATGGTTGCAACTATAATGGCTACATGTAATTTGTCTACTTTTTGGCATTATTGTTCGGGACATCTTGGTGAAAAAGGTATAAAGCAGTTACACTCGAGGAAATTACTTCCAGGTTTGCAAAAAATTAAGTTAGATTTTTGTGAAAGTTGCATTTATGGAAAACAGAAGGCTATTAGTTTTCAATTGAGTGGGCGACAAAATAAAGGTCAGAAGCTAGAGTTGATTCATACTGATATATGGCAATCTGCTCAGGAACTCTCTTATGGCGGTAAGAGATATTTTGTCACATTCATTGATGATACAATAAGAAAGACTTGGGTCTATACTCTTAGAGAAAAGTCAGAAGTATTCGAAATGTTCAGAATGTGGAAGACCATGGTAGAAAAAGAGACAGGTTATCAAATTAAAACTCTGAAGTCTGATAATGGTGGTGAATACACAAGTAAGGAATTTACAGAATATTTGAGTCGAAAAGGCATACACGGGTTAAAAATTGTTCCTAAAACTCCTCAAGAGAACGGTATAGCTGAAAAGAGGGACTATTCTAGAATGTGTGAGATGCATGAGGCTACACGCGGGTCTCCCGCTACACTTATGGGCTGCCACGGTTGATGAAGCTATTTATCTTATCAACAGAAGTCCATCTAGTGCGCTGGATGGAGAAATACCAAAAGAACGGTGGTCAGGTAAAAAGATTAATTATTCACATCCAAAGGTGTTTAGTTGTATTGCATATGCTTTGATTGACAGGGAGGATAGGAAAAGGCTTAATGCTAAGTCCCAAAAGTGCGTCTTTATCGGATATGGTAACGACGAATATGGCTATAGGCTTTGAGATTATGAAAATAATAAAGTCATCCATAGTCAGAATGTGATATTCCATGAAGAAAAGATGTACAAGGATTATCTGACAGAGCATGAGAAGGTAGTAGAACCGGAATATGTTGAATTAGACACAATACCCATGAAGATGTTTCCAGTAGATCAAAGTGCACTTGAAAAAGAGATTCAATATGAGCTTATTATCAGTGAAGAGATAGTTCAAGAGGACGGCAGTGATTCGGAGCAAACTAACGACCTGAAGTACCTGTCTTGAGAAGGTTTATACGTGTGAGAACACCAAAGGTAATTTTTGACCCATCAACTAATAATGTTCTAAGCCATGTCTTATATACAGATTCAAGGGAATCGGAGACTTACAATGAGGCAAAGGTAGACACGTCTCAATTAGAGTTGTGCTGAGTATAGTTGCAGTGAAGGATTTTCATCTTGAGCAATTAGACGTAAAAATAACGTTTTTAAACGGTGACTTAGATGAAGAACTATATATGGCATAACCTAAGGGTTTTGAAATCAAAGGTAAGGAGCACATGGTATGTCGTTTGAAGAAAAGCTTGTATGGCTTGAAACAAGTTTCGCAGCAATGGTACATAAAATTTGATAGTTTCATGAAAGAAAAAGGATTTGCACACTATAAATCTGATCACTGTGCTTATTTTCGCAAGTACGATGATAGTGACATTGTGTATCTCTCTTTATATGTGGATGATATGCTAGTGGCTAGTTCCAATATGAAGAAAATCGTAAAAGTAAAGAAGATGTTATCATCACAGTTTGCTATAAAAGACTTGGGAGATGCCAATGATATTTTAGGCATGAAAATCATTAGGAGTAGGAAAAATAAGAAATTATGGTTGCCGTAGGAAGACTATGTGAACAAGGTATTATAGAGATTTAACATGGACAAGGCAAAACCGATTGCAACTCCTCTAACGAATCACTTCAAACTTTCCAAGCATATGTGTCCAAGCACTCAGGCTTTGAAAGATGAGATGTCGGTAGTTCCATATGCATTAGCAGTGGGGAGTTTGATGTATGCCATGGTGAGCATGAGACCAGACATTACACAGGCAGTGAGAATTATGAGTCGTTATATGCATAACCCAAGTAGAGAGCATTGTAATGCAGTAAAATGGATATTAAGATCTTTAGCAGGTACTTCAAATTACTTACTTTGTTATGGCAATACATCTCTAGAATTGTAGGATTATGTAGATGTAGATCATTCGGGTGATCGAGATAGTGGTAAGAATACCACTAGATATGTCTTGATAGTTGCAAATACAGCAGTGAGTTGGGTATCTCTACTATAAAAAGTAGTGGCTTTATTGACGATAGAGGCAGAATACGTGGCAATCACAGAAGCCTCCAAGGAAATCATATGTGACGCCCAAAATTTCATTAGTTAGATTGGGCATATTTAAGACTATTTGAAATATATATAATAAAATAAATAATAAAATAAAATAGTAATAACCCATAATAATAAATCAAAACCCAAAAAGAAAAATTTAGTCATAAGGAGAAAAAGATTTCCAAAAGGCTTTTCCCCGTAAAGCAAGAATCTACGAACCCCCATCGCTTCTCCCCACGTGATAGTAGAAATAATAAGGGAAAAAGCCACGAAAAACCCTGAACTTTGCCCAAAGTGACACATTTACCCCAAACTTTTTTTTTTGTGACGTGAAAAACCCCAAACTTTCCAAACCGTGACACATTTACCGCATCAAGGGTATTTTTGTCTTTTTATTCTTTTTTTTTTTTTTTTTTTTTTTTTTTTTTTTTTTTCTTATTCCCTCCGCTGGCCATGGCGGAGCCGGCGAAGGGAAGAGAGAAGAAAAAAAAAAAAATTTAAAAATTTTTAAAAATGAAAAGACCAAAATGCCCTCTAATTTTGGGGTAAATGTGTCATATAACGAAAAGTTCGGGATTTTTTGTGTCACAAAAATGTTTGGGGTAAATGTGTCACGGTTGGCAAAGTTTGGGGTTTTTCACGTCACAAAAAAAAAGTTTAGGGTAAATGTGTCACTTTGGGCAAAGTTCGAGTTTTTGTGGCTTTTTCCCAAATAATAATAATAATAATAATAATAATAATAATAATAAAGGGGGGAGAAATAAAATTAAGAGAAACATTTATTCCGCTCTTCCCCCACGTTGCGTCTAGCTGTTGTCAAAGAAAGGGGGGGTTACACACATTCTGTTTTTCTCTCTCTCTCTCTCTCTCTCTCTCTCTCTCTCTCTCTCTCTCTCTCTCTCTCTCTTATACAAATAATCCACCCTCATCTGCGTTTTCTTTACCGAGACACACCGCCTTCCTTTCCTCTCACTCCGTTCGTCTCCACCGAGCCCGACCTCATCTCGGCCTCTCACGACCGGCGCCTTCATCCAGTAGCAGAATCGTCACTGCTCAATTCCGATCAAAACTTCGTCGCCGACTGTGAAGCCCTAGCCACCCGACACCTCCTTCCCCTTCCATTGACGAAGGATCCAAGCAAGTGGAGCTGTTCTTGTAGTCTCGCGTCCTTGAATTTGCTCGCTTGGTACTGCATGTTGGTTTAGGGCTGGGTAGCTGCGATGGGGGTGCAGAGGATGGCTGGTAAAGCCCTATCCATGGTTGGGATCGGTAGTCGATGAAGCCAGTTGCTGTCCGATTGTGACGATGTGTCGCTCTTGGAGTCCTATCTATGTGAGTAAACTAGAGGGAGCCATTCGTGCGTGTGTTCTCTGTTCTTGTTTTTGTTACACGTTTCTTCAACTCCGTTTTCTGGGTTCGACCTTCCTTGAGCGGCAAGTCGCTGTATTAAGAGAATTACGATGTTTCTAGGGCTGTTATTCTTGTTATTGTTGAGGAATTTTTGGTCGCTGGACTCAAAATTAAGTACTGAAACGCTGTTCTTAATTAGAAATGATTAAAATAGATTCTGGTTTTTGTTCGGCCATTGCTGGTGGGATATGGGTGTTGGGTTCTAACCAGGTCGGCAACCCACGAACCCTAAGCGCTGTGAGTGGCTCCCTTGGGCTAAGTTTTGGTCACGAGTATTGAGGATGGGGGTGATTGAGAGGTAGTAGTATCGAAAGGGAAAGTGCCAAGTGTTAGATTATTTCATTTTTCTTTTGGGCGCGGAGGAGAGCTGGTTTAGTTCCATCAAATTCAATTGAAAATGAAACTAGTAGGTAGTCTAGAACTCGTGATTTTGATGTGTTCTTGAGTTAAGATCCGCACGTGGTTGGAGTATTGCAATTTAGTTTGCAATTCAGTATAGATTCCTAGAACTAGATTTACTGGACCCTCTTTGTTTGTAAATTTTATAGCTTTTGCTGTGATAGATTCTAAGTGAGTGAAAATGTACTATGACTACTCCTAGATGCTGTGTAAGTGTGTTGAGATGCTACATGATGAATTTGTAGTGAAAGAAATAGTTTGATTGTGCTGAACGTGTGGGAGGACTTTTGTTTTTGGTTGTCTGACAACTTGTACATACTCAACGAGAGGCGGGATAGTTAGTGTTCGTGGTTTATAGTGTTTTTTTGTAGAAATCCCCCTCTCAGTCTCATCTCCCCCACGTGTAAAGAAACCAAGTTTTATGAAAAATAGAGCCGAGTAACTCAGTTTCTTATGTCTCCGCTTGAATGAAATTTATTTTTTGTTTATAATTCTTGAAGTACAAACAAGTTGAGTGAAAGCAATGGATATGAGATCCAGGGTTGTCACATTGAGTGGTATCAGAGCTTGGATTTAGTTGGAGTGATAAGGTTTAGGATTTTAGATGAATGCTAGTGTACCTGAGTGTTTAGACATGATTGTTCATGTAAATTGGGACAATTATTGCTTTGAGCAGTTAGTTTTATGACTGTGTGGTTTGAGTAACGTGAGAATATTACGTTACTTTTAACTAATAGCATAAATCTCTAATTTCGGATATGGGTAATGTGCAGAAAGTTTAGGAGAAAGATGGCGCGATCGAGGAGCTCATCTCCGCCGAGGAGAGAAGTGACTGAGTCAGGGGCGGCTGCATCAGGGGACTGGGCCGAGGATGGAGGATGCGTTGCAAGCCTTGGTTTCTTTGGGGAATTTGGTGGAGAGATAGGCCTAAATTCCATTGCAACAAGCACCTCTGCTGCCACCCCAACAACCACTTCTGGCGGAGCATCGCACCTAGGGACTGGTAGAACAGTTTCTGAAATTAAAGCCACCAAAATTCTCGAGAATGGGACGTCCCGAGGAAGCGGAGCAGTGGATTGATAGTAGTTATCTTCTTAAGTTATTTATATGACTTCCTCATACCCTTTCAAAGACGAAACGGTATGTCTTAATTGCACCCCATCATGAACGTATTAATAAAGTACAACATATGGCTTGCCTAGTGGACAATGCACACATAAGTTCAACATCCTCAGCACCATCAATGTACAGAGATTCCAAAAACAAGTTGAACAAACTCCCAAGTCTAGATCTTTATCGAGAAAGGTTGAACGAGCACAGAAAGAAAGGAATTTCCATATCTAAATCTAGATTGGGAGAGAAAATATCATGATATTTTTTTTTGCAAAGACACATTGATCCATCCTTCTTTTTCACAAACAGGACTGGTGCCCCCCACGGAGATACACTCGGTTTTATAAATCCTTTATCCAATAATTCTTGCACCTGGATTTTTAGCTCCTTCAATTCTGCTAAAGACATCCAATATGGAGCTTTTGATACTGGTTGTCCCTAGAAGTATTTCAATAGCAAACTCAACCTCTCGGTCTGGGGTTAATCCAGGGAATTCTTCTGGAAAGACATCAGGAAATTCACGTACTACACTAATTTCCTCTAGCTTCGCCTCTTCATTTTCCTGATCCTTAACCATTGCTAAATATCCTTGACATCCCCCATCTAAGAGTCTATGTACTTCCATTGCCGAAATAAAAGTCATAGAGAGAGTCAGTTTGTTTCCCAAGAACTCATAATGAGGTTCGTCAGAGAGGTTAAATTGAATCATTTTTCTATAACAATCTACAATGGCTCGCTGCTTACTAAGCCAGTCCATGCATATAATGGTGTCATAGTCATACATACTTATTTCTACCAAATCAATAGAATGTGTCCTTCCCCCTATTGAGATTTCGCAATTTTCACAAACTAATGTAGACAATACTTCATCCCTCAATGGTGTGGAAACACTGAGAGGGGTTACGAGAGGTGTCACTTCTAGATTATGTAATCACCTATATCTTTCAGCAATAAAGGAATGGGTTGCGTCCGGATCAAATAATGCATAAGCCTTTTGATCATTCAAGGAAATCGTATCTGTGATAACGGTTTCGGAAGCTTCCGCTTCCTCCTGATTATAGGAAATTGAACCAAGTTACAGTTAAGAATAAATACCCCCTACCAAGGATTGATGATCTATTTGATCAACTAGCTGGTAGTTCGGTCTTTTCAAAAATTAATTTGAGGTCTGGGTACCATCAATTAAGAGTTAGAGAGAAAGACGTCTCCAAAACGGCTTTTAGGACTCGGTATGGACACTATGAATTTCTAGTTATGCCTTTTGGTCTGACCAATGCACCTGCTGCTTTCATGGATCTGATGAACATGATATTTATATATTATCTGGATCAATTTGTGATTGTTTTTATAGATGACATTTTGGTATATTCAAAAGGGTCAGAAGAGCACAAGGAACACCTATGAATCGTGTTACAGACCCTTAGAGAACACAAATTATATGCCAAATTTAGTAAATGTGAGTTCTGATTAGACTAAGTAGCATTTTTGGGTCATGTGGTGTCGGAAAAAGGATTAACAGTGGACCCAACGAAGATTGAGACCATAATTGAATGGCCAAGACCCACTACACCGATGGAGATTCGGAGTTTCTTAGGGCTTGCAGGGTATTATCGAAGGTTCATAGAAGGATTCGCACGACTTGCAAGTCCCTTGACCCACTTGACTAAGAAGAGTGTGAAATTTGAATGGAATGATAAGTATGAACAAAGTTTTCAGGAACTTAAAAGAAGATTGACCTCGGCACCAATTTTAACCCTATCTTCAAGATCTGGTGGATTCACAGTGTATACTGATGCTTCCCACCAAGGGCTCGGTTGTGTCTTGATGCAACATGGAAAGGTCATAGCTTATGCATCGAGACAACTAAAACCTTATGAAAAGAATTATCCTACCCATGATTTAGAGTTGGCTACGATTATTCTCGCATTAAAAATCTGGAGACATAATTTATATGGGGAGAAATTTGAAATTTACACCGACCATAAAAGTTTGAAATATTTATTTTCGCAAAAGGAGTTAAATATGAGGCAAAGAAGATGAATGGAGTTATTTAAGGATTATGATTATGAGATAGTGTACCATCTAGGGAAAGCTAATAAAGTGGCAGATGCCCTTAGTCGTAAGTCGGCTGTGAGTATGACAAATTTGAGAGTGAAAGGATGGAATCTTTTGAAAACCATTGCCAACTCTGAATTTAGATTAGAGGTAGATCACCTTTCAGGTGTGTTGGCAACTTTGAGGATTGAATCGCGAGTGATCCAAAGAATACATATCCTACAACAGTCGGACCCGAGACTGTTAAAAATTCGGGATGAAGTGCAAAGTGGAAGTAAGGAGGAATTTCAGTTGTCTGAGGACGGAATTGTTAGATATCGATGACGTCTTTGTGTGCCAAAAGATAAGGAACTTAGGAGGGAGATATTGTCAGAGGCACATAAGAGTGCTTATAGCATCCATCCCGGAGGTACGAAAGTGTACCGAAATTTACGACAACACTACTGGTGGAATGGTATGAAAAATGATATCGCTAGATTTCTTTCTTAGTGCCTGACTTGTCAACAAGTGAAAGCTGAACACCAAAAGCTTGCTGGGCTATTGAGAGCCCTAGATATTCCAGAATGGAAATGGGAGCATGTTACTATGGACTTTGTGCAGGGACTCCCAAGGACCTCTAGTGGACATGATTCGATATGGGTAATAGTGGATCGTCTAACCAAATCTGCCCACTTTATAGCAGTTCGAATAGATTATTCGATTGATAAGTACGCAGAAATATATGTGAGACAAATTGTCCGTCTACACGGTGTTCCCGTGACTATCACTTCTGATCGGGACCCAAGATTTACCTCGAAACTTTGGCAGAGCTTACAAGTTGCTTTAGGGACTAAGGTCCAGTTTAGTACAGCCTTTAATCCTCAGACTGATGGATAATCTGAAAGGGTAATCCAAATTTTGGAAGACATGCTAAGAGCCTGTGTGTTGGATTTTAAAGGGAACTGTGATGAAAAATTACCTTTGGTGGAATTTGCGTATAATAATAGTTTTCAGCAAAGTACTGGAGTTGCCCAATTTGAGGCACTGTATGAGAGAGCCTGTAGAACTCCAGTATGCTAGAATGAGGTAGGCAAGCGAAGATTAACCGGACCTGAATTAGTCCAAGTTACAGTAGATGCGGTGAAAACTATTAAGGAGCGACTAAGGACTGCCCAAAATCGACAGAAAAGTTATGCAGACAAATGCAGGAGGCCTTTGGAATTTGTTGTGGGAGATAAAGTTTTTCTCAAAGTCTCACCAGTTAAAGGCGTGTCGAGATTTGGTAAAAAGGGTAAGCTGAGTCCACATTTTATTGGACCATTTGAAATACTTGATAGGGTTGGGAAAGTAGCCTACAGATTAGCATTACCCCCAAAGTTAGCAGGCATACATGACGTGTTTCATGTTTCCATGTTAAGAAAATATCATCCCGACCCTACTCATGTATTGGACTACAAGACCATTAAGGTGGATCAAAACGTGAATTATACAGAAGAACATATGCAAATTTTGAGACGAAGAGAGCAAGTGTTGAGGACAAAGGTGATTCCACTAGTTAAGGTGTTATGGCGACATCATGGCCTTGAAGAAGCGACATGGGAAAGAGAAGAAGAAATCCGTCAACGATACCCACATTTGTTTAATTAATGTATAATTTCGAGGACGAAATTTCCTAAGAGGGGAAGATTTGTGACGCCCAAAATTTCATTAGTTAGATTGGGCATATTTGAGACTATTTAAAATATATATAATAAAATAAATAATAAAATAAAATAGTAATAACCCATAAAAATAAATCAAAACCCAAAAAAGAAAAATTTAGTCATAAGGAGAAAAAGATTTCCAAAAGGCTTTTCCCCGTAAAACAAGAATCTACGAACCCCCACCGCTTCTCCCCACGTGATGGTAGAAATAATAATAATAAAAAAAAGGGGGGAGAAATAAAATTAAGAGAAACATTTATTCCGCTCTTCCCCCACGTTGCGTCCAGCTGTTGTCGAAGAAAGGGGGGCTTACACGCATTCTGTTTCTCTCTCTCTCTCTCTCTCTCTCTCTCTCTCTTATGAATAACCCACCCTCATCTGCGTTTTCTCTACCGAGACACACCGCCTTCCTTTCCTCTCACTCCGTTCGTCTCCACCGAGCCCGGCCTCATCTCGGCCTCTCACGATCCGCGCCTTCATCCAGTAGCAGAATCGTCGCTGCTCAGTTCCGATCAAAGCTTCGTCGCCGACTGTGAAGCCCTAGCCACCCGACGCCTTCTTCCCCTTCCATTGATGAAGGATCCAGGCAAGTGGAACTGTTCTTGTAGTATCACGTCCCTGAATTTACTCGCTTGGTACTACATGTTGGTTTAGGGCTAGGTAACTGCAATGGGGGTGCAGGGGATGGCTGGTAAAACCCTGTCCATGGTTGAGATCGGTAGTCAGTGAAGCCAGTTGCTGTCCTGTTGTGACGAGGTGTCGCTCTTGGAGTCCTATCTATGTGGCTAAACCAGAGGGAGCTGTTCGTGCGTGTGTTCTCTGTTCTTATTTTTGTTACACGTTTCTTCAACTCCGTTTTCTGGGTTCGACCTTCCTTGAGCGGCGGGTCGCTGTATCTAGAGAATTACGATGTTTCTGGGGCTATTATTCTTGTTATCGTTGAGGAATTTTGGGTCGCTGAACTCAAAATTAAGTACTGAAACGCTGTTCTTGATTAAAGATGATTAAAATAGATTCTGGTTTTTGTTCGGCCATTGCCGGTGGGATATGGGTGTTGGGTTCTAACCAGGTCGGCAACCCACGAACCCCAAGCGTTGTGAGTGGCTCCCTTGGGCTAAGTTTTGGTCACGAGTATTGAGGATGCGAGTGATTGAGGGGTAGTAGTATCGAAAGGGAAAGTGTCAAGTATTAGATTATTTCATTTTTCTTTTGGGCGCGGAGGAGGGCTGGTTTAGTTCCATCAAATTTAATTGAAAATGAAACTAATAGGTAGTCTAGAACTTGTGATTTTGATGTGTTCTTGACTTAAGATCCGCACGTGATTGGAGTATTGCAATTTAGTTTGCAATTCAGTATAGATTCCTAGAACTAGATTTACTGAACCTTCTTTGTTTGTAAATTTTATAGCTTTTGCTGTGATAGATTCTAAGTGAGTGAAAATGTACTATGACTACTCCTAGATGCTGTGTAAGTGTGTTGAGATGCTACATGATGAATTTGTAGTAAAACAAATAGTTTGATTGTGCTGAACGTGTGGGAGGACTTTTGTTTTTGGTTGTCTGACAACTTGTACATACCCAACGAGAGGCGGGATAGTTAGTGTTCGTGGTTTATAGTGTTTTTTTGTAGAAATCCCCCTCTCAATCTCATCTCCCCAACGTGTAAAGAAACCAAGTTTTATGAAAAATAGAGCCGAGTAACTCAGTTTCTTATGTCTCCGCTTGAATGAAATTTATTTTTTGTTTACAATTCTTGAAGTACAAACAAGTTGAGTGAAAGCAATGGATATGAGATCTAGAGTTGTCACATCATATGGTTACAAGATTACATGGAGAAACTACATTGAAAATAACCAGTCAGTACACTGTGGAGTGATAGTCAAAGTGCAGTACACTTAGCAAAGAATGCAGCTTATCACTCAAGGACCAGACATATCAAGAAGCATTATTGATATAGCTAGTACGATTACCTAGAGGGGGGTGAATAGGTATAAAAGATTTTTCTTTTGATAATTACACACTACTTAGATAGATAAACGATTTGCAGCAATAAAAAGAAAATAATCGTAAGACTGAGTAAGGGAAAGAGAGAATTAGACACGCGGTTTATAGTGGTTCGGCTTGTTTCAAGCCTACGTCCACTCTTTCGCACCGATGCACCAATTGGCTGGATTCCACTAAGAACAAAGAGATGTTACGGTGATGATCTTCCTTGACTTCTTGGTGTAGACGATCTTCCACACTCTCAATGTGTCACTAGAAATGAATACTCTCCGTGTATACAATTTCGCTCAAATGGTATCGACTAATAATCAAGGATCTTCGTACTGAATTTTTCTATCTATCACACACTTTAAAACAACTTGAATGTCTTCCTTTTATACTCCTTTATGCCATCATAGCCGTTGGCACTTACCAAAGGAATTCCTCCAATCTTCCCGTTGGACGGAATCAATCACGAAGATCATTCGAGCTATTTAAGGAACATGGCGATAGCCCATCAATCCTGTTCGCCCATACAATCAGGATCTTGGTTTCCAAGAATAGAACATTCCAAGAATACTTCGACAACCATCGGATCTTCAATCGATCTAGATAAGAACAAACAAAGAATCCGAGATGTTTATCCAACCAAGGGATCTTTTCCAGAGGATAGGATCGAATCCTCAACCATAAGCTTCGGCTCTGGATTTCCTTTACTACTGGATTAGAAAGACTGTCAGTGAGAATAATCTTGAGTCTTGAGTCTTGAGTCTTGAGATAATAAAGTCTTGAGACTTTAATCTTCGGTCTCCGAATATCCAGACTTTAGACTGATAGAAACGTTTTGTCAGCTTCAAAAGATTCTGGAAAGATTTCTCCAACAATCTCCCCCTTTTTGATGGTGACAAAACTTCCTTGTAGATTTGAACAACTTTGACCTGCAAAAGCATTTCTCAAGCAATATGGCTAACTCATATAGATTAATAAAACAACCACATTCTGCATCCACAAAGAAATTGGTTAGTCTTTCATGAGTAATACCATAAAACAACACTTGATATGAACGCAACCAGTCAAGCGTTTAAATCCACAGTCAAGAGTACTCAAGTCAAACCAAAAAAATATAGCCACAAATAGCCATAAATTCAAAGACTAAAAGATAGAATGATGAAAGACGATGAAGTTGATTGTTCAAATTGATTCTCCCCCTTTTTGTCATCATGAAAAAGTGAGAAAGGGATCGTGCCGCTTAGGAATGCGAACGATTTGGAAATCTCCCATAGACTGAACCAAGCCTTCTAGCCTCTTCAAGTCTTCCCTTAGATTAGCTACCTCCTCTCCTTTTGCATTGGCTTGAAGTTGTAGAACGAGGTCTTTCATTCTGTCCTCCAGGGTAACCGAAGACGCTTTTCCAGCATTCTTGATGGATTGAATTTCACAGTCTAGAGCATATATCTGTCCTCGCATTTCCATAAGTATATCAATAATACGACGAAAATCTGCTGAGCTATACGTCTGTGTACTTGCATCGCTTTTCGGATGGAGTGAATGCGGGTTGGTGCTTCGTGTAATCTTGCAGATTTGGGGTCGACGTATCTTGACCTTCTTCGAGCAATTTAGAAACCCGAACTTCTTCCGGGTCCGCTGGAGATGATCTTGGACCTTCACTATTGGCAAAGCATGTGGTGAAGACCTTTCTTGCTCGCCAACTCCCCTATCTCTAGGACATCACAAGGGGAAGAGTGATGATCATGTTCTTGATTTTCCTTGTCTCCGTAGTCCGATGCGGTTGTTCTTTCTCTCCTTCTCTTTCCTTTTCTCCTTCTTTCTCCTTCTCTCTCTCGCCGATCTTCTTCTCTCGATCTTTCCTTGCTCCTCTTCCTCTCTCTCTCGTTTCGTTGAAGTTCTATTGATCGAGACACGTAACGTCCGGTTCTCGTTAAAGCAACGATTGTGGGATCCTCATCTTCTTCTTCTTCATCCTCTAAGATGAGAGTCCTTTTCTTCTTCCTCGATGGGGCTCCAATGACTTCTTTTCCTTTTCTTTTTGAAGCGAGATGGGACTGGAGTCTTCACTCTGAACTTCTCCATTGCCTTGGAAAGCTCTTGTAGACGCATCTTCGTCAGCATCTTCAAACCTACCACCATCTAATCGCACGGTCGAACACAAAGTGAATGGGGTGGTTCAATATTCATGTGTCTAAAGATCTTGGTCACTGACCGGATAAGGCAATTGTCCCTTGTCTTTTGACACCGCTTCCGTACATGTGGAAAAGAATCGTGTGCGGGAGAGAGAACTTCCGTCCGAGTTGATTGCATACATCAACTTTGCTTCGAATAAGACACGAAGTCTTTGATGTAGACTTTGGTCCGAGACAGTTGATTACGATCTTATGAAGCACAATGTTGATTGCATTCATCCTGGAATAGGTAACTCTCTTGTCTCGCGTCCCCTATCCTTGACAAGATCCAGAGTAGTACGTGCGAGTGAGACTTTGATTGCGATAACGCCCTCGTTCAACTCCAACAATGTCTGCCAACATATTCACATCTACCACGTAGACTTTGTCTCGTACACTGAACGAAATTCTATTCGCATCCAAAAAGCTCAGATTTGAATAAAAATAAGCGGTTAAATGTGCGTACCCGTCCGTAGAGTCAGAGCAAAATTTCTCAAGTTGAAGCAAGTTCAACTTCTCTCTCAAGTTCATGTTGATGGCGTCTAGAAAGTCAAAATCAACACTTCGAGGGTTTATCACCCCTCTTTTCAATAGTTTGCCATATACTTTCTCCTGTTCCTCGGATTTAAACAAATCCAATCGATTTCCTTTCGTCTTCGCCGCCACACCCATTCTCGGTTGAAACTCAAGGAACATTCTATCATCATCGTTCCCTTCAATTAAATTTTGTCCAGGTACACGAGGATCACTTGGAATATTTGCAAGTGCATCCTCTCGCTTTTCCTCTCGGAGCAATTCCTAACTCCTCCATTCTCCGCAAAAAAGATATTCATTTCCATAGTTCTTATCCTTAAGGAAATCGTCTATGTAATTCAATGGTGTACCGGTGATTTTCAACGCACGATAAAGCTTGTAGATATAGGAGGGTTTTTGGACTCTTACAGGGTCGGCTTCCTCGATTATCTCTTCTTCAAGATGATGACTTTCACCATGTGGGGTAGGAGGCGATGAATGACGTGGATGAGGACGAATCGGACTTTGTTGCTGATTTGAAAAGTCTTCCTCCTCGCAAGATCGAAGTGTATTGGTCCCTTCTCCATTCTTTGTGATCCCCTGCTTGCTATTCTCGATGATTTCCTCGAAGAAGACATTCTTCTTTGTCGATTTGAGAGATTCTTTCGCTTGCTTCCCAAAGAAAAATGACCACTTTCTCGACGATGAACAAGAGATTGAAACAGTTCGGGAGAAGAGTACTTTTTAGGGTTTTGACGATTGAGGAAAAAGCTGTATATATATATTTAACTCACTTTTTGAAAAAGGAAGTTCAATCGACACAGGAAAGTGTACGAACATTTCTTTTCAAAATCAATAACTCGCCAAAATTAATCTTTTTGAAAAGACAAGTTTTTTGATTTTCACACGATAATAACCGAACAACAAAATCGTACCTTTTCGAGTTCGAATAAAATAGCCACTTACAGTCTATAGCCATGAATGTCTCGTCCGAAGATCTCGAGATCGAGAGATTAGAGTCTAAGGACTGTTGAGTCTTTAGACTTTAACTTCTTCAAGCTTCAAAATGTTGAGTCTTGAAAGGATAGCGTCGAATTGATTTTTCTCCAAAGGCTTTGTGAAAATATCCGCTAGTTGACTTTTTGAATCAACAAATTGAATCGAGATTTCTCCGTTTTGAATATGATCTCTAATGAAGTGGTGTCGAATCTCAATATGCTTTGCTCTTGAATGAAGAATTGGATTTTTGGTAAGATTGATCGCGCTGGTGTTGTCACATCTGATTTCTGTGCATGAGTCTTCAATGCCAAAGTCTTGTAGCTGTTGTTTGATCCATAGAATTTGCGAACAGCAACTTCCAAGAGCTACATACTCAGCTTCTGTTGTTGAAAGAGCCACGGTACTTTGTTTCCTTGAAAACCAAGATACTGTTCTATTTCCAAGCAACTGACAAGTTCCAGAAGTGCTCTTTCTATCGACTCTGCAACCGGCCAGATCTGCATCTGAGTACCCTAGAAGATCAAAGTCTCCTTTCTTTGGATACCAAAGACCGATGCTTGAAGATGAGGCAATGTATTTGATAATTCGTTTCACGGCACCGAGATGTGATTCTCTAGGATCCGATTGAAACCTAGCACGTACACAAACACTTAACAAAATATCGTGTCTAGAAGCAAAAGAAGATAAAGAAGTGAACCAATCATGCTTCGTATAGCTTTTGATCTACTTTCTTCCCTTCTTCATCCTTGTCTATCTTCCGAGAACATGACATTGGTATGTCAGTCTTTTTGCATTTTTCTAATCCAAATCTTTTGACAAGATCATTTGCATATTTTTCTTGATGAATAAAAGTTCCTTCCTTCATTTGCTTCACTTGGAGTCCAAGAAAGAATGTTAATTCTCCCATCATACTCATTTCAAACTCATCCCGCATAGACTTAGAAAATTTCTTGCATAGGCTTTCATTAGGAGATCCAAATATAATATCGTCTACATATATTTGAACAAGTAAAAAGCTTTTGATTTCCTTTTTGATAAATAAGGTAGTATCTACTTTACCTTTGACAAAACCGTTCAGTATTAGGAACTTACTTAGCCTATCATACCAAGCTCGAGGTGCTTGCTTTAAACCATACAAGGCCTTTTTCGTCTAAAGACCGAATCGGCTTCTTTGGGTCTTCAAATCCAGGTGGTTGTTCCACATAAACTTCCTCATGGATGAATCCATTTAGAAATGCACTCTTAACGTCCATTTGGAATAACCTGAAATTTTTATAGCAAGCAAACGCAAGTAATATACGAATAGCTTCTAACCTTGCTACTGGTGCGTAGGTCTCATCATAGTCTATTCCTTCCTCTTGCGTGTATCCTTTGGCCACGAGTCTGGCTTTGTTCCGTACGACTTTTCCATCCTCGTTCATCTTGTTCCTGAATACCCATTTGGTTCCAATAATGTTTTACCTTTTGGTTTAGATGTCGATCCCGGACATCATTGATGTTAAACTGCTCGAGTTCTTCTTGCATAGCTTCAATCCAGCTTTCATCGATAAAGATTCTTCTATGCTTTTTGGTTGAATTTCGTAGATTAGAGCCACAAAGACTAGATTCTTCACGTCTTTTTGATCTCGTGCGGATTCCTTCATTGATTTCACCGATAATGAGATCTTCGGGATGACTGGATTTGTGCTTCCAAGATTCGGTTGATTTTCCCGGTTGATGATCTCTTTCTTTATTTGAATCTTCAAGAACATCTTGACGTTGGACTTCCGTAGACTCGAGATGCTTCTTGAGTTGTAAGTCTTGAAAGATGGAGTTGGTTCGGACTCTTCATATTGAGTCTGACTAGATTCAACTTGCGTTGAGTCTTGGAATTTGACATTCATTGATTCCTCCACCGATTGGCTTTTCTTGTTAAAGACTCTGTAAGCCTTGCTTGTCGTAGAATATCCAAGGAAAATGCCTTCATCTGATCTTTCTTCAAACTTACCAACTCGATCATTTGCATTTTTCAAAATAAAGCATTTGCAACCGAACACATGAAAATATGAAACAATAGGCTTCTTACCTTTGAATAATTCATAGGGGTTTTCTCTAAAATAGGTCTTAGAAAGACTCTATTGATGATGTAACATGCTGTTGAAACAAATTCAGCCCAAAATCGAGAAGAAATTTTACTTTCAATTAAAAGAGTTCTAGCCATTTCTTGAAGAGATCTATTCTTTCTTTCCATAACTCCATTTTGTTCGAGTATATGGAGAGGAAAATACATGATTAAAACCAGATTTATCACAAAACTTTGTAAAGTTTTGGTTTTCAAATTCACTTCCATGATCTGTTCTTATACTTGAAATAGTACATCCTTTTTCATTTTGAACCTTTTTAGCAAACTTTTCAAAGTACGAAAAGATTTCGACTTATTTGCGAGAAAATATACCTGTAAAACGAGAGTAATCATCCACAATTACTAGACAATATTTCTTACCTCCAATGCTCTGGGTTCTTGTTGGTCCAAAGAGATCCATATGCAAAGAATCGGAGAACATGATTAGTAGAGATATGTTTTATATGCTTAAATGAATTTCTTACCTGTTTTCCCGAATACATGGTGTGCATGAGTCGACTTTTGATAAGGTAATTTTGGTAGACCTTGAACAAGCTTTTTTGATGAGATTTTGGCTAATTGCTTCATGTTGACATGGCCAAGCTTTCTATGCCATAAGACCGCTTCATCTTGAATTGAGATGAGACATTGCATTTTATTTGGTCTTACATCAAGAAGGTAGATATTTCCATGCCTTCGACCCATGAAAGACTGAGTTGAGTCTTTGCTTATTCCAGAACATATGCCTTCTTGAAAAGAGATCTTGAACCCAAAGATATCACACGCTTGGCTAATGCCGAGAAGATTATAGTTGAGTCCTTCCACTAAAGAAACATTGCTTATTGTGAGATTTCCAATTTTAACAGCCTCCAAATCCCACAATGCTTCCTTTGTCTTTGTTTCCACCAAATGAAACTTTTCCACCATTTACTTGAACAATCTTTATAAAGCAATTTGAGTCTCCTCGTCATGTGTCTTGAGCATCCGCCGTCAAGATACCATTTTACCTTCTTTTGATAGAGACCCGTAATCAAAGGAGAGTCTCAAGCTTTCTTTGGTACCCAAATTTTCTTGGGTCCTTTGGTGTTAGTAGGATAAGCATTATTAGGCCATACCCTTTTAACAGGCTTCCAGATCATAGGACACTCTTTTTCAAAGTGATCTTGACTGTTACACTTTGAACACCTTAGAGCATTTCGACCTACGTACTTTACAAAAACCTTTTGAAATGATTTTTGTACGCTTCTCTCGATGGTCTTTTCTTGATTCTTTCTTTTACTTTCGGAAAATCAATCAAAGGGATTGTTTCGCTGTCATTCCTAAACCGACTTGTTGGAGTAAGGTCTTTGAACCGAAAGAACTTTCTCGAGTTTTTCAGACCCTATTGAAAATTTCTTTGAAATATTTGACAAGTCGGTTTTCGGAAAGCATTTTCTTTCGAAAGTTTATCTTCATTCTCTTTAAGAGTAGAAACATTCAAGTCTAGACTTTTCACTTTTTCTTCTAAAATATTTTCCTTTTGTTTTAAAGCCGAGTTTTCCTTTTCGGTTCGGAAATCTTTTTGAGAGAAGTCTTAAGACTCGAAACATAATTCATCAATATATTTAGAGACTTTGACAGAATTTTAAAATCACTTACCTCAAATTCACCGTGTCGAATCGATCCAGTCCGAGTCCGATTGTGCCATTAGACACGAGATTGGCATATTCCTCATCACTTTCTTCACACTCGTATCGCTCCAGGTTTCGGCTTTGAGAGCTTTTCGAGACTTTTCGGTTTTTCCTCTCTTCTTCTTCAGAAGAGGACAGTTGGGTCTGATGTGTCCCTTTTTCTTACATTCGAAGTAGACTACATCTTTGTTTGGTTCTTCATCAACAAACTTGGTTTGCTGTTTCTGAAAACTTTGTTTTCTTGAGTTGAACCTTCTTCCTTTTCTATTCAGCTTTCTGAATCTTCTTATCATAAGAGCAAGCTCCTCATCATCCAGATCTTCTTCGAGAATCAGTATCATCGAATCATCATTAGATCTTAATGCAATGGATTTCTTACCTCTTGGATCTTCGTCTTCATTGATTCGCTCCACTTCGTAAGATTGAAGAGTTCCAATCAGCTCATCCACGATAATGGCATAATTCTTTGCGTCTCTCGTATTGAAGTCTTTATATGATTCCAATCCTTGGAGAGTCCTCTCAAAAACTTGTTCACCTTCATAGGATCAATAATTTTCTGTCCTTGATTATCAAGTCCATTGACAATATCTCGTAAACGGCTAAACATGTCGCTTATAGATTCTCCTGGTTTCATTTTGAAGGCTTCGTATTGACCAAGAAGAATATTAATTCGGTCTCCTTCACTCGGCCCGTCCCTTTATAGGTAATATGTAATCTATCCCGACTTCTTTTTTTTGTGACACAAGAAGATATTCTGTTATATTCGATTGGTGACAAAGCACAATATAAAGAATAAATTGCTTTTGCATCGAGTGCTTGTCTCTTGTTTATCTCATCTTGAGACATTCCGCCGGTCTCAACAGCTTTCTTTCCCTCTTTCGGATACGATGCAACAAGTAGGAGTGATTCCTCTCTCCACAACATCCCATTCCGGAGGATCCTTAGATCGTAGGAAAGCTTTCATCTTGTTCTTCCAGATGTTGTAATCCTTTCCATCGAAGTAGGGTGGTCTGGTATTACTTTGACCTTCCACCAGCCCTGATGCTAGCATACTAGCCATGGATCTTTTACTATGAAGTAAAAACACTTCAAATAGAGTAAGAACACAGGCTCTGATACCAATTGATATAGCTAGTACGATTACCTAGAGGGGGGTGAATAGGTATAAAAGATTTTTCTTTTGATAATTACACACTACTTAGATAGATAAACGATTTGCAGCAATAAAAAGAAAACAATCGTAAGACTGAGTAAGGGAAAGAGAGAATTAGACACGCGGTTTATAGTGGTTCGGCTTGTTTCAAGCCTACGTCCACTCTTCTACACTGACAGCCAATTGGCTGGATTCCACTAAGAACAAAGAGATGTTACAGTGATGATCTTCCTTGACTTCTTGGTGTAGACGATCTTCCACACTCTCAATGTGTCACTAGAAATGAATACTCTGTGTATACAATTTCGCTCAAATGGTATCGACTAATAATCAAGGATCTTCGGACTGGAATTTTTCTATCTATCACACACTTTAAAACAACTTGAATGTCTTCCTTTTATACTCCTTTATGCCATCATAGCCGTTGGCACTTACCAAAGGAATTCTTCCAATCTTCCCGTTGGACGGAATCAATCACGAAGATCATTCGAGCTATTTAAGGAACATGGCGATAGCCCATCAATCCTGTTCGCCCATACAATCGGGATCTTGGTTTCCAAGAATAGAACATTCCAAGAATACTTCGACAACCATCGGATCTTCAATCGATCTAGATAAGAACAAACAAAGAATCCGAGATGTTTATCCAACCAAGGGATCTTTTCCAGAGGATATGATCGAATCCTCAACCATAAGCTTCGGCTCTGGATTTCCTTTACTACCGGATTAGAAAGACTGTCAGTGAGAATAATCTTGAGTCTTGAGTCTTGAGATAATAAAGTCTTGAGACTTTAATCTTCGGTCTCCGAATATCCAGACTTTAGACTGATAGAAACGTTTTGTCAGCTTCAAAAGATTCTGGAAAGATTTCTCCAACAATTATCACTTTGTTAGGTCAGCATTGAAAGATAATGAGTTAAAGTTACAGAAGATTGATGGTTTAAAGAATCCAGCTGACATGTTGACCAAGGTAGTAAACAGAGAGAAGAATATTTTCTGTACTACTACCATTGGTATTACTCCATGTTGATTGATGAGGAGTAACGTAGAGGCACAAGTTTTTCAACTACTAATTTTTGAAGAAGATAGATGCAAAGTTGCTTGGTGCTTGGATATATTTGTCTTCAAGTGGGAGATTGTTATAGATGAAACCAAATATTTTTTAGGGTTTTTTTTGTCTATTCTATCAAATTTGCTTTTAGGTTAAAGGTGATACATTTTATATTAGCGATGGCAATACGCTAGCCATCAAAACGTTGAAAAAGGAAATAGAGTGGCAAGAAAACAAGAGAAGAAAAAAGTGAGTTTTTTCTTTATGAGAGTTCTCAATCTCTTTGTACCCTAATCTTAAGAAAAGATCATCGTTATATTCCAACTCGTAGAGACGTAGCCCAGGTTTGAGTGAATTTCGATAACAAATTTTTTGGCGTGTTTTTCTGATTATGTTCTTTTTTATTATTATATTATGTCTAGTGAATTATTTGCGAGCGTTATTTTTCTGGAATCAACGTGCGATTTCGTAACACAGGTTTGGTGTAGTAATGGGTTTTCTACTTGCTTCCAATGGTCTTTTGGTCCTTTTTGTTGCCATCAATCTCTTCAAGATGTATTATGGTGATGATTGGGAGGTCTTTTTGAGGCTATTACTGGCTATGGTCTTGGTGGATCTTCGATGGCTCTATTTGGAAGAGTTGGTGGTGGCATTTACACCAAGGCTGCCGATGTTGGAGCTGATCTTGTTGGGAAGGTTGAGAGAAACATACCTGAAGATGATCCAAGAAACCCAGCTGTAAGTCATATCACTTATTTGGGTTCTGGTAGGGCTATCAGTCTGTTTGTCAGGTCTAGGTCTATATAGAAGTTTTCCTTCCAGTTCCAGTTCTAAAATTGTAAAGTGAAGCAATTATTTATTTATTTATTTATTTATTTATTTATTATTATTATTATTATTATTATTATTATTATTATTATTATTATTATTATTATTATTATTATTAGGTAATTGCTGACAATGTTGGTGATAACGTTGGCGATATTGCTGGAATGGGGTCTGATCTTTTGGCTCATATGCAGAATCTTCCTGTGCTGCACTTCTTGTTGTATCCATCTCCTCTTTTGGGATTAACCACGATTTCAATGCATTGTGCTATCCCCTGTTAATTAGCTCTGTAGGCATCCTTGTCTGCTTGGTCACGACACTTTTTGCCACCGACTTTTTTGAAATTAAGTCTGAAAGAAATTGAGCCGGCATTGAAGAGGCAACTCATCATCTCGACTGCCTTGATGACTGTGGGAATTGCTATAGCCACTTGGATTGCACTTCCATCATCTTTCACGATTTTCAACTTTGGGGAACAGAAAGTTGTGAAGAATTGGTAACCTTTATTATCATTTTATCCTTAATGCTTGAAATACGCTGAATCATCCTTTCTTACGTTGTTATTTTTATGCTGGCACTTTAAGCAAGCGAGTGATTTTGATTCTGGTGTTGTGTAACTCCTGTTGAGGTTCTGGAGACACCACTGTTTTGGGTATCTTGTAGTCATCCTTTCTTCCTCGCACTCTTTAGCTACGTAACTAACTGTCAAGATCATGAACTTTCTTGTTCCATGGTTTTATGATCCCATAAGTAGTTTGTATCTTGAGTTGATTGAATAAGATGTAAACATTAAATTTCATGTGACATTAATTACTAATGTGGTTGTCCCGTAGCTGTGCTGTAAGTCTTCATTCCACCCATGAATACCGAGGCTGAGAGATTTGCTCTGATGTTATGGCTTTGCAGGCAGCTATTCTTGTGCGTCAGTGTTGGCCTTTGGGCTGGACTGATTATTGGGTTTGTTACCGAATATTTCACCAGCAATGCCTACAGGTATAAGCGAGAATTGTACAGTTGGTTTCTTCTTGACGGAAAAGCACTGATCGCCAATAATTATGTTGTGGTCCTGTGCAAGATGTTGCTGATTCCTGTAGAACTGGAGCAGCTACAAATGTTATCTTCAGTCTGGCCTTGGGATATAAATCAGTTATTATTCCAATTTTTGCAATTGCAATAAGCATTTTTTGTTAGTTTCAGTTTTGCTGCAATGTACGGTATTGCAGTGGCTGCTCTGGGAATGCTGAGTGCTATTGCTACTGGATTAGTCATCGATGCTTATGGTCCTATCAGCGACAATGCTGGAGGTATTGCCGAGATGGCTGGAATGAGTCACCGTATCCGTGAGAGAATGGATGTGCTTGATGCTGCTGGGAACACAACTGCTGCAATTGGAAAAGTAAAAGAATAGTCCCATTTCTTTTGTGGCATTTCCTTTCTGATTTCAATACTTAGCCACTCTTTTGCTTTTGGAAAAGGGGGAAAAAGTAAAACTGCTCTCAACTTTTGCCAATTGTTGGATTAACATGATTATTGAAGGGATTTGCCATTGGATCGGCAGATCTTGTGTCTCTGGCCCTGTTTGGAGCTTTTATGAACCGTGCAGCAATTTCTATTGTTGATATCTTGACCCCAAAGGTTTTCATTGGTCTGATTGTGGGCGTGATGCTTCCGTACTGGTTTTCTGCCATGACCATGAACAGTGTTGCAAGCGCGGCACTGAAGATGGTTGAGGAGGTTCGCAGAACTTCAACACCATCCCTGGCCTTATGGAGGGCCATGCAAAACCTGACTATGCTACTTGTGTCAAAATCTCCACTGAAGCATCAATCAAAGAGATGATTCCACCCGGTGCCCTTGTCATGCTCACCCCACTCATTGTAGGGACCTTTTTTGGTGTGGAAACTTTGTCCAGTGTTCTTGCTGGCTCTCTTGTTTGTGGTGTTCAGGTGATTTTTTTTAGGATGCCGGTTCATTTGTCAAAAAAAGATTAAGGAAAATCTTCAAGAGCAGAGTCTGTTAGAGATAAGCTGATGATGTCATTTTCTTGTCACAGATATTTATATCTGCATCAAACATAGGCGGCGCGTGGACAATGCCATGAAGTATATTGAGGTACAGATCCCTTACTGGCTACATCTCTGTCCAATTTTCTGAACCCACTCTAATATCTACAGGACTCTGTATTCATTTTCTAAAAAGGGGTAATGTGCTCTTTACTATAGGCCGGTGCTTCTGAGCATGCAAGGACTCTCAGTCCAAAGGGGTTGGAGCCGCACAAGGCAGCTATTAGCGGAGATACCACTGGCGACCCTCTTAAAGATACCTCAGGCCCATCTCTGAACGTCCTCATCAAGCTTATGGCAGTGGAGTCGCTCGTGTTTGCACCCTTCTTTGCCACTCATGGTGGCGTCCTTTTCAAGATTTTCTGAGGTCCTCCTTTTCTAGCAGCCTAGCATAATATCCAATCAACTTTTGACTGCACCTCCTCAAGAATCCCACATCGTGGGGTTTTCAAACTAGTAGTTTAGCAAGCTTAGATTCTGGTGGATCGTGATGATAGTCTGGACAGTTACGTGTTGAAGAACTGGACAAATTGGCAGAATGGTGGTCGAATGTATAGCTGCCAGTATTTTGTTAAATCTCCAAATTTCTTGCATTTGGTAATGAATATCATTCGGGTACTTCTTTGCCTTACCTACAGAAAGCTTGTCTGACTAGTTATGTTGCATGCATAGCCTTGTTTTGATCATAAGTATCTTTTGTATTGAGAATTTTTTTTTTTTTTTTGCTTGCAGAGGTAAATATAAGAAATGGTTTTTAACAGTTTATGTTGTGATATCCTTAGTGGTATGAGCAAAGCCCTGTTGAAACTGAAATCAACATGCGAATTAATCAGGTCGTGAAATCTAAAGAACTTTCTATCTGGACACGACACGAAGATCTCCCTGGAATTTTCGGAATTTGCTTCTTGAAAAACTCAGTTTCTTGTGCGACTTTAATTGATACGGTTCTGATATTGGCTCCTTCTGAAATGTTCAAACCTTAAAACACAAAATGACCAGAATTGGACCACTTATCAAAATAAGGTGAGTAAGAGCATCGGTTGAGGATGCGAGTCCTGTAGAGTATGGAACCATTCCATTGCTGATTTAAACTTTACTCTGTATCAGAGTGGCGCCAGATATTGATGGTTTAACGGAGCAAGGATGTAGTTCTTTGGCAGCTTTAAAAAGAGCAGGGAGTCACAAGCGATTCCAAACTCAGGAGTTTTGGGACCTAACAGACAGTCGCACCTCGACAATTCACCATCGTTCAGGTACTACTGGTTTTTGAGTACAGCCGATCATGCTTACTGCAAGAGCTTCTAAACTTTAGCTACATGAGTGGCTCTCAAACCTTGTTGGTAGTAGTCCCAGTGCACGTCAGCGTAGTCTTTCACTGTCTTGTAAGCTTTTGGTCTTTCCTCAGTGATCAAAGCCTCTTCTGGTGCTATCTCTTTGTTGGGTTCTGGTGTGTAGAAAACAGCCAGAGAGATTCTGTCTCTCTGAACTGCTGAGCACCCTGTGCACTGGGCTCTTGAACACTCCATTGGTCATTACCTGTTCATCATTCGTTATATATATAGTCATGAACAGAATAAAACCAAGTGCAGCAAGGGGGAAAAGAGTAAGTGACATTGTATTTTAGAACTGGGCTAATAACTTGCAAAATGACTAATATTGATCTATCAAAGTACCTCCATTTGATCAGCCACGAGGACAAGAAGAGCACCAGATATGGTTGGTACTGTGAACCACTTGTCGCCTTTGAGAGCCTGAAGACCTTCAACATCTTGCAATATTATGGTGTACCCTGATCCATCTGCATGTGGTGTCAAGCCAAGGACGAGATCAGGTCTCAGGCACTTGGAATAGTAATTGAATCTCGCCTGCAGTGGAGCTTTTTCACCGAACTGAATTAGGAAGCAGTCCTCTTGTAAGTCCAGTGATTTTGCCATGGCCTTTGAAACGGCTTCTGTCATCACCCTCATCTTCACAGTGTACTCTTGCAGCTACTTTTCAATCTCAAAGACAAGGGCAAGATTCGTATGTAGACACAACCTATGAATAGAGGAGATGATGCATTAACGAAGTTGATCAGAAAGCAAAGTTGCCATTGACAGTATATCTACCGAAAGCAATTTCCCGGCAACCCATTCAAATTATGGACTTGATAGGTGAGGCAGCATCTTGCATCTGAAAACATTCAAATGACATGTTTCCTTCTTCACAACAGGCAAACTTTCCAACGAGTCGCAACCAGACAAATTCAACATGCTCAGGTTCTGTAAGCTGGAAAGATCTGGTAGCTTTGTTAAGGACCGGCAGTCACTGATAAATAATTGTTCCAGTGATTCCGATTGTTTGAGATCTTGAATCTCAACTAGCCGTGGGCACCTATCAACAGCCAAAATCCATAGCTTTCTTAAGCTTGATAAATGGGACAATCTCTCAAGGAATTGACACTCCAATACATGCAAATAGCGAAGGTTCTCCAGCTGTCCAAGCACATCCAATGGAATTTCGTTTAAGCACGACCTGCATATTTCCAAGGTGGACAAATATTTGGAGTTGTGAAGGTTTGACCAGCCATCTGTGGACTCAAGATCATAGAACCTCAACCTCTCAATTTTGGATGGATTCCACTCGAGAGATCGAAAAGTGGAGCCCCGTAAGTGGAGACGCTTAAGCTCGGTAAGGGTATTTGTAAAGTCAGCAGGCAACGCAGTCATGTCTGAAAGGTCCAATGTCAACGCTGACAACCTAGTTAACCTCGCAATACGCTGCAAATCTTGAGCTTGGCATGCGGTTAGTGGTGCATGAGGCATATTACCATATCCACGACGACGATAATCGGATAAATGCAGAGAACTTAAGTTGGTCAAGTTTGACAAATCCGGAATCCTCTGTAATGCTGAAAACATAGCGTCCAAATATGTCAAACTTGTAGGGAGCTCTGGTAGTTCTCGAAGTTCCTCACAATGTTGCAAACCCAAACTCGTAAGTTGAGAAAGTCGATTAATACTTGGTGGCACTTCAGAAATACGGCTTCCACCTAAGATTAGGTCTTTTAAAGATGATAGTGCCCCAAGTTCCATGGGAATTTCTCCCTCCAAAAATCTGCAAAGTGTAGCATCTAATTTCTCAAGCTTCTCCAACATCCCTATCGCCTTAGGAAGCTTTCTTAATTTACAACTTTTTATGTCTAGAATTTCTAACCTCTTAAGCTCTCCAATCGAATCAGGCATCTCTATAATGTTTGTGGAAGATATATTCAACTTGACTAGACATTTCAATTTCCCAATCGACGTTGGAAGTTTCTCCACAGATGAATTACCTAAAGACAACACTTGAAGACCAGCTATCTCTCCTATTGAATCCGGAAGTTCAAGGAGTTCCATATTTTCCATCCTTAACGTTGATAGACACTTTAGATTACCCAATGAGTCCGGCCAAGATTGACGTGCCATGCCTAGATTGAGCATGGTTGGAGCTCCTAGCACCCTCAAACCAATACACCCCTTAATTTCCAAGTGCTTCAAATGCTGCAGCATAGTAATGGATGGGTCAATTTCAACCAGCCTATCACAATCCTTCACAATGAGTCTTTCCAAAGCCAAGCATGAAGAGAAGTTAGGCGTCTTGGTCAAGTTTCTACAACTCACGAGATGCAGAACTTTTAACCTACTTTTTTCCTGTAAAATTACTCATACAAAAATATAGAAAAATCGTCAAGTTTACTACGCACAAAAAAAAAAAAGTAAATGTAAATTGCTTATGTTACATAATAGCATACCATGATGTGGCTCCATCCACCCCAATCATTTGTAATGTCAGATTCTGAAATTTTGAGGACAACTAGATTGCTTGGAGAGAAGTTAGTAGCTTGAAACTCGGAAGGACAATTTTGCCAAGAGAGCCATCTTAGCTCCAAAAAGAGATTTTGGAAGTCCCCTACAAAGTTTCCTCCATCCAATTCAAGGAACCTTAACTTTACCAATCTTGAAATGTCTTCATGTATAATATTGCACACTTGAGAATGTCCCCTTAGTTTGAGTGCTACTATGTTTTCTGTACCCTGATAAAGGAAATTATAGCTCAATTAGTCTCTCCTTAGGTGGACATAAGAAAAAGGCTCGTGAATTTAAGACAATATCTTTGCTTGTTATTGGTAAAAAGTCGGGGAGGATGATTGGCGTAACTACCTCTCTATGTGTTAACATGAGGTCTCACATCATATATGGGATGTTTGATTTGAACCATAGTTATTCAATCCACTCATAGGTATACAAGCCCGTCATCATAGCCCTACTAGCTGGCTAGAAGCTGAATCTCCACATGAGGTAGCAAATGCACAAAAGACAAGTTGACTAGAGATTTGCTCAAAACATAACTCAAAATTTTAACCTCATGAAATATAGCGTAGCCCATTTACCATTAAGGTACCGCACCGGTAGTAATTTAACACAATACTGACCTATTCTATTTTCTACACAAAGTGAAAATTAGAACTTTAGTCAATACTTACCTCTTTTCTTTGTATGACATCGATGGCCATAGTGGAACTCCATATTCTACTACGCTCTCCGGGATGTTGGATGCTCTCCTTGCGAACTAGTTCCCTCCCTAAATCTCTAAGTTGGTCATGCATGTAAATGTCGTCATTCATAATTTTTATCAGAGACATTTTAACAAGAACTGAGATGGCTTCATAGGGAAAAAATTCACAAGCTCTCCACATAGAAATTGCATCGCTTTTGTTCTCACCGGCCATGTGACATGCAATGTCAAGGAAAATTTCTTTCTGCTCATATTCGAGCATGTCATAACTTATCTTCAATATGTCCCGAACTTCTTTGTGTGGCATTTTCTTTAGCTTGGCTAATACATCTTCCCACAGTTCTTCGCTCTCACAGAAAAGTGAAGATCCAATAACCACCAAAGCCAACGGAAGTCCCCCCGTGATTTTTACAATTTCTCTTGTTATTCTATCATATTCAAGTGGAGGAACATCGCTTTCAAATGCATGTCTACTGAAAAGTCGAATAGCATCAGATTCATGCATCTCCCCCATTTGGTAGAAGTGGTAAACCTTAGGATGCATTGAGGCATTATTCTGGTTAATTTTGAAAAGACTAATGTCCCTAGTTGTCACAATTATTCTACTCCCCAAACCAAACCAATCACACTTTTCCGCTAGCTTCACAAGCTGGTCCCGTTTATCCAAATCATCAAGAACAATTAGAACTTTCTTGTGGCGACATCTTCCTCTAATCATGTTGATCCCAAAATCAATATCATGAATCTTTATGGATGTAGACTTGAGGATGTCAAACAATAACCTGTTTTGCAATTTCACAATTTTACCTTGTTGTGAAAATTCTCGAATGTCTGACAGAAAGCTGCAACCATCAAACTGAGAAGCAATCAAGTTGAAAACAACTTTGGCAAGAGTTGTCTTGCCGATTCCGCCCATTCCATGTATTACAACAAACCGTACATCCAGACAGTCTTTACCTAACAAATCCACCACGGTTTTCACATGATGATCGATTCCAACCAAATGATCAGGCACTACTCGAGCTCCTCTTGCCAGTTTCCTTGAAACCTCATCAGTAACAAGTTTTATAAGTTCCCCTTGGCTGCCACACAAGAAATTCAGATTGAGTACAACATAGAGAACATCAACTTCCAGGATTTTCTAAATGTTAATTCAATGTTCACATTAATGGCAGAAACAGAAAATTTTATTAGGCGACCAAAGCAAATTAAGGCTAAGATATCTATTGTAAACACGCACATAGAAAGAGAAGGAACAAAATTACGCACACAGAAGAAAAGTAAGATAGACAATAAAATTACCAAGTTTAAAACACAACAATCAAAAGTTGAACCTGAGAATGACAACAAATTCTCGGCAAAATATCCACACTAAAATACACTGTCATCCTTGACTAATGCAAGCGTTACGTTTATGCTGGTAAAAGAACTCATTCCTAGAAATTTTGACCGCTGAAAAATAAATATCAAATTTGTGATAACACTACTCTTCCATCGCGCACTCGGAACGGGATATAACCTTGCCCAATGTATTAGTTTCACAAAAAAAATCGAAGAGTTGAAAAATATTTGTTCCTCAAAAATTTAGTTAGTATGAACCAAAACACTGTGTCATCATCCTCAAGATCTGCTAAACATCGATCCTCGATGGAAGTCGTAAAACTTCCGGTATGGCAACGAACCCCTGTGCTATATCTCCCCAAACTCAGATCCATGGATCGCATCATCACTTCAGAAATCACGGGGCATAGCGAGGGGGTCGAGAATGTTAAGTAACCACAATTTACCAGAAAAAGTAAATCGGCTAATCTAAAATATCACACGAAAAGTTAACAAGTTCAAGATTTGAAAAGGGATCACCGATCATTCCTCAGGAATAGTGAATGAACAGAACTAAAATAAAATAAAAAAATCAATGAACCCATCATTCATATTTCGTATATATAATCAACAACTCTCGAGGTGATACGGAAAAATCCACAAAGCTACTAATTTCGGTCCCTTAGGGGTCAAAAACCCAAAGCCAAAACCACCAACAAATTGAAATTGGTCAATCAGCATCCGGAGAGGCAAAGTAACTCAACACCCAAATGAAACAAATCAAACCGCAAATTTTTTCGTAGTAGTTTTTATTGGTCGCTCTAGATTATATATATATGAAGACGTGAAAAAGGAGTGTAGTATTTAGTGAAAAGCTCTCGACACTCTCTTACCCTCTGTCTTTGCAGTGCCATCCTTTGATCGAAGCGACCTCCGTTAGAGCCTCCTTCCACCGTTGCACTTCATCGGAACTGAACATGTCCTTCAAGGCGTCAACATATAATTCAGTTCTGAGCTTCACATCATAAGGATCGATGTCAAGGAAAATGGGAAGAATCACTTTGTCTGTTGATCTTCTCGAGCATTCCACCATGTGGGCGAGCTCGCGAAGACACCATATACTGGATGCATATTCTCTAGAGAAGATGGGCACGTAAATTTTGGAGTTGTTGATGGCATGTAGAAGCTCGCCTCCAATCTTTTCGCCTTTTCGGATCTCTGCATTGTCTAAGAAGACACGAATCCCAGCTCTATCCAGGGAGTGATAGAGGTGATCGGTGAAATTGAGGCGAGTATCCAACCCTCTGAAATTCAAAAACACATCAAATTCAGCTCCCAATGACTCACTACCTCCACCTGTTGGCGACGCTGTTGCTGTATCCAAAACCCATTTTCTCTTCATCCTCTCTGAGTTAAACTACTTCTGGTGTGTACGAATCTTCCTGGTCTGATCAGCGATTCTTCGAGAGGATGCTGTTTGTAAAAGAGCTACAGAGTGTAGTGAAATCGCGCGTGCTAACGGTAGGTCAGAGAAAGACTTTGATTCTTGGTCGGACAAGATTTCCAAAGAAAATAATGGCAATCACGCGTGCTAACGATAGGTCAGAGAAAACAATAGCAATCGCCATCATTATTTTATTAAGAAACATCATTGGACGACAATGTTTAATCTTTAGGCTTCGTTCATTTCGTGGAAAACAATTTTCATGGAAACATTTTCCAAATTTTCTAGCATTTATTTCACAGAAATGAACTAGTTAAAGAAAATGTTTTTCATCCTTGAAAAAAAATTCTTTCACTTCTAAGCCAAGCACTTTTTTTCACCAAACACATTTTCCTTTTATTTTTATTATTTTAACTTTTAAGAAATTTAAAAATCAATGATTTTAAATTTTTATTTTAAAGTTATTTCATTTCTTTTTTTTTTTTTTTTCCCTTCTTCTTCGACCGGCCATGGTGGTGGTCGGCGACCGGCCATGGTGAGCTAGAGCCTCATTGAGCTATAGCAAGGCTCAAGCTCGCTTGTGACCGGCTGAAAAAGAAAAAGAAAAAAAAAGAAAAAGAATTAAAACAATTATTGAAAAGAGAGCTTGGAGGAAAATGTTTTCCTTATCAAATGATGGAAAATATTTTCTACTTTATTTTCAAGTTTCAGTCAAACACAAAAAATATTATCCCTCAAAAATAGCTTTCTAGAAAACATTTTGTAGAAATGTTACATTTTCTATGAAACAAATAGAGTCTTGTGATAACGGTCTATTTTGGACCATAAAAAATCAAATAATAAATAATTTTAAATTGCTGTGAGGTTTACTCCTTCAAAAATCTATCATTATGGTGCTTGTGATAAGACTTGATCACTATGTACTTCGCTCCTTGCGATTAAAATATTTGTTTTAGTCAATTTGGTTCTTGCTCCCATTATCACTTGTGTAAACAAAATAAGAGTACATTCTTTTGATAATTTGCTCAATTCGATAGAGGGCATTTTTGTATTTTTGTATTTTTCATTTTTGCAAATATTCATGGAGAACGTGAAATTTGCGGTCTAACTGAAAGATAGAATTTGAAAAAGTTGTGGAAAATATAGAATTTTGTAGAATGCATGAGGTGATGCCTACGTAGGAGGTTTGCCATTTAAAAACAATAATTAAATGTTGTAATCCTAGAATTAATAAGAATAAACTTAAATCAGATTTAAAAATTAACAGGCGGAGATTCTTTGAAAGAGGCCTCTTCTAGTTCTTTTTCACATACAAGAAGACGGAAAAAAAATAACTTTGTTGTTATTATTTTTTGTGATTCTTTCACGAGTATTCTTTTTTCACCAATGTTATTTTATGTATTGAAGTAAATGTTCTTCCATGAATCTGCAAAAAGCCCGGGCACGTAAATTAATTATAAATATGAAAGTGACTTTGTGACATTAATGATGATAATTTGTTTCTTATCATCTGACTGTCAAAAAAAAGCTTTGCAACAAAAAAAAAAAAGGCAAATAAGGAAAGTCTTTGTGGGTATATTTATGATGGTTGAAATGTACTATTATCCACTATTCGAATATGGTAAATGTAAAAGGTGGAAACGGAGAATCTTAAACAAAAAGGAAGAATATTTGTAGGTAGTATATTTATAATCTATAATTATCTATGTAAAGTGAATATTGGGCAGTACTGATGGTTGATGTTTCTTGGCCATTTTATATAAATATAATTGACCTTTGCATATTTTAATATTGTTAATAAATTATTACAAAGTTGATCGGGTGGAATTGGCTTGTTATAACGTATATTGGACGTAAAAATAATAAAATTTGTGGTCTATAACCTACTCATGTCCAGCTAAAATAAAGAAATATAAAAGGATATCCGTGTCATGATCCATTCTCCAATTTTTGCTATCCCATTATATGTTCATGTCTGTGTCAATCTCTTTCCTTTTTTTTTTTTTTCTTTTTTTTTTTTTTTTTTTTTTTTTTTTTCCTTAGTCAGCTAAAATAAAGAGACATCTTATATTTGAAACTCAAAAAAAAAGTTAAAGCCTAACGTATACCATCCTTGCTCTTCTCTCATTTCACATTTAGCATTCTCTTGGGAGTCAAACCATTGTAGAAAATAGGGGGTATAAATTTGAACAAAAAAAAAAAAGCTACAGATATATTCTTAGCAAGAAATTTGCGGTTTTTGCATTGTATTTTCCCTTCTCCCCCCTTTTCTTTCGATCTGTGGAATTGCTTTATCATTTGGAATGGTGAAATTTCGAGGCAAAAGTCAAGGACGCCTTGTCCAAAAACTTTCACCGAGTCATCAGGTCAACCAACCCTCGTGCTGCGAGTTTTACTTTTACCTGAGAAACATAGGTTAAAGGCCCACAAAAGAACAAAGAAAAAACAAGAAGAACCACCAAGCATTTCAGTATCGACATTAGATATTAGTTTAATCAATCCAGCCAGGCTACAGCTCATCATAACAATAGAGTTCGTCATTATCTATTTGTTCATACGGGGGTTGTGCTGTCGTGTTCTCCTAAACCCCATCAATGTCCCTACCATACTCAAATAATGCGTCTTTTTAGGCGAACTAACCTAGACATTTCCTAGAAACTATAGAAGACATTGACAACATTTGTCTTCTTTTAAAAAGACCTACTTTCTCCTTTGTTTAATCTTCCTTGCACCGACTAATTAGTATGTTAATTTTCTAGTGATGCCCGGCCAAACAAATGATGACTATGGAATGCTGCCGTTGATGTCCCGGGATCAAATGAGTTCAATTGTTTATTTCAAAACGATATAAGGAAAGAAAAATTAATATTTTGTGTAGCGACAACATAACAACTCGTAGAAGTATACATTGGATGATACTTATGTCATACTATATTCTCTTCTCTTCTTTCTCTCTGGCATCTAAATGCTATGCTTTCTCTCTGGCATCCAAATGCTATGAGTGTGACAAAGTGTTTTCTTTTGCTAGTGCTTTTAAGCCTAGTTTATTTCTACCATCATATCACGGTTGCACTTGGAATATGGTAACCATCTGTTTTTCGTTTCTTCTCATGCGCATTCCACTTGAAAACACATCAAGCGAGGTCTGTATTGGTAGCATACTAAGCAGTTTCTAGTATGGACGAATTCATCCAATTTTTGTTGCAAAGTGATGTGGGATTACACAAGGCAAATTTCGGGTTCGATTTTACCGTAAAAATAACTTGAATGACCACAGTGTTCAAAGGAATCCCCCAAACCAGTTGGTCAAAACTTGTGTGCGAATTTCTCAGCGAAAGGAAGAGAAAAATGGACACCCAGACTCCTGGAGTGCCAAAAGTTGGCACAAATGGACACTTAAGTATCAAAAGTCACGAAAGTGACACTTAAGTGCCAAAATCGAAGCAAAATGGATCACTTAAGTACCAATCCAGCCAAAATTCAGCTAAAATCCGGCCAAAATGTTGACGTGTTAATTTTCCGGCAAAACAAGTGTAAAGCAGTATCATTTTGGTGCTGACGTGGTAAAAAATTAATATAAAAATTAATTAAATTAAATTTATAATTAAATTTATTTTAAAAATTAAAAATACAAATACAAATATTAAAAAAATTAAAAATTAAAAAATTAAAAAAATTAATTTTTTTTTTTTTTTTTTTAAAGGGAGGCGGCTGAGGGCGGCCTCCCCTTTTAAAAAAATATTTGTATTTGTATTTTTAAATGTTTTAAATAAATTTAGTTTTAAATTAAATTTAATTAATTTTTATATTAATTTTTAACCACATCAGCACCAAAAACGATATCGTTTTTGCATTGTCTAGCCACAACATCATGCAAATCGGCATCATTTTACACTTACTTCACCGGAAATTGCAAACATCAGCATTTTGGCCGGATTGGCACTTAAGTAATCAATTTCTCTCTGATTTTGGCACTAAGTGTCACTTTTGTAACTTTTGGCACTTAAATATCCATTTGTATCAACTTTTGGCACTTGAAGCATACTTTTGCCGAGAAAAATGTCAATTTGAAATCTCCATCTAAACTAACTAAAGGCAGAGGGCATTTGCTTTCTCTTTGGTGGCAATTACCCAAATAATTGTCATGACCCTCCTAGAGAAGTTTTCGAGGAAAAGCGAGTTTGGAGTTAATATCAAGTTGGGCATCAATGGTCCGCAATCGACGCTGATTCTCCCAAATGCTTACTTCACGTGACGTTGGGAAAATCAATTTAATTGATTAATCTTGTGAAAATTCTACTTGATAAGGAGCTGCCACTACCTTATTAGGGTCAGTTGAGAGCTAAATGAAATACAAGAGTACATTTCATTGCTTAACAGCTAGAGATCTAAGTAAAAGGACTTAATTACACTATATATTAATATCCTTTCGATACCTAAACTTAATTATTTGTCAATTAAAGTGTCCGCACAATCTTTTTATCAAATTTCGAACCCTAAAGTTCTCATCTACTAAATTTCCACGCAATGTTTTTGGCATCTATTATGATCCTAAAATGTACCCTAACCATTCAACTACAACAAGAAAATTACATAAAGAATTGCAACCATAAGTAGGGCAGAGCAATTAGTCCAGTTCTACTTGGGAACGGGACCAACCAAATTGGCCATAAAAACAAGTCAGATTCCCGATTCCAAATTTTGAAATCAGTATTGTACGAATAGTTTCTCAATTCTAGAAGCTAAACTCACTCGCCTAGGAACCAGCAGTTTGAATCTATTTTATGAAGTTAGTAGAAGATAATTCATCTTTCTTAAATGACCTTAACATTGCTATTGCTATATATTCTATTTGTTTTGCACCAATATTTTACTTTGAGTCATTTTGTTGCCTATATAATTTTGTTGCTACTATTATTTGCCTCAACTTTGAAAAAAATGGAGTAAAAAAACAAATGAATTGACTCTTGAGTAGACATTGGAACCAGACCGAACAAACAGGGTACGTTCCACAGCCTACGCAATAGGTTTCAAGTTCCAAAGATTGGAAAGTGATTCTAACAAGGTAGTTTTCGGGTTTTAAGGTCAAGAACTTATGGCATGTTTGGTAAAATCTATTTTTGTTCCTTAGAACAAAAATTTCTATTCTTTTGTCCCGAGGAACGAAAAAATAATAGAAACGTGTTTAGTGAAACTTTTGTTCTCGAGAACAAAAAATATATTTTTTCGTTCTTGGGAATAGATTTGAAACAGAAATAAGAAGTAGAAAAAGTAGTTTCTTGTTTCGGGGAACAATTTCTAGAATCAATTTTTCTCTCTCTTCTTTCTTCTTCTTCTTCTTCTTCTTCTTCTTCTTCTTCTTCTTCTTCTTCTCTCTCTCTCTCTCTCTCTCTCTCTCTCTCTCTCTCTCTCTATCTCTCTCTCTCTCCTTTTTCTTCTTTTTCCTTCTGGCCGATTGTTGGCTCTCTCTCTCTCTCTCTCTTTTTCTTCTTTTTCCTTCTGGCCGATTGTTGGCCCTGGCCATGGCCGGTGCTGGCAACCGCCCAGACGAGGGTTGGCGACCTTGCCATAGCATCACTAGCCCTCGGATACACCAAGCCACAGCAAGGCTCATCGCGCGAGGCTCGGCCTCGCCTAAGCCACGTGAGGCTCGGCCTCGTAGTAATTGTCCAGTTTTTTCACCAATGTTCCATAACCACAAAAATTTTCGGATCCAGTCTTCTCAACAAAGATCTGATTATTGGTTGGGACATCATAACTCATATTTCTCAGCTTCGTATCATCCTGGAAAAGATTTTAAGTATAAGGATCAATTCTTTGAATTCGTCAATATCCAAATACTTTTTTCCATTTAAATGAATCTGTTAGATCCGATTATGCATAAGTTGTTAGAATCCTTTTCAGAATCTCATTCTGGATTCTCTCAAAAATGTTCTCATCTTTTATGGAAAAATTCGGAATTCTTTGTTTGCCTTCCCTTAAAAAAGAAATGAAGACATCAATCTAACCAAGGTGAGTCATATGGGAATGAAGCCAAAACACCGGTTTCTACTCATAAGGAATGCTTAGAACTGCTACAATAATACCTTATTGAAATTTCAAATTCTCAATGGGCTTGTAAAGCTCTTTATGTCAATAAGCGTGCCAAGCAAAACAGAGGAAACATACTCAATGGGCTTGTGAAGTTTTTTATGTCAATAAACATGCCGAGCAAAATAGAGAAAATATGCGACTGGTAATAAACTATCAGCCTCTTAACATTTTCCTTCAAAATGACAAATCCTCTCTATCTTCTAGAAATTCCCTCTTTACCGAATTATCAAAAGCCCATATTTACTCCAAATTCAATCTCAAAACTGGATTCTGGCAATTGGACATTCATCCTGAAGACAAACCCAAAATAGGGTTCTATATTCTAAATCAACATTGCCAATGAAAAGTTCTTCTTTTTTGGATTAAAGGTATCTCCATCATTATTCTAAAATGCCATGAGTCAAATTTTCCAACCAATTATATTAAGCGTCGCTTTATACATTTATAACATCCTACTCTACAACTCTGATGAGGAATCCCACTACCAACTTCTTGGGTAATTTGCAGACATTTTAAAGGAGCATGGGATTATGCTTTCTAAAAAAAAATTAATATTGCCCAGATAAAAATTAATTTTTTGGTATGCACCTTAACAAATTAACAAACTATCTAAGGCCACATATTGTTAAGGAATTGTTAAAGTTTCCTAAAGAGAACTTCAGGACAAAGTAGGTTCAGCAATTTCTTAGGATAATTAATTATCTCAGAGATTGTGTTCCAAACATTACAAAAATATTGATTCCACTGCAATCAATATTGAAGAAAAATCCTCCACCTTGGGAAAAATTTCAGACTAAAGCAGTTGTTGAACTTAAGGAGATCATGTAGACTCTCCTTCCATTACAAATCCTATCAACAAGAAAGAGAATTTTCCAAACTGACGCCAGTGATGAATATTAGACAACCATCATGTTCGAATAAATTGATGGTAAGAGATATTTGTGTGCTTACAAAAGTGAGAAATTTTCTCAGGCCAAAATGCATTATCATTCTACTTTCAAAGAAATCTTGGTGGTGAAAGATGGAATAAAAAAGTTTGAATTCCATCTCATCGACTATCACTTCCTAGTAGAATTGCACATGGCATCTTTTCCCTAGATGACCAAGTTCAAATAGAAGCAGATTCCACACTCTCAACTATTTCGATGGGCTGAATGATTTTCAAAATACTCTTTTAAAACCAAATATATTGATATGAAGAAAAACGTGCTTGCTGACTTTTTGTCAAGACTAAAGACACCAGCAGAAATCAACACGTACATCATGAGGCATGCTTTCTATACTTTTCACAACAATGAAAAGTATAAGATCAAAAGAATACGAGATTGGCTAAGCTGGCAATACTCCTAGGAGATTGTTGAACAAATCTAGAATGACAGTCTCACTGAAAATCTGGAAAACCTTATATAGCAATGCCACACAGACCTATTCAGACTCCATGGAGGTTCAATTCTTTATCCTTTTGAATTAAATTCCAGCTATCCGTTCATACACCAGTTAATATAGAAGGAAAACGAATTTCCTGATCAACTGTGATGGTTATTATGGTACTTAACCAATAAATACTTAATAGTTATCGAAATTCCAACCAAAAGTTTCATTACTAACCTAACAAGGATATTTGGGCTCAATCGAAACACTAAAAAGGAAAGTGACAGAAATCCCTTAGCTTTCCTCAATTGGTTTTATCCCCCCACTCACTGGAAGCATTTCCTACAGCAAGAATTGAGAATTGTCCAACTAGATCCGGAGATTCACACGGTTCTATTCTTCCGACGACCACGGGCTTTTGTAAAAAACAATGGCATCATTACCAGTGCTCCACAAAGTATAGGAACTACATCCTATAAGGAAACTCAAATTTACAAATCCTTTCCAAGTCCTATTGGTTGTTGTGAACACCAGTAGCAAGAACTCCAAAGAGTTTTGTGTCAGGAGAAAAAGACCATTCCCGAAGATGTCTTTTGAGGTTGAATCCATCCGAACTTTGGATGTCACACCCCGAACCTCGAGCATGCGCACATCCCTTGGTGATCGACTAAATTGCGACATGCTTAGGACGCGTCACCGACCCAAACGATTATGCACATGCGGAAGCGTAATAAACAATCTCCAGACAACACTCAAATATGGGATAGAGAAGCAGGACAACCAAATCAAACCAAACATATCTTATAAACCAACCAGGTCAACCTGCAAAGTTATACACAAAAGTTAAGGCCCCAAAAAGAACTACCTAGCTAATCCTACCCCGAACCCTACCTATTTGGGATCCGGGTCTATCATGACCCTGTCAGGGATATCGATGTCAAGCAAATCAGCTACCTCCTCTATTGCAGGCTCCTCCACCTTGGGGCCCTGGTTCACCACATTATCAGCTACAATGCCCACATGCACGATAGGGTCGAGTACCACTTCACCCTCACCCTCAACGACGGGTCTATCGAAACCATCCATGGGACCTTCCCGTTCCCCGTTAGGTCCGTGACGAAACCACACATTGAATCTGTGAGGTACCAACTACGGTAGACCCTCATCGACCAAGATCGTGGTCACAATGAGCTCACCGGTCTAGAGATTCCTGGGTACAAGGAAGATGGTACTCTGCTCACTACAGATTCTAATGTCTACCCGGGTCCAATTGTGGCTTCAATCTCATGCTCGCCGTCACTGCCCAATTTAGCACATGGAGTCACATTTGCCTTTTCCTTTTTCAGTTTTATTCACATAAACATTACCCATCTTTCTCCTTCAAAATAGTTAGGTTATATATGCTCACAAGGACAGAACTTGCTCTGTTAATCCACTATGTTCAAATTGATCTAGGATCAAAGTCGTAATGGCATGCAATTGACATAATAATTTCCACAATTCTCACATGAAGTAGTATTTTATGATCACGCTCACTCATATTCACAATTCACATGAAAGGGTAAAACGTCACTTTTCATACCAACACTTCTCTTTCATCTTACATTTCATCTTTAACATACCAAAGTCTATTTCTCCATATTTGCTTCACCCACATCTATTCTTCCAGACAACTATAAGGAAAATCATTTTCTTCACAATTTCCTTTACCTCCCAAATTACTTACTAATCATAGTGTAGCCGATTAGAGATTGGCAAATAAATGACCAGAACTGCTAATTGGCATCCATGCCAGCCATTGAGGTCCAACTAGATAGAGAGCGAGATAATGGACAGGGCGAGCGTGAGCAACAAACAAGTGGCATCTAGAGACTATGCAAGCGGGATTCCGAGATGTGACCACTAAAACTCACATAGACTTGGTTTGCGTATTTCGTCAAACTTGTGCTGAGTAGTTTCATGGAGGCGTTCCTATAATTAAAGCAAGTGAGAGATTCTAAACTATCCCCATACATGAACTGAGAATCAGCGAAACAACATCGAACTCGATCGGGTTTTGCTCAAACAGAAACGAGACCTTCAAGAATTCGTTCTTGACCAAAAGGAACGGAGACAGATCACTCGGATCTCACCTCGAAGACGCGATTAGCGGCTGCGGACTGCGAGCGAACCAGCATTAGAAAGAGCTGAGGTGATCAGCTCTGGAGGCGGTGATCAGCGACGAAGAGCGGCGTCTGGACTCTCAAGGCTCTGGAGTAGTCACGTAGTTTTTGGTCCGGTTCTCGATGTGCTTCCCAGTCCGGTCCACTCGGGAATCAGTAACCGAACTGCATAGTGTTAATTCCAGAAATCGGACCTTTCCATCGAAATTTGAAACCGGACGAAATCCCATGATCCATTTTTGGTCAAGTCTAGTTTTATTAAAAAAAACCACGCTCATCCCTACATAATTTGATAATAGTAATTATGAAGGAAGAGAAACGATATTTGAAAACACAATCTCTAAATACATGAAATGATATTTGCATTATAATATATTCTTTTTTTCTCAATAACATTGAAATTCTACTAAATTAAAATCTTTCAAATTGTTTGTCCTTGAGGTTATTTGATCCCTTCTCCTCTTTTCTAATTAATCCTGTCGAACATTGTGTAAATCAAAAGGGAAAAACTTCATTTCCTTCTTCTGTTTTTCCATATTCCAATGTCGCAAATTGACATTGAGCCATTGAGTTAAGGCGAGTCTCGCTCAATCATCTAACAGTTTATCCCCTCCATGCTCCTTGCCCAGTTTCTTCTTCTACTAATTTTATTTGTTAATTTTGTTCTCAGTAAGTTGTTCAGAGACACTTCCCCTGTAGGTTCGTGGCATCCAAGAGATTCGGGCCTCTCTCTAAAGGCATTTCAAAGATTCGGCTGCCTTTGTTTACCATTTTCCCAAAGGCCTTTGGGCCTTTAAAGACACTTCGCCAAATGTTAAGGCCTTCGGCAAATTCTTTTGGAGAGTTTTTAGATAATGTATTGTATCTATGAAATCCTCTGAAGTTCCCCGGCCCAAGGCAAGTGAGAGCGGCCTGAGATCATGCGAACTCAATGAGGGGTTGTCAAGGTGGCACAACTTTCACAACCCTCACCTAAGGTCGTGCGACCTCTAATACTAAATTTGGCTCATTGACTTCTATTAAAAAGTTTAACGTTCTTTCTTTTTATAAAAAAAAATAATAATAAGAAGTCCTTTACAAAATTGTTACCAATTGGACATTTATATTATAAGTTGCCGATTATTATTTGCATTTCGAAAATCCTTTTAACTTAAATCTTCCTCAAAAGTCAAACCAAACATAACCTATGTTTACAGTACAAAAACATTTTGAGTTTTATTCCTTCTTTTCAAGACTTGATTTTGCTTGAAGCCCTTTGATTTCCTCATTTCAATAGTATTTTTATATCATTCTTATGTGTAGTCAATAGGAATGATTCCATTGAAGTGAATATTTCAACAAAGAGAGCACCAAATAAATTATTCAAGGAAAAAAAAACCACCTCAGTGTATTGCCCAACGATGATGGGATTACACCTATCTAGGATAAGTTCGAAATCCTTCCAATCACTCCACGGCTTCAAGAAGACTTGATTTGACTAGACGATAAGTTCAGTCATGTCATCGGCATAGAATTTCTTGACTTTGCTCCCCCCTAGCCCCGCGGGGGAACAATGTTTACGAGTTCACTCAAATTAGCAGGAGCTAATTTTCAAATCAAGCATCCCCTCGCATGTGCTAAGCTCCTACGATAATACCAGGGAGTCACCTATGGTGGTCATTTCTACCCCATCACCAATAAAAAAACGAGGAGCAAAAAACAAGAAAACAAAGAAGGACCTAGGCCGAGTGTCCTTTGATTTGTGTCCTGTAAAGTCACCTCGCTAGATTGTCTTATTTTTATGGGGCATAAGTATATGCTGATAATTTTTTTTTTTTGTTTAATTAATTAAAATAGTAAGCATTTATGTCACATTTAGTAGAGCATTATCACATGTGAACAGAGGGTCGCGGACGATTTTCTATGCTAATAAGTATTTTACAACGTTTATGTAATGATTGATTGTAAACTGTAAGGATTTGAGGTACAGGGTTTAACTTACGAGAGAGTGTGAGTTCAGGATACAGTGTAATAATCTAGACCATAGAGTTTTACAAGTAATAGAGAGAGAGAGAGAGAGAGAGTTCAGGGGATACAGTGAAAAGATAAAATTTGAAGTTCAACGACCAAGCAAAGAGAGTTATGGGAAATAAAAGCGAAAATTTCCATTAAACTCCATTTTCCTAGCTTAAAGAAGAGAATCATGGAGTTTAGAGCAACTATCAACGGTTAACCGTTTTGAACTAATCTCTCGTGCTTAAGACCTCGGTGGGGTGCCTCGTCGGTCTCCACCGATTCATCTGCATACTTTCATTCTCTCGAACTTCGTATAATACAAAAAGCAAGCATAAATCACCGTAAAACCCCTCACCCTCTGTCTCTCCCTGTCTCTACGCATCGACTCTTACGTCGAAATAACAAGCAGAATGGCGCTGCTCTCGGCGCTGGCGACGGAGATAGCCGTCCCTGCCTGTGCCGCCGTTGGGATAGTATTCTCTCTGGTCCAGTGGTTCCTGGTCTCCCGCGTCAAGCTTACGTCGGAGCAGCGTGCGTGGCCCAACGGCAGCGACGATAGGAAGAATGGCTTCGGCGACAGCCTCGTTGATGAAGAAGAGAGCATCAACGAGCACAACGTGGTCTCCAGGTGCGCTGACATACAGAGCGCCATCTCGGAAGGTGAGGTTGAGGTTTTCTGGTTGCTCGTTCTTCTTTGTTATTCTAGCTAGGTCAAGTGCTTGCTTTCTGCTTCTATGTGCATTTCCTTTTTTTCTTCTAGCCTCTTTTGAGATTCTCTGGTCGTGCGTTTTCTTTTCTCTTGTTACATTGGAAGTTGAAATTTGAGTGCTCACCTTTGAAAATTCCTGAAGCTTATAGTTTCTGTCCTCTGTTTGAGTTGAGACTCTCGGCTTATGTTTGGTTTCTTGTTGAACAATGGAAGCGTAAAGAAACAAAGTGTTTGTGGGTGTTTTTTCAGACTAACTCAGATCGTGCTCTAATTCGAAAATGATTGAGACTTTGAGTTCAACGATAATATGGGCGAAAGGAAAAGATTCGGTCTTTAGCATCTTTTGGCGACCGACTCGTGCCAAATGTCGGGCTTTTACAACCTCAGAGAATTTTCCTTAGGGTTTTTGGAGCCGCTCAAGCTTGCAGAAAACATGATTTTTAAGGTTTCGGTTTTTTGTTTATCTTTATGATAGGGTTAGGGTTTAGTATATTTGTTGTCCTTTTTTTGGAAAAGAAAATGGAACAGGAAGAAGCCCCAAGCGGTGTAGTGTAGCCCTTATTTATTTATTTATTCTGTTAGTAGAAAAATGGGCTGGCTTTTATCATTTTTGTCTTATGTGCATAAATGAAGTCGCTCTTATATCTGTAGAACTGAATGCACGTGACTTGCACGTGAATTCCAAGGAAATGCTACAGCAATTCTAGAGCTCCTATTTCTCTGTTCAGAAAATGGCTTCAGCTACAACTTGGTCATTTTCCAAATCTCAATCAACTTACCAACTTGGTTCGAAGCCTCCTTGATGACTGTGTTTAACTTTGATTCCCTTCTTAGCAAAATTGTCAAAATGGTCTCATCCGAATTCACTAAGTCTTTTATGTAAAGGTTGTTGCATAAGCAGAATGATCTTTACAGAACGAACCATTAGGATGTTGCCCCTCTCATAATTATGGAACATGCAGATGTGCATGGGATGTCGACTCACCCCGTAGCTTTAAAGATGTGAAAATTTCTCACATCAAACATGGGTGGTCTTTATTACGAGAAAAGCGGCAACCATGTTTATAGCATGTGCACTACACATGCTTTTGAGGACGTAATTGCTACTTTTAACGAATTGCCTGTTTGAACAGTCTAAATTGCAATACAGAAGGGGCTGATCTCCAAACAAGAAAGCTATGCAGATTTCGGTCCAAAATTAAGTAAGCCTAAAGTGTTAGTTGCTTCACATGCTTTAAATCAAAATCCCGTGACTAATACATGGCTCTCACCTTTGAAATGAAGTAAATAGAAAGCCAAGGTTGGTACACCAAGATAGGTTAAGGCCATTGTAAGATTTAAATTTCTATCAGGAGAAATCACTGCCTGTGTACAATCTACTTGGAAGTGTTCTTTAGGATTTGCTTACTAAGTTTTTAGACTTCTCTGCATTACGGATTTTTTTATTGTTTATAGTGTTGTCTATGTTTAGATCATGAAAAAAGGCGCCTTCATAGCGGATCCATTTTTCTTCACAGTTACGTAGGAGAAAATCATGGGTTAATATGACGGGATTTGTGAAAAATTTTGGTACTTACACTTTTTAGAGTCCTTTCCAATGCCAACAAATATTCTATACAGTCCTTACCATGATTTGTTGCTACTTGAGAATTTTGTGAGCGGCTTTCAAAGCTTCTGCAGATCATCGTACCAGGAAGAAATGACAAAGAATTCCCCCATACATCTTTTGACGCCATGACGGGATAAATTCATAATGACCACTATGAGTGTTTATATATGGGAGCTTGCCATTCTAATCAACATATATGTCATGCTTTTAGATCTTTGTTTGTCTTCTCCATCTCTGCTATCCTACCTTTTCTTCTTTTTTGATGGAGATATATTTGTATTATTGACTTGATCATTGAAATGACATTTCTAAGCATATGCAACTGAAAAATGATAGACTTTTGGAGATGTGGTGTAACAGGTGCAACATCTTTTCTTTTTACCGAATATCAGTATGTTGGAGTTTTAATGATTGCCTTTGCAATTTTGATCTTCCTGTTTCTTGGTTCTGTTGAGGGATTCAGTACTAAGAGCCAGCCTTGCACTTATGACCCATCAAGGATGTGCAAGCCTGCATTGGGCACTGCCGTCTTCAGTACAATATCGTTCTTGCTTGGCGCTTTCACCTCAATCCTTTCTGGCATCCTTGGAATCAAGATTGCAACTTATGCTAATGCAGGGATGACTTTGGAAGCGAGAAAAAGTGTTGGGAAAGCCTTCATTACTGCTTTCAGGTCTGGTGCAGTAATGGGTTTTCTACTTGCTTCCAATGGTCTTTTGGTCCTTTTTGTTGCCATCAATCTCTTCAAGTTGTATTATGGTCAAGTTGTATTATGATGATGAGAGGGAAGGTCTTTTTGAGGCTATTACTGGCTACGGTCTTGGTGGATCTTCCATGGCTCTATTTGGAAGAGTTGGTGGTGGCATTTACACCAAGGCTGCCGATGTTGGAGCTGATCTTGTTGGGAAGGTTGAGAGAAACATACCTGAAGAGGATCCAAGAAACGCAGCTGTAAGTCATTTCACTTATTTGGGTTCTGGTAGGGCTATCAGTCTGTCAGGTCCAGGTTCTTATAGAAGTTTTCATTCCAGTTTCAGTTCTAAAATTGTAAAGTGAAGTAATTTTTTTTTATGTAGGTAATTGCTGACAATGTTGGTGATAACGTTGGCGATATTGCTGGAATGGGATCTGATCTTTTTGGCTCATATGTGGAATCTTCCTGTGCTGCTCTTGTTGTTGCGTCCATCTCCTCTTTTGGGTTTAACCGCGATTTCACTGCAATGTGCTATCCCCTGTTAATCAGTTCTGTAGGCATCCTTGTCTGCTTGATCAAGACACTTTTTGCCACCAACTTTTTTGAAATTAAGTCTGTGAAAGAAATTGAGCCAGCATTGCAGAGGCAACTCATCATCCCAACTGCCTCGACGACTGTGGGAATTGCTATAGTCACTTGGATTGCAGTTCCATCATCTTTCACAATTTTCAACTTTGGGGAACAGAAGTTGTGAAGAATTGGTAACCTTTATTATCATTTTATCCTTAATGCTTGAAATGCACTGCATCATTCATTCTTATATTGTGTTATTTTTATGCTGGCACTTTGAGGAAGTGAGTGGTTTTGATTCTGGTGTTGTGTCCAACTCCTGCTTGAGGTTCTGGAGACACCACTGTTTTGGGTATCCCGTAGTTGTCCTTTCTTCCTCGCATGCTTTAGCTACTCAACTAACTGTCAAGATCATGGACTTTCTTGTTCCATGGCTTTATGATTCCATTAGTAGTTTGTATCTTGAGTCAATTGACTAAGATGTAAACATTAAATTTCATGAGACATGAATTACTAACGTGGTTGTCCCATAGCTGGGCTGTAAGTCTTCATTCCACCCAGGAATATCTAGGCTGAGAGATTGGCTCTGATGTTATGGCTTTTGCACTTTGCAGGCAGCTATTCTTGTGCGTCAGTGTTGGCCTTTGGGCTGGACTGATTATTGGGTTACTGAATATTTCACCAGCAATGCCTACAGGTATAAGCGAGAATGGAACAGTTGGTTTCTTCTTGATGGAAAAGCACTATTCCCCAATAATTATTTTGCAGTCCTGTGCAAGACGTTGCTGATTCCTGTAGAACTGGAACAGCCACCAATGTTATCTCCGGTCTTGCCTTGGGATATAAATCAGTTATTATTCCAATTTTTGCAATTGCAATAAGCATTTATGTTAGTTTCAGTTTTGCTGCAATGTACGGTATTGCAGTGGCTACTCTGGGAATGCTGAGTACTATTGCTACTGCATTAGCCATCGATGCTTATGGTCCTATCAGTGACAATGCTGGAGGTATTGCTGAGATGGCTGGAATGAGTCACCATATCCGTGAGAGAACAGATGTGCTTGATGCTGCTGGGAACACAACTGCTGCTATTGGAAAAGTAAAACTATAGTCCCGTTTCTTTCGTGGCATTTCCTTTCTGATTTCAATACTTAGCCACTCTTTTGCTTTACGAAAGGGGGATAAAAAGTAAAGCTGCTGTGAAATTTTGCCAATTTTTGGACTAACATGACTTAATTTATCTATGTTTGAAGGGATTTGCCATTGGATTGGCAGCTCTCGTGTCTCTGGCCCTGTTTGGAGCTTTTGTGAGCCGTGCAGCAATTTCTACTGTTGACGTTTTGACCCCAAAGGTTTTCATCGGTCTGATCGTGGATGCGATGCTTCCTTACCGGTTTTCTGCCATGACCATGAAGAGTGTTGGAAGCGCAGCTCTGAAGATCATTGAGGAGGTTTGCAGACAGTTCAACACCATCCCTGGCCTCATGGAGAGCCATGCAAAACCTGACTATGCTACTTGCGTCAAAATCTCCCCTGATGCGTCAATCAAAGAGATGATTCAACCCGGTGCCCTTGTCATCCTCACTCCACTCATTGTAGGGACCTTTTTTGGTGTGGAAAGTTTGTCGGGTGTTCTTCCGGCTGTCTTGTTTCTGGTGTTCAGGTGATTTTTTTTAGGATGCCGGTTCATTTCTGGAAAAAAGATTAAGGAAAATCTTCAAGAGCAGTCTGTTAGAGATAAGCTGATGATGTCATTTTCTCGTCACAGTTAGCTATATCTGCATCAAATACAGGCGGCGCATGGGACAATGCCAAGAAGTATATTGAGGTGTAGATCCCTCCACAATACTCCTTCTTTGCCACTCATGGTGGCGTCCTTTTGAAGATTTTCTGAGGTCCTCCTTTTCTAGCAGCCTAGCATAATATCCAATCAACTTTTGACCGCACCTCCTCAGGAATTCCCCCATCGCGGGGTTTTCAAACTAGTAGTTTAGCAAGCTTAGATTCTGGTGGATCGTGATGATAGTTTGGACAGTTACGTGTTGAAGAACTGGACAAATTGGCAGAATGGTGGTTGAATGTATAGCTGCCTGTATTTTGTTAAATCTCCAAATTTCTTGCATTTGGTAATGAACACCATTCGGGTACTTCTTTGCCTTAACTACAGAAAGCTTGTCTGACTAGTTATGTTGCATGCATAGCCTTATTTTGATAATAAGTATCTTTTGTATTGAGAACGTTTTTTTTTTTTTTTTGCAGAGGTAAATTTAAGAAATGGTTTTTAACAGTTTATGTTGTAATATTCTTTGTGGCATGAGCAAAGCCCTGTCGAAACTAAAATTCATGCGACCTGATCAGGTCGTGAAATATAAAGAACTTCCTATCTAGACACTACACGAAGATCTCCCTGGCATTTTCAGAATTTGCTTCTTGAAAACCTCAGTTTCTTGTGCGACTTTAATTGATACGGTTCTGATATTGGCACCTTCTGAAATGTTCAAACCTTAAAACACAAAATGACCAGAATTGGACCACTTATCAAAATAAGGCAAGTAGGAGCATCAGTGAGGATGCAAGTCCTGTAGGGTATGGAACCATTCCATTCTACACCCATTCCGTTGCTGATTTAATCTGTACTCTGTATCAGAGTGGGCCAGATATTCTGGGATGGTTTAACAGAGCAAGGACGTAGTACTTTGGCAGCTTTAAAAAGAGCAGGAAGTCACAAGCGATTCGAACTCGAGATTTTTGGGACCTAACAGACAGTCGCACCTCGACAATTCACCATCGTTCAGGTACTACTGGTATTTAAGTACAGCTGATCATGCTAAGTGCAAGAGCTTCTAAACTTTAGCTACATGAATGGCTCTCGAACCTTGTTGGTAGTAGTCCCAGTGCACGTCAGCGTAGTCTTTCACTGTCTTGTAAGCTTTTGGTCTTTCCTTAGTCATCAAAGCCTCTTCTGGTCCTATCTCTTTGTTGGGTTCTGGTGTGTAGAAAACAGCCAGAGAAATTCTGTCTCTCTCTGAACTGCTGAGCACCCTGTGTACTGGGCTCTTGAACACTCCATTGGTCATTATCTGTTAATCATTCGTTATATATACAGTCATGAACAGAATGAAACCAAGTGCAGCAAGGGGGAAAAAAGCAAGTGACTTTGTTTTTTAGAACTGGGCTAATAAATTGCAAAATGACTGTAATATTGATCTATCAAAGTACCTCCATTTGATCAGCCATGAGGACAAGAAGAGCACCAGATAAGGTTGGTACTGTGAACCACTTGTCGCCTTTGAGAACCTGAAGACCTTCAACATCTTGCAATATTATGGTGTACCCTGATCCATCTGCATGCGGTTTCAAGCCAAGGACGAGATCAGGTCTCGGACACTTGGAATAGTAATTGAATCTTGCCTGCAATGGAGCTTTTTCTCCAAACTGAATTAGGAAGCAGTCCTCTTGTAAGTCCAGTGACTTTGCCATGGCCTTTGAAATGGCTTCTGTCATCATCCTCATCTTCACAGTGTACTCTTGGAGAACATCTCTGCATTTTATTTAGCGAATCTTTGAGAAAAATAAATTTCTTTGTCGCTTCAATGACTGCAACTTACAATAAAGTTCAACATGCAAAGGGTCAAGGCCGCTGCATCTGGATTGTTATGTGATCATTTCACTGTTACTATGAGAATTAAGTTTCGGATCACGAGAGATTTAGGCTATAATTCGATAGTGTATTCACTCTTCTGGACGAATAGTTAACTTATCTCCCTAGATGGTCTCAGCAATACACTTCCCTGTCTGCACTTCAAATGGCTACATGTCTGTAGTCAAACACTGTCGATAAGGATTACTTTACTCGGTATTGCTGTACCGATGAGATAATGATGGATGCAGTGTGTCAATTTTGCGAATCATTAGCATACCCACCATTATTCATATCTGGAGAAGAATTCAAAGATTAAGGGAGATGAGCACTTTCCACATGTGACGTAAGAGTTCGATGGACATGTAGGAAGTGTCGCAGAGAGAGAAGAGAGGGGGGGAGAGAGAGAGAGAGAGAGAGAGGGGAGAGAGGGAGAGAGGTTCAATATCACAGGAGAGGCATGTTAAAAAACCTGAAAGAAGGTGGATTTTCTGGCCAGAATTTCAGCTTCCTCCGGTCCTCTGGATATACATCGAGGGAAAGCCGGTCGGACCAGTCCAAGGGCTGGCCTTTAGCAGGAACAGGATCACCGCCATAACCTTCAAACTCCTCCACTCCTTTCTCAACTTTCCTCTTCTCTTCCATTGGTTGTTCAAAAAATTCTCGCGCGACTCGAACTATTTCATCCAGGAAAGAACTTGGGATTCCATGGCCTGTTGCCTGCAAGTTCATAATCATCAATATAGATTATTATGTTTGGAGTAGTAAAAACATTAACTATACCTCCTTGTTGCATCAAGCTGAACTTTCTTTTTATCTTGGCATCAGGAAACACCAAGTTGAATGAAACTAAAACCGAAAGGTCAAAGATATACACTGAAAAGGAACACAAGAAAGATTTTCAATCAGACCAGGAAGCAGCCCCATGAGGAAAGTGCCAATCGGAGCTTCTGTAGCTCTCCGTCATGTTCGGACGATGGAGATGAAGATGCCGAGAGGATGGAAAGGTCTATCACAGGGATTTGAGATAGCGGATCAGAAGAAACATTTTCTTCTTGCTCTTCGTCAGCTGCTTCACCACTTTCCCTGCAGATGTAGAGATGGGGGGGCTCTTCTTGGTTGATCACCAGTTCTTGCACACGTTTGGAAAGCAAGACCTCCGCCGGCGGGAGCGAGTCAGCAGCTTCAGCCATGTTTTGGATGTCTCCGGAGCTCGATGGGTCTTCGTTTAACTGCAAGAAATGACCAAGAGAAGCGATTTTTTGGTTGCTGGTGCTTATCTCTTTTCGTGTATATACGCATTACTTACATGTACTATCACAACAGTTGAATTGTATGACACAGGGCAATAATTGCATCGCACATACGAGGAGTCCTGTGACTATCAGACAGAGAGAGAGAGAGAGAGAGAGAGAGAGAGAGAGAGAGATATTGAGTCTGATCATTGACGGCTCTTCTGACAGACAAAGACATATAGAAATGTCTTTCTTTTAATGTACCGTCTTTAATGGAAGCATAGGTTCGCGCAAATAAGCAATACCTTATCTTCTTGAAGAGAAGAATCTCATGCAAATATATGAAAGCCTTAAAAAAGTTTATTGAGGATCAATATGACGGAAGATTCTAAATCAATATATTCATAATAAATTTATTCAAAATTAATTTTTTGATTATCAAACATTTCAAATTGATATATCATTCATCAAATTGTAGAATTAGATGACATGTGGATATACTTATTTTGGGTTTTATTCTCTATTTATTATAAGTGTATTAGTTTGTGGTCTTTCGTGATATTAATCCAATTTAACCAAAATTAATGAAGAGTAAATTTATTATCAATTTTATCATATGTGCATTAGTTTAAGATTTTTAATTGTCAAAAAATCAGTTTGAGATAAACTTATCACAAGTGTATAAATTGTAAGTTTTTTTGTAGTATTAATCCTTATTTTTAAGAACATTTTCTAGCATGTGCTTTGACCTTCTTCTTTGTTTTCCTTAGCGACACTAGTGCAAATAGCTTTACGTGTACCTTTGCTTCGCCCCATGATAAGGACGAATCATCCAGCAAAACGAGCCAGAAAAAGCTCAGTGAAAACCCCTTGAGAGCATGAAATTCATGGCCCCTATACCCGCATGATCGAATCTTGTCGATATCTTGAGAGTAATTCTGCCCAGATCCAGCCCCGACCACTTCTGCTCATTTCGGAGGGGGAGACTCTTATCTTCCACGCTTATTAATTCACTCATCTAATTCATCTATAATCGATGAACAAATACAAGAGGCTCTTATCGGCAAATTGGTTGATCCGGTGAAAAAGGGACTACTTATCTTTGACGAGATCACAAGTTTGATTTACATTATAAGCATTCCTCTCAATGATTTGGGTTATAGGCCTAGTTGTGGTATGTCCGATGTGAAAAAACATCTTGGCTGCTAGGATTTTGATAGGGCTGTTATGATAAGTTCATCAATCTCAGACTTTAAGTTGCAAGTAATGCGAAGTAGGCAAGCATTTGTAGTGGGCATGAAATCGTATGATGCCCAAAGGGGTCGCTAGTGCAAGTCGCTCTCTGCCCACTCTTTACTTGTAAAAACAGATTCAAGTAAATCTTTGTCAACCAACCAAAAAAAAATCGAGGGCTAGTAAAACTCTACAAGTCTATCTCAAATAACAAAAAGGCCACATTAGTATCTTCTGTCACCCTAATTTAACTTATATCCTTGATTATAGCAATTGAACAATTCGAATACTCGATTGCACTATTTAAAAGTTCTAGAAATTTATTGCACCTGTGCGATAAACTTTAGGTTCTTTTTTATGCACTTATTCAATTTTTTTTTTTAACTAAGCTATTAGAAAAATACGACATAATGAGTAATCGACTCAATTTCGATTCTAATCATGTTGGAAGTTGAGTAAAGAACCTTTTCGGGCGTGTGCTTTACTTTTCGATCTCTCTCTAGTAGAAAGAGAGAGAGAGATTTATATCTTCTTTTAGCCACTGCATCGCTTCGCAATTAAGCTTTAAGTCAACATTTCTTCTTAAGTTCTTATCGAACAAGTTCATGCAGCGGGAGATGATGCTCTTCAAACGGGAAACCGATCGTACCCCACGCTAATCCGAGGCAGGAAGTGACGGAATATTCTTGAATCGCATAAACAGTTCGCATGAACGAATGTCTTCGTCACTGACTTGTAAGATCCCCCCAACTTGGTCGTGGACATCTATGGAGGTGCCTTATCGTGGTGGAAGATGGTGACTCTGCAAGTGATGTGGTGTTTTGGGTTTTTGTCAGCGACCAATGCTATGCCCTTAACGTGAAATCCCTTTGATTTCTTTGTTTTTGTTAGTTCAGCTGTCATTGTTGCACAATTATTTTCTTTTTGATTTTTTTTTTAACTTTACATGCTTATTTGTCGATACTCGTTAAATATAATGTTGAAACAATGTAACGCAATAAATTGATATTTGAATCTGAGGTGGAATTCCTCGTCAAGAACCTTCACGAATCTGCACGAACAATTTGTAAATTAACATGAGGTGCCGCTTTACACGACATTAGGACCAGAAAGGTGTTTGGATGTTTTGACAACTCTTTTGAGAGGCATACGGCTATAAACATTTCTGCTAGAGCATTTACGAGGAAAGATGGACGAAAGTTTTAAGCCCTTAGAACGGTGATTAAAAGTAAGATTCCTGGGCATAAGCAATTCCTGATTCCATAACATGCGCATGCATGTGCGGCTTTTCACTGAGAAAAATAAATCGTAAGTTATCCGATAAATGCACGATTAAAATAGAGATGTATTTGTCTTGGGCGTTCAAGGTGCGAAAGTCGTTGGAAATAGATCTCACCAGCACAACAAAGAAAAGTGGTAGCCATAGGTCAAGAAATCATGACACCGACAATATTTTCACGTGATACTGTCAATTAAATAAAAAATGTTTCTGATGATACTTTCTCCGGGACCCCAAAGTTAGGTACATCTGAGATTAGTTGATTCATCAATTTGCGAATGATTCCTGCTGGTGTTGACATGATGCTTTTCTTTCAATTTTCAGAATAAATTTATGCTTACCATCTCAACTTCTTGACGGCTCGGTGTTTGTGGAAGATGAAGACTGAATATGAACGGGTCTATCCACCAAATTGTCGCTGCTGCTTCCTTCTTTGTGATGGACATGTTAAATATCTTCCTTGAAATTTCATTTAACACGGTTCCAATTTAATCCCCACGCCACTTAATAAATAAGGTTTGAATTTAGAAATCTCTCGCTCAATTATCAATAATTGATCTGCGAGGATGATCGGCCATCTCATGGGACCGAGTGCACTCTCATCAATGAAACGTTCTACTATGAGTATGCTAAAGGGTACAGTGACAGCTTGCGATCGAACCAATCTTCAAGTGAATTGGACAAATGCATGGTTTGAAAATCTTGAAACAAATTTGGAACGAAGTTCTTACATTTAGATCTACCGACGAACAATCCTGGAATCGAAGGCCGGTTCTGCGCCAAGCAGACCAAGTTCCCGTTATCGCGGCCTATGGGCGACGTTCCAAGTTCAGATATCGGAATCAGATTTGGATTCGGGCCAACAAAAAGAAATGAATACTGGACCAAGTCCACTCGTACTTTGTTTGGGCCAACATCCAATTTGTTTATAGGTGGCCCATGTTGGCATTATCATCATGCAATTACGTGGAAAAAAGAAACAGCAAAAGGGGAAAAAAAGAAAATGCAAAGGTTGCTTCGACGGATCCTAATCGGACAGCGTCGCTCTGAAAAGGTTTTCTTGCTCCATGATTTTATGATTCCATAACTAGCTTGTACCTTGAGCTGATTGAATGAGATGTAAAAGTTAATTTTCACGTGACATGAATTACTAACGCGGTTGTCCCATAGCTGGGCTGTAAGTCTTCATTCCCCCCACGAATGCTGAGGTTGAGAGATTTGCTCTGATGTTATGGCTTTGCACTTTGCGGGCAGCTATTCTTGTACGTCAGCTTTGGCCTTTGGCTCGACTGATAATTGGGTTTGTTACTGAATATTTCACCAGCAATGCCTACAGGTGTAACCGAGAAGGGTATAGTTGGTTTCTTCCTAACGGATAAACACCTATCGCCAATAATTGTTTTGCAGTCCTGTGCAAGATGTTGCTAGTTCATGCAGAACTGGAGCAGCTACTGATGTTATTTTCGGTCTTGCCTTGGGATAAGAAGCAGTTATTATTGAGATTTTGCAATTGCAATAAGCATTCATGTTAGTTTCAGTTTTGCTGCAATGTACAGTATGGCGGTGGGCCAGTGGCTGCTCTGAGAATGCTTACTATTGCTACTGGATTAGCCATAGATGCTTATGGTCCTATCAGCAACAATGCTGGAGGTATTGCCAAGATGGCTGGAATGAGTCACCGTATCCGGTGCCCTTGTCATGCTTTCACCCCACTCATTGTAGGGACCCTTTTTCGAGTGGAAATTTTGTCCGGTGTTCTCGTTGGCTCTCTTGTTTATGGTGTTCAGGTGATTTTTTTTAGGATGCTGGTTCATTTCTCGAAAGAAGATTTAAGGAAAATCATCAAGAGAAGAGTATTTTGGAGATAAGCTGATCATGTCATTTTCTCGTCACGGATAGCTATGCCCGCATCAAATACAGGCGACACGTGGGACAATGCCAAGATAAATATTGAGGTACAGATCCCCCGAAAATACTGGCTACATTTCTGTCCAATTTTCTGAAACCACTCTAATATGTACAAGGCTTTGTATTCTTTTTCTAAAGAGGTGTTCTGTAATGTGCTCTTTACGTTAGGCCGGTGCTTCTGAGCATGCGAGGACTTTCATTCCAAAGGGGTTAAAGCCGCGAGAGGCAGCTGTTATTTTAGATACCATTGGCGACCCTCTTAAAGATACTTCAGGCCCATCTCTGAACATCCTCAACAAGCTTATGGCAGTGGAGTCGCTCGTGTTTGCGCCCTTCTTTGTCACTCACGGCGGCCTTATTTTCAAGATTTCCTGAGGTCCTCCTTTTCTAGCGGCCTAGCATTATTTCCAATCAACTTTGACTGCACCTCCTCAAAAATCCCATATTGTGGGGTTTTCAAACTTGTAGTTTTAGCAAGCTTAGATTTTGGTGGATCGTGATGATAGTTTGGCAGGTTAGATGTTAAACAACTTGACAAATTGGCAGAATGCTGGTTGAATGTATAACTGCCAGTATTTTGTTAAATCTCCAAATTTCTTGCAATTGGTAACGAACATCATTCGGGTACTTTTTTGCCTTACCTACAGAACGCTTTTCTGACTAGTTATGTTGCATGCACAGCCTTTTTCTGATCATAAATATCTTTTGTATTGAGAGATCTTTTCTTTTTTATTTGATTTTGCAGAGGTAAACATAAGAAACAGTTTTCAACAGTTTATGTTGTGATACTCTTAAAGTTGTTTTCTTTTGGCACGAGCAAAGCTCCGTTGGTACTAAAATTAACATGCCATTGGATCAGTTGATATTGGTGCCAATATCAGAGCCCTATCAATTAAAATCACACAAGATGCCGAATAGAAGTTGAGGATGTGAGTCCTGTAGAGTATGGAACCATTCCATTTTACCCTCATTCCATGATGACTTAACTGTTTCAATCTTCTTTTGGGATGGAAAGGTGAGGGAATGCCAACGGTTGGTGGACGTTCTCAACCAATACGACATGGCTACTGTGAAGAATCGTCCACACATGCCTTTAAGCAATGAGACATTTCATTCTTTATATTGAGAGTAAACATGCTTCTCTTCGACATCTTCACATTTGCAATCAATTTATTATTTTGGTCTTATAGCACAAAGCTAAGATCTTTCATGCGAATAGTATAGCCTTTCATTAGAAGCTGTCCCAAACTCAAGATATTGCTTGACATCTCTGAAACATGATAAACATTAGTAATAAACTGACATGCACCATTTCTCAAATGAATCAAACTTGTACATTTGCTTTTGACAATAATTTTGGAGTTATCACTGAACGAGACTTTAACCTTAATTGTCTCATCTACCTCGCTAGACATCTCCTTTTGCCCAGACATGTGGTTGCTTGCACTGGTATCCAAGTACCATATATCATTTTGACCTCCTTCGTCTTCTTTGAAAGCCAGTAAATGAACTTGATTAGTATCATTCACCATGTTTGTCTTTTTGTCTACTTTACTACTCTCTTTGTTCCAGTAGAGAAGCATAATGGCCAAATTTATTGCAATTATAACATCGAATTTTAGATTTATTATGCCATTGGCCTGTCGAGTTTTTTCCTCTTCCACAAACACCTCTTTGATTATGTTTTCTACCATTGTCTCGAGCAGCATCTCCTCTGCTTCGTCCATGATCTCTAACTTGAAAGCAACCTCGGCCTCAACCTGGATCACGATTTTGATTTGTCCCTTGAATTTGCACGGTATCTCTTCTTTGCTCCTTCTCATTTCAAATGGTTAATCGCGTTTGGACAACTTCCTCCATCAGTTCATTCTTTTTTCTTCCAAACCTTCTTCATGGACTTGTAATAAACCCAAAAGCTCTTCAATCATCATGTCATCCAAGTCTTTGGATTCTTTGATTACAACACCAATGTGGTTGTACTCATTGTCTAAGGATCAAAGTATTTTCTCGACAACGTGAACATTAAGACGTCTTCTCCATTTCTTTTCATATGGTTGCCAATCACCAAAATTCTTGTGGAAAAATCAAAAATCAATTTGGATTCTTTCATATGAATACTCGAATTCACCTCTCAAGGTCTGAAGGTGAATCTTCTATACTCCTTGATCTGTGTTGCAAAGAATCTTCCATGCCTCCTTACCAGTGATGGCATTCGAAACCTTTTCAAACATGGAACCATCTGAAGCTTGATAGATGATTGACAAGGCATATTGATTTTTTGTTAGAACCTTCTTCGAGGCATTCTTTTGGTTTTAGTTCAAGGTGGCTTTGTCCTTTGGCTCATCATAGCCAGTGTTGACAAGTTCACATACACCGTAAGTGTCGAGTAGAGCTTTCAATCTAACGGCCCAATTACCATAATTTTCTTTGGTAAGATAAGGGCATTGTAAAGGAAGTTTAATGTTTGTTAAGGCCATGATCATGAAGCACGTGCTTTGATACCAAATTTGATGTGAGTATTTGAAGGTGAAATACTCACAACTCACATAAAGAAGAGAAGGAGATAGATAGACCTCATCTTTATTTCACCTTATCGGAAACAATTACAAGACCCCTTTATTTATAGACTTATTATACAACTTTTACTCTTACTCACTAGCATTCCAAGGAGATAAAATCCTGGGAACTTACAAAACATTGATGACACATAGAAACATGAACAGTCACCATGGAGAAATACGAATGGACTTCTCAAAAGCAACGCCACAATGATGATTCTTTTTCAATGCGTGCACCAGGCTTGGGAGTCGAATAGACATACTAATTAATCGATCACGTTTTTGATTGATCGACAACTTCCAATAAATTTGGTTTAATTACTAACAAGCACGCCAGATCAAGAAAACTGAAATAGCTTCTAGACTTTAGCTATGTGAATGGCTCTCAAGCCTTGTTGGTAGTAGCCCCAATGCTCGTCATTGTAGTCTTTCACTTTCTTGTAAGCTTGTGGTCTTTCCTCAGTAATCAAAGCCTCTTCGGGTCCTATCTCTTTGTTGGGTTCTGGTATGTAGAAAACAGCCACAGAGATTCTGTCTCTCTCTGAACTGCTGAGCACCCTGTGCACTGCACTCTTGAACACTCCATTGGTTATTATCTGTTATGCATAACATAATAGTCATGAACAGAATGAAACAAGGTGTAGCATGAAAAAGCATACAACAGACATTGTATTTTAGAACTGGGCAAATAACTTGCAAAATAACTGTATCATTGATCTATCAAAGTGCCTCCATTTGATCACCCATGAGGACAAGAAGAGCACCGGACATGGCTGGTATTGTGAACCACTTGTCGTCTTTGAGAACCTGAATACCTTCAACATCTCGCAAGATTATGGTGTACCCTGTTCCATCTGCATGCGGTTTCAAGCCAAGGACGAGATCAGGTCTTGGACACTGGGGGTAGTAATTGAATCTCGCATTCAGATGTGCTTTTTGGCCAAACTGATTTAGGAAGCAGTCCTCTTGTAAGTCCAGTGACTTCGCCATGGCCTTTGAAACGGCTTCTGTCATCATCCTCATCTTCACAGTGTACTCTTGTAGAACATCCCTGCATTTTATTTGGCCAATCGTTTGAGAAAGATATCTTTGTTGCTTCAATGACTGCAACTTACAATTAAGCTAAACATGTGAAGGGTCAAGGCCACAACATTTTGATTGTTCAGGTGATCATGTGACTGTGATTGTGTATAAAATTTTAAATCAGGAGAGATTTAGACCATAATTTGATGGTGAGTTTACTTTCCCAGACAAACAGTTATCTTATCTCCATAGATGGTCTCAGGACACTTCTCTTTGTCTGGACTTCGAATGTCAACATGTCTTTAATCAGGTACTGTCAATAAAGATAACTTTTCTGGTATTGCTATATTGAGAAGATAATGACGGATGCAATGAGATTTTGTGGGATCACTGCCAACTGTTCCAAAAGCTTAAACTATTAGACGAATGTGTAGTTTAATATTTGTTTTAAAAACTTAAGCTGTTAGACGAATTTGTGGTTTAATATTTAAATATTCTAACAGATGCGCGAGGGAGGGGGAGTTGGTGGTGTTCAATAGCATGGAAGAGGCATGTAGGAGAACCTGAAAGTAGGCGGATTTTCTGGCCAGAATTTCAGATTCCTCCGATCCTCTGGATATACATCGAGGAAAAGCCGGTCGGACCAGTCTAAGGGCTGGCCTTTAGCAGGAACAGGATCACCACCATAACCTTCAAAATCCTCCACTCCTTTCTCATATTTCCTCTTCTCTTCCATCGGTTGTTCAAAGAATTCTCGCCCGACTCGAACCATTTCATCCAGGAAAGAACTTGGGATCCCATGGCCTGTTGCCTGCAAGTTCATAATCATTTAAATAGATAAATGTGTTCGGAGTAGCGAAAACATTAACTATATCTCCTTCTCGCATCAAGCTAAACATTTTTTTTATTTTTTTGGCATTAGGAAACGTCTAGTTGAATGAAATTAAAACCAAAAAGGTCAGAGATTTGCACTGAAAAGGAAAAACAAGAAAGATCTTCCATCAGACCAGGAAGCAGCCCCATGAGGAAAGTGCTAATCTGAGCTTCTGTAGCTCTCCATCTTGTTCGGACAATGGAGATGAAGATGATGAGAGGATGGAAAGGTCTATCAATCAGAGGAAAATGAGATAGCGGATCAGAAGAAACATCTCCTTGTTGCTCTTCGTCAGCCGCTTCACCACCTTTCCTGCAGATGTAGAGATGGGGCGGCTCTTCTTGGTTGATCACCATCTCTTGCACACGTTTGGAAAGCAACACCTCCGCTGGCGGGAGTGAGTCAGCAGCTTCAGCCATGTTTTCTATGTCTCCGGAGGTGGATAGGGTCTTTGTTTAACTGGAAGAAATGACCAAGAGAAGCACTTTGTTAGTTGCTGGTGCTAAACTCTCTTCTTATATATATTTATAATTTGCATATACTGTCACTACAGTTAAATTGCATGATACACAGCAATAATTGGATTGCATGCAAGAGGAATTCTATTTCAATTAACCTATGCTCGTGACGAGGAGTTGGGGGAAGGGGGGGGTGGTGGAGAGGAGAGGGGCTCACGAGAGGGAGAGATCTCGAGTATGATTATCGATGTTTGCTCTGATAGACAATGTAAGATAGAAATGTTCAATTTATACTCTCGTTCTTTCTTTTTTAGGCTGCTTATCAGTTGATCCTCACTGAATATCATGTCGAATAGGGGTAACGCAACAAGTGGAGGTTCGAATCCAAGCTAATAGATAAAACGATAAGATAGGGAGAAGACTAGCATTTCCCATCTTTAGAAGTGAAAAAAGTGTTTCGGTTGTTGTGTCTAGTCACTGTAATCTCACGGAGCCGGTATGATATTCTTCTCCAAACCTTCAAGACTCCGCGTAAGTAATCAATCTTTGACCGTGTTTAAAATAGCTAAACTTACTTTAGTGCTCGAAAGTCGACACGAGATATCACACTAAACGACATGATACCATTCATTCGATGAATGTACTTTCTGGATGCAAAAAATTAGATAGGTACATTTGAGATGGTCAATTCATCCTTTGGGTATGATTGTTGCCGCTAAATTAATCTCAGCAAGCAATATATAGAAACTTTATTAAAAAAAAAATTCAAATTGAGACACAAGGTCTGATCAGCCAGGACCAAGTACGCTCACATCAACAAAATCTTCTACATATGCATATGCTAAAGGGTCTAACGATCGCAAGCAATCAAACTGATTTAGTGAAGCAGGCAAATTCGCAGTTCGAAACTCTTGGAACAAATTTCGAACGGGAGGAGTTTCTTAGGTTTGGGTCTAACGAGGAACAATCTTGGAATTGAAGACCAGTTCTATGCCTAGTAGGCTTTGGTTCCCAATCCTAATAAATAGGGGTGAGCACGGTTTTGGTCCAACCCAAGAATCCGATTAGATCAAACTGGCTGATACTAGGCAATTTTCCACCAAAATCAGACATAACCGATTTCGGTTCCCTATTCTGCGAAAGGAGCTGACCGACAGGACCGGTCCGGCATGCCTAAAAAAATTGATTTTTTTCTTCTTCCACTTTCTTAACTAAAACTGGGTACAGCTGCATCAGGACTGTTTGGCCCCAAAAACAAAACCATGAACCAGACCTCTGTCACTCCATTTTCTCTCACTCTCGCTTGTCACTCAAGCTCCTCCGTGCTTGACCATGAGCCCATCACCTCAGAACCATTTCCGACCGTGCCTCTGTCGCCTCCGTGCCCTCGCCTCCTGTCGCCTCTCAGCGGTGCACCTTGCCTCTCGATTGGCAAGATTCCCCATCTTCGCTTTTGTTTTTTCAGTGTAAGTTCGTGCTTTCCTTCCCAATTTCTTGAAGGCGCGGGGTAGAGAACTTTCCTTCCTTTTGGAAGATGAAGGTCGTGCGAATACATGACTGGGGTACGCATCAAATTTTCAATGGCTGGCTGTTTCTTTCTTTGTGATGGACATGTTATTGTATTCTTCGGAACTTAATTTGAAATGAAACTAATTTAATATCGGCAGGCAACATAGAGGAATTTTATTAAATTTTGTTCAAATTGAGATACGTCTCACTCAGCATAACGTACAAAAGTTGATCCGAGAGGATGATCAGCTAGGATTGTGCGTGCTTGCATCAACAAAATCTCCTACAATGCATATGCTAAAGAGTCCAACGACCACAAGCGATCGAACTGATTTTCAAGTGAATCGAGCAAATTCATAGTTTGAAAATCTCAAAACAAACTTAGGAACGGAGGAATTTCTTAGGTTTAGGTCTACCATGGATGGCGCTGCTGGCGGCAAGCTTCTCCCCTTAACGCAAGGGGAGGAGTTCGATTCCCGAGCGTCGCAGAATGACTTACCCGGTGACACGTGTATGGTAGCTAGCACGTGTTGCCCCCAGGGTTTACCCTCCATTATCCCAGGCCTTTCGGGCTGTCCGTGTTGATACGGTGCGCGGGTTCCCTGGGTCACCAAAAAAAAAAAAAAGAAACAAACTTGGAATTGGAGGCCAGTTCCGTGCTTGGCAATCTTGGTTCCCAATCCTAATTAATAGGAGTGACCACAATCTCAATCCAATCTAGGAACCCAAGTAGACCAAACCTAGGTGGTTTCCATTTGAATCGGACTAGCCGGTTCCTGATTTCGCACAAGGAGCCAACCGACCAAATTGGTTTAAAATTCCTAAAAAAAGAAAAATAGACCTAGCGTCACTCCTCTCTATTGTAAATATTTAATACGAAAACGACAATATTTTACAAATTAAGTTAATGCGAATCACTAGAGAAATAAATAATAATCAATAAAAATATCAGAGATTTACGTGATTCAGTTCGAATATCCGTACCCACATCCACATAAAAAGTTAATAGCAAACAATCCACAATAACTGAAGAACTAAAATTATAGCCGCCCACGTATTCGAGAGTTTTTCATACTTAAATTTAATCCTAAATTCAAAATATTTAGAAATAAACAACTCAATTTAAATGTAACTTCAGCACAAAATCACAATATTCTTTAGGTACGATTGAAAAGCAAAAAACTCCAGTATGTCCTTTCTCTATCTTCGTACGGCGGCCCCATCGCGATCATTGTGCGGCTTCTTTTCTCGTGGGGCTCGTCTCTCTCTTGATAAAAGACCCCGCTGTTTGGCTACAGCAAGCAGAAAAAGAAGTCGCACAGTGAACACGAAGGAGCCACCATACAAAAAAAGAGACAGAACGTACTGGAGTTTTTATTTATCAATCGTGCCTAAAGAATTTGCTTTGGCTAAATATCATGATTTTGTGGAATGAGTTTACATCTAAATTGAATTGTTTATTTGTAAAAACTTTAAGTTTCGACTTAAAATTAGATGTGGAAAACGTTCGAATATGTGAGTGATTATAACTTTGATTCTTCAATTAATTTATCATTAGCTCTCTCCATGGATGTAGATATCAATACTCATATCAAACCACGTAAATCTCTAATATCTTTATTGTTCCTCATTTGTTTCTTTAATAATTTCACATTGACTTAATTTGCAAGATTATGCGATTTGTGCCTTAATATTTTGCAACACTGTCTCACACTCGTCACTCAAGCCCCTCTATGCTCGACCGTGAGTCTGTCTGTCGCCTCAAAACCGTTTCCGACCATGCCTCCGTCGCCTCCCTGCTCTCGCCTCCTGTAGCCTCTCGGTTTGTATGATTCCCAATTTTTGCTAATCTTTTCCTTGTTACACCAAACTGGATTCTTGAGGCACCACCCACCACCCCATGTGGAGCAGATCTGAAAGCAGAAGAAAAGTCCGGTTCTCCTGGGCGGACACCAGCATCCGAAAGCAGAACGAGGATTGCGGTCCGGTCCGACCTGGCTGCAAGGTTCCAAAGTTCTGATGTCGGAATCGGATTCGGGCCAACAAAAAGGAATGAAAACTGGACCAAGCCCATTTGTACTTTTTTGGGCCAATGTCCAACTTGTTCATAGGCGGCCCATGTTGGCATTGTCGTCATATGATTAACTGGAAAGGAAAATTATTAAGAGAAAGAAAGAAGTCCATAGGTTGCTTTTGAGGAATCCTAATCGCACAGCATCACTCCAAAAGTTTAAGCCATTAGAACAGCGATTAAAAGTGAGATTCCGGGGCATTTGCAATTTATAATCAAAAGGGATGTAGATAAAGAGTGATTCTAAAGATATTTTTCTCGGACCCCAAACTTAGGTACACCTGAGATAGTTGATTCATCAATTGCGTACGATCTTCCCCCCCTGTTTTCTTCTCCAAAACCAATTTTTATGGCCTTATCACTCGGCCTTTTTTTATTATTATCAGAAACAACAATTTTCATTGCGAAGCAACAATTTCGTGGCAATCCATCTTTACTTTGGGCCTTAACAATCCAATCAGCTAAACTCTATCGGGCTCTCTGTTTGTATGGGGCTAAACTGAGATTCGCGAAAGGCCTTAAAGATCAAATGGGCTTCTTCGCTGATAAGGCCCTGCAAATTCCCAAACCGATCCGAGCAGTGCCTGCGGCAGGATCGCTTCTCGGCAGCAGATCGACGCGATCTCGACTCCAGTCGAAGGGAAGGGGGGGGCCTCCGTTCGTGACTGGAAGTACTCCAGGGCTTCCGCCACGGCCGTCGCCTCCGCCTGAGCTCCCGGAGCTACCTCTGCCGGCCGCCATCGTTAAAAGCGGGAGCTTTCTGCAACTGGGGGCTCTTCCCCTCGCGGCGGGGAGCCATCGTCCAAGATTTGTGGCTGCATCGCGAAGGCGTCCTCCCACTAATAATTGCGTTGGATTTGGCTTCTTCGGCGCTCGAAAGGCGAGGTGGGTTTGGTTTTTTATCTCTTCAGATCCGACACGATGCTTTTCTTTCGAGTTTTCGGCATGAGTTTTTTCGCTTTCCATCGCAACTTCTTACGAACGGGTCATCCACCCAAAAAAGAAACGAAAACTAGAGCAAGCCCATTTGTGCTTTTTCGAGCCAACGTCCAATTTGTTCATCGGCGGCCCATATCGGCATTATCATCCTATAATTAAGTGAAAAAAAAAAAAGAGATTAGCAAAAGAAATTGAATAAAGGAAAAAAAAAGTGCGTAGATTGCTTCGATTAATCCTAAATTCGATTGCGTCGCTCCGAAAATGTTTTCGATGATGCCAAGGTGAGCTCGCCTCGTTATAACTCGCTCCCCCAGGTTCGCTCCCACGCTGTCTTCCTCTTTTGGCTTGGATTCTCAGGTCTGCCTTCACGTCTCTTCTCTTCCTCTCCTCTTTCCCGCTGCGCTACATGACGGGCGCGTGCCCTTGAAATTTCGAGCGATTTTAGTGATTCTAGCTCGCCGTGTGCGATCGGTTATGGACTGATGAAATAGTTGCTCGGCGATCAGACCGCGCGTGAATTTGTAGTGTTCGAGATTTGGTTGATAATGGGTATTGATGGTTTGAGCGATTCATCGATGTTTATGGTTTGCGTGTTCCAGGTTCCTCGTTGTGGTCGGCGGATTCAATGGGGAATGCGTCGTCCATGCTGACCCAGTATGATATCGAAGAAGTTCAAGACCACTGTAATAATCTTTGTGGGTTTCTGGTTCTATTATGGTTTTTCCTCCATCTTCAATTGGTTCTTTTCTAATTAATCGGGATTTATCACTTGATGTTTCTTTTTTTGGTGTTGGTTCAGTTTCCCAGCAAGAGATTGTGTCGTTGTACGAGAGGTTTTGCCAACTCGATCGGAATGCAAAAGGGTTTATCTCGGCGGATGAATTCTTATCGGTTCCAGAGTTTGCAATGAATCCACTTTCTCAGGTGGTGTCTCCAAATGTTGCTATGAGGAGACGCATTACATTTTCATTTCTGAGTAGGATGCTCATAATGCGTTCTTTTTTGATTGACATAGAGGCTGCTTAAGATGGTGGATGGCTTGAATTTTAAAGATTTTGTGGCATTCTTGTCTGCTTTTAGTGCCAAAGCTAGCAAACAGCAGAAGATTGAATGTAAGTTACTCAGCCTGTAAAAAGTTATCTTTCGACACTTTGTTCTGATAGGAGCTTTATCGCACCAGTTTAATTTGTGAAAAAACTTTCCACTCTTTGAAAATCATAGAAGATAAAAAGCGAGGCAGTGTCGGTATCTGTATAAAATAAATTGATTGGCTTATTTAAGCAGCTCTTAGCATTACATCCAGATTTAAGTAATCTAAAAAGTTGGAAACCAGCAATGGCGTATGGCGAGATACCAAATTGTGGAAGTATAATTCCTTAGATGTGGGAATAATGAAATTAACCGGAGACAAGACCAGTAAATGAGTTCAATTAGAATTGAACTGATTTGAACCCGCAGACAGAAACCAGTCAGGTGGTTGAGAGCATCTATTTGCTCCACATTTTTTGTGTTATGAAATTGCCTGTGGTTCAAGTTATATTATCACAGTTCTAGTATCATATTGTAAAACCGTAATCCCTCTGTTTCTCTCTCTCTCTCTCTCTCTCTCTCTCTCTCTCACACACACACACCAAATGTAACTTTTTAAAGACACAACAGCTTAGGTGGATGAGTTGCCTGATGTTGTAAATCTTCCCTTCCTGCAGTGATTTTCAAGGTGTATGATTCGGACTGTAATGGAAAGGTCTCTTTCAATGACATTTTGGAAGTTTTGCGGGATTTATCGGGTCCATTTATGTCAGATGAACAAAGAGAGGTATATACTAATGGACTGGAGGTTCTCCTTCAATATTGTCGGTCTGTCTATGACAAGATTTTGTATAGGACGTTGTTATGTTGTAATTAGGCATCCTCCAATATGGTATAGATGTGTTGGTCAAGCCTCATGTGTCCACTTCTCATTTGTGATTGTTCCTGTGGATTTGGATAGTGTCCATAGCAACATTTTATAGTGCATCTTGCTTAGTATATTGTAAGGTTGACGGCTTTATCGCTATCATCTGCTTGCCTGTGTACTTTTGAGCTAATTGGTGCATTAAACATTTTCTATAGCAAGTCTTGGTTCAAGTGTTGAAGGAAGCTGGTTACACAAGGGAATCCTATTTATTGTTGGATGACTTCGTTAAGGTATGAGTAGCTCCTTTTATACTGATGGTAAAGGTTAATGCTAGATACAACCAATTGATAATATGGCTTCACATTTATCATTATAGTACTATGGACCAATGATAAGTTTCCCTTTCATTCTAAAGAAGATAAAATTATCATAGATTTGGATTGAGATATGCCTAAGTTGTTTCTACATGATAATTTACTGTCAGAATATGGTATGCGTGATTTTTCTCAAAGCAAATAATTGAGTCTCATCTGTCATCACTGGAGTCAACTAAAAGAACGGTGGAAGTCCTAGGATACTCTATTTTTCTAGAGAAAAAGGTTATTTATTGTATAGTTTTTCATGTACCATCTTCAGAAGTAATGCTCGCAATTTTGACACAATCATAATGAAATATCTTTAATTGTGTATTGAAGTATGGAAGAGTATCCAATTCCAAATTGATTGCATTGACTCATGGTTTCATATCTTTTAATGATGAAGATATAGTATCGGATATCATGACATACCACCTCGCACGTGATGGACCAACAAGCAATCGAACATTATGGCCCAATCACCCATCATACTGGGAATCCTTTTTTGTATTTTTATCTTCTTTATGATGGTTTAAGCATAGGTGTTCTTAGCACATCAACTGATCCATGCTTGACAAACTTTGAACTAAACTTTTATGCTTTTCCTTTTTTCTGCATTTGAATGATATCTGTCATCACCAACATCACTTCTCTTTGACATGATTCAGGTTTTTGGAAACTCCGACCTAAAAATGGAGGTGGAAGTACCAGTTGACTGAGGAGCAGTCCATTTCGCCATGCTCTGGAAAACATGCTGCACCAAAATTTGCCCGTCAAGGTTCCCATGGGAATAGCGAACATGAACCAGGAAGAGATGGCGTTTCGTTTCTCGCTGTGATTGTGCCCAGAGGAGAGAATGAGCAAATAGGAAAGATGTATATTGAAATAAAATCTGCTCCCCTGGAATGTAATATTGGACAAAACAACAATATTATGTCTCTAGATTTTTGTCCTCTCTCGGACGTGGTTTGATCCAATCCAGAAACAGATCAGGATAGGTATAAGTTGGATGCTGCAATTTTGTTTGTTTATTGGGTAGGCACCTTCTCTCTATTCTGGGTGGCATTCTCATTTCTGCATCGTTCGAGCGTCTACCGTTCTTAATGTCATTTTCATTGTCCATGATGGTCTTATTGGCATAAGAGGTCGATGGAAGCAATTTGAATTTGTCAGAAACCCTCCTAGTTAAACACAAGAACGAGCATCATCAAGAGTATGAATGCTGGGGCCATTCTGGGGTCGTCACCTCTTGCCACCCCGGCGCACCGAACTTCTTTAGGGTCAAATCATACACGCAAGTACTTGAAAATTTTGGAGTATAATCATCTGCGCTGTACGACATTTTAGAAAATGAAACAAGCTGGAAAATTCATGTTAAATGGTCACGCTAGTAATGTGTGAAATTCCATGGTTAAACTAAGAAAAAGGACAATTGATATTGGAGACTGAGAGGAGTGTATACGCAAGTCTACCACATGAGAAAAAAGAACTGCTTAAATGGTTGGTCAAATTTGACCAAAATAAAAAATGATCGTTCAAAAAGGTAACAAATAACTGGAGATATCTTGGATAAATCCATGTGTGTAATTTCTGAGATCTGCACAAATAATCAGCTTTGCTTCTTTATTCAAGGTCAAATTGTTTTGAAACAGGGCAAGATTCTGTCAAACAACAATTAACCAGTTTGGACAACAGGGTAGGCTCAATTGTTCACTTCTTCCTTTTGGAAGGTGGCTGAGTTTGCGCATCCTCCTCATCATCATCCTCGTCATCATCGTCGTCCTCCTCCTCGTCATCCTCATCGTCGTCATCGTCGTCGTCGTCTTCATCTTCATCGTCATCCTCATCATCACTTCCCTCATCACTGTCAGCCTCGCTATAATCATCATCAGACCCCCCCACATCATCATCACTGTCATCTTCTCCCTCATCGTCATCCTCGCCATCATCACCCTCCCCATCACCACCCTCCCCATCACCATTGTCCTCAGGGTCCTGAGATGCCATCTCACCAGTGTCCTCATTCTCTGGCAATGGCTCTTTCACTCCAACTAAATCAGCTGCCGAAAACCTAATCGGCATACATGATTACTATAAATTATTATCTGCCATACAATCAAAATGTGAGGACAATCAAAGACAAATGAAAAGGGGGAAAAGTTTCAAACCTTTGATCTGAATCAATTTTCATAAATACAGAGTCCTCGCCATGCCGCAATGCAACCTGAAGTGAGCGTCAACCAAGCAAAAATGTTAGACGCTTGTTCAAATTCCCATGTACCTAATGTTGGACAAAAAATAATTTCCAGTATAAATGAGAAATAGCTTGATGGCAAATCAGAGAATCACACGACAGAACCTGCAAATTGTGGGAATTTGACAAGATGAAACCCAAAAATAACATAATAGATCAGAAACAGAGAGGTGACACAGGTATGGAATAAAACGAAATTTGCCAGGTCTAATAGACGAAAACAAGATAATCAGTATTTTTAGCAGCAATGGAAATTAATTTGACTAACCGAGTGAAGAGAAAAAGTAGAGCAAGGATGACATCATTTACATTTCCTCAAGGACAAAGACAAGGGCAACATATTGATAAAAATGAAGAAAGCAAACATCTGTATATTTCTCAATATACATTGAGACTATTCAAAAGATTTGGAATATACATCACACTATTCAAGGTAATTCAAGCACCAAGCGCAAAGAGATTAGCAGCATGTAAGTACACAAATTACTCCTGTTCAAAACACGGACTTGCCCTACCAATTATAAAAAATATGCCCTCTACATCAAAAAGATATACTAGCATCTCAACAGTGTTAACTTTCCTTAAGAAGTGAAAAAGGGCAAGTCAATAAGAGGAGGTGCAACTAATTAAATGAGGACTTGAAATTTAAGTCGAAGTGATGATACTCTTCAAACTTACTTTGAGTGTATACGCGAGAGACCAGATTAATCCCTCAGCTAGCTTGCCAATAAAAGGAAAATGAAAAAGAAACAGATGGAAACAAAGAGCAAGCTTATCTTGAGCCCACTGCTCCAACAAAAACAGCTGAAAACATTTAAGTAATCACTACATGAAGGAATGTTCTTGCAATGGGAATAAGAGAGAAATCTTGTATGTATAACAGTCATCTCCTTGTAGTCAAATCTCCAAGTTCTTTGAATGCTTGAACAAGTAGGTCTAATTGTTGAGTTCTGTGATGGCAAACTCAACAAAGTTGACAGTTGATGCTGTTACTGTAAAAAAGAATATGCTTGATGTTCCGAATTAGGTGTGTCATGGATCCAGATCCATCTATCGAAAGAAATAACAAGAAAGTAATGAAATTGATCATACATTTCTCTTACAGAAGCTATAGGCTATAATTGAAAGAGCGTTCAAATTAATGGAAGCATCAGTTACATTCATCTTAGACTCAACCTCTCTACCAGTTTCCAAATTAATCCTGTGGATACGTACAATTCCAAAGAACATGAAAGTAATAAAGTATAGGTTTATGCAAAATCCGGCTTTCTTAAATAGAAAACAATCATGTAGGTTATCACCTGAATTCCTTTCCTTGTCCAGCTAGATATGGTATGGATTAGGTAAGATACAAAGGACGATCAGGATTCCGTTTTACCGGGTGGATGCACGTCTATGCGAATCCTCATTCAATTTATCTTTTGCCCCACTAATCATGAGATTATCCGACTCCGATTTTTTTAACATACAGGATTTCAATGCATTCTCGCCCAATAAGGTAGGCCAGTAGTTGATCCACGGGCACCGTCACGCCGCATCACGTCGCTTTTCCTTATTTTCGCGATCGCCCTTTTTCCCCTCTTTTCTAACACAGTTTTTGCTCAACATCATGCATCATGAGTTTCGACGTGCCGCGAAAACTACATGGACCTTCAAACCGACCACATCAACACTCTAGGATTCAACGTAGACACGATCGAAGCATGGTTCTGCTCTAAAGCCACGGTTTAACGAAGACCATTCATCTCAAGAACGAATCTTTTTCACATGTGAATCAAATTCGCATACCACGGAGCTAAAAACAGCCAAGCAGACACACCATTGAGCTTCAATTCTTGATAAAACGAGGGAACAAAGTAAAAAAAAAAAAAAAAAAAAAAAACGAGGCAAAGCGAGAAGCGGGTACCAGAAGCAGGAGCAAGCAAGCGGCGCTCTGAACCAGCAGAGCAGCTTCGATCACGAAAGTTCGCACCTTTGGCACCACCCCGGCGTCGAGGCTGGCGTTGCCACCGTAAACGCTCGCCATTTCCCGCTGCACTCGAACCATTTTTCGAGCCAGACGGATTAAACCCAGGAGAAGAGAATTAACGAATAAAAAAAAATCTCAAAGGAAATAAAAATTCCAACTTGTACCTCCAGAGAGAGACACGACGGTCCACAGAGAGAGAAAGAGTAGACAGGGACGCTCGAGACAAGCGGGGGAGTGGGGGGAGACCAGGGCCGTAGTCGGAACACTTAAAAAGGAGGGAGCTTTAGGGTTTGGACTCTGGTTTTGAAGGGCTGGTCTCTCCTTCGGACACTGCACAGTTACTTGCGGCGCGGCCCACGCGCCCTGCCACGTGAGCACCGACGTGAATCTAGCCTCTGGGTGGGTCATAATTCAAAATCCCCACCCAAAATCCAAGTGGTTTTTTTTTTGACCCACCGGACTGAGAAAATATTAGGTACTCTAAGGTGCCACGCAATTTTTGCTCTCAACCATTTAGAGCATGACACATGTCCGTGTCCCTGGCTCACCTCTCTGCAAACGCTCTCTCCTCTGCAGACGACTTTGTTTTAGCTCCCCCAAAATGAGCATAGCCTTTTTGGAGGGAAACGTGTTTTTGGGTGAGGGGTGAGGTTCCGATGGACTCAGAGACGAGGTACGTTCGCCAAACCAAGGAAAGAGTGGTTGGTCGAGATTTCCATGAACACGGTTTAACTGTCGATCTTATGACGACTTAGGTCAATTAAGAGAAATATCATTGAATTGTCTAAGTTCTCACGCTTATAATTCTAAATCAATGTGAAAATAGTTTGAGACTTTTAGCAAGAGCTAAAAGTAGTAGGTGCTTGCGTATTCAACGTGCAATAATGTAATAATCGAAAAGGACGATTTTCTCACCACCATTAATAACTCATAACTTTTTTTTATTGGATTAATAATCCGTAATTGCGATCAATGTTAAATGGAGAAATTTTTCATGTCCTACTTAAATATATCATAAGGTCTGAATTACGAGAATAAGTCTGGGCAGGTGGCCCTTCGTATCCTAATTGCTTAGGATAGTCGTCTCTGGATGCAGAATCAAACTCATCTTACGGTAAACGAAGCAATATCATTTTCTATGGAACCCAAAGTCATTTATTGGCCATTGCAACAACGGCGTGAAATAACGGAGAGGCTAGGTGAAATATGGGCTTTTTTTAAGAAGTACGCAATTCGCCTGGACTACAAATTTTTCATTTATGCCTTGTCAAGAGAGAAGACCATTCATCCGATTGATATCCTCACTATGCTACAACAACAATGTATTTTCCTGAAAGCATAGAGAATGAACTCACCATCATTAATCAATTTCACTCAATAACGGAAAAATTACCAAAAAAATCATAAACCTATTATAATTGTACCAATTCAGTTCTATGTGATGGTGGAGGAAACGCCAGCAGCCATGGAATACAATCGAATCGGCAGAGCAATGAGAAATAAGAGAAAAACCATTTTTAAAATTTTTATTCCCTCATCTAACACATGGCAATTTATTATTGGATTAAAAAAGATTACTATGTAGGATGTTGACATGGTGGTATCAAATCACTAACAATGTAATAATAAAGGGAGAGTTGTTTTTGAAATGATGTTGCAATTGCCCATTACCATCGCTTTTTTTGTAATCCTTGTAATTATTGATAATCTCCGTACACAAACTACCCCTGTCGTGTCCATCATTTCTCTCTACCTTTTCAACCCTTAATCGGGAAAAATTAATTTTGACAAAATTTTCATTTTATTTAAAAAAAAAATTCTAAATTTGTGCTCCCGGTCTAATGATTTTGCGCTCCCCTCCCCTCTTTTAATTTTCGGCTGCTCGAGTAGAACGAAAAGATGTAAATTATTTACTTACAGATATTTGGAAAATAGCTAATTTTTTCCTCTCTACTAATTTATTTTTTTTAAATAAAATTAGTAAGATTAAAATTAAAGTAAATAATAAAAAAATAAAAATCAATTCAAACAGACATATTCTTTTACTCTGAATTCTCTTACTATGCAGCATACAATAAACAAAACCAGTCTAATTTATCCACGGCATCCCCTCCTCCCCTCTCTATATAAAACGGCACTCGTGCTTCCTCTCTCATCTGCATCATCTCACACTAAGCCCATCTTTTCTAAGAAAATATTAGGTGGTTCAAGAGCACCATGTTAGTGTGGTCCCAAACCAATCATGGAGCGCCACGTGGATCGACAAGGCGCTGTGGGGCCGGCTCACCAAGATGGAATTTCCGCAGGTAAAATAATCTTTTTTCTCTCTCCTCAGGCCTGCATGCTAGCCCCGCGCTCTCTCTCCTATGTAGAGTCTGCACGCATTTATTGTATTCTCTTTCCTCTTCCTCTTTCTTTCCTTATGAGAAAAAGAAGAGCCATTCCAAGCGAGCGAAGCTTTCAAATTTTGAATCTCTAGTTTCACTCTCGTTTTCTACTCCGCGCTTGTTGTTGCTGCTCCGGCATTGCATTTGTCAAGCGGCCGTCGCTTGGCGCTCTCTCGCTGCTCCTATCGCTTCCTCCGTCTCTGCTCCGGTGCTTGCTCTTTGCTCCGTTGCTCACTCCGTCTCCGGTTTGGCACCACTTTCCTTCGCACAGTAATCTACTGCTGCTGGGGCGACCAAGATACGGGATCCCATTTCTGCAAAATATGCTCGTTCCGATTATCTCAGATTATTTTACCAGCAGAAATTCCATCTTGATGAGCCGTCCCCATAGTGCCTCGTCGGTCCACATGGTGCTCCATGATTCATCTGGGACCACGTTAACATCGCACTTCCGGACTACCCAATATTTTCTCACAAAAGATGGGCTTAGTGTCAGATGATGCAGATGAGAGAGGAAGCACGAGTACCATCTTTATATAGAGATAGGGGAGGAGGAGATGACGCGGATAAATTAGACTGGTTTTGTTTATTGTATGCTACATAATAAGAGAATTCAGGGTAAAAGAATACGTCTGTTTGAATTGATTTTTTTTTTATTGTTTAATTTTAATCTCACTAATTTTATTTTTAAAAAAAAATAAATTAGTAGAGAGGGAAAAATTAGCTATTTTCCAAATATCTCGTAACTAAATAATTTACATCTTTTCGTTCTACTCGAGCAGCCAAAATTAAAAGAGGGGAGGGGAGCGCAAAATCATTAGACTGGAAACACAAATTTAATTTTTTTTTTAAATAAAATGAAAATTCTGTCAAAATTAATTTTTCCCGATTAACAGATTGAAAAGGTAGAGAGAAATGATGGACACAACAAAAGTAGTTCGTGTACGAAGATTACCAATAGTTACAAGGATCACAAAAAAAGCGATGGTAATGGGCAATTGCAACATCATTTCAAAAACAACTCTCATTTTATTATTATGATTTGATACCGTTATATCAACATCCACGTAGCAATCTTTTTTAATCCAATAATAAATTGCCACGCGTTAGATGAGGAATAAAAATTTAAAAAATGATTTTTCTCTTCTTCTTCCTTCGTCTGCCGATTCGGTTGTCTTACATGGCCGCTAGTGTTTCCTCCTCCATCACAAAGTACCACCCAATCTAGCCAGCATCTCCACCACCTCCGACATCACTTGCAATCGACTCAACCTACCCCTTCGTCATTGCTCGCGTTCGCCTCAATCATTGCCCATTCAGATCTAGATTGGTGTCGTGCCTCCAGAGCCACAAGCATAGCTCATCCATGGCTCACGAGGCTTGTCCATGGCCGTGAGCCTTGGCGGCAAGCTCGAGGTCCAAACGACGGATGTGGCACTGAAGGCATGGCTTCCAGATCTGAAGCTGCCTTTAGATTTGGCCATGACCGACTCGTCCATGGCCGTGATGTGCAAGGTCAATCCCGACGGCGATGGACAGAGCTCACATATTGTCGTGACCTACCCCTCGAGAGGAAAGAATAAGTTTAGGGATATTGCCTAAAAGACAGGACGGGCCTAAGGCCCATGATCAAGCATTGGCTCTCCCAAACCCATACCTCATGTGACATTGGGGCATTCTTAAGAATTTCGCAAAAAGGAGTCGCCACTAGCCTATTGAAATCGGCTATAAACCAAATGAGGCATGGGAGTATGCCACACTTTCTACACAATCAAAAAATCTAGGGTCGGGGACTTGATTACACTAATTGACCAATTAATACCCTTTCGGTACCTAATCTTTGTTCATTTTCGAAAAAAAAAAAATTGTCAGGTAGTTTGAATTGATTTTGTACCTAACATGTGAGGTAATCATGCGATTGCGTAATCATTAAAGTAACAATTAACAACTAAGGAAAGTAACCAACCGTGGTGGTGGCATCGCTAGTTGGGCACTAGTTCCTTTCACGAGAGGTCCAACATTCGATCTATGGCATCGTCAAGCGACTTACTTGGGTAGCAAGGGTGGTGGTAACTCTATTGCTCCCCCAAGGTTTTACTCCGCCGCAAAGCAGTGCACGGGGCTTCCCTGGATCACCAAAAAAAAAAACAACTAAGTACTTAAATAAATTGCATGGAATAGCAAATATTTAACATCAAAGAACATATGAACACTAATCCTAACTTAGACTAAAGGGAAGCGAGATTGAACGATCAAAGGTATTCGTCTTCAAAGACAAGTAAACCCTAAGGTGAAGCCTTAAAGGCTTACTCAATTTTTTATAGCACAGCTCTAGAGTTCAGAAACTTCCATTTTTTGAGAAAACAGCTCATAAATCGTTTTGTAAAAATTTTCAAAAGAAAATTTGAATTTCCTGACATTTTTCATTTTTTGTAATTCTTTTTCTAATTTTTTTTAATTTAAAAAAAATTAAAAGTCGAATTTTTATTTTCTGAATTTTTTTTAATTTTTTTAATGTTCTACAAGAAAACGAATCTACAAGGACAGTCTCTGAATCTGAGGAGGTTGAAACTGCAAAGGGGAGTAGCTCAAAAGTAAATGAGTGAAGAACTACACGTCCCTGTGCTTCACTGATCTCAACAGCGCAAAGGCCCATATATCTCACCCGCCAATCGGAAAAGGAGAAACAGAAAACCAGAGTCAGGTGGACCAACATAATGCTTTATCAGATGAGACATCTTTAAATACACATTTGGAAAGGAAGGACATTGAAGGTGAAACACGTGAAGAAGCCTTGAAGCACCAGAATTAGGATATTAAGAATAGAACCCTGGAAGAAAAGGTTTCCACAGAGAATGCTGAGGACACAGCTTAAAGGAAGATTATGTGCCGGATAAAGCAGCATTCACTCTGAAGTCAGTGCTCCCATTGGAGAAAAGGTAAGAGTGTCATTATCTTTACTGTTATCATACACTAGATGGAATATGCAGCTTCAATTACAACTTGGAGATTGATGATGTAATTTCGTTTTAAGGTTCTGCAGCATCAATTGAACACATTTCGCATCACTGAAGTTAGTTCATATTAAGGTGCTTAAGATAGACGACGACAACCAAAGTAAGAGCTAAATTAATTGGCCAGAACTTTCTTTCACACCACTACTTGAGTGCTCATATGCAGGCGACAAATGTGAAGATACCCACATAAATCAGCAGAGATGAATTTTTGTTCTCTGCTACTAAAAGATTAGAGCACAATTCAACCAATTATGGGGATAGACGCTACACTTAATAATAAAATGTATGAAAAATTTGATTAACTTGCAGAAACTACTCAGAAAGCAATCTAAAAGTTGAGAATCATGATTTCACACGTCACAGTAATGTTAAAATCAGAGTATTATGTATAAGTGGTGGGACAAGAATAGGACCAATTGAGGAAAAACATGGAGAACATGAACTCAAGACTAGAGACTTGTTCTACATTGGGATACATGATCGTCATAAATTCATAACATCGTGTCAACAAAATTAGTCAGATAACAATAACAGTCTGCAAGAATAAAAGGTCAGAAACATTATACAATTGAATTTCCAATTCTATTTTCATTTCTTTTTGTCTATATCTTTTCAAACAACTGAATAGTGTCACTGAAAGGCTAATAAAAGGTGTAAAAGAATGGCTCATAGAGAAAGTAATTAACATAGATGAATTTTATAAACTCCAGATGGTACTCAAATTCTGGTAGTGATTATTTTATTGTCAGAAAGTGACTTAAGCTATAACAGATGGGAGCTGCTGATACAATATCTACTCAAAATCTCTGAACAATGGAGTTGGCTAAACAGACGGAGACAATGAACATAGAGATTGAAGAACATTCAGGATTGGAAAGGGAGACGTGTATTGCCGGAGTCTACAATTATCTTCAGGTAGAGTGTAGACAGAGGAAGCATGCTTTTAAAAAAAAGAGCCTAATAAGGATGGAGTCTCCAAAAAAAGGGAAGTTCCACAGAATTGGGCCGCGGCGAAATGAAAGTTATGAAAGTGGAGGCAGTCACTGCTGATGTCAAGCCCGAAGTAGTGAGGATGCAATCGGAGCAAATGATATGCAGCAGAATGGAATATCCAATGAAGTGGTCTAGATCTCCCATAGATTCTTCCCCTCTTATGATTTATCAAATGTTCTGTAAGTCATACATCGAAGACAGGTGTGCCTGATGAAAATAAAAAGTCAGAAAGAAACTCAAAATGTGGAAGACCATGAGAATGGAGAAGGTAATGTCAAAATTAGTGAGGTTGGCATGAGCACATAAACTGTAGCTTTCCGTGAGAATGCTTGTATATGGATGTTACTTTTCTATCCACAAACATGGTTATGTAGCTTTTTTTCCTATTCAACAGAAGAAAGATTATTTTGCTGATTGTCACATTCGCAAGTAGATATTTATGGATAAGTATGGTTTTAGATGATAATTAGCGTTGTAAACATTACTTGTGGACGATTGTGGATAACTATGGTACACGAATGTCATAGAAACGCAAGAATCACAAGGTATTCTAGTGCAATTTCCTGCTAAATGAGATTATATGAGCACTGTACAACAGGAAAGAAAAACGTCGTTTTTGCTAAAAGGCCGATCCAGAATTAAAAAAAGAAAAAGAACAGCAAGGCAGAATTAAAAAAAAGTAAAGAAAAGCGAGGCAATTTAAGAAGTGTTGCGGAGAACCCAACAAGCATAGAAAAAAAGGTTGAAAAGAAAGAAGAAAAAAAGAAAACAAAAAGGGATCTCCCTCTCTTTCCTCTATAAAAACACACTTTTCTTTATTACTAAAATGATGAAAAGAAGAGAAATCGCGAACAATGATGAACCGTTCGACTCTCACCTGAACAAATAGAAAAAGAGAGGTGAAAAAAAAAAAAAAAAAAAAAAACCAGATACCCGACCCGAATTTCCGATGCAAGTCTAATGTGTTTTGGGTCGGCCCGACCCGACCCATTTACACCCTAACCGTCTCTACCTCTCCGCCTCAACCACTGGCTTGCTCATCCACTGTTCCATTGCAAATATGGGTGGTCTTCTTTCCCGCATCTACCCTGGTAAGCTTACACTTTCTGTTGATTGATCGTAGATAAAATGGGGTTTATACAAAATTTCTAATACGCACTCTCTCCAATGAAGCCCCTGCTCTCACGCTCAATCAACCAGTAGTCATCACTATCGAGATGGAAGAAAGCCCGCGTACTCTACACTTCCCAGGATTGACAGCACCGGTGTTGAGATTGGGGCGAGCCCCTATCATACTGACCAGAGAGGCAGGAGGCAGAGGAACAGGAGGAAACAGAACTCTTTCCCGAAGAAAACGCAATCTCTTATACTATATACTTTCTGAAACCTCAGCCGCTCCTACTCTATATACATTCTGAAACCTCAGCCACTGTATAGAGAGTGGCCTAACCTACTCCATGCGCCCAATCACTCCTTAGTAATAGCGGCTGCTAAACGCAACACTACCATTCTATACTTTCCCCCACTAAAAAATAACGGCCCCTATAAACAAGAACATGAGAAGAAGTTCAAAAAAGCTGTGGGTACTAGCTAGTCCGCCGCCCTCTGCTTCCTCCTGTCCCTCTACCTCCTGCAGCCTCTCTTGTCAATATGATAGTGCCCCACCCCAATCTCAATACTAGCGCTATCAATCCAGGGCTTTCTTCTATCTCAATAGTGACGACCACTGGTTGATCGAGCGCGGGAGGTGGGACTTCATTGGAGTGGAGTGCATATTAAAAATTTCATATAAACCCCATTTTATCTACGATCAAACAAGTGTAAGCTTACCAGAGTGGATGTGGGAGAGAACACCTCCCATTTCTGCAATGGAACAGTGAAGGAGTGAGCAGTGATTGAGGCGGAGAGGTAGAGACGGTCAAGGGTGTAAATGGGTCAGGTTGGTTCGGGTTTTGATGTGACCCGACTCGAAACACATTCGACTTGCATCGGAAATTCGGATCAGGTCGGGTTTCTGGGTTTTTTTCTTTTTTTCGCCTCTCTTTTTTCTATTTGTTTGGGTGAGAGTCGAACGGAGCATTCGTCTTCATCGTTGTTCGCAACTTCTCTCCTTTTCATTATTTTAGTAATAAAGAAAAGTGTGTGTTTTTATACATTAAGAGAGGGAGAATGAGAGACCTCCTTTTTTGTTTTCTTTTTTTCTTCTCTTTTTAACCCTTTTTTCTATGCTTGTTCGGTTCTCCACAACCCTTCTTAAATTGTCTTGCTTTTTTTAATTCTGGATCGGCCATTTAGCAAGGACAACGTTTTTTGTTTTTCTGTTGTACAGTGCTTACATAACCTCATTTAGTAGGAAATTGCACTAGAATACCTTGTGATTTTTTATTTTCTATGATATTCGTGTACAATAATTATCCACAATCGTTCGTAAGTAATGTTTACAATATTAATTGTCATCTAAAATCATACTAATCCATAAATATCTACTTGCGAATGCGACAATCGGCAATATCCTTCCAATGCCCGAAACAAGTACTAAACAAGTACTGACACGAAATTGGACGATCAAAAGGGTATTCGTCTTCAAAGACAAGTAAACCCACAAGTAAACCCTAAGATGAAGCCTTAAAGGCTTACTCAATTTTTTTATAGCACAACCCTAGAGCTAAGAAACTTCCATTTTTTGAGAAAACAACTCATAAATCTTTTTGTAAAATTTTTCAAAAGAAAATTTGAATTTCCTGACATTTTTCATTTTTTTTAATTCTAATTTTTTAATTGTTTTAAAAAAAGTCGAATTTTTAATATTTTCTGAAATTTTTTGAATTTTTTTAACGTTCTCTTAAAGTTGTTTGAATTTTCGGAAGTTTTTGAATTTTTATTATTTTCGATTTTTATTATTTTTTTGAGTTTTTAATGTATTTTTAATATTTAATATTATTATATTCGGGAAAAGCGGGTTCGGACCGGGTGGAACCCAATCCGGCCCATTGACCCGACCCAAAGCTGGATCCAACTCAGTCGAAATAAATTTTTAATTTTTAATTTTTTTAAAGTTTTATAGCTTTTTTTAAATGATTTTTTTCTTCCATCTTTTCCTCACTTCGTCCTTTCCCCTCACGTTCTGCTCGACTGTCCTTCCCGAGGCCAGCTTTTGCCATTTTAGTTTTCTAATTTTTTTTTTTTTTTTTGCTTTTCTTTTCTTTCTTCTGATTTTTTTCTTGTTTTTTCTTATTCTTTCTTTCTTCCCTTATTATGGCCTTTTCACCGAACATTCCCATCTATTGTCTTTTCTTCCATTTCTTTTGGGTTTTCCTCTTTTGCTTTTTTTTTTTTTTGCTGGTTTTTCTTTTTTTTCTTTGTTTTTCTTTTTTATTCTTTCTGCCCACCTTCTTCTTCTTCGATGGTTTCCCCCCATGCCCGAAGCTAATCTCCATCAGAGCTCGCCCGCACACCAGCACCGGTCGGAGTAACAGGGGCCAACCGTCGCCGGCGACCACCACCTGACGGTCGCCCGCTCCGACCGGCGTCGACCGCCGCCGGCCATTTTCTCCGGCAACCAACTGACATTCTCTCCGACGCGAAGGAAAACACTTCACGGAAATGACACCAAAGCACAGCAACACACAAGACGCGAACATCGAACAACCGTTACAAAAGTAAAGACGGGTTGATCTCCGATTTAAACATGTGCTAGCCTTCGGACATGTAGGATGCACCAGTTAACAGAGGAACCTAGTCTCACTTGGGATCAACACGACATACACAAGCAATGCTCAAGATCCGCTCATGGACAGGTTAATCACAGTCGGAACAGATATGGACGAAGAACAACTATCTCCAGGCTTCAACAAAAGTTGCAGAACTTAGCTATCGTTTAGGCATTTCCACAAGCATTTGGTGTGCGAGACAAATCTAAACCCCTACGACGCGTACTAGAACAGCTAGCAGATTTCAGCTCGGACCGAAGCTCGCGCGAACTAGTCGGCACGAGCTCCGGCCCGATGCCTCCCGAGAAACAATGGACACACGGTTGAAACAAAAGCCTACCTGGTTCGAGAGGAGGACGGCGGCGAATGGCAGCTGACGAACGGACCTCCGGCGACGACCAAACACTCTCTCGAGCTTGCACTCTCTCTCTAGGTCGCTCTCTCGCTCACCCTCCTTCTCCGTCTCTCTCTCTCTCTTAGCCGAAGACCTCTCCCTCTGGCTCGTCCTCCGTTCTCTCGAGCTCTCTGGTCTCGCTCCAGCTCCCTCCAGCTCTCTGTCCTTCGCCCTCTCTCTCTCAAGCTCGCTCTCCGGCGCTCTCTGTTCTTCGCTTCGTTTTTCCCTTGAACCCCCGGAACCAGTCGAGAACCCCCCTCTCTTCTCTTTGCTCTCTTCCTTTTAAGCTCGGCCAACGACAGTCGCACATGGCTTCTGCCACCGCCAGCCTGTCGCGGCCGTTTGATCTCCGACACTGGGATCACGCCGTCCTCTGCCTTCGCGATCCTCTGACGATCCTCTGCCTCGCCCCTGGCTTGTACGTTTCTTTTTTTCCCTTCTTTTGCAGGAGCGTGGTTGGTGAGAGGGGAGGAAGAAGACTCACGCATGGGCTGGGCTGAAATAAAAGGAGATGAGCCGGCCCAAGCGCAAAAGAGAAAAAAGGAAAAAAATAGGTCGGCGAGCCCACGGACGAAGAAAAGCCCTCTACCCGGCCTCATTCGATTTTCTTCTCCTTTTCTTTTTAATTAGCAAACTTTTTGGAAAAATAAAATGAAATAAAATAAATAAAAATTATCATTAGTGATGCAAATATTCCTAATGCTAAAATGCGATGCAATTTAGTAAAAAAATTTCTTTTTTTATTACTTTTTCTTTTTTTTTTTTGCTAGGGTTTGAAAATTAATCCCTAACTTTTACGCAATTAAGTCTTAAATAAAATTATAAAATTTAGATGTCAACACATATCAAGAAGAAAAAATAGAGGAAGTAGTGGGCAAAGGCGACGAAGACAACGCCTGGCATTCGACCATGGATGGACTAGCGACGATTTTGGCCATGGACAAGCCAGATCTCAAAATCGGGAGAAGGACGAGATGGAGAAAACAGAGGAAGCCAACCACGCTTAGCTTGAACGCAGCAGCGGTCAGCCTGGTCACAGCACCGGCGACTCCGCCAGTGGCGACGGCCGAGGAGGGGTGGAGGTCGGCGACCATGGATGGAGGAGGAAGACAGAGCAGAGGTGAAGAGAGAAGATTTTTCTTAAATTTCACGTCAATTGCTAATATGGATATGTGAACTTGTGTCAAGTATCTCGCGTAAGATGTTGACGGTGTCATATTTTCTCCATTGGTACTCGTTCCGTTGATTAAATGAAAAATAAAATAAATAATAAAATAAATAATAAGAAAATAATTTCTTAAAAATGATTATTTGTGTCACTTAAAATAATTAATCAGTAAAAATTATTTTTATTATTGACATGAATTTTTATCTAAATATTTTTATGAACCATGAAAGTATTTTTCGTTCATTCATTCTCATTAATGATAGAAATAATCATTTTTAATAAGAATTTTCAAAATAATTTATTTTAAGCAAAATAAACGGAACTTCATTTATCATATAATAAGGGTCTGTTAACAATTTCTTTTCAAAAATAATATTTTCTATTCTAAAGAATGCATCTAATAAATATACACAATTTATATTATAGAAATAGAAAAATTATAGAAATGTTGTTATATGCGCCTAAGCATCGAACTAAAATATTACACGATATCACAACCAAAAGGGGCATCTCCTCATATATTTACGATTTCTCAAACAATTACTATTTACTTAATTCCGTTTCTTTTTTTATTATTATTATGGTGGCCAAACAGAATTTTAATCTCCTATCATCCTATTTCTTTCCCGTGGACATGTCATGTACGATCATGTGAAGCCTTGCTTGCAACTGTAGATATAGTGATTAAGAAGGAAAGGGAAGGGACACTGGGTTTTCCGCACTAATAATCTGATTTTTTCGACTTTCCTATTTACAAATGTGTTCCCTTAAACATACCTTACACCTGTTAAGTATTTAAATGGGTCATAACAAATTTCGCATGCTAGTATAATGAGTCTGCAAAATGAAGCGGCCAAAATAAGTGAATTATCTCCATTGTGAATCCATTTACAACTCACTTAAGTCTTAATCCATTTAAGAAATCTCTACTCTTTTAGGTAAGGTCATATGGAGATGTCGGGCCAATTATTTCAATTTTTTATTTTTAAATTTTTTCTGAGCTTTTTGCTTTATTTTATTTATGCATTCTTTTACAAAGTCCAACGAGGGTCACTGGCCGACCCTAGCCGGTCACAAGCGAGGGCCACTTGGCTCTCAGCGAATGTAGAAGAAGAAAAAGGAAAAAAAAAAAAAATACAAATATAAAAAAATTCAATTTTTTTTTTAAATTTAAAAAATTGTCCATTGAATTTGTATTACATGGAAGTGTTTTAGCAATATAGTTCGGATATGATTCGAGAAATTTGCATTATGAATAAAATGATCAAAAATGAGTTAATGGGGCAATATGGGTTGGACAATTTATGACCCTACCCGACCCTATGGGTCTAATAGACATTTACACATTTATTGCAATATACGACACCCCCCATTGCTCATATCTAAGCTCCATTTTTGTGAAAGATCAGGAAAATATTTTCTCAAAAATGATAGATTATATAGTTTGAAATAATTAGTTAACAAAAAACCATTTTCTTTATCGATAACAACTTACTTCTAAATATTTTCATGTATGATGAAATATTTTTTTTTTATTCATTTTTGCAAACAGTGCAAACAATTATTTTTTAAGAAAATATTTTTCAAATATTATCCATTATCCATGAAACAAACGGGCCATATTTCCCTCTCCCTCTCCTCTCTGAAAGAAGAGCGATGCTTCTCTCTCTTGTGAATTCATAATTTTCAGCCTCTCATCTTTGCTCTCTGCTTGGGCGCTCGTTTCTGCTCCAGTGTTTGTTAGGCGACCGTTTACCTGCCATCGTCGGCGAGGCACATTAAGACCACACTCGCACTGTGGCACGGGACGGTGAAGCCAAATGAGGCAGAGGCAGAGGCCGAGGGTCGGGTGATTGGGCTCGACAAGAGCTCTGGGTTCTCAAAGAACTTCGGGAGCAAGAATGAACTTGGGGATGAGATCGGGGGAGGGCGTTTTGGGGGCAATGAGGTCGAGCTGCTGAAATTATGTCGATGATTCTAAAGATGGAGAGGATCGTCAGAGGACAATTGTTCTGGTGCGAAGAAAAGATGGAAGATACAGCAGCTGTCTGAACAGACATTAGTGGATGAATTATAGATTTATGTTAGTAGAGTATGGTCGGTCGATGCTAATGCCCCGGGTGGCTATCACTTGAAATTTTGACAGAGCTCTGGTGAACGAGGGAGAGAGGTTGAGCGCAGCCATAGGGACCTCGATGGTTGACCTCTCTTGGGTAACGACGAGGAACTTGCGACAGATGTTCATGATGGAGAGGACGGACAAAAACTGCCACCATTTAACGATGCGATCATTGCGGGCCTATAGCAGAGCTCGACCCTAGCTATAGGGACCTCGACGGGGCCCCTTTTAAGCTGGCATGGCAACATGCCAACAGCCTCCAAGGAGACGTCGTGGTGGATGTATCGGACTCGGAAAGCCTCTCGGTTGAGGGGAGAGAGAAAAGGGGTTTATGCTGGTTTTTCTTAGGGATGGCGATAAGTTTAGGAAATAGAATGGTCATTTGCAAGTTATACGTGAGGGACAAATGCATCTTAAAATATTTTAAGGTTGTGCTTCCGACTTCTTCTTCTTATCCATCAATGATTCTCTCTTTTTTCTTTTCCTTTTATTAATTCCATCAGATGAAAAAGAAAAAGTGCAGGTTGTTCCCACTTTACATTCGTCACCTGGTAAGTCGTGCTTCCCGGTTCTATTATCCATCGACAAGAGACGAGCACAAGCATCATTAAATGGTCTGCGGGAGAGAACATACTATCTCTCTCTCATTAAATGGTCTGTCGGAGAGAGCATGCCTCTCTCTCTCTCTCTCTCTGTGCTGTAGCCTGTTGGTCGACATTCCTTTTGGGCGTAGAAGTAAAAAGAATAAAGATTTCCGAGAAATAAAAAGGGAATATTTTGTTTAAAATGTCAGTAAAATACTGGTGAATTAAACCGGGCGCAGATGACGTGTCATCAATTGAAGGCTGCCCGGAGTGGGCGAGGAACAGTAGCTTGTCATGCCCCTCATTTCCATATTTCCATATTGAAATTGATCGAATTTAGAAAAATATAAAATAAATATCAAGGAATATTGCTAAGAATCTACTAAAAAACAAAAAAAGAAATTATCGATTTATATGAATTTGTTATTGAGTGTTATTGTGGGGGCACTTATTAAACAATCATCTACTCATTGTCCTCCATTAAATTGAGACATATAGCGTATCATGATGTTTGCAATTTGACAATATATGGAAGTTGAGGAACTTTGTAGAAGTGCTTTGGTTAGCTCTAGTGTTTTTGTAGATATTAAATTATCCGTCACATTATTTTCCTTACATAGGCTTTGTGAAGCTAAAAGAGGGCACCTGAGAAGCTACAAGAGGGCACCAAAATGCATATAAGTAACCTCTCTATATGGCGATCAATTGTGAAGAAACATAAAAGAATATGTAATATTATCAAATTTGTTTTATGGTCCGCTTCAAAACTAGCACCAAGAATCTGTCATTGATGTACCATAGAATTTACTTCTTAAATTTAAATTGACGAGTTAGAGCTCCAAACAATAAATAAAAATAAAAAAAGGAATCCAGAAGGGTCATGCTTTAATTCCACCACCAAAATGAAAATGTGCAAAACCTGGCACTCGACTCCTTTCCTGTCGATGATTTTGAGAACTGAAGTTCACACTTATCCGATACCTTTAATTCGTGGTCAACAAAACATTGATAAAATGCTTGGGAGATGAAACCAATAGTTACGAACATTCATAAAACAAATAGAGGGGTTTAGAAGAGAAACGACGAAGAGCAATAAGATGGTAGATGAAACAGTCCCGTGTCATTACCGATGCTCGACTACAATCTGTCAAATTTGCGCCGTGAGAGTGGTTCCATTCCTCCATTGATTAAGCACCATGCCTATGGAGTTATGAAGATTTCATTTGTGAAACTTTTATGTTAGTTCGGGAAGCCGAAGCTTAAGCATTAACTAATAAAGCTAATTAAGAAGAGTTAAATTTCGATAACAGAACACAACAAACTTTTCTTTGCTTTTTTTCCTTTTTCTTAAGGATTAATGCATTTTCATTACAATTCAATTAATTTTTTGGTGAAATGCTCACGTGATGGCGGCTTGCCAGTGATATGACTTATTGAAAATTACTTATGAATCTGTTTGCATTTTACTATAATATTGGATGAAAAATCTATAGACATTAATTGTGGAATAACTGGCACATTAGGCAAATGAAATTAAAAATCGGTCGCTGTCGGAGGGAGGAGGTGGAGGAGTGGAAGATGCTGATGCTAATGGCTCCAACATCATGGGTCGGAAAGGTTGATTGTCCTCCATTTTCTTTCTCCTTTTAGATATTTCGGAAGCCATAGACATTTTTTACCTTTTAATTAATACCACAAAAAATCCAAATTAACCCTAAACTATTACAAATTTATCCTCTCTTAGCTCCCGATAAATTCTTATCAAATTGCTGAGTTGGAGGATACATGGTAGTTGATGGACGTACCAATTTTGGGTTTTATCATTCGTTCGTCATAGATATATTGGTTTGTGATTTTTTATAGTATTGATTCAATTTAACGAAAATTAATGGAGGACAAATTTGTTACAAATGTACCGATTTATGATTTTTGGATAAATTTATTATAGATGTATCAATTTTAAGGTTTTTCGTGGTATTAATCTTTCTTTCCTCAATTTTTTTTTTTTATGTATAATGAAAGGGAATAATTAATGATGTAATTGAATTGTGAAATAACAGCCGAGCAAGGCAGTTTATTAAACTTTTCTCGTGACAAATTCAAAGGGTGCCAGAGCTTTTTAAAAGTTTTTAATAAGCATTATAACATTTGCAGCATCGATCCAGCACTAATCCGTTTGAGGTGCTGTAGCCTTAAAGCATGTATTACGGGGCGTCTAATTTGTAGCACTTAATGATCTAGTTATGAAAGGACACAACCACAACTCACCCGTTAGAATGGCAAAAATGCAAGGAGCAACGACAGAACTAATTTTGTGCTTCTGCTTTTCCTAGACGAAATTTGAGATGGCCTTTGGTTAAAAAAAACAAAAAATAAGGCATTTTTAACTTTTATTTTTAAAAGAGGAGAGTCGAAGTTTCATAAAATGTTAAAAAATCTCAAATTCTCAACACTGCATTGCCTAGTCTTGCTATTGAGAAAATAAACACGATTTTGGAAATGATTACTTGAGAATCAACTCGGAAAAAGTTCTGATAGATTGTGTATGCGTGTGGGCAAGCAACATTCGCAATTACATAGTTCGAGTAATTTATATTGACTTAGTCAACAAAACCAAATCAAGAAAAGAAACATTTGGATTGATAACTCATCCGAAAGATTGATGCCATGATTAGTGGCGTAGATTAAGTTAGGACAAGCACAGAAATTTTCGATGGTCTCATCCGTAGATATCATTTGGATTTTGGAAATGATAACTCCTCATGCCTTGAAACCCTTCTCCCAGCTCTTGTGCGTCCAAATTTTTCCCGATGAACACGATGTTGTATACTCTCGGTTCATTTGAGGCCCCACAGCCTATCTGGTGAACCTTGGAAGATATCATGAACTCCCTGTACCAAAGTAGTATGGATGTCGTCCAGGTGAAAATTAGCATCTTTGGCATCAACCAAAGTAACGACTCCATCCAATTTGGCATGATTAAGAATTTGGTCCTCCGCATTAAAAGTCTGGATTATTGGTGCTGGGTTTGCCAATCCTACAATTGCCAAATGAAGGTTATCAACTGTAATCGGTAGTTCTTTGGCCCAAAAAATATGTAGATCAGTATAGTCCTACCAGCTAATGGATTAAACTTTTGATTTTAATGACAAGAAAAATCTGCTAAACAATGGATCTTGCTTGCCGGAAATAGACAGAAAATGTGAATGGAAAAGTCCCACGGAAAACCAGATGATTTATAGTTAACAAAAAAAAAGTTCCTACCTGTTGTCTCTATTACAATATGATCAAAAGCTATATTTGATTTTTTTTGTGTGTATAAAATTAATTTACTTGTGATTTTATACCCAATTGCCACAAAAAGGAGCTATACAAAAAATTTCTTAGCTATTTAAATTTATGAGTTCAAAATTCTCAAGCCATCTTAGAAATTACTCCAATAAAATTTCTAATTCTCATTATATAAGTTAATGGACTCTCTAGAGAGAGAGTTTAGACAAAGGAGCTCTGAAAAGAAATGAGCTTTGTATTGCTGAACTAGTTGGATAGATACAAATGAGGGGGAGGGCACCCCTTCTTATACTCGAGACCCTCCAATTACATCCGTTGATTTAGATTTGATCCGGCGGACAAGATCGCACCACCTTAACTACCGACATAAATGCTAACTACCATCTATTGACATAAATAGGTATAGAGTCTTCTAGAATCAAGCGTATTGACGGTTACGCCCGCCCTTGGAAACTTCAGGAGAAGACTTGATGGGAATCTGAATGAAAGCAGGAGATCCTCCACGAATGAGTCATGGCTGTCCTCCAGGAACCTTTTGGTTGGCTTCTTTCAGGCCGTGACACTTGCATGGACATCATCCCCTTATCCTTCATTTTACTTATAGGAAGGACAATCGTCGGCTGTAAGAAGTTCAAGACCTTCACTCCATCATTTGTATTATACTCACCTGTGTGCAATTAATGTAAATGACGGCTTACTTCATCGCCACTCATCATTCTCGAATGTAAACTTTCTCAATTGGAAACAAACAGTGGAAGCTAATTTGTCGGCTCTATCTTATATACCCATCTTAGCATGATCGAATGAGACCGCGAGAAGAGTATCAAATGGAGTTGGGAAGAACCAGATGTAGCTGATAGGAACAAGTTCTTGGGATACATAGGGTTGCTTGACAGAAGTGCAACGTATAAGTCATCTAAAATCATATGAGTGAATCATGTTTTCTCCATCTTAAAATGATATTTCAGAAAAGTGATGCAGTTTTGAAGGAGTCGAAACAAGTGAACCCATGCGATTTTAAAATAGCTGTTCTAGGTTGCAACGGTTTGTAACTGGCCATGAAGTCCAGCTTATCAATGAGGCTTAGATCAGAGAGAGACTGATTTGATTCTCAAAGCACAATGCAATCTCAATTTACTGCTATTTAGCACGTTGATGTCCTTTTGAACATGATGGATTTTACTCCACCTACTTATTCAAAGTTCAACTTTACTCAACTTTTAAAATATGACCTACGGGTGAGAGAAAATGAGCACGTCTTCAGCTTATCCTCCCAAAGTGGTGCATCTTGGATTGGCACGGCCATGACCTGAGTGGTCGGACGCATACCTCAGAAACAACAATGCCACCAATTGATAGAGATCGAAATGGCACCAGTGAAGGAGAAAAAGAACCGTATATGACTTCTCAAAGAAGCATTTCATACTAGATGTCAAAGAGACATTATAGTCGTTTTACATATCGCAGTCACCAGTGGACTTTTCTCGGAGATATCTCTATTGTCTGCATTTCGACCTCCAAGCTTGCCCTTCTATAGTTGCTCAATATTCAAACTCTCTCAAAGCTGAAGGACCTTTTAACCAATAGGAATAGGCAAAGCGGCCTATCTCAGTTTCGTTTATAGCAAACATGCCTTGAAACCCTTCTCTAACTCTTGTGCATCCAAATTTTTCCCGATGAACACAATCTTGTTTACTCTCGGTTCGTCTGGGCCCCACAACCTGTCCGGTGAACCTTGGAAGATATCATGAACTCCCTGTACCCAAAGAGTATCAATGGTTAAAACAGAGTTCCAAATTCAGTCGCAAAAGATGTCTAACTACAAAACAATCAGTGCAGTGATACTTTTCTCGGACTTCTTTATTGGGGCAAGGCTTGACACATCTCTAGGAAAGAAATAATTTAACCAAAATACAAGTATAAAATGCTCTACTAAAAGATAATAATGGACAGGCAAGGTGATACATGGGCTTTTCAGAAGTACACAATTCACCTGGAATACAAATCTCTCATTCATGCCCTGTACAGAGAGAAGACCTTTCATCCGATAGATATCCTCGCTACGTTCCAACAACAATGTGCCAAGCCATATATTTGCCTGATAACATAGAGAATGAACTCACCTATCATTGATCAATTTCACTCAAAACAGAAAATAACTATCACTCTTGACCAAAATAACAAAGCTGTGGAGCTAGAATTAGAACCTTCTCAAGATCTAAGCTCCCCTCAGAAACGATGCTGACAGAAGATACACCAGGATCATGAGAGTGATCATGCGCATGGTGGTGATGATGCTCTAGCACATTAGAAAAAGATCGACATCAGTTCCCCTACGCTTTACCTGTTGGATAAAGAGCAACATATCCAGACAATGCAAGAGATGGACATGTCTTTAACTCTATTCCAACTGAAGCAGAAAAGCATTTTTAGTGAGCTCAACAAGACAAGCATGCTCCTTCACATGTCATAGGTTATAGTGGGAATGTCAGGCATTTGCAGCTACCGTGGTTATCTCGCTGCATGATTGCAACATGACCATCATGTCACTAGAGAGTATGCCACGGATGTAGTCAGCATCATTTCCTATTTCATATCATTAGTAGTAATCAAATTTCACATTCAGGGAAAATCTAAACTGGCAAAAGTTATACAATGACTGAGTTAAATATTCACACTGAGAATACATTTAATTCTCAGAGGAGTCTAATAGCTCTTAGTTGACCAGCACAAAATGAGAATAACCGACAATCAAGCCACAACCATCAGCAATCTTATTAGCAGCACTACAATAAAACTACATGCACTCACCATGCTCATGATCATGTTCGTGATGGTGGTGGTGATCATGGTCGTGGCCATGCTCATGTTCATGTTCATGTTCATGGTCATGATCATCTTCCTTTGCCTCTTCAGCATTGATGGCACTCTCAATCCTGGCGAGAATCCAAAACAGAAACAACAGTCAGGTAATTGGAGCTCAGAACATTAAGGGACCGCATCCTCACCAAATTGTCCAGTAATGCGATCTTAACCAGGCCAGTAACACACACAAAATCAAATCTAAACTTTTATCCAGTCCAGCAAGCCTGCAGCTTAACGAATATTTCTAAATCTAGTGTTGCCCCAGGACAGTGAAAAGGAAATTCAGGTGTCTTCTCCATAATTGAAAATTTCCATGCTAATTAACCAGATTTGAGTTTAAACAATGCTTCAAGTCAGTTAGCGACTTTCCCCTCAGTGAATGGCCACAAAATAATGGTATCTGGTAACATGGAGACAAATCCATTCGTCCCAGCATAATTCAGAACTGACGAGCATTACCTTTCCAAATCAAAGCCTCCAACACCAAGAACATAATCCAAGTCAACTTGCCCAAACTTTGTCCGCTTTAACTGAGCCATGTGATTTATGTTCTGTTCAGCACATAACAGATCATCATCCTGTTAGACACACTTAGCAAAAAGATAGAAAATAGCAAGCACGTGGGAAGAGAGCCAACCTTTACACGCTGGACCAAAGAAGCAATTTCAGGTTCACCAACTAGATCGGTCTGCTCAACACCAACAATACAAACTCGTTAGGCATTCAACCACAGAGAGACATATAGAACTTGCACATTTTTATCTTCTCATCAGGCACAAGACCGGGATTGCAATAATTCACATAAAGACCCTGACAAAGAATTAAAATCTCCCATCAAGTAAACCCAACTAAGTTCAGAACAATTCAAGCGCGAGAGAGATGGAAGCTCATAAATGTAGTTGTAGCGGAAGTTCAGATAGGAAAGCCGAACCAAGTCAATGGATCTTTGAAAATCTATCATCAATGTATGCAAGCTTTCTTATCCTTAAAATAAACACAAAAGCTTTATAAAAAATCAATTTGCCACACGAGTTTTTCAATCAAAATACGGAAGTACCTTGTTTACTATTATGCGGTCAGCATAGGCAATTTGTTCAACAGCCTCATTCACAACACCTTTTGGCTTAATGTCATCCAGGTGAAAATTAGCATGTTTGGCATCTACCAAAGTAACGACTCCATCCAATTTGACATCATTAAAAATTTGGTCCTCCGCATAAAAAGTCTGGATTATTGGTGCAGGGTTTGCCAATCCTGCAATTGCCAAATGAAGGTCATCAACTGTGATTAGTAGTTCTTTGGCCCAAAAAATATTTAATGATCAGTAAGCTAATGGATTAAACTTTTGATTTTAACCACAAGAAGAATCTGCTAGACAATGGATCTTGCTTGTTGGAAATAGACAGAAAATATGAATGGGAAAGTCCCATGGAAAACCAGATCATTTATAGTTAACAATAAAAAAGTTCCTACCTGTCGTCTCTATTACAATATGATCAAATTTCCCTTTCTTCCTAGTGACCAACTCAGCAATCATCCTCACAAGATCGCCCCTTACAGTGCAACAAAGACAGCCATTGTTAAGCATAACTATATCTTCAGCACCGGCAGCTTTTGCAGCCACTAATGAACCATCTATGTCTACTTCACCATACTGCAAAACCCAAATTGGAAAGGCAGGAAAAACAATGAATACGCTATCAAAGAACTTGCTCAGACTAAATTAAGTAGAAAGACTAAAAGTTAGATAGGAAAGTCATGCGATAGTAAAAACACGATATGACATTACAGTAAACTTCATACCTCGTTCTCAATTACCGCAATGCGTTTTCCATGATCAGCTGTCAATATGTGGTTGAGCAGAGTCGTCTATTGACAAGAACAGGCACAAGTTTAGCTAGTGAAGTGCAAATCTTCCAGATAAGAGTCAAGATGTATAAGAGAATCCACAATCAGCAAACTGGTACAAAGGTCAGTTCCTGATGCTTAGGATAAGAGAATGCATTGCGAGCATTGAGTCGATATCAATTAGACAATATAAATAGAATGATTCAGAAACATTCACCAATAAGGATGAATTATCCAGAAAGAAAATTCTAAGATTTATTTCAAGTACGTAACCATGAGCTCGCATAATCATTTTAAAATTCACAATTAAATTAATCACCTCCATCGGTGCCTTTTTAAAGTAAAGAATGCTTCCTTAAAGACACTATTTTAGACCATTACCTTGCTAAATGAACATGGTACAAGCTGCTGCTACGGTGCAAAGCCACGCAATATCAAAATTAACAAGCAGAAATATAAATTTGCTTAATTAACCAAAATCTGACAAACTGATTAAAAGGCTCCGCTTCAAAGCAAACACAATAATAATGCATCGGGAAGAACCAAATAGGCTGAAACTAAGAAAAACGTTGCAACCCGGTCCGTCATCTCTACAAATTTAAGAAATTTCAAAGTAAAAAAGGTATTAATTTCCACAACCAGCAACAGTCGCAGACCCAAATGTGAAAGAACCCACCTTTCCAGAGCCCAGGAATCCAGTAATTATGGTGGCGGGAATCCGATTATCCGGCGGAATCTTCGTCAAGACATCGGCCTCATCGCTCTGCGGCGCCGACGTAGCCGTGGCGGCCACCGTGAATTTGCGGGAGCTCGGAACGGCGACTACTCTGGAGCCGAAAGCTGGCGTCTTGGAGCTCAAAGGGCGGAGCTGGTGCCTTGTCGAGGCATTCACCGCGACGGGGAAGACGGTGGTTCGGAGCCTGTAGAGAGATTTCGGCGTCCAGGGCTTGACGCCGAGGAAGGTGGTGGCTATATCCATTGACAGAGAAGCCATGGCTGTCGGCGGCGGCGGCGACGGAGCTGGGTTTTTAGAGAGAGAGAGAGACAAACGGAGAGGAGGAGGGTTTTATGATTCTATCTTGTAGTGATTTATGTACAGATGGATGGTTGGTCGTCTGCTTTGCTTTTTATATATTTTATTTTTGCATAATAATATCTGCCAATGGGATAAAAAAAAAACCATTTCCTAATTTATTAGATTAAAAGAAAGACAAAGATCGAAAAATAAAAACCCTTTCTTTTTCCGTTCTCCCTTCTTCTTTTTTTCGGGAGTGAAGTGAAAAACATTACGGCAATAGACCACCGCCCGCGCGTGGCCGCGTTGGTTTCGACCTTAGTACCCCACCGCCGGGGGAGTTCGAAATTTCGCGTGGTCGATCTTCAGTCTGTGAAACGCGCGATTCACCTCGCGCGGGCCGGTCGGTGGTGGGGGTGTTCACCCTGCAGTTTCTTCCGCCGCTATGAAGGTTCCCTGGGTTATCAAAAAAAAGAAAAACATTACGTCAGTACGCTAACTGGAGTGCGGGATTCTTTTAAATCTACTAAAGTCAATCCAATTATGTAATGGAAGGTTTTATTATTGGTAAAAACAGATTTTAGAAAAAAGTATTCATCTAATGACTTTCATCCAATTCTAGTAATTTTTCCACAGAAAATCAAACTAAATATTAAACAGCGAAAAATATTTTTCAGTTCACTTTCAATTTCAGCCAAATATTCAAAAATATTGTCATTTAAAAAAATAATTTATTAAAAAATGCTATGGCGAGGTCTTAATCATTTTTGTATTAAGAGCTTCTTGTTTTTCGACGTTGGGGAGGAGTTGGCCCAAGAAACCTCATGATTTTTCAAGTGTGAAAAATGAGACACCAATACCATTAGAATTATATCCTCCATATTACACCACCTTTGGCATGTCTCACGCAAACAAATATCAATCATCTCTCAAGAATCGGTGAAAAAATGCACATTGGAATCACACCACACGTCAAGGAATTGATGCAGAATGATTAACATGTCGCCGGCTCACCTGGTCGGGTCCTATATCATTTTTGCTACAATATTGCGGAGGATTGAATTTTTATATAACATCTCAATGCATGAGTGACATCGTGTCGCAATAGCTTTCAGAAGGTAAAGCCGAGCCAAGTTGCTGGTCGCCAATTGTAGGCCAATCCAACCTCCTCTACAAATCTCGACTTTCAATCCTAATTGGTGTACGTCAAAGACATGCATCATTTTAAATCATTGATTGCTTCTGGAACAAAGGAAGGATTCACCCACTAGTGAGAAAACTCTGAAATCGATTTTGGGCAATCAAACCGACTGATCCATATTTACCTCTAAGTAAACCAATCTTTCTTTGATCTCGAAACTTGATCGTTCATCTGAGCCAAGACTTAGTGTCGATCTGTAAGGCTTTACAAAATGTTTAGGCGAATGATATTGTCATAAGGTTCTATAGCGCTACTTGGAGATCTCAAATGGCATGTCTTTCCCTTCTCCACCATACAGACACCACTACTTACAAATGTTACTCAAGGTTTTTCCATTTCTACTTACAGGACAGAAAGTTGCATTACTTGGAGATACCCAAAGGGAAGTCCTGCCCTTCTCAATGAGTCAGATGAGTTGTTCTTTTTCATTCACCGGATAGATCAGTTGCATTACTCGCATAAGACACTGAGTTAGTCTTCTGTTTTTTTTTTTTTTTTTTTTTTTTTTCACAAAAGTGAGAAAAATGACCTTCGTGAACAGCTAATATATCCTTGGGACAAATCACAACCTACACATCTAAATGTTCATATCATGTAAAGTAGATTTGCAAGAAATTTGCTTCTGTTCTCTTACATATTATTATAATGCGTTGCCCCCATTTTGAAGGAGAATGGGCAGCCAGTAACGGTACCAGAGACCATAAAAAGTTTCCTGACAAATAAAGCATCGGTTTGTGATGTCTGCAACATAAAAGTACATGATAGCATAAAGCATACCTAGATTCGCAATGGCCGTGCAGGCCAAACATTAAAAGAGACTTCTTAGGCTATAAAATCATCTCTCTGCATGGTCATAGCCTTGAAGGGCCAGCTGACGAAGCTGAGACTCCACTTGCTGACCCATCTCAGCGAGTGGTGGCACGCCCCATTTACTGTGAGAGTCCAGGGGCTCAAAGACATGAACACCGCCATCTGATAGTCCCAATGCAAATTGAATTGGCACATGTGGATGCGCAGCAATCACCAGTGGATGCACGTTCGAGTTGCTGCATAGAGCACACATAATAATTGAACTCACGAGGTATAATCGAACGTGCATATCCCTATAAATTTCTGTAAGGTGGGCTTCCTCGTCATCAACATTTGTATACATAAACAACATTTTGTGGAGTCTATCCTCAAAAACACACATTTAGGCTCAAAGTCATGATGACCGCATGTCCTTACTAACCTAAGCATCTGCGCCCGATGAAACTAACACATTCAGCATATTAGAGAACGCAAGACCAGTTATCCTTTTAGAATGGCCCTTGAGCTTACTCTTAACCTGCAACAAATTGGTGCAGAGCATGAAAGGACAGTGATATCCGCATCAACAATGCACAACACTTTCACAATGGGCATACCTCATCCACACGGACATCATGTATCTGGACAGTGGAATTGTCCATGCCTATGGCAACGATATTGTTATCCTAAGGGTGCAAAGCAAGAAAGGTCGCTGCAGCAGGCGGCCGCATGAATGTTGTCATAGTCTGCATTTGACAAGAAAAAAGGGATGATACATATAGCACAACCGACCACGTGTTAATGTTAATGAAGGTTGCAGTAGAAAGAGGCTAAGCTATCCATGAGAATGCAAGTACATTATAAAATTTCATATGTTACCTTTGTTGAGTAGGTCACTCCCAATTGGAGAGGCTAACGCAAGTATGTATATTTGTAGTAGTATGGTAGTGCGTGTGTAAAAGTAAAAGGAAAAGAAAAAGAAAAAGAAAAAGAAAATATCAAAAGAGATCGGAAGATAAATCAACGTGATCTTCCACATCTAGAAAATCAAGGGAGATTGGGAAAGAAATCAAAGTGATATTCTCATATATAAAAAATCACAAGAGATTAAGAGATAAATTTACATGATTTTGTATTGTACAATTCCAATTGGGATTGCATTTGCTCCTATAAAAGCAAGAATATCAGAGTAGCGGAAGAAACAATTTTCTTCTTCCAATAAAGAGAGTTCTCTTTGAGTGAGTTATCTAGTTTGTGAGAGATTCAAATCTACAAATTGAAGACGGAGAGAGATCCACCTTTGGGTGAAGTTGTATCCATTATTTATGATAGTGGAAGTTTGAAGTGGACTACGGTCCCGTGGTTTTTTCCTTCACCTTAGAGGGTTTTCCACGTTAAAATTCTGATGTTATTTATTATTCATCTTTACTGCTTTCAGTTAGTATTTTATCCTATTTAATTTTCACAGAAATAATAGCGGGAAAAATTTTCTGGGCATTCTCCACAAATATTTTTCCCAACAAGTGGTATCAGAGCAAGGTTGCTTTATTTATTATTTTTCTGTGCAGAATTAAATGGAGGAAAATTTTGGCAATGTGATAAAATTGACTGCATTCAATTATGCAATCTGGAAACCAAAGATGGAGGATCTGCTGTACATTAAAGATCTTTGGAGGCCAATTGTGATACCGATTGAGGTACTAGTGCCAACGTCCGAAGAGTCTGATCCTGTAGCGGAAGCCAAATTGGCATCGTCTTTTGATGGCAAACCAACGACAATGTCCAAAAGCGAATGGATGGTGCTTAATCGGAAGTGTGCCACTCAAATCCAACAATGGATTGATAAAAGCATTTTGCTAATGAACATGATGCTGGTGTTCTTTGGCAAAAATTAGAGAAAATGTATGCAAGAACAACGGTGCAAAATAAAGCAAATCACATGCGGCGGCTCATTAATCTAAAATACAAAGACTGGAGCAATGTCTCGAAACACATCAGCGAGTGTCTCGAAACACATGAGCGAGTTCCAAGGTATAGTAGACCAACTCAATTCTATGAAGATGACATTAGATGATGAATTGCAGGCATTACTGCTGCTGCTTAGCTCTTTGCCAAATAGCTGGGACACACTTGTTGTGTCGATCAACAACTCGGTTCCTGACGGCAAGCTCACCATGGACGTGGTAAAAGATAGAATGTTGAATGAAGAATTCCGACGAAAAGAGAGTGGAATCAACCCTGAGTCTGAAGCTCTTGTCATTAATCGACAAGAAAATCAAGAATGGAGAAGGAGGAGCAAAAGCCGAAACTTCCGGAATCAGCAACGAGGAAGGTCCCAATACAACTTCAGACGAGACAAGAAGTGCCATCATTGTGGTAAATTGGGACACTTCATTCGAGAATGCAAAAAACTAAAGGCGGAAAATCAAAAAGTCATAACGTCAACAAAGCTAACAAGAATCGGACAAATGACACTGCAAATATTGCAAATAAGGTGATCATTATTCAAAGTGATGATTCCATTAATCTTGCATCCCAAGATTCGACATGGATAGTTGATTCTAGTACATCCTACCATGTCACGGCTCGTCAAGATCTTTTCACATCTTACACCATTGGTGATTTTGGACTTGTAAAGATGGGAAACGAAGGTACATCCAAAATTATTGGTATAGGTAATATTTATTTGGAGACTAATCTTGGATGTAGGCTACTACTCAAAGATGTGAGACATGTTCCGGACATACGCCACAATCTTATATCTGCCGGCAAGCTTGATGATGAAGGCTACATCAATTTCTTTAGTGATGGAAAATGGAAACTCACCAAAGGTAATTTGGTGATAGCCAAAGGAGAAAAGACTAACTCTCTCTATATCATACAATTCAAGCCGTGTAGAAGAGAGGTGAATGTAACCAGAAAAGGAGTCACCACTAAGTTATGACATAAGTGACTCGGACACATGAGTGAGAAAAGACTTAAGATTCTCACTGGAAAGCAACTTCTGCCCGGAATAAAAGATACACCGTTGAATACTTGTGTCGATTGCATTATGGGAAAACAACATAAAGTAGCATTTCACAATTTCCCACCATTTAGAAAAGCTGAAATTTTAGATCTGATACATACTGATGTATGCATAATGCAAATTAGGACACTTGGAGGTGCACTTTATTTTGTAACATTTATTGATGACCACTCTAGAAAGGTGTGGGCATTTGCCTTGAAAACTAAAGATCAAGTGCATGAAATCTTCAAGCAATTTCATATGAAGGTTGAAAGAGAAACAGGCAGGAGATTGAAGTGTGTACGCTCAGACAACGGTGGCGAATACCGAGGACCATTTGAAGATTATTGCAAAAATCTTGGGATCAAACTAGAAAGATCCGTACCAAAAACACCTCAACACAATGGTGTCGTGGAGCGGATAAATAGAACCATATGTGAAAAAACAAATGCATGCTCTCCAACGCAAAGCTACCAAACCACTTTTGGGGTGAGGCAATGAGGACGGCAGTTGATTTAATCAATCTATCACATTCAACTCCACTTAACGGTGATGTACCACAAAATGTCTAGACTGGTAAAAATGTTTCTTATGAGCACTTGAAGGGTTTTGGCTGTAGAGCATTTGTTCACATTCCAAGGGATGAGAGATCAAAGCTTGATGGGAAATCAAAATAATGTATTTTTTTGGCGTACACACATGAAGAATTCAGTTACAAACTCTGGGATCCCATTAACTAAAAAATAGTCAGAAGCAAGGACATGGTATTTCTTGAAGATCAGACAATTGAGGACTTCAAGAAGCAAAAAAAATCTCCATCAACAAATGAATACTCAGTTGATCTTGGCCCAGTCGCTCCTCCTATCAACAAGCAAGCTGAATCTAGGATTGAAGGTATGACTACTTCAACTGAACTTAAACCAATTATTGAATAGGTCCCATTAGAACCTCAATTAAGGAGATCAACCCGTGAACAACAATCTAGTCGTAGATATTCTCCCAATGAGTACGTGATGCTCATTGATGGGGAGAACCAGAGAACTACCAAGAAGCTGTATACCACGAGTATAAAGAGGAGTGGTTAAAAGCTATGCAGGAGGAGATGAAATCCTTAGATGAAAATCATACTTATGATTTAGTCAAGTTGCCACAAGGAAGAAAAGCTCTCAAAAACAAGTGGGTGTTCAGATTAAAGACTTCGATGAGGTATTTTCTCCTATAATTAAAATGTCATCTATCTGAGTTGTCCTTGGCTTGGCAACAAGCTTGAACCTAAAGGTCGAGCAACTTGACGTGAAGACTGCGTTTTTACATGGAGATCTAAATGAGGAGATCTACATGGATCAGCCGGAAGGTTTCAAAATCAAAGGCAAAAAAAACCTTGTGTGTAGATTGAGGAAGAGTCTTTACGGGCTCAAGCAAGCACCAAGACAATGGTACAGAAAATTTGGTTCCTTCATGGAAGAAAATGGGTTCAACAAAACTATCGCTGATCACTGCGTTTTCGTCAAGAAATTTACTAATGGTAATTTCCTCATTCTTTTGTTTTACGTTGATGACATACTAATTGTTGGCTAGGATAAAAGCAAGATCAACAACTTAAAGAAGGAATTAAGCAAGTGCTTTGCGATGAAGGATTTGGGACCCGCAAAACAAATTCTTAGGATGGAAATCTTACAAGACAGACAGAATCCTAAACTCTAGCTATCTCAAGAATGGTATATTAATAAAGTTCTTGAAAGATTTAATATGAATAAATCCAAAGCAGTTTGTTCTCCACTTACAAATCATTTCAAACTCATATTAGATCAGTGACCAAAAAGTGAGAAAGAAAAGAAGGAAATGGAAAAAGTCCCTTATGCATCGGCGATTGGTAGTCTAATGTACACGATGGTATGTACGAGGCCTGATATCGGAACATTGGGCAGTAGTCAAATGGATATTTAGGTATTTTTGTGGTACATTTAATAACTGCATATGTTTTGGTGATGGTAAAATTGTGTTAGAAGGTTTTTCGGATTCAAACATGACAGGGGACGTGAACTCAAGAAAGTCTACATCATGATACCTAATGACTTTTGCAGGGGGAGCAGTTTCATGGCAATCTCGACTATAAAAATATGTTGCCCTATCTAGTGTTGAAGCAGAGTATATTGCGATAACGGAAGCAAGTAAAGAACTCTTGTGGATGACAAAGTTTCTATAAGAAGTGAGCCACAACCAAGAGGAGTATATCTTGTATTCAGATAGTTAAAGCGCAATACACCTCAGCAAAAATGCAACTTTCCACTCCCGATCCAAATACATTGATATCAGATATCATTGGATACGTGATGTGTTGGAAGAAAAAGCCCTACAGCTAAAGAAGATACACACCGACAACAACGGCTCAAATATGATGACACCGACAACAACGGCTCAAATATGATGACAAAATTTCTATCTACAGTGAAGATGCAAGCCTATCGAACTTGCAGGTTTGGCACCTTCTCCAAATTGCTCGTGGGGAGGAGATTTGTTGAGTAGATCACTCCTAATTGGAGAGGCCAACGCAATTATGTATATTTGTAGTAGTATGGTAGTGAGTGTGTAAAAGTAAAAAGAAAAGAAAAAGAAAAAGAAAATATCAAAAGAGATCGGGAGATAAATCAACGTGATCTTCCACATCCAGAAAATCAAGGGAGCTTGGGAAAGAAACCAAAGTGATATTCTCATATATACAAAATCACGAGAGATTAGGAGATAAATCTACATGATTTTGTATTGTACAATTCTAATTGGGATTGCATTTGCTCCTATGAATAGGAGTCCTCCTTAACGGAGAAGAACATACAAAAGCAAGAATATCAAAGCAGCCTAGCGGAAAAAACAATTTTCTTCTTCCAAGAAAGAGAGTTATCTTTGAGTGAGTTATCCAGTTTGTGAGAGGTTCAGATCCACAAATTGAAGACAAAGAGAGATCCACTTTTAGGTGAAGTTGTATCACATTATTTATCATAGTGGAAGTTTGAAGTCGATTACAGTCCCATGGTTTTTTCCTTTCACCTTGGAAGGTTTTCCACGTTAAAATTCTGGTGTTATTTATTATTTATCTTTACTTCTTTCAGTTAGTATTTTATCCTATTTAATTTTCACGGAAATAGTAGCGGGAAAAATTTTCTAGGCGTTCTCCACAAATATTTTTCCCAACAACCTTAAATTTCATGATATTGAACAAGGAAATTTTTCCTCCTAATGCCAACATGACATAAGAGTCATTCTTAGATGGAGCAAAGTAGGGAACTGCCTCCTCCAGATTAATTATGTTTACATCGTTGGTCATTACAAGGCCCCTTGCCATTGTTGAGGTGCCACGCTGGCAGTAGCCTACGAAGAAGAGTTTAGTAAGGAATGACATTATGGGAGAAAACACGTTGGCTCATCTTTCTAAAGGTGAAATATTTTATTGTTGAAAAGTCTTCTCCAAAATTTGAAACGAAATAGTATAATTGTTTATACTAAGAGATCACCACATTACGTTGCCAATTGAATTGCAGTCATTGTGCTGCCATTCCCAAAGAAGGTGAACCACATTTGATGCTAAGGCCAAAATAGCATTCCATGAGTTTGTACATATTAAGCATGTTATCTGCAATGATCCAAAAAAAATGAGGATCAGTACCTCAGTGGCAATAAAACTGTAAAACCACAATGAAAAAAAAAATATGGAGTCTTCATTTCTGTTGCCAAGTGACAGCAACTAATGATAGAAACCTCCGAAAATGAGAAGAACTAATATTCAGATGGTCCATTTAAACCAATTACACCACTGAAACATGCTACTAAATGGTATACTCTATAGGCAAGATCAGCCACAAAGTATCTTATTAAAAGATTGTTGACATCTAAATTTTGGCAATCTGATTAATTGTTTATCACATTAAAAATTAAGGATTAATTTTTAACCCCTAAACAAAAATAACATATAGTTTTAGAAGCACCCATTAGTATTATTTTTATCGCATTTGCATTGGATTGACAATAGATGAACTTTAATTTTATGAGTTGGGAGATAGATATATTTCGATCTGATCTATTAGTTCGTAGAGCTATTTACTCGATCGCAGACATTTCTAGAACACCTCTAACAAAGGGACAAATAGTCAATTTTGGAAGAACTTATTATCAACCTCTTTTAGATGTAAATCTATCTAATTTAGAAGGAAAGAACTTGTATCAGTATCTCAATTTCAATTCAAACATCAATTTGATTCACACTCCATGTTCTGAGAAATATTTACCATCCGAAAAGAGGAAAAAAACAGTCTTTGTCTAAAGAAATGCATTGAGAAAGAACACGTGTATAGAACCTTTCAACAAGATAGTGTTTTTCAACTCTCTCAAAATGGAATCTATTCCAAACATATATGCCATGGCTCCTTATCTCGACAGGGTACAAATATCTAAATTGAATATTTTTAGATACTTTTTCAGACCTATTGCCGATACTAAGTAGCAGTCAAAAATTTATATCCATTTTTCATGATATTATGCATGGATCAGATATATCATGGCAAATTCTTCAAAAAAAATTCTATATTCCATAATGGAATCGATAAGTGAGATTTCAAGTAAGTGTTGTCGTGTTGTTTGAATTGATTTTGTTTTGTTTTTTTTTTTTTTTTTTTTTTTGCTAGAGGAACCGCTTTGACCGACAGCCGCCATGTAAACCCCCAAGTGTCGCTAGCGGGAAACCACCACCACGACGCCACGCGTCAATCATCTAATAGCCCACCAGCCTCCTTGCAACTTGCGTTGCAAGGGCTTCGAACTCTTGACTTTCCCTCAAAGGACTGAAGCCTACCCAGCGGAGCCACCACGGCCGGTGGTTGAAAACCAAAAAAAAAATATATATATATATATATATATATTTGAGCTAGATTAGGTTCATGTTAAAATATTACTTGTTTTAGGTATAGGGTTATTTTGCATGTTTAGAGTAGGAAATTTATTTATTTCGAATTTTGGAAATAAAAATCCCAAAATAAACATTAATTTAGGATATTAGTTTTTCCTTTCATTAATTTAAATTGCATGTTTAATTATTTAGTAATTTTAATTTCGAAATTTAATTAAAAATAAAAGAAAACATAAAAATTATCATGCACATGTCATGTAGAATTAGGTCATTCATTGCACGTCATCTAAATATGTAAATGTTAGAATAGTTGCATTAATCTTTTCCTATCACTAGATGAGGTCATTTAATAAATGTCGCGTGACATATAGTTCGCATGTTAGGTTGCATGTTGCATGGTATTTTAGTTAAGATAATTTTGTACGTCATTGCATTACATTGCACGTAATTTCTAGGCTTCATCTAAATAAAAGAAAATCTTGAAAAAGATTGAGTAATTGCATGTTTATTAGAAATCATATCTAGGATTATTAATGTGAATTATAATCTAACATTGCAGATACTTTCGTTGTTATGAGGTAAGTCCATAGTTTATTTATTGTTTTATTTGGGTGTTAAATTGGTAATTTGCGCACCCATATGATTACCTTACATGTTAGGGAAGTAAATTAAAATCAATTCAAGCTGCATGCAAAACATTTTTTTTTTTAAATAAAAGAGAAAGGTACCAACCGAACTCACAATCTCTGGTTCACAAGAATAAAGTAAATCTCTCATTACTTTACTTGAGTTTCTAATCAACCCACCAAAAATATATTAGTGGTGATTCATAATTGAAAAATCAATTGCATATTAGGAACTTGAACCTAAGTCGCGAATTGGTATGAACTTAGGAGAGCTCGAGCTAAGTTTAGATTTAATAATCCATTAGCCAAACCTTGAGTGGTGCACCCGAGATTAGGTCACGACAAAGATATGACAACCAACTTCTCACAATAGTAGTAACTTCTCTAAGTCTAGTAATAGATGAAAAGGGGCTGACTTCACGGTTAGAGCATCCATGTGTCACGGCCAAGAGATTCCCGGTGCTAAAGGGGCATGCCTTGATGTGGTGGACCTCCTGCGATCGCTAGGATTCCCGACAAGTCTCCTTCCGGAACTTTCCAAGGGCAGGCAATACAGTAATTGAGCCACAAAGTTCTAGAAAACTCTAGCTATTAATGTTGATAGCTAGTAGTTGTCATTAGTGTCGGTAGATGAGGCGGTGCGATCTTGTTCGCCAAATGAATTCTAGATCAACGGATGTAATCAGAGGCTTCTAATATAAAAAGGGGTGCCCTCCCCCTCATTTATAACCATCCAATCCTTTTAGCAATACAAAGCTTCTTTCTTTCTAGAGCTCCTCTCTCTAGAGACTTTCTCTCTCTACGATCCAGGTAAGCGAGCGAATGAGCATTCGATCGAGCAATGCTTGGCTTAGGTGATCCAAAAGAGCCTGAGCCGCCGTATAGTCACGATCCCAATCGATCGGCCTATGACACATGCCAATGGCCTATACACAAAACTAGACTTTAATTTTCATAACTTATGGATACATTATGGGAAATGAGTTATCAACTGTGGGCAAGTACACAAATCATACAAAGGTTAACAATTCAGCAACTCCACATGTGGAAGCTGATAAATTGAAAAGCCAAGAAATGCAAAAGAAAATCAAACAGATAGAAGTAAGCATAATAATTTGCTAAGAAACTGGTGAACCAGGGCCTTGTCCGCTCTTTGGTTTTCAGGCAACCTCAAGGATCAATACTAAGATGGTTCGCTTATTTCAGTGACCTTCCAAAGTTCATATTTTTCATTTTCATCCCCCAGAATTCGGGCATCCCCATTTTAACAACATTAAACAAACATGATCATCATAACTAAAGAGGAAAGAAATTCAACATGCATCAAATTGAAAAGCAACATAGCAAGCAAATTCTATTCTAGTTATTTTTTTGCATCATGAATAAGCATAATGGTGACCAACCATTCCGGACGTCAGAACTGTAGGGGCACCTCTTCTGCAAGTCTAGCAGTGGTTAGAGTGGTAGCTGTAATGGGGTTTACTTTTGGCTGTAAGGAAATACTGCACAGCTCAAGATTCAATTTATAAGAAGGTCATGCCTAGGAAGATATCAATGAAAAACTCAGCAAATATGCTGAGTTTATACAATAATTTTATTCAATTACACTTGAGATGCACCCAAGTAAATTAAGAAAGCAAGGTAAGATTACCTTTCAATTTAGCCATTTAATATAATATTGCCATTGTGGTCTCCTCAACAATAACAAAGCTTAACTGTGAAATAGGCCGGTCATTATATTTTCCTTTATTACTGATTTGCGAAATTTGCCAATCACATTGTGATTGGTGGTTACAAACATTGATTTAACTTGGTTTTAGTTTTAGTTAAGTTTATATGTAGGTAATGTTCATAACTTGTAATTTATCGACTAAACAAATGGGAGAAAATATAGTAGATTGTCACGCGAGAAGAGGAAAAGAGTCGCGATTTCAGTATAAGATTCTCAAATTCAAGCGATTCGTATCATGCTTCTCGGAATTTATTAGGAGGAGTATTATTAAAGTGGAGATGTATTGCTTAGGCTATTCTTTCTTTTCCTTTTTTATAGAGGCTGCTTTCATTTGCAAGTAAAAGAAAACCTATCCACTTGGGAATTGAGCAAGTGTTGCTTTGCTCAGTATGTTTTATGGCCAGTTTTAAAGCCTCTTGTCTCTATAATTTATCTAGACTGTAATGTAAATGAAGGATTATTGTAAATGACGCATGAGATTATTTGAGTGCTCATAAAAAAATAGGACACTCAACACCATATATATATCTTCATAGCTTATGACTTCAAAGTTTCCATTGCATGTTATCTAAACAAACAAAGGTTTTGGAGAAATTTTTTTCTCCAATAGAACAATTTCAATAGTATTATATAGATTGATTCTTTGACAAATTAATTTAACAAACCTTCTCTACCTTTTTCATTCCAATTTGCACATCCAAAAATTTGCATCTTCGTTACGTATTAGCTAACAACAGTACTTCTCGTTCAAGACAGGATCACTATATGTCAAATATCACACGTGATGGATGAGTTAGCACTTAGAAAACGTCTATGTATATATCGATTAGATGCACAGCACCAATCCGTTTGTCCACGTGTCCATCTTTCATTTTTGGCGTAACCTAATAAAAGATTGGATTAGTGAGCTTCATTTTTTTTTTTTTTAATATAACGAGATCCTGTCATTCTACACGAAGGAATCGCCCCTTTTGTCTATAATCACCTTTTCAATAAAAACGACAAGTTTTTTCTATCTTCCTTTCATTATTTTTTTTTCCGGGCATATTCCGGATTTACAATAAGGTGGGACGTTGCTTTCATGGGCGCACTTACTTCCAGACATCTTTTCCTAATTTTATTTTTATTTTTCTGCCCTAAAATTTTCTAGTGAGTGGACCAGAGGGCTACGAGATACCGACATTGAATGAGAAATCGAATTATTTTGGCCACAAAAAAGAGAACGAGAAATCGAATTGGGAAAGTCGCTGTCGTCCCGAAAGAGGTACCAGAGATGAGATGGAAGAGCCAAAGTTAATCGCGGTCGAGATGTTCGTCTCGAGAGATTTACGTTAAATTCTTCGAGATATCACGAGATCGTCCATCGGCGATTGGGGGCATCTTCTTTTCGTGTCTGTGCTTTTCTCCCTCTTTCTCCCTCGGGTTATTCGATGGGAATTTTTTAAATGTTTATTTTTATTTTAGAGGAATCTGACATGTTTCGAGGGTCTGTACTTTTTGTATTGCCTGGATTCATCCTTTTAAGTTTCTCTTTCAACGCAAAAAAAAATTTATATTTATTTATTTATTTATTTATTTATTTTTATTTTTTTAAATCAATCAAAACATTCAAAAAATTAACGTCTAGATTATCATTGTTGGCATCTGGGTTTTTTTAATCTTCTTTTATAACTTCATAATGTGGAAAAATTGAGTAGGTCTAACATTGTATCACTTTTTTAAAATACATCCTATATTGAGTTAAATAATATATATATTTTGACCTTAGGTTTCAAACTTTTTTTAAAACACTCCACATGCAAAATCATAAATGTATTGGGTCAACGTGAGAGAATGCATCCTTCAAATTGTCCAAAAAGGTGGATCGATTGAGATGAATAAAAGTCGATTCAAATGCTATTTGAGCCGCAATCTTTTAACTAAAAAATAGCATCATACATGAGGAAAATGTCAATAATTGTATTAAATAAGCAATGAAGCAGTTGATGCAGTTAAAAATATTAGGCATCGATGCAAATGTGGAAATCGTCTCATTCACTGAATCAAATGGAATCGTCAGGGGTCATTAGCAGGGGTCATTAGCAGGGTTCATTAGTAGAACACCGGCACCACTTTAGCTCTTTAGGCGAGCAAACGTTTGACTCGTGGAATTCACAAACTCGACCCAAGCAAGACAAGCCGAAATGCGTGACTAAGGGGGTTCCAATATGAGATCAGTTGCCCTTTACATATGATGTGTTTCAAAATTACTGGCAATTCTATATTTATTCTAGCAATAATACGAAATAAGATGGATGATGATTAAGTACCTAATTTCAACTTTGGAAGCTAAGGAGGGGTTGGATGCGACCAAACCAAACCAAGCTTTCAAGCAAGCACGCATCACGAAAGCGACCTCCATAATCCATTCGATCTTTTATCTTGGAATAGCGTCTTCATTTAGACATTAGTCAAATGCTTAATATGAATTTCATAAAAGCTCTAATCTAAACAATCCTTGGGGCCCATCACTGCGTTAGATGCAACGTTAGGTGTGCCTTTCCATTTCACGAGCATTTTAGCATTTATTTACAATGTCATATGACATTCAAGTACGGATAATCAAAAAAGGATATTTGTTTTCTTTTTCTTTTTGAAATATACAAAAGATTTTTCATTCTTTACCAAAATTCAATACCATGGTAAATGTACACATTAGAATTTTAAATATTTTTTTCCACACGATCTTATCCAAATCACTTTAGGCCGATGCTCACTAATGTTTATAGTGGTTCCATATCAGACATTGTCAGTACAATCCCATAGCCTTATTCATCTTCGCGACAGTCATGAGCATGGAGGCTTGAAGTTCATGTCAATGTAAGGAAAGATTTATTAAGTCAATCATGAATTTAACGACCCTCGCATTTCGTAATTTTATATCACATAAAATTAACATGTATACCCTTAATTATTACTTATTTTCGTCATCAATTATGTTTTTGAGTACTTTTGTGGTATTCTTTGGGTTTTTTCTTTTCCATTTTTTTTTCCAAAACGTGTTTTAGTTGTATGGCCAACATAGGGCACACATGATAACAATTTTGTTTTCCTATTTTTCTTTTTTTCTTTTTTGTTCCTGGAAACAAGTTTAAAATGTAAAAACCCGTTTGGTAATATAATTTCATTTTTCTATTTATTTTTAATCTAGAAATAGGTTTAAAAATGAAATCATAAATTAAAATTTTTCTATTTTCTATTTTTGGAACAAAAGTGAAAAATGAAAACTATAATCATCGTTCAATCTTATCACCGCCCACTAGCCACCCCCCTCCCGTTGGATGCCGATCGCCAAATGCCGGTTCTCAGCTAACGAACACCAAATGCCTGTCACCGAACGCTAAACGCCCATCGCCAAATGCTATGCCTCGGTCGTCGATTACCAATCATTCGCCGCCAATCACCCATTGCTAGCCTTCTCGTCTGCCAGCCACCTCTTACCACCACTTAGGAGGGAGAAATTTTATGTTGTTATCAATTAAATTTTTATTTTAGAAGTAGAAATTTTGTATCATCACCAAATACATATTTTTATTAAGAAACTCATCCGATGAATAGAAATAGAACAATTAATTATCAGCCAGAAATTGATTTCTAAAATAGAATTATTATCATCATCTATTGAATTTTTCTTCGGGGGGAAAGTGCTGCTTTTCCATCTTATTTCCCGCGAGAGGGAGGGCCCACAAGTTATTCACGAGTGGGGCCCGTCTTTTAACTTCTCGGGGCCAAGATCATATTTGGAAGAGAGACAAGAGGAGAGAGAGAGGTGGGCCCACGAGTCGTACACAAGTGGGGCTCCACGTGTCACAGAATGAGGAATGAAAGGGGGGAGAAATTGGAAACACGTAGATTGACGTCCTCGATGTGAAATTACAAAAATAGCCATGGGGGCACTAAGAAATTGTACATGTAGTAGTCATCCACATCAGCCTCCTCGATGCAGAAAAAATCATTTCACACAGAAGGTACACTTGTCGCCCATCTAACAATACACGACGAATGAGTAAAACATTATTATTCTTCTTCTTCTTCTACATTAGTAGTCAATCCAATAAGAAATTTTATTTATTTTTTAAGGCATGATGAATATGATGTGCAAATCTGACGTTTGATGTGCGTCACAAGAGTTCATGCACCATGGATTTGGATCTTTCCCAGAATTAGACGCTAAATGAAATTTGCTAAGGTTGAGGAAAAAATTATTAATAAATCAATCAATATTGTTGTCGATATAAATAATAGTATAAAAATAAAATTATCCAATTAATTCTAAAACTTATTATATGGATTACCAATTTAGTTTTAAACTTTCGAAGCTTTACCTATTCAGTTATAAACTTTTGTGTGAAATTTCAATTTAATCATTTCAGTTAGTTTTCATCGAAAATCAGTGACATGACTATCCAATAATTGCTGACCATTCTATGTGGCACACCATCAAGTTAGAGATTTTTAGCGAATATTGACTGCAATGACTACTTTTAAATTGCGAGTAAATAAATGTTTAAAATTAAATTCACAAAATTCGCAAACTTCAAATTGAATTAACGTGCATATAATAAATTCATGATTGATTGGACAATTTTGGTGGAGTGGAATATTGTAATGAGAAACAAAAAACGAAGTCCACGCGTGGATGAGCACTCGCCTCTTTTGTTTAAAATAGTCTATGTTCAAAGTCAACCGCAAGTTCGACCAAAAAAAAAAAAAAAAAGTCAACCGCAAGCAATAAGTCAACCAGAAATTTTTAATCCTACTTTAGCATACGTCAAGAGACACGCTTCATATTAAATCATTGATTGCTTCCAGGATATTGGAAGGATTCACCACGAATTCTGGGCACTTAAACAGGCTGATCAATATTTACCTCCAAGTAAACCAATCTTCTTCGATCTCAAAACTTGATCGTTCATCCAAGCGGAGGCTCGTTTTTGATCCGCAAGGCTTTACAAAATGTTTGGGCGAACGATACCGTCAGCAGGGTCTATAGCGCTACTTGGAGATCTCAAATGGCATGCCTTTCCCTTCTCCACAACACAGACACCGCTACTCACAAGTGTTACTCGAGATCTTTCTATTTCCGCTTACAGGACAGAAAGTAGCGTTACTCCCGTAGGAAACCCCGTAAGAAACCAACACCGAGGCATGATAACACTACTTGGAGAAAACCCAGATAGAGGTCCCGCCCTTCTCAATGATTCAGATGAGCTGTTCTTTTTACTCACCGTATAGATCAGTTGCATTACTCCCATAAGACACTTAATTAGTCTTCTATTTTTCACAAAAGTGAGGAAACGACCTTCAGGAACAGCTAAAATAACCTTGGGATAAATCATAATCTACACATCTAACCGATGATATCATGTAAAGTAGATTGGTGGGAAAATTTGCTTCTGTTCTCTCACTTATTATTATGATGCCTTGCCCCCATTTTGAAGGAGAATGGGCAGCCAGTAACAGTACCAGAGACCATAAAAAAATTTCCTGATAGATAAAGCATGGGTTTGTGATGTCTGCAACATAAAAGAGCACGATAGCATAAAGCATTCCTAGATTCACAATGGCCATGCAAGCCAAACATTAAAAAGAGACTTTTTAGGCTATAAAATCATCTCTCTGCATGATCAGAGCCTGAAGGGCCAGCTGAAGAAGCTGAGACTCCACTTGCTGAACCATTCTCAGCCGGTGGAGGCACGCCCCATCTACTGTGAGAGTCCAGGGGCTCAAAGACATGAACACCGCCATCTGATAGTCCCAATGAAAACTGATTTGGCTCATGTGGATGCGCAGCAATCACCAGTGGATGCACGTTCGAGTTGCTGCATAGAGCACACAATAATTGAACTCACAGGGTATATTATTATTTAGTTACGTAACGGCTACTTACAGCAAGCTGAAAGGCAGATAATTCTATACAGAACATCTCGTTTTAGATTGTTTAATGTTTCAGTCATAATGCTGAGCATTTAAAATTTAACATATCAGAAAATTGTGAAATCAGATTAGAAAGACATGCAAAGAGACATGTTATTAAGCACGTTATAGTTCATTTGTCTGAGACACACCTGACAGTAGCAGGAAGATAAGCAGACGGATTAATGCGACACTGCATCCTGAGGTTTGCAGCGTTGAAAACACAGATACTGGCGTCAAAGAAACTCGCATAAACAAGCTGGCTATCGCAAGAGAACGTAGCATGAGATATTGGGGCTGAAGATTCATATGGAACCCACTGTAACATAGAAGAATCGTCAGAAAAGATAAGATCAACACGTATATAGAAAAGGTTTGCTCGCAGAAAGAGGCACCTGTTTCACGCATTCTAGTTTTGTTGCTTCATATACAGCAAGCTGAGTACCATGAACAGCAAGGAAGTGCATTTGGTCCTGATGAAATTGCACTCGTGTATCTGACTGTGCTCCTGGCGTCCTTCCAGTTGGAATCTGCAAGTATGTGCTCTTTTGCTTTTCCCAGACATCAGAACTCCATATACAAATCTGGAATTAATAGGATCATTGTATAAGAGCGCTATTTCTTTGATAATTACCCTGTGATACTGTGGTGAAACTCTATGAATCTCCCTTCACTAGTACATGTAATCTCATCTTAGCAAACTGCAGCAGTTCACAGCAAAGTCAACCGCTCACCGCTCACCACATCCATCAAAAATAAACAGTAATGGTTTTGAACCACATACATTTACTACTAGATACCAGATATGAGGTACTGATCATCAATTTAGAAACAGGAAAGCAGATGAATACAGTCAAATATACAAAAGCATATCACTATAAATTTCTGTAAGGTGGGCTTCCTCACCATCATGTATATACACAGACAACACTGTGGTGTCCTATCCTCAAAAACGCACATTTAGGTGCAAAGTCATTATGACCGCATGTCTTTACTAACCTGAGCATCTGCACCCGATGAAACTAACACATTCAGCGTATTAGAGAATGCAAGGCCAGTTATCCTTTTAGAATGGCCCTTGAGCTTACTCTTAACCTGCAACAAATTTGTGCAGAGCATGAAAGGACAGTGACATTCTCATCAACAATGCACAACACTTTCACAATGGGCATACCTCATCCACACGGACATTATATATCTGGACAGTGGAATCGTCCATGCCTATGGCAAGGATATTGTTATCCTGAGGGTGGAAAGCAAGAAAGGTCGCTGCAGGTGGCGGCGGCATGAATGTTGTCATTGTCTGCATTTGACAAAAAAATGGATTACAATACAGCACCCCACGTTAATGTTAATGAAGGTTGCAGTAGAAAGAGGCTAAGCTATCCATGAAAATGCAAGTGCGTTGTATGATCTCATATGTTACCTTAAATGTCATCATATTGAACAAGGAAATTTTTCCTCCTGATGCCGACATGACATAAGAGTCATTCTTGGACAGAGCAAAGCAGGGAACCGCCTCCTCCGGATTATTTTTGTTAACATCATTGGTCATTACAATGCCACTTGATGGTTGCCATTGTTGAGGTGCCACACTGGCAGTGGCCTACACAGGAAGAAGAGTCCAGTGAGTAATGGCATTATGAGAGAAAACAAGTTGGCTCATCTATCTAAAGGGGAAATATTTTATTGTCAATCCCTGGAATTTGGAACCAAATAGTGTAATTGTTTATGCTAAGAGATCACCACATTACCTTGCCAGTTGAATTGCGGTCGTTGCGCTGCCATTTCCAGAGAAGATGAACTGCGTTTGATGCTAAGGCCAAAATAGCACTCCCTGAGTTTGTATATATTAAGCGTGATATCTGCAATGATCCCAAAGAATAAGGATCGGTGCCTCAATGGCAATAAAGCTGGAAAACCACAATGTGAAAAAATGGAGTCTTCATTCAGCAGGAAAGGGTTCGCATATTAATTGCAAGCAAGTTATAAAGGCAACTCGATGCTCATTTCTGTTGCCAAGTGACAGCAACAAACAACAGAAACCTCCGGAAAAGAGAAGAATCAAGATTCAGATGGTCCATTTAAACCAAGTATCTTATCAAAAGACATGAAAACCGACTTCTCACAACAGTAGTAACTCCTCTAAGTCTAGTAATACATGAAAAGGGGCTGACTTCACGGTTAGGGCATCCATACCAGTGGTCTATACACAAAACTAGACAGAAAAAAACTTGAATTTTCATAACATCATGGATACTTCAGCATATCATTATGGAAAATGAGTCATCAACTGTGGGCAAGTACATAAATCATACAAAGGACAATTCAGCAACAACACGTGCAGAAGCTGATAAGTTGAAAAGTCAAGAAATGCAAAAGAAAATCAAACAGATAGAAGAAAGCATAATTCTAAGAAACTAGTGAACAAGGGCCATACCTTGTTCGCTCTTTGGTTTTCAGGCAGCCTCAAGGATCGACACTGAGATGGTTCGCTTATTTCAGTGAGCTTCCAAAGTTTAGATTTTTCATTGCTTTCTTCAGTTATTCTGGGTTTCACATCCCCTAGAATTCGTGCATCCCCATTCTAACAACATTAAACAAACAAACATGATCATCATAACTGAAGGAAAGAAATTAACAACACACATCAAATTGCACCAGCAGCGTAGCAAGCAAATTCTACTTTGGTTAATTTTTAGCATTATGAATGAGCATAATGGTGACCAACCATTCCGGAAGTCATAACTGCAGGGGCACCTCTATCTGCAAGTACAGCACTGGTTGGAGCAGTAGCAGCTACTGCTGTAATGGGATTTACTTTTGGCTGCAAGGAAATACTGCACAGCTCAAGATTCAATTTATAAGAAGGTACTGCCTAGGAAGAAATCAACAGAAAACAAATACCTTCACCAAAGTTTCTGGTGTTCTTGATACATCATATGAAAAATTTTCGAAAGTGCGCAACAACCTCATGCCATCAGAATTCGCTAATATTTTGATTCCATTTTCATTGATAGAAACAGCCAAGAGAGATCCATCCTTGTTGAAGCGGACACGTGGACTTGCCTAGATACAGGTAGGCTACAGAATTAGCTAAACAATCAATATTAACAAGGAGAAATTAATAATGAATTGATGTTGATACTGACCGTCAAGCCTCCATCAGCATCAAGAGTTGTTAAGAGATTAACATTGTCCATATCCCAAACTTTAATGGAGAAATCATCGCCAGCGGCTAAATAACGATTTCTAGTTGTGTCAAACTGGATAACACCAAAAGAACGTTTCCTAAATCCTTGATATGTCCTCTTCACTGCCCCTTCACTTTCATTCCACTCGACAATAAATGATTCTCCATCTTTACTTGTCCCGCAGGAAAAGAGCCTAAGACCAGAACCACATAGCAGGCACACTGTCAGGATAAAGCAGAGAAAAGAAAACTAAAGCACTATAGCACCGAAGCGAAATGGCAAAGTGCTCACCTTGTACCATCCGCACTATAAGCCATTGTCGTGCACCATCTCCCAGGGGCATCATAATCAACTCTAGACCCCATATTGTCATACAACCATGCTTTTATCTTTCCATCCAGTGCAGTCGAAAATATAAACTGATATCAAAAAGTAACAGAAAATAAGGAAGATGGAAAAGCAGAATCCGATACATGAGATAACCGAACCAATACACAACACTAGCAATACGGATGCAGTGCAGGAAGCAAATAACCTGAATGTTCTCCTTAGAGTGAGGGCACACAGAATAAACAGGAGCCTCATGACCTTCAAACGTGTGCCGCTTTACACCAGTAATTGCATCCCACACCTGCGTATTCATTTGAAGAAATAAGAAATAAATTAAAAGAACGAGAAGCTTCCCCTACTTTGAAAACTTCATGTAAGATGATGGAAACCTTGATTGTTTTGTCATCACCGCAGGTTATGACACAGAGTTGCTTATTGGGTTGGGCAAATGCAAGATCATTCACTCCACCAACATGAGCATCAATCTGTACAGAACAATGAAGATTATTTCTAAGGATAGAAAACTAGCGAAAATACAGCAAACTAGCTAAGTCAGTAATATCAAGTGTAGACAGATCAAGGACTATGTACCTCTAGATGCTGCCGCACTTCATTGTTTCCATTGAAAGAAAATAATTGCACAACGTGCAAAGAGTACGCAACTCCTGTTGAGGAAAGAGAAAAGCACATGATCAGATGCTCCATTTACCGGTAAAAACACTCATCTGTCTTCTTCCATTGGTCTATAGTTCAAACTTACCAAAGAGGGAACCATCTGGGCTCCACATAATGCGATTTACAGATACACCAGGATCTTTAACTAGAGCTGCCTGTACTCCTCAGCATGAATTCAATTTTCACTTCTCAAATTATTCAATTGTTAATAAAGTACTTATGCAAACATCAGTTCAAAGCAACTTGCCTGAAGGGTTGTCGTACAGCAGCTAAGATCCCAAACTTTGAAGTTCTTTGAAAGAAGTCGCTCTCTAGAGAAAACATCCCAAAGGCTAATATCACCCACATTGGTGCCAACTGAAATATTAGATCAAGAGAGTATAATGAGCAGTCAGTTGCCATCAATGGCAAAGCAAAGGGGTGCCAACCAAGAGCTAAGCACAATATATTAGGAGTTAAACTCTTCGGATAAATGAGTGAAGTATACCTAGAAGCAAAGTCTGCTGCACAGGATGAAAATCCATGCTCATTGGAGATGAACCCTGATTTAAAATCCGTCCTACTGTCTTTGGCAAGTCGTCAGAAGTAAAAGCCGGTGCATGACCATGGCCAGGAAAAGTTACGGGGAGGACATTAACCGGCAGATTCACCTGCACAAGATACAGAAAATGGTGATTCTCATGTGATTAATCAGGAGGAGGCAGTTAACAACTTAATAGCATTAGTAACTCCACTGCTATAATTAAACTTTCATATGGTCATGTCAAGAAGGAAAGCTTCATAAAGGATTACATGAAAGACAATTAAAAATCCAAAGCATACCTCATCAACAATTCCCAAGGGCCTCGTTCTTTTTGAAACAGGATCAGAAGCATCCCCTGAAGGGTAATCCACAGAAGGGTTAGTTGGGGGAGTCCGAGGATGCTTCAGAGTAGCTATACATGGCAACAGAAGGCCTCCATTGTTAAAGTACATTATTGCACTTGTTTGATGTCTCAAAAATATTCTTACTAAGGGCGAAAATCGCAGTGACTACCCAATGCAATATCTGACCTGGAATTGATGGACCACCAAGACCAATCACTCCTCCTCCGGGCACAACTGGATGTGTCACAGTGGAAGGTGGATTGGACATCCAACCAGCAAGAGGCGTTGGAACAGCGGCAGGAGCGGGTTGAAAAGGCTGCACTCATATGCACCATAATAAGGTCCTAATTATGAATGAGAGAAGTAAGTCTAATGCCATCATAAGATAGTTGGATGACTTACCCCATGTGCTCCCAGAGGAGGAAAACCTCCAACTTTTGGCAAGGGTCCTAGCAACGGGCTGTTTGCTGGAGATGGGGCCCGTGCACCATTTGGCTGCCCGCAAGAATGATCCACAAATAGAGTTTTTATATCTGGATTTGATCTTGGATTTTTACAAAGTTGGTGCTGCCAATTCAGACTGAAATTATAGGAGGAAATCAGTTACCTATTTTCCATGCATAATTATATTCAACCGGAAGGGCAAAAGTGTGGCTCATGAATATATCGATATATAGCAAATAGAAATTTATCCTGACAAAGTGGCTGAACGATAATCTACAGCTCTAATGAAGTTTAGTGTAGCAGTATCTGAAGTCAATATCAAATTCCACTTCCGCGACTTCACCTTACCACTGGTACAAGTACCACACAGGCATAGATTTAGGTAGTAAATGAGACCACATTAAAAATTTCCTGAATCTTGACAACAATTTATAAAAAAAAAAAAAAAAAGGAGAGAGAACAGCTGTAGGAATGAAAACATTTTCACTAGAATTCTAATTAACGGCCCCTAAAAGCTCTAAGGCCGATACGTAGGTCAAGCACAGCAGAACAAAGAATCACCTTTGGTTTATGAGAGTGCGTAGTCTTGAGTTCTTGAGGCTAGGAAATTGCAACTTATCACGGAAGAGGGGGTTTGCCTCAATAAGCTTCTTAAGCTCCACCAACATAATTGCTCTCGCAGATTTTGTATCTCCATACTTAGATAATTGCTCATTTTCCCTGCAAGAAGAGGCATTCAGTTTGAGCACATTTTCAGCGACTATGATACAGCGCAAAACTAAATATTCTCATACCTGAAGTTCTCTAGTGTCAGTAGCTGCGTTATTTCCCTAAAAAGTTCCTCATTAAAGGTGGAGAACACTTTAAGATCCTTTATCAAAATATCCACAGCTTTGGACCGATCATGCCTGTCATCCAAACCATAAAAATTTAAGCACTCGACCATAAGAATGGCATAGAAACGAAGATTATGAGTAATCATAGAAGCCAACTTGTCCAATGCCTCGAGATACTTCTGCTTCCTTATCTCGAAGAAGATTTTCATCGAGTACCGATTGTCATCCACCTTTGTGAACCCAGAGAGGTACCTCTCGACCTCGTCCCAATTCCCATTATGGACCTCATCCTCAAAATGCCTCACATTAAAGTAAAATCCAGATTCCTGCTCAAGCCTATTTGCATGGGCAGAGAGAGAAAAAAAGCATCATCGCATAATCATTGTACTATGATACAACGCTGCTACTGAGATAATTTAAAAAAGGGAGCAATTTGATCACAATTAAACCCACTTGTGAACGGTCTCTTTGAACTTTTCCTCATCGAGAAACTGTAAGATTAAGAAGACCAGCTCTCTGCTGAGAGAAGACATCTTGACCGCCTCTCTGCTCCACTGATCTAAATGCACGATTTCCACCTAAAAAATTCCAAGATCTTGAGATACTATTCGGCATGATCAGCAAAAGAAAAGGAAAAAAAAAAAAAGCACTCGAACCCAGGAATAATCGGGCTCGAAATTCTTCAAAACAAACTCAACCCACGATCCAACACCAACTCAGGACCCACACGAACTCAGCGCTCGGTCTCCACACACACCACCATCTCCATCTTTCATTTATGACGACACCGACAAGGACCGAGCGGGGGGGGAGGTCAAATCACGTGAAATGGGGCGAAAACCAGAGTTTCAAAGATTTCAGTTTCCCCAGGATCGGATGGAGAAGACAACCGGGCTTTAAGCTTTAAAGCGTACGGGAATCAAAGATGCAGAAGAGAGAGAGAAGGTGGGTAAAAATTAATTAACCGAATAAAGCAGAACCCAACAAAAAAAAAAAAAAAAAAAAAAAAAAAAAACCCAAAACACGACTTCGAAAAAAGCCGAAGCTTTTATGAAATTCCTCCGAAACGAGCGAAATTATTCCGAAAGCAACGAACGAGATGGAAAAGTTCGGAGGAGACTCGCCTTGCGACTGAAGACCAGAGCAGAGATCGGTTCTTGAGAAGCGCCGGCCCAGTGAATTCCAGAGCGAGGAATCTCCCTCTCTCTCTCTCTCTCTCTAGAAACGATGCCTGCAAATTCCCTCACGCCCCTCTCTTCTCCATCGCTTGCCCCCTCTCTCTCTCTCTCTCTCTCTCTCTCTCTCTCTAGCGACGCATGTATGGAGACATTTTCACTTGCAGATGGGGGAGCAATTAGTTTAATAGGAAGGCGACAGACACAGTCGGTGATAAGTGCACTGGAATATCAGATAATTTCTCCTCTGACAGCGCTGCTTATCGTGATAAGCGCCTGTGCTTATCCAGCGTGGCGGGATTCGCATGAGTTGAGGCTTAAGCCGGCTTCGTTTTGTCGAGTTCATCGGCGCGGAATCTCAAGCTAACTCTGGTCGGGCGAGGATCCTCTGCTTCCAGGTCTACGGTAAGATGTCACTTGGACTTTCCACTCTTTTATACCCCGCTCGAGCGGATCGTTTTTTGAAATAAAATGTTTATGGAAATTACTCATATCGCACAATCACCGATTGAATCACTGATTGCTGACGTCATTTTCCGGCGTCGGCTTGAGTTAGTCCCCATCTCGCGACCTCATCCAACCCATCCTGCCTCGTCGGGGAATTCATCATGACATCCGGAAGGTTATTATTAGGGCTTCTAGGATTTACGAGTGCCCGTTCCACTTCATGATGTGAAGCACTGAGGTTTATTGGAGAATGGATTGTACAATTGAGATAGAAAAGGGGAATATTGAAGTAACTTTCTTTATTATATCAGCAGAATTGCATTAACGAATTGTATTTAGATCGTAAGGTCGGGAAGAACTCTCAAAAGATTCATCATTTTCGCCGATTCCTTTTCAGCTTAGGAAATATGTTGAGTTTATACAATAATTTTGTTCAATTACGCTTGAGATACACCCAAGTAAACTAAGAAAGCAAGGTAACATCACCTTTCAATTTGATTGTTTATTACAATATTGTTATTGTAGTCTCCTGCACAGTAACAAAGCCCGAATGTGAAATAGGCTAGTTATTATCACCAAACTATATTTTCCTTCTTTACTAATTTGAGAAAATTTGCCAATCACACTAGAATTGGTGGTTATAAACAGTGGTATCACATGGCTTTAGTTTTAGTTAAGTTTCTACATGGGCGATGTCCATGATCTATAATTTCTCGATTAAGCAAATGGAAGAATATACACTACGATTATCGTGTGAGGATAGAAAAGAAGTCTCGATTTTAGTGTAAGATTCTCAAATTCAAGTGATCGTGCTTCTCTCAATATATTAGAAGTATAATTGAAGTGGAGATGTATTGCTTATGCTTTTCTTTCTTTTCCTTTTTATAGAGGTTGCTTTCATTCGCAAGCAAAAGAAAACCTATCCATTTGGGAACTGAGCAAGTGTTGCTTCGCTCTGTTCATTTTATGACTAGTTTGGAAGCCCCTTGTCTCAATAATGTAAATAAAGGATTGCCATAAATGACACTTGAGATTATTCGAGTACTCATGAAAGAGTAGGACTCTCAACACCGTAGAAAAACTATATCTGTGGTGTATGACTTCGAAATTTCCATTGCATGTCATCTACACTAATAAAAGTTTTTAAGAATTTTCTTTTTAATAGAACAATTTCGATAGTATTATATAGATTGATTTTTCAATAGATTTATTTAAAAAATCTCGTCTACCTTTTTCATCCCAACTTGCGCATCCAAAAATTTGCATCTTCACCATACGTCGGCTAACAACAATTCTTCTCCTTCAAGGATCATTGCATATCTAATATCACGCGCGACTGATGAGTTAGCACTTAAGAAATGTCTATGTATGTATTGATTACATCCACAACACCCATTCGTTTAGCCACACATCAATCTTTCATTTTTGGTGTAACCTAATAAAATGATTAGATCACAATTTTTAGGATTTACGAGTACCTGTTCTGATTCATGATTTGGAGCATTGCGATTTATTGTTGAATGAATCACATGATTGAGATGGAAATGGGAAATAACCAAGTAGCCATCTTTATTACATCAGCAGGAATTGCATGGACTAATTGTATTTGGATCGTCAGGTCGGGAAGGACTTTTAAAAGATCCATCATTTTTGTTGATTCCTTTTCAGTTTAGCAAATACGCAGAGTATATACAATAATTCCATTCAATTATACTCTTGATGCACCCAAGTAAATTGAGAAAGCACGATAAGATTGCTTTTCAATTCAATCGTCTATTACAACATTGTCATTGCGGTCTCCTCAACAATAACAAAGCCCCATTATGAAATAGGCTAGTTATTATCACCGAACCATATTTTCCTTTGTTATTGATTGGGGAAAATTTGCTAATTACACTATTACTGGTGGTTACAAACGTTAGTATTACTCAATTTAAGTTTTAGCTAAGTTTACATATGAGTGATGTTCATGACGTTTAACTTCTCGATTAAGCATATGAAAGAAAATATAGTAGATTATCACACGGGAAGAGAAAAAGAATCACCATTTTAGTATAAGATTCTCAAATTCAAGTGATTTGTATCGTGCTTATGGTAATGTTATAGGAGGAGTATTGTTAAAGTGGAGATGTATTGCTCATGCTTTTCTTTCTTTTCATTGTTATAGAGGTTGCTTTCATTTGCAAGCAAAAGAAAACTTATCCACTTGGGAATTGGGCAAGTGTTGCTTCCCTTAGTTTATTTTATGGCCAGTTTCAAAGCCTCTCCTCTCAATAATTTATCTCAATTGTTATGTAAATGAAAAATTATCATAAACGACACATAAGATTATTTGAGTGCTCATAAAATAATAAAACGCACAACACCATAGGAAAACTAGCTTCGTGGTGTATGACCTTGAAATTTCCATTGCATGTCATCTATGCAAATAAAAGTTTTTGAGAACTTTCTTTCCAATAGAACAATTTCAATAGTATTATATAGATTGATTTTTTGACAAATTAATTTAATAAACCCTCATCAAATGACTCGATTTGCACATCAAAAAATTTTGTGTCTTCACTACGCATCGACTAATAACAATACTTCTCGTCCAATGCAGGATATATACCGCATAATTGATGAGTTAGCACTTAGGAAACATCTATGTATGTATTGATTACATGCGCAACACCTATTTATTTAGCCTAGTATCGATCTTTCATTTTTGGTATTATCTAATGAAATGATTGGATAGTGAGCTTTTTTTTTTTTTCCCTAAAACGGGGGTTACCAATTTAAAATGAGATCCTGTCATTCTCAAAGATAAATCGCCCGCGATGGCTTCTACACGAAGGAGTCATCCCTTGCGTCTATAATCGCCTTTACAATAAAAACGACAAATTTTTTTCTATCTTCTTTTTAATTGTTTTTGTTTTTCCGGCATATTCCGGATTTACAATAAGGTGGAACGTCGCTTTCATGAGCGCACTTACTTCCAGATATTTTTTTCTTTCTCTTTTTTTTGCCCTAAAATCTTGTAGTGGGTGGACCAGCGGGCTACGAGATACTGACATTGAACGAGAATTTGAATTATTTTGGCCCCAAAAAGAGAACGAGAAATCGAATTGGGAAAGCTGCCGTCGTCCCGAAAGAGACACCGGAGATGGAAGCTAAAGTTAATCACGATCGAGATATTCGTCTCGAGAGATTTACGTTAAAATCTTCGAGAAATGACGAGATTGTCAATCAGCTATTGGGGGCATCTTCTTTTCGTGTCTGTACTTTTCTTCCTCTTTTTCCCTCGGGTTATTCGACGGGAAATTTTATATTTTTTGGGTCGAAAAAAAAAAAAAAGTGCAATGCATCCACAGTCTCGAGAGGAATCCGACATTTTTTTAAGGGTCTGTACTTTTTTTGTATAGCGTGGGTTCACTCATTTTAATTTCTCTTTCGACGCAAAAGAAAATTATTTAGATCTATCAAAACATTCAAAAAAAAAAATTGAAATCTAGATTATCATTGGCATTTTGGTTTTTTAATCTTCTTTTGAAACTTTAAACTACAGAAAAATTGAACACATCTAACATGGTGTCATTTTTCTAAAGCATATCCTATGTCAAGTTAAACAACATATGTATTGTGATCTTAGGGTTTAAACCTTTTGCAAACACTCCACGAGCAATATCGTAAATGTATCGGGTTAATGTGGGAGAGTGCGTCTTTAAGATCGCTCAACGAGATGGATCAATTGAGATGCATGAAAGTTGATTCGAATGCTACTAGAGCCGTTATTTTTTAATAAAAAAAATGGTATCAGACATGGGGAAAATGTTGATAATCGTGTTAAATAAACAACATTGTCATTGGCATGGTAAAAATATTAGATATAGATACAAGTGCATAAATCATTAATTGAAAAATCATTCACCAAATCAATTGGAATCGTCACAGATCATTAGCACAACACCTATACCGCCTCAACTTTTTGGTGAGCAAACATTTAACCCAAACAAGACGAGCTGAAATAAGTGACCAACAAGGTTTCAATATGAGATTAGTTGCTTTTTACAAATGATGTGTTTCAAGATCACTCGTAATCTTGTACTTATTGCAGCAAGAATATGAGATGAGATGGATGGCGACTAAGTACCTAATTTCAACTTTGGAAGCTAATGAGGGGCTGGATGTGACCAAACCAAACCAAGCTCAATGTCAAGCAAGCACGCTTCATGAAAGCGACCCCCATAATTTTTTTCAATCTTTATCTTGAAATAGCATCTTCATTTCGATTTAGTCAAACACATAATGCGAATTTAATAAAAGCTCTAATTTAATCAACCCTCTGGGCCCATTACCGCGTTAGATGCGATGTTAGGTCAACTTTTCCATTTCACGAGCACTTTACCATCTATTTACAACGTTACATGACATTCATGTACAAATAATTAAAAAAAGATATTTGTGCTCTTTTCATTTTACCATCTATTTACAACGTTACATGACATTAACATCAATGTAAGGAAAGATTTATTAAGTCAATTATGAATTTAATGAAAATTGCATTTCGTAATTTCATGTCACATAAATTTAACATGTATCCCCTTGATTATTATTTATTTTTGTCATCAATTATGTTTTCGAGTGCTTTTGTGAGATTCATTTCGTTTGGTTTTTTTTTTTTTTTTTTCCACTTTTATTTCGGAACGTGTTGTAAGTTCTAAGGCCATCTTAGACTTTCATCAATTTTTCTTCAGAGGAAAGTGCTGCTTTTCCATCATATTTTCCGCGAGGTGGGGGGCCCACAAGTTGCGCACGAGTGGGGCCCGTCTTTCAACTTCTCGGGGCTAAGATCTAAGATCATGCTTGGTTGGAAGAGAGGTGGGCCCACGAATCGTACACAAGTGGGCTCCACGTCTCACGTACGACGAGGAATGAAAGGGGAGAGAAATCGGAAACACGTAGATGGAAATTACAGAAATAGCCATGGGGGCGCTAAAGAAAGAGGAAATACAAGAGAGTTTTATGTGTATGTAACAAAGTTCATAAAGTTTTATGCCCCACGCATCAGTCATTTGCATCAGTGTCCTCGATGTAAAAAATAAAATAAAAAATCATTTCACACGTAAGATGCACTTGTCACCCGTCCAATGGTACACGACCAATGAGTAAAACATTTTTTTATTCTTCTTCTTCGTCTTCTTCTTTTTCTTTACATCGGTAGTGGATCTAATAACAAATTTTATTTATCTTCTTAGGCATGATATATATGATGTGAAATCTGACATTTGACGTGCGTCACAAGAGTTCATGTGTCATGGATTTGGATTTTTCCTAAAATTGGATAGTAAATGGACATTGCTAAGGTTGAGGAAAAAATTATTGATAAATCAATTATTATCGTCGTCGATGTAAATAATAATATAAAAATAAAATTGTCCAATCAATTCTAAAACTTTATTCGAATAAAGACACAATAGAAAAAATATGTTTCAAGATATCTCATAAGCCATTTCAAATAAAAAGAGATGAAATTTGGTGAAAGGAGTGGCAAAACAATGTCACGCGACAGTTAGTGAAAGAAAATTTATCATGTGATGGGTACACAAGCAAATTAAGGGTATGTAAAAGAATTGAGGTTGCCTATTTGTAGACCAACCCATAGCTAGTAGTTCTCATAAAAATTGGTTCAGTTTTCGATTCCAATTTATTTGAACTATTAAACATTGGTTTAGTTTTTAATTTTATATGTGGAACTGCCTATTCACCCATCTAAACCAAACCCCCCTTTTATTTTATTTTATGTTTTCATATAAAAATCCAAGTTTCCTATTGCCTTTGTATAAATTTCTCAAAATTATTGAGATAAATCCTACCTCAATATAGGCTACGTCCATCATCTCCACCTTCTTCTTATTCATTGGAAATATTAATGAAGGAGCAGGGGCAAACATCGGCCACGATAAATGATATTTTCTATAATTTTTGCCGATAACAATCGGCCCATGTCGAATATGATTTTTGTGAAAAGGTTGATGTTGGAAAGTGACTCATTGAGAAGGTGACTTTGATGAACCAAAGAACCCAACCTTTCGAATAGACTACTCCCAAAGTCGGCCTCGCTAGAAAGCTATAAAAATTAAAACACACACAAATAGATCTCGGCCGAGAAAGGTGAATAACATAGCTTTGGACAGATGGATGGCATGAATTTGTTTTGGGGGTTCCGGTTCCCTATCATGTCCAAAGCGCACAACCCTTTTAGTTCCGGCTTTTTAACAAAAAGTATAAAATAGATAATAATACGATGATGATAATTCTCGGCCCGGTTTTGGTGGCGCGCCGAGCTGAGGGATCGGCTTGAAAGGAGGACGATATTTTTTGCCATGACAATTTTTTCTTAAGACGTCGCTATCTGGCTGTCCCCCACATGGCGCTACAAAGCAGCACCGCGATTATATCGTGCAACGTCGTACCACAGGCCCCCCCAACGCCCCCAAACAGTCAAAATCTCTCGTCCATCGTCGTCTCGTCTCGTAGCGTCTCGAAAGACTCCAAGCCTCTCGTTCTTTTCCTTTTTTTCATTTGCCTTTGTTCTTCTCGATTTCCTTTTACCTTCTCATCGCGATACGAAAAGGAAATTCTTCAAGATTTTATTTGGCCCTCTCTTTCCTCTATCTCTCGGGATTTATCGTCTCGATACCAGAATATAGGTAAACGTGGGGAAGTGGGCACCGATGAAAGGGCCCGCATTTATTGAGTTGCTTTTTCCATGGATTACCGCAGACGCAAGTTCTTTAAATGTCGAAGTAATTATGGAAATTTCTTGGCTTCATTATAAATGACCATCGTCCACGTTTCTACAGTGCATTTGGTTCAACATTTCCAGAAGACTTTCAATTTCTAAAGCCTCTTAAGGAAATGTATTGATCACACGTTACTTTCGAAGGACATAATATTTTACCTTATCTCCAAACTCAACCTAAACCTAGGATTGATTAGTTTTAGACTCATGACCTACCCCGGTACCACTAATCCTTAATTTTTTTTTTTTTGAAGTGAAATTGGTCGGGGCTTTTTGTTTATCGATCAGTTTTAGACCCAAATTCTACCCTATTCGGATTAATTCCAATCTTCTGAACTGGAATTGATAGGAGCTTTTTTGTTTATTTTATTTTATGTATGTGTCAAATATGAATATTTTTTTTACTTGCAAATAATATGTCGAATATATTTAATTTAACTAAATACTGTTCATTTTAAAAGAATTGTGTACAAACTTATATAGAATTAGTTGTGAATTGGTTCAAAATTAGTTCGATTCCAAGTTGTAAGCTTTCAAATAGAAAGGGACTAGTCAAGATATAGAATCCACAGCCAAACTGATGACACGACTGTTCACCCCTAATTTAACCTGCTTGTCTCGATCGCCCTGTTCCTCATAAACAACAAGCGTCATTCGATTGATTTGACGAAAAAGAAAGTGGCAAAACTCCGAAAGGTCAAAAGAATCGATTGACGAATTTAGGAGCACCGTCCCGGGACGCCCATGGTGTACGACCGTCCCGTGATGCCCATGGGACGACCACAAAACTTTTTCCTTTTTCCAAAGGCGATAAGAGTCAAGTGCGACAACGTCCAATAATGGCATAGAAACGGACGTGGAAATTGGGCTCAAACTTCCGTTCGTGGGTCGTGGACGTTTCGAGTACGACGCCCACGACCGAGACGAATAAAATAAACAAATGACATCGCTTTCGGTCGAGAAGATGAAAATTAGAGGAAAAAAAGGAAAAGCCTCCATGGCCACAGCGCCTCGTGGACCACAACGCGGACATCATTGTCTCGCACGCAGACAGAACGCTCGTACGCTTGTTCGCGGATAGCGATTTTAACGTTATTCCTTTCCCACTGGCGAAAAAAGCGACACCAATAAGGGAAGAATATTTTTGATTTTTTTTGGGTACTCAGCCTTGTGTAAAAGCGAGAGCATTCGCTGTTCGATTTGGCGATACTCGAACTGACCGTGTCCATATGGAAAAATCCGGATCGAAACTCAAATCTACTAATTGAGCTAACAAGCCAAACTGTATAGATGATTCCAATTCTTGTCGATTTGATTTATTTTTTTAAACGGTTAACGTGGAGCCCATAGGCTCGATGCTCGAGGAATATATGGTTTGCCATGTAGAAATATGGGAAGAGTAGATCGCTGGTTAAATCATATTAAGTGTTCATTTTATAAGAAAAAAATTCTTTAATTTTGTAACGATAAAGGAATCGATCTTGGTAAACTTTGAGATTGTGAATACCATTCTAATTAGAAATTATGGTAACGAGGCACGAGCTAAAACCCCAAAACACGATATAATGGAATACGAGAGCAGAAAAACAAAGCGTCAAGCCCTTAAACTATCCTCCTTCAAAATTTCAAGATCCACCGACAATAATTGACTTGATGCACGAAAACTTGTAACTCCATGGTGTTTCAATACCAAAATGATAAGTCCACTTGACTTGTCTTGATTGATATGATTGTGCTAACCTCACTATGGAGAGGTAGGATGTCAACATTTATAGTAGATTCAGCCTACATAATTTTGAATTTATAAAAGTTTCACTCAAATGCAAGAGACGAAACACTTCATTTTCGCGTCTTCCTCGATCCCCGATCAAGAATGAACATATTTCTTGATTAATAATAGGGCGAGATTGGGAAAACTAAATGTAACAATCGAGAGCTTCATAAGCGACTATTGCTAGTGAAGCCTTTAAGATCTCCTCATGGCCGAGTTTTAGTTCTTTCGTTCTGTTCTTGAAGGACGCTAGAATCAATCCAGGTAGAGGGCATTTTCCATAACAAGAGATACTCAATTTCGTTGCCGAGCCATTTTTGATTTCCCACCATTTCTGAGTACGAATAATTTCATAGAGTAATCACAAAAAAAATCAATGGAAGTTCTGGGAATTGCCCATTTTTTCCTTTCACAAAGCCCAATACATAACCCTTTCGAGCAGAAGCCTTGAGCCCACTGCAGAGCGAGCAAGCTTTAACATTTCTAATTGGGCAGAAGAAAAAATAATGATCATGTGCAAGGAATAATTCAAGAAAAATTATCATAAATGGTCCATGAACTTTGACTCAATGTACAATTTGATCTCTAAAATTTTAATTTGTTTAATGTGGCCCTCAATTTCAACCTAACGCGCAATGTGATTTCTAAAATTTTTGGTTCAATATAATCTCAGACTTTTATTATATATTCAATTTAATTATCGAATTATATGAAAATGTGCAATATTGTATTTCCATTAATTTAAGTTCAAGGATAATATAGAATATTTTTATATAGTCTATGAACTAAATTATATACGTATCAAAAGTTTAGAGACTGCACTAAATAATTTCAAAATTCAGAGATCACATTATATATCAAGCTAAAATTTATGGATAATATCAAACAAATTAAAAATTCAAGAGTTAAATTGTACATCAAATCAAAGTTTAGAGACGGTTTATTCAAGGAGAGATGGAAAAAGAGGAAAAGAAAATTGGTCAACGGTATTACGCATTGAGAAAAATATTTTTGCTCTTCCGGAATCTTTTCCTTTTATCCGAAAAAATAAAATTCCACGTGGGAAAAACAAATGGGCCAATAGGAAAACCTTTGTCTCCCCGAACAGGCTTCCGAACACCTTCCCCCTTCCCCCTCCTCTCTCTCTCTCTCTCTCTCTCTCTCTGCGTCTGCAGGTCGTAGCTGGCAATCGAGGAAGAAAGACTGATGAAACGTTGACCCCGAGATCCAGTGATCATCCATGGCGCTGTAATCGCTGCTGCGCGGCGAGGAATCCATCGGCGAAACCCCCCTCCCCCTTTCTCTCTCTTCCTTCGACGACGCCCAGGTTCTCCTAATTTCCCCCATTCGCATCCCTCGTCAGATCCGCGGATCAAAGGTCCCAACTTTATTCCTCGTTCGGGCGCGAGTTGGAACATGGGTAGTCCTTACAAATCTGTTTCGAAGAGCGCGTACGTGGAATTGCAATCCCACAATGATGGGGCGGCCCCCAAATCCGACCCCCAGTTCCTCCCCCTCGATATGGACGGCTACTTAGGTTCCAAGAACGTGAATGGCGTCGACGGTGTTTACGACTATGATGATGCCAATGTGGATGTTGATGATTACCCGCTTATCGGAAATGGGCCCAAGACCGGATCCGGTGTGTCGGGTGCGGTGTTTAACCTCACCACGACGATAATTGGCGCCGGGATTATGGCCCTTCCGGCGACCATGAAGGTTCTTGGATTGGTTCTAGGGTTTGTTTTGATCATACTGATGGGTATACTGTCGGAAATTAGTGTGGAGTTGTTGGTGAGGTTTTCGGTTTTCTGCAAGGCCTCTTCATATGGGGAGGTTGTTGAACGTGCATTGGGGAAACCGGCTAGGATTATGTCAGAAATTTGTATCATAGTGAATAATGCCGGTGTTATGGTGGTTTACTTAATTATCATGGGTGATGTTCTGTCTGGCTCGGTTCGTCATGTAGGGGTTTTTGATCAGTGGCTGGGAAATGGGTTTTGGGATCATAGGAAGTTGGTGATTTTTATAATCCTAGTTTTGTTTCTCGCTCCTCTTTGTGTTTTGGATAAGATCGATTCGTTGAGCACAACGTCTGCAGCTTCAGTGGCACTGGCAGTGGTGTTCGTGGTTGTTTGTTTTACTGTCGCAATGATTAAGCTTGTTGAAGGGAAGATCGAGGCCCCGAGGATGAGCCCTGATTTTGGCTCTAAGAAGGCAATATTGGATTTGCTTGTGGTGATACCAATCATGTCTAATGCTTACGTATGCCATTTCAATGTTCAACCTATATATAATGAGCTTGAAAACCGGTCTCCGGACAAGATGTATCGGGTAGGGAGGATTACCACAGTTATCTGTGTCATGGTCTATGCTTCGACTGCTATATCCGGGTATCTGCTCTTTGGAAAAGACACTGAAGCCGATGTGCTGACCAATTTCGATAAGGACCTAGGGATCCGGTTCAGCTCCGCTCTGAATTATATTGTTCGGGCTGGTTACATTCTCCATCTGGTCCTTGTTTTCCCAGTGATCCATTTCTCGCTACGCCAAACGGTAGATGCACTGCTTTTTGAGAAATCAGCTCCACTTTCAGAGAGTAGGAAGAGATGTTTGGCATTAACTGCTGTACTCCTCGTGCTTATATACATAGGTTCAACAATGATTCCTAACATCTGGACCGCATTCAAGTTCACAGGGGCAACTACAGCTGTGTCATTAGGATTTATATTCCCACCATTGATTGCATTAAGATTGTGTAAGAAAGGTGTGGCTTTAAGTCCAGTGGAGAAATCACTATCGTGGGTCATGTTAGTACTTGCAGTAATGGTCAGCATTGTTGGAGTTATCGGGAATGTGTATGGCCTTGAGAGCAAATCGGAATGACCTTATCACTTCGGTTTCATTGCAAGTTCACATGTGGACAAGTTCTGTGTGACTTGGTCATCTCTTTGCCTGTCCGATTTAAAGACTCAAATGGATTCACACAGTAGATATATTTTTTGACAATAGTGCTTTTATTGGTTCACCCTTTTGGTTGTTCCATAACGAGGAATGTCAGTGGAACTCATGGATGACCAGAATCATGAAGGCTGCTCCAAGGTCCTTTGTAATTGGATCTGCTGCAATAAATTGTATTCTCAGAGCAGGATTTAGAGATTTACACGTTTGTGGATGAATGTTTGGGGATACTCACGTAATTCTTTCAATGATTCTCAGTTGAACATTTCTTTTATAGGATTTTATAGTTCTGTTGTATAATAGGGGGAGGCGTCTGCCACAGTGATTAAGTGATGCCCCACTTTATGTTTCTTCACTTTTGTTGGAAGCTTTTTCTTAGTTCAGTATACATTTATTCCCTTACTGGGCATGTTATTGATCTTCTTGCTAGGGATGGACATATTCATAATTTCTTGACAGCTCCTCCGTTAATATACTCCAGTTGAAAACTTAAAGAGTAGTTTCTGATTTTTAGTGCTTGAGGATCCTTCAGTCAGAATCAATTGCTTCTTGCCATCAAATAAACTTTTGTCTTCTAGGTAAGTATTGCCAATTGGTGTTTTCATATTTGTAATAATGTAAGTGCAGAATACGTGACTGAGGGAATGGTGTTCCTTCTCAAGTAGCAACCAACTAAGTAACCCCTAAATTCTAGGTGAGATCCTGTAAGATAAACTCAAACATTTAGCACTGGCTTCATTTCGCTGTTTTTGTGCCTGCATCTCCCAGCAAAGGTGGTTTAATTTCGTCTGCTCTCCAGTTTCAGCTATTTTTTTTTTTTTTTTTTTTTTGGTAAAGTCTCCAGTTTCAGCTATTTTGTGCTCTACAGGTCAATTTTTCCAATAGGTGGCTTGATCAAAATGGAGGCTTTCGCTTTTGCCAAATTCTATGGAAGTTTACCCCAAATACATTATAGTTAGAGGTCCATGATTTTAAACTTTTTCTGAGCAAAGTGATCTTCTTCTTCAATGAGGAAAATTGAACTTGCGTCCCTTTCTTCTGGCTCTAAAGTCTGTGATTGCAAGAATTACCGGGAAATGGGGCTAGTCCTGTCTGTTTAAAACTGCTAGACTTCAATTTCAGAAGCTATATATAATATTAAGATTGCTTCCCGGGAAATGGATATACTTGTGTTTATGAAGCTTTCAGGATTTTGTTTTGGAAATGTTCATAGGGTGTGGAAATCTTCTGCCAGCAGCTTTCTAAAAAAGATGGGAACAGTAAAGGATTGTGCAAATATGTATCGCTACACGCTGCAGGTAATGATAGGACGACTACGCACAACTAGCGACAAACTTGCCAGTTCTTCTAGGAGTGCATGTTAGGGTTAATGATCATCAGGTCTGTCTCATGAATCTCCAAACATTCACTTGCTCAAATGTGACATGTCTTGAGAGGCAGATGGTGTTACCAAAGATATAGCGAAAGCAAATGTGTAGACATCCTTAAAACCTAAGTACCGGCGCATCTCTAGGATCTCTTGTGGCTTATTAAGACTGGCAAGATAAAGATATGGAATTGAAGGGTTAACTCCAACAATCCTCATTCATCCCATAGATCAATTTGTTTACGAAACTGCAAGGACCGAGGATACTAGAACTTGGCTGCTTGAGCGGGTGCACCTATTTTGGCCGATAATCCATGGCATGGCATGCTGATGGTTTAGTTTTCCCGCCCTCATCCGTGAGAACTGCTCCCCAAAACACGCTAACTCCGTGGGAAGAGTCTGGCCGCTATTGACGCTTAACTTGTTTATCAGGAGTTGACAGTTGATCTGTGGGACTCCCATGTGCATGATGAAGGGCATTTATCTGACTTTCAGACCTTGCGCGCGCATGTACATGAAAATCAAAGCGGAGACTTGACTTGTCAACAACTTTGCTAAACGCTTTTTGCGGAGAATAATGAACTGGTAGGCGAGAAGAGACAATCAAACTCCACCAAAAGTGGACATGGGAGCACAAAACAACATGAATGTCACTACCAGGAAAAACGCAAAGTCAGCCGAAAGAAAAGATTTTTTGAACCCTGATTACTTTAATCACGCCTCATGCAAAGTCACACCTCCAAAAGGACTTGCCCATATTACCCACTTGATACGGTTTTAGGGGAGACAGATTATGAGCTTCTTAAATCAAGTCTGCACCTTATGAATGCGGTTGTAGCCTCTCCCATCCACGAAAAAGTAAAGAGAAAAGGAGACGAAACTCCTCGTTCGGCCATTACTGGACTTGCTGGGGTCATCCGGAGGGGAGCCTCGGAGACAGAGAACACAAGGTAATCATAAGGTCGACAAAAAAGCGTGGGTGAATCGTCTAAGTGGTAGTGTCCTGTCCTGCTTCTAGGAGGAAACGCATCATGGAGGGACTTAACTTCACAAGGCTCGAGGAAAAGTTGCTCCCGGCAATGCAAAATCCGATCATGTGCTTCCAAGAACCTATTAAAGATACCGAAAAACATTGCCCTAAATCAAATTTTGCTCGGATGACAGGCTAATGACCATGGTTAGGCAGTCAAAGATGCAAAAGCCAACCATCATCCCTCTACATTTGTACTATCGAACGAAGCAATTTCTTTTTGAGGTGCTGAGTTCTCCACAAGAAAATCCGATTAGATAATTATTTTGCAGAAAAGTCCATGTAGAAAAAAAGGCATAAAACATTGCATATCCAACATCTCTCTTCACGGACGATCCAGCCTTTTTCTTTTTAATGGCCGAAACCCCGAAAAAGGGGTTCAAAGATTTGAAATTTTGGGTCCATCTTTAGTGCACTTTCCTCCAAGTACGTGCACGAGGGACGCAAACCCACCTTCGCATTCCTCCTTTTTTTCCGTGATTGAAGGCAGTGCGTTTTTATGAGCAACTTTTGATAGCACTTGCCCTTGGAGACCCCACACGGTTGTTCTCCTTTTTCTCCAATCACTCTCAAATTCCCGACTAACGTCCAATTTACGAAGCTACTCATGGCTTAAAAAAAGTCACAAGTTAGTCCACTAACCTCTACTTGATATCTCTCTTCTTCCTCCCCTCTACCATATATATGGCCGACTGTCGATAGCAATACTTGCTCTATCTAATTAAGCCATGGATTGGTTTTCTTGGTTATCGAAAACTGGTCTGGAGCCGTCTCTTGTATATGAATACGGCCTCGCCTTTGCACACAACGAGCTCGAGGAAGACGACATGAGTCACTTCGACCATGAGTTCCTGCAGAGCATAGGCATATCCATAGCCAAGCACCGGCTGGAAATACTCAAACTTGCTAGGAAGGAGAATCTTTTGAAGCCGCATCCATTTTCGAGTCTCGTTGGTGCGATCAACACGACCAAGAAGCGTCTGGCCAGTTACATGAGGAAGTGGACGCATCGTGAGAAATCTGCTCTCACTGTTGTGCCGAGGCTTAGTTATGGCACCAGATGGAGGGATGCAATGGTGAAGAGGAACGGGAAGTTGATGATGGCTAAGAAAGGGAGGTTGTTGCTCACTAATGGGAGTCCTCTGGCGGTGTCAACGCCTCGTCTTAACAGCTTTTCAAGTCCGGTGGTTTATGCGCTTAGTCAAGAAGAAAAGTTTGTAGATGATCAGAATGATGGGTACTGGTCTGCTGATGGGGTTCAAGAGATCAAATGGGACACAATGTTCCAAAATCTTAAACCCACATGAAGATTAAAATTTTCATCCCAGAGTCACCAAGTTCCAGTCTCTGGAGTCGAAGTTTGCAGCTCTTCGATGGTGCGAGATCGATTTTTGGTTCCTCCACCAAAGATTGTTTGTTTCTGTAGGAGTTCTCATTTCTGTTCTTCTAGTCTGATGTATCGTGCACTAGATAGTCTTTAGCTACAGAATATTATCTCACCTGCAGGGAAGTTTAATGTCACCACATGTGAGGTCGATTTGTCTTAGGCATGAGTGAGTTTATTCTGGAAGTAGCTCATTTTTTGTCCTAGTAACCATAATGGCTAATTTGGTTCGTTCGAAATGTTGTTCATGTTATTCATCGGGCAAAATTAATATGCTTTAATTTCACTGGTCATGGCATGCTGTCTTCAGGAACAATCTGCTTTGAACAGTCGAAAACCCTGTTGCTAGTACTCTCGGACATAGTGCATGATGGACATGATTATAAGGTGCATTCAGATACAAGCATCGAAGATCACAACCATTGAACGCCTGAACATACTGTTATTTAAACTCAACCATAATATGTCTCATCAAACTTACAAAACATCTGCTCCTGACAAAAAGCATCGTCAGCTATATCTCCATATAGAGCATGCTGGACAGGAACCCCGCATAGCATATCTAGTATTCTGAGAATGAGAAAGTTCTGCCAAAACTTGACATTTTGCAGTAGTTGTAGTTTGCAACACAACAACAGATTCCCACGATGATCGACACTTGCTATGATTGTGATGTTCCAACTTGTAGAAGATCTTAAAAGCCAAAAATCTAATGCTGCAATGAGTGTGTACCCGCCGCTCTGAGAAGTGGAAACTCACTGGTGTTACTCAGCTATGGTTGAATGACCTTCAATCTGAAAGATGTCTTCGCTTATCATTGGTCTGAACTCGGGGGATTACGGAAAGAACCCTCAGAGTAAAGACTTTGGTAAACTGGTCGAATTCTAACATACAAAACAATGCTCAGGAGAGTGCCTAACCCACATAAACCAGCTAAAACCAAGAACGTGAGCCTGAAGCAAGTGGGACCCAAGCACGTTGAACCCCCCTGTAGTGCAGCTTCTGCGTCATATACATCACCAGCAAGGAGACCCGAGAAAAGAAATGCACCAATAGGATTGCCCAGCTGTATGAAGTTGAAAATAATGCCAAAATGTTTCAAACCAAAAAGCTCAGATGCAGTTGGGATCATGATGCTAAACTGAACCCCGTAGCACAGCCCGAGTAGAGCAGTAGCAGCATATAGAGTACCGTCAAGGGCTGACGCATACAGAAGGAATGTTGCAATCATGATTATTTGAGCAAATGTCATCCAAATTGTCCGAGGAAGGGCTTTAGACCTAAAATTGAGATAAAGCAATCTCATATCAACATAGGTGCATGTTGTCTAGAAATTAAGAACTGCATATCTACAGAAAATTAAAAATATTATCTATTTTCAAGATGGAAGAAAGCACCAAAGAGAGCCAAGGAAGTAGCAAGTAAATGGGAAATTTGCAGAGAGTTGAGGAAATTTTGTAAGTCATGAAGGCTAGTGAAACACCTAATATGAAACTCAATATACAAGCATGTGACTTAATGGAGCAATACATGAAACAAAACTCAGCCAAGTCTTTGAGACAGCATAAGAACCAAGAACTATTACCTGACGAAGTATTCAGAAACTACACCTGATCCCAGACGTCCCAAAAAATTGAAGAAGCTGAAGACACACAGCAGCACTGTTGTATCATCAACGCCTAATGCAGCTCCAATTTGAGCCAAATTATTAAGAACCGTTACTCCAGAACCAACCCCGAAAAAATACACAAACCAAAGAAGCCAGAAATCAGCCTTGATAAAGGCTTCATGAAACTTGAAATCTTCCCCTCTTCTAGGCCTTCTTTTCTTCTTTACAGCCCCTTCACCCATTGCGAGAAGATATTCCACATCGGAGGCATCCTCACTCTCCATCCCAAGATTAGCGGCTGATGAAGATGGTGTCAGCAACAATGGATCAGATGGGGTCGATTCACCTTCTTCCTGTGCTAAACTATCAGAAGAAGGAACTTGTGGGCCAAACTTCTTTGTAGGAAAAAATGTCATCTTGACAGGAATTGCGAGAGGGGAGGTCATGAGGATGACCATTATGGCAATTAAAATGTATCCAACAACCTTGCTGATTGAAGCCAAGTCATATAATACAGTGACAGTTAGAACGTAGACAGCAAGCAAAATACTTGCTGCCTGGGTGAATATGAAATGAACATGCACTGAAGAGTCCTCTCCAGATGCCGGAGTACAAGGTCGAATGAAGTACATCATAGCAAGACATAAGATTGGAAGCCCCAGCGTAAGGAACAACAATAATTTTGATGCAGACTCGCCAAGCACCATAGAGTATATTGCAGTATAAACTGCAGCGCTGATCCCAATATAACCCTTGAGAATGCCCGCGACGGTCCCCCTGCTGAGGGGAAAGTTCCTCATATTTGTCACAAGCACTGCTGTGCCATACCAAGCACTGCTGTTAGTGGCCACACAAAGTGCAAGCCATAACTGCCACACGCAGAAGCAGTAAGTAAGCCAAACAACATGTCACGTGCTAAAGAAACGATAAGAGGCACCTCAAGAAAACAAAAATATTGTCCCAGGTGAAAGCATGTTTACTTGGTAGAGGCAATTAGCAAAAAGCAGCAGGAATTTTTACCAAAAAGAAGACAGAAAAATATCTTGCAGATAACACTGGTTATTGGATTTGTTTTATGTTAAGAGCTTAGACATTTCAGAGCAATGCCGCTACAGAGCCATTTCCAGCAGATTTTGCATACCTAAGGCTAGGAAGCAGAGGACTGGATGGGATTCTTGCAAGCGATTCTCCATTTATCCCGCCTAGCTTATGATGAGAAATGATTGATGAAGACGTACTCAACCAATGACATTTGGTGCAATTCAAATTGCACGAAATTCTCTAGGTGACAAGCAGAGGCTAGTTTCCTTTGATTCACGGAAAAATTAAGAATCATCACCGTAACATTCATCAAACAAATTCTACAATGATTTCTAAAGCCAAGTCATCAAATCCTCATAAAGGTTACACCTTAGGAGAAAGGAATTCCCAAAAATCACGGGAGAGAATGAACCCCATCAACTCCTCAGTCCTAAAAAAACAAGAGAATAATCCTAATTCCATATTCACAGCAAACAATAGAAAAGTCCCAAGCAGCATCAGCTACAGTGAATACAAATGAAAGAGAGGGAGAGAGACTAAACGTACCAGCCAGTAAGGGAGGTCTTGGACGGTTTGACTGACAGCTAGCCAAAGAACGCCATAACCCAGGAAGCAAGAGACGACCCCAACCGATAGCACAGCCCAAGGTGGGAACTTGTTGCAGGCGATCCCAGGAGGAATGCCCAGGTTCTCTCCGATATCATTGGCCACGCCCAGGATCGTGAGCTGCTGCTGCGTATAACCCATCACCGACTTCAAAGTCGGCGAATAGAGAGGGAAGTTGTAGGAGTTGCCTGCCGCCGTCTGGACCCAGACCGCGGCCGCCAAACCCACCCAAGGCGGCCTGCTTCCCGCCTTAAGCACTCGCTTCGGCATTTCTTTGTAACTTCGAGCTGACGACGATTGCTCTGTTTTCTTCTGCCGCAGAGTCGATTGCTGGCCTTCTTTTTCAGATGGGTACGGGGGAAACGAGAGAAAGGTCTTATGTTTAACAACAAAGTTGGGTGAAGGTGTTAATCGAAACAGTGGTTCGTTCCTTCTGGAAGAGAGAGAGTGGAAAGTCCGCTGGAAACAGGGACAGAGGGACAGGGGAGAGAGAGAGAGAGAGAGGGAGGGTGGAAGGGTGGGAGAGATTTGTGCGAATCAAAACCAGAAAAATGCCAAGGTGCAAGCCCTGCATACGTCGAGACCCCGTTGGTCAGAGGCACACACTCAAGAATTTTTGGACATTAGACATGGACACTCTATAAAATATAGTACAGATGATCTGATTTTTTGCTTTTTGTTTTTATTTTATCGACATCGTCCACCTGGCCGAGTTTCTACATATAATCGACTTAGATTAGTAGGCTGAACGAACACGATGATTCCATTTAAATATATTGGTTAGGAGTCATTGTCGTCACGTCTATCGCATCAATCGGAAGAACGGGAAAGCTTCTTTCTCTCTCTTCTGTTCCTCGGATTGGAGGCTTTCCTTTCTCTCCTCAGTACAAACGGTTCATGTCCAGACTTGTCCATTTAATCTAGTAAATCTGCCTTCCTTACCTACCATCTACTAACAAATCATTACCCCAGCACATGCACGTGACTTGCATCTTCTTTGCTCTTTTTTTTTTTAAAAACCTTTTGCCCTTAAAAAAAGATGGGAAGAGCAAACCAGCCCGCAGCTGCGTATCTTTCTGCTCTTTGATTTCTTCTTCTTCTTCTTTTGGAATGGTTGGTGCAGCAATGAAACCAGAACCCTAAGTGAGAGTAGGAGGAAGAGGAAGAGAAACGAAAGAGGAGCTATTACTGAGATGACCCGGATGAGGAGAAGTGCAGTTTTAACACGGGGGTTCCAATTTTTTCCAACTGATCATTGGGTGGTCCTGGCAAAGCCACTCCACGATTGCTCAGCTCCAAAACGATTGGCCTCTTTTCTCTGTCGTGGCACCGTTCCCTTTCACGAGAACTTTGTCTATTTCTATAGTATTCGAACAAGCCATTTAAAGAATAAAATCGTCTTCCATCTGCCCGACTTTATCACCTACCGAGTGCTTTTACTAACAAGCGTACAAGCTCATCGACGTGTTTAGCAAGCGAACAAAAACGGTGCGCGTGTTTTCTCATCCCTTTATCTGGATTGATGTTGGCACATTGAATATTCTAATTTCACCTTGATTTATATGAGTATGATGACCTTGCAAGGAGGCACAGGACACCACACGAGATCAAATCTTGAGCGTGCACCCTTGGAATTGTTGGGTTGACATGACCAAAAAAGTCGTTGCCCAAACAACTTCTCATTTAAATAAGTTCATCCACAAATCCTTCCCTAAATTATGGATATGTGAGTAATGAGGAATATCGAGTACAGCTTTTATTCCACCTTTTTCTCGGCCCACCCGAGATTGAATCTCCGGCGTGTTCCCCAGGATTTGTGGGGGTGACATAACCAAATTATCATCATCGCTCAATCAACTCCTCATAACTGTGATGCCTTGAGTTAAATAACTTCATCCACAGAACCTTCCCTAAATCATGGGCATGTGAGTTATAGACGATTCTTTGTCATGGGAGAGAGCAGAATATATGATGGTGTGTGCACAAAATAATGGGTAGAGAGGAATGGAAACTTCATATTGAGTTGCGGGAATCGTAAAGCCAGCAAAGCCAGATTTTGATGTTCAGCAACAGACTGATGTGGATAAATAATGCCCTGATGACACCTAGGAGGAATGAGCAGTGGTAACGGCGATAAATATTAACTCTAGATTATAAGAAAGTGGGAAAGATGAAGCGACTGAAACTAGTTCATTTAGATTTGTAGTTGTAAATAACCATGATTTATAACGAAATCGTCAAGGAAGTAAATATATATTATGGGTATGAGGAAAAGCTGCAGAAGATCAACGATTAAATTCGGTGGCAGATCTTAAACTGCTATTAGTTGAATTAAAGTGATAAAACTTTAGGGCCAAAAGTTCATGCATGTTCTGAAAAATTGAAGTGTAAAGACAACTACTTAATACTAAAGTCCTTAGTTGTAGTGATTCAAGGGAACGGATCAATTCGATCAAACACTAAAGCTCCGTTTGGCAACTTGCTAAATAGTAACAATTTCCGTTTTTTTGTTTCTAGAAGTAGATTTGGAATAGAATCGAGAAGTAAAAAAAAAGTTGATTCTTTGTTCCCGAGAACAATTTCAAAATCAAGCCAACCCATTTTTTTTTCTTTTTTCTTATTCTTCTTCCCTCTCTTCTCTTCTTCAACCGTTGTCGTTGTTGCCATTGTCAGCGGAGGCTCGCCAAGCTAGGGTGAGATTTATTGAGCTCGCTGGAGCTCGCCTAGCCATTGGCGAGGCTTGGCCTCGCTAGATCTGGTGCTGCTGACATCACCTAGTGTGGAAAGTCCGAAATTTTCACTAATTCAAATTAAGGGACAGTGTTAAACAATTTCATATAGTTTAGAAATTAGATTAAATATGTAACAAAAGTTCATGAATTATATTAAATATATTAAAAACTTAGGTATCATATTCAATATGTATCAAAAAATCTAGGAACGATATTGTGTATTGAAAATAAAGTTAAAAAATGACACGAATAAAACTATAAGTCCATTAACGACGTTACATGTCCGGCTAAAGCTTAAGAATTACATACTTGAAATCATCCCTAATTAAATAAAAAAACCAAAAAAAAAAACTACCTCGCGACCCCAGTGGATACGGATATTCAACGCCAGCATTAAAGGAACGACAGGCTTTGCTCACAGAAAATTAAAAAAAAAAAAATTAAAGAAAATTATAATAATAAAATTGGGAGAATTAAATGAAGGAAAAAGAAAAATAGGAAAAGGGGGTTGGGGTGGGGAAATCTAGGGAAAGATCACGTCCATGCAAAAAAAAAAAAAAAAAAAAAAAAAAAAGGAAGAAAGAAGGGCCTTAACGTTCAGTTGACTCCCCCACCCAAAAAGCAACACAATTTACTCCCTCCTTCTTTAATACCACCCCCACACCACCAAACCCCACTTTCTCCCTCTCTCTCTACCCACCCAGGCCCAGCCCTAACCCCCGGCGATACTCCCCCACCCCCACCCCCCCTCCGGCCACCCCCGCCGCCCTCCGCCGCCCCCGATCCACCCCCTCCCTCCGCCGTCTCCGCCGCCGCCTCCCCTTCCCGCCCTTAGCAACTAGAATCCAGCGGCCGAGGCCGTAGCCTCGCCCTCCGTCGGCGAGCGAGAGAGAGAGAGAGAGGGGAGAGAAAGAGACGAGCCGGTGGTGGTGGTGTGTGGGGTGGTGAGAGAGAATCATCGGCGGCGGCGGCGGCGGCTTCGGAAATGTATAAGAAACAGCTGCAGGAGCTGGCGCAGAGGAGCTGCTTCACACCACTAGAGTTTTAGCCAAACTCAACTTTAACCCTATAATCTATCCTATGTCAATTTGGAATATTTTAAGATGATTTATGCAAGCAAAGACGAAACTTAATGTGATTCGTGAATTGATTAGGGCATCCTTCCACTGGGGTTAGAACTTAGAAACCTACTTGACTACAGAAGGTTAGGTGCTTTCATAATTTGGCAATTAATTAGAGATTAAATAATCCAATACTGAATACCCTCTGAACACGATTAATGTAGATAGTTTGACTAAGAACTGAGGTAAATTAATCGCACGAGTTTGATCCATTCATACAGTTGGCGCAGAGTTGGCGAATCTAGAGGAAGAAAAACCTAAGATTATCTAGGACAGTGAACCAACACTAGAGGTGTTAAATGGGTCGTTAATGGGTCAGCCTTTTTTACCCAAGACACCCACGTGGGTTTTAAAAATAAACGGACTGGGTTTTAAATGGGTCTACTATATACCCATTTACCAACCCATCATTCCATTAAAATAAACCCAGTAACAGTAACCCACAAAGTAGAGGTGTTAAATGGATAGAAAACCCATTTATCGACCCATTTATGCTTAAATGGGTCGTTAATGGGTCAGCCTTTTTTACTCAAGACACCCACATGGGTTTTAAAAATAAACGGATTGGGTCTTAAATGGGTCTACTATATACCCATTTACCAACCCATCATTCCATCAAAATAAACCCAGTAACAGTAACCCACAAAGGCCACACCCACGATTGACGATTCTACGACTACGATCCCCTCTTCGCTTTCGATTCGCTGCCACCTCCATCGCCTCGTCGCTTGCCGCTGCCCATCGTCGCCTCGTCGTCGCTTGCCGCCGCCCATCGTCGCCTTGCCACCACCCATCGTCGCCTTGTCGCCGCCCATCTCTAGTGGCCGAGGTTTTCCGACAACTCAATCGTCGCAGTGTCACCACCAGCGTTAGGGTTCGGGTCGGCGAGGATGGAGGAGGGTTGCTCGTGCTAGTCAGCAGCGGGTGTTCCAAGAAGGAGGGAGGGAGTCGAGGGACTACTTCCAGCAGCAGCCGTATGGAATTTGTCCATTCAATCAATTGGGAATTTTAGCGCCACGATCAGTCTCGCGGATCAGCTGGACTAGGGCGTTCCTCTCGATTTCGCGAAGCACGTCAATCGGCATCTTCATTCGACATCGAATCTAGAATCTGCAAAACCCTAAAAGCAGATGAGCGGGCAAGTTGCAGATGAGCCCTCAGATGGAGCAGATCCATGGCGAGATCAAGGACAACTTCCGGGCCCTCGCGTGAGTGTCTTCTCTTTTTCTCTTTCCTCCTCCCCCCGCTTTTCCCAGCTGCATTTTTTGCTCGCGCGGTGGCGCGGAATCTGGGAATTGATTTGTGCCTGTTGGTCAGGCGTGTGTTGGTGCCTGACTGGGCGGATCTGTGGATTTTTGGGAGTGGGATTAGGGGTCTCTTTTGCTTTTTTTTTTCCAATCGATTGGTGCGGAGTGCGGTGGTGTAGGCGTGCGAATGAATAGAGACGAGTTGCATGCGTGTGGGTGGATTTTATAAGGGGCGGAATTCGTGTGGGCTGGTGAAAATTGTCTATTGTCGCTCTGGGGAAGTAAAGGATCAAGAATTGAGCTTGTAGATGGGGCCTTCGTAATGCAGTAATGAAATGTATCTGGAGCTGCATTGGACTATTGCGCATTCTTCGGTGTAACTACGAGTGATGAATTATCCTTTAGTAGGTTATTGCTCATCATTGATACAAAAGGAACAGTGGATGTCGACTGTGCTTATCTTTAATTCTACTAGAGGCATGGACGGTGTGTTATGTGACAATGAAGGGCGATGTTGTATGATTGTTACTGCCTTTGGAGCAGTGGAGATGGTGATCAGTTTAGCGGGTGTAAATGAATGTCAATCCGCATTTTAAATATCTGTTAGGCAAATAAGGATTTGGAGTGTGGAAGAATGCTAGGAGGTGCTTTAGGGAAAAGTGATGGATTTCTTCAATTAGTTGACATGTCAAGAGATAACGAAGATCGAGAAGAATATTCAACTACGGAACAATTTGAGAGACGTAGAGTTGCATCCTTAGTTCATGAGGACGAGGAAGATAACTCTACTTGCTCTAAGCGTCCAAGAAAATGCACTTCGATTGTATGGTCTGAATTTGAAAAGTTCACAGATGGCGATGGCATGAAGAGGGCTAAATGTAAGTGGTGCGAAGTAAGTTACACGGCTAGTCCTATCATGGCACGTGATATATTGAGCATTCCTATCACTACCGTTGCCTCAGAATCAGCCTTCAGCATTGGAGGACGCATTTTAAATAAATAGCGTAGTTCCCTTTCCCCTGAAAGCGTAGAGGCTGAGCTGTGCACTAGAAATTGGTTATTTGGAGTTCCGCCTGAGGAAGATTTGGATGAGAAGTCTCTCATCATTGACTTTCAAGACTATTTGCGTTAGGTACTTTCTTTCATCTCATTCTTTTCGTTTGCTCATATGATTTAATACACTTGTCTTCATAGTGATGTATTCTTTTCAGGTTCTAGACTAGTTGTTGGGTCTTAATTTGAAATTCCTTTTCCTCAGGTATCAAGTTGATACCGATGCCTTTTTGTCAATGCTGGCGCTTCAACCTATTCCGAAGATGGAATTAGTGCCTACCATTGTTGTGGGGCTTCCTTTTTTTTTCCTCTTTTACCCCCAAATTGACAGTCAGAGACGATTGGATTGGTGGATTTTTTGTTCTGTGAGTGATGTTCATTGGGCGGTTTGTGCTAATTGCGAGTTGGGCTCTGATTCTTGTTTCTTTCTTTTTGCATTTTCGTTGGCTGATTGGTGGGCTTTTTTGTTTTGCAGATACTAAGTAGACAGAGCCGTATATGATGTACCCCTATTTTAAGATGATGCAGCAGAGGCTTCATGGAGTTCTGAGTACATATGAGTTTTCATAAATAATCAGTATATGATGTATCCCTGTTTTAAGTCAGATTGAAATCTTTTAGTCTTGAGACTACCATGCGTTCATTTTTGTTTGATGTATATTTTGCTTCTGCTGTGTGCGGATATTGTATCAATGATGAGAGATTGGCAATGAATAGGAGCTGTTCAATTATGAGATCCTTCTGGGATTCCTTTCCGCTTGACGGAATGTGGGTCAGTGGCAAATTTCAATACTTCTGACCTCTTAAAATCAGTCTAGGCATAAAGGTGGCACCTGTAGAGAATGTTGCATCAAAGTTATTTGGTCAATGCTCTTGGCAAAAGGGGCTCATGAAGATCTATAGACACTCGCTCAACTATCAAAGTACTGCACTAATATTCCTTAAATTCTTACATCCATTGAGACACATTCCATCTATAAAAAAAAAATTCTTTAGAAAAATCAGTCACTTGGCCAATTGGAAAAATGATACTAGAGAAGGATAGATTGGATTCACTTTTTACGTTGGAACCCTTGTGAGAATACTTACATAATTTGCTCAATCAATCATATATATATATATATCCTCTAGAGCTCGTCGAGCAAGCTCAAGGCTTGCTTGTGGCTGATTACCAGCCGTTGTCGTGGCCGGCGGGCGGCCAAAAAGAAGAAGAAGAAGAAAAAAGAAAAAAAAAAAAAAATTTATATTTAAAAAATAAAAATATTTAAAATAATTATTTTAAAAAATCGAAAAATTCGATTTTTTAAAATAATTATTTTAAAAATTATAAAAATTGTCCATTAAATTTGTATTGTATAAAATTATTTTAGCAATACCATTTTTTTAAATATATATAATAAATTAAGTTTAGTTAAATGGGTCGGGTATGGGTTGGATATGGGTCAAGTCGGATATGGGTCAAAATTTTTGCATTGTAATAAACGGGTTAAATGGGTCGATTTGGGTCGGACCATTTATGACCCGACCCAAACCCGACCCGACCCACCCGTTTAACGGGTCTAACCAACACAACATAAAATATATTGTTTTGGTCAGACAACATAAAATATCTAATAATTACAAAAAACAAACAACCAACATAGCATAAAATATATAATAGGTCTAAACATGTGCATCACCATCATTGCTATTAATAATCGTAACTCTGACCGGAAAAATTCATGTAGTAAGATAAGCCCCACTTGCTCTCTTTAATAATAGGACACCGCAATCTCACAAAGACTCATCATGCGGCCTAAAATATCTGAAAAATGTGCAAATTTTCACGTGCACCAGCCTGATCAACATTGCACTGATTCTGAGGATAAGACCATGCTTTTTCCTTAAAAAGAAAAAAAAACCATGAAACAAATACACACACAGACACGACAACTTCATGATTGATCATATGCCTGTGGTTTTGATATGAAATATGCGAGAACAGCTATAGACCGAGCAAAAGGCTTGCAATGTCATGAGCAGCAAGAGTGCAATCGCAGCCAGCAATGCCAGGAATTGCCATGAGCCATATACGTACAGCTTCATGAACTTGCCGAGCTTGACCTTCCACCTCCCGTTGTAGTACTTGTTCACGTCCTCGATCGCCTTGTCCAAGAAGGGCACTTTTGTCAACCGGATTGATTTGCTCATGCTGTTCCACAGCTTTGCGACCTCCTCGTCGCTCTTCAGTCGGTTCAGAATGACCCCTTTCTCTCTCAACAGCTTCACGTCCTCGTCCGAGTCTATAATGCCGTTCATGAGTTCAGTGTAGCGTGTGAAAATCAACGGGCCTGATGCGTTTGATGCCTCGTAAGCGACTAGGTTTCTCATGAACACCTCGGAGTTCACGTCCAGACTTATGGCAGGCAAGTAAAGTGTTGCCATCTTGGTGTCGAAACCGATGCTAGAGAGGTTACCATTGGTGGCTACGAAACGGACTCCTACATTGGATAGGTCAGAGACCGAGGGGATTGCGATCTCCTCAACTGAAGGTGACTTAAAAGGGTTGCTACTTTCATTTTCTGGCTTGCCAGCTTCTTTTTCTTGAGATGAGAATAAGGCCTCAAGAGGCTGTGCCAAGACCGAGAAAAATGGGAGTTTAGAGAGAATAGTCCATGGCAATTTCAACAGTACCTTCACTGGTTTTGAAAAAAGCAGCCTCTTGAGCATTTTAATTGGGCCATTGTTCAACTTGGAGAGCAAATTCCAAATTGCATCGCAAAGTTGCTTGACGTAACTCGTGCCCCTGCTAGACGAGGCCAAAGGTGATAGTCCCTTGTCTTTCTTGTCCTCGCCGTTACCTTCCTCCTCGATAATCTCAGGTTGTCCCTCCACTTTGGGTACTATGATATCATACAAGAAGTCTAGCAAGTGGGCACAGACTGAGACTTGTATATTGGGTAATGCCTCCATCAGTTTGAAAGGTGAGATTTCCTTGTAAAATCCCATTAGCATCGTGAGCAACATGTCATCGGCTTCATCGAGGGACGCACATTGGAATTCTAACATCTTCCTCAATATAAAAAGTGGGATTTGATTCTCTAGCATGACTATGTCCCTGAGGATGGCATTGTGTGCGGACTTCCTCCCTGCAATATCGACCAAATGCGACATCCTCGATGAGACCCTCGAGAGCATCTTACCTTCTTTGATTGCGTAGATTTGGAGGAACTCAAGCAAGAACAGCGCGTCAATGGCCATCATCCATGCCAGCGTCTCACCGTTGAAGTCCAGGTACTTGTGGTAGCAGGCTCGGACCCTCGGCTCGAGCTTGACCAATTGCTCCACCAGACTCTCGAACTTGATCCTCTGGAGTTGCTTCTGATATCTTTTCACTGCCGCAAGCTTGTACCTCTGCATCTCGTACATCTCTGGGCGCCAATGGTGGTATGGACCAATGGCCACTTGTTGCGGGGTGTACAAATCTGGGTCGCTGGACATTAGTACAGTTGGGACGCTAAAAATGGAGACTGGCACCTCAGTTTCGTCTTCGAGCTCTTCCTCGAGCATCCGGCGGATTTGGATCACCCACCGGATCTCATCGAAGATCTCACGCACTTTCGGGGTCGACGTTTGGGTTTGGAGAGAGGAAGCCATGTTGCCTCAACTGCCTAATCTGTTCAAAGAAACTTCTCTGGGGTGAGAGTACTGCAGTGAATGAGCTCTCTTAATAGATGCTTTTATGTAAAGAAATGCGTTTCTCAAGGCTGCAATTTATTTCTCCTTATAGTCACAAACTATGTTTTCTCGATCCAGTCCAAGTCAACCATGTGGACAAGCTCCATTGAAACGGCTCCCTCAACTAAAAGGTAGGTTTCACTTTTCGCATGATTAACTTTGCAAAAAGAAAAAAGATAGATCAATTTCATAGATAATATGACAAACGAAATCAATCACTCTTCAAAATCAATATGTGATAACTTGTGTTTTTTATTGGATGCAGTGATCATAGTGTTTCTCGACATGTAATTGACTTGATCCGGTAGATTGAATCCGTCGTGTGTTGAATTTTTCCATAAAATTTGGTTTAACTGGATTATTCTTTTTTTATGGAGAACGTGAAATGTGTTCCTTTACAGTTTAACTCACAAGGGACAATCATGTCGCTAACCTGCAAGGTCCACCCCTTGCTTGCATTTATTACTCATTTGTTGCGTAGCCTTTTGGCATTGGTTTTCTCTTGCTGTTAGGTCTACAAATGTTCAACGTGCTCCATGAGGCGTCTAAAAAAGGTCACAGCTGCTTTGTCTCCGTCACGCACACCTTGCAAGAAACTAAGGTGACGGAGAAGATAAGTGCTCTGGGAAAAGAAAAAGTAACATAAGATGATGGACATAGTCGATTTTTGCTATAGAAAATTAATATACGTGAGATGCAGTGAGATAGGAGATAGGTGATTTATCTAATTTTGAAAGATGAGTCGGGCCATTGCTGTCTCTTCTTTTTATATTATGGAGATTCAAAGCTGTACAAACGAGTTAGGCCATTTGCATGATTGCAAGGTGAACTTGCAGGGAAATATGATCCTCAGTTGACCACCGCCAATGTAAAGTTCAGATTTTGAGGACAACTCGTGTCTAAGAGCACATGAGCAGTTCCATTTGATCTGCACTATTTTATGGTATCACAGCTTGCTGTTGGCTAATGTTCCCTGGTGCTATATTATACTCTCGGTAAAGACCCTTCAGGAAAGTGCGATGTTTTCCTTTTCGTTTTTGGCCGTAGGATGTCTGCTTGATATCGCTATAGTTGGTAGGAGAAATTTCTCGGAAAGGCTGCTCTTAAGGTGTCAAGTCTCCGTTGCTTTCTCTAGATGTCACTGAATTGGCACGGCACGAGCTTAGCTAGTGCTTTCTTATTATCTTATATACGGTCCACAAAGTATAGAACCTGCCTTTATATGTTGTTTCCCCAACTACGTCGAAACGGATTTTATTGTGTAAGTAGGGGTAAAGGAAAGTACTGATGGGGGGGGGGGGTAAAGTTTCTTGGTTGGATGTTTGTGTGCCTAAGGATGAAGGAGGATTGGGTATACGGTAAGGACTGCAACAAAGCCTCTATGCTTAAATATATTTGGATCCTCTTTACAGACAAAAAATTTTTGTGGTGTTGGTGGATCCATTCGAATTTCTTAAAGAAACATAATTTTTGGGTAGCCCCTCAACTGTCTGTTTGCTCTTGGGGCTGGAAGAAAATTCTTCAACTTCGTAGTGGGTTTAGGCAGTCGTTTGGCTGGGAAGTTGGGAATGGGCAGTCAATCTCATTATGGTTCGACAATTGGATGCCTTGTGGCCCTCTCTATTCACTGGTCCCTGACTCCTTCTTGAATGACCCAGACCTTCCTGTGCATGCGGTTGTGGCGACTCTCTACTCTCATGCAGCTACTTCAACCAGATTACGACTGGAGGAATGGGGTCTCTCATTTCCGACCCTCTCTTCAGCCTATGACTGGTTTGTTTGGCGCGTAGACCCTTCGGGATCGTTCTCTGTGGCCTCTGCTTGGAACTCCATCAGAGTCAGGAAGATTCGAGTCCCCTGGGCTCCTTTTGTCTGGGATGGGGCCTTGGCCCCTCGTTTTCAATTTTTGATGTGGCTCATCATCAAGAACCGATTGCCGACACAAGTGCGTCTTCTTGCTTTTGGCAGGATTGATCACTCGGTCTGTATCTTCTACAAGTCCTAGCTGGACTCTATTGACCACCTTTTCTTCGAATGCAACACTTCAGCTACTCTAGTTTACTTCTGGGCTTCTAGATGCAATTTGCCATGGAGAAATGGCACTTGGGTGGACAACCTTTACTGGGCTATGAAGTTTCTTGTGGGTAAGGATTTCTTTCATAGCATCGCTCGGTTTTCCTTTGCAGCTTTGTGTCATCTAATCTGGAAGAAAAGGAATGACATGATATTTCGAGGAGATACATTAGCTATTTCTGCCCTCAAGAACCACCTGTTTAAGGTAGTCAAAAATAAGGCCATTACATATAAGAATGTCCCTGACACTCCAAGGAATCGTCGCCTTCAGAGAGGATGGGGTTTTGACCCGTCAGTTTTCATTAATCCTCCGGTGTTTTGAGCTGTCGGGACTTGCACTTTTCAGCGGTCTTCCCCTAGTGTGCGTGGAGGTTCGGTTGGAGTTGTTGTGCCTGTTGCTTTGTGGTTTTCTTTTCTTGTACTGCCGTCTGGCTTGTATGCAGCCCCCTTCCACTCTTCCTGTTTTTTATGCAGCTAGAGTGTAAGTTTTTGGCGCCATTTGTACATTTGTCCTAAGCTCAGTAATATATTCTTACCATTACCAAAAAAAAGAAAAAAAAAGAGGAAAGTACTGATTGTCACTAGAGATGGAAATATCATGTGATTATAGAGAGAGACCAAGGGAGGGATCGCGGGTCATTATTTTTCGAATCTAAGGGAAGAAGAAGATGTAACTTGCTTTAACTGCTCAGGACAACTATAGTTGTAAATGATGCTGTTGTGCCATGTTGAAGCATAAGCTCCCAAGGCTAAGTGAACGAAATACGTTCAAGCATTAGTTCCTGCTCTCTGTAGAGAAATTTCAAGGGCAGGAGTCCCTGATGAAGAGGATATCGTGTTCAAAATGTCGGAAATGGATCTATGAAGAAAAATGAAAGCAACTGGAGCGTCATTTTCATGGTCACGCCGACACAGTCGGGACCAGATCTATATTCTTCAAATGTTCATGGCGAATGTTGATTTTTCCAAAACCTTCGTGATGTGTTGAGAATCTTTTTCCATAGTAAACTAAAATTGGAATTAGATGAAAATTTTGCACGATTCATTGGCACAGTTGATCTCGACCTTTTTCTACTCCCGAATGTTCTTGATCTATCAAAGCTATGAACTTTTCGGTGACCAGGCGCATCTGCCAATCTCTTTCGCCTAAATGACCCAGAGCACCAGTGAAAGCATTACCGAAGCAGAAAACAAAGCCAACCCAGCATAGATCCACTTATTATAGAGACTCAGGCCTGGACAACGATCCTTATCGACTTGATGGAAGGCCTCTCGAACGAAGATCAGTCTCATAGGTCGACAAGGAAGGGGCTGTAGTGATGTAAGCTGTAGCTTACATTGACAACGGTCGCCATGTGATCATAGAATGTGGGTGTCAAGCGGCCCACTGAAGTGCAAATATTACTTGCTGGGACCTGACAGAAGTATTTCCACCATTCCTGCACAGATCATAACTATTCAAAGTTTCACATGAAGAAACAGCTTTAATAATTGCTAATGCAAAGATTCTCTAACTTACCTGCGATGCAATGCGCAAATTGACTCACCATCGGCGCAGCTTCTATCAGTTTTCACGATGGAAAGGATTACAAAGAAGCAGCACTGACGGGCTAGGCTGCTTGTCGTAAAAAGGGCCACTGCCTGCTGGAAGGTTGTGCAGTTCGAGATATTGCCAATGAATCTGAAGACTCCACGGACCAACGGGTAGGTAACATCTTTGGTCTGTAACAAGGTCTCCTGGGCAGTTGCCCTGTCCACACAGGGAAGGATATCATCCATGGATGTGGGCTATGGGAGCCTGAATCCATACCTCCACGGCAACACTGGTGTCGGCCACTGCACTGAAATTTTTAATAAAGAGAAGACTTAGAAGCAAATCATAAGGCTTCAAGCCAACCCTAGCAGGTACGTACAGCATTGCAATCGCTACTTGAAAACCATAAATGTTATTGCTTCAGGAGTAACTGAAACTACAACACCATCTAGTACCGAGTTACATACACACACATATAGGGTCTGGCTTAGCTGACCATCATTTTGAATGGAAACCGGTTTCCATCTTTTACCCTCTTCTTCTTCTTTTTATTTATTTATTTTTATATTTTTATATTTTTATATTTTTATATTTTATTGCAAGCTTAAATCAAGAGATAAAATCATAAGAGAGCCCACACAATCAATTTTCATAAATATGATGAAATAAAAAATAAATTAGATACTGAAATATAAATAATTACAAGTAAAAAATATTATCACCTACTTAAAAGAAATCGTTAAGGTCATTATATAGATCTATTAAATTTAAAAGATGAAAAAACACTTGAAATGTTGGCTTTCATAACTAGTATCTTCGGTTGCATTGTTCATCTTGTCTTTATCACTACCATTATTTTCACTGGTAAAGTTGCTTTCAATACGAACTCCATCCATTTGAACGAGGTGTCAAGAAAAATTAAGAATTATATGTCTAAAATATATAGATGCAAACTAAAATTCAACAACAATGAATACCTCTTACTTTCTTGCAGTAAGGAAAGAAGAGATGGACGAATCTTTCTCCACAATTATGACTTATTCAATTACAAATTGTACAATAATCAAAGTTCAAAAAGTGCATAATAATCACACATTTTGCAAAGAAGAAATCACATTGCTATTTTTCGAGTTATTAAGTTTTTATTTATTTACTGTGGGAACAATATCTAAATAATATTTTTCTTTGGGTAGAGAATAATTCCACTATTTTAAAAGTTGCAAATGAATTCTCCATATATTTCTTATTATTTGAATAGTATTGTAGGATTTATTTCTAATGTGTGAATATTATTACTTTGATTTGTTTCTCAATTTAAGCTTGCAATAAAGAATTATACAAATCTAAAAAAAGAAAAGAAAAGAAAAATAGAGTAAAAATGAAACCAGTTGAGGAAGCTAATGTTTCAAGTGTTTTTTTTTCCATATTTTAGATTTAATAGGTCTATATAGTGATATTAACAATTTCTTTTGGGTAGGTAATAATATTTTTTACTTGTAATTATTTATATTTCAGTATTTAATTTTTTCATCATATTCATGAAAATTGATTGTGTGGGTCTTCTTACTATTTTTATCTCTCAATTTAAGCTTGCAATAAGAAAACATAAAAAAAGGGTAAAAGATGAAACCGGTTGAATAAGTTAACCAATTTAATCCAAATACGTGTGGTCCTAAACGGAGTGATGGTCAATTAAGTTTTTTCCATATATATATACTTTTTTTTTCCCATAAATAAGATTCATTTAGTAAAAAACCACAACTTACATATCAAAATGTTAGGTCGCAATAAAGTGGGCTTGGCTAGAAACTGTCTCATAGGTTATAGAAGATGGTATAATAAGTTACAGACTAAAGAAATTAGGCTTAACATGCAAAAATAAAAAAGAAGAGGAGCATTATAACTGCAATAATGAGAAGAGCCAATATTCCACAGAAGGTGGAAATAATCGATTAGTACAAATGCTGAATCATAGAAAACATGTACAGAACAAATCTTAAATTAGCAACCGACACTGAATTCAACGCATGCCGAATCTTATCTGAATTCCGGTCCATTGATTTTTTTTTTCAACCTATCCATTAACTTTACAAATCGGGTAAGATTAAAACTTCGTTGAGTGGCTCAAATTTTATATTATTTGAACTTATTATGTGGAGAATCAGCATAGTGTAAGAGTTTTCCTAATGTGGACTAAATTAATTGATATTGTAATTTACTGTTTTTACGGTTACAGTAAAATAGGGTTGGTCTAAGGTGAGATAGAAGGTTTCTTAATTAGTCTAATATGGGGTTTGGCTAGTGTGGGCCGAGTTGAGCTGCCCGTAATGAGAGGACTCTGGAACTCTATAAATAGTCTTCTCAAGTCTCTCCTCTAACCCTAATTCTCACATGTATCATCACCTAAGGGCGTTTACCTAACGCTACACGTGAGAGGGCCGCCTCATTGAGCCAGGTGATACGGAGGGCAACGAGAGGAGAAGGACTTGCGCGTGGAACATTGTGTTTCCGCTTCGCTTCAAAACAATGGGTCCCAGTGCGTTAATCTTTTTTACTCTTTGGATGTATGTTCTTGTTCTAGTTATGGAGATCTTGGGGTTACGTAATTTGCGTCCAACATGTGGTATCAGAGCAACCATAACCCTAGAACTTGAACGCATAAATTTTTTGCCCTAATTTGTACGAATTAGCCCTAATTAGTACAGATCTTGCCCTAATTTGTGATTTTCGAGATTTTTTGTTCAATAAAAATAAAATTAAATCACAAATTCGGACTGGGCTCGACGAGACAAGCAAGACGGTCGGTGGCGCGTCACCGGGGGAGGCCGCATGCGCCCCCACGCGCGGCCACGCGCCGCCTAGGCGTCGAACGTGCGCCGCGCGTGAGCTCCACGCGCCACGCACTTAGGCGGCGCGTGAGGGCACGTGGAGCGTCGGATCGGCGCGTGGCTGGCGGCGTTGGATTCGTATGGCCGTCCTCTACGTCGTGGTGTATTTATTTTACATATTTGATAATTTTATGGATGTGAAAATACATACGGAACCCTAAATACGTGTATTTTTAGTGTATTTTTGCGTATTTTTGCGTATTTTTCTTATATTTTCTGTGATATTGGAAATATAAGTGTTGGGTTACAGGTATGTTATCACATAAACATCATAATGGTGTGATTCATCAATAAAAATCAAACTTTATTGTGAACTGAAGCTTGCTTAATTATATACAATCATTATGGATATTAATTGAGCTATGTATTGAGCTGATGAGAAACAGTAAAGGTTATGAAACTTTTGTTGCTCATGCATACTCCTTGACACGCTGATAATCTTTGAATGATGGACGTCTTAAGAACTTGTGACCAAACTAATTGTACTAATTAACATATCTGCTGTATGTGGGTAATGCATGTCGATTAAGTTATTGCATATTGTACATGAATTCATCTGGTCACTTGTTAATGTCTATCAAGTTAATATTTTTTATGGTTAAGGAGTATGGCAATATTTATGCAGAGCAATAGTATCTACTGTTATAGTTTAGATATTTAGTTACGTGGTTTGACTCAATTTATAGGCCACCGATTGAAGTAATGATATTTGTTACTTAAATTGATTAATAAATCGTTTGTTGGCCTTGGAGTCATGTTTTGCCTTATGAAACTCATGAGCAATAGTTGATCACCGTTTTAAGCTTGTCGATATGGTGTACCCCGTATTACTATTGATGTTAATTTGTGAGAGATATTTTAGATCGGCATTCTTTTATGTTGTTAGTAATATGTAATTGGGGTGCATAAGAGATGTTTTATTCTCTGTTATGGGAAGTTTCTTGTGTTACCGTGATCAATGATCTCATTGGAATCATCTTTCGATTCGCCGTATATATATTTATATATATGTATGATTAATTTTTATTAATGGATAAAGCAATGTAATTAGCATGATATGTGATTTTAGTGATAACATGCCCCTATCACTAAAGTTAAAATCACATGTATATGGTGTATGTGATGAGTAAAGTTTATATCCCTGGTATGAGAGAATTTTAATGATTCAATTGAGTTGTGACCGCCAAAGTGGCACGCTTGATTGGGTTTGAGAAATTTCAGTCTCGTATATTTGATTGGGATGTCTCCTGGTCTAATGCGTAGTGATACTCCCAAAGGAGGTGATTGTGTATTAGTTCATGGAGGGATATATGATAGTGTGGTGGAGGAGTGACCAATCCTAATGGTTCATATGCCCAAAGGTGATGAATTCACAAAGATTGGAATATATTCTCATAACCCTTATCATGTGGGGAGTGTACAATTGCATATCATGTATTCTGCCCAAAGGTGATTATATGATTATGCGTGTAACTCTCGGATGTGTACTTGTACGTCAAGTTACACGGTACTCACATGATGCTAATTATATACATTGCTTGTTTTTCGCCACATTTTTCCGTAAATGGTAATTCCGTCATCATTGAGGTTTTTTTTTTTACTGCTTCAAATTTTAAGTTGTGGACATATGATTTGTTGCTTGAGAAAATAGCAATTGAATTTGCTTATTGTCCATGAAGCGTTCCATTCTCGGAACACTTGAAAAGAGGTTTGCCTCGCGGACTGCATTTCTGCTATAAGATGAAGGAAGCCTTAGTTGCTTGAAATTATGTCTTGTTTGATATTGAAATTAGGACACATCTGCAAAAATTGTGTTTAAGTCCTAATGACATATACATCTCGTATATGATTTAAAAGTTGTCAGGTTTAACAGTGGCAATGAGTATTTTGGCAAGTATAACAATGCGAAATAGCTTAAAGGGTCATTTGTCAAATACTTGGTAGATTCTCGGGTGGTAACTTAATTACTATGCTTGAAAATCCCGACAAAAGATTCATTTGAAATTATTTTGTATCTTACCTAGATTGTTCAAAAGGGTATTTGATTTTAAGACTCTAAAGAAGATACAAGAATTATGGAATCACATACTCTAAAGTTTCTAAATATTGACGTAATTGTAGAGGATAGCTGCTCTCAGACTATTAATGATAATAGTATGATGGAAGATCACTGTGTCTTTGTCTTTACCTATACAAATAATTATGGAATCTCCTGTACCATAGACTAAACTTGTTGAGGTTCAATGTACTATTCTTGATATAATTTATAATGAAATTTCTTATACCTCTCAAGTGCGAGAATGAAGTGGTTGCGGTTTTATTAAGGAGATTTGTTAGGGAAAGACGATCGCTTATATCATCATACTATATAGTCTATTTGTGAGAGCATGATTATAATATCCACTACATTGTTGTTTTAGCAACTTATATAAATGTCGTTTCTTGTTGTCAATTAAGTATGTGATTAGATGCCATAAAAAGGCGATATACAATCTATGAAACATGTTTGGAAACTCACCGACTTGTTTAAAGATCACAAGTTTATTAGTTGCAAATTGGTGTACAAACTAAAAGAATTTCAAAGAAAGATTGTGGAATTTAAAGCCAAATTGGTAACTAAAGTTTTCACTCTGAAAGAGGGGTGGATTGTTTATAGTGAAGAAATAACTATTTCTTTAAAAGATTCTTTCAGAGTTAATGCGGCTTTATTTATTTATTTATTTATATATGGAGTTACGCCAAATAGATACAAAATCTATATTGTGCAACCGGATGATTTTGCAGCGATTCAAGTAAACTTGTGTGTGATTTTGCAGCGATTCAAGTAAACTTGTGTATAGACTGAAAAATTCTAATTCATGGTCTTAAGCAAGTTTCCGGACAATATTATTAAAGTTTCATAGTGTTGTTATTTTGTTCAATTGGAAACAAAGTAATTCAATATACTGCAAGGTTAGTGGGAGGAAATTTATTTTTTCTCATACTTTATGTACATGATGTTTTGCTTACAAGTTGTGACCTTGAGACATCTTTTATCCTTTGTACCGAGGTCCAGTAAGGATTATTTTTGCCATATTATATTAGATTTTCTCGGAGGACATTTGCTGATTGTATATTGAAAATATTCAATATACATTATTGCAAGCCGAATTGCTCCTTTGTTAAGGGTGATGGACTAAATTTATCACATTGTCCTTATTTAGATATTGAAAAATCTAATTAAATGGTGTACCTTGTGTCAAGCAAGCACTTAAAAGTATAATGTATACTCGAATTTGCACTAGACTAAATGTTGTCTTTGTGACGGGACTTCTAGGCGGATATCAGTCAAATTCGGGACATGATCACCGGGTTGCTGTCAAGAAGGTTTTAAGGTACTTAAAGAAGACAAGAGATTATATGCTAATTTATAGCTATGTTCAATTCTTGCAGTTAGTAGAGTATTTAGATGTAAACTTTGTTGGCTGTTCTGATGACATGCAATCAATAACGGAATACAAATTTATGTTAGTAGGAAGTGCAGTAAATAAAGTTCTTTGTTATCTTATACTATGTAAGCAAGTGTTAGTAACATTCTTTTAGGCTGTTACTTACTTGGGCTTTTAGGCTCCGAGAACCTCATGACGGAGTTGATCGTTTTAACTTGATGGATAGACCCATACGGTTGTATTGAGATAACAAATTTGTAGTATTATTTATTTACTACAGAGGTCTCAAGGGGTCTAAATATATGGTGGTCAAATATTTTTTATCATAAAGAAACGGTACAGAAATGTGACTTATAATATAACATATTTTCACAGATGTTGTGATTGCAGATCCACTAATTAAAAACCTACGTCCATGTGTATTTGAGTGACATGTCATTAAGCATGGGCCTAGGAGTATTTTCGGATACTTTTGTTTAGTGGGAGCTATTTTGGCTTTACTCGATAAAGGTTTCATCTCGTGTTCGTTACACTTTGTAACGGTTTGATATGTATCAACTTTTGCATTCAATAAAATATTTTGAATGTGTTGTTATTATGTTGAATACATATTAATAAAGTCTCAAGGGATTGTATAAACCTTGAGTGAAGGCTAGGGGCATCCGGGCATCCGGTTATTAGCCTTGTGCATATGTCTTGTGATACATAAAGAAATGTTAACCATAAGGACAAGACATATGTGAGTTCATTGGAACCATAAAGCATTCTCTAGTGGCATAAGTTTTTTATGACACCTAAGGTAAGAGAATGGTGACTGACAAATGGGATCTCTCTATGAGAGATGTTATCCATTTGACACACTACTATATTGAATTCATATTAATAAAGTCGAGAGCATTCGTGACCATGGAAGGCTCTGTGTGTATACATGCAGTTACCGCCATGATTCGGTGTTTAAGACTTTATGGGATAGGATTTGACTATTAAGAATTATCTCTGGACCAAATGTGCGCACATACGGTACGATTTCAATTAATATAGTCCAAGTGGGAGAATGTAAGAGTTTTCCTAATGTGGACTAAATTAATTGATATTGTAATTTACTGTTTTTACGGTTACAGTAAAACATGGTTGGTCTAAGGTGAGATAGAAGGTTTCTTAATTAGTCTAATATGGGCTGGCTAGTGTGGGCCGAGTTGAGCCTGGCTCGTAATGAGAGGGACTGGCTGGAAACTCTATAAATAGTGCTCAAGTCTCTCCTCTAACCCTAATTCTCACATGTATCATCACCTAAGGGGCGTTTACCTAACGCTACACGTGAGAGGGGCCGCCTCATTGAGCCAGTGATACGGAGGGCAATAGAGGAGCGGACTTGCGCGTGGAACATTGTGTTTCCGCTTCTGCTTCAAGAACAATGGGTCCCAGGTGCGTTAATCTTTTACTCTTTGGATGTATGTTCTTGTTCTAGTTATGGAGATCTTGGGGTTACGTAATTTGCGTCCAACACATAGCTCATCATAGGTACATATCTTCATTAATTTTTATTGAGCCAAGTAGCGGACAACGCGAAGCTTTGTTCAGCAGGCACGTGTGCTTCAATTGAACTTTGATTTTTCGCTTTATTAAATATAATACCGTAAAAAAGTTTATCTCGCTAAATAAATTTTAAGGTCTCGACCCCCCTAGAATTTTAGCTAAACTCAATTTCGACCGTACAATCTGTTCTACGTCAAAACTTCGTGATATTACAGGAGGAGCTCAAGTTTCTTTCGGAAAATTTAAGATAGATTTATTCAAGCAAAAAAGGAAACTTCGGCGAGGTCGCTGGCCCTCATCTGGCCGGTCACCGGTCATCCCAAGGCCGGGATTGGCAACCCTTGAAAAAGAAGAGGAGAAATGAAAGAAGAAAAAAGAAAAGAAGGAAAAAGAAGAAGAAGAAAAAATTAATAAAATTATTTAAAATTTAAAAGAAAATGATTTGAAGTAAAAATTTTGAGAACAATACCAAATACAATTTTATTACAGAAATTGAAATTTTAGACAGTTATTGAACGGCTTAAAATGTTTAGAAATTATTTTCGGGAGGTGGGAACATAATCAAAAAGAATTATTTTTAATCATAAATTATTTCCGAGAACATAAATATTACCAAATGCGCCCTAAATTGTCCAAGAAAAGCAAAAAATTGATCAAGCTTTGATGTGCTAGATGAATGATGGGAGTTGTCGGGATGGACCGTTGAAAAGAGCTTTTCTAGGATGGAAAGTAAAAGGTAAAAGAAAAGGCAAGAGTTAAAGCCGGCAACTATGAGGTTGACAAAGCTTTTAAGTGCTCGATGTTGATGGAACAAACTAGGACATTTTCATTTGGTTTGGTGGTGACTCTACCCTAATAATGCCCTTTCTGTATGCCTTCTCATGGATTAGTGAGAAAATAATCCATTAATTTTATAACCGTGAGATTAAAACTTAAATGAGTGGCTCAAATATGAGATTGTTTGAATTTAATGTTACAAAGATATTAGCATATACCACATTGTACCATGTATCTTTATGGATTTTAATGATCCAAGCCATGAACGGTGCCAAGCTCTGTTTGACGTGTGTAAGTGCTCCAACTGATCTTTGATTTTTCATTTTTATTATCTATGAGTTCATTCAAGCTTTGTAAAGCTCTCGACCCACTAGAGTTTTAGCTAAACTCAAGTTTAACCCCACACTCTGTCCTATGTCAAAATTGTGATGATTTATGCAAGCAACAAGGAAAATGTGATTCATTTCATGTGGACATGGGGTTACATGTTGTCGACGAGGTGAGTAATTATTAAAGACTTGGCCTAGGAAAGAAAATTGATTACTTTCCATGGGAAATGAATGGTTTGGAAATCAACATATATCCCATTCTATGTAATGGATTTTTTTTAGCCAAGTCATAGATAGCGCCAAGCTTTGTTTGGTACATGTAAGTGTTCCGATTGATCTTTGATTTTTCATTTCTATCATCTATGAATTCATCCAAGCCTTGTAAAGCTCTCCACACCACTATAGTTTTAGCCAAACTCAACTTTAACCCTACAGTCTATCCTATCTCAATTTGGAATATTTTAAGATGATTTATGCAAGCATAGACGAAACTTAGTGTGATTCACGAATTGATTAGGGCATCCTTCCACTAGGGTTAGAACTAGGGGTGAGCGGGTCCAGGGTGGGTAAGGTCTAGACCTGGACCCTGTTCCCTACCTTATTATAACCGGTTCTCCTTTTTTGGACCCTGTTCCCTACCTTGTTTTTATTGGACCCTGTTCCCGGCCCACCCTGTTTTTCCGGTCCGGGAACAGGGTTGACCCTGTTTATATTGGAATCTGTTTTGCATAAAAATTAACCTTAGAAAAGCAAGGAACCGTCGCCTCCGCTGCTAAGAAAATGTAATAGCTACTTAAGTGTTAGGCAGACCTTCATAAGCAGATGGTCACGGAAGATGGGAAAGTTGCAGCTTATAATTCTCCAAAGTATACCTTGAAGAATCATCAAACGATATTTTGAATATAACAATCATTGAGAATACCACTAATAGTAATGCACTTTAGTGATAGAGGAGAAAAGTTTATTTCGTTAAGCTTATAATGTTTACATTGAACGCCCCTTATATCTCTATTCTGTAATTGCAGCACACTGAGAGATCGTTCCTAGAGGAAAAAGATTGTCACAAACTTAACGCAGGAAGCACCAAGCTTGAGTCCCAAAAGCTTCAGCAACACCAGAAGAAGACTGCAGACAAATTGCTCTAAACTCAATTTTCACAAACGAGCACTATTCCCAACTCTAACATAGAAACCTCAAATAAACTGGAAATGACATAAGCCCCTAGCATCAGGCCGACACCCACCAACCAAAACACTTCAAAATCACACCTTTCCGTAATATCACAAAAATACCCACATTCACATAATGAATATCAATCGAATTCCAACCTGAGAAGCGCTCGCGGCGGTTGAGTAAGCCCGAGGGGGAAGGCCAAAGCCCCGCGAAAAGAAGTCGACGACGTTGCGGAGCTTGACGCCCCTAGTAGATACCGAGGCGAGAACATTAGCTTCGCGAAGCGGTGGGCCAGTCAACGGGTGAACGGAGTTCCCTGAATCGGAAGCAGAGCCGGGGAGCGACCGAGAGCGGAAGAAGGCATAGGCAGCTCGGCGGCGGCGGAGGACCGTTGCGGAGGAGCCGAGGCCGCGTTCATCGTGGCAAAGGCGGTCTTGGTGAGCTTGGAGGTGCTTCTCCTCGTGGCCACGGAAGGAACACGAGAGGGTTCTGAACTGGGTATTGAAGGAGGAGGAGAGAGAAGAAGGAGAGGGGATGGCGACTCAGTGGTGATGCTTGGGGAGAGGGGGCAAAGGAGAGGGGATCTGGCGATGGCGCGTCGAAGGAAAACTCTGAGAACAAATTAGGGTTTTGGTCCTGGGCTGCCTTAAAAAGCGGTTCTCAAACCGGTTCCCAAACCGGTCCGGTCGATCCGGTTCCCGGGTGGGTAATCCCCCGGAACCGGTTCCCGGACCGGTTCAAACAGGGTCTGAATTTTGGGAACCGGTTCCCGACCCTGTTTCAACCGGAACTGGTTCCCGATCCTGTTTTCCGGGTGGGCCGGACCGGGAACCGGGTAAACCCGGTCCGGTTGCTCACCCCTAGTTAGAACTTAGAAACCTAACTACAAAAGGTTAGGTGCTTTCACATAATTTGAAAATTAATTAGAGATGAAATAATCCAGTACTAAATACCCTCTGAACATGATTAAGGTAGATAGTTTGACTAAGAATTGAGGTAAATTAATCGCACGAATTTGATCCATTCATACAGTTGCCACAGAGTTGGCGAATCTAGAGGAAGAAAAACCTAAGATTATCCAGGGCAGTGAACCAACACAACATAAAATATATTATTTTGGTCAGACAACATAAAATATATAATAATTACAAAAAACAAACAACCAACACAGCATAAAATATATAATAGGTCTAAACATGTGCATCACCATCATTGCTATTAACAATCAATTCTGACCGGAAAAATTAATGTGGTAAGATAAACCCCACTTGCTCTCTTCAACAATAGGACACCGCAATCTCACACAGACTCATCACGCGACTTAAAATATCTGAAAAATGTGCAAATTTTCACGCGCACCAGCCTGATCCACATTGCACTGGATCTGAGGATAAGACCATGCTTTTTCCTTAAAAAAGAAAAAAAACATGGAACAAATACACACACAGACGCGACAACTTCATGATTTACACACTCAGACACGACAACTTCATGATTGATCATATGCTTGTGGTTTTGATATGAAATATGCGAGAACAGCTATAGACCGAGCAAAAGGCTTGCAATGTCATGAGCAGCAAGAGTGCAATCGCAGCCAGCAATGCCAGGAATTGCCATGAGCCATATACGTACAGCTTCATGAACTTGCCGAGCTTGACCTTCCACCTCCCGTTGTAGTACTTGTTCACGTCCTCGATCGCCTTGTCCAAGAAGGGCACTTTTGTCAACCGGATTGATTTGCTCATGCTGTTCCACAGCTTTGCGACCTCCTCGTCGCTCTTCAGTCGGTTCAGAATGACCCCTTTCTCTCTCAACAGCTTCACGTCCTCGTCCGAGTCTATAATGCCGTTCATGAGTTCAGTGTAGCGTGTGAAAATCAACGGGCCTGATGCGTTTGATGCCTCGTAAGCGACTAGGTTTCTCATGAACACCTCGGAGTTCACGTCCAGACTTATGGCAGGCAAGTAAAGTGTTGCCATCTTGGTGTCGAAACCGATGCTAGAGAGGTTACCATTGGTGGCTACGAAACGGACTCCTACATTGGATAGGTCAGAGACCGAGGGGATTGCGATCTCCTCAACTGAAGGTGGCTTGGAGGGGTTGCTACTTTCATTTTCTGGCTTGCCAGCTTCTTTTTCTTGAGATGAGAATAAGGCCTCAAGAGGCTGTGCCAAGACCGAGAAAAATGGGAGTTTAGAGAGAATAGTCCATGGCAATTTCAACAGTACCTTCACTGGGTTTGAAAAAAGCAGCCTCTTGAGCATTTTAATTGGGCCATTGTTCAACTTGGAGAGCAAATTCCAAATTGCATCGCAAAGTTGCTTGACGTAACTCGTGCCCCTGCTAGACGAGGCCAAAGGTGATAGTCCCTTGTCTTTCTTGTCCTCGCCGTTACCTTCCTCCTCGATAATCTCAGGTTGTCCCTCCACTTTGGGTACTATGATATCATACAAGAAGTCTAGCAAGTGGGCACAGACTGAGACTTGTATATTGGGCAATGCCTCCATCAGTTTGAAAGGTGAGATTTCCTTGTAAAATCCCATTAGCATCGTGAGCAACATGTCATCGGCTTCATCGAGGGACGCACATTGGAATTCTAACATCTTCCTCAATATAAAAAGTGGGATTTGATTCTCTAGCATGACTATGTCCCTGAGGATGGCATTGTGTGCGGACTTCCTCCCTGCAATATCGACCAAATGCGACATCCTCGATGAGACCCTCGAGAGCATCTTACCTTCTTTGATTGCGTAGATTTGGAGGAACTCAAGCAAGAACAGCGCGTCAATGGCCATCATCCATGCCAGCGTCTCACCGTTGAAGTCCAGGTACTTGTGGTAGCAGGCTCGGACCCTCGGCTCGAGCTTGACCAATTGCTCCACCAGACTCTCGAACTTGATCCTCTGGAGTTGCTTCTGATATCTTTTCACTGCCGCAAGCTTGTACCTCTGCATCTCGTACATCTCTGGGCGCCAATGGTGGTATGGACCAATGGCCACTTGTTGCGGGGTGTACAAATCTGGGTCGCTGGACATTAGTACAGTTGGGACGCTAAAAATGGAGACTGGCACCTCAGTTTCGTCTTCGAGCTCTTCCTCGAGCATCCGGCGGATTTGGATCACCCACCGGTTCTCATCGAAGATCTCACGCACTTTCGGGGTCGACGTTTGGGTTTGGAGAGAGGAAGCCATGTTGCCTCGACTGCCTAATCTGTTCAAAGAAATTTTTCTGGGGTGAGAGTACTGCAGTGAATGAGCTCTCTTAATAGATGCTTTTATGTAAAGAAATGCGTTTCTCAAGGCTGCAATTTATTTCTCCTTATAGTCACAAACTATGTTTTCTCGATCCAGTCCAAGTCAGCCATGTGGACAAGCTCCATTGAAACGGCTCCTTCAACTAAAAGGTAGGTTTCTTTTTTCGCATGGTTAACTTTGCAAAAAGAAAAAAGATAGATCAATTTCATAGATGATATGACAAACGAAATCATTCACTCTTCAGAATCATGTCGCTAACCTGCAAGGTCCACCCCTTGCTTGCATTTATTACTCACTTGTTGCGTAGCCTTTTGGCATTGGTTTTCTTTTGCTGTTAGGTCTGCATAAGTTCAACGTGCTCCATGAGGCGTCCAAAACAGGCCACAGCTGCTTTGTCTCCGTCACGCACACCTCGCAATAAACAAAGGTGACGGGGAAGATATGTGCTCTTGGAAAAGAAAAAGTATCAAAAAATGATGGACATAGTCGATCTTTGCTATAGAAAATTAATATACGTGAGATACACTAAGATAGGAGATAGGTGATTGATCTGATTTTGAAAGATGAGTCGGGCCATTGCTGTCTCTTCTTTTTATCTTATGGAGATTCAGTACAAACGAGTAAGGCCATTTGCATGATTGCAAGGTGAAGTTGCAGGGAAATATGATCCTCAGTTGACCACCGCCCATGTAAAGTTCAGAGTTGAGGACAACTCGAGTCTAAGAGCACACGAGCAGTTCCATTTGATCTGCGCTATTTTATGGTATCACAGCTTGCTGTTTGCTAATGTTCCCTGCTACAATATTATACTCTCGGTAAAGACCCTTCAGGAAAGTGCAATGTTTTCTTTTTACTTTTTGGCCATAGGATTTTGTCTGCTTGATATCGCTATAATTGGTAGGAGAAATTTCTCGGAAAGGCTGTTCTTAGGGTGTCAAGTCTCCGTTGCTTTCTCTAGATGTCACTGAATTGGCACGGCACGAGCTTAGCTAGTGCTTTCTTATTATCTTATATACGATCCACAAAGTATAGAAGCTGCCTTTATATGTTGTTTCCCCAACTACGTCAAAACGAACTTTATTGTGTAAGTAGGAGAAAAGGAAAGCACTGAATGCCGCAAGAGATGGAAATATCATGTGATTATAGAGAGAGACCGAGGGAGGGATCGCCAATCATAATTTTTCAAATCTAAGGGAAGAAGAAGATGTAACTTGCCTTAACTGCTCAGGACAACTATAGTTGTAAATGATGCCGGTGGGCCGTGTTCAAGCATTAGTTCCCGGAGAGAAATTTCAAGGGCAAGAGTCCCTGATGAAGAGGAGATCGTGTTCAAAATGTCGGAAAAGAATATATGAAGAAAAATGAAAGCAACTGGAGCGTCATTTTCATGGTCACGCTGACACAGTCGGGACCAGACCTATATTCTTCAAATGTTCATGGCAAATGTTGATTTTTCCAAAACCTTCGTGATGTGATGAGAATCTTTTTCCACAGTAAACTAAAATTAGAATTAGATGAAAATTTTGCACGATTCATTGGCACAATTGATCTCGACCTTTTTCTACTCCCGAATGTTCTTGATCCATCAAAGCTGTGAACTTTTCGGTGACCAGGCGCATCTGCCAATCTCTTTTGCATAAATGACCCAGAGCAACAGTGAAAGCATTACCAAAGCAGAAAACAAAGCCAACCCAGCATAGATCCACTTATTATAGAGCCTCAGGCCTGGACAATGATCCTTATCGACTTGACGGAAGGCCTCTTGAACGAAGAGCAGTCTCCTCGGTCGACGAGGAAGGGGCTGTAGTGATGTACGCTGTAGCTTACATTGACAACGGCTGCCATGTGATCATAGAATGTGCGTGTCAACCGGCCCACTGAAGTGCAAATATTAGTTGCTGGGACCTCACAGACTTATTTCCACCATTCCTACACAGATCATAACTATTCAAAGTTTCACATGAAGAAACAGCTTTAATAATTGCTAACGCAAAGATTCTCTAACTTACCTGCGATGCAATGCGAAAATTGACTCACCATCGGCGCAGCTTCTATCAGTTTTCACGATGGAAAGGATTACAAAGAAGCAGCACTGACGGGCTAGGCTGCTTGTCGTAAAAAGGGCCACTGCCTGCTGGAAGGTTGTGCGGTTCGAGATATTGCCAAAGAATCTGATGACTCCACGGACCAACGGGTAGGTAACATCCTTGGTCTGTAACAAGGTCTCCTGGGCAGTTGCCCTGTCCACACAGGGAAGGATATCATCCATGGATGTGTGGGCTGTGGGAGCCTGGATCCATACCTCCACGGCAACACTGGTGTCGGCCACTGCACTGAAATTTTATAGTAAAGAGAAGACTTAGAAGCAAATCATAAGGCTTCAACCCAACCCTAGCAGGTACGTACAGCATTGCAATCGCTACTTGAAAACCATAAATGTATTTGCTTCAGGAGTAACTGAAACTACAACATCACTGTACTACCGAGTTACACACACACACACCCATATAGGGTCCGGCTTAGCTAACCGTCATTTTGAATGGAAACCGGTTTCCATCTTTTACCCTCTTCTTTTTTTCTTTTTTTTTTGATTTTTATGTTTTCTTATTGCAAGCTTAAATTGAGAGATAAAATCATAATAGCACCCACACAATCAGTTTTCATAAATATGATGAAAGAAAAAATAAATTAAGATACCGAAATATAAATAATTACAAATAAAAAATATTATCACCTACCTAAAAGAAATTGTTAATGTTATTATATAGATCTATTAAATTTAAAAGATGAAAAAACACTTGAAATGTTGGCTTTCATAACTAGTATCTTCGGTTGCATTGTTCATCTCATCTTTATTACTACCATTATATTCACTAGTGAAGTTGCTTTAAATACAAACTCCATCGATTTGAATGAGGTGTCAAGAAAAAACGAAGAATTATATGTCCAAAATATATAGATGCAAACTAAAATTCAACAACAACGAATACCTCTTACTTTCTTGCTATAAGAAAAGTAGAGATTGACGAATCTTTCTCCACATTTATGACTTATTCAATTACAAATTGTACAATAATCAAAGTTCAAAAAGCACAAGATAATTACACAATTTGCCAAAAAAAGAAGAAGATAATTACATGCCTATTTTTTTGGTTATTATTTATTTATTTATTTATTTATTGTGGGAACAATATCTAAATAATCTTTTAAGGGCCGAGAATAATATCTACTATTTTAAAAGTTGCAACTGAATTCTCTGTAGATTTCTTTTTATTTGAATAGCATTGTAGGATTTGTTTCTAATGTGTGAATATTAGTACTTTGATTTGTTTCTCAATTTGAGCTTGCAATAAAGAATAATACAAATCTAAAAAAAGAAAAGAAAAGAAAAGAAAAGAAAAGAAAAATAGAGTAAAAAAGAAACTAGTTGAGGAAGCTAACGTTGCAATTGTTTTTTTTCCATATTTTAAATTTAATAGATCTATATAATAACATTAGTGATTTCTTTTTAGTAGGCATGTAATTATTTATATTTCGGTATTTAATTTTTTCATCATATTCATGATTGATTGTGTGGGTCTTGTTACTATTTCTCTCTCTCAATTTAAGCTTGGAATAAGAAAACATAAAAAAGGGTAAAAGATGAAACCGGTTGGAAAAGTTAACCGATTTAATCCAAATACGTGTGGTCCTAAATGGAGAGATGGTCAATTAGAGTGCATTTGTTTGTGTTTATGTTAAAAAATTATTTCAAGGAACAGAAATAGAAAAAATTATTTATGTTCCGGAACAATTTTTGACCAGAAAAAACGCGTTTGGTAAACTTGTTCCGGAAATAAAAAAATTTATGTTCTTTTTTTGTTTCTTTTATTTTTTAATATTTTTATTTTATTTTTCCTTTTTTTCTTCTTTTGGCCGGTGGCCTCGACTTGGTTGGGTGAGCTTGGGCTCGCCCAAATCCAATGAGCCCGAGCTCCCCAACCAAGGCGAGGCCGAGTGTTGTCGGCGAAGGTGAGGCTCGACCTCGCCTTGGCCGGGCGAGCTCGGCCTCGCCCGGATCCGGTGGGCCGAGCTTGCCCGGCCACCGGCGAGGCTCGGTCTTGCCATGCCACCGCCATGTGACGTTGACCTAGTGGTGGTCTGGCAACGCCGAGCCTCGCCGGTGGCTGGGCAAGCTTAGCCTCGCTGGATTTGGGCGAGCTCGAGCTCGCCCAACCAAGGTGAGGCTAAGCCTCGCCAGGGGCCAGCGACGCTCGGCCTTGCCGCCGGAGCGTTGCCGACCCTCGACGGCCGGTCGCCGGCCATGGCCGAGGTCGGCGACTGGCCAAAGAAAAATGAAGGAGAAAAGAAGAAGAAAAAAAAGAAAAGAAAAGATAAAAGAGAGAAAATTTGTTCTTAAAAATTGTTCTAGAAACAAGAAACAAGTTTTTCTTTTGTTTCTTGTTTACATTCCAAATGTGTTCCTGGGAAAAAAAAACAGATTTGGAACAAAAACGCAAACAAACGCGTTTCTATTCTTTTTTTGTTCCCGGGAACCAAAAAATAGAATTTTTGTTCATAAACAGAAAAAAAGAACATAACCATGCATGCCCTTAAGCTTTTTCCATATGTATATATACATACTTTCATTTTTTTTTCCATAAATAAGATGCATTTAGCAAAAAACCACAACTTACCTATCAAAATGTTAGGTCGCAATATAGTGGGCTTGGCTAGAAACTGTATCATAGGTTATAGAAGATGGTATAATAAGTTACAGACTAAAGAAATTAGGCTTAACATGCAAAATCAAAAAAGAAGAGGAGCATTATAACTGCAATAATGAGAAGAGCCAATCTTCTAGAGAAGGTGGAAATAATCGATTAGTACAAATGCTGAATCATAGAAAACATGTACAGAACAAATCTTAAATTAGTACCAACACTGAATTCAACGCGTGCCGAATCTTATCTGAATTCCGGTCCATTGATTTTTTTTTTAAAACCTATCCATTAACTTTATAAATCGGGTGAGAATAAAACTTCGTTGAGTGGCTCAAAAATTATATTATTTGAACTTATTATGTGGAGAATCAGCATTAGCTCATCATAGGTACATATCTTCATTAATTTTTACTGAGCCAAGTAATGGACAACGCGAAGCTTTGTTCAGCGGGCACGTGTGCTTCAATTGAACTTTGATATTTCGCTTTATTAAATATAATACCGTAAAAAAGTTAATCTCGCCAAACAAATTTTAAGCTCTCGACCCCCTAGAATTTTAGCTAAACTCAATTTCGACCGTACAATCTGTTCTACGTCAAAACTTCGTGCTATTACAGAAGAGGAGCTCAAGTTTCTTTCGGAAAATCTAAGATAGATTTATTCAAGCAAAAAAGGAAACTTCATGTGACAACATGAATTCTAGGACCTGCTTAAAAATAATCCATTAACCCATTGTCAAACTGCCAATGTTTCTATAGTTCTGCTCAGGACTCCAGGAACGCCGACTACAAATATTTTCATTTATGTCTTAGATGTGACGACACAAAGAAGGCACGTTACTCAGAATTTACCAAACGTTGTCATGTAATTGAACGAACCCACTGGACAAATGGCCCGAGTCTCTCCCTAAAAGTGACTAATCCAGCACTACATGCCCTCTGACCATAAGGGAGAGAGATAGTTCGACTGAAAACTGACTCACCTGCACCCTTGAATTGGATGCCTGGGGATCTTTGGGCACCCAGTAGTCTCTGAATCTTAGAGGCTAGGGCAAAAACAACCGATATGTCATTCAGATATATAATAACAACAAAACATGCCCATGATAAAATTAAGGAGAAGACGTCGTTAGATTTAGCGGGAATCGACGAACTCATCAGCATCATTGCTATTAATGATCACAATTCCGACCTGAAAAATTAAAAAAAAAATAAGATAATCCTTTTGCTCCTTTCAATAACAGCACCCCACAATCTTACAAAAACTCATCGTGTGGCTAAAAAACTATGAAATTACTGCAAATTTTCACGTGCACCAACTTGATCCATTTTGCATTGGATCTGAGCACGAGACCATGCTTTTTCCTTACACTTAAAAGAAAAAACAGGGAACACGTATGCACACAGACACGACATCTTCGTGCTTGATCATATGCTTGTGGTTTTGATATGAAATATGCGAGAACAGCTATAGACCGAGCAGAAGGCATGCAATGTCAAGAACATCAGGACTACAATCCCAGCCAGCACTGCCAGGAATTTCCATGGGCTGAGCACGTACTGCTTCGTGAACTTGCTGAGCTTGACCTTCCACCTCCCGTTGTAGTACTTGTTCACGTCCTCGATCGCCTTGTCCAAGAAGGGCACTTTTGTCAACCGGATCGACCTGCTCATCCCGTTCCACAGCTTCGCGACCTCCTCGTCACTCTTCAGTTGGTTCAAAATGACCCCTCTCTCTCTCAACAGCTTCACGTCCTCGGAAGTGTCTATAATGCCATTCATGAGTTCGGTGTAGCGAGTGAAAACCAATGGGCCTGATGCGTTGGATGCCTCGTAAGCGACTAGGTTCCTCATGAACACCTCCGAGCTCACGTCCAGAGTTATGGCTGGCAAGTAAAGCGTCGCCATCTTGGCGTCGAAACTGATGCTAGAGAGGTTACCCTTGGTGGCTACAAAACGGACTCCTACATTGGATAGGTCAGAGACCGAGGGGATTGTGATCTCCTCAACTGAAGGTGGCTCGTGAGGATTGCTGTTTTCATTTTCTGACATGCCCTCTTCTTTTACTTGGGATGAGACTAAGGACTCAAGAGCCTGTGCCAAGACTGACAACAATGGGATTTTAGACAGAATAGTCAATGGCAATTTCAATACCTTCACTCGGTTTGAAAGAAACAGCCTCTTGACAGTTTCAATCGGGCCTTTGCTCAACTTGGAGAGCAAATTCCAAATTTGATCGCAAAGTGGCCTAATACAATTTGTGCCGCTGGAAGACAACAATGACCATGGTGATTTTGCCTTTACTTCCTTGTCCTCGTTGTCACCTTCCTCCTCACCTTCCTCCTCAACAATCTCGGGTTGTTCCTTCACTTTGGGTACTATGGTTTCATACAGGAAGTCTAGCAAGTGGGCACAGACTGAGACTTGTATCTTGGGGAGCGCCTCCATCAGTTTGAAAGGTGAGACTTCCTTGTAAAACCCCATTAGCATCCCATGCAACATGTTGTCAGCTTCGTCGAGTGATGTGAATCGGAATTCCAGCATCTTCCTCAATATGAAAAGTGGGATTTGATTCTCTAGCATGACTATGTCTTTAAGGATGGCATTGTGTGCAGACTTCCTTCCTGTGTAATCGACCAAATGTGACATCCTCGATGAGACCCTGGAGAGCATCTTACCTTCTTTGATTGCGTAGACTCCGAGGAACTCAAGCAAGAACGACGCGTCGATGGCCATCATCCATGCCAGCGTCTCCCCTTTGAAGTCCAGGTACTTGTGATAGCAGGCTCGGATCCTCAACTCCAGCTTTTCCAGTTGCTCCACCAAATTATGGATCTTGATCTTTTGGAGTTGCTTCTGAGATCTTTTCGCCGCAGCAAGCTTGTATCTCTCCATCTCGTACATCTCCGGGCGCCAATGGTGGTATGGACCGATTGCCACTTGTTGCGGGGTGTACAAGTCTGGGTCGCTAGACATTAATACTCTCGGGACGCTGAAAATGGAGACTGGCACCTCGGTTTCATCTTCGAGCTCTTCCTCGAGTGCCCAGCGGATTTGGATCACCCACTGGTTCTCGTCGAAGATCTCACCCACTTTCGGCATCGATGATGCGGTTTGGACAAAGGAAGCCATGTTGGCTTAGCTGTTTAGTCCGTTCAAAGAAACTCTTTTGGGGTGAGTGTAGTGCAGTGAATAAGTTCTCTTAATAGATGCTTTTATGTAAACAGATGCGTTTCTCAGCGTTGCAAGTCAGTCCTACTTATAGGGTGCAAGCTATGTTCTTTCTATTTTGTCCAAGTCATCCGCGTGGAATTGGAACGGCTCCTTTTCAAAAAGTAGGTTTCATTCCACTACCATTATCTTCACAAAAAAAGAAAAAAAAGAAAAAAAAATTATATTCATTTATTTCACGCAACAAACAGAACTAATTATATTTTAAAATAAACATATGGAAACTCGTATTTTTTTTCATCGGATGTAATGATTGCGGTATTTCTCAAGATGTAATTGAACTGATCTAATAGAATGAATCCGTTTTTCTTCTATTTTCCTCATTAGCTTTGGAATATATGGAATTTTTATGGCACGTGAGAAATACGTTCCTTCGTAGTGGAGCTTGCAAGGGACGATAATGTTGCTAACTTACGAGGTCCAACCCTTGCGCGCATTCAATGGTCATTCCCGCGTTGGCTTCAAGGCATTAGTTTTCATAAGTTCAACGTGATCCATGAGACCATAAAGAAAGGTTAGCGGCCCTTCACGCAAAGCTCACAGGAAAACAAAGGTGGTAGGGAGAATATGGGATCATGTTCAAGAAAAGCGACGTAAAATGAGGGGTATAGTCAACTTTACTCTTGAACAAAGAGCCGGGCCGATGCCGTCTCTTCCCTTATCTTACGGAATTTCAAAGCCGTACAAACCAAGGTGGCCAATTTGCATTTTGCGATTGGAAGGTGAAATTGCTGGTACATGTAATCCTCTGTTGACCACCGCCCACGCATGTACAGTTCAAATTTTAAAAACTGCTCGTGTTTAATTGCACACGAACAGTTTCCATTTCATCTGCGCTATTTTCTGGTGTCACAGCTTGCTATTTGCTGATGTTCTCTGATGCAATTTATAATCTCGGCAAAAACACTTCAGGAAAATGCAATATTTTTTTCCTTTTGGCCGTAGGATTGTGCGTGATTGATTTCGTTGTAGTCGGTAGTATATGCAAGCATACTTTCAGGGGGAGAATTACCAAAAAAGTCCTAAACCTATTGTAATTGTGTCAATTTAGTCATAATTTTTTTGGCTAATTTAGTCTTAAACCTTTTATAATTGTGCCAATTCAGTTCATTCAACCAAAATTGGCCAGTCGGCGCTGACGTGAACACCAGTCAGGGACAGCTGGCCGGCGAACGCTGATGTGGCAATTTTTTTTTTCGAAATTTTAATTTTAATTTTTTTTGAAATTTTAAATTTTTTTCCTTTTTTTTTTCCCCATCTTATCATTCCTCTAGTCGGCGAGGTCAATCTCGCTAGCCACTGGCGAGGCTTGCCCCTGCCGGCCATTGGCAAAAGCGAGCCTTGCCCAGTGACAGTGAGGTTGCCGTCGCCACATCTGGCGAGTCTCACCATCCCTGGACGAGGAGTCTCGCCGGCCACCAGCGAGGTCGACCCTCACCTTGGCTAAGCGAGGTCTCGCCATATCTGGCGGGGCTCGGCCTTGCCCAGCCAAGGTGAGGGTTGACCTTGCCAGTGGTTGGCGAGGCTGCCGTTGCTAGATCTGGTGAGGCCGCCATTACCGAGATCTGGCAAGGCTTGGCCTCGCCGACCACTGGCGAAGTCGACCCTTGCCTTGGCCGGGCGAGGCCCCCCGGATTTGGCAAGGCTCGGCCCCGCCTAGCCATGGCGAGAATCGACCTCGCCAGATCTAGCAGGGCCTCTCCCTCGCTAGTGGCTGACGGGGGTGAGCCTCGCTGGCCCTCGCCTTTGGCTGGCAGGGGTGAGTCTTGCCATCGGCCGGCTAGGGGAAAAAGAAGGTGGGGAAAAAAAAAAAAAAAAAAAGAATTAAAGAATTCAAAAAAATATTTACAAATTTGAAAAAAATAAAAAATATTTAAAAATTGCCACGTCGGCGTTCGTCGGACGGTGGCGTCCACGTTAGTGCCACCCGGCCAATTTTGGCCGAATGGACCGAATTGACACAATTGTAAAATGTTTAGAACTAAATTGGCTAAAAAAAAAGTTTATGACTGAATTGGCACAATTGCAATAGGTTTAAGACTTTTTTGGTAATTCTCCATACTTTCAAGATAGAATCCCCGAAACAAAAAAAATTGGAAAGGTGGGTTCCATATTCCAAAAATTGGAGAACAAGTTTCAACGGGTAAGTTATCTCTTCTAGGTAGATGGAACCTGAAATAAGTTTTACAATTTTTCTTAGTCTCTATCTTTATGCGATTTTGCGGTATACCATGACATTCGATGACGAGCATACAATCTAGAACTACTAGTCTAAGTTTCTATATTTGACCAAGATTTTTATTTTGTTAATTTTTCATATTATTCGTGTGTCTAAATATAAGTTGCGGTCAATAGATTGTAGCAAAAAATGATAATCATTAAAGGCAATGATTTACTATAATTGTTCAGTTAGTAATATGGATGAAATTTGGCTAAACCCTAGAACCAACCCTTAAAACTATGATAAGATAAGTTTCAGATTGTAGGATATGTAAAGTAGGTTACAGGTTCCATAAAATAGAGAATCTATTCCAATAATAGGTTTTAGGTTCCAGATGAAATTTATATGAAACTTGCAACCTCTAATTGGTAGGAGAAATTCCTATGAGAGGTCGTTTCTATTGTTTGGAGTCCCCTGACCTTCCGTTGCTTTCTCTAGGTGTCATTAAATTGGCATGGCACGAGCTCAGCTAGTGCTTTCTTACTTCTTTCACATATGGTCGACGTAGTATAGAAATTGTTGTCTTTGCATGTTTTTTTCCCAAAATACATCGAAAAAAATGCAGATGTGTAAAAAGGAAAGCACCGAAATATGCCGGAAATGCAAATATCATGTGATCATAGAGAGAGACCGAGGGAGGGAGGGAGGGAGGGAGGGATGGATGATTGTTATTTGCGAAACTATGGGAAAAAAAACATGTAACTTACTTTTAACTGCTCAGGACAACTCATGCCGAAAATGATGCCAGTGCGCCATTTTTTAAAAATAAATTCCTATTCTGGGGGAAGAAATTTCAAGGGCAAGAGTCCCTGATGAAGAGGAAAAGAATCTTTGAAGAAACATGAAGTTGACTGGAGCCTCGTCTTCATGGTCACGCTCACGCCCTCGGACCCCACATATTCTATCACGTGTTTATCACAAAAATTGCCTTTTTCCACGATCTTACGTGATCCTTACGTGATAAGGATGAGCATCGGTGTAGGGTTAATCTTGAACCGACCCTGCACCGGCCTAACTCTATTGATCCTGATCCGGTTTCCAGGGAAATTTGGTTAGTCATTGGTCATAGAATTTCTGAATCAACACTATGTGGATCGGTCTCCTAAAAATTCCAGGTCGGTTCAACTGGATCAACCCTAACTATATATATTATTTATAATTTTTTTATATACATTAAAATAATTGGCGTCAATAACATTAAACAGCTATTTAGTTAGGAGTTCAAATAATTTTACATTGTTATTTAATAACTTAGGTTTTTAATATCTTTTATGGCGTTAATAGCTATAATTTACGAATGAGGAAAATATTTTTGTAAAGAGTCCTCACGGCGTCCAAAAATGTATCTTATAACATCCTCCTCTAATATTTCGCTTGCTTTGGGCCGCTCATGCCGCTCGCAGCTTGATATTCACTTGGCTTGTTGCTCCTCGCTTGACATTTGATGCTAATTCTGTTCGACACTCACCCTACTTGACCCTCACAGCTTGCCTTCCTTAGCTAACATTGCTCATCATCGAACCTATTGGGTTGATAAAGTCATCGGTTGCCTTTTTAAAGAGTACAAAAAATGAAATAAAAAATTATTGGTTGGTCATGAGTTGATTTGAAATCGGACTGAACCCATTGGGTCAGTTCGGTCATAAATCCATTTTTTAAGGAGTACAAAAAATGAAATAAAAAATTATTAGTTGATCCCGAATTGACTCTGAAATCGGACTGAACGGTCCAATCCTCGGTCCCAAGCTCAATAGGATCAGTCCTCGGTCCCAAAAATTGAGGACTAGCACTGTGCGATTGGTCTAAGATTATGGGGTGGACCGGCTTAACCCGGACCATACTCAGTGTTGAGAATCTTTTTCCACAGTAGACAAAGAGTATAATTAAATGAGAATTCACACGACGCATCGGCATAGTTAACCTCGACCTTTCTCTACCCGTGTCTGATCTTCATCCGTCAGAGGTATAAACTGTTCGCTGACCGGGCGTTTCCGCCTCTCTCTCGCATAAATCGCCCAGAACACCAATGAAAGCATTACTGAAGCAGAAACCAAAGCCAACCCAACATAGATCCACTTACTATAGAGCCTCAGGGCTGGACAGTGATGCTCTTCAACTTGACGGAAGGTCTCTCGAACGAAAGAGCAGTCTTGCAGGTCAACAAGGAAGGGACCGTAGTGATATAAGCCGTAGCTTACATTGACAATGGCCGTCATCTGGGCATAATATACGGGTGTCAATCGGCCCACTGAAGTGCAAAGATTATTTGCTGAGACCTCGCAGACGTATTTCATCCATTCCTGCACCAGATTATTTTCGCTATGTTAATTGCAAAGCTCTCTGCAAACTCCGTACTAGAAAATCATCCTTCCCCAATTATGAACACACGACCCTTAGAAAGTTCAAAAAGAGAAGTGGAATCTAATGGCTTCTATCACTGAAAAAAAATTCAATACAGTTGTCTTAAGCGCGCTAGTATTGGGAAGCTGTCCGATGCAAATTATCCTAAATTTCTCTTTCCTCGATATGTATGGGAAAACACTGCGGATCATAACTATAATAAGTTTCCCAGGACTTGATTCAACTAGGCCGTCCCATCTCCATGAAGAAACAGCTTTTAACCATTGCTAATAGACAGATTCTCTGGCTTACCTGCGACGCACTGTCAAAGTTGACCTCCCCATTAGCACATCTTCTATCAGTTTTATCATGATTGAAAGGACTACAAAGGAGGGGCACTAATGGGCCAGACTGGTTGTAGTAAAAAGGGCCACTGCCTGCTGGAAAGTTGTGGTTCGAGATGTTGCCGATGAATCTGTTCACTACAAGGACCAACTGGAAGGTAACATCTTTGGTCTGCAACAAGGTCTCTTGGGCAGTTGCCTGGTCCACACAGGGAAGGATCTCATCCATGTATGTGTGGGCTGTGGGATTTTGGATCCATTCTTCCATGGCAACGCAGGTGTCGCCCACTGCACTAAAAATTTTAAAGAATAGAAGACTGAGAAGCAAATCGTAAGGCTTCAAGCCAACACTAGCAGGTGAATATAGCCATTACAATCGCTACTTGAAAACCAAAAAATGTATTTATTTCAAGAGTTACTGAAACTATCACTGTAATCTAGTAGCAAGCAATATATATATGCTTTCATTTTATTTTATTTTTACCTTTTTCAATAAGTAAGTCATCATTTAGCAAAAAACCATAACTTACATATTGAAAAAGTTAGGTTGCAACTTATTGGGCTTGGCTAGAAACTGTATCATAGGCCACAAAAGATGGCATTATGAGAAATAAACTAAAGAAATTAGCCCTAACAAGCAAAAAATTTACAGTAGGGGAGATACTTTGATCTAAAAGAATTAGAGGCAACAGACAGATCCTGAAGGATGATTCCGTGCACTTACTTGTGGAGGATGACAAAAACTCCACATAAAACGAATGTAACAGTGACCAAGATCCACCCGCAAATTGACAATCTACAAAAAGTCCACATCGAGATGAAAAAAAGTGGATAAAATGGATCATACTTCCTGAAATATAAGGACATATTAACAGCTGAAGCACTCACAGGGACACAAGTGGCTGAACTCCTAAAACTGATAGAACTGCCAGGAGTAACAGTCAACGTGTGAGGGAATTTCGCTATAGTCACTAGAAGTATACGCAGTTAATCTGATTGTGAGTACAGGTAGTCTTACAGAAGCCAAGTAAAGCCAAGAGCAGCATCATAGCTGCAATAATGATTACAGCGAATCTTCTACAGAAAGTGGAAACAATCAATCAGTACAAATGCTGAAATAGGAAAAGGTACAGAACATAAATTAATCACTAACACTGAATTCAACACATGCTGAATCTTATCCGAATTCTGGTCTGTTTTTCTTTCGATTTTGGTTGCTGCAGAATTTATCATAGTTTCTACTTTGTCAATGTCGCTCTGCACAGTGGGTGGTAAAGATATTTGATCCACTCCAACATGCTTAGCAGCAGCAAGGTAATCAGATACACTTCTAAGCTGTTCGACTGTAGCATCAGCCTGCTTCACCACATATTTCAGCATGCTACATGTGCTTCCATGGAACTTCTCCTGGCCGGTGAACAGGACGATGCTTCCGACACTTGAAGCACAGACAAGCCATCGTTCACATGATTTGCGTCACTTATTTTTGACAAAACAAAGAGAAGAAAGGAACCTACATTGCCGCTGTAATGAATAGTCCAAGTAGAGAAAGAGCACATTTGGATTTTGAATTGCCATAAGACTGTTTGAGGCGGTGGCAGCAGCAGTGGCGAACACATATGATGCAAAAGCAGAGACCAAACCCCAGAAACCATATTGCGGCAATGACAAAAAATGGAACGGCAGTAAATCCAACAGACTGTTAAATGCAAGAAATTGAAATGCTTTTAGTATTACAGCCATATAAACCAACACAAAATAAATACTGACATCTGTCAGCAAACATGTGGAGCTCTCTACTACAGATAAATGAGACCATCAACCAGGGCAATAAAAATTGGAACACAAAGGAAGTTCACCATCTGAAATCCAGCCACTAAAGATGTAGCCAATGAGTGATGCTTTTCTTTTTATGGGCAAGTCAATAAGGAATCTTAGAACTAACTCTGCATCACAGCAAATCTACCACGCATCCCGTATAAGAACATATTGTCACCCAATCTGCACCACCCTCTCTAGGCATATTTGTCATTGAGAATACTAAGTAAAAAGAACATGTTCCTGGTTATAATTTCATAAACTCATTAAGGGATCAAATAGAATAGAGAGGGAAGTAAATGATGACACTGACAAACAAGTAATGTCTGTCGCTGATGTTCCAACCCCCCCTGTAGTGCCTGAAATCATCCAGAGGGTCTCTCCTGCGTGTTCTCTTTTCAGCTAATACCAGCGTCGAATTCTGTACACCGCCTTCATCATTTCCTTCAAGAACTAGCCTCCTCCCTTCCCACCGAACAACATAAAACTCTGCCAAAACGGCAATTTTTTCAGCAGAATAGAAATGTTCATTTTGTCGGAACATAATGTTAACCATAAGATAGAAAACAACGACAAGGAGGCCATCAAGCCCATGTAAGAACACACATGACCAAAAGAAACAGCCTACAAGTTGAACTGCCAAACGGAACAGCGATATCACATCTGGTTTAGATCCGCACTAGCTTCGTCGAAGATCAAGTTTAAAAATGAAGAACAAAACAGAGGAGGACCAAAAAATGAAAGAATGTTTACTCGAAAAGTCTGTGTCTGGTGGGCGGTGGAGATGAGAACCGCCGTGAGAGAATGAAATGGAGACCGAGCAGATAAGGAGAACAGCGAGAAGAAGAGGGGAGTGAAATTTGACAGAATCAAACATTATGCAACTTCTCGCTTGCTTTTTGGGCGTGGTCATTTGCAGAAGGAATGTGCTTTTTGATGAACGAAAAAGGTTTTGGCGCCTCGAACTTATCGAGAGGAAAAGAGTGCTCTTTTGTCTTTCCCACCCGACATTATATTGCGCACTCCAAACGTTTTACGTTCGTTTTGTTTCTTGCTCCTCGTAACCGCATGCACGTTCGGTTCTGAAACCGCTCTCTCTCTCTCTCTCTCTCTCTCTCTCTCTCTCTCTCTCGTGCAATGCTCCGTGCGGATTAATATTATCGAATCAGCCTCGCTTTCTTTGAGAGTACGCATTCTTAAAGTGCTCTGTTTTGTCGTGATACAAGTACAGATTCGACAAAGTGAGGGGTATCTGAGTCGCTTCCTGGGGCTGTGGACAGTCAAGAAGTCATAATTTCACACAATTACTGCCAAAATAAGATTAATGACTAATGGCCAACCTTCAATGGTTTCTCTCTGAGGAATAAGCATGGTCGACTCCTTTTTTGCCCTATTGAATGGATTAATTACATTCCGATGTTCCCTTTTTTGGTTTCAACTTGGACCAAACCAAATTTTGTTACCCCATTTGAAGAATTAAGAATAATCTGTCTTCAGCAAGGGAGCTTTGTTTTGTTTTGTTCCCCTTTGGAAACGATGAAATGATATGATAAAGCATCAAGTATGGAGATAAAAAGGGACGATTTGTGTACTTAAACTTTGACTCATCGACCTTTAATTTGTTCAAATTGATTCATGTAGTCCAAGGATTACTATATTGAATATTTATAAATAGTTCATGGATCACATTGAATATTAAATCAAAATTCATGGATTATATCATACATTGGGTTAGGGAGAAATTAAAAGTTTAGATTTTATTTATGTCATTTTCCAAAAATAAATATCATGAAGAAATGAAATTTTAGATGATCAAATGTACGAGATATCAATATCATATGATATAATACTACAAAAAGAAAAAAGATGGTATTTTGTATTTAATGGTAATTAATTAAACAATCTTAGGCGTGCGCAAACATGTGATCAAACCGAGACGCGTGCGGAGAGTTGTTGTGACGTTGTCTTTACGAACAGGAGCCGCCCAGCCGCCAACGTAGCGTCGCCCTCGCTCAACCAGAACTCTGCAACTCCAAACCTACATACATCTCTGTATTAAAACTCTCTCTCTCTCTCTCTCTCTCTCTCTCTCTCTCTCCTTCTCTGGACAATGGCTTCTCTGCAACTGAGCTTCAAATCCCTCGGAGCCCCATGTCGCCACCGCAACGCTCCGCTCCCCAAGCAATGCCCTCCCAAGGCGGGCAGGATCAGGTGCGGCGCGACCGCACCCGCCAGGCGCTACTCCATCACTCTCCTCCCCGGCGACGGCATCGGCCCCGAAGTCATCGCCGTCGCTAGAGGCGTCCTTAGCCTCGCCGGGTCACTTGAAGGTTCCCCCTTTTTTCTTCCTTCGACTTGTGTTCGCCGTTTCCTTTTTTTGTTTTTTTTTGTTTTTTTGTTTTTTTTTGTTTTTTTTTTTTTTGTGGGGGGGGAGCACCCTTCTGCTTTTCTCGCCGTTTGATTGAAGCTCATTCATCTCTGAAGTTTAGATTATGTAAAATTTCTCTCCTTTTACTGGCCTGGATTCGTAATTCATGAATTGTCGGTACTGTCTACTGTCAAGTGGATACGAGATTTTGTGGGATGAATTGACTGAATTGGATTTTTGAGTGGACAATTCGCAAACTTTCCTATGCTGGGAGACTACACCTAATAAGATCTGATGTTTATAGTTTGACAAATTTTTTGTGCCAAACGTTCTTTGACTAAGAAAATTATTAGAGCACTGGAAGCAGAATCTTCGTGGTGGCTCTGAAGTTAGTTGGGACTTTGTGTGCCTTCCTACGCAAGAGGGAGGGCTTGGACTGGCTCCATGGAACTTACATTGTATTATGAGATGCCTGTCAAGATTATTGAGCAGGGTTGGGGCTCTTTGGATTGCCCGGATTTATATCACTATCCTCTGGCAAGGGGTAGCACATGGTCTGTTTCAGCCTCTGCTGATTGCACCTTTGCTTGGAGAAACCTTTTGAAGGTCCGACCCTACCTTACACCTGTCGTTAAAAATGTGTTAGGAAATGGGAAATACACATACGGTAGATAATTCGCATCCTCATGGAATTCTTTTAGAGGTATATTCTTGAAGAGTTTTATATGATTCCAGTCTACCTATTAGTGCTAAAGTTTCAGATGTTATCTTAAACTCTGATTGGCACTGGCCTCATGCCAGATCAGACAAGTTGGTGGGTACGCAAGTGCCTTTGTGGAACTATTTCCCCAAACTCTTCAGTGGATGACAAAGTTCTTTGCACTGCTTCTTCTGCTGGTGTAATGAATTTGTTCTATTTCTTAGGAAATTGTTGGGAATAGAAGATTAAAAGTGGATTGGCATTGATTAAGTTGGTTCTCTCCCAATGTTCCTAGATTCGGTATCATATCTTGGTTGGCCATTTTAGAAAGACTGCTAACTATAAATAGGATCTTGAAATGGACTTCAGTTTCGTCCTTGCCATTTTGTCTCTTATGCAGTCAAGGGAAGGATTCTCGAGCACATCTCTTCTTTTTATGTAATTACTCTGCTCAGATCTGGAGAAGGGTACTTTTGTTATGCCTTATTGATAGAAATCCTGGGAATTGGGATGGTGCTGAGGGTTGTAGTTTTAAGGCTATACTTCTGAAACTTGCCTAATGCCTGCCTTTATCATGTATGGAGAACTAGGAATGAGCGAATGCATTCACATTTTGCTCCAAATGTTGATCAGGCGCTTAAGTCGATTAAATTTGCAGTGAGATTCTACTTGGAAGGGGAATGTTCTCCTAGACATAACGTGGCTTCAGCTTAGGGTTTACAACTTTTTCTGAATTGGAATATTCATTTCAATAATCTGTGCAGTTGAGTTCTGCTTTAGTTGTTTAGCTGAAAGCTGCTGCTGCTGTTTTATGTTTTGCAGTTAAGTTCTGCTATGTTGCAGGCTTATACTGGTGCTTTTGCTTTGATGGATTGTTTAGTTCAAGTTGATATGGGCTTGTAATGGGGAAGATGGGATCTTCCCCATTCTTCTAGTTGAAATTAAAAGCTAACTATCCATGAAAAAAGAATTGGATTCTAGCAATGTCAAGGGAAATGATTTCTGAATGTAAAATTCATCCTCACTTCAATGAGGTTTGAAAACTAATTTATATTAGTTTTTTCTTTCTTTCTCAGGATAAGTATTTGGAAGATTGCTGCTAGCAATGAAATGCAACCTTGCAAAATCTCTAAAATTTGAATGCTCACTGCTGGGATTTCCTCGTCTTATATTTGGTTGATCGTAGCTAATTGAGCACCAAAGTCAGACTATGCAAAAGTTCTCTGTGTTACGTATGTATCCATTCTTTCTTTGTTGGGTACTGGTACTTGTATCTTAAGTTTACTCTAGTCTGGGGTGCTGTTGAAGTGTAGCTCTTTGTCAAGTGTAAGAGCTTGTTGCTTGGTGAAATTGGTCAAATGAGCATTGAGGAATTTCCAAGTAAAGAACTGTTCAACCAAAGTTCATTCTTACTTCCAAAAAGGAGTGAAAAAAAAAATGTAGTCTAACTCCTTTTATATGAGCACTAGATATTGATTTTATAAAAAGATTGCTGCCATTAAAAGACTTAATCTCATAAATTTCAGGAAGAGGAAGCATTGCTACTGCTGGATGATAGTTCCTTATCGTCTGACAAATATGTGTTATTGTAATCAAATTAATTCTTGGAAATCCTGCCAGACTTGAATTATAAGTATTTACTGCTAAACCACAGCATTACTTTGATCTTTCCCCACCATTTTCCACTTTACTTCCATTCTTATTTATTTTCTAATATTAGCCCCAGATGTGGAATGTCAAACTATTATTAGATCGATCATGGGAATGATTTCTTCTGTATTGTATCTACCATGTCTTAGGTATTGAATTTGGTTTCCAAGAGATGCCTATGGGAGGAGCTGCTTTGGATTTGACTGGAGTTCCATTGCCAGATGAGACACTATCAGCAGCTCAGCAATCTGATGCAGTTCTTCTTGGAGCAATTGGAGGGTAATTTTCGTCCATGTGATCTTTCCCTCTTAACTATACTATTCCCACCTTCTATCATAAATCTTTTTCATTTTCTTTGCATCATACTAAGGTATAAGTGGGACAATAACGAAAAACATTTGAAGCCAGAAACTGGGCTGCTTCAATTAAGAGAAGGTCTTAAAGTATTTGCAAACTTACGGCCAGCAACTGTGTTACCTCAGGTTGTTTTTAGACCACTTTCTTAATTGCCTGATTTCATGATATATTTTTATGTTATGGACTAAGTATTCCATGGCAAGCTGCCTCTGTTTCTTTTGTGCGGCACTGGTAGCTTGTGTTTGGTCAGCTTGCTATGCTTCTTATTGTAGTGATAATTCTTGCTTGACTATATTTGATTTCTTTGCATATTTATGTATGCACGTGTTCTAGTATTATGTTAATCACTGAACAGATGGTCTTACTCTTTTCTATGGATCTTCCTTCCCAGTTAGTTGACGCTTCAACTTTGAAGAAAGAGGTCGCTGAAGGTGTTGATCTAATGGTTGTAAGGGAGCTCACAGGCGGTTAGTTTCCAATACTTGTTTGTTCTTTTGTATTTGAACTTTGATCAGTATGATATGGATGATTCTGTATTATTTCCTCGTTTGAACAGGAATATACTTTGGGAAACCAAGGGGTTTTAGTTCCAATCAAAATGGCGAGGAGATTGGTTTTAATACTGAAGTATATGCAACAAGTGAGGTAACTTTTTATTTTTTGTGTTGTCACAACTGTAAACATAATCAAATCATTTTCTACTTAATCGGGGTCTTTTTTCCTCAACCTATAAGCGATTACACCTCCCATGATGTCATCGTATGACTCATTAACTTGATAATGATAAAGTTGTAGTCTGCTCAATTCTGTTGATCGTGTGCATTATTATAAATAGGCATTGAAATTTTACTTCCTCCATCAATCATCAATGTTTTGTCTCCTTTGTTTAAAGGACTTTGATTAATATGTCCTACCACTTCTTCATCGTATGTAAACTTATGGGGCAATGTTTTTCCTCTATCGGACTGTTCTTGTGTGGGTTGGGAAGCTACCATAATTATTCTCTGTGGATAGTCAATATTGGTAGATGTAGCACAGTTGTAACATAGAAGGCTCCTCTAAAGCTAGGTATTTTCCTTTTCCTTTTTGAGTGTTTCGGTGGTATGCTTCCCTTTGCCTCCCTTCCTGACTTAGACCTGTTCGTGAAATATAGTACTTCTTGTTCTTTCTATATTCCAGATACTTGATTGACATGATGCATATTTTCATGGTAGATTGATCGCATTGCTCGAGTTGCTTTTGAGACTGCTCGAAAGAGGCATGGAAAGCTTTGCTCCGTTGACAAAGCTAATGTGTTGGAGGTAGGAAATTTTGTTGAGCTCTTTGCAAGGATAGTTTTATATTGTGACATGAATGCAGGCATTTTTATACTTAAAATTAAGGGACTTGGAAGTCTCTAAGATGATTTATCGAACCAATCATTCAGGAAGATTACTTGATGCTGTCCTGTCGTGAAGTTTCATGCTTTTGAGATAGTAACCTCTCTGCTTGGTGCAATCCTATACATAGATTACTGTTGCTTCAATGTCAGTTTTTGTCTAAGTTGCCGAACTTTAGATGCAAGTGAATTTGGGCATTTCCATATGACCTTGAAACAGGAAGCAGACTTTGTCTCTCTAAAAGTCGTCTCTCTCTTCTTCTTTTTTTTTAGTTTCTTTCTTTCTCTGCAGACTTTGTCTCTCTAAAACTCAAGTTGTCTCTTTTTGTTTTTTTTGGTTTTGTTTTGTTTCTTTCTTTCTCTCTTCCTTTTCGTTTATCTTATTTCTTCCTTTCTGATAGGCCAGATGTTGACTGTCACAAACATACTAAATACTGTCTCATCAGCTTCCTATGTTAGGTCATTCACTAAGTTATAATGCACAAAATCTTGGAGAGTAGTTTGAACTTGTTCCTTCATTTGAATGTCTAGGCATCGATGCTTTGGCGGAGAAGAGTCACTGCAATTGCCCTTGAATACCCTGATGTTGAACTTACCCATATGTATGTAGATAATGCCGCAATGCAGCTCGTTCGTAATCCAAAGCAGGTACGCTCTTCATGACAACCGTTTGTTCTCTCTCTGAGAAGACATCAGTTTGCCAGTGTGAGACCAGTTGTCATGATAACTCATAAACGATGCAGTTTGATACAATTGTAACAAACAATATATTTGGTGATATATTGTCTGATGAGGCTTCAATGATTACTGGAAGTATTGGGATGCTTCCATCAGCAAGTCTTGGCGAGAAGGTAAGAAGCTTGTTGATGTTTCTTGGTTTTATTTTTTTACTTTTTATTTGTTGGAAAAGTCTAATTTTGGACCAACTTTAATTAAAAAACTATACTGTTGAAACAGGGGCCTGGACTTTTTGAACCTATTCATGGCTCTGCTCCTGATATTGCTGGACAGGTTAAGTCTGAAAGCATGAACATGTTTTCCAAGGTAAAACAGAGAAGAATGTATTTATTCAGTTCTCTAATTCGTTGTACAGGATAAGGCAAACCCATTGGCGACTGTGTTAAGTACTGCCATGCTTTTGAAGTATGGACTGGGGGAGAAAAATGCAGCTGAGCGAATAGAAGCTGCTGTGCTTGATACTCTCAATAGAGGCTTCAGGACTGGTGACATATACTCTGATGGCAATGTATGTGCTTTTCTTTCATTTCTGCAGTATGCAAGTTATTTCTCTCTTGGTGACTTCCTTGAAAATTCATCGACATATTCTTGATTCATTTTATACTTGGTGAATGCACTCAAGTTGTCAACTGAATCCAAGGCACGCAAAAGTGTGTGCTCTACAACTCTTTTTTTTTTCTTTCTAGTGGAGGAAAGAATATTGACTGAAACTGAAGGAATGGATTCAATAAGCTCTCTCTCTCTCTCTCTCTCTCTCTCTCTCTCTCTCTCTCATGTCTTCCAATAAGGATATTAGATCGGAGGGGCCTTATTGTCATGCTTGAGTGGAAGGAGTCGGTTTGGCTACGTACTTGGTGAAATAGCTCCATGTAAAATTGACTTACAGAACTTCTCCACCTTTTTGAAACTGTGTCGATTTGAAAAGGTTATATTTAGCAGATGATGGAATCTGCACATAACTTGGGTGACGGCTTTAAAATTTAATGGATGTGCTTTTCCTGTATGCTCACTGCCTACTGGACGTTTTCTGTTCAGAATAGATGATATGCACGATTATTTACTGTCGTGACTTGATTAGTTGTGAGTCGTCTAACGCTTGCATATGCAGACATTGGTGGGATGCAAACAAATGGGTGAAGAGGTACTGAAGTCAGTGGAATCTGAAATTCTGGCCCCGCTATAACTATGAGTATTTCATAATTACAAGGATCGCGAAGATGGTAGCAAGGGAACTGAGTTGCTGCTGTGAAAGAGCGGCTAGATTGTGACCCTATATCAAAGAGTTTAACATTTCATGGTAATGTTGCAATCATTCAGATCGTGAGGACAATCCATCCATTTACCCAGGCTTTGTCAATTTGTAATGCAGAAACTGGATAAGACTAATTTGAAATGACAGACAATGCGAGATTCTCGTTCCTTATGTTTATTTTCAAATCTCCACCTGGCCGAGGGAGTCTAACATATGAATGAACATGAGACTGGAGATAGCAGGATCATTGAGGAAATTCAAAATAAATTCGAGCGCAAGGATACAAATTCAATATTAAATATGAGTAATGCTACAGGAGTGCTATACTAAGACAATCTACCAAATTTGATTCACCAAATATTTCGTTGGGCTTGCATGGATTGTTATGTAAATCCACATATTGTTAGTTTGCCTTTTCAATACGTGGAGCATTACTCACCAAACGTATAGCTGAGACCACGAAGGCGAGAACAATTTTCTGAATCAGCACCCCTTCTCAAAGTTCCAAATACTCATTAACTTCGAGGGAAATCTACACAACTTCATGCTTCTGCTCTTTAGGCATGATATAAACTCACAGGAAATCAATTATTCTCCTAGATCTCGAGTCACATGTTTAATCCTTGAGCTCTCATCCCAGCAGTCTGCAGACATTCAGGAGAAGATCATCATCAACGTGCAAAACCGGCATTTCAATTGGTGGATTGATCTGGTATATCCACAATGGAGATGTTACGATTGCTCTTGAAGCACAGCTACTGCACTTATCTGCAGCAAATACGCAAAGCTTCATGTTATCTACTCATTGAGATTAACATCGCATAGTAACAAGGCATATTTAGCCCAACGTTACTAGAAAACACTATTTCATTAGCGATTCGCTTTTTGGATTCGCTTCTTGGTACACCAGCGATTTGGTTTGTTGAAATGAGCATTCTCAAACGTTTCAATGCAATAATCAGATTACATGCAGAGTACATGTTTTATATATTATAATAATTCTTGTTTGGATGTGAAACCTATTAACCTAGATATGTTAGAAATAAATTATATTATCTCTATTAATATTTAATATAACAAAAAAAAAAAAAAATCATGTCTTATCCTAACTCTCATGATCAAAAGAAGCCTTCTCCTGTCGTACCGCATTTTGACAAGGGACATTCCGCATTACCATTTTCATTCCAACGGAGCAATCCATGCTCTGCGTAACCTATCTTTAGCATGGTGTTTGTAAGCTTCGACCATCAAGAACCTTCCTCTGATTTCGGTGCCAGCTCTGCCCTAGGCTTCGGGGAAAGACCTTTCTCAAGCATCTCCTCATCGTACCTTCGAGCCATATCTATCATACCTTTGTCCACCAAAGCATCGATCAAGGCATTGTATGCAGATTCATCGGGGCTAGCTCCTAGTTCTTCCATCTTATTCCATAACATTAAGACAGGCCTGAGAAATCCCCACCTCTCAAACTTCCTCATGAGCATCACATATGTGTCCATCCTAGGATCGATCCCGCTCCCTATCATCCTATCAAACAATCTTAGTATCTCTCTAGGCTTCTCCAAAGACCCAAAAATGCAGTTATATGTAACCACATTCGGCTTACAACCCCTCTTGCGCATTTCATCGAGCATCTCATACGCATCCTGGACCCTGCCTTTCTCACACAAGAGCTTGATGATGATGTTGTATGTCACCACACTGGGCTCATAACCCAATTCTCTCATCTCCCTACACAACCGAATGGCAAAGTCCACGCCTTCCGAGAGCCCGATGGCGCGAATGACCGTGTTATATGCCACAACATCGAGCTTAATCCCCTTCCTCTTCATCTCCTTGTAAAGCTTCACAGCCTTCCATGGCTTACGTCGCCTGCATTCAATGTCCATGTAAATCGAGTACGAATGCAAGTCCTTCTTAATGCCCTGTTTGTCCATCTCTTCCCAAAACTCCCTGCACTTACTCCACCACCCTATCTTGAACCACCCGCGAAGAATCATGTTACAAATCCTCGTCTTATCCACATCGAAACCCAAATCTCCCTTCTCGTCCTTGCCAAAGCAGAGCTCGTGAGCTTCCACCACATGCTTGTACTCACACAAGGCGTCCACGAAATTGTAATACCCCGTCTCGTCCTTCAGGCCGAACTCATCGAGCCTACGGTACGTCTTGGCGGCTTCATCGACCAGATGGGCACTCGCGTACCGCTTGAACATGATCCGGAAGGTGACGTGATCAGGGAACGAGAGGGGGTCGTCTCGCATCCGGTCGATCAAGCCCCAGGAGAGGTCGAATTCGAAGAACTTACCCAAGATGTCGATCATGCGGTTGTAGGTGCCGGTGGTGTGCTGGAAGCGGCGCTGCCGCGCGGCCCAGTCGAAGAAGTCGAGGGCTTTCTTCCAGTCGTTGGCGTAGCCGGCGAGGGCGTCGCAGACGGAGGCGGGCGACAGGTCTTGGGGGCCCGAGGCGGGCTGCGGAGACGAGGAGAGGGAGGAGCTGCGGAGGAGGAGGAGCTTGGCGCGAGGGAGGAGGAGGAGGAGGGAGGGCGGGGTGGGAAGCGTTCGGATCATTCTTTCCCTTGCTGGAACTGAAGCGAAAGCGAGGCTCCCATGAATGCGAGGAAGGAGAAGGAAGAGGGCGTGAAGTGTGGTGCCGCCCCTTTCGCCGCGCCGCGATCAATGAATGGGCCGGGCCATGGGAGCAATTGGACTAAGCTAATAATTTCAAACAGTCTTTTCGCACTTTTTTTTTTTTTTTTTTAATAATCGAGAGACCGCCAAATCACCCTTCAAGAGAATAACCCTCCTCCAGGTGTTTGGTAGACCGGTGGGGCCTTCTTCAGTTCGCCATATTTAGATATAAACCCTCGGAGGGCTGGCCTAGTAAACCACCCCTAGGATCCCCAATTAATTTTATTCTTTCTCTTTTTTTCCTTAGCATTTCAAAATTCAATTAATGTTGAAGCCCAACACCTAAAGTCTTTCAAAACGTACAAATGGCGAATTTGAAAATATTTTCCTATTATTTCTTTTGAGAAATTCCGAAGGAAAATAGTAAGGTTGCGTTTGGCAATCATGATAAAATTCATGAAAGGATATAATTTATCATATTTTATGTTTGGTATTTGTTCAAGATAGGATAAACTCAGATATAAGGAGAATATAGGTTGAATAAAATTATTTCAGGGAAATGTGGGATAAATGTGAATATGATTTCTTATATTCATAAAATCTTTCAAAACGTACAAATGGCGAATTTGAAAATATTTTCCTATTATTTCTTTTGAGAAATTCCGGATGAAAACAGTGAGTGCTTTCTTTTCCGGAAATCACATAAAATTTAAGCAACGCCACCTTGTTTTCCTTTAAATGGAGAGGTCTTATAAAGTTATAAGTACATTTTACTGGTGAAATTATGTACCCACTCCTAGTCATTTTTCTTGCTGAATTGATTTTAGAACATGACCTCACACACGGCTAACATTGAAATTAAAACAGACATTGTCTCCTATCGTAATGAACATACAAAATCTGTAAAGCTATAAGATGTTTGCTATAAGTTGGATTTCCTTAACATTATTAGCGTTTTGGGTTCAAGAATGTGCTCAGAATCTTTGCCTAAATCAATTCTTGGCTAATCTATGAGGTGCTCATTTTGGTAGGTGACTAGCAAGTTCCTAAATGACCTCACCGCTGAGAAATCTATCGAAATGAGATAGTTTAGCACAATTGTGATGCTTACATAAAAGCTGGAGGTAAAAATTAACTTCAAGCAAAAGGAGAGAACTCTTTAGGCAGAAGATGAAGCTATTCTTACTATATCGAATTTTCCTTTGGTTAAATTAAATTTAGCGCCCGTGTTTGTCATTCATAAACAAAATATTAAAAAGCTACGCTGAAAAGGTCATGGACATTCTGGTAAAAAAAGTTTTAAAAACCTGTCATTCTAGTCATCATATAAATGCTTCTTGAAACCCGAGCGAGCTTCCATTTAGTTACATTGTGATTAACGTTATACTACTTATATGACATACTTCTTTTCAGCCTCTAAAAGTTTTATTTTCCAAATCTCTTAATTTTTCAAAAGATTCAAATTTTTCAAACTTTCTTTTGTCATCCAAACGTAGTGATCCCGTTAGTACCATGGCACAACCTTTGTTGAAGTTGACAATCTTTTTTTTATTTTTAAATTTTCTCAATTATTATTATTTTCTTCTTCTTTTTTCAATCATAGGCCAATGACCCTTGCTTAGACTAGGTGAGGGCCTTCATGTTCTTGTGGGCCACAAGTGAAGGCCGTGAGCCTAGCCCATTGCCTTATTCGGGAGAAAGCCAATGCCCTCACCTGTGGCTGGCGAGGATTGGCCAAACATCTCGCGGGCCTAAAGTTAGGAGGAAAAAAAAGAAAAAAAATTCATAAATTCATATTTAAAAAAAAAATGTCCACATTGGTACCAATTATATCATTTAAATGGTCGACACTGACTAAACCACAATTTCAATGATTTTTGACCAAATTGATCAGAATGACTAAATTGGCAATTTGTCAAAAGATTCGAGATAAAATTGGCCAAATTGAAAAGTTTAAGATAAAATTCGCATAAATACAATATATTTATGACATTTTTGGTAATTTTCCCTACATTTTCCACATGTAACATCCACACACTACCATATGGCAATATCTATTTCATTCATTCCAACCAGCACACTATAAGTATCTCCAAAACAATGCATATAGAAACTCAAATTCATCACAATAATAGAGCTCTCTTTTTCTCTATATATTTTGACAAGGTCGAGTCTATATAGACCACTCCTCTCAAGCTCTCTCTTTCTTCATCCAAGTCACCATCTTCCTCCTTTCATTCCGACCAATTTGATCTCATCCTTTTTCTATCCTACCATTAAAAATAATCTGCATATACCTCACCATCCATTCATATCAAGGTACTATTATCACTTCTACCACTAAAAAATTGAGAAGGTCAGTATTGAATAGCACGAAATTTTGACTCGATGAGCGTTGACTAGGGTTCATTAGACAAATGCCTAAATGGATTTGTCTCCTCATTCTTTTTTTAGCGGACTCAATTCCGACTAAACCTATCAAATGGATAAGTCGGGTCAAGTTTGAGTCGGGTCATAAATGGTCCAATCCAAATCGACTCATTTAATCCGTTTATGACTCATTTATCGTAGTGTAAAATTTTTTACCCATACCCAACTCGATCTATATCTAACCCATTTAATCATACCTATGAAAACTTATTTTTTTTTTATGTTTTTAAAAAAGGGTATTGCTAAAATGCTTTTATGCAATACAAATTTAATGAACAAATTTTATAATTTTTTTAAATCAAATTTTTAATTATTTTTATTTTTATTTTTAAAAAGTATAATTTTAACTTTTCTTTTGCCTAGCTTGCCCGAGCCGACTAGTTGAGTCTCGCCAAATCAATGAGGCTTGAGCCTTGCTAGACATCGGTGAGGCCTCCACCTTGCCAGATTTAACAAGCTTGAACTCTCTCGATGCCAGCGAGCTCGAGCCTCGCTTGGTCGATCGCCGGCCATCGCCATGCTGGCCATCGACAAAGATTAGGAAGAAGAAAGAAAAAAAGAAAAAGAAAAAAGAAATACATAATTTTGATTTTTATAAAATAATATCTTTATAAAGTCAAAGATGAAAGAGAGAGATTGTGAGGCTTGAGTTGGAAATGAGTTCAAAGTCCAATCTATTTAAGCCACATTTATCTAAATTATTTAATTTTTAAACCCATTTGACTAGTCTCTTCAAAAAGTAAATGATTCATAAATGACACATTTATGATTTAAATAGGTCACATATGAGTTTAAGACCTATTTTGACACTTCTAATTCCGACCTAGCAAACTCATGACCTGAATTACTTCCCAAAAGCACGTCTCCTTGGGACACGTTGAGAAACACCTTCTATCGAGCAATCTGGACATAGATGGTCGGATGAGATTCTGTTTATCAGTTATCTCGTGCGAGATACCCCTTGAATAATTCATTTGAAAGTCTGAATTTAGCGATGGAACAATTGTTCCGCATTCCTCGCCTACCACCTAGAACTCAATAGTTGAATTCCGTGCATTTTTAGAGATCGCTTAGTAACAAATCTACTAAATTAAAAGTCTTAAATAGAAAGAGATTAAAAAAGGAAAGATATCTTGATACCCAACCGAAAAGAGAAGCAACCAAATGTGGAGAGTGTCGAGAGTAACCCGCGTGCACGAATCGTTGAGATTGAGAACCGACTGAAGCAGGGAGCAAATTTCACGTTTAGATTGAACTGGCCTGAGAAATCTTACGGGTGCATTCAAAACTTCGCGGAAATGAGCAAAGAATTCCAATAAAATAGCCGTGCACTATAGTTTTTATTCAATTACAATAACTAGACCAATTAAAATGATTCACACTTAATTTGATTGTAGTTCATACAAAAACAATTAAAAATAACTCTACCACCGTATTCTTTATTTCTGAAATGTAATTATAGTATAATCTAATAATAAATGATATACTTTGTTGTAATTATAGGGGCAAATACTACAGAAAAAAAAAAAAAAAACCCTCAAATTATGCCCACTCTTATATGAGTACCCCAAATTTTTTTTTTTTTACGTCACAAAAAATCCCTAAACTTATCAATTGTGACACAAATACTCCTAACTTTTCTTTTGTGTTGCAAAAAAAAAAAAAATCCAAATTTATACATATGAGGCATATATATATATATATATATACACACACATCATTTATTTTAGTTTCAACCGCTCTATACTTGTCACACTGGTATAAGTTCTGGATTTTTAAAAATACAAAAAAAGGGGTTTGCTCAAGTGAAGTTACCATGCGATTCTGTTCAAGGAGAGGTTCTATTTTTGACCATAGATTTATGCACTTTTCAACTTTTTTTTGCACGACAAAAAAATTATATATATATTTTAGTTTTCAGTAATCTGATCAAGTCATTGAACTTGTTGAATATTCTAATCAATCCCTAACGATACCAATCCCAATCAATTCAAGTTGACATGGCCATCCAATCATGTTGGAGCATGACGTGAAACCGATTTTTTTTTTTTTTTTTTTTTCCATGGTGGCTTGTCATGCAGAGGCAAAAATTCTCGAAGGTGGCTTGTTCAAAGAAGCAAAATTCAGGTCACTTGTTTACCGTGTCTCGTCCACGGAGGCAAACTTTCCTTCCATGTTATACTTCGGTATGGCCCAACGGCCATCTTAGATCCGAATCGATTGGAATGGGATGCCAGAGGCATTTGATTTAAAAAATTTAAAGGCAAGTTCAATGACTTGATTAGATGCATTGGGAGTGCAATGACTCGATAGGCAAAAGCGGGGCAATTCGAGAAACGAAAAGTAAGACTATGCCTTTGTTTAATATGAAGAAGAAGTTGCGACCCGAAACCGTTGAGCAAACTTTAGTCTCTCCGACACCTATTTTGCATTTTAAATTGGACGACGAGGATTCTTTAGACGTCCTTGGTAAGAACCGTGATCCCCGTTATAATAGGAGCAATTAAGCAGAATTCATGAGCCGACGACAACAAATGGGCTGTCGTCAAGCAAAAGCTTGAACCGGAAGATCCGGCCCATGACCCGTTTATGCCTAAGGCGGTCCTGACCCGCAACCGCCTCCATCTTTCGGACGCTTACTTCTTCTTGGACCGTAAGTTCCACACAAATCATACTTCTCTCATTTCTCCATAGAGAGAGAGGGAGAGAGAGCGTAACGCTCGACTGCAAAGTTGTCAAATGTCATTGCTCCACAGAGAGAGAGAGAGAGGGCAATGCCATGCTCGATACAGTCTATAGAGTCATGCCATTCGACGTGGCTGCACTTAACTCTCGGGAATAGCCTCGACCTATCTTGAACCACCATTCTTCCCTCTCGATCTCCTCCTTCGAGCTGAGCTCACGTTGCAGCTCCGTGTAGAGAGGTGTCATGTCTCGATGAAGCAACATGATCCAGAGATTTTCTGAATGAAGGTCATAATCAATCTATCTCTTGAAATTTTATGATTTTCTTAAGTGTTCTAAGCGATGCGCTATATGCTAATTGTATAACATTGTAATAAATACAGGTAGATGATAATTGGGGAGATGTAATTTCCACCATTAGATCGAGAGGAGATCTGCGGCTACAATTAATCTTGTATTTATATATATAAGGGTCTCATGTTTTATTTGTATATCATTTACAAGTGCAATACATTCAGAGATCTTGTGTCTAGAATTTAAGAAATGAGGCTGATTTGAGAAGACCTTTGCGCCGAGACGTAGCCAGCGAACTTCGATAACAAATTTTCTGATAATTTCAACAACAAATTTTCAGGTGCGTTCTTCTAATTCTCCTCCTTTATTATTATCTGTTGATTGTTTGTTTGCATTATTTTTTTCTGAAATTGGCATATGATTCCTACCAACAGCCGCGCGGTTCGACCTGCCGGGGGGTTTTCCTAGGGTTTTGGAGTCATGTGGAACGACGCTGGCAACGGCCAGATTGCCCCGCCGGGGAACAGCGACCCCTCCACCATCACTTTGCCGCCCGCACCACAGCCATCGTACACCGTCCTGCCCTCGCCGTCCGAGGCTGAGGCCAGGCTCGAGGAGAAGGCGCGGAAATGGATGCAGCTCAACTCGAAGCGGTACGGGGACAAGAGGAAGTTCGGGTTCGTGGATCCGCAGAAGGAAGACATGCCTCCCGAACACGTGAGGAAGATTATTCGGTGTGTTCTCTTCTATATGTATTTTCCTTGATATATACTTTTTCGTTGTTTTGGTGGAATTTTGTTTTTATAAGCCACGTGTTCCATTGATGATTTTTCTCCTCGAAAGTTGGCGGTCCTTCGGTGGGGCGTGCGATTTTTGGGGGTTTCTGGGAATGATGTTTTCTGAGTTGTACGGGGTATCCTTATCTGTCGCTATCATTTCATTATTTGCAATAAGGATAATTATGTTTCACGATGCTTACTTGCGAATTATGTCATTTCTAAGACGGCCTTCAAGTTTTATATGCTGGGTCCATTTGGGGGCGATGGAGATGTTTCGCGTTTCACTATGAGACCATACTAGGGAAAAGCTTCATAGAACTACTGTCGGGATTTTAACCTTAGGTTTTTCACTTGCTGGTTTTATGATAGAGTGACAAGGTCATTGTTGGCATGACGCGTGACGTTCTATTTAAGAATATTCTTTGGGAGCTACTCTCACGTCGAATCAAGATATTGACTTAAAATTTGGCTCTAGCTTTTGTTCAATCACATTGAAAAATATATTGCTAAGAGGTATTTTGCAATTGTGGCAGGGACCATGGGGACATGTCCACTAAAAAATATCGCCATGATAAACGTGTATACCTTGGAGCTTTGAAGTTCGTTCCTCATGCAGTTTATAAGCTCCTAGAGAACATGCCCATGCCATGGGAGCAGGTAGTCATTTCTCCTCACTGCCTAAAAATAGTTAAGCGAAGTTTGAGTCTTCATGGTTCCTAGGTCGGTTTAAATTTTCACTGTTCGTGTCGGTGCAGGTTCGCGACGTGAAGGTTTTATACCATATCACCGGGGCAATAACATTCGTCAATGAAATACCTTGGGTTGTCGAGCCCATCTATTTAGCTCAGGCATGTCTTCACTTTAACATGTTCTTCTATTATTTTCCAGGTTCTTCTTCTGCATTAATTGGTAGGGTTTTCGACTGTTGTTTATTTTGTATCTTGTACACGGCACCTTTTCCCCGGTGGTACTTCACATTTGATGGAACGTGACAATTTTTTTTCTTTTTAAGTTAGAATGTTTACTTCTCATTGTTAAAAATCTCTGGCATGTGATTTTGCTTACGCATATTTTGGACTAATTTTTCAGTGGGGTACAATGTGGATCATGATGCGAAGGGAGAAAAGGGATAGAAGGCATTTCAAGAGAATGCGGTTTCCACCTTTTGATGATGAGGAACCTCCCCTGGATTATGCCGATAATCTATTGGATGTCGATCCTCTGGAACCGATCCAGTTAGAGTTAGATGAAGAAGAAGATTCGGCTGTTTGTGCTTGGTTTTATGACCATAAGCCTCTTGTGAAAACAAAGCTTGTAAATGGTCCGAGTTATAGGAAGTGGCATCTTTCTCTGCCAATTATGGCCACCCTCCATCGGCTAGCGGGGCAGCTTCTTTCTGATTTGACTGACCGCAACTACTTTTATCTGTTTGATATGGAGTCCTTTTTCACTGCGAAAGCACTGAACATGTGCATACCAGGTACGCTTCACGCGCTGAGCTTGAGGATTTCTGTCTCTGCAACTTCTTATTTCTCTGCAGAACAGTCTACTCTTTTAGTGCTATGGACAACAATGAAGAAATTAATTATGGATCCTACGTTGCTCTTTCTTTGATTCGACACAATTGATGCCGCCTTGTGGGAGTTGGAGGTGGCATACAATCGAAACATGGTGTGTTTGGATAAATCTTTCAATAAGATATGCTCTATGCGGCCAATTGAGGATGTCTCTGTGGAGGTTCATTTTCATTGTCTGAGAGTTCAAGTTATTTTCTTGCTGTGTATGAAACCGTCTCTTGCTTAGCTCATTGGGTGTTTGAAGCTTGGGAATAAAGATTTTACTGCTTTTTTATTTGAAGATTCTTTCACTATGGCTTTAATAGAATTAGCGAGAATATTGGCCATGCCTGAAAAAATTTTCGTTCAATTTCTCAAGCTGTAGCCACTTTTTGCTCTTCAATTCTCTATTTTATACTGTGGATGCAATACTCCCTAGAGTATTTAAGTGAAAGTTCAAGCTTTGAGAGTCTTCACTCTTGCAGGAGGTCCTAAGTTTGAGCCACTCTACCGGGATATGGAAAAGGGAGATGAGGATTGGAATGAGTTCAATGACATCAACAAACTCATTATTCGATCTCCTCTTAGGACAGAATACAGGATTGCATTTCCACATCTTTACAACAATAGGCCTCGGAAAGTAAAGCTTTGTGTATACCATACTCCCATGGTCATGTATATAAAGACTGAGGATCCTGATTTACCAGCCTTCTATTATGATCCTCTGATTCATCCTATTGCCAGCATTAGCAAGGACCGACGTGAGAAAAAGGCATATGATGATGAGGATGAGGAAAATGTCTCCTTGCCTGAAGGCATTGAACCTCTGCTGAATGATACCCAGCTTTATACCGACACCACAGCTGCAGGAATCTCGTTGTTATTTGCCCCACGCCCTTTCGACACAAGATCTGGGCACATGCGACGGGCTGAAGATATACCCCTTGTGTCAGAGTGGTACAAGGAGCACTGGTAATGTCTTCATCGTTTTGGAGAATACTTTTGATGTTTGATTCTCTTACATCTAGCATAGGAATCTAAATCCGTGTGATTTTTATTTTATGTACAGTCCTCCAACATATCCCGTGAAAGTTCGAGTCAGCTATCAAAAATTGTTGAAATGTTTCGTCTTGAATGAGCTACATCATCGACCTCCTAAGGCTCAGAAGAAGAAGCATTTGTTCCGGTCTCTTCAGGCAACCAAATTTTTTCAGACTACTGAGCTGGATTGGGTGGAGGCGGGCCTGCAAGTATGTAAACAGGGCTACAACATGTTGAATCTGTTGATACACAGGAAGAATTTGAACTACCTTCACCTCGACTACAATTTCAATCTTAAGCCAGTGAAGACTCTCACAACCAAAGAAAGGAAGAAATCACGATTCGGCAATGCATTTCATCTCTGTCGTGAGATTCTGCGTCTTACAAAGCTTGTGGTCGATGCCAATGTCCAGTTCAGACTAGGAAACGTGGATGCATTCCAATTGGCTGATGGTTTACAGTATACATTTTCACACGTTGGACAGTTGACTGGCATGTATCGATATAAGTATCGACTGATGAGGCAGATTAGAATGTGTAAAGACCTGAAGCACTTAATTTACTATCGCTTCAATACGGGGCCTGTGGGAAAGGGACCTGGATGCGGTTTCTGGGCACCAATGTGGAGGGTGTGGCTGTTCTTTCTGCGTGGTATAGTACCTTTGCTTGAAAGGTGGTTAGGGAACTTATTGGCGCGTCAATTTGAAGGACGCCATTCAAAAGGGGTCGCTAAGACCATAACAAAGCAACGGGTGGAAAGTCATTTTGATCTGGAGCTTCGAGCTGCTGTTATGCATGATGTTCTTGATGCCATGCCAGGTAATGACATGATATTCATCAATTATCGTATTGTTACATATCCGTGTCCACTCTTTTTGAATTGTTGTTTCATAGCTGGATTATCTACCTTTCAGTGTCTAACGTGTGATTCTTAATTTGCTGTATTGCAGAGGGCATTAAGCACAATAAAGCGAGGACCATTTTGCAGCATCTTAGTGAAGCATGGCGCTGTTGGAAAGCCAATATTCCCTGGAAGGTACTGGGTGTGGGAAACTGTTATTTTTCTTTTTTTAAATTGAAATTACATTGAAATGAAGCAGTGTGCAATTCTCTTTTATCTTCTTCTTCTTCTTCTTTTTGGCATATATAGGCTCACGCCTTGCTTTATCTTATGCTTTTCATGCCTTGTCTTGATCATCCACAGGTTCCTGGTCTTCCAGTTCCCATTGAAAACATGATTCTTCGTTATGTTAAATCAAAAGCTGATTGGTGGACAAACGTTGCGCATTATAATCGTGAACGCATAAGAAGAGGTGCAACAGTTGATAAGACTGTTTGTCGGAAAAATCTTGGAAGATTGACTCGCCTCTGGTTTAAGGCTGAGCAGGTATGTTTTTGCATTGTAATTTCTGTTGATGGTTACTTAGCGTTACTTCCATTGTTTGTGGTTGCACTTTTCCACTTGCGAATCAATCTTATGATCTATTTTTGCCGCTACAGGAACGACAACATAATTATCTGAAAGATGGGCCATCCATCACACCGGAAGAAGCTGTGGCAATTTATACTACGACTGTGCACTGGTTGGAATCAAGAAAGTTCTCTCCCATTCCTTTCCCTCCGTTGTCATACAAGCATGATACGAAGCTGCTTATTTTGGCTCTAGAGAAGCTAAAGGAATCTTACAGTGTTGCCGTGAGATTGAATCAGTTGCAGAGGGAGGAGTTGGGTCTCATTGAACAAGCATATGATAATCCTCATGAAGCTTTGTCACGTATAAAGCGTCACTTGCTTACACAACATGCCTTTAGAGAGGTAAATTTTTCACAACATCATAGGCTGGTTTGATCATATTATCTGCCATTTTACTTGGATTTGACTGAATTTTTCTTTTGCAGGTGGGCATTGAGTTTATGGATCTGTATAGTTATTTGATTCCTGTATATGAAATAGAGCCTCTTGAGAAGATCACTGATGCATACCTTGACCAGTATCTGTGGTATGAAGGTGATAAACGTCATCTGTTTCCCAGCTGGATTAAGCCTGCAGATTCAGAACCACCTCCGCTCTTAGTTTATAAGTGGTGTCAGGGTATAAATAACTTACAGGCAATATGGGATACAAGTGAGGGGCAGTGTGTAGTCATGCTTCAAACCAAGTTTGAGAAGTTCTTTGAAAAGATTGACTTGCATTTCTTAAATCGGTAATCTTCTGCAGTCTTTTGTCTGTGATGTCATTTGGATCCCTGTGCTTTAACTAATGTGGTTTTTGTGCAATGCTGCAGGCTTCTTCGCTTAATTCTCGATCACCACATTGCTGATTATATCACTGAGAAAAGCAATGTTGTCCTTTCTTACAAGGATATGAGCCATACAAACTTTTATGGTTTTATAAGGGGACTACAGTTTGCTTCTTTTGTTGTCCAGTTTTATGGACTTGTGTTGGATCTACTGCTTCTGGGATTGACTCGAGCCAGTGAGATTGCTGGTCCACCCCAGATGCCAAATGAGTTCATTACTTATTGGGACACAAAAGTTGAGACCAGACATCCCATTCGATTGTATTCTCGCTACATAGACAGAGTTCATATCCTGTTTAGATTCACTCATGACGAGGCCCGTGACCTTATCCAGCGGTACCTTACTGAACATCCTGACCCCAATAACGAAAACATGGTCGGATACAATAACAAGAAATGCTGGCCGAGAGATGCAAGGATGAGGCTTATGAAACATGATGGTAATGAATTCATCCATGATTTACAACTATCCATCTGTTTGTATTCTGTGTAGATAATAATTACTAAGACTGATTTTGGACTCTTTTTTTCAAGTTAATCTTGGGAGAAGTGTTTTCTGGGACATGAAGAACCGTCTTCCTAGAAGTCTTACAACCTTGGAGTGGGAGAACAGTTTTGTTTCTGTTTACAGCAAGGACAATCCCAACTTGCTATTCAGCATGTATGCATTTCTAAAATTTACCTTCAGATTGAATTAGAGTTCATTCCTACTTGTTTCCAACTAACAAATCATTTGATGCTTTTCTCTGTGATGCTTAGGTGTGGCTTTGAAGTCCGCATACTGCCGAAGATAAGAATGACGCAGGAAGCATTTAGCAATACCAGGGATGGCGTTTGGAGTTTGCAAAATGAGCAGACCAAAGAGCGGACAGCAGTTGCTTTTTTGCGGGTTGATGATGAACATATGAAAGTTTTCGAGAATCGTGTGAGGCAAATTCTGATGTCCTCTGGATCGACGACATTCACCAAGATTGTTAACAAATGGAATACTGCCCTCATAGGTACTTTTCGTTGGTTAATACCCTTTCTTCATTTTCAGTAATCAATTATTGTTAATGGGAATGTTAATATGTTCTCCTTTGCGAACTTATCATGCAGGACTCATGACATACTTCCGTGAAGCTACTGTGCATACACAAGAGCTTTTGGATTTGTTGGTCAAATGCGAGAACAAAATCCAAACGCGTATCAAGATCGGATTGAATTCTAAAATGCCTAGCAGGTAATTGTTTCATCATCTGACAAGTTAGCAAAAAATTGCTCTTTGCCAATTTGACTTCTAATTCTCCACTTTCATTCAGGTTTCCTCCGGTCATTTTTTACACCCCGAAGGAAATTGGAGGTCTTGGTATGCTCTCAATGGGTCATATATTGATTCCACAAAGCGATCTTCGATACAGCAAACAAACTGATGTTGGTGTAACCCATTTTAGAAGTGGAATGAGTCATGAGGAGGATCAACTGATACCAAATCTTTATCGCTACATACAGGTATGGCATGATTTATCCCCTCTGTAATTACTTTGAGCTGGATGAAGTAATATGCTGTGCGTTTTCTGATTCTTGAGGCGATGCTAAATTTTTCACAGCCATGGGAAAGTGAGTTCATTGATTCACAGCGAGTATGGGCTGAATATGCTTTGAAGAGGCAAGAAGCTCTGGCACAAAACAGGCGTTTAACGTTGGAGGATTTGGAGGTGAGCATTAGAATTTGTTGCTCCCTATATGTTTATCTTTTTTGTTTATAGTCTTTAAGTTGAGTAGGTGAATTGAACATCTGATTTTTTCTTTTTGATTGTTATGCTTATACAAATTTCCTGCCTTTTCTCTTAGGACTCATGGGACAGGGGGATACCTCGTATAAATACTCTGTTTCAGAAGGATAGACATACGCTTGCGTATGACAAAGGATGGAGGGTACGGACTGATTTCAAGCAGTACCAGGTCCTCAAACAAAACCCTTTTTGGTGGACACACCAAAGGCACGATGGTAAACTTTGGAACTTGAATAACTATCGGACTGATGTTATCCAAGCTCTTGGAGGTGTTGAAGGGATCCTGGAGCACACCTTATTCAAAGGAACATAGTGAGTTTGGAGATTACTGTTCCATTGGCTTATTTCTTTATTCTTTCTCAAGGAGCATAATAGTCCAATGGAAAATTTTGATGCCCGTGACTGAAATTGGGGCTTGCATATATTATTTCCATCTATTTTCTGACTAATTGATTTGTTGGTGTTGAAGTCTTTACTTAACTCTTTTATCCTTGAAATTCCAGTTTTCCAACATGGGAAGGTCTCTTTTGGGAAAAAGCATCTGGTTTTGAAGAGTCGATGAAGTACAAAAAGTTGACAAATGCACAGAGATCTGGTCTGAACCAGATTCCGAACCGGAGGTTTACCTTGTGGTGGTCTCCTACAATTAATAGAGCTAATGTTTATGTGGGTTTCCAAGTGCAGTTGGATCTCACTGGGATATTTATGCATGGGAAGATTCCTACTTTGAAGATATCTCTAATCCAGATATTCCGTGCTCATTTGTGGCAAAAGATCCATGAGAGTGTTGTTATGGATCTTTGCCAAGTTCTTGACCAGGAGTTGGATGCATTAGAAATTGAAACTGTCCAGAAGGAAACTATCCACCCGAGGAAGAGTTACAAAATGAATAGTTCTTGTGCTGACATTCTTCTCTTTGCTGCCCATAGATGGCCAATGTCAAAGCCCAGTCTTGTGGCTGAATCTAAGGATGTTTTTGACCAAAAAGCAAGCAACAAGTATTGGATAGACATACAGCTTCGCTGGGGAGATTATGATTCTCACGATATTGAGCGTTACACAAGAGCCAAATTCATGGACTATACGACAGATAACATGTCTATATATCCATCTCCAGCTGGTGTTATGATTGGACTTGATCTTGCTTATAACTTGCATTCTGCATTTGGCAATTGGTTTCCTGGTTCCAAACCACTGCTTGCACAGGCTATGAATAAGATTATGAAGGTAATTTACTGTTACATAGTGCAAAAGTTGTGTGGATTCTGTTTATGTAATTCTATTTGTTATGAGGGTAATTGGTTTCTGGGTTCCAAATTACTAAATGATCATTGTATGTCCTCTGTGCAGTCAAATCCAGCATTGTATGTTCTCCGAGAGCGTATAAGGAAAGGTTTGCAGCTCTATTCTTCAGAGCCTACGGAGCCATACTTGTCATCTCAGAATTATGGAGAGATTTTCAGTAATCAAATTATATGGTTCGTTGATGACACTAATGTTTATCGTGTGACAATTCACAAGACATTCGAGGGAAATCTGACTACTAAGCCCATCAATGGTGCCATTTTCATATTCAATCCAAGGACTGGCCAGCTTTTCCTGAAGGTTTGTCATCTCGGAACATCATTTTAAATAAGTTATTTTTTATCCATCTGGGACAGTGAGCTTAGTTTACTGACTTTAATGCACTTTGATCATACAGGTCATTCATACAAGTGTTTGGGCTGGGCAAAAGCGTCTAGGTCAGCTTGCCAAGTGGAAAACTGCAGAAGAAGTAGCTGCTCTTGTGCGTTCTTTGCCTGTTGAAGAACAACCCAAGCAGGTCATCGTCACTCGGAAGGGGATGCTTGATCCTTTGGAGGTTCACTTATTGGATTTCCCCAATATTGTTATTAAAGGGAGTGAGCTGCAACTACCATTCCAAGCTTGCTTGAAAATAGAAAGATTTGGCGATCTGATTTTGAGGGCAACAGAGCCTCAAATGCTTCTGTTTAACATATATGATGACTGGCTGAAGAGCATATCATCCTACACTGCATTCTCTCGTCTCATTTTGATTCTCCGTGCTCTTCATGTGAACAATGAGAAGGCTAAGATGTTACTAAAGCCCGATAAGACAGTTGTCACTGAACCTCATCATATTTGGCCGTCTCTCACAGATGATCAGTGGATGAAGGTAATGTGATGCTTTCACTTACTTCTGCTTGTGAGACTGTAATAGAATGATAGCACCTGCTCTGTGATATAGGTTGTACATTTTGCCAGAAATTTGCTCTTTTTCGTAGTAAATGTTAGAATGATTATGTATGACTACAGTTTTTTTTGGGTTAAGGACAATCTTTCACCTCTTTCTGATAATGGCATGCGTAAATCATAATGTTCAGGATATTAGGTGCTTGCATTATTGGAAGTTCGTGTATAAGTTTACTTAATGATATTTTGCCTTCAATTGCTGTTTGATGTTGCAATTTTATGGCTGGTAAATGTAAACAAACCTCCTATATTGTTTTCTGTCGCCATGTCTATTTTTCTAAGAAAAAGAATATACTCTTGTTTTGCTTTGGGCCAATTTAGCTATAACTTATTTCCTCCTGTTTTGAAATGTATAATAACTGTTCAAGTATACTTTCTCATATGCAGGTTGAAGTAGCCTTGAGAGACTTGATTCTCTCAGATTATGCAAAGAAGAACAACGTGAATACTACAGCTCTCACACAGTCTGAGATTCGTGATATTATACTTGGTGCTGAGATTACCCCTCCATCTCAACAGAGGCAGCAAATTGCGGAAATTGAGAAACAGGTACCATATGTCTTAGTTATGGAGAAGTGTTAAAATATCGTTCAGTGTCTCTGGCCTAGTTTGCTGACTTGGTAATATATATTCAGGCAAAAGAAGCCAGTCAGCTTACGGCAGTCACAACAAGAACCACCAATGTGCATGGTGATGAACTGATTGTGACCACTTCAAGTCCTTATGAACAAGCTGCATTTGGGTCTAAGACTGACTGGCGTGTGAGAGCAATATCGGCGACCAATCTTTATCTTCGAGTGAACCACATATATGTTAATTCAGAGGACATAAAGGTATGTTCATTGCCTTAATTTTATAAACGTTTGAATGGGTAATTCTTATGGTAGGCAACCAAAAGGGGAATCATTACTTACCTTGAGACCTGGTAAGAGAAAAGGTTCAATTTGTACTCCATCCGTGTATAGTGGTTATTGAGTTCTAAGGAATTTATAAAGACAGAGCAATGTAGCAAAATGTCCTAGTTTTTGCTATTTGCTTATACATGCTTTCCACTTGGTGATGCAGGAGACGGGATATACTTATATCATGCCCAAGAACATATTGAAGAAATTTATCTGCATAGCAGACCTGCGAACTCAGATTGCTGGGTACTTGTATGGTATAAGCCCACCCGATAATCCTCAGGTTAAAGAAATTCGCTGTATCGCGATGCCACCTCAATGGGGAACACATCAGCAAGTGAATCTTCCGAGTGCACTCCCTCAGCATGATTTCCTAAATGTCTTGGAGCCATTGGGGTGGATGCACTCACAGCCAAATGAGCTTCCACAGTTATCACCTCAAGTATGACCAAGTGCTAATTTTAGTATCACTGATCTTGTGAATTGATATGGGGAGTCGTCTTGTATCTCACTTGTGCTGCTTTAATTTGGGTAGGATCTAACTAATCATGCTCGGGTTCTGGAGAACAACAAGCAATGGGACGGTGAAAAGTGCATTATCCTGACGTGCAGTTTCACGCCAGGTTCCTGCTCATTGACTGCTTACAAGCTCACCCCTTCAGGTTATGAATGGGGGCGTCTGAATAAAGATACCGGAAGCAATCCTGCCGGATACCTTCCGACTCACTATGAGAAGGTTCAGATGCTTTTAAGCGACAGGTTCCTTGGCTTTTACATGGTAAGAAAGATGGATCATGTTACAAATGCTTCACATGGAACATAATTTGCACATCCTGTTAGAGTTGTCCCATTTGTCGCATTGCTCACGGACCTGATTTTAGCAGACCTTGGAGATCAATTAGCAATAGTATCATTCTTCTTTATTGCATCCTTATCTCGTAATGACAGAATCACTTACCTATTTTACTATCTCCTTCCAATGTAGATACCGGATAATGGCCCTTGGAACTACAACTTCATGGGAGTGAAGCACACATCAAGCATGAAGTACGGAATGAAACTGGGGACGCCGAGAGAGTACTATCACGAGGACAACAGGCCCACTCACTTCCTGGAGTTCAGCAACATGGAAGAGGGTGACACTGCCGAGGGTGACCGTGAAGACACATTTTCTTAGATATTTGTAGAACTCCTTTTGTCACACCCCGAATCCTACCAGAACGGGGTATGACACGGTTGTCCTTCCACCCGAAGGACACAGCCTCAAACCACCTAAATTCCAACTCCTAAAAGTCTCTGTCGATAACGCTCTCACTCTAATGGCTACTAACCAAGAGATTTGAAAAGATTGGAAAAGAGAGGAGTGATCAATTACAGCAAAGTGAGTAGTATATTTTTTTTTAAGCAAATTGAGCATGTACATGCATACAAAGCAATACCAAAGTTTCATAATCCAAACTCAATGTATAAAATATATATTGAATCACATATGAGTTGTTTCATTTTAACTTTGTACAAGTCAATTTGATCATTTGACCGTTGGATTCCGTGTGATTGATTTAGCTCTAGTCAATAGGAGTTGTTTCTACGGTTTCAAGTCTTTCAACGTCCCATTGCTTTCTCTAGATGTCACTGAATTAGCAACAGTACGAGCTTAGCTAGTGTTTTCTTGTGTTTTTATTTACGGTCGGCATAGTATAGAACTTGTCTTCGCAAGTTGATTCCCCCAAATACATCGAAACAAACTCAAAACGTGTAAACAGGAGATAAGGAAAACACTGAATTCTGCCGGAGATGCAAATTTTCATATGATTGTAGAGAGAGACCGAGTGAGGGAGGGAGGGAGGGAGGGATGATTGTTATATTCGAATATAAGGGAAGAAGAACTTGTAACTCGCTTTAACTGCCATGGAAAGAAATTTGAAGGGCAAGAGTCTGATGTTCCAAAATGTTGGAAAAGAATCTTTGAAGAAAAATGGAGTTTTCATGGTCACGCTCGCACCCGTCTGGACCAGGCCTATTTTCTCTCGCATGTTTATCACAAATACTGATTTTTCCGATGCCTTACGTGACGTGTTGAGTCTTTTTCCCCAGTAGACAAAAAATAGAATTAAATGACAATTCGCATGATTCATTGGCACGGTTAATCTCGTCCTTTTGCTGATCCCGAATCGTGTTGATCTGTCAAAGCTATGAACTGTTCGGTGACCAGGCGTTTCCGCTTCTCTCTCTCTCTCTGTGGCAGAAACCATCCAGAACACCAGCGAAAGCATTACTGAAGCAGAAACCAAAGTTAACCCAACATAGATCCACTTTTACTACAGAGCCTCGGGCCAGGACAATGATCCTTTTCGACTTGACGGAAGGCCTCTCGAAAGAAAGAGCAGTCTTGTTAGTCAACAAGGGATGGACCGTAGTGATATAAGCCGTAGCTTACATTGACGATGACCGTCATCTGGTCAGAGAATACGGGTGTCAAGCGGCCCACTGAAGGGCAAAGATTATTTGCTGAGACCTCAGAGACGTATTTCCCCCATTCCAGCGCCAAATTACCGTCGCTGTGTTCTCTGCAAACTCTGTACTAGAAAATCATCCATGGCCTTCTCAATTGCCAATTATGTATACACAACCTTAGAAGGTTCAAAAAGATGACGAGTTTTTTTAATTTGGTCATAAACCTTTTTAATTGTGATAATTAAGTCCTAATTTTTTTTAGTTTTGCCAATTAAGTCAATCTCCCCAATTTTGGCTGGAAATTGATCAAATGAATGCCAGTCAATCTATGTGATGCGGCCAAGACTAATGTTGACATTTTTAATAAATTTTATTTTTATTTTTTTCTTTTCTCTTTCTTTTTTATTTTATTTTATTTTATTTTTTCATTTTCTTCTTCCTCTAGCCATTTGCTGAAGCCTGGCAATTGGCCAGAGGCAAGGGCCGACGAGGCTCATGTTGGTGGTCAATGGGGGTGAGCTTTGCCATAAGTAGGGCAAGGTCGACCTTGCCAGCAAAAGCAAGGTCAAGCCTTGCTAGAGGCGGGCGAGGCTCGTCCAAGGCTAGTGAAGTCAATGTCACCAGCCCTCACCTCTAGCCAATTGTTGGCCATAATCGAGGCCCAACAACCCGCTAGAGGGAGAAGGGAAGGAAAAAGAAAAGAAAAAGAAAAAATAAATCAAAAAGATCAAAAAAATATTAAAATGTTATTTAAACTTGTCCATGTATGTTGGCTGTGTCACGTAAGATGGCGCACGTCCATGTCATTTATATTAGCGATTTCTTACCAAAATTAGTCAGAATGACTCAATTGGCAAAACGTGAAAAATGTTTAGGATTTAATTGGTATAATTAAAAAAGTTTAAGACTGAATTGATAAATATGTAATAGGTTTAGGACTTTTTGGACAATTTCCCTATAAAAGATATATGAACTACTCCATACTGGACTAGCTAAGTAAACAAACGACTCTCATCAAAACGAATAATTTACAAAGAGTCAGTATTCCTTGAAGCAAAAGGAATCAAACCTTTGAGTAACCGCACCAAAACCCATGTCTCCCCATTTTAAGTTATATTCAATGTTAATAATAATAGCGTTGCTCTAAAAAGGAGGGTTTTTGGTTCGGCATCTAATCGATAGTATATGAACATGTACCAAATGACCAAGTTGACTTACTCTTGTAGAATCGAGGTCATAAAGATTCATTCACAGCCACGATAAAAAGATTTCTCGGATAATTGCTTTGGTTTTAATATTCCTTAAAATGAATGGAATAGAACCCTTATATAACAAGACCAAGACCCACTGTCTCCCATTTTAATTTCTATTCAATACTAATAATACTAATGTTTCTCTAAAATGGAGGGTTTTTTATTCGGCGTCTAATTGATAGCATATGAATAGGTACCAAATGCCCAAGTTGACTTACTCTTGTAGAATCAAAGTGGTAAAGATTCATTGAAGACCACGATAAAAAGATTTCTCGAATAATTAGTTTGATTCTAATATTCCTTGAAAGGAAATGAATCAAACTCTCTAAATAACCGGACCAAGACCCATTGTCACCCCATTTTAATTTCTATTCAATACTAATAATACTAATGTTGCTCTAAAAAGGAGGATTTTAAATTTGGCATCTATTTAAGACCAAATGAAAAGGGATGAAAAGGTACTGAATACCCAAGTTGACTTACTCTTGTAGAATCAAGGTCGTAAAGATTCATTCACAACCATGATAAAAGATTCCTCAGATATATACTTTGGTTTTAATATTCCTTGAAGCAAAAGGGATCAAACCTCTGAATAACCATACCAAGACCCATTGTCTCCCCCATTTTAATTTTTCTCAATACTAATAATACTAACGTTGCTCTAAAAAGGAGGATTCTTAAGTTGGCATCTAATTGATTCCATATGAACAAGTACTAAATGCCCAAGTTGACTTACTCATGTAGAATCAAGGTAGTAAAAATTTATTCACAATCATAATAAAAGATTCCTTGGATAATCACTTTGTTTTTTGATATTCCTTGAAATGAAAGGAATCAAACCTCTCAATAACCAAATCAAGACGCATTGTCTCCACCATTTTAACCTCTCAATAACCATGTTGCCCTTTCAGATTCTGATTGATATCATATGAACAATTACCAAATGCCCATGTTGACTTACTCCTATAGAATCAAGGTCGTAAATATTAATTTATAACTATGGTAAAAGAGTCCTCATATAGTTCCTTTGGTTTTAACATTCCTTGAAACGAAAGGAGTCAAACCTCTAAGTAGCCAGACCAAACCCATCGTCATCCTTTTTTAATTTCTATTCAATACTAATAATACAATTGTTGCTCTAAAAAGGAGGTTTTCAATTTGGCATCTAATTGATACCGTGTGAACATGTACCAAATGACCAAGTTGACTTATTTCTATAACATCGAAATCATAAAGACTTGTTCACAACTATGATAAAAGATTGCTCAAACATTTACTGTGGTTTTAAAATGAAGAACCTAATAAGTCAGTTATATATGTTATCTTATTGCACATGAATTACAATCAGAAATTTTTGATGTTTCCCATCTAATAAAAGTCAAATTACGATTGATTTTGGAAAAAATAATGGCGGGTGAAGCTTTTCTCATCTACTAATTTTCAAGGATTTTTTTATTTATTTTGTTTTAGCATGGACCTTTTTCATTTTAATTATGCTTACGAGAATGGCAATGCATCTTTGTGCTGCATACATGGCTTTGCTCTATCATTCCTCTATGCTTGAAGCAATTGACAGTTCATTGGCCAGATGATTTCCTGCACCCCCGGCTCCTAATGGTCAACTCAAGACCTAGATTTTCTACCAAAGAGAGGGATAAGTTAAGGCGTCCAAAGCTTTGTGCCTTGTCTTGCCTCTCAAGAGTGCCCCATCAAGACTTGCAGTGCAATGGAAGAAGCACGCAATCTCGAGAAAATGCAACCATTAGCCGGTGGATCGGAGGCTGTGGCGGCGGCGTGGTTCGTCGAACTAGAGAGAGCACAGCTAGAAGTGAGTCGGGCATGAGTGATGGCTTGTGAGAAAGAGAAAGCACCTGATTTTCTGACGGGTGGGCCTGATTTGCCGTGTGTCAACCTGTGTATGGTTCAATGCACGTCCAACGCGGTATATTTAATGACCTAATATTTTCTTTTCTCACCCAATCTCTTCGTTTTCTCTTCCTATAAAACGGAACCATATGCCTCATGTTTTCTTTACTCAATCCTCTGTTCAGAATGAAGTCCTCGGATCTCCTCTCGTCTTTCTCACTCATCCTGACAGGTCTCCTCTTGTCGCCTGGTAACGATTCCTTCGACTATCCATATATTCTCGAACAGCATACGTAATGGAACTTGTGTCTCCTATGTTCTTTGTCATTGAACAGCATTCTGATGCTACATACATAAGTACTTTGCCAATTCATACTCTACTTTCGAGTATTTACATTTCACCACGCCAAGAATTTTGGCCTACATTTATCACTGTAATTCTGGTTTGCCTGGTGAAAATTTTCACGAATATGTAATGGCATCATGCAGGGAATACTTTAGTGGCAGAACAAGTCACCTTCAATTTTCTCAACAGATTCCCTTTTTCCATATGGCCGGCCATGGCTCCCAACACGGGCCAACCGGTGATCACGGAAGGAGGCTTTCACCTCCAGTGGGCATCCAGAAAACTCGTCCCGGTCCCGCCGGGGTGGAAAGGGCGGATCTGGGCCGGCACTGGGTGCAGTTTCGCGTCGAACAGGCCGCCAACCTGCGAGACTGGGGACTGCGGGCAGCTCGGTTGCCATGGGCTCATCGGGACCCCTCCTGCCACGCTGGTCCAGGTCTGGCTCCACGCGGATGAGGCCAAGCCGAGCTTCTATGACATCAGCCTGGTCGACGGGTTCAACCTTCCAATCTCGGTCCAGACGAGGCCCACGCAGCCCGAGTGCGAAATCCCGGGGTGCTTGAAGCCGTTGAACAGCCTGTGCCCTGAGGAGTTGCAAGTGGTGAATGGGAAAGGGAAGGTTGTGGCTTGCAAGAGCGCCTATTTGGCCTTCAACACCGACGAGTACTGTTGCCGGAACGAGTACGCGACGAGAAAATATTGGGTGGGTTTAACACTCCACATAGGCGAAATGTACCACCATACAAAAGTCGACACGTGGCAAATTTGGCCCCCCTGTCAGCGCCCTGTCTCTCCGTTAACTCCGTCTCTCTCCCATTTACTCTCTCTCCTCCCCTCCGTTTCTGCCCACAACTCTCCCCCTTCTCTCCTTACTTCTCTTTTTTCGAGAAAATTTCCCTCGTTAGTCTGACACACGCAAGGGAAAAGACAAGAAAAGCAGAGAGGGAGAGAGAGAGAGAGAGAGGTGGGAAAGAAGAAAACAAAGCGAGGGAGGAAGTCTTCTTCTTCGCCCATCTTCGACCGAGTATCCCCCATTCCCGACGCCGTTGCTTCCCACCGCCTCGACGAGCCGCTCCTGACGCCGTTGTTTTTCCCGGCACGCCACCGCCGCTGCTGCCCCGAGCGCCGCGACACCCCTTGCCCGCCACTGCGGACGTGACCTCGTCCTCGTCCTCTTCGCCATCGTCTGCGGGTTCCTCGGCAGATCCAACAGCGGCGGGGACGGGGGTTGGCGGGGTCGTACCAGACGTCGGACTCTCGAAAGTCGTCGTAGTCGAATCCGGGGACGCTGTACAAGTGGCACGATAGCTACGACCGTCGGAACTCCGAGGGGAGCGAATATGGGTTCTCCAGCAGTTCGTCTGGCCGGATGAGAACCAGCAGCTTGTACCCGGATCTGAGGGCGCAGTACTCGCCGTGGGATTACGGCGAAGGGCAGCGGAGACTCTACGACGATACCCATCTTGTCGCGGGTCGGGGCTTCGGGACGGAACCGGTCTATTCCAGGAGAAGAAGGAACGGAGAAGTGGAAGACGAAGAAGAGAAGAAGTTTGAGACCAAGCGTGTGGTCGCCGAAGATAGTGGTGATCGTAATGCTGCAGTCGAGGAAATGGAAGTTCCAGTCACGCCTCCGCCGCGAGCGCGGGCAACTGGAAATGATCGGAAGCCGAGGAGGAGGTATGAGACTGTTGCTCACACGGCTAAGGATGAGGTTAAAAAACCGCCAGCGGTGCCGCCGGCGCCCTCCACCACCTCCGCCGCCGCCAAAGCCCATGTGTTACCCCGATGGAGGAAAGAAAAGAGAAGTGGAGAGAGAAGAGGGGGAGAGAGAGCTGTGGGCAGAAACGGAGGGGAGGAGAGAGAGTAAGTGGGAGAGAGACGGAGTTAACGGAGAGACAGGGCGCTGACAGGGGGCCCAAATTTGCCACGTGTCGACTTTTGTATGGTGATACATTTTCGCCTACGTGGAGTGTTAAACCCACCTAATATTTTCTCGTACGCGACACCCGACAAGTGCAAGCCCAACGTGTATTCTAGGCTTTTCAAGGATGCCTGTCCGGGTTACTACAGCCATCCCTACGACTCGCCCTGGCCGCTGGTTAGCTGCGCGTCCAAGGAGTTTGAGATTATCTTTTGTCCAAACTTTTGGGGTGTTGAGCAAGTGCCAGGGTGGAATTATACCGACTACTGAGTCTAATCATTGGACAATCGATAGCGATGTTAACTACAACACTAAATAATAATTGAGGGGTTACTCGATCGCTCATGCATTTGAATTGATGAGCGAGTATCAATTTGGTCCGTGACCGTGACCGATTAAGCCATTACCAATGCCGTGATCTCTCTCTCTCTCTGATCAATTTCTGGATGTCTTTCGTTTCCATTCTGCTGATTTTTCTTTTCTTTATGTTGGGTTTGAGTCATCGACGGTACTGTGATTACATGGCCCTTTTCCTGGGCGATAGACGCTATTCCGATTAGAAAAATGATGAGCTGAAAATCTGGCATGTTTCTTATGAGAGCCATTTAATTATCAATCTTTTTTAGGGAAAAAAAAGCAAATAATGATTTTTTTTTTTTCACTTCTGCGGTGATGAATTATATGAGTGAAGAGTAATGCACATGTCAGACTTCAGAGATTTCCATCGATGAGAAGATACACTTGACACTCTGAACAGAAATGCGTTTCTAAATATTTTCAATGATTTTTCTCTCCTCTTTATTTTTTAAATTTCCTCTGTTCATAAAAAAATGGGCAACCAGAAAATCTTTTCTTAATTTTCTGCTTTTGCATAATTATTTTAACCGTCTTTTAAAGTAGTAAGTTATACATAGATCTTTATTGATGTCAAGAATATAATATCTGTGAATCCTTAAAAATGTCATATGAATGTCTTTGCTCTCTCTACCATGGTGTCGAGAACAGAAGAGAAACAAAATATATATGTAGAAATTTACAAAAAAAATCTGGTGTCGAAAACTTAAATCGCCCGCCAGTGATCAATGCCCTAGCTTGTTTTTGGATGATTTGAATGAATCTTTCATAGCTGAAGTGACTTTGGGGGTGGACTAGATGGGCTCAATGGCCAGTCTCATCTTCATCATTGTCAGCAAGATGTATTCAACTTGGTGAAAAGCTTCATTTTACGGTGGATATTGTAGTTAAACAATTGTGCGACAAGGATATTATAGTTAAAATTTCAGAGGGAGCACACGTGTTTTCCTTTGAAAAGATTAAATGACTGGGATATATTTGATAGTTGTATTACAAAATCTGGTGGATTGTTTTGACGGACAAGCATGACCTCGACTCCGGTCATTTTCGGACCATTAAAAGAAATCCATAGATTCAAACGACAGAGGACGGAGGAACAAGAAGATAGGTTCACTTCTCACATGGTCAAGAGACACAAGTTAAGAATCACGCATCCGACTCGCACAAATCATCGAACACATTGGGTGGGATTAATTTGAGGAAGGCATCTAAACTATTTTTAACTTCTATTACGACACTTCTATTACGACCTAAGCTTTAACTAGCCTTCGAACCCCACGGTCACAGGCAGTGAGACGAGCTGGCACAAACTCAAATCTATTTCGACGGACAATCAACATTCTCGGTTATTTCTTGCTCAAAACAAGGGTATGCTCGAGTAGAGGCTTTGCCTGGTCAACCGATCGTGAAGAGCAACTTCTCAACGATTCTGGAAGAGAAGATGGCTAATAAAAATAATTTAATAATTAGTAATTATTGAAATTTTAATAAACTCTATTATTATTAATGAAATGCTCTCGATGCCTGTATGCTATGCAGTTTGATGAGAATTATTTTTGTTTAGGGACTAAAATTTAATTCCTAAATTTCTATTTAAATGATCACTAAATGAGTAGTCAATATTTAAATGTCAATAACCGTCAAAGAGCAAGCCAGAGATATTTTTTTCTTATTATCGTAATGATAGAATGTGTTAGAAGTAGCATCCACTGCTGCCATAGTTTTGGCGTCTAAATCATGAAAAAAGAGTGATAAAGAACAGTGTACTTCAAGGAATATCCCTATCTAGTTTTGTTCATCTTTCCATGAATAGTATAAAATGCAAGTAAAAGAACACATTCCAAACGATGAAGTAAATGCACACCATGGTTTTATGAAAAATTATGGCAGAACACAAATATGAACACTTTCAAACGTTGAAGACATCGTCTCATGTAACCATAATGAACAAACAAGTCAAAACTTTCTTAGATATTATACTGCACCGGTCCAACAAAAGAAATCAAAATACGTAAGCAACAGAACCCACCACCATATTGCACCAGTCCCACCCTCAATCCCTTCCGATGCTGATCTTCGGTGCAAGGCCCCTGGCCAGTCCGCGTAGTCCCTTATCGATCCATAATCACTGCTGAATTGAGAAGCGTCCCTACGACCTGCGCCTGGATTCCCTCATCTTCTTGCTGGCATCCATATAAGGTTGCGTCCACTGTTGCCTCTTGCGCCTCCGCCATCCTCTCGTTCTTATAGAGTTCCCAGTTTGCCTCTTGCACCTACAATAAAGAAAAGCAAGTGGAAACTTAAGGTCTAGGTTCATCCTCTTCGATACAGGTATTCTTCGATTGTCTTTGCTCGAAGATAAGGACAGAGCTTCTCTACATTAACATCACGACCTTGCAGAAATTCCTCAAAAGTAGCTCAACAAGATACTCCACCTTGGCCAATTTAGACGACTGAGACCGGGCGTTCACTTCAGCCAATTCAGCTTTCTTTTGGTTCTTGAAGATTTTCACCGTCCCCGTGACCTTTATTTCCACCTTTTTTATCTTGGCCTTGGCAGCATCTTCCTGTCATAAGAAGATTTGGTCACCATAAAATATATTGTAACAGAAAATTAAAAAAATAAAATATCTGATCCAAATCACAAGAACACAGAATCACTCATATCACACGCACCTAGATGCATCTTAAGCCTATCCAAAAAAAAAAAAAAAAAAAGTGACAGACGCTTCAAACAAAGAAGAAGCAATGAAAAAGGAATCAAATCGGCCTACTTAGACCTAAATACTACCCAACATAGGCACATGAAGCGATGGAAGAAACAGCGAAGATGTATCATTAGGGGGAAAAGAAAACCGACCAGGTTGGCCTTGTAGATGACCAGCCCAAACTGGTTGAGCTTCAACTCGAGCTTCTCCAAGAACTCCTTGAAGATATGCTCCATGGTCTTGGAGGCGGCAAGGACGCAGGTCTGGCCGTGGATGATATTCTGGACGACGTACTCCACGCGGACCGAGGGCTTGACATGGGAGGCAAAAAGCTTGGCGTAGAGGAGGAGGCTCTTGTGGTCGGTGACGCGAGGGCCGATGGTGAAGACGGCATGGATGAAGAAGGGGAGCTTCTCTGTGCACGCAGCATGCACCTTGAAGGTGTAATTGACCGGAGAAACGTGGAACTTGACGCACTTCTGAGTAGGCCAAATCCATGCCTTCTTGGCGAGCTTGACGTCCTTGATAAATCCTCCAGTTATGGCGAGGTACTCCGACGGGCCTGCGACGCGCCACATTGTAACGAGGCTTTTGTTTCTTTTCTAGGGTTTCTGATGGTGATCGAGAGCGAAAAAGAAGAGACGGGGAAAGAGAGTTGGCGAGGAGGTTAGTGGGGAGCGAGTGGAGATTTATAGGGGCGATCCGAATACGCGTTTGGAGAGGATAAGCAAAAAAGAGATGAGTGCTCTATCTAAACTAGGAAGCTGAAGGCCAAAATCTGATCTGCTTTTACATAGAGGACACTACGCCTTCCGAAAACTTTCCTTCATCAAATCGGAAAAGCCAAAAGTTTATATCCACTGCCGCTAACAAGCTCTTCCCCGTTATTATCGGTTGGAAAATTTTATTCTGATGTTTGAATGATATGTGCATTGGGTATTTTATGTCGAGGGTCCATAGGTAAAAGATGAGGTATATTATTTATGTTTCCCCTCTTTAGAAGAACAAAGTTTGAGACCATTTCTTTTTCCTAATAACACAAAATTTTTAGATCCGAAACAAATAACTCGAGTTCAAATGCTTGAAACCTTTTGGTTCGTACAAATGTCAATATGTAGAGTCATTTTGAAATTTTCTAAGAACGTTTAAAATTTAAAATGTTTTTCCTAGTACTAAAATTTTCAAGGAAAGACACCCAAAGGAAAAATACGTAAAGACATTTTATCTTGAAATTCGGTGTTTTTGCAATCGAGCGACTGATCTTTAATTCCATTTGCTTAATGTGTCAATTATTTCACAATTAATTTCTTTAGATCTTATTTCATTCAGTATTCTGGCAAAATGCGAATAGATATGTAAATTTTTTCAATAAGTCGTATCACTAGCAAGCTGCTATCACATCAGTATTTTACCAAAGAATGAGTCCAATTACAGTTAAAATGCATTAATCCCTAAAAAAGGAAAAAGAAAATAAAAGATGGTTGTACTCGACTATCGAAATTTAAGTTCAGTGACTGTCTATAGAATTTCTCCGAAAACAAGTTGAGACTATCTTCTCGGGTCAAGAGGATAGCCTACAATTTGTGAACTAGAATTATGATGTTTTTATTGACGTTGAGGGTTAATTTGGACACCCCCCGAAAAAAAAAAAAAAAAAACAGCTTCTTCTATGGGAAAATAACAGTGCAGGACAACCTTTATATGGGAATATAAGGGAAATAGTTGGGACAAAAAATAGCAGAAGTGTCATTACTATCGTACTGTGATTATATTAGTGTCGTAATTTTTTTTTTTTGGCTTAATCGAGTATCACAAATTTGAAAAATCGATCATATGAATACCATCAGTAATTTGGCTCACCAGAAAATTCGATGTGGCTACCGGTCATCCTATGTGGCTTCGCCGGCACTGACATGGATAATTTTTTTAATAATTTTTAAAATATTTTTAGTTATTTTTCGAATTTTTTATTTTTCTTTTTTAGGTGACCCTTGCCGATGCGAAACCCTCGCTTTGTTGCGGCTGGCCCACGCCCGGCGAGGTCGCGATGTCGCCTACGGCCCACATCTCGTGACCCTCGATAGCCACGAATCCCTTGCTCGGTGTGGCTTGGCCCGCGGCCGCTGAGGTTGCGATGCTTTGCCTAGGGCCCACATCTCATTGCCTTGCCCGGATCTAGCGAGGGTATATATGGCTGATGGCAAGATAGCCGTTGCCCAATCTAGGTGAGGGTTTTGTGGCTAGCAAGGGTCACTGGTGACCCTCACCGGCCCTTAAAAAAAAAGTAAAGATAAAACAAAAAAGTTAAAATTTAAAAAAAATCCAAGTAGGATGATCGTCAGAATTGGCACCTAAATAATTGAATTAACTCCAATGTGGAACTTAAGTGAGCAAACAAAAGTTATAGCCCTCGAGTGAGCATCATACGAGATCATACAAAGTTTATGGCACTCTAGCCATTTTTCTCCTAAAATAGTTGTATCCATTGTGTCCTATTTAGAAATGGCCGATGGAGGGTAAAGAGCTTTGTGCGATGATTTCTTGTGCTATATTTGTTGATTCAAGATTAATGTTCGATTTTTGAGAATCAATTATGATACTCTATCCCATTTGTCTCAGTAGCTTTTCTGCAGTGACAACTTTCGTCAAGTCTTTCATAAAGTTGACATTCCTAAGGAGTAAGATGTCGATCGTGAAACTCACCAAAATTTGCCAATGGTTGGAGACCTAGGAAGAGCAATGCGGCTTTATCCTCTAAGGCTACGTTTGGTTGGTTGGATTTCTAATCTAGAATAAAATATGATAGGATACGAAATATAGGGATTTTGCTATATCCTATCAACTATTTGATAATTTCGATAATAAAGTCAGAGATATTAACATCATATCATGTATATTGTTTGCTATAAACAACATATCAATATAAATGAATAAAAATATTTACAAATGGATATAATATAAATCTCTCACGACACTCTTGCCTATTTTATCTTTATTTATTATTTTTTTTTACTTTCCTCTCTTTTTCAATTAATTTTTTATTTCTTTCTTCGCCTTCCATCTTTCTATAAATATATATATTTATATATTAAATTTATATAATAAGATAGAATTAAATTCAAATATATAAATAAGAGCAAGATTAAATTACAAAAGCTAAAATTTTATATTGCTTGTATTAGAAATAAAATATTATTTATATCGAATTATCATTTTGATTTTGTTAATTTGAGAAGTTTGTTATTCGGAAAAAAAAAAAAAAAAATTTCTTATCATGAATATTAGAAATCATATACGACTATATCCCACCTCCTCCATCGAATGATTTTATCTAGCCTGGATCTTTTTATATCTGAGTTTATCTTATCCTGAGCAAAACGTAGGATATAATAAATTTTGTCATGTGTTGAGTTTTATTTTGATTGCCAAAGTAAAAGCTTTTCTCATGTGGTGAAGCGACTTGAGATTAAATTTTACACGTGCACAGCACTGTTGATATACTAAAGGGACAAGGATACACCCAGTCCTGAAGATTTGGGATGTATTGCCCCTAATGTATGCAACGAGACTAGTTGACGTGTCAACGACAAGTTCAAAGCATACGCAAACAATTTCATTAGTCGCTGGAACCGCGTGGACCTTCCCAACGCATTCATCTTCTGCTATTTGTTATATGTTACGATATATTTGATTGAATTAATGGCATGGAAATTTTTGTTTAGGTCTCCATAGTTATGAAGTGGCGTGGACTTCTCAACTCATTCATCTTCTGTAGTTTGTTTGTTGTATGTTACGATATATATGATTGAATTAATGGCACTGAATTTTTTGTTTAGGTGTCAATAGTTATGAAGTGAAGATTCATCTACACACGTCCTTAAAATGCTACGGCGAGATGTTCTCCAAAATCCACACGGCAGGTAGTTTGTAAAAGCTATGGTAATTTCATTATCTTCTCATATGGCGTGGGTTAACTAACCGCTATCGACACATTGCCACTAAATGAAGATGGCATGGATAAATACCGTGGAAAAAGGAAAATCCATCTAACATAGCTAAACATATTCGTGTTTATAGATATTTCTGATGCTCGATCTTTTTTCTTTTCTTTCGGGGGGGTCGTCCGCCTCAGCTGTGTTCTGTTCATCTTCCCATGAATCAAAGTAAAAGAACACATCCCAAACAATGAAGTAAATGCACACCATGACTTCATCAGAAATGAGCAGAGCACGAATATGAGTACTTCGAAACCTAAATCACCCTCTTCTCGCGCAACCATAATAAACAAACAAAACCCGTAAAGCTAAGTCAGACTTCCTTAAAATTTACTAGTTACATTAGCGTTTTTAATAGAAGGGGAAATAGCACGACAATTTAATTTGTCCAACAAAAGAAAACAAGAGACGCGAGCAACACATCCCACCATCATACTGCACCCCCTCCCTCAGTCGCTTTCCAGTTCAACAGGATGCCGATCTTTGGACACAAGCCCTTCACTGCTTTTGCGTTGATTGGCCACTCTTGGAAGATCCTCCAGTTGATCATCACGTACGTACGCAACGTGTGCGTTTGCTTTGGCCAATTCAGTTTGCTTTTGGTTCTTAATAATTTTCTCTGTCCCCGTGACCTTTGTCTCCACCTTTTTCATTTTGGCCTTGGCATCTACCTGTTATAAGGAAATTTGGTCACCACAAAATATATTGTAATAGAATAAAAAATAAAATAAAAAACTGATCCAGATCACGGAATCACGCACACCAGCCATGGACGTGGACAATAACAAGTTTGAATGCTTTTAGCCGATCTTAAAAAACAGACACTTCAACCAATAAAAAACAATAAAAAACGAATCATGGATACATGAAGCCATGGACGTGGACAATAACAAGTTTAAATGCATCTTTTAGCCGATCTTAAAAAACAGACACTTCAAACAATAAAAAACAATATAAAACGAATCATTAAAAAAAAAAAAAAAGAACGAATCATAGATACATGAAGCGACAAAAGACAATGCGCTCAATTAGGAGAAAAAAATCCAACCAGATTGACGTTGTAGATCACAAGCCCAAACTGGTTGAGCTCCAACTGGAGCTTCTTCAAGACCTCGTTGGAGATGTACTCCGTGGTCATGGAGGGAGCAATCACGCAGGTCTGGCCCTTGATGAGACGCTGGACAAGTTCCTTGGCGTGGCAGGAGGGCTTAACGTGAGAGGCAAAGAGCTTGGCATAGAGGAGGAGGCTCTCGTGGTCGGTGATGCGGGGGCCGATGGTGAAGACGGCATGGATGAAGAAGGGAACCTTGTCTGCGCTCATGGCCTGCATCTCGATGGCGTAGTTGACTGGCGAAATGCAGAACTCGACGCACTTCTGAGTCGGCCATATCCATGCCTTCTTCGCGAGCTTGACGTCCTTGATGGATCCTCCCGTTATGGCGAGGTACTCTGACGGGCCTGCAACGCGCCACATTGTGTTGAGATTTTGTTTCTAGGGTTTCCGATGATGAAGATCGAGATCAAGATCGAGATCGAGATCAAGATCGAGAACGAGATCGAGATCAAGATCGAGAACGAGAACGAGAACGAAGAAGAAGAAGAAGAAGAAGAGACGGGGGAAGAGAGTTAGCGAGGAGTTCAGAGCGGAGCGAGTGGAGATTTATAGAGGGGAGAGAGTGGAGATCTATAGATGCGAACTGAATACGTAATTGGAGAGGACAAGCAGCAAAAAGATCGGTGCATAGGAAGCTGGATTAATCATAGATGAACACCGAAATCTTATTTTACATAGAGGACACTGATCTCCATGGATAAAAAATTTCCTAATGACTTGCTTAAAGATAAAAAGATAAAATTAAATCCTCTTGAATTTTCCGCTCATCATCCCTTGAGTTATTTAAAGTTAATGGATAAGGCAACATTCCTAATGACTTTTTTAAAGATTAAAAAATTTGAACCCTCATAATTTTTCCCCTTATCATCACATTGACTTGATTATTTTGCCATGGGAAAGCTCGTGACCTGATCCTTGTGAAGTGAAACACGATTCTCATAACAATATTTACTAACCATAGGTTTTGTTGTAATTTCATATTTATTTGATTAAATTTTAATTTCATTTTATAGTAATTATTTTTTTATTGAGAGACATTTATTTTGAAATAGCGTGTGACATGCACATAAGAGAAAACAATAAAAAAGATCTAAGCAAATACTTGTATTGCGCGTATTAGAAACTTAAATATAAACAGATTCAAATTACTGGTAAAAATTATAAAAATTAATAAGGAAATAATTACATAGCAAATAAGCACCGTTCTACATAAATACTGAAGAAATAACTTCTAATGACAGAAAATTCACATTTGGAGAGTGAGACTTGCTTATTTTCGTTTTTTTATTAAGACTTCGTGCTCTTCTTGGTTAGTTTGACTCTTTTAAAGGCACTCGTAACAGATTTTTCCTTCAACGCCATCAATCATTCGTCTTGTCAAGTATTTTTTAGATTCTAATAAACATCTCATAAACTCTCTAATCCGGTAATGATGATAAATGAGATACTATTGTCTACCTACACCATACACAAAGAGTTGGCAATATTAAGAATATAATTTTGAGTTTCAAATATAAATATTCTTCCAAGTCAAGTATCTTTTCATCCTTCAACTTTAGTGACAATTCATCGTCCAATTAAACAAGTATTTTGTCAACAGAGACCTTGTAACCTAATCTTATTTGCATTTACGTATGAAGCCAAAGTCTTCTTTCCTTTTACGTGGTGATACTTCCCTTCCAAGCACTTTCCTTAAGCTAATTGAAAAGGGCAAAAAGTGTATCTCCACCACCCCTAATTAGCTTTTCGCCATTATAGTATTCATTGTATTTCCTTAACCATGCATCAACTTATGTGAGAATTCTTCTAAGCAACACTTCTCAAAACGTTATTACACAAAATCCTCTAACAACATGTGAGCTAGAGACTACACACATCGAGTTTCAGAATCCTCCCAAGCAACATTCATAAAACGTCAGAGTACTAAATATGCTAACAATAGATGTCAAACTCTGTAATCATCGAGTTTCAGAATCCTTCAAGCAACACTTTTTAAAATATCGGAGTACTAAATCCGTTAATAACCCTTCTTGTGCGGACGCTAGCATTTCTATACTTAAAATTAAGGGACTAGGGAATATTTATAGTGCCCTGGTTGATACGCAGCAGATGGATATTCCCATATGGCAGTGCATGGAGGTTGCATGTGGGTGTTGACACTTAAATTTTACAAATTTTATTTAGGACTTAATCGTGTACAAAATTAGGAATTATTCACTAAAAAAAACAAAAACAAACGAAAAAAAGAGAGAGAAGAAAACAAAAACAAAAACAACAAAAAAATAGAAAAATAAAACATGGAAGAGGCCAAGCCGGATCTCACCTTGGCCCGGCCCATGCTGGCTTCCTCTTTGCGTGAAACCCTAAAGAGCAGAGTGGAGAGGGAACAGAAAAGAGGGGCAACCGGAGAGTGAGAGAAAAAAAGAGAGAGAACCGAGGGAGAGGGGCAGGATTCGAGCAACCCGCGAGCCGCCGCCCTCCTTCACGACGTCGTCCGAGCCACCGCCACTCGACCCCTCGACACACCAGCAACCAGCCGAGCCCCTGCCCACCGTCCTCCGTTCGAGTCGCCGCTGTCTCCCTGAACCCAGATTTGGAGTAGAGGCGCTGGTGTGAAGAAGCAATGCAGTAGAAGAGAAGAGAGAGAGAGGGAATGGAGGGGAGGAGGGCAGCGGCGATGCTGCCTGCCGCCGTCCAAGTCGTTGCCCTCCTCGCCACTCAACCCGACGCCGTTCGGCCTGTGACCCTACTGCCGTTCACCCGACGCCGTCTGAATTGCAACTCCGCCCGTCCCTGCAGCGACGCCGCCGCTGCTACCATCGTCTTTGCTCGACGCTAGCAACTCGCGCTGGCCACCGCACCTTAGCCGCCTTGTCGTGCCGCCATGACCGACCTCCGGCACAGCATCGCCATGCCTCGTCGCGCCACTGCCACCAATAAGCCAAGGAGAAGCAGTTGAGCGTTCGGGTAGGGTTCGCCAGAAATTGGGTCGTGGCCACCGACCCGAGCCGGACTTGGGTCGTCGGCCGGGTAGGGTTCCGTTCGGCTGAGCCTGCGGGGGTGGTTTGATTCATCCTTGGGCCGGGCCCTTTTTTTTAGGAAATAGGGCTAATTCGTTTTGGGCCGGGTTTGGGCTGTTTTTACTTATGGACTTGTTGGCTTAGGAACTCGTGGGCTTCTTTCTTTTAAATGAAACAGACAGAATCAGATTGGGCCCGTTAGTTGGGCCCAATACGGCCAAAGAAAGGCCCGACCAAGGCTGGTCGGGCCTTGTCCTTCAGATGGGCCAGTTCGGCCCGCCCCATCTGGGCCGCACCCGGCGGGTCTAACCGACCCGCCCCAACCGGAGTCGGACCCGGGTTCGATCTGACCAGATCCGACCCGATCCGACCCCAAATTTTATTTTTAGTTTATTTTATTATTTTTAAAAAAATTTAAAAAGAAATTTCGAAAATCCCAAAAATTTTAAATATTGAAAAAAAAAAATTAAAATTTTTTAAAAATAAATAATTAAAATTTTTAGTGTAATTAGGAATTGAAATCCAAAAATTTTTAAAAAAATTAAAATCCAAAAACAATTTTTTTTAAATTTTAATTAAAAATATTTTTTTAAATGAAAATTTTTAAAAATTAAAAAATGTAGAATTTGTTTAGGAATTGCTATGTATTGCATTTTTAGTGTAATTAGGCCTTTATTTGCTCGTACGTTATTTATATAGCATGTTTAATTTACATATTTAATTATATTCGTGGATATTCAATTGCACGTGTTCAATTTTACTGCAATTAAAATCTTGATGACTATGATCGTTACTTTAATGATTGCGTATCCGCATGATCACCTCGCATGTTAGTGGATATGTGTAAAATCAATTCAAACTGCCTGATAAAAATATTTTCTTTTAAAATGAACAAGATTAGGTACCGAAAGGCACTAATTGACCAATTAGTGTAATCAAGTTCTTGACCCTAAATTCTCTGGTTGTGTAGAAAGTAAGGTACACTCCCATGCCTCACTTGGTTTCTAGTCGACCCCAATAGGCTAGTGGCGACTCCTTTTGTGCAAAATTCCTTAAGAATATCCCAACATCATGTAGGGTATGGGCTTGTAAAAGCTCGCGCCTAATTATGGGCTTTAGGCCCGTCCTTTAAGCATTACCCCTAAACCTGTTCCCTCCCCCGGAGGGTGGGTCGCGACAACTTGGTGATTCCACTGGGGATTTGGTTTTAAACCTTAGAGGAATTAGGCCAAAATTAATCTTGTTCAAAAATATTTTTGTTTGACAGCGAGGATTCCAAGTACGCCCATGACATTATAGGTGTTAAATGTTTTGGCAGAATGGGAGGTATAATGGGAAGTATTTGCTCACCTTTGTCTTGCAGAAAGGTGTAGGAATGTATAGTTTATTTTTATGTACGGAGTGTTGTTTGCAGATAAATTGTTGTGCATGTACCCTTTGCATTGCACTACACCCTAGCACACACAACTTGCCGTCAAACCTGGGCCACATAAAATCACTTAGAATGGTGTTGAGGTGGATACCACTCCGACTACAAGCATGTAGTACGATCGCCCATCTTAACCCCGAAATTTCTTTCTTGATGTTAGAGGTCCCCACCCTGGTCTGCGAGCATGCAACACGGGTCGGTTCTTTGATGAAGCCGGAGTCATAGGTAACACGACCTAGCCATAAGCTTGTTGGTTTAGTCCGATGATCCTATGGCTCCATTTTGAGCCGGATAGAGTAGAAATTGAACCACATCTCATGTGCATGTCTATGTTAAAAAAAAAAAAAAAAAAAAAAAAGCCAAAGGTCGGCACCAATTGTAAGTGTCATTTTCCTTTTTAGTTGCTCATTTTGTATTGTATTTTCGTCTTGAAATTCACGGAAATCAATCAAATGCCCTCGGTGATGCAAGCTTATGATTGAAAAATTGGCGATCACTTTTGACAAGTGAGCATTTGAATGCAAGTTCTAAAGATTTTGATTTAGCCATTTTGAACACATGATTTTGTTTAAATTTCTAGTTATGGGCTCGAAATCATTTCAAAAAAAAAAAAAACTTTCAAATTGTGATTTTATCTTTGGGGCACGAAAATTGAAATTGCATTTTTTATTAAATTTTCTCATTCTCACATTTTGGGACTATAATGTAAATCATTTTGGGTACAAATTCCTCCAAATAGAAATTACTTCATTTTTCTAGGAGTAAAATCACAAATCAATCTTTCAAAAATTAATGAGGCTTTTGCATGCGAAACTTTTGGAATAAAAGTGAACATTCAATTGATGGCCGTGGATTGATAATTTTAATAATGTTTTCTCTTATGATAAAATCTTAGCGAAATACTAAAATCCTGTAATAAGGATTGTGGGGCATGTATCGTCGCCTCGATTTTATTGTAAAAAGTGACCTCATTAAGATATCATTTTCTCTTATTCACATACTGACATTGTCGTCTTTTTGCGGGTTATGCGCAATGCTCTTTGACATTCTCGTGGTGACCATTCAAAGAAGTGAATTCTAGAGCTAGGACAATAGTTGTTTTTTTTTTTTTTTTTTTCTTATCTATACAAGAGTTTCTTGTATTTCATCAATGTTCTTATTCATGTTAAGAATCATGTTTTCCATTTTGAGTTTTGTTTGCGAATCCAATTGTTGCTTTTGTAAATCATGCGACTCACCTTTTTAATGATGGAATTCAGTTTCATGAAAATCATCATTTTTTTTATAAAATAAAAAAAAACAAAACAAAGAAGAAAAAAAATTCGGAAGCATTTTAGGCGAACCTTTACGTCTACCTTCCACATTGAATTTCAAGAAAACTTTGCTTAAGGCCCTCTCTTCATGTAGTCGTTTTCTCGGGCTCATCGAACTCGAGGAGCAAGCATGCGTTGAGGTTTCCTCGATGCCAATTTTCCATAGAGGCGAAACGAAGTTGAATTCCATTCTGAGAAGTTTTGTTATTCGCAAATGCCTTAGGTGCCAAAATAACCCGTTGATCTCATTCACTTTGCATGATGAGACAAATGAAGGGAGTTGCCAAATATCCATGAAGGTGAATTCAAGAGATTTTAGCCCTTAAAGGATAAAAGCAAGTGAAGGGTAATGATGTATCGTTTCCAACATTTCAACCCTAAGGATTTTTGCACTAACATATTTTTTTACAGGGTTACCGAGTCACCATGCCACAGGTAAGTACATTCTTCTTAATTTTTTTTAAGTAAAAAAAAAGAAAAAGAAAAAGAGAATTTCTATTACAAAAGGATCCTTTGGCGCTTTCCTAGAGACAAATACAAAAGTGAAAAATTGAGAAAAAAAAAATATTTCTTCAAACTTTTTGAGCATCACTTTTATCTCAAAATTGTTTTCTCGTTTTGTGGGTTATTCATTTCAAATCAAATTTCTCTATGGAGATTGATCTACTCGGATGATCTCGACAGAGTGAGATTGAGACGTTAAACATGCCAAACAAGAAGTGCTTAGGATGAAGAAAGGTAAGCCATTTCCAAACACGTCCTTCAAATACTTTTGAGAATTGAGTGGAAAACGACACTCTCTTAGGATGAAGGATTCATTCACATTGAGTGCAAAGATCGCAGTGATAAAGGCATTTCCTTCATCAATCTCAAGCACCGAGCTAACGTCTTGCTACCCTTTTGGGCCAAAAAAAAAAAAAAAGGATATACTTCAAAGTACCCTTGTCAAGAATGACCTTACATGGGGGCAGCATAGGGGGTTATGATCATGTTGTAGAGCGAAAGATTGAGAAAGATTTTATTATTTCACTTGCATTAATCTTCTGGTGATAGCTTCAGAGGAATTCTCATTAGAGTTTGACTCATCCCAAGGTGAAGAAGAGCATTTTCTTCTCTACCCAAACACTAATACCCACTATTTTAACCAATTTTGGCCTGATTATTCATTTCTGAACCCCGAGCGGTGATCATCTCCCTTCACTGGAGCAAGGCATAAGAATTGACCAAATACAATTGATAGTCATGAGAAAATGTGAAAAAAAGTCTCGAAAGCCATAAGAGCTACAAAATGTTCAAAGAGCAAAAAATTCGACAAATCATGGGGCATAAAAAAGCAGTGTGCCTGGTAAAAGCAATGTCAATACTCGTCAAGAAAAAAAAGCCAAAAAACTACATCTTATGTAGAAGAAAAAATTATCAAAGTCCAAATGCCTACGCAAAAAAAATTCATCGCAAGAGCAAAGGACATTAGAGAAAAGAGCAAAGCTTCCATGCATAAATGATTAGCTAAGGGACTTTCGAGATGTGCTGTGTTTCAAAAGCCAAATGCTTTCGAAAGGTCGAGTGACCCGGTCATGATGCCATGATGATCAGCGACTCTTAATAATCCTCTTGAAAATTTTAAGCCTTTCGAGTCTCTCCCGAGCCAACGTTACAACCCTCTTCCGAAGTCTCTTTTGATTGGGATGATTTGAGTGAAAATGAGAATATCACGAAAAAGTTATTGCTTGAAGAAGTGGAAGTAATTCTATCTTGTCTTATCTTCCAAGTTCTCGACTCGTAAATGTGATGGAGATAGTGACAAATGTTCCTTTATTGGCCTCAAAGCAATCATTCCTTTATGTAAGCCCTAACCGAGCCTATATTGCAGTCCTTTCAAAAGACCTTTTTGATCGATTAGATTGTGTTCATTGCAAATGTTTTTGGAAGCCTTTGACATAGGTTATGTGAGATACCCTCAGCAACCAGTTATCTCCCACGCGAATGGATGGGATCACACAACCATTTTATCGAGAGTGTGTGAGAAACCCTTTTTGACTAAGAAGTTTTAGTTTGGCATGCTTAATGAGCATTTTTCACGAGTCGTAGCCGTTCTAATAAGAACTTGACTCCTAGAGAATTTGATGATTAATGATATATCCCCAAGCAAGATGACAGTTTTGCGCCGCATGATGTTGATTGACATCAAATGTTTTTCTAAAACAGTCAGACTTAGCTTGATTAGCTTGTTCAATTAATGCTGCGGTATTGCCAATACATCTCTTGATGACGTCTTTAATGACATTTACTCAAGTTGAGTTTGACAGGATTCTCCAATAAAGCCATGCAGTTTTCAAGGGGTTAGCGAGTGCTTTCCTAAAAACTAAAAAGGTCTATGGTCAGCCTCAAACCACGTCATCTCAAAGGTTCATGGTCAACTTTAAACCATGTCATCAACAAAGGTTCATTGATTTTCCTCAAGTCATGCATTTTCAACCTAGTCGAAACATGTTATTACACAGTGAGACCTTCTCTTTCTTCCTATGACACAGAGAGTTTTGTTGCCTAGTGTGCTTTTGTAGCCCGGAGTGCTTTGTAGCCCGAAATCTTTCTTCTTATGACACGGAGAGCTTTGTAGCCCGGCGTGCTTTTGTAGCCCGGAGTCCTTCTCCCTATGACACGGAGAGCTTTGTAGGCCGGCGTGCTTTTGTAGCCCGGAGTCCTTCTTCCTATGACACGGAGAGCTTTGTAGCTCGACGTGCTTTTGTAGCCTGGAATGCTTTGTAGCCCGGAGTCCTCCTTCCTATGACACGGAGTGCTTTATAGCCCGAAATCTTTCTTATTCTTATGGCCCGGTGGGTTTTTGTAGCCCGAAGTTCTTCTTTCTCCTATTGACAAAACGTGTTTCCATAGTTTATGAGTTCTTTCCGTCGATCTATTACGTGCTTATGCACCTGGGGTCTCTCTATCGCCAAAATAATTTAGGTGTCTTTTGTCTTTGAATGGAACCTCTTCGAGCTCCCATTCAAAGAGTAGCAGTTGTTAACACCTTAATTTTACAATTTTATTTAGAACTTAATCGTGTACAAAATTAGAAATTAGTCACTAAAAAAAACAAAAAAAAAAAAAAAAAGAGAAGAAAACAAAAACAAAAACAACAAAAAAATAGAAAAAGAAAACATGGAAGAGGCCAGGCCGAATCTCACCTTGGCCCAGCCCATGCCGGCTTCCTCTTTGCGTGAAACCCTAAAGAGCAGAGGGGAGAGGGAACAGAAAAGAGGGGCAACCGGAGAGAGAGAAAAAAAGAGAGAACCGAGGGAGAAGGGTCAAGTGGAAGAGTTCCAAAAGGAGAGGGGCAAGACTCGAGCAACTCGTGAGCAGCTGCCCTCCTTCACGATGTCGTCTGAGCCACCGCCACTTGACCCCTTGACACACCAGCAACCAGCCGAGCCCCCACCTGCCGTCCTTCGTCCGAGTTGCTGCTGTCTCCCCAAACCCGGATCCGGAGCAAAGGCATCGGTGTGAAGAAGCAATGTAGTAGAAGAGAAGAGAGAGAGAGGGAATGGAGGGGAGGAGGGCAGTGGCGACGCTGCCTGCTGCCGTCCGAGCCCTTACGCTCCTTGCCGCTCAACCCAACACCATCCGGCCCGTGACCCGCCTGCTGTTCACCCGACGCCGTCTGAATCGCAACTCCGCCTGTCCTCGCAACGACGCTGCCGCCACTGCCATCGTCTTTGCTCGACGCCAGCAACCCGCATTGGCCACCGCACCTCAGCCACCCTGTCACGCCGTCGTGACCGACCTCCAGCACAGCATCGCCATGCCTCGCCGCGCCATTGCTGCCAGTAAGCCAAGGAGAAGAAGGTGAGCGTTCGGGTAGGGTTTGCCAGAAATCGGGTTGTGGCCACCGACCCGGGCCGGACTTGGGTCGTCGGCCGGGTACGGTTCTGTTCGGCTGGGCCTGCGGGGGTGGTTTGATTCATCCTTGGACCGGCACTTCTTTTAGGAAATAGGGCTAATTCATTTTGGGCCGGGTTTGAGCTGTTTTTACTTATGGACTTGTGGGCTTATTGTGGGCTTCTTTCTTTTAAATAAAAGAGATAGAATCAGATTGGGCTCGCTGGTTGGGCCCAATACGGACTAAAGAAAGGCCCGACCAAGGCTGGTCGGGCCTTGTCCTTCGGATGGGCGGGTTCGGCCCGGCCCCATCTAGCCCAAACCCGTGGTCCGACCGGACCCGACTTGGTTTGACCCCAAAATTTATTTTTACTTTATTTTATTATTTAAAAATTTTTAAAAATTTTAAAAAATTTCGAAATTCCAAAATATATTAAATATCGAAATTTTTTTAAATTTTTTTTTTTAAAATTAACTAAAATTATTTTTAGGAAAATTAAAATTTCCAAAATTAAAAAATGTAGGATTTGGTTAGAAATTGCTATGAATTGCTTTTTTTTTTTTTAGTGTAATTAGGTCTTTATTTGCTTGTATGTTAATTATATAACATGTTTAATTTGCAAATTTAATTATGTTTGTGGATGTTCAGTTGCACGTGTTCAATTTTACTGCAATTAAGATCTTGATGACTATGATCGTTACTTTAATGATTGGGCATCCGCTTGATCACCTCACATGTTAATAGATACGTGTAAAATCAATTGAAACTGCACGATAAAAATATTTTCCTTTAAAATGAACAAGATTAGGTACCGAAATGACACTAATTGATCAATTGTTGTAATCAAGTTCCCAATGCTAAATTTTCTGATTGCGTATAAAGTGAGGTACACTCCCATGCCTCACTTGGTTTCTAGCATACCCCAATAAGTTATTGGCAACACCTTTTGTGCAAAATTCCTTAAGAATATCTTAACGTCACACAGGATATGGGCTTGGGAGAGCCCGCACCTAATTATGAGCCTTAGACCCGTCCTTTAGGCATTACCCCTAAATTTGTTCTCTCCCCACGAGGGTAGGTCGGGACAACGGGAAAGATACAATGCTCATCTTCTTCTTGATTTTTCGGATTTTAATTCTTTAGTTCAACAGAAAGGCATGAGCACGCATGCTCAACCGAAGCTAATTGGTCTCCCAACATGCTAGACATTTTTATCGGCATTGTTTTTGTACAATGGACAACAAAATCGAAAGAAAAGATAAAATGAGGGAAAAAAATTCGATGCATTATGGTGGTGGTGCATATTAAACACATTACGAACCATTTTGTTCCTATAATATATATATATATATATATATATATATATCTATATAAAATTATTTATTTAAAAACCTCAAATTAGTACATTTATAATAAATTTATCCAAAACTAATTTTTATTACCAAAAATCTAAAATTGGCATACATATGATAAATTTAATCCAAATTAATCACAAATAGCCTCAAATTGATACATTTGTAACAAATTTACTTTGCGTTAGTTTTCCGTTAAATTATATTAATATTACGAAAAATTACAAACGAGTACATTTATGACAAATGAAGAGTAAAATACTAAACTAGTAAACCCATTAACTGTCACGTGCCAATTAATTCAGTATTTGATAGTAAAATTTAACAAAAACTAACATAAAGTAAATTTGTCACAAATATATCAATTTGAGTTTTTGGTGGTCAAAAAATTAGTTTTGAGTATATTTGTTGCCGGTATCTTAATTTGGGATTCTACATGACATTAATCATATAAAATAACCCCTTGTCCTCATGTAACTTAATTTGATATATACATAATGACTCACTAATTTACATAGGACAGAGAGGAAACATACTAAATTACGGATAAAAAATGTGGGATTTGGTTAGGAATTGCTATGTATTGCATTTTAATTATATAGCATGTTTAATTTGCATATTTAATTATGTTTGTGGATATTCAATTGCACGTGTTTAATTTTACTGCAACTAAGATCTTGATGACTATGATCGTTACTTTAATGATTGCACATCCACATGATCACCTCGCATGTTAGTAAATATGTGTAAAATCAATTCAAACTACATGATAAAAATATTTTCCTTTAAAATAAATAAGATTAGTTACCAAAATGGTACTAATTGACCAATTAGTGTAATCAAGTTCCCGACCCTAGATTTTCTGATTGTGTAGAAAGTGAGGTACACTCCCATGCCTCACCCGGTTTCTAGCCGATCCCAATAGGCTAGTGGCAACTCCTTTTAAGCAAAATTCCTTAAGAATATCCCAACGTCACGCGGGATATTGGCTTGGGAGAGTCCACACCTAATTATGGGCCTTAGGCCCGTCCTTTAGGCATTACACCTAAACATGTTCCCTCCCCCTGAAGGTAGGTCGCGACAGTGGGAAAGATATAGTGCTCATCTTCTTCTTGATTTTTCGGATTTTAATTCTTTAGTTCATTAAAAAGGCATGATCAAGCATGCCCAACCAAAGCTAATTGGTCTCCCAACATGCTAGACAACTTTATCGGTTTTGTTTTTGTACGATGGACAACAAAATCGAAAGAAAAGATCAAATGAGGGAAAAAAAAATTCGATGCATTATCGTGGTGCATATTAAACACATTACGAACCATTTTGTTTCTATAATATATATATATATCTCAAAAAACCTCAAACTAGTACATTTATAATAAATTTATCCCAAATTAATTTTTACTACTAAAAATCCAAAATTGGCATACATATGATAACTTTAATCTAAATTAATCCCAAATAGCCCCAAATTAATACATTTGTAACAAATTTACTTTGCGTTAGTTTACCGTTAAATTATATTAATATTACGAAAAATTACAAACGGGTACATTTATGACAAATGAAGAATAAAATACTAAACTGGTAAACCCATTAACTGTCACGTGCCGATTAATTCAGTATTTGATAGTAAAATTTAGCAGAAACTAACATAGAGTAAATTTGTCACAAATATACCAATTTGAGTTTTTGGTGGTCAAAAAATTAGTTTGGAGTATATTTGTTGCCTGTATCTTAATTTGGAATTCTACATGGCATTAATCATATAAAATAACTCCTCGTCCTCACGTAACTTAAGTTGATATATGCATAATTACTCAGTAATTTACATAGGACATAGAGGAAACATACTAAATTACGGATAGAAAATGTGGGATTTGGTTAAGAATTGCTATATATTGCATTTTTAGTGTAATTAGGCTTTTATATGCTCGTATGTTAATTACATAGCATGTTTAATTTACATATTTAATTATGTTTGTGGATGTTCAATTGCACGTGTTCAATTTTATTGCAATTAAGATATTGATGACTATGATTGTTACTTTAATGATTGCGCATCCACATGATCACTTCGTATGTTAATGGATATATATAAAATCAATTGAAACCACCTGATAAAAATATTTTCTTTTAAAATGAACAATATTAGGTACCGAAAGAGCACTAATTGACCAATTAGTGTAATCAAGTTCCCGACCATAGATTCTCTAGTTGTGTAGAAAATGAAGTACACTCACATACCTCACTTGGTTTCTAGCCAACCCCAATAAGCTAATAGCGACTCATATTGTGTAAAATTCCTTAAGAATATCCCAACGTTATGCGGTGTATGGGCTTGGGAGAGCTCGCACCTAATTATAGGCTTTAGGTCCATCCTTTAGGCATTACCCCTAAACTTATTCCCTCCCCCCGAGGGTAAGTCACGATAGTGGGAAAGATACGGTGCTCATCTTCTTCTTGATTTTTCGGATTTTAATTCTTTACTTCAACAGAAAGGCATGAGCAAGCATGCCCAACCGAAGTTACTTGGTCTACCAACATGCTAGACAACTTTATTGGTTTTGTTTTTGTACAATGGACAACAAAATCGAAAGAAATGATAAAATGAGGGAAAAAAAATTCAACGCATTATGGTGGTGCATATTAAACTCATTACAAATCATTTTGTTCCTATAATATACATATATATATCTCAAAAAACCTCAAACTAGTACATTTATAATAAATTTATCCCAAACTAATTTTTACTACCAAAAATCTAAAATTGGCATACATACGATAAATTTAATCGAAATTAGTTACAAGTAGCCTCAAATTGATACATTTGTAATAAATTTACTTTGTGTTAGTTTTCCATTAAATTATATTAATATTACGAAAAATTACAAACGGGTACATTTATGACAAATGAAGAGTAAAATTCAAAACTAGTAAACCCATTAACTGTCACGTGTCAATTAATTCAGTATTTAATAGTAAAATTTGACAGAAATTAAAATAGAGTAAATTTATCACAAATATACCAATTTGAGTTTTTGGTGGTCAAAAAATTAGTTTGGATTGTATTTGTTGCCTATATCTTAATTTGGGATTCTACATGACATTAATCATATAAAATAACCCATCGTCCTCACGTAACTTAATTTGATATATGCATAATGACTCATTAATTTACATAGGATAGAGAGGAAACATACTAAACTACGGATAAAAAATGTAGGATTTGGTTTGGAATTGCTATGTATTGTATTTTTTAGTATAATTAGACATTTATTTGCTCGTATGTTAATTATATAGCACGTTTAATTTGCATATTTAATTATGTTTGTAGATATTCAATTGCACATGTTCAATTTTATTGCAATTAAGATCTTGATGACTATGATTGTTACTTTAATGATTGCGCATCCACATGATCACCTCATATGTTAGTGGATACGTGTAAAATCAATTGAAACTGCCTGATAAAAATATTTTCTTTTAAAATGAACAAGATTAGGTACCGAAAAGGCACTAATTGACCAATTAGTGTAATCAAGTTTCCGACCCTAGATTCTCTGGTTGCGTAAAAAGTGAGGTACACTCCTATGCCTCACTTGGTTTCTAACCGACCTCAATAGGTCAGTGGCGACTTCTTTTGTGCAAAATTCCTTAAGAATATCCCAACGTCATGCGGGGTATAGGCTTGGGAGAGCTCGTGCCTAATTATGGGCCTTAAGTCCGTCATTTAGGCATTACCCCTTAACATGTTCCCTCCCCCCGAGGGTAGGTTGCGACAATGGGAAAGATACAGTGCTCATCTTCTTCTTGATTTTTCGGATTTTAATTATTTACTTCAACAGAAAGGCATGAGCAAGCATGCCCAACCGAAGCTAATTGGTCTCCCAACATGCTAGACAACTTTATTGGTTTTGTTTTTGTACAATGAACAACAAAATCCAAAGAAAAGATCAAATGTGGGAAAAAAAAAATTCGATGCATTATGATGGTGCAAATTAAACACATTACGAACCATTTTGTTCCTATAATATATATATATATATATATCTCAAAAAACCTCAAACTATTACATTTATAATAAATTTATTCCAAACTAATTTTTACTACCAAAAATTTAAAATTGGCATACATATGATAAATTTAATCCAAATTAATCACAAATAGCCTCAAATTGATACATTTGTAACAAATTTACTTTGCGTTAGTTTTTCGTTAAATTATATTAATATTACAAAAAATTACAAATGGGTACATTTATGACAAATGAAGAGTAAAATACTAAATCGGTAAACCCATTAACTATCACGTGCCAATTAATTCAGTATTTGATAGTTAAATTTAACAGAAATTAAAATATAGTAAATTTGTCACGAATATATCAATTTGAGTTTTTGGTGTTCAAAAAAATTAGTTTTGAGTATATTTGTTACTGGTATCTTAATTTGAGATTCTACATGGCATTAATCATATAAAATAACCTCTCGTCCTCACGTAACTTAATTTGATATATGCATAATGACTCATTAATTTACATAGGACAGAGAGGAAACATACTAAACTATGGATAAAAAATGTAGGATTTGGTTAGGAATTGCTACGTATTGCATTTTGAGTGTAATTATGCATTTATTTGCTCATGTGTTAATTATATGGCATGTTTAATTTGCATATTTAATTATGTTTACAGATGTTCAATAGCACGTGTTCAATTTTACTGCAATTAAGATCTTGATAACTATGATCATTACTTTAATGATTATGCATCCGCATGATCACCTCACATGTTAGTGGATATGTGTAAAATCAATTCAAATTGCCTGATAAAAATATTTTCTTTTAAAATAAACAAGATTAGGTACCGAAATGGCACTAATTCACCAATTAGTGTAATCAAGTTCCCGACCCTAGATTCTCTGGTTGCGTAGAAAGTGAGGTACACTCTCATGTCTCACTTAGTTTCTAGCCGACCCTAATAGGCTAGTGGCGACTCCTTTTATGCAAAATTCCTTAGGAATATTCCAACGTCATGCGGGGTATGAGCTTGAGAGAGCTCGCGCCTAATTATGGGCCTTAGGCCCGTCCTTTAGGCATTACCCCTAAACCTGTTCCCGCCCTTTGAGGGTAGGTCGCGACAGTGGGAAAGATACAATGCTCATCTTCTTCTTGATTTTTCGGATTTAATTTTTTACTTCAACAAAAAGGCATGAGCAAGCATGCCCAACCGAAGCTAATTGGTCTCCCAACATGCTAGACAACTTTATCGGTTTTGCTTTTGTACAATCGACAACAAAATCGAAAGAAAAGATCAAATGTGGGAAAAAAAAATTCGATGCATTATGGTGGTTCAAACTAAACACATTACGAACCATTTTGTTCCTATAATATATATATATATATATATCAAAAAACCTCAAACTAGTACATTTATAATAAATTTATCCCAAACTAATTTTTACTACTAAAAATCTAAAATTGGCATATATATGATAAATTTAATCCAAATTAATCACAAATAGCCTCAAATTGATACATATATAACAAATTTACTTTTCATTAGTTTTTCGCTAAATTATATTAATATTATGAAAAATTACAAATGGGTACATTTATGACAAATGAAGAATAAAATACTAAACTGGTAAACCCATTAACTGTCACGTGCCAATTAATTCAGTATTTGATAGTAAAATTTAACAGAAATTAAAATATAGTAAATTTGTCACAAATATATCAATTTGAGTTTTTGGTTGTCAAAAAGTTAGTTTTGAGTATATTTGTTGCCGGTATCTTAATTTGGGATTCTACATGGCATTAATCATATAAAATAACCCCCTTTACCAAAAAAAAAAAATCATATAAAATAACCCCTCATCCTCACATAACTTAATTTGATATATGCATAATGACTCACTAATTTACATAGGACAAAAAGGAAACATACTAAACTACGGATAAAAAATGTAGGATTTGGTTAAGAATTGCTATGTATTGCATTTTTAGTGTAATTAGGCATTTATTTGCTCATATGTTAATTATATGGCATGTTTAATTTGCATATTTAATTATGTTTGTGGATGTTCAATTGCACGTGTTCAATTTTACTGCAATTAAGATCTTGATGACTATGATCGTTACTTTAATGATTGCGTATCCGCATGATCACCTCACATGTTAGTAGATATATGTAAAATCAATTCAAATTGCCTGATAAAAACATTTTCTTTTAAAATGAACAAGATTAGGTACCGAAATGGCACTAATTGATCAATTAGTGTAATCAAGTTTCCGACCCTAGATTCTCTGGTTGTGTAGAAAGTGAGGTACACTCTCATGCCTCACTTGGTTTCTAGCCAACCCCAATAGGTTAGTGGCGACTCTTTTTGTGTAAAATTCCTTAAGAATATCCGAACGTCATGCGGGGTATGAGCTTGAAAGAGCTTGCGCCTAATTATTGGCCTTAGGCCCATCCTTTAGATATTACCCCTAAATCCGTTCCCTCCCCCTGAGGGTAGGTCGCGATAGTGGGAAAGATACAGTGCTCATCTTCTTCTTGATTTTTCGGATTTTAATTCTTTAGTTCAACAAAAAGGCATGATCAAGCATGCCCAAACGAAGCTAATTGGTCTCCCAACATGCTAGACAACTTTATCGGTTTTGTTTTTGTACGATGGACAACAAAATCGAAAGAAAAGATCAAATGAGGGGAAAAAAAATTCGATGCATTATGGTGGTGCATATTAAACACATTACGAACCATTTTGTTCCTATAATATATATATATATATATCTCAAAAAACCTCAAACTAGTACATTTATAATAAATTTATCCCAAACTAATTTTTACTACCAAAAATCTAAAATTGGCTTACATATGATAAATTTAATCCAAATTAATCACAAATAGCCTCAAATTGATTCATTTGTAACAAATTTACTTTGCGTTAGTTTTCGGTTAAATTATATTAATATTACGAAAAATTACAAACGGGTACATTTATGACAAATGAAGAGTGAGTTACTAAACCGGTAAACCCATTAATTGTCACGTGCCAATTAATTCAGTATTTGATAGTAAAATTTAAAAAAACCTAGTATAGAGTAAATTTGTCACAAATATACCAATTTAAGTTTTTGGTGGTCAAAAAATTAGTTTGGAGTATATTTGTTGCCGGTATCTTAATTTGGGATTCTACATGGCATTAATCATATAAAATAACTCCTCATCCTCACGTAACTTAATTTGATATATGCATAATGACTCACTAATTTACATAGGACAGAGAAGAAACATACTAAACTACGGATAAATGAAATTTAAATGTGTTAATATGTGAAATCAAACATATTTTGTGTGTCTATCGATAGATATATCTAATTCTTATTCGCCAAACTCAAATCATGAGAGGTAATTTTTTTTTTCTTCCTATTAGATTGACCCTTTTTTTGTTAAGAAATTGAGCTCCGATCCATATAAGCCAGCTACTTCTCCCTCGCTATTTTAAGCGACCGTGAACTGCACCAAAAGGCCAAATATAAATTGGCCCTTTATGTTCTTAGGGTACATGGGATTAGGAACTATTGCTCCTTTTCACCTATATGAAATCTCCTTGTCAACGGACTTCACAAAAACTCAGAAAGAATTATGCACATATCTCTCATTTATATATTTGTCTGAATTATTTGTCATTACTATAATGATATAAAACAAATGGTTTATGCTGCAGGGATGAAGAGATGTTGCCTATTTGAGTTGGTGAATTCAAAGACAAAATTACACAACAGAGCCTTGATCCTCACCATTAATATTCCTGTTCCGCATCAATTAAAGTGAATGTTGCCTATTTGAGTTGGTGAATTCAAAGACAAAATTACACAACAGAGCCTTGATCCTCACCATTAATATTCCTGTTCCGCATCAATTAAAGTGAATGGCAAACATGAAAAATTTTCATGATTTTTCGTTTCAATCCCTTTCTGATTTAGACTTCGCAAGGACTTTGGAGATGATTCTTGCGTTTTCTTACTTTTAGTTTCTTGTGTCTCTGGCTTGTGAATTCTAATGTAATATTACATTCCTAATTTTGAAGTCCGCTATTTTGTTTAGAACATTTATGCCAACGCTTAGCTTATATAAACGCCGCATATGTATGTAAATTGCAGTGTCCACGACTTTTGGATAAGGCTTTGCCCACGAGATGGTTGAGGTTCCTAAATTTCCTCTAAGTCGATCAATAATACATTGGTTGTTGGACATATTCGAATTTGATTGTTCAAGCAAGCCTTTTTATATACACCATATTAAAGTCTATTTGCACATTTATTAACATGACCAGTCAATGGGGGTCCTAGGGGTGGTTTACTGGGCCAGCCTCTCGAGAATTTACATCTAAATAGCGGTTTGTGGCGAGACCCCACCGATGCTACCGAGCACTGAAGGGTCGTGTAATCCCCGAAGGGTGATTTCCGGCGGTCCCTCGGTCATCAAAAAAAAAAAAATGACCAATCTTTGCTATAACGAGGGTGGTCCACACATAGAATGTTCATCTTTTTCAATTTTAGTGTTGGTGTGGATTTTTAGAGTCACTCCGTTGTACATCGACAAATAAGTCGATAATTGAGAATAGTCCGCTGTTTTATAATCCCATCCAACAGGCAATCAAAGTTAACAGGTATACTGGAAGCCGCTTAATAAAGGAGTGTCATTGATTTTCTTGCCTTCAAAAAATGTCTTTTGCTTAGAAGAGAAGTTGCTAAATAAGTCAAGGATGGAAAAAAGCATGAAACGACCCAAACCAATCCACTTTCCGAACATGACAAAAGTGTGCAGGTTTACACAATATGATTGATAGATTACAAAGTATTGAAAGATTGCAAATTAGTTGGAACAGTGAAAGAAATGCTTTGAGAGGAAATAATGATAATATACAGCGATTGGAAGAAGAGGTAGGATCCCAACACTTTTATTATTTAATGATTGGTTATGCAAACTACGACTTATTGACTTCCAATTTTGCCAACAGCTCAAAAGCCTTGATCCATCCGGAATTTTTTTATTTTTTTTCAAACCTCCGGATATCCCAGAAAGTCTCAAGCTTTCCTAGCACGGGGAGAGCGGCCACTTGGGCCTCTTGTTTTTGATGATGCAGTTCCTCATCCTCTCCTCCACCTGGTCGATCATGGCCGTGGAATTCTCCTTGGCCTCGCCGTCAACATTGTCCCCAACTTGCATTGGCTCAGCGGTGCCGGTGGAGGAGGAGGAGGAGGAGGAGGAGGAGGAGTTCTCGGCAGTGAAGGCAGGGGCAGTGGGAGGGGGATGGGAAGGTGGGAGGAGGTGGTGGGTGGAAAAGAGGAAGGAGGAGAGGAGGAGGTGGGACTGGTGGAGGGAGGAGAGGATGTGGAGGAGTGGGTGGGGTCGGCGGTGGAGGCGAGTTGCTTGGCGATGAAGGTGGCTTTTTCTAGGATTGTGTCAGCTCCGTCGCTAAAGCCATGCATATAATACAAAGAGACTAAGGAGACATAAATAATTGCCAGACATTACTGGATTGGACAAGTCGTAGGAGAACTTCTTTCAAGCTATCCTAATTGAAGACATCTAAAATCAGACGCCTCAAGGAGACAAAATAATTGCCAGAGATTACACGATTGGACAAGTCATAGGAGGAGAGTTCTTTTCACGGGTCTTGTAATTTTGGTCTTTTTTGGAAAAATGTCGAGCTCTCCGTCTACCTTCATGGTAGTTTTCTTCTTTCAAACCGAACCCTAACTCCATTCTTTGTCTACCTCACTCCATCTGAAGCCCCAATTTGCCTCGCTTTTCATCTAAACCTCTTCTCCTTTCGCTCACTCACACCTTTTCCCATGAACTCATCACTCTCGACTTCTCCCCAAAAATACCCTTTCACCAAGTCGCCTCAGAAGCTTCCTCAAAACTTGATTGGACTTTCATCGTCCCCTGCGTGCTCGAATTCAGTCAAATCCAGAGATTTTGAAGTTGCTGACGTTTTCTTTATCATCTGAATTGGGTCGAATTCACAGTTTCAGGCTTACCTGGGTAACGGTTTGAAAACTCCTCTGAGCAGGTAGATAGGGTCTTGATGCTGATTCATCCATGGCAGCTCCCGGACAGGATAAAGCTCCCTCCAATTCAGATACTTTGCAGACAGACCCTAAAGAAGATGCAGGTCTAGCTACATTGTGCAATCGGTTGGGTCGACTGTGGTCAGAACAGAGTGTTGAAGTATGGGATGATGCACCGTCAATCGAAAAGATATAAGAATGCAAGCTAATCCTTGTTGGTAAAATTCTATCTAATCCATCAATAAATTTTCCAGCCTTTCAGAATACTATGAAGAGAGCATGGGGAACTGATCAGGTCGATATCTCGCAATGCAAAGCTAGATTGTATGTTATTAAGTTCAGAACCGAAACAGAAAAACAGAGAATTCTAGATACCGGACCCTGGCTATTTGCGAGTCATCTAGTAATTCTTAAACCCTGGTTGCCCAATACCCCCTTACACTACTATGACTTCTCGACTTGTGCCTTTTGGGTCCAAGTTTTTGGTCTCCCCCTAGAACACTGCACAGAAGAAATGATAAGTAAAGTTGTTTGCCATGTTGGCAAGGTTCTACAAGTTAAGGTTGACAGTAAAGAAGGTACAACACTTCGAGCTAGTAGAGCACGAGTTGAGATAAGCTTGCAAGAACCTCTCAAGACGGGACAACTCATTAGATTAAAAGGAAAGAATATCTGGCTAGACTTTTGGTACGAACACCTATCTTACTTTTGCTATTCTTGTGGCAAACTAGGACATTATGCCATGTATTGCAAAGACTATCCTTTTGATGAAGAGAAATTTGAAGGCAATGACAACTTGTATTATGGCCAATGGCTGAAGGCAGAGGTTCGGGAGCATAGCCCATTTTGGCTTACTTTTTATGCGTCACCTCAAACCCAAGTGGAGGTCGATGAAACAGTCCCCGAGGCTCCTCTGGTGCCTAGGATTGTGATTCCAGCAGAATAGCCCAACATTAGCAAAGGCAAAGAACTTCTACAGCTTTCAGATGAGGGCCAATCCTTCACTATGGCAGAACCGATCACTTGGAGACCACAACCAGAGAGACACAAATATTCAAGCTGAGCCAATTTAGTTCCCTACAACCAAAAACATTTCAACAACAATAGAAGGGTCAGCAGGCTACTCGAAATCAAAGAAAGTCAAAAACAATCGCTTGAGCACAAAAGCAAGTCCAATAAAGAAGGCAAAGCGTTACAACTCGTTAAAAGAGGGGATTGATGAAGCCCATCTTCTAGAGACTCCAATCTTTGAGGCAGGTGGTCCTAATAGTTGGGCTTGGGTGGCTAGCCCTAATAAGCCACCAATTGACAAATGAAGTTAATCAGTTGGAACTGTCAGAGTTTAGGTAATCCCCTGATAGTTCAAGCCTTGAGGGCGTTAGTGGCTCGTGAAAAGCTCGATGTTCTATTTTTGATGGAAACAAAAAATCAAGTAGTGGTGCTTGGTAGACTACAAAAGCATCTAAAGTACCCCAACAACATTTTGGAAAACCCCATAGGCCTTGCTGGGGGCCTAGCGGTGTTCTGGAAAGAGTAGGTAAACATAGTAGTGGAGCAACAAACCTCAAACTTTTTAGATTTGATATGTGAAGATGGGGAAAGTGGATCTATCATGCGCCTTACTTGCCTTCATGTGCCAGCTGCGTTTCATCTACGACAACAATTCTGGGAAAATCTGAGGCTTCTCAGCAGCCATAATGCCTTGCCTTGGATTTGTGTTGGGGATTTTAATGAAATCATGTATCCTTGGGAGAAAGAAGGTAAGCAGCCAGTTGCTACACAATGCATGCATTCTTTTAGAGAGCTGTTGAATGATTGTTTGCTTATGGATTTAGATTCCAAAGGGTGTACCTTTACAAGGTGCAATAATAAAGAAGGGGAGGAACTAGTAAAAGGAAGATTGGATAGAGCCCCATGCACTACGGATTGGCGACTTACCTTTTCGGCTGCTGAAGTTTTCGCCTACCAGCCATTGGTTCAGACCATAGCCCAATCCTTTTGACGACCACAGCTTTCTCGTCTAGGCGACGGAGGGCTTTTACCTTTGAATCTTTCTGGCTGCAAGACCAAGAATGTCGTTCAGTAATCACAGATACTTAGAGATCTACTCATAATCAAACTTTAACCTTACCTCAGAGGTTAACAAGGATTTCGGCAGCCCTTACCAATTGGAGTAGATCCAAATTTTCGAATGGCCAACGTCACATTACCGAGTTTCAACATCAACTCCAACTCCTGGTCAACAAAACCAACTCTCAATTTGATAAAACAAGGATGGATGATCTGAAAAATGAAATTCAGCGATTATGGCAATAGGAGGAGCAGTACTGGGCAATGCGTTCTCGAGTCAACTAGCTAACATGGGGAGACAAGAATACTAAGTTTTTTCATGCTACCACCATCCAGAAGCGACAATGTAATAGAATCAGTATGTTGCAGAATGAAAATCAGCAGTGGGTTCGAGATCAAACGTTATTACAGGATATGAAAGGATGGTTTTCTTTAAGAATTTATATTCCTCAGTGGGACAGAGCGATTATGGCCCTATACTAGCTCAATGCCCAGCTATAGTTACAGCCGACATGAACAACTCCCTAATAGACGATGTGACTCCGGAGGAAGTCCGACAAGCAACCTTTCAACTAGGAGCAACAAAGGCAAGTGGCCCAGACGGTTTAAATGGTCAATTCTATCAAACTCATTGGGACATCTTACAAGAAGACATTAGTAGCTCGGTGCAAGAGTTCTTTACCTCTAGCGTGCTGAATCCCAAAATCAACAAGACCTTCATTACTTTGATACCTAAGATATCTCACCCTGAAAGACTGGACCACTATCAATCGATTAATCTGTGCAACTTTATTTACAAAATAATCTCGAAGGTTCTAGCAAATCGCCTGAACCATGGTTACTTGCACTAATTTTTACGGAACAAAGTTCAAGATAACATTTTAGAGGTCCAAGAAGTTCTACATCAAATCAGAACAAGGACAAGTCATAGGAGAATTAATGATCGGGATTGACTGTTGGACTAGATGCTGTAGATCCAGTTACGGTCACAGAGGTTGATTAAATAGATATCACGTCAATCAACCTAATCGGCAGACTGGCAAAGGAAAAAAAAAAAAAACCCAATCGGTAGACCAAACGAGAGAACGTCTTGCACGGAGAGGCATATTATTGACTATTATCGTTGCACAGTTTTAAGCTTATGCATGTTCATCTTTCTCAAGCATCACTACTGATGGGATCTTTGATCTAGCTGAAATAATTATCTTCGATCATTAAAGTTTGCTAAACTTCATTTTCTTGGCAGATTATGGCAAATATTGACGAGACTGTTGCCCTAGGCAAGGGAATGACTAAACTGTATGCCACAATTGATTTAGGAAAGGCTAGAGCTGGAAGGACAAGAACAATCGAAAAGGAACCTTCTAACCCACGCTGGTTTGAGTCCTTCCACATCAATTGTGCCCACATGGCCTCAGATGTCATATTTACCATCAAGGATGTCGGTGCAACATTGACCGGAAGAGCATAGGTACCTGTTGATGAGTTGTTGGGCGGGGAGGAGCCGGATAGATGGGTTGAAATCATGGATAAAGACAGAAATTCTATAGGTTCGAAGATCCATGTGAAGCTGCAGTGCTTTGACGTCAGCGAAGACCGTAACTACAGTAGGGGTATTGGAAGTGTGAAATTTCCTGGAGTTCTCATACATTCTTCTCACAGATACAAGGATGTAAGTATCTCTTTACCAGGACGCTCACCTCCCGGACAAGTTCATTCCAAAAACCCTTCTCGCTGGAGGCAAGTGTCTTGAGCCTCACAGATGTTGGGAAGATGCCTTTGATGCGGTCAGCAATGCAAAGCACTTGATCGACATTACTGGTTGGCCAGTGTATACTGAGATCTCTCTTGTCAGGGATGCATGGAGGCCAAAGCCCAGGGGAGACATCACTCTTGGGGAGCTGCTAAAAAAGAAGGCAAGTGAAGGTGTAAGGGTGCTGATGCTCGTCTGGGATGATAGGACTTCTGTAGGTTTGTTGAAAAAGGATGGACTGATGGCCACTCATGATAAAGAAACTGGACATTACTTCCGGGATACTGCGGTGCTCTGTGTCTTGTGCCCTCGTAACCTTGATGATGGTGGAAGCATTGTTCAAGATCTACAAATTTCCGCTATGTTCACTCATCACCAGAAGATTGTTGTGATGGACAGTGAGATGCCTAGTGGGGGGTGACAGAGGAGGAGGATTGTGAGCTTCGTAGGTGGTGTTGATACCTGTGATGGGAGATATGACGCTCCCTTCCACTCTCTATTCAGGACATTAGACACAGCTCATCATCATGATTTCCACCAACCAAACTTTGCAGGTGCTTCGATCAAAAAGGATGTTCCTCGGGAATCTTGGCATGCCATTTGCTCTCGTCTTGAAGGACCATCGCTTGGGATAATTTTGAGCAGTGATGGAGGCGGGAAGAATCTTTTTCTTCAGCTAAGGGAGCATGATGATATTATCCCCCTTCTACTGTTTTTGTTCCCCGATGACCCTGAGAGATGGCCCGTCCAATTATTCAGATCGATAGATGGTGGATCTGCTTTTGGCTTCCCCGAGACTCCCGAAGATGCTGCTAGAGCTGTGCTCATCAGTGGGAAGGATAATATCATCGATGGAAGCATTCAGTACGCTTATATAAATGCAATCTAACATGCCAAAAAATTCATTTATATCGAGAATCGGTATCTTCTTGAGAGCTCTTTTGCTTGGTCTGCCGATGGTATAAAGCCTGAGGATATTAATGCCTTGCATCTTATCCCCAAGGAGCATTCACTTAAAATTGTTAGTAAGATTGAAGCAGGGGAGAGGTTCAGCGTCTATGTTGTAGTTCCAATGTGGCCTGAGGGCATTCCAGAGAGTGGATCAGTGCAGGCAATATTAGAATGGCAGAGGAGGACGATGGCGATGATCTGCAAGGATGTTATCCAAGCTCTGGAAGCAAAGGGTTTTAGGAGGACCCTCGAAATTATTCGACATTTTTCCGTCTTGGAAATTGGGAGGTTAAGAGGAGTGGAGAGTATGAACCTTCGGAGAAGCCTGAACCAGATCAGATTATATGAGAGCCCAGGAAGCCCAACGGTTCATGATCTCTGTTCACGCCAAGGTGATGATCGGTGAGAGTTTTGCATCTGTCTTCTTGTTGTCATATAATTTCTCTCCCTTTTAGCTTTTCATTTTCAAGTATCTTCGACATTAGAAGATAGCTTGAGAGTTGGCGTAATTTGGGGTCTGGTCATACGGTTGAAATCCTACTTAAATCGTACAAGATTGTGTCCTTCCATTTAACTTGCCCCACGTGTGCATGGCCCTTCATTCTACTTTGGTTGATGTCCGACCTTTTTTGTTTGTGTCGCGACCTCTTTTTTCTCAGCGCCCGCAATCGCGTACGAGCGCCTAAGGAGGCTAATGGCTCGGCTGAATTGATAAAGCCCAGACTCTCCCACGTCCGCCAATTCACGACTTTAATAGTCTAAAATTTTAACTTGTAAATCAATTTTTAAAATGGAGTCGCCACTAATCGATTTGGGGTGGGTTGATTAGAAAACCCAAGTGAAGTATCGGGAGAAATACTCACTCATGCGCAATCAGAAAAATTAGGATCGGTGACTTGATTACACTAGTTAATCACTAATGCCCTTTCGATCACCTAATCTTGTTTAAACCCCGAGGTTTTTGGATATTCGAGGGATTTTCCATGCATTTTTGGGAGGAAAAACATTTTTGAGTCATTTTCTAATTTTTTTGGACACAAAAGGGATTTTTTTGGTATTTTTTTTGGAAAAATACAAGTCTTTTTGGCTTTTTCTGAATTTTTGGCATTTTTGGAAAATATGAAATATTTTTGATTTTTTGATTTTTCGGAAAATAAAATATTTTTAAAATATTTTTTAATATTTTTGGAAAATAAATTATTTTTTGATTTTTCTCGATTTTTTTGGGAAATAAAACATTTTTTAACATTTTTTAAATAAAATAAATTTTGATTTTTTTATTTTTCGGAAAATAAAATATTTATTATTTATTTATTTAAAATATTATTTTATATTAAAATAATATAAAAGGCGACTGGGTCGAATCCGCGTTGCGGGCCCGATTCGGATTTTTTCATCTTTTCCTTTTTTTTTTTTTTTTTTTTATTTACGAAACGGCGCCGTGGCGGCATTCGGGGATACCCGGCCCGACCCGACAACCCGGCCCGATAGCCTGCTCCGCGACCCGACTCCCGTGAACCCTACCCGGATTCGAGATCCGGATCGCGACCCGACTCCTGCCGCCCCCGAATCTCGCAAAACCCTACCCGGTTCTGAGACTCGGATCCGACTCGACGACCCGGAAAATCGCAAACCCTAGGGTTTGCGAATCCGCGACGCCAAGGGGGAAAGGCCGAGGCGCGCGGCGGCGACGGCGGCGATGGTGGCAACAACGGCTACGGCGGCGACGGTGGCAACAACGGCTACGACGGTGACGGCGAAGACAGCGGCTGGCCACTCAACTGGATCGGCGACGGGGCTCGTGGCGCGGCAGTAGGAGACGCGACGAAGACCTTGATTTACTAAGGTCGAGATCCGGAGATGGAGGGATTTCGAGAGAGAGAGGGGGGCGAAATGGCTACGCAACTGGAGGTGGCGGATACCTGGTGGCGGTTGAATGGTGGTGGTGACGACGACAGGGCAGCGGCGGCAGCTTCTCGACTCTCGGATCCGGTGTGGCGTCGGCGGATCAGTCACGGCAATCGCTTCGGGGGGGAACAACAGCAGCAAGGACTCTAGATCTGTGGCGTAGATCTCGGCCGGAGCTTCCTCAGCCTCGATTCTCTCTCACTTAGGCCAGATCCGAGCCTCCACTGGTCAGATCTGACCTTCTTGAAGTCGTTCACCACCGGCCTTCCCCGAAGTCTCTCGGTGGAGGGCGGGCTGAGCTCGCAACTTCGAGTTCTCTCCTATGCTCGCTCTTAAATCTTTCCCGATGTCTCTCAGTGAAAGATCTCCGAGCTTGCCACACCTCCGATGATGCTTGCGGCCACCTATTTATAGGCGAAGGAAATCCGGTCGACGAAGGGCCTCGGCCGCCGGCATTCGGTTCCGCTCGGCTGAACCGGTGTCCCATCGAGTTTTCCAGCGAAGCTCGCTCAACATTAATGGCGCCTGCAATCTTATCCCCTCCGGTCGACATCGGCCTATTCCCCTTGGCCGTAGGCCATCCTTCGCGTGCGTCGCCAGCCACCGTGCGTGAACTACAGAGGCGGAGAAAGAAAGAGTGAGGAAGAAGAAGAAGAAAGAGAAAGGGGGTGGGGCCAAGTCGTGCGAGCCCACGTGGAGAAAAAAAGGGGGCTGTTGCTTTTTTTTTTTTTGGATTGTTTATTAACTATTTATTTATCCGAAATAAAATAAAAATTTAATTAATAAAATAAAACTAAATTAATGCGTCAACAGCTGCCCATCTTTAAAGGTGAGCTCGCAGATGTTGCATTCAAAGACAGACTGATGCCTCAATTTTATCCATGCATGCGTAACAAATTATATTTTATTTGGCACCTATTATTCTATGCAGAAAAAGAGCAATATAACTTTACATATACTAAGACAGATAAGAAGATACCTGTAGTCACTTACCGGGAGTGAGTGAGATAGGGTGTGAGCCTCGAGTTTGGCAAGTATCAAGGCGTCATATTACCTGGTGATATGAGGAGGTTGCTTTTCCAGGGCTCGAACCATTCTTCGGTCGCCTGTTAAAACAATCAATGATTTGTCTAGGGCCCGAACCTTTCTTCGGTCGCCTTGACGGGAAATTGCTCCTCCAGGACCCGAACCATTCTTCGGTCGCTTGTCAGAGCAATTAGTGGTTTGTCTCGGACCCGAACCATTCTTTGATCGCCGTGACGGGAAATTGCTTCTCCAGGGCCCAAACCATTCTTCGGTCGCCTGTTAAAACAATAAGTTGGTTTTGTCTAGGACCCGAACCTTTCTTCGGTCGCCTGTTGGAGCAATAAACTGGTTTGTCTCGGACCCGAACCATTCTTCGGTCACCGTGACGGGAAATTGTTTCTCCAGGACCCGAACCATTCTTCGGTCGCCTGTTAAGACAATCAATGATTTGTCTAGGACCCGAACCTTTCTTCGGTCGCCTTGACAGGAGATGCACCGACCTTTCTTAGGGCATCTGTTTGCTGGGATGCCTGACCTCAATCAAGGACACCAGTTGGTACCCGACCTTTCTCGGGAGATGCGCCGATCTTTATCAAGGCATCGATTTGTGGGGTGTCTAACATCTGTCGAAGACACCAGCTGGAACCCGACCTTTCTCGGGAGGATGGACTGACCTTTCTCAGGGCATCGATTTGTGGGGTGTCTGACCTCTGTCGAAGACACCAGTAGGAACCCGACCTTTCTCGGGAGGATGCATCGACTTTTCTCAGGGCATCGATTTGAAAGATACCTGGACATTTACAGGCATATCAAAGAGTACCTGGATATTCACAAGTACTAACCTGGAGGGTATTTGGGCCTTTGCAGGCGTCGAAGGGGTACTTGGATGATCGCAAGCATTAATACTCTAAGGACAACTCGAACAGGTCAAGTGTCAAGAAAAGGCAGTATTCGAACGATGGCCAGTACTCAAAGACAACGAGATGCTGAGACAATTGCAAGCATCCAAACTCAAGGGACGACTCAAATAGGTCGAGCGTCAATAAGAGAGTACCTGGACAGTGATAGGTACTTTAAGACAAATGGGGATTAGGATATGCTTACCTGGCAATATCTCTGATCTTTGAGAGTATGTCTGCTATTTGTACAATATGCACACATGATTATACATGCGGAAAATTCATGAGTTCAAATGAGATTCATGTATGATAATTTTGTCAGTTTTGCATCATCTGATTTCCACGGGGGATGATTTTGAAAGACAACATTTATTCGGAATATAGATGCTTTGAGCATGCCAGATGAGGGACTTTCAGTCTGAAAGGACTTTTCACTCACTCTCATGGAGAAGGCTATCCTGACCATTGATGCAGGATTTATAAGGACCACACTATCTTACTGTCATCATGTCAACTGGGGTCTGAGTATTCTCGCAAACAGTATGACTTTACCAATATGAGAGGTCTTTGTTGAAACTGTAACGAAGATTTGGTCAATGGCTCATCAAATGGGACCGTCAAGGTCAAGGCTTATGAACGAAGTGCCGCACGATCATCTCCGGGTTTGCAAGTCAAGAATTCTGCGAAAAGAGATAGAGTAATCTTGCTCGTACTTCTTCGAGCGATGCTTATTGACACATGAAATCCTACGTTAATTGAAGTGCCCCTAGTCTGAAGAGACTTTTACAATGGGAATGTAACGTAGTCTTGGCTCACATGTAAGAGGGTGAGAGTTGGTGATTGTCTTGGCATTTGTCACTAGTCTTTCTTCACGGTCAGAAGGGTAACATCTCATGCCAGTCGCAGTAGTTTTCAGCTGTCTTGGATAGGATTTTCTTAATGTTCTTGTTGGTGGCTTCCACAGCTCCATTCATTTGTGGACGATAAAGGGACGAGTTCAGATGTTGGATTTTGAACTCAAAAAACAATTGATCAACCAACTTGTTGTTCAGGTTTGATCCATTGTCGGTGACGATAGCTTCCGATACGCCATAACGAGCAATTATGTCACGTCTGATGAATTTCATAACATTTCGTGCAGTTACGCTTGCATAGGATGCAGCCTCGATCCATTTTGAGAAGTAGTCGATTGCGACCAAAATGAATCGGTGCCAATTTGATGCCTTCGGATTGATTGGGCCAATTACATCAATACCCCACATTGAAAATGGCTACAGCTCAGATAACTGATGCAATTCAGTTGGAGGGACATTTATCTTGTCCCCGTGAATTTTACAACGATGACAGCTTTGCACATGCTGAGCACAATCACTCTCCAAAGGGAACTAGTAATAACCCAATCTCATTATTTTCTTGGCCAACATACGTCCATTCATGTGAGGGCCACATACTCCTCCATGTATTTCTTGCATTATTTGTGTGGCTTCATTTGCATCCACACACCTTAGCAGGACTGAGTTATATGATCTTTTGTACAAATTTTCACCGCTGACAAAGAACCTCGAAGCCATTTTCATCAGGTATTTTCGATCAGAGGGAGTGCTTTTTTCAGGAAATTCTTGCTTCTGGACGTATCTCATGATGTCATAATACCAGGGTTTCCCGTCGGGTTTTTCAATTATAGTCATGCAATGGGCCTGTCTTGTCAGGACTTCAATCTTCAAAGGCTCTACTTTTAACCCCTTCGTTACTTGCAATATAGATGATAGTGTTGCTAATGCATCAGCAAACTGGTTATGAATTCTAGGTAGGTATTCAAACGAGACGTCATGGAATTTTCCTACCAATTCTTCCAAATAGTTGTGATAAGGCACTAGTTTGGCATCTCTTTTCTTCCATTTGCCCACAGTCTGGAGGATAATTAAGGTGGAGTCATCGAACACTTTTAGTTTTGACACTTCCATTTCAATAGCCGCTGGTAGGCCGATGATGCATGCTTTATATTCGGCTATATTGTTGGTGCATGGAAACATCAACTTTGCAGCCACAGGATAATGTTGTCCATTTGGGGATATCAAGACCGCCCCGGTGCCTGAACCTGACAAATTTACAGCTCCGTCAAAGAACATAGTCCATGTGTCCTCTTCTACTGTTGAAATTCGGTCGTCTGGGGAATGATCCTTGCATACTTCTTCAGGGCAATCTGCTAACATATCAGTAATCACTCGACCTTTAACTGATTTTTGTGACATCACCTAGATGTCGAATTCTGAGATCAGGATTTGCCATTTGGCCAATTTTCCCACCAAGGCCGGGCAACTGAGCAAATACTTCATTGGGTTATTCTCAGTTACAAGGAATGTCTGGTAATGCAAGGTGTACTGCCAGAGTCTGTGCAACACCCATACCAATGCAGCGCATGTTTTTTCCGACTTGGAGTAGTTTTGTTTAGACGTGGTGAACTTTTTACTCAAATAGTAAATGGCTTGCTCCTTCCCATCATGGGGTCCTTTCTGTGCCAACATTGCACCTAGGGATTCACTGTTGATGGTAAGGTAGAGGGTCAAAGGGTGTCCTGGAGTCGGGGGTATTAAAACCAAGGGTTTCATCAGGTACTGCTTTAGATGTTCAAACACCAATTGGCAGTCATCATCCCATTTGATTTGTGCATCTTTCTTGAGAAGTTTAAAGAAAGGTTTTGCAGTTTTAGAAAGCTGGGAAATGAATCGCGTAATGTAATTTAATCTTCCTAGGAGACCCCGGACTTCTTTTACAGTCGAGGGAGGAGGCATCTCAAATATCGCTTTAGTTTTTGATGGGTCCACTTCTATCCCTTCACAGCTCACAATGAATCCAAGTAATTTGCTAGAGGTTGCCCCGAACACACATTTTGCTGGGTTCAAGCGCAACTTGAATTGGTGAAGTCGATTGAATAATTTTTCCAAGGTCTTCACATGGTCTTCTCCATGTATGGTTTTGGCGATCATGTCATCGACATATACTTCAATTTCTTTGTGCATCATGTCATGGAAAAGGGTGACCATGGCACGTTGGTAAGTTGCTCCAGCGTTCTTCGGCCAAAAGGCATGACCTTATAGTGAAAAGTCCCCCATGGAGTAATGAATGCCGTCTTTTCTTTGTCTTCCTCCTTCATTTTTATTTGGTTGTATCCTGAGAACCCATCCATGAAAGAGAAAAGTTTGAATCCAGCAGTACTATCCACAAGAACGTCTATGTGAGGTAGCGGGAAATCATCATTTGGGCTTGCTTTGTTCAAATCGCGGTAGTCAACACAAATTCGGATTCGACCGTCTTTCTTCTTCATCGGTACAATGTTTGCTACCCAACTAGGATATTGCGAGACTTCGAGGAAGCCTACTTCCAGGAGCTTCATTCCTTCTTCTTCAATCTTTTTTGACATTTCAGGCTTAGCTCTTCTTAGCCACTGCTTCTTAGGGGCCACATCAGGGTTGGTTGGCAAGCTATGTTCCACGATCGTTGGATCGAGGCCTGGCATATCGGCATATGACCATGCGAATACGTCTTGATACCTTTTTAGGAGGGCAATTAAGTTTGCAGCTTCTTCTTTAGGAAGGTTCGTGCCAATCTTTATCTCCCTTGGATCTTCTATGCTGCCTAAATTGACAATGACGGTGTCTTCAGTAGTAGGGGGCCTTGTTTCATCGTGACGCTTCCAATTCCGTTGAATTTCGTTGGAATCATCAAAATCATCATCTGAATCATCAGAATTGCTATCATGGCTACTTACGGTGTTGGTCTGGACCGTTCCCATACCCTCGCCTGCCGCTAGATTATTCCTGTGTCATAGAGTAGAGAGGTTAAGGGAACAAATAAAGTTAGTAGCATGCATGCTTCTTTCTTTTGAAAATGTGATAAATTGTTTTTAAAGATTAAAGACAAGGAAACATGAGGAGACCCGGGCCTCAGATTTCTTCTTTCATTTGACGGCTGGCTATCATCAACGGGCTGGTTTGGTGTGTCTCCTCATGCCCTCAAAATGTTTTCAACTTTATTTATTAGTAGACGGATTTACAGGGTGATTTCAAAAAATAGTTCCGTGAGTGGAACTGATGTTGGAAACAAAACAAGCCAGACATTAAAAAAATATGTACAGGCTCCCACATAGGGGAGTATGTAGAGGAATTAAAAAGGATTCTACTCGAGTAGGTCTGCACCCATTTCCCCTGACGGTCCTTCGTTGATAGCACCCACGAAGAAGTCTTCATACCAGTTGTCAACCACGTCTCCTTGTGCTGCCGGATTTGTGGATTTCAGATCATCCATGTCTCCCCATCCATCAGGGACGATGTTGTGATGATGATCATAGAAACTTTGGGGAATTGAATAATTGACATAGTAGTCAAATTTACCACTTGGTTGGCCCAAAGTGTCTATGATTGCCTCTCCTTTATGTGCCTCCTTAGCATGCTCAGGGAACATGGTACGGGTGCTGGGTACCACGAGGAGGTGATCCTTGCCAAAACACAGCCATGGAGAGCGGAACGTGAATATCCCAGCATCCAAAAGATCTTGAACCTTGTCTCTCAAGATGGTGCAGTCATCTAGCTAGTGTCCTAATTCCCCTGAATGGTAATCACATTGCTTGGATGGATCATAGTCAAGGAAATACTCGGGGGTAGGATGATTCAGTTTCCTACCGATTATCCCTTGCTCTAGGAGGATGGGGAAAATAATGGCCATTGATTTAGGAAGAGGCGCATATGGTCGTGTGCTTCTTGGGGATAAGAGTAGCCGTGCCCCTCGCCAAGTCGTGACGAGAGAGGAATGTACGGATAGCTTGAGCGAAGTTTTCTGTCAAATGATGTACAGTCTCGCGTAATTCTTCGACTTGGTGTTGAAGTTGGATGAACGAGAAGTTATTGCTTGTCTCTTCTAACTGTTCTTCCTCAATGGCACCTATGAAAATGTCCCCGAACATGGAGGTCACATCATCTAGCCCCTCTTTCTTAAGTGAGGGCCAAGTTGTGTCTTCCTGGATTGTGGGCAATTTCGCGCTTTCAGGGTTGAACCATTTTGAAGTATTCACTTCCTCTTCCTCATGCATCATCCTGGCTGGGCCTGGGAAAGTTTCCTCAAGACGGGGATATACAAGGCCGATTTTTTTCTTCGCTTTTTTATCTGGGGAATATCCTAAACCGATAGTATAGGGTCTCCTTAAGGCTTCAATGGGCTGACGGATGCCCTGACCTCTCCTACCAAGTCCTTGTCTTGGAATAAAACCGTGTCTAACCATGATTTTTCCTACCATGATTGCAGCACTCGATACCTTGGGGATGAGGGGCAAAGTCCCTCGAGTTTCATGTATAGTAGACACGAGCTCAAACGATTGATAGCTGGCTTCGCTTTTATCACTAGGTTCAACATAAGGGATGGCCGTCTCACGGTAGATGCGGTGATCTTCCTCTCCTCGGATCGTGACCAGTTTTCCTCCAACCACGAACTTCACACTTTGGTGGAGGCTCGAAGGTATTGCTCCTGCGACGTGGATCCATGGGTGCCCTAAGAGGAAATTAAACGCAGTGGGGATATCCATCACCTGGAACAAAATTTTGAATATGGTTGGGCCAATTTGAATGTCGAGCTCGATCTCTCCCACTGTTTTCTTCTTCGTTCCATCGAACGCTCGAACAGAAGTCTTGGGTACCTGGATCCATGCTCTCTCTATTTTAAGGCGACAGAGTGTCGTTAGTGGACATATGTTAAGAGCAGATCCGTTGTCAATCAGTACTCGAGCGACGTGAGATGCATTGCACTTGACTGATATGTAGAGGCCCTTGGTGTGTCCTCTACCTTCCTCAGGAATTTCTTCATCAGAAAATGCCATTTGATCCTTTAGAAGGATGGTACTGACAAATTCCTCGAGTTTGTCATGCTCAATCGTTTCAGGAACATGTACTTCACTTAATACTTTCATGAGGGATTTCTGGTGCTTGACAGATGTCTGAAGCAATTCCAGCAGAGAGATTTGTGTTGGTGATTTTTGTAACTGTTCCACCACATTATATTCACTGGCCTTAACTACGGCTAAAAACTCCTTGGCTTCTTCATCAGTGACGGGCTTAGCAGACTGAGTATTTGCTTGAGCATAGGTTCGCCCAGATCTCGTAACTAAACCAACTTCAAGATCATAAGACCATGGTACTACATTGTTGTACTCGTATTTGTAAGGCTGGGGGATCTCGATGACTATAGCCGTTTCTGCTGCTGATGCTTGAACAATGGCTCCCTTCCTTTCAATGATGCTCTCAGGTGAGGTGGAATCCTTCTCCTCCTTTTCCGCATTTAGAGCAGCAAATTCTTCATCCCAATTGATGAGAACTTGTGATATGGTAGAAACTATGCTGGCGTGGTTGGCGTACACGATTATTCCGGCCTCTATCATTCTTAATACCATTTCCTCCATTATTGCAAAGGGTGGTATCTCATCATCCGGATAATACCCGGTTTCTACTAGCCCTCGATAGATGTCAACAATATGTGCATTGACATTTTTGACTTGACCGGCTTCAGAACTGAATATCATGTTTACTTTATCAGCATGATCAGGGAGTGGGTTGCTTTGGACATTTGGCTTTGCAGTTTGGAATGAGAAGGCTTTAGTATCCAGCAAGTTCTAGATCCGATGCTTAAGGATGAAACACTCATCGGTTGAATGGCCTACTTCTCCCATGTGATAGTCACATTTTTTGGATGGGTCATAGCTGGAGAAGTTTTCAGCATTGGGTCGTTTTGGCTCAGTTGAAAGGAGGTTCTTGTTTCGGAGGATTGCCAAAACTTGGGAGGGAGATCCAGGAAGCGGAGTGAATTGTCTTTGGTTGTTGTAGCGCCGGGTGGACGGCTATTAGTCCGTTGTTGGCCTGTGTTTGTCCGAATGGGGGAGATGACCGGTGTTTGCAGTGTAGGTGGCATTGACATCAATCAAGGATTCTTTATCTTTTTTCATGTTGAGCCTTCTGCTGACAGGTGCAGGCTCAGTGAACCAGCCGTCCCTTAAACCTGTCTCAATCTGCTCTCCCACTAGAATGAGTTGATTGAATGATTCAGCGATCGTAGTCACCATCCGATTGCGGTATTCGAAAGGGAGGGTTTTGATGAACATTTTTCTCAATTCAAAGTCAGTTGGCTCAGGACTGATTTGGGCGGCAAGATTCCTCCATCTAATAGCATATTCTTTGAAAGATTCCTGCTTTTTCTTTTCCGTGCGATCGAGATCCTCACGAGAAGGGGTAATGTCCATTATGAATTTGTACTATTTGAGGAATGCTTCACTTGCTTCACTCCATGTCTCGATGAGGTTTATGTTCTTTTTGATGTACCACCTCAGGGCGGGACCTATCAGGCTTGATTGGAACAACTGGATCATTAAAGGTTCATTATTAACGTACTGGGTCATTCGAACCAAATACATCTGCAAGTGAGCTCTTGGGCAGATCGTGCCATCGTATTTCTCGAACTCAGGCATTTTGAATTTTTTCGGCATTTTGACCTTAGAGTAGATGGAGAGGTTTGTTGGAGTAGGATCTTGAAGACCTTGCAATTGTTTTAACCTCTCTTCAAGTTTCTCAAGGCGTTTGTCATGTTCAGTCTTAGACAAACTGTTGGGCTTTGCTTTCTCAACTATGATTTGGTGCGTATCATCCTCCAATTCGACCATGTTATCATCAGTATCTCTTCCTTGATCACCTTGGGCAGATGATTGTGGTAACAATACTTCGATTGAGGCTGGGGCGGGAGCCAATTTTCCTTGGATAGAATCTATTTGCTTTGAGAGTTGTTGAAGCACATTGAAGACTTGCTTCATTTCACTTTCCATAATCTCGACACGGTTTGGTACATTTTCTTCAGCCATTCTAGCTTTTGGATTTGGCAAATACGACTATGATGTGATTACCTGTCAGCACAGAAAATGGAGAAAACGTAAACAAGGGAAACACATAAAAAAAGGCTCATGGCAAGGGTCGAGTCATTCTTATTTATTAACATGAGATTTATACAATACCAAAAGGGCTTTTTACACAAGTCATAACGACCCTATATATTCACATTAGAAATATTCACATCAAAAGTCCCGCTGCCCATTTTATATGCGATGGGAAGTTCTAGTCTTGTGGAGTTGCTTGCTTCTTCGTACTAGCTTTAATACGTGTCTTCTGCTTGTCTCCAAGTTCTTTTCAAGAGATTCAATTCGCCCTTTCAGGGTAAGTTTATCAACTACATGAGGGATTACTGGTTGCAGCTCTTTGGGAATTATATGGTTGAGGATGTAGAATGTAGATGCATGATGAGCTTTTTCCTGTCCCTTCAACCTTCTGGGTATGACAATCTTTTCAGGGTGACATCTACTCCATGCATTCTGAATTATGCGGATCTCCTCCAAGTAGTTGTAGTCTATACGGGTGAAAAAGATTCGGAATAATCTTGATTTGAGCGGTGGCGGGATTTCTTGGAGGATCCTATACTGACGAGCCACCCTATATGGATAATATGAGGTGGCTCCGGAGAGGCCTAACAATGGAATGGGATTGCAATAATTAAGCGCAAAGTGCACCTCTCCTACCATGAACCACTTAGCTCGCCATAGGAATGTCTCGGGGACAGGTTTTTTTAATAAGTTAATTCATCGAGAATATTCCTCGTTGGGAGAGTATTTTTCCAAGCTTTGAAACTTTTGCAATGGGTGTTTGAATTCATTGATTTCAAATATTTGCATGAGGTGCCCAAATCCTTTGATATGGGAAAAGAACCACATTTGTAAAATTTTTGGGGCGGCCCTCATGATTTTTTCTTTTTTTTCTTTAAAACGATTAAGGGATAAAAACATTTCGGCTAAAACCATGTTCACATATCCTGCTCCAAAAATGACTTGATTTACCACCCATGTGATTGAAGGATTTATAGAATTCTTTCGATGGGGAAAGATAATAAAACCAAAGAATGCTAAGAGGAAGATCTTGGCTTTTTGGGTCATTGATTGTTTTTCAAAGCATTCGGTTAAAGATGATAATGGAAAGGCATTGTTGTTGGCTTGAACAATTACTCTTACCGAATGATTTTTTAGAAACTGCGATAGACTAACCACAGGGTTGATGCCGATTGGTGGCGTGGCAAGCTCGCTTCCCAGGGGCATTCCTATGGTGAGACTGTACTCTTCTAAAGTCGGAGTCAGTTCAAATTTGCCGAACACGAAGGTGGATGCTTCAAGGCACCAGAAATGTGGTAATGCTTGCATGACCCCAGAGTGGATATTGATTTGGAGCAATGGGAGGAGATGACCGATTCTTGTTTTGACGCACTCTTGGCCGAGTTGACCTAACTGTTTCCACCATCTGAGGAGCTCTCCCTTTGGGGTAGGAATGAACTGGATATCAAATCTTTCCATCGCATATAAGAAAGGGAAATACACAACCTGACCCTATTTTGCCATGAGCCAGAAAAGACTGAGTAAAAGTAAAGAAATCACTTTACTTTTAAATAAAATGGCAAGCACAAAGACATACAGATGGGATGTGCGGCTCGATTTCTAACTCAGAAGGCTTGATGAAATTAAAAGGGTATCCGCCTGTCGCAGTCTCGCGTTAGCAGCATACCCCCTTAACCTCGGCTAAGAAATTCGGGGAAAAGAAAGGCAACCTCTACATCGCAGTCTCGCGTTTGAGGTTGTATCTTTCTTAACACCATCCTAAAAATCCTATGGCGGCCTAGGTCCGGCGGCCGGGTTGTGTGTGCCATGTGCAGTGTTTAAAACAGTAAAGCATGCATAACAGTTTATAATCACAAGATAATTTATCTTAAGCAAGATTAAGAAAATTTCTAAGCCACTGACCTACATATATAAAAAAAACATAAGTTAGTAAACATACTAAACAAGACAAAAAAGGCCTAAGTCCTCACAAGTCCCCAGTGGAGTCGCCAAGCTGTCGTGACCTCTTTTTTCTCGGCGCCCGCAATCGCATACGAGCGCCTAAGGAGGCTAATGGCTCGGCTGAATTGATAAAGCCCAGACTCTCCCACGTCCGCCAATTCACGACTTTAATAGTCTAAAATTTTAACATGTAAATCAATTTTTAAAATGGAGTTGCCACTAATCGATTTGGGGTGGGTTGATTAGAAACCCAAGTGAAGTATTGGGAGAAATACTCACTCCTGCGCAACTAGAAAAATTAAGATCGGGGACTTGATTACACTAGTTAATCACTAATGCCATTTCGGTACCTAATCTTGTTTAAACCCTGAGGTTTTTTGGATGTTCGAGGGATTTTCCATGCATTTTTGGGAGGAAAAACATTTTTTGAGTCATTTTCTAATTTTTTTGGACACAAAAGGGATTTTTTGGGGTTTTTTTTTTGTATTTTTTGGGGAAAATACAAGTCTTTTTGGCTTTTTCATGAATTTTTGGCTTTTTCTGAATTTTTGGCATTTTTTGGAAAATATGAAATATTTTTGATTTTTTGATTTTTCGGAAAATAAAATATTTTTTGATATTTTTGGAAAATAAATTATTTTTTAAATATTTTTGATATTTTTGGAAAATAAAACATTTTTTAACATTTTTTTAATAAACTAATTTTTGATTTTTTTAATTTTTCAGAAAATAAAATATTTATTATTTATTTATTTATTTACTTAAATATTATTTTATATTAAAATAATATAAAAGCGACCCGGGTCGGATCCGCGTTGCGGGCCCAACTCGGATTTTTTCGTCTTTTCCTTTTCTTTTTATTTACTGAAACGGCGTCGTGGCCGGCATTCAGGGATACCCGGCCCGACACGACAACCCGGCCCGACAACCTGCTTCACGACCCGACTCCCGCGAGCCCTACCCGGATCCGAGATTCGGATTGCAACCCGACTCCCGCCACCCCCGAATCTCGCGAAACCCTACCCGGTTCCGAGACGCAGATCCGACTTGACGACCTGGAAAATCGCAAACCCTAGGGTTTGCGAATCCGCGGCGCCGAGGGGGAAAGGCTGAGGTGCACAGTGGCGACAAAGGCGACGGTGGCAACAACGGCTGCGGCGGCGACGGCGAAGACAGCGGCTGGCCACTCAACTGGATCGGCGACGGGGCTCGTGGCGCGGCAGTAGGAGACGCAACGGAGACCTTGATTTACTGAGGTCAAGATCCAGAGATGGAGGGATTTCGAGAGAGGGGGGGCGACAACGGCTACGCAACCGGAGGTGGCGGATATCTGGTGGCGGTTGAATGGTGGTGGTGACGACGACAGGGCAGCGGCGGTAGCTTCTTGACTCTCGGATCCGGTGTGGCGTCGGCGGATCGGTCACGGCAACCGCTTCGGGGGGGGAACAACAGCAGCAAGTCCAGATCTGTGGCGTAGATCTCGGCCGGAGCTTCCTCAGCCTCGATTCTCTCTCACTCAGGCCAGATCTAAGCCTCCACCGGCCAGATCTGAGCCTCCACTGGCCAGATCTGACCTTCTCGAAGTCGTTCACCGCCGGCCTTCCCCGAAGTCTCTCGGTGGAGGGCGGGCTGAGCTCGCAACTTCGAGTTCTCTCCTGCGCTCGCTCTTCAATCTTTCCTGATGTCTCTCAGTGAAAGATCTCCAAGCTTGCCACACCTCCGACGATGCTTGCAGCCACCTATTTATAGGCGAAGGAAATCCAGTCGACGAAGGGCCTCGACCGCCGGCATCCGGTTCCGCTCGGCTGAACCGGTGTCCCATCGAGCTTTCCAGTGAAGCTCGCTCAACATTAATGGCGCCTGCAATCTTATCCCCTCAGGCCAACGCCAGCCTATTCCCCTTGGCTGTAGGCCATCCTTCGCGCGCGTCGTCGGCCGCCGCGCGTGAACTACAGAGGCGGAGAAAGAAAGAGCGAGGAAGAAGAAGAAGGAAGAAGAAGAAGGAAGAGAAAGGGGGTGGGGCCAAGTCGCGCGAGCCCACTTGGAGAAAAAAAAAGGGCTGTTGCTTTTTTTTTTTTTGGATTGTTTATTAATTATCTTATTTATCCGAAATAAAATGAAAATTTAATTAATAAAATAAAACTAAATTAAGGCGTCAACAGTTTGTATCAAGTTCCTATCTGGGAAATGATTGTAGTGAGATGTTTCTTATGCAGTTGATGGTGAGTACATGGATCTGCCGACATCTACCAGAGATTGATGGATGGCGCCAGAGACTCAGAGATTGCAAAGGGAGCCTGCCAGCCCCATCATCTGGCCACAAGGGAGCCGGTCCATGGCTTCCGTATTGCTTTGCTGGCATGAGCACCTGGGCATGCTTGACGACTCATTCCTCCAGCCTCTTGGTGAGGAAAGTATCAGGAAGGTGAACCAGGTCTCTGACAAGTATCAGGATCTTTACTCGAGCGAGACACTTGAGCACGACTTGCCTGGTCATCTGCTTCACTATCCCTATGGGTTGCCAATGACGGAGTGAACGCCGAACTGCCAGGATTCGAGCACTTCCTTGACACAAAGGCCCAGGTTCTTGGCGCCAAATCTGACTACGTGCCTCCCGTCCTTACCTCTTCGTTCAAATGTTTTATCTCCTTTCCCTAGAGCTTTGGGTCATCTACTTGGTTGTGCGATACCGACTTTAGTTAGTCTGCTTGTCCTCTTTGGTATTACCGGTTATTGTAGCAATATAATGAAGTGTTTCATCATCCTATCTCGTGAATATGATATTTTTTTTGTTATCAGCTTGTTCATATTGAGATTTACAGGGTTTTAATGTCTATCTGCTATGCAATTTTAATAAAAATTATTTTTTGTTTAGGAATTAAAAATTAATTCCTAATTTTCTATGCAATTAAATCCTAAATGAATAGCCAAAGTTCAACAATAAGGTTGAGGTGGTGGGAGAATGTAACTTAGATTCATCAAAGACATTATAGCACTTTAAATAAGGGTCTAATCCGATCGGCTGATCAAGGGTGTTTCTGTCCTTTACATAATTTTTATTTTCTTTCCTCTTTTTCTTTCTTTTTTCTTTTTTCTATTCTTTTCATAAAAAGAGAAATTAAAAAAACTAAAAATTAAAAAATAAAATACGAATTAAAAAAAGAAAAAGAAAAAGTGGCAACCCTCCCGCCTATTGCCACCACCCTTTCCCCAGTGGGGCGTCTGCCATCGACGGCAAGGGTCGCCAAGCCAACCCTTTGCACGAAGGTCAACAAGGCCTTGCAGAGGCGGCGGCCATAGGTGGGGTTTGTATATTTTTTTTAAAAAATTCAGCATTGTTTTCTTTTTAGGAGTTTGTTAATTTTTTTGAAAAAAAGAAGATAAAAAGCAAAGGACGAAAATGCCCTAATTAGCTATGAGGTTAGAAATTTTCTTTTTCGGGAGGATTTTCGCTCACATTCATCAAAGAAATCCCGGCGCAAAAAAATACTTTCTTTTTTAAACTGACCCCGCCTTCTTTGTAACAGAGCAAGAGTCTCTCTCCCCCTCTCTCTCTCTCTCTCTCTCAAGTGCCCGTTTGGCCTTTCCCGCGTTATCAAGAAAAAGCAATTCCGTCTATGGAATTGAACAGGAATCAATCAGTGGACATGGGTTCTCCGACGTCTAAAACAGGTAGGGGGAACGGATACTTTTTCCAGTTTGATTCACTTTCTTGCGCTCTCTCTCTCTCTCTGAAGTGCCCGTTTGGCCTTTCCCACGTTATCAAGAAAAAGCAATTCCGTCTATGGAATTGAACAGGAATCAATCAGTGGACATGGGTTCTCCGACGTCTCAAACAGGTAGGGGAACGGATACTGTTTTTCCAGTTTGATTCACTTTCTCGTTCTCTCTCTCTCTCTGAAGTGCCCGTTTGGCCTTTCCCACGTTATCAAGAAAAAGCAATTCCGTCTATGGAATTGAACAGGAATCAATCAGTGGACATGGGTTCTCCGACGTCTAAAACAGGTAGGGGGAACGGATACTTTTTCCAGTTTGATTCACTTTCTTGCGCTCTCTCTCTCTCTCTGAAGTGCCCGTTTGGCCTTTCCCACGTTATCAAGAAAAAGCAATTCCGTCTATGGAATTGAACAGGAATCAATCAGTGGACATGGGTTCTCCGACGTCTCAAACAGGTAGGGGGAACGGATACTGTTTTTCCAGTTTGATTCACTTTCTCGCGCACTTTCCATCCCCGGTCAATCACTATCTTGGGTCATTGCTAGAATCTGAGGGAACAATTTATGCGGACGTGGACGTGGACGAAGATCACCTGTCTTCCGGAACTTCTGAAATGGGTAAGGGCAACGGATACTTTTTCCATTATGTATCATTTGCGTTGGATCTTTAAATCAGATTACTTTCATCCATCCAGTTGCTGTTACACCAGTGCTGGCACAAGAAGAAGTTGCTAGTACACCAGTGCTTGCATCAGATCACTTCCATTCAGTAGCTAATACACCGGTGCGGGCACAAGAAGAAGTTGCTATTCCAGTGCTTGCATCAGATTATTATCATCCAATTACTAGTACACCGGCGCGGGCACAAGAAGAAGTTTCTATTACACCAGTGCATGGAGCCGAAGGGGCACAAGAAGAACTTAGCGTCAGCCCTGCAGCCGAGCAACAACACCACCCAGCTGCTGTCACTGGAGCTGAAAGCAGCGCACCGGCTCTGGATGCCAATGGAGGTAGCCATGGACAATCCACTATTATGGTTTGGATTCGGGGGGGCTTCTATTTGGCTGTGTTTGTACTTTATAAGGTGCATTTGCTTAAGCCCGTTGAGGCAGTGGTGCTGGCGATAGTGTTCGAATTAGTCGTGGGGAGGGTAGACGTGTTAGAGCTGCTGAGGCTTTTAGTTCAAAGACTAGGTAATAGCACGGGAAATTGAGAGTGTCCTGTGTAAAGAATTGCTTGAACAATTTTTCTTCTCCTTTTAGTACCTCTCAATCTCCATGATGAATTTAGTTCATAAGGTGTTACTCATACAAGATTCACGAAGACAATAGTTCCACCCATGATAAATCTGGAATTGAGAGCAGAAAAATGAATCTTCAATTGATTAAGCACTGCAGGGGGGAAAAACAAAAGGCAGATGTATAATCATCTCATTAAAACTGCCTATGTCAAGTGCTGAAGACTTTCAAACAGCACGAGATAACCAACCAAAAGAAACTATCTTCCTGAGTTTTAATTGCACTAGTGCATTGCATTGCAAAACCTTCTGATTTAATACAGCACCCTAGGGAAAAGTACATTGATGCGAATTCCTCGGCGTTTGTAGGGCGCAAGTGATCTAGTAAACAAGACGATGCCACCTACAGTGTTATTAGGGGTGAATATGGTCCGGGTTGGGCCGGTCCACCCCTTAACCCTAGGACCAACCGGCACAATGATGCTCCTCAATTTTTGGGACCGAGGATCGATCCTATTGAGCTTGGGACCGAGGACTGGACCGTCCCAATGGATTCGGTCCAGTTCCAGGGTCAACCTAAGACCAACTGATAATTTTTATTTTTTTATTTTTTGTATTTCTTAAAAAAACGATTAAGGACCGTACTGACCTAATAGGTTCGGTCAGGTTTCAAGGTCAACACAATACTAACCAATAATTTTTTATTTCATTTTTTTGTACTTCTTGAAAGGGCAACCGAGCATTGTACCGACCCAATGGATTCGATGATGAGCAAGGTCAGTTAAGAAAGTCAAGTGGTGAGGGTCAAGTGGGGTGCCAAGTGAGCATTGAGCGGTGAGCAACACAAGATCCAAAGTGAGCGAGGCGAGTGTTGAGTGGCGAGTAGAGAAATTTTTTTCGATTTTAGCAAATTGAAGACTAAGATGACGAATAAGACAAAGAGAATGAATACTAGAGGAGGATGCCATAAGGTGCTTTTTTGGACGCCGTGAGGACTTCTCATAAAAACATTTTCCTCCTTGGTAAATTATGACTATTGACGTCGTAAAAGACATTAAAAAACTAAGTTATTAAAGAACAATGTAAAATTACTTGAATTCCTCACTAAAGAGCCGTTTAATGTTGTTGACGCCGTTTTTATTTTAAGGTTTTCTCTATATAAAAAAATTATAAATAATATAATTATATATATAGTCAGGGTTGGTCCGAGTTGGACCGACTTAGAACTGCCAGGATTGAAGATCGACCCGCACAATACTAGTCCAAGAATTCTAGAACCAAGGACCGACCTAGTCTCCCTAGGAACCGGACCAAGACCGGCAGGGTTGGACCGGTCCAGGGTCGGTCCAGGGTTGACCCTGGATCGATGCTCACCCCTAAGTGTTATATAGTCTCTTTATAGCTCAAAGGCGGTATCACCATAGGGACTCTTGTGCAAGAATTCCGTCGGGTATATGTAGCTGGGGAAATAGAATTGAAATTATAAAATGAAAGGAGGCAATAACTGAGACCTACTAACCTTTTGCGCCAGAATAGTAGGATCAATGCACATAAGATAAAAACCCGAAGCAGGTCCCATGTTTATTATTCCGCCGGGTCTACCAGCAGATTCCATGGCCCTAATCTATTAAGAAGTGCAGATCATTTTGTGCTAGTTTCCTCACTGTCGCAACCTCTTTTTTTTTTTTTTTGGCGCCCGCTCGAGGGCGAGCGCCTAAAGGAGGCTAATGGCTTGGCTGAATTTAGTTATGCCCGGACTCTCCTAAGTCCATCAATTCATAACCTGTAAATTAATTTTAAAACGGAGTCACCACTAATCGGTTTGGGGTGGGTCGATTAGAAACCTAAGCAAAGTATCGGGAGAAATACTCGCTCCTGCGCAACCAGAGAAATTAGGATCGAGGACTTGATTACACTAATTAATCCCTAATGCCCTTTCGGTCCCTAATCTTATTTAAATCCTAAGGCTTTTTGGATTTTTGAGAGATTTTCCATGCATTTGATGGGGAGGAAAAACATTTTTGGGTCTTTTTCTATTTTTTGGACATAAAAGGGATTTTTGGATTTTTGGGTATTTTTAGAAAATACAAGTCTTTTTGGCTTTTTATGAATTTTTTTGGCTTTTTTTGGATTTTTGGCATTTTTTGGAAAAGATGAAATATTTCCGATTTTTTTTGGAAAATAAAATATTTTTTATTGCTTTTTAAAATATTTTTTCGAAAATAAATCATTTTTTGAGTTTTTTTGAAAATAAATCATTTTTTGATTTTTGAAAATAAATTATTTATTATTTTTTTAATTATTAAAGCATTATTTTAGATAATAAAAACCGACCCGGTCGAATCCACGGATTGTGTCCGACCTGGGCCAGCCCAAAACGCAGATGCCGCGGCCAGGCATTTGGGGACACTCGGCTTGACTCGATGACCCGGCCCCGGCAACCCGATCTCCCGGCGAAAGCCTACCCGACTTGTCAACCCAGATTTCCATCGCCCCAAAATTGCGGAAACCCTACCCGACCCAACCCGGATCCGAGTCCGCTTCGTGACCCAGAAAATCGCAAACCCTAGGGTTTGCGAATCCGCGATGCCAAGGGGGGAAACCGAGGTGTTACAGCGGTGATGGCGGCAACAACGGCGATGGCAACAGCAAAGACAACAGCGACAGCGGCTAGGTCAACAGAATACGTCGAATGCGATGAACGGCGAAGGCGACGGCGACGGCCCTTTTACCTTTCCTCAAACAAAGACGATGAACGGTGACAGCAGGGATTGATTGGTGATGGCAACGACAGCGGCGAACAACAACGGCGACGGCGGGTCCTGGATTTGGTTAGATTTGGCCGGAACGCCTTCTCTCTCCCTCTCTCTACCCTCTCCTCCTCGCGGATCTAGGTTCGCACGCCACCGGCCTCCCCTAAAGTCTCTCGGAGGGAGGTCGTTGAGCTCACAACCCGATCGCTTCGCCCTTGCTCACTCTTTGAGTTCCCCTAAGCCTCTTAGGGGATCTCTCGGAGCTTGCCATCCTCTCTCTCTCCTCTGTCTTCGATCTCTTCCCTCTCAGGCTCGCTTGCTACCGGCCTCCCCCGAAGTCTCTCGGAGGGAGGTCGTTCGAGCTTCACGACCCGATCTCTCGCGCGCTCACTCTTTGAGTCTCCCTTGAAGTCTCTCAAGGGAAAGTCTCCGAGTTCGCCGTGTTCTTCGCCATTGTCGGGAGAAGCCTATTTATAGGCAAGGGGGCGGGCGGTCGACAGAGCTTCGATCGCCAGTCTTCGCACGCCGAACGGCCTCCGCAGGTCGAACCGGCGTCCCATCTATCGAGGTGGCTCTAGCTAGACCGCCTTGCATTGAAGACGCGTCCACTCTATGTACGCTGTCGTCTCCCTCTCCATTCCGGCGTCGCGCGCGTCCTCATCTCCGGTGCGTGCTGCTAATCCGATTGTAGAAGACGACAGCAGGAAGAAGAAGACAAACAGGAGAAGGGGCTGGGCTAAGTCGCATGGGCTAGGCCGGTGGGGGCCTGCACGAGAGAAAATAAAAGGAAGGGGCTAGGCTTGTTGACCCAGCCCAGAAGGCTGCTGCTTTTGCTTTTCCTTTTGTCTTTTCTTTGCTTTTGTTTATTTTTTTGGTCGTTTTTATTATTTTGTTTTTATTTGTTTTATTATCCGAAAAGGCAAAAAAATATTTTAAAAAAACCTAATTAATTAAAAAATGAAATTTAGGTGTCAACAGCTGCCCCTCTTTGAAGGTGAGTTCACAGAAGTTGCATTCAAAGACAAATTAATGCCTAAATTTTATCCATGCACGCGTAGCAGATTATATTTTATTTGGGACCTAGTGTCCTATGCGGAAAAAGAGTAATATAACTTTACATATACTAAGATAGATAAGAAGATACCTGTAGTTACTTACCGGGAGTGAGTGAGATAGGGTGTGAACCCCGAGTTTGGTAAGTATCAAGGCGTCATCTTACTTAGTGATATGAGGAGATTGCTTTTCCAAGACTCGAACCATTCTTCGGTCGCCTGTTAATACAATCAATAATTTGTCTAGGACCTGAACCTCTCTTTGGTCTCCTTGACGGGAAATTGCCTTTCCAAGACCCGAACCATTCTTCAGTCGTTTGTTAGAGTAATAAGTGATTTGCCTTAGACCCGAACCTTTCTTCGGTCGTCGTGACAGTAAAATGCTTTTCCAGAGCCCGAACCATTCTTCGGTCACCTGTCAAAGCAGTAAGTGGTTTGTCTTGGACCTGAACCTTTCTTTGGTCGCCGTGACAGGAGATGCGCCAACCTTTCTCAGGGCATCTATTTGTGGGTGCCTGATCTGTATCAAGGACACCAGTTGGTACCCGACCTTTCTTGGGAGATGCGCCGACCTTTCTCAAGGCATCGCATTTGTTGGGGTGTTTGACTTCTGTCAAAGACACTGATAGGAACCCGACCTTTCTCGGGAGGATGCGCCAACCTTTCTCAGGGCATCGATTTGTGGGGTGTCTGACTTCTGTCGAAGACACCAGTTGGAACCCAACCTTTCTTGGGAGGATGCGCTGACCTTTCTCAGGGCATCGATTTGTAGGGTGTCTGACCTCAATCGAGGACACCAGTTGGTACCCGACCTTTCTCGGGAGATGCACCAACCTTTCTCAAGGCATCTTGTTTCTTTAGTGTCTAATCTTCGTTAAGGACACCGGTTGATACCCGACCTTTCTCGGGAGATGCGCCGACCTTTCTCAAGGCATCTTTTTTTTTTTTTTGGGTGCCTAGATATTTACATGCATTTTGAAAAAGTACCTGGATATTCACAAGTACTAACTTGGAGGATATTTGGGCCTTTGTAGGCGTCAAAAGGGTACTTGGATGATCACAAGTACAAACTCTTGGAGGATACCTGGACGTTCGTAGGCGTTAAAGGAGTACCTGATTGCTTGCAGGTGTTGAAAGAGTACTTGGATAATCACAAATACAAACTCTTGGAGGGTGCCTGGATGTTCGCAGGCGTTGAAGGAGTACCTAATTGCTTGTAGATGTTGAAAGAGTATTTGGATAATCACAAGTACAAACTCTTTGAGGGTGCCTGGATGTTCGCAGGTGTTGAAGGAGTACTTGATTGCTTGCAAGTATCGAAAGAGTACTTGGATAATCACAAGTACAAACTCTTGAGAATACTTGGTCGTTTTTTTAAAGTCTCCTAGTAGATGGAATATCGATGATGTACTTGGGATATTCGTAAAGGTTTCTCACCTTCTGGTAATGGGAATATCGAGGACGTACTTGGGATATCCATGGAGGTCTCCTACCTCCTGGCAGTTGGGGAATATCGAGGACGTACCTTGGATATTCATGAAGGTCTCTCACCTTCTGGTAATTGGGAATATCGAGGGTGTATCTTGGATATTCGTGAAGGTCTCTCACCTCCTGGTAATGGGAATATCGAGGACGTACCTTGGATATTCGTGAAGGTCTTTCACCTCTTGGTAATTGGGAATATCGAGGACGTACCTGAGATATTCATAAAGGTCTCTCACCTCTTGGTAAAGGAAATATCGAGGACATGCCCCGCATATTCGTGAAGGTCTCCCACCTCCTGGTATGGGGAATATTGAGGACGTGCCTCGTATATTCATAAAGGTCTCTCACCTCTCGGTAATGGGAATAACGAGGACGTACCTTGGATATTCGTGAAGGTCTCCTACCTCTTAGCAACATAAACTTGAATATAGCACAAGACTTACCTAGATGGCCACAGGCACTCAAAAGGGCTGAAACACCTGGGTAACCGCAGGTGTACAAAGTACTCGAATACTTGGATAAACACAAGTATTTAATGATATAATCTGGGACCACTCAGGCTGGTCTAAGTGCTAGAAAGCATACCTGGACGACGGTGGGTACTTGATGATATGGGGATACCTAGACAGCAGTAGGTATTCCAAGAGATGCTTGGTTAGTCACAAGTATCAATACTTTGGGGACAACTCGAACAGGTCGAGTGTCAGGAAAAGGGAGTATCCGAGGTACTCAAAGACAATAGGGATACCTAGACAGCAGTAGGTATTCAACGATAAAGGGATACTTGGTCAGTCACAAGTATCAATACTCTGGGGACAACTCAAATAGGTCGAGTGTCAAGAAAATGGAGTACCCGGCAAATGGTGGGTACTCAAAAACAAGGAGATACTAAGACAATTGCAAGCACCCAAACTCAAGGGACGACTCAAATAGGTCGAGTGTTAAAAAGAGAGTACATAGACAGTGGTAAGTACTTTAAGACAAATAGGGATAGGGATATGCTTACTTGGCAATATCTCTGATCTCTGAGAGTGTCTGCTATTTGCACAATATGCACACATGATTGTATATGTTGTAAATTCATGAGTTCAGAATGGGATTCATGCATGACGACTTTGTCAGTTTTGCATCATCTAGATTCCACTGGGGAAGATTTTGAAAGACAACCTTCATTTAGAATGTAGATGTCTTGAGCATGCCAGGTGAGGGACTTTTAGTCTGAAAGGACTTTTCGCTCACTCTCATGGAAAATGCTATCTTGACCATTAATACAGGATTTATAAGGACCACACTATGTCACTGTCATTATGTCAGCAGGGGTCCGAGTATTCTCGCAAACAATACGACTTTACCAATGTGAGAGGTCTTTGTTGAAACTGTGATGAAGTCTTGGTTAGCGGCTCATCAAAGGGAACCATCAAGGTTGAAGCCAATGGACGAAATGTTGCACGATCATCCCTGAGTTTATCAGTTAAGAATCCTGCGAAAAGAGATAGAATAATCTTGCTCATACTTCTTCGAGCGATGCTTTTAAACATATGAAATCCTACGTTAATTGAAGTGCCATAGTCTGAAGAGACTTTTATAATGGGACGCAACGTAGGCTTGGCTCATGTGTAAAGGGGTGAGAGCTGGTGATTGCCTTGGCATTTGTCACCGTTCTTTCTTCTCACTGTCAGATGGAGGCTCTATTAATTGAACCACAACAACAACTTTTTCTTGGCTGTATTTTTTACTGGAGGGCATTGGCCTTGCTTTTACCAGGCACACTGCTTTTTTATGCCCCTATTTTTTATTCCAGTTCTTCATTCATGGGCATTGACATTGCTTTTACCAAGTACACTGCTTTTTTATGCCCCTGTTTTTTTATTCTTGTCGTTAGATGAACTAGCCTAGGTAAGTTCAATCACGACACTGTTGTTAGACTCTTGAGTCTTCGTCTTCAGTTAGCGCTCCGAGCTATGCTACTTAAATGGTAGTAACTTCTGTTTTGCCTCCACGTGATGATGAAATTACAAACTCAATTGGGTTGCACAATGAATACAAGTGCGTAGAGAAAGAATCTCTTCGTCATTCTAGGACACTTAAATTAATGCGAGTGTTCATATGTGATAAAGACACCCGAAGATTGATGCAAGTGCGAGCAAGAAAATTTATATCCCTCTTCTCACCTTATGATGCTGCTTTGCCTCTAATTTGCCCCAGTGTGGGGTGGTTCTTGACGAGGATATGAGAGAAGCTTCACCAGTATAAGGAGCTCAAAGGGGTGAGCAATGAAATGCCTCTCACTATTTTGGTTATCGTACCATTTGCGAGAGAACTCTTTACCCTGCAGCCATGGAATCTTCTGCACTCATCTCACAAATGTATAGATGGGGGACTGTGTGTAGGATATAGCTTGCCTGTCATCATTTTGACGCGCCTCATCCAGCATGCTCAATCAATCTTATATTCTTCACTTAGCTGTCTATTCTAATAATCCTCCGTGAAATCAGTGATCTAGATAGACAAAATCATCATGCAAAAATCCATTTGGAAAATGCATGCAACATTTTAAACATGAGAGAGTTTGTACTCTTAAAACAAATGAATGGTTTTTGCTCAAAAAGACTTTGTTGGTAGCTTTAAGGGTTAGCAGAATGGTGTTTCCAAATATGTTAAATCTTGGATATCAAAAGGGCTATTCACAAAGGGGTGTCGATGATTGTCCCTATTGATTAGGGATATGACACATGAATGATCAGCCGTGGTTGGGAATCTGATCATCGATCTGATGAGTGTTTCTGCTTTTGCCCTTGTAGAAGAGAAGATGTACAAGTAGATCAATTAGTCTGGCCAAAATCAAATGTGAGTTGAGGCCTGAAGATTTTCTGTCATTTGCTTTGGTGATTACTCAGGACACCATTTTGCTTAGGAGAGCTTATCAGAGTTTGACATGTCTTTCCTTGATTTTTTTATCCACATTTTTGACAGTCAGGTGATCCTACAAAAGATAGGAAAGAACGTGTCAGTCACGAATTCTCTCAGAAGTTGAACAACTGGGAACGATACAACATTACCCTCCATTGGTTTTCGATTGATTGGATGGACTTGAAGCATAAGGAGGATATAAAGTCCTGCACTTTTCACTCCGTTAGGTGACCACTAGGCTAAAGCGTTGGTGGTGACCGTAGGGCGCTCCTTTTTTTCATTTAACCGAACCAGCTTCTGGACAACACATCCTTTTACATGAAGTTAGGTGAATTCAATACGAATCACTTGATTGGCCTAAATTAACCATTAAGCTTGGTTCTTGAATCCTGATGCTTCCTGTCAATAGGAGAAAATATGTCAAAAGTGAGTTCGAATAGTGGGAGTATTGGAGACGATACCAAATTACCCTTCCTCAGAGTTTGTATTTACTGACTCCTAGGGATCTCTGTATATTGATGACAGCCTCTTCGTCTTTTACACAGTTCAATGTCTCTTTTGAGTGGCCCTCCTCATTTGTGGCCCTGTGTACACGATTGATGATTTGCAACGCCTTCCTTCTGTGGAATTTTTTTTTTTTGATCATATGACCATTGGCAGCATTGAGCAAAGTCATGTACTTCAAGCTTCTATGGAATGTGAGATGGAAAATCAAAACTTTCAATTCTCTTATGGCAATCACTTCTTGAAAGAGCATGCATCTAGAGCAAGAAATGAGGTTTCTAGGCCCTAACATCATCATCTGAAATATGGGACTAGAGACCCTCTCAATTGTCTAGATTTCCTCTCTGTTGATAGTAGTCAATTTAAAGGAAGAGAAGAAATTCTTTTTCTGTACTTCTTGGCTTGTCGAAGCTGGAAGTCCTGTTGATGAAACCACAGCATCTAATTGCTTAAGCACGTTGTGGGGAAAATATATTGCTCCGGCTTGAGAAGGAGTTGGGCAGGAGCAGAGTAGAGTGCACAGAGCTCCTAGGGGCAACTTGATTTCAACTGTATGCATGTACCTATTATGTCCTATCTTTCATTTTCTGTAAATAGAAGAGAGAGGACATCATTTCCAAAATTATATTTAGAGAATAAGACTCACCCTTTTTGAAATGGGATGATTCTTTCTATTTGCCCCTGTTTTCTTGGCAGGGTGAATTTGGCGAGCTCACATGATGCACTTGTTTCAAATGCCCCCCCTGTCACACTAAGTCAAAGGGGATAGGAATGATCTTCTAAGACATGAAGTGAGTGAGTTAGAAAGACAAACACAATTAAATTTAATCATCTTGTTTTGACAAAAGCTTTTGGTAATAAAATATTTTCTGTTTTCAAAATATGTCTTTGGGGGAGAAAAAGCATGAGGAAGCCCAGCCCTCAGTATTCTCCTTGGATGATATTTTTTTATGGTTGAATAGCATCACCGGGTTGGTTTAGAATACCGCCTCATACTCTCAAAACAAAATATTAGAACTATACATTAGATTACTGGAATGGAAAATACAATAGTAGCACACTAGACAGGATGAGAAACATGAAATTATAGAAATAAGTAAAACCCATGAAAACTCCTATGAAAAAGGAGCACTTTGATAGTGTTGGTTCCGAAATCAAGCGCTTTTGAGTTCCTCGCCTCCAGTAGACTTGAAGTATTCGCATGAGAGGACCACTTCATTGAAGTTATGGAAGTGTGTCGCGACCCAATTTTTCGGGGTTTGGACCTAAAACTAGGTTAATGGATTACTAAGTCTTTAAGCTTAGCTCGGGCTCTCCCAAGCCCATACCAATTCGCAACTTAGGTTTGAATTCTTAACATGCAAATGATTTTCAATCGGAGTCGCCACTAATCTATTTTTGGTGGGTCGATTAGAAACCCAAGTAAAGTGACGGGAGATTTACTTTACTCCTACGAACCAGAGATTTATGAGTTCGGGGACTTGGTTACACTAGACTATCCTAGTGCCCTTTCGGTACCTTTTATTTCATTTTTTAAAAATGCTTGGCAAGCAATTTGGATTGATTTTAATTTAACTTCCTAACATGTGAGGTGATCATACATGTGCGCATACCACCAATTTAACACTCAAGAAAGCAATTAAATAATGCAAAACATATTTCGAAGTAACGAAAGCATTTGCATTACTAAATCAGAATTCACATCAACCATCTTAGATATGATTTCTAATTGACACGCAATTTAATTTTTTTTTTCGCTTTTCTTAATGAACATCGTGCGATGCGTGTTAATAATCTAACATGACATGGCAGCATGACCTAAGCTATATGACATGAAGAAATGCAATAATTAAATGCAATCTAAATGACCTAATCTTAATGACATGCAATGTGATGCTTTTAATCTATGAAATGATATGGCATGGCAACGTGTCCTAAACCATATGAATAAAATTTTTTATGATCTCTTAATGAACATGCAATTGTTATATGCAATTTAAATTAACCAAAATGACTTAATTCTAATGACGTACAATGCAATGCAATGACGTACAAAATTATTTCAACTAAAATGATATGCAACATTGCAATTTAATATGTGAGTTATATGTCATGCGACATTTATTAAATGGCCTAATCTAATGACGGCAATTTCCTATTAAAAAATGAACCTAATAATAATCATTAAAATGACGTGCATTTCATGGACCTAATTTTACATGACATGCAAATGACATTTTTATTTTAAAAATGCAATCTATCCTATAAATTGCAACTAATTTATCCTAAGACAAATTTTATGAAATTTGAAATGATCTAGCTAGATTAAGATTCTATCTAATTTAAATTAGGGATTAAGTCATATCGAATCCTAATTTAAACTAAGACATTATCTAAATCTAAAATGCAATTTATTTAATATGCAATGACGTGCGAGCATGGCCTAATTATACATGATATATGCATGATGATTTTTTGTGTTTATTAAAGATTCGAAATTTAAAATTGCCATGTAATTAAAAATGCAATTTAAATTAAACAGAAACTAAAAATCCTAAATGAATGCATTTTTTTAGTTTTTTTTGTTTTTTTATATTTTCCGAACTGAAATCCTTATCCTGGATATGCCAGATAACAAAAAATATTCTAAAACAAACTGAATCCTAATTCAAATATTTTTTAGATTTTTTAGTGGCTTTTTAAAATAATGTGATTACCAACTAAAAATCAAATCTAAAACTATCAAGATATGCAATCAAATAAAGGATTACAATGATCGAAAAAAATAACCTGTCATCTCACAGATCAAATTAACGATTACTATAATCCTGAATGTCACGGCAATAAGATCAAAATAACTAAAAATCTGATCCGAATTCTTACGGATCAAATTAATAGTCATATTGATTCAACAATTAATGTGCTAGCGACAAAAACCCCAAGAATTAATACAATTAAAAAAAATGACCCGATATCTTACGGGTCAAATTAATAATTACAATAATCTTAGGGAATACCCTATGAATAATGCCTTGACATCCAATATTACAATGTAAATGGATTAAAGAAAGCTATCAAATAAAGCACAATAATTAAACGAGAATAATAATAAATTAATCTACCTAATTGGACTTCCTTTTTTTTTTTTTGTTTTTTCTTTCCTTGCTTTCTTCACCCACACCCGAGCAGGCTTCGGTGGATCACCGGATTGGGTCGCCGGTGTTCGAGCTCCAAGCAAAGCCGAGCCGCAAGTTGCGGACGAGTCGGGAAGGTTCGGCCGAGGTTGCGGGCTGCCGATCGACGACGACGGCGGGGGACCCGGGCTCCGGATCGCGAGCGAAGCGACGGCCGCGGGCCGAGACGGCGTCGGGCCGTGGAGGTGTGCTCGCGGGTCGTCGGGTGGATGCGTCGGAGGCGAGCGAGAGCCGCGCGGCGGTCACGGGCCGCTTCGGGACGGCGTCGATCTGGGAATCGAGACGGAGGCGGCGCCGGGGTGGCACGGATCTAGATCTCGGCGGTAGCCGAGCTCGGGCGGGAACGGCGTCGGCAGATTTGGTTCGGGTCCGGCCGTGGCGAGCTTTGGCGGGCCGGAGGGTGCGGACGGGACGCTTCGAGCTCCGGGCGGCGTCGGCGTGCGCGGTGAGGCGGTCCGCGAGCGGGCAGGGGGCAAGGCTCGGCACGGCACGGTGGGCTCGGGCGGAGGAAGACTCAAACGTCGACGTCGGCGCGGGAAGGAGGCTCGGGCGTGGCACGGCTCGGACCTACTCGCGGAGAGTGGAGCGTTGCGGTGTCGTCGGGTTAAGCGACGAGGCATCCGATTCCGATCCGCCGCCGCTCGCACCTTCGCGTGCTCTGGGCGGCGTTGGGTGAATCGGCGTCGCGGGTCCTCCCGGCTTGCGGTCCGGTCACTTGATCGGAGGCGGGGAGGAGCATAGACACGAGCCGGTGCTCGGTGGGAGGCAAACGCGGGGTCGTCGGCAAAGCAAAGAGGAGGCTGAATCGGGTCTAGGAGATGGAGGGCAAAAGCGGAGCGGCGAGTGTGAGGGAGACGATGAACAGAAACGTCCCCTCACCTCTCGCCTTTTTACTTTTTTTTTAACTTTTCCCCTCTCTTTCTCTCTCTTTCTCTCTCTCTCTCTCTCTTTGTACTTTTTCACTTCTCTCAGTTTTTCTTTTCCCCGCTCTTCCGAAGCAAAACCTCTCTTTTTGACCTTTCTTTTTTCTGAATTTTTTTTCAAAGAAGCCCTCCACGAACGGTTTCCCTTTTGGCCCTTCTTTTTTGTGTTTTTTTTTAGTCTCCTCCTGGACGAAGAGAAGACCACCCCTATTTATAGTGAGAAAACTTAGTCTGCTCTACCTACGAAGATTTGCCTAACAACTCAATCGCTGAAGATCATCCTTCGAGATTATCGTGTATGCCGACTCACTCGACCATTGAAATCATCCGTTAAAATCTTCTAAGCCGACTCGCATTGAAGATTATCCTTTGAAACCTCTATCCGCAACAAAATATTTTGGATTATTTCTTATCCTCCTTAATATTCCCCAATGATTTTATCACCAAAAAATTAAAGATAAGATTGCAATATTTTTAAATGTCAAAAATCACCGTAATATCGCATCAAATCTCAATTTCTCATAAGATAATTAATTAATTGAAAAGCAACGGGCTTGGGCTAATTTGCTCCTTTCGTGGGTCTAGCCCAGCCTGCTAATTTAAAACCCAAAATGACCTATCCATCACCGGTCCAGTAAATGCAAATAATAAAAAAATAAATAAATGCATCTATAACTAAATGCTATGCAATTAATATATTTTTTTTAGGAATTAAATTAACCCCTAATTTCTTAATGCGACAAATTACAAAACGGGTAGCCAAAATTTAGGTGTCCACAGCTGCCCCTCTTTGAAGGTGAGCTCGAAGAGGTTGCCTTCAAAGACAAATTGAGACCTAAATTTTGACTATGCACATGCATTAAATGATTGCTTGATTTGATTCGACCTTTTTGATTTTTTTGATTTTTTTTTTTATTTTTTTGATTTTTTGATTTTTTTTTGATTATTTTTTTTTAAAAATGAATTCCATTTTAAAAAATGCAATTTATATGGTGCATGGAAATGCTAATGCAAAATGCATGATGTGAAAGGACAGAACGTACCTGCAATTACTTACCATCAGTGCGGTAGAGCATCTTGAGGTACATGATAAATCCCTGTTTACTCTACAAGTACCCAGCTCTCACTCAGGTTTCTTGAAAAGCGTAACAGGTAAGAACATTCACATCCAAAGTGAAATGTTCAACGGAAGAAACTGAGACATCCAGATCCGGACTGAGATGTCAAAATTTTTTAAAAACTCAAAATACCTAGATCTAGACTAAGGTATAATGAGAAGGATTGACAAACATTCACATCTAGAGTGAAATGTTTGAATGAAAATAATCAAGACATCCAGATCCAGACTGAGATGTCATGATTTTAGAAAATGTTAAAAAAATTTACCTGGAATATCTTACCTTTAAGGAGGGTAGAGTGATTCAAGGTAATTGGTGTTACAAATCTAGGACCTGTATCATTCTACGGTCGCCTAAAATAGTAACATGGTTTTGTAAAGAGACTGCTTTCCCAGGACTCGTACCATTCTACGGTCGCCCAGTATGACAGTGTTTGGTTGTGTCTAGGACCCGTACCATTCTACGGTCGCCTAAACGGGAATTTACCTTCCAGGACCCGTACCATTCTACGGTCGCCTGAATAGGGAAATAGGTTTTGTTTAGGACCCGTACCATTCTACGGTCGCCTAAACGGGGATTTACCTTCCAGGACTCGTACCATTCTACGGTCGCCTGAATAGGGAAATAGGTTTTGTCTAGGACCCGTACCATTCTACGATCGCCTAAACGGGGATTTACCTTCCAGGACCCGTACCATTCTACGGTCGCCTAAATAGGGAAATAGGTTTTGTCTAGGACCCGTACCATTCTACGGTCGCCTAAACGGGGATTTACCTTTCAGGACCCGTACCATTCTACGGTCGCCTGAATAGGGAAATAGGTTTTGTCTAGGACCCGTACCATTCTACGGTCGCCTAAACGAGGTTTTGCTTAGCCAGGACCCGAACCATTCTTCGGTCGCCCAGCCTTGCAACAGAGGTCAACTGACCAGGACCCGAACCATTCTTCGGTCGCCTTAATCGATTGAATCGGAGGAAAATCTTTAGGGGACAACTCGGTCGAGTGTCGGTGTTTTCAAAAAGGACTCGGGCTATGACAAAGACACGCCGAGTCAATATAAAGGGACATCGGGCTACAAAAGCACGCCGAGTCGATAAAGAGACTCTAGGCTACGAAAGCACACTAGATCGATATAACGAACAGCTTGACCAAGTCAAGTGTCGATGCACTTGAGAGAGAATACCCGCATAATGACAAGTATTTTAGAGCATGGTCGAGATATACTTACCTGGTGATATCTCTAATTCTTGGGGATGTCTTTTGGAATTTAGATATCCTGTGGAGGTCTTTCAACTCCCGGTGGAGTTTTCTCATCTTCTAATATCATGAAATATTCTCGAAAGGAACTTGAATTACACATCGACACGATTTAGAGCAAAAACTGATATGCATTCATCAAAGAGATAGACAATCTAAGCTACTCTAGAATGCACATTTCAAAATTCAGTGAGTTTGTCATCAACTCAATCAAGGTTTATGCATAATGACATTTGCATCACCCAAATTTCCATTGGAGAGAATTATCATTCAAGACAATCTTCACTCATGACATGGATTTATTAAAAATACTAAATGAGAGACTTTCGGTTAGAAAGGACTTTCACTCACTCTCATTTAGAATGGCTATTTTATGAGAATCACTCAATTTTATCATATCGACATAGGTCCGAGTATTCTCGCAAGCGGTACGATCTTACCAATCTGAGAGGTCTTTAATAGGGACCATAATGTGGGCTTGGTCAATGGCTTAACAAAATGACTCTTTGAGTCAAAGCTATTGAATGAACTGTCTTATAATCATCTCCGGGTTTACAAGTCAAGAACCCTGCAAAAATGAAAAAGAAATAATCTTGCTCGCACTTTTCGAGCGATTCTTATAAACATATGAACTCTTACGTTAATTCAAATGCCCAAATCTGAAGAGACTTTGTAAGGGACGTAACGTAGGTTGGGTTCATGGGTTGAGAAATGAAAGGATCATTAGGCTCAAAATGTGTGTAAAAGGTGAGAGTTGATGATCATCTTGGCATTGCCATCAATTTTCTTTTTCACCATCGGGGATTGTCTTCATGAAGTCCCCCATTGACTGTAGAAACTCAGCATTTGAGTTCTTTGAGTATTACTCCATTGGGATTCAATTCTTGTAATTGACAGTCACATATCTTGACTTTCTTCTTTCATCTATGGGCATTGGCCTTGCTTTTACCCGGACACACCGTTTTTTCATGCCCCTAGTTTTCATTCACTTTTCTTCACTTTTTCATGGGCATTGGCCTTGCTTTTACTAGGCACACTTTGCTTTTTCATGCCCCTTAGTTCTATTTTGATTTCTATACATGTGTCAAGCAATTACACTTTGAATGACATTCAAACTTTCGAGGTCTTCATCCTGTCTCTTGCCTTGCCCCAAGTGTGGGGGATGATCACCAACTGGTTTAAAAGAAATGAAATTGCAGGCTCAAGTGGGCTATGCAAAGGATATAAGTGTATGGGATAGAGAAAGAAATGCTCTTCATCATCCTAAGGCACTTAAATTAACACATGAATTCAATGTAATAGCATGACTTGAAGATTGATGCAAGTGAGAGCAAGAAAATTTCAATTCATTTTCCTCACCTCATGATGCCATTTGATCTCTTAGTTGCCCCGATGTGGGGTGATTCTTGACATGGGTGATTTGAAAAGAATATCCATAAATGTATGGGCTCAAAAAGGGTTAAGCAATGGATCACCTGTAGTGTTTAGGATAGAGAAATGAACTGCCTCTCATCATTTCAGTTGCCGTACCTCTTGCGAGAGAACTCTTTACCTTATGGATATAGATCTTCCTACGGTCATCTCACAAGTGTATGAATATGGGACTGTGTATAGGATAGGGTTTGCCTTTCATCATCCTGATACGTCTCATTCAGCATTCTTAAACATTGACGTCACTCCATTGAGTTGTCTATCCTGATAAATCTCCACATGAAATTGGTGAGCTAAATCAATATGAAAATTCTATTTTCAAAAGAGTCTAGCAACTTTAAGCATGAAAAGCGTTTGTCAAACAAACAATTTACTACACTCAAAAATGCTCTCATAAGTATGAAAACATGATTTCAAGCATTTATTCAAGGAATTGTCCCATGAAGGGACTGTCTCAACAATGGGTGTGCTTGGGTTGCCCCTATTGAAAGGGAACAAACACACATTGATCAATCGAGGATGAAAATCCGATCTTTAATTTGATGAAATCTGGCTTTTGCCCCTGCACAGAAAAACGTGCATGAATAGGATATTATGCATCATCAAAGTAAATTCAAATTGCATAACCATTTTGGTCATGTCATTACTAGAATCCATAGTGTCCCAATTCATCATCTGCAAGGAAAAGAACAGAGTGTCAATTCCAAAATTGATTATGTTCATGAACACAATGTATCTATTTCATCCAAGACGAATGATTCTCTTTTGACTTGTTCCAACATTTTCTCATGGAAATGGCATCACACACAAATTGTAAAGAGATGTGCCACACATCACACTTTGGAATCTAGATGATCTTCTTCTGACTTGTCCTCAATTTCCTATTGATGTGCAAGGAAATTGCTCGAGACAAGTAAAATGATAAGTAGTGTTTAAAGTCCTCTTCACTCTTGGGAGATGTCATCACAAACAGCTAGGAAATGATCCTTTGCCCCCACGTCTATTTTTCTTCTTGAATGTATGTTCCCAAATCAATGGGCCCACTATCATTGGAAATTGACGCGTTATTTTCAAACGCCTCTCTGTTATGCTCGAGACATGAAGTAAATGAGTCGAGACAAACAAACGGGTTTAATCTGCTACAAGCTTTGGGAAAATGTTTTTGTTTTTTAGCAGTGAAATGCTTTTGTTTTCAAAAAGTTTTTGGGAGGAAGCATGAGAAAGTCCAGCCCTCAGGATTTCTCCATGGATAATATTTTCTTTTCATGACTGGATATCGTCATTGGACTGGTTTGGAGTACCTCGTCATGTCCTCAAAATTTGAAATAAAATTGTAATTTCATTGAATAGAATCAAATGAATTACATTATTGGAATGGAAATTGTGATTCTTAAACCTAAGAAATGATTCCTAGAAAGCGATAAGAATTCCCACGCGGGGAAGGTGCAACCGAGCAAGTTACTCTTGCAGGCTAACGTCCATGTCTTCCGAAGGTCTTTCGTCATTGGCTCCTATGAAGAGTTCATCGAACAGACCTGTGATTCCTTCCAAGGCGTTATCAGAGTTCTCTGTCTTTGGAGACGTCAGATCGTCCATATCATCCCATCCACTTGGAACTATGTTGCGGGAGTCGAAGTAAAAGCTAGGAGGAGCTGAATACTTCACCAGGTAATCAAACTTGCCACTAGGCTGTCCTAGAGTATCCATCACTTCCACTTCATCTTGCCCCATCTTAGGGACATTATCAAGTTTAGTTTTTTCGGCAGTGACCAAGAGTGGGTCATCCTCCAGGTCAAGCATGTCGCCATTGCTCATTTGGGTCTTACCTGACTACTTCACTACTGTCTCAGGGAGAGTAGGTGTAGGAGTCAAATCCGTTCGGAGTGATTGGATTTGAGCTATCATGAATTGTATAGAGGCGAGCAACTGTCGAAGTTGGTCTTCCATAGCGGAGATACGATCACGCATTTCGGTTTGGTCAGCCATTTTAATTCTTGATCACCTAATAAAAATGGAAATATGTAAGAACGAGGTATACTGAAAAAACCAATCCATGACAACAATCTATTTTTTAGTTAAGAAAAGTCCACAATGAAAATGATTTCTTAAAATTGGACTAGGAAAATAAAGACATGGGATGCCTCAGTAGGGATGAAATTTCCTAAACATGAACTAGGAAAAGCCAATACATAAATTGAAAACAAATTTCCAATTTTTTATTTTCCAAATGATTCATTGTATGGCAATCCATTTCATTTTTAATTGACAAATGAATTAAATCAATGATTGACCTAGATTGTCATGGACCGACTAAGGGTTTGACAAAGTAAGTAAATTGCATTAATATGTGAATAGAAGACTTACTTCACCAAGGAAAATCGATGGCAATCACATAGACATGCACATGAGATGTGAGGCTCGATTTCTACTCTAGACAGGCTTAACAAAGTGGAGCTAAGAGGATGATCTCGACCGTTGCGGTCTCGCATTAACGTGTCGTCCCCCTAACTCCGGCTCGCGAATGGAATGTCCAATAGTCACGCAGTCTCGCGGATATGGACAAAACACATTTGACACCATGAAAGAAATTTCGGGAAGAGAATGTCAACCTCTACATAGCAGTCTCGCTTTGGAGGAAGTATCATTCTCAACACCATCCTAGAAATCCTATCGCAGCCCAGTCCGACCGCGGGTTGTGTGTGCAAATAGTGTGGTGCTAAAGCAATAAAGCATGCACAACAGTTTAAATGCAAGCAACACTTCTATAGTTTTAATTCAAACATTCATCCTTACTCCAACCTGCAAGACAGGGGTTAGCAAAGACCACTCCCCTTATAACTCCTATCTGCAAGAACATTTAACACTTTAGAAATTTTAAGGACATACCTGAGATCCTTGCTGCCAAACAAAAATATTTTTAAAAGAAAAATTGGCCTAAGTCCACTAAGTGTTTTTAGCACAAGTCTCCCCAGTGGAGTCGCCAAGCTGTCGCGACCCAATTTTTCGGGGTTTGGACCTAAAACTAGGTTAATGGATTACTAAGTCTTTAAGCTTAGCTCGGGCTCTCCCAAGCCCATACCAATTCGCAACTTAGGTTTGAATTCTTAACATGCAAATGATTTTCAATCAGGAGTCGCCACTAATCTATTTTTGGTGGGTCGATTAGAAACCCAAGTAAAGTGACGGGAGATTTACTTTACTCCTACGAACCAGAGATTTATGAGTTCGGGGACTTGGTTACACTAGACTATCCTAGTGCCCTTTCGGTACCTTTTATTTCATTTTTTAAAAAATGCTTGGCAAGCAATTTGGATTGATTTTAATTTAACTTCCTAACATGTGAGGTGATCATACATGTGCGCATACCACCAATTTAACACTCAAGAAAGCAATTAAATAATGCAAAACATATTTCGAAGTAACGAAAGCATTTGCATTACTAAATCAGAATTCACATCAACCATCTTAGATATGATTTCTAATTGACACGCAATTTAATTTTTTGTTTTCGCTTTTCTTAATGAACATCGTGCGATGCGTGTTAATAATCTAACATGACATGGCAGCATGACCTAAGCTATATGACATGAAGAAATGCAATAATTAAATGCAATCTAAATGACCTAATCTTAATGACATGCAATGTGATGCTTTTAATCTATGAAATGATATGGCATGGCAACGTGTCCTAAACCATATGAATAAAATTTTTTATGATCTCTTAATGAACATGCAATTGTTATATGCAATTTAAATTAACCAAAATGACTTAATTCTAATGACGTACAATGCAATGCAATGACGTACAAAATTATTTCAACTAAAATGATATGCAACATTGCAATTTAATATGTGAGTTATATGTCATGCGACATTTATTAAATGGCCTAATCTAATGACGGCAATTTCCTATTAAAAAATGAACCTAATAATAATCATTAAAATGACGTGCATTTCATGGACCTAATTTTACATGACATGCAAATGACATTTTTTATTTTAAAAATGCAAAATCTATCCTATAAATTGCAACTAATTTATCCTAAGACAAATTTTATGAAATTTGAAATGATCTAGCTAGATTAAGATTCTATCTAATTTAAATTAGGGATTAAGTCATATCGAATCCTAATTTAAACTAAGACATTATCTAAATCTAAAATGCAATTTATTTAATATGCAATGACGTGCAGAGCATGGCCTAATTATACATGATATATGCATGATGATTTTTTGTGTTTATTAAAGATTCGAAATTTAAAATTGCCATGTAATTAAAAATGCAATTTAAATTAAACAGAAACTAAAAATCCTAAATGAATGCATTTTTTTAGTTTTTTTTTTTTTTTTATATTTTCCGAACTGAAATCCTTATCCTGGATATGCCGATAACAAAAATATTCTAAAACAAACTGAATCCTAATTCAAATATTTTTAGATTTTTTAGTGGCTTTTTAAAATAATGTGATTACCAACTAAAAATCAAATCTAAAACTATCAAGATATGCAATCAAATAAAGGATTACAATGATCGAAAAAAATAACCCGTCATCTCACGATCAAATTAACGATTACTATAATCCCGAATGTCACGGCAATAAGATCAAAATAACTAAAAATCTGATCCGAATTCTTACGGATCAAATTAATAGTCATATTGATTCAACAATTAATGTGCTAGCGACAAAAACCCCAAGAATTAATACAATTAAAAAATGACCCGATATCTTACGGGTCAAATTAATAATTACAATAATCTTAGGGAATACCCTATGAATAATGCCTTGACATCCAATATTACAATGTAAATGGATTAAAGAAAGCTATCAAATAAAGCACAATAATTAAACGAGAATAATAATAAATTAATCTACCTAATTGGACTTCCTTTTTTTCTTTTTGTTTTTTCTTTCCTTGCTTTCTTCACCCACAGCCGAGCAGCTTCGGTGGATCACCGGATTGGGTCGCCGGTGTTCGTAGAGCTCCAAAGCAAAGCCGAGCCGCAAGTTGCGACGAGTCGGGAAGGTTCGGCGAGGTTGCGGGCTGCCGATCGACGACGGCGGGACCCGGCTCCGGATCGCGAGCGAAGCGACGGCCCGCGGGCGAGACGGCGTCGGGCCGTGGAGGTGTGCTCGCGGGTCGTCGGGTGGATGCGTCGGAGGCGGAGCGAGAGCTGCGCGGCGGTCACGGGCCGGCTTCGGGACGGCGTCGATCCGGGAATCGAGACGGAGGCGGCGCCGGGGTGGCACGGATCTAGATCTGCGGTAGCCGAGCTCGGGCGGGACGGCGTCGGCAGATTTGGTTCGGGTCCGGCCGTGGCGAGCTTTGGCGGGCCGGAGGGTGCGGACGGGGCGGCTTCGAGCTCCGGGCGGCGTCGGCGTGCGCGGTGAGGCGGTCCGCGAGCGGCGGGGCAAGGCTCGGCACGGCACGGTGGGCTCGGGCGGAGGAAGACTCAAACGTCGACGTCGGCGCGGGAAGGAGGCTCGGGGCGTGGCACGGCTCGGACCTACTCGCGGAGAGTGGAGCGTTGCGGAGTCGTCGGGTTAAGCGACGAGGCATCCGATTCCGATCCGCCGCCCGCACCTTCGCGTGCTGGGGCGGCGTTGGGTGAATCGGCGTCGCGGGTCCTCCCGGCTTGCGGTCCAGTCACTTGATCGGAGGCGGGGAGGAATAGACACGGACCGGTGCTCGGTGGGAGGCAAACGCGGGGTCGTCGGCAGCAAAAGAGGAGGCTGAATCGGGTCTAGGAGATGGAGGGCAAAGCGGAGCGGCGAGTGTGAGGGAGACGATGAACAGAAACGTCCCCTCACCTCTCGCCTTTTTTACTTTTTTAACTTTTCCCCTCTCTTTCTCTCTCTTTCTCTCTCTCTCTCTCTCTTGTACTTTTTCACTTCTCTCAGTTTTTTCTTTTCCCCGCTCTTCCGAAGCAAAACCTCTCTTTTGACCTTTCTTTTTCTGAATTTTTTTCAAAGAAGCCCTCCACGAACGGTTTCCCTTTTGGCCCTTCTTTTTTGTGTTTTTTTTTTAGTCTCCTCCCTGGACGAAGAGAAGACCACCCCTATTTATAGTGAGAAAACTTAGTCTGCTCTACCTACGAAGATTTGCCTAACAACTCAATCGCTGAAGATCATCCTTCGAGATTATCGTGTATGCTGACTCACTCGACCATTGAAATCATCTGTTAAAATCTTCTAAGCTGACTCGCATTGAAGATTATCCTTTGAAACCTCTATCCGCAACAAAATATTTTGGATTATTTCTTATCCTCCTTAATATTCCCCAATGATTTTATCACCAAAAAATTAAAGATAAGATTGCAATATTTTTTAAATGTCAAAAATCACCGTAATATCGCATCAAATCTCAATTTCTCATAAGATAATTAATTAATTGAAAAGCAACGGGCTTGGGCTAATTTGCTCCTTTCGTGGGTCTAGCCCGGCTTAAATTTAAAACCCAAAATGACCTATCCATCACCGGTCCAAAAAATGCAAATAATAAAAAAATAAATAAATGCATCTATAACTAAATGCTATGCAATTAATATATTTTTTTTAGGAATTAAATTAACCCCTAATTTCTTAATGCGACAAATTACAAAACGGGTAGCCAAAATTTAGGTGTCCACAAAGTGCAACCCATGCAACCAACAACGATGCTTGCGAGGTAAAGCCCCTATGAACAGCTTTATCATTTCTTCTTCAGTCAATTGAGGGTAAGTTTGCACCATAAAAGCCTCCCACCTCCTTGCATATGCTCGGAAATCCTCCATTGGTCTTCTTCTGAAGTGAACCAAGTTCTGACAAGGCACTTCAGTCCCAATCTAGCTTTGATACTGAAGCAGGAATGCAGAAGACAGCTCATTCCAATCTCTCATGAGGTAGATATCTGTTGTGATGAACCATTGTAATGCAAACCCTGTAAGACTTTCTTGGAAGGCCTGAGTTGTGAATGACATCGGGTTATAGTACCGACTCATTTCAGCATAGAGATATTGCAAATGAGCCACGGGGCAAGTTGTGCCATTATACTTACGGAGATTAGGTACCCACATCTCTCCAAGGGTCATGATCCTATGAGCGCAAGACGAGCTTGATGTATCCTGGTTAGACCACTGATTTTCCCATTGCATATTCATTGCAGTGGTGAATTCTACTGCTTCAGGAAGGCTGGACTCTGCCGAGATCATCCCATTGCTTTCTTCTGGGTCAAAATCACCAAACGAGGATGAGGCATTTAAGCTATCTTCATGGTCAGGTGACAAGCTTAGTAGTTCATTGGGATCATAGCAGATAATGATGAATGTTCCCTCTTCTGATAGGCTTTCGACCCTGTGTGTGGGCAGAAAGCAGTTATACGATAAATGGCCAATTTCACCTGTATAACACTGGTAGTCCTTGAGATTGTATCCTAGGGACTAGAAGTCTTCAAGGTTGTATTCCAGGGAATGCTCGAAGTTTTGGTGTGACGGCTCATTAGCTATCAGATTTCGCCTATACTCAGTGGCAGATGTTGAATTGATTTGTTTAGGCTTTCTTTTTTTGGCTCCTGGTCCAGACCTTTTGAGTAAGGTCCTTCGTTTTGCCAGTTCGATTCTATCAAGGGGAGTGAGAGATAGTGGAGCTTCACTCTTTGCTTCCCTCTCTAAGTCGATAGGGGTCGGTAGTCTTTGAACCCTAACTCTTGCAGTAAGCTTGGGGAGCTATCTTGTCGTGCCTCGATCTTGAATAGGCTCTGTGTCTTTGACTTCGTACACAAGCTCCTTGCCTTTCCTAGTGGGAAACTTTTCAGCAATAGGATGTTGCTCAGTCGCCATTTATCATGCAATGCTTCATTGACATCTTCTTCTCCTATCACAGCGACTAGCGGCTTCTCATGCTCCATCGGTTCTTCGTAGGGCAAGGCGATGTCAGGGCTAATGTCAATATTATATTCTTGGTGGAAAACATGAATTAGTTCCCCCCAGATCTTAAGGGGACTAAGGGTGTGCATGGAAACGTTTCTTAGAAACGTTTCCGCACACTTCGTACGGAAAGTGTGCCGGGAACAAAAAAGGAACAAAACGCGTTTGGTTGCGTTTCGTTTCCTTTTTTTTTTTTGTTTCGAACGAAATAAGAACAGAAAAAAGAAACATAAAAAAGTTGTTTCTTTTAAAAAGAAACACTTCTTCGACGGAATAAAAGAACAAAAACCAAAGAAACAAAAGAACAAAATCGGAACAAAGCGAAGAACTCTTCGTGCGTGCTCGTCGCTCCTCTCGGCTGAAGCTTCGTTCTTCCGTTTCCGGCGTCTCTTCCATCTCTCCGGCGGCGCCCACTCGGCTGACTCTCCGGCGGCGCCCACTCGGCTGACTCTCCGGCGACTCCTCACTCCGGCGACTCCGAGTACGTTTCCGGTCGGCGTTGCTCCCCGTTCGGCCCTCCTCCTCCGGTCGGTGTCGCTTCCCGTTCGGCCCTTCTCCTCCGGTCGGCGTCGCTCCCCTTCGGCGCTCCTTCTCCGGTCGGCCGGGCACTTGCTCCCCCTTCGGCGCGGCGAGCCGTCCCTCGAGCGAGCGTTGCTCGCCCAGATCTGCCGCAGATCTGGGCGAGATCTGCCCGAGCATTGCTCGCCCAGATCTGCTGCAGATCTGCCCGAGCATTGCTCGCCCAGATCTGCCGAACGTCAATGTCGTCGCCCAGATCAAGGGCAAGCTCAATGGGATTGCCCTCCGTGTGCCAACACCGAACGTCTCTGTCGTCGACCTTGTTGTGAATGTCGAGAAGAAGGGCCTTACCGCTGAGGATGTCAATGCAGCCTTCGGAGATGCAGCCGAAGGGCCGCTCAAGGGCATATTGGCTGTGTGCGATGACCCTCTCGTGTCGGTGGATTTCCGATGCTCCGATGTCTCTTCAACCATCGATTCTTCACTGTCGATGGTCATGGGAGACGATATGGTGAAGGTGGTCGCTTGGTATGACAATGAATGGGGCTATAGGTGAGAACACTCATTTATAAAGTACTAAGGGATAATGGCTCCAAATTTGAAGTTACATCTTCCATTTCTTTTCTCGGATGTTTGATGTGATTTTACCTCCTCAATCTTTCAGCCAAAGGGTCGTCGACTTGGCACATTTAGTAGCAGTCAAGTGGCCAGGCATTGAGATACCTGGATCGACCGGAGACCCATTGGAAGATTTCTGCAAGAAGAACCCCGCTGACGAGGAGTGCAAGGTCTATGAGAATTAGTTCGTCGCATTCCTTCTCCTAATTCCTGGTGGATCGCGCAAGGCAAGGTTTTTCTTTTTCTTTATCGTTTTCAGTATCGACACCAAGTGCATATACGATGGTGATAGCCGAGAGGGGTAAGCTGATGTGCAAAAAGTAGGGTGTGTTGATGAGACAGCATCTGAGATTTGGAATAACCAAATCAGAATGGTTTTTGTTCTGATGTGAAGCTACTGCTTTTATCAAATTTACTTGTGATGAATGGATTAAACTGAGAACGTTAAGCATCTCTGCTACGGCATCTGCATTTCCATTCCTAGATCGAACTATTCAAGCCTGTCCTGGAGTCAGAATTTATGTTCGCCTTAAGCTTTGTCACCCCTTTCTGAAGAATCATCGTTTAGCCTCCTCCGCCTCCATCGAGCTTACGAAGATTCCCTGTCGCCCATGAGTTGTGCCAGTGAGATCTATGAAGAAGAGATCGACTTCTTCGATGTAATGCTTTAGCGGGCCGTGTAGAAATGTTCCTGCCAATATATGCAAATTGGTAATCATAAGTCTGATACTTAAAAAAGTAAATAACATAAGACTACATCCTTCTCATGAAGTTCAATGCTCATTCATTTTGTTAGTCTGAACCACGAGGCACGTGTATAACGAGATCTATTCGCTCGACATGTTCGAACAAGCTGGACAAATTCCCTTATAGGATGCTGCGTATAACAACCCAAAGCACATGTGGTGCAAAGATGTCAATGGGATTCGCCTTTGGGAGGGGTCGCTTTCCCACGAGTCGTGACAAAACCATACAGCGCTTCCTAAGCCGGGATCAGTGCGTGACCTGGTAACGCACTGCTTACTAGCGAACTTTTGCTCGATGTGACATCATTTTAATGTTTTTAGATGGGATAATTATACGAATGATTTCTATATCAAAATTCGAAAATCACATTAAACAAATCAAAAATTCAAAAATAATATTATACATTAAGTTAAAGTTTAATGGTCATATTAAACAAATCAAATTTTTAGAGACTGCGTTTAAGAACTATTTGTGCCATTTTTCCTCACAAAATTTATGTTTTATCCTCTTAGTCACTTTGAATTGTAAGTACAATGTTCAAGACGCCCGTATGATGCACTATGCCAATGGCCAATCTTCCTTTTTTATTTTTATAATTACCAAATCGGTCTTTAATTACAAAATTTTATACGAAATATGTCATATGATCATGCTAAAAATGTTTGTCTTCACTAACCATGAACAAAATAAAATTAATGAGCATTTCATAAGAATGACAATTTAATATAAATTTTAAACTTTAAAAAAAAAAAACAGAAATTTTTTTGTCGTTTACCAAACGTATTTCTGTTCTTTTTCTATTCTAGGAACAGAAATTGACTGCAGTTACCAAACATGTTTCTATTCTTTTTTTATTCCAAGAACAGTTTTTTTTTACACTTACCAAACGCGTTCTTTTGTTCAGAAACTGTTCCCCGGAACAGAAACACTTTTTTTTGTTTCTGTTCCTGGGAACAGAAAAGGAACAGAAATGAAACCATGCGCGCCCTAATCTTCCTAACAATGTACCATCGCAAGGCAGAGCCAGTCAAGCTTGATTGGTATGATTGAATCATCATTCGGACCGGGTAGGCCTGTAAGTAGGTCTCTAGGCGGGAGGTATCAGCATACTGTTCGCATTCAGGTGCTTTGTGTTTTTCAGGGATCTCAATGCCGGCGTAATTTGACAAGTCCATGGGATTCTGCCCCTACAGCTGGTTTAACTTTTTCATGATCTTTCCAAAGTGTCTATGGTGTTGGTTATTCTCCGGCAGATTCGCGGGTGTCTATGGGGACTAATCTTCCTAACAATGTACCATCGCAAGGCAGAGCCAGTCAAGCTTGATTGGTATGATTGAATCATCATTCGGACCGGGTAGGCCTGTAAGTAGGTCTTTGGGCGGGAGGTATCAGCATACTGTTCGCATTCAGGTGCTTTGCGTTTTTCAGGGATCTCAATGCTGGCGTAATTTGATAGGTCCATGGGATTCTGCCCCTGCAGCTGGTTTAACTTTTTCATGATCTTTCCAAAGTGTCTATGGTGTTGGTTATTCTCCGGCAGATTCGCGGGTGTCTATGGGGACTAATCTTCCTAACAATGTACCATCGCAAGGCAGAGCCAGTCAAGCTTGATTGGTATGATTGAATCATCATTCGGACCGGGTAGGCCTGTAAGTAGGTCTCTGGGCGGGAGGTATCAGCATACTGTTCGCATTCAGGTGCTTTGCGTTTTTCAGGGATCTCAATGCTGGCGTAATTTGATAGGTCCATGGGACTCTGCCCCTGCAGCTGGTTTAACTTTTTCATGATCTATCCAAAGTGTCTATGGTGTTGGTTATTCTCCGGCAGATTCGCGGGTGTCATGACGGTGCTTCAAGCAGCTACGGAGTTGGATTTGACTTGAGTGGATTCCATTTGCTTTGAGAGTTGTCGAAGGACAATGGACATCTGTCCTACGCCGTCTTCAATGTTAAAAGGCGATTTTGTACATCATTCTGATCGGGCCCTATTGCATGAGACCATTCGCGGGCGATTGGTGGCCAGCGATTCATAATTACCTGTCGTTGTGAAAACAATGAATGAGCACGAAAGTAAACAAAGATTGACCCATGGCAATGGCCTAACTGCTTTTTTATTTATCAAAAGAGGATTTTATAGACCGCAGACTTCTGACATCTAAAACTTGAAATTGAAATGATAGAATGAAATACTAGATATTAAACAAAGTCCCTAAACAATGGGGCAAAACTTTCACAATATTAACACTAAGGGGCACATGATTGCCAATTTATATGTGACGGGGAGCCTTGCTCTTGCGTAGATGCTTGCTTTCTTGGACCGGCTCTGAGGTGTGTATCCAGTTCATTCCCAAATCCCTCTCCATAAGCTCTGCTTGCTCGTGCTGGCTGCTCTCGCCGATTGAGTGAGGGACCGATGGCTTCCATTTTGTCGAGATACGATAGTTGTGGATGTAGAACGTGGAGGCATGGTGGGCTTTTTTTTCTCCCTCAAGCCCTTCAGGTACCACGATCCTTTTGCAATGGCACCTGTCCCAGGTTTCCTCAGCGATAGAAATTTCGAATGCGTAGTCACGGCTTGTGTTGAAAAGAACCGGAGGGATCATCCTCTTGAAAGGCGGTGGGATCTCCTGAAGGGTTCCATATTGTCGTGCCACCCGATATGGGTAATAAGGAATGGCGCCGGTGAGGCCGAGCAACGGAATTGGGCAGCAGCGCTTGTAAGCGAAGCGAGCTCTCTTTTCATGAAACCAACCAGCACACCATTGGAATGCCTCAGGAGCTGGATCTCTTAGGAAGTTTACCCAATTTAAATAGCTTTGATTGGGAATGTATGGTCCTAAAACCATAAATTTTTGTAATGGGTTTTCGAAATAATTCGTTTTAGACGATCGCATGAAGCCTCGAAATTTGCTTAGGTGAGAAAAGAACCAGACTTGTAAAATTTCCGGAGAGACCCGCATAATTTTTTCTGTGTTTTCTTTAAAACGATTAAAGGACAAGAATGTTTCAGTTAATATCATGTTGACATAATTTTGCCCCCTCAAGATCTAATCAACTATCTATGCCATCTTAGGACTTATGACATTTCTTTGATGGGGGAAAATGATAAACCCGAAAAAGGCCAGGAGGAAAATCTCACTTTTTTTTGTCATAGACTAATTTTGAAAACAGGCATTCATAAATTCTAATGGGCAGGTATTATGATTGTTTTCAAGAATTTGCCTCATAATATGAACTTTAGTTCTTAAAAGTCGCGTTAACCCACGCAATGGGATGATGCCTGTTGATGGCCTGACAAGCTTATTCTCAAGAAGCATTCCAGTGATGATGTTGTATTCTTCTAGAGTTGGGGTTAGCTCAAACCTACCAAACATAAAAGTAATTGTCTTCGGGCACCAAAAATGCGCTATGGCTTGTATGACTTCAGGACGAACAGTGATTTGAATCAACGATAGGAGATGACCAACTTTGGCTTTCACGCGCTCTTGGGCATATTGGTCTAATTAACCCCACCATCTGAAGAGCCTTACTTTGGGGGCGGGAATAAACTGGATATTGTCTTCTCCCATTGCATATAAATTGGGACTTGAAAAACCTACCCTTAATTGCCATGGGCCAATAAAAAAGACTGAGTAAAAATAAAGAAATTACTTTGCTTTTAAAGAAAATGGCAAACACAAAGACATGCACATGGGATGTGCGGCTCGATTTCTAACTGAGAAGGTTTGTTGAGATTAAAAAGGTGTCCGCCTATCGCAGTCTCGCATTAGCAGAATACCCTCTTAACCTCGGCTAAAGAAATTCGGGGAAAAGAAAGGCAACCTCTACAACGTAGTCTCGCGTTTGAAGCCGTATCTTTCTTAACACCATCCTAGATATCCTATGGCAGCCCAGGTCTGGCGGCCGGGTTGTGTGTGCCATGTGTAGTGTTAAAATAGTAAAGCATGCATAGCAATTTATAATCACAAGACATTTTATTTTAACGAAAATTAAGATAAACTTCTAAGCTACTAACCTGCATAAAGAAAAAACAAAAACAAGTCAGTAAAGGGTTTAAACAAGATAAAATGGCCTAAGTCCTCAAATCGTCCTCAGCGGAGTCGCCAAGCTGTCGTGACCTCTTTTTTTTTTTTTTTTTTTTTTTTTTTTCAGCGCCCGCTCAAGGGCGAGCGCCTAAAGGAGGCTAATGGCTCGGCTGAATTTAGTTATGCCCGGACTCTCCTAAGTCCACCAATTCATGACTTTAATAGTCTAAGTTTTTAACCTGTAAATTAATTTTAAAACGGAGTTGCCACTAATCGGTTTGGGGTGGGTCGATTAGAAACCCAAGCGAAGTATTGGGAGAAATACTCGCTCCTGCGCAACCAGAGAAATTAGGATCGATGACTTGATTACACTAGTTAATCACTAATGCCCTTTCGGTCCCTAATCTTGTTTAAACCCTAAGGCTTTTTGGATTTTTTTTTAGAGATTTTCCATGCATTTGATGGGGAGGAAAAACATTTTTGGGTCTTTTTCTATTTTTTTTTTGGACATAAAAGGGATTTTTGGATTTTTGGGTATTTTTAGAAAATACAAGTCTTTTTGGCTTTTTATGAATTTTTTGGCTTTTTTTGGATTTTTGGCATTTTTTGGAAAAAATATTTCCGATCTTTTTTAAAAATAAAATATTTATATTTATTTTTTATTTATTAAAACATTATTTTAAATAATAAAAACCGACCTAGGTCGAATCCACGGGTTGTATTTGACCCGGGCTAGCCCAAAATGCAAACGGGCTCGACTTTTTTTTTTTTTTAAAACGACGCTACGGTTGGGCGTTTGGGGACGCCCGGCCCGACTTGATGACCCGGCCTTGGCAACCCAATCTCCCGACGAAACCCTACCCGACTCGTTGACTCGGATTTCCGCCGCCCCAAAATTGCGGAAACCCTACCCAACCCAACCCGGATCCGGGTCTGCTTTGTGACCCGGAAAATTGCAAACCCTAGGGTTTGCAAATCCGCGGCGCCGAAGGGGGGAAACCGAGGTGTTACTGCGGCGACGGCGGCGACAACGACGACGGCAATGGCAAAGACAATGGCAACAACAATTAGGTCAACGGAATACGGTGAATGCGATGAACGACGAAGGCAACGGCGACAGCCCTTTTACCTTTCCTCAAACAAAGACGATGAACGGTGATGGTAGGGATTGATTGGCGATGGCGACAACAGCGGCGAACAACAACGGCGACGGCGGGTCCTGGATTCAGTTAGATCTGGCCGGAACGCCTTCTCTCTCCCTCTCTCTACCCTCTCCTCCTCACAGATTTGGGTTTGCACACCACCGACCTCCCCCGAAGTCTCTCGGAGGGAGGTTGTTGAGCTCACGACCCGATTGCTTCGCCCTTGCTCACTCTTTGAGTTCCCCGAAGTCTCTCAGGGGATCTCTCGGAGCTTGCCGGCCTCTCTCTCTCCTCTGTCTTCGATCTTCCCTCTCCGGCTCGCTTGCGGCCGGCCTCCCCCGAAGTCTCCAAAGGGAGGTCGTTCGAGCTTCGCGACCCGATCTCTCACGCCCTCGCTCTTTAAGTCACCCATGAAGTCTCTCAAGGGAAAGTCTCCGAGTTCGCTGTGTTCTTCGCCATTGTCGGGAGAAGCCTATTTATAGGCGAGGGGGCGGCCGGTCGACAAAGCTTCGACCGCCGGTCTTCGCACGCCGAACGGCCTCCGCCGGTCGAACCAGCGTCCCATCCGTCGAGGTGGCTCTAGCTAGGCCGCCTTGCATTGAAGACGCGTCCACTCCATGTACGCTGTCGTCTCCCTCTCCATTCCGGCGTCGCGCGCGTCCTCTTCTATGTCACGTGCTGCTTATCCAATTGGAGAAGACGACAGCAGGAAGAAGAAGACAAATAGGAGAAGGGGATGGGCTGAGTCGCATGGGTTGGGTCGGTGGGGGCCTAGGCCGGTGGGGGCCTGCGCGAGAGAAAATAAAAGGAAGGGGCTAGGCTTGTTGACCCAGCTCAGAATGCTGCTGCTTTTGCTTTTCTTTTTGTCTTTTCTTTGCTTTTGTTTATTTTTTTTGGTCGTTTTTATTATTTTGTTTTTATTTGTTTTATTATCCGAAAAAGGCAAAAATAAATATAAAAAAACGTAATTAATTAAAAGAACGAAATTTAGGCGTCACCACTCACTGTATAAAAATATCCACTAGTAATCAGAAAAAGGAGAAAGCTTCATTGGTAACTGGAGAACCTCATTTGTCGTTAGTTTCTCAGGTAAAACCAACCAATAATTCAACTACTTTATGTGAAGGTAATCATGGTTGTGCTTGATTTAGTTCCAATCAAGATGAGCACAATGGATGGATTATTGACTTGAGAGCTACAAATCACATGACCTTCAACCCAGACAACTTCGTCAAGGTTACACAACCAAAATGTCATAGTATTGCCAATGCTAAGGGAATCACCTATCCCATAACAAGAGTTGGGACTATTGCTCTTTCACCCTCACTCTCTTTATCTAATACCTTACTAGTTCCATCATTATCAAATAAATTGATAACTATTGGCCAAGGCACTAAAGAGCTCAATTGTGTTGCTATAGTGTATCCAAATTTTTGCCTTTTTTCAGGATATTCTCATTAAGGAGATCATCGGGCGTGGTTCTAAGAGAGGAGGGTTGTATCATATGGACAATTTCAGTTCCAAGAGTGTAAACCATACATGGCATTCTTCCAGCAGTAGGGAGAGACGGATTTGGCTATGGCATCATTGTCTGGGGCACCTATCCTTTGCTTATATGAAATATTTATTTCCAGAGTTATTTTCCAATTTACTAGACTTAGCTTTTCAATGTGAAACTTGCATTTTGGCTAATAATCATCATGTAGCAAGTTTGATTCGCAAATCGAAGGAAGGTATTATGTGACATTTTTGCAAAGATTATTATCTATTATACAAGATTTTGCAGGTGACAAAAGAATCCTCCATATGAATTTTGGAAAGCTTAATCAGAAAATTGTGGAGATTCTATACTATTTTTTGGAGGCTAAAAAATTCTCTTCTTTACGAAAAGTTATCGCAAATTATTGAGCAAGTCCCTAATGTGTCGTATGAAAGGTTGAGTAGTTCTGAATTTTAATAATTGATAATTTTATATATGCTATTCAATTTATTTATTTGAAGAAAGGGTATTATATATTATGTTGATATTATTACAGCTTATTTGTGCAAAAAGTTCATTAAGTTTATGCAGGTTGAATTCGAGAAGAGCTTGATTGAAAAAAAAAAAAATTGCCTCGAAGGAAAATATGCAAATGATCGTTGTGGATATTGTTGTTATGAAGGAAATAATAGAAAAATATTATATTCAACGTGCGCAAGCCACAAGTAGTGCTATTCGCAAATATTGTCATGATGACAGAGGGAGAAAGCGAATCCAAGAAAAAGGAAAGAATCGTGATCATCTCAAAAAGGCAACAAATTGAGGGGAAGCATTGATCAATTATGGAAAAATCTTTTTGAATCAATCATGATTGTGTTAGAACTTACCAAGTTCTACAAAATCCGGTTAATACATCATTTATTACCTTTTGTCATTCACAAATCTCTTAAAAATCTGTTTTTGTTCTTTTTTCTTGTGATATTAGGTGAAAGATTTATAAATGAGCCGGCTAGACTTTCACCACCATCTTCAAGTCCCTGTTCATAACCCAGCTCTTTCATTAACTTGACAAGTCAGTCCATGGAGATCCCTCATTCATCAAAGATAATAATTTAAAAAGAAAATGGCCTAAAAATGGATTTTGGACTAAGTCTGGTATGGGTCGCAAAAAAAAAAAAATCACCTTAAATATAAATGGGTCAATTTCGGTCTGGTTGGGACCCGACCCCACCCACCTGTACTTTTGGAAAGAAGACTCAAAAAATGACTTAATATTCACTCATGCCAAAAACTGATATATATAATTCTTCATAAAAAGTTATAAAGTAAAGAAATGTATCCCTTCCAAAGAAGTTGCAAAATGAACAAAAGCAACCCTTCGCGAAAGGTTGCAAACTGAACAAGTATAATATCAAAAGTTATCTTTAAAATGCACATATAAAATTCAGAATAATAAAAATTACTTTTTTATAAAATAAAATTCTGAATTTCATAATTTCCAAAAATACTTAATAAAAAAAAACAACTTTTTACTAATAAAGTTTAATAAAATAACCGTATGAAATGAAATAAAAATAAAGGAGTTAGTGCTAATTAAACCATGAGCAGGCGCACAAATGTGCCAAATGCTAAGTACGCCTAATTATTGCACACTCGAGTGCAGATATTATGAGGTCTAGCCCACACCCCAACCTTTTCTTTAAGCACATTAGAAAAGGTTCATATTTATAAATTGACCAATCTCTTCCCTACTTTCCTACGTGGGATAAGCACATTAGAAAAGGTTCATATTTATAAATTGACCAATCTCTTCCCTACTTTCCTACGTGGGATAATGAATAACACATTTTATTTGTTTTACAAACAAATAACCAACAATCCTCCACTTTATTTGTAAAACTTTCAGATCTTTTATTTTCAGCTCAACTCAATCCGATTGCCTCAAATGAAAACACATTTGTAATATTGTCTCTTTCGTTCAAACGTCATTCTAATTGATTATGGCATGTGATATTCCTAAGTTCATCACTGAATTGGTAGCAGGATCTGTACTAACAAATTAGCACAATCAACAGAACTTATTGTCCAAATCAATCTGCAGTTCCTATCAACTATGAGTGACACCTTCACAACCTTCTCCCTTCTGTCCCTATGTTGTAGTAAGGTAGGGCGGTTCCCTTGAGTTGCTCAACCGCCACTTAGCCCGGTGCTCATGACGCGCTACGGAACCTTCACCGTGCCGGGGGACCAAGCAGGGCATAGCTAGCGGCATAGGAGCCGACTCGGCGTCAGCGGCTTCGTGCCGCACTGGAGTAATCCAATATGTGGTTCCGCACGTTCCACCACTTCTCCGTTCATTTCCAATACTGATCGTGAAACACTAGCAAGTAAGCCTGTTGGAGATGTATATCCTATACCCCACTTAGGATATACATTATGGATTCTTGGTAAAACTATGTTATCTTTTTTTCCTAGCCTTGTCAGTCCTCCAGTTGGTATTTAAGTAGTTCTATAAAAAGCCAGCGAATAAGCTAGTTCAAGCAAGACAGTTATTGAGCATAAGGCGAGAGACTAGTTCTTTTTCCTAATAAGGCAAAAATTTTAGATCCGAAACAAATAACTCAAGCTCAAATGCTTGAAACCTGTCAATTCATACAAATGTCAATATGTAGAGTCATTTCAAAATTTTATGAAAGTGCTTAAAATTTAAAATGTTTTTCCTCCCATTAAAATTTTCAAGGAAAGGCACCCAAGGAAAAAATACGTAAGACATTTTATGATGAAATTCTATGTTTTTGCAATCGAGCAATTGATCCTTAATTCAGTTTACTTAATGCACGAATTATTTTACAATTAACTTCTTTAATCTTATATAATTCAATATTCTAGCAAAATGCGAATATATATGTAAAAGATTTTCAATAAGTCATATCACTAGCAAGTTGCTATCACATCAGTATTTCACCAAAGAATTAGTCGAATTGCAGCTAAAATGGATTAATTCCTTAAAAAATAAAATCAAAGAAAATAAAAGATGGTTGTATTCGACTGTCGAAATTTAAGTTCAGTGACTATCCACATAATTTATCCGAAAACAAGTTGAGACTATCTTCTCGGATCAAGAGGATAGTCTACAATTTGCGAACGAGAATTATGATGCTTTTATTGATGTTGAGGGTTGATTTGGATTAAAAAAAAAAAAAAAAAGCTTCTTCTATGGGAAAATAACAGTGGCAGGACAACCTTTATATGGGAACCTGAGGGGAATAGTTGGGGCAAAAAACAGCAGCAGTGTCATAACTTTTGTATTATACTCACCTTAGTGCCATAATTTTTTTCACTCACTAAAATGTCACAAATTTGAAAAATCGATCACCTGAATGTCGTTAGCAATTTAGCTTATCAGAAAATTCAACGTGGATGCCGATTGTCCTACGTGGTTTCGCTAGTGCTAACATAGATAGTTTTTTAACAATTTTTTTTAATATTTTAAGTCAATTTTTTAAATTTTTATATTCCTTTTTTTATGAGCCAGCAAGAGTCACCAACAACCCTCACCTAATTATGGCCTGGCCCACGGCCGGCGAGGTTACGATGCCCTCACCTAGGGCCCATGTCTCATTGCCTTGCCCACATATGTCAACGGTCTTCGCTGCTAATGGCAAGGCGGTCGTTGCGCAATCTAGGCAAGGGTTTTGCAGCCAACGAGGGTTGCCAGTGACCCTCACTAGCCTTAAAAAAAAAAAAAAACAAAACAAAACAAAAAAAATTAAAATTTTAAAATATCCACGTAAGATGATTTGTCGGAATTGGCACTCAAATGATTAAATTTACTTGGAGGTGACACTTAAGGGTGAGTTTGCTACATTTCTATTCAGGGAAATAATTTTTTTCTATTTCTATTCCCTAGAGCAATTTCTGAGTAAAAGAATGAGTTCAGTAACTACACAAAATTTCTATTCTCAGAATAAAAAAAGAATAGGAATGCTTCAGTATGACCCATAATTTTTTTTTTTTTTGTAACGTAGAATTTCTTTTTAATTTTTAATAATTTTTTATATTTTTTTTTTTTCCCTCTCTTCTTCTTCTTCTCGCTCCTCCTCTAGGTAATAGCAATGGCAATGTTTGGCGGCCGGTGGCGGCAATGGCGGGTGGTGGCGGGCGGCAAGCGGCAAGGAAGAAGAAGAAGAAAAGAAAAAAAAAGAAAGAAAATAATTTATCTCTAGAAATTGTTCGCGGAAATAAGAAGTTACATTTTTCTACTTATTATTTATGTTATAAATCTATTCCCTAGCTACTTTTCTATTATGGGGAATAGAAAAATTAACTGACACTGCCAAATAAATTTATGCTCTTTCTCTATTAAGGGGAGGAAAGGAATAAAAGAGTAGAGAAAAAGAAGTGTTGTCATTCAGACCCAAGTGAGCGAAAAAAGTTATAGTCCCCAAGTGAGCGCCATACGAAACCATATAAAAATTATGGCACTCTTGTTGTTCTTATCCCAAAATAGTTGTATTCATTGCGTTTCTTTAGCCATGCATCAGCTTATGAGAGAAAATTGTTAAGTATCCTCTTAGGTTGTCTTTTGTAATCAAGATAAAATTCAAAATAAGATAAAATTTATCATATCCTACATTTAGTGCCTACTCAATATAGGATAAAATCAAATATAAATGGGATATAAACGGAATAAAATTATCATATGGGAAATGTAAGATAAAAGTGAATAGAATTTTTAGCATCCATAATAAGAAAGTTATTTTCCTCGAAGGAAAATCTTCTTAAATTAGCAAAATTAAAAATATGTTTCAATATAAATAATATTTCAATTATAATATAAGAAATTCAAAATAACAAAAAATCGCAATTTAGTTATTTTAATTTAACCTTACTTTTATTTATATGTTTGAATTCAATCCTATATCATAATATAAATTCGATATATAAATATAAATATATATTTATATTTATATTTATTATATATTTTAGGTACTTTAGTATTTTAGGTATGTTAGTATAGTTTTACTATTTAATAAAATTTTATTAGAGAATGATGGGAGGGGAAGAAAGAAACAAAAAAAGAAATTTATTTAGCAAGAGAGGAAAATAAAAATAAAGTAGGCAAAAGTGCCGCAAAAGATTTTTACCATCTCCATTTATAAAAAATTTTATTCATTTATATTAATATACCATTTATATGTATATAATGTGAATATATCCGAGTTTATTACTGTAGTCACCAAATAGTGAATAGGAAATAGTAAAATTATTGGATTTCATATCCTATCTTATCCAGTCTTATTTTGGTCAGAAATCTGGACGACCAAATGCTAATGATTAACAAAGCGAGATTAATTGCAGAGTGCGTATAGTTGGGGTTTCATAACCCCCAAAATCAACTTGGAAGATAAAAGAAAAAAGAAAAGAATATGCACATCAACATCTCTGATGATGATTCTTGAAGGTTTTGCAACTATTTATCTTTTAAAAATGAAGAAAGTAAAAATTGGGGTGAATGAAGTCATTGCAGCTCGATGATTAACTTGATGCAAATAGTGTCCTATTTAGAAATGGCCGATGGAGGGTAAAGAGCTTTGTGCGATGATTTCTTGTGCTATATTTGTTGATTCAAGATTAATGTTCGATTTTTGAGAATCATTTATGATACTCTATCCTATTTGTCTCAGTAGCTTTTCTGCAGTGACAACTTTCATCAAGTCTTTCATAAAGTTGACATCCCTAAGGAGTAAGATGTCGATCGTGAAACTCACCAAAATTTGCCAATGGTTGGAGACCTAAGAAGAGCAATGCGGCTTTATCCTCTAAGGCTACATTTGGTTGGTTGGATTTCTAATCTAGAATAAAATATGATAGGATACAAAATATAGGGATTTTGCTATATCCTATCAACTATTTGAGAATTTCGGTAATAAAGTCAGAGATATTAACATCATATAATGTATATTGTTTGCTATAAACGACATATCAATATAAATGAATAAAAATATTTACAAATGGATATATTATAAATCTCTCACGACACTCTTGCCTATTTTATCTTTATTTATTATTATTTTTTAATTTCCTCTCTTTTTCAATTAATTTTTTATTTCTTTCTTCTCCTTCCATCTTTCTATAAATATATATTTATATATTAAATTTATATAATAAGATAGAATTAAATTCAAATATATAAATAAGAGCAAGATTAAATTACAAAAGCTAAAATTTTATATTGCTTGTATTAGAAAAAAAATATTATTTATATCGAATTATCATTTTGATTTTGTTAATTTGAGAAGTTTGTTATTCGGAAAAAAAAAAAAAAAAACTTTCTTATCATGAATATTAGAAATCATATACGACTATATACCACCTCCTCCACCGAATGATTTTATCTAGCCTAGATCTTTTTATATCTGAGTTTATCTTATCCTGAGCAAAACGTAGGATATAATAAATTTTGTCATGTGTTGAATTTTATTTTGATTGCCAAAGTAAAAGCTTTTCTCATGTGGTGAAGCGACTTGATGAGACGCTGGACAAGTTCCTTGACGTGGCATGAGGGCTTAACGTGAGAGGCAAAGAGCTTGGCATAGAGGAGGAGGCTCTCGTGGTCGGTGATGCGGGGGCCGATGGTGAAGACGGCATGGATGAAGAAGGGAACCTTGTCTGCGCTCATGGCCTGCATCTCGAAGGCGTAGTTGACTGGCGAAATGCAGAACTCGACGCACTTCTGAGTTGGCCATATCCATGCCTTCTTCGCGAGCTTGACGTCCTTGATGGATCCTCCCGTTATGGCGAGGTACTCTGACGGGCCTGCAACGCGCCACATTGTGTTGAGATTTTGTTTCTAGGGTTTCCGATGATGATGATCGAGAACGAGAGGTGAGGACACATGGAGTGCCATAACTTGGCACGCCGGGACACTTAAGTGCCATAACTTTAAAATGGTACACTTAAGTGCCAATCCGGCCAAAAACCGGTCAAAATGTAGACGTGGCATTTTCCGGCGACATGCTTAACGATGTGGCAATTTTTTTTTTTAAAAAAAAACACACGTGGAGGAGGAAAACGACGTCACCCCATCCATTGTGCATTTGGCCAAACTAAACGACGTCGTTTTTCGTTAGTGTTAAACGACCTCGTTTGGTTTATTTGGAGTTTAACATTTCGTCAGTTCACGCTAGGTCTGACGTCCTCTCCATCCATCGCCGTTCACAGCTCGCCATTCGCAGGTGATCGCTCGCCGTTGTCGCTCGCCTTTGTCGCTCGCCATCATCGAGCGCCGTCATCGCTCGTCGTCGTCGATTTGCTCAGGTTTTTTCTCTTCTTCCTCTCCCCTGTGGTGAAATTAGGGCTCTGACTCGTTTATTAGGGCTCAAACTTCAACTTTGGGGGTCGGCTGGGAAAGGTCAGGCTTGATGTGAGATTTATGGCTGAGATGTAGTGCTACAATCTTATTGGGGGGTTCGAATTGACAGTTTAGGAGCGGCATTGAAATATAGGCTCGGTGTAGGGCTCGGCGGGGGAAAATTAGGGCTCGGTGTAGGGCTCGACGTCGCCTCATCCACCGTGATGTGTGATTCATTCGGGGTGTTGAATTGTGATGTGCGAAAGTAATTTGTAGTGGTCGGATGTGAAATGTGTGATGATTGGTGATTGTTAGGGTTCAGAGTATTGGACTTTGCACATGTTCGAATCGAAGGTTGTGGGGATGGGGACTTCTGGATATTTTTTTAATAAATTGCATTGTTGAGGACCCATGCTGAGGAATCTCTCCATATTTTAAAGAATCTGACGGCATAATCAAAGCGGTTGTCGAGTCCCATCTTGATTTTTATTTGTCCTTGTCCCGAGGCCTCTTGTTTTCAAGCTGCAAATGTCGTCCGACCGCATCTTCCCTCTCTCTTCTTCTTTTCTTTTCTTTTCTTTAATAAAGAGTGTAGGGACCTCCACTTACAATTGTCTGTTCTTTGTGAATGTGGTCCCAAAAGTTAATTGTATATTTTTCCTCTTTTGTTGCAGAAATGGCACATAAAGACTATGTTGTTGTCATCGTTTACTACGGTGGAGATTTTGTGATTGGGGAGGATGAGTGGGAGTATGAGGGGGGGAATGAGGGTACTATCTTTGTAGATATAAAGAAGGCATCTTATATTGGATTTGTTAGGGATATAGTGACATTTTTGCCTTGTAGAGTACAAAAGTTACTTGTCTTGTGTTCTGGGAAAGGCTTGAGAGATGGTTTGAGAGTTTTGGAAGATGATAATGGTTTTAGGGATGTCTTATATCATTATCTTCATGGCGAAGAGGTGAAAGTGTTTGTTGAAAACAATAGTGAGGATGAAGATGATGACAGAGATACCACCCAAGTAGGAGAAGGAGGAGATGAAGTAGGTCATGATGGACAGGATGGGGAGGAGAGGGGCGCAGATGCTGTTCACCAGAGCGATTGTGACATGGGTGATGTCACCATCATTAAATTAGATTGGGAAGTAGCTGAATCCAGTGACGGTGATGATGACGATGACGATGAAGGGTTGGCGGCTGAAGTTGAAAATTTGTTAATCTTAAGTGACGCCGACGATGAGGAGCTTACACACCAAGGAAAAAACAAAGGGACTTTTTGTCGATAGATTTGCAACTTTGCATGTAACTGTTCATCCAAACGAGACGAAGGCCCCGCAGATGTTGGTGTTGCTGGCCGAGTCCTGGAGACAGATTATGAAGAAAGCATCGACACCGCAACTTCCCAGGACGAAGTTGAAGAAGATCAACGAGCTGTGCATAGAAGGAAAAGTAAGTTTCCTTCCTATGATCCATCTGTTGCGTCTTCTACTTTGTCAGTAGGTATGAAATTCCATGATGCGATACAATTTAGGGAAGCTATACTGAAGAACTCCATTGTTGCACAAAGAAATATTGATTTCATTAGAAATACCAAGAAATTTGTAAGAGCTAGGTGTTCGCAACAAAACTATCCATGGAAGATTTACGGTGCGTTTGTTAAGAAGAGTGGGTCTTTTCAGATTAGAGCCTACCAAGAGGAACACACTTGTTCCATTAATTTTCAAAACAAAAGGGTAACAAGTGCATGGTTGTCCAAGCACTTCTTCGATGTGATCAAGGTGATGCCCAACTTGAAACTTGCTAACTTTAGGATGCTGGTGAAGGAGCGTGTAGGCATCAATGTATCTAGGAATCAGTGCAAAAGAGCAAAGCAAAAGGTGATAAAGATACTTATTGGTCAGTATGCTAAGGAATATGGGCAGGTGTGGGAGTATGCTTGGGAGTGTAGGCTGCAAAACCCTACAAGTAGAGTGTATGTAGAGGTGATTGAGAGACGCTTCCCCGATCATGGGACCAAGTTCGATAAGTTCTATGTGTGCTTTGATGCATGCAGACGATGATTTTTAGCTGGTTGTAGACGGATTATAGGATTGGACAACTGTTTCTTGAAGGGCTTGTGCAAGGGAGAATTGTTAGCAACGATTGGAAGAGATGCGAATAACCAAATGTTCCCACTAGCTTGGGCTATTGTAAAGATTGAGAACAAGGACAATTGGTCCTGGTTCTTGAAAAATCTGATGGCTGACTTGGAGATAACAAATGGGGAAGGGTGGGCATTCACGAGCGATCAACCAAAAGGTAATGCTTGTTTTTTGAAAAATTTAGTCAATAGTTTGCTTTGCTTTGTAATATGAACATGTAATTTGCTCTAGTATTTCTTACTTTGAATTATTGCAGGGATTGGTTCCGGCAGTAACCGAGTTGTTGCCCCATGCTGAACATCGAATGTGTGCGCAGCACATATATGGAAATTGGGCAAAGAACTATAAAGGGGATAAGCTGCAATTGCAATTTTGGCAATTAGCAAAGAGTGCAAACATGGCTGAATTTAGAATAGCCAAAGAAGGACTGCTTCAGTTGACAAAGGAAGGTTGTGCTACCCTATTTCAACTAGAACCGACGCATTGGTGCAGGGCATTCTTCAGTGAGGAGTTCAAGTGCGATAACGTCGACAACAACATTTGTGAAGTATTTAATTCGAAGATAATAGATGCCAGATGCAAACCAGTCATCTCAATGCTTGAAGATATACGAGTTGCGGTTATGACTCGGCTGCAGAAACAAAAAGATGAGGCTGCAAAGTGGACAAGACAATATGGTCCTAGGATTGTGAAGAAATTGGATGAGAACTTGGCTGCAAGTACGCATTGTCATCCCATTTGGAATGGAGATGACGGATATGAGATAATAAAGGGTGCAGATAAGTATGTTGTCAATCTAAGAAGTAGGAAGTGTTCATGTAAAGCATGGCAAGTAAGTGGAATCCCATGTGCACATGCCATATGTGCCATCCAGTTGAAGGGCGACAATACAGATGATTACATTGATGATTGGTACCATAAATCAAAATATCTTGCTTCCTATCAGTTCATGATGCAGCCAATCAGAAGTAGTAAGTTTTGGGAGCCCACGGATCATGAAGCACCTCAACCTTTGCCACTGAAGAAGACAATTGGAAGGACAAAACGAAGACAAAGAATGGCAGAGGGAGAGGTCTCGGGTCAGCAAAGAATGAGTAGGCAGGGTGCAAAGATCACGTGCTCTTATTGTCGCCTAACAGGCCACAATATTAAAGGTTGTCAATTGAGGAAGCAACAACGGTTGAGGCAAGGTGAAGGGCCTAGTGAAGAGACAGTTGGAGAAATGCACACAAAGGGGGCCAAGTGAGTCGACTGTTCTTCATCAACAAGTAGAACCCCGGTAAGTCATGAAATTTATTTTATGTTTATGTTGCTTTCTTGTCGTTTATCATAAAAATGTACATAATATCCTATTTGGCCTTGTATGTAATGTGTTTGTTAGGTCACAAGAAGAACCTCAGTAAGTCATGAAACTGAACAGCCTGTTCGAAGAAGGCAAGGTAGAACACAGCCAGGTGAAGGATTGGCCCAAGCAGCATCACGGCCAGTGTAGTCGACTGTTCTTCAGCAGCGAAAGAAATACCCAGTGCTAAATTCAACCAATTTGTATTCAGTTTTTATTATTATATGTCTCGATATTATATTTATGGTATCTTTTGGCCTCTTTCTCAGGTTCGAAGAAAGCAAGTTGGAACTCAACTGCCAACTGAAGGGCCATCACAAGAGCCACCTCAAGGATCATCACAGGAGCCACCAGAAGAATCACTGCAAGGGGCACCACAAGTACCACCACCAGTACCACCAGAAGGCCCAATAGAATGAGGTGTCACTGAAGTTGAAGGGCTACACAGAAGGACAAATAGAACAAGGCCAGGTGAAGGGGCAGGTACACAAAGGCCATCTACAAGACGCCCAGCACAATTGGTCGAAGAAGCCCTGGCTGTAGTTAAAGGGCCCAAGAAAGCAGGAAAAATGGGCAACAAATCACAAATTCTTGAAAGTGACACCCCTATTCAAACAAGAGGGGCACTTGGGAAGAGGTTAAGACAATATGGCTATGGCCTTTATACAGATGAGCGTACTGGAACAATCATTCTCAATGTAAGTTTTATTGGCTGCATTTAATTTAATTTATGTTGTAGATTTTTGCTAACAATTTATTGTTTTTTTGTAGCCTGGGAGAAGTTCAGAAGTTCTTATCTCAGGCCCAACTCAAGAATCGACGGCTGCACCAACAAAAAAGAAAACATCAACATCAACTGTGCCAACAAAAAATAAGAGAAAGAACCTAGCTCCAGCTCCAGCTCCAGCTCCAGCTCCTTTTGATTCAATTCGGCCTAGGACATTTGCAGCTCCATCTGAGTCAGTGGATACTAAGAAGGTTGAAGAAGAAGTTGCACGTCCAGTTAGAAAGAGTGCCAGAATTATGAATCAAGTGAAAGGCCCATCAAAAGGAGGACGAACAGGGGGTGTCATGCATATTGATTGATGAGATGAGATGTGATATTTGTGGAGCTTAGGAGTAAAAACGGTTATGTAAACGATGATGTTGTCGTGCATATAGAAAGTCTCTGGATGGTTATCTTTTGTTTTGAAACTTTTCTTTAGTTTGTCATTCATTGATGTTGTCAGACTCAGACTTGATGAAATATCAATGAAATGACATTGATGTTGTCAGACTCATACTTGATGAAATATCAATGAAATGATCTTGTGATGCTTGTCAATTTATGTTGTTGTTTATCATGGATTCTGCTTTTACTTGTTGCTGCTGCTGTTGGTGTTCTGTGGTGATAGCTGGAGTGCTGGTGTATCTGGTGATGGTGGATGGTGATGTTTAGTGGTAGTCAGTTTGTTGTTGGGGTGCTAATGTGGTGGCTGGGGTGCTGGTGTGGCTGGTGGTGATGCCTAGTGATTATTGGTTTGTGGTGGGGGTTATAGGCTTAAGCAGCTGCACCTACACCTGGTACAAGTGTGTAGTTTGCACATCTTACACCATGTGTACTGATGCAAACTAGTGCAAGGCTCAGCTTGCACTAGTATCTTGTGCAGCAACACCACCAGCATGGTGGTGGCTGGAGCGCCTAGTGTGTAGTGTGGCTAGTGGTGATGGTTGGTGGTGTCGCCGGTGCTGGTGGCTGACGCAATTTTTACAGAAAACCCACAAAAAAAATTTGGCACTTAACGATCATATTCTAAAAAAAACTTGGCACTTAACTGTTCACTTTTAACTACAAGTGACACTTAACCGATCACTTTAACAATAACTTGACACTTAAGTGATCCTTTTTTCATCGCGACTAGCACTTACGTGATTACTAAATACAACTTATGGCACTCGGGTAATCACTCATGTTTGTCTTGTGTATATGTTGGTCTGCATCAAAATAGAGAAGATGATTCTGCATCAAAACAAAGAAGATGATGGTAAACTTATGGCAAGTCCATACGACAGCACAAACAACAACAAAGCAACAATGATCTTGTTCCACAACACAAACTTCTTCGCATCTTTCAAAAAGAAAAAACCCAACGTTTAATCCAGAACAACACCATTTTTAACTATGGCAGTCGGAGAAACTTTTTCTCATTTTCAAGTACTTTACATTTCGTCATAAAGTACAATAGACAGCAAAACAACACCATAATACACGCTTGGTAACACTTTCGTTCAATTTTCATCATTGGAACTTCATTCTTGAAAGGTTTAGTTGAAGATGCTTGAGCGTGCATTGAGACTTCATTCTTCAAAAGTTTAACTGAAGACACTTGAGCTTGCATTGAGTCAACATCGTCCAAGTCGTCCACGAACACAGATGGAGATTGCTGTCTTTTATGAAGTAGATCCAATATCACCTCTGTGGCTCGGTCAGAGAACTTCTCATCGATCCATTTGAAGTATTTCACTTCGACGCTTCTTTATATCGGGCGCATCCATAAAATCTTCTCCCAGGATTGATTTGAGTCCACGATGTTCTTCTTGGACTCGGTAACCCACAAAAACAGAAACGCTGGCCTTCTCCTTCGCTTCGGTGAGAGGAAATTGAGGCGCTGCTGCGAGTCCTGCTCTCCATTTCCAAGATTCAACGAAGGAATTTTGGGCAAATGAAAATTAGGGTTCGAGACTTCAATTCGAGCACTTCAATAGGGATTTTGGCCGATTTAGGGTTTTAGATTTGGAGCATTTGGGGAGACGACGTCGTTTTTGGAAGATTTGGGGCTTTTATTATGCAGACGACGTCGTTTCTGGTGAGTGAGAGCCGACTCAGCTCTCCGGCGAGCCACGTAGGCAAAAAATAGTAATAAAATATTGCCACGTAGGATTTCCGGCAAGGGTCGCCGGAGGTGGCACTTAAGTGTCCCACTCGAAAAAAAAAAAAAAAAAAGTGGCACTTAAGTGTACCGTTTTGAAGTTATGGCACTTAAGTGTCCCGGCATGCCAAGTTATGGCACTTGTGCTGGACTTCTGCCTCGAGAATGAAGAAGAAGAGACGGGGGAAGAGAGTTAGCGAGGAGTTCAGAGCGGAGCGAGTGGAGATTTATAGAGGGGAGAGAGTGGAGATCTATAGATGCGAACTGAATACGTAATTGGAGAGGACAAGCAGCAAAAAGATCGGTGCATAGGAAGCTGGATTAATCATAGATGAACACCGAAATCTTATTTTACATAGAGGACACTGATCTCCATGGATAAAAAATTTCCTAATGACTTGCTTAAAGATAAAAAGATAAAATTAAATCCTCTTGAATTTTCCGCTCATCATCCCTTGATTTATTTAAAGTTAATGGATAAGGCAACATTCCTAATGACTTTTTTAAAGATTAAAAAAATTGAACCCTCATAATTTTTCCCCTTATCATCACATTGACTTGATTATTTTGCCATGGGAAAGCTCGTGACCTGATCCTTGTGAAGTGAAACACGATTCTCATAACAATATTTACTAACCATAGGTTTTGTTGTAATTTCATATTTATTTGATTAAATTTTAATTTCATTTTATAGTAATTATTTTTTTTATTGAGAGACATTTATTTTGAAATAGCGTGTGACATGCACATAAGAGAAAACAATAAAAAAGATCTAAGCAAATACTTGTATTGCTCGTATTAGAAACTTAAATATAAACAGATTCAAATTACTGGTAAAAATTATAAAAGTTAATAATGAAATAATTACATAGCAAATAAGCAGCGTTCTACATAAATACTGAAGAAATAACTTCTAATGACAGAAAATTCACATTTGGAGAGTGAGACTTGCTTATTTTCGTTTTTATTAAGACTTCGTGCTCTTCTTGGTTAGTTTGACTCTTTTAAAGGCACTCGTAACAGATTTTTCCTTCAATGCCATCAATCATTCGTCTTGTCAAGTGTTTTTAAGATTCTAATAAACATCTCATAAACTCTCTGATCTGGTAATGATGATAAATGAGATACTACTGTCTACCTACACCATACACAAAGAGTTGGCAATATTAAGAATATAATTTTGAGTTTCAAATATAAATATTCTTCCAAGTCAAGTATCTTTTCATCCTTCAACTTTAGTGACAATTCATCGTCCAATTAAACAAGTATTTTGTCAACAGAGACCTTGTAACCTAATCTTATTTGCATTTACGTATGAAGCCAAAGTCTTCTTTCCTTTTACGTGGTGATACTTCCCTTCCAAGCACTTTCCTTAAGCTAATTGAAAAGGGCAAAAAGTGTATCTCCACCACCCCTAATTAGCTTTTCGCCATTATAGTATTCATTGTATTTCCTTAACCATGCATCAACTTATGTGAGAATTCTTCTAAGCAACACTTCTCAAAACGTTATTACACTAAATCCTCTAACAACATGTGAGCTAGAGACTACACACATCGAGTTTCAGAATCCTCCCAAGCAACATTCATAAAACGTCAAAGTGCTAAATATGCTAACAATAGATGTCAAACTCTGCAATCATCGAGTTTCAGAATCCTTCAAGCAACACTTTTTAAAATATCAGAGTACTAAATCCCTTAATAACCCTTCTTGCACAGACGCTAGCATTTCTATACTTAAAATTAAGGGACTAGGGAATATTTATAGTGCCCTGGTTGGTACGCAGCAAATGGATATTGCCATACGGCAGTGCATGGAGGTTGCATGTGGGTGTTGACACTTAAATTTTACAATTTTATTTAGGACTTAATCGTGTACAAAATTAGGAATTATTCACTAAAAAAACAAAAACAAACGAAAAAAAAAAGAGAGAAGAAAACAAAAACAAAAACAACAAAAAAATAGAAAAAGAAAACATGGAAGAGGCCAGGCCAGATCTCACCTTGGCCCGGCCCATGCCGGCTTCCTCTTTGCGTGAAACCCTAACGAGCAGAGTGGAGAGGGAACAGAAAAGAGGGGCAACCGGAGAGTGAGAGAAAAAGAGAGAACCGAGGGAGAGGGGTCAAGTGGGAGAGTTCCAGAGGGAGAGGGGTAGGATTCGAGCAACCCGCGAGCTGCCGCCGTCCTTCACGACGTCGTCCGAGCCACCGCCACTCGACCCCTCGACACACCAGCAACCAGCCGAGCCCCCACCCACTGTCCTCCGTCCGAGTCGCTGCTGTCTCCCCGAACCCAGATCTGGAGCAAAGGCACCGGTGGGAAGAAGCAATGCAGTAGAAGAGAAGAGAGAGAGAGGGAACAGAGGGGAGGAGGGTAGCGGCGATGCTGCCTGTCGCCGTCCGAGTCGCTGCCCTCCTCGCCGCTCAACCCGACGCCGTCCGGCCTGTGACCCGCCTGCCGCTCAACCCGACGCCGTCCGGCCTGTGACCCGCCTGCCGTTCACCCGACGCCATCCGAATTGCAACTCCGCCCGTCCCTGCAGCGACGCCGCCGCCACTGCCATCGTCTTTGCTTGACACCAGCAACCCGCGCTGGCCACCGCACCTCAGCCGCCATGTCACGCCGCCGTGACCGACCTCCGACACAGCATCGCCATGCCTCACCACGCCACTGCCGCCAATAAGCCAAGGAGAAGCAGTTGAAAGTTCGGGTAGGGTTCGCCAGAAATCGGGTCGTGGCCACCAACCCGAGCCGGACTCGGGTCGCCGGCCGGGTGGGGTTCCGTTCGACTGAGCCTGCGAGGGTGGTTTGATTCATCCTTGGGTCGGACCCTTTTTTTAGGAAATAGGGCTAATTTGTTTTGGGCCGGGTTTGGGCTGTTTTTACTTATAGACTTGTGGGCTTAGGAACTTGTGGGCCTCTTTCTTTTAAATGAAAGAGATAGAATCAGATTCGGCCCGTTAGTTGGGCCCAATACGGACCAAAGAAAGGCCCGACCAAGGCTGGTCGAGCCTTGTCCATCAGACGGGCCGGTTCGGCCCGGCCCCATCCGGGCCGAACCTAGGTGGGTCTTACTAACCCGCCCCAACCGGGTCGACCCGGTCCTGGTTAGATCGGACTCGACCTAATCCGGCCCCAAATTTTATTTTGTAGTTTATTTTATTATTTTTGAAAAAATTTTAAAAAACAATTTCGAAAATCCAAAAATTTTAAATATTGAAAAAAATTAAAAATAATTTTAAAATAATTAATTAATTTTTTAGTGTAATTAGGAATTGAAATCCAAAAATATTTTTAAAAAAGTTAATTAAAAATATTTTAAAAAAATCCAAAAACTATTTTAATTTAATTTGAAATCCAAAAATTTTTAAAAAATTAAAATCCAAAAATAATTTTTTTAAATTTAATTAAAAATATTTTTTTAAATGAAAATTTTTGAAAATTAAAAAATGTAAAATTTGGTTAGGAATTGCTATGTATTGCATTTTTAGTGTAATTAGGCCTTTATATGCTTGTATGTTATTTCTATAGCATGTTTAATTTACATATTTAATTATATTCGTGGATATTCAATTGCACGTGTTCAATTTTACTGCAATTAAAATCTTGATAACTATGATCGTTACTTTAATGATTGCGTATCCGCATAATCACCTCGCATGTTAGTGGATATGTGTAAAATCAATTCAAACTGCCTGATAAAAATAGTTTTTTTTTAAAATGAACAAGATTAGGTACCGAAATGGCACTAATTGACCAATTAGTGTAATCAAGTTCCCGACCCTAGATTATCTGGTTGCGTAGAAAGTAAGGTACACTCCCATACCTCACTTGGTTTCTAGTCGACCGCAATAGGCTAGTGGCGACTCCTTTTGTGCAAAATTCCTTAAGAATATCCCAATGTCATGCAGGGTATGGGCTTGTAAGAGCTCGCGCCTAATTATGGGCTTTAGGCTCGTCCTTTAGGCATTACCCCTAAACCTGTTCCCTCCCCCCGAGGGTAGGTCGCGACAACTTGGTGATTCCACTGGGGATTTGGTTTTAAACCTTGGAGAAAGGTGTAGGAATGTATAGTTTATTTTTATGTACGGAGTGTTGTTTGCCCATAAATTGTTGTGCATGTATCCTTTGCATTGCACTACACCCTAGCACACACAACCTGCCGTCAAACCTGGGCCACATAAGATCACTTAGAATGGTGTTGAGGTGGATACCACTCTGACTACAAGCATGTAGTACGATCGCCCATCTTAACCCCAAAATTTCTTTCTTGATGTTAGAGGTCTCCACCCTGGTCTGCGAGCATGCAACGTCGGTTCTTTGATGAAGCCGGAGTCATGGGTAACACGACCTAGCCATAAGCTTGTTGGTTTAGTCCGATGATCCTATGGCTCCATTTTGAGCCAGATAGAGTAGAAATCGAACCACATCTCATGTGCATGTCTATGTTAAAAAAAAGAAAAAAAAAGAAAAAAAAAAGACAAAGGTCGGCACCAATTGTAAGTGTCATTTTCCTTTTTAGTTGCTCATTTTGTATTGTATCTTCATCTTGAAATTCGCGGAAATCAATCAAATGCCCTCAGTGATGCAAGCTTACGATTGAAAAATTGGCGATCACTTTTGACAAGTGAGCATTTGAATGCAAGTTCTAAACATTTTGATTTAGCCATTTTGAACACATGATTTTGTTTAAATTTCTAGTTATGGGCTCGAAATCATTTCAAAAAAAAAAACTTTCAAATTGTGATTTTATATTGGGGCACAAAAATTGAAATTGCATTTTTTATTAAATTTTCTCATTCTCACATTTTGGGACTATAATGTAAATCATTTTGGGTACAAATTCCTCAAAATAGAAATTACTTCATTTTTCTAGGAGTAAAATCACAAATCAATCTTTCAAAAATTAATGAGGCTTTTGCATGCGAAACTTTTGGAATAAAAGTGAACATTCAATTGATGGCCGTGGATTGATAATTTTAATGATGTTTTCTCTTATGATAAAATCTTAGCGAAATACTAAAATCCCGTAATAAGGATTGTGGGGCATGTATCGTCGCCTCGATTTTATTGTAAAAAGCGACCTCATTAAGATATCATTTTCTCTTATTCACATACGACATTGTCGTCTTTTTGCGGGTTATGCGCAATGCTCTTTGACATTCTCGTGGTGACCATTCAAAGAAGTGAATTCTAGAGCTAGGACAATAGTTGTTTTTTTTTTTTTTTACTCTTATCTATACAAGAGTTTCTTGTATTTCATCAATGTTCTTATTCATGTTAAGAATCATGTTTTCCATTTTGAGTTTTGTTTGCAAATCCAATTGTTGCTTTTGTAAATCATGCGACTCACCTTTTTAATAATGGAATTCAGTTTCATGAAAATCATCATTTTTTTTTTATAAAAAAACAAAACAAAACAGAGCAGAAAAAAAATTCGGAAGCATTTTAGGCGAACCTTTACGTCTACCTTCCAAATTGAATTTCAAGAAAACTTTGCTTAAGGCCCTCTCTTCATGTAGTCGTTTTCTCGGGCTCATCGAACTCAAGGAGCAAGCATGTGTTGAGGTTTCCTCGATGCCAATTTTCCATAGAGGCGAAACGAAGTTGAATTCCATTCTGAGAAGTTTTGTTATTCGCAAATGCCTTAGGTGCCAAAATAACCTGTTGATCTCATTCGCTTTGCATGATGAGACAAATGAAGGGAGTTGCCAAATATCCATGAAGGTGAATTCAAGAGATTTTAGCCCTTAAAGGATAAAAAGCAAGTGAAGGGTAATGATGTATCTTTTCCAACATTTCAACCCTAAGGATTTTTGCACTAACATATTTTTTTACAGGGTTACCGAGTCACCATGCCACGGTAAGTACATTCTTCTCAATTTTTTTAAGTAAAAAAAAAAGAAAAAGAAAAAGAGAATTTCTATTACAAAAGGATCCTTTGGCGCTTTCCTAGAGACAAACACAAAAGTGAAAAATTGAGAAAAAAAAAATTTCTTCAAACTTTTTGAGCATCACTTTTATCTCAAAATTGTTTTCTCGTTTTGTGGGTTATTCATTTCAAATCAAATTTCTCTATGGAGATTGATCTACTCAGATGATCTCGATAGAGTGAGATTGAGACGTTAAACATGCCAAACAAGAAGTGCTTAGGATGAAGAAAGGTAAGCCATTTCCAAACACGTCCTTCAAATACTTTTGAGAATTGAGTGGAAAATGACCCTCTCTTAGGACGAAGGATTCATTCGCATTGAGTGCAAAGATCGCAATGATAAAGGCATTTCCTTCATCAATCTCAAGCACCGAGCTAACGTCTTGATACCCTTTTGGGCCAAAAAAAAGATATACTTCAAAGTACCCTTGTCAAGAATGATGGGGCAGCATAGGGGGTTATGATCATGTTGTAGAGCGAAAGATTGAGAAAGATTTTATTATTTCACTTGCATTAATCTTCTGGTGATAGCTTCGAGGAATTCTCATTAGAGTTTGACTCATCCCAAGGTGAAGAAGAGCATTTTCTTCTCTACCCAAACACTAATACCCACTATTTTAACCAATTTTGGCCTGATTATTCATTTCTGAACCCCAAGCGGTGATCATCTCCCTTCAATGGAGCAAGGCATAAGAATTGACCAAATACAATTGATAGTCACGAGAAAATGTGAAAAAAAGTCTCGAAAGCCATAAGAGCTACAAAATGTTCAAAGAGCAAAAAATTCGACAAATTAGGGGGCATGAAAAAGCAGTGTGCTTGGTAAAAGCAAGGTCAATACTTGTCAAGAAAGAAAAACCAAAAAGCTGCATCTTATGTAGAAGAAAAAATTATCAAAGTCCAAATGCCTACGCAAAAAAATTCATCGCAAGAGCAAAGGACATTAGAGAAAAGAGCAAAGCTTCCATGCATAAATGATTAGCCAAGGGACTTTCGAGATGTGCTGTGTTTCAAAAGCCAAATGCTTTCGAAAGGTCGAGTGACCCGGTCACAATGCCATGATGATCACCAACTCTTAATAATTCTCTTGAAAATTTTAAGCCTTTCGAGCCTCTCCCGAGCCAACGTTACAACCCTCTTCCGAAGTCTCTTATGATTGGGATGATTTGAGTGAAAATGAGAATATCACGAAAAAGTTATTGCTTGAAGGAGTGGAAGTTGTTGGAGAAATCTTTCTGGAATATTTTGAAGCTGACAAAACGTTTCCATCAGTCTAGTTTGAAGATTTGCAGACTCTACTATTTAAAGTCTGAAGACCTCCGGATTGCCAGACTCAAGACTCAAAATCTATTCCCATTTTATAATCCGTTGAAGAAAGGCTATCAAGAACTGTGTGTTTCATTAAGGATTTGACCTTATCGACTGGAGAAGATCTCTTGGCTGGATATGACATAAGGGATTCCTTTATTCAAATCAAGATTGATTAAGGATCCGATGATTGGCGAAGTATACTTGGAAGGTTCTACTTATGGAAACCGAGATCCTGATTGTATGGGCGAGCAGGATTGATGGGCTATCGATATGTTCCTTTAATAGCTCGAATGATCTTCCTAATTGATTCTGTCCAACGGGAAGATTGGAAGAATTCCTTTGGTAAGTGCCAATGGGTATGATGGCATAAAGGAGTATATAAGGAAGACGTTCCAGTTGTTCGAGTGGGTGCACGATAGAAGAATTCCAAAGTCTAAAGCTCCTTGTTCTTAGTCAATTCATTTACTAAGCGAAATCTTGTACGCAAAAGAGAGTCTATATTTTGAGATACCTTGAGGAAGTGTGGTAGAGTATCTACACTATGAAATCAAGGGAAAGTATTGCTGTAACATCTCTTTTGTTCATAGTGAAATCCAGCTGGTGGGCTGTCAGTGCGGAAAAGTGGACGTAGGCTTGGAATAAGCCAAACCACTATAAACCTTGTGTTCAATTTTCTCTTCCCTACTATCTGCTTTACTTTGATCATAATTCGTTTTGTCAACTAAAGGAGAACTTCATTTCTATTGTCTGTCTAGTATTGCTTTATTATCATTGTTTTTACACCTATTCACCCCCCTCTAGGTGCTTATACTAACTATATCAATTGGTATCAGAGCCTGTGTACTCACTTTGTTTGAAGTGTTTTACTTCAGAGTTAAAGATCCATGGCTAGTATGCTAGCTCCAGGGCTGGTGGAAGGGCAAAGCAATACCAGACCACCTTACTTTGATGGAAAGGATTACAACATATGGAAAAACAAGATGAAAGCGTTCCTAAGATCAAAGGATCCTCTAGAATGGGACGTTGTAGAAAAAGGAATCACTCCTAAAGCTGCATCTGTCTCAGAGAGAGGAAAAGAAGCTGTTGAGTCTAGTGAAATGACTCAGGAAGAGATAATCAAGAGACGAGCTCTTGATGCAAAAGCAATTTATTCTTTATATTGTACTTTGTCACCGATTGAATATAACAGAATATCTTCTTGTGTTACAGCAAAAGAAGTCTGGGATAGATTACATATTACCTATGAAGGAACTGATCGAGTAAAGGAGACCAGAATCAACATTCTCCTTGGTCAATACAAAGCCTTCAAAATGAAAACAGGAGAATTTATAACTGACATGTTTAGTCGTTTTACAGAAATCGTGAATGGTCTTGAAAATCAAAGTCAACCAATTTCTGATCCCATGAAGGTAAACAAGCTACTGCGTGGACTCTCCAAGGATTGGAATCACATAAAGACCTCAATAAGAGAGACACAAAGAATCATGCCACTATCTGTTGATGAGTTGGTTGGAACTCTTGAGTCTTATGAAGTGGAACGAATCAATAAAGATGAAGATCCTAAAGGTAAGAAATCCATTGCATTAAAATCCAATGATGATCCTGATGTTACAGATTCTGAAGACGATATGGATGATGAGGAGCTTGCTCTCATGATAAGAAGATTCGAAAAGTTGAACGAAAAGGAAGAAGATTCAATCCAAAGAAACAGAGTTTTCAAAAACAACAGACTAAGTCTGTTGAGGATGATGAATCAAACAAAGATGTAGTCTGCTTTGAACGTAAGAAAAAAGTGACACATCAGACCCAACTGCCCTCTTCTGAGGAAGAAGAAAGGAAAAGCTGAAAAGTATCGAAAGGCTCTTAAAGCAGAAACCTGGAGTGATACAGAGTATGAAGAAAGTGATGATGATTATGACTCAGATTCAGACAGTGAATTTGAGGTGAGTAACTTTAAAATCTCTGTTAAAGTTTCTAAATACATTGATGAGCTATGTTTTAGTCTTAAGACTTCTCTTAAAAGAATTTCCGAACTTAAAAAGGAAAACTCTGCACTAAAACAACAGGAAAATGTTTTGAAAGAAAAGTTGAAATGTTTAGACATGAATGTTTCCACTCTTAAAGAAAGCGAAGATAATCTTTTAAAAGAAAATGCATTTTTAAAAAAATGACATATCAAATATTTCAAAAAGATTTTCAATAGGATCTGAGAAACTTGAGAAAATTCTTTCAGCACAAAGACCTTATTTCAATAAATCTGGTTTGGGAATGACTATGGAAACCATTCCTCTAATTGATTTTCCTAAAGTGAAGGAAAAATTTAAGCAAAGACCCACAAGAGATGCTTACAAAAATCATTTCAAAAAGGTTTTTGTAAAACCAGTAGGTCGAAATGCTCTCAGATGTTCAAAGTGCAATAGTGCAGATCATTTTGAAAAGGAATGTCATATGATTTGGAAACCTGTTAAGAAAGTATGGGTAAAAACCGCATATCATACTAACACCAATGGACCCAAGAAAATATAGGTACCAAAGAAAGCTTGAGTCTCTTTTTTAAATGCAGGTCATTATCAAGAAAAAGGTAAAATGGTATTTGGATAGTGGATGCTCAAGACATATGACAGGAGATTCAAATTGCTTCATAAAACTCGTTCAAGTAAATGGTGGAAAAGTCTCATTTGGAGGAAACAGCTGATATAGCTAGTTTAAGTACCTAGAGGGGGTGAATAGGTATATGCAAGATTTTTCTCGATAATTGCACAATACTAGACAGTTGATAGATTTGAGACAAACAATAATCAAAGTAAGACTGAGAAAAGGGAAGAGAAAATTGAACACGCGGTTTATAGTGGTTCAGCTTCAAGCCTACGTCCACTCTTCTGCACTGACAGCCTATTGGCTGGATTCCACTATGAACAAAGAGATGTTACAGCGATGTTCTCCCTTGATTTCTCGGTGTAGATGATCTACCACACTCGCTCAAGGTATCACTAAGTATAGACACTCTCTGTGTGTACAATTTCGCTCAGAATGTATCGACTAATAATCAAGGTGCTTCAAACTCTGGAATTTCTCTATCAATCATGCACTAAAGCAACTAGAACGACTTCATTTTATACTCTTTTATGCCATCATACCCGTTGGCACTTACCAAAGGAATTCCTCCAATCTACCCGTTGGACGGAATCAATCAAGAAGATCATTCGAGCTATTAAAGGAACCTGACGATAGCCCATCAATCCTGTTCGCCCATACAATCAGGATCTTGGTTTCCAAGAATAGAACCTTCCAAGAATATTTTGTCGACCATCGGATCTTCAAACGATCTTGATAACGAATGAAAGAATCCGTTTTAATTATCCAGCCAAGAGATCTTCTCCAGAGGATAAGACTAAATCATCAACCAAATACTTCGGCTCTGGATTGCCTTCGTCACTGGATTAGAAGAACTGTCAATGAGAATAGTCTTGAGTCTTGAGTCTTGAGTGCTGAGTCTGGTGATCTGAAAGTCTTCAGACGCTAAAAAGAAGGTTTGCAAATATCCAGACTAGACTGATAGAAACGTTTTGTCAGCTTCAAAATATTCTGGAAAGATTTCTCCAACAATCTCCCCTTTTTGATGGTGACAAAACTTTCCCGTAGATTTGAACAACTTTGACCTGCAAAACATTACTCAAGTAATATGGCTATCTCATAAAGATTAATAAAATCAACAACTAGACTCGCATCCACGTAAAATCGGTTAGTCTTTCATGAGTAAAACCATATAGCAATACTTGATATAAATGCAAATAGTCAAGCATCAAAATCCACATCCAAGTCAGTCATTTAAGTTCACACCCAAGTCATACTCAAAAACATTCAAACACACAAAAAGAAATTTAAATGCAAAGTTTTTAAAGAGTTGAGTTCAAATTACAATTCTCCCCCTTTTTGTCATCATTAAAAAGGTGAGAAAAGAGTCAATTCTGCTTGGGAATGCGCACGATCCGGAAATCTCCCATCGACGTACGATGCCTTCCAGGCCTCTTCAAGTCTTCCCGTAGATGAGCCACCTCTTCTCCTTTGGCATTGGCTTGAATTTGAAGAGCGATGTCTTTCATTTGATCCGCCAGGGTAGCAGAAGATGCTTGTCCAGCATTCTTTAGGACTTGAAGTTCACAGTCCAGAGCATATATTTGACCACGCATTTCCAGAAGAACATCAAGGATATGACGAAAATCTGTTGTATTGTCCGTCTGTGTGCTCGCATGTGCTTTCTCAGATGGAGTGAAGGCAGACGATGGAGCTTCGTTGAAATCGCGCAAATTTGGTGTTGACGTATCATGTCCTTCCTCAGGCATTTGAGAAACCTGAAAATCTTCTGGATTTGCTGGTGAGCGACTCACACCTTCATTGTTAACAGCATGGGGTGTAGTCCTTCCTTGCTCGCCATCTCCCCCTGTCTCTAGGACCTCAATTGGGGAAGAGTGATGGTCATGCTCTTCAGCGCCTTGATTTCCTTTCTCTCCGGCTTCATCTGCAGACTTTTCTTTCACTGCTTCTTCTTCTTCTTCAGCTTCTTTCTCTTTCTCTTGTTGCTCCTCTGCTTCTCTGTTCTTTGCTTGTCCCTCTTCTTCTCTCTATTCTGTTGGTTCAAGTACAGAACGTCTGGTCCTTTTCAATGCAGGAATAGAGAGATCTTCCTCTTCATCTTCATCCTCCAAGATAAGAGTTCTTTTCTTTTTGGATGGAGCACTCATGGGCTCATTCCCTTTTCTCTTTGATGCAGAAGATACTGGAGTCTTCACTTTGAATTTCTCCATTGCCTTATTAAGTTCTTTCAGACGCATTTTTGTCAGCATGTTCAAACCCACCACCATTTTGTCGCATGGTCGAACACAAAGAGTATGTGGAGGCTCAATGTTCAAGTGTCTGAAGATCTTGGTCACAAGATTTGGGTAAGGCAATTGGCCCTTGTCCTTCACCATTGCTCTGTACATGTGAAAGAGAATGGTGTGAGGAAGAGAGAACTTCTTCCCTGAATTGATCACGTACATCAATTTCGCCTCGGAGTTAGACACGTCAGTCTTTGATGTAGACTTTGGCCTGAGACAGTTGATCACAATTTTGTGAAGCAAGATGTTGATGGCACGCATCCTTGAGTAGGTAATTCTTCCCTCTGTACTATTGTCTTTGACAAGCTCCAGTGTAGTATGAGCAATCAAAACTTTGATCGGTTGATAGCATCCTCTTTCAACTCCAATTATATCTGCCAACATATCCACATCTACCACATAGTCTTGGTCTCGAACACTGAATGATATTCTATTCGCATCTAAAAAGCTGAGATTCGAATAGAAGTATGCTGTCAATTGTGCATAACCGTCTGTGGTATCGGAGCAAAATTGCTCAAGTTGAAGCAGATTGAACTTCTCCCTTAAGTTCACATTGATGGCATCCAAGAAATCGAAATCAACATTTCTAGGGTTTATCACCCCTCTTTTCAACAGTCTAAAAAACAGATTTTCCTGTTCCTTCGATTTAAACAAATCCATCCTTTTTCCCTTCACCTTTCCTGCAACACCCATTCTAGGTTGAAATTCAAGGAACATTTTATCATCATCGTTCCCGTCAGTCGGATTCAGTCCATGTACACGAGGGTCACTTGGAATGTTCGCAAGTGCTTCCTCAGCCTTTCCTTTGGGAGCAATTCCCAAATCCTCCATTTTCCGCAGAAAAATATACTAATTCCCATAATTCTTATCTTTAAGGAACTCATCTATATAGTTCAGTGGAGTACCAGTGCTTTTCAACGCACGATAGAGCTTGTAAATAAAAGAGGGTTTTTGGACTCTTACGAGTGCGTCCTCGATTATTTCTTCCTCTCGGTTGTTGACCCGCACCTTGTGGGGTAGATGGTGAAGAGTGACGTAGAGGAGAGTGAATCGGGCTCGTTGCGACTCGGTAAATCTTCCTCCTCGGTGAGATCGAAATGGGTAGGCCCCTTCCTCATTCTCTGTGGTCCCCTGTTCGCGATTCTTGATGACTTTCTCGAAGAAGACATCCTTCCTTGTCGTTGAAAGATTCATTTACTCGCTTTCCCAAGAAAAGTTGACAACTTTCTTGAAGATGAACACGAAGTAGAGACAGGATTGGGAGGAGAATGCCTTTTTAGGGTTTTGAAGTTTAATCGAGAAAAACTGTATATATATATATATATATATAACCAATCGGCACGAGGAAAATGAACAGACGTCTCTTTTGAAATCGATAACTGCCAAATTTAAGTTAATCTTTTTGAAAAGACACAATTCCGTTTTTCACGGAAATTATAAATTAACTGAACTAATGATCGTACCTTTTCGAGATTGAATATAACAACTTACAGTCGATAGCCATGTATGCCTGAGTCTGAGGGTTGGATAGTCTCTAGACTTTAACTTCCTCAAGCTTCAAAATGTTGAGTCTGGAACGGATAAAATTGAATTGATTTTTCTCCAAAGGCTTTGTGAATATATCTGCTAGTTGGCTCTTTAAATCAACAAATTGAATCGAGATTTCTCCATTTTGAACATGATCTCTAATGAAATGATATCGAATCTCTATATGCTTTGCTCTTGAGTGAAGGATTGGATTTTTTGTGAGATTGATTGCGCTGGTGTTGTCACATCTAATCTCTGTGCTTGAGTCTTCAATTCCAAAGTCTTGTAGCTGTTGTTTTATCCATAGAATTTGTGAACAGCAACTTCCAAGAGCTACATACTCTGCTTCTGTTGTTGAGAGAGCCACAGTGCTTTGTTTCCTTGAAAACCAAGACATTGTCCTGCTTCAAGCAACTGGCAAGTTCTCGAAGTGCTCTTTCTATCAACTCTGCATCCGGCTAGATTTGCGTCTGAATATCCTAGAAGATTAAAGTCTCCCTTCTTAGGATACCAAAGACCGATGCTTGAAGATGAAGCAACGTATTTAATAATACGTTTCGCAAAGACCGATATGCGATTCTCTAGGATCCGATTGAAACCTAGCACGGATGCAAACACTCAACAAAATGTCGGTCTAGAAGCGTAAGATAAAGAAGTGAACCAATGATGCTCATGTACAGCTTTTGATCAACTTTCTTCCCTTCTTCATCTTTGTCTATCTTCAAAGAACTTGACATCGGTATGTCGGTCTTTTTGCACTTTTGCAGTCCAAACCTTTTGACAAGATCATTAGCATTTTTCTTGATAAATAAAAGTTCCTTCATTTAATTGTTTTACTTGAAGACCAAGAAAGAATGTTAACTCTCCCATCATACTCATTTCAAACTTATCCTGCATAGACTTAGAAAATTTCTTGCATAGAATTTCATTAGAGGATCCAAAAATAATATATCCACATATATTTGAACAAGTAAAAAGCTTTTGTTTTCCTTTTTGATAAATAAAGTAGTATCTACTTTACCTTTTACAAAACCATTTTGTATTAAGAACTTACTTAGCCTGTCATACCAAGTTCGAGGTGCTTGCTTTAAACCATACAAGGCCTTTTTCAGTCTGAAGACTGAGCCTGGCTTCTTTGGGTCTTCAAACCCTGGTGGTTGTTCCACATAAACTTCCTCATGGATAAATCCATTTAGGAAGGCACTTTTGACGTCCATTTGGAATAACCTGAAATTTTTATAACAAGCAAACGCAAGTAATAATCGAATAGCTTCTAACCTTGCTACTGGAGCGTAGGTCTCATCATAGTCTATTCCTTCTTGCGTATATCCCTTCGCCACGAGTCTTGCTTTGTTTCGTACGACTTTTCCTTTCTCATTCATTTTGTTCTTGAACACCCATTTAGCTCAAATAACAGTTTTACCTTTGGGTTTAGATGTCAGTTCCCAGACATCATTAATGTTGAACTGTCTGAGCTCTTCTTGCATAGCTTCAATCCAAATTTCATCGATAAAGCTTCTTCTATGCTCTTTGGTTCAATTTCGAAATGAGAGCCACAAAGACTAGACTCTTCATGCCTTTTAGATCTGGTGCGAATTCCTTCATTGATGTCGCCAATGATAAGATCTTTGGGATGACTGGACTTATGCTTCCAGTTACTGGTTGATTTGTCAGGTTGATGATCTCTTTCTTTATTTGAATCTTCACGAACAGCTTGATGTTGGTCTTCCAGAGTCTGAGATGCTTCTTGAGTTGTAAGCTTTGGAGGGTCTGGAGCAGGTTCAGACTCTTCATGATGAGTTTGACTGGATTCGTCTTGCATAAAGTTGTTGGAGAAATCTTTCCATAATATTTTGAAGCTGACAAAACATTTCTATCAGTCTAGTCTGAATATTTGCAGACCTTCTGTTTAGAGTCTGAAGACTTTCAGATCACCAGACTCAGCACTCAAGACTCAAGACTCAAGACTATTCTCATTGACAGTTCTTCTAATCCAGTGACGAAGGCAATCCAGAACCGAAGTATTTGGTTGAGGATTTAGTCCTATCCTTTGGAGAAGATCTCTTGGCTGGATTAGTATAACGGATTCTTTCATTCGTTATCAAGATCGTTTGAAGATCCGATGGTCGACGAAATATTCTTGGAAGGTTCTATTCTTGGAAACCAAGATCCTAATTGTATGGGCGAACAGGATTGATGGGCTATCGTCAGGTTCCTTTAATAGCTCGAATGATCTTCTTGATTGATTCCGTCCAACGGGTAGATTAGAGGAATTCCTTTGGTAAGTGCCAACGGGTATGATGGCATAAAGGAGTATAAAAGGAAGTCGTTCTAGTTGCTTTAGAAAATGATCGATAGAGAAATTCCAGAGTCTGAAGCACCTTGATAATTAGTCGATACATTCTGAGCAATATTGTACACACAGAGAGTGTCTATACTTAGTAATACCTTGAGCGAGTGTGGTAGATCATCTACACCGAGAGATCAAGGGAGAACATCGCTGTAACATCTCTTTGTTCATAGTGAAATCCAGCCAATAGGCATCGGTGCGAAGAGTGGACGTAGGCTTGAAATAAGCCGAACCACTATAAACCGCGTGTTCAATTTTCTCTTCCCTTCTCTCAGTCTTACTTTGATTATTGTTTGTCTCAAATCTATCAACTGTCTAGTATTGTGAAATTATCGAGAAAAATCTTGCATATACCTATTCACCCCCCTCTAGGTACTTATTCTAGCTATATCAAGAGTCTTGAAATTTGACATTCATTGACTCCTCCACAGACTGACTCTTCTTGTTGTAGACTCTGTAGGCTTTGCTTGATGTAGAATATCCAAGGAAGATGCCTTCATCTGATCTTTCTTCAAACTTACCAATTCGATCTTTAGCATTTTTCAATATAAAGCATTTACAACCGAACACATGAAAGTATGAAACAATAGGCTTCTTACCTTTGAATAACTCATAAGGGGTTTTCTCTAGAGAAGGTCTTAAGAAGACTCTATTGATTATATAGCACGCTTTGTTGAAACAAACTTGACCCAAAATCGTGAAGAAATCTTACTTTCAATTAAAAGAGTTCTAGCCATTTCTTGAAGAGATCTATTCTTCCTTTCCACAACTCCATTTTGCTGAGGAGTATATGGAGAGGAGAACACATGCTTAAAGCCAGATTCTTCACAAAATTTTGTAAAATCTTGATTTTCAAATTCACCTCAATGATTTGTTCTTATACTTGAGATAACACATCATTTTTCATTTTGAACATTTTTAGCAAATTTTTCAAAATACGAGAAGGATTCAGACTTATTTGCAAGGAAATATACCCAAGTAAAGCGGGAGTAATCGTCCACAATTACTAGGCAATATTTCTTACCTCCAATGCTCTGGGTTCTGATTGGTCCGAAGAGATCCATATGCAACAACTGCAGTACATGATTAGTAGAGACATTATTTATTGGCTTAAATGAATTTCTTATCTGCTTTCCCAGAATACATGGAGTGCATGGATTAGACTTTTGGTATGGTAATTTGGGTAGACCTCGAACAAGCTGCTTTGATGAGATTTTGGCTAATTGCTTCATGTTGACATGACCAAGCTTTATGTGCCATAAGCTTGCTTTGTCTTGAATTGAGATTAGGCATTGCGATTCATCTGGTTTCACATCCAGAAGATAGATATTTCCATGTCTTTGACCCATGAAAGACTAAGTAGAGTCTTTACTGGTTCCAGAACATGTTCCTTCTTGAAAGAAGATCTTAAAACCAGTGTCACACAATTGGCTAATGCTGAGAAGATTGTAATTGAGTCCTTCCACTAATGAAACATTACTTATTGTAAGATTTCTAATTTTCACAGTTCCAAATCCCACAATACTTCCTTTGTTGTTTCCTCCAAATGAAACTTTTCCACCATTTACTTGCACAAGCTTTATGAAGCAATTTGAGTCTCCTGTCATGTGTCTTGAGCATCCACTGTCAAGATACCACTTTACCTTTTTCTTGACGGAGACCTGCATTTAAAAGAGAGTCTCAAGCTTTCTTTGGTGCCCAAATTTTCTTGGGTCCTTTGGTGTTAGTAAAATAAACAGTATCAGCCCATACTTTCTTAACAGGTTTCCAAACCATAGGACACTCTTTTTCAAAGTGATCCGGACTTTTGCACTTTGAACACCTGAGGGTATTTCGACTTACAGACTTTACAAAAACTTTCTTGAAATGATTTTTGTAAGCCTCTCTCGATGGTCTTTTCTTAATTCCTTCTTTTACTTTAAGAAAATCAATCAAGGGAATTGTTTCTGCTGTCATACCTAGACCGAACTTATTGAAGTAAGGTCTTTGAGCTGAAAGAATTTTTTCAAGTTTTTCGGACCCTATTGAAAATTTCTTTGAAATATTCAATAAGTCAGTTTTTAAAAGGGAATTTTCTTTCAAAAGATTATCTTCATTTTCTTTAAGAGTGGAGACATTTAAGTCTAAACTTTTAACTCTTTCTTTTAAAACGATTTCCTTTTGTTTTAGAGCTGAGTTTTCCTTTTTAAGTTCGGAAATTCTTTTGAGAGAAGTCTTAAAACTAAAACACAATTCATCAATGTATTTAGAAACTTTGACAGGAATTTTAAAATCACTTACCTCAAATTCACTGTCTGAGTCTGATTCAGAGTTTGAGTCTAAGTCTGAATGTGCCATCAGATATAGGTTGGCATATTCATTATCACTCTCTTCACACTCTGTATCACTCCAAGTTTCGGCTTTGAGAGCTTTTCGAAACTTTTCAGCTTTTCCTCTCTTCTTCTTCAGAAGAGGACAGTTAGATCGATGTGTCCCTTTTTCTTACATTCAAAGTAAACTACATCTTTGTTTGGTTCCTCATCATCAACGAGACTTGGTCTCGTCTTTGAAAACTTTGTTTCCTTGAGTTGAACCTTCTTCCTTTTCTATTCGCTTTTCAATCTTCTTATCATGAGACCAAGCTCCTCATCGTCCATGTCATCTTCAGAATCTGTATCATCAGAATCATCATTTGATTTTAATGCAATGGATTTCTTACCTTTTGGATCTTCGTCTTCATTGATTCGTTCCACTTCATAAGACTGAAGAGTTCCAATAAGCTCGTCGACAGATAGTGACATAATTCTTTATGTCTCTCTGATTGAAGTCTTTATATGATTCCAATCCTTGAAGAGTCCACGCAGTAACTTGTTTACTTTCATGGGATCAGAAATTTTTTGTCATTGATTCTCAAGACCATTAACAATATCTGTAAAACGGCTAAACATGTCAATTATAGATTCTCCTGGTTTCATTTTGAAGGCTTCATATTGACCGAGGAGAATGTTAATTCTGGTCTCCTTCACTCGATCTGTTCCTTCATAGGTGATATGCAATCTATCCTAAACTTCTTTTGCTGTAACACAAGAAGATATTCTGTTATATTTAGTTGGTGACAAAGCACAATATAAAGAGTAAATTGCTTTTGCATCGAGTGCTTGTCTCTTGATTATCTCTTCCTGAGTTATTCCCCTGGTCTCAACAGTTTCTTTCCCTCTTTCGAGACTCGATGCAAAGTAGGAGTAATTCCTTTTTCTACAACGTCCCATTCCAGAGGATCCTTTGATCGAAGGAAGGCTTTCATCTTGTTCTTCCAGATGTTGTAGTCCTTTCCATCAAAGTAGGGTCGTCTGGTATTGCTTTGCCCTTCCACCAGCCCTAGTGCTAGCATACTAGCCATGGATCTTTTACTCTGAAGTAAAACGCTTCAAATAAAGTGAGTACACGAGCTCTGATACCAATTGATATAGCTAGTTTAAGTACCTAGAGGGGGGTGAATAGGTATATGCAAGATTTTTCTTGATAATTGCACAATACTAGACAGTTGATAGATTTAAGACCAACAATAATCAAAGTAAGACTGAGAGAAGGGAAGAGAAAATTGAACACGCGGTTTATAGTGGTTCGGCTTATTTCAAGCCTACGTCCACTCTTCTGCACTGACAGCCTATTGGCTAGATTCCACTATGAACAAAGAGATGTTACAACGATGTTCTCCCTTGATTTCTCGGTGTAGATGATCTACCACACTCGCTCAACGTATCACTAAGTATAGACACTCTCTATGTGTACAATTTCGCTCAGAATGTATCGACTAATAATCAAGGTGCTTCAGACTCTGGAATTTCTCTATCGATCATGCACTAAAGCAACTAGAACGACTTCATTTTATACTCCTTTATGCCATCATACCCGTTGGCACTTACCAAAGGAATTCCTCCAATCTACCCGTTGGACGGAATCAATCAAGAAGATCATTCGAGCTATTAAAGGAACCTGACGATAGCCCATCAATCATGTTCGCCCATACAATCAAGATCTTGGTTTCCAAGAATAGAACCTTCCAAGAATATTTCGTCGACCATCGGATCTTCAAATGATCTTGATAACGAATGAAAGAATCCATTTTAATTATCCAGCCAAGAGATCTTCTCCAGAGGATAAGACTAAATCATCAACCAAATACTTCGGCTCTGGATTGCCTTCGTCACTGGACTAGAAGAACTGTCAATGAGAATAGTCTTGAGTCATGAGTCTTGAGTGCTGAGTCTGGTGATCTAAAAGTCTTCAGACGCTAAACAGAAGGTTTGCAAATATCCAGGCTAGACTGATAGAAACGTTTTGTCAGCTTCAAAATATTCTGGAAAGATTTCTCCAACAACAGCAAAGGAAGAATTGTGGGATTTGGAACTGTAAAGATTGGAAACCTCACAATAAGCAATGTTTCCCTAGTGGAAGGACTTAACTACAATCTGCTCAGTATTAGTCAACTATGTGATACCGGTTTCAAAATAAACTTTCAAGAGGGAATATGTTCAGGAACCAATAAAGATTCTACTCAATCATTCATGGGTAGAAGACATGGAAATATCTACCTCTTGGATGTGAAACCAGATGAATCACAATGTCTAATCTCAATTCAAGAAGAAGCGAGCTTATGGCACAGAAAGCTTGGACACACCAATATGAAGCAGATAGCCAAAATTTCAACAAAGAAGCTTGTTCGTGGTCTACCCAATTTATAATACCAAAAGTTTGATCTATGTACACCATGCATATTGGGAAAGCGGGTAAGAAATTCCTTTAAACCAATAAATCAAGTTTCCACTAATCGTGTACTGCAGCTTCTGCATATGGATCTCTTTGGACCAACCAGAACTTAAAGCATTGGAGGTAAGAAATATTGCCTAGTAATTGTGGATGACTACTCACGATTTATTTGGGTATATTTCCTGGTAAGTAAGTCTGAAACCTTCTCTTACTTTGAAAAGTTTGCTAAAAAGGTTCAAAATGAAAAATGGTATGTTATCTCAAGTATAAGAACAGACCATGGAGGTGAATTTGAAAATCAAGATTTTATAAAATTCTATGATGAATCTGGTTTTCAACATGTGTTCTCCTCTTCATATACTCCAGAGCAAAATGGAGTTGTGGAAAGAAAGAATAGATCGCTTCAAGAAATGGCTAGAACTCTTTTAATTGAAAGTAACATCTCTTCACGATTTTGGGCTGAAGCAGTTTCAACAGCATGCCATATTATTAATAGAGTTTTTCTAAGGCTTATTCTGGAAAAACCCCCTATGAGTTATTCAAAGAAAAGAAGCCTATTGTTTCATACTTTCATGTGTTTGGTTGTAAATGCTTTATTTTGAAAAATGGAAATGATCGAGTTGGTAAGTTTGAAGAAAAATCAGACGAAGGCATCTTCCTTGGATATTCTACCTCAAGCAAAGCCTACAGAGTCTATAACAAGAAGACTCAATCTGTGGAGGAATCAATGAATATCAAATTCCAGGATTCTATGCAAAATGAATCTATTCAAACTCATCTTGAAGAATCTGAACCTGCTCCAGACTCTACAGAGTCTAAATCTTAAGAAGCAGCTCAAACTCTGAAAGACCAGCAACAAGTGGTTATTGAAAATTCAAATAAAGGAAGTGATCATCAACCTGACAAATCAACCAGTAACTGGAAGCATAAGTCCAGTCATCCCAAAGATCTCATTATTGGTGACATTAATGAAGGAATTTGCACAAGATCCAAAAGGCGCGAAGAGTATAGTGCTGTGGCTCTTATTTCTGAAATAGAACCCAAAAGCATAGAAGAAGCTTTATCTGATGAAAGCTAGATTGAAGCTATGCAAGAAGAACTCAGACAATTCAGCATTAATGATGTCTGAGAGTTGACTCCTAAACCAAAAGGTAAATCTATTATTGGAGCTAAATGGGTTTTCAGGAACAAGATGAACGAGAAAGGAAAAGTCGTAAAAAACAAAGCAAGACTCGTGGCCAAAGGATATACGCAAGAAGAAAGGATAGACTATGACGAGACTTACGTACCAATAGCAAGGTTAAAAGAAATTCGATTATTACTTGCTTTTGCTTGTTATAAGAATTTCAGGTTATTCCAAATGGACGTCAAAAGTGCTTTCCTGAATGGATTTATCCATGAGGAAGTCTATGTGGAACAACCACCTGAGTTTGAAGACCCAAGGAAACCAGACTCAATATTCAGACTAAAAAATGCCTTGTATGGTTTAAAGCAAGCACCTCGAGCTTGGTACGACAGGCTGAGTAAGTTTTTAATTCAAAACGGCTTTGTCAAAGGTAAAGTAGACACTACTCTGTTTATCAAAAGAGAAAGAAAAAATTTTCTGCTTGTTCAAATATATGTTGATGATATTATTTTTGGATCTTCTAATGAAAGTTTGTGCAAGAAATTCTTTAAATCTATGCAGGATGAATTTGAAATGAGCATGATGGGTGAACTAACCTTCTTTCTTGGACTTCAAGTGAAACAATTGAAGGAAGGGACTTTTATTCATCAAGAAAAATATGCTAATGATCTTGTCAAAAAGTTTGGACTGGAAAATTGCAAAAAGACTAATATACCAATGTCAAGTTCCTTGAAGATTGACAAAGATGAAGGAGGAAAGAAATTTGACCAGAAGCTATACAGGAGTATCATTGGTTCACTTCTTTATCTTACTGTTTCTAGACCTGACATTTTGTTTAGTGTTTGCATTTGTCCTAAATTTCAAGCAGACCCTAAAGAATCTCATCTAAGTGCTGCAAAGCGATTATCAAATACATTGCTTCAACTTTAAGCCTTGGTCTTTGGTATCCTAAAAAGGGAGACTTTACTCTTCTTGGATACTCAGACGCAGATCTAGCCGGTTGCAGAGTTGATAGAAAGAGCACCTCGGGTACTTGTCAATTACTTGGAAGCAAGACAGTGTCTTGGTTTTCAAGGAAACAAAATACAGTAGCTCTTTCTACAGCAGAAGCAAAGTATGTAGCTCTCGGAAGTTGTTGTTCACAAATTCTGTGGATAAAACAACAGCTAAAAGACTTTGGAATTGAAGATTCATGCACTGAGATTAACTGTGACAACACCAGCGCAATCAATCTTACCAAAAATCCAGTTCTTCACTCAAGAGCAAAGCATATAGAGGTTCGACATCACTTCATTAGAAATCATGTTCAAAATGGAGAAGTTTCGATTCAGTTTGTTGACTCAAAGAACCAATTGGCGGATATATTTACAAAGCCTTTGGAGAAAAATCAATTTGAAATCATCCGTTCTAGACTCAACATCTTGAAGCTTGAAGAAGTTAAAGTCTAGAGACTCTCAGACTCAGACAAACATGGTTATTGACTGTAAGTTATTTTATTTTCTCTTATATTAAATCTCGGAAAGGTACGATCATCTATCTATAATTGATTTTTGCTATCTTCAATTTCCGTGAAAAGTGCAATTTTTCCTTTTCAAAAGGAGTTAATTTTTCTTTAAAATGGTAGTTATCTATTTTTGAAAAAGACAGTTATTTTTTAAAGAGGCATCTTTTACTTTCCTTTATGACGTTTAGTATTCCCCTCTTAGGCTGACCTATATACAGTCGGTTCCTCTTCACTTAACTCCAAAAACCCTAAAAAGCATCGATCTTCCACTCCTGTCTCCTTCTCTTGTTTAATCTTCGAAAAAGTTGTCATCTTTCTTGGGAAAGTCAAGTTCGGAATCTTTCAAAGACTGCGAAAGATGTCGTCTTCAAGAAAGTCTTCGAGGATCGCAAGCAAGGGACCACAGCAAATGAGTGAGGGGCCTACTCACTTTGATCTCATCGACGAAGAGGAGTCTCTCAGTCAGGAGCAGAGCCCACAACATTCTCAGCAGCATCATTCTCCACCAACTAGTCCACAGGGTGTTGGTTATCGAGAAAAGGAAGAAATCGTTGAAGGCGCAGATCATGTAAGAATTCAAAAGTCCTCTTTTATTTATAAGCTTTACCGTGCTTTAAAGAGGACCGGTACTCCATTGAACTACATCGATGAGTTTCTTAAGGACAAGAGGTATGGGAATGAGTACATCTTTTTTGTGAAATATGGGGCGTTTGGGAATTACTCCTAAGGGGTTGGCAAAAGAAACCCTTACAAATATCCCAAGTGATCCACGTGTTGGAAAAGTGAATCCGATAGATGGGAATGATGATGACAAATTGTACAGCCAATTTCAACTGAGAATGGGTGTTGCGGCAAAAATTCGGGGAAAAACGACAGACTTGTTTCGATCGAAGGAACAGAAGGATCTATACTACAAATTGTTGAAGCGTGAGGTGATAAACCCTAAGAGTGTGGACTTTGATTTCCTTGATGCTGTGAACGTTAATTTGAGGGAAAAGTTCAGTTTTCTTCAACTTGAACAGTTTTGTTCTGACACTACAGAAGCCTATGCTGAACTAACTGCATATTTCTATTCGAATCTTAGTTTCTTAGATGCGAATAGAATCTCTTTTAGTGTCCTAGATCAGGACTTTGTGGTGGATGTAGATATGCTGGCTAATGTGATTGGGGTTGAGAGAGGGAGATATCAACCTATCAATGTCTCTATTGCTCGTGCCACATTGGAACTTATTAAGGATAGAAGGACAGAGGGAAGGATTTCCTACTCAAGGATGCATGCGTTCAACATTCTGCTTCACAAGATTGTGATTAATTGCATTAGACCGAAATCTACTTCCAAGACTGATGTTTCAAACTCAGAGGCAAAGCTGATGTACGCCATCAATGCTGGGAAAAAGTTTTCTCTTCCTCACACTATTTTGTTCCACATGTATAGAGCAGTGGTGAAGGACAAGGGTCAACTTCCTTATCCAGGTCTTGTGTCAAAGTTATTCAGACATTTGAATGTTCAGCCTCCACAAATTCTCTGTGTTCGATCGTGTGATAAAATGGTGGTAGGACTGAAAATTGTCCAAAATGCGTTTGAAGGAACTCGACAAGGCGTTGGAGAAATTTAAGGAGAAAACCCCTGTCAAAACTCATCAAGTCTCTTCGGTAGCAAAAAGAAAAGGGAAGGAACCCATGGTTGCTCCATCCAAAAAGAGAAGAGCTCTCATCGTTGAGGATGAAGCTGATGAGGATGACATCACCATTTCTGCTATGGCATTGACATCACCATTTCTGCTATGGCATTGAAGAACTTGAGTCGTTCTGTTCCAGAATCAATGGAACGACAAGAGAAAGAAACGGAACAGAGGACTGGAGAAAGAGAAGATTTGGAAGCAGTGGAGAAAGAAGCAGAGGAAAAAGAAACAGAGGAGAGAGAAGCTGAAGAAAGAGATGCAGAGGAGGAAAGGTTTGAAGAAGAAGAAGAAGAAAGAGGAAATCAAGAGGAAGGAGAGCATGAGGAACACTCTTCTCCACCTGAAGGCATGGAAACAGGGGGAGATAGTGAGAAAAGAGGAATGTCCTCATATCCTGCTACCAGTGAAGGAGTCAGCCGCTCTCCAGCAGATCCAGAGGACATTTATGCCTCTCAATTTCCTGAGGAGGGACATGATGTTTCATCGCCAAATCTGCGTGACTATGCTGACGTGCCATCGTCTGCCTTTACTCCATCTGATCGTGCGAAGCTTGATGCGCGGATCGATAATTCAGCGATTTCCGCAGAATTCTTGATGTTCTCTTGGAAATGCGGGGTCAGATATATGCTCTAGGATGCGTTCAGAATTTGAAGAATGCAGGACAAGCTTTTTTTAGTTTCCTTGAATGATCAGATCCAAGCCCTTGCTCTTCAGATTCAAGCAACTGCTAAGGGTGAAGAGGTGGCTCAACTGAAGGAAGAATTGAAAAAGCTGGAAGGCATCGTCCAGTCAATGGGAGATTTCCAGCTTGTTCGTGTCCTCAAGCAATCTTGACTCTATTCTATTTCCATCTCAACCTTTTTTATGATGACAAAAAGGGGGAGAGATGCGAGATTTGAAAACTTTGAACTCAAACTTGTTGAACTTTTAGCTTGTTTTGATGTTTGACTTGACTTGTGTATCTGGATGTGGACTGAATTTGGGATTTGGATTTGACTGCTTATATTAAGTACTATTGATATCTTATGAATGGCTTTACTCTCATGCAAGTCTAACCTAGTTTCTGTGGTTGCAGATTCTAGTGTTATCATTAAGCCATTAATCTTTATGAGATATCTATATTTGCTTGAGTAATGTTTTGCAGGTCAAAGTTATTCAAATCAAGCAGAAAGTTTTGTCACCATCAAAAATGGGGAGATTGTTGGAGAAATCTTTCGGAATATTTTGAAGCCGACAAAACGTTTCCATCAGTCTAGTATGAAGATTTGCAGACTCTACTATTTAAAGTCTGAAGACCTCCGGATTGCCAGACTCAAGACTCAAAATCTATTCCCATTGACAGTTTCTAATTCGTTGAAGAAAGGCTATCCAGAACTGTGTGTTTCATTAAGGATTTGACATTATCGATTGGAGAAGATCTCTTGGCTGGATATGACATAACGGATTCCTTTATTCGAATCAAGATTGATTAAGGATCCAATGATTGGCGAAGTATACTTGGAAGGTTCTACTTATGGAAACTGAGATCTTGATTGTATGGACGAGCATGATTGATGGGTTACCGACATGTTCCTTTAATAGCTCGAATGATCTTCCTAATTGATTCTGTCCAACGGGAAGATTGAAAGAATTCATTTGGTAAGTGCCAACGGGTATGATGGCATAAAGGAGTATATAAGGAAGACGTTCCAGTTGTTCGAGTGGGTGCACGATAGAAGAATTCCAAAGTCTGAAGCTCCTTGTTCTTAGTCAATTCATTTACTGAGCGAAATCTTGTACCCAAAAGAGAGTCTATATTTTGAGATACCTTGAGGAAGTGTGGTAGAGTATCTACACTGTGAAATCAAAGGAAAGCATTGCTGTAACATCTCTTTTGTTCATAGTAAAATCCAGCCAGTGGGCTGTCAGTGCGGAAGAGTGGACATAGGCTTGGAATAAGCCAAACCACTATAAACCTTGTGTTCAATTTTCTCTTCCCTACTCTCTACTTTACTTTGATCATAATTCATTTTGTTAACTAAAGGAGAACTTCATTTCTATTGTCTGCCTAGTATTGCTCTCTTATCTCGAGAAATTGTTTTTACACATATTCACCCCCCTCTACGTGCTTATACTAGCTATATCAGAAGTAATAATATCTTGTCTTATCTTCCAAGTTCTAGACTCATAAACGTGATGGAGATAGTGACAAATGTTCCTTTATTGGCCTCAAAGCAATCATTCCTTTATGTAAGCCCTAACCGAGCCTATATTACGGTCCTTTCAAAAGACCTTTTTGATCGATTAGATTGTGCTCATTGCAAATGTTTCTGGAAGCCTTTGACATAGGTTATGTGAGATACCCTCAGCAACCAGTTATCTCTCGCGTGAATGGATGGGATCAAACAGCCATTTTATCAAGAGTGTGTGAGAAATCCTTTTTGACTAAGAAGTTTTAGAACTTTTTGGATAATTTCCCTATCAAAGATATATGAACTACTCCATATTGGACTAGCTAAGTAAACAAACGACTCTCATCAAAACGAATAATTTACAAAGAGTCAGTATTCCTTGAAGCAAAAGGAATCAAACCTTTGAGTAACCGCACCAAAACCCATGTCTCCCCATTTTAAGTTATATTCAATGTTGATAATAATAGTGTTGCTCTAAAAGGAGGGTTTTTGGTTCGGTATCTAATTGATATTATATGAACATGTACCAAATGACCAAGTTGACTTACTCTTGTAGAATCGAGGTCATAAAGATTCATTCACAACCACAATAAAAAGATTTCTCGGATAGTTGCTTTGGTTTTAATATTCCTTAAAATGAATGGAATAAAACCTCTATATAACAAGACCAAGACCCATTGTCTCTCATTTTAATTTCTATACAATACTAATTATACTAATGTTTCTCTAAAATGGAGGGTTTTTTATTCGGCGTCTAATTGATAGCATATGAATAGGTACCAAATGCCCAAGTTGACTTACTCTTGTAGAATCAAAGTGGTAAAGATTCATTGAAAACCACAATAAAAAGATTTCTCGAATAATTAGTTTGGTTCTAATATTCCTTGAAAGGAAATGAATCATACCTCTAAATAACCAGACCAAGACCCATTGTCACCCCATTTTAATTTCTATTCAATACTAATAATACTAATGTTGCTCTAAAAGAGAGGATTTTAAATTTGGCATCTATTTAAGACCAGATGAAAAGGTACTGAATACCCAAGTTGACTTACTCTTGTAGAATCAAGGTGGTAAAGATTCATTCACAACCATGATAAAAGATTCCTCAGATATATACTTTGGTTTTAATATTCCTTGAAGCAAAAGGGATCAAACCTCTGAATAACCATACCAAGACCCAATGTCTCCCCCATTTTAATTTTTGTCAATACTAATAATAATATTGTTGCTCTAAAAAGGAGGATTCTCAAGTTGGCATCTAATTGATACCATATGAACACATACTAAATGCCCAAGTTGACTTACTCATGTAGATTCGAGGTAGTAAAAATTTATTCACAACCATAATAAAAGATTCCTTGGATAATCACTTTGGTTTTCGATATTCCTTGAAATGAAAGGAATCAAACCTCTCAATAACCAAATCAAGACGCATTGTCTCCCCCATTTTAACCTCTCAATAACCATGTTGCTCTTTCAGGGTCTGATTGATAGCATATGAACAAGTACCAAATGCCCAAGTTGACTTACTCCTATAGAATCAAAGTCGTAAATGTTAATTTATAACTATGGTAAAAGAGTCCTCATATAGTTACTTTGGTTTTAACATTCCGTGAAATGAAAGGAATCAAACCTCTAAGTAGCCAAACCAAGACCCATCGTCATCCTTTTTTAATTTCTATTCAATACTAATAATACAATTGTTGCTATAAAAAGGAGGTTTTCAATTTGGCATCTAATTGATACCATGTGAACATGTACCAAATGACCAAGTTGATTTATTCTAATAACATCAAAATCATAAAGATTTGTTCACAACTATGATAAGAGATTGCTTGGACATTTACTGTGATTTAAAATGAAGAACCTAATAAGTCAATTATATATGTTATCTTATTGCGCATGAATTACAATAAGAAATTTTAGATGTTTCACATCTAATAAAAGTCAAATTACGATTGATTTTGGAAAAAATAATGGTGTGTTAAGCTTTTCTCATCTACTAATTTTCAAGGATTTTTATTTTGTTTTAGCATGGACTTTTTTCGTTTTAATTATGATTACGAGAATGACAATGCATCTTTGTGCTGCATACATGGCTTTGCTCTATCATTCCTCTATGCTTGAAGCAATTGACAGTTCATTGGCCAGATGATTTCCTGCACCCCGGGCTCCTAATGGTCAACTCAAGACCTAGATTTTCTACCAAAGAGAGGGATAAGTTAAGGCGTCCAAAGCTTTGTGCCTTTTCTTGCCTCTCAAGAGTGCCCCATCAAGACTTGCAGTGCAATGGAAGAAGCACGCAATCTCGAGAAAATGCAACCATAAGCCGGTGGATCGGAGGCTGTGGCAGCGGTGTGGTTCGTCGAACTAGAGAGAGCACAGCTAGAAGTGAGTCGGGCATGAGTGATGGTTTGTGAGAAAGAGAAAGCACCTGATTTTCTGACGGGTGGGCCTGATTTGCCGCGTGTCAACCTGTGTATGGTTCAATGCACATCCAACGTGGTATATTTAATGACCTAATATTTTATTTTCTCCCCCAATCTCTTCGTTTTCTCCTCCTATAAAACGCAACCATATGCCTCATGTTTTCTTTACTCAATCCTCTGTTCAGAATGAAGTCCTCGGATCTCGTCTCGTATTTCTCACTCATCCTGACCGGTCTCCTCTTGTCGCCCGGTAACGATTCCTTCGACTATCCATATATTCTCGAACAGGATACGTAATGGAACTTGTGTCTCCTTTGTTCTTTGTCATTGAACAGCATTTTGATGCTACATACATAAGTACTTTGCCAATTCATACTCTACTTTCGAGTATTCACATTTCACCACGCCAAGAATTTTGGCCTACATTTATCACTGTAATTCTGGTTTGCCTGGTGAAAATTTTCACGAATATGTAATGGCATCATGCAGGGAGTACTGTAGTGGCAGAACAAGTCACCTTCAATTTTCTCAACAGATGCCCATATTCCATATGGCCGGCCATGGCTCCCAACACGGGCCAACCGGTGATTGCGGAAGGAGGCTTTCACCTCCAGTGGGCATCCAGAAAACTCGTCCCGGTCCCGCCGGGGTGGAAAGGGTGGATCTGGGCCCGCACTGGGTGCAGTTTCGCGTCGAACAGGCCGCCAACCTGCGAGACCGGGGGCTGCGGGCAGCTCGGTTGCCATGGGCTCATAGGGACCCCTCCCGCCACGCTGGTCCAGGTCTGGCTCCACGCAGATGAGGCCAAGCCGAGCTTCTATGACATCAGCCTGGTCGACGGGTTCAACCTTCCAATCTCGGTCCAGACGAGGCCCACGCAGCCCGAGTGCGAAATCCCGGGGTGCTCGAAGCCGTTGAACAGCCTGTGCCCTAAGGAGTTGCAAGTGGTGAATGGGAAAGGGAAGGTTGTGGCTTGCAAGAGCGCCTGTTTGGCCTTCAACACCGACGAGTACTGTTGCCGGAACGAGTACGCGACACCGGACAAGTGCAAGCCCAACGTGTATCCTAGGCTTTTCAAGGATGCCTGTCCGGGTTACTACAGCCATCCCTACGACTCGCCCCGGCCGCTGGTTGGCTGCACGTCCAAGGAGTTTGAGATTATCTTTTGTCCAAACTTTTGGGGTGTTGAGCAAGTGCCAGGGTGGAATTATACCGACTACTGAGTCTAATCATTGGACAATCGATAGCAATGTTGACTACAACACTAAATAATAATCGAGGAGTTACTCGATCACTCGTGCATTTGGTCCGTGACCGTGACTGATTAGGCCATTCCCAATGCCGTGATCTCTCTCTCTCTCTCTCTCTCTCTCTCTCTCTCTCTCTCTCTCTCTCTCTCTCTCTCTGATCAATTTCTGGATGTCTTTCGTTTCCATTCTACTGATTTTTCTTTTCTTTATGTTGGGTTTGAGTCATCGATGGCACTATGATTACATGGCCCTTTTCCTGGGCGATATACGCTATTCCGATTAGAAAAATGATGAGCTGAAAATCCGGCATGTTTCTTATAAGAGCCATTTAATTATCAATCTTTTTTAGGGAAAATAAAAAGCATATAATGATTTTTTTTTCACTTCTACGGTGATGAATTATGAGTGAAGAGTAATGCACATGTCAGACTTCAAAGATTTCCATCAATGAGAAGACCCACTTGACACTCTGAGCAGAAATGCGTTTCTAAATATTTTCAATGATTTTTCTCTCCTCTTTATCTTTTAAATTTCCTCTGTTCATAAAAAAATGGGCAACCGGAAAATCTTTTCTTAATTTTCTGCTTTTGCATAATTATTTTAACCGTCTTTTAAAGTAGTAAGTTATACATAGATCTTTATTGATATCAGGAATATAATATCTGTGAATCCTTAAAAATGTCATATGAATGTCTTTGCTCTCTCTACCATGGTGTCGAGAACGGAAAAGAAACAAAATATATATGTAGAAATTTACCAAAAAAATCTGGTGTCAAAAATTTAAATCGCCTGCCAGTGATCAATGCCCTAGCTTGTTTTCGGATGATTTGAATGAATCTTTCATAGCTGAAGTGACTATGGGGGTGGACTAGATGGGCTCAATGGCCAGTCTCATCTTCATCATTGTCAGCAAGATGTATTCAACTTGGTGAAAAGCTTCATTTTACGGTGGATATTGTAGTTAAACAATTGTGCAACAAGGATATTATAGTTAAAATTTCAGAGGGAGCACACGTGTTTTCCTTTGATAGTTGTATTACAAAATCTGGTGGATTGTTTTGACGGACAAGCATGACCTCGACTCCGGTCATTTTCGGACCATTAAAAGAAATCCATAGATTCAAACGACACAGGACGGAGGAACAAGAAGATAGGTTCACTTCTCACATGGTCAAGAGACACAAGTTAAGAATCACGCATCCGACTTGCACAAATCATTGAACACATTGGGTGGGATTAATTTGAGGAAGGCATCTAGACTATTTTTAACTTCTATTACGACACTTCTATTACGACCTAAGCTTTAACTAGCCTTCGAACCCCACGGTCACAGGCAGTGAGACGAGCTGGCACAAACTCAAATCTATTTCGACGGACAATCAACATTCTCGGTTATTTCTTGCTCAAAACAAGGGTATGCTCGAGTAGAGGCTTTGCCTGGTCAACCGATCGTGAAGAGCAACTTCTCAACGATTCTGGAAGAGAAGATGGCTAATAAAAATAATTTAATAATTAGTAATTATTGAAATTTTAATAAACTCTATTATTATTAATGAAATGCTCTCGATACCTGTATGCTATGCAGTTTGATGAGAATTATTTTTGTTTAGGGACTAAAATTTAATTCCTAAATTTCTATTTAAATGATCACTAAATGAGTAGGCTTTAACTAGCCTTCGAACCCCACGGTCACAGGCAGTGAGACGAGCTGGCACAAACTCAAATCTATTTCGACGGACAATCAACATTCTCGGTTATTTCTTGCTCAAAACAAGGGTATGCTCGAGTAGAGGCTTTGCCTGGTCAACCGATCGTGAAGAGCAACTTCTCAACGATTCTGGAAGAGAAGATGGCTAATAAAAATAATTTAATAATTAGTAATTATTGAAATTTTAATAAACTCTATTATTATTAATGAAATGCTCTCGATACCTGTATGCTATGCAGTTTGATGAGAATTATTTTTGTTTAGGGACTAAAATTTAATTCCTAAATTTCTATTTAAATGATCACTAAATGAGTAGTCAATATTTAAATGTCAATAACCGTCAAAGAGCAAGCCAGAGATATGTTTTTCTTATTATCGTAATGGTAGAGTGCGTTAGAAGTAGCATTGTCGCGACCTCTTTTTTCGGCGCCCGCAATCGGGTACGAGCACCTAAGGAGGCTAATGGCTCGGCTGAATCTATTAAGCCAGGACTCTCCCAAGTCCACCAATTCACGACTTTAATAATCTGAGTTTTTAACCTGTAAATCAATTTTTTAAGATGGAGTCGCCACTAATCGATTTGGGGTAGGTTGATTAGAAACCCAAGTGAAGTATCGGGAGAAATACTCACTCCTGCGCAACCAGAGAAATTAGGATCGGGGACTTGATTACACTAGTTAATCACTAATGCCCTTTCGGTACCTAATCTTGTTTAAACCCCGAGGTTTTTGGATGTTCGAGGGATTTTCCATGCATTTTGGGAGGAAAAACATTTTTGAGTCATTTTCTATTTTTTTTGGACACAAAAGGGGATTTTTTTGGGGGTTTTTGGTAAAATACAAGTCTTTTTGGCTTTTTCTGAATCTTTTCGGCTTTTTCATGAATTTTTGACCTTTTTTTTTTGGATTTTTGACATTTTTTGGAAAATATGAAATATTTTTGATTTTTTGATTTTTCGGAAAATAAAATATTTTTTTAAATATTTTTAAATATTTTTGGAGAATAAATTATTTTTTTTTTTTTTTTTTTTTTTTTTAGGAAATAAAACATTTTCAACATTTTTTAATATTTTTTGATTTTCTGGAAATTAAAACATTTTTTAATATATATTTTTTTTGAAAATAAATTATTTATTAATTATTTTATTAAAATAATAAAAACCGACTCGGCCTGGATCCGCGGGTTGGGTCCGACCCCGGCCACCCCGAAACGCAGCCCATTTTCGTTAAAAAAATCATGGATTAACCGCCCACATGCGGACGGGCCCACATCGGTGGTGGAAACCCTACCCGGACACTAACCCGGATCCGCCCGACTTCGACCCGTCTTCCCCTTCGCCGATCCGGCTTTCTTTGGAGTCCGCGAGATCTCGCGATCCGCGGCGCCGATGAGGGACGGAGGCGGCGTCCGAGGCGGCGCGTCGCGGCCGCAGGCCGGCCGCTCAACCGGATTGACGACGGGGCTCGTGGCGCGGCGGTAGGAGACGCGTCGAAAGCCCCGATTCACTGAGGCTGAGATCTGGTGATAGATGGGGTTTGAGAGAGGGGGGTGCGACGATGGTGACGCGGCAAGCGACGGTGGTGTCGCGGCAGGCGGCGGATACCTGGTGGTGGTTGACGGTGATGGTGACGACGGTGGAGCAGCAACGGTCGAGATGGCGAGGCCTCGGCTTCCCAGATCTGGAGTGGCGTTGGCGGGTCAGTCTCGGCACGGCGTCGGGCCGGGGAGCAGCAGCAGCAGCGAGGTTTCTACCCTCGGATCTAACCCTTCACGCTCAGATCTCTCCCTCTCAAGCTCACATGCTCGCGGATCTGGGTTCGCTTGCCGCCGACCTCCCCCGATGTCTCTCGGTGGGAGGTCGTTTAGCTTGCGACCCGATCCTCAACCCTCTTGGCTTGCTCTTCGATTTCCCCCTTGAAGTCTCTCAAAGGGAAGCTCTCGGAGTTCGCCGTGCTTTGATCGACGGAGGTGCTCCTCTATTTATAGGCGAGGAGGAGGCCGGTCGATGGAGGTTCGGCCGCCGGCCCTCGCACGCCGACCGGCCTTGGGTGCGGGCTGAACCGGCGTCCAAATCTTCTCCCTTCCACGGAGGCATGCTCGCCTTCAATGCGCGTCTTCTCGCCCACCGGCCTACGCTCCTCTCTCTCGTTGTAGGTTGTGCTCGAGTGCGTCTTCGTCGCCGCGCGTGACCCGCGAGGGGCGGAAGAACGAGGAAGGAGGAAGAAGATGGGAGGAAGAAGAAGAAGAAAGGGGGCCGGGCTTTTGGGGGAAAAATGGTCGGGCCATGGGCCTGCGTGGAAAAGAAAAAGAGGGGGCATGGGCTGGCTTTTGTGTTTTCTTTTATTGATTTTTTTGTTGTTTTTTTTTTTTTTTTTGTTATTTGTTTTTATTTATTATCCAAAATGATAAAATAAAAGAAAATTAACCTAATTAAAATTGAGGTGTCAACAGCTGCCCATCTTTGAAGGTGAGCTCGCAGAGGTTGCATTCAAAGACAGACTGATGCCTCAATTTTACCTATGCATGCGTAGTAGATTATATTTTATTTGGGACCTATTATTCTATGCGGAAAAAGAGCAATATAACTTTACATATACTAAGACAGATAAGAAGATACCTGTAATTACTTACCGGGAGTAAGTGAGATAGGGTGTGAACCCCGATTTTTGGCAAGTATCAAGGCGTCATCTTACCTGTTGCATGAGGAGATTGCTTTTCCAGGACCCGAACCATTCTTCGATCGCCTGTTAGAGCAATAAGCTGGTTTGTCTAGGACCCGAACCTTTCTTCGGTCGCCTTGACGGGGAATTGCCTTTCCAGGACCCGAACCTTTCTTCGGTCGCCTGTTAGAGCGATAAGTTGGTTTGTCTAGGACCCGAACCTTTCTTCGATCGCCTTGACTGGAAATTGCTTTTCCAGGACCCGAACCTTTCTTCGGTCGCCTGTTAGAGCAATAAGTTGTTTTTGTCTAGGACCCAAACCTTTCTTCGGTCGCCTTGACAGGGAATTGCTTTTCCAGGACCCGAACCTTTCTTCGGTCGCCTGTTAGAGCAATAAGTTGGTTGTCTAGGACCCGAACCTTTCTTCGGTCGCCTTGACAGGAGATGCGCCGACCTTTCTCAGGGCATCACTTGTGGGTGCCTGATCTGTATCGAGGACACCAGTTGGTACCCGACCTTTCTCGGGAGATGCGCCGACCTTTCTCAGGGCATCATATTTGTTGGGGTGTCTGACTTCTGTCAAAGACATTGGTTGGAACCCGACCTTTCTCGGGAGGATGCACCGACCTTTCTCAGGGCATCGATTTGTGGGGTGTCTGACTTCTGTCGAAGACACCAGCTGGAACCCGACCTTTCTCGGGAGGATGCACCGACCTTTCTCAGGGCATCGATTTGTGGGGTGTCTGACTTCTGTCGAAGACACCAGTTGGAACCCGACCTTTCTCGGGAGGATGCACCGACCTTTCTCAGGACATCGATTTGTGGGGTGACTGACTTCTGTCGAAGACACCAGTTGAAACCCGACCTTTCTCGGGCGGATGCGCTGACCTTTCTCAGGGCATCAATTCTGGAAGATACCTGGACATTTACAGGCATATCAAAGAGTACCTGGATATTCACAAGTACTAACCTGAAGGATATTTGGGCCTTTGCAGGCGTCGAAGGGGTACTTGGATGATCGCAAGTACAAACTCTTGGAGGGTGCCTGGATGTTTGCAGACATTGAAGGAGTACCTGATTGCTTGCAGGTGTCGAAAGAGTACTTGGATAATTACAAGTACCAACTCTTGAAGGATACCTGGCGTTTGCAGGTATCGAAGGGGTACCTTGGATATTCATGAAGGTCTCTCACCTCCTGGTAATGGGAATATCGAGGGCGTGCCCCGCATATTCGTGAAGGTCTCTCACCTCCTGGTAATTGGGAATATCGAGGGCATGCCCCGCATATTCGTGAAGGTCTCTCACCTCCTGGTAAATGGGGATATCGAGGATGTACCTGAGATATTCGTGAAGGTCTCTCACCTCCTGGTAAATGGGAATATCGAGGACGTACCTTGGATATTCATGAAGGTCTCTCACCTCCTGGTAATTGGGAATATCGAGGGCGTACCTGAGATATTCGTGAAGGTCTCTCACCTCCTGGTAATTGGGAATATTGAGGACGTGCCCCGAATATTCATGAAGGTCTCTCACCTCCTGGTAATGGGAATATCGAGGGCGTACCTGAGATATTCGTGAAGGTCTCTCACCTCCTGGTAATTGGGAATATTGAGGACGTGCCCCGAATATTCATGAAGGTCTCTCACCCCCTGGTAATGGGAATATCGAGGACGTACCTTGGATATTCATGAAGGTCTCTCACCTCCCGGTAATTGGGAATATCGAGGGCGTACCGAGATATTCGTGAAGGTCTCTCACCTCCTGGTAATTGGGAATATTGAGGACGTGCCCCGAATATTCATGAAGGTCTCTCACCTCTTGGTAATGGGGAATATCGAGGGCGTACCGAGATATTCGTGAAGGTCTCTCACCTCCTGGTAATTGGGAATATCGAGGACGTGCCCCGAATATTCATGAAGGTCTCTCACCTCCTGGTAATGGGAATATCGAGGACGTACCTTGGATATTCATGAAGGTCTCTCACCTCCTGGTAATTGGGAATATCGAGGGCGTACCTGAGATATTCGTGAAGGTCTCTCACCTCCTGGTAATTGGGAATATTGAGGACGTGCCCCGAATATTCATGAAGGTCTCTCACCTCCTGGTAATGGGGAATATCGAGGGCGTACCTGAGATATTCGTGAAGGTCTCTCACCTCCTGGTAATTGGGAATATCGAGGACGTGCCCCGAATATTCATGAAGGTCTCTCACCTCCTGGTAATGGGAATATCGAGGACGTACCTTGGATATTCATGAAGGTCTCTCACCTCCTGGTAATGGGAATATCGAGGACGTACCTTGGATATTCATAAAGGTCTCTCACCTCCTGGTAATTGGGAATATCGAGGGCGTACCTGAGATATTCATGAAGGTCTCTCACCTCTTGGTAATTGGGAATATCGAGGGCGTACCTTGGATATTCGTGAAGGTCTCTCACCTCCTGGTAGTTGAGAATATCGAGGACGTGCCCCGCATATTCGTGAAGGTCTCTCACCTCCTGGTAGTTGGGAATATCGAGGATGTACCTGGGATATTCGTGAAGGTCTCTCACCTCCTGGTAGTTGAGAATATCGAAGACGTGCCCCTCATATTCGTGAAGGTCTCTCACCTCCTGGTAGTTGGGAATATCGAGGATGTACCTGGGATATTCGTGAAGGTCTCTCACCTCCTGGTAAAGGGGAATATCGAGGACATACTTTGGATATTCGTGAAGGTCTCTCACCTCCTGGTAGTTGAGAATATCGAGGACGTGCCCCGCATATTCGTGAAGGTCTCTCACCTCCTGGTAGTTGGGAATATCGAGGACGTACCTTGGATATTCGTGAAGGTCTCTCACCTCCTGGTAGTTGAGAATATCGAGGACGTGCCTTGGATATTCATGAAGGTCTCTCACCTCCTGGTAGTTGGGAATATCGAGGATGTACCTGGGATATTCGTGAAGGTCTCTCACCTCCTGGTAAAGGGGAATATCGAGGATGTGCCCCGAATATTCATGAAGGTCTCTCACCTCCTGGTAATTGGGAATATCGAGGGCGTGCCCCGCATATTCGTGAAGGTCTCTCACCTCCTGGTAAAGGGGAATATCGAGGATATACCTGGGATATTCATGAAGGACTCCCACCTTCTGGCAACATAAACTTGAATATAGCGCAAGGCTTACCTGGATGACCGCAGGCACATAAAGGGGTGGAACACCTGGATAGCCACAGGTGTACAAAGTACTGGAATACTTGGACGAACACAAGTATTTAATGATATTATCCGGGACCACCCAAGCGCCCCAAGTGTAAGAAAGCATACATGGATAACCACAGGTGCACAACGCGATGGAATACTTGAATGGCTACTAGTATTCAATGATACAATTTTGAGGACAACTCGGACATGTCGAGTGTCACGGAAAGGAAGTACCTAGACAATGGTGGGTACTTGACGATATGGGGATACCTAGACAGCAGAGGTACTCCAAGAGATACTTGGTCGGGCCGCAAGTATTAATACTGGGGACAACTCGAACAGTCGAGTGTCGGAAAATGGAGTATCCGAACAGTGGCCGGTACTCAAAGACAAGAGGGATACCTAGACAACAGCAGGTATTCAACGATAAAGGGATACTTGGTCAGTCACAAGTATCAATACTCGGGGGACAACTCGAACAGGTCAAGTGTTAGGAAAAGGGAGTATCCGAATAGTGGCCGGTACTCAAAGACAAGAGGGATACCTAGACAATAGCAGGTATTCAACGATAAATGGATACTTGGTCAGTCATGAGTATCCGAATTTTGAAGACAGTTTGAATAGGTTAAGAATCAACAGGGGAGCATTTAAGTGGCGGCAGCACTCGAAAGTAGGGGGATGCCTTGACAAGCGCAAATATTCAATGATAAATGGATACTTGGTCACCACAAGTATCAATACTCTAGGGACAACTTGAACAGGTCGAGTGTTAAGAAAAGAGTACCTGAACAGAGGTAGGTACTTTAAGACAAATGGAGATAAGGATATGCTTACCTGGCAATGTCTCTGATCTCTGAGAGTATGTCTGCTATTTGCACAATATGCACGCATGATTGTATATACTGTAAATTCATGAGTTCAAATGAGATTCATGCATGATAATTTTGTCGGTTTTGCATTATCCGAATTCCACTGGGGAAGATTTTGAAAGACAACCTTCATTTAGAATATGGATGTCTTGAGCATGTTAGATGAGGGACTTTCAGTCTGAAAGGATTTTTCGCTCACTCTCATGGAAAAGGCTATCCTGACCATTGATGCAGGATTCATAAGGACCACACTATCTCACTGTCATCATGTCAACAGGGGTCCGAGTATTCTCGCAAGTGGTACGACTTTACCAATGTGAGAGGTCTTTGTTGAAATTATGATGAAGACTTGGTCAACGACTTATCAAATGGGACCATCGATGTCAAGGCTCATGAACGAAGTGCCGCACGATCATCTCCAGGTTTGCAAGTCAAGAGTCCTGCGAAAAGAGATAGAATAATCTTGCTCGTACTTCTTCGAGCGATGCTTATGTACATATGAAATCCTACGTTAATTGAAGTGCCCTAGTCTGAAGAGACTTTTACAATGGGACGCAATGTAGACTTGGCTCATGTGTAAGAGGGTGAGAGTTGGTGACTGTCTTGGCATTTGTCACTGGCCTTTCTTCTTACTGTTAGATGGAAGCTTTATCACAACAACAGCTTCTCTTGGGAATACAATTGACTGTATTTTTTGCTGGGGGCATTGGCCTTGCTTTTACCAGGCACACTACTTTTTCATGCCCCTATTTTTTATTCCAGATTTTCATTTATGGGCATTGACCTTGCTTTTACCAGGTACACTGCTTTTTTATGCCCCTGTTTTTCATTCTTGTCGTTGGAGGAACTGGCCTAGGCAAGTTCAATCGAAGCACCGTTATTAGACTCTTCAGTAGGTGCTCTGGGCTATGCTGCTTAAATGGCAGTAACTTCTGTTTTGCCTCCATGTGAGGGTGAAATTACAGACTCAATTGGGTTGTACAATGAATACGAGTGCATAGAGAAAGAATTGCTCTTCGTCATTCTAGGGCACTTAAATTAACGTGAGTGTTCATATGCAATAAGGACACCCGAAGATTGATGCAAGTGCGAGCAAGAAAATTTATATCTCTCTTCTCACCTTGTGATGCTGCTTTGTCTCCGATCTGCCCCAATGTGGGGTGGTTCTTGACTGGGGTATGAGAGATGCTTCTCCAGTGTATGGGGCTCAATGGGGTGAGCGATGGAATGCCTCTCACTATTTTGGTTATCGTACCATTCGCGAGAGAACTCTTTACCCTACAGCCATGGAATCTTCTGCACTCATCTCACAAGTGTATAGATGGGGGGATTGTGTGTAGGATATGGCTTGCCTGTCATCATTCTGACGCGTCTCATCTAGCATGCTCAATCAATCTTGTATTCTTCACTTAGCTGTCTATTCTAATAATCCTCAGTGGAATCAGTGACTTAGACAGACAAAATCATCATGCAGAATTCATCTGGAAGTGACATGCAACATTTTGAATATGATGGAGTTTGAACTCTTCAAAACAAGTGAATGGTTTTGACTCAAAAAAGACCCTATTGACAACTTTAAGAGTTAACATAATGGTGTTTCCAAATATGTTAAATTTTGAACATCAAAAGGGTTATTTGCAAATGGGTGTCGATAGTTATCCCTATTGATTAGGGATATGACACATGAAGGATCAGCCGGGGTTGGGGATCTGATCGGGCATCTCTATTTTTGCCCCTGCAAAAGAGGAGATGAAAATGGATCAATTAACAGGGCCAAAATTAAAGGTGAATTGAGGCCTGAAGGATCTCTGTCATTTGCTTTGGCAATACTTGGGACGCCATTTTGCTTGGGAGAGTTTGTCATGCCTCTCATTGATTTGTTATCTTTGTTTTTGACAATCGTAATCCCGCAACAAACAAGACATGCTTCTCATTGATTCATTATCCTTGCTTTTGACGGGTGATCCCGCAACAAACAAGAGGGAATGTGTTAGTCATGAACTCTTTTAAGAGTCGAATAATTGGAAGCGATACAATTTTACCCTTCACCGGTTTGCGGACGATTGGGTGAACCTCGAAGTGAGAGGGGACACGAAGTCCTATGCCCTTTGCTTCGTTAGGTCGATTATTCTCTGAATTGGCTCATGGATGACGTGTCCTTTTACACGAAGCCAAGTGAATTTGATGTGGGTCATTTCCATGAACCTCACTTGGCCAATATTGACCATCAAGTTTGGTTTTTGATTCCAATGTTTCCTGTTAATAAGGAAAATACGTCAAAAGCGAGTTCAGATAGTGGGAGTAATGGAAACGATACCGAATTACCCTTCACTGGTTTGTAGATGATTGGATGGACTTGAAGTGCAAGTGGGACACTAAGTCCTATGTCTTTTGCCTCATTATGTCACCTGTTCTCTCGTAATTTGCAAGTGCAAGGGAAGCAAAAAATTTTTATTATTATTTTTTTTTACCAAGCGGCTAACTACCGCGTCGGGGATTCGAACCCCCGACTTTGGACCTTTTTGCTTCTTCCCGGATACCACTCGGCTAGAGGCGCCGATGGTGTCCGTAGGGCGCTTCCTTTTTTATTTAACCGAACCGGCTCCTGGACGACACGTCCCTTCATACCAAGTTAGGTAAATCGATATGGATCATTTGATTTGCCCAAATTAACCATTGAGCTTGTTTCTTGAATCCTATGCTTCCTGTCAATAGGAGAAAATATGTCAAAAGTGAGTTCGGACATTAGGAGTATTGAAAACGATACCAAATTACTCTTCTCCAAAGTTTGTATTTGCTGACTTCTAGGGATCTCTGTATGTTGATGACAACATTTTCGTCTTGGCATAGTTCAATGCTTCCTTCAGCTTGGCCTTCCTCATTTGTGACCATGTATGCATGATTGTTGGTCGTTGATTCATCTTCAACGCCTTCCTTCTATGGAATTTCTTCTTCCTCGTCTTTAACTATAGCATCATTAGCGATTGAGCAAAGTCATGTACCTCAAGCTTCTATGGAATCTGAGATCAAAATCTCAAGTTTTGTGATGGCAACTACTCCTTGGAAGAACATGTGTCTGGAGTATAAAGTGAGATTTCTAGGCCCTAAGTCACAATTTGAGATAAGGGGTTAGAGACTGCCTCAACTGACTAGATTTTCTCCCTGTTGACAAAAAGAGCCCATTCGAGAGGAGAAATTCATTTTCTCGTGCTTCTTGGCTTGTCAAAGCCGGAACTCGTAACATCTAGCTGTTTGGGCGTGTCGTGCGACAAGATAGTCCTTTGGCTCGGGATGGAGTCAAGGCGGGGAGTGAGGCATGTCATGGATGCTTCGATCTCAACTCTATGCCTGTACCTATTACGTCTCATCTTTTGTATCCTGTAAATAGAAGAGAGAGGACATCATTTCCAAATTATATTCAGAGAATAAGACTTACCCTCTTTTGGTGTAGGATGATTCTTTCTATTTGCCCCTGTTTTCTTGGCAGGTGGTGTCTTTGAATTTGGCGAGTTCACCCGATGCGCTTGCTTCAAATGCCCCCGTCACACTAAGTCAAAGGGGACGGGAATGATCTTCTGAGACATGAAGTGAATGAGTCAGAAAGACAAACATGATTAAATTTATCATCTTGTTTTAACAAGAGCTTTTGGGTGATGAAATATTTTTTATTTTCAAAATACGTCTTTGGGGGAGAAAAAGCATGAGGAAGCCCAAATTTCGGTATTCTCCTTGGATGATATTTTCTTTTCATGGTTGGATAACATCACTGGGCAGGTTTGGAGTACCGCCTCATGCTCTTAAAACAAAATATTATAACTGTACAATAGAGTACTTGGAATGGAAAATACAACAAAGAGAACACTAGACAAGATAAGAAACATGAAATTATAAAAACAAGTGAAACCCATGAAAACTCCTATGTAAAGGAGTGGCTTTGATAGTGTTGGTTCTGAAATCAAGCGCCTTTGAATTCCTCGCCTCTAGTAGACTCGAAGTATTCGCATGAGAGGACCACTTCATTGAAGCTATGGAAGTGCAACCCATGCAACCAACAACGATGCTTGCGAGGTAAAGCTCCTATGAACAGCTTTATCATTTCTTCTTCGGCCAGTTGAGGGTAAATTTGCATCATAAAAGCCTCCCACCTCCTTGCATATGCTCGGAAATCCTCCATTGGTCTTCTTCTGAAGTGAATCAAATTCGACAAGGCATTTCAAATCCCCAATCGCTTTGATACGAAGCAGAATGCGAGTAAGACAGCTCATTCCAATCTCTCATAAGGTAGATATCTGCTGTGATGAACCATTGTAATGCAGATCCCGTAAGACTCTCTTGGAAGGCCTGAGTTGTGAATGACATCGGGCCATAGTATCGACTCATTTCAGCATGGAGGTATTGCAAGTGGGCCACGGGGCAAGTCGTGCCATTATATTTGCGGAGATTAGGTATCCACATCTCTCCAGGGGTCATGATCCTATGAGCGTAAGACAGGCTTGATGTATCTTGGTTAGGCCACTGGTTTTCCCACTGCATATCTGTTGTAGTGGTGAATTTTTCTGTTTCAGGGAAGTTGGATTCTACCGAGATTACCCCATTGCTTTCTTCTTGGTCAAAATTCCCGAATGAGGATGAAGCATTGAAGCTATCCTCATGGTCAGAGGATGAGCTTAGTCCTTCGTTAGGATCATAGCGGATAAAGATGTATGCTTCTTCTTCTGACGGGCCTTCATCTCCTGGATGAGAGTAGGAAATGCTTATACGATGAATCGTCGCCATTGTTGAAGTAACGCTGGAAGTCTTTGGGATTGTATTCTAGGGCCGGGAAGTCTTCACGATTGTACTCTAGAGGATGGTGGCCCTCAAAGTTGTATTCTTGGGAATGTTCAAAGCTTTGGTGCGATGGCTCATCGGTAGATGCTGAATCTATCTGCTTGGGCTTTCTTTTCTTGGCTTTTGGTCCAGACCTTTTGAGTAAGGCCCTTCGTTTTGCTAACTTGATCCTGTCAAGGGAAGTGAGAGACATTAGAGCTTCACTGTCTGATTCACTTTTCAGGTTGATAGGGGTTGGTATTCTTTGGACCCTAGCTCTTGGAGTAAGCTTGGGGAATTGTCCAGTTGTGCCCCACTCTTGAACAGACTCTGTGTCTTTGACCTCGTACAAAGGCTCCTTGCCTTTCCTAGTAGGAAATTTTCCAGTAACAGGATGTTGCTCAACTGCCCATTTATCATGCAAGGCTTCATTGACATGCTCCTCTCCTATCTCAGCGGCTAACAGCTCCTTGTGCTCCGTGGTCATTGGCTTTTCGTAGGGTAATGTGAGGTCAGGGGTGATGTCAATATTGTACTCTTGGTGAAGAACACGAATTAATTCCCTCCAGGTTTTAAGGGGACTAATCTTCCTGACAATGTACCATCGCAAGGCAGGGCCAGTCAAGTTCAATTGGTACGATTGAATCATCCTTCGGACTGTAGGCCTCGCAAGTAGGTCTCGGGCGTGAGGTACCAAAGATACCTTTCGCATTCAGGTGCTTTGAGCTCTTCAGGGATTTCAATGCCGATTGGAAAGGTCCATGGGATTCTGTTCCTGCAGCTGGTTTAACTTTTTCATGATCCTTTCAAACTGTCCATGGTGCTGGCTATTTTTTGGCAAATTTGCAGGTGTCATGACGGTGCTTAAGGCAACTATAGAGTTGGGTTCGACTTGAGTGGATTCCATTTGTCTTGAGAGTTGTTGAAGGACAATGGACATTTGTCCTACGCCGTCTTCAATGTTAATGAGGCGATTTTGTACATCATTCTGATCGGGCCCTATTGCATGAGGCCATTCACGAGCTATTGGTGGCCGGCGATTCATAATTACCTGCCGTTTGCGAAAACAATGAATGAGTATGAAAGTAAACAAAAATTGACCCATGGCAATGGTCTAACTGCTTTTTTATTCATCAAAAGAGGATTTCATAGACCGCGACTTCGACATCTAGAACTTGAAATTGAAATGACAGAATAAAATACTAGATATTAAACAAAAGTCCCTAAACAATGGGACGAGACTTTCACACTATTAACACTACGGGACACATGATTGCCAATTTATATACGATGGGGAGTCTTGCGCTTGCGCAGATGCTTGCTTTCTTGGACCGGCTCTGAGGTGTGTATCCAGTCCATTCCTAAATCCCTCACCATGAGCTCTGCTTGCTCGTGCTGGCTGCTCTCGCTGATTGAGTGAGGGACTGATGGCTTCCATTTCGTCGGGATACGATGGTTGTGGATGTAGGACATAGAGGCGTGGTGGGCTTTTTCTTCTCCCTCAAGCCCTTCGGTATCACAATCCTTTGCGATGGCACTTGTCCCGGTTTCCTCGCCGATAGAAATTTCGAATTCATAGTCACGGCTTGTGTTGAAAAGAACCGGAGGGACCATCATCTTGAAAGGTGGTGGGATCTCTTGAAGGGCTCCATATTGCCGTGCTACCCGATACGGGTAGTAGGGAATGGCGCCCGGTGAGACCGAGCAACGGAATTGGGCGGGTGCGCATGTAAGCAAAGCGGGCCCTCTTTTCATGGAACCAACCAAAGACACCATTGGAATGCCTCGGAGCCGGGTCTCTTAGGAAATTTATCCAATTTAAACAACTTTGATTGGGAATGTACGGTCCTAAAACCATAAATTTTTGTAATGGATTTTCAAAAGCATTTGTTTCAAGCGATCGCATGAAGTCTCGAAATTCTTTTAGGTGAGAAAAGAACCGACTTGTAAAATTTCAGGAGAGGCTCGGATGATTTTCTCCGAGTTGTCTTTAAAACGATTAAAAGACAAGAATGTTTCAGTCAAAATCATGTTAACATAATTCCCCCTCTTAAGATTTGATCAACTATCCATGCCATCTTGGGAGTTATGGCATTTCTTTGATGGGGAAGATGATGAGCCCGAAAAGGCCGGGAGGAAAATCTCACTTTTCCTGGTCATAGGCTGATTTTGGAAACAGGCATTCATAAATTCTAGTGGGCAGGTATTATGGTTGTCTTCAAGAATTTGTCTCATGACATGGATTTCAGTTCCTAAAAGTCGTGCTAAACCGCGCCATGGGAGGGCACCTATCGATGGCTTGACAAGCTTTTTCTCAAGAGGCATTCCAGGTGATGATGCTTTGTACTCTTCCGGGGTTGGGGTTAGCTCAAACCTACCGAATATAAAAGTAATTGTCTTCGGGCACCAAAAATGTGCCATAGCTTGTATGATTTCAGGACGAACAGTGATTTGAATCAACGATAGGAGATGACCGATTTTGGCCTTCACGCGCTCTTGGGCAAACTGATCTAATTGACCCCACCATCTGAAGAGCTCCGCCTTGGGAGTAGGAATGAACTGGATATCGTCTTTCCCCATCGCATATAAACTGGGACTTGAAAAGTTTATCCTACATTGCCATGGGCCAAATAAAAAGACTAAGTAAAAGTAAAGAAATCATTTTGCTTTTAAAGAAAAATGGCAAGCACAAAGACATGCGCATGGGACGTGCGGCTCGATTTCTAACTCAGAAGGCTTGATGAAATTGAAAAGGTATCCGCCCATCGCAGTCTCGCGTTAGCGATACCCCCTTAACCTCGGCTAAGAAATTCGGGGAGAAGAAAGGCAACCTCTACATCGCAGTCTCGCGTTCGAGGTCATATCTTTCTTAACACCATCCTAGAAATCTTATGGCGGCCCAGGTCCGGCGGCCGGGTTGTGTGTGCCATGTGTAGTGCTAAAATAGTAAAGCATGCACAATAATTTATAATCACAAAACAATATATTTTAAACAAAATTAAAATAAATTTCTAAACTTTTGACTCGCATAAAGAAAAAAACCTAAGTCAGTAAAGAATTTAAACAAGACAAAAATGGCCTAAGTCCTCAAAGTCCCCAGCGGAGTCGCCAAGCTGTCGCGACCTCTTTTTTCGGCGCCCGCAATCGGGTACGAGCACCTAAGGAGGCTAATGGCTCTACCGAATCTATTAAGCCAGACTCTCCCAAGTCGACCAATTCACGACTTTAATAATCTGAGTTTTTAACCTGTAAATCAATTTTTTAAGATGGAGTCGCCACTAATCGATTTGGGGTAGGTTAATTAGAAACCCAAGTGAAGTATCGGGAGAAATACTCACTCCTGCGCAACTGCAGAGAAATTAGGATCGGGGACTTGATTACACTAGTTAATCACTAATGCCCTTTCGGTACCTAATCTTGTTTAAACCCTGAGGTTTTTTGGATGTTCGAGGGATTTTCCATGCATTTTTGGGAGGAAAACATTTTTGAGTCATTTTCTATTTTTTTTGGACACAAAAGGGATTTTTTTGGGGGTTTTTGGTAAAATACAAGTCTTTTTGGCTTTTTCTGAATCTTTTCGGCTTTTTCATGAATTTTTGACCTTTTTTTTTTTGGATTTTTGACATTTTTTGGAAAATATGAAATATTTTTGATTTTTTGATTTTTCGGAAAATAAAATATTTTTTTAAATATTTTTAAATATTTTTGGAGAATAAATTATTTTTTATTTTTTTTTATTTTTAGGAAATAAAACATTTTCAACATTTTTTAATATTTTTTGATTTTCTGGAAATTAAAACATTTTTTAATATATATTTTTTTTTGAAAATAAATTATTTAATAATTATTTTATTAAAATAATAAAAACCGACTCGGGTCGGATCCGCGGGTTGGGTCCGACCCGGCCAGCCCGGGAATGCATACGGGCCGCAACGCGGCCCGACTCGGATTTTTCTCCCTTTTTCTTTTTCCAAGCCCATGAACTAACCCAGGCCCATTTTCGTTAAAAAAATCATGGATTAACCGCCCACATGCGGACGGGCCCACATCGGGTGGAAACCCTACCCGGACACTAACCCGATCCGCCCGACTTCGACCCGTCTTCCCTTCGCCGATCCGGTTTCTTTGCCGGAGTCCGCGAGATCCGCGATCCGCGGCGCCGATGAGGGACGGAGGCGGCGTCCGGGCGGCGTCGCGCCGGCAGCCCGGCCGCTCAACCGGATTGACGACGGGGCTCGTGGCGCGGCGGTAGGAGACGCGTCGAAAGCCCCGATTCACCGAGGCCGAGATCCGGTGATAGATGGGGTTTGAGAGAGGGGGGTGCGACGATGGTGACGCGGCAAGCGACGGTGGTGTCGCGGCAGGCGGCGGATACCTGGTGGTGGTTGACGGTGATGGTGACGACGGTGGAGCAGCAACGGTCGAGATGGCGAGGCCTCGGCTTCCCAGATCTGGAGTGGCGTTGGCGGGTCAGTCTCGGCACGGCGTCGGGGCGGGGAGCAAAGCGGCGCGCGAGGTTTCTACCCTCGGATCTAACCCTTCACGCTCGAGATCTCTCCCTCTCAAGCTCACCCGCTCGCGGATCCGGGTTCGCTTGCCGCCGACCTCCCCGATGTCTCTCGGTGGGAGGTCGTTTAGCTTGCGACCGATCCTCAACCCTCTTGGCTTGCTCTTCGATTTCCCCCTTGAAGTCTCTCAAAGGGAAGCTCTCGGAGTTCGCCGTGCTTTGATCGACGGAGGTGCTCCTCTATTTATAGGCGAGGAGGAGGCCGGTCGATGGAGGTTCGGCCGCCCCCTCGCACGCCGACCGGCCTTGGGTGCGGCTGAACCGGCGTCAAATCTTCTCCCTTCCACGGAGGCATGCTCGCCTTCAATGCGCGTCTTCTCAGCCACCGGCCTACGCTCCTCTCTCTGTTGTAGGTTGTGCTCGAGTGCGTCTTCGTCGCCGCGCGTGACCTGCAGGGGCGGAAGAACGAGGAAGGAGGAAGAAGATGGGAGGAAGAAGAAGAAGAAAGGGGGCCGGGCTTTTGGGGGAAAATGGCTGGGCCATGGGCCTGCGTGGAAAAGAAAAAGAGGGGGCATGGGCTGGCTTTTGTGTTTTCTTTTATTGATTTTTTTGTTGTTTTTTTTTTTTGTTATTTGTTTTTATTTATTATCCAAAATGATAAAATAAAAGAAAATTAACCTAATTAAAATTGAGGTGTCAACAAGCATCCACTGCTGCCATAGTTTTGGCGTCTAAATCATGAAAAAAGAGTGATAAAGAACAGTGTACTTCAAGGAATATCCCTATCTAGTTTTGTTCATCTTTCCATGAATAGTATAAAATGCAAGTAAAAGAACACATTCCAAACGATGAAGTAAATGCACACCATGGTTTTATGAAAAATTATGGCAGAACACAAATATGAACACTTTCAAACGTTGAAGACATCGTCTCATGTAACCATAATGAACAAACAAGTCAAAACTTTCTTAGATATTATACTGCACCGGTCCAACAAAAGAAATCAAAATACGTAAGCAACAGAACCCACCACCATATTGCACCAGTCCCACCCTCAATCCCTTCCGATGCTGATCTTCGGTGCAAGGCCCCTGGCCAGTCCGCGTAGTCCCTTATCGATCCATAATCACTGCTGAATTGAGAAGCGTCCCTACGACCTGCGCCTGGATTCCCTCATCTTCTTGCTGGCATCCATATAAGGTTGCGTCCACTGTTGCCTCTTGCGCCTCCGCCATCCTCTCGTTCTTATAGAGTTCCCAGTTTGCCTCTTGCACCTACAATAAAGAAAAGCAAGTGGAAACTTAAGGTCTAGGTTCATCCTCTTCGATACAGGTATTCTTCGATTGTCTTTGCTCGAAGATAAGGACGGAGCTTCTCTACATTAACATCACGACCTTGCAGAGATTCCACAAAAGTAGCTCAACAAGATACTCCACCTTGGCCAATTTAGACGACTGAGACCGGGCGTTCACTTCAGCCAATTCAGCTTTCTTTTGGTTCTTGAAGATTTTCACCGTCCCCGTGACCTTTATTTCCACCTTTTTTATCTTGGCCTTGGCAGCATCTTCCTGTTATAAGAAGATTTGGTCACCATAAAATATATTGTAACAGAAAATTAAAAAAAAATAAAATATCTGATCCACATCACAAGAACACAGAATCACTCATATCACACGCACCTAGATGCATCTTAAGCCTATCCAAAAAAAAAAAAAAAGTGACAGACGCTTCAAACAAAGAAGAAGCAATGAAAAAGGAATCAAATCGGCCTACTTAGACCTAAATACTACCCAACATAGGCACATGAAGCGATGAAAGAAACAGCGAAGATGTATCATTAGGGGGAAAAGAAAACCGACCAGGTTGGCCTTGTAGATGACCAGCCCAAACTGGTTGAGCTTCAACTCGAGCTTCTCCAAGATCTCCTTGAAGATATGCTCCATGGTCTTGGAGGCGGCAAGGACGCAGGTCTGGCCGTGGATGATATTCTGGACGACGTACTCCACGCGGACCGAGGGCTTGACATAGGAGGCAAAAAGCTTGGCGTAGAGGAGGAGGCTCTTGTGGTCGGTGACGCGAGGGCCGATGGTGAAGACGGCATGGATGAAGAAGGGGAGCTTCTCTGTGCACGCAGCATGCACCTTGAAGGTGTAATTGACCGGAGAAACGTGGAACTTGACGCACTTCTGAGTAGGCCAAATCCATGCCTTCTTGGCGAGCTTGACGTCCTTGATAAATCCTCCAGTTATGGCGAGGTACTCCGACGGGCCTGCGACGCGCCACATTGTAACGAGGCTTTTGTTTCTTTTCTAGGGTTTCTGATGGTGATCGAGAGCGAAAAAGAAGAGACGGGGAAAGAGAGTTGGCGAGGAGGTTAGTGGGGAGCGAGTGGAGATTTATAGGGGCGATCCGAATACGCGTTTGGAGAGGATAAGCAAAAAAGAGATGAGTGCTCTATCTAAACTAGGAAGCTGAAGGCCAAAATCTGATCTGCTTTTACATAGAGGACACTACGCCTTCCGAAAACTTTCCTTCATCAAATCGGAAAAGCCAAAAGTTTATATCCACTGCCGCTAACAAGCTCTTCCCCGTTATTATCGGTTGGAAAATTTTATTCTGATGTTTGAATGATATGTGCATTGGGTATTTTATGTCGAGGGTCCATAGGTAAAAGATGAGGTATATTATTTATGTTTCCCCTCTTTAGAAGAACAAAGTTTGAGACCATTTCTTTTTCCTAATAACACAAAATTTTTAGATCCGAAACAAATAACTCGAGTTCAAATGCTTGAAACCTTTTGGTTCGTACAAATGTCAATATGTAGAGTCATTTTGAAATTTTCTAAGAACGTTTAAAATTTAAAATGTTTTTCCTAGTACTAAAATTTTCAAGGAAAGACACCCAAAGGAAAAATACGTAAAGACATTTTATCTTGAAATTCGGTGTTTTTGCAATCGAGCGACTGATCTTTAATTCCATTTGCTTAATGTGTCAATTATTTCACAATTAATTTCTTTAGATCTTATTTCATTCAGTATTCTGGCAAAATGCGAATAGATATGTAAAATTTTTTCAATAAGTCGTATCACTAGCAAGCTGCTATCACATCAGTATTTTACCAAAGAATGAGTCCAATTACAGTTAAAATGCATTAATCCCTAAAAAGGAAAAAGAAAATAAAAGATGGTTGTACTCGACTATCGAAATTTAAGTTCAGTGACTGTCTATAGAATTTCTCCGAAAACAAGTTGAGACTATCTTCTCGGGTCAAGAGGATAGCCTACAATTTGTGAACTAGAATTATGATGTTTTTATTGACGTTGAGGGTTAATTTGGACACCCCCCAAAAAAAAAAAAAAAAAAAAAAAAAAAGCTTCTTCTATGGGAAAATAACAGTGCAGGACAACCTTTATATGGGAATATAAGGGAAATAGTTGGGACAAAAAATAGCAGAAGTGTCATTACTATTGTACTGTGATTATATTAGTGTCGTAATTTTTTTTTTTTGGCTTAATCGAGTATCACAAATTTGAAAAATCGATCATATGAATACCATCGTAATTTGGCTCACCAGAAAATTCGATGTGGCTACCGGTCATCCTATGTGGCTTCGCCGGCACTGACATGGATAATTTTTTAATAATTTTTAAAATATTTTTAGTTATTTTTCGAATTTTTTATTTTTCTTTTTTTAGGTGACCCTTGCCGATGCGAAACCCTCGCTTTGTTGCAGCCTGGCCCACAGCCAGCGAGGTCGCGATGTCGCCTACGGCCCACATCTCGTGACCCTCGATAGCCACGAATCCCTTGCTCAGTTGTGGCTTGGCCCGCGGCCAGTGAGGTTGCGATGCTGCCTAGGGCCCACATCTCATTGCCTTGCCCAGATCTAGCGAGGGTATATATGGCTGATGGCAAGATAGCCGTTGCCCAATCTAGGTGAGGGTTTTGTGGCTAGCAAGGGTCACTGGTGACCCTCACCGGCCCTTAAAAAAAAAGTAAAGATAAAACAAAAAAGTTAAAATTTAAAAAAATCCAAGTAGGATGATCGTCGAATTGGCACCTAAATAATTGAATTAACTCCAATGTGGAACTTAAGTGAGCAAACAAAAGTTATAGCCCTCGAGTGAGCATCATACGAGATCATACAAAGTTTATGGCACTCTAGCCATTTTTCTCCTAAAATAGTTGTATCCATTGTGTCCTATTTAGAAATGGCCGATGGAGGGTAAAGAGCTTTGTGCGATGATTTCTTGTGCTATATTTGTTGATTCAAGATTAATGTTCGATTTTTGAGAATCAATTATGATACTCTATCCCATTTGTCTCAGTAGCTTTTCTGCAGTGACAACTTTCGTCAAGTCTTTCATAAAGTTGACATTCCTAAGGAGTAAGATGTCGATCGTGAAACTCACCAAAATTTGCCAATGGTTGGAGACCTAGGAAGAGCAATGCGGCTTTATCCTCTAAGGCTACGTTTGGTTGGTTGGATTTCTAATCTAGAATAAAATATGATAGGATACGAAATATAGGGATTTTGCTATATCCTATCAACTATTTGATAATTTCGATAATAAAGTCGAGATATTAACATCATATCATGTATATTGTTTGCTATAAACAACATATCAATATAAATGAATAAAAATATTTACAAATGGATATAATATAAATCTCTCACGACACTCTTGCCTATTTTATCTTTATTTATTATTTTTTTTACTTTCCTCTCTTTTTCAATTAATTTTTTATTTCTTTCTTCGCCTTCCATCTTTCTATAAATATATATATTTATATATTAAATTTATATAATAAGATAGAATTAAATTCAAATATATAAATAAGAGCAAGATTAAATTACAAAAGCTAAAATTTTATATTGCTTGTATTAGAAATAAAATATTATTTATATCGAATTATCATTTTGATTTTGTTAATTTGAGAAGTTTGTTATTCGGAAAAAAAAAAAAAAATTCTTATCATGAATATTAGAAATCATATACGACTATATCCCACCTCCTCCATCGAATGATTTTATCTAGCCTGGATCTTTTTATATCTGAGTTTATCTTATCCTGAGCAAAACGTAGGATATAATAAATTTTGTCATGTGTTGAGTTTTATTTTGATTGCCAAAGTAAAAGCTTTTCTCATGTGGTGAAGCGACTTGAGATTAAATTTTACACGTGCACAGCACTGTTGATATACTAAAGGGACAAGGATACACCCAGTCCTGAAGATTTGGGATGTATTGCCCCTAATGTATGCAACGAGACTAGTTGACGTGTCAACGACAAGTTCAAAGCATACGCAAACAATTTCATTAGTCGCTGGAACCGCGTGGACCTTCCCAACGCATTCATCTTCTGCTATTTGTTATATGTTACGATATATTTGATTGAATTAATGGCATGGAAATTTTTGTTTAGGTCTCCATAGTTATGAAGTGGCGTGGACTTCTCAACTCATTCATCTTCTGTAGTTTGTTTGTTGTATGTTACGATATATATGATTGAATTAATGGCACTGAATTTTTTGTTTAGGTGTCAATAGTTATGAAGTGAAGATTCATCCACACACGTCCTTAAAATGCTAAGGCGAGATGTTCTCCAAAATCCACACGGCAGGTAGTTTGCAAAAGCTATGGTAATTTCATTTTCTCATATGGCGTGGGTTAACTAACCGCTATCGACACATTGCCACTAAATGAAGATGACATGGTTAAATACCGTGGAAAAAGGAAAATCCATCTAACATAGCTAAACATATTCGTGTTTATAGATATTTCTGATGCTCGATCTTTTTTCTTTTCTTTCGGGGGGGTCGTCCGCCTCAGCTGTCTAGTTCTGTTCATCTTCCCATGAATCAAAGTAAAAGAACACATCCCAAACGATGAAGTAAATGCACACCATGACTTCATCAGAAATGAGCAGAGCACGAATATGAGTACTTCGAAACCTAAATCACCCTCTTCTCGCGCAACCATAATAAACAAACAAAACCCGTAAAGCTAAGTCAGACTTCCTTAAAATTTACTAGTTACATTAGCGTTTTTAATAGAAGGGGAAATAGCACGACAATTTAATTTGTCCAACAAAAGAAAACAAGAGACGCGAGCAACACATCCCACCATCATACTGCACCCCCTCCCTCAGTCGCTTTCCAGTTCAACAGGATGCCGATCTTTGGACACAAGCCCTTCACTGCCTTTGCGTTGATTGGCCACTCTTGGAAGATCCTCCAGTTGATCATCACGTACGTACGCAACGTGTGCGTTTGCTTTGGCCAATTCAGTTTGCTTTTGGTTCTTAATAATTTTCTCTGTCCCCGTGACCTTTGTCTCCACCTTTTTCATTTTGGCCTTGGCATCTACCTGTTATAAGGAAATTTGGTCACCACAAAATATATTGTAACAGAATAAAAAATAAAATAAAAAACTGATCCAGATCACGGAATCACGCACACCAGCCATGGACGTGGACAATAACAAGTTTGAATGCTTTTAGCCGATCTTAAAAAACAGACACTTCAACCAATAAAAAACAATAAAAAACGAATCATGGATACATGAAGCCATGGACGTGGACAATAACAAGTTTAAATGCATCTTTTAGCCGATCTTAAAAAACAGACACTTCAACCAATAAAAAACAATAAAAAACGAATCATGGATACATGAAGCCATGGACGTGGACAATAACAAGTTTAAATGCATCTTTTAGCCGATCTTAAAAAACAGACACTTCAACCAATAAAAAACAATATAAAACGAATCATTAAAAAAAAAAAACAATAAAAGAACGAATCATAGATACATGAAGCGACAAAAGACAATGCGCTCAATTAGGAGAAAAAAAATCCAACCAGATTGACGTTGTAGATCACAAGCCCAAACTGGTTGAGCTCCAACTGGAGCTTCTTCAAGACCTCGTTGGAGATGTACTCCGTGGTCATGGAGGGAGCAATCACGCAGGTCTGGCCCTTGATGAGACGCTGGACAAGTTCCTTGACGTGGCATGAGGGCTTAACGTGAGAGGCAAAGAGCTTGGCATAGAGGAGGAGGCTCTCGTGGTCGGTGATGCGGGGGCCGATGGTGAAGACGGCATGGATGCAGAAGGGAACCTTGTCTGCGCTCATGGCCTGCATCTCGAAGGCGTAGTTGACTGGCGAAATGCTGAACTCGACGCACTTCTGAGTCGGCCATATCCATGCCTTCTTCGCGAGCTTGACGTCCTTGATGGATCCTCCCGTTATGGCGAGGTACTCTGACGGGCCTGCAACGCGCCACATTGTGTTGAGATTTTGTTTCTAGGGTTTCCGATGATGATGATCGAGATCGAGAACGAAGAAGAAGAGACGGGGGAAGAGAGTTAGCGAGGAGTTCAGAGCGGAGCGAGTGGAGATTTATAGAGGGGAGAGAGTGGAGATCTATAGATGCGAACTGAATACGTAATTGGAGAGGACAAGCAGCAAAAAGATCGGTGCATAGGAAGCTGGATTAATCATAGATGAACACCGAAATCTTATTTTACATAGAGGACACTGATCTCCATGGATAAAAAATTTCCTAATGACTTGCTTAAAGATAAAAAGATAAAATTAAATCCTCTTGAATTTTCCGCTCATCATCCCTTGATTTATTTAAAGTTAATGGATAAGGCAACATTCCTAATGACTTTTTTAAAGATTAATGTCGCGACCTCTTTTTTTCGGGCGCCCGCAGTCGGGTGCGAGCGCCTAAGGAGGCTGATGGCTCGGCTGAAATTAGTTAGGCCCGGACTCTCCCAAGTCCACCAATTCACGACTTAATAGTTCGAGTTTTTAACCCGTAAATCAATTTTAAAAATGGAGTCGCCACTAATCGATTTGGGGTGGGTTGATTAGAAACCCAAGTGAAGTATCGGGAGAAATACTCACTCTGCGCAACCAGGAATTAGGATCGGGGACTTGATTACACTAGTTAATCACTAATGCCCTTTCGGTACCTAATCTTGTTTAAACCCCGAGGTTTTTTTGGATGTTCGAGGGATTTTCCACACATTTTGGATGAAAACATTTTTGGGTCTTTTTCTTCTTTTTTTTTTTTTTTTTGGACACAAAAGGGATTTTTAGGACTTTTTGGGATTTTTTTGGAAAATATAAGTTTTTTGGCTTTTTCTGAATTTTTTTGGCTTTTTCATGAAATTTTGACTTTTTTTGGATTTTTGGCATTTTTGGAATATATGAAATATTTTTGATTTTTTGATTTTTGGAAAATAAAATATTTTTTAAATATTTTTAATATTTTCGGAAAATAAACTATTTTTTAATTTTCTCGAATTTTTTTGGAAAATAAAACATTTTTTAACATTTTTTTGAAAATTTTTTTTGAAATAAAATATTTTATTTTATTTATTTTTTATTTAAAATACTATTTTTATATTTAAAATAATATAAAAGAAAACTGACCCGGGTCGGATCCGCGGGTTGGGTCCGACCCGGGCCAATCCGAGCAGAGACGGGCCGCTACGCGGGCCCGACTTTTTTTTTTTTTTTTTTTTTTTTTTTTGAAAACGACGCCGTGGCCGAGCGTTTGGGTACGCCCGCCCGGCCCGACGACCCGGCTCCGCAACCCGCTCCGCGACCCGGCTTTCAACAAACCCTACCCGACCCGGATCCGCGTCGCGACCCGACTCCGCCGCCCCGAATCCCGCGAACCCTACCCGGTTTCGAGACCGGATCCGACTCGGCGACCGGAAAATCGCAAACCCTAGGGTTTGCGAATCCGGGCGCCGAGGGGAGGGGCCGAGGCGATCCGGCGATGACGACCACGGCGGCGACGGCAAAGGGGATTGGACCATGGAGAGGGGAATGGCGACGGCAACGGCGACGGGGACAACGCGATACCTGCTCGGCAATGGCACGACGAGGGCGAAGAAGGCGACGGCGAGACCCGCGCAAACCCTTTTCTCCCCGTGCCTCACTCTCTCCCTCTCTACTCCGGCGGGGCTCGGATCCGAGGCCGCGAGCCCTCGGCCCCCCTGAAGTCTCTCAGTGGGGTATCCAAGGGCCGCGACTCGATCGGGCTCCCTCTCTTTCTCTGTGTGCTCTCTGTGTTTTTTCTTCCTTCGTCGTCGTCGGGTGGGGGGTATTTATAGGCGAGGGGCGGCCGGTCGACGGAGTTCGACCGCCGATCACCACGGCCTTCGCCGGCCGAACCGGCGTCCCATCCGGCGCCAGCTCCCCCTGCTCCACGTCCCATCGCCGCTGCTTCTCCTCTCCGCTCCGACATCGCGGTTCCCTGCGCGTGTGCTGCAACTGCACGAGGAAGAAGAAGACGACTTGGCGGGGCCGGGCCGAGGCGGAAATGGGCCGAGGCCCATGCGGAGGCTGCTTCCTCCTTTCCGATTTTTGCTTTTCTTTTTTGCTTCGTTTTTTTTTTATTTATTAATTAATACTAATTTTTGTTTTTTTGGTTTATTATCCGAAAAACAAAATAAAGCCTAATTTTTAGGCGTCAACAATTAAAAAAATTGAACCCTCATAATTTTTCCCCTTATCATCACATTGACTTGATTATTTTGCCATGGGAAAGCTCGTGACCTGATCCTTGTGAAGTGAAACACGATTCTCATAACAATATTTACTAACCATAGGTTTTGTTGTAATTTCATATTTATTTGATTAAATTTTAATTTCATTTTATAGTAATTATTTTTTTTATTGAGAGACATTTATTTTGAAATAGCGTGTGACATGCACATAAGAGAAAACAATAAAAAAGATCTAAGCAAATACTTGTATTGCTCGTATTAGAAACTTAAATATAAACAGATTCAAATTACTGGTAAAAATTATAAAAGTTAATAATGAAATAATTACATAGCAAATAAGCATCGTTCTACATAAATACTGAAGAAATAACTTCTAATGACAGAAAATTCACATTTGGAGAGTGAGACTTGCTTATTTTCGTTTTTATTAAGACTTCGTGCTCTTCTTGGTTAGTTTGACTCTTTTAAAGGCACTCGTAATAGATTTTTCCTTCAACGCCATCAATCATTCGTCTTGTCAAGTGTTTTTTAGATTCTAATAAACATCTTATAAACTCTTTGATCCGGTAATGATGATAAATGAGATACTACTGTCTACCTACACCATACACAAAGAGTTGGCAATATTGAGAATATAATTTTGAGTTTCAAATATAAATATTCTTCCAAGTCAAGTATCTTTTCATCCTTCAACTTTAGTGACAATTCATCGTCCAATTAAATCAAGTATTTTGTCAACAGAGACCTTGTAACCTAATCTTATTTGCATTTACGTATGAAGCCAAAGTCTTCTTTCCTTTTACGTGGTGATACTTCCCTTCCAAGCACTTTCCTTAAGCTAATTGAAAGGGGCAAAAAGTGTATCTCCACCACCCCTAATTAGCTTTTCGCCATTATAGTATTCATTGTATTTCCTTAACCATGCATCAACTTATGTGAGAATTCTTCTAAGCAACACTTCTCAAAACGTTATTACACTAAATCCTCTAACAACATGTGACCTAGAGACTACACACATCGAGTTTCAGAATCCTCCCAAGCAACATTCATAAAACGTCAGAGTACTAAATATGCTAACAATAGATGTCAAACTCTGCAATCATCGAGTTTCAGAATCCTTCGAGCAACACTTTTTAAAATATCGGAGTACTAAATCCGTTAATAACCCTTCTTGCGTGGACGCTAGCATTTCTATACTTAAAATTAAGGGACTAGGGAATATTTATAGTGCCCCGGTTGGTATGCAGCAGATGGATATTGCCATACGGCAATGCATGGAGGTTGCATGTGGGTGTTGACACCTAAATTTTATAATTTTATTTAGGACTTAATCGTGTACAAAATTAGGAATTATTCACTAAACAAAAAACAAAAACAAAAAAAGAGAGAAGAAAACAAAAACAAAAACTACAAAAAAATAGAAAAAGAAAACATGGAAGAGGCCGGGCCGAATCTCACCTTGGCTCGGCCCATGCCGGCTTCCTCTTTGCGTGATACCCTAAAGAGCAGAGTGGAGAGGGAACAGCAAAGAGGGGCAACTGGAGAGTGAGAGAAAAAAAGAGAGAGAACCGAGGGAGAGGGGTCAAGTGGGAGAGTTCCAGAGGGAGAGGGACAGGATTCGAGCAACCCGCGAGACGCCGCCCTCCTTCACGACGTCGTCCGAGCCACCGCCACTCGACCCCTCGACACACCAGCAACCAGCCGAGCCCCCACCCACCGTCCTCCGTCCGAGTCACTGCTGTCTCCCCGAACCCAGATCTGGAGCAGAGGCGCCAGTGTGAAGAAGCAATGCAGTGGAAGAGAAGAGAGAGAGAGGGAACAGAGGGGAGGAGGGCAGCGGCGACGCTGGCTGCCGCCGTCCGAGTCGTTGCCCTCCTCGCTACTCAACCCAACGCCGTCCGGCCTGTGACCCGCCTGCCGTTCACCCGATGCCGTCTGAATCGCAACTTCGCCTGTCCCCGCAACGCCGCCGCCGCCGCTGCCATCGTCTTTGCTCGACGCCAGCAACCCGCGCTAGCCACCGCACCTCAGCCGCCCTGTCGCGCCGCCGTGACCGACCTCCGGCACAGCATTGCCATGCCTCGCCGCACCACTGCCGCCAATAAGCCAAGGAGAAGCAGTTGAGCGTTCGGGTAGGGTTGGCCAGAAATCGGGTCGTGGCCACCAACCCGGGCCGGACTCGGGTCGTCGGCCGGCTAGGGTTCCGTCCGGCTGAGCCTGCGGGGGTGGTTTGATTCATCCTTGGGCCGGGCCCTTTTTTTAGGAAATAGGGCTAATTCGTTTTGGGCCGGGTTTGGGCTGTTTTTACTTATGGACTTGTGGGCTTAGGAACTTGTGGGCTTCTTTCTTTTAAATGAAAGAGAGAATCAGATTGGGCCCATTAGTTGGGCCCAATACAGACCAAAGAAAGGCCCGACCAAGGAGACAGGCCAGTTCGGCCCGGCCCCATCCGGGCCGAACACAGGCGGTCCGACCGACCCGCCCCAACCGGGTCGGACCCGGTCCGATCCCGACCGGACCCGACCTAGTCCGGCCCCAAATTTTATTTTTAGTTTATTTTATTATTTGTAAAAAAATTTTAAAAAACAATTTCGAAAATCCAAAAAAATTTAAATATTGAAAAAAATTGAAAATAATTTTAAAATAATTAATTAATTTTTTTAGTGTAATTAGGAATTTAAATCCAAAAATATTTTTAAAAAATTTAATTAAAAATATTTTAAAAAATCCAAAAACTATTTTTAATTTAAATTGAAATCCAAAAATTTTAAAAAAAATTAAAATCCAAAAATTTTAAAAAAATTAAAATCCAAAAACAATTTTTTAAATTAATTTAAAATATTTTTTTTAAAAATGAAAATTTTTGAAAATTAAAAAATGTAGAATTTGGTTAGGAATTGCTATGTATTGCATTTTTAGTGTAATTAGGCCTTTATTTGCTCGTACGTTATTTATATAGCATGTTTAATTTACATATTTAATTATATTCGTGGATATTCAATTGCACGTGTTCAATTAAAATCTTGATGACTATAATCATTACTTTAATGATTGCGTATCTGCATGATCACCTCGCATGTTAGTGGATATGTGTAAAATCAATTCAAACTGCCTGATAAAAATATTTTCTTTTAAAATGAATAAGATTACGCACCGAAATGGCACTAATTGACCAATTAGTGTAATCAAGTTCCCGACCCTAGATTCTCTGGTTGCGTAGAAAGTAAGGTACACTTCCATGCCTCACTTGGTTTCTAGTCGACCACAATAGGCTAGTGGAGACTCCTTTTGTGCAAAATTCCTTAAGAATATCCCAACGTCATGCAGGGTATGGGCTTATAAGAGCTCGCGCCTAATTATGGGCTTTAGGCCCGTCCTTTAGGCATTACCCCTAAACTTGTTCCCCGCCGAGGGTAGGTCGCGACAACTTGGTGATTCCACTAGGGATTTGGTTTTAAACCTTAGAGGACTTAGGCCAAAATTAATCTTGTTCAAAAATATTTTTGTTTGACAGCGAGGATTCCAAGTACGCCCATGACATTATAGGTGTTAAATGTTTTTGCAGAATGGGAGGTATAAGGGGAAGTATTTGCTCACATTTGTCTTGTAGAAAGGTGTAGGAATGTATAGTTTATTTTTATGTACGGAGTGTTGTTTGCCCATAAATTGTTATGCATGTATCATTTGCATTGCATTACACCCCAGCACACACAACCTGCCGTCAAACCTGGGCCACATAAGATCACTTAGAATGGTGTTGAGGTGGATACCACTCCGAATACAAGCATGTAGTACGATCGCCCATCTTAACCCTGAAATTTCTTTCTTGATGTTAGAGGTCCCCACCCTGGTCTGCGAGCATACAACACGGGTCGGTTCTTTGATGAAGCCGGAGTCATGAGTAACACGACCTAGCCATAAGCTTGTTGGTTTAGTCCGATGATCCTAGGGCTCCATTTTGAGCCGGATAGAGTAGAAATCAAACCACATCTCATGTGCATGTCTTTGTTAAAAAAAAAAAAAAGACAAAGGTCGGCAGCAATTGTAAGTGTCATTTTCCTTTTTAGTTGCTCATTTTGTATTGTATTTTCGTCTTGAAATTCGCGGAAATCAATCAAATGCCCTCGGTGATGCAAGCTTATGATTGAAAAATTGGCGATCACTTTTGACAAGTGAGCATTTGAATGCAAGTTCTAAACATTTTGATTTAGCCATTTTGAACACATGATTTTGTTTAAATTTCTAGTTGTGGGCTCAAAATCATTTCAAAAAAAAAAAAAAAAAACTTTCAAATTGTGATTTTATATTGGGGCACAAAAATTGAAATTGCATTTTTTATTAAATTTTCTCATTCTCACATTTTGGGACTATAATGTAAATCATTTTGGGTACAAATTCCTCAAAATAGAAATTACTTCATTTTTCTAGGAGTAAAATCACAAATCAATCTTTCAAAAATTAATGAGGCTTTTGCATGCGAAACTTTTGGAATAAAAGTGAACATTCAATTGATGGCCATGGATTGATAATTTTAATGATGTTTTCTCTTACGATAAAATCTTAGCGAAATACTAAAATCCCGTAATAAGGATTGTGGGGCATGTATCGTCGCCTCGATTTTATTGTAAAAAACGACCATACTGACATACTGACATTGTCGTCTTTTTGCGGGTTATGCGCAATGCTCTTTGACATTCTCGTGGTGACCATTCAAAGAAGTGAATTCTAGAGCTAGGACAATAGTTGTTTTTTTTTTTTACTCTTATCTATACAAGAGTTTCTTGTATTTCATCAATGTTCTTATTCATGTTAAGAATCATGTTTTCCATTTTGAGTTTTGTTTGCAAATCCAATTGTTGCTTTTGTAAATCATGCGACTCACATTTTTAATGATGGAATTCAGTTTCGTGAAAATCATCATTTTTTTTATAAAATAAAAAAAAACAAAACAAAGCAGAAAAAAAATTTGGAAGCATTTTAGGCAAACCTTTACGTCTACCTTCCAAATTGAATTTCAAGAAAACTTTGCTTAAGGCCCTCTCTTCATGTAGTCGTTTTCTCGGGCTCATCAAACTCGAGGAGCAAGCATGCGTTGAGGTTTCCTCGATGCCAATTTTCCATAGAGGCGAAACGAAGTTGAATTCCATTCTAAGAAGTTTTGTTATTCACAAATGCCTTAGGTGCCAAAATAACCCGTTGATCTCATTCACTTTGCATGATGAGACAAATGAAGGGAGTTGCCAAATATCCATGAAGGTGAATTCAAGAGATTTTATCCCTTAAAGGATAAAAGCAAGTGAAGGGTAATGATGTATCGTTTCCAACATTTCAACCCTAAGGATTTTTGCACTAACATATTTTTTTACAGGGTTACCGAGTCACCATGCCACAGGTAAGTACATTCTTCTCAATTTTTTTTAAGTAAAAAAAAAGAAAAAGAAAAAGAGAATTTCTATTACAAAAGGATCCTTTGGCGCTTTCCTAGAGACAAACACAAAAAAGAAAAATTGAGAAAAAAAAAATTTCTTCAAACTTTTTTAGCATCACTTTTATCTCAAAATTGTTTTCTCGTTTTGTGGGTTATTCACTTCAAATCAAATTTCTCTATGGAGATTGATCTACTCAGATGATCTCAACAGAGTGAGATTGAGACGTTAAACATGCCAAACAAGAAGTGCTTAGGATGAAGAAAGGTAAGCCATTTCCAAACGTGACATTCAAATACTTTTGAGAATTGAGTGGAAACGACACTCTCTTAGGACGAAGGATTCATTCGCATTGAGTGCAAAGATCGCAATAATAAAGGCATTTCCTTCATCAATCTCAAGCACCGAGCTAACGTCTTGCTACCCTTTTGGGCCAAAAAAAAAAAAGGATATACTTCAAAGTACCCTTGTCGAGAATGACCTTACATTGGGGCAGCATAGGGGGTTATGATCATGTTGTAGAGCGAAAGATTGAGAAAGATTTTATTATTTCACTTGCATTAATCTTCTGGTGATAGCTTCAGAGGAATTCTCATTAGAGTTTGACTCATCCCAAGGTGAAGAAGAGCATTTTCTTCTCTACCCAAACACTAATACCCATTATTTTAACCAATTTGGGCCTGATTATTCATTTCTAAACCCCGAGCAGTGATCATCTCCCTTCACTGGAGCAAGGCATAAAAATTAACCAAATACAATTGATAGTCACGAGAAAATGTGAAAAAAAGTCTCGAAAACCATAAGAGCTACAAAATGTTCAAAGAGCAAAAAAATCGACAAATTAGGGGGCATGAAAAAGCCGTGTGCCTGGTAAAAATAAGGTCAATACTCGTTAAGAAAAAGAAGCCAAAAAGCTACATCTTATGTAGAAGAAAAAATTATCAAAGTCCAAATGCCTATGCAAAAAAATTCATCGCAAGAGCAAAGGGCATTAGAGAAAAGAGCAAAGCTTCCATGCATAAATGATTAGCCAAGGGACTTTCGAGATGTGACCCGGTCGAGTGATTTCGAAAGGTCGAGTGACCCGGTCACGATGCCATGATGATCACCGACTCTTAATAATCCTTTTGAAAATTTTAAGCTTTTCGAGCCTCTCCTGAGCCAACGTTACAACCCTCTTCTGAAGTCTCTTCTGATTGGGATGATTTGAGTGAAAATGAGAATATCACGAAAAAGTTATTGCTTGAAGGAGTGGAAGTAATTCTATCTTGTCTTATCTTCCAAGTTCTCGGCTCGTAAACATGATGGAGATAGTGACAAATTGGCCTTAAAGCAATCATTCCTTTATGTAAGCCCTAACAGAGCCTATATCGCAGTCCTTTCAAAAGACTTATTTGATCGATTAGATTGTGCTCATTGCAAATGTTTTTGGAAGCCTTTGACATAGATTATGTGAGATACCCTCAGCAATCAGTTATCTCCCACGCAAATGGATGGGATCAAATTGCCATATTGGACTAGCTAAGTAAACAAACGACTCTCATCAAAACGAATAATTTACAAAGAGTCAGAATTCCTTGAAGCAAAAGGAATCAAACCTTTGAGTAACCGCACCAAAACCCATGTCTCCCCATTTTAAGTTCTATTCAATGTTGATAATAATAGTGTTGCTCTAAAAGGAGGGTTTTTGGTTCGGTATCTAATTGATATTATATGAACATGTACCAAATGACCAAGTTGACTTACTTTTGTGGAATCGAGGTCATAAAGATTCATTCACAACCACAATAAAAAGATTTCTCGGATAGTTGCTTTGGTTTTAATATTTGTCGCGACCTACCCTCGGGGGGAGGGAACAGGTTTAGGGGTATTGCCTAAAGGACGGGCCTAAGGCCCCTGATTAGACGCGGACTCTCCCAAGCCCATACCCCGCGTGACGTTGGAATATTCTTAAGAAATTTTGCATAAAAGGAGTCGCCACTAGCCTATTGGGGTCGGCTAGAAACCAAGTGAGGTATGGGAGCGTGCCTCACTTCCTACGCAACCAGAGAATTTAGGTTCGGGGACTTGATTACACTAATTAACCAATTAGTGCCCTTTCGGTACCTAATCTTGTTCATTTTAACAAAATGATTTTTGACAGGCAATTTGGATTGATTTTATATTTATCCACTAACATGTGAGGTGATCATGCAGACGCGCAATCATTAAAGTAATAATCATAACTACCAAGATCCTAATTGCAATAAGATTAAACACATGCAATTAAAACATAATTAAACATGCAAATTAAACATACGACATAATCAATATGCAAGCAAATAAACGTTTAATTACACTAAGAAAGCGAGATATAGCAATTCCTAAACCAAACCCCATCATTTTTTGATTTTCGAAATTTTTTTTAATTTTTAATTTTTAAATATATTTTTTAATTTTTTAATTTTTTGAAATTAAGAAAAATAATTAATTTTTTATTTTTTTTCAATTTCTTTTTGGATTTTCGAAATTTTTTAAAAATATAAATTTTTAACATTTTTTTGGATTTTCAAAATTGTTTTAAAGATATATTAAAATTTAAAAATAAAAATAAAAATAAAAATTTTGACCGGACCGGGTCGGGTCTGGTTCGACCCAACCCGGTTCGGCCCGGGTCGAGACGGATCGGGTCCGGTCGGAGACCGGACCCGGGTTCGGTTTGGCAGGCCCAAGCAGGCCCGAAGCTTGGGCCCGGCCCAAGAAGTCTCCCTCCTCTTTTTCTTTTTTTAAAAAAAAAAAAAAAAAAAAAGCAGGCCAAGCCCCCAAGCCCACATTACACCAGCCCAAGTCCAAAAACCCATAAGCCCAAAAGCCCAAATTCGCCCAAAACCCTACCCGATTGGAGGCTCCGGTCCGACCCGGCGCGACCCGGTTCGTGGCTGAACCCTAGGGTTTCTTCGCACGTCAGTGTCTCGGCGGCGGAGACGCTGTGGGTGGTGGCTCGGCTCGAACGGCGTCAGGTTGCAGCGGCGAGGAGGGCGAGCAGCGGCGTCGGTTTGAGGCGGCGAGGAGGCAGCTCGGACGCTCCTCGGATAGGCAGCAGTGAGGCAACGGGCAGCTGGAGTCGCGGGTGTTGGAGGGGGAGACATGGCGGAGCAGAGGCAGAGACGCGACTGCCGGCTCGGGATCCGCTGGCGTCGGGCTGCAGGCGGAGCGTAGCGGCAGGGATGGCAACGCGAGCTCGCAGGCGAAGCGGTGGCGGCCGGCCCTGGATCTGCTGGTGTCTGGGGCATTCGCGGCTGCAGTAGGCACAGGAACGGCGAGTGCAGGGGGGTTGGTGTTCGGAACTCCACCCGGAAGGAAGAGGACGGCGAGCGGGTCGGGGGCAACATGGCTCGGACTGCTGGCGCCGGCAGGAGGCGGCTTCGCTCGGGACAGCGGAGCTCGCGGCTGGGGGGCGCTCGGTACGGCTCGGCTAGAGTTTGGACGGTGTCGATCTCGAAGAGTGGTGACGCCTCGGACGGCGTCCTTGGTCCTGCCGGACTTGACCTCCTCCACACGACGCCTTCAGATCTGGACTCTAGGTCGAGCTGCAACAGGGTCGGCGTGGGTCGAGTACTGCTGCCGGCGGCGGCACTGCCGCCGCCGTTTTCCTCGATCTTTCTCTCTCTCTTCTCTTTTCTCACTGTTCGGTCTCTCCCTCTTCTCTTTTTCTCCCTGTTCGGTCCCTCCCTCTGTTCCTTTCTCTGTTCTTTTTTTCTGTTCTTTCTCCAGATTCCCTCTCTCCAGCTGTCGTTCTCCCCTTGCTCTGCTCTCTGTTCTTTTTTTCTGTTCTTTCTCCAGATTCCCTCTCTCCAGCTGCCGTTCTCCCCCTGCTCTGCTCTCTGTTCTTTTTGCTAGGGTTTCACGCACGAGGAGGAAGAGAGAAAGCGGCATGGGCCAGGCCAAGGCAAGATCCGGCCCGGCCCCTTCCATGTCTTCTTTTTTCTATTTTTTTGTTGTTTTTGCTTTTCTTTTTGTTTTCTTTTTTTTTTTTTTTGTTTGCTTTGTTTTTTTTTTTTTTTTTTTTTTTTTTTTTTTTTTAGTAGCTAATTCATAATCTGTAGACAATTAAATCATAAATGAAAAATGGAAAAATTTAGGTGTCAACAATATTCCTTAAAATGAATGGAATAAAACCTCTATATAACAAGACCAAGACCCATTGTCTCTCATTTTAATTTCTATACAATACTAATTATACTAATGTTTCTCTAAAATGGAGGGTTTTTTATTTGGCGTCTAATTGATAGCATATGAATAGGTACCAAATGCCCAAGTTGACTTACTCTTGTAGAATCAAAGTGGTAAAGATTCATTGAAGACCACGATAAAAAGATTTCTCGAATAATTATTTTGGTTCTAATATTCCTTGAAAGGAAATGAATCAAACCTCTAAATAACCGGACCAAGACCCATTGTCACCCCATTTTAATTTCTATTCAATACTAATAATACTAATGTTGCTCTAAAAAGGAGGATTTTAAATTTGGCATCTATTTAAGACCAGATGAAAGGGTACTGAATACCTAAGTTGACTTACTCTCGTAGAATCAAGGTCGTAAAGATTCATTCACAACCATGATAAAAGATTCCTCAGATAATACTTTGGTTTTAATATTTCTTGAAGCAAAAGGGATCAAACCTCTGAATAACCATACCAAGACCCATTGTCTCCCCCATTTTAATTTTTCTCAATACTAATAATACTTAGGTGGTTGAGCAAGGGACCTCTAACGCAAAGGTCCTGAGTTCGATCCACGGCGTCGTCGTGCTTCAGTGCAAGTCGTGTCTTACCCGGGGCACGTGGGTGGTGGGTCCTCACGTGCCTCCCCAGGGTTTACCTCAGCCGCGAAGCAGCGTGCGGGGGTTCCCTGGGTCATCAAAAAAAAAAAAAAATGTTGCTCTAAAAAGGAGGATTCTCAAGTTGGCATCTAATTGATACCATATGAACAAGTACTAAATGCCCAAGTTGACTTACTCATGTAGATTCGAGGTAGTAAAAATTTATTCACAACCATAATAAAAGATTCCTTGGATAATCACTTTGGTTTTCGATATTCCTTGAAATGAAAGGAATCAAACCTCTCAATAACCAAATCAAGACGCATTGTCTCCCCCATTTTAACCTCTCAATAACCATGTTGCTCTTTCAGGGTCTGATTGATAGCATATGAACAAGTACCAAATGCCCAAGTTGACTTACTTCTATAGAATCAAAGTCGTAAACATTAATTTATAACTATGGTAAAAGAGTCCTCATATAGTTACTTTGGTTTTAACATTCCGTGAAATGAAAGGAATCAAACCTCTAAGTAGCCAGACCAAGACCGATCGTCATCCTTTTTTAATTTCTATTCAATACTAATAATACAATTGTTGCTATAAAAAGGAGGTTTTCAATTTGGCATCTAATTGATACCATGTGAACATGTACCAAATGACCAAGTTGATTTATTCTAACAACATCAAAATCATAAAGATTTGTTCACAACTATGATAAGAGATTGCTCAGACATTTACTGTGATTTAAAATGAAGAACCTAATAAGTCAATTATATATGTTATCTTATTGCGCATGAATTACAAATAAGAAATTTTAGATGTTTCGCATCTAATAAAAGTCAAATTACGATTGATTTTGGAAAAAATGATGGTGTGTTAAGCTTTTCTCATCTACTAATTTTCAAGGATTTTTATTTTGTTTTAGCATGGACTTTTTTTCGTTTTAATTATGATTACGAGAATGACAATGCATCTTTGTGCTGCATACATGGCTTTGCTCTATCATTCCTCTATGCTTGAAGCAATTGACAGTTCATTGGCCAGATGATTTCCTGCACCCCCGGCTCCTAATGGTCAACTCAAGACCTAGATTTTCTACCAAAGAGAGGGATAAGTTAAGGCGTCCAAAGCTTTGTGCCTTTTCTTGCCTCTCAAGAGTGCCCCATCAAGACTTGCAGTGCAATGGAAGAAGCACGCAATCTCGAGAAAATGCAACCATAAGCCGGTGGATCGGAGGCTGTGGCAGCGGTGTGGTTCGTCGAACTAGAGAGAGCACAGCTAGAAGTGAGTCGGGCATGAGTGATGGTTTGTGAGAAAGAGAAAGCACCTGATTTTCTGACGGGTGGGCCTGATTTGCCGCGTGTCAACCTGTGTATGGTTCAATGCACATCCAACGCGGTATATTTAATGACCTAGTATTTTCTTTTCTCCCCCAGTCTCTTCGTTTTCTCCTCCTATAAAACACAACCATATGCCTCATGTTTTCTTTACTCAATCCTCTGTTCAGAATGAAGTCCTCGGATCTCGTCTCGCATTTCTCACTCATCCTGACTGGTCTCCTCTTGTCGCCCGGTAACGATTCCTTCGACTATCCATATATTCTCGAACAGCATACGTAATGGAACTTGTGTCTCCTATGTTCTTTGTCATTGAACAGCATTTTGATGCTACATATATAAGTACTTTGCCAATTCTTACTCTACTTTCGAGTATTCACATTTCACCACGCCAAGAATTTCGGCCTACATGTATCACTGTAATTCTGGTTTAACTGGTGAAAATTTTCACGAATATGTAATGGCATCATGCAGGGAATACTGTAGTGGCAGAACAAGTCACCTTCAATTTTCTCAACAGATGCCCATATTCCATATGGCCGGCCATGGCTCCCAACACGGGCCAACCGGTGATCGCGGAAGGAGGCTTTTACCTCCAGTGGGCATCCAGAAAACTCGTCTCGGTCCCGCCGGGGTGGAAAGGGCGGATCTGGGCCCGCACTGGGTGCAGTTTCGCGTCGAACAGGCCGCCAACCTGCGAGACCGGGGACTACGGGCAGCTCGGTTGCCATGGGCTCATCGGGACCCCTCCTGCCACGCTGCTCCAGGTCTGGCTCCACGCGGATGAGGCCAAGCCGAGCTTCTATGACATCAGCCTGGTCGACAGGTTCAACCTTCCAATCTCGGTCCAGACGAGGCCCACGCAGCCCGAGTGCGAAATCCCGGGGTGCTCGAAGCCGTTGAACAGCCTGTGCCCTAAGGAGTTGCAAGTGGTGAATGGGAAAGGGAAGGTTGTGGCTTGCAAGAGCGCCTGTTTGGCCTTCAACACCGACGAGTACTGTTGCCGGAACGAGTACGCGACACCGGACAAGTGCAAGCCCAACGTGTATTCTAGGCTTTTCAAGGATGCCTGTCCGGGTTACTACAGCCATCCCTACGACTCGCCCCGGCCGCTGGTTAGCTGCGCGTCCAAGGAGTTTGAGATTATCTTTTGTCCAAACTTTTGGGGTGTTGAGCAAGTGCCAGGGTGGAATTATACCGACTACTGAGTCTAATCATTGGACAATCGATAGCAATGTTGACTACAACACTAAATAATAATCGAGGAGTTACTCGATCGCTCGTGCATTTGGTCCGTGACCGTGACTGATTAAACCATTCCCAATGCCGTTATATCTCTCTCTCTCTCTCTCTCTCTCTCTCTCTGATCAATTTCTGGATGTCTTTCGTTTCCATTCTACTGATTTTTCTTTTCTTTATGTTGGGTTTGAGTCATCGATGGCACTGTGATTACATGGCCCTTTTCCTGGGCGATATACGCTATTCCGATTAGAAAAATGATGAGCTGAAAATCCGGCATGTTTCTTATAAGAGCCATTTAATTATCAATCTTTTTTAGGGGAAAAAAAAGCAAATAATGATTTTTTTTTTTCACTTCTACGGTGATGAATTATGAGTGAAGAGTAATGCACATGTCAGACTTCAGAGATTTCCATCTATGAGAAGACCCACTTGACACTCTGAGCAGAAATGTGTTTCTAAATATTTTCAACGATTTTTCTCTCCTCTTTATTTTTTAAATTTCCTCTGTTCATAAAAAAATGGGCAACCGGAAAATCTTTTCTTAATTTTCTGCTTTTGCATAATTATTTTAACCGTCTTTTAAAGTAGTAAGTTAATACATAGATCTTTATTGATGTCAGGAATATAATATCTGTGAATCCTTAAAAATGTCATATGAATGTCTTTGCTCTCTCTACCATGGTGTCGAGAACAGAAGAGAAACAAAATATATATGTAGAAATTTACCAAAAAAATCTGATGTTGAAAACTTAAATCGCCCACCAGTGATCAATGCCCTAGCTTGTTTTCGGATGATTTGAATGAATCTTTCATAGCTGAAGTGACTATGGGGGTGGACTAGATGGGCTCAATGGCCAGTCTCATCTTCATCATTGTCAGCAAGATGTATTCAACTTGGTGAAAAGCTTCATTTTTTACGGTGGATATTGTAGTTAAGACAATTGTGCGACAAGGATATTATAGTTAAAATTTCAGAGGGATCATACGTGTTTTCCTTTGAAAAGATTAAATGACTGGGATATATTTGATAGTTGTATTACAAAATCTGGTGGATTGTTTTGACAGACAAGCATGACCTCGACTCCGGTCATTTTCATACCAATAAAAGAAATCCATAGATTCAAATGACACAGGACGGAGGAACAAGAAGATAGGTTCACTTCTCACATGGTCAAGAGACACAAGTTAAGAATCACGCATCCAACTCGCGCAAATCGTCGAACACATTGGGTGGGATTAATTTGAGGAAGGCATCTAGACTATTTTTAACTTCTATTACGACACTTCTATTACGACCTAAGCTTTAACTAGCCTTCAAACCCCACGGTCACAAGCAGTGAGACGAGCTGGCACAAACTCAAATCTATTTCGACAGACAATCAACATTCTTGGTTATTTCTTGCTCAAAACAGGGGTATGCTCGAGTAGAGGCTTTGCCTGGTCAACCGATCGTGAAGAGCAACTTCTCAACGATTCTGGAAGAGAAGATGGCTAATAAAAATAATTTAATAATTAGTTATTATTGAAATTTTAATAAACTCTATTATTATTAATGAAATGCTCTCGATATCTGTATGCTATGCAATTTGATGAGAATTATTTTTGTTTAGGGACTAAAATTTAATTCCTAAATTTCTATGTAAATTATTACTAAATGGGTAGTCAATATTTAAATGTCAATAACCGTCAAAGAGCAAGCCAGAGATATTTTTTTCTTATTATCGTAATGATAGAATGTGTTAGAAGTAGCATCCACTGCTGCCATAGTTTTAGCGTCTAAAGCATGAAAAAAGAGTGATAAAGAACAGTGTACTTCAAGGAATATTTCTATCTAGTTTTGTTCATCTTTCCATGAATAGTATAAAATGCAAGTAAAAGAACACATTCCAAACGATGAAGTAAATGCACACCATGGTTTTATGAAAAATTATGGCAGAACACAAATATGAACACTTTCAAACGTTGAAGACATCGTCTCATGTAACCATAATGAACATACAAGTCAAAACTTTCTTAAATATTATACTGCACCGGTCCAACAAAAGAAAACAAAATACTTAAGCAACACAACCCACCACCATACTGTACCAGTCCCACCCTCAATCACTTCCGATGCTGATCTTCGGTGCAAGCCCCCTGGCCAGTCCACGTAGTTCCTCATTGATCCATAATCACTGCCGAATTGAGAAGCGCCCCTATGACCTGCGCCTGTGCTAGCGCCTGGATTCCCTCATCTTCTTGCTAGCGTGCATATAAGGTTGCGTCCACTGTCGCCTCTTGCATCTTCGCCATCTTCTCGTTCTTATAGAGTTCCCAGTTTGCCTCTAGCACCTACAATGAAAAAAAGCAACTTGTGAAAACTTAATGCCTAGCTCATCCTCTTTTGATTCGATACAGGTCTTTTTATTGTTTTTGCTTGTAGATAAGCATGGAACTTCTCTACATTAACATCACAAATTCCACAAAAGTAGCTCAACAAGATACTCCACCTTGGGCAGTTTAGACGACTGAGGCCGTGCATTTGCTTCAGCCAATTCGGCTTTCTTTTGGTTCTTAAAGATTTTCACTGTCCCCGTGACCTTTATCTGCACCTTTTTTTATCTTGGCTTTGGTGGCATCTTCCTGTTATAAGAAGATTTGGTCACTATAAAACATATTGTAACAGAAAATTAAAAAAATAAAATATCTGATCCACATCGCAAGAACACAGAATCACTCGTATCACCCGCACCAGCCATAATAACAAGTCTAAATGCATCTTAAGCCTATCTAAAAAAAAGTGACAGACGCTCCAAACAAAGAAGAGGCAATGAAAAACGAATCAAATCAGCCTACTTAGACCAACCCAACATAGGCACATTAAGCGATAAAGGAAACAGCGAAGATGTATCATTAGGGCCAAAAAAAGAAAAAGAAAAAGAAAAAGAAAACGGACCAGGTTGGCCTTGTAAATCACCAGTCCAAAATGGTTGAGCTTCAACTCGAGCTTCTCCAAGACTTCGTTGAAGATATGCTCCATGGTGTTGGAGGCGGACGCAGGTCTGGCCCTGGATGATATCCTGGACGACGTCCTCGACACGGACCGACGACTTAACGTGGGAGGCAAAAAGCTTGGCATAGAGGAGGAGGCTCTTGTGGTCGGTGACACGAGGGCTGATGGTGAAGACGGCATGGATGAAGAAGGGGAGCTTCTCTGCTCACCCATCCCACAGCTCGAAGGTGTAATTGACCGGAGAAACGTAGAACTCGACGCACTTCTGAGTAGACCAAATCCATGCCTTCTTGGCGAGCTTGACATCCTTGATAAATCCTCCAGTTATGGCGAGGTACTCCGACGGGCCTGCGACGCGCCACATTGTATCGAGGCTTTTGTTTCTTTTCTAGGGTTTCTGATGATGATCGACAGCGAAGAACAAGAGACGGGGAAAGAGAGTTAGCGAGGATGTTAGTGGGGAGCGAGTGGAGATTTATAGGGACGAACCGAATAAGTTTGGAGAGGATAAGGAAAAAAGAGATGAGTGCTCTATCTAAAATAGGAAGCTGAAGGCCAAAATCTGATCTGCTTTTACATAGCGGACGCTACGCCTCCCGAAAACTTTCCTTTATCTAATCGGAAAAGCCAAAAGTTTATATCCACTGCCGCTAACAAGCTCTTCCCCGTTTTTATCGGTTGGAAAATTTTATTCTGATGCTTGAATAATATATGCACCGACGAAACAACTTCTCATATCATTCTCGTGGATCTGCATGCACTGGGTATTTTATGTCGAGGGTCCATAGGTAAAAGATGAGGTATATTATTTATGTTTCCCCTCTTTAGAAGAACAAATTTTTCTTTTTCCTAATAATGCAAAATTTTTAGATCTGAAACAAATAACTCGAGTTCAAATGCTTGAAACTTTTCGGTTCATACAAATGTCAATATGTAGAGTCATTTCGAAATTTTCTAAGAAAGTTTAAAATTTAAAATGTTTCTCCTGGTATTAAAAATTTTAAGGAAAGGCACTCAAAGAAAAAATGCATAAAGACATTTTATCATGAAATTCGGAGTTTTTGCAATTGAGCGACTGATCTTTAATTCCATTTGCTTAATGTGCCAATTATTTTGCAATTAACTTCTTTAGATCTTATTTCATTCAGTATTCTAGCAAAATGCGAATAGATATGTAAAAAATTTTCAATAAGTCATACAGATAGCAAGCTGCCATCTCATCAGTATTTCACCAAAGAATGAGTCCAATTGCAGTTAAAATGCATTAATCCCTAAAAAAAGAAAAAAGAAAATAAAAGACAGTTGTACTCGACTATTGAAATTTAAGTTCAGTGACTTTCCACATAATTATCCGGAAACAAGTTGAGACTATCTCCTCATGTCAAAGAGGACAGTCCACAACTTTTTTGGTCGAAAAAGGATATATTTTATAACATTAACGATGAGTTACACCATTTGCCATAAGGTCAGTCTACAACTTGCGAACTAGAATTATGATGTTTTTATTGACGTTGAGGGTTGATTTGGACCGAAAAGAAAAAGCTTCTTCTATGGGAAAATAACAGTGCAGGACAAACTTTATATGGGAATGTGAGGGAAATAGGTGGGGCCAAAAAAAACAAATGTGCTATAACTTTCATATCGTGCTCACTTTAGTGTCATAATTTTTTTTAACTTAATTGAGTATCACAAATTTAAAAAATCAAATCACTTGAGTGTCATTGGCAATTTGGCTTACCATAAAATTTGACGTGGATGCTGGTCGTCCTATGTAACTTCGCCGACTCTAACATTGATAATTGTATTATAATTTTCAAAATATTTTTAGTTATTTTTTCGAATTTTTTATTTTAACAAGGGTTGCCAGTGACCCTCACTAACCGTGAAACCCTCGCTCAGTTGTGGCCTGGCCCACGGCCAACGAGTTTGTAATGCCACCTAGGGCCCACATCTCGTTGCCTCGTCCAGATCTGGCGAGGATATTCATGGGTGACGGCAAGACAGCTGCCACCTAATCTAGGTGAGAGTTTTGTGGCTAGCAAGGGTCATTAGTGACCCTCACCAGCCCTTAAAAAAGAAGTAAAGAAAAATAAAAGATTAAAAATTTTAAAAATCCATGTATGATGATTTGTTAGAATACTCAAATAATTGAATTTACTCCAATGTGGCACATAAGCAAGCCAAAAAAAAAAAGTTATAGCCGTCAAGTGAGCGCCATATGAGATCATACAAAAGTTATGGCACTCTAGCCGTTCTTCTCCTAAAATAGTTGTATTCATTGTGTTTCCTTAGCCATGCGTCAGCTTTTGTAAGAAAATTGTTAAGTATCCTCTTAATGCAATAAACATGCTTATTCATAACTTATAAAATATCAAATTTTTATCATTTTGAAAACATGAGCTTATAAATTCTTTAGAAGAGATAGCATTCTTTCTATTCATTTCTCTCCTCCCTCTTCCTTCTGCCCGAATGTGCCTCCTTCTTTTCCTTTTATCTCTCTCCCCTTTTTCCTTTTTTTTCTCTTTTCTTTCCTCTCTCTCTCTCTCTCTCTCCCCCCTTTTCTTCCTCTCTCCCGAAGACTCTCGGTCTCTCCTCCACCTCCTTTTTCCTTTCTCTTTTTTCTTCTTCTTTTCTTTTCTATTTGTGGGCCCTACTCTTTATACTAAGTCAAATATTACACATTCCATCCGCGTTCAATCACCATCTTGGGTCATTCTTGTTGTGATTTGTCGTGTCATTCTTGTTGTGATTTGTCGCGACCAAGCTAATGGATTGTTAAGCCTAGACTTAACTCGAGCTCTCCCAAACCCATACCAATTCGCGACTTCATGCAATTTTTTTAATTATGAGTCACCACTAATCTATTTTTTGGTGGGTCGATTAGAAACCCAAGTAAAGTAATGGGAGATTTACTTTACTCCTACGAACCAGAGATTATGAGTACGGGACTTGGTTACACTAGATTTCTCTAATGCCCTTTCGATACCATTTCTTTTTATTTTGAAAAATGTTTTTTTGTAGGCAGTTTGGATTGATTTTAAGTTTATTTTCCTAACATGTAAGGTGATTATGCGGGTACACAAACCACCAATTTGACACCCAGATAAATAATAAATAAATTACAAAAATTTACCTCAAAACAACAAAAGCATCTGTAATGTTAAATTAAAATCCACATCAACAACCCTATATATGGTTTCTAATTAATACGCAATTTTTATTTTGTTTTCGCTTAATTAATGAAAATCATGCAATATGTAATGCAATGTCAATTGAATGACCTAATTCTAATGATATGTAATTTTTAATTAAATGGGCCTAGCAAAAATACTAAATGACATGCATCTCAATGAATCTAAGCCTTAATGACGTGCATATGACAATTTTTTTCCTAAAAGAATGCATTTTATCCTAAATAATAAAACTAATTTAACCTATGACATGTTTTGTATTTTTTCATGAAATTCAAAATTTGGTGAAATGTTAAAATTACCTAATTAGATTAAGATCCTATTTAATTTATATTAAGAATTAGGTTGAGCCACATCATAATTTAAACTAAATATTATCTTAACCAAAATAATCCTAAAATGCAATATATCTAAAAAAGTACCTAAACTTATTAAAAAAATTATCTAAATTAAACTAAGTGCAATTTTTATCCTAATATGCAATGACGTGCAAAATGTATCCTAACTCTACATGATATATGCATGATGATTTTTTTTGTGTTCTTGTTTTCTTTTTCTTTTTTTTAAATTTCGAAATTAATAATTGCCAAATAATTAAACATGCAATCCAAGTTAAAAAAAAAATGAACTAGCAACCTAAATTAATTGATTTGGTTTTTTTTTTTTGAAAATTCAAAATAAAATTCCTATTATGAGCATGCAAACCCTAAAATTACATTTTTTGATTTTTTTAAAAGAAAACTAATTTAAATAACACTTTTAAATAACACCACAAAGAAACCAAAAATCAAGCTATATTGATACCCAAATTGACGAACCATATCTCGCACATGAGATCGGGTTGGCCAATTTCACATAAATCACTAATCGGATCTCGGGCGATTGGCAATTTTTTAAGTAATTACGAGTCGGATTTTGAGCGCGAAAATCGGACTGACAACCACTAATTTCAAGGTAATTTTATATCATGGAATTTCAATTTCACATTAAAGGAATAATTACACTAAAAAGATAAAATAAAATAGCAAAAACAATAAAACAAAAATAAGATAAAGAAAATACCTAAATTTCCTTTTGCTTTTCTTTTTTTTCCTTCTCTTTTTCTAAAAAAAAAAAAAAAAAAGCTGGTGGCCGGTCCGGCGAGGGGAGATCGCCGGCTAGGGTTCCGGTGAGGGCTCAGCAAGCACCGGCAGCGAGCGAGCGGTGAGCGCGTCGGCACGGGGCGGCGTCGCGGGCTGAGGAGGGACGACGGAGCTGGGCGCGAGCGTCGCGGGCGGTGGACTCGAGCTTGGGAGGCATGGCGTCGGATGCGCAGGCGCAGCGTCCGGCGAGTGGGGCTCCGGCGCAGGGGTGCGTCGAATCGAGCGGCTCTCTGGCGCGGTGGCAGGCGAGCAGGAGGCAACGGCGTTGGATCGTCTGGTGGAGAACAGCAGCAGCGCCTCGGGCTACTGGGCGGTGGTGGAGCTACAGGCGGAGCAGAGGGGGTCAGTGCAGGTTGCTGCAACAGGCGGTCAAGGCGGAGAGGGCGTCGTGCGCTGGTGCAGTGGCGGGTGGCGCTCGGCAAGGTCAGGAGCGGCGGGCTTCGTCGGAGCTCCGGCGTCGGGCTGGGCAGCAGCAGGTCGCGGGTGCAGAGGGGGGCGGTGGGCGTCAGAGGCGCGCGGCAGCGGCGTCGAGGGGTTGCTGCGTCGGCGGCAAGGCGCGGCGACGGTGCTTGCGGTGGCGCAACGGCGAGTGGGCTGCGGGGGGGTTCGATCAGCGGTGGCCGGCGCAGGCACTGGCGCGGAGGGGGTGGACCAGCAGCAACGGCGGAGGCGAGCTCGTGAGGAAGAAAACCGATTTTCTTCTTTTTCTATTTTTTTTTCTCTTTCCCCTCACGTCCCCTCACGTCTCCTCTTCCTGCTCCCTCTCTGCAAACTTTTGCCTGACTTTTTCTTTTTTGTTAGAGAGAAAAGAGAAGCGCTTTTCTCTTTGCCCCAAGATGGACGGAGACTTTTTTTTCACGCCAATTTTCTTCTCAAATTTTTCTCTCCATTTTTCGAAAATCGCCCCCTACGTACGGCCGTGTGTATTGATATGTGTGGCCTCCCCTTTTTTCTGTACCCATCACACCTTTTATAGGGTAAAAAATTGAATCTTTATTGCATATTTCATTTCCAATTTTGCTCGTGCAATATTCTCTTTCATATTCTATCCAAAAATAATTCCATTTTCAGGCAAAATACACCCCCAATGTATATTACTTGAATATATAAAAAATCTGAATGAAATATGTGAAAAATCCTCGTTTCACCGGCGGCCTAAAATAAAATAAAAAAATAAAATGTTTCTAAATTATATGCCATGTGTGTGTGTGTGTTTTTTTTTTCTTAAGTAAAAATTAACCCTAAAAATTATGCAAAAATTTAGGTGTTAACATGATTCAATTCAAGAGACTGTTTGCATTCATTTCTCCCTATTTTTCCCAAAATCACTCTAAGGGCGCGCATGATAAAATTTCTACTTTATTTCTTTATTTCTCTGTTTTCTAGAATAGGTATGAAACAGAAATTCATTTAGTAATACAATTTGATTTTTTTATTTCTAAAACAGATTTTTATTCTAAGAATAGATTTAAAAAAGAAATCGAAGTTAAAATTTTTAACTTAAGAAATCAATTTATGACTGTAAATCAATTTCTGTTTTAGAAATTTTGTCATACACACCCTAAAACATCACCTTAAAATATCCAGCTTGAATCTGAGGAAGGAACAATCCACGTGGACATGGACGAACTTCCACAAGATTACCTATCTTCTCAAACGTCTAAAAAGGGTAAGGGGAAAGGATAACTCTCTGTTATGCATCATTTTCTCGCTCAATTTCCCAGAATAAGATTTGCGTTGGATCACCGTCGTGGGTCATTCTTGTTTTTTTTTCTTAATGTAAGAAACATTGTTTGTTCCCGTGAAGAAAGATTTGCATGAGATTGCTTTTATTCTATTGCTATTACACCGGTGTGTGGGTTCGACAAGATTTGATCTTTTCTTGATTCTCACTTCGTATCACACTTGAGCAATAGTTAATCTCTTAGATCCTCTAAATTATATCAATATAATATTTCTTAATTATAGAGAAAACTACCGAAGAAGAGGATCCTCCCTTGCCCAATGAAGAAGGGGCATAAGAAGAAGTCGGGTCACAACCTGAACTTAGCCTTAGCCCCGTCCCTCTCTCTGGAGCCGAAAATGGTGAGCGACAACACTAGGACCCGGCTATTGTCCTCAGAGCCAAAAGCAGTGCACCAACTCTAGAGCAACAACGGCAGGACCAGGCTGCTATTGGGGATGCCGATGGTGCTAGCCATGGACAAACTATTATGACTTGCATTCGGGGCCCTCTATTTGGCCATTTTTTTACTATGCAAGGTGGGTTGGCTTAAGCCCCTCGAGTTAGTGGTGCTAGTGCTAGTGTTGGAATTAGTCACTGGGAGGGTCGACGTGTTAAGTGCTTAGGCTTTTAATTCAAAGACTAGGTCATAATATGAGAAATTCAAAGAGTGTCCTGTATGGGGAATCGCTTGAACAATTTTTCATGATATAGACTTATGTTTGCGTCTACTTTTAGTACCTTATCTTTTAGTTTGCCATGCATCTATATTAGATGCGCATGCAATACATTCTCACGTCATTTTGCATTTGCTTAAGCACAACAAGGATCATCAGTCACATCGTTGCTTGTGCAGTTCAAGTTCGAGACATATCCAACTTTTTTTCTTCATTTTGGCACTGGATTGGATGGATTCCGCGGGTAGGATGTGAAACTTGGTGCATGTTAACAAGCTTGATTGGATGAATTCCATTGGTAGGATGTGGAACTTGGTACATGTTAACAAGCTTGAGCTCAAGCTCTCGACTACCTTGGTACATGTTAACATCGTCCTACATAAATATTGAAAAAATAACTTCTAATGACAGAAAATTCACATTTGGAGAGTGGGACTCGCTTATTTTCGTTTTTGATTAAGACTTTATGCTCTTCTTGGTTAGTTTTACTTCTTTAAAGGCATTGGTAATGGATTTCTTTTTTAACGCGGTTAATCATTCATCTTGTTAAAGTGTTTTTTAGACTCTAATAAACATCTTATAAACTCTCTAATCCGATAACAATGATAAGGAAGATTCTATTGTTTACCCACACCATACACAAAGAGTTGGCAATATTAAGAATATAATTTTGAGTTTCATATATATTCTTTCAAGTCAAGTATCTTTTTATCCTCCAACTACAATTCATCGTCCAATTAAATCGATTATTTTGTCAACAAAAACCTTGTAACCTAATCTTCATTGCTTTTACGTATGAAGCCAAAGTCTGTTTTCCTTTTACGTGGTGATACTTCCCTTCCAAGCACTTTCCTTAAACTAATTGAAAAGGGCAAAAAGTGTATCTCCACCACCCCTAATTAGCTTTTCGCCATTATAGTATTCATTGTATTTCCTTAACCATGCATCAACTTATGTGAGAATTCTTCTAACCAACACTTCTCGAAACGTTATTACACTAAATCTTCTAACAACATGTGAGCTAGAGACTACACACATCGAGTTTCAGAATCTTCCCAAGTAACATTCATACAACGTCAGAGTACTAAATATGCTAACAATAGATGTCAAACTCTGCAATCATCGAGTTTCAGAATCATTCAAGCAACACTTTTTAAAATATCGGAATACTAAATCCGTTAATAACCCTTCTTACACGGACGCTGGCATTTCTATACTTAAAATTAAGGGACTAGGGAATATTTGTAGTGCCCTGGTTGGTACGCAGCAGATGGATATTGCCATACGGCAATGCATGGAGGTTGCATGTGGGAAAGATACAGTGCTCATCTTCTTCTTGATTTTTCGGATTTTAATTCTTTACTTCAACAGAAAGGCATGAGCAAACATACCCAACCGAAGCCAAAAGGCATGAGCAAACATGCCCAACTGAAGCCAATTGGTCTCCCAACATGCTAGACAACTTTATCGGTTTTGTTTTTGTACAATGGACAACAAAATCGAAAGAAAAGATCAAATGAGAAAAAAAAAAAAACTCGATGCATTATGGTGGTACATATTAAACACGTTACGAACCATTTCACAACTTTGTTCCTATAATATATATATCTCAAAAAATCTCAAACTAGTACATTTATATCAAATTTATCCAAAACTAATTTTTATGTGAGCTAGAGACTACACACATCGAGTTTCAGAATCCTCCCAAGCAACATTCATAAAACATCAGAGTACTAAATATGCTAACAATAGGTGTCAAACTCTGCAATAATCGAGTTTCAGAATCTTTCAAGCAACACTTTTTAAAATATCGGAGTACTAAATCCATTAGATGTTTGTGTCTGCTTTTAGTACCTTCTCTTTTAGTTTGCCATGCATCTACATTAGATGCGCATGCAATACATTCTCACGTCATTTTGCATTTGCTTAAGCACAACAAGGACCATCAGTCACATCGTTGCTCGTGCAGCTCGAGTTCGAGACATATCCAACTTTTTTTCTTGATTTTGGCACGGGATTGGATGGATTCCGCGGGTAGGATGTGAAACTTGGTGCATGTTAACAAGCTCGATTGGATGAATTCCATGGGTAGGATGTGGAACTTAGTACAGGTTAACAAACTTGAGCTCAAGCTCTTGAGTAACTTGGTACATGTTAACATCGTCCTACATAAATACTAAATAAATAACTTCTAATGACAGAAAATTCACATTTGGAGAGTGGGACTCGCTTATTTTCGTTTTTGATTAAGACTTTATGCTTTTCTTGATTATTTTGACTTCTTTAAAGGCACTGGTAATGGATTTCTTCTTTAACGCGGTTAATCATTCATCTTGTTAAGTGTTTTTTAGACTTTAATAAACATCTTATAAACTCTCTGATCCGATAACAATAATAAGGAAGATTCTATTGTCTACCCACGCCATACACAAAGAGTTGGCAATATTAAGAATATAATTGAGTTATATATATTCTTTCAAATCAAGCATCTTTTCATCTTCTAACAACAATTCATCATCCAATTAAATCGATTATTTTATCAACAGAGACCTTGTAACATAATCTCAACACTTCTTGAAACGTTATTACACTAAATCCTCTAACAACATGTGAGCTAAAGACTACACATATCGAGTTTCAAAATCCTCCAAAGCAACATTCATAAAACGTCAGAGTACTAAATATGCTAACAATAGGTGTCAAACTCTGCAATCATCGAGTTTCAGAATCTTTCAAGTAACACTTTTTAAAATATCGGAGTACTAAATCTATTAGATGTTTGTGTCTGCTTTTAGTACCTTCTCTTTTAGTTTGCCATGCATCTACATTAGATGCGCATGCAATACATTCTCACGTCATTTTGCATTTGCTTAAGCATAACAAGGACCATCAGTCACATCGTTGCTCGTGCAGCTCGAGTTCGAGACATATCCAACTTTTTTTCTTGATTTTGGCACGGGATTAGATGGATTCCGCAGGTAGGATTTGAAACTTGGTTCATGTTAACAAGCTCGATTGGATGAATTCCATTGGTAGGATGTGGAACTTAGTACAGGTTAACAAACTTGAGCTCAAGCTCTTGAGTAACTTGGTACATGTTAACATCGTCCTACATAAATACTAAATAAATAACTTCTAATGACAGAAAATTCACATTTGGAGAGTGGGACTCGCTTATTTTCGTTTTTGATTAAGACTTTATGCTTTTCTTGATTATTTTGACTTCTTTAAAGGCACTGGTAATGGATTTCTTCTTTAACGCGGTTAATCATTCATCTTGTTAAGTGTTTTTTAGACTTTAATAAACATCTTATAAACTCTCTGATCCGATAACGATGATAAAGAAGATTCTATTGTCTACCCACGCCATACACAAAGAGTTGGCAATATTAAGAATATAATTGAGTTATATATATTCTTTCAAATAAAGCATCTTTTCATCTTCTAACAACAATTCATCATCCAATTAAATCGATTATTTTATCAACAGAGACCTTGTAACATAATCTCAACACTTCTTGAAACGTTATTACACTAAATCCTCTAACAACATGTGAGCTAAAGACTACACACATCGAGTTTCAAAATCCTCCAAAGCAACATTCATAAAACGTCAGAGTACTAAATATGCTAACAATAGGTGTCAAACTCTGCAATCATCGAGTTTCAGAATCTTTCAAGTAACACTTTTTAAAATATCGGAGTACTAAATCTATTAGATGTTTGTGTCTGCTTTTAGTACCTTCTCTTTTAGTTTGCCATGCATCTACATTAGATGCGCATGCAATACATTCTCACGTCATTTTGCATTTGCTTAAGCATAACAAGGACCATCAGTCACATCGTTGCTCGTGCAGCTCGAGTTCGAGACATATCCAACTTTTTTTCTTGATTTTGGCACGGGATTGGATGGATTCCGCGGGTAGGTTGTGAAACTTGGTGCATGTTAACAAAGCTTGATTGGATGAATTACATGGGTAGGATGTAGAACTTGGTACATGTTAACAAGCTTGAGCTCAAGCTCTTGAGTAACTTGGTACATGTTAACATCGTCCTACATAAATACTGAAGAAATAACTTCTAATGACAGAAAATTCACATTTGGAGAGTGGGACTCGCTTATTTTCGTTTTTGATTAAGACTTTATGCTTTTCTTGGTTATTTTGACTTCTTTAAAGGCACTGATAATGGATTTCTTCTTTAACGCGGTTAATCATTCATCTTGTTAAGTGTTTTTTAGACTTTAATAAACATCTTATAAACTCTCTGATCCGATAATGATGATAAGGAAGATTCTATTGTCTACACACGCCATACACCAAAGAGTTGGCAATATTAAGAATATAATTGAGTTATATATATTTTTTCAAATCAAGCATCTTTTCATCTTCCAACTACAATTCATCGTCCAATTAAATCGATTATTTTGTCAACAGAGACCTTGTAACCTAATCTCAACACTTCTTGAAACGTTATTACACTAAATCCTCTAACAACATGTGAGCTAGAGACTACACATATCGAGTTTCAGAATCCTCCCAAGCAACATTCATAAAACGTCAGAGTACTAAATATGCTAACAATAGGTGTCAAACTCTGCAATCATCGAGTTTTAGAATCTTTCAAGCAACACTTTTTAAATTATCGGAGTACTAAATCCATTAGATATTTGTGTCTGCTTTTAGTACCTTTTCTTTTAGTTTGCCATGCATCTACATTAGATGCGCATGCAATACATTCTCACGTCATTTTGCATTTGCTTAAGCACAACAAGGACCATCAGTCACATCGTTGCTCGTGTAGCTCGAGTTTGAGACATATTCAACTTTTTTTCTTGATTTTGGCACGGGATTGGATGGATTCCGCGGGTAGGATGTGAAACTTGGTGCATGTTAACAAGCTCGATTGGATGAATTCCATGGGTAGGATGTGGAACTTGGTATATGTTAACAAGCTTGAGCTCAAGCTCTTGAGTAACTCGGTACATGTTAATATCGTCCTACATAAATACTGAAGAAATAACTTCTAATGACAGAAAATTCACATTTGGAGAGTGGGACTCGCTTATTTTCGTTTTTGATTAAGACTTTATGCTTTTCTTGGTTAGTTTGACTTCTTTAAAGGCACTGGTAATGGATTTCTTCTTTAACGCGGTTAATCATTCATCTTGTTAAGTGTTTTTTAGACTTTAATAAACATCTTATAAACTCTCTGATCCGATAACGATGATAAGGAAGATTCTATTGTCTACCCACGCCATACACAAAGAGTTGGCAATATTAAGAATATAATTGAGTTATATATATTCTTTCAAATCAAGCATCTTTTCATCTTCTAACTACAATTCATCGTTCAATTAAATCGATTATTTTGTCAACAGAGACCTTGTAAACTAATCTCAACACTTCTTGAAATGTTATTACACTAAATCTTCTAACAACATGTGAGCTAGAGACTACACACATCGAGTTTCAGAATCCTCCCAAGCAACATTCACAAAACGTTAGAGTACTAAATATGCTAACAATAGGTGTCAAACTCTGCAATCATCAAGTTTCAGAATCTTTCAAGCAACACTTTTTAAAATATCGGAGTACTAAATCTATTAGATGTTTGTGTCTGCTTTTAGTACATTCTCTTTTAGTTTGCCATGCATCTACATTAGATGCGCATGCAATACATTCTCACGTCATTTTGCATTTGCTTAAGCACAACAAGGACCATCAGTCACATCGTTGCTCGTGCAGCTCGAGTTCGAGACATATCCAACTTTTTTTCTTGATTTTGGCACGGGATTGGATGGATTCCGCAGGTAGGATGTGAAACTTGGTGCATGTTAACAAAGCTCAATTGGATAAATTCCATGGGTAGGATGTGGAACTTGATACATGTTAACAAGCTTGAGCTCAAGCTCTTAAGTAACTTGGTACATGTTAACACCGTCCTACATAAATACTGAAGAAATAACTTCTAATGACAGAAAATTCACATTTGGAGAGTGGGGCTCGCTTATTTTCGTTTTTGATTAAGACTTTATGCTTTTCTTGGTTAGTTTGACTTCTTTAAAGGCACTGGTAATGGATTTCTTCTTTAATGTGGTTAATCATTCATCTTGTTAAGTGTTTTTTAGACTTTAATAAACATCTTATAAACTCTCTGATCCGATAATGATGATAAGGAAGATTCTATTGTCTACCCACGCCATAAACAAAGAGTTGGTAATATTAAGAATATAATTGAGTTATATATATTCTTTCAAATCAAGCATTTTTTCATCTGCCAACTACAATTCATCGTCCAATTAAATCAATTATTTTGTCAACAGAGACCTTGTAACCTAATCTCAACACTTCTTGAAACGTTATTACACTAAATCCTCTAATAACATGTGAGCGAGACTACACATATCGAGTTTCAAAATCCTCCCAAGCAACATTCATAAAACGTCAAAGTACTAAATATGCTAACAATAGGTGTCAAACTCTGCAATTATCGAGTTTCAGAATCTTTCAAGCAACACTTTTTAAAATATCGGAGTACTAAATCCGTTAATAACCCTTCTTGCGCGGACGCTGGCATTTCTATACTTAAAATTAAGGGACTAGGGAATATTTATAGTGCCCTGGTTGGTACGCAGCAGATGGATATTGCCATACGGCAGTTGATGGAGGTTGCATGTGGGAAAGATACAATGTTCATCTTCTTCTTGATTTTTCGGATTTTAATTCTTTACTTCAACAGGAAGGCATGAGCTAATATGCCCAACCGAAGCCAAAAGGCATGAGCAAACACGCCCAATCGAAGCCAATTGGTCTCCCAACATGCTAGACAACTTTATCGGTTTTGTTTTTGTACAATGGACAACAAAATCGAAAGAAAAGATCAAATGAGGAAAAAAAAAAACTCGATGCATTATGGCGGTGCATATTAAACACATTACGAACCATTTCACAACTTTGTTCCTATAATATATATATATATATATATGTGTGTGTGTGTGTATCTCAAAAAACCTCAAACTAGTACTTTATCATCACAAACTAATTTTTATTACCAAAAATCTAAAACTGGCATACATATGATAAATTTAATCCAAATTAATCACAAAAAGCCTCAAATTGATACACTTGTAACAAATTTACTTTGTGTTAGTTTTCCATTAAATTATACTAATATTACGAAAAATTACAAACTAGTACATCTATGACAATTGAAGAGTAAAATACCCATTAACTGTCACTTGCCAATCAATTCAGTAATTTGATAGTAAAATTTAACAGAAACTAACATAAAGTAAATTTATCACAAATATACAAATTTTAGTTTTTGGAGGTCAAAAATTAGTTTGGAGTATCTTTGTTGCCAGTATCTCAATTTGGGATTCTACATGGCATTAACCCTATAAAATAACCCCTCGTTCTCAATTTGGGATAAGGGTTTGCCCATGAGATGGTAGTCGAGGTTCCTAAAATTCCTCTAAGGGTGCGCATGGTAAAATTTCTGAAACAGAAATTGATTTCTGGCCAGAAATCAATTTCTCAATTTCTATTCCCCGGACAAGTTTCGAGTAAAGAAATCCGTTTGATAACGACTCAAAATTTCTATTTCAAACAAATCCGTTTGATAACAGAAAAAAATTTCTATTTCTATGAATCATGTTGTCCCCATCCTTTTACCTCACTCTTCTTGGTGCTTGTGATGGTAATTTAATTTGATAAAAGTTGGTAAATCACTTTAATTTATATTGGTAATTCGATAGAGTAGTTAAGAACTTCAAAACATTAGCAATTTATGTAAATAAAAGCTAGTAATTAGTATAAAAAATGTTAATATGCAAACTATAAAAGATTTGGTAGTTTCAAATGCTAATATGCAAATAGTTAATGTATTTATTCTCCTCATTCAAGATTCGGGTTTAAGTCACTACATTTTTTTGCATTCTTTTGAGACCACGAAGTGATTTTATGGTAGGTACTAGTTGACATGGAGGTAGGCGCAATTTGCGAGAGATTTGAAATTAATAAAATGGAAATTGTGCTAGAAATAGAAATTGATTAGATAATAATATAGGAAATCCTCAAATACAAAATAATAGTCGAAATAATACTAATGCATTACAAAAGTTGAAAATACAATTTCATGGAATTTCCGGTATATTATTATCCCTTGCCATTTTATTGGCAATGGCTTTCCTAAGCGTATTTATTTGGTTTCCCTCCTCGGTCAACTGAATGTTTGCAAGGTCATCCTGCGTAGGTTCAGCCAAGTACATCGAATCTCCATATAGGGAAAAGTTCCTATCCATCTTGTCTTGATCACGGATGTAATTATGGATGGCACAACATGCAATTACGATATGTGCTTGCTTTCAAAGTGCAAATGAGGGCATGTGCCTCAAAACGAAAAGCGATTCTTCAATGCCCCAAATGATCTTTCAATAACATTCCTTAAAGAAAAATGCCTATAGTTGAACAATTCTCTTGCAGTTGTTGGCCGTCTCGCTCTACCCCTATACTAATTTAAATTATACCGGTTACCTCTAAAAGGAGTTAAAAATCCCGGAGTTGCTGCATAACCAGAATCCATGACATAGTATTTGCCTACAATAATGTATTTTTGAGGGATTTTCCATGCATTTTTGGGAGGAAAAATTTTTTTGAGTATTTTTCTAATTTTTGGATATAAAAAGGGATTTTTTTTTTACCTTTTTTGGTATTTTTGGAAAAATACAAGTCTTTTTGGCTTTTTCTGAATTTTTTTGGCTTTTTCATGAATTTTTGGCTTTTTTGGATTTTTGGCATTTTTTGAAAATATGAAATATTTTTGATTTTTTGATTTTTTGTGAAAATAAAATATTTTTTTAATATTTTTTAATATTTTTCAATATTTTTGGAAAATAAATTATTTTTGATTTTTCTCGATTTTTTTGGAAAATAAAACATTTTTTTAACATTTTTTAAAATATTTTTTTGAAAATAAAAAATTTCTGATTTTTTGATATAAAATATTTATGTTTTATTTATTAGAATATTATTTTATATTAAAATAACAAAATAAAATCGACCCGGTCGGATCCGCGGGTTGGGTCCGACCTGGACCGGCGACTCGAACGAGGATCGGGCCCGACTCGGATTTTTTTTTGTCTTTTTTTTTTCATTGAAACGGCGTCGTGGCCGGGCGTTCGGGGACACTCGGCCCGACCCGACGACCCGCTCCACGACCCGGCTCGGCTCACGACCCGACCCGAAAGATTGTTGGTTTTTATTGAAACGGCGTCGAGTCTGCTTAAGGAAGGAGGTGGATGGAGAAATAATTTCTATTTCTACTTCAGAAATAGAGAAGCTAAAATTTTTAGCTTCTGATTTCTCCTCCAAAACAATTTCAAACAAACTCTTTGTTTGAAATAGAGAAATCAATTTGCGTTACCAAACGGTTTACTCCAAACCCGTTTCCGGAACAGATAAATAGAGAAATTGAGAAACAGAAATTTTACCATGCGCACCCTAAGTCGATCAATAATATATTGTTTGTCGAACATATTCGAATTTGATTGTTCAAGCAAGCCTTTTTATATACACCATATTAAAGTCTATTTGCACGTTTATTAACATGACCAATCTTGCTATAACGAGGGTGGTCTGGTCCACACATAGAATGTTCATCTTTTTCGATTTTAGTGTTGGTGTGGATTTTTAGAGCCACTCCGTTGTACATCAACAAATAGGTCAATAATTGAGAATGGTCCACTGTTTTATAATCCGATCCAACAGGCAATCAAAATTAACAGGTATACTGGAAGCCGCTCAATAAAGGAGTGTCATTGATTTTCTTGCCTTCAAAAAATGTCTTTTGTTTAGAAGAGAAGTTGCAAAATAAGTCAACGATGGAAAAAAGCATAAAACGACCCAAACCAATCCACTTTCCGAACACGACAAAAGTGTGCAGGTTTACACAATATGATTGATAGATTACAAAGTATTGAAAGATTGCAAATTAGTTGGAACAGAAAGAAATGCTTTGAGAGGAAATAATGATAAGATGCAACGATTGGAAGAAGAGGTAGGATCCCAACACTTTTATTATTATTTGATGATTGGTTATGCAAACTACGACTTATTGTCTTCCAATTTTGCCAACAGCTCAAAGCCTTGATCCATCCGGAGTTTTTTTTTTTTTTTTTTTTTTTTCAAACCTCCGGATATCCCAGAAAGTCTCAAGCTTTCCTAGCACGAGGAGAGCGGTCACTTGGGCCTCTTGTTTTTGATGAAGCAGTTCCTCATCCTCTCCTCCACCTGGTCGATCATGGCCGTGAAATTCTCCTCGGCCACGCTGCCAACATTGTCCCCAACTTGCATTGGCTCGGCGGTGCCGGTGGAGGAGGAGGAGGAGGAGTTCTCGGCAGTGATGGCAGGGGCAGTGGGAGGGGGATGAGAAGGTGGGAGGAGGTGGTGGGTGGAAAAGAGGAAGGAGGAGAGGAGGAGGTGGGACTGGTGGTGGAGGAGGAGCGGATGTGGAGGAGTGGGTGGGGTCGGCGGTGGAGGCGAGTTGCTTGGCGATGAAGGTGGCCTTTCCTAGGATTGTGTCAGCTCCGTCGCTAGAGCCATGCATATAATACAAAGAGACTAAGGAGACAAAATAATTGCCAGACATTATAGGATTGGACAAGTCATAGGAGAACTTTTTTCAAGCTATCCTAATTGAAGAGAGCTAAAATCAGACGCCTCAAGGAGACAAAATAATTGCCAGAGATTACACGATTGGACAAGTCATAGGAGAATTTTTTTTCAGGCTATCCTAATTGAAGAGATCTAAAGTCAAGACACCTAAAATTCTGTGGAAACAGATTTGAGAGACTCGCAATATTCAAATAATAGATAAACAGGTAAAATTTTAAGGATATTTTTTTTTCTATAAGTAATTAAAAAATTCTTCGCTTTCGTTTTTTTTTTTTTTTTTTTCCTTCTTTTTTCTTCTCATTTGCTTCCTTTCCTCTGATTTGCAAACACAATTTAGATTTGGGACTGGAGTCATGAAAATTCTTCTCGGAGCAATTGGAGGGTAATTTTTCTTGCACAAATACTGGCATTTCTATGCTTAAAATTAAAGGATTAGGAAATATTTAAGGCATCGCGATTGGTACGAAGCAAATAGATATTGCCATATAGCAGCATGTGGAGGTTAAATGTGGGAAACGTACGGTGCTCATCTTCTTTTTGTATTACAGATCTTAATTTTTTTAACTTCAATATAAAGACATGAGCGAGCATGCCCCGCCGGAGCCAATTGGTTCGAAAATGTGCCAAACAACCCTCGGTCCCACCTCTGGAACCCACGTTACGATCGATTTTGTTTTCGGACAATGGAAAACAAAATTTGAAGAAAATAGCAAATGGAAACAACGATGATGGTAATAACAACAACTATAATAATAACAACTCAGTGCATTATGGTCATGCATATTAAACACTGTACAAAGTACAAACCATTTAACAACTCTGTTCCTTAATTGATGGGATTATATATACTTATAAATTGGCCAATCGTTCTTATTATTTTCCCCTTCTTTTAATGAACAGACAGCAGGTAATTTAATTTGATATTTACATAACGACTCGCTAATTTCCATAGGACAAAGTAGAAACATACTAAATTATGGATAAGTGATTTAAATATGGAAATTTAAAGTTGCTAATATGCAAAATCAAATATATGTTGTGTGCCTATCGCTATTATTCACTAAACTCAATTCATGAGAGATAATTCTTTCCATTTCTTTCTATTAGGTTAATTTATATATATATATGCCCAGATAATACAGTTAAGACTATTATATATGTGTATATGTATATTTCTTTTTGAGACCCTTGACAAGGAGAATAAATATAAGTGAAAAGGAGTAATGATTTCTCAACCCATGTACCCTGGGAACGTATAGAGCCAGTTTTTATTTGGCCTTCGGGTAGAGTTCAGGGTTGGTTGAAATAACCAGGGAGAAGTCGCGGGCTTATATATAGAACAAATGGTTTTTGCTACAAAGATGAGGTGATGTTGCCAATGTGAGTTTGCGAATTTAAAGACAAAATTACACAACACAGCCTTGATCCTCACCATTGATATTCCTGTTCCGCATTAATTACAATGAATTGTAGATATGAAAACGTTTCAGGTTTTAAACTTCATAAGGACTTTCGAGACATTCTTGTATTTTTTTTAGTTTTTATTTCAATCCCGCGCACTATTTTTTATGTTTCTTTGTGTCTCTAGCTTGTGAATTTTAGTATAATATTCATACCTAAATTTGAAGTCTGCCATTTTGTTTAGAACATTAATGCCAGCGTTTAGCTTAAATAAATGCCGCATATGTATATAAATTATAGTGTCCACGAGTTTTGGATAAAGCTTTGCCCACGAGATGGTAGTTGAGGTTCCTAAAATTCCTTTAAGTTGATCAATGATTCATTGTTTGTTCAAACATATTCGAATTTGATTGTTCAACAAAGCTTTTTATTTCCACCATGTTAAAGTCTAATTGCATGTTCATCAATAGTCTTTGCTATAAATAGGGTAATTTCGACCCAAAAAAATAAAAAAAATAAAAAAAAAATAAAGGGTGGTCGACACATAAATGTTCATCTTTTTCGATTTAAGAGTTGGTATGGATTTTCAGAGTCGCTTAGTTATACATCGACAAACAATTCAATAACTGAGAATAATCCACTGCTTTATAATCCCAACTAGTGGGCAATCAAAATTAATAGAGTAGTGTCATTCATTTTCTTGCCGACAAAAGATGCCTTTTGGTTAGAAAAGAAGTTTCTTAAGGGCAAAAATAAAAATAAAAATAAAAAACATAAAACAACCCAAAACAATCCACTTGCCGAACATTATATATATATATATGAAAAAGACGCAAATGGGTATACATATAAATCAAACTAAGTAATGTCAAATATAAACAACTTGATTGGATATAATATAAATGATTGATAGATTACGAAGTGTTGAAAGATTGCAAAAGATTGTGAAAGAGTTAATAGTGCAAAAGGATATAACGAGTGTGATCTCTAATACACGATAGTAAGTTCTACTAATGTGAGTGAGTCTATGTCATCTTATAGTGCAGTTGATCGAGGGTGCTATAGTACATTTGATTGCTAAATATAATGTATGTGATGCTATAGTTTGTTATTATGATTGTTCTTTTGATTCTTTACTGACATGATTACCCTTTGACTCTTTGTTCTTTTGAATGAATTGGTAGGATCCGTTCTTATAGAGGCTGCCATGCATGTTTCACGTTTGTATGAACTTATAATCTCTCTATCTAGTTTGTGATTATTCAAATTTCTTGGAAAATTAACATTGTTTCGTGCACGATTAAAGTTCATCGATCTGTCAAATGAAATTGCAAAGAAAGGGCTTCGACTTGAACATTGTTAATTTAATCAAAAATCTTTCCCTGAAATCTCAATGTAATCCTTTTGGTCACTTTTTACCAAAAACCGTTGATGTGTGATCCAGTCATACTGACCATTCGACATGACACACTATTATGACGTTAGTTTAGCTCTCAAAATTAAACTAAATATTATGATATTTAAGGGTAAGAATAGCATAAGTGTCATAATTTTTGTCTGGCGCTCACTAAAGTGCTATAACTTTCTTTTGTTCATTTAAGTGCCACATTTGGAGTAAAATCAATCACCTGAATATCAATTCCAGCAAATGATCCTACATGGATTTTTTTGAATATTTTTGAATTTTCTTTCGTTATTTTCACTTTTTTTCTTTAGGGCCAACAAGGGTCACCGGCCTCAAAACCTTCGCCTAGATTAGGGGAGGGTTGCCTCGCCCGTGGTCATAACAGCCCTAGGCGAGGCCAACAAGGTCACGACACCCTCACCCAAGGCCTTCGCAGGCAAATATGGGTGAGGCACCCCTCGCCCATGAGCAAGGATCTCATGGTTGACGAGAATCGTTGATGACCCTCACTGGCCCTAAAGAAAGGGAAAATCAAAAAATCAAAAAATAATAATAAAATGATTTAAATATTAAAAAAATTATCCATGTCAACGCTGGCGAAACCAGCATTCATGTTGGATTTTCTGGCGAGGCAAATCTCCAATGGCACTCAAGTAATTGATTTTTCAAATTTGTGATACCCAAGTGAACATTGTATAAAAGTAATGCCCCTCTTGCTTCTCTTGCCCCTTATATTTAGCTCTAAGGGTTCGGTTATGAAAGCCCAAGTCGCCGTTCTTGTTGTTCCTCAAATAGAGTCATGAGCTTCCGCCACATGCTTGCCCTCACACAATGCGTTGACGAAAATGTAATAACCCGTCTCACCCTCCAAACCGAACTCATTGAGCCTGCTGTACGCCCCCAATGGATTCGTCGAGCAGATGGGCACTCATGTACCACTTGAACATTATCCGAAACATGATGTGATCGGGGAATGGGAGCAGGTCGTCTTCACTCAAGCTTCAAGAGAGGTTGAATTCGAAAAACTTACCCAAGATGTCGATGAAGCGGTTGCAGTTGTGGGTGTGCGCCGGCAGCGGCCTTGCTGCTCGGACAACAAGTGGGGGGAGGTCCGAGGTGGCTGTGGGGGGGAGGTGCGTAAAAGGAGGAAGTTGAGGCAAGGGAGGAGAGAGGAGGGGGTGAGGTCGAAAGCCTTCGGATCATACTTTCCATGTCTGGAATCGTTGTGAAAGCAAGGCTCTCACTCGTGAATACTACGGAGGAGAAAGCCTACTGGAGAGTGAATGTGAACTGCCTTTTTTTTGGCACTGCGATCAATTAATTGTCCAAGCGACGGAGCAATTGGACTAAGCCCGCCAACCTAAATAATTAAAATTCAATTCTTGTTCGAGCCCTATTCAGATAATGAATTAAAATAATTTTCCTGTTATTTCAAAGTTTGGGATAATCTTTTTTCATTTTAAAATTTCGGAGGGAACATTATGCGTTTTCCTTTTCAAAAATTAATTAACTTGGGTAGGCTTGATGGTCGTATTACGAATGCAATGGATTATTAGAACTGATTTGCATAAAATTCAAGTGGAGTATGAGGGTACATTGCATACATTAAAACATTATCACTAATGGGCAATATCCATGGAGAATTGCATTTTCATGGTGCAACTTTTTGCCTACTTCGGTTTCTTTTCTTTATCGAATTGATTTTAAAATGACCTGACATTGCCACATCGAAAAGAGAAAAACTCTTTAACTTATTGCCAAAGTAGTGCATCTCATATTGCAAAGAATCAATCATAAATATGTCTTCTTCTTTCGGCCAAATGCATGTAATACGGTTTGGTGTTTGATGGATCTATTCAATCTCAAAAGGCATTGCCGAATTAATAGGTTAGAGTCCAACTCAAACAAACATCTAATAATCTTCACAGAGGAGCAGTAATAAGAACCACCCTAATGGAAAATTGTGCCAAAAGATGAAGTACAAACATTTGTAACAAACCTAAAGAGAAACAGGTTTTCTTGTACAACTGTCTGAAAAATGAGTAACTACTCGGTAACACGGACGTTAGTCATTTAGCCGGAGAAAGAAATACAAGCATGTCATTCAAACAGTGTTCTTTTCTTTTTCTTTTTTTAATGGCTAAGGGAAAGTGTAGTTAACAAGTAACGTCCAATAAGAAAGCTGTGATACATTTGCCAATTATTGTATCGATAGAATGAATTAGAAGTGGCACCCCGCTGCCGCCATAGCGTTAGCATTTAAACCATGAAAAAAGAGCAGCAAAGACTGGAGTAAATCCAAAGTCGCAGCTTTTACGGTGCACTTCCAGGGTAGATCCCTGGGTAGTTTTGTTCATCTTTCTATGCAACATAAAATACCCGTAAAAGAACACATCCCAAACGACGAAGTAAATGCACACAGCAATTTCATGAGGAAAAAGTTATCGGAGAACCGAATATGAGCACCTTCCGAACCTAAAAGACATTTTCTCTATTTATGGAGATATCTATTGATATATAGATAAAAAAGAAAATGTATTTTCTCGTGCAACGATAATGGACAAATAAAACTCGTAAAGTTATAAGTCAGACTTCCTTAAAATTGTTAGTCTTGTTGGTTCGAGAATATGCTTGAAATGGTACCTAAATCAACTCTTGGCTAATCTATGAGGTGGTCATTTGGGTGGCTAACTATCCGATTGTCACGCCCCGAACCCCGAGACACATGAAACAACCCACCATGGTCATGTAAATGCGACATTCCCAGGTAGTGTCGCCGACCCCAATTTTCTTTTTAATGCGCAAGCGGAACGTACTAAGACACCCCTTACAAAAGTATACGGGATAGGACAGCAGGAACATCAATTCCAAAATCAAGCAACATACTTTCATACATCATCATCATCATCATTATCATCATCATTACAAGGTTTAGGTACATCAACAGGATCCAGAGACTATGCACCAAAAACGGGTCAGAGTTTATGTGCATCAAAAAGGGGTTAGCCTACACAACATGGATCAGCCCACAACATAAAGAAGAATGGTCCTAAAACTACTAATTGGACTCGTTCGACGATCCCACATCCTCCACAGTTGACTGCACTGGGCCTGGAGATGGTGGGTTATCCACCCTACCATCAGGGAGGTCAGCTACCCCCTCTCCCAGGAGAGCATCCATCACGGCCGGGGGGAATGTCAAACCGTCAAGTGGACCAATCCTAAAACCATTGGCCCCAAAACGGAACCAAGCCCTATACCTATGGGGCACCCTAACATCTTCAGTCTCCTGGATCCACACGGTAGACCTAATCAGCTCATAGACCCAATGACTCCCAGGGTCAGGGGCGCTGCGCACCTGCTCGATAATCTGAACCGGGATGCCATTCTTCTCAGGGGGTCTCGCCATCTAGGGTCCTGTAATAATTTCCCCAAACTGGGATGAGGCTTTGTCTCAGCAAGTTCACCCCTCCTAAACCCCTATTAGAAAGTAAATACGCCCCAAAGTATCTTAGCCACAACATCAAGAAGACTTACCTCGTCTTAGCCCTCATCTGCAGATTAGCACAATTTATATAATTCAACCACGTGCAATTATGATAACCAAACAACCATGGCACAATCACATCATCAGAACAATTCAACCACTTGGATCGTCTCAGCGATCAATCGACTTGGCCGATTACATGTCATTCTAGCAATTCAATTATTGCTCTCAATCACGGTCCTAACGGAAGGTTTAACAACCAGTGGCAATCACGGCCCCACTCGGCACGACCTTTAATTAGGTGGTCCATCACAGCCTCACTGGGCACGACCTCCCATAGGTGGTCCATCCCGGCCTCACTGGGCACGACCTCTCATAGGTGGTTCATCACGGCCTTATTAGGCACGACCTCTACTAGGTGGTCAATCACGGCCCCATTAGGCACGACCTCTCTTAGGTGGTTCATCACGGCCCTACTAGGCAGGACCTCTCATAGGTGGTTCATCACGGCCCTACTAGGCACGACCTCCAATTGGTGGTTAATCACGGCCAATCTCCTATCAATTCCCACACTTAGGGTTTTCTAAAGAATCCTCATAATTCGCAATCACACTCAATTCACCACAATTAATCATCAATTTCAAATTCTACTAGCACATCAACGATCGGCACGAAATTCTGAGCAACTAGGGTCAAAATAAAATTTTCGAGTTTTTTTTTTTTTAATTTTTTTTTTTGAATTTCGGAATATGAAATATTATTAAACAATCCAACAATTTCCAAGCATTTATTTAAATCATAAATAAACTCCTTTAAGTCACATCAAGGTTTATTTTAAAATAAACACACTTAATCATTAAACTAAACACACTTAACCTTAATTAATCCCCTTAATATAATCCATAACTAATTAAACCAATCCATCCTCCTAACCACAATTAACTTAAGCTAAACTTACTTAAGGCATCATTAACTCGCTAATCGCGGATTAGTGAGCTAAACTCACCAGAATCGCTTTCCGATGGGTCTCTAGTGAAGAGCACGACGACGCCGACGACAAACCTACACGGATCGAGACCAAACAAGCATTAAAAGGGGACCAAAATGAGCCCGGAAGATCCTAGATCTTGCTGGTTTTTCTTTCCAGCACTAACCGAGCTTGAGGGGATGGCGGAACGGCGACGGAACGGCGGAGAAGCGGCGGAGGAGAACCGGCGACGGCTCGGGCAGCAACCGGCGGAGGCTGGAGCGGGCGGACGGCGACGACGGGCGGACGACGAACGGCGACCAGCGCTCGGGAGAGGAGGAGACGGTGGCGACGACGGCTCGGGCAGCAACCGGCGGAGGCGGAGCGGGCGGACGGCGACGGCAGCGGGCGGACGACGAACGGCGACCCGGCGGCTCGGGAGAGGAGACGGTGGCGACGGAGACGCGACGAGCTCGCACCCGTGGCCTCACACGCGGACGAGCGGTGAACGGCGACGGCGTGAGACGGCGGCGACGTGCGGACGGCGAAGGAGCGGACGAGCGGCTCGGCGAAGGAGGATCCGGCGATGGCTTCCTCTTCCTTTTCTTTTCCCTCCCAATCTCTCTCCTCTCAAGGTTGAAGATGAAGTGGATGTGACATCCCCACTTTTGGTGAGCCAATTAGCTTGTGACACTTGTCAAGCTCCCCTTAATTTTGGCCTCCACCATGACATCACCTGCTGATGTCACTCTCCACTAACTCAATTTCTCCATAACATCTTCCAATAGGTTCAATTCATTTTTCGCCGGGGTCCAAGCTCTTGTACACTTAATTACTTCAATTTCCATCAATTCTCTTCTAATTGAGTCCAAATCAAAATCCATGAAATAATCCGATGTTCCTAATAAGATTTGCAACACCCTTTGATTTTCAAATTTCAGAATTCAATTTCAATTTCACGGTTAATTTCACTCTGGTGCGATTTTAGCGCGCCTAGTCCACCGAGTGGCTTTTAGGGAAATTTTCTTGCATCCGACCCGAGGGTGATCGGTCCCCAAGTCGACGCGATAAAATTCCTTAATCACCTCACTCAATAGACTAGTTCCCTCGTGAGTGGCCAACTCTGAGAGACGAACTATATGCACAGATGAATTGCCCGACTCAATTGACTGAAAATAAACTTGAGAAAAATCGCGATGTCACACCGATATTCCTAAATGATGACCTCCATAGGAAATCCGCCATTTATTTCAAGTGCTTTTTATTAGGAAAATACTTTTCGCTCAATATAAAATTTTCTAAAAAAGAGGATATATGATAATCATGGGATTCCCTTGGGAAGCTCATGTTACATTAGCATTTTCAATATTAAAGGAAAATAGCATAAACAAGTTTAATTGGTCCAACTAAAGAAAAATAAAAGACTGTCACCGTAGTGCACAGTCCCTTCCTTTATTGCTGCCACTTTCACTGCTCCATCACCAGGCAGTCCCCCATTGCCAGGCCGAATTGCTTCAGGAGCGCCTCCAAGTATAGGCCCTGCGCCAGTACGAGGCATGCATGAAAGATCGCGGCTCGCACCTACATTGAAAAAAAAAACACTTTTTAATGAAGTTGAACTTGTCCTCTTTTGATTTTTGATTCTATACAGGCCTTCATAAAAGCATTTCCAGCCCTTTGTTGTCTTTACTCGGAGATAAGAGCGGACCTTCTCCACATTAACATCACTACCTTGCAGAATTTCCACAAAAGTAGTCATATTCCTCCTCGGCCGCTTCATACGACTGAATCCTCCATGCATCAGGTCTTCCTTTGGTCTGTCCACCACCGACTTTAATCTTTATCTTCATGGCCTTTCTCTCTAGATCAAATCTCACGGTCTGCCCAACGGCACCCGGTGCATTTTCCCAAGGGTGTCCTAAAGTTCCTCGGCCAAATTGTAGTATGGAATCATCTCCAAAAATCTCGGCCAAATTGTAGTACGGAATCATCTCCAAAAATCTCGATCAGAGTAGACATATGCTCGTGATCACCTCTAGAAGCTGTGGGCCGAAAAAATTCAGAAGTAAATACCACGGCAAAATCATCATGTAGTAAATTAACAAAGCCCAAAGAAATGTCCCTCTCTCCTTTACCTACTACATTACCAGAGTGATCTCTACCAGAGATACGTAAGGCTTTAGCTACCTGTTATAAGGAAATTTGATCACAGTAAAAAGATATTGTTATAGAAAATAGAAACATCTGATCAACCTCATAAGAACCTAGAATCACATGCACCGACCATGGATTATTCTCCGAAAAAGTGCCAGTCTCCTAAAAAGTGAGAAGACACTTTAATCAATAGGAAATAATTAAAAACAAGCGTCAACTAAAATATACGAATCGAACCGGCCTACTTAAGACCTAAATACTACCCAACATAGGCACTGAGAAAGAAACATAGGCACCAATCTCGAGAAAGAAACGGTAAAGGATGTAGATGTAGTGCTCAACCAGGTTAACAATGGTCATGAAGGCAGCGACCACGCAGGTCTGGAAACCCTGGATGAGGTCCTTGAGGCAGGAGGCAATGAGCTTGGCATAGCGGAGGAGGCTCCCGTGGGCAGTGAGCTTCTCTGCGCTCGTGTCCCGCCCCTCAAAGGTGTTCACGAGCCCTGACTCACCCTCTGTGGACGAACCTTGCGGAGGAACTTCCTCGATTACTTCTGGGTCTTCACGAGCTTGACTTCCTCGATGGATCGTCTTCTTCCGGTTTTGGCGAAATACCCGGACGGGTGACCAAAAAAATCGGACGGGCATACATCTCCCGATCGTCTTTTTCCGGTTTTGGCGAAATGACGGACTTACAACTCGCCCCATTATGTTGAGGGATCGAGAACGAAGAAGACGAGAAGGGGAAAGAGAGTTCGAGAGGAATTTAAAGGGGGAGAGAGTCGAGATTTATAGAGGCGAACCGAATATGCGATTGAAGAGAGAAAGGAAAAAAGAGATCGAGTGCTTTATTTAAAATAGGAAGCTGGAGAAATCAAATATGAAGGCCAACATCTTATTTCCTTTAGTATAGAGAATACTTCCCCTTCCCAGCATTTTCATTGAGCTAATCAGAAAGGCAAAAAGTCCATCTCCACTATTCTAATTAGCTCTTTCTTTTTATTGTTGGTGTGAATATTTTATATGCTTAAATAATATGTGCGCTGACCAAACAAATTCTCATTTAAATCTGATGTATATGCATGCATTTGGTATTTTATATGGATTATTTATATTTCCCTTTATAGAAGAACAAAGCTCGAGACCATTTCTTTTTCCTAATAACGAAAATCTGGGATGATATTTGTACATGATCCAAAACAAAGAACTCGATTTCAAACACTTGAAACCTTTTGATTCACACAAATGCTAATATGTAGCGTCATTTCAAAAAATTTTACAAGTGTTTAAAATTTAAAATGTTTTTCCTAATATTAAAATTTTTCAAGGAACGGCAACAACAAAAAAGTACATCAAAGAAATTGGGCAAAGGACATTGGTCATAAAAAAAAAAAAAAATAAGCACCAGCGCCTCTGAGTATGATCCTAGAAGGCTTTGCAACTATTTCTCGTTGAAAAAAGAAAAAAGAAAAAATTGGGCCGAATAAATGCATTCATAACCTTGTTCAATTCTTTAGTTTTAAGTATGCATTTGCAACTGGATGATCCCCTTAGATAAATAATGTCAGTGAAAGGTAAAGAGCTTTGCGCGATGGTTTCTTTTTGCTATATGTGTCGATTTTGGTGGATCATTTATAATCCGATCTATCCATTTGACAGATCCATTGGAAAGTGACGGGATCTCAACATATAGGTGCAAAAAACTCTTAGAAACATCTCAAGTCATCCATTTTGACACATCAGCTGGAGAGTCGGGCCATTGAAGAATGATTTCAACAGGCAAAAGTCACCTCCAACACCAATATGTTCCATCCGTTTTGCATGATGACAATCCAAAAACAGTAATAAACCGACGGTTTCATGTCGAAATACTTGAACATCCAATACATGCTCAGTCGCCGTGCATGTACGAGACAACAGAAAATGGGCAGAGCATATCAGAAGAATTGTGGCAGCTCAACTACCATGAAAACCTGGCCAGCGTGAATGCAGACAGCACATGGCACGGTTGTGAGAGAATAGAGAACGAAGGAGAAAAGAGGATTTGCAAACATGAACACGGTGTGCCTATCCAGCAAAAGGTCTTTTTAAAATAATATGAAGAGTTCTGGTTACATCTTAGAGTTTGCGGACACTAAAATAGGGCTTAGTCCAGTAGCTATTTGGTCACGAAAAGAAAAACCTACCATGGAGGAATTGAACAGGGAAAAAGAAATCGTACCCCAAGCGAGAATTGAAAATGCCATACTCTGTTTTGGGAAGGTCATAACATAGTGATAAGATTGATAATATTATTGGTAAACCATTGAAAGATTATATTAGAATATGATTTGATTATAATTTGATTCTACCATCGGAAAATTAGATTAGAGTATGATTTGATTCTATATCGAAATATTAGACTAGAGTGGTAGATATGATTTGATTTCGATCAATCTGTCAAATTAGATATTCGAAATATAGAATAGGAAATCTAGTTGTCTTCTTAATATAAATAGCATTATGTATTGTAAAATAATAGTGTATTATGACTTTCAATGAAGAACATTCTTCTTCTGAGAAATTTATCTTTGAATCATTATTTTCTTGAGGTTTTGAGTTCGATTTCTATAAATGAGATGAGTAGCAACCCTTAGTGGTTGCAAGCAAGAGAATGAGGTCGCTAGGGTACAAAATAGATATAATTGATTATTCAAGGCTAGATCGATATTAACTTTAATTGATCTTGATTGGTTCACTGATTTGTAAAACTTAGAACTCATTAGATGATAGATACAAAGACTTTAGCCATGTTTACTTTTCATTGATGGAAACGTTGGACCATTTTCACAATATTTAGTCATTTACATTTGTGAAAACGTTTTGATTGGAAAAGAGAATTATTTGTAGTTTTTTTTTTTTTTGGCATGTATATATGTTATTTGCCAAACTAATGTTGTTCACTGATGGTAGTTTTTTTTTTTTTTTTTTTTTTTGGGCAACATAGAAGTGACTATTACTGGATTAAATAGGAGTCTTACAAACCACCGAAGGTGAGAGGTCTGCGCATAAAATATTCCATAAGGAACCAGGAGGAGAAGAGACCCAATTATGAGGAAGATCATTTAGTCGATGATGTCGTGCTACCCAATCTGCCGCTGCGTTTGTGTGGCGAGGACTATAGATTACGATAATATTTTTGTCCTGCTGAAGCCCATTTTTGCATCTCTGGATGAGTTCTTTTAGATCCCATGGAGGGTCGGCCCGGCCCATCACCATGTCTACCACTGCGGAACAATCGCTTTCAATTAAACTCTTTCCTGTCAGGTTGCTTCCGAAGTCCCGCACGTGTTTGGAGTTGAGTTCTTTGAGATACGAAATCCCGTGTAAGATGGCTTGAGTTTCTCCTTCGCTGGCGGACGAAACCCTAGCCGTGGCCCCAAAACCGTCGATCATCCTTCCCTCCGCGTCGCGAACCACTCCGGCGACAGAGCAGAGGAAATCACCGGGTTGCCACGATGCATCGACGTTCATCTTCAGATTTGGCCCGTCCGGAAGCCTCCACGTACCAGGTTGGCTTTGATTGGGATAGCTCTCTCTTCGGGTTGATGTGTTCTTTCTGAGTGAATACTGTTGTTCCTGTGCTAGAAGCAGCAGATCTGCTGGTCGGGGTTCCTGCGCACGAAAGATCCGGTTGTTTCGCGCCTTCCAGATGTTCCACAGAACCAGGCTGACCAGCTCTCGCTCGAGTAAGTTCCTGTCTCTATGAAAGGCGCTTGTAAGCCACTGATCCGTGCGTTTGAGGCTATTGTTTGGCCTGATCGTTGCAAAAATTGGGTCTTGCCAGATTTTTTTTGTCCACTTGCAAAGGAGCAGCAAGTGTTCGGTTGTTTCTGTACTGGAACAGCAGATAGGGCATCGGGGGTCACTAACAATTTTCCTTTTGAATAGGTTTTCCTTCGTCGGGAGGGCGTTCTGGCAAATGCTCCAGAGGAAGGAGCGAATTTTTGGGGGCACATCAAGATTCCATATTTGGGTCCATAAGGTGCGTGGCGGTTGGTAAGAGCAGGAGGGTCGATTCTGATCTGTATTGCTGGTAGCTTTTCTTGCTTCGTTGTAGCCACTCTTGACCGAATATTGTCCTGAGCTGTTCCCTGTCCATATTATCGTATCTTTCTGTGGTGGTTGGGTAAGGGGAATGGCGATGATCTCTTTTGCAATGTTTTCTTCATAAAGTTGGTATATGAGTGGCTGGTTCCAGTCTTTGGATTCTGGATTGATCAGTTCAGACACAATTTTAGGCTCAGTTTGGTTTACTGCCCCACCAATTACTCCTTGTGACAGCCATCTATCTTCTTTTATGCGAATAGATGTCCCGTCTCCTACTGACCATTTCATCTTGTTCTTAATTGTGTCGCGGCCGAGCAGGATACTTTGCCATCCCCATGATGGGCGGCTACCCTTGGAAGCATGCCAGAGATCTCCGTCGGGAAAATAAAGCCCTTTCAACACTCTGCTCCATAGGGTTTGAGGGGAGGTGGCTAAACGCCATGCCTGTTTGCCTAGCAGGGCTTGATTAAAGGTAACCAGATCCTTAAACCCCATGCCCCCTGCATCTTTGCGAGTCTTTAACATTTCCCAATTTTTCCAATGCAGGCCTCTTTTAGCTTCACCATTCTGCCACCAGAAAGACGCAATACGTTGTTCTATGGCTCGACAGATCGATAGTGGCAGCTTGAAGGTGGACATGGCATAGGTAGGAAGGGATTGCACGACACTTTTGATAAGCACCTCCTTACCTGCCTTTGTAAGCATTTTTTCTTTCCATCCTGCTAACTTAGAGTTCACTCTAGCCAGGATCCACGAAAACAGCTCTTTCTTGGAATGGCCCCACTCAGTCGGTATACCCAGGTATTTTCCTGTTTTCTGTAGGATAGGAACTCTCAATTCCATCGCCAAATTGTGTTTCAAGACTTCTGGGCAATGCCTACTGAAATAAACCCCTGATTTATTCAAATTAATAGCTTGTCCCGTGGCATAGCAGTATTGGTTTAGGATGAGGTGAAGGTTCTGGCACTCTGTAATGGTTCCATCTAGAAAACATATAACGTCATCGGCGAACAGCAAGTGTGATAGTTTAGGACAGTGTTTGTTTACCTGTATGCCTTTGAGTGTGCCTTCTGCTAATGCTTTCTTCATCATCCAGGTTAAGACATTAGATATGAGGATGAAGATATAGGGTGATAGTGGATCCCCTTGTCTGAGTCCCCTCGAAGGATGGAAGAGAGAGGTTGGTTCTCCATTTATCTTTAAGGTAAAAGAGACTGTTGTTATGCATTGCATAATTAGGGAGACCCATTTAACATCAAATCCCATATGCAACATTAGGTCTTGCACAAAATCCCATTCGATTCGATCGTATGCTTTCTGCATATCAAGCTTCACAATCGCCTGATGTTTTGCCTTCTTTTTGGTTATGCGCAGCTGATGCAGAACTTCCTGGACTATGAAGATGTTGTCCTGGATTTGCCTCCCCGAGACGAAAGCTCCCTGCTCTGGTTCAATGATACTATGAAGATGTTGTCCTGGATTTGCCTCCCCGAGACGAAAGCTCCCTGCTCTGGTTCAATGATAAGTGGCAGCCATTTCTTTAGTCTGTTTGCTAATAGTTTTGAGATGACTTTGTAGCTGAAGTTACACAGGCTGATGGGTCTGTATTGGCTGATGGTTTCAGGGTTTTTGACTTTTGGGATCAACACGATGTGTGTTTGGTTAAGTCTGTGGTCAAGAACACCAGTTTCAAAGAACTCTTGCACAAGCTTCATCAGATCAGTCTTAATAGTTTCCCATGACTGTTGATAGAAGACACCGTGAAAGCCGTCTGGGCCTGGAGCCTTGAGAGCTCCGAGTTGGAATACTGCTTCCTTTATTTCTTCCCATAGAGGTATAGCCACTAACTCTTCATTGATCCTCTCTGTTATTGGTGAGGGACATTGGTCTAGGATCGGTTGATAGTGTCGGGGACCATCTGATCTGTAAAGATTCTCGTAGAACGCTTTGATGTGTTGCTGTATCCTTGTTGGTTCTCTACACCAGCTTTGATCTTCTAATTGGAGCATTGTAATACGATTGTTTTGTCTCCTTTGGATTGTCGTGGCGTGAAAAAATCTGGTGTTTTGGTCTCCCCAATGTAGCCATTTGATTCTTGACCTCATTCCCCAGAATTGTTCTTCCTGTTTTCTCAAGGTGGCTATCTGGCTGATAATCTGTTGCACTTCCTGTCTGCTTGTAGTTGGAATTGGCAATCAAAACTTTGCGATCCAAATGCTTATGAAATTAGTTTAACATTAAGAGTCCGTTCATTTCGCGGAAAATATCATGTTTCCGGAAAACATTTTCCTATAAATCATTTTCCAAGAAAATGACTATTTTCTGGTGTTCGGCCGAAACCTAAATTTTGAATAGAAAATATTTTACACCGTTTGTTAGCTAATTGAATTATTTGGAAAAAAATTATCAAAAATTGAATTTTAATATTTTTAATTACCAAAAAATTAGTTTTATTTTTAATTTTTAAAAAAATGAATTTTGAATTATTTGTATTTTTAAAAAAATCGAAATTTTTATTTTTTTTCTTTCTTTTTCTTTTTCCTTTTTCCTTTTTCTTTTCCTTCCTCCTTCCTTCTTCCTCCTCCTCCCTCCTCCGCCTTCCTCCTCCGCCCACCTCCTTCCTCCTCCTCCCTCCTCCGCCTTTCGCCACCGCCTCCTTCCTCCTCCTTCTTCCTCCTCCTTCCTCCACTACCGCATGCCTAACGATGGCTGGCTGCCCGATGGCTGACCAAGACCCAATCCCTAGATCCAGCGAGCTCAAGGCTCGACCGATCTCGCCCGAGCTCGCCAGATCTGACAGAGGAGCTTGGGCTCGCTTGGATCAGGAGCTCGAACTCAGCCACCAGATCCGGCAAGCTCACGGCTCGCCAGAGCCCAGTGAACCTCTAGCAAGCCGCGAGCTCCGCCCCAGGCCGGTGAGACCTCTGCCTCGCCCAATCTGGCAAGGCCCGAGCTTGGCTTCGCTAGATCAGGCTAGGCAGAGCCTCGCCAGGCTGGGTCAAGGCTCGAGCTATCTCGCGGCCGCCGTCATGGCTGGCGATCGGCCAAGGCTAAGAAAGAAAGATGAAAAGGAAAGAAAAAAAAGAAAAAGAAAGCATGAAAATAAAACAAAAATGTGTTGATGAAAAGAATAAGAAGCTATGGAAAACATTTTTCTCACATTTGAAGGTTGTTTTTTCCAATGATGAAAAACATTTTCTTTGAGTAGTTTATTTTCCGTGAAATGAACACCGGAAAATCTAGAAAACGTTTTCTAGAAATCATTTTCCATGAAACGAACGGAGCCTAAATAAGAGATGAGACATCAAATTTCCCACGTTCTCCATGCTACGCATCCCTAATCAGACATCATCATAATATCATTAGACAGTAAAGGGTTGCACAAGCGTTCTTCATAAATATTATATATTAATAATATCTGTATAATATTAAGTATAGCAACTACCATAGCGTATTCAAAATATTTTGGCTAAGCTTATTATCACTATCATTAACTTTTTGTTGTAATGCAATCATAAACCTGAAGTCGATCGTTGCCTTCTCCTATTTTTGGTGCTATAACAAAATAGAGACAAAAATTTTGCACTCGCCTATTCCATCAACCAATCAAATTCTAATTATGACAAATAATGAAGAAATTATAATTTATAATATTATGTTATAAATTTGCAACGGATGTTTCGTGTCCAAATATCCATCAAAGTGCAATTAATCTTGAGGGTGTACAAAACGGACCGCTTGCATTGGAAACCATCTGCATCGGACCAAACCAATTGGTTGGGTCCGATTCCCAGTTCCTAAAAATGGAACCGTTGTTCGATGGTCTGAATTTTAAGAAGGAACCAGATCGGATGAGACCAACTATATATACTTTTTTTGTTATTTTTATTTCTTCAATTAGTCTATTATTTTTTAGGAAATGAGCTCGCAATTTGACAATAAGATATCTAAATGAAAGTAAACGATTCATCTCGAGTTCTGAATTTCTTTTTGAGTTATGCTTTGGATAATAAGATAACTAGATAGAAACATGAAAAAAATAGTGATCGATCCCATTGAACTAGACTAGACCAGACCAAGAATCGATCACCCCTAATTAATCTGGCTTGGACTAATTCACTATCTTATTGGCGTATAATTTTCGCACATTTTCTTTCGGAAATTAGCCTCCATAATACCCCCAAAGAATGGATCAGCAATTTATTTCTGCATTGATATTGCAAAATGTATTAGAATTAAAGAGGTAAATGCATGAAAAGTGAAAATCACTAGCATGCATGTCATCGAATCCTTCAAGTCACCAAAAATGCTATCGGACGTTTGAAAATGATCGAACGAAAAATGAAACTGCAGGCACACGATCGGATCCTTCAACCCCAAAAATATTATTAAATGCTAGAAAATGATCGAAGTAGTTGAATAGAACGGTCTCTTTGGCGATATAGCCTGGGTAAGTTTGCCCAAGCGAAAATGATTTATGTAAAATAAAAGCATCTAGTGAAGTCGAGAAATAAAGCAAGTATAACTTCACATTTCTAGACGAGCATTAGGAGAAGCCACTCGATTGATTTGAGTTCAAATATGATTATTTTTATATAATTTAGGACTAAATTGAACAAGTATAAAAAATTTAAGTGTACATTAAGATAAATTTCAAAGACGATAATAAATAAATTGAAAATTTATAGATTACATTGCAAATTAGGTTAAAATTAAAATATTACTTGTGCCATTTTTCCTTTAAAATATTATTAGAGTGGGCCCATTTAAAAATTAAGTCTGTATCACAAAAGTGCTCCTAACGGTGGACGCTCACTACGCGCATCTTATCCGTCGATTGATGTACAGAACATTTACACCTTGTTTTATTCCTAATAAAATATAATTGCACATTTTAGAAAAAGGATACAAATTCAGACGTACAGCATAACCGTATTTCAATGGTACATTTTAAAGACCTCTTTATTTTTTTAGGATATTAAGTAAATTCCAATTGTCATCATCGTGGGCCCCACTCTTCTTCTCTTTCTTTCCTTCTAAATTACGATTGCGACATAAAAGTTGAAAAGTGACTAATGGAATAATTAGCTTGTAGCTTGCTTAAACTAGTGTATTCTCTCTTAAGGACATCAGAGAATATATAAGGAAGAAAGAAACATTATAAGGTAATGTTGGCTATGCGCATTCTCTAAACATAATAATAGCAAAAAGTAAAGGGTGGCATTGATATTTAGTGCCACGTTTTGACTTCGCGCACCCTCTTGGAAAATTGAATGATGAAAGTGACCCTCATTTTTCATTCTTTCCTCCTTCTTTTTTTCTTCTTCTTTTTTTTTTTTTTTTTTTTTTTTTTGGAGTTTGGATTTTGGGCGTCTTGAGGAAATTTTTCAAGAAACGAGGGCCTTATAGCAATTTTACTTGGTGTCAGTGCCGCCCAAAAGTTAATTCGTAAAACATGTCTAAGACCGCAGGTGACATAAAGGGCCAATAAAGATCCACTGGGCCCAAAACAATGATAGCCGCTTGAGTCTTAAGAACGGAATGGGCCGAAAGGATTGAAATATTTCAGGTTCGAAAGCAAGTTTTTCGAATCCCACCTCATGACAGAAATTGGCACTCGATAGCTATATCGTCTGGTCTTAGCTTTCAAAAACCGCGGTCCAACTGTTTAAAGAAGCATTTATTTTCCTCTCTTGGGTTTTCTAATATCGCCATCGTCTTCTGAAGAGGTTTCTTCAGTTTTCTTGTGCATTTTTTTTTGTTCATTCTGACAAAAGAAAGTGAGACTTTTATCTTATATAAAAGTGAAGCCGTCGCAGATAAATTTTGAAGATAAACCGATCGCCGATTCATGACTTATGACAAATACTTGATTGGGTCTCAAATTTTTTTTTTAGCTAATCAAGCTCCTAAATTGTGGTTCATTTTCTTTATAATTCAAAGATACGGCGTAGAGATCCTGTTATCTAAAGGCTCATAAAATTTTTACAAGCTTTATGAACTGATTAAGTCCAAACCTTTTAGACTGTGTAAATGTCCTTGATCCTTGCATGTAATTATCTCGAATTAGTGTGCTGAAAATTCACTAATGCCCCATCCAATCATGCCAAACTTGAAGAATTTTACGGTCCTTTTCTCATAGTTGTCCTTGAGATAAAAGTGCATGCAAAAATTGCTGATGTAAGACGTCATATCTGTGCTGGACAAAAGGATCATGTGCATTTGAAAAGAAAATTTCTTTAACCTTGGGAGAAGGGGTGCGGCTGCCATCCACCAGGACCACCACCAGCAATGGCTCCGCATGGCACCTCTTGCCGAGTTTAAGGCCGAGCGGCACCGTCTCCTGCCCCTCTCTCCCCTTGTGCTCTTCTTCGGCTTGCCATGAATGGTGCTGCGGGCCCAAATATTCATTATATACCCCACCATTATCAAGAATATACACGCAAATGGAACACAACTAATTATAATATATCGACACATGAGATGAAAATATAAATAGCTTGGAGATAGAAAATTTCCCAATCGATTTTTCGTCGTTTAGCCTAAATCGGTGCCTGCTGCGCTCTTCGAACTTGTTGGAGAGTTACGCTCAATTCATCGGTCTAAACCAAGTACAACGGTTGCCAGCTCATCTCGTCCATGGATGATTACGGTCAGTTATTGCTCGCTTAACGATTTTGACTTGCAAGGAGATCGCAAGAGTGATTCTAAGTGATTAAGCAGCACGAATTCTGTGAGTTGCCAATCCCAAGGCCATAAGAGGGTTTACTTCTATCTAGACAATCAATAAGACAAGTATGATAGTCCTAACAATGGTCTTGCATGTTGGCCTCGGCGGTGGAATCAACCCCAACATGGTCATTTTGTGTCTATTTAGCAATTTTGTGCCGCGTTGTACCCAAATGTCTTTGTACATATTTAATCTAAATAAATTAATATGAGCAAAGCACATTCTCTTGTGTCTTTCGTGGTAGCCCCTTTTAGGACTCAATCGGTGGAAAAAAAGAGTTTGGGAACTTATCTGAACATTCGACAAAGTACGAGGGGATATCCTTTGACCCAAATTTGTGCAAATTGAGAGAGAGAGAGAGAGAGAGGGAGAGAGAGAAGGTTGTGTGAAATCACCATGGATGAAAGACAGGTAGACGTGCTAGGGTAGAAGTCAGCCAATGGGGTCCGTCTACCTTTCCATTGACCCGAAAAAACTTCAATCTTCTAAGCCTCGCAAATCCATGATTTTACCATTCTCATGAATAAAGCGACTGAAGTGGGAGAGAATATTCACAAGCGGCAACATCAACACCCTCAAAAGGGAAACCACACACACAAAAAGTAAAAACCAAAAGCAAATCTAGAGTTCAAATCAGCCTACTTAGACCTAAATACTACCCAACATAGGCACATTAAGCGATAAAGGAAACAGCGAAGATGTATCATTAGGGCCAAAAAGAGAAAAAGAAAAAGAAAACGGACCAGGTTGGCCTTGTAAATCACCAGTCCAAAATGGTTGAGCTTCAACTCGAGCTTCTCCAAGACTTCGTTGAAGATATGCTCCATGGTCTTGGAGGCGGCGAGGATGCAGGTCTGGCCCTGGATGATATCCTGGACGACGTCCTCGACACGGACCGACGGCTTAACGTGGGAGGCAAAAAGCTTGGCATAGAGGAGGAGGCTCTTGTGTTCGGTGACACGAGGGCTGATGGTGAAGATGGCATGGATGAAGAAGGGGAGCTTCTCTGCTCACCCATCCCGCAGCTCGAAGGTGTAATTGACCGGAGAAACGTAGAATTTGACGCACTTCTGAGTAGACCAAATCCATGCCTTCTGAGTAGACCAAATCTGATCTGCTTTTACATAGAGGACGCTACGCCTTCCGAAAACTTTCCTTCATCTAATCGGAAAAGCCAAAAGTTTATATCCACTGCAGCTAACAAGCTCTTCCCCGTTATTATCGGTTGGAAAATTTTATTCTGATGCTTGAATAATATATGCACCGACGAAACAACTTCTCATATAATTCTCGTGGATCTGCACGCACTGGGTATTTTATGTCGAGGGTCCATAGGTAAAAGATGAGGTATATTATTTATGTTTCCCCACTTTAGAAGAACAAAGTTTTTCTTTTTCCTAATAATGCAAAATTTTTTAGATCTGAAACAAATAACTCGAGTTCAAATGCTTGAAACTTTTCGGTTCATACAAATGTCAATATGTAGAGTCATTTCGAAATTTTCTAAGAATGTTTAAAATTTAAAATGTTTCTCCTGGTATTAAAAATTTAAGGAAAGGCACTCAAAGAAAAAATGCATAAAGACATTTTATCATGAAATTCGGTGTTTTTGCAATTGAGCGACTGATCTTTAATTCCATTTGCTTAATGTGCCAATTATTTTACAATTAACTTCTTTAGATCTTATTTTATTCAGTATTCTAGCAAAATGCGAATAGATATGTAAAAAAATTTCAATGTCATGCCAATAGCAAGCTGTCATCTCATCAGTATTTCACCAAAGAATGAGTCCAATTGCAGTTAAAATGCATTAATCCCTAAAAAAAGAAAAAAGAAAATAAAAGACGGTTGTACTCGACTATTGAAATTTAAGTTCAGTGACTATCCACAGAATCATCCGGAAACAAGTTGAGACTATCTTCTCATGTCAAGAGGACAGTCTACAATTTGCGAACTAGAATTATGATGTTTCTGTTGACGTTGAGGGTTGATTTGGACCCAAAAAAAGCTTCTTCTATGGGAAATAACAGTGCTGGACAAACTTTATATGGGAATGTGCGGGAAATAGGTGGGGCAAAAAATAGTAGATGTGCTATAACTTTCGTTTTGTGCTCACTTTAGTGTCATAATTTTTTTTTGCTTAATCAAGTATCACAAATTTGAAAAATCAATCACTTGAGTGTCAATGGCAATTTGGCTCGCCATAGAATTTGATATGGATGCTGATTGTTCTATGTGACTTCGCCAACTCGACATGGATAATTTTATTATAATTTTCAAAATATTTTTAGTTATTTTTTCGAATTTTTATTCCAACAAGGGTCACCAGCAACCCTCACCAACCGTGAAATCCTCGCTCAGTTGTGGCCTGGCCAACGGCCAACAAGGTCATAATGCCACCTAGGGCCCACATCTCATTGCCTCGTCCAGATCTAGTGAGGATATTCATGGGTGATGGCAAGACAGCCGCCACCTAATCTTGGTGAGAGTTTTGTGGCTAGCAAGAGTTGTTGGTGACCCTCATCAACCCTTAAAAAAAAGTAAAGAAAAAACAAAAGATTAAAAATTTTTAAAAATCCATGTAGGATGATTTATCAGAATTGGCACTCAAATAATTGAACTTACTCCGATGTGGCATTTAAGCGAGCAAAAAAAAATATTATAGCCCTCAAGTGAGCGCCATACGAGATCATACAAAAGTTATGGCACTCTAGCCATTCTTCTCCTAAAATAGTTGTATTCATTGTGTTTCCTTAGCCATTCGTCAGCTTTTGTAAGAAAACTGTTAAGTATCCTCTTAATGATTAACATGACGAGATCAATTGCAGAGTGCGTATAGTTAGGGTTTTATAATCCCAAAATCAACTTGGAGGCTTGGTTCAACTTGGAAGATAAAAAATGCGCATCAGCACCTCTGATTATGATTCTTGAAGGTTTTGCAACTGTTTTTCATTTAAAAATGAAGAAAGTAAAAATTGGGGCGAATGAATTCATTGCAGTTTGACGATATGCTTGATGCAAACATTGTCCTATATAGAAATGGCCGATAGAGGGTAAAGAGCTTTGCGCGATGATTTGTTTTGCTATATTTGTCGATTCAAGATTATTGTTCGATTTTTGTAGAATCAATGATAATACTCTATCCTGCTTGTCTCAGTAGTTTTTCTACGGCGACAACTTTCGTTGAGTCTTTCAAAAAGTTGACGTCCTTAAGGAGTAAGATGTCAATCATGAAACTCATACTAAAATTTGCCACCAGTTGGAGACTTAAGAAGAGCAATGCGGCTTTATCTTCTAAGCCTATGTTTGGTTGTCTGTATTTCTAATCATAATAGGACAAGATACAATATGATATAAAATATAGGAATTTTACAGTATCTCATCTACTATTAGGTGATTACAGTAATAAATTCTGGTATATTCATATCATATCATGTATATTATTTGATATAAATGGCATATCAATATAAATGAACCAAAATTTTTACAAATGTAGATGATAAGGTAAGTCTCACCATTTATTTGTTGCTTTGCTTTATTGAGTTTTAAACAATTGTTGCGCATCCGCATGATCACCTCACACATTATGAGTAATTTAAAATCAATGTAAGTTGTCTAATGTAAGTTGTCTGCAAAAATTTTTTTTTTTTTTTGAAATAAAAGAGAAAATGTACCGAAAGGACGTTAAAAAAATCTAGCGTAATCAAAGCCCCAAACTTATTTAATCTCTAGTACATAGAAGTGAAGTAATTCCCCTGGTTACTTTACTTGGGTTTTTAATCGACCCACCAAAAATAGATTAATAACGACTCATAATTGAAAAATCATTTACATGATAAGAACTTAACTCATAAGTCATGAATTGATATTGGTTTGAGAGAACCCAAGTTAAGTCTAAACTTAATAATCCATTAACCAAACCCTAGGTGGATCCAACTAATTTTTAGAAGGTCATGACAATAGAGAGGTGAATTAGCAAAATAATTAGAAGGAAGGAAAGAAAATCAAATACCAAATTTACGTGGTTTAATCCAAATGTTGGAATCTATGTCTACAAGGAGAGCAGCATGGAATCCAACTAAAAAATGAATGATACAACTGAGATTACAATCATTTGAGTACTCAAACAATCTTCCTATGTTTTCTAACCCTCATTTACACTTAATAACTCATATAATGTTTAGCCCTTCACAATTCATAGTAAAATCTCACTCGAGAAATTACACATTCTATTATCAAGAATTTAACCGACCTTTTATGTTTGTATCAAGTTCCTAGCTGGGAAATGATTGTATTGAGATATTTCTTATGCAGTTGACAATGAGTGCATGGATCTGCCGACATTTACCGGAGATTGATGGATGGCACTAGAGACATTGCAAAGGGAGCCTGCCAGCCCCATCATCTGGCCACAGGGGAGTCGGTCCATGACTTCCGTATAGCTTTGTTGGCATGAGCACCCGGGCATGCTTGATGACTCATTCCTCCAACCTCTTGGTGAGGAAAGTATAGGAAGGTGAACTAGGCTTCTGACAAGTATCACGATCTTTACTCGAGCGAGACACTTGAGCACGACTTGCCTGGTCATCTGCTTCGCTATCCTATCGGGTTGCTAATGATGGAGTGAACGCCGAACTGCCAGGATTCGAGCACTTCCTTGACACAAAGGCCCAGGTTCTTGGCGCCAAATCCAACTACGTGCCTCCCATCCTTGCCTCTTTGTTCAAACGTCTTATCTCCTTTCCCTAGAGCTTTGGTCATCTACTTGGTTGTGCGATACCGATTGTAGTTTGTCTGCTTGTCCTCTTTGGTATTACTGGTTATTGTAGCAATGCAATGAAGTGTTTCACCATCCTATCTCGTGAATATGATATTTTTTCTGTCATCAGCTTGTTCATATTGAGATTTACAGAGTTTTAATGTCTATCTGCTATGCAATTTTAATAAAAATTATTTTTTGTTTAGGGGTTAAAAATTAATTCCTAATTTTCTATGCAATTAAAGTCTAAATGAATAGTCAAAGTCCAGTTGTCAACAAGCATTTGATGACCTAAGGGTCTAACCTAATTGGCTAGTCAAGGGTATTTTTGTCCATTACATATTTTTATTTTCGTTCCTCTTTTTCTTTTTCTTTTTTTTTTTCCTTTTTCTTTTTTTTTCATAAAAAGAGAAATTAAAATAAAACTAAAAATTAAAAATGAAAATGCAAATTAAAAAGAAAAAAAGAAAAAACGGCAGCCCTCCCATATATGGCCACCACCCTTTCGCCAGTGGGGCGTTTGCCATGGACGGCAAGGGTCGCCAAGCCAACCTAGGTCTGCATGAAGGTTAACATGCCCTTGCAGAGGTGGCGGCCATAGGTGGGGTACGTATATATTAAAAAAAAAATTAAGCATTGTTTTCTTTTTTGGAGTTTATTTATTTTTTTAAAGAAAAAAATAAAACAAGATAAAAAGCAAAGGACGAAAATGCCCTAATTATCCGTGAGGTTAGATATTTTTTCCAGGGGGGCCGGGGGGAATTTTCCCCCAAGCAATTCAGCCCACATTTATCAAAGAAATCCCAGCACAAAAAATGCTTTCTTATTTAAACATGCTTATGAATAACTCATAAAATATCAAATCTTTATCATTTTAAAAACATGAACTTATAAATTCTTAGAAGAGATAGCACCACTCACCTTAGAATATTTATGATCAAATCACAATCCTTCTTCTTCTTTCCGTTCATTTCTCTCCTCCCTCTTCCTTCCGCCCGAACATGCCTCCTTCTTTTCCTTTTATCTCTCTCCCCTTTTTCCTTTTTTTTTTTTTATCTTTTCTTTCCCCTCTCTCTCTCCCCTTTCTCTTCCTCTCTCCCGAAGACTCTCGATCTCTCCTCCTCGTCCTTTTTCCTTTCCCTTCTTTTCTTCTTCTTTTCTTTTTCACTTGTGGGCCCTACTCTTTAGACTAAGTCAAATATTACACATTCCATCCGCGTTCAATCACCATCTTGGGTCATTCTTCTTGATTCAATTCAAGAGACACTGTTTGCATTCCTTTCTCCCTATTTTTCCCAAAATCACTTTAAGAGCGCACATGATAAAAATCTCTATTTTCCATAGCAGGTTTGGAACAGAAATCTGTTTAGTAACACAATTTGATTTTTCTATTTCTGGAACAGATTTATATTCTAGAAATAGATTTGAAGAATAAATCAGAAACTAAAATTTTTAACTTCTCAATTTTTGAAATAGAAATTGAAAAATCAATTCCTATTTCAGAAATCTTGTCATGCAAATCCTAAAACATCGCCTTGGAATATCATACTAGAATCTGAGGGAAGAACAATCCAGGTGGACGTGGATGAACTACCACGATCACCTGTCTTCTCGAACGTCTTTTGGTAAGGGGAAAGGATACCTCTCTGTTTTTCCATTATGCATCATTTTCTCACTCAGTTTCCCAGAATATGCCTAAAATGGTGAGCGACAACACAAGGACCCGGCTACTGTCCCCGGAGCCGAAAGCAGTGCACCAGCTCTAGAGCAACAACGGCAAGACCAGGCTACTGTCGGGAATGCCGATGGTGCTAGCCGTGGACAAACTATTATGACTTGCATTCGGGACCCTCTATTTGGCCATTTTTTTACTAGGTGGGTTGGCTTAAGCCCCTCAAGTTAGTGGTGCTGGTGCTGGTGTTGAAATAAGTCACCGGGAGGGTCGACGGGTTAAAGTGCTTACGCTTTTAATTCAAAGACTAGGTCATAGTATGGGAAATTGAGAGAGTGTATGGGGAATCGCTTGAACAATTTTTCACGATACATCATAGGAAGGTTTGCTTAAGCAATTTTGAATCAACTAGATTTAGATTTACGAAAACTTGATGCAACAAGGATCATCAGTCACATTGTTGCTCGTGCAGCTCGAGCTCGAGACATATCCAACTTCTTTTCTTAATTTTGGCACGGGATTGGATGAATTCCATGGGTAGGATGTGAAACTTGGTGCATGTTAACAAGCTTGATTGGATGAATTTCGTGGGTAAGATGTCGAACTTGGTACATGTTAACAAGCTCGAGCTCAAGCTCTTGAGTAATTTGGTACATGTTAACATCGTCTTACATACATACTGAAGAAATAACTTCTAATGATAGAATATTCACATTTGGAGAGTGAGACTCGCTTATTTTCATTTTTGATTAAGACTTCATGCTCTTATTGGTTAGTTTGACTTCTTTAGAGGCACTAGTAATGGATTTCTTCTTTAACGCGGTTAATCATTCGTCTTGTCAAGTGTTTTTTAGACTCTGATAAACATCTTATAAACTCTCTGATCCGATAACGATGATCTTATAAACTCTCTTCGGAACACACTATTGTCTACCCACACCATCTTATAAACTCTTATCCTCCAACTACAATTCATTGTCCCATTAAATCGATTATTTTATTTTCAGAGATCTTGTAACCTAATCTTATTTGCTTTTACGTATGAAGCCAAAGTCTTTTTTCCTTTTATATGGTGATACTTCCCTTCCAAGCACTTTTCTTAAGCTAATTGAAAAGGGCAAAAAGTGTATCTCCACCACCCCTAATTAGCTTTTCGCCATTATAGTATTCATTGTATTTCCTTAACCATTAAGCAACACTTCTCGAAACATTATTACACTAAATCCTCTAACAACATGTGAGCTATAGACTACACCCATCGAGTTTCAAAATCCTCCCAAGCAACATTCATAAAACGTCAGAGTACTAAATATGAGTTTCAGAATCCTTCAAGCAACACTTTTTAAAATATTGGAGTACTAAATCCGTTAATAACCCTTCTTGCGCGGATGCTGACATTTCTATACTTAAAATTAAGGGACTAGGGAATATTTATAGTGCCCTGGTTGGTACGCAGCAGATGGATATTGCCGTACGGCAGTGCATGGAGGTTGCATGTGGGAAAGATACAGTGCTCATCTTCTTCTTGATTTTTCGATTTTAATTCTTTACTTCAACAGAAAGGCATGAGCAAACATGCCCAACCGAAGCCAATTGGTCTCCCAACATGCTAGACAACTTTATCGGTTATGTTTTTGTACAATGGACAACAGAATCGAAAGAAAATATCAAATGAGGAAAAAAAAAAACTCGATGCATTATGGTGCATATTAAACACATTACGAACCATTTCACAACTTTGTTCCTATAATAAATAAATATATATATATATATATATATATATATATATATATATATCTAAAAACCTCAAACTAGTACATTTATAATAAATTTATCCCAAACTAATTTTTATTACCAAAAATCTAAAACTGGCATACATATGATAAATTTAATCCAAATTAATCACAAAAAGCCTCAAATTGATACATTTGTAACAAATTTACTTTGTGTTAGTTTTTCGTTAAATTATATTAATATTACAAAAAATTACAAACTAGTACATCTATGACAATTGAAGAGTAAAATACTAAACTGGTAAACCCATTAACTGTCACATGCCAATCGATTCAATAATTTGATAATAAAATTTAACAGAAACTAACATAAAGTAAATTTATCACAAATATACAAATTTTAGTTTTTGATGGTCAAAATATTAGTTTGGAATATATTTGTTGCCGGTATCTCGATTTGGGATTCTACATGGCATTAACCCTATAAAATAACCCCTTGTTCTCATGTAACTTACTTTGATATATGCATAATGACTCACTAATTTACATAGGACAGAGAACAAACATACTAAATTACGGATAAATGAAATTTAAATGTGTTAATATGTGAAATCAAACATATGTTGTGTGTCTATCGATAGATATATCTAATTCTTATTCGCCAAACTCAAATCATGAGCGGTATTTTCTATTTTCTTCCTATTAGATTGACCCTTTTATTTTTAAGAAATTGAGCTCCGATTTATATAAGCCAGCGACTTCTCCCTCGCTATTTTGATCGACCGTGAACTCCACCAAAAGGCCAAATATAAATTGACCCTTTATGTTCTTAGGGCACATGGGATTAGGAACTATTGCTCCTTTTCACCTATATGAAATCTCCTTGTCAACGGACTTTCAACGCGTCTAAGAAAGAAATATGCACATATCTCTCATTTATATATTTGTCTTAATTATTTTAGTCGTTACTATAATGATATAAAACAAATGGTTTTCGCTGCGGGGATGAGGAGATGTTGCCTATGTGAGTTCGTGAATTCAAAGACATAATTACACAACATAGCCTTGATCCTCACCATTAATATTCCCGTTCCGCATCAATTAAAGTGAATGGTAAACATGAAAAATTTTCATGATTTTTCGTTTCAATCCCTTTTTGATTTAGACTTTGCAAGGACTTTCGAGATGATTCTTGCATTTTCCTTACTTTTAGTTTCTTGTGTCTCTGGCTTGTGAATTCTAATTTAATATTACATTCCTAATTTTGAAGTCTGCTATTTTGTTTAGAACATTTATACTAACGCTTAGCTTATATAAACGCCGCATATGTATGTAAATTGAAGTGTCCACAACTTTTGGATAAGGCTTTGCCCACGAGATGGTAGTCAAGGTTCCTAAAATTCCTCTAAGTCGATCAATAATATATTGTTTGTCGAACATATTTGAATTTGATTGTTCAAGCAAGCCTTTTTATATACACCATATTAAAGTCTATTTGCACGTTTATTAACATGACCAGTCTTGCTATAACGAGGGTGGTCCACACATAGAATGTTCATCTTTTTCAATTTTAGTGTTGGTGTGGATTTTTAGAGTCACTCCGTTGTACATCAACAAATAGGTCAATAATTGAGAATAGTCCACTGTTTCATAATCCGATCCAACAGGCAATCAAAATTAACAGGTATACTGGAAGCCGCTCAATAAAGGAGTGTCATTGATTTTCTTGCCGTCAAAAAATGTCTTCTGCTTAGAAGAGAAGTTGCTAAATAAGTCGAGGATGGAAAAAAAGCATAAAACGACCCAAACCAATCCACTTTCCGAACATGACAAAAGTGTGCAGGTTTACACAATATGATTGATAGATTACAAAGTACTGAAAGATTGCAAATTAGTTGGAACAATGAAAGAAATGCTTTGAGAGGAAATAATGATAAGATACAGCGATTTGAGAGGAAATAATGATAAGATACAGCGATTGGAAGAAGATTGCAAATTAGTTGGAACAATGAAAGAAATGGTTTGAGAGGAAATAATGATAAGATACAGCGATTTGAGAGGAAATAATGATAAGATACAGCGATTGGAAGAAGAGGTAGGATCCCAACACTTTTATTAACTACGACTTATTGACTTTCAATTTTGCCGACAGCTCACAAAACCTTATCCATCCGGAACTTTTTTTTTTTTTTCAAACCTCCGGATATCCAAGAAAGTCTCAAGCTTTCCTAGCACAGGGAGAGCGGCCACTTGGGCCTCTTGTTTTTGATGCTTTCCTAGCAGGGGAGTCTTGTTTTTTATGAAGCAGTTCCTCATCCTCTCCTCCACCTGGTCGATCATGGCCTTGGAATTCTCCTCGGGCTCGCCGTCAACATTTCGATTTTAGCGAAATAGGTGACCAAAAAAATCGGACGGACATACAACTCGCGATCGTCTTCTTCCGGTTTCGGTTTTGGCGAAATATATAGACGGGCGACCGAAAAAATCGGACGGGCATATGCCCGCGATCGTCTTCTTCCGGTTTTGGCGAAATACTCGCACCGGCGACCGAAAAAATCGGACGGGCATATGCCCGCGATCGTCTTCTTCCGGTTTTGGCGAAATACTCGCACCGGCGACCGAAAAAATCAGACGGGCATACACCTCGCCCTATTATGTTGAGGCTTTCGTGGTTTCTTATAATGATCGAGAACGAAGAAGACGAGAAGGGAAAAGAGAGTTCGACAGGAATTTAAAGGGGGAGAGAGTCGAGATTTATAGAGGCGAACCGAATATGCGATTGGAGAGAGAAAGGAAAAAAGAGATCGAGTGATTTATTTAAAATAGGAAGCTGGAGAAATCAAATATGAAGGCCAAAATCTTATTTCCTTTAGTATAGAGAATACTTCCCCTTCCAAGCACTTTCCTTGAGCTAATCAGAAAGGCAAAAAGTCCATCTCCACTATTCTAATTAGCTCTTTCCTTTTATTGTTGGTGTGAATATTTTATATGCTTAAATAATATATGCGCTGACCAAACAAATTCTCATTTAAATCTGATGTATATGCATGCATTTGGTATTTTATATGGGTTATTTATATTTCCCTTTATAGAAGAACAAAGCTCAAGACCATTTCTTTTTCCTAATAACGAAAATCCGGGATGATATTTGTACATGATCCAAAACAAAGAACTCAATTTCAAACACTTGAAACCTTTTGATTCACACAAATGCTTATATGTAAAGTCATTTCAAAAAATTTTACAAGTGTTTAAAATTTAAAATGTTTTTCCTAATATTAAAATTTTTCAAGGAACGGCAACAACAAAAAAGTACATCAAAGAAATTGGGCAAAGGACATTGGTCATAAAAAAAATAAGCGCCAGTGCCTCTGAGTATGATCCTGGAAGGGCTTTGCAACTATTTCTCGTTGAAAAAAGAAAAAAGAAAAAATTGGGTCGAATGAATGCATTCATAACCCTTGTTCAATTCTTTAGTTTTAAGTATGCATTTGCAACTGGATGATCCCCTTAGATAAATAGTGTCAATGAAAGGTAAAGAGCTTTGCGCGATGGTTTCTTTTTGCTATATGTGTCGATTTTGGTGAATCATTTATAATCCGATCTATCCATTTGACAGATCCATTGGAAAGTGATGGGATCTCAACATATAGGTGCAAAAAATTCTTAGAAACATCCCAAGTCATCCATTTTGACACATCAGCTGGGGAGTCGGGCCATTGAAGAATGATTTCAACAGGCAAAAGTCACCTCCAACACCAATATGTTCCATCCGTTTTGCATGATGACAATCCAAAAACAGTAATAAACCGACGGTTTCATGTCGAAATACTTGAACATCCAATACATGCTCAGTCGACGTGCATGTACGAGCCAACAGAAAATGGGCAGAGCATATCAGAAGAATTGTGGCAGCTCAACTGCCATGCAAACCTGGCCAGCGTGAATGCAGACAGACGGTTGTGAGAGACTAGAGAACGAAGAAGAAAAGAGGATTTGCAAACATGAACACGGTGTGCCCATCCAGCAAAAGATCTTTTTAAAATAATATGAAGAGTTCTGGTTACATCTTAGAGTTTGCGGACACTAAAATAGGGCGAGAATTGGAAATGCCATACTCTGTTTTGGGAAGGTCATAACATAATAATAAGATTGATAATATTATTGGTAAACCATTGGAAGATTATATTAGAATATGATTTGATTCTGCTATGAAGATTAGATTAGAGTATGATTTGATTCTGTATCGAAATATTAGATTAGAGTGGTAGATATGATTTGATTTCGGTCAATCTGTCAAATTAGATATTCGGAATATAGAATAGGAAATCTAGTTGTCTTCTTAATATAAATAGCATTATGTATTGTAAAATAATAGTGTATTATGGCTTTCAATGAAGAACATTCTTCTTCTGAGAAATTTATTTTTGAATCGTTGTTTTCTTGAGGTTTTGAGTTCGATTTTTATAAATGAGATGAGTAGCAACCCCTTAGTGGTTGCAAGCAAGAGAATGAGGTCGCTAGGGTACAAAATAGATATAATTGATTATTCACGGCTGGATCGATATTAACTTTAGTTGATCTTGATTGGTTCACTGATTTATAAAACTTAGAACTCATTAGATGACAGATACAGAGACTTTAGCCATGTTTACTTTTCATTGATGGAAACGGTGGACCATTTCACAATATTTAGTCATTTACATTTGTGAAATCGTTTTGATTGGAAAAGAGAATTATTTGTAGTTTTTTTTTTTTTTTGGCATGTACATATATTATTTGCCAAACTAATGTTGTTCACTGATGGTAGTTGGAATTGGCAATCAAAACTTTGCGATCCAAATGCTTATGAAATTGGTTTAACATTAAATAAGAGATGAGACATCAAATTTCCCACGTTCTCCATACTACGCATCCCTAATCAGACATCATCATAATACATTAGACAGTAAAGAGCTGCACAAGCGTTCTTCATAAATATTATATAATAATAATATCTGTATAATATTAAGGATGTACAAAACGGACTGTTGGCATTGGAAACCATCTGGATCAGACCGAACTAGTTGGTTGCGTCCGATTCCCAATTCCTAAAAGTGGAACCATTGTTTGGTGGTCCGAATTCTAAGAAAGAACTAGATCGGATGAGACCAACTATATATACTTCTTTTGTTATTTTTATTTTTTCAAAAAAAAAATTAGTAGATTTAGTCTATTTATTTTTTAGGAAATGAGCTCGCAATTTGACAATAAGATATCTAAATGAAAGCAAACGATTCGTCTCAAGTTCTGAATTTGTTTTTGAGTTATGCTTTGGATAATAAGATAACTAGATAGAAACATGAAAAAAAAAATAGTGATCGGTTCCATTGAACTAGACTGGACCAGACCAAGAATCGATCACCCCTAATTAATTTGGCTTGGACTAATTCACTATCTTATTGGCGTATGATTTTCATACATTTTCTTTTGGAAATTGGCCTCCATAATACCCCCAAAGAATGCATCAGCAATTTATTTCTGCATTGATATTGCAAAATGTATTAGAATTAAAGAGGTAAATGCATGAAAAGTGAAAATCACTAGCATGCATGTCATCGAATCCTTCAAGTCACCAAAAATGCTATCGGACGTTTGAAAACGATCGAATGGAAAATGAAACTGCAGGCACACGATCGGATCCTTCAACCCCAAAAATATTATTAAATGCTAGAAAATGATCGAAGTAGTTGAATAGAACGGTCTCTTTGGCGATATAGCCTGGGTAAGTTTGCCCAAGCGAAAATGATTTATGTAAAATAAAAGCATCTAGTGAAGTCGAGAAATAAAGCAAGTATAACTTCACATTTCTAGACGAGCATTAGGAGAAGCCACTCGATTGATTCGAGTTCAAATATGATATTGCATATTTTTATATAATTTAGGACTAAATTGAACAAGTATAAAAAATTTAAGTGTACATTAAGATAAATTTCAAAGACGACAATAAATAAATTGAAAATTTATAGATTACATTGCAAATTAGGTTAAAATTAAAATATTACTTGTGCCATTTTTCCTTTAAAATATTATTAGAGTGGGCCCATTTAAAAATTAAGTCTGTATCACAAAAGTGCTCCTAACGGTGGACGCTCACTACGCGCATCTTATCCGTCGATTGATGTACAGAACATTTACACCTTGTTTTATTCCTAATAAAATATAATTGCACATTTTAGAAAAAGGATACAAATTCAGACGTACAGCATAACCGTATTTCAATGGTACATTTTAAAGACCTCTTTATTTTTTTAGGATATTAAGTAAATTCCAATTGTCATCATCGTGGGCCCCACTCTTCTTCTCTTTCTTTCCTTCTAAATTACGATTGCGACATAAAAGTTGAAAAGTGACTAATGGAATAATTAGCTTGTAGCTTGCTTAAACTAGTGTATTCTCTCTTAAGGACATCAGAGAATATATAAGGAAGAAAGAAACATTATAAGGTAATGTTGGCTATGCGCATTCTCTAAACATAATAATAGCAAAAAGTAAAGGGTGGCATTGATATTTAGTGCCACGTTTTGACTTCGCGCACCCTCTTGGAAAATTGAATGATGAAAGTGACCCTCATTTTTCATTCTTTCCTCCTTCTTTTTTTTCTTCTTTTTTTTTTTTTTTTTTTTTTTTTGGAGTTTGGATTTTGGGCGTCTTGAGGAAATTTTTCAAGAAACGAGGGCCTTATAGCAATTTTACTTGGTGTCAGTGCCGCCCAAAAGTTAATTCGTAAAACATGTCTAAGACCGCAGGTGACATAAAGGGCCAATAAAGATCCACTGGGCCCAAAACAATGATAGCCGCTTGAGTCTTAAGAACGGAATGGGCCGAAAGGATTGAAATATTTCAGGTTCGAAAGCAAGTTTTTCGAATCCCACCTCATGACAGAAATTGGCACTCGATAGCTATATCGTCTGGTCTTAGCTTTCAAAAACCGCGGTCCAACTGTTTAAAGAAGCATTTATTTTCCTCTCTTGGGTTTTCTAATATCGCCATCGTCTTCTGAAGAGGTTTCTTCAGTTTTCTTGTGCATTTTTTTTTGTTCATTCTGACAAAAGAAAGTGAGACTTTTATCTTATATAAAAGTGAAGCCGTCGCAGTAAATTTTGAAGATAAACTGATCGCCGATTCATGACTTATGACAAATACTTGATTGGGTCTCAAATTTTTTTTTAGCTAATCAAGCTCCTAAATTGTGGTTCATTTTCTTTATAATTCAAAGATACAGGCGTAGAGATCCTGTTATCTAAAGGCTCATAAAATTTTTACAAGCTTTATGAACTGATTAAGTCCAAACCTTTTAGACTGTGTAAATGTCCTTGATCCTTGCATGTAATTATCTCGAATTAGTGTGCTGAAAATTCACTAATGCCCCATCCAATCATGCCAAACTTGAAGAATTTTACGGTCCTTTTCTCATAGTTGTCCTTGAGATAAAAGTGCATGCAAAAATTGCTGATGTAAGACGTCATATCTGTGCTGGACAAAAGGATCATGTGCATTTGAAAAGAAAATTCCTTTAACCTTGGGAGGAGGGGTGCGGCTGCCATCCACCACCACCAATGGCTCCTCCGCATGACACCTCTTGCCGAGTTAAGGCCGAGCGGCACCGTCTCCTGCCCCTCTCTCCCCTTGTGCTCTTCTTCGGCTTGCCATGAATGGTGCTGCGGGCCCAAATATTCATTATATACACCACCATTATCAAGAATATACACGCAAATGGAACACAACTAATTATAATATATCGACACATGAGATGAAAATATAAATAGCGTGGAGATAGAAAATTCCCCAATCGATTTTTAGTCGTTTAGCCGAAATCAGTGCCTGCTGCACTCTTCGAACTTGTTGGAGAGTTACACTCAATTCATCGGTCTAAACCGAGCACAACGGTTGCCAGCTCACCTCGTCCATGGATGATTACAGTCAGTATTGCTCGCTTAACGATTTTGACTTGCAAGAAGATCGCAAGAGTGATTCTAAGTGATTAAGCAGCATGAATTCTGTGAGTTGCCAATCCCAAGGCCATAAGAGGGTTTACTTCTATCTAGACAATCAATAAGACAAGTATGATAGTCCTAACAATGGTCTTGCATGTTGGCCTCGGCGGTGGAATCAACCCCAACATGGTCATTTTGTGTCTATTTAGCAATTTTACGCCGCGTTGTACCCAAACGTCTCTGTACATATTTTAATCTAAGTAAATTAATATGAGCAAAGCACATTCTCTTGTGTCTTTCGTGGTAGCCCTTTTTAGGACTCAATGGGTGGAAAAAAAGAGTTTGGGAACTTATCTGAACATTCGACAAAGCACGAGGGGATATCCTTTGACCCAAATTTGTGCAAATTGAGAGAGAGAGAGAGAGAGAGGAGGTTGTGTGAAATCACCATGGATGAAAGACAGGTAGACGTGCTAGGGTAGAAGTCAGCCAATGGGGTCCGTCTACCTTTCCATTGACCCGAAAAAACTTCGATCTTCCAAGCCTCGCAAATCCATGATTTTACCATTCTCATGAATAAAGCGACTGAAGTGGGAGAGAATATTCACAAGCGGCAACATCAACACCCTCAAAAGGGAAACCACACACACAAAAAGAAAAAACCAAAAGCAAATCTAGAGCTCTCTGCTGCATTCCGAGCAAATCCCACGCATTTCCCACAAGCAACCATGCACATGCACATCCACTCGACGACGACCCATTAAAGTACAGCACCCATAAAGATATCATCATGGCATACTTTCTCTGTCTCGTTTCACTTCTTGGGATTTCCCGATCCGCTCACCCCCCTCTCTCTCTCTCCTCTTCCTTGATCCTCGAAACCCTGGAAAAAAACAAAACTGGGGTCCAGGGTCCACCCTTTTCTCCCCATGGCAAGGGAAAATCTCTAGGTCCGAAGAGAGAGCCCGTGTGTAAGCGTGTGTGATTGCAGAGCACTAAACCTTCGCGTGCTTCGCGACGACCTCGCTCTCGGGAAATCAAAAAAAGAAAAGAGCGCTACCAATCCGCCTCTGAGTTCTCGAAAAAGCAACACTGTGTGTTTTCGTGTGTTTAGGGTCATATAGACAGACATTCTTTTTTGTTCCTAGTGAATGTTACTGCAATTATCGAAGCAAGAATGGGGCCCTCCCCAACATTGTCCTTCAAGTTTTGCCGCAAAAAGCCATGGCCATGGCAATCGCCATGCTATGCCGGGGTGGGTCCTGTTGGTTCTTTTTCTTGGTTATCAAATCTGCTTGGAATGGATCGTCGCTTACGGCACAGCTTCAGAGGATTGACTTGGGAAAAGTTTCAACTGCTAAGTCTCGATGGGGTCGATATACCATTGCATCTCAGTATAGTTTTTCCCTCTTCAGCTGAGGTCTCAGCTTCAGCAAGCGTATGTACTCCGAATGGTTATTGACACAAGTTCGTAGTCGATGCTTAAGTGTGTGAACATTCTTAAATCGCATGCAAATATCATTTTCTTTTATTCGGAGTACATCCGAGGTGATTGCATAATAATATATTAAGCCGTGAATAATTATATTTACTTAAGGTTCTGATGAACTAAAGATAATGTTTTCGAAATATCAACCCGAACAAGGCAATGACCTAAGTAAAATGTTCTGGATCGCAAAAGAACTAACTTTTTTGGGAGAAAGGAAACTAGGCATGTCCACATTCCCTCCTAGTCCTATTGTTAGCGTTTCCCCACATCATTAAACTATCCGTCTCTGACTCTTACTGCCGCAAAAATGATCTGAATCCATGTCATTGTATTTTCGTAATTAATATTTTCAGCTACTTCGAAAGCAACGGACCATTACTCAGAAACCCTAATTTTATTTCCCTGGCAAACAGGGCAAAAATGGACCTCACATGTCAATTGACACCACACGCAACGCATCCCCGAGATCGCATGGTCATCATCAAACGCTTCGCCTCCTCCTTCCCAAGGATCTTTTGCACCATAAAAGAACATCTCATGAAAACACGGGCCAATGATTGACGTGATCACGACCCTTTCGTGTTCATTATTACAGCGCTCGATCGAAGAGGCCACGGCACATCGCAGCACCACCCTCTTGCACGGCGGTTCTTGGGGTGACGCCGCAGGGTTACAGCGGTGAGCAGGGGCAGCACCGGAACGGGGCTCCGTGTAAAGCAAGCGAAAAAAACCCATCAGACAGGGGCAGTCAAACAATCTTTTCCCTCCCCGACGCGACGACATCGTGACGCTCGCTCCAAGCCTAAGGCTTTTTACGTAATCCAACGGCTGTCCACGGACCCCCTTTCAAATCCTCGAGATTACCTAGCCGCATCCATACATGAGATCCTTGTCAAATCATTATCTCCTCCGTTGCCCATGCTCTTGCCTTCTAATTACATCCATGCCCCACCTTTCACTTCAAGATTTTTTTTCCATTTTTATTTTCTTGAGTTTCCACTTGTATTTATTGTCCGTACACTTGAGATCTTGCATCGAGGGAGCTATAGAGCATTCCATCCTCTAATAGTATTTCCAAGGAAGGAAAATGCTTTTGTTCACTTAGGATGAAAATTTTGGATTCTAACAACTCTTTTGATTTCAAAAAAATTTCAATATAACGGAAGTTTCACGTTTATAATACCCAAGTTACCTCCATGTTAGAGCAATGGGGGACTTTTAATTGATAATCATTCAAATATAGCAATTGGTACAATGTATATGACTGTGAGACAAAAATGTCCAATATGTGTTGCAACGTATTTTACCTAGACATTTAAGCAAGAAATATCATTATGAAAGATTACGTGATAATTGGGATGAACTATAATATAGATATAAAAAAAGTAAAGCTTAATAATCGACTCACTTTCAATCCGACTCATTCCTTTACAAGTTCGAGCTTAGGTCGGAAATAAATTACTCTAAGCTTGGCTAACTCAATTGTATATGCTCAATCATCCAAAAGTTGCTATCTAAATGGGCTAAGATAGATTCTGTACCCTAGCTCTAGCTCTAATGTTTATGGCTATCTTGCTCTTGGAACACACTCGTTTGGGGCTATACTTGAAATCAGCTTCCCTCATCTACACCGTGCAGGTTTTCGTGATCTCGTAGGCATTAGGTAAGCAGTTCCACAAGGGACTACTTTTATCCCTGCTCCCATTAGATTAGTCGTGTCCTAAAAATCAAATTATAATTATTGCTGGACTATGAGGCACTGTCACCTCTCACCAAATTCGAGGAGATAAAACCAAATTAATAAATTATCCCACTTACTTAAAACAAATTATATTTAATGGAGAGGGCACTCTAGTCATTTTGAGAGGCACCATGGAAACCTACCTAGGAAAGACAAGCTTGTAAATGTGGTGTGATTACGGTCTCATCGATTTTGACAGGAATATCTTAAATCGCCTTTCTCAAATCTTTATTCCAGTAAATACATACCCAAACACTAAAAAGATAAAAATTTAATCCCCACCAAATTTTTTATTAATTTTACTTCCTCCACTATATAAATGCACACCGTATTGCGCCGAACTCAGTCTAGCCTGAGCGTTTGTCTGTAGTAGTTGAGCTATGGACGGCCAGACGCTAAACCCCGTCCCGTTTCACGCCCCATGCGAGCCACGCTCGGCGCACGAAACGTTTCGCTTCCTGGCCGAAGCGCCGTTCCTATACGTCCCTTTGTTCGATCATCGTCACTTCCACTTCCCACCATGCAATCTGCCTCCGCATCTCGAGTTTCCGAAATTCGAAACGCGGGCCGAAAGGGAGACGGAGGCGAAACCCGCCGTCCTCGACGGGATCGCCGCCGTGGTGGGCGAGGACGTGCTCTTCGGAAAGAATGAGAGGAAGAAGGAAGCCGAGGGCGGCGGCGCGGCGGCCCGAATCCTCCCGCCGCGCGCCGTGCCCGAGGCGAGGGAAGTGCATGGGGACGACCACGGCGACCGCAGGGCCCGAGACGTTGCGGGGCAGAGGAGCTATAGGGGGGTGAGGAAGAGGCCATGGGGGAGGTGGTCGGCGGAGATCAGGGACAGGGTAGGGAGGTGCAGGCACTGGCTGGGGACGTTCGACACGGCGGAGGAGGCGGCGAGGGCGTACGACGCGGCGGCGAGGAGGCTGAGGGGTGCCAAGGCGCGAACCAACTTCCAGATACCCCCTGTGGTGCCGTTCCTGTCGCGGCCGCCGCCGGGAAGCGGCAACAACGGCAGGAACAGGAACGGTGGCGGGGGAGGGAAGAAGAGGAAGGAGGGGTTGGATGGTGGGAGGAAATGCTCGGTCGTGACGTCAATGGAGCACCTGTTCAGTTCAACAAACGGTCGTGGCGTCGGCGTCGGCGTCGGAGGTGGTAACGGCAAGAGTAATGTGGAGCTGGATTTGAAGCTGGGTGTTGGGTTAGGTCTTAGGAGGAATACTTCCGCTACAGCAATGGCTGTTCAAGCTTTGTTGTAATCGCTCTATTTCTTGTGTTTAGGTCGGGCAGTGTGCCTGCGGCAATAGCAATATGGCCACGAGCTGAAACTGCGGTCTTTCCGCGGGTGCATGTCGAGGAGGTGGTGGTGGGATCTTTTTTTTGTGTGTTTTGATGGGAACAAATCTGCATGCAAGGCAACTGAGTGTATGTAAGAACTTGGGAAGATGGCTATAATTTAGCAGAACTCGAATGGATGTGCTTATGATGTGGTGTGGCTATAATTTAGCAGAACTCGAATGGATGTGCTTATGATGTGGTGAAAAGCTTGCGATTTGCGCACCTCTCTCTCTCGCTCTCTCTGTATGTCTCTCTCTGGTATAAAGGGAAACTTGATGAGTATTTCTTTTTCACTTTTCTTTTGTGTCGGTCAATAATTATGAGAGGAGCCCATGGAAGCCGAAGGATCTACGCAAAAGGGTGGGAGAGAAACGCGGGTGATTTCATGAGGGGGAACAGGAAGATGGATTCGGAGGCGTGTGGGTGGTACAGTGCTGCCCTGGTGTCTACAGTATTTTAGGGTGTTCCTGTACAATCATGCTAACGTAAGTAGTGTGTACTGCCGACCGACGAGGTTGTGGCGGAATGCGATGGCTAAAGAATACTCCGGCAATTTTTAGGGTTTTCGACCTCCCCCTGATCACGCAGGTCATCGCCCGAACGGGGTCAGCTGCCGGCTGCTTGAACTAAACAAAGATATACCCTTTTTATCTTTTTTCTACTATATTGAGTTCGGGCATTCTTAACATAAGGATAAAGTTCGTATTCGCTCAACATTTAGAACTTACGAGCGACCAGACTTTAGTGAACTAAGAGCCTTCCATCATGCCCTTGAAAACGGGTTAGAGTTTATGTAAATCTTCAGTGACCTATAACGTCTTGAGTGTATCTATTACTTACGTAAAAAGTTGAAATTTGAAATGATACGTTAGAAAGGTGGAAATTCTCATAATGATTATCTCTGGGATTGGCATATCTTCTATTCTACCGGTTCTAAACCAAACTAATCTTATTTTGATGGATGAAGAAATAATACGATTACCATTTTCACCTAGAAGTTTCAAAAATGTATATTCCTTCATATACAATAAATCGAATGATTATTTTTTACCTCATTAAAAACTTTCATGAAGTACGATTCCATCCCTCAAGAGTTCTTCCCTTATTATTTCACTTGAGCCTTTGAAGGATCTACTCATATTCAAAGCTAATTTGATTATGAATCCTAATTTATAAAGAAATAATATGTTAATTTGTTTTTCTCCCACTTCTATATTATTCGTATTTTAAAGCAATTAAGGGTAAAAGAGAATTATATTAAAAAATTAATATGAAAAATATAAATTTACCCTTCAAAAGTCACATGTACATGTAGCACGAAGAGACAAAGTCCATAGCAAGATGAAAATTCAATAGGAAGTGTTCGATATTTGAAAATTCACTGGGGGACGTTTTGCATAATTTTATCAAAAAAAAAATTAGGGTATTAAAATCAACTATTAATTGTTATATTTCCACTTCTGAAAAGATCTATTCCTATATCTCGACAGCAGGAAGGGGGGGATGGATCTCTTACTCAAATAAAAGTTTGCAAAAAAAAAGGTACTAATTAGTAATTACTGGTAAGAGGGGGTGGTGGTACATTCAAGTTCTCCGTTCTGAGTTCTGACCGAGGTGCTCAGTTCCGTGACACTGATCGAAGTACAATCGCGACTAGCGGAGTACTACCGGATCTTCCGCAAGCTGAACTCGCTGTCCCAGTACAGTACGCCACCTCCTGTTTTCCCTCCTCCCCTCTCTCTCTCTCTCTCTTCGACATCGATATATTTAAGGAAAAAAAGAAGAAACAACATTTTTTCCTTAAGTTTTCTCGACTACAAACTTCGAAGAGAAAGAGTTCAGATTTTCGCGGTTCGAAACCCGAAGGAACATATCATTTCGGTCTTATTAGCGCTGACGACTGATGACCCCGGCAACTGGAGAGCAGTAATTACTGCGACTGATTTGTGATGCTCAGGCCTGGCCCACGCCAAATGGCAAGCGGATTTGGAATGTGGAGACAGCTTCCCTTTTTTCATCATTTTATTTTCAATTCGAGTTTCATTCTCCAGAGGATCATCATGACGGGGAGAAGATTGTCCCCTTATATATTCCAAGAGGGAAAAGAAAATAGATTATTTAGGTTTTATCGTTGATTGGAAGATTTTCCACCCAGCTACGTCTCTCTCTAGTATTTCTGGGTAAAAGATTGGAACCCAAATGTCACTCCAGACTGATCACTCTTACCATTTTTTAACAATTGTGATAGCTTCTACTATGAATCTTCAGTTCCCCAGAAAATGATAGTTATTCTCTCTAGCTAGTGGTAGTGGGCAATCATCTCTTTGTGCCATGCCGGTGATATACTTATTGCCCAAATATCAGCACTAGTTGGTTGTAAACCTTTTCTACAAAACTACATAAAAGATTACTTACTTAGGACGCAAATCCGCCGTCTCCCATCATAATCTCATCTGCTATTAAAAAAACGGAATGATGACGCATGGCGCCCCGCTTCAATTTCACCCACATCATATCAAAACACCAAAGTCTCTCTCCCCTCTCTCATCCTCCACATAGAAAGAAATGTCCATCCTTGCAACTCAACCGCTCGAGCCACGGCAACCTCCATCCACTTTAGTAGCGGTTATGGCAAACCAAGGTGCGGCGATCGGGCATCGACACGGTTTAGAGAGAGAGAGAGAGAGAGAGAGAGAGAGAGAGAGATATAAGGGTTAGGCGGGACTTAGATTGGATGGGGTGAGATTTAGCATTGAGAACACATGTCGTGATCTTAAGATGGGAACGACAGATGGGTTGGGTTCATTATAGGGAATAGCTTATCTGCATCCACTTAATTAGGTAGACATATGCAATACAACCTCGACACGTCACATAACATATGCATTACATAAAAGACTCTCGGTTCATACAAAGGCAATGAGAGAAAGAGATCCATACAAATCTATTTAAGGATGTAACCTTGGAAAAGATATATGAAAATACGGTAAGGCTAACTAGCTTGGTAATTGCTATAGGTAATTACAACGACTAATGAACTCACGATCCGTCCTACCCTTGCTATTCCACAGCTAAGACTACGAAAATTTAAAAAATCATCAGCCGTGATTTTAACCACTCGGTTAAATGAACTTAATCAGTCAGCTTACTTCAGTAAGAACAACATCATGCCGTGGCTTGACCAACACTCTCAAGCCGCGGCGCACGAAATGCCCGGGCCACCATCTTCTAGTGGCATATTCAGGTCTGGTAGCTCGAGCCTCTCGGGACTCTTGACCTTCTTTACTTCCGGAATGTTACTAAAACGTTGCTGCTGTCGCGTTGCTACTTTGGTGTGTTCCGAAGGAATACAAGGTGCTTCTACTTGCTCATGTTGCTCAGGAACCACCGCTTGCGGCTGCATGCCCATCTGCTAATTCGAGAAAGAAATAATGGTTTCAGAAAAGGTGCACCATTTTATTCTTTTTTCCAAATTTAGGGTCACTTAAGATGAAACTTGCTGATCTAACATTGCCTACAATCACATGCCTTATGGAACAAATGGTTAATTCAGAGACTGAGCGGAAATATAAATTCCGGGCGATAGTTATAATGTATAGACGAAGCAAATGCTATAGGTTTAATCAGATCAAGAGACATGCTCATTACCTTTATTCTCTTCAAGCTTTGGTTTATGGATCTTGCTTTCTCTAAGTCGAGCCCCAAAGTCGCCAACTCCTGGACAAGGAAAAGAAACACACAAATGGCCACGTTCTTTTTTAAAACCAAGCATCTCTTCAAAAGGATGTACACAAAGGCATAAAGTATGAGAAATCGTACATGTCTCAGATTTCTCCTTTCCTTCAACAGCAAGTTTTCCTCTTCTCTGAGTTCAGCCAAGGTCTACAAGCAACAAAAAAACCATTCGACTTAGTAAAGGTGTTCCAAAATTGATCGTGAATTGCGCGTGCACAAAATACCACACATCAAGAACATTCATGAGCCCATGTGATGCTTTATACGACTTCGAAAACGCCTAGCCAGCTTTTCAAAATGCCACGCGGCTATTTTCCTAAACATCGTTATCGTATCCTTGCTTTTCAAAAGCGTAGGAATTTTCTTGAGCCACACGTTCTAGAGATGGTAGAGCCACGGTCCAACGCGAATTTAATGAAATCATACCTTCTTCTTCCTCGGCCTTTTGCCAGCAACGGTAGTGGACCCTGTATTCGCACTTGCTAAGGACACCTGAACATGAAAAAACAAAATTTTGAATACCATACCGTGGGGGACTAATTAAAGGGTGGCTCCAACAAATACCAAAAGAAAATTAACTGGATATACAGGGTGTGAGCATATTGCTTTTCGAGGACTCTTCACTCATTCAAATTAAAGTCTGTTCACCCAATTGCCCCCGAAACCAAGTCTTTGTGTTCATGAGAGAATGCCGAAGTTTTCTGTACTGTTGTTACGTGGTTTCTTTCTTCCTTTTCGGTATGCAAAAGACGAGGAAACGACAAAAAAGAGAAAGAAAGAGCGGGCGAACTAATTGGAAATTTCTCGCGAGGTTCTTCATCGCTCGGTCACGGTCCAAGTAAGAGACCGCGTGGAAGCCAGAACCTGGTCCGCGCACGGCACCTACAGCGACACTCCCACGTCGTATTTTCACACTTTCGACGCTTCTAGTTTCGAAATTGCCTTTTTCGTCGTGCACTTCTAGATCGAGAAGCCCCAAACTCTCCGTTAGTCTACATATACATCTTAGGGCCCCCGAATGAGTGGGGGAGAAGAAAAGGCCAAGATGGAATCTAAGTTGCAGTCTATGAAGATAAGGCGCGAGGTCGAGTTGGTAATACGGTTCACGAAAGAAGTCAAGCCTATGCCATTAATATGGAGACAAAGCGGTGCCCACCTACATAGCCAACTCCACTGGCCATCCAAACCCCACCTGTCTACGTCCATCCTAGTGCTTCCGATTTCAAAAGCCATCACCCAAAAAAAAAAAAATGACTATCATGTATCATTCGTTATAACTTTATAAACCATAAAGCCTAGCCTTATATGTTGGAAAGTCCAACCCAAAATTATACTGACGGATGGTTGTGCAGAGAGACTCCATGGATATTGCGGGGATTAGTTGTGGGAAATGAACAAACATTTGACTGACCAGAATTCAACCTTCTCTGACCCACAGACCAGAACAACTTAGAGCCTGCGGTTTAAGGTGAGAAAAAGAACAGGCCGCATCAGGTTTCTCCAAGACTCGATCGCAAATTCTGTGCACCGAGGTGAGAATATTGCCCCAAAATTCAGTTAAAAGAGCAAGCTTATTTTTCATTTCCCTTTTTGTCGGGACAACTTCCTCTTTGGATGACAGAGCATAATAAGATAAGAGAGTTTTACCGGTGGCCACTCTTGCAAAACGACAACAGGTCAGTGACGTATTGTGGACTCGTGAGTCCACATGACACCTTAAACCGCAATCCACCGCACCAAACCCATTTTCTAGCGACCAAACCCTCGCATGATATCTTATCGATTCATATATTTAGCCACATATCTCTTAGAAATGCACTTTTTCATTATTAGGAAAATATTATAAATTGCTAAAAAGAATTAGCAAAATTTGGTCTAGGTCGACTCGTGAGTTGGGCCGCACCCACCGCATGCTTTATGTTGAATTTCGATATAATTATTTATTAGCATTTTAAGCATCATTGAAAGTAGAAAAAACATCAAAAAAAATAAAGAAATAATTATTGTTCGAGACACAACTTGGAGAGAGAGAGAGCCTACGACCACTAACGATGCCGCAACCCACCAAACTGCTGGCAGACCTAAACACACCACCGGTAAACCCCGCTGCCATATGACCAAACTGCCCTCGGAGGAGTGGGTGGGGTTGACCAAAAGCAGGGGGGTTTTCGTCAAAAGCTGGGGATGGGCCTCATCCGCGACCAGCGAGGGTTGACCGACACTCACGACCTGGAGATTGACGATGTCACATGTAGCGCCGCGACGCGCAATGACGAAACTGCCCCTCTCGAAGAGAGAGGGGGCCCAATGGTGGGGTGGGGGGCGTTTTTGGAGTTTTCAAGGGAGAGGGAGCGTGACAGGTGGGCGAATAAGTTAATGGGTTTTGGGTATGGAAAGCGGCGATGAAGAAACGTGGAGATTTTGACTCTTTTCCTTCCAGAATTACAATAAGTAAAAAATAAATAAATAATTTTTTTTTCCAACACTATTTTCTGGGAAAATAGCTGGGTTCGCGTGAGAAGGGAAGGTCCATCTCGACGGAGGATGGAAGAAGAACGGTTTGACCAGTAAAATTTTCTTGCGAAAGGGGAGGTGAACCTGACAGGATACGGCCCGACACGTCATCTATACGTGACTTCTCCTAGTCCAATCGCGAAATAATTATAACTATAATTGCCCCATTTTTATGTATATATTTATTTTTTTATAGAAAAAAGATGAGGAGATTTGTTTCTATAAGGTTTTTAACCAAATTAAATCACCAACGAAACAAAAGCGAGACAGGCAGAGGCCGAAGATCCACGTACTTGGTTGGTTTCTGTGATAAATATTTCTCTGCAAAAAATCGACCAATTATATGCAACCTTGTTTCGCGGGGAGCATTTCCGACACGAGTAAACCAGCCATATTATCCAATGGGCCATGAGAAAAACGCAAAAAAAAAAAAAAAAAAAAAAAAAAAAAAAGGAATGGAACGAAAGAAGAAGGGAAACGACACGGTCTTTGGGAAAAAGAAAAGCGGGCGGAGAGAGAGAGAGAGAGAGAGAGAGAGAACCTTAGATCTCGTGGCGCTGTCCAAGGGCGGCGACTCCTCGGACCCATCGGCGCCGCCGCCGCTGGAGGTGGCGCCGCTCCACGAGAGGGGCGTGGTGGGGCTGGCCCGGCTGCGGGGGCCCTTCTCCTTCTTCTCCTCCTCCTCCTGCTCCTTCTTCTCGGCCGGGTTCCGGGGGCTGCCTGGTCCGGCGCTGGCGGACGCTCCAGGCGAGCTTCAGGGGCGGCGAGGCGCGGGGGGCGGGGGCTGGGCGTGGCCGAGGCGGACGAGGAGCTCGGCCACCAGGGAGGCGTCGGTCATGGCCAGGTCGACCCACCCCGGGTCGGCGTCGTCGGCAACGCCGGACATGCCTGTTCTTTTCAGGTCGTCGTCACTTTTCTCTCTGCCGGCCGTGCCTACTAGAGAGAGAGAGAGAGAGAGAGAGAGAGTTATGGTGGGGGTGGAAGTTGTTATGAGAGTGTGGGAAGGGGCGAGAGGGGTGGGGGCTAATGAGGGAAATGATGGCAATAAATGAAAGAGGGAATGGGAGGAGGAGGCTTATATGGTGGTGGAGTTGATGTTGTTTGTTGACAAAACTCGGAAAGAGAAAGGGTCACATTTCCTTGAGTTTTTCTTTTCTTTTCTTTTCTTTTCTCTTCTTTTCTCTTCTTTCTTTTGAAGTTTCTGTGCTTGTGCAGGCTTGCGGGTGGGTACATGGAATTGGGATCTTTACTTGTTTCCTCTCCCTTTTCTTTTCGTTTTCGTTCGCGACGGCTATCGTAGCGTTGGTCCCTCGTGGACGGAGCTGGGACCCCACCAGTCAACCAATGCAATACCCATCTTCTTTTCATTCGTTTTTCCAATTTGCTCATGCGCTGCTTGCCTTTTCGCTTTGATGTCCCCCCCCTTCCCTTCCTTTCCTATCTAGGGTTTTGCCATATACAGCCGGCTCTGTTGAGACTTTCTTTTGGCCTATCGAAGGTTGGATCGGGTCCAACAAGCTGGACCTTCTTCGTCTTTAGAGTGTTTAAAGTTGGGACTCATGATATAACTCGTTAATCTAATTGCATGCATCAAATAAGATATCAATTAAAATTCAGGTTTAATGTGAGGTCATTTAACAATTGACGGTGTTATGAAAGAATCTAGTTTGCGTCAGAATGTCCTATGACTCTGGTCACCGCACTTAAGTTCTTCGGCCACTATTTGGATGAAATACGATTTGGTCATTACGTATCGAAATATATGTTGTCAATCTAAAGGGCTCCCCAATCGTGGAGAAAAACCTTTGGAGGGGAGGACATGGTTTAATTGAGTTGGCGCTAGTGCTAATTATATGCTGTCCACCTTCCCAAGTTTAATAGTAGATTAATCGATGGGTGGGCTAGTTATATGTGAAGACAAAATATTAATTGTTCATGTAAGATGGACCAGACTTGAGCGGGCTAAGCCCAAGAAGGGAATTGCTGGTCTAAACCTATCAATTTATGCTTTCGGCCCGACGGGCCACCAACCCATGAACACCTTTACTTGATACGTGTCGACTATTTAGTTGAAATTTTCAAGAGTTCAAATTCAATCGAATTCTCGAAAGTATCACGATGCTCAATTTATTTAGCTTGTCAATACCGAACTGATCAGAAAAACAATAACCGACCTTTTTAATCGAACACGAATTGGATGGCTGTTACGATTTAGTGTTTCGCATGTCAATTCCGATCCCTTTAACGGGCCGCTCTACGATGTCGCGGGCTAAAGCCATGGCAATATTTTTGGGCCCTTGATGATCGGTTGGATGTGACTGAGATGGCTGTCCATGGTTGATCGAAAATCCTCATCGGTCGTTGGAGCATTAGCCGCCGAACGGCAGCCATCTGGTCCCGATCGACAATCTCACCACGGTCTTAAACCACAGAAAGGTAGAAATGCCCCTTTCTTATGGTCGGCTTTGTGGCTTCGTACTTTGGCAGGAGGGGAGCCGGGGGTGTGATGGGCTTCACGCGCATGAGTGTACCACCAAAGTTTTGTCCCCTTCATAATAAGCAGCGTATCCATGCTTGAAATGTGCCTCGGTGGAGGATTACGGTTTTCCTCTGTATCACCGCCGCACCGCGGCAACACGTTTTCAGTAGAGCTCCAATACCCAATTCCTTCGTAAATGCCCTCATCTCCTCCGTTCATTTTACGGAACATAAAAATAATATAAATCTGTTTGATAAATTTTTTTATTTTCGAGAACAAATTTGTTCTTTGTAATAGATTTGAAATGGAATTAATAAGTTGAAAAAAAATTACTTCTTTGTTTCCGAAAATAATTTTAAAATTAAGCATTTTCTTTTTATTTATTTTCTTTCCCTTCTTCTTCTTTTTCTTTTTGGTGATTGCCAACCTCAACCATGGCATGCAACCGGCCAGACAAGAGCTGGCAACCTCACGATGACTGTGTGAGGCTCTTTCAATAATCAATCTCCAACTAATAGGTTAAAATGTGATTTATGCTAGATCGATTTCGGGGAGGTGCCAAATTATATGTTGACAAAAAGATAGAAATGCATTAGACACCTCGAACTTCAGAAGATCGAAGCACCATTAGAGATGTTGACCTATGTTATTTCACATATGAATACAAATCCAACACAAAATGTGCGATGAGATTTGGATGGGGTAAAAGTTTTATAAATCTAAAAGTATAGGAAACGCAAACTGCATTTGAGAATGAAATTATATTGAATTGAAGTTAAATCAAAATGAAATTACGCGAAAAATGTAAAAGCGCATGACTTATAGAAAAAAAAATTATAGAAAGGGGTTATTAGGATCTATATCAAAAGAAACGCAAAAAGAAAATAAATAAAAAGGAACTAAAAAATTAATGAGTTCCTCAGCAAAAGCGAAAAACAAAAAAAAATGGAGAAAATTTTTGGGAAAAATTCCGGTCACCTCCCTTAAACCTCAGCAAGCCTCTTTTTGCGTTTCTTCTTCTTCAACCTCCGTCCGTCTAGGGTTCCCTTGGACACTCACACTCCCATGGCTCTCCAGCTGAGGAGCAGGCGGAAACCGCTCCCGAGCCCTTCCCTCATTCGCTTCTTCTCCTCCGAAAAGCCAGACCCAGATGCCGAATCGCCTCCACCCAACTTCGCTCCCGGCGACGCCGACCCAAGGCCGCAGCCGTCGGCGGGGCCTCCCTCCCTCTCCGATTACCTGAACGACGTCAAGGCCAGGCTCAGACGACAGCAGCAGCAGCAGCAGCAGCAGCAGCCGCATCATAACAGGCCCTCTCTCTCGTCCCCGTTCCCCGCCTCGAATGCGCCGAAGGAGGAAATCTTGAAGAACCTCTCCGAGTTCCGTCGCCGGTCCGCGGCGCCGGGTCCCGCGGACTCCAACGCCCGGCCCGTCACTTTCCAGGAGCTGTACAACCGCAATGTGGTAGGGAGGAAAGGGGAGGCTAATCCGGGCGGGGGTCCCGAGGGAGGGCCCACGAAGCCGGGCGAGAAGGTCTCCATGGAACCGTTCCGCGAGAGCCTGAGGCAGATGCAGTTCAGTCAGAAAACCGGTTCCGACGCCCTCCCGAAGAGGGGGGACCCGATGCCGCTCTCGCGGTTTAGGGATGCTCTGAGGATGAGGCCCGGGCTGGAAGGCTCGGGCTCGGGCTCCAGCACCATGGGTATTGGAGGCGGCGAGAATTTGCCGCTGTCGGTGTTTGGGAAGGAGATGAGGGAGAGGAAGCAAGGGGAAGGGAAGGAGAGCGGCGGCAGGTCCAAAACGGAGTTCTTGAAGTCGTATGGTTATACGGATTTGGGAGCGAAGTTGAAGACGTTGAGGCCGGAGAGCGCGGCGAAAGGTGGAGACGGAAAGGGGTGGTTTTCACTGGGGGAGTTGAACGAGAGGTTGGTGAAGTTGAGGGAGATGGAGGACTCGCAGGCTGGAGAGGCCTTTTACAGGGATTTGAGGATAAGTTTGGGCAGAATTAAAAGTTCTGATGACGAGAGGATGAAGAAGACGTCGTGTGAGTGTTTTTATGCATATGACTTTTCATTTGAGAATTGCTTTGGAATCCTAGCAAGGGCTTCGAATTAGATTATATATGAAGATTGGTTTCAGGGCGATAACTTGTCACCTTTTTATGCCTCTTAGTATCTTTATGATATTTACACATAGTGTTCTTCACTCCAGTCCCAATTCAAAGTTTTGTCGCAAATCAGAGTAAACAAAGCAGAAATTTCTGTAATGTCTGGCAAATTATTTGTCCCGTTAGTCTCTTTGTAATATAGCATGCCTTCCTATCTGAAAGCTTGAGGCTTTCTTCTGATATGGAATGCCATCATAAAACTAGATGACTGACGTATTTGTCTGCATTGAGGAGTGGCCATAATTCATTGGTTTGATTTATTTTTCAGTCCAGAGACTACATGCATTAGGACAGTTAGGAGGAACTCCAGACTTCATGCTGCAGCCTCCAAAGGAACATTTAGTTGAAAAGGCAAGTTGTGCTTTCTTGTTTCTTTTGAGTCTTCTTCTTTCCAGGATATTGATGTCTTGCCATGTTTAAGTATTAAATTCTGGCAACCTCTACTGACTGTAGCTTCACATTACCTTGGTATGGGCATGCACTAAAGTGCATACCATGCTCTTGACCTAGATTAGTCATCAGTGAACCAAAAAGACTCTGCAGTGCATTTAGATTCATAACACATCTCCATCGTCCTTGAAAAGAAACAAAAATTATTGTGCAAACAATAACTCAAATGCAATGATTGGCCAGCGAATGTGCTGTGATTTACTAGTTATTCACATTACGGACCTGGAATCAATGAGTAATTGCGTAATTTTGTTCTTGCGTGACCAAATGATGTTGTTTAACTGAAGGCATGGCCTGCTAAATGCTTTGTTTGCAACTACTCAAATGTGTTGCTATCTGCTTCTTTATACTTGTTTTTGAATCATATTGATGTCTTAAACTTTTAAGTTTTTCGTGAATGATGTCAAAAAACTCTAAGATGTGCTGTTATTGCAGTACTTCCATCCAGATAATATGTCTTCTGCAGAAAAACTGAAGATTCAGCTTGCACAAGTGAGGGAGGAGTTTAAAATGTCAGAGGCAGACTGTGGATCTGCACGTGTGCAAGGTTTGCTCTCGAGCAGTAGGCTTTATTAGAATCCGTCTCTTTTTGCACGGCCATAAGTAGCTTTAATTAATGCACGCAGTGTTTATAATTTTGTCACATGACTGTTCTGTCTGGCTCGAGGGGATGCTATCTGGACACCAAATTATTTTAACCACTAGAAACTTCATTGGACACCATATTTCTGTCATAAATTTAAAGCAGCGGTTAAAACTTTGTTTTCCTGTTCAGACTACTCTGAAGTATAACCCAGTTTACTGAATGATGTGACATGTTGTTTAGAGTAGTGGGTTTATCTAAATGTCTTATACAAGACCACAACCTTATTTCGTAATCCAGAATTAGCATGCCTTCTCTCTATAGTCAGCACTATTTGTTGAGATGCTGAACTTTGTATTCCTTTTTGTTGGAAGTTTCCATCATGGAATCAGGTGATTTCTGGTTTTTTAACAATACGATACTCATTAAAAAGGCCATGCACAGACTGAAACTGTTCAAAATGAATTTTGTGTCTGGCATGGCCTAGGAGAGTTGCGAATAGCAGATAAATCTATGAGGGAGGTTTTGGAGCTCTCAAGCTTGTATTTTGTGAACTCTGTACCCTTTTTAACATGTTTGTGCCTCAAAAGTTTGAACATGACTAGATTTCTAAAGATTATCCAGAGTGTCTGACAGATTTGTGAGTGTTATCAGGATTTTTATGTTTTTGTCTGTGAGGATTTCTTGATGAAAATGGAGAGGACATGGTGATTAACAAGTCTGCATTTTAAAGTGGACGCCTAAACTTATATGCCTGAACCAACTCTCTCTCTCTCTCTCTCTCTCTCTGCACGTAATCTCATGATTTTGAAATGGCATTACTTAAGCACTAGCTTCTGCTTCTCCCCTCTTCGCCTTTCGGGGGATCTCTTGTTCTTCATTTGGAAATAGATTCACTTCTCATTGAACTATTGCAGTGGCGCAGCTGACGACAAAGATAAAGCATTTAGCTCAAGCCTTACACAAAAAGGTGAGAACACATCAGTATGGTTGGAACGGTGTAAATCACTCTATTAGATAATGGTGACAGGTCATGATGGAGTACTTAGATCATTTCCGGCTTCCCTGAATGTTGTCTTGAAATTTATTATTTGGCCTACAGGCGATTCTCTAGTTTGTCTTATTCAGAGATTTCTGCAGCTTGCTGCAAGAGCTGAGTGCTGCATTTTTCTTCATTGTCATTGCCTGTCAATCGTGTCACCATTTTTTAATGCCTTTTCCTGGAGGAAAATCTTGGATTAATGCTTAAAGGTCTCATTTTCATGCTCTTCTCAAACCAAAATTGCAATACTTATCCATGTCACGTTGCTTGAGGAAGAAAATAAAATGCATAAGTACATCTTTTTACTCTTAGTGAATTGAAGTAAGCTAGTGACTGTCGCAAGTGTTATGTTTGGACAATGTTTAATTGTCGGTGTAATTTGATGCATCCTAGGATTCTGACTAATGTTCAGTGCATCCTTTTTGTTTTTCCTGAGATACAATGCATTTGTTCTTCTCTATAATTTTTACGAGTGTGATCTGATGATCTATGGAACTGTGATTTGGCAGGATAAGCATTCTCGAAAGGGGCTTCAAGCAATGGTACAGCGAAGGAAGACGCTCTTGAAGTATTTGCGAAGGACAGACTGGGATTCATACTGCCTGGTTCTCTCTAAGCTTGGTCTGCGTGACAACCCAGATTACAAGCATGCATGAATGCAAGGAAGCAAACCAAGCCCCTTTCTTCTTCAGCGTATCAAATGAAACTCAGGGATTCTAGTGCATCAGAGGCTTGTGCTGTTTTTTAATGGGTCGGGGCAATGTAGCTGGCATTCTTGGTTCTCATGGGTAGGGGCAATGTAGCCAGCATTCTTCTTTCTTTCGGCCTGAACCAGACTTGTCCAAATGGGACATGCATTCTTAACATTGTGCAATGATATTGCTCGGCCACAGGATAGATGGTAAAGATGTAATCTTTAGGGGATTTGCCCAAACTTGTTTTGATATTTGGGAGAATAAATTGCCAAGATGATGGATGAATTGGTTTTGCAAGTTGAACCATAGTCTTTTCCATTTGATTGCTTGCCCGCAGCACTGATGAGGTTCAAATCCTTAAAGAACTACAAATGGAAAAAGGCCAAATGTCATAAAGGCCGTATAATATTTCAATTGTTGACACCAGCCTTAATATATCACCATCATTATGAAGATTTCTTCATAAGGATACAAATGAGGGGAGCCCTTATATATACAAGCAGAGACGTAAATCTCTAAAGATTGCACCTCCCCAACTATTCAACTATCCGGATTTATTTCAAGAATGTACAATTAAAAGTATATTCTAGAATACTTGAGAAACGCTCGTTACTAAATTAGTCACCGTCCTTCATTCACAGCTTCCACTGTCCTGCGTTCACAGCTTCCTTGGGCCGACATCCAAGTAGTGTGAAGAAATCAAAAACCCTTCGCCTCATTCGAGCGAATGTAAACTGTAACTCTTTTCTCTGGTTTCAGGCTCCGAATCGAAACTCTAAAAGCGCATTGAATTGTAGATTATTGAATATGCACAATGTCCTTGGCAAAGGGACATTGAAAAAATCAAGAACTGCAATCAGTGTAACTTTTAAGCTTAAGGCTCGTTAACAAATGGTCGACACAGAAAACATTAACTGAAACTCAGCTGGAGAAATCAAAGGTTGAATAATAGATTATTGAGTATGTACAATTGTCATCGACAAATTATCAAGTAACCACAAACAATCTACCGACAATTTCACGTCCTATAGAAATGAGGTCCGCATCGCATCAAAAGAAGCCACAACAGCACGAATCCGCCGCAGAAAAGGAAACAGGCATCATCATTTTCTCAGACAAACTTACATCCTCGATCGTCCCTCTGAAGTCGCTAATCACAAACGAGACAGCCATGTTGCAAGAAGAATTCCCTCTGGCTTTCGGATAGAATGGATCCGCAGGGTGGGACTATCCTCCTCAACGATCGCCTCGCGGACACCATCCAAGCTAGGACTGCGATGTCGACATTCAAATTGTAGCACCACTTCAGATTTATCTCCCTCAACGTCTTGCAATGGCTCACCGCCTCCTTTACCCCTACAGTCGACAGATTCAAACAGTTGGGTAAGTCGAGGCGCTTGAGACGACAACTCCTCTTTCCGATCGCCGCCAGTTGCTCGTCGTTCAGGCCCGACCCTTCTGCTCGCAAGACCTCCAACCTTGGGAGTTCAAAGTCGATGGATAGATTCGCCGTGTTTCTACAATGATTGATCTCCAAATGCTTGATTTCAGGGCAGCTCTTCAGCACGCCCATGATGCCGTCCCCGGTTATCTCCGCACAATAGCCCACATTGAGATACTGCAACCCGGGGCACGCGCGCACGATCTTCTTGAGGCATTCGTCGGTCAAATTCACATTACGGGATATGTTAAGAGACCTCACTCGAGAATTCGCCGCGATGTCAGCTTCATTAGCATTGTCCTTCTTTAGGCTCGTCTTCTCCATCTTGATTTCCTTCAGCAAGGGACAACGTCTCACGAGGCTATACAATGTTGCAGTCGTGAGCTTCGAGCAGAGACCGACATTAACCGAGGTCAGTCCGCGAAGAAACTCGCATATCGCCGCAATGGAGTGATCCGTGAGGAAAGTTACCGCCTCGAAATCCAAGACCTCGATGCCCCTGTGCTTCAGCACGATCTCCGAAATGCCGTCGAACGTAAACCCCGAAGCATGCGAAAGAACGAGGCTTTTCAACGGAATGTTCGCCTCGGCGACGGACATCAGCAGCCCATCCGAGACGAACGAGCGGGAGAAATCCAGGCAACTCAATGCCCTGGCGTAGCCGAACGAATCGACCAGCTCCGCGTACAGAATCGTCAGCCCAATTACGTTCGCGGACAGGGAGACCAGGTCGGGCCTGTTCTTGATCAACGAAGCGATGCCGCTCTGGGTGACGAAGCTACAATCCCTAAACCCGATTTCCCTCAGAGACGGGCAATTCACCGACAGCGCGACGAGGGACTGATCGGAGACGAACTGATTACCCGAGACGTCGATCCGCGACAGCCGCCTCAGCCTCTGCGACAGCGCCGAGACGCCGCGGTCCGTGACCCCATCCAAAGCGCTCAGCTCCGGATAGCTGATGTCGAGCTCCTCGAGCAACGGGAAGAAGCCGGCGATGGAGACCAGGTCGTTATCCTGCAGGAGCATGACCTTGGACAGCACCAGGACCTTCAAAGCCCCGAACTTGGACCCCACCTCCCGCAGCCCGTCGAGGCGGAGGCGCGGCTGGTTGGAGAGGTCGAGGCGCTCGAGGGGCAGCTGCGGGAACCGCGCGATCTGGAGGAGGACGTCGTAGGGGTCGCCGCGGAAGGGGCTGAGGTCGACGGACCTGAGGGATTGGAAGCGGGAGAGGAGGGAGGGGAGGTGGGGGGCCAGCTGGTTGGGGACGGCGAGGGAGGTGTGGAGGGCGTCGGCGATGGAGAGGAACTGCCTGCAGACGGCGGAGACGGGCTCGAGGTCGGCCTCGGACTCGAGGGAGGCGAAGACGATCTCCCAGCACTCCCGCGGCAGCTCCCGGCACTCCGCCGACCGGTCCGACATCGCCGGATGAGTTTCTTCCGAGTCGAGCCCGACGGGATCGGAGGGGAGCGAGACGGATGCTGCCGCGACGCGGTGAAGAGCGACGGCGACGGCGGCCGTGGCGGTGGTCTTCTATACGAGGACGGAGGTACCACGTGGATTGGGCCGGACCCACGGAGCGCGCCTCGTGGGCCCGCCTTGTCTCGGGTGTTTTCGCCCCTCCCCCCTTTCCGCGTGTTCGAATTTTGAAAACGGGAGGCGGCCGGACGGTGTTGTGAATGGGCCGATTTTGGGGTCTGGGCCGAAACGAAAACGGGCCGAGGCTGTTCTCCTCTAGGCCGGCGACGCGATTTTGTCACGCACGGGACTAGAAATTCCGATTATGGGCCCAAGGTTCTATTGCCCTTTCTAATGGAAGGTGACCGCAAAATCCCGAACTTGTCATCTCATCAAGTTGGTTTGAGATGATGATGAACCACCGAAACATCACTTGGCTTCCCGAAGCACGGCGGGAAGTTCCGGCACCGGCGAATGCAACTTTCTCGAGCTCCACGATCGCTTGGTTGCAGCGAGATTTGGAGCTGTCGGTATTTCAGGAGGCTCGAATATTTTGCGTTGTTGATGAATCTGTATGTGCGTTGTTGATGAATTTGTATGCACGTATCTATTTTGTCGGTAACCCTCTTTATAGCAGCCAAAAATTACATGTGCAACATACCACTTCATCGTTTTACATGTGCATGCAATTTGGTCACCTCGAAAATGCTCTCTATCCTCTTCTAGATGCAAAAATTGGTGATTTGAAACTGTGAGAATCTTGGTGGACACAAGTGCATGTCCGGGCATCTCTAAAGTGCCTTTGTGGAGAAATTTCAACAACGGCTTTACCAAAACCATGCCATTGTCAAAAAATTTGATGCTAAAGTAAAAGTAATATAATAATTCTAACTCCATGACCCCGCTTTACCTTAATTGTTATCGGAACAAACGACAAGTTATGCTTTAGGATAAGGAGGCTCTTGGACACCTTTTTCTTTTTCTTTTTCTTAATATAGGGATTGGGTCCTATTCGGAGCTAATTTCCGCACTTCCTTTTTAGTAACTAAAATGGAGACAATTACATCGTATTAAAAGAAAATTCAGTAACGTGTCGGTGTAAAATGAAAACAATTCTATACAAAAACACACATGAATACGACAATTTTGCGCACATAAATAGGACAATTAATCAAAAGAGATCATGTGGAACTAAACTCCAAAAATAGATCAACTCCTTTGAAAGAAAAAGGAGAAACATCCCCCACATTAGATTTGTCTTTTATGCCATTTTTGGGCGATCCTTGCAATACAGTTACCAAAATCCGTACGTTCTGATTCAGCTGGTGGCGCAGATCCTTCCAAAGTCGCCCAATTTCACAAGGCAAATATCAACTCTAAGATATCTCGCCTCCCACGCAAACTTTGGAAGCTAACCCTGATTAACCTGGAAATTATTGATTAAAGCAATATGACTTTTTTTCTCCTGGTAGTATCGGAACCCAAATCGTGATCATCGCATTTCTCTCCAGACGCAAAACCCCTGCCACCCCCATCAACTCGGCTAGTTCATTTCTTGAATTTAGGATCATCCTAAGCCTCAATGTACACGTTTCTCGTCTTGAATTTTGACCCGTCATCTCTTGCATATAGTTGGACATTGACTGTGATACGGACCTAACTGGTAAGTTGGTTCGTCAATTAGTAGGTCCGTATCAAAATCAAGCCCGGGAATCTTTTAGACCTTCTTTTAAACAAACCCCGAGGGGAGAAAATAAACAAAGACGCATGAGGGTACAAGTGCTGACCAGCCATAGGACGTTCCAGGAATCAAAGGTTGTTCTTTCACTAGTGAAGACAGAGATAGGAGAACCGCAGGAACCAGGAAGTACACGCAAGACCCGGATTGGTTCGTTCATTTTCGACCGGATCACATGCGCAGCATTGCCACCGAATTCATACCTATGGGACAGCCCCGATTATTTTATAGTTCTTGGCCAGTGCAGGACACATCACCCGCCAGCCGATATGTGTTGAATTCGAGATAGGAACGGGTTGACAAATGGGACTTTCTCATTTGTATTTTTTTTTTTTCTTTTTTTGGTATTGACTTGGAACCGTAACGAAAGCGACGCATCTAGGATGGGGCTCCTCCCCACTTGCCGAGTTTGCAGATTTTTACCTCTTCTTCTCGCTGCTTTTTTTTACTGGGTTGGTTGGGTTCTGGTTTGAAGTGAAACCAGATGTAATGAGATCCTGGAAATGGTGGGGTCGCCGCTTGCGAATAGTTTGGCTGCTCCCGCTTCTAGTTGCGTGCCTGAATCATTGGGTGTCATCTTTTCTTCATGCATCAATGAAAAGTTCACATGAGTGCTGTGAAAGAGAGAGAGAGAGAGAGAGAGAGAGAGCTGTCAGCTGTGAATGTGTATGGGGTGATTGCAAACAAATGGCTAATGCAACAGCTGTGTTTCGAAAGACAAAAAGACTGATAATGAAAATCACAGGTGAGTAGGTCACCCCTTTGAGTTTCAGACTCTCTCTCTCTCTCTCTCTCTCAGTTGCAATACTACATATAAATAAAGATATTTGGTAAACAGATAAATGGGTATATGATTAAACATGATAAAATGCCAACAAATTCCCATTTGATGAAGCTTCGATCTGTCCTATCATATATGGTTAAAGAGAGTCTCCTACTTTTAATGGACAAATCGGAATGCACTCGTTTTCTTTTTCTTGTTCCTTTTTTTTGGTGACTATTGTGGTCACTGGCATCACTCAATATTTGTAGTTGCATCAAGCGCTTTGCGGGAGTAGCCTCCTTCACACATGCAATTTCCTTGGTATTATATTTTGCACGTACATCTTTTGGCATGTAAGAGCTGAAAGAAAGGTGGTAAACACTAAGCTTGGAGAGAAATTTACCCTACGAAAACAGAAAATAAAAGGGGGGACCCCTACTATCACAATCAAAAGCAAGCAGAGATTCTGACATTTTTTTATGCATGACTATAACTAGAAAATTTTAATTATAGAATCAACTTCGCGGGGTTCATTAAATGTTTATCTGAAGCTATGGTGAGTATGAATTGCCATATTCTACGGTTACTTCTAATTTAGAGGAACAGGTGAAAAAAAGGCTCCAATACCATTTCCCATAGACAAGCCAAAAAAAGGGGTATTTGAAGGAAAAGAATATCAAAGAAGCTAATGTACATTGTCCACACCCCAAAAATGTGAAAAAAACAAAAAAGTGCAGAGAGTATGGTTTCCCTTCTAAGATCCCATCCACTCTCCCTTTCTTGAATTCATTTCAATCCTCAGTCCACTTTTTTAATAATTGTCCCAAGCCCAGTGGTACCCCACGTCCAAAGTATAACACCATCCTCAACGTTTGCACACTCACGTTCGGCTTCCTTCCTGCCACATGATTCGGTGTCCATTTGCCCCACTCCTTCGAGCACTCTCGCCTACAGTTATGGAGGGTAGGAATAGACAGATGTTTCTCTCTGTTTTTTTTAATGGTTATAAAAAGAATAAATCTTTTGAAGAAAGGGAAAGGGGAAGCGGTTTCTTGGTTTCCCTGCGACGTTCTTTTGTCCCATCTGCTTTTGGAAGCCAAAAAGATAAATTCAAAGCGAAGCAGCAGAGGAGCAATTCCAGTTTCAATAGAGCTCCCACACAATCTCTCTCTCTCTCTCTCTCTCTCTCAAGCAAGGAAAGGAAATGAATGTTCCTAGTCTCTTGCTTCTGCCCATGTGGGTAATAAGCACGTCTTTTTTCTCAGCCGTTGTCATCACTGATGCCAGGCCAGACCCTGCTGTTTCCACCATTTTAGTCCCCCTCTCGCGCTCTCAGGAGGCACCCATTTCCCTGTTCTCTTCAGAAACGAATGCTCAGTCTCCAGGTGAAGTTGTTAGCCTCTACATTTTGTTGGTGTCATCTTAATTTCTCGTGCATCAGTGGATTAGTTTGAGTTCTATCTGTTCACTGTGCAATTGAGTCAACTGGGTCACTTGAAATTTTGCATTTTGAATTGGAAAGTTTCGACCAAATGCATTTAGGTATGTAAAGTTGGAACTTTTGCAACTTGGTGCTATATCTTCCTCGGTTCTTCTGTTTCGCGAATTTCAAAATTTTCGTTCTGTGTGCCTGCTTAGTTGACGTTGGAAAAAGATAATGAAATGGAATTTGGACATTTTAAGTTCGTAATTTGAATTTTGTGACTGTATTTTGGTGGGAATAGTTAATTTTTAAACAGCAACGGAAGATTTATAAATTTATTATTTCCGCTAATCTTTGTCCGTCAGTGATAAATAATATGGTCCATTCGATTCTTTTCCTGAGCTTCAAAGTGAAATAAGCCGACTAATCATCCAAAAACCTCTGCCAAATTTTTTGGAGTGGTGATTTTTGGAATAAAGCATCATGAGAATCCACCGTCGCAACTATTCCACAATCTCTTTCTCCTTATTGGCTGGCTGCCTTCTTTTTCGTTTCTCTGATAAAGATGGTGTCTGGGTTTTGAGTACTTTTTTTTATATGTTCATTCCGATGGTTGGAGTTCTGATACATTGTTAAAGAAGCTTTATTTTAAGCAGGAATGGCAGAGGTCAAAGTAGTGCACCACCAGGATTTGAACAAGAAGATTCTGGTGGCACTCATTGTTGCATCTACTCTCCTTGCTGTGGTTTTGATTTTTCTCGTTTGCTTCTGGATATATCTTTCCAAGAATTCGAAGAAGAGATCTAAAAGTAAGGGCTCAGCAAACACGGGTACATTCCTGGCCAAAAGCATTTGCTTATTTTACTAATCATGCTTCACGTGAGTATCTGGTCTCATTTGCATATCTCTTTGGTGTTTCATTTGAAGATTATGCTGGGGGACTTCCATTGAACCCAATGGTGGGTAAATTGAATACCTCTGCTGTTATGGGCAAAAAGGGTTGTGCTGCTGTTTTTGAGTATAACCTCTTGGAAGCTGCGACCAATCATTTTCATGAGAGGAGCATTTTGGGCGAAGGTGCCCGTGGAGTTGTCTATAAAGCTCGTCTTAGTGAAAAGCTCCTTGCTGCTGTGAAGAAGTGGGATGATGCCGATCAGGATGCTCAGAGAGAATTTGAGGTGTTTTTCAGCTGATAATGTTGTCAAGATTGATTTCTGCTCTCTCTCTCTCTCTCTCTCTCTCTCTCTCTCTCTCATAATTTATAGAGTTTCTCTGTTTTCCCTTCCTCTGACAGAACGAGGTGAATTGGTTGAGTAAAATCCAACATCAAAATGTAGTCACTCTTTTGGGCTACTGCATTCATGGACAAGCGCGATATCTCGTGTATGAGATGATGCAGAATGGGTCATTGGAGACTCAATTGCATGGTTTGGACTCACTCTCCTCATATTGGTTTCAGTGAGATAAGATACAGAGTTATTGGTTGGTCCTCGATGGTTTTAGGTGTCTTTCTATCCTTACTCAATTCATGCTTTGATGGTTATCTAGGACCAACACATGGATCAGCCTTACCCTGGCACCTCCGTATGAAGATTGCTGTTGATGTCGCCAGGCGAGTCCGGTGCCAAATTGTTGTTGTTGTTGCTTTTATGTTCTACTAATTATCTTCTTCCTTTTTCTGACGTGTATGAAATTCTTCCTGGAGTTCATACAGAGGATTAGAATTTCTTCATGAACGGTGCAACCCTCCTGTGGTGCATAGAAATCTTAAATCATCAGACATTCTCTTGGATTCAGACTTCAATGCTAAGGTTGACTGACTTTCGGTGCTTCTCTTATTGCATTTCTTTCTAGAAGAGAGGAGTTGTCTTGTTCCTGCATAAATCTTCTGAATGTCGTTCATTTAACAGCTTTCTGATTTTGGGCTTGCTGTGAGTGCTCAAAACAAAAATAATGTGAAGATCTCTGGCACGGTGGGTTATTTGGCACCAGAGTACCTGTTGGATGGTATGTTTTGTTTTTTCTTTGATCATTGGAAGTCACGATGAATGCCTATTCATCAAGTTGTGCTTAGCACACAGAATTTCTTTTCCAAGTGTCAGTGATATGACTTGATGTTCTTTTGCTGAGCCTGACTTGCATAGCCTGCTGTACTTGCTGTTTACTTCTGCTTTTGTGTCGCCTCTTTTCAAGATTATATCTAAATATTTCCCAGTCTCATTTATATGTGCTCCTACCATGGTGATTTAGACTGTTTTTTCCTTAAGACTAAAATGATTCTTATCAGGTAAATTAACAGATAAAAGTGATGTCTACGCTTTTGGAATTGTCCTCCTAGAGCTTCTGATGGGAAGAAAGCCTGTGCAGAAGACGGAATCAAATCAATGCCAGTCCCTAGTAACCTGGGTATGTTTCCATTGAACTCGGTAGAAAAAGGCTCTCATTTTAGGCAAATTTTTTTTTTTCTAATTTGCTTATTAAATTTTGTCGTCTTCTTTTTGAAACTTAATTACATGTACTCCCTAACATGCAGGCCATGCCTCAGCTCACTGACAGATCAAAGCTTCCAAACATTGTCGATCCTGTTATCAAAGACACGATGGATTTGAAGCACTTATATCAGGTATTCAGATTGAATACACTTTTTTCTTAGTAATTGGAACTTCTCACCCTCTGCTTGTTACTTCATCAATCGCCTATTTAATGATTGAGCAGGTCGCTGCTGTAGCAGTACTATGTATTCAACCAGAACCGAGCTACAGGCCATTGATAACGGATGTTCTGCATTCTCTTATCCCGCTCGTTCCTGTTGAGCTTGGAGGGTCCCTCAGAGTAACAGAACCTGTTCCAACGGTTGGCCTTGACCCTTCTCACTGAACTAAGGATGGTTTTGACTGGCATTTACTATTCGGCTACAGTTTCATCCATGCCCAATTTCTTCTCGTCAAGGGGGGTTAATTTAGCATGGTTCTTCTTGTTTGATCCTAACAAGTCATTGGAATCAGGATAAAATCGGACTTACAGGCATTGCTCCCCCGTCTATTTTCGTGCTGCTGTATATTTTAGTGAACACAATGTCAGATATTCTTCTCGCGCTTTGCTAACAATTTCTTCATGTATTGCCAGACAGAAATTTCTATTTCTGACTAAATTAATAGGATTTACTCCTTTTTCTGTGTACTGCATAGTGATTTTCTGTGCAAACTGCGAGAGAAGCTGACGAGATCTGAGATTCTGAGAGCAAATTCTTTGATCTGATATGTTTCGCATGAATTGTTCTTCATCCATACAAGTTGGACTGCCTAAAAATGCACATGAAGTCTTCGTATGTGGATATAGTCTTTCCCTTTTTGTTGAATATATATTGCACATATTGCCAGTAAAAAGTACATATGCATTGCACACATTGCATACTATCCTTATCAGGTAAAAAAGAAAAAAAGAAGAATAGTACTCATGGATCCTGGTGTAATATTTGATTATATGATTCTTCAGAGTGACTGTGAGCCAAATATCATATCAAATGAAATTTGACTTCATTCTTCAGTGATGCTATCCAGCCTCGGCTGCCAATTGTCATAAGATGCAAGCCGTTTCGGAGACCCTCTCATTCCCCTTCTTGTAATGCCCTTACTCCTCTTTCGGCCGGTGAGTTCCCTTGTCTCTGAAGACCCGAAGCTACTCGACGATCTCAAATCTCTGAAGCTACTTGATGATCTCGAATTTTCGGTGGCACTTTCGGGATTGGCTTTGAGCTTTGTTCCTTTAAAAAAGCATACAAAGCAGCCATCCCCGGAGAAACAATCATCCTCCTCCATTTTTGACCAGCAAGTCACGTCCATTTGATCTTCTACCTTGGTCGCGTCTTGCGGCTTGGCCTTGATGTTGGGACTCCGGAAAGGAGAAGGTAAAGAGAAACGGACGGAGAGTACTTGAACGAAAGGCGTTGGAGCTTCCTGATGGTGCTTACGGGCACGACATAGAACTTCTGGCCCAACATTAGCATAGTGTCTGGCGCAACGATCGCCCACGGCTGCTGAAACACGTGAGGGTAAGCGACGCAGCATCTAGGGTTGCAAAGCATGATCTCAGCAGCGAGAACGGGCCTGTCATGGAGCTCGACGTGCCCACCGGGGAGGACAATCTTGACCAGCATGTTCCTCGTGCTGCTTGTGCAGAGCCATCTTGAAGGGGTCATGTTTTTTTCTTTTTCCCGGTCGTGGTGAGAGAAGGAAAGTGAGATTGGAAAGTTGTATTATCTCCCCTGGCAGACAAAGCGTCTGCTGCACCATAGGATTTGCCAGGAATATCCAAGGAGATATTGCCTTGTATCTTCCTGGGTATTTTAGACTCATCTTCCTCTTTTCTTGTCTCGTTCACTTTCATGGTAAACATCGCTGCTAACAACGATCAGGCCAAGCATTATTTGATTAATTAAAGTTAGGCAAATTTTGTTGGCACTCATTTTCGACTTTCATGGTTTTTGAGGGCATGTTCAACACGGTTGATGGTGAAAGGAGGGATCACATCACAAGAAGGAAAGCTCTTGTTTAAAGCGAACACACGAGCGATGATTTCCACTCCAGAGGGTTTGTACATTTGCCTTTGCACCTTATTCCCAGTCATAATTGGCAAGGAGACATCGGGGACTGCCATTTCTTATGTATATATATCCTGGCGTACATGGGGGGTAGGTTTTTTTCCCCTTTTGCTCCTAATCTAAGCCTAAAGAACGCATCCTTAAACGTTCTTCGGTCCTTTGTTTATGATTCAAATTTGATCCACACGCGATGACCTACACAAAGGGTCAAATTTTGATCCAATATATGGTCCTTAGACTTGTGCTGAGCGCCTGCCAAATCAAGGAATTTACCTTGTGGGATTCACTGTTAAGAGGCTAAATTTTGGAAGGGCTGTTGCAGACATGGTGGCAGAAAAGACCCTCCTTTTGGAATGTACGACAAGATTCCCGCTTTCCCTCTCTCTATCGATGAAGCCAAGATGGTTGACTCGGAAGGAGACCTGAACTGAAGCTGATTTCTGAGTAGTGGAAATTCCTAGAACCTGTGGAAAGGAAACCTGAAACTGATCTGACGGCTGCTGTAGAGTCAGACGTGTAAATAATTTTGTCCCTTTGCACATGGAAGTAGTGTCCAGGAGGCGGAATATCTTGTCATTTCTTCTTCACTCGGCATGTCCTTGTTGTTCACACTTCGCCTTTCTCCATCATCAGTTATCTCAGGTTGGAAAAACTGAGTGATTTGTCGGGGGAAGCAGTTCGGTGTTGCTTCCTTCCCCTCCATGCTACTAGATCCAAAGATGCGGTTAGGTCCAAATCTCATAATGTGCCAATTCCGCAGTTCTGGCACAGTAGATGTCTATTCTTCCCTGAAAGTGCACATAGAACACAAACTTAATTCTTAAAGCAGCAGCAGATGCAGCAAGCTGTGAGATCTGTTGCAATGATATTATGACTATGGCTTCCTTGGGGTTGAGCATGGTAAAACTAATCTAAAACTTTTTGTTGGGTTGAATTTCAGCAGGATCCTTGTGAAAGCTGTGTCGATGTCTTTCGGGTCCTTCCCTTTCAGTTTGCTGTGTTGCAGAAGAAAAGCCAAAGTACAAGATAAATTAATGAGAGGGACTGAGTGTGAAGTGTTTATCTTGGGGACAATTGCATCAGTTTATGTGCTCATAGTGATAGAAGAACCTTCAGAATGGGCACTTCTTTCCTTCAGAATTCTGTAAAACTCGAACTCATTAACAAGAATTGGAAGGAATCAATAAACTTGTCCTAATTTTCAAATTTCTTAATTTATTTCTTCAGCGAAGGCCAGCACTTTCACTAGCACTTTCGTGCTGGGGGATCTCCAAATGGTGATGACGGAGAAATTTAGTGCTTCTAGAATTTCACTAGCACTCTTATATTTTCATTTGTGAACAAGGGTCTCCTCCAATCATCTCTCAATTTTATCCATCATTGGACTGTCTAAATATTTTTTCCTGAATTCCTTTCCCTCTCTACCGGTTTCCCCTGTTTCTGTTCTCTGTCAATTCTGTTTATTGGTCTTGCCTTGCATATAATAATTTCAATCTGCCATATAAACTCGTTTCACGAATGATGTGGTGGCTGACTCTTATTACAAAGAAGAAGAGAAAACGTTCCTAGCATAACCAGCCTAGGCAGCAATTTCTTCAAAATAAAAGAAGCGCATGCACAGTGAAATATGAGAGCTTAGACCAGCAGTCTTGTCAATTTTGTTGGCAACATTCTCTCAATGACAGCCAGGCCTTTTTCCAATTTCAAGGATGGATTTGGGGAAGCCATGATATCCAATGATGTCCAACTACTGGAACTGTTCAGGTTGTTGGCTGATCCTCAATATCACCAAAAGGAAGGAAACACATCGTTTACTGATAAGTCATCTTGCAACTCCAATTTCTTGACCTTGTTTCTTCCAATGGAAAAGCGGATGAACTATAATTGACTTGTCGGCAATGTCTAAGTTCTAGTGACCTTATTTGCTTGGAAATGCTTTAGTATTATCTTCCATGCCAGATCGGAAGTGATTTGTGACGAGACTAATCTACGCTCGACTATTTATCAAAGTTGATGGGATGGCACATAGCTCGAGCAGTTTAATCGTTGGCTTTTGCAAAAGTTTGCTGTGTAAGAACTTTTCTTTGAATAAACTAGCGATGCCTAGAGGATGACCGAGAAAAGGTTTACTCGTTACATTGCTACTTAAGCTTCTTTGGGTAAGCAGACCTAAGTGAATAAGGTCATGTGAGATTCACACTCTGTTCTTCCTTTTTTATGAATTATGATGAGACCTAAAACCATGTGCACTGCAACATGCATGGAAACAAACTCCACATGTAGATAAGGTTATGAACCAAGGGAAGGCATGGACCAAGAGTGGAATACTAAAAGACCCAGAACATACCATATCTATATAGGCCCTAGACCCAAAAAAAGAAAGAAAGAAAAACAGAGACGTCCTCTGAGAGAGAGAGAGAGAGAGAGAACAAATTTAGTGCCAATCCCATCTAAAACAAGCCATAGACAGTGATGCATATGCCACAGGACTTCATGTCTCGGCTTTTGGTGAGTTTTGGACACTATCTGCAAGCGCATGACTAATTTCAGGTCCATAGAATCCAATTCATATGATGAACAAGATCCAAAGTTAAAAACATGGGACTTGCAATATCTTTGTCTGTTTGGGGCTATCATTCAGATGGTCAGCCCTATAATAGCCTGTTTGTCGATCTCATCATGCCACTTCCTCTCTCATCTTTAAAATTGAATCTCTTTTGACTGCTTTGTCCTTGTGTTTCTTTCATCATCACAAGATATTCATGTTTGCAACATGCAATCATATTTCCAGTTTGGTGCTGTACCTGAGCTGTAACATCACCTCAGTTAAATTAAGCTGGGCTATCAAGCTTCCTTCCACATACATCTTTGGGCAAAGAATTTAAACCCTAATGGATGTTAACGTTAATCTTGCTAAATGGTAATTGAGTACCCCAGTGATTAATGTTTGGTGGGAGACAAATTGAGATTCATAATGATGAAGCATGAGTTTACAACAGGATTTAGATTCCACCATCGTCTCAATGATTATACAATTAGTAAATCAGCTCAAGCAGCTTTTACCCAAAGGAAGAAAAAAAACAACCAGCCCAGAACCAAGTTTCATACCACAATAAGGGGGAAAAAAGGTTAAGCTGGTGAAAGCTGCACAGTTTCTGCATTCCGTAATTAAGAATTTCTTTCCCATGAACTTAAAATTTTTTTCTCTTTGTGGAAAAAATTGAGTGAGTGTCAATTAAATTGCCCTGGGAGAGAAAGGGAAAATTATCTTTGATGGGCAAAACAAAGAAAAGGAAGGGTCCATTGCAGTGAGGCCAGAGACAATTTATATGTAATGTCATTTACAATGTCTAATGGAAATAAAATTTCTAAGAAATACCAAGAGATGACAGGAAGAAGATTCTTTAGTCATTAAGGAAACAATAACATCATGGGTAAGAAAGTATGAAATTTCTCATCAAAAAAGAAAAAGTTAAAAATTTTGCAACTTCTTTTTCTAAAAGCATAAAGAAAGATTTCATTTCATTGTCAATCCTACTCTTTCAGGATGATCATAAATCTCTGATTTCTACATATCCAGAGTGATGGGATTTAGTTTTTAGAACCTCAGTTTCAACCAATGGGAGCGGGTGAATCGCCTTTTCAGTTTTTCAGCAATAGGATCTGCATCCATTTGCATGCTCAAATCTTGTTGATCTGAGCAAATCGACATTTAATTATCGATTTCTGCCTGCCAAAGCAGCCTGAGACATTGATTTGTGGGACCATGGTGTTGGGAGATGCTAGATCTTGCAAAAGAAAACTTGGGCGCCATGTTGCTGAATAACCTAAGCACACCAAAGGTTTACCATTCTTTAAGCAAGCTCCAAAGGACAATCCTTTGCTTACTCGACAATCATGCTTCATGATGACAAGGATTATAAACTATAATATCTTGCTGAGCATGTTCACTGTGGTGATACTGCACTAGAGGAATGAGCAAGGACTATGTAGTTCTCGTGTAGGGTGATCAGGAGGAGTGAGTGCATTGGTCAAAAGTGTTGTTTCTGGAGATGATAACAAAGTCCCTTGTCAGCTTGTGAAAGCAAGTGAGAAAACAATGAGAATGTACGTCTAGATGTAGACATGGCTCTATCACTGCCAGTTGCACCAACAAAAAAGGGCGATCTTTGTTCACACTGGAAGAGGATGTTGGCGAGTTTGTTTGTGAACTCAGAGCGAAAATGGAGGGCTCAGACCGAATGGGACAACATTCTCTGCTGAATGGCCCCATGGAAAAGACACTCTATCTGCAGCAACATCGCGCATGAACCCTTTCTATTTGTCCTCTTTCGTTTGGGTATTCCTATTTCCCTGGATTTTAGCTTGTGTTTTGCGTGGTAGGGTCAAGAACCATTCGCAATTGCATGACACGGGCCCTCTAAATCTCTCTGTTGTTGGGTGTCCAATTAGATAAATCAAACCATCCTTCTAAATTATGAACGTGCCAATTAACCGTATGGTTTTACCCTCCTTGTAGCCTCACCCGCTTTTCAATTCCACCGGTATTTTCATATCATTTCGCGAGCAGTTCGCAGTTAAGCTCTAGTATATTTAGCGTTGCTCCCAATTAGGATCATCGTCACTTTAACCACGGAAAGAATAGAAAAGACAGAGGTTGCGGGACCATGTCTCCCTGCAAAGGAGGTAGGACAAGAGAGTTTTCACACTTCTTTTGTGCTTTGGGATCCGTGGATCAGCTTCATGATAGGTACTTCATATAACAAGGATTTTTCCACTTCTCCTCATCCCTTCCTTCTTGCTTGCTTCCGACTGATTATTGGAAAGACGAAAGGAGCTTACATAAGAAAATAGTCAATTTAAGCTACACTTGAAAGATCCACCTTGTCCTAACTTAACTGGGCAGAGTCTTTGGCATTTCATACCAATGACCTAGGATTGAATCCTACGATCTCTTCAGGAAAGGGAGAGAAACTACCTATAGAAAGAAAAGAGCTAGCAGGTTAGAAGCTATGTTTGAATTGCAGAGCACAGCTCAATTGACCCATAATCGAGTAATTCCTCAATCATCTGCTCTATATGGTCATCCTCAAGTGGCCTAAATTGCTGAACACTGTTGTCTCCATGGCCCTCATCACTATCCCAGTTCATCTCATGCCACTGGACAACGGTTGGTTTTTCCTCTGACCACCCCCCCTCTCTTTGATCTCCATTTCTTTCACTGCTGGTTCGATCTCCTTCCCGCCTGAAATGCCCGGGATGTGAGTCATCGATCTCTTTTTTCGCACTTTTCTTGGCCAGCTGCAGAGATGCCAAGTGACATTTGTGTAATTTGGCGGCTAAAGTTGCTGAGAGAAGCTTCGACGAGGACGTCTGAGGCTCATTCGGATTGTAGGGAAAGTTGGTGCGTGCTTTCGGCCCGCACATGAGCCTAGCAGCCTCGTCGTATGCCCTGGCTGCGTCCTCTGCCGTTTCGAATGTGCCTAACCATATCCTAGTCTTACTGCATTAGCAAACAAGGAACAAGTGCAAAACTTTCAGGTTAAGCAAAATGTGCAACATATTTATCAATGAAAGAACCGGTTGTCGAGGGTGAAATTACAGTAAAGGGTGGCGGATTTCGGAGACCCAAGAGCCCCAGTGGCGTTGCCGGACACCTCGATATCGCTGCTGAGTTCGAGTCATCAGCAGCAGCGATGTGCAGTAGAGAGAAGGAAACGTTTGAAGGTGTTTGTGATATGTCTGAATGAAAAATGAGCTATTGCGGTTGCTTGAGAGGGGAGGATCTATACTAAAGTGTTATAGGCCAGAGAGTGACTTATATAGCAGCTGTTTTTGCGGCCTTCTAGCAATCAGGTCACTCATGGGACCCGCCATAACTTTATTTTCTCTTTCCCTTTTTCTTTTTCTGAGTTTTTTTACTTCGTTTCTCTAATATTTCTATATAAGAGATCAATGTTGTCTTGGTAAGAGAAATTTGAAAAGATGCTGATCATACCATCATTGTTTACTAATTACCTTATTGCTTTTCACTCTGGTATGTTGATCCTAGGAATCTTTTACTGGTCAGGTAATTTTCGTTGAATTGTTTCTTTTATACCAAGCAAGAGAATTATCACACGACTAAATCTTCATGTTTGATCCACCAAAGAGCTAGATCACGCTGGATACAATCAATCAACAATCACTCAAGCAACTTGAAATCATTAACGGAGCCACAGAAAAATATGGAGAGATCACGTCTGTTGTTGGCGGTTCACATTGGGCGAATCTCATGGCGTTGTGGTGAAACATGATGCAAATCTACCTAAACTCCAAAGGAGTCACATGATGTTTTCTAACTCCTGCGCAACAAGGGAGAGAATGGTGCCTGATATGCGAGTTTAATCTTGATCTGTGCATGAAATTTCTGCTGTTCAACATATAGAACTACTGATATTCATCTGGGTATTGATGTTTTTTTGTACTTGTTATAGGATTTGATGGCAATTAATGAGGTGTAGTGATGTTTGTCTCTATTATATGAGGTTCCGAACATGGGTTCGTGGCTCACATCAGGCATTCTATGCATAGAAAACCAAACCCATATGCCCCTGCTCAGGTGAGGACAGATGCCTTGTCCTGACGTAATTTTCTGCCCACGCCTCTGTCTCTCTCTCTCTCTCCCCATTGCTATCATCAGATGGCGTGCTAATATGATATTGTGGATCATTCCAATGTTCCGAAATATCGAAATTTTAAAAATGATCGCCACTAAAAAGTGACATCATATAATCAAAGAGCATATTAGGTTGGTGATATCATGTGGGCATTACATGAAATGCTCCTCCCTCTCTCTGTATGGAAGTGTTTGTAGACTAGCAGCTGCTATGTTTGACCATTAGATGATCTTGTAGCCCACGTTAGCCAATCTCAAGCATGCAAGAAAAGCAAGTTGCTTGACATCTATTGGGCTCATGCAGTGTTAGCTGATTAGGTTGCGGCATACCCACATGCCATGCTATTTTTATTTTTTATTTTTTTCATTTTTTTGATGTGTTGCAAGCCAACCAATCACTTGCACTAAGCAGCATGGACAAATGGCATATTGCAATGCGCGTTGATGAAGTAGAGAAAGGGACATGTTACATCACAGCCTGTTGGAAAATGTCGTTTATGTATTTGAGAATTGGAGCCTTTTTACTTACACCAACTTGGCCCTCTGATAAGGTCATATCAGCGCCCTTCTGGGGATAGCAAGAGGTGAAATTTTGAGCTCTGCATTAGAATCATCACCGCTGCAGTCTAGTCTAGAATTCTGGGTACTGAAATAATCTATTAGATATCCGGCATATTCTTCACTTTATAGTTTTAGGTGGGATCACGACGGCCTTGATCCGCCTCCTCGAGATTCTCTTTTCATTCCAAAAAATGTCTTGTGTAGTCATCGCTGCCCTGGTTTGGCACATATCTACGAGTCTCTTTAAGATTTACCCTGAGTCTTCGTGCACTGGATAGTTATACGGCAGGGCACTAGGATGACACAACATCTGCTACTATTTAATGCTTCTTTCCTTGCTTATCATTTCAACTTCCTCTGTACCTCTATTTCCTCCCTTCGAGCAAGCAATAAAGGGGAATAGAACTGCTAAAAACGGCTATAGAAGCATCAGCCAAAAGTATCCGAGGCTCTTCGAATCCCGAAATGGGTCCGAGGCAGGATTCACGTTTGAAAGTCGACGATCCCTAAAGGTACGGGCGAAACTGAAGACTTCCTCCTTGTCTTTGCAGGTCTGATACAACGCATGACACTAGACTTTGGCCACGATCTATGAAGACTAATGCGCAAGAACATTCAAGCGACATAGAGAGAGGGCCAAAAACAGTGTTGAATCAGGCGCAACCGGTCCAGCACTTTAGGGGACATCTCTTCCTAAAAGCGCTTCAATCGTTGGGATTCGTTCACAGACACTGCTAAAGAAAAAAAAATAAAAAAAGTGGTTCGTCTTGCGACTTTGAAAAGGTGTATGTTCAGGCGTGCTTTAAATGGTCATGCATACATCCAAAAGACAGGATGTAGATTGGTCTTGTTTCTTTCTTTTATTCCAATCAATGATAAAACAAAGAAGAAGAAAAAAAAAAAAAAATCTTTTTTGGATTTCTGCAGCCCTTTGCACAATACTTTTCTTGAAATTTACTCATCGGAAAAAGTCTAAAGTTCGCCCCTGGAACGCACTTGAAGAATGCATTTTTATTTTTTTTTCCAAAGCTGTGCATTGATGCGTCGCTATCCGAAATCTGAAATCATTGACGGACTACTACATGGTTCCGTCCTTGTGTTTTCTAGATCTGAAAAAGTACATACATACGTTTTCTCACTAACTTTTGCATGCAAGCAAGTCCCCACTTGTCTTGATTGTTTATGCCAGCTTTCACTTGAAAGCTGCTTGCTTGGGGATGATTGCCAAATGCTCCAATATTTCCCCAAGAGACTTTGGAAGCCAAAAGTCTCTTCGAAAAACTAAACCAAACACACATTTAGTATTCTAAAAAATTAGGGTTGAATCAGTCTCTTTTCTACCATTCTCCACAGATTTCTAGCGTTTTGTGAGGTCAAATATTGGACGTTGTTCTGTGTTGATAAAACTTAATTATAGGAAAAATTTTCAAAAAATCTTAAACCTGTTGCGCAGGGGTCAATTGAGTTCTAATATTCTCATTCGTGTCAATTTAATCATGAACTTTTTTATTTATTTATAATTTATCAATTCAATCCTAAAATCTTTCAATTGTATCAATTTAGTCTTAAACTTTTTAATGAATTATCAATATAATTATTTCGGTTAATGTTGACCACAAATCATTAACATGGCGGTCTAGTCAAGTGAGACAAGCCCTCACCAGCCATGGCTAGTGCTAGCCATTGGTGGGAAGAGAAGAGAAAGAAAAAGAAACAAAGAAAAGAAAACAATTAAAAAAAAAAATCAAGAATTTGCAAAAAAAATGTTCATGTTCTCCGATCGTGCCATGTAAAACCGACGGTGTCCACATCAACAATTTTTTGCCTAAATTAACCGAATAGATTTAATTGGCAAAATATAAAAAGGTTTAGAACAAAATTAATCCGATGGAGAAGTTTAAGAATTGATTGGTACTAATGAATAAATTTATGTCTTTTGTATACTCCCTTAAATAAGTAATTAGTAAGTGTTCGGAAAAGTTGGTAGTGTGAAAGAGTAAGGTATCGCAGGTTCTTCCATGAAAGTGTTAAGTAAGTGGGCAAAAGTAAGTTGATCAATTTTTTGGTTGCCAGCGTGTTTTGATGGCGACCAGCGGTTCCAAGAATTTCTAAGCATGAATTGATATTTCCGAATTCACATGGACCGGATAGCAGAATCTGTCCCCATTCCCCTAATACTTTCGAATGGGTCGCAATGTATTTCGCTCGGGCTTAACCCTTTTGATTTTATTAGAAAATCAAATAGGAACGCACAAATTTTTAAAACTGTTAGTGACATATAAGGAAAAAAAAAAAGAGTTACTTACAAAAGCCGGTATGCTATTAAGACATTTACCGACGTTGATTTGATCGATCCTATGTAAGTTGAGGCCGATAAATTACTAGAAAAGTTGGCAATCTAAAAATGAACAATATATAGTGGATAAAGCCTCATTCAAAGTGGTCAGGCACCGGCTTTTAGTGTTTGAATAAGATGTCGTTTTATAATTTGAGCGCGTATTAAATAAGTATGGGGAGGAACTAAAAGACATGGAAGTAATTTAGACAAGAATATTATAACATCTCCGTTAATGCATATATTATTTTGGTTTATACATTAACTAAGTGGGCGATTTGCAAAGTGATCCATGATATCAAATAATCATAACAATAGCTTGGCTTGATGAAGTAATTGGAGAAAGTTATGCAAACTTCCTGAAAAATGAAATCACACGAGAAATGTCAAGAATGATCAGTTCCATCGACTTAGAACCAAACCAAACATTTCCAGGGTCAATCCTAGAACAAGGCCAACCTTTAAGTAATATAACTACCATTTCAAGAAAAACATAGCATGTAAATAATGTGCCTTATAGTGGTTAAAATATTGATGGATTTTCTGCTCTTCTCCCTTTTGGTAATTATATTATTTTACCTTAAAAAACAACCATCAAACCAATCCTACTAAATACTTGAACGTGAGAAGAGGACTACTTAAAACTAGAGCACGAAAAAAAATGTTCGGTGGCCTGAAAGCCCAGATTGGCCCGCCCGGATTGCTTGAAATTTTGAAGTCTTTGGGATCCCGGGCTGGGCCTCCGAACCAAATTAAATTTTCATTTCGGGCTGGGCCAATCTTTCGGATTTCCCACACTTGAAGCCCAAATGTCATAGCCCGACCAGAAAATACACTCGTGTCGCATTTATCTCTATTAATATTTATATCACAAAAAATCTCAAATCGACAATATTGATATAATATTCATTTAAAGCTAATTTTCGAGACCCTTAATGAATCTATCATCTATTAACTTCCATATGATATCTTGCTAAATTTCTGACACGGCACACAATAGACAGTTCAAACGATTGGTATATGACGTGAATTTGAGGTTGGAAATTCCATGTAAACGGGTTTTCTTATGTCCATCTGTGGAAATGAAATTCGAAGAAAATGAGTTGAGATTAGAAAATTTGCTATTTTTTTTTTTTGGTAAAGGTAATAATAAAAGAGGAAAAGCCAACTATACAAAACGCCGGCGCCAAAAACTTTCACTCAAAAAACACACAAGCAAACTGAGTGGAAGGGAGCCGGTGTAAAAGAAACAAGAAACAGCCGAGACAATCGGCAACGACAAGAGCAAACGCCCCCAATTTGAAGGAAGCAAAAGGGTACACATCCAAAAGCAGCATGAGCGCAACAGGCACAGCAACGTCTAGACGAAGGACAGGATCAAAACCCCAACACTAATCGAGCTAGTGAAGAACAAACCCAACAGCCTATTAGAGCTCAGCGAGGCCAGCAACGAAGATTGAAGAGTCAAATCCCCACCCTCGTCGAAGCCTCCTAATTCTCGGGTTGTCAGGTACCTTGTTGTAGGTTAGTACTTTGTCCTTTATGACTTTTAAGAGATGATTCTTCAAGGTTGCAACCTCAAGCACTTCACCCCGAAAAATGATGCTATTCATTTTCTTCCGGATAAAAAGGCACATGGCCCTAAAAGAGAAAATATGCTAATATTTCTTTACAAGCTCCATTACATTTTTTAGATTTGCTAAATCTCTAATTCTATCATAAGATTTTGGTAAATTTCTTACGAGCATTCTAATTTAAATTTTTTGTGATACCAAAATCAATATGAAGTAAACGTTCTGATGGATGTATTGATCCGAGACTTTTTGTAATATGAAAATGAGTTCGGACAAATAAGGCGCGATTCCACCCCTTTGAAGTTTTCGGTAACATGAAAAATTAATTTGGGATTTTAAGTGGATTAAAGAAAAGAAAAGAAAAGAAAAAACGCCCGAAACTTCATTTGCTCGTTCCTCTTCACTCAACAGTCGCTCCAGGGCGCTGCTTCTCTCTCTCTCTCTCTCTCTCTCTCTTTCCCTCTCCGCCGCCGCGCTTCCTCTCTCCCCCTCGCTTCGCCTCGCCTCGCCTCCGTCGCTCGCCGGCCGTCGAGATCCGCCGCGACGGCGCGACCGCTCGCGAGCCGGCGATCCTCCACGGGCTTCGCGCGGCCCACTAGCAAGTCTCTCTCTCCCTCTCTCTCTCTCTCTCGTTTCGCCGGTAACACCACCTCCTCCTCCAAGTCCACGAGCTTCAGTATCAGTCTCGATCATCGAAGTGAAGGCGCATTTATCGTTCGTATGTAAAGGACCTATCTAGGCCAGAATAAACGCAGGATTCGCTGTTCCCCGAGGCGACGCGAGACGACCGGCACCGAGTAATAATGGCGTCCACTTCTCTCCTTCCTTCTCCCGGTAAGTTCTCTCTCTCTCTCTCTCTCTCTCTCTTCTTTGCTCCTTCTCTCCTGCAACTAATTGGAGCATTTGGTGATTCTCGCATTCTATTAGTCTTTTCCAGCGCTCTAGAGTTTGGTCATGCCGTCTATTGGATCTTACCGTCGATGGAAGGATGCTATGTTTGGCTGTCTGACCTAATTCACGAAGTGCGTGAATCGACGATATTCGCATTCGATACACTGTGGCAGTGAAGCTCAACGCAAAACCGAATGTGGTTTTTCTGTCATAAAAACCAAAGTTTAGGAAAAAGTTGGGAACGTTAATTATTAATGGTAAATGTACAAAAGAGAGAGAAGGGGGTATTGGGGATTCATAGATAGCTTTGTGTAAGTTTTTGTCTACTATACTTAATTCATATATAGCTTTGGATTTTCATAACCCGTGAAAAAAATTGGATATACATTTGAAGGGGATGCCGAGTTATGATAGGTATGTACGTTGGCGATATGGAAATAGGTCGAACCTAACTTTTAATTTTATCGAAGATAAAGGTGTTTGTAGTTTGCATGGTTGAATCGTTGTTGCATCCATAATTACATGTCCTCTTGTTGAATCGTGCGGCTTACTTCGATTTTGCCGCAGTCCCCAGGATAGTATACATATGAAACTCCGTTGAATCCTTCATGAAACACAGGGTTATAAGTTGGTGTTGGTTGTCTTGTGTCGCCTCGGGGAATGGTGAATCTCGTGTTTCTTGGCTAGATAGGCCTTTTACATACAAATGATAAAAGCCTCTTTTCACTTTAATAATCGTGACTGTATACTGGAGTTGGTCGGTAAAATAGTTGTGACTTGTCCTTAAAGAGTTCTTGAATTTGAAGTATCAACAGCACCTGTGAAAGGAAAATTAAGTTTTTGGGGAAGAGTTTCTCAAGAACTTGGAGATTTTCTTCTTTGAAGAAGTCTGTTTACATTGTAGGTGCCAATTTTGAGGATCCTTCTATCATCTCCTCCTCTGTTTGTCTAGTAATCTATGCCTAAAAATATAACATGGAAGGAGACTTAAAATTGGATCAGGCAGAGCGGGTTGGAGGGAGTGGGTTTGTTATTGTTTAGAGATGGTCATTAGGGACTCTTTGATGGACGTCATTAGTCTGTGGCATGTTAATTACAAAGGCACAAATCTTTGATCACTTTGATAGTCTTAAATCATTCTTTGCCTTTGCTGATCATGGCTTTCAATGGACATCATCATTTCCAATTTGTTATGCTATGAAAATCTCCAAGTACAAGATAGTTTTAGGTCCTGATAATTGGCTTTTGTGTTCTCATCTGGTGTTTCAGATGAAGTTTGCTACGCTAGACACAGCTTCTCGACTGCTTCAACCTGTGGGGTATACAGTCATGCAGGGCCATCAGACTCTGATGTTTCCATAAAACTAAAGAAAAGGAGGATATCTTTTTGTCCAAGTTCCTTGTCAAATCGGCTTTTGGGTGAGAGAAAAATTCCTTTGCCTATTTTAGAGTTTTCCGACTATTTTATTGAACCTTGCCTGGAAGAACTAGCCACTCGGGAGTTTGAAGATCCTGGTTATTTGAGTCGAGTTCAGAATTTTACAGTAGGGAGGTTTGGTTATGGGTTTGTTAAGTTTTTAGGAGAGACAGATGTTAGAGGGTTGGATTTAAATGAAATTGTGAAGTTTGCAAGGCATGAACTAGTTGTGTACGGAGATGAAAGCTTGAAGCCTTCAGTTGGCCAAGGACTCAACAAAGCTGCTGAGATTACTTTGGTTCTACAAATTGGATTGCTTGATGAGGGCCGACTGGATGATATTGTCACAAGATTAAGACGGAGCACAGAAAGACAAGGTGCCAGCTTCATTTCATTTAATTCTACAAAACGTGCATGGAAATTCTTAGTTCAACATTTTAGTAGATTTGGTCTGAGTGAAGATGATGAGGAAGATATCGTTATGGATGATCCCCCAGCCGTTCAAGATCCCGCAATGGAAATTGTCGGGGAGATTTCTGATGATGACGAGGAACCTCGAGTTAATCCAGTTGGGCCTGACCTTTCTCATTCTCTTCCTGCTCATCTTGGTCTTGACCCGGCAAAGATGAATGAAATGAGAATGTTGATGTTTCCTAACGATGAAGAGGAGCTTGAGTACATAAATGAGATACCTCCTGGAAAGTCATCCTTAAGCAAAGATTATGCGAGACCATCCTTTCAGAACTCTGCCCAGAGGATGACTCATAAAGTGAGTCCTCCTGTGGCACGAAGGACACCATTACCTTTGCTTGAGTACAAACCTTGTACTGCTGACTCTAGCTCTCCAGGAGCCATTCTTTTGATGCAACAAAATAAGGATATGCCTTTGAAGGCAGCAAGAGTGGAAGGGTTTAAACTGGACACAACACGTGAGACCCCTTTAACTGGACACTATTCGAGGAATATTGTTGATGCTGGCCTTTTTATGGGTAGGTCATTCCGAGTTGGTTGGGGTCCAAATGGTGTCCTTGTCCACTCAGGTGCACCTGTAGGTAGCAAGGACTCACGGAGGGTTTTATCTTCTGTAATTCACATAGAAAAGGTTGCAATTGATAAAGCTGTTAGAGATGAGAGCAACAAAGTCAGGAAGGAGTTGGTTGAGTTGGCTTTTGATTCCACATTGAATTTCCATGAGTCATTAAATCACAAAACAAAAGAAGTCGAGGTTGGGTCTTTCAAACTCAAGCTTCAAAACTTGGTTTGCGACCGCTTAACACTGTCAGGAGTTTGCCGAAACTACATAGATATAGTTGAGAGACAGTTGGAGGTTTCTGGGTTGTCTTCATCTGCCAAAGTGATTTTGATGCACCAAGTGATGGTCTGGGAGTTGATAAAAGTTCTTTTTTCTGAAAGAGAGAATAATGGGCAGTCAAAATCAGTAGGTGCTGACAATGAGGAAGATGTGATGGAGGATATCAAAGATGGTTCACCCGAAGTTGACCCTGAAGCACTTCCTCTTATTCGAAGAGCAGAGTTCAGTTACTGGTTGCAAGAGTGTGTTTGCCACCGTGTACAGGCAGAAATAAGCTCAATAAGTGAGTCGAGTTATCTAGAGCATCTATTCTTACTTTTGACTGGCCAACAACTGGATGCTGCTGTGGAGCTGGCTGCTTCTAAAGGAGATGTAAGGTTGGCTTGTTTAATCAGCCAAGCAGGTGGTTCCCTAGTAAACCGTTCTGACGTCTCTCGACAGCTTGATCTTTGGAGAACTAATGGATTGGACTTCAGTTTTATTGAGAAAGATAGATTAAGAATTTTGGAATTGCTTGCTGGCAACATTGGTGGTGCCCTGCGTGATATTGGAATAGACTGGAAGAGATTTTTGGGGTTATTGATGTGGTACCAACTGCCACCTGACTCCCCATTGCCCATTATATTTCAAACTTACAAGCAACTGCTCAATAATGGAAGAGCTCCTTATCCTGTCCCCGTGTATATTGATGAAGGAGTGGCAGGAGAGTCGGTGACTCAGACTAAGGAGGAACGGTTCGACTTCTCATATTATCTTATGCTTCTACATTGTAATCAAGATAATGAATTTGGCTTGTTGAAGAGAATGTTTAGCACATTATCTTCAACAAATGATCCACTTGACTACCATATGATCTGGCATCAGCGTGCTTTACTTAAAGCAGTTGGAGCTTTCGGTGCAAATGATCTTTATGTTCTTGACATGGGACTTGTTTCACAGTTGCTCTCTCTGGGCCAATGTCACTGGGCCATCTATGTAGTCCTTCACATGCCTTATCAAGAGGACTATCCATTTCTACAGGCCACTGTAATTCGTGAAATTTTGTTTCAATACTGTGAAACATGGAGTTCAGAAAAGTCGCAACAGCAATTTATTGAAAAGTTGGGTGTCCCATTGGCTTGGTTGCATGAGGCAATGGTATGTCTCAATTCCTTGGTTCTGTTTTTTAACAATCTATCAATCTTTACTCATATGCCGAAACATTGTCAGACCTTAAGTTTCTGCTCATGCATTAAAATCTTTGGCACGTGGTGATGTTACATTGTGATATGCAGGCAGTTTATTTTAACTACCATGGAGACATATTAAAATCTTTGGAGCACTTTCTTCAGTGTTCGAATTGGCCGAAAGCTCACTCTATCTTTGTGACTTCAGTTGCACATTCATTGTTTTTATCAGGTATGATTCCTCAAAACGGAGCATTCTCGATTCATGCTCTTATATGAGAACCTTAATCCTGGCCAATGATTTGGTGTGGAGTGGATGGTCTATAGAATACTCTAAATTAGCTCCAAAATTTTGAACAGTGTCATCTATGATTGTTACACGGAGCACAATATAGATGCTGCTCTGTATGCTATTGTCTTTACTGCATTTATTTTTACAGGGAATAATGATGACAGCCTTCTGATGGTTTTCAGGAGTTGCATGTCTATATCTATGGATCAGTCATGTTGGATTGAAATGCTTCAAGTTCGTTTTCTGTGTGGAAGTGCATGATTTTAGAGATTCAAATTATATTCATTGATGAGCTTATTTATTGCTCATCCAAGACCATTTTGTACAAGTCAAAGAATTAGCTCATGTTTGATGTGGAGAGTTTTTGACAAGCCGTATTAGTTAATTTGCATGGATGGATTTCTTTCTGACATAATTGCATGATTTTATTTATACAGCAAAGCATTCAGAAATATGGAGGTTGGCATCTTTGATGGAGGAACACAAGTCAGAAATTGAAAACTGGGACTTAGGCGCAGGGATTTACATATCATTTTATTCAATAAAAAGTGCTTTGCTGGAAGATGATGATAGTTTGAATGGATTGGTAAGTTTGAGTTACTTTAAGTAGTTCTTATATAAATCTGCCAGTGTAATTGGATATCATTTTCTCATAAGTTGGTTTTGGACTGCATCATGATAAAAATCTGAATATATTTCAGTTTAATCTAGAAACATTTGAACATAGTTAAGTCTCGTAATGGGAAGCAGGATGCTTGGTATGACCTCTGTAATAGTGCAAATAAATTGATGTAGCAAATCATGTCTTGTGATGTTTTGATTTGTTGTGTGCTCTTTGTGAAAGCTGTGCAGATTAGTACGGTCATCTTGCACGAGTTAGTAGTTGCTTCAACTGGAAAGAGCTCAATTGAATAGGTTTGCAAGATGAATGAGTATTGTATAGGTGTCAATTTTGTATGGTGTCATATTCCTTTTAAACTATTGGAAGAATGTTTCTTTCCCAAGAGGCGAAAGAAAATTTTTGCTGAGCCCTCCTATTTGTTGGTAAAATCTGGTTTAGTTGAAATCTTTTATTGAACAAAACTTCTTGGGCTGTCCATAACCATGCTGAGAACAAAATGTGAGTGTTGAAAGGTGACTGCTCTGGCAAGATGAGGTAGAAAAACTGGGAACTGGATTTAGTTATTTTGTTTCCATCCTACATCAGATTTGGACAGGAATTGCTAGCTTTTAATTTAGGTTTGTTATCTTTAAATTTGAGTGGGATTTCTCTTAGATATGCTTGGTCATGTTTCTCCAGTTTATCGATCACTTAGTTTAGGCTCTACTTAGGTAGCCCCATTCTCTTGTCATTCAGATCTCGAATCAATAAGCCTTCAAATTGAACAAAATTTTTCTTGTACACTATATTTTATATTCCTTGAGTGTTCAGGATTATATTGTTAGATTGAATCCATCTCATATTTAATTCCGCTTCTAGAAGTTGGTGAAGTAACTTGCTGCATCTTGAATGTTCACTAGTTATTACTTTTCCTTTTTATCAGAGGTACTAACATCTTTTTCTGCATTCTGTTACAGGACTCGCTTGAGCGCAAAAATGCTGCCTGCAAAAATTTCCTTGATCAATTAAATGAGTCATTGGCGGTTTGGGCGGGCAGATTACCTTTAGAAGCTAGGTATTTCCGCTTGTTAATTCTGTCTTTCTGCCACAAATTTTGATTGGTATATGTTAATGCAAGGTAGTTATAAGCTTTCATGGGTTACTTTTAACGTCTGGTACACGTTCATTCTTTGGCTGCAACTTGCAAACAGCTCCCAACTCCAGTAACTCTAGTAATTATTGCAGGTATTATTTTAGGTATACCTTTGCATGCAGAAAATGCTGTGGCAAAAGTTCCCTATCAAAAACTAATACTACATTGAGATTTTTTTATTATATATGATCCGACCCAGGAATTCTTGCAGAGTCGAGTGCTATTAATGAAAGTTTACTTTAAATTCATTTATAAAAAATAAATGTTCTATGTTGAAAATTTGTTGTGTCCTTAAGACTTCCATCGTTGTAACATTGCAGAGTTGCATACTCAAAGATGGCCGAGGAGATCTCTAGTCTGCTTTTATCAGACATATCTGAGGATCCAATGAGGGATCTTCAGCTAGGCTGCTTTAGAAATGTATGCAGTGCTCCGGTTCCTGAAGATGTTCGAGCGAGTCATTTGCAAGATGCAGTGGCCCTATACACTTGTTATCTGTCAGAGTTGGCTTCTTGAAATTGTTCTCTCGTTCTGGATAGACTTTTCAGCTTAGCTGAGTTGTTGTACATGTAAACAGGTCTTGGCTTTTAGCCATCTTCCAGTGTAAAAATATTTAGAGAGAATCAGAGTGGGATTTGGAAGCAACTCGTTCTTTGTCGAGTGTGCGTTGCGGTGGCAACTTTCCTCTGTCATTAGGATTTGATTGCTGATAGATCGATCCCATTTGTACGAAAGGACAGACTTTCCTGGTGGATTTAGATGGCATTGGCATTGGCATTGGCATTGGCATTTGGTGCCTGTGATAATGTAGAAGAAACACGACATGCAAGGAACCATGCAATTTCCCATCCAAGATCTATTCTATAGTGCACCTGACAAGAGCAAGCTATCTTCAATGTCATTGTGAATTTGCTTCGGTTGTACAGGCGACATCGAGAGGTCGCTTTGCTCCCAGTTTCACGATTGCGGAAGCGGATTGGTCGTGCAGCATCCTGCTCATGCCCGCGAGCGAAATCTGGCCACGATCGTGGATCGGTCACTTGGTTCGGGCATGAACCAAGCAACTATTATGATCACCACTTTCACGTTCGAGTGATTCTTTGTTTCTGTTTATTGTGCTCTGGTCCGATCAGTACCGCTTGACTAAATTCATAGTAGAAGATTTAATACACAGTTTCAGAATGGAGTCGGTCCAGTATCATCGCAGGAGATATTATCGGAAATAGCTCAATAGTATTCCGATTTTATCCGTTTGTCATTATGTTATTACTTTTCAAAACAAAAGTAAAATCGGTGTTTTCCTTTTAGGAAAAAATAAAGATTTTATTACCCATTAATCTTGGAGTCATTTATTTTAGCAAAATACATATTGCCACAAAATAAGAGCACAGATTAATTTAAAATGAAAACTCATTTAGCAGCGAGACCCAAGTCCTTGGCTATTATATAAAAATAAAATGTCGATTTTCTACGTGGACGGCATAATATTTGGGTAAAGCCAATTTCTTCATTTATTTAATACGAGCAGTATTATTATTATTTAACAAAATTTTGCTGGCAAAGATATCTATCGAAGTCCACAGATAAAAACGCCCGCACGAGCTGGTGGTCAAGTAAAACCGAATCACCGATCGCCAGTTGTAAACCCGACCCGACTGTGCCCCGATCCGACCCGGAATTCGTACCGGCCCCACCACCGTCATCAACCTTTCATCTCCTTCGTCCTCCAGCTCCAAGCAACATCGAAAAGCTCTCTCTCTCTTTTCTCTCTCTGGAGAAAATATCTTTCTTTTCTGTCTCTCAACTTTTTCTTCCCGGGGGCTGCGAAGCGAAGGATGCGTCGCTCTTCAACGAAGAAGACGGGTCAACCCGCGTCGGCCGCCGCGTCCCTGAATTCTTCGGCCTCCGATCTCTTTCGCTCCGGTACGCCATCGCCTCCTCCTCCCGCGTTCACTACGTTCCGCGGCTTCGATTCCCTCGACCCGGTTCCTCCGGAACGGACCGCCCCCCTGGACCGCTCCTCGAACCGGGTCCTCGAACCGGGTCCACTGTCGATCGGAACCCCGGCGTGTTTCCGATCGGCGTGGTCTTTTTAGGCGTGATTTTGGGTCGTTCCGGCGATTTTTGATCGGGCCGGAAATCATCGTCCCGAATGTCAAGGGAGTGCTTTGTGGATTGAATTTCGGTGATCGGAGTCAAAATCGAGACCTTTATTCTCGTAATGATGCTTGCGTAGCTAGCTACCGGCAGTTTTGAAGAAAATGTTCCGCGCCGGTCGAATTTAGTGTCGGCTTTTTTTGTATGAGCTCGCGGTTGAATCAGTGATGAAATTCGATTGTAGTGGCAGTAAGTGTGTGAATCTGATGTTTTCAGCTTCGAGTAAAGCGACTTCGAAAGAGCTGGAACGGATCGATCAGCTGTTCTACACGTTCGCAGATGGCTCCTCCGGTTTGATCGAGTGAGTGGCTTTAGTTCCTGTGTCCTTTCGATCTTGAAAAGAAAGTTAATAATCAGAGTCGGTGGATGTTCATGCTCCAAATGGGTATTGACGATATCGGATTTGAACTGAACGATGGAGAGATTGTATAGAATTAACTAGTATCAAGATTGCACATTTCATTATGTTGCAGCACTCAATGCCGCTTACTTTCCTTGGAATTCGCTTGGACTTCATTTTATTCTTCTCATCATGCAAGTTGGAACTTTCATAGACATCATTATGCGATCTTCTAAGTTCTTTGTGGCTTCTGTTACTTGAGCAGTTTCTTTATCTTTGATCGCCTTTTTCATTCGCATTTTCGTTTTCGGCATAGATGCAGTGCTTAAGGTTGTTGTAGGTTCATCTGGAGGATGGTGTAACGAATGAGATACCTTTGCGTAATTTCTTTTCTCTAGTTTCTTCAACTTCAAATTTGGCTGCTGCTCTTCTCTTTATGTTTGTAATTTCTGCTGCTCCTTTACTTTGTTCCTGCCCCGGGAGTCATACAGTCATACTGCATAGATTTTCTCTTGATTCGTCTTATGAGTTATCTTGCTGCTTGAAATCACAATTCTGTCGTTTCTAGTAGTCTGTATGGTTTATGAACTTTGGCACTACAGTCATGTACCATTCAGGGTACAAGGATCAATATAATTAAATGACCTATACATTGGTTCTTGAAGTACAGTTGTGTTAATGTCACAGCTTTATGGGGTATGCCTAAGTGCCTACATCGCAATTAAGTTTTAATAATTAGCAATTGACTGTATCTATTTTAAAAAATAGAAAGGCCCTTTTTCTTTAGTTTTAATAGGTTCTTGTTGATAGCAGAGATTGGGGCTGATAGATGTATAATCATTTTCATTTTTCATTTTTTTTTTGCTGGTGACAGTCGCTCTTGTTTTGCTTTGAATGTAACTGTTTTCTGTCCAGGATCATTTTCTCAAGTTGATGTCACATTTCTAAAGTACTTGGCATACTTTTAACAGCCCAGAAGGAATTGAGACTCTTTGTTCGGACATGGAAGTGGATCACACTGATGTTAGAATTTTAATGCTTGCTTGGTAAGCTATTTTCCACGACGCTTCTTAACTTCTGTATCAGCTTTTTGTTTGAAACTGATAAAGCATCTACATCAGGAAAATGCGAGCTGAAAGACAGGGTTACTTCACCTTGGTAAGAAGCATATTTTGAATGACACTCTGTCCGAAACCGTTTAGTTGTTACACCTGTTTTTTAGTTGATGGGGCTTCCTTTTATGTGTAGGAGGATTAACCTATCATTTCTTTTTTATAAGTACTATTATCCTAGCAAGGAGTAGAAGGAAGTTTATTTCGGTGGTTTTTCAGAATATGGTCTAGTAATAATAGGAAGATTTCATGTTTTAATGAATATGGTATATTTTCTTAATTGCTTAGGATGCTTTATTTGATTGGGTATATCATATTACACATTCTCAGTTGCGCTTAAAGTTACAAGAGCACCCGCCTTATTTTTAAAACCTTCAGAGCAACACTTATGAGGCTACCAGGATGATTAAAAAGCAACAAATGTCAAGGTGCCCTAGATTTTTTTTTTTTTTAGCCCAGATGTGCAGATAATTGATGATGCAGACACTAATAATCACCACACTTTACATAGTCAAATATTCAATCAACATGGAATCCTACGTGGCAGACCAAATGGGTGATGAAGATTGTTGATGCGCACCCCTATCAATCTCAGCTCCCTTGGACTAGAAGACAGTAATTTAAGCTACTAAGCTTTTGCTAACATTCTGATGAAGGCGCTTATGACTGACCAGCGCTGCAGAGTGATTTTGGAAATGAAAGGGATGTCCTTTAAATTTAGGGAAAACCAAGAGGTGGAACACTAGTGTACCCATTTAGTTTGGTATTTTTATCTGAGTTAGATGATGCTGGAGTTTGCCATTTTGTTTATGGTACCTTAGTTGATATGTGGGAAAATTGTCTCTGTGCTTTATAAAGGCATGAGATCTGGTGACGCTTATCCTGATTTCCTTGCATGAATACTTCATGGAGGAAGTTTGTTTGATAGTTGAATTGATTCCATTTTGCAGGATGAGTGGCGTAGAGGGCTCAAATCATTGAGGGCTGATAATATTACTAAGTTGAAAAAGGCACTTCCAGAGTTAGAGAAAGAGGTGAGCTTCTTAGAGCAGTCTCTTAATGACTTCAAAGTGGGCATTGAGTGTTGTGTTATGATATATTGTAACATGCAATGGACTGATGGTTTGTGGTTTTGTTTTGATTCTAATTGGAAAAGGTGAGAAGGCCATCAAACTTTGTGGATTTCCATGCCTATTCATTCCGCTATTGTCTGACAGGTATGACAAAGGTATTTCTTGGTTTTTGTTATATTTGTAGAATTATAGGTCCATTCACATTTTCGAAAACTTACAGAGGAGAAACAGAAGAGTATCGACATAGAGAGCATATGTGAATTACTTGATCTAGTCCTTGGATCTCTGTATCGTGCCCAAGTGGATTACTTCATCGAGTATTTGAAGGTACAGTGTTGTTGATCATGTCTTCAATTGCTGTTTTCAAAATTTCTCAGAAGGTTTGATTGTCTTTGGTCGAATTATCCTATGGAGTGAAGGACATATATTATTGTAACATTGCCCCTCCAGGCCACAGTGTAGTATCAAATCATGGACTGCTGAAGCAAAGCTAGTGATAAGAATTTATTCGCTCATGGGGCTGCACACAAAATCTGTTAACTCAATTTGTCAGATGTTTGTTTTATTAGTACATGCATTTGGTCCTTCGAGGTGTTTTTCCCCAGTAATACTGATGAGACAACTTAAGGGCTTGTTTGTGAGGGTAGGTGCAAAAAACTGCTTAATGCTCCTCCTTTTTCTTCCAAAATTTGAAAATGAAAAAGAAAATGATAAGTTTTGGAAAACTATAAATACAGTAGATATCCTTCTACATTTTGATGAGAGCCACCAGATTTGTAGAATGTAAAAAGTAGAAGTCAACCTAAACCAACCCGAAGCTTTTAGTACTTTAGGAACCCGTGGTAATTTTGATAAGTGACAATGGGAACAGAAACATATAATTGAGAGTATCAAACAAATTGATATCTGAGATCTGGGTTCTTGCTGTTGATGCAGGCTCAGACTGACTACAAGGTCATAAACATGGATCAGTGGATGGGTTTTCTTCGCTTTTGCAACGAGGTACTCCTCTTGTGGGCGTTTTCTTCTGTTTCTTATGTTACACCTCTCATGTTCTTTCTGTATGGTGGTCGCTAGTCATGACAATGGGTGTGAAAATAACCGACACAGGACTTCAAGTGCAACAATTAGTTTGTGTCCTTTACTTTGATATAAGGAGTTTCACACTCTTGGCTGGGTTAGACCTTTTCATTGTGACAACTAAATGTGCTTGACAGGTTTACCTTCTGTGATCCTCTCTCTTTTGACAGATAAGCTTCCCTGATTTCAGCAATTATAATCCTGAACTTGCTTGGCCATTGATTTTAGACAATTTCGTTGAATGGATGAGAGAAAAGCAGGGCTGAAGCAAAAACATGTCGTCTGTTACCTGCTGTAAACGACATTCATTACTGAATTAGGTAATGCTTCAATTATCATCAATATAACTTTATGAATACTATTTACACTCTGGCTGTCATTTGATTGTGAATGTGTTCTGATTGTATGCAGGATTGCCATTAAAATGGACATTGAATTGCTTTCTTAGTCGCTCTTTTCCTTTGCTCTTTGGGTCTATCTTTTACCTGTAAACTATCTGGCAACCTCATTCTTCAGAATTCTGCTTTGTAGAATGTGACATATCTCCTTTTTCTATTTTGTCGTCAATTGAATGAATTGCTATTACCAGCCGATTGAGTGCATTCACTGGACTTGAACTGAGGTTGATGGTTGTCCAATCTGGTGTGATGATAAAGAATTACTCTGATGAAACTGTAATTAGCTTATATGAAAGATGTCACTTCTGGCCAGTCACTGGGGAGGATCTGAGTGACCTTTTTTCACCCATGTAATTAGTTTTGACAGGGTAGAGGAATGAAAATGGTGATATTTGCAAGTGAAGTGACTTGCAGTCAGCTTGTTTTACCTTAATCAATGCGTCTTACGGGAATCAGTTTTGCAAATGGAGCATGTTACTTCTTTTGCTAACAAATGGACAACTAGTACACAGGGAATTTCTTTGTTTGGTGATATGTTTTACATCAATGTTCTCCCAGAGTACGGTGATCGGTAGCGTAATTGAACTGGAAACCCTTAAATTATGGTTTGGTTGCACATGTCCCTTTTTTATTCGAAAGCCTACCCTTAATCCATTTTCAAGAATGCTGTGGACTTTCACATCTTCAAGGGTCGTTTACATGACTGATAAGAGAAGAACTTATGTTGCATACCGTTAGTATTATTGGTCATTCGTGCCTGCACGTTGTCAAATTTTTTGTGGAAAAACCGACAATCAACAGACACAATACACCACCGCCTGCGGTGACTCAGTTGGATAAAGCTCCCATGACCCTTTGCGAGAAGGTGAGGAGTTCGAATTTCGCTGGCAGCACGGGATCTTAAGCGTAAAGTCGGGGTGGTGGGTCCTTTGCTAGCGTCACTCCGGGTTTACCTCGCCGGCTGCCGACTATACAGGTTCCTGGGTTACAAAAAAAGAAAAGAAAGGACAACACCATTTAACTGGGTAAGTTTTGAAGCCCCTCCCGTGTCTTCTGTCTCTGTTCTTTAGCTGCACATGATGTTTGCTGGTCACTTTCTTTGGTTTTAACCGTGTGTAAAACTTGGATTTCCATTTAAAAACAGACTTGAGAAAAGAGTCCGAAGCTCTGCCATATTTTATAGCTCGATCTCTTTTTGTGGATCATAATTTAGCATCAGATGTCCGCATCGGCAGCTTATTTCCCATTTTTGAAACACGATTGTCGCTAGCGCGAGGTTTTAAGGTGCACAGGGTGGAGTGTTGTAGCGCACGCCCTCCCTGCTCCTGGATCATGTGATCCTTTCTGTCGGCCTTCCGAATCCAATGATGTACCTCTGGGCGACCGTGGTGAGCTGGAGGCCTTAGCCAGTCTCTCTCAATTCTGACAGGTGATAGCGATGAAACTCGTTTGCTCTACCTTTAACCGGCACCTCTTTACCATTTCTAGGAAACCGAGGTGGATCTTTGCCTAGACAGGGTCGCTTCCAATGTCAGTCTGGGAGAAATTAGGGCACATGGCCATGTGATGGTGGCCCCTTTTTTCTCGAGGCAATGAGTAATTTGGTCAAAGCTTTATTTCAATCCCAAGTTTGAATTATCGAGCCAATCAGGCCCCACCGTTTCCTAACCCTTGCTCCTACCTTGACGAACACGTCCTGGGAAATTCGTACCCGGCGGATGGCACCAATTGACTCTCGAAATCTTAAGTTTGAATGAAGCAAATTGCCTCGTCGGATTTCTTACTTCCGCGTTTCTTTTTGAACGACAGACCAACCTTTTCCACAAAGGAGGATCTTTTCAACCTCTTAACCAACCGCTTCATCAATTCCCGCTACGCGAATTTGGGGTAAAAGAACAGAGGGAACCGTAATGAATCGAAAGGAATGCAAATGGCAGCACCAGGCAATCATCAGTTGATAATTTAGGCATGTACAACTATGAGCTGCCTGCTCTTACAAAAAAGTTGTTAGCGTCGTATGGTATGACACGGAAAGAATTTGATAAAGGAAAAACCATTGAAATGGACTGCCCTCGCGTTGTATTCAGCAAGTTCAGCGGAGATGGCGATCGCTTGTGTTTCGGCATTTCGAGGAAGAAATTAACGAATCTCTTTTTCACGAGGGAGAACGAATGATCAACGGGGACGACGGAGGCTGCGTTCGTCTGCTTCTGCTTCTGCCACGAGTTGTCCCGCTAGGAGACGAGGATGAAGAGTTAGATGAAGAGTTGGACGAACAAATTTTACTCGAGCCGTTCCTCAGTTTCATCTTTTCTCCGTCCGGAGTTTTGTCTTCCACTTTGTGATGCCGGACCTTGGTTGTATTTAGACTTGCTGGAAGAACGCAGTTACAAAGAAACCCTGCAGAAAAAAAAAAAGACATGAGTAAGCAAGGACCATTGAAGCAGTACCACGAACTATAGCTGATCATTGGAGCCACAGAATTTCCATCATCAGTACTGAATAGCAAAAGTATCTTCCAATATAAGTTAGGTGCAGTGAAAAGAAGAAAAGCAAAGCAATGCATCACTTTTTACTTTTTCTTTCCACCCCTCACTGCAGAATTTGACTAGTGCAGGTGAGTTGGTCTGAAAAAAAGAGAAAAAGAAGGTAAGTGAAATAGAGTTCTCACCAATTCTAGCTAGACGATTGACCCAACTAGGTATAGGATTTCCAGTGAGCTTAATGCAAGCATCATTGCAGAAATGGTTGCAGTTCTTGGTGATGAGATTATATGCATTTCCTCTGTAATCCTGAGCTAGATCCTCCATCAATGCCCTAACTTCTGCAGGACCCATATCCGTCTTCCCAATTAGTATCGTCTTCCTAAACGTGAACCCTTCACACTGTTTTGGCTCGCCTTCAAAGATCCCAGTCGATGGGTACTCATGAGCTCCAAATGCATACTCGACCCCATGAACTGCAGGCTCAAAATTGCCAGAAATTTGAGCAAGATTGGCACTTTCCAATTCCAGGAACAGAAATTCAAAAACCCATTTGAAAGCAAATACGAAAGAGCTTTGATGAATGAAGTTCAATGACTTTGAAAGGATGGCGACTGATGAAATCATAAATCAATGGACCCATGTATTTCCATCGCCATCAGACATGTGGCGGGCATTCATTTGCATTGATTTTTCAATTGGGTGTCCTAATCTAGCCTTTTCTTGAAAACCCAGTAGAAGAAACAGCAGGAGAAAACGTCATACGATTCCAGCAAGCTGGCATTTTGGGATCAACTTCTCGTCACCTAGAATGGAGACTCAACACACCCAGAGCAAACTCCACGGCAGACGTCTAAAAGAGGTTTTTCCCACAAAGACCAAGTGATCCAAATTCAAAGCAGACCAGCTTAGATCTAGGTTTCAACAAAGAGGAAGCACCCTGAGAAGAGAGAGAGAGAAAGAGAGAGAGATTCAGCTTGGTAGGAACTGACCTTGAACGCCGGAATGGTAAACTCCAAGGCCGAGCCAGTAGGCGTAGCCATTGTAGGGCGTCAGATCATACACGTTAAGGTAGACCGGGACAGACCCTGAAACGCAATCGCTTGTCGAACTCCCCCTGCACAACATCTTCTGATCTCACCCACCATTCAAAAATTCAAAAGACACGCTCATGATGACCCGGCGCCCATCATTCTCTTCAGATAACGAAGGAGTCCAGCAACCGTCACTCTCTCAGTGGAAATAGCGACTGACCCTGCCGAAACGATACCAGATCATCCAATGCCCAAATAACATTCCTCGACATGAATCATTAGCGCTTTTCGTTCGTTCTTCTTTATGGGCAAATTTTCAAATCTAGCAAGAGAATGAGAATCTTCTTTCCACGGGGATCCACCGGCGGCAGGTAGTGCCGCACCGGACTTTCTTTTCTGGACTTTAGCTCATATATAAAATCTGGGTTCCTAAATAATTGACCCCCTCATGAGTAAATATTACCTGGAATAGCTTATGATTTTTATATTGCTGTCTACATTCTTAGCTGTGTGGGATCCACACACACACATATATATATATATATATATATATATATATTTTTTATATATATATATATATATATATATATATTATTTTTTCAAATCTTGAGATTCGTGATGAAAAGCAAATGTAAGGTACACTCATTATGGTATGCAGTGGGTGGTGTCTTTAAAAAAACTATTATTGCCATGATCTGTAAACATTTCAAAATTTCCGAGAAATAAAAGAATCGGGAGGAAAAGAGAATATGTAGAGTGAGGTTAGGTGCACGCTAAAAAGGAAGAGGACCACTTTGATTTGATTCATATTTTCCTTTTTTTAATTTATATTATATATACATGGTGGCGGATAGCAAGCAAGTTCTGTCATATGATTGAAGCACTCCAGCCTTTCTTACAAGCAGAATTTTGGGGCTTGTGCCGGAGAGAATGGGCCCAGATCAAAGCTCAAAACTGTACCAGTAAAACCACCTTTTTTAAAAAGCAAAGGTCATCAGTTACCGTCAATAGCATGGTTTAAGATTAAGTTAAGGGATGAGGAGTCAAAAGGCAAAAGGCTACCCTTTAGGGTACATGCAAAGCTTTTGCTAGTTTTTGACCTATTTCCTTTTCTTCAATTTTACTGTATGGGGATTCTTAGTCAGACAAAGTCCTTTAATCTGTGTAGCAAAAGATAAATGAGCTTCCTTTTACATTGCTCCTGCTGCATTTCAGTGTTCAAAATCATGGGATGGGATGCAAGCAAAGTATCTTCGTAGCCTCGTTCATCAAATATAAGGTGCATTTACAGCATTTAAATGTTTCCTTTAAGTTGTTTGGCACGGGGAAAATAATCAAAATTTTAGGATATTAATAATTTGAGACTTCGCTTCATAGTGGTAGGATAGAATGGACACAAATTTGACTGTGATACCAAATAATGCAAAACAATATTAATGCAGGAGAATGAGATGCTAAGGTTGAAGGTGGAGAGAACGGAACAAAAGATGAATGTTGAGAGAGGGAGAGAATGAGAGGGGTGCAACAAAAATCGACTTAATGGATTGTTCAATTTTTTATCATGATGAGAAACCGACAACTTCCAAGCTTGACCTTCCTACTATTATGACCTATATGTGGATTTTTCTATTGAAATAAGTTTAAACAAAGTAGCCTAATCATCATCATATTATGGTAAAAGATAAACAACATTATCCTAAGAGGACATCATAAATTTATACAACAACACTTGCAATCAAACATGATTCCCTTTTTTAAGTGACTTGAAAGGCCTTAGGATTTGGGTCGTTCTTCACATGGCCTCTTAGTTTAAAAGAGAAATCAAGCCCAATTACCTAAAGGAGCCCGATACTTTGTAAAAGCCCATTCCACACCTTCAAATTTCTTTTTTTTTGGACCAGACACACCTTCAAATTTCAAAAGGTCCAAAACACGATAGCTTTTACTGTGTCTTTTTTATCTTTTATTTGTTTCCTTCAGAAAATATCAGAAAAAATTATTCAAATTATTGTTTATCAATTCAATCCTAAATTATTTTACATTTTGCCAAACGAGTTAGTTTAATCAATTTTGGTCGAAAGTTGTTGACGCGAACATTGGCAATGCCACGTAAGACGGGCAATGGTAATGTTGACAATTTTTACAATTTACAATATTTTTTTCTAATATTTTTTTCTTTCTTTCTTCTTCCTTTTGCCCATGGCTAGCCACCGACCACAAGTAAGGGCAAACCCATTGAGGGTTCCCCTTGCCTAGGCCAAACCCAGAAAGGGTCAGCCTCGACTAGGCTAGGCTGGAGAGGGCTCCCTCACTCCCTCACCAGATCTAGTGAGGCTGACTCTTACAAGGGCTCATCCTTGCCTAGTCGAGCCTTGTTTATGGCGGGTAAAGCCAACCACCAACAAAAGGAAGAAGAGAGGGAAAAAAATTAAAAAAAAATATTATTAAAAATTGTTTACATTAATACTGGCTGTACCAAGTTGGACACCCGATGTTCATGTTAGCGAATTTCGATCAAAATTAGTTAGATGGCCTTAATTGAAAAAATATAAAAATGTTTAGAACTGAATTGACAAAATTAAAATGTTTAGAATTGAACTGGTAAAAATATAATATATTTATGACTTTTTAGATAATTTTTCTAAAAATAGCAAAATTTGGCATGCTTGTACTTATCAGCAAACATACAATTTTTTTTAATATAATTCAAAGATACAACTATAATTACTCAGCTTCTTGGAGCGGATTTATCACAATAACACATCACCATGAAACCTACTTAAATATGAATTCCCTAAGATATCGATTGAATTTTTACAACTATCAGTTCCTACTTCAGAATATGAGAATGCCCTTATATAAAGCTTGGAGCTTGTGAAAATATCAAAATATTTTCATCATATAAAATATATTGCAATAAAATAATATGATATTTTCGTGACATTTTCCCCATTTTGAATGGACATACCATTTCGAATGCATCCAAATAGTTTTACATTGCTCCCGTTGCATTTCGATGTTCAAGTCATGGAATTAGATGCACGCAGAGTATCTTCTTAGCCTCATACATCACAAATAAGATGCACCTACAGCATTTTTAAATTTCCAAAGTTCTTCGATGGGGAAATTGATCAAAATTTTACAATTTTGATAGTGCGAGGCTCCACTCCATAATGAGAGGATGAACATGAACTTGACTGTGATACCAAATAATGTAGAACAAACTTAATGCAGGAGAATGAGATATTAAGATTGACAGTGGAGAGAACAGAACAAAAGATGAATGTCAATAGACAGGCAACAGAAATCAACTTTATTGATTGTTCGATTTTTGATTATATGAGAAGCCGACAACTTCCAAGCATGACCTTCCTACTATTCATGACCTATAGGTGGATTTTTCTATTAAAATAAGTAAAAAAAGTAGCATAATCATGATCATATTATGGTAAAAGATAAACAACATTATCCCAAGAGGACATCATATATTTATACGACTACACTTGCAATCAAACATAATTTCCTTTATTCCGTGACTTGATTGGCCCTAGGATTTGGGTTGTGCTATCTTACTTTAAGAGAGAAATCAAGCCCAATCACCTAAAAGAGCTCAATACTATATAGAAGCCCATTTCACCACCTTCAAATTTCGAAAGGTCCAAAGCATGATAGCTTTTGCTGTGACTTTTTTTTATTTAGTATTTGTTTCCTTATGAAAATATCAAAATGTGGCAATGAAGTGTTGGATTCTATAAATCATCTATTTTTTGGGTGGCGGATCACCACCGGCGTAGCTTTCTTTTGGGCGGCTAGATGTAATCTTCCGTGGCGGAACAGGTCGTGGGGAGAGAACCTCAGTTGGACCGTTTCCCTTCTTTTGGGCAAAGGCTTTTATAAGTGCACTGCCCGCTTATCTTTTGGTGCTCTTTGTCATATTATCTGAAAGCACATGAATGACATCCTTTTTAGGGAGGAGTCCCTCGCTATTCCGTCGGTGAAGAACCGTCTTTTTAAAGTTGTTAGGAATAGGGCTATCACTTTCAGGAGTGTGGAGGATACTATTAGGAACAGGAGGTTGCAGCGTAGCTAGGGTATTGACTTGATCATCTTCTCTTTTGGAGATTCTGTTGCTTTCGTAGGGCCGTAGTTTCGTTGGTTTACTGGATGCCTGGACGCTGTTCTCCCTGCGTTTTGCCTCATTGCATGGTGGACGTGGTGTAGTTGTCGGTGGCTGAGCTCTGGGCCGTTGCGTTTCTCCTTGGTGGCTACTCCCTTTTGGTGATTGGCTGGTTGTTTTTCTTGTGCTGGCAGATGTGGTCTTGTGGTTGCTTGCTCCTGCGTCGTTCCGGCCTTCTTGCTTCCGTAGCTGCTGTTCTTTTGCTGGGTGTTGCTGACTGCTGTTTAGGCTGTTTTTTGCTTTTGTTTGTTTTGGTCCGCTTTGTTTTGCGGTCTTCCTCATTTTCTTTCGGCTCCCTTCCACTCGTTTTGACTTGTTGTCATTATGAGTGTAAGTTTTTTGCGCCGAACCCTCTTGTATAGTTTGGTTTAAAGCTCAATATATACTTACCTTTACCAAAAAAAAAATAAAAATTGGCATGCTAAACATACCTTCTTTATATATAACTAAGGGATAAGACTGTAATTACTCGACTTCTCGGAGTGGAATTATCATAGTAGGAGAATGCCCTTACATATAGTTTGGAGTTTGCAAAAATATCAAAATACTTTCGTCATACAATTATATATCACAATGATATGGTTTGATTTTTCGTGACTTTATCACCTTTAACATTATACATACTATTTTGAATACATCCCGATAGTTTTAGTTTGCACTATAGAAAGGGGTAATGTATTAAATAATACCATTGATTACACCAGCCTAACCACTAACACATGGCTTATCAAAGAAGAAACAAACATATATCAAACCGGAGATATGGGTTATGTTCAAATAGAGTACAAAGACCAGAAGTAAAATGACTCTCATATTGGTGGACACCCAACTGGGCCATCCCCCAGATAAGTCACCACCATCATTGCAAGAGAGAGAGAGAGAGAGAGACAGAGACAGAGAGAGACAGAAAGAGAGAGAGCATATACATGTGACATATCACTGTTAAGTCATGATTACATCTCACCAAACCTTAGACTGCAATTTAGAAGGGGACATACATGCAGTCTATCTTAATCTAAAGTTTTACGAAGATTTTTGCATCATAGTTTAATGGAATAAGGACAAACTACTTGGCTATAATAATCCCAGGATTTTCGGGGGGAAAGGAGAAGGAAAAGCCCTCGCTTTAATCAATCTCACACCTAATCTCAGCAAAATGATAGTTCCATTTTCTGACCAACAGGTCCATCTCCAAAATATTGTTTTTGGTGTTTCTTCATACTGGGGCAAAATCACATCTTTTCCTAGTTTTTCCATTGGGAAAAAGTGAGAAAAGACTGAGGCAGTCCAACACAAAACAATAGACAGCTCAACTTAAAAAGGGGGTTACTTTGGTGAATATTCGCCACTTTCTGTAATCTCTTCCATATCCTGAAGACTTGAGTCTCACTCCACTCCATTAAAGTCCTTCTCAAAGCGAGATTTTCCGATGTAATTAACTGCGATGATTAGAGGATTTTTCACTTCATTATGTGCTGATTCTATCGGATCTTGGAGCATTATGACTAATCTGGTACATAGTTTGTGCACATCAGGTGGATTTGGCCCCACTATGAAGAGGGCCATGCTTGAAGATTTTCCTGGGTAACAAATCAAAATGATCAAGATTTCAAATCAACATTTTAAGAGCTATTATACCATCCGCCGACCTTGAAATCCAAAGTCTACCACCGGTTGAATAAATTAGGAAATTCAAACTAATTGATGAAATTGCGCATCGGATGTATATTATTGTGGTCAATTGTTCATGAACAATGAATGATAATTTCTCTTAGTATTTAAAAGATAAAGACTTTCTTGACAAACTGCTTTTTAATTTTACTTTCATATATAATGAACATTCTTTAAAGAAGAACCTCTCTTCATGTCAGTTGTGGCAATTTAAATATTTTACAATTGCTCCGCCAAGTTTAGTAAACTCTTAGCCCTTAAGTCAATTATTTGTGAATTGACACATTTATAGATATGATGACTCTTCGAACTTATAGGAAAAAAAATTGACACTTTGAAAGTTATTTCTTAAGATTTTGATATATCGCATTAGGATTAGGAAGAAAGAATAACATCTACATATGTAAAAGAAGGTGCCATTATTGTTCTTACATAAAGCCATTTAACCAAGGCTAATATGGTGGATACACTATTCATTTTTTTCAGCAGAAGTAGTAAAAGTATTGAAATTCATCGGAGAAGTAGTAATCTAGTTATTCCGAAAGTAAAGACAGATGAAAAGAGAGTTATTTTCAAAGGAAGTGAATCTAATTATTTGGGCAACTTAATCAATTAGATGAAATATCCAAATTTTTTTCCATCCACTGTATAATAACTCATATATTAAATTGCAAAATGATGTGATAGCATAGCTGAGTATCATTGTGTAACCTTTCATTCACATGGCTACAACACCTAACTCCCTGATCCAGGAAGGAATTTCTATCTGCTTCTTCAACTGCAAGTGGGCCAACAATAATGACGTTTAAGATAATCACTGCCATCAAGTTTTTTCATTTCTTTTTCATGACAATATAGTTTAGAGTCGCGTAAGAACATCATATCACTTCGCTCAAGTGTGCAAGAGTCCAAATTCTGCTCGCTGCAAGTTACATAATTGAATTTGTCATTTGCGTTGATACTTTTCCTCTTCTTTGCGTACCTTCCTATATTGGAACTCTTCATGGTCATTCAAATTCAAAATTTTGAAATAGCATAAAGGAGTCACTTAAGGACAGGCACTAAATCAATTAACTTAAATGTCCTTTCAAAAGTCAATTGAACTTCAATGCATTCACAAAGAGACAATTTAAGATTTGGAAGGATTTTGTAACTTCTATTTCTAAGAGCTAATATTCAGGAGATAAAGCCAGCCCGCTCAAACAAGTTCAAGTTCCAGCCTAACCTATTGGATTTGGCAACCCTCTTCCCTCACAGGCTTTTGCAGAGAGTAAAAGAATTTACAGAAAAGATTCATGAAGAATTGAAGACAGACTTTTACTAGAGAACTGGAACTTTCAAAAGAAACAAAATCCAAATTGAAAATAATAGAAGCAAAAGGCAATGCTAGCTAGCTTATAGCTTGAGGGACAAGTCAATCTGCTTCATCTCATCTGGCTTGCTCTTGAGATAGCCAACATTACTCCATAGTTCATCAATTCCCTTACTGGCAGAAGAGAACTTCTGAATACCATCCAATCTAGCAGAATCTGATGATGATCCTAATGCGGCTCCGTCATGTGGATTAGTCTGTGCCACATACCTGGCTGCTGGTTTCTGATCAATGGCTTGTCCGAACCAGCCATCGTGACCAAAGACATGCGATGACCCATTGTTCGATGAGAAAAGAGGCGATTTTCGGATCATTGAGTGAACCTGAATGCCAAGTGATCTACTGAAGTATGATCCGTGCAGAGGTAGGGAAGCCATGCTGGAATAATCGTTCAAGTGTGAATAAGGATAGCTGAAATTAGCAGTGGTGGCAGAACCAATCCGTTGTCCTCGTTTCGCAAGAGTCCGCTCACGCTTGTGTGCATTCTGGTGTCCCCCAAGTGCCTGTGAGCTGTAGAATTTCCTCTGGCAGTAGTTGCAAGAGAACACTCGAGCCTCGGTTTCGTTGTCTTGGGGGACGTCATTGGGAGACGAATGTGCTTCGAAGCAATGGATGGAGGTCACTTCCTGCTTTGGCGCATGATCAGAAGCCTTGTTGGAGAGGCTAAGATCCAGCACGAGATCAGGATTTGTGAGCAGTTCGTCGGCATTCCTGTGATCATCTTGGGATCGATTGCCCACCTTGTGGAACTCCATCGGAGTTGTTCAGGCCAAGTGGAATAGCAAAAAGCAGGGAAGTGACAATATGATGAGGCTTCACCGATCAGGGAGACCCCCTCTGCATATGAGGGAGTGTAGTGAGGATGGCGGAGTGGGCTCAAATACAGCAAGAGAGACGAAATGCAAGATTGCTGAGAGATGAATGCTATGGGCTTTATATGGAAGGATGTGCACCTGCATTGCAGTTACAATGTCTTAATATGCAAAGAGCAGGATTGGGGAATTTCGAAACATGATTATGGGTGGGGAAGAGAGGGAAAGACAAACTTTCCAACGTCCTAAGCTTTTCTAGTTGAACTAGGCAGTAGAATCTGGCGCATCTCTCTCTGTCTCTTGCATACCAGACGAACGTAATCTTATACTACTTGTACCTTGTCGTTTTTCTCCTTTTTACGTAACTTGCTTTAGAGGCTTGACATCTTAATATCCTAATTGGCCTATTCATGCCTCATGGTCACTTCTAAATTTCGACGAATGATTATTATACAGGGCATAGATTGCTTTCTGGATCCTTGCCTGATGTGGATTTGGACTTATCTGTAGGGAAAGTTGTGGTTCTTGTTTTAGAGCACTGCCCTCAAACAAGGCTATACAAAATCTTCTCATGAACTCTCTTGTCCTTCTCTTGGGCAAATAGTATATTCATGTAGGAACAACGCCTGGTCTATTTATGCCAATTAAAATGCTATGCCGGTCCTTTTACCAACCGAATCTCCTTGTTATCCTCGCATTATCTGACTATTGACACCTGCTTTCTTAGTTTAAATTAGTTTGACAGCAGAGGTAGGATATGAATAATTTGCTTCCCTTGCTATTAATTTAATTAGCCTCCACAGTAAGCACGATCGCTACTCAGGTAAACCATTTTTCTACCCGGGGGGTGCGGTTCATCCTAATGGACCTGAAGGTTGGAAACTTGCCTTCTCATGTAAGATACTTTATTCTTGCTGATTAAATTATTATAGTTGAGAGCAAACCATATTTGCTGCGGAAAGTAAGGCTTTTCGAAATCACGACTGATGTGGACATCATAACGGTTGCATCACGAGATTATTATCTGTTTTAGAGTTAATCATGCTAGCTTTGGCTTGTTCCTGCACTACCCCCATTTACTTTTTGGTTAGCATCTGGGGCTTCCCATTGAATACTGAGTTTGATAGTGTCATTGGATCACTTTACTTGATTACAGGCCCACCCTTATGTAGGAGACCGCCATCATTATCTCTTTAACCTCTTTAACTCAAGGGCTCATCATGCACTTATGCCGTTCTTCGCATTAATTTGCGACAACAAACTCGGACGACCTTAGCAAAGAAAGGTACAGCTGGTGGATGGGGTTAGCTATTTACCAACAATCATCCCTCTTTTATGGGCAACCATATGGCTTATTGACTTGAGCTGCATGTTCTTGAGTCCTCACTCTAACCTATGGTCCTAGCGTTGTAGCTCGGATATGATTAGGCGACATAGTGAAAAAAATTACCACTGTTGCAGTCAGTTTAGATCCAAATGGAGAACAACTACCAAGTCGGGAATTTTTCTTCCAGCAGCAATCACATCCCTTATGAATCGATGTTTTATCAATAGCTTCAGTGCCCCTTCTCATCTCACCTTTCACACTTCCTTGAAAGTTAATGCTTTGACATTTGGATGGATAAGTAAGAACCGCCTATTGCTGGTCCCAAATCTTCTCTCGTTTGGGTCACTATTCACTGTTTAATGGGAAAAGGACTGTGACAAGAAAATGGCAACTCGTGTCGGCATAAGATGTGGAAATTCTCAATGAAAAAGCACATCAAAAAGCATAGATGGGTCTGGACCAACTTAGCCTTTTGCGTTTTGCATGTAATGGATGTGAAACTAGCCAAATTGATGGCGTGCCTTAGAGAGTTAGGGGCAAAAATGCATACCTGAGCTAAGGAGTGAACAAGGATCACGAATGGATTCATTCACCCCAATTTTTTCTTTGTTCTTTTCTGAAAGAGAAACAATTGCAAAGCATTCAAGATCATTCTCGGAGGGGCCGTGAACATTTACGGCAGTCCAATCAAGGGCAGGCCAGAAATGTCGGGGGTTAGGGGATTGATAAGAATCTACTCCGTTGGATCGACCCTAAATAATTGGGCTGAGCAGGAATCTCACGCAAATTGAAAAAGATCCGGATAGTTTTACAACTTGATCATTCATTGGATCCTTTGGTCAAATTTGGTTTAGCAACACCCATATCAAAGACTCCATTTCTGATGTGCCATTAGCTTGGGGCTTCATTTGCACGGTTTGGTTAACGTCTCTTATCCCATTTTGACTCTAAACTGTCTATAAGGAAATCAATAATCATGGATGACAAAAGGCTAAACTTATTCTAAAATATAAAACCCATTATTTTAATCCTATCCTATACTTGTTTGTCAACTTAACGAAATCATGATTCAAATGTTGAGATTAATGCAAACCAACATTGTAACCTCTCTCATTCCATTAAAAAAATTCAAGTTCATTTTATGAAAAAGGAAGTTTTCTTTGTCGCAATTTTTTTTTTCAATATCTTTAAACTTTCCCTCTTTACTTTTTACCCATTCAGATCACTAATCTTTTCACTAAGAAAAATCTGGAGAACCTCTCTCCATCAAGAATTATATTGAATAGTTTCTTAATTACTCGTTGCTTATTTTCCATTATTATTGCATATATCATCAAGTAAGAATAGAATTTAGGAACAATAATGACTAGAATATGCTAGAAGTATGCCGCTAAGGTATCTCAATGATGAAATTATCAAAGGTGTAAGAGAGAAATTTGAACATAAAACAATCACTAGAATCTACCAAAAATAGGTTGCGAAGGTATCTCAATGATGAAATTACCGAAAGTGTAAGAGAGAAATCTGAACATAGTATGTCCCGAAGGTATCTCAATGATGAAATTATGAAAAATGTAAGAGAGAAATATGAACATACAATAATCACTAGAATATGCTAGAAGAACGTCACAAAGATATCTTTATGATGAAATTGCCAAAGGTGTAAGAAAGAAATCTGAACATAATATGTCACAAAGGTATCTCAATGATAAAATTACCAAAAAAGTAAGTGAGAAATGTAAATGTACAATAATCACTACAATATGCAATGTTACGAAAATATCTCAATGATGAAATTACCAAATGTATGAGAGAGAAATACAAACATAGAATAATCACTACAATATGCAATGTTACGAAGATATCTCAATGATGAAATTACCAAAGGTGTAAGAGAGAAATATGAACATACAATAATTACTAGAATAAGCCATAAGTACTTTCGAAGGTATCTCAATGATGAAATTACCAAAGGTGTAAGAGAGAAATAAGAACATTTTTGCTTCATAAACTAACGCAAGGCTAAGGAAGTATAAGGAATACACTTATTTACCTAATTTTGTTATCACTTTCTTTCGTATGCATGGCACATGCTATTTTAAAACAAATATCACCCAAAAAGAAACAAATAAAAATGACAATATCTTCAATCTTTGTTTTATTTTAGTTTTTCCTTTTTTTTATGGATGGTGACAAGAGTTGAAGCAGAATTTTACTGGCAAGACACGATTGCATTAGGCGATGCACCTTGGGCAAGTTGCCAAAGTGCGATATGACAGCTCAAAAACATAAGTGCTTGGAATGTTTAGTAACCGGTTCCCCTGATCTCAATGTCGTAACACCATTAGCTTCATATCTCTGATTAATTGGTGTACGGAATTTAACTCTTGTTATCGTCTCTCAATAATCAAATCATGGATGAATTTATCTGATCATCTAGACTTGCATCGGTTGTTATACCGGTTTTGATTTTTCGACCTTCCTATGTAACTTTAATTGGAAGATGCTTCATAAGATCCGAGATTCATTGAAACTGCGAATTTCAAGAATACCTAATCAGGGGATATTGAATCATGAATTGCTACTCGGTTTGGTTTTGCTTGAAAAGGAGAACAAGGATGTCCTAATGCTATCATTACCGCATGATCCTATGTGGTGGGTACATCATGCATAGAGCCAATCATTTGATTTTCTTAAGTGATAACTTTTATTTTATTTTTCATTTTTCGATTCAAGCACTTTGACTTAGTGTTTTTTTGTTTGTCTCATTAATTCGTTAGTGAAATCAAATTTCATCAAACCACTAAATCATCGGAATTTGGAAAGAAGAAAAGCTCAAGAAGATGGAATAGGGTAGGATTCTCGTGAATGCCTTCCCTGTGGGTGCGAATTGTGAGAAATATAGCTCTGAAAACCTTGTTTGTGCCCTTGCATTTGGCTAAACGGGGGCTTGCATGCACGCCATTGATGTGCGAGCTGATTCTGTGTCCTTTTAAGATGGAACGACCCCGTATCGTGGCTCCTAGCGTTGGGCCTGTGGGGGATGTCGTGATAATCTGCCAAATCAGGGCGTATTCAGCGGCTGTGCTGTTTGCATGTGGATTTCTCTGAACAGCTTTAGTTACATTTAGCTTTGGAATGCGCTGATAAAGGGGACACAAGTTGGCTGAGGGTCATTCAGTTAAAATGCCCTGTAGTTTCTGTCTGGTCGGATGTTAGAGTTTGTCTGTTGCTGGATATATAAGTGAGAATCGCTCCTATTTTTCTAGTTATTAAATGACGTTGCATTCTCGTCTGGAAGAAAGAGATCGAGAAAATTACGGCGGGGAATGTACTTTTAAATCAGAATGAGAGCCTTGATTCATAACATTTCAATATTCTTTTGTCCACCTGACGAGTTTTCCGCGATTAGCAGATTTCGATTTGTTTCATTCACTGCTTTTGTTGGGTATTCCTCCGCCGGATCCTCATATTATTCGCTGCCGTGGAGGAGATCGACTAACGGAATTGTGTTAACCTACAGTATCGGTTATAACAACTGTTAACCATTTATTGTCGGCGAGTTTAAATTGCTGATTTAGGTTTTGGCCTTCTGGGGTTGCTATTGCTCTGCTCCTCTCATTCCTCACCCATTGTCAGTTATGAACTTCCAAAGGGATATTCCCAAATGCAGTACAAGAATTTAGGACTGTCTCCTTCAAATGTCCATCGATTAGAAATTTATTCCTTTTAATCTAAGCTTGCGGTCGTTTGCACTATTCGATGGCTATTCATAAATGTCTCTACGCATTGCTCTTCCGCCATCAATTCTCGTTGAATGAAGATGACTAAGTAAATTCTACCTTATTCAGAAGGTTAACACTAGTAAGCACGACGCATGAGCTTTGTGTTTTCCACTGAGTTTGTCTTCCTACCGCTACATTTTATAGCACCTCGCGGATTTTCTTGTCCAATGTTTTGTTCAATCATTTGAGCTTCTTTTATTTGGTGTGCCTGTTAACGTGGTTGTTTGTGGAACAGATCTTCTCTACATGGACTACTAGAGCGACTACAAGTTCACCGTCACGAGCTCCTCGATCATAGAAGTTGTGAGTTTTCTTATGTTTTTTTTTGGAGACCTTTGCATGTTTACTCTGTCAACTTTTTCATATCCAAAAAATTCCCATTCTCCGGATATAGCTGGTGGGTCCAAGACTAGGTGGGCAGTTCTCGATTTCATGGTGGGAATCGGTCCGCTTGAGAACCAATCACCCCAACATGAAAGCATCTTTACAGCACAAATCTTAGAAAATAGTACTTAAGGACATTGACGCTTGCTCTTTGTTGTTTGAATAACAAGAGCCTGAGAGAAAAAGGACGATAAAATGTTAATATAATAAGAGTGATTACTATGTGTACTCGCAAAGGCGAGACAATCGCATCGAAAAGTTAGCAGTTGGCAGGTTCTGATAGTTGGCTGAAACCATTGGTATATGTCGTATTTGGTCAAGATCGCATGACAAGATGTGCGTCGATTTCTTAATTTGTCCTTTCAAGAACGATGTCAAAAAATAGTTCTCCAGTTGGCATCAGTGGAGCAGAAAAGAGCTGATGAAAATGTCCATGCGCTGGTGGAACAACAGAAAGTGCGAATGCCAGGGACCAAAGCTTCCCTTTGATTACCATTGCACACTCTGCTTTATACATGACTGACACCGCTAGCTTTCTAGAGGATGATCCTAATGCGGCTCCGCCGTGTGGATTAGTCCGTGAAAATCAATATCGTAAATCTCTCCCATCCCATTTTAATTTTCAAGATTCATTTTACGAAAAAGAAAGTGCTTTTTTGTTGGAATTTCCAAAGAAATATAATCAAACTTTTCCTCTTTATTTTTTTACACATTTAGAACATAAATCTTTTCACTATGAAAAATAGTGAGGACAAGTGTTGGAAAAATCCTAGATCTATATTGAATTGGTGCCAATTTAATTATAAATATTTTTACCTAGTGCCAATTTTGTCATTCCGAATAATTTTGTTTGGATATTATTGATGCGGAAGTCGGTTGACTTATGTGGATAATTTTTAATAATATTAAAATATTTAATCGATTTTTATTTTTTTTTCCTTCCTCTTCCTTTTGCTGTTGATGGGCTATCAGCCATAGACGATGGCCAAGCTGGCTTGTTGTCGTCCGCCATAAGTGAAGGATGACCAGGCAAGGCTCGGCGAGGTTCGGCCTTGCCTAGGCTAGAGGCCTACCCTCACCTAAACTAGGGCAACCTTGCCCTTGTCGAAATGGGCCTTACTTATGACTTGTGATGGCGAGCCTCACCCAAACGAGATCAGCCCGGCCATGGCCAATTGTTAGTTAATGGCAAAAGGAAGAAGAAGGGAAAAAAAAAAAAAAAAAGAATTAAAAGATATTATTAAAAACTGTCCACATTCACGCCAGCTATGATATAAGTTGGCTAGCATCCATGTTACTAATATCCAACCAAATTTAGTCGGAAAGATTGAATTGACATTGGGTCAAAAGGTTTAAGATTAAATTGATATCAATAAAAGGTTTATGACTAAATTGACATAAATGTAATAGATTTAGAATTTTTTTTTGACACTTTTTCCAAAAATATGAAGAACCTCTCTCAATTAATATTTGAATTAAAACTTTTAGTTTCTTATATTCCCATTGCATATTTTCCATTATTACTGCACATATTGTCAATTGAGGATAGATTTAAGAATAATATCACTAGAATCTACCGCAAGTGTGTTATAAAAGTATCTTAATAATGAAATTACCAAAGCTATAAAAGAGAAATCTGAATATACCATTTTATATTAAATGCATTTAACTACACAAAAGACATTCAAGTTATAAATGATATAATCTACCACAATAATGTTACGAAAGCATCTTAATGATACCACCGCCTGCAGTGGCCGCGATGGTTAGAGCTTTCTCCCCCACCGAGGGGGGAGGGGTTCGAAACCCCGCGTCCCCATTGTGTGACTCACTTGCGGCTGGGTCTGTGGTGGCGGCTCAATTTGCCCCGGGTTTACCCCGCCAGCTGCCGGCTGTACAGGGGTTCTCGGGTCGTCAAAAAAAAAAAAGCATCTTAATGAAGAAATTACCAAAGCTATAAAAGAGAAATCTGAATATACCACTTTATATTAAATGCATTTAACTGCACAAAAGACATTCAAGTGTATAAATAGTGCCTTGTAGTGCACATGAACTTAATTGCATAGCACTCTCTGTCTAGCCTAACCAAACCATCAACCATTCATCATTCTATCAAAACCTAAACTCCAAAGGAATCATGAAGCAAGCCTCCAAATTTATGTTGGTCTTCCTCTTGGTGACTCTAATTTGTAAGGCTCTCTCTCTCTCCGGTGACTCTTATTTGTAAGGCACTCACTCTCTCTCTCTCTCTCTCTCTCTCTCTTTCTCTAAATATATTGAAAACCTAGCACAATTTGTAACTACTTTCCTTCGTGTGTACGACATGTGCGATTTCAAAGTAAATATGTCCCATGATGAAAAAAAAAAGACAAATGACAATATTTTGAAATCTTTTTTCCCTTCTTTTAGGCGAGTCAAGGATGGTGTCAAGAGTCGCATCATGCCAACAAGACGCAGACTGCAATGCTGTATGTCGCATGGAGGGAATCTGCCGGGCTAACAAATGCGAGTGCGTGGGATGTGAATTAAATAGTTAGTGTAATCTTAATGTCAAAAACCCTAATTAGTCAGTGTGCGAAATCAACTTTTGGTGATGTCCCTCAATAACCGAATCATCAATAAATTTGTCTAATCGTATGAGCATGCGTAGGTCCTTATACTACTTTTGCTTTTTCGGCCTTCCTATATAGCTTTAATTGGAAGATGTTTTATATGATTCGAGATTTTCGTATTTGGACAATACCTAAAAAGCAATGAACGGGGAATGCTGAAGTATGAATCGCCACTTGGTTTGTTTCTTGCTCAAATGGGGAACCAAGATGTCCGAATGCCCCGTCATCATAATTCAATCCTACATGATGACCGCATCACGCGCAGAGCCCATCATTTGATTTTCTTAAGTGATATTTTCTTCCTTCTTTCGATTTTTCATTTCAAGCACTTTGACTTGGTATTTCAATTTGTTGTATTACTTTCTTAGTGAAATTAACTTTCATAAAATATTCAAAGTGAAACTTTTTTGAAAAAGAAAATGAAATTCAGAAAGAGCCTTTAGAAATCACATGCTTTTCACTGCAATCTGACTAATTTGTAGTGAAATGCATATTTGATGGCCACCCGATAGCGTTGCAGACTTATTGAGAATTGTTCACAACAATCTAAAAGATCCCGGATTAAGAGAGTAATCTAATTGATTGCTCCTCAGGCCTAGAATAATAAGAGATTTACAAGACCCCATTTGCTTAATAAGGCGATTAAACTGAAATAATTAACTAATTTGTTAATAATTAATTTCACGTACAAAGATCGCTGCTCCTGAGCATTTTCTTTATTTTTAAATGACCAATATCGACAAAAAAATAACGAACTTGAAATACGAATTCCAAATGCTATAAAAGAATCACCAAAAGTAAATAAAAAAATAAAATGAAACAAACCCCATATACGGAAGAAAAGGCCAAAGCGAGAGGAAGGAGTGCGAAATCAAATTCATCTGCGAAGTGAATTCTTCCTTTCCCTTTTCAAATCGCTTTGTTACTCTCCTTCGCTGTTCGGAATAAGCTGTGATCTGAGCTCGCGAATGGAATTTTCCAAAGCCTACGAGGCAGATTTCACCGAGTCAGGCTCAATCGACGAAGCAAACTCAAAAAGGAGGAGGATCATACGATTCTCTCGTAGATATATTTCTCTATGTGTGAAATGCGAGAAATGGGTATGAAAATCTTCTTCGTGAGCTTGAATGCACGATATGGATGCATGACGTCACAGACTCCTGCCATGCGAGGAGAAAAAAAGGGGCAATTCCAAACAAAGTGATGAGCGAGACAGAAGGAAGGTGGAAACTCACAATGGGATCATCGCCAAAGCCGTACATCATGTGCTGCACTGGAACCGAGTGGAATTGCGTAAGTAACAATGATAATCGGACAAAAACAGAGGAGATTATTAACTTAATGCTTTGATATTTAAATGGATAAGCAAGAACTGCCTATGGCTGGTCCCAATCCCAAATCTTCTCTCTTTTGGATCACTATTCACTGTTTGATGGGAAAATGACTGACAAGAAAATGGCAACTCGTGTCGGCATGAGATCCGGAAATTCTCACTGAAGAAGCACGATCAAAAAGCATAGATGGGCCTGGACCAACCTAGCCTTTTGTGTTCTGCACGTAATGGATGTGAAACTAGCCAAATTGATGGTGTGCCTTAGAGATTTAGGGGCAAAAATGCGTACTTAACCTTAGGAATGAACGAGGGTCGCAGATGGATTCATCCACCCCAATTTTATTTTGTTCTTTTCTAAAAAAAAGAAACAATTACAAAGCATTCAAAATCATTCTCAAAGGGGCCATGAACATTTAACGCAGTCCAATCAAGGGCGGGTCAGAAATGCTGGGGGTTAGGGGATTGATAAGAATCTACTCCGTTGGGTCGACCCTAAATGATTGGGCCAAGTAGGAATCTCACGCTAATTGAGATGAAAGATCCCCACAGTTTCACAACTCGATCATCCATTGGATCCTATGATGAAATTTGATTTAGCAATGCCTATATCAAAGACTCCACCTCTGATGTGCCATTGGCAGGGGGCTTCATTTGCACGCTTTATTTGCACGCTTTGTTTAACATATATCTTCTCCCATTTTGACTCCAAATTGTCTATAAGGAAATGATAATCATGGATGACAAAAGGCTAAACATATTCTAAAAGATGAAACCCATTATTTTAATCCTATCATATGCTTGTTTGTCAACTTAACGAAATCGTGATTTAAATGTTGAGATTAATGCAAACAATATTGTAACCTCTCTCATTCCATTTAAAAATTTCAAGCTCATTTTATGAAAAATGAAGTTTTCTTTGTTGCAATTTTTTTATAAGTATCTTGAAATTTTTTCTTTTTACTTTTTACACATTCAGAGCATAAATCTTTTCACTATGAAAATTATGAAGAACCTCTCTCCATCTTTTCACTATGTAATAGGTTTAGAACTTTTCCGTCATTTTTCCCAGAAATATGGTCTCCATTAATATTTGAATTAAAACTTTTAGTTTCTTATTTTCCCATTGCATATTTTCCATTCTTGCCACATATATTATCAATTAAAAATAGATTAAGGATATTATCATAGAATCTGCCAAAAGTATGTTACGAAAGTATCTCAATGATGAAATTACCAAAGCTATAAGAGAGATCTAAATAACATTATATATTAAATGCATTTAATAGCACAAAAGATATTCAAGTGTATAAATAGTGCCTTGTAGTGCACATGAACTTCATTGCATGCCACTCTCCATCTAGTCTAACCAAACCAGCAATCATTCATCACTCTATGAAAACCTAAACTCTGAAGGAATCATGAAGCAAGCCTCCAAGTTGATGTTGGTCTTCCTCCTAGTGACTCTAATTTGTAAGACTCTCTCTCTCTCTCTCTCTCTCAAAATATATTGAAAACCTAACACAATTTCATTAGGCAATTGGTCTCATCTTGTTAACTGTGGTAGATATATAAAGGTTTTGTTTCATAAGCTAACGCAAGGCTAAAGAAGTACAAGGAATACCCCTATTCGCTTAAGCTCGTAACTACTTTCCTTGGAGTGCATGACACGTGCAATTTCAAAATAAATATGTCCGAAAATGAAAAAAATAACAAATGACAACATCCTGAATTTTTTTTTTTACCCTTTTTTAAGGTGAGCCAAGGATGGTGACAAGAGTCAAAGCATCATGCCAGCGAGACGTTGATTGCTTCTTTCAATATAGGAAGAGCAAGTGCAAGTTGACGGTCTGCAATAGGAGGGCTCACGCGTGTGTGCCTGGGACATGTATCGAGTAGTTCCTCCAATGTTAAGGTCGAAATCCCTAATTAGTCAGTTAGCGGAATCAACTTTTGTTGATGTCCCTCAATAATCAAATCATCATGCGTAGAGCCCATCATTTGATTTTCTTAAGTGATATTTTCTTCCTCTTTTTTTTCGATTTTTCAATTCGAGCACTTCGACTTAGTATTTCAATTTGTTGTATTAATTTCATAGTGAGATTAGGTTTCATAAAATATTTAGAGCGACAGAATTTTGAAAAAGAAAATGAAATTGAGAAAGAGCCTTTAGAATTCACATGCTTTTCACCGCGATCCGACCAAATTTTAAGTGAAATGCATATGTGATGGCCACTTGATAGTGTTGCGGATTTATTGAGAATTGTTCTCAACAACCTAAAAGATCCCGGATTAAGGGAGTAATCTAATTAATTGCTCCTCTGGCCTAGAATAATGAGAGATTTACGAGACTCCATTTGCTTAATAAGGCAATTAAACTGAAATAATCAACTAATTTGTTAATAATTAATTTCATGTACAAAGATCGCAGCTCCTGAGCATTTTCTTTATTTTTAAATGACCAATATAAAATAAAAAAATAAAATAAAAAAGACGAACTTGAAACATGAATTCCAAATGCTATAAAAGAATCACCAAAAGTAAATAAAAAAAAATGAAATGGAATGAAACAAACCCCATATTCGGAAGAAAAGGCCGAAGCGAGAGGAAGGAGTGGGAAGTCAAATTCATATGCGGAGTGACTTCTTACTTTCCTTCGCCGTTGGGAAGTAGTAGCTGTGATGTGAGCTCGTGTAAGTGGAATTTTCCAAACCCACGAGGCAGATTTCACCAATTCAAGCTCAATCGACGAAGCAAACTCATAAAGGAGGAGGATCATACGATTCTCTCGTAGATATATTTCTCTCTATGTGCGAACTTGCGATCATGGTTTAGTAGTGCTGGGCTGTCGGAGGGGCGTCGTAATAATCCAGCAAGCCGAGGCATATCGGTGAATAATCGATTTCGCCACTGGGAAGAGGGAGAAAAAAAAAAAATGAAAAGAGATTGTGCTGTTTGTATGTGCAATTTTTATTATTGTTTCTTTTCTTTTTTTTTCATAAAAAAAGAGGATGCAATGCCTTCGACGTGACAAATTACAAAGGAAATTTTTAGCGCATGAGAGACTTAGCAAATGAGTTGGAAAAGAAGCAAAGAATTGAACAAACATGAAGCCCCAACCGAGCGTCTGAGACAAAAGCTGGATGAAGACAAGAGAAAGGTCACCCAAAGTGAACATGCTATTTGTAAAGACTATTTAGGCTCTGCTCATTTCATGAAAAATAACTTCTAGAAAAAACATTTGTTGAATTTTTTTATATTCGTTTCACGAAAAATGAATTGATTGGGAAAAATATTTTTCATCGATGGAAAAAAAAAAATTATCTAAAATAGAGGAAAATGTTCTTCACTTTTCAAGTTGAGGAAATATTTTCCTCACTCACTTTCTCCTTCTCACGCTCAAGTTAACATTTCCATCTTTTTTATTTTTCTTATTTTTCATTTTTTAAAAAAAAAAATTCAAAAATTTAATTATTTTTCTTTCTTTTTTTTTTTTTTTCTTTCTTTCTATCTTGGCTGATCGTTGAACATGATGATGGTCAACTACCAACCATGGGCAAGCTAGGTCTTGAGCACTATTGGCCTAGCTTGCCGATTTGGCCAGACGGGCAAATGGTGAGCTCAAGCCTCTTAGTGAGTGCAAGCCTTGAGCTCACCTTCTGTTGGTTGCTGGCTACGACGATCAGTGATCAACTAAAGAAGAAGAAGGAGAAGGAGGAAAAACAAGAAAAAAGCAGAAAGCGAAATCAAAATTAAAATTTTTTGGTCTTTAAAAAATAAAAAAATGATTAGAAAAATAAAAGTTCGACTTAAAAAATAAAAATAAAAAAATTATTAAAAGGAGTGCATAGAAGGAAATTAAATCAAATTTTTTCAATTTAACAAAATAAAAATTTAAATATTGAGATTAGCACAAACCAGTATTATAATCCTCTTTCTTTACCCAAAAAAATAATATTATAATTCTCTCCCATTCCATCTAAAAATTCAAGTTCATTTTATGGGGAAAGAAACCTTTTTTTGTTGGAAAAATATCATCTCAATGATAAAATTCCCAAAAGTGTAAGAGAGACATCTAGACATACTATATCCATCAAATGCATATAACAGTACAAAAATATTTCAAGTGTATAAATAGTGACAAGTAATGCACATTGCTTCATTGCGTAGACCTCTCTATCTAGCAAAATCAAACTTTCGAGCAGTCATCACTATATCAAAACCTAAACCCAGAGAAATCATGAAGTAAGCATCTAAGTTGATGTCGGTCTTCCTCTTGTTGACTCTAATTTGTAATTGTAACTCTCTCTCTCTCTCTCTCTCTGAAATCCTAACGCATGATTTTATTATGTATTTATGCGATTGATCTCAACTTGTTAATTGTTAGAAGGATATTTAATATTTTCGTTTTATAAGCTAACGCAAGGTTAAGGAAGTACAAGGAATACACATCTATTTGATTAATTTTGTAATTACTTTTCTTCATATACATGGCACATGCTATTTCAAAATAAATATCTCCCAAAAAGAAAAACAGAATGACGACAATATCCTTGTCGACACCCGAATTTTGTTCAACATTTTAAATATCCACTTATTTTGAAAAAAAAAAAATATAAAAAGGGTAAAAAGAAAAAAATGTATAAAACATATAAAAAAAGAAAACGAAAAAAAAAATATGAAAAGAAATCGTGTGGGCCGGCCACTTAGCAAAGTTTTCAAGCTTCTAAGCCCCCTCCTTCCGTTAGTCCAACCCATCTCTTTTAATTCCCTTGGCCCATCTCTTTATTCTTTTTTTTTTTTTTTTTTTTTTTTGGGACAGCTTTTCCACGAAACTAGATCGCCGACGGGAGGAGGTGGCCGGAGAGATACTCCAGAGAGCAGTCTGTTTTGCGGGGGAGGGCCGGCTGGGAAGGAGCGGGAGAAAAGCTTCGCTGAAGAAGGCCACGAGCGGAAGAGAACGCGAACAAAGTGAGAGAGAACCAGGGAGGGCTTCGGCTGGTTTTGGTTCATAGGAAGGGACTGCTCGAGCTCGCTGGAAACAGCCGAGGAGAAAGGAGAAATCTGAGAGGAAGAGGGAGTGGATCCCGTTTCGGAGTAGCAGAAGACCGCATCGCCGGAGTTAGCCGTCGGTTTTCAGAGCTCCGGTCAAAGGCCAATCGCTGCGTCGTTCTTCGCAGGTTCGGTGTCGAAGATCAGACGAATACTGAGATTTCTACGGCGATCGGAGGAAAAGCTCTAACCAGAGGCTCTTCATCGTCGTCAAGCGAGAGCTAGAATCGCCAAAGAAACCAGGTATGATCTCGCCCCAAACTCTCTACTTTGTCTCTGTTTTGGCCGAGAAAGACAAGCTCGGTTCGATCGATTTTCTTGAGGAGATCTTGATAAAAAAGAAGTTGTTTCGTTGCTAACCATGGTGTTTTGAGTCTGTACGTAAACGTGTGAGGCTGAGAATCTTGTTTAAATTAAAACGGAAAGCCATTGAAAGATCTGCATATTGCATGTTTGATAAAATGCCTAAAAGAGGGCCGAATGTTAAGTCGCGTCTAAATTCAAGATGGATTCATACTTGCTTTTTTTTTTTTTTCGTTAAATCATATCTAATACTAGCATTTTGTCCGTGTTTCTATGCGATTTGATGAGAATCTTTGCACGGGTCTGACGCGCTTGCATGTCTTCAAGGCTGAAAAGCCTTTCGTCGGAGAATCCCCTCGCAGCAGCGAAGTCAGTTTTTCAAGGACATTCTAGTCAGCCCATCTCACTTAATTCTAATGTATTTTTTCTTGTTAATTTTTTTGGGGATGCTGCCGTGAAAAGTGTGCATTCGGTAGGATGGTTTTTGTTAAGTTTTGAGGTAGATGGAGCGGGGGGCCGGCGGTGGTCAATGCCGGTCGGAACGGACGACCGGCGGGGTGCGGAGGTGTCCGTAGAGGATGGTATGGTGTCTGGTTGTATGGGTTTGAAAAATAGAAAGAGAAGAAGATGAAGTTGGAGGGAAGGAAGGTTTCGGGGAAGAAGAGATCAAGAGGAAGAAGAAGAAGTGCAGTGGAAAAGACAAAATAGGGAAAAGGACAAAAAGAAAAAAGAAACAAAAATAGGAAAATCAATAGAAACTCAAAAAAATTATATATATGTGTTTTTAAAGAATTGATTTTAATTCGACCGGGTCGGATCCGGGTAGACGGTCGGGTCAGGGCCGGATCAGGTAAATCCAGTCCGAACCCGTTCCCCAAATATAATAATAGTAATTAAATAAAATTAAAAAATTCGAAAATATTTAAAAAATTAAAAATTCAGAAAATGATGACACTTTTTAACATTTTAGGAGATAACAAAAATTTGGAAAATTGGAAAATCAATGAAAAATTACAATTATAGAAAATCAATAAAAAATTAGAAATTAAAAAAATTAAAAAATTAAAAAAATCTTCAAAAAATGCAGAAACACTCGGAAAGATTAGAAACCTTAAAAATTGAAATCCAAAATTACAATTTTAGAAAATCAATAAAAAATTAGAAAATACAAAGAAATTAAGAAATTAAAAACTTCAAAAAATGCGAAACGTTCGGAAAGATTAGAAACCTTAAAAATTGAAATCCAAAAATTGAACAAGCCTTTAGGTCCGTATCTTACTTGGTTTATAGTCGACCTCAAAAGGTTAACGGTCACATTCTTATTCTTTTTCCATTATGAGAATACAAATTTTATATAGTTATAAAATGCGTTAACTTTTTACTTAGAAATTATTATGGGATTTGAAATAAAAAAAGATTATTTCTCGTAATAGTAAGCGTTAACAAACGACCTTGTGCGTGATAAAATTTTTATTTATTTATTTCTTGAAATATATTTGAAATAATTTTTTTTTGTAACGCAATATTATTTTTCTATTTTTGTAACAAATCTATTCGAACAATAAATTTGGAGTAGAAATTAAAACTAAAATTTTTAACTTTTATATTTCTGGAACAAAAGTGATAAATGAATCATACAAAAGTGAGAAATGAATCATTCTTGTTATTCTTTGGAAGGAAAATGAAATTAAAATTCTTTTATCATTCATTCTCGTCATCGCCCATCGTCCGTAAGACACTGAATGCTCTGCCTTGACCATTGCAACTAGACGCTGGCCACCATCATATTAAAATTAAAATTTTATTTTGTTATCAAATGAATTTTCATAATTGTTATTAAATACGTTTTTTTATTTAGAAGCTTATTTAGGAAATAGAAATTGAGAACTTAATTTCAAGTTAGAAATTGTTTTTTGTTTTAGAAGTTTTGTCATGTGTGTTCTAATTGTACCTTGGGCCGGGAAGAACAAGAAATTAAGCAGACCCCATTTGCTTAATAAGTCGATTAAACTGAAATAATTAACTAATTTGTTGATAATTAATTTCTTGCACAAAGATGGGCGCAGAGCCTTTTCTTTTCCTTTTTTTTTTATTTATAAAAAATTCAATACAGAACAAAAGTACGTACTGCAAACACGAATTCCCATAGAAGAACTACAAAAAGTTCAAAAAAAAAAGAAGAAAAAGGAAATGGAACGAACCCACGTACGGTAGAAAAAGAAAAAGCCCTAAAGCGGAGAGGAAGAACGTTCAAATCGCCCTGTCGCTTTCCTCCTGCGTTCGGAATTCGCTGCGATCGGAGCTCGCGAAGCTGGGGGAGATTTTTCCAAACCCACGAGGCGGATTTCCAGCGGCTCGAGCCCAGTCGGCGAAGCGAGCTCGTGGAGGAGGGAGAGGGTACGATTCTCGCGCGGTATGCTTCTCTCTGCTCACGCGTGTGTGAAACGCGCGAACTGGGTCGGAAAATCCCGTTCGCGGGGGGGCTCGCATTTGGGTAAATGCGGGCTTGCATGCACGGCATTGATGCGTAGCGTCGCGGGTCTCCCGCCGCGCGAGCCGATTCTGCGTTCTCTAGGAAGGAGCGGCCTCGTCGTCGTCGGGGGGGCTCAGTAGCGTTGGGCTTCTGGGGGGTATGTCGGAATGATCCGGCGAAACCGGGGCGTGTGTTCGGCGAACGATCGGTTTTTGTCATGTTTGGCTTTGGAATGTGTGCTGATTGAGGGAACACGAGTTGCTGAGGGGGTCATTAAGTGATTCTTTGCTGATGACGGGAGAGCTGGAGCACGCCTAGTCGCCATGCAGGATCAATCGAATTTTTTGTGCTTAGAATATGTTCTGTCGTTTGTGTTGGGTCGGATGTTGAGTTTATTTGTTGTGGGGTGTATGTGTGAAGTACCGGGTGAGAAGAATAGCTTCTGTATTTCTGGCTATTGAATGACTTTGTATTCACATCTTGAAAAATGGGGTCGAGAAAATTACGGTGGCGAGTGTGCTTTCAGTCAGAACGAGAGCATGGATTCATGGCATTTTAATATTCTTTTGGCCATTTAATAAGTTTTCTGCAATTAGCAGATTTCTCTCTGTTTCATTTACTGCTTTTGTTGGGTGTTCCTCTGCTGAATCCTCGTATTATTTGCTGCTGTAGAGCTGATCGACCAACAGAATTGAGTTCGCCTACAGTGTCAGTTATATTAAACAACTGTTGACTATTTGGCTCCATTTATTCTTGGTGAGTTTTTTATGTTTTGGCCTTCTGGTTGCTATTGCTTTGCTGCTCCTCTCATTCCTCACCCATTGTCAGTTTCAAACTTTCAAAAGGATATTTCCGAATGCAGTAAAAGAATTTAGGACTTTCTTGTTTAAATGTCCATCGATTAGAATCCTATTCCTTTTATTCTAGCTTGTGGTCTCTTGTGCTGTTTGATGGCTATTCATGAATGTCTCTGTGCATTGCTCTTCCGCCATAACAGTCAATCCTTGTAAATGAAGATGATTAGGTTAATGCTACCTTATTCAGATTGTTAACAGTGAGCATGACACATGAGCTGTGTGTTTTCCTTTGAGTTTGTCTTCTGCTGCTACAATTTAGGCCAGTGATCCTCACATTTTATATCGGCTAGTTTCATGCTCTATTTTTTTCTGCATAAGTGGTGTGACTGTTTCTTGACTTTCTTACCTGAAAGCTGCTGCTTTTGGAATGTCTTGTTGATCTGTGAAAAAATTTTCTTTTCTATTTCTTTAGATCTGAAACAAACAGGAGATGGACTACAGCTCTGAAGAAGATTCAGATATTAGTGATTCTGAGATATTGGACCATGTAGACAAACCTTATGATGAGTTGAGGTCCGGTAAATTCAAAGTAAAGGGCCCCAATGGAAGCTTAAGATGCCCTTTCTGCACGGGCAAGAAAAAGCAGGACTACAGGTATAAAGAACTATACCAACATGCGGCAGGGGTGGGTAAAGGTTCTGCAAATAGAAGTGGCAAACAAAAGGCAAACCACCTTGCCTTGGCGAAGTACCTGGAGACAGACCTAGCCAGTGAGGCAGATCAACCTCCTCAACCGGTTGTGCCACAACCTTCTGCACAAACGCCTCAGCAAGATGAGGTTTTTGTCTGGCCTTGGACTGGAGTCATAGCCAACATTCTTGTTGACAAAAGCAGTGAGAAAGAACTTCTAGATAGTGCATATTGGCTGACCAAGTTTACCAAGTACAAACCTCTGGAAGTCCACGTGTTTTGGAATGAAGATGGTCAGTCAGCAAAAGCTGTAGTGAGGTTCAATGATGATTGGGAGGGATTTAAAAATGCCACAGAATTTGAGAAAGAATTTGAGACTGAGAATCACGGAAAAAAGGGCTGGAATTTGCAGAAGGCAGAGCCTGGATCAAGTACATATGGCTGGCGTGCGCAGTCCGATGACTACGATGCAGATGGGCCAGTCGGAGATTACCTCCGCAAGACAGGGAAGTTGCGGACAGTCTGGGACATTTTTCAGGAAGCCACTCAGAGTAGCCATAGAATTGTTGCGCATCTAGCCAACAAGATTGATTTGACGAATGAAACGTTGCAGCAGTTACAGTCAAAATATAATGAGAAGACTTTGTCATTGACGCGGATGCTTGAAGAAAAGGACAAGCTTCACTCTGCTTTTGTCGAAGGTTCTCTCTCTCTCACACACACACACACACTTGTGCATCCATCCATGTATATGGACATTCTCGTCTTTGTCAAATTGTACGTCATAACATTTATGTAGTTCATAGTTGCTTTGGTGCAAGTTTTAGCTGCACTTCATCAGTTATCAAAAGTTTTGTGGTCTGCATGCTAAGGAGATGTTATGTCGAGGGCACTTTCTACATACTGACTTGTTCATAAGCGTAAAGACTGATACTGTTGCCAGAACTTAAATTCGCATTAGGTTCTATATGCAACTGCTACATGCTCTCATATTAGAGAAACATGACTTACATTTTCTTGTATTCTATTGTTTTCTTCCAGAAACAAGGAGGATGCAACGCCTTCAACGTGACAGAATACAGGGTATATTGTTCGAACAAGAGAAACTCAGCAATGAGTTGGAAAAGAAGAAAAGAAAGATCGATTCTTGGAGCAAAGAATTGAACAAACGTGAAACCCTGACTGAGCGTGAGAGACAAAAGCTGGATGAGGACAAGAAAAAGGTCACTTATTTTTTGCCAATACTATTTACTTGTTACTTTCACCTTTTAGCTACCTGACTAAATTAATATATTTTTGTAGCCTTCGTAACTATGCTCATGTGCAATTCTTTTAAAGGGTGGTCTATGATTCATTGCTGCCTTGATCACCAAATTATAGAGATATGGGCGAATATAGTGCTTTCGCTGATTTATGCAAAGTGGTCATCAGACATGTCACATGGAATCTTTACAGCATGCATCTTAGAGAATAGTACTTAAGGAGGAAATTATCGGTTGCTCTTTATTGTTTAAACAATGAGAGCTTGATAGAAAAGGACAACAAAATGTTTGAATAATAAGAGTGCTTACTTTTGTGTACTTGCTAAGGCGATACAAGTGCATTGAAAACTTAGCAGTTGGCAGGTTCTAAGAGTCCACTGAAACCATTGGCATATGTCGTATTTAGTTAAGACGGCATGACAAGATGTATGCTGATTTCTTAATTTGTCCTTCCAGAACGATGTCAAAAACAGTTCTCTCCAGTTGGCATCAATGGAGCAGAAAAGAGCTGATGAAAATGTCCTCAGGCTGGTGGAAGAACAAAAGGTGAATGCTAGTGACAAAAACTTACATTTGATCATCATTGCATATTCTGCTTTTACATGACTGACACTGCTACGATTTCTAGAGGGAGAAAGAGGAGGCCCTGAGTAAGATCCTGGAATTGGAAAGGCAGCTTGACGCGAAGCAGAAATTGGAAATGGAGATTGAAGAGTTGAAAGGGAAAGTAGAAGTTATGAAGCACCTTGAAGATCAAGATGATGAAGCTGTTCAAAAGAAGATGAAGGAGATGAATGAGGAATTGAAAGAGAAGAAGGATGAGCTGACCAATTTGGAGGATCTAAATAACACCCTTTGGATTAAAGAGCGCCAGAGCAATGATGAATTGCAAGAAGCTCGTAAGGAATTGATCCAGGTACCTTCTCTATTTTCTGTGCATAGCCGTACACCAGGGAATAATTACGTTGCCGGCACTGACTAAACATTGCACATTTTCTCCAATCAGTAAAAACGTTTTTGTTCATAATTTTCACATATCGGATTGGTATCAGAAGATTCCTTTATTTACTTGACAAATTGAACATGAAGTTAAGTGGAATATGAATACAATGGACTTAATTTATTCGTATTACCTAAAGGAATCCCTTCTTATAGGATGATACCCACTAGGTTCCAATCACCTGAGTAGCCCAACACACAACATGACTTTCTGACATGTTATTTTTCAAAAAATAGAGAATTTTGACATGTCGGGACACATTATATATTAAGTTTATTTTTTTACATATACATTTGTGATTATTTCAATCAAATGAATTTGATTCAAATCCACAAATAAATAAATGATAAAAAAGAGCCTAGATTGAATTTATACTAAAAATATTAATTCGTCATTTGCTAATATCATATATTGTTTCAATTTGAAAAATTCAACTACATCCCATTCTAATAATCCATGAAACTTGAAGCCAAAAAAAATAAAAAAAGGCAATCCAGATTCCACTATAAATTTAACATTTAACAATAACTTGGGGAAAAAAAAATCCACTTTTCACCATCAAAATATAGCATTTTCCCCTTTTTTAAATATTTTTATATATTTACATTTTGACCCATAATTTATTGAAAATTTTTAAAATTGACCTCGTGTATGTTGGAATTGCATGTTGGAATTCTAGACTTGCATGTCGGTAGTGTGTTGGGAGAGTTGCCCATGTGTTGGACACGTGTTGGGGTGTCCGACACTGACACGGAGGCTTTGTGAGAGTATCCATGCTTCATAGCCAATCACCTAAGTTGCCGGCAGGTGGCCTTAAATTTGTTAATAGGAGCTGGAATTGAAATTGATATCAAACTTATTTTTTTTGTTTCTGGAAAGGGTTTGAGTGAGGTCCTAGGTGCAAGCGCAGATATTGGGATCAAGAGAATGGGGGAGCTTGATGATAAGCCGTTTCTTACTGCTTGCAAGAAAAGATTTTCAGCTCAGGAAGCACCAATGCAGGCCAGTAAATTATGCTCTTTGTGGCAGTCACAAGTGAATTCACAGTGGCATCCATTCAGGACCGTTGAGATTGATGGGAAGGCCCAGGTATGAAATGTTCATGTTTTCCTTTTTTCCAAATTTCCACTGGTGATAGTGCTTACTGTGGTAGTTTGATCCTGATTATCCAAGTTTGATTGGATGTCACTCGGACTTCATAATCTGTCATGATTTGGAGCTCTGGGTTGGCCTGGTTGGTTGAGGCCATGGTTCACCAGCATTAGTGCTTGGTTTAAGCGTGGTCTTTGATTCATTTCTGCCTCAATTACCAATTTATATAAATATGGGCAAATTTAGCGCTTTCATCAATTGATGAAGCTATGCATCTTATTAGGAAAAAAAATAAGACTGCAACTTGTATTGCTGAACATGCCATCCCTATTTATTCAAATAGTTAGTTCTCCTTCTCATTTGGCACTGCCCATAAGTCCCAGGCTCCCAGCATAGGAATCTGTCGTGTACTCATTGGAGTCTTGGTTAAACGTTGACAGCTCTTTTATGCCTTTCTGCTCCTTCAACATCATGTAATGGTGATAATCTTGTGTAGGCAATGCTTGTTGAAGAAGATGAAAAACTGCAAAAGCTTAAGGAGGAGTGGGGTGACGAGGTCTGCTCAGCAGTTGTCACAGCTTTGAAAGAGCTGAATGAATATAATCCAAGCGGAATGTATGTTGTATCTGAGCTCTGGAACTTCAAAGAAAAAAGAAAAGCCACTTTGAAAGAGGTCATTGCTTTTATTGCGAAGAAAATCAAAACACCCAAGCGCAAGAGAACAGGAGTCTGAGGTTTGTCCTAAATGCAATTCCAGTTCTACGTTCTCCATTTGCTTGATGAAGTTTCTATTTAACTTGTTAACATGAACTCAATCAGTCAACCAGATTCAGTTCTGTGAAGGCTTCATCATGTTTTAACACGAAGAAGATTGTGTCCATTCTCTGCATTATGTTAGTGTGATGATCCCTTAAATAGTTTGTGCATTTTTTTAAAAATTGTTTCGAGACTAATTTAGAGTTATACAGTAAGTTCGGATAGTTGTTTCGAGTGCCCCATGCTTTTCTTATCTAACCCATACAAATTCCTCGACTAATATTTTGGATCTGATTAAAATTGATTGCTTTATACATGCCCCCATCTTTTTATTGATTGAGGCATTTAGTAATTCGATTGACTGGCCAATTGATTGAAACTTACCAAATAAGATGAAGCCTCTTTATAGATTCCCAGTTGAAATTAAGAATGTTTGACAGTGGGTTGCGGGCTTTGCAGGGAGGAATCTGTCTGAAGGAGGTCTGCCAGAGTTGTTGTTTAGAACTATTCTTATTGCGATGCTGTCCTTGATGTAGATACTCTTGGCTAGTTTTATCATCAGTAGATAATAGAATGCTTTGAACTTATATTAGCTGAACAAACATTAGGATGTTTATTGTATGTATCGGAGCATATGCAATTCCCAGAATTTTCTTTCTTGCTTGCAATGTTTTAGCAAATGGCGGGGTTGTGTAACTTTGTTTTAATCTGCGGCTATCTACTCAAGCCATGTTATTAGTAGTTATAAGAAAGCTTTCCTGGGTTAGTCTTACCACTCTTCCCTGACGGGCTGGTGATTGCCCATTAGAAAGTGTCGCGCTCTGGGGTCGAGCATCTATACGATCAACAAATCTACGCTGGTCACTCGCGCTGGTTTTGAATGAAAGCATCCGGTAAGTAGAGGCATCCGGGTAATAGGGATAAAAGGTTGCCTGAGATTTGATTTTCTTCTGTTTTGATAATAAACAGAAAACAGATGGAACAAGTCTGAGTCATTTTAAGTTGGACCAGTATACGAAAGAGAAAAGGAAAATCTTTTGTTTAACCAAATTGCTAAATAACTTATTATTAGGGCCTATCTAGTAACGTGCTAAACAATGTCTAATTCTTTTTTTTTTTTTCCGAAATAAAAATATAGAAATCTATTTGGTAATTTTTTTAATAGAATCAAGAAGTAAGAAGAAGTTATAGTTTTATTTTTGGAAATAATTCTAAAATTAAGCCTTTTTTTTTTTGTCTTTTTCCTTTTCCTCTTCTTCGTCCTGTGGGTCTTGGCGATGGTCAGCAACCTTACTTGATCTCGGCGAGAGCGAGTCTCGCTAGGCTTGCCCAGTTCGGCGATGGTTAGCAACCTTACTTGATCTCGGCGAGAGCGAGTCTCACTAGGCTTGCTCAGCTGTTGGTGAGGCTGGCCCTCGCCTAACCACCGTGAGGTTGGTGTCACCCGGCCATTGAGACCTTGCCATGGTCAGGCAAGACTCACCCTCACTTTGTCCCTCACTTTGTTTGGCCGACCTTCAACTGACTAGAGTAGGAAGAAGAAAAAGAAGAAGAAGAAGAAGAAAATGAAAGGATAAAAGAACAAAGAGGGGAAAATGTAATAAAATTATTTGAAAATTGAAGTGATGACCTAGTTAAAGACCATCTGCGTCCTGTGTTAACAAGATACAAAAACTGCTACTAGGAATCCAGGCCAAGAAAACTCTAATGGAGGAACACCACAACCTAATCACATCAAATCAGAGGAAAGCCTAATAGGCAACATTCCTAGGACAAAAGAATAGAGTCTCTTTTCAACAGCAAGCAACTGTGCTTATCTGCTTGGCTCTAGTCGGAGTAACAACTATATTGTACCATATTGTACAAGGGCTGGAGCGTATCCACTGCAGATCCCTCTAAGTTGCGAGGTTGTCTCATTGATTGGTCCTCATCAACCCGACTGCAATAATGTGAAAATCCAGCACCATATGGAAGCAACCTAAGTAACCGAGATGTTCTCGAGTGATTCTACTCTTAGACTAGACTCAACATGTTTTGAGTCATAGCAAGACATCCAACCGAACAAGACTTTCATTATGCTTGTATGGAAGGAGCCAGCTGAGCAGAATCAGCAGGACGAAGAATCAAACTAGCACATCTCAGATTAATGCTACAGGGCACGATGCTTGAATCAAATCCACGCTTCCAAAAGAATGAATTGTAATAATGCCATGAATTGAGTCATCAAGGTAAATTCTAGTTTCCACATGATTTCCAGGAAATATATCCCAACCATGGGAACTTGCGGAAAGATCTCAAAGAAAAATGATATCATAAGTCTGGAGTAAACTAATTAGGATGTAACTTGCCATCAGGATACATAGACTCGCGGCACAACCATACAGTTCTATGAAAACTTTTAATTCATTTTTCACTCTCTTTCTGGTACACGTTTTTCAATTTTCAAGTTCATTCCCTACATTCTCTGAGTACACTTTCTCGACACATAAACCATACAAGACACCAGAATACTTATCCAGCGATCCACTGAAGAAGCTTTCTTTCAATTTCTTGAAAGTAGAAGATGTCAGCAGACTATCCGAACCTGCCTGGTGACATACCCCGACTCTCTCAACTTTTAACAACTCCGCGACCTTGTTGAGACCTCCGTGCAGACTATCGCAGAACTTCATAAGATGCTTGATATCATACAATGTCGGGAAATACATGTGGATCAACTTGAAGAACCCCGCTTGGGTGTCCGGCAGGGTTTGGCAAGTCAACACCTTGAGCAAATACCCGAAATCGTACCCGCTGTGGAAGGTTACCCAGTGAACATTATCGTTCAGCACAATCCCAGACGACATCAGCAACTCCCCAAATCGCATGGCATTGATGCCCCTGTCCCTATTCTTCTTGAAATCGATCCCGCTCTGTTTCAAGAGCTCGATCGAATCGTTCGCGAAGAAATCCTCATTCGCATTGAACTCGCGGAAATTGAACTGCCAAATGCAGCACTTATCCGACCCGCAAGTCGGCAGGTTCCCTCTCTCATCAGAAAAAGTGAGGCCCAATTGGATCAACTTCAGCATGTCCACATTCTCCTTCAGAGTCTGGTAGTGAAACTCACTGGAGTTCTTGAAGTTGCCCACAGGGCGCACGACGATACCCGGGAACTCCGTGTCCATGGCCACGTACGGATAATCGTCGACGATCTCGCGGATTCGCGCGAATTCCTCGTCGAGGTTATCATCCCACACGTCCCGAATTTGAATCGACTCGCTCTTGGCCAACAACGACATCACTCGGGAGTTCACAAAAACGACCAATCGACGCAAACCCAGGTCGCAAAACAAAGCCTTTTTGCGCCAAGGTAACACGAGCGACTGATGGATCTATGCGGGAACACCCTCTGTCCACCCAGATCTGCAACAGGAACGCATCAAAAAAATGAATTTTCGACCCAACAAAAGACGAGCTTTTTCACGACCCAGTACGACAACAGATCACAGCAGCGAGCACGGAAAAGAGAGAATCGTAGATTCGCAGAAACTTAAGCTCGCCTCACGAAAGGGATGGCCGAAGCATCAAAGGAGAGATCTTGTGCTGACCATGAAACGAGAGCGAGGTGTAGAGAGAGAGAGAGAGGGAGGGAGGGAGGGAGGGAGGGGGCGTGGAATTGGGAATCGAGGGCGTCTCGATCTCTCTCTAGGGTTTGGCTATAACGGGTCGGGTCCAATCGAGTCGGTTTAAAGGAAGATTTTTCTGGAGAGTTTTTTTTTCTTTTTTTTTTGAAAATTTGTCCTGCCGTCGATCTTACTTTTTTCAATTGGGGGCCAAGAAAAAGGGGAAAGATCGATGCGATACAAGTGGAGGGAGAGAGATGGCTTGTCTCTACATTTGGAAAAAAGAAAGAAAAAGAAAAACCTTTTTTTTCCCGAAAAACAGAGAGCAACGACCAAAAGTCGTGGTCCCAGCAGAGGAATCACCAGCTCTAAGACGATCTTATAGAAGAAATGATTAAGTGGTTGAGAGAGAGAGAGGAATATGTGGTATCTGATTCTAATTTTCTTTCTTCTCTGGAAGGTCTTTTCATATCTGTTAGGTTGCTGAAGAACAGAAAAGCAACAGGAGCAGAAGAGAAATGGAAAGACAGACTCGGCGAGGATCAACAAAAACGTTGCCACAGAGAAAGCTTCTCTGATTCAGACATGGGGGATGGCCACAGGGATGACGACAAATGACGAGGCTAGACCGAACTCAATTTAATTTCGAACTTCAAAGACCGTCGGCGATTCTTTCAAAGTCCAATTCCATCTTTGCTTTTTATAAAGCTTTGAGAAGGGGACTTTTCGAAAGCAAGAAAGATGATACATTTTCGAATTTCACGTGGCTTATTCTTGGCCATCGCCGTGGTGCTTATAAGGGGTTTGAATTCTTCCCTATTTTTCCGTACGTTTCCGTAGTCCGGATCGATTAGTCAATGCCGGGTCAACAATCATATGTTGAATACGTATCATGCGACGTGGGACACTTGATCTTGCATGACGAGATTGATTATAGTAAGAATGATGTGAAACTTGCATGCACATTCGTCGGTGGAAGAGGGGAGGTCATGTGGGAAGCAAAAAGCATCAAGGGTTTCTAGGTTTTGGGCCGTTTCGAGTCTAAATTATGGCATACTGGGTTCATACATAACTTCGGAAAAGATTTCAAATAATGCTTATTGGGCCCATGATATTTTGCAAACATTTAAATTGAAACCCATCGGATAGATAAGCCTTATATAATACCTCCACACAATCTAAAAATATAAAAAATTATCTTACAACACTACTACTCAGCATCTCACCAAATACTGATTGCAAAAAATGTAGTATACATACGACTCAAAGAAAAAAGGACATCATTTGTTGAGAAAATTGTATCAAAAACCCTAATCAATGCTCACCGAGCACCAACACAGAATATTAACATATATAGCATTGCTTCCCACTTAATAGAAAGTATTTTGTTTCTTATGTTTAAAATAAAGCACAATCTTATCGTTTCACTGAAAATCCTAATATAAATCATTGGTCTATGTCAGCTTCGCTTGCTAACTATTGTCCACATAAACTGCAACACAGGATTTTTATCGGTCGACTTGGAAAGAATTGTGATTGACGGCATATTTGTCACAATTGTACAAGTTCGGAGGTTTCGGTGACACAAAAAGTAATTTGGGGTTATCGATCTCACAATAGGTATGGTTTACTATTTTTGGTGGTATATCCATTATTAGTTTAAGGAGGAAGGGAAAATTATCAAAAAAATTCTAAACTTTTTGTAGTTGTGCCAATTTAGTCATAAACTTCTTTTTTTGGTCAATTGAGTCCTAAACATTTTAGAATTATGCCAATTCAATTCCTCCCACCAAAATTGGCCGGTCGATGACGATGTGGTTGTCGGTTGACGCCGACGACATTTTTTAATAATATTTTATTTTATTGAATTATTTTATTAATTTTTAATCTTTTTACTTTTTTCCCTCTATCTCTCTCCTTTTTTCCCCTCCCTCATCCTCCCTCCTCCCTCCTTCTTCCTTTGGCTTTGGCAATTGGCCAGCCCTCGCTGGTCGTCGGACTGAGGCGGCCGGGCGAGCTCACCTTGTCGTCGTTGGGCAAGGGCGAGCTCGCCTAGCCACTAGGGGGATGAGCCTTCATCGGATTTTGCGAGGGCTCGACTTGCCAGACTTATTGATGGCGAGACCCCCCTTGCCAAATTTGGTGGTTGGCTAGGCCTCCCCTCTTGCCGGTTGTTGGAGCCAAAGGAGGGAGGGAGGGAGCGAGAGAGAGAGAGAGAGAAGAGAGAGAGAGAGAGAGAGAGAGAGAGAGAGTCTGGTGGTTGGCTAGGCCTCCCCTCTTGTCGGTTGTTGGAGAGAGAGAGAGAGAGAGAGAGAGAGAGAGAGAGAGAGAGAGAGAGAGAGAGTCTGGTGGTTGGCTAGGCCTCCCCTCTTGCCACTTGTTTGGAGCCAAGGAAGGGGAGAGAGGAAAAAAGATTAAAAATTAATAAAATAACTCGAAAAAATAAATAAAAATTATTAAAAAATTGTCGCTAGCATCAGCTAGTGGCGCGTTAGTCCCCGCCGGCCAATTTTGATCGAAAGGATTGAACCGACACAATCAGTAAAGGTTTATGAGTCAATTGACTAAAAAAATAAGTTTATGACTGAATTAACATAACTACAAAAGGTTTAGGGCTTTTTTGGTAATTTTTCCAATAAAATGTAGGAAAGAAAATTCATATGATCTTATATGATTATGTACATCTTTGATTTCTTTTCAGGAGGATTAAATTTAAATTGGCTTTCTCTTGATAAATAGTTTGTTTAGCCTTTTCTCCAATGTAGTCCTTGCTAACGGTGTTAAAGGAATTGGATATAGGTCAGCCTCTATTTCCATTTGAGCTGTACTTTCCTTCGTAGAATGAAGCATTAAATCACTAGAAATGACACAAGGATTTACCAAATTTGAATTGGGTAAAATAATGGTCATAGTTGTTCTCTATCCATCATCCACACAGTAATGGTGAGGGATTCGTGCATTGACCGTGCTTAGAAGAATTTCAAATTAGATCCATTTGAAGTCAATAGTAATTGATAAATCATCTATTCCCTGGACTTCTCATTGTTACATATTGTTTCATTTTAAAGTCTGTCTAGTGCACTAGATCAGGCCCCGCCAAAACTTGCATTCTCTTCCTAGTGTTCGAAGTGATGCATTGTACATTATGATCAGATGAAAGATGACATCTCTCTGTTCTCTGTCTGCCTTTTTCAGGAAAAAAAAAAAAATCGTCTGATTAGATTATGATAGGAGTAGCTGAATCTTTATCTTTGGTAAGTGAATTCAATTAGAACATAACAGTCCCTTGCTAACTTAGCCTCAGCGCAAGTTCGTCCAACCAGTATCCGCCAAATTCCTCCTCTTTTCATTTACTGGAAAGACATTATCATCGGTATATAATCCAGCTTGCCACTCGACAACTCACAAGGTGTTTCCAGTCAAATGGTGCGCGTCACCGGCGCTGGCGGCTTCATTGCTTCTTGGATTGTAAAACTGCTGCTGAAGAAGGACACAATGTCAAGGGCACTGTAAGGAATCCAGGTTGGTTCGGTTTGTTTTTCACTCGCGTCTGTTTAATTTGAGAAAGTACAATTTGTCAAATGTTTTGTAGACACTAGTGCGTTGGCGTTGTTTTCTAGCAGGTGATCCCAAGAATGCCCATCTAAGAGAGCTTGATGGAGCTGAAGAGAGGTTGACTCTGTGCAAGGCTATCTGCTTGATTTCGAGAGTTTAAGGGAAGCCATCAGTGGTTGCCATGGCGTCTTTCAAACTGCCTCTCCAGTAAATGATGATCCGGTGTAATTTCATCTCCATATTCGCACTGCGGCGACTGATGCTTCGAGAACACAAACTCGATAACAAATCCTTTTTAAGTTTATGAAGTATGATATGGATTGATGTAGGTGGTGACATTTCGGTGTACTTCGTGTGACTGAGAGGAGCAAATGTTGGAGCCAGCCGTGAATGGGACCAAGAACGTGATGATTGCAGCTGCAGAGGCCAATGTTCGACGCGTGGTGTTCACTTCTTCAATAGGCGCGGTCTACATGGATCCCAACAGGAGTCCCGATGCAGTGGTGGACGAGTCGTTCGGGAGCGACCTCGAGATCAGCAGGAAAACCGAGGTCGTTTTTGGCCTCTGTTGATTGATTTTGACTTCTCTCCTGCAAAATCTAATTGCTGTAAAAGACTGCGACACCAACCCCGCTCCATATTTATTTATCCGACAAATTAGACAGGTGACGATCACCGTATAATTGCAGAACTGGTACTGTTATGGAGAGGTGGTTGCAGAACAGGCGGCATTGAAATTGGCAAAGGAGAAAGGAGTGGACCTGGTGGTGGTGATTCCTGCCTTGGTGATTGGGCCGTTGCTCCAGGCGATCGTCAATGCCAGCACCGGTCACATTCTCAAGTACTTAACCGGCTCGGCCAAGACGTATGCCAACTCCGTTCAGGCTTACGTACATGTTCAGGACGCAGTTCTTGCTCACATTCTTGTGCTCAAGACTCCCTCGGCTCCCTCGGCCTCTGGCCGCTACCTCTCTGCAGAGAGCATGCTCCACCGCAGGGAGGTGGTGGACATCCTCGCCAAGTTCTTCCCCGAGTATCCTATCCCCACTAAGTAAGTCACTAATGTCTACTCGGTTCCATAATATGGACATTTTAGCTGCATTATATCTCATTTCTCAATAAGCTTATTAATCTGATGGAACGATCCAAAAGAGTGTTCTAACTCTCACACACCATTGCGAAGGTGATGTTGATAATTAGGCTTTGAGTTTCTGATCAGGAGGCAAAGAACATGGCTAACGCCAAGAATTTGCAGAGAGGAAAGAGACAGAAAGAGGTGATAAATGTAGAGAGTAAAAACAAAGTTTGTCAGACATCGGGCTAAAACATCACATGTGAGGACTTTGATGCTTTATTAAAAATTCATCTATTTGTGGCAGTGGTATGAACTCGTTTGTTATCACCCTCTTAAATTTTATACACTGATGATTAGATGAAGGGAACTCATTTTAGCAACATGTGAGAAACGCATGCCTATCCGACAATGGGTCGACTCATCAATTTGTCATGGATTGCACACAAACACTCGCAGGTTTTCTGATGAAGTGAATCCAAGAGCAAAACCATACAAGTTCTAGACCCGGAAGCTCAGAGACTTGGGAATGGAGTTCACGCTGGTGAAGCAGTGCCCGTATGACACTGTCACTAGCAGGAGAAGGGTCAACTGCCTCTTCCGACACAGCCCAGTGGTTTGGTTCGGATTCAGGCATAAAATGTAACTTGAGAACGCAAGCAAATCCAGGCACCAGTACTTGTTGCAATAATGTTAGGTTGTGAACAATGTTTCCGTTCCATGCATGGGGTTTTATATGTCCTGATTTCAAAGATTCTCTCACTTTGAGAAACACAAAAGACTAAGTCACACCCACTTATATCTCAGCTCTTGGCACAGAAATGTTGTCTCTTTGAAGACGACAGATCGTGGAGAACTTTATTCGGACTTTGGAAATTATGGTAAATATGCATTAAAGTTTCGAAGTCCAACCGACTTAGGGAGTAGAATTACTTAGGCGCGTACCCTTCTTCGAGCTACAAAAATAGCACACGCATGTGAATTGATTGACCAATCTATAGTAGGTGTGAAAAAAAGAGAGCATGGATAACGTTGCAGATGATTGCCGACTCGAGAAAACAGAAAAGGACGAATTACCAGCAAGATTGGCATATTCTCCCGACAAAAAAATATCTAGATGTTGACTCCACAGACCATGATATCTTTCATCATTCAGCCTTTTCCTCGAGAGATCTGTTTGGTTTTATTGCAGAATCAAGCACCCAGGACGCCGAAATCCGAACAGTGAGATGTCAGGCGTGACATAGAAATCATGGTTCTCGATTGCTTCAAAAGGCTCACTATCGAGCAGTAACTAAATGTGTATCTAGAGAATTCACATATACTCCAGCAAGATAAGGTTTATCAGGTCAGTCGCAGGGTGACACCTCATCAGATAGCAACTAAACAAAAGCAAGAATGGCTTTTGCCCTTCATCTTCTGCATTGTAGAATGCAGTCGGACCGTGAAACACGCCGAATGTTTTCCTAAAAATACGAGCCGCGAAAACAATAGTGCGCGTGTCGACGTAGAAGACATCGATGAATGAACCGGTCTTCGAAAACTAGGAGGATTCCAGTTACTTAGGCCGAAGATCAATTCAGGTCGAAGGGCCTGAGGGAAAATCACGTGCCGCATCAACATTCTTGCAGATGAGGGAACTGCGACGCGTCGAAACATAAGCACATCGACCGAGTCCAGAAACTGGAAACCAAGATTGTACTTATCAGTATGGTGACCCAAAAGGTATACCGAGTGTGAAGAGGGATAAACTAATGAATGTCGAACCATAGGAACCTGATCGCTTTGTCCGCGGGTTCCTTATGCTCCTGAAGAAAAGAAGATGCAATAACGTGCGCATTCATACACGCGATTAGAAGAAACTTTTTTTTAGTCAAAAGCAGATATGTTGCAGGCTCGAACACAATAAGTTTCGTTAGTTCCATAGACTTGAGAAAATCTTCCATTTACAATCGTTTAACAGATAATTCTACGACCACATTTGTTACTATTAATTTTAAAACCTCTCTCCTCCCTAGGGTTCTCTTCTCTCTCTCTCATCTTCACACGGCGTTCTTCTTCAATATCCCTGGAGGAGAGGGTTTAAGCTAGATCTCCCTTCCCTCCCTTTTTCCTTTTTTTTTCCCGACTGATTTGGTTCATTGTTATTTTCTTCTTGCTTTCCTTCCATTTTTGAGAAGGTTTTTTCTTCCTATCTAATTTAGATCTAGAAATTTCTTTCTTCCATTTTAAGGAGGCTTCAATCTCGATCCAATCTAGATTTGAGGTTTTTTGCATATATAATTTTGGGGTTTCGCTTTGCTCGGGTTTTGTTGGTGCACAAGTCTAGTTTTGAAAGAGATCAAAGGATCTTTGTGAAGGCTTTGCTCTCACAGGTGTTAGATATATACACGTTCAGCTATGTTACTATGAACATCAATGGTATTAGGGATGCCGAACTTAGGCGTGCATAACCAAAAAGCAAAGTTGTAGCAATTGATGAAGATCTTGATGTGTACTCATTATTGAAGATGGATTCGATGATCAACTATCGATTTTGGTTTGAGCATATCATCTTCAACATTGTTTTGATAATTCATCTTCTTATCCGAAGCTTGTTTTGTTTTGGATTTGTCTAGAATTTATCTTGGTTTGCTGAATCGGGTGGACCCTGGACCCTTGACTGATCTCGAACCAAACACATTTTAAGTTATAATTAAGTTTCTTATTTGATTTGTTTTTAGGTGACTAGAATTAAAAGCAATCTTTTATAGATGAATGTGGAGTGAAATTCTATAACTTATGTTATATGTTAGGTGCTTTCGGCAAGCGAAGATTTATATTGTTACTTTAACTTTTGTTTTGCTTGATTAAGGAATGGGTTGGATAATTCCTCGTTGCTTTAGATTTTTATTTGTTTTTTAATCGGTATTTTACTTGTCGTCAATTTGTTGCTTAGTATCGCATTTCTAAATATTGTGTATTGATGGATATGTACTTTGACAAAGTAAGTTTGATTTACAAAGAACACACAAAATAAAACAAAGAAAAAATTGGCCAATTCATTGGAATTAGATCAGATCAGCAGGGTTAGTTCTGGGTTTCAAAATCTATGAATTGATTTTGTGCGAGTGGGTTCTAGGTTTTAGATTGGACTGGCCTAACTTTGTTTTCACTCGCCCCTAATTTATGCACCATTCAACGTCTTTCCTGAGAAATCTGAAAATTTGTTGTGGAATCAAATACCTAGAATGTCGGAATACAAATAACTCTATGCAAAAAAAAAAAAAAATGTAATTTCAACTTTGCAATAGAAATTGAATATATGTAAATCCAAACTCTGTGCCAACTAGCGCAAATCTTATGAACTTTGATTGCCACTAGAAGATGTCATATTTTGCAGGGGTGAAAATGGTTCTAGGATGGAACTTGGAACCGAAGAACCGGACTAGTAGGAAGCTGTCTGATTCCAAAATCTAGTGTATATAGGGTAGGTTCCATGTTTTAAAAAAAAAAAAAAATAGAAAATCTATTTTAATAGGTAGGTTTCGGGTTTTAGGTTGGTAGAACCTGAAATTTGAAATAAGTTTTTGTGTAGGTCTTTGCACAATCCTGTAGTATTTTATGGCATTGAATGATAAGTGTATAATTTGAAACCATTAGGTTGAGTTTCCATTTTATGACTTAAATTTTTATTTTATTAATGTTTCATATTCTTCGTGTGTGTAAATATAAGTTGGGTTGATTTCATTACAATCATTCGATTAATAATACATGTAAAAAGTCTAAGTAGAACCCCAAACCAACCCTAGAACCTATGACATGATAGGTTTTGGGTTCCGAATTATATGGGGGTAGATTTGAGGTTCCAATAAATAAGGAATTTGATTTAGCAGGCAGATTCCAAATTGCAGATAGAATCTGTACAGAACCTCAAGTTGTTTGCACCTAATTTTTTGATATTATATCGTAATACGTTGGCTTAACTCCCCTAAATGAAATGTCCTCTTTGGTCCATCCAAAGCCCTCCCTCAAGTGCGTTTGCTCACTAGAGATAATGATCGAAATCAGGTGAACTACGCCAGCTACAAATCCAGATAAAGTACCAGTTTACAACTCAACCGGCCCATTCCATCTTCTGGATGTAACTTCTCGTCGAACTGCCATATATGGTAAAAGGCATATGCACTCCCCCGATTTCAGTCTACAAACGGAGGAAAAGGAGAGGCACTGTCATAATCATCGTGTATAACTTTCGTGAAACGGGGAAGAAACACGACGTGGAAATCATCGTCCTCGATCGCTCGAAAAGGCTCCGCTATCGCGCACCAACTAAACGTGCGCCTAAAAACGTTCGTGCTTTTAAAAAAAACACTTAAGTTAATGAGGTCCGTCACAGTGTCAGGCCTCACTCGACAGCAACAGGAGCAACACCGGCACATGCCCTTTATCCAGGTCACAGTACAAGAAAGCGCACGTGAATTACAAGGACAAATGACTAAGAAAAGAGAAGAAAACACGTGGGTAGGTCATCCATTGTTCTTGGGTCTACGGGGTCTACACGGTCGCTCAGATTTTAGATTTCAGGTCAGACAAATCCAGTCCTGAGTTCGCTCACCTTTAAATTGTGCGTTCGATGTTTTTCTTCAGAAATATAGTATAATTTGTTGTAAAATCAAATATACACAATGTCTGAATACGAACAGTTTGATGTGAAAAAGAGCATGTATTTTCAATTTTTGCAAGAGAAACTGAATATATGTAGATCTAAACTCTATGGCGGCCAATTCAACCTCGTGAACTGCGATTGTTGCTAGAAGATGTCATATTTTGACACCTTACTGTAACGCATTAGCTTGACTCGCTCAATGATCCAAATCAGGTGAACTAAGCCTGCTACAAATCCAAACCAATGACAAGTTCACAACTCAATCAGCGCATTCCACCTTCTCGATAAACTGCCATGTGTGCTCACTTGCTCAGATTTCAGTCTCCAAACAGAGGAAAAGGAGAGAGATATTATTTTATCATTATCATCATCATCATCATCATCATCATCCTCATCGATAATTTTGGTTAAACTAGGAAGACACATGACCTAGGAATCATTCGTCCCCGACCGCTCGAAAAGGCTCGCTATCGCGGAACCAACTAAACGTGCGCCCTAAAACACGTTCACACTCTCTCCAGAAAACACGAGTTAATGAGGTCAGTGGCAGCGTCACGCCTCACCAGAAAGCAACCACGTGTCCGTTTATCCAGATTCACTCTCCCAAGAAAGCGCTCGAGAACTCCAAAGACGAATTTCTAAAGAAAACAAAGACGAGCAAGCGCACGTGGGTTTTCCACCGCCACCCATCCCCTGTCGACCCCGCACGAGTAATACTTCGTGTCTTGTCCGGTTCCGTGCGCACTGTTCCAATTCCGGCCGCAATTAAAATAGCCAAGAGAGACTTCGAGTCCAACTCGAAATCCTCCCCTCGCATTGACCAAATCCGAATTGAATTCCGGGTCCGGAAACGTTTCTCTCAAGCAAAAGAATGAAACCGGCTAATCAGAAAAAACATTAACGACAGTCTCGCGAGGCCACCAACCAAGGAGAAAGCAGGTGGTGCGAGCTGTGTGAGGTGGGGGCCGCGCGCCATAAGAGCTGCTTGACTTGGTTGCGTTTTGAAATATTGGAGATCTAGGCAGAAGAGAGGGCCCACCCGCCAGACCAAGACGGGCCTAATCCAGATTAATTAAAGTGGATTATCGCCTTTAGTGCTTGAATTACGTAGGGAAACAAAGGGTGGAAGTCTTTTTCTTCACGGAAATGGACATGTTGAGTGACCAACTTGTACGACAGTGACGCCGACGGGTCCATTGTAGGCTACACGCATTGCCTTGCCTTTTGGCCTTGCCTTGGCAGAAAAGGTCGCCCTGGGTTCTTCCCTCCCTTTCCTCCTCGCTTGCTGATATCACGGATGGCATCATCTGCCTTCTCCGGAATTTCCTGCCCGCCCCCACCGGTACCAATGTGCTAACTACTCCTGTAATGGCGGTTCTGTGGTCGATCCAAAAGGCGGGTTCGTAACTCAAGTCGCGTCTCATCGTGACTTCCTGTAGAAGAATGGCGTAACACGCGAAAATCAAGGGATGCGTTTTCTTATTCATGGATCTGACCGAAGGAGCATTGAAGGGCGGAGTTAGGCTCAGAACTCAATTTCCCCTGATCGAGTCAGCAGAAACTAACCTCGAATTTTAAAAGAACACCGTGAAAAACTTTGGAAACCGATTTGAAAAGTCAAACGAGTCGTCCGAAGAGCTCGAACCGGCAAGTCAAAAGAGCTAAACACGTTTGGTCGACGGGGTTTGATGGCTGCTGACATGGTGTGTTTTGCTCGCGTGGCATCAATTGGTGATGTGGCGCATTAGGTAGTTGCTGACGTGTTGCGATGAAGTGTTATTCTGATTTGACGTGCGCCCATGTCGCCTGATGATGTGGCGAAGAAATTGCTAAATGTCAAGCTCAATGCATGAAACGAACGAAACGCATGTCTGGATGATCTGTAACCATGTTTGTCACATGTCACATCTTTTCGTTGCGAAAGTTTTTATGGCGGTCAATCTGTTCAATTGGTGACTTGGGTTTGTTGGTCGGAGTGCTAGGGTCACCTGTGCGGATCTTAAATATGAAATAAACTGGTTTATGGAGTTTGGAGAATGTATTATCAGTTTTGACAGATGAGTCTTCATGATCCTTCCATTAATTATAAATATGAATATATAGGGGGGGTGAGTTGTGCATGAAACCTCGTACAAATAAATGAAATATTCTGAATGTGGAACTCTAGAGAGATGAGGGGGGAATGACGAATCATTTGACTAATGAAACGCCTCCTTCTCCATGTCCGGATAATGAACAATCCGTGTCAAAGTTTTGCTCCGCTTTTTTCACGCACCTTTTCCCACGATTCAACTTGTTCAGACACCCCCGACCTGTTGACTTTGGAAAGACTACTATATTGAATCTTCTTATCCCCCAAAAGAAATCCAGACCGACAGAGAAATAATAACTTTTTTTTTATAATTCACGATAACATCAAAGTGTCTACACCGCAAATCGAACCTAAACCTAATTGCACTTCTCAATCGCAAACTTCGACCCATATGAACAATCACCACATATCTTTTGCAAAAAAATATCTCATAGATTCTAAATTCGAGTAAGTACTCGCGATAAAGGTTCACATCTTTAGCATTGACAAAATAAAAAGCTGGAAAAGAAGTAAAACTTCTTAGGTTGCGTGCACGATGGCGCTTTTGCTTTTATTTTCATTTATTTATTTCCTGCACTTACATTTTTTAGATACGCATGCCTAGAGAAAGAGACAAGAATCGTTCTTGAAATAGGGCGGGGCGCTTATTCTTGCTCTAACCAGCGACGACGTACAGGAGCGCACCAACCCTTCCTTTCCGTCAAGTTAAAGTTTTCATTGGGCCGACAAAAGGCGACGACAGCGGGAAAGGGTTCACTCCAGTCATCGCGAAGTCAGAACCTCGTGCTCTTGCTTTTTGATCCGCTTTTTGGCTGTTGTCGCGGGCTTAATTTTCCAAAAGTGACCGGCATTTCCTTCTCCCCCTTAATCCTCACGTTGCTCCTTTTCTTTACTCCGCCAGAGAGAGGGGGGGTCCTACCGTGGGGTATAGTTCCGTCCCCCTCCCCCTCCTGGTCTCTTTTTTCCACGAGAATCGGTCCGAAAAATTGATTAATCCAGCAGGCGGGTACGACCAAAATGGCACGGAATGAATTTCCAGGCGGGGGAACTTTCCGTTGGGGCTTGATGCACGTCGTCTCGGATCGAATGGTCAAGTAATTAAGTGGACGTGGACGCAAGAGGAGGGGGAGGAGGAGAATAAAGGGAACCGGTTCATGAATGAGAACGGGATAGACGGATCTTGCAGGTTCACTGGACTGACCGTCGGTTTTACCAGTAAATACGAAATTGGTCTCTGGTCCAGCGGTCGAGTCTTTGTCCTTTAGGGTTAGGTGCTGACTTTTTGTGCTTTGTGTTTAGGTTCTCTCTCTCTCTCTTTTTTTTTTTTTTTGTTTCCTTTTATTTTGGTCTTGATTATGTTGTTGAGGTAGATGGACGCGACGATTATTCCCTAGACCCTAACGGGGTTTTCCTTTGCGTGTTTGTGTTTCTTGTCATGCTGATATGTAATGTACCTTCGGATGCGGCGAACCAAATACTCTCGCGAGCCGCCTTATGCCTGGCTCGAGATGGCGCTCGGGTTATACTTGAAGTCGAGCGGTTAGTTATTTTGTTGAGGTCGACTAGAATAAGTTGCGTCACTTGTAATGTGACGATGATAGATTTTGGAGATGATATGACAGACAGAATCAATTATAGTATTAAGTTGCATGAAAGCCGTCCTTTTTTTTAAATATATATATATATATTTGGTTTGGTGGGCTTCTTACCGTTTCTTAGGACGGAAATATGTCCATCGATTAATCTTATCCAAGTCCAAATGAAAATTCTCTTCTCTTAAGTCTCGGTCTTTTGATGCATCGAATGTGTTTTGTGAACGGGAGAGACTCAGTTCAGTTAATGTGCTGAGGAAAAACTCAAACCCTAAGTTTTAAACGTGTAAAATTTGTTTTCTCAGCATGACTTTGGCTGGTTTTCCAGAATGCGCATCTAAGTTTAGATTCAACAGTCGGCTAAGGCTCTTCCCTTTCAAAAGGAAAGTCCCCAAAGATCAATGGAAGTAAATTTCTGATTGGAATCTCTCTCATTCTTAAGCTATGTTTGGTAGTCCTAATATAAGTCCAAATAGAATAACAAAATTTTACATTCAGTATTTGGCAACGTTTTCTAGATTAGATAAACTTGGATATATTTGGATAAAATGTCATATAAGAAATCCTGATTAGGGTGCAGGATAATCCCGGATTAGATATCACAAGAGATTGCAGCAAAGGAGATGAACTGAAGAGAGCACGTTTAACGCTAGTGAGGAAGTTCAAGTGGTGTGATCTGAATGTTGCGGGAGATTACGGGACAAATGAGATTTTCTAATATTTTTAATATTATCTTGGAGTGCACAAAACATATGATGAGAATTTCTACAATTTAGAGAATATTTGGAGGAGTTTCAATCCCAACTTATCTTATCCTACCATAATTCAGATTTAGACAAGCAAAGGCAGCTTTAACAGCTTGATACGATACCTAGGATTGGCCAAAAAGAGAGAGGAGGCATTATATATAAAATTTTCCAGAACAATATATGAAGGAATGCTGTTAATCCACACACGGGTTAGGAAATCTAAGATGAAGTGATGTCCCCACCAACTTTCTTTAATCTATGTGTAGCACATGATAGATGGCCTTTCTCTTAAACATGTTATTTAAACACAGGTTAGATAGTCTTTCATTTCCAAAGAACTTATCCTCAACTACACTAATTATACATTAAGCAATATATAAGATATTTGAACGTGGAAAAGGTGCCGCAAAACGTGACTAATAGGTTCATCAAAAGAGGCAGATAGCAACTATATAACCACAGCCTCCACTTCTTTGCAATGGAGATTATACTAGAGAAAGAATAATCTTTCCGCCAACAGAAAGAAACAATAATTAAATCCTCCTAAGTCATCTGGTGGAGGTTCTTACTTCACCGACATATAAGGATTCTTCAATTAGAAAAATAATTCGTCACGTGTTGAACCCACCTCTTTTGCACCATACGCCATCACTTAACATATTGATTATGTAGGCCTATATTACCAAAGTCAGATGTCGCTGAGGAGCACTCGAAATTATCATCTGAAGAAGTAGGAGAGAGACAATAAGTTAATGCCGGTTACGTTCGAGGTCACGTCCTTTGGGAAAAAGGATGGCTGTGTTATTGCCCTTATCCTTGTTGAGTTTAGAGTGCAACAATATTAATACATATGACATTATCAAAAAGAATTACAAGATTTAGCATTTCTCTCTCTCTCTCTCTACTCACTTCTTCTCACCACATGCTGCCCTTCCCATCTCCTCCTTCTTTGTTGCTATCATTAATGAAGGTAATAATTATTCAAAAAGTCTTAAACCTATTGTTCGGTGGCTAATTCAATTATAAACTTGTGAATTGTGCCAATTTAATCTCGAACCTTTTAGCTAGAAATCGTTAACATGAATATTGGCTTTCCTAAATGGTGCGGCGTTAGTGTGAGTCCACGAACTTTGGAAACTCCATTCATGAGTTATTTGAAAGGAACTCTAAAAGCGTTGGCATCAACAATAATTCTGCTTTCAATTTATCTATCATATGTCGGTGGTCGAATTATTTTTCTCAAACAAGTGATCATGATGAAAAGTAGACTCACATGAATATCCACTTCCATCTGAGACGACCGTTCTTTTTTTATAAAAACGTGGGATAATCGGCGATTTCAATTGACTGGTTTGTTAAATACGCGCAAACCCCGCGTGCTCGAGCAAAGCTCCAGGGACATCGTGCCTGGGGCGATGTAACCTCTGAGATATTTTACTATATCTCAGAGAAGCCTAATTTGAACACGAGATTTGTCGAAGTCAACCAAACCAAATACCTTAAATACCTTATAAGCAAATTTATATCTTGATGTTTTAGACCTGAGATGGGGGTAATGAAAATTGTCACCATATTAAAAATTGTTAATATCACAAAAAACTTTGAACTGGCACATCTACAATAAATTTACAATAAATTTACTTTAAACTAATTCTCTAATTATAAAGAATTTATTTATGACAAATTTACCTTTAGTTTTCGTTAAATTTTATCGTCAAATTGTTAAGTTAGATGACACGTGGCAATTGACGGATATCCATTATTTTCTGCTTATCGTAAATATATTAGCTTACGATTATTCATAATATCAATCCAATTATAATAAATGTATTAGTACGAAATTTTCGGTGAATTCATTATAGATGGATGGATTTGGGATATTCTCCATAGTATTATTCCTAGTGAAAAAGGGAGAATTCGTCTTCGAGAAGAGGGTAAAGGGGCAGGGAGCACCGGGTCAACTTAGAAGTTCGGACGGTCCCCATGAATGGAAGGACAAACAAACCTAGGAGAGAGAGAGAGAGAGAGTACGTGTGCTCCTGCTACACTTTAGAAGAGAGCCCTGCCTGGTGGGCGCTCTTGCCTTGACTTTGAAATTCTTCTCTGGCCTTTCAACCCTCGACCGACCTCCACCCTCACCCTCCCCCCCCAACCCTTCTCTCTCTCTCTCTCTCTCTCGCGGCACACCGATCTTTTCATCCATTCTTTAATCGCAAAAAAAAAAAGGGAATACGTATATATATTTTTTTTGTCGTCATCGTTTTGAATATCGTTCCCCCTCTAACTCTCTCGGGGTCTCCACACGGATTATATATAAGTTGCAACACCCACACACAGCTTTACATATGCTCATGACAGCTCCTCCTCTCTGACGTTCTCATCTTTTCTTTCTTATCTTCTTTCTCGGCTCTCTTTCCTCCCCCCCACCGAAACTCGGGCTGCTTCCTACCTCTTTCCTTTCCTTTCCATTTCCTTTCCTTTTCCTTTTTCGTTTCTCTGTGTCTCTTCTATATATTGGCGTTCACTCCAGTCAATTTGACACAATTCGGCGTCTCGAGTCTTTCTTTTCTCCTGGGGGTCAATCTGAGGGAAGCCCGACAACAGCTGGCCGATCTTGAAAAGAGGGGAAGGTACGAGGGAAAGGAAGCTGCTTCTTCCGAGCTGAGTTTGGTTCAAGGCAGTTCTTGGAGTCGCTTCCCGATATGGATTATTCTTCCTGCATTAGTACTTCGCTGGATCTCAACATCAGGCCGCTGAGGCCTCATGATGAAGCTCCGGTATGTGGAAAGTTCCCTCCTCCTTTTAGCCTTTCCGAATTCGGAGCTGAAGTTCGGCTGCCGGGTTTCTTGAATTGGTTTTGATTGAGATTTGTTTGTGTTTTTGCTTCCAGAAGAGAGAGCCGCAAGAGACCGACTTTATGGATCTGGGTTTGAATACATCTGCCAAAAAAGAGGTGAGTGGGAGTCCATGAATTCTCTTGTATTGAATGGACACAAACTTGACTTGTGGGTCGCGTCATGTTTCAGTTATATATTTTCCTACGGAAGATTGATTATGGTTTGCTGTTTTTTTTTTCTCTTTCGTGTTGCCTTTTGTTCAGACTGGTGCTTTGGTTGAGGAGCTGAATAGGGTGAGTGCTGAGAACAAGAAGCTTACGCAGATGCTGACTGTCATGTGTGAGAACTACAACACATTGAGAAGCCAGGTGATGGATTACATGAGCAAGAATGCTGAGAAGGAGCTCAGTCCCTCCAAGAAAAGGAAATGCGATAGCAACAACAACATTGGCGAAAACAATAACAACATGCTCGCGAATGGTGCTTCCGAGAGCAGCTCGACAGATGAAGACTCATCTAAGAAACCGAGGGAGGAAAAGATCACGGCTAAAATCTCAAGGCTCTACGTGAGGACCGAAGCATCTGACACTGGCCTGGTAAGCCCTTGAGTTCACTTCAGACATGGCTAATTTAAAGCAGCCAATCATTGGTAGCTGATTCATGAACTAATGTATATCTGTGCATGTTTGTTTGCAGATTGTGAAAGATGGGTATCAGTGGAGGAAATATGGCCAAAAGGTGACCAGAGACAACCCATGTCCTAGGGCTTACTTCAAGTGCTCTTTCGCTCCAAGCTGCCCAGTCAAGAAGAAGGTAGGTTCGAACAAATCGATTTTCTTATAGATGTGTAATTTGTTAGTAATTGGGAAATTGAAGGAGTGTCTTATGTTAAAGCTTGGATAAATTATCATCACATGTCGGACAAAACATGATGGTCTCTTGCTTGAATTTGGATCTTCAGGTGCAAAGGAGTGTTGAGGACCAAGCTGTTCTGGTAGCTACATATGAAGGTGAACACAACCATCCAACTCAGATGGAGGAAACACAAGGCTCAAGCAGGTGCATGGCCATTGGATCAGTGCCCTGCTCAACCTCACTCAACTCATCTGGACCAACCATCACTCTTGACCTCACCAAATCAAAGTCCCCCATCGTTTCCCCAAGCAGCAACAACAACAACGACAACAACAGCAACAACAACATCAATAACAACAGCAACAACAACAGCAACAACAACAACAACAACAAAACCACCTTAAAACCCAAGACAGAGTCGCCTGAAATCCAAAGGTTTCTGGTGGAGCAGATGGCCTCATCCCTCACGAAAGACCCCAGCTTCACTGCTGCCCTGGCTGCAGCCATTTCAGGGAAGATCTTCCACCAGAACCCTACCGGGAAATGGTGAAAAAATTGAGTAGGGGTTCATTAGGTGTTGATTTTGCTTTGTAAATGGATTGAAAGTGAAAGTCCTAAGAAAAAAAGAGAGGAAAATTTGGTTCTGCCAAGTTGGAAGATGCCATTCATGGTTTTGGAAGCAAGTTGCTCAAATCGGACGGTCTAGTCAAAGCAGTCCAACTCAAGTGGTGGGCTGTTCGAGTCGTCTTCTTCCAAAACTTGTTGAAAGAGCTAGTCCTTGCTTTTTACTTTTGTCCCGCGTAGCTTGCTTTTCTTGACTTCCTTGCGGGGCAATTTGAGAAGGAAGGGGCTCTCTGACCGCTCCGGCGCAATAAGATTCGGAAAGCAACGTTCGTGGAAAATGGGTGCAACTTCCAACTCAGCAGGAAAATGTGAGTCTTTGGTCTTCTCTTTACCAAGAGTGAAGACAACTGGTGGGAATATCCTCATTTTCATGTTTGTAGCTTTAGATAGGACAAGCACAAGAAGAGAAGGTCCTGTAATAGGAAAAGGAACAGATATTTTGTAGACATTTACGGATTTATAGCTCCAGAAACCTTGTTACTGGACATGGAAGCCCGCTCAACAAAGCTGGAGCTATTGCTCAACTCAGCGGGTATATACGGATTCCAAGTATGGTTTTCAACAATCTTTTTCTCAGATTTACCCTTTTAAAAGAGATACGTGCGTTGGATTGTTAACTCCAAAGGAGATCTTTTGTACCCGAGATTCTTAAACGCAAATTCATGAACCGCACAATCGACAAAATTAGGAATGGAACTCTGGTTTTTTTTCTTTCTTCTTTTCCGATGGAGACAAGTCCGGAATTGATATAGAGATGTCTACATACCTCTACAGAAGTCTGTTGAATAATTGCTAAATATGAGTCATCTCAATTAAAATTGCGGTAACAAGTCGTACCGAATAAGAGCACAACGAGAGTGATCAACAGCTAAGTGGTCCCTAGTGACAATGATTCTACACAATCGACCTGCCTGGTCATCAAAGAAAATTACAATGGCCGGAAATCCATCTTAATTACTTGAGAGGAGAAGAAGATTCGTCCTTAGCTCTTGGCAGTATCAGACTACTTATTTCACTGGGCTTTTTCTTTTCGTCCTTGGCATTTCTGTCGTCTTTTTCCCGTGCTTCTGCCAAAGCGATGCACTCATGAAATCTGAAGCAACTAACAAGGTGATCGTTAGTTAATCCAGCGACCTGCATGAATGAATAGACGACTGTGGGGCTGACACTCCGAAATCCTCTCTTGATCAATTCTTTGCTTATGAACTCCGCCTTTGAAGTTTTCGCAGGCACCTGACGGGAATACTTGAAGTGGCTGACAAGTGGGTTGTGGTTTACAAAGCTCCATATGTACTTGTCGAAGGATCCAAACTCTTCGATTACCTGTATTATCAATAAAGAACCAAAAAATTAAAAAGAAAAAGGAAAAAAAGGTTCTGCAGTTAAGCTTAATTCTCATGAATCCTTCTATTGCTTGGAGTAGAAATTTCTGCTTGAAGTTTCCCGATGGAACTTTCAACGAGAGAGAAAGGTTGTGTGATGGAAAGACTTTCTCAGAAGAGGCCACAGAGTCAAGAATATGTTACTTTAGATTTGAACGTTGTAGAGAAAAACCCTCAGTGTGCTATTTGCGACAAACGACAAGGATGGAATGACTACAGAACGAGGAGAAAAGGTCACTACCTTGCACATCTGACGTGCATTTTCAATGATGGCTCGCAGCTTTGGCTCCGATAATAATGAGAGGGCAGGGCTTCCTGGTGCAGTTGCCTTTTTTTCATTTAGTTTTGATACAGAGATCGGATCAAAGTCCAAGAAGACTTCCCTGATCACAAGTATATGAATCGTGAAGTCAGCCAATGCCTGATATAGTATTCTAGACACCTCGTGTTCCTCATTTTGTAGAAAGCTAAACAAGTGTAAACTTGATAGCTACTCGTCAATAATGAAACCACCAGGCGCAATAGATATTAGATTAAATCAGCTTTTACCTAAAAATATGCCTTTTGATAAGAATGGCTGGCCATGAAAGTTCAGCTAAAGCACCTGATAAGCAGAGCAATTCGAATAATCTCCTGTAAGATGTCAGGAGGAATGGTCAGAAACCATGGAAGAGAGACCACATATAATTTTTAAGGAACAGAAAAAGTTCGCAGTTAGTTTAGACACCTGTCGTCATGAACTGGGAGCCCCCATTCCTCATCATGAAAAGCAGCATAGTTAGGATCTACTCAACACGTAAGAAAGAGTAGATATGGTCAGAATTCCAGATATGTAAAGGACAGAAATAAGGGCACATTGAAAAACATCAAGGACGTATACACAACATATAAGAAAACCCACCTCTGATACGTTTATATACCACATAACTGCATAAGCACATGCTTCTATATTCTAGCATGAGTTCATGGTCAAAGAAATGAAAAGTCAAGAGTCCAAGAACGTGGTGTGAAAAAGTCTCCCGTTGATTGGAATGGTCAAGCCTTTAATAGGCATAGACTCTAGAACTTCATTACTAATCCTAGCTAAGGTGCGCTGCACTTTTTCACTCACCCACCCAGTCAACCAATGCAACGTCCATATTTATCCTATGCGTAATCGGCTGATTGTAAAAAGCAATATTCTAATAAGCCAGACCTCTAATGATACATTTAACACACCAATGTCCCCAGTAAGCATGCGGTGAATTACTTACAACTGCAAGCCACCATAAAATTCCATCAACCAAGCTTACACAGTTGGGAAAAGGGATTTGAAAACAATAAGAAGTACTCACAGGGCTGATTTTGAGATTAGGCCTGGAGGATAGTCAAATTCCTACTTGGGCCCCGTGCGAATGGTTTTTTTTTTTTTTCAATTGGATTCAAAATGGTCCCTTCCAAAAACTGCTTTTGTTTAGCTCCTTTCTCAGCAGCAGAGAATTAATAGAAGGGTTTGGAATTCCCAGAAAAACAGAATCTTGGAGAATTTGAAGAGGGAGAAAAATACTAGGATCATAATGGCCCTTTCAAATGGGAGAAAATTAACTAAAACACTAAATTTTGCTCATGCGATAGTGATTAAATAATCAAGAGCAAATTACAAAGGGAACAAATAACACAAAAAAATCTGTTGAAAATTTTTTTTTAGCAATTTGATGGTCATAAAGTCTTAAGTGTTTAATAAGTTGTTCGAACAAAAGTAAAGATGAAATTTGCTAAAGAAAAACAACAGAAGCAAAAATAAGAAATTCACATACGTCCTACCAATTTAACTAAGTCATACCTGTGCCAAATGTGGTGTCGAAGTAAAAGAACAAACGGATATCCATCAACATAATGGAAATTTTCAGGTGCAATAATACATCACCAAAGCATGCCAAATATGTATTGGACCAGAAGGACAAGGCATAAGCACAGGGAAAATTTCAAAAGGTGACATACAGTTTTGTATAGATTGGTTTTGGGGAATTCGATTTTTTAAGACCCAGCTCATGAAAACAATCTTGATTCTAGATTATCCCCACTTGGATTTGGGGCAAATTTTGTTCAAATTGACAGACTAATAGGCAATCAATGTTGGCCAGGAAATTACCTTAAATAAGTGATTTCGTCCAAACTGGTGACATATGTTAACTGCTCTTGGTCTAAAGACGAGATTGTGCAGGATTTCCAGGGATACTTGTGTGGATCCAGTGGTCTAATGATTCGAATTTCATCTTTTGGTTTTGGAGCTTTATATATATAGAGACACCTTCATTGCTTCTTTGAACTTTTAAATTTGTGAATCATAATTGTCGATTGTTGTATTAATTTATTGGGTCTGTCCATCCATATGTGAACAAACAAGCATGTGAGTGTGTGCATACAGAGAGAGAAGTCCACATTTGAGGAGGAATTTGGTTATGGGAACATCAACAGAAGCAAGAGTCTACCATGGGTATTGGCAGAAGGAAAACTGTTTTGCAAGCTAGAAGCAAAGGCAGTCTGTACAGTCTATTAAATAGTGGAATGCAGCCTCCTTGGACTGATATAACTGTCTGTTCTCTTAAATGAATTCCAACTAAACTTGACCCAATATTTTGCCAAAAACTGGAAGAAATGGTGCACCAGACCTCTATAAACATTGATACAAGCTTCTCTAGATCTATACTCTGTATTTGTTCGGTCGCAGTTGCTAATTTCTCTCAATTGGAGAAAAACAATTTTTGGAAAAATCTTAAGTTTTGCTTCAAGCAAGTTACCGTATCTTGGTTGCAAAAATTACTAATTCTCAGGCCAAGCACCTTCAAGTTCATCCAAGTGTCAATTGACCTTGAATCGTGGCTACTCTTGAAGATGATTTATTGTGGCTGCTCTCAAAGATAAAGATTGGTGTCCGAAAAACAAAGGACTTGGAACAACAAACGGTGGTACCATGCAAATATCAACAGCTACATTCTACCTCAATAACTTAATGCAAGAATACATAAGATGGCTCTAATTTTAGAGCATGAGAAGCACTAATAAAAGCCTAATTTCCTTATTTATGACCACACGCAAACTAATATCTGAAGATATACTTTAACAGATTCTATATCCCCTTATTACTGCTAAATCTGCGACCCCCTTCCATACACCTTTTCAAAAGTGCACCAAACAAGTGACAACTAATTTGCAATTTAACCAAAAAAGGATATCGTGTACCAGAAAAATTGTCCAACTTAAGTTAGGATCCGAGGAGCATTAAACTCTCATGGAGTAGGTTGACAAAATCTAATTGAAGCAAGCAATCATCTAAGATTGTCACAGCAGGCTGTATTAAACATATTCTGTCAGAAATACAATAAAAATTAGCATTATCTTCTACTTATTATACTCTAAAATTGGACATACTCCCTATCCTTGCCATACAAGAACATCTAAAGTGGATGTGAAGGGTCGATAATTTTAATGGGCATGTCATTTTGTACTTTACTGTGTCAATCCAGCATATTACAGAGCTGCCTTCCAAAATAGCATAAAAATGACACAGGCTCAACTCCTCCTGCTACATCATCACACGAAACTGGTGCAATCATAATTCCTTCCACAGTATTAGTGAAAAGAGAACAAAAGAAAAATCAATTGAACTGACTCCTAATGCTGTTCAGCAATCAATTTACAGAATTTATTCAGTTGACCTTTCATTCACTTAAATCCCACATCATTGCCCCATTTGACAAGGCATGCAAGTATAATTCATTCAAAGCCCTGATGAAGGTGATTATTTCGGGCTCCCAACAAGCAACTTCACTTGAAAAAAGCAGCTGAGGTCGGGTGATTAATGGTGATAATATCCTGCTTTTCTTAGTTAGCACTATGATTCTGAAGCATAAAAGTTATTAGCACTTGGATGGTTCTCTAAAATTGAGCCAAAAAGTTTATTACAGAAATGACGATGATAATTTCTTCATATGTAGAGCCATAATACTATATTAAGTGTTTCCTCATGATTTTTAATTTAAGCTCTATTAAGGTAAATAGCTATTAAAAACATGCCCATAATCTGCTCATCTTTTGTCCCAGCGACAATCTATTTTCCTGAAAATCCTCCTATGCATAATTTATAACTCAAGCTTCATTAAATAATAAGTGACTATGTTTCCTGGTAAGGCTGATCTGCATTTTTTACCATAGCACATGCAAGACGTGGAAGAAGTAATTGAGGGTCCAATGCATAGTTTGCCATTAATGGATTTCATAAAGCTGTTACTTGTAGCTAACAATTAAAGCTTCAGATCAACGTCACCCCTCATCTTGAAATAACATACTAACTATGACACTATTTGTAACTGAAGATGCACAGAACATTTTTTTTCTTCTAGAAAGAAGAACCCTCCAACTAGGCATGAATTTGCTTGGACACCCACCCGAGCACCATACCAGAAAGGAAAGTAACTCCCCTAGTTGTATACAATGTCTCAAATGTTCATATTCCATTATGTTTTCTTAAGTTTACTGGCATGCTCTAGTGATATTCATCACATATAACATACAACTTTGAACAATGCAAACCTGGTTCCACCGTGAGATCTCCTAAGCATAAAAAGACCATGCATAATTTTCGCACTTATAAGTAAAAGTCATCAATTGCAGCAGAACTCAATCAATTGTCAGCATATTGTAAATACGTCAACCATACCTGTATTTGGCGTGACCCAGCTACATCTTTTCTTGATCTCTAGACCATCGAGGGTATCGACTAACCCACCATCGTCACCAACCTTTTCAACTGTATCTACCTCTGTACTATCAGTTCGGACTGCCTTGGCGCTACATTTCTTCTTCCTCACCACGACACTCGTTCTCCTCCCTGTGACCATCCTCCCGCTTGATGTCTGACTCTGTGACGAATCAGATGATGAAGCATCGGACGAGCACGAAGCACTCATCGCCGATTTCGGCCCCATCGCCAACTCTTGGTGCTGCATAAGTGCTTTAGCGGCGCCCGAATTCTGCAAGACCGGTGGAGTGGAGATCGCCTTCTTGTCCTTGTGCTCTGATTTCTGAGGCGGCTTATCGGGTTTCTTGCTGGGCTTCGAGGAAGGTTTCAAAGCGTTGGCATTGGCCATCGGAGCATTGTTTGCAGCTGGTCTCAGCACTGATCGAATCTCCGGCTCGAAGACGTTCGTCGAACGAACACGCGGAGGGCCCGACATCGCAAAACTCACTCTCTCTCTCTCTCTCTCTCTCTACAGTTACTTTCCAGAAGATATTCAATTCAATTTCAAGCACATTTCACCAAGTCGATGCTCAACGCTCGAATCAATCTTCAATTGAGTACTCACCGACAACGACTTATGCACCCCCCGAATCTGTACGGACAGTGAAGCCGCAAACTTAGGGCAGGGACGAGGCTAATCGCTCCAAACCGAGGCGGATGAGACGAATGCCGACGAGAAGAGACGCTCGAACCCTCGCCGCCCGAGAGCCGACCCGGGCGTTCAAGCGAGAGAGGCGAGACCGAGCTGCACTCGGAGGAAGCGGCGAAACGGCGGAGGTTTCCGCGAGAATGCTCCGGGGGACGGCAGGAAAATCCGCGTCGCGCGCTTCGCTATTTTCTTTTCTCCTGGCGGTGGCGATTGGAGAGGGAAAGTGCGGGAAAGTGACGGAAAATGGAGAGAAAATCGTAGGAGAAGTGAGAAGAAGAAGAAGAAGGAGGAGGAGAAGAGGAGCGAGCCTTCTTCTTCGTGAATGTGAACTCGAGTGGACTTTTGTGCGAGAAAGCAACGTATCAGTGATGGAGGCAGGGAGCCAATCAGGGCCCGCCGCGTGGGGAGCGCTCGAGGGGGCTCTTCTGATTTTGAACTCCCGAGCGCTCGGCCCCGACCCGGTCGGACCGGGTCCCCGGGAGGAAGAGCCGGCCGCCAGAGGGGCGCCTGAGGGCCCCACTTATCCAGCCACCTTCCACTCGTTGGTTGAAATCCCAACGTCGACCAGCTCGGGTTGCAGAACGAACGGCGAGAGTTCCCGATAAAAACTTCGAAAGGCCTCCGGTCATGGCTGCCGCCGCCGCTCCCCTGTTCCCGAATTCTCTCGCGCCGTTCTCGACGAACCCGAGCTCCGCCTCGCCGCCGCCTCGCCTCGCCAGGCCCTCGTTTCCCGCCCGCTTCGAGCAGCCTCCGCCGCTGCTGCGCCCGAGGAAGCGGGACGCGGCGGCGGCGGCGCCGGCTCGCGCCAAGAAGAAGAAGAACCCGTGGCTCGACCCTTTCGACGACGGCGAGGACCCGGACATGGAGTACGGGTCGCTGTTCGCGGACGGCAAGCAGGAGGAGGACCCCCGGCCGCCCGACAACCCGGACAGCCCCTACGGGTTCCTCAAGTTCCCCATGGGGTACAACGTGGAGATCGCGGGCCTGGCGCTGAAGGTGAGGGGGGACGTGAGGCGCTGCTGCTGCGTGGTCTCCGGCGGCGTGTACGAGAACCTGCTCTTCTTCCCGGCGATACAGCTGATCAAGGATAGGTACCCGGGGGTGCAGGTGGACGTGGTCGCGTCGGCCAGGGGGAAGCAGGCTTACGAGCTGAACAAGAACGTGAGGTGGGCTAATGTGTATGACCCCGACGATGACTTCCCCGAGCCCGGGGACTACGTCGACATGATCGGGTTGCTTAAGGTTTGGATCGTGACTTCGTTTGCCTCTTTAACCTTCATCCGACAAAAACATAACAGGCAGGATGTTTGGAATACGATGCATTGCCGATCGCAATTGACCAGTTTAGGACTAGAATTCAATCCTGTTGGCAGTTCATGGATCAGCTACAACAATGCTGAGTCATTTTGATCTTATTAACTTTGATTGTACTTTTCCCCTGAGCTGGTGTCTCCAGATATGTCGATTGATAAAATCATCGATCGCGACTCGATGAGCACGACATGATTTGTGAGAAAAAAACTCAGTATATCGCAGTAACAAATGGAAAACTGTATACATGTATGTAACACTCAGGTTTCTTAGCTGTAATTGTTTCGCAAGGAGTGAATGCTCGCCAAACTCTTATTATGTTTCCCTCTGTACGTGCAGAGTAGGTATTACGATATGGTTCTGTCAACAAAACTGGCGGGGCTTGGGCACGCCTCTTTCTTGTTTATGACATCTGCCCGTGATCGAGTCAGCTACATTTATCCCGACGTGAATGCTGCAGGAGCGGGACTACTTCTATCTGAGACTTTCACAGCAGAAAGCACCAATCTTTCAGATGGTGGATACAACATGTGAGACTCTCAATTAAGCTTCTTTTTAATTGTTTCCGCATTCATATCATAATAAGGCGCAACCACCCTGTGAAAGATAAACGGTTGATGAGGCGTTTTGTAACTCTAGGTATCAACAGATGGTTGATTGGTTGGGAAGGCCCTTCCGCAGTGTGCCGAGACATCCTGTTCCGCCGCTAAAGGTTTCTATCTCGAAGAAGCTGAAGGAGGTCGTAGAAGGAAAGGTCAGGAATGCCGGTGCAGAGAAGGGGAAGTACGTCGTGATTCATGGGCTAGAATCAGATTCAAAGGCGTCAATGCAATCGAGAGGGGACACTGACAGCTTGCTGCCGCTCTCGCTTTGGGCTGAAATCGCCGAGGGTATAAGGTAGTCTTTTAGCTTTTCTTTCGACACATATTCGATGCTTTGCAGGACTAAAATCTAGAGTACTATCAAGAAAACAGTTTTACCTGAAACTGGTCAGATTCAGTTCTGCTTACTATCCCTGTTAACCAAATGCGGCATCTATACTTGAAGATAGTATATGAACTGCAAATTTCGTCAAGAGTCGAACCCAGTTATCGTGAACTATATAAAAAATTTCAAAATCAAGCTTCTCAATACATGGTAGTAAATGGCCATTGGACTTCCTCTGGCAAGAGGAACTTTTATGAAACGGGTATATGAAAAAGTGACATTGCTTGACACGAATGCTTTGATGTAAAATCGAAAACAGAGGGGTGAGGCCGATATTCGTCATTCCGCATGAAAAGGAAAGGGAAAATGTGGAGGAGATCATCGGAGAAGATGCCAGCATCGTCTTTATAACTACACCGGGTCAGGTACGTGCTTTCCGATATTGTTCTGTGGCTAAACAGGTTAATGCTTTAGCATCAGGTGTAGTAGCTATGAAGATTCTTAAAAGGAACTCCGGTTCTCATTTCCAATGAATTTTCCTCGCATGACATCTTGAGACCTGTCCTCCTTCCTTTTGCTTGCTTGCTTGCTGCAACGATTGTCAACAGAATGGCTGCAAAATAGCATCCTTGTGTAAAGAGTGAAACTTATACTTCCATTCCTTGATTCTTTCTCCTTCAGCTGGCTGCGCTAATCAATGACTCATTTGGGGTAATAGCAACAAATACGGCTGCTATCCAACTAGCCAATGCACGTGGAAAACCGAGGTAAATTTATACGTGAATGGCTCATCTCCTTTTGAGTTTAAAGTGCAGGGCTATCCTCGTAGTGCTTTTGTTTTGAAAACCAGCTAATTAACAGTAAATCACTTACAATTAGCCGCAGCAGATTACTGACTCATATCACGAGTGTTCATTCGCAGCATTGCCCTGTTTTCTTCTGAAGTGAAGGCGAGATTATTCATTCCGAACCCAGAAGAGAAAAAATGTACTGTGGTTTCCTCCAAAACTGGAAAACTTATTGATATTGATGTTGAAGCTGTGAAAAAGTCCATGCAGATTTTTGATGTCTTCCTAGCTCTAGCTTAGAAGTGATGATACTTCTTTTTGGGTCCTCTGTATTCTAAAGATTCCAATTTTGTATATCTGTGTATTCGATTGAAGTGATGGAAGCTCAATTGTTGTATTGAGTGGCCTCATCTAAATAGGGAGGACACCAGGAGCTTTTGCACAGACTATCACCTGTCTATGCCACTTGCATTTGGCTTGTTATGGATGCGCATTCCCAACATCGAAATTGGTTATGCGCTTAAATTTAGGTGAGGAACGTGCGTAGAGGGACAGAAACGATAGTTACTATGGTAACCTAGTTACTTAGCATCTGAAGATGGTAAACATGGCATTTCCAGGATAAAATGAACAGATTATACTGCAGGAAAAGTGCAAGACAAGGTATAAATTCCAAGCTACAAGTGTGATGCTCATGTAACTATCTTGGCTACATACTGTGTCGTAGGCAGCATTAACAAACACATGCTCAAGGCCTAGTGGTGTCTATATTTGTATTTTAGAAGCTAAAAGCCGAAGCATTTTGACCATGAAGGTAAATATCCTGTTGTCAGCATGGTTAAAGAATTATTCAGTCTAACCAAAGAAGGAAATACAACGTGGTGTCCAGCTCCAGAAAGAGGTAAAGAATGAATCTGGATGAAACTATCACTAGACTATGGAAAAAGAACTAAGGGGTGTCCCAAAGCATCCGCTGCAGTTATGCAGAATGATGCCAAAGTTGCTGGTAGATTCAGAATCATGAACGATTATGAGATTGGCTTAGCCCGTGTAGCTGGATCTTCAGTCGACTCTAGATGCACCATAAATACATAGCCTAGCACCCACAAGGCAACGTATTGAAAGGGTACCCAAGCTAAACATGCAACAAGGCTCATGATGCTTCCAACGTACTGAGGATCTTTTATGTATCCAAAAGGGAATTCAGTCACCCACGGAATGTTCTTCCCAAATCGCACGCCATAGTAGGTCCCGGATTCACCAAGCAACTGATAAACCCTGCAGAACATTTACTTTTAGAACCAAAAAAATTATGTTCTCGTAGAACATGCAGCTCTATTATGGAAAGGCAGGTCAATGGCATGCTCCGGAAGTTCTTTTGGCAGAAGAAGGTAACGACCAAGAAAAAATAAGGTGCACCTACATTCTCACAATAAACCTAAATTTTATGCTTGCTCCTCTCTCCTTGGGCATACACCCATACTCTAATTCTGATTCCACTTTGATTATGATTCTGCATTTCTACTTTTCCTCCAATGTTATATGTTTTAGTTCGTAAGCCAACAGAAACTCAGAACATCATACACTGGTACTTCGTTTTTCAAGAAATAAGCTTTGCAAACTTAGAAGGCTCTCTGCATTCTATATAAGCATCCCTCCATAGGGTCACGGTGATTGAGCATACCAAAGAAAAACAGTCATCTTTCAGATTATTACACTAGCTCCAAGAATGCACATGCTACTGATTTCACAAAAAAGTTGAAAAATCTCCATATGCACGAATCCAAGCTTTTTTCAGTTACAATATAATGTAGCCAAAATAAAAAGAAAAGAAACAAGATGAAGAAACAAAAACAAAGGTGTTTGACAGCACAACCGCTTGACAGGTCTCTTCAGCCTAATTATCAGTGCAATCAATTACATATCCTTCCATATTCCACCTTACTCATTTGATGAAGACAACCCAAACGAACCACAGACAAAAACACAACTGCCCACAAAGTAACATTAACTCCTCAAGCTCACAATAAGTAGCTACCGACGAAATCCAAAGGCTTTATGCCCAAACCTGGCAAATTCCCTATTAAGTCTCCCCAGAGTACAGAACAATAGACAAACAAACGTATACCCCATAACAGTGCGACGCCCGTGACCACCAAACGTAAGTCATATAAGTACATCAGACCAAAGGGCAAATCGTTCTTGTTTTCTTTGGGAGTTTGGGAATTACCTGAAGTTGAGGAACTGGCCAAAGAGGAAGAGGGGCCAGAAGTAGAGGGGAGGAGGCCAAGACAAGGAAGAGACAGAGAAGAGAGAGAGGATCTGAATCAGCTTCAGGCAATGAGAGACCAGAGCCATCACTTTGCTTGGGTCACGCCCTCTCCCACACAGATTCACCCATGCCTGTGGCCTCCTCCACAACCAGTAGTAGAATGGAAAGGGCACCATCACACCTATCCCTGCCACAATTCCCATCTCTCTCTCTCTCTCTCTCTCTCTCTCTCTCTCTGCTGAATTTTTCCGTGCTCCCTGTCCCTGTGCCTGCCCTGCTAAGGAGTTGATCTTGAAGGGGCCATACATCATTGGTGTTAGGCCTAAATTCTAGAGAACAGGCCCATATTTTGGTCTTGGCCCATGCAGTCTGTTTTTCCTGCTGTAGATCCATTGGAATTAATCAACCATAGACAACCTTTGTGAATCCAACAAAAGCCTAGATCTTTTGCTTTTGGTTAGCCCAAATTTGAGTCGGGATTACTTTTCTATTCGGTGTTTGGGAACACCCTCCGAACTTAATAAACTGAGTTATGTCCAATTATGTCCAAATAAAATGACGCATAAGAAATATGGGGTAAGAGGTGAGATAGACCATTGCAGCGCGGCAGGCAAGTTGCGCCGGTGGAAGAGCTCGTCGGAATAGCGCGATCCTCTGCAGCCCACGATTTCTCCCGGGATCCACGCTTTCACTGGAGATTTTGGTAAAAAGAGAAAAAGAAGTTCTCTTTTCCTCGGTCGCTTCTCACATAGTTAAGCGCCACCATTCATCGTTCGTTGCTACGCCATTGACACAAGTCCATGCCGGAACTTCCAGCTGCATATGCTCCTGCCCACGACGAGCCACATTTGCTCCGGTCATTACTTTACCGCAGGACCACCGCGACAACACGGGTGCCCCCCCACGACATCCTATCTCGATCCTTCTCCCGACCAAAAGTAGCCTTACCACATCCTATCCCGATCCTTCTCCCGACCAAACGTAGCCTTACTTTCTTTGCGATACCATTTTCACATGCATTTCTCTCTGGTCCCGTCAATTCTTAAGGGCGATGATTGGAGCTCTTTTCATGGTGAAGATAGAGCTGTCGCATCTTGGACTACAATGGAGAGCAAGAAGATTGGTGGTCGACACTCATTTGCGGATTCTTCGGTGTCGGAATCGAATTGTCACTCATCATCTCAAAATCTCCTTAAAGAAACTGTCCGAGCGTGGTTCGAGCATCGGAATGTCTACGACTCAATGAACATAAGAGTATTTTACTAGACTAGATAATGGATGTACATCCAATAACTAAACATTTTGCGTGTATTCTGCGCATTACTCGGAGTTCCAGCTGAAAGGATTGATTCTCTAATCTATTACACGAAAGTAATCATAATTAACCAGGAAGTGATATGGATGTCCCATTCGAATAGAACTTTGGACGATTTCTAGAAGCCCAAAAATTAATGGGAAAGTTGTCTGAAAAGTCTTACACCTATTATATGGTGGCCAATTCTGTTCTAAACATTTCAACTATGTTAATTTAGTTCTAAACCTTTTGACAACTTGTCAATTTAGTCTTAAACTTTTCAATAATGCAAATTTAGTCCCAAATCCTTTAATGATTTGCCAATTTAGTTATACACCTGTCAATTTAATTATTTTGACCAATTTTGTCGATAAATCTTTGATGTGGCTGGTGGTCTAGTTAGTGGTTGTCGTCTTACGTGACACAACTAACGTTGACATTTTTTTAAAATTTTAAAAAAAAAAAATTGAATTTTTCTTTTCTTCTTCTTCTTCTTTTTTTTTTTTTTTCCTTTTTTTTTTTTGGTTGGCAAGGCTCTATCTCTTTGTCACTACTGGATGAGATCGAACTTCACCCTCATCGAGACAACAAGGTTGACCTTGTCAATGGCTAGGTGAGGCTTGCCCTTGCTGGATTTGATAAGGGTCGAGTCATGCCAAGAGCAAGTGAGGCTCACCCTTGCCTTCGGTGGGTTGTTGGCCATCACCAAGGGCCAGCAATCGGCCAGATTAAGAAGGAAAGATAAAAATAAAAATAAAAAATTCAAACAATTTATAAAAATTTGAAAAGAATTTTAAAAAAATGAAAACAAAATTATCCACATCAACATTGTCTGTGCTACAAAAGACGGTTGGTATTAACTAAATTGCTACAACAGCGATTTTCAACCAAATTTGATAGGAAGAACTAAATTGGAAAATCATAAAAAATTTAACACTAGATTGAAAAATCATCAAAATGTAAAAGATTAAATTGGCAAGTCATAAAAATGTTTGATATTAAATTGGTACAATTAAAAGGCTTAACTTTAAATTGACACAATTTAATGTTTTAAGTTTAAATTAGCCGTTGTACAATAAGTTTAGCATTTTTATTTTTTTATTTTTTCCCCAAAAATTGATTAGTCATGCGGTCAACTCTAAATAACTAATTAAATAAGTGAGATATTATTATGAAATTCAACAGAAAGTATAAACTAATCGATTTTTTAATCAGTCTCCGTACCTGATTCAAAAAAATTTAAGTCAACCCAAGTAATAAAAAAAAGAAATAGGCTTAACTTTAAATTGGCACAATTTAATGTTTTAAGTTTAAATTAGCCGTTGTACAATAAGTTTAGCATTTTTTTCCCCAAAAATTGATTAGTCATGCGGTCAACTCTAAATAACTAATTAAATAAGTGAGATATTATTATGAAATTCAACAAAAAGTATATACTAATCGATTTTTTAATCAGTCTCCGTACCTGATTCAAAAAAATTTAAGTCAACCCAAGTAATAAAAAAAAGAAGAAGAAATCTTGATGTAACCTACGAACTAAATTTCAATGGAGCATCTGTTGATATTTTTTTGCGGTTTCAAATGCACTTGGCCACTAATTTATGGATCCCTTGTGTTTATAAAATAAAAACTATTGATCGTACAGTTCATGTCTATCCACATATCATTTATGAACGCATTGTCATATCGAGTTCACATTTTCCCCTTGACCTAAATCCGATGGACATCTTTGGACTGGCACTGAAAACTCTAAGAATAGACATGTCAACTACATCCCTGGAATCTCTTTGTTGCATGCGGCCAATTGAGCCTTTCACTTTCCTATGTGTAAGCTTCCAAATGCAGAAACGGAAGTAGTCCTCTTGCTTGTTGACATATGCATTTGTCACGGGCCGATCGATTGGGATCGTGACCGCGCGGCGACTCGGGCACTTTAGGATCGGATTGGATCGCCGAAGCACCTGCCAAGCCTCGCACGCCGAACGCTCACTCGCCGCCTTACCCGAATGGTAGAGAGAGAAAGAATCTGCAGAGAGAAGAGCTCCGGAAAGAAGCCAGTTTTGTATTGCGAAGTAGTGGATGTTCTGAGCAAAACGAAGGAGGACACCTTTATAGTTGAGGGAATTACATCCATCGATCTAGAATTCTACCGGCGGACGAGATCGTACCGCCTCAACTACCGACATAATGTCAACTACCGTCTACCGACATAAATAACGGAACAGACTTCTGTAATATAGCTCAATGACAGCTTCGCCCGCCCTTGCAATCTTCGGGGAGAAGGCTTGGTGGGAATCCGAGTGAGAGCAGGAGGTCCACGGGCGAGTTGGGGTCGACTCTGGGGAACCTCTCGGGTCGTCCATGTTTCGGCCCGTGACACATTGCTGTAGGGAACAATGTGAACTAAGGATGAGAAGTCTTAAGTTTCAGGTAGATTTCAAGTTCCATTCAAGTTCTACTTCGAACTTGAAACCCACTCTTAGGAATTAGTTCCTCATTTTTTGAAATCTAGAATTTACCTTGTATATTCTAAAACCCGATATCTACCCCCCGTTATAGGTTTCGGGTTTTACTTGAGAACCAATCAATTTCCTTCATTTTTAGTTAAGTAAAAAAAAAAAATAATGTAATAATAAAAATGAAAATTTCCTATACGTCAATAATAACAATTCATGAAAGATGAACCCGTAAAATTAAATAAATAATAAAAAAACCACCTTGGTAGCATGGCCTCTCTGCTCATAGAGATGCAATTGTGTACTCCAGAAAATGCGCTTCCATCAAAGCCAAGAGATTGCATCAGCTGAAAAGTGGCACAAGCTGAAGGTAATCAAGAAACAAAGTCACGTCTTGAGCAAGTGAGCCGCGACTCCAGTCTCGACTTCTTTCTCCTTGCGTTTTTCTCGACCGTATCAATACTATACTGCATTATATGTTCTAACCCAGCAACATCAGAAGGCGGAGGCAGAGAAGTGGAAGCTAGCTCTAGAAGACTAGACAGTCAGGTTTGGCAATATTAAGTTTTTAACCAAGTGATTTTCTGGTAAGCAAGAAATTTGGAGAAGGAAAGGCAAATTATATTTTAGGGTTTCATAGGTTCCCAATTTAGTTCCCAATTTCTAGTTCAGTTCCTACCCGGGAACGGAATCGCATAATACAAGTTTCAAAAAATATAAAACCAGTAACAAGATCGGGTCTCACCAAAATCCGAAACCATGCTCACCCCTATTATGAGCCGAGATGGGCCAAATCGGCATGCACATAAAAGTTTTAGATATTATTTAATTTGTGGGTCACGGATATGAAAGCCGTCCATATTAAATATTTTGGGTTTGGTTTGTATACGAGCGATATCCGTGCCCCGTATAACCTATCAATCGGAGAGGCGTGGTTTGGACTATCGAGGAACGGAGGGTAGGTACTATTTTTCAATGTTGGTGTTTTTTGGGCGATAGAATCATCACCTTTTAAGATACAAAATTGGCATCCCAATAAAAGGGTAGAAATAGTCAGACACATAGGGGGAGGTGCGCCAAGTTTATGAATACATAATATTAGTGGGAATGAAGCGTCTAGGCTCTTGAGCAAATGCCCAACACTTTTTCCCTTATAGTGGATCATGTTGGCTCACATTTAGAAGTGTACCCCTCTTGGCTAATGGCTACTCAATGTCGCTTGGAAATGTTGGCTACGGAAGGAAGGCAAAGGACAAAAAAGAATTCTCACTTGCATATATATATATATATATATCTATTCATGAGATGCGTCTTGAAGTCTAAACCTTGGGAAGAAGGCCCCTTATCAGCCTGCAAAATATAAATCCGGTAGGTACCCATGGTTTCCCACCCTTCTTGTGGGTCATTTTCATTAAGACAAAAGTTAGTCATTGACTTTTTCACAAAACTTAGAACTCTATTTTAATTTTTTTTTTTAAATGTATGATTATTATTTTTCTTAAATTTTTATTTTTTACTCTAAAACTCTTAACTAACTTTCAAACTTTTGTTTTACTTTTTTGAAAACGTGGCATGGAAGTCAAAACTCACATCTAAAATTAAGCGTCTCCACTCCTAGCCCCCTAAGAAGGTGGGGAATCGAACTCCCCACCTCTCATTTCCCATGCGGGAAGGGTGGCCTTAATATCTCCAGTGATTATTGTTTTTAAATTTCAATGATAGAAAATTTGAGAAGAAGGTTTGATAAAATATTCACATACTAAACTGCATATTCATCTAATAACTTAAAATTTTAAAATAATTAATTATGATCCCACAAAATCTTATATGATATTAGAGTTAAAGATCCTGAGTTTAAATCTACCACTAAAAAATGTCAAACTGGTCAAATTTTTCCGGACTCCAATTGTTTCTCCAATCACCATTAAGCTTGTAGAATGATCATTAGTTATTGACATTTTCGTAATACTTAAATTCTTTTATTACAAATCAAAAAATGAATGATCGTTCTAGAATTCAAAGTGCATTTTAATAAATTTCGAGTATTTTGTGATAAGATTAAAGTCAAGACTCCTAGTCGCATGAGAATAAAGCCAATTAAAAAAATAAAAAATATCACCCTAATATATTTATGTTATGTAGCCTGAATGTGTAAACCATCAATTCCACGGAACGGTCACATCTCTCCTTATGATTACAGCTGCGGAGATAGTTATTTATCTGACGAGGCAATAATTGTGGCCATAAATTTTGGCCAATCATTATCGAAGAAAGTAGACGCGTGCCACATGCACTAGGCGGCTACGTGCACAATGCTCGAGCCCAGAAAAATCTGCAATCAAATCGAACAACTACTTAAATTGCACTCATCCCCATAATCATTTTTGGTGGAATGATAAGGCGTTAATCTTAAAGAAATTGTAATTCACAAATCCCCACTTGAGTTCACAAATCTCCAAAGCCAACATCCATTGGATCCTTCCTCTTTATACTTTGCATGCCTCCCCCATCCTTGCCACATGCCCTAATATTCTTGGTCGACAGCTAAGTCAACACACACTAAAAGCTTTTGCAGGTATATTTGTTGAACTAAAAGTACGCATGAGAAGGAGGCTTTTGGTACATCAAGCCAATCATCGGTTTATGAGTATGGGGTAGATAGAAGACGGAACGAGCCTGTCGCATCGGTTATAAAATGAATCTATCATATATTAGTTTTTTTTTTAATCAATACTGTGATTCTTATTATATGTTGTGGATACATCATTTGGGTCAAATTTTAATTGCTATAATAGATCTATCTATGATCGGCGTGGAAAAGTTCAAGATGAGGCCTATGGCCTAATATCGAGAATGATGGGTTGTCATTTGCTAGGCAGGAGGCTTTGGCATCGACATTCTCCTAGTATTTTCGCAAGATGACATTGAGTTTGTCTGTGCTCATTAGTAGCAACAAGATCTAGACAAGCACAATTTGGTTATCACTTAATCAAATTGAGCGTATGTATGCTAATGAGATTACAACGCTTGCTCATGCAATGAAGTATGCTAATCATGTCACCCTAGCTTGTGTGATCACGTGTAATCAATATCTCTGAGGCACCTCATATATACTCACTCGAGAGAATTTTAAAGTTGATGAGGATCTATCATTTTTATGTGTTTTTTGAACTTAAAAGCTAGTGCAAGATTGAGTCGCATGACACAAGCATGTGCGAGCTCCACTCGGCAATTTACTTTTGATGGTCACTTTAGCAAATCTCCAATTCTTTAAGCACATATAAGTTATATACAAATCAATTCGATTATGTAGTTTAGCAAATCTTTAATTTTTTTTGTGTATATAGATATATTGTTTTTGTATAGGTCAATTCTCTTTTGCATGCATCTCTCTAATTCATAAGTACATCTTTTCTTATGTGAGCTTCAATTCTATTTTGCACTTTAGCAAATCAATTTTCAAAGATCACTTTTAGCTTGACTCTATCGATATTCAAGATCACTTTAGTATATCTCTCACCCGCTATCCGTCAATTAGTCATTGTGGGATTGCCGCCGCTTGACATTCCAAAAAATATTCACTATGAATACCCTCATTTCTCATTCATTTAAAATGAGGTTATCTATATGCTTTTCACATTATTTTTGCAAGTACATAACAAGCTTTCACACGAAATGGTCCACCCAATTGGACATAGAATAATGCGATGGACTTAGTACGAATATCGACTAAACTATTTCATGTATTTATTGATGAAAGCACGCGCCCAACAAATACATTGCATCATTCAACTTGGTGGGGGCCCCACCGGATTTATTTAGAAGGTGGCGACAAATAAAATCATGATGTAAGCACTCGAAAAATCCATATTATAGTCTTTTCTTGAGAGCTGACCCATTTCCTTTCCCCGTACGTGGTCCCATTCTCCTCGCGACACGTGGCTCGAGAGAGAATACTTACGTGGGTACGAGACGTCATCAGGCCCACTTAGTAGTAATGGGTATAAATGGATGGGAGCGGGCGATCCTGAGGATCAGAGAACATGCACTTTGCCCATGCATAATTAGCCAGAGCTTTTGCTTATCATCACCGCCATCATCACCACCATTGCCATCGCCATCATCGTCGCCGCCGTCGTTGATATCATTACCGTCAAGCTTAGCTAGGGTGAGGGAGAGATGTCGCAGAAGATAGCGGCGGAGGACTGTCCGAAGGCGTGGTCAGGTCCGACCACCGAGCAGCCGCCGCCGGCGGTGGTGGTGAGGGAGTACGAGGAAGAGAGAGACAAGGCCGGGGTGGAGAGGATGGAGATGCTGTGCGAAGTCACGGGACAGAGGTCAGGACCAGATAACAAGAAGAAGAAGAGGAAGAAGAACAAGAAGAAGGCGATTCTGGTGACCGACCTCTTGGGCGACCCCCTCTGTCGCGTCCGCAGCTTCCCGTCGCACGTCATGCTGGTATCTCCTTCTCCCTCCCTCGCTCTCGTACAACATCTTTCAATCTGTTCAAACTTGTTTGGCGTACGGATGTAGAAGTTGCTGCGTAGACGATGTCGCAGGAGGTGGGGTTCTGATATTTCATACGGGTTTGTCTTGGCGAAACTGTGCAGGTTGCGGAGTGGGGAGAGGGCGGAGAAATAGTTGGGGTGATAAGAGGGTGCATCAAAAGAGTGAAAATCAGAGGCAACGGCAATAACCCAACATCATCATCGTCAGATTATGTGACGGCCGCTAACATTCTAGGGCTCAGGGTTTCTCCTTCTCACAGGTTTGCTCCTTCTCCTTCTCCTTCTTCTTCTGCTGATCTTCTGGGGGCATGCATGCGTGTTGCTCCGTTTTGGTGCTAAATATGCGTCTGGTGTCAAGATGGTTCGCTTCTCTGTCGCTGGAATCGCGAGCCGAGTCGATCACGATGCGAAATGTGGACGCCGAGGGTCTCTCTATGCGCTCTCATGGCTTCCACCGTCCAGTCGCCTGAGCTGCTCGTTCGAGTTCTTTCGATATCTTCATAAAGAAAAAAATCTAGAATTTACGGTTCAGTCGCCACACGTGTCGTCTTTCTAGCGATTGCATAGCCCGCTAAGGTCAACATAGGAATAAGAAACACTGTTCCTTATTCCCACCAAAAAAAGCTAGATTTCAGCTGTAAAGAGGAACCGGTCTTCCTCGTGTGATTCATACCTAACATTTGCAGAACTCGAATTGTCATTTACCATAGAATAACGTCGTTATCGCCTCGGTTTTTGCTCTTTTGAAGGAGGCACGGCATTGCCACGAGGCTGATCCAAGCAATAGAGATCTGGTGCAAGCAGCGCGGTGCGGATTACGCCTACATGGCCGCGGACGCCACCAACTCCCCCTCCCTCAAGCTCTTCACCACCAAATGCGACTTCATCAAGTTCCGTACACCGACCCTGCGGATGCGACCCGTCCATGCTCACCGCAAGCCATTGCGCTCAGACGTCTCAATCATCCGGATGACCCCGAGGCTCGCCGAGTCGATGTACCGGCGCGTCCTCGCCGGCTCCGACTTCTTCCCCGAGGATATGGACGAGATTGTTGCGCACCCCCTCAACCTGGGCACCTTCGTGGCGGTCCCAAAGGAGTCGGCCCGCACGTGGGACCCGGAATCGGGGACACTGCCGCCGTCGAGTTTCGCTGTCATGAGCGTGTGGAACACCAAGGGAGTGTACAACTTCCGAGTGAAGGGTGCTTCGGGGCTCATGCGAGCGTGTTGCGCCGGGAGCCGAATGCTGGATTCGTGCATGCCGTGGCTGAGGATACCGTCGTTCCCGGACGTGTTCAGGCAGTTCGGGTTCTACTTTCTGTACGGCCTGTACATGACGGGAGAACGCGGGCCGAGCCTGATGAAGTCGCTCTGCGATCTCGCGCACAACATGGCGAGGGATGATGCCGGGTGCGGCGCTGTGGTCGCCGAGGTGGGGCAAGAAGACCCCATCAAGGCGGCGATCCCTCACTGGAAGCGATTTGCGTGGTCGGAAGACGTGTGGTGCATCAAAAATCTTCAGCAGGAACTCGTCCACAGGCGTGGGGACTTGGATTGGGTTCACATGTCCAAGGGTCGATCCCCAGTACTCTTCGTCGACCCTCGAGACGTTTGACTTTCTCTCTGTTTTGTTCTTTCTTCTTCCTGAATTTTCTCTCGACGAGAAAGCTTTCTTGTATGATAGTAATCGGCAGCCAATGTGGTGGACGAAGCCAATCGCAATCTTACATGTGATGTCGCGTAAGATATTCTATAAATCGTACGTTGTTTCTTTCAGAAATGTCATCAACTTAGCACGGCTGACCTTTTCATAAGCGCTTTTCATACGAGCGAGAAAGAAAGTGTTCACTTTGCGAATTGGAAAGAAAAAGGTCCCGCATGAATCACAGCCATTGGCAATCCATGCACGTTCTGATCACTTCTAAAGTTTTTATATACCCATGAACCATGCTATAGTTTTCATTGAAATGTGGTTGGATAACTTAAAGCTTATATGGAAAAGAGAAACAACGTGGGAAATTATCTAATCGGTCCTAAATTTATTGTACGGATGCTTGGCCAGTTTTAGACTTTCCGACTTTGCCAATTTAATCCCGAAGTTTTGCCTGTAATACTAATGTGGTCCTTTTAGTCGATCTTCATTGAAAATCACTGATATGGCAGCGCGTCATGTAGGATGTCTAGCGACAACTGAAATCGCCGAACTTTAGTGATTTCTAACAAAAGGTTGGTTGGAAGAACTGCATTAGAATTTCATGCAAAATGATTAAAATTAGATTTGCCAAATTGAAAGATTATCGACATCCGTACCTAACTTCGCGAGCACTTTTCACTCTCTCCTCCTCGGTATTTTCATGTTCCTCCAGGATCATTCACTAATCTCAACGAGGAGATGTTCCCAAGTTATATCACCTCATTTTCAGGGCTCCATCACTGGATAACATCATTTTCCTTGGAAAAATAATCTAGGGACCTCATGGCTTGTTGGCTAGACAAGTGACACGTTCATATTGGCACGTTCCCATTGAGCACAAAAGCTACAGTTGTGCCCTCTTTAGGACCTTGACATGTGCATCCTGAATTAGGAAATACAAATCAAACTCTCGTGCTGGCACCACCATCGATCGCCTAAACGTATGTTCCATTAGATTATGCGCACCATCCGTTCGATATGACAGTGTTTCTTATAGAAATCCATAACATTTTTTATATTGGAAGTGGGTATAATGTTCGCAAAAATGACTCGTGAATAGAACTTTTCCGAAATGCCGGCGTCGATGCCAGTCTTTTTATTTTGCTTTTAGATAAAGCCGAACAGACGGCAGGAAATAGTTTGTTTTAATTAGGAAAATAATGCGGATTAGAAAATTGTTTGTTCGAAAGTCTCTCCCCGTACTAGCATGCTTGATTGGTTTAAGAAAAGACCCTCCATGATATTCTCAACTTATTAAAGTTGTTGTCCAGAGATATGCAGTTTCAAAACCAATCAACCCGCTTTTGAGGTCCGTGTAGTGTGTATAGAGACTTCAATCACTTTTTTTTTGGTAAAGGAGACTTCAATCACTTTGGAGTTTGAAATACCCAAAAAGAATGTCCCATGTGGCTAGGAACATAAAATAATAAAAGCCAGGATGCCTTATTCAAATCAAATGGCATGCACCGTAAGCCATGCAACTAGCCCTTCCATGGTTTATAGCCATGCTATTTATAGAAAGTCGAGTACATAGGCATTACAAAAATCTCACTCTTATCGGGTTAGCTCAAACCCCACAAATAAAGGAATATTTTTCAAAATGATCACATCTACTGCTCACGAAGAAAAAGAAAATGAACGAATAAGAGACGGTTCTGGTATCCACGAATGTTAGATATAAACTCTCGTCGATTCGTTTCTAGGAAAATATTTTCTCGATCATTCATTTTTCGAAAAGTAGATTAAACTCACAATGACTAGATGTGAAAAGAAAAAAGAGCACGTGTGACACGGACTTGGGATTGCAACCATCCAATATAATATGCTCTAATAGTGACTCCACTGAATAAAGCTGCACAATTCACATGTCGCCTAAGTATATAATCCGCCAATGGCTATTGAATCCTACAAAAAGATGGAGTCCTTTCGAAAACGCCAGCATTGAGTATGGAAAGAATAATAAAGTTCGGTCCAAATTCCCATCCCACAATATATTAAATCTCCCCCTTTCGGCCAAAGAGCTAGAAAATTAAGCCCTATTAAACTAAAAGAAACAAAAGGGTTCAAAGAAATGGGGGTTTCCACAAATGAGAGTCTCTCAAGAATTGAGCCAGGTGGCAACTTTATGTGCTTTGCAAGTAACAATTGTCGAAATGCCTGAAAGCTTTGTCTCTCTCCCCCTCTCTCTCATGGATGCTCAGGACCACAAGAGCACTATGAGGCAGGCATTAAAAAGATTTTGCTGCAATCAATGTTAAATCAGGCCAGAGCCACCACCGTTTCCTGGGGGGGCTGCACATGCACCCTCCAGTAAAATCATTGGCCAGTTACCTGCTTTTTTTGCGTAGGTAGGAACTTCCTGTGTTGTTGACTGAATATGTTCTGTTGTCTTATGCTGATGAACATTATCTTTTCTTGACTGAATCTGTTTTTCTTCTCTTTTTCCCCTTTTTCTTTCTTTATGTTTGATTTTTTCCTGACAGGTAGAGGCCAAGTTCTGCACCAGAGTGACCACAGCCCACTATAATGATGGGAGGTCATTGTGAATTTGCAACATTGAATTGTGTTTTCAAAAGTTCAGTTCCTTCTTCTTTTACATGAATAGCTAAAACAGAAGCTTATATACAAAGATAGGGATAGATATCAGATTCAAGTGATGAGCAATATCAGTGCATGAAGTGATGCAGAGAACTCGGGTTACACATGCTTGGTTGAATCTCATTTAGGTGCCAACCAGTTCCTCTTCTCGCATTAGTTCTTAGACTCATGTATTTTGCATCTTTGTGTAAGCCAATCCTGTTAATGTGGCATCTGACTTTGTCCCGTTGATGCCGGAGGTAAAATTTCGATACTTTTCTTGATTCTCTTAAACGCAATACCAAAGCACTCTGAGGACAGCCATCCTGAATTTATTGAAAAAAGCCAGAGCCACCAATTATATGGCCATCAAATCCAATAAATAAACCAAGCCAAAAAGGATGGGGAAGGCCTCTGGCTTTATCAAAACCACCCTAGCCATCAGTTAAAAGCTTTTATTCCAATCCACGGGAAAAATCTCAGAGTCTCGATACGTCCCAACCATTCCAAGATCTGGAATCTTGATGACCATGTTCTCTTTGTGGTCCAACAAGCACAACACTAGATACCCAAAATTCTATGCCTCTATGCATGGATCGACCCTTCACTTTACATAATATATGTGATCTTTTTTGATATATCGGATGCTTTCCTAACATTGCAGTTGAGGCACCCAAACGATCTTTCACTTAGATTCTGTACCATTCTCTGGTCCATATAGCATGCCTTAGACTGAATTAGTAGGTTTGATGGCAGAAAGCTCATGAAGGATCCATCATTGCTGATTACAACACGTGTTGCACCATTGCTGATCAACATCATCAGAGACCCAAAAAAGAACTAATCTAGCTGAATTACGTTAGATTGGTTCTAGTAACTTCAAAAGGTTAGAAAATTGTTTCAGAATGTTGATCATATGTAAGGAAATTTGTTAACATATTCACATTATGTATGTCAATTACAGGCAGTTGTGCCTTGAATTGACACTAAAGTCTTTAGCTCGGGGAAGGTTTGCCTGTAATCGATAGCAGAACGACTGACTCCTTCCTCTCCAGATCAACAAGTAGACCTTTGCTCAGCAGGTCCGTACTGCCAGAGTTGCTAAAATGGAAAAAGAAAACCTGTTACCAGGTTTTGTCAACAACGATGAATGAATAAGGGAACCCCAAACTTGCCCAATATAGCATCTTCGTCAATCATATTGAGCTAATCGGAGCACCGAGAAGTCTTCAAAAGTCGCGCTCAAAGTTATGGAGTAAGAACAAGAATTCACTTGAGATTGATCTTTCATGATGGAAACTGGAAGTACTGTGTGCATGATGGTGTCAAGCTGCTGAGGTTGTAAAGTAGAAATCAGATTTCACATTGTAGAAGCTTTCGCAAAACTTGAGAATCTCGAGAACATGTCTTCCAAAAGAACATGAGGGTTTCCTTGTTCAACCTAAAATGGACAATGAGGTACACAAATTAGGCCAAATCGAAAATCAGAGGACTTAGACAACTACTAATGCCATTCTGAAATAAATACTTTCAAGTACTCTTACACGTAACAAATTGCTGAAGAATAGTAATCAAGTTTCTTTTGAAATCTTTTACGAGGATAAGTAAATCAAAAGAATGCCTCCTATCAGGATATGGGGAGAAACAAGAACCATACCAGTGTCCCATGGTCGAGAACAAGGATGTTGTCCATATCAAGCACTGTTGAAATACGGTGGGCAATGGTGATCACTGTCATGCCTCGGCATTCATTAGATATTGTGTTCTGTAGTATTGAAGCTGTTCGGGCATCTATGCTTGCTGTACACTCATCCAAACAGAGCACCTGAAAAGTTTGAGTTTCAGCATACCTGGACTGACCGAAAGAGAAATAGAAAAGGGGACAGAGAAAAACTGTCCAGTGTTGAGAACCTTCGAAGACTTCAGAAGTGCGCGTGCAAGACAAAGAAGTTGCCTTTGCCCGATAGAAAATGTTACCCCAGATTCCTTCACATGAATATCGAGCCCACCTGCTACTTCCACTTCCTCTTTCATATGGCACTTCTCCAGCACATTCCATATTTTTTGGTCATCAGTGACCCGATATGGATCCATATTATCCCTATACATATCAAAAAAAAGGAGCCAGCATTAGATATCAAAGTGAAGGGCCTCAATGTGAGTAATTGAGTATTGAGGAAACAGGAATAGAGCTCTTGATTTCAGCAAATAGAATAGAAAGAAGGATTGGTAACATATCAAAACACATTTTTAAGCTCCACCTCAAAGATCCTTTGAATAAGAATGGACTCTGAGGCACAATGGCAAAGCGGGACCGAAGATCTCTAGCAGGAATGTGGTCTATATCAATGCAATCCACCAAAATACGGCCACCACAGAGGCCATTGAGGCGGAAGAGGGCATTCAAGATGCTGGATTTTCCAGCTCCAGTTCTTCCAACAATTCCAACCTGAATTTATGTACAGCAGATTAGGCACATCTTACAAGACACTGTCGTCCATCACATACATTGACCAGATTATAGTAATCTTTAAGCTTAACAAGATAACAAAAAAAGTATGAGTCCAACCTGCATCCCCCCAGGAATGGTAAAGGTGACGTCATTCAATGCAGCAGGCAGGGAAGGCATGTATCTCATGGTGACATGCTGAAACTCTATCAATCCTTGAGAAGGCCAATCTAAATTTGGTGGTGGTTGTCCACCAAGTTGCTCTTGAGGGACGTCCATATACTACATGAATTAATAGAAAGTAAGCATGGTATGTAAAGAAATAAACAAAAATATGTCGTGCACTCAGATTCATACTTGAAGAGTTCTCTCAATTGAAACCATCTCTTTTTCCGTTTCTGTGAAGCTTGTCAAAAAACTACCAAGCAGAGACACCAGTGGGGCTGCATAAGAGAGGGCCAACCCCACCTGTGAAAGAACGTCACATGGCATTATTACTACATACTCTTTTGAGCTTTAATTGTATTGCTGGTCTCAAGTTGGAGAAGAAAAGAGAAAGATAGTCACTAAGGTCACAAGGGCAAAAAAATAAATTGGGAGAAAGGAACAAAACATGTACCAGCCCAGGAGTACCAAAGTTGATAGGCAAGAGGCCACGAGATCCAACAACAGACATGACTGCTATGAATGAGATTATAAATGCTGCCAACAACTGATAGAGGAACATTAGTCTATAAATGTAGAGAGATGCAAGAATCCCTTTAATTATTGTCAAAGTTCCATAGAGAGTTGGAAATTACTGATGCATCATACTTTCACAAATTTGACTATTCTTGAAGTTGAAACATGAAGAAAATAAGTCCCATTGACATATAATGTGTACTGACTCCGGATATACCTGGAGGCGCAGGGAAAGCCATAAGCTCGCTGTAAACTCAGAGAGCGAAGTCCGCTGATATAGCCCTATTTGCTCAGTGAATCTGGTGAAAAAGAAATTCTGTCCAACAACCAGAATGATGCCGATGTAGGTCAAAGACTATAAATAACACAAGCAAAATAACCACACAAATAAATAGTTAAGGACATTTTCTCATGGACGATGAAGTCCTAGTTACATTGTAGGCAGCTGAAGAGAGATTCAATGATTTTCCTTACCATAGTAAGACTTGGTTCTTTGTATACACTTCAGGTTGATACTGAGCTACTCAATCAAAGATAACTGTCTCTTCTACAATGCTCAAACTGCTCAACTAGTTTCTTAATTACCTTAATTTACCATCAAGTCATCAAAGATTTACCACAGAAGAACAGTCAAGTCATGGACTGCAACTAATAATATCCTTTAAGCAGCAATACTGTAATAAATCATGCGTGTCTTCTGAAGATAGAGATACTCTGCTATAAAAAGGATCAAATGAGAACATCCAATGTCTACCTGAGACTTGAATGCACGAATAGTTGATGATCCATCGAGAGTCTCAGAGAAAGATGCATAGATAGGAGAACGAGCAACGCTGTCCAGCCTTCTTAACTCCCTGGAAGTTGATCTGTAAAAGAGCTGTGGAACTTCCAAGTTAAAAGAGAGCTCCAAAGTCATATGCCAGGGAAATTCTTTTTTGTTTGTTTTCATACACATCCTTGCTCTGGAAACTATATAAAGCGGTATTGGTAAAGATCTACGCTCGTGTGTCTTACATTTCTCATATAGTTTGTGGGTAGGTGATGAAGACTTTCCAGTAATTCACAGATAACCATGCTAAATAAAAAAATCAACTGCGTGAACACTTCCCACCCCCAAAAAGGAAGAAAGAAGACAGAACTAAACTTACAAATGAAAGGTCAACAGAATACGAATGCTAATGGTTGCTTTCATCCAATGTATTTGATGCTGTTCCTTTATTAGTGTGTCCTAGCAAAATCTGTCATTCCTATATTTTGAAATTGATTTTGTGCCTCTTGACATGACATGGAAAAAATTTCTTTAATCCCCACAGGCTGTCACAGCAAGACTTTTTTGACTAAATGATGATTTTCATGTATACAAAACACAAGCCATCGCAAGAGCTTCTCATAGAGAGCTATGCAAATGTAACTACAATACAAATTCATCTATCATCTCAGTTGAAGAGTATTAATAGTATTAGGTATACTTGGTGTTCTGGATATTATTGTTACTAGATTACCGTTGAATGTGTTAGATAAGGTAGTTAGGGATTTGGGTGTTAGATTTGATTGTCGCTCTTTATGCTGTTTAAATAGAGCCACCTGAGCAATCTTTCTTCAATGTGTAAAAGTAGAGATGTAAACAACTACGTTGCCTCTCTCTCTCTCTCATCCCCCCCCCCAACTCTTCTCGCTCTGTGAAAAAAATCTTTTTCTCATAGAGTTAACTCATCTGGAATATTCCAAAATCTCCCATTATTAGCCAGCTAGAATATGACCCAAACCATTAATCACAATGAAGTAAGAACAAGCTAGGGTGCGCATTTCTTCCTATGCTAAACCAAATTGATGTCCTATTTATGGAACATCTTGAGATGATATATACAGTGAAAGCTCGTGTTCTTCACATGCACTAATTAATCAGCTTCTGAGAATCATCAGCAATTTAATTCATAAGAACAATTTAAACCCTGCTTGCAGAAGAACCAACATTTATTAGCAGCGTGTACCTGTAGCTTGCTGTACATGTACCAGAAGGGAAATAACATCATCAAGAAAAAGATCTGCATAAATGCATTAACACCGGAATATATCAGAAGGGCAAGTGAGGAAAAGCAAGCAAATTTACAGTATATGGTCTCAAAAACTACCTGGACATATGATAAAATGACTGCGATCCCCAGAAGACCAACAAAATTTGCTAGAAGGATATTGAGGATAAATGGAAGAGAGTCATCAATTGTGTAGAGGTCCGAAGAAAATCTGCTACCAGAAGATATCATCACAAAACAAGGAAAACAACAGAACGGGAAGAATCAGAGGAAGTTACCCTGACCTATTAAGTATTCTTCCACTGGGCGTCTGGTTGAAGAACTTTACAGGTGCATCAATTAGTCTTTTAAGTAGAATTTCATGCACTGTTATGGCAGCTCTCAACCCACCATATGCAAATGAGAAAGCTCGTACTAGTGTGAGAATCGAATTTAAAATACAAAAGATGCAGAGAACAACCTGCCACAATGCCATAAAACAAAAGGAAAATGAAATTCTCCCAATAACAAAGCTATACATTGTGGGAAGGAGTTATTACATAGCTCCCTGTGACTCGAGATACTTGTGTAATTTGCAGGAATAACACTTTCTACAAAGAAATTAACTTTTTGGGAGATAACCGAACATTTTACTGTAATTCCAAACATGGTAGGCCCTCTGCAGAGGACAATGATGATAATTGTAACAACAATTTTACCCAAAACACGGAGAGTGGAAATCCTTCAACTAATCTATTTTTGCTAGATCATTTTTTAGTAGAGCATTTCGAACCAATTTCTGTGATAAAGTACGAAAATAAACATTTGATATTGGCAACAAGACAAACAGAATAACTCTGACCAGGTAAAAGGATGTAGAGGATGCCGACTTAATGCCTCCTCTTGTTGTATCAACCCAATAGGAGAGCCATAGATCATTTCCATTACGTGAGGCTTGCATTAAAATTGCTGAAAGGAATATGATTACTGCAACAAGCCAACCTGAAAATGCAGCATAATGTCTGCCACAATGGCAACAATGTGGGCACAAATAAAAATCACATAAGTTTGCCAAATATGTTGTGGAATTAGCTCAAGTTAAAAAAGAAGAAAAGAAAAAAAGCATCTCCCTGGAGTAGATTGTCAAGCAAGAACAAACACCTGTATACTGCAAATTCAACTTTGCCTTCTTTTCTTTCCTCTTCTTCAATAATCTCTTGCACCTCCCCAGCATTTAATTGAGAACTATTGTCCTGTTGAAGGTCCTCAGTGGCTCTCATAGATGAAATCTCATGCTCTTGGTCATGGCTTTCAAGTGCTGTATTTAATGTCATTGTGGAAAAGAAAGCCGAATATTGTGAAATTGTCAAATCAGCAGGACTTCCAACCCACCTTATGTACCCTTTGTCCATAACAACTACCATGTCCGCAAGAGATATTGCCTGTCAAGCAAAGAAAGTAGAATGAGCAGCGAGGAGGTGTGTCTATGATGGGCCTCATATTTGTCTACAGTTAAGTTTACATAAGAAGTAAGAGGAACAGATAATGTTGTGTAAAAACAGCTCAAGGTCTAAACAAAGAAACATTTGCCCAAATTAGTTATAACAGAAGAGCCCCCAGAAAAATATGTGGCAGAACATAAATTTTGTTTGGCATTGGAACTTAAGGGGATGAGGCACTCAGGACGATAACTGACTAAGAATAGGACAGTGTCCTAGCATCTGATAACAGTCAGTTCACGTGGCACAGCTCTAAAGCAAACTAGGACCTTCGTCTCCTTAGCTTCCATGGCAAGGTAAGTGCATTTGGCATTAGCAACACAAAAAACTAACAGTACATTATTGTGATTGAATACGGGCATAACTATCTTATGACACCTTAAGACTGAATAGACTTATGACCCCCAGAAGCACTAACGAGATAAAAGGAATCGCTTTGCTTCACTGCTGCAGAATGAGAGATCTCAGCATGAACAGATTGAAAACTCAACTTCTGACAAGTGAAGAAAGCCCACCTAGTTTTAACAAATAAAGAGATTTATAATTGTCTAAACTAATCCATTGAATCTCCTTCACTGGATTTAGCATGTCCCACTGAGAAAATCCCTATATACACAAAATGTTTCCTAAACACCACGATGCCTTCCCTCCTCCCACCAGCGGCATGCTAGAAGGCCATTTCCCCTCCTAATTCCTAATTAATAACAGGTACTCAATTAGTTAGGTCAAACTAAAGGAGATTTACCCTTTGGACATGTGTCAGTATCAATGATATGCCCTATGTATTATTTTAAAATGCAGGAAAACAATCCGGTAATGGTACTATTGATGAGATTGTTTCTCGATCTGTTTGAATGCGAGGAGATAAGGTAGTGCTCAAGAAAAGGTCTATTGTAACAAAAGAAGCAGACAAGAATGTTTGTACTATAGCTTGCTTGTTGCTTTAATTTTCAAAGGGAATGTTTGAACAATAGCTTGCTTTTCGCTCTAATTTTCATTCAGCAGCCACCAGTTGCCAAGCATCTAAAGGCAGCCATCCAACCCCGAACCATATAACTTTGGGCAAGCTTAAATTCATATCATCTCAATGGTATGTATTCTTGTAGCAATTTGCTTTAGCCCAAGCTATTAAACCAGACCAAAGTTTCAACTTGTACTACATAAAATTAACCTGAGCATTATGTGTACAAAGAACACGAGTTTTTTGCTCTGTAAGAGGTCCGAGAATTGCGTGATTTAAAATCCATTGAGCAACTTGAGAATCCACTGCACTCAGGACATCATCAAGCATCAAGATGTTGGAGCCACGATATATAGCCCTGCCATATATATAATATCATGAGACACTATTTTCAAAATTGATTATTCCCCATCAAAGAAAAACAACAGGAGCAGGCAGGACCTAGCCAAGGCAAGGCGTGCTCTCTGTCCACCAGATAAGTTGATTCCTTTTTCTCCAATATAAGCCATGTCACCTCCAGCCATCAGAGAGATATCGACATCCAGTGCACATGCTTGTAGAGTATCGGAGTATCTACCCAGAAAAAAGAAATTGCTGAAAAAAATGGGAAAAATGATACGCAAAGCAGAAGAATAATGAAGAATTATAAAGCAAGGAAAGATGCTACTTTTCGTCCTTGTATTTACATGCTTTTCTAAGTGAGTCCCTAAAATTTTAATTTACCTATCAAGTCCTTCTACTTACACAAATTTTCTTATTAAGTCCCTTCACCACTAAATCTGATCAAATTCAGCAAACGTGGCTGTCGAATGATGCCAAAGTATAATGTGAATAAAATATGCGGATGCCTATGGAAAAATTTAGCCAACATAGACAGTGTCGGACTGCCACATTTAAGAATTTAGCCGATGTGGACGCCCATGTGAACGTCCGTATAGGAGAATTTTATCCATGTCATACAACTATGCTGTCTAATGACCAAGACAGCTGGATTTGGCTGGATTTGGAGTTGAAGGGACTTGATTTGAGAATTTCTGAAAGTAGGATTTGATTAAGCAAATTAAAAGTACAGGGACTTACTAGAAAATGCATGAAAGTACGGATGTGAAAATTAGAAATTTTCCCATTACAAACTGAAATGGTCAAAGAGATGAGAGTTATTTTCTACTCATTCGTAGAGCCGAACCTCTTTGAATCATATTTTTCCCCAAATACTACATTCTCACACAATGTTCCTGACATGATCCATGGAACCTGCACTTCCACCACTGCCAATGTCAGAATAACATGTACTGCAGAGCTTAGACAAGGATACTATAAGTGTAATTAAATATTAAACCACGCCTTCATCTAATAGCTTAAGCTTTTAGAATAGTTGGCTATGATCCCACAAAGTTTAACATTGTATTAGAGCCAGAGGTCCTGAGTTCAAATCTTTTCAAGCTCCATTTGCCTCCCCAATTAAAGATATCCATGCTTCGTACTAGGCAAAAAGACTAGACTAAGCGTGAGGAAGTGTTAGCGTAATTAAATATTAAACCACACCTTCATCTAACGGCCTAAGTTTTTAGAATAGTTGGTTGTGATCCCACAAAATTTAACAAATACTAACACCGAGAAGAAAATACAAACCTGTGGTACATATGCCACAGAACCAATTGAACTAATTGATCCATGAATGAGTCGCATCTCTCCCAATATTGCATATAACAGGGATGATTTACCCGAACCGACCTGAAAGCCGTCAGATCTCAGATGGAGGATAGACTAGAAGTACACAAAAAGTTGATGTTTCACAGAAGTATAATTAATGAAGGATATACTGAGTACATGCAAAGTCAGTTAATAATATTTGACATCTTTACATGTAACCTTATCTAATTCCTTTGAGTCTTTTTATGGCCTAATTACAACGGTTCTACACACACAACCTTATGTAGTCTGCTACTGTAAAATCTAGACCAAGAGCCAGAGATCATTTACACTAAGAAATAAGTGAGAGTAGACCATAGCAGCAGCAACCATCCAATCATCCTCGTCTTTTTCGCAAAACATCCTTATTCATGAATATGAAGATTGTTCAGTCCCTATATATCTCCTCCAATCTCATCACCAAGTTAACAATTCTACTTACTGTAGATTACATGTATACCATCCATTGGTTCATGAAAGTATATCCGCCACATTTCACTTAAATTTAAAAAAAAAAAAAAAAAAAAGATCATGACTCATCAACATGAGAATCTAAGGAAATGCCAGTATGTAATTAAGAAATCTCACCTCTCCAATTACTGCAACAAGTGAACCCTTTGGAATGGCTAGGGTGATATGATCTATTACTGGACTCAGCTGTTGCACATTGCTGCTCGACCAATTACAACATGCATCATACATTACAACTGCCATACTGTCGGAGCAAAACTGAGAGTTAGTGCTCCTGGAAACCAATGAGGAAGAACCCACTGCACACTGTTCATGTTGGTGCTCAGGACAGCGAAGGAACCTACTCAACCGATTGGTGGATATGAAGGCCTAAAAAAATTTGGAGAGAAAGTATACCAGTAAGAGAACTTTAATTACAGTGAAATAGTTATCACCAAGAAGCTAAGCACATGAAAGACTCACATCAATCAGTCCATTAATGACCCAAGGGAACGAGTTAAGTGGAGAGATCAATGTATTAAACAGAGCAAGACAAGTGAAGACCTGCAACAAAGGTTCAAAGATATAACCTCTTGAACAGTAAGCAAAGAGCCAAGCAATACATTTAAATGCATGGATGACAATGAGCCAGATATAGCACATACATATAAATAAATGCATATCAAGATGTCTTTGAAACTGTTGTTTTAAGTTTGACGGTTACTTTACCGTGGCAGCATCAAGTTGATGTCCCATTAGTGTGTAAAGACCAAACGTGAATAAAGAGAAAAGAGTTGGTGTGGTCGCCCAAAAGAACACACACCATGCATCCAAGTACTTCCGTGTCTGGAAAAAAGCATCACACAAGCATTTCACCGTGTCAAAAACTAAGAAAGAAATGCAATTAATTTAATTAGTATATAAAGCAGTCTCATACCTTTAAATGCTTAACTTCTGAGGATCTGGTCTCTAACAACCAATTTGAGAAAATAAGCTCCCATCCATACATTTTCAGAGTGCGAATGTGAGACAAAAGTTCACCTGTTCTCCTAATCCTGTCAAATCTCAGAAGGCAGGCCTATTAGAACACATTTGTGAGCTTATGACCAAAATTCATGGGATCCAACAGTTAGTTGACCATCTACAGTCATCAATATCCCAATGTTTCTCAAGATGAACATAGCACAGTAGATAGATAAATATACCTGTGCTACTTAAAGAAATAAAAAAGTTCGAGACTTCAAAAAATCAACTTAAATGTCATAGTTTTCTACAATATTGCAGAGAGCCCTTTCTGACAACTATCTGACAGTTCAAATATGATTGAATCTTGGCTCATGTAGTGGAGTATTTTAACTTCTTAAGAATCTTATCAGGCACCGTCTGGTACGATGCAACAAAAGTGGTGTAGAATGAATAGTGATCAAGGGCATGCTCCTTTAGTGTTTTCAAACAGAAATTTGTCAGCTAAAGTAAATCACAGAAGTCACCAGGATTGCTATATCCCCTGGATAACCATGATCCAAGTAAATTGATCCAACTTTCAGTATTCCTACATGGTGGACTGCTATGCCACCCAACATTCTTATTCGATTTAAACATATCAACAGAAATATTATCATGTTAGCTTATCAAAGGCAAAACATTTACATTGTTCACTTAATTTAGGTTTATGGAATCATAGAAGGCACCCTTAATAAGTGACTCCATTGCTTTATTTAAACAGATGTAGCTAGTATTTTTATTTATTTTTCAAAACAAAGCCTTCTGAAAAGAATCACTATTTCAAATAATTAATAATGAGTCACCCACAAAACAAATGCTTCCAAGCCTCTTGCAGTTCAAATAAGCAACCCAACAAAACCCTTATGTACTGCTTTTCAATAAGATGTACCCTGTTCCAATACCTATACCTCAAACCAAGTGTACCACAATCTAGGTAATTAATGACCAATCATGTTAAGGCCTAAATAACAAAGTTCAACCCACTTCTTGCATGATAAAATGTGGTGTTTTTCATCTAATCCTGATTGAATCTGGGTAGTTTTATAAACTCACTTTTTGTAAACAACGTGAGCAAGACAGATTCATTGTATAACAAGACTGCAGCCCTTCAGACCAAATTCAGAGATGATCGTAACAAACACATACCTTTCATCCTTTTGTTTCATCATTTTCTGTGTAGCGGCAGCAATCAAAGTTGAAATCCACTTATTCACTGTAAAAGGAGATTCAGGGATGAGAAGAATGAAAAAAAGAAAATCTTACATTTTATGTTACAAGATCTAATAGATGACCATCTGACAGCACAGTCATTGACTTAAGTCATACCTGGTATTAAGAGCACAGTTATTGCAACTCCAGCTGCAAAAGCAAATTTGACTTGCATATATAATAAATACAAAGCCACTCCTATTTGCAAGGGCAAGCTGGAATATGAGAAAATTAGCATTATTAAGAAATTACAATGACAGATGCCAAAGATCCAATTCAATGTTATCTTATGCATGAAACCTTGCACTATCTGCTTCACAGAAATTGCTAACTACCAAATTTTCTTGAGTACCTTAAATAGATAGAATAAGTCATCTTAAAGACATCGTCAAATTAATTAAAAGTGGAGCACTTTTTTCACAATAACAACCAATAGTCAGAATAATAAGTAGATTAAAAATTAGTGAACTTACTTTAAACTTCACAAAGATCCATGTACCCTAATTTATTCGTTTTGTGGATTACATCACCATAGCCAATCCACCATGGTACTTTCAAAATATGTCTCTATGAAAAAAACGTTCAAAAAAGTCAACCTATCAACCGCTTTTAAACTCAATTACCATCAAATGCAAACTTTTACATGAATTAGAAATCTCGATCTTCCTTTATAGGGTTCTTTCTGGGAAAATAAGGGAAAACATTGGATACAACTCACCTGAAAATAACTGGAGAAGAAATAAAACAACTATGAAAGTTTCTATATTTAGGCAATATTTGCTTAAGGAATGTACTCCATGACTAAAGAATGAGATATTACCTCCACAGATCATGGAAACTGTTACACAAGTTGACGGTTCGATCAGCATCTATAGACATGAACGTCTGAATTTCTCCGCTAGAAAATTGTGCTTGCTCTGCCAGGCTGACGGACAGACACTGAATACACAAATGAAAAGGTTGGATACTCATACTGACAGCATATCAAGACTACAACAATCTACAACACTCATATATAAAAGTAAAAAGGTTAATCAGGCATAACATCATCTATATCTTTTTGTTCTCATACCTTCTCCAGAGGAATATGATGGTAAGTACTTACTGAAAATAAAACAGATAAATAGGTAGAGCTCAAGAAAAAATGCTAGAACATAGACCGAAGGCCACTTGAAGAACTAGAGAACCCTATGAAAATCAGACATTGCCACGATAACGTAAAATAAACAACACCCTAAGAGCTCGACTTTTAAGAGATTGGGGTGCACACTCGAATGCATGATGCCAAACCCAATTGATTTCAGGTTTGACAAAATGCAACTCATAAACAAGATATCTATAGAGGGGGAACACTTACCTTTTTATAGATGACAGTCATGATACTGGATCGTAGCTTCAGCTTCAGCTTTGCAAGATGAAAGGTATATTGTGTGTCAAGAATGGACCTACAACATCCAAGACAAACTTACCCAATCAGATAACTTGATACTACATCCAGAACGTGTAGAGAATTTTACACTGCATCAGGCATACAATTCTTGACATCTTTTGTATATAGTAGCTAAAAATACTTGCAATTGTGAAACAATATCATTAGATTCATAAGCTGAATAGCACTACTGTTGCTTGCAAAAATTGAGCTTCAAAACATTAATTAGTCATTCCAATAATATTAAAGGGTGATTAAAAGCCATTTCCAAGTTTCCCAACAAAATAAAAATAATTTTAGTTCTTAGAAATTTATGAAAAAAATTATGGTGACTTTTAAAAGTTGTTAGTATCTACATGTCGATAATGATCTAAGGTACTCAATGCGCTTGTTCAATAATATTGAAAAAGCGTTGACAACTTGAAGTGCTGAAATGGAAACAAAAATTTGTTTGGTAATTGCATAAGACTAAACGTTGAATATGATAAGTTTTTACTGATCTTGGAAATAGAACTTGGGGTATTTCAATTAAATGAATTAAATTTAACCACTTCTGTATTAAAATCATTAAATAGTTTTTTTATTGATTTAAACTCAAACTAGTCAATGCTACCAAACATATTTAGTCTCATCATTGCTTGATGGTTTAATTTTCAGTACTAAGGGATGTAATCAAACTGGATCCAAACAGTGGTCTGATTTCAATCTCTGAAAAGGGAAACACTTAAAGCTAAAGGCTGTACCAACATCGAACACTCTAGACTTTTTCAGCACTACAAATTTATATATTTAAGAACTTTCGGGATCAACATGATTTTGTTAAATCTTGATTCTTTCTTCCTCTTGCTTCAACTGAAAGCTAATTGTATTTTTGCTGCATGACTTGAACAGACATTTTGTTATTCGCTTATCATAGTTTGAACCCATAAAAATAGCCTCTGCACGGGAAGAGGAAAGCTCTGGACTGCTCAATACAGGAGATAATTCGATTAGATAACTTTCTTTCACGGTGAGACTTCAGAATATGTTGCCATGAGATACTTAAAAGCTCCCTGAAATGACAGTTTGTTTATTCCTCCTGCATTAGTATGAATGCTTGTGAGTGCTTCAGCAGGCAGCATTTTTATCAAGTTTTTTATTTAATCATCATTTATAACAGAGGCATGGAAAAATCAATTGAAAGCTAGGACTCAAATGCTCATAATTGTAGAGCTTATGCATATAAAGAAAATTTTAAGAAATAGCTTATCGTTGAGTTCAAAAGGGGGAAAAATACTTGATGATAGATGTGAGGCCTAAGGATATAGCAAAGACATAGCCATCCACATTCCCAGAACCTGGAAAAAGAAACAAAATCTGATCAAATTAGTATTGATATGTTATTCTATTGAAAGTAATCAGTCTAAAGAAAGGTTAATCTGTATTTGGCATGCTTGAACCACAAATAGGGAAACAAAGTCCAGATGCTTTCAGCCCAACAACAGTAAATAGGGAAACCGGATTACTTGCAAAGATGAGCTATGCTGGAGAATTTTTTTTCATATGGCTAAATAGGACTATGTATAACAAGAACTATATGAGGAAGCAACAACTGATACCTATAAAGATAATAAACAGGAACAGAAATCATAGAAATTTGATGCCAAGTTGTATATGCACAGTGCATACTTCACTCTACCCTAAACCAAACCACAATGGTCATTTGTTAACAATGGGAAATCCGATCCCCTTATAAGCTGCATCATTTTTTTTTTCAGTCTATTTATGAACAACTAAATCTCCAGAATTAGCACCTGCGAGAGCCTGAAAATCATTAGGTGCATTCATTCACAATATCTTGTCGAAGCCATCAATTAATAGTATTTCAGCATCCTTTCATATTAATCAAGAAATGGATCTTTAGGGAAAAAACCACATAGGTTATAAGGGAATTCATTTTAGAGAAAAGGATTATCAAGGCATAACCTCTTTGAAGGGATCGAATCAACTTGTTGAGAAGTAAGGGTCCAGCAAACCCAACCAAATCATTTACCACCTGGAGCATGTCACAAAACTGATTAGAGAACCCGCAGCAAGTAGAAAAAGAGAAAGAAGGAAGAGAGAAGGAATAGAGAGAAGGAGGAGAAAGAGAACGTAAAAGAAAGAAAGAGAGGGCTGTAGTTTTACGTATCACGAAAACCCTACACCCATTGTATTTATATTGAATATAAATTGTATATAACAATAATATCCTTATGTAAGTAAAAAAAGGAAATAAAACTCTGATAATAAAGGAAACTTAATAAAGTAACTTAACACTCCCCCTCAAGCTGGAGCATATAGGTCGCCCATGCTCAGCTTGGAACAACCAGCAACAAAAGCAGGACAAAATAATGCTTTGGTAAACATATCAACAAACCGATCTCTAGAGGCAACATAAGGAGTAGCAACAACTTCGCTTCATAGCATTCCGAACAAAGTGACAGTCAACCTCTATATGCTTAGTTCACTCTTGAAAAAGAGGATTCTCAGCAATATAAATAGCTGTTTGATAGTAGAGCCCAATCAGCAATCGTAGTAGTAGTAGCAGTAGCAGCAGAGCAATAGTAGCAGCAGCGATAGTAGTAGCAGTAGTAGAAGTAATAGCAGCAATAGTAGCAACGGTAGCAGTAGCAACCACAGTAGTAGTAGCAACAACGGTAGCAGCAGTAGCAACCGCAGTAGTAGCAGCAACGGTAGTAGTAGTAGAAACCGCAAAGTAGTAGCGGTAGTAGTAGCGGCAAAGAATTGCAGTAGCAACCGCATAGCAAACAACGGTAGTAGCAAAGAGCAACCGCAATGAGTAGCAAAGCAATGGTAGTAGCGGAGAAACCGCAATAGTAGCAGCAACGGAAGTAACAAAGATAGCAACCGCAAAGATAGCAACCGCAGATAGTAGCGGTAGCGATAGCAACCGCAAAGTAGTAGTAATAACGGTAGTAGTAGTAACGGTAGTAATAGCAGCAACAGTAGTAGTAGCAGCAGCAGCAATTGTAGCAGCAACGATAGTAGTAGTAGTAGCAGCAGCGGTAGTAGTAGTAGCAGCAGCGGTAGTAGTAGCAATAATAGCAACAACGGTAGTAGTAGTAGCGGCGGAATAGTAGCAAAGAACGGTAGTAGTAGTAGCAGCCGCCGCAATAGCAGGCCGTAGCAACAAAGAATAGTAGCAGCAACGGTAGTAGTAGCGATGCGGCAGCCGCAATAGCGGCAGCGATAGGAGCCGCAATAGTAGCAGCAATGGTAGTAGCGGCGAAAATAGCGCGATGCGATGGCAGCAACGATAGTAGTAGCAGCAACGGCGTGCTTGATAGCAATAGCAGCAGTAGCAATAGCGGCGAAGAATAGCAATAGCCGTAATAGTAGCGATGGCAAAGACAACGATAGCGGGAAGCGGCGATGTAGGAGTCGTAGGAGTCGTAGTAGTATCACTCATGACGATAATCTCAATATAAATATATCTACCACGAAATCTCGATTCAAATAATTATATGCTTGACGGAAACCCAAAGCAAGACCAGTCAACCATAATCAATAAAGTACTCCGATTCTTGAATCTGCTGATTAGTAAGTGTTGTAATCCATGTTCACAAACCGAACCCGATGAATCGATATCTTCGATCTCATATGTATCAAGACTTGAAGAGAAAACAGATAAAAATTACAGCTTTAGGTGGCTGTGCACCAACCCTAGGGGACTCTCAAACCAGCAATAGGATCGGGTAATCGGGTAGTTAGACCTGCTCCGATACCATGTCACAAAACGATTAGAGAACCCGCAGCAAGTAGAAAAAGAGAAAGAAGAAGGAAGAGAAGGAATAGAGAGAAGGAGGAGAAAGAGAACGTAAAAGAAAGAAAGAGAGGGCTGTAGTTTTACGTATCACGAAACCCTACACCCATTGTATTTATATTGAATATAAATTGTATATAACAATAATATCCTTATGTAAGTAAAAAAAGGAAATAAAACTCTGATAATAAAGGAAACTTAATAAAGTAACTTAACAGAGCACATTCTAAGTGTTTCAGAGTGAACAAACATAGAGAAAAGGAAAGCAAATGACAAAGCACTTGCTCCAAAAGACTGCAACTTAAACATTTGCAAACAATGATGCATAGTAAAAAAAGCAGACATCATGTATCCTTGTCCACTCTAAAGGATAATAGAATCGATAGAAAAACCAATATACCGAGAAATCAAGAGCCAGCCATAAAAATTTCAGTCTCTAAAAGTCCAACTCCTGGGTTTTAGTCTCTTGACAGTCAAATTGCTATTCATATCAGTTTTTAATAGAACAATAGATAGAGGCTCAGTAAGTGGACCAAACACAATGACCAGAACACTCGTGAGACTGTTCATAGCGGCAGACTCAGGGATTGCCTGGAGTGGACAAATCATCAACAACTGAACATTCAAATAGCTATGATCCTTATCACTTGTCAAATATAGTTAAACAATGATAGGTCAAGAAAAGGCGGTCTGCCAAGGTTTCTGACCCGTTCAGTTATCCTATTGCCAACAGGATCAAATAACACGACGGGCCTAATCTAATAGCACGCCACCTTTTCCAAACGTCTTGAATTCTCATTTTGAAGCTCAATTTGCTTGCCTGGTTCTGTTATGGTGGTCATGGAATATGGAGACTCCATAGGTCATGTTATTTATTTACTTATTTATTTATTTATTTATTTATATGAGGTTCCATAAGTCAGATCTTGAGAGACGCCTCTACCAAACGAACTAGCTCAGGAGACCAGAAAAGGCAGCATCAATCTTAATGAACGATAAGGTCACTGTTGCTATACAAATTTTTGTAGCGAAATATGTATCAGATTGGGGAAGGAACCACAATATATTACCTTCAATAGACCTAAACGAAGGTAAGACCACCCATAGGCACAGCAAAGTGCTTTGAACAAAGATGGCTCATTACGGTTACAGTTCTGCTGATCTTGCCAACAGCTGAACAATGCATCATGACAGGAAGAAGGATCCATATTGGAAGGTAGCGAAAGCAAATCTTCAAAGTCAAGTTGCTTTATTACTCCCTGGTTCATCACTTTAACAATAGATTTGAATGTCGCAAGATCCCAATAACTTTCTGCAGTTCCCTTTCACAAGCAAATAAAACAAAGAGAGGGTGGAAGAAAAAGGTCACATTCGCACCATTCTAAATCTTCTAAAGATAGAAACAGAAGTAATTAAAGCTATTCGTTTGCACATAGATGTTATTGCCATACATTAGGAGTGGGAAAATGAATGAGCAGAAAGTTAAAAACCCACAATCTAGGAAAAAGTGGTTCCTACACAATGGTAACGATATTGTAAAATCTGAAAAAACTACAAAAACAAGGCCTCTGATTTGTTTTGTATTTATTTAGCAACTCAAATTCTGGTATACATCATGCAATGGCAAAAGAGGTCTCTGCTTCAAGCATGCTTGTCAATCTGCAGCAGCCTTTGTTCTGATATAAATGAGTGCTTTAAGAAGAGATTTTTACAATATAATCATATAAAGCTCATACTCATATCTATAGTTTCGATTACCAATCACTCAAGTAGCAAACTTAAATTGGTTTTGAGATTTAAAAATGGTTTTAATTTTTTTCAAGATAGAAATATTGCAAGTTGAACAAAATCCGGAAAAGAAGTAATCAGGATAACATGCCCACAGCCATAACTGAAATTAGAATCTTCAGCAGGTGTAATCATTTTGACTTAATAATATATATTGCAAAACCTAGTCATTCTGCTCTGGAGTATCCTCCTCTAAGAGTATCCCAGTAATAGTTCTTACAAAACTGGTCGATTACCCTGCAGCATAACTGTAGATAGAAAGCCACAGATTCTATTGTGCATATAATGGATATAACATCACAACAAGGGCGTGTGTATAATTCTCCCAGTTATCCTTCAGTTCAAATCAGCAAAGGTAGTTTCACAATCTAATCCTCTTTTTACAAACTTAACATTAATTGGCTGATGGTACCAAGAGTAATCATTTTAACAGAAATGATTGATAAAATTCTTTCAATTTTTTTTTTCAGTTTAATAATAAGATAACAAGCCCAAACACGTTTGTATTGTTCTATGTGTATTTATTCTGAAGGGAAGTAATCGTTTCAGTAATGACCATGGTGCATAGCTACAGCTTCTCCAGAGCTTACCATTTATAGAATGTGAGAATAGATGTATTCTTAAATATCCTTCAGTTTAACTTAGCAAAGGTAATTTTACCCTCTATCCGCTACCTACAATCACAAATCTGATTGACAGATGGTCCTCAAATAGCTTCACTGATATATCGACAATGACTTAAATTCTGATTTTGTCTCATGCCTAGCATGAATTTTTGTCATCTATATCACATACAAGATCTTACTACGACATAAATTAGAAAGCATGCCACCAGCCTTTAGATGTGGAAAGTGAAAGCAGAGTGACTTTAGAAAATTTGTGAAATACAAAAATCACTTCCCAGAACCTAAGAACAGGACATTCAGAATCAAGAATTTTCATTATGTAGAACATTGAATGGAATACAAACATGACAGATAGGAATCACCGATCAACTTACCAAGTCCATATGAGAATTTGCCTCAGCATCCTCATTTAAGGAAAGAAATGGTTCTTCCAACTGCCTACAATTTACACCATCACATAAAGTCATCCTGGCTCCCAACACTAGGATGTAGAGATACCGATATTAGCAGAGCAGACTCGGGCACGTAATCAAAATACGTGCTAAGTATCTCATTGGAGGTATCCAATAACAAAGCCAAGAGAATTCACAATTAAAGATTTTTCTCCCATTATCAAAGTTATTGTGACTTTATATCAGGTATTCCCAAATTATGATTTACTTATTAGTCATATTTGACATGTCAATTGCCAGTGAAAATTTTTGTATTCCAACTGCACTGAGCGGGAAAACACTCTCCTTGACTTGTAATTAGACCAGGATATCAGTAGTATCACTCTGCACCCCTGCATTTTCACTACCATCACAATTTGACTGATCATTCAGACAAACCATGCTCAACGGATGAGAGATTAGCAGTTAGGTGTCAAGCACATAATCTCTTGCTGTTCCAGTACATTTTTAGTCCACGGAAGAAAATAGCTGGGAAGTTAAAAAGATCCAGATAATACCTGCTCTTAGAAGGCACTCTCTTCACCCTGATAACGTTTAGTGAAACGCCAAGCATAACATCCAACAAAAACATGCAGCTCTCATTTATACACACTAGTACCTGTTTGAAATGCAACTCTTTAACACATAATTCATAATCTTAATCTTGTACCATACACATGAAATTATGTCAGTACCATATTAGGAGACAAAAATTCACTCATCAAGGTACACTTATAAATTATGTAAAAAATTAGCCTTCCCGTAAATTAGGATCTAGGGGATTTTATGCCTCATATTGCCAAATAAAAACAAATCAGACACTGTTGCATTTGAGCAGGCACATTGCAACTGGCAACCACAACATGAATTAAAATAATGTGCCGCTGATGCAGCCAATGAATATACCAACATAGAATGATTAAAAGAATTTTCACGAGGAGCAATGTCACCTCCATCGAACAAAAAGTTGCCTGCAGATTGGGGATCATGAACACTGGCTTTATTGCCCACCACAAACACAGAACCCTGCTATAAAATATGGAGTGACCACAGGGGCACTTCAAGGCCAGTATTGTTAGTGCCTGCAAAGTAGAAAGGAGAGAGCTAAAGAAGATATATTTATGAAATCCTGCCATATTTGATGAGGTAAAACCCACATATAAAGCTTAGAAACTCACCCAGACTGCAAACCTAGAACATCTGAAAAGCCATGAATGATATGTCACCAAGCCTCCATGATAAGCATTGTTCAGCAGGAAAGCCACGTCCAGAAATGAGAGACTTGCTCCAAGGATTGGAAGCACATAGAAAACTGCTTTTTCGAAGAAGTTCATCTGAGTACAATTCACAACGCATGAACTTGTATATTAGACAATAGACACTGATGATTTGAGACCAGAATAGGATAGTGAATAAAACTGTTTTGAGTGTTGGATTTATATGCATCAAGAATAATGGTCAACTGTGATTGAAGATTAGTGAGTGCAAATGAGAAAAATAAAAGTCAGAGAGGCACATCCACAAGAGAGAGACAGAGCCTTGAGTTGAAATGATACAGAGATATTCGTGAACGCCACTTATTGATGGGAATGGGTTGTGTATTAGAAACAGAGAGTGATGCAACATCAGATGTACTTTCCTGCAGTCGTTTATTCTGGTATTGCTGCATCAATTGTGCAAGAGTGATGAAGAAATTTTTAAATTCTACAAACCGGAACATCTTTGGGACTTGCTAGAATAACTGAAAAGTGGAGGAAGCGGAGTACTAAACTGGATGACTTTTAAGATGATAAACTTGCAAAGTGAAAAAAACAAAAAAAAAAAATGATGAGAGATTTCACAATCTACAAATCCCCATGGAGATGTCCACTTTTACTATATGATGTAAGTAATTTTAGTCAGGGAAGCCACAGACACAAAATTTGAGGGAGAGCAAAACAGAACGATTAGCTTAGCTAAGCAGAACATGCCTCTGTGATTTGATTCTGATCGAACTGGTCAAAACACATTTATAACTTTCGCAAAGCAATGTTCAGAAGGTTAAGAATATATGCAAGCACAGGATTTAGATGCCCAATGCATACATTTAAATGATTAGAGGACTGGTGAACATCCCTTTTGTCGTGATTCTGATCGGACTAGATATCAGCAGTCGAACACAATCCATACAAGTAAACAGAATTATATAATACAACCCCTTGGTTGAAGTGATTCATGTAGAACCGGAACCTACCCTCCAAATTCTCTCTTTTTTCCTGTTTGTAATGCCTAGCATGGCAATCATAAAAATGGTAACTACATTCCCTCCAAACGCCAAAACTGTGGACATCATTAAGGAGAAGCTATTCCAAGAAAAGTGAAACAGCCATACTATTCCATTTTAATTGGAAAAGAGAAGGTATCAAATTTAAAGGATATATATCACGGAAGCACTCGGACAATTTATTTCCATCCCACACCTGAAAAACCAAAAACAGAGTGTTCAATCAAAATCCACTAACAAAAGCAAATGCTCTGTTAACTAACTGATGCAAGAAACTACTAAAATATAAAGTGACCTTAATTTCTGCTTACCATTAAGCATCCAAATGAAATATCCACTCTCCATAAACATTTAAGGGAAAATGAGAAGAAGTTAATATACCCTTACTCAAAATTCAAAATTGCAGCAAAGCTTTCTATTAATTGGGATTTTTTTTTTTTAACTTCTGTCAAGGGTTCACCATTCTCCTTCTGTTAGTTACTTCATCAGGAGACTGACATGAACCCTGAAATGCTAATTTGGATAAACAGGATCCAGGGGTCACTTTCCATTGCCTCCAGTTCACAAATGGTGACAAGAAGGCACCGCAACAGCAACGAACGAAAGTTAAGACGACACAGGTGCCATTGCCCAACCACCAGAGCTAAAGGCTGAGTGAGTGAGTGTCACCGACATCACCTGACAATGACTAAAGAATTCAAAACTCTAATCACAGCAGCCAATTGCCACAGGTATTAGAATTCTGAAACTGAAATTGCTCCCGTGATTATTTCTAATAGCCATAATCGCCACCACGGTTAGTGCTGGCGGCGACTTGGGATTGGAAACCCAAAAGTGAACAGGCATGCATGCCCCCAGAGAGAGAGAGAGAGAGAGAGAGAGAGAGAGATGGGAATTGCAATGCTTCATGCCTCCTTTCACATTGTCTAGGGACTTTTTCTAGTCAAATGAAAAGTACAGGAGCAACACCATCTCGAACATTTCCTTAAAAGTCCGACGGCAAAACAAATAGCCCGGCCTCCCCTCCAAATAAATTCATCCCCGGAAAGAATTCCAAGATGAAATGTACACCTTTTACAAAAAGATCAAGGATTGTCTCGAGCTGGAATTCCCGGGCCGATTTTGTACTTTGAGCAACAGCACAGGTACTAGTACCGGTTTCATTTTCTCGGCAACTAAAATCAACGGAAAAACTCAAAATTGGTACGAACTTATAGATTATTAGACCAAAAAAAAAATGCATTTTTTTTTTTTTTTATGGTCCTAACAAAACAGAACACTTGCTCTATATTCATCATTCAACGCAGACGCGATGGACGAAATGCTGGGTTACACAGCCTCTGCGTGCACCTCAGAATCCTCGGCAGCCCAAAAAAAAAAAGAGAAAAGAAAAACCGTAACCACGTGCATCCTACGATCGGAGCAAAGAGTCTCTAGACAATTAGACGTTTCCGCGGCTCTGACACGCGACTTGAAAAACAATGAAGAAGAGACCTCCCCCTTCTTCCGAGGACAGGAGCTCCCACCGTCGGGGAAAAGAGAAGAAGAAGAAGAAGCAAGCAAGCGTACGGAACGAGCAGGAAAAGCTTCATCGTGCGGGAAACACACAGACAGAGCAAGAGCGCGACGGACGAGAGGAGGAGGAGGAGGAGGAGGAGGAGAAAGGAATGGGAGAGCGTACGGATGGAGAAGTAGGGCAGATGAGGTGCAGCAACTCCATTGGGCGATGGAGACGACGAAGACTTCGAAGAAGCGCAGAGAGAGAGAGAGAGAGTGTGAGAGAGGCAGTTACTTAAACACGAGCGTTGGTTGCCGAAGCGACCTGAAGTCGCTTGTGTCTTCGGGGCGTACGTGTTTCCTTTTTTTTTTTTTTTTTTTTCGCCACCGTGGGGTCCTCTGGTGTTGCCACGTGATCACGTGGGCCCATCCTTACAACTTGTTTTTTTGTCGTGATTATCATGTTGTGTCCACGCAAGGCTAAGAGTGGTTAGTTCTTAATCCGGTCCGATTTCAATGTAGAATCCAGAATCGAACTAAATTCGATTCCAATTCCGATTTAATGGAAACGGTCACTTTTTTTTTATTTTTTTGTCGCTACTTGATGCATTTTATTATGAAAAAATAATAATAAAGCTAGTCACTTTTATTTTTTGAAGAAATTAAAAAAAAAAAAAAGAGAGTATATTTAGTCGGTCCAATCCGTTTCCCCTTGGAATTGAGAATTGAACTACCTGAACACCAGTTCCATTTTTAGGAACCAGGAACTAGACCAACGCTTCTAGGAATTAGATTCAATTGGCCAGTTTAATTTGGTTCGAGCAATCCATTTTGTACACTCTTATGTAATGCAATGAAATAAATAATAATAATAATAATAATAATAATAATAATAATAATATCGTATATGCATTATTCTCCCATAAACAAAAATGAAAGGAGACACAAAGTCTTCCATATGTGAGAATGGTTGTGGATTAGATTACATTAAATTACAAAAGAAATATATTGAGTTTTATAAGCGGCCCTTTTGAGGAAAATGTATTTTGTAAGTCTGTTCCTACGAAGAACTGATATATAGTCATTATAATTTTATGTAAATCAAACAAATTGTATTTATAAGTTTTATTAATTTTAATAGGGTCCAATGATATAAATGTTGCATTAAATATACCTCGAAGAGGAGGAGAGATAGAAGAGTTTATAATAAAACGAGTTGTACAATGGAAACTTTCCCCACAAACTGATTGATTGAACTAACAAATTGCAAGAGCTTTCAAGAAACTTCACTCTAATCTTACAAAAAACTATCACAAATGACCTAGACTTGGAATGACCATCACAATCATGAGATACTTCAAATAGGTCTTGCCGCTTACATAAGGGCGAGTACCCAATCTGTGAATTCTATGTCCACGGTCATTTCATAAACTAACAAAAAATTCAAGTCGAGTCTAGACCAATTGAGATGAAACTCAAAAACCAATCTCAATGATGAGAAATTAGATTCTCCACGCTCTCTAAAATCTTCAAGAGTAAGCCAATCTTTGCCTGCCAAACCCACAAAGAAAGGCAGAAGCACGGTCCGATCAAAATCCCTTTTCCCGGACGGGTTGGCATCGACTGACAAAGAGCACTTTCTTTTCGGGAAGCTAAAGATCTTCGTCACTGTTGAGCAGCTTTTGTAAAGCACTGAGAGATTCCCCTTACAGTACTTACATATATATATGTATGCCCATGAAAAGAGAGGCGCTCCGCGTCACGCGTCCACCGACACACGCAGCATCTTCGTGGCACTGGAAACCATGAAAGAAAGAGACGAGCAAAGCTAAAAGAGCCGCAGCACCAAAGGTGCTTTCCGGTTCCTGCGAATCGTGGTGCCGGATGCCCGCACAATGACCAGAAGTCAAAATTATTTATTCTTGTTTTGTCTCTTCTTCTTCTTCTTCTTCTTCTGCGCGCTCTTCATGAACAGGGGATTCACGAGCGCTGTCGAAAAGTGAACGTGGATATATCTTTTGAGAATGCTTTCGGAGGAGTTGAGAGAGATGCCCGGAAGAAAGAGGAGACGTTTAGTTCTCGTTCTGGATTACCATTTAGGGAATTTATTCAGTCTTCCCTTGTTGAAAGGAGCAAGATTTTGGATGCAGGAGGCTGATATAAGCGATTGAGATCCCTCTAAAAGAGGTCAAGGTGCGCGAAAACTGTCTGGATACCATTCGCTCGCTACTCAGAAAGAAAAAGGAAAAGCAATCAGTTTTATGAAATAGTTCGTACTTAGTAACACGTCAGCAAAATTGCCAATGTACTAATTACTTACACCAAATTATTAAAAATAGGTTGTATTTACACACGATCCGTGACTTAGGTTCCAAACCCATCAATTTTAGGAAAAGAATGATTTGGTTTTGCTGTGGGTGATTAACGCCAGTTGGAATTTGTAAACCATATTACTGATATAACTGAGACTAACTAGATCATTACATTATTGTAATGATCTAAAAGTTATAAAATATATTGAAAATCACTAACCAATGTAACCATACTAAAATTCTATTTTTATAGATTAAAGTCACCGACCTAATTGGAGAAATTACTGCTAGCTATTGAAATTTTAGTCTCGCTATTCTTTGTGGGAAGTTACTGCCAACTATGAGAAGTTGGTAATCATAAAAAAAATTGAAAATTAACTTTTCGGCTGCAAAGTTACCAGGCTAAAATGTAAATAATAGAAAAATATCTCCCTTTTTACCCAAAATCCACACTACTGTCATTTTATACCTCTACTTTTTAAAACTCTAATTTGCTACCTCTAGACAAAAACCCTACTCTCAAAAAACCAAATAAAGCCCCCCTTGTAAATCTCCCATGCTTCCAAACTCTCCCACAAAACCTTAGCCTACATCAACCGCAGAGCCCCTATCTCCCCTCTACCACGCCATCGTCCGCCGTCACCCTCTACCTCTTGGCCCCAGCAACCATTGCGGCCATTGACTCCCCTCCAACCGGTCGTTCTAGATGCCTCCCCTTGTCTGTCGAGCCAAATTTAGGGTATGTTTGATAACAATTCTATTTTCAAAAATAATTTTTTTAAATAATTTTATTTTTATTTTTATTCCATAAGATAGTTTCGAGTAAAATAACGCATTTAATAACTACACAAAATTTTCATTCCCAAAATAGAAAAAGAAATGAATGCGTTTGGTAAGACTCACGATTTTTTTTGTGACATATAATTTCTTTTTATTTTTTAATAGTTTTTTGAGATTCTTCTCTTTTTTTTTTTTTTTTTGCCTCTCTTCTTCTTCCTCTTCTAACCAATCATTGGTCGATGGCGGCAGATGGCAGCAAGTGGTGACTAGCAATAGTAAGCGGTGAGGTTCCAATAACTGGTTAGAAGAGGAAGAAGAAGTGAAAAAAAAAGAGGAAAAAAATGAGTTATTCTAGAAATTGTTCCTAGAAACAATAAACTACTTTTTTTGCTATTTTTTTTGTTTTGATTCTAATCTATTTCTTGATTACTTTTTTATTTCGGAAAATAGAAAAATTAATTAACGTTATCAAACGAATTTCTATTCATTTTTTATTATTTCGAGAAATAAAAGCAGAAGAATAGAAAAATTGAAATGTAACCAAACGAAGCTTTAGCAGCTAAAATGGCACGATTAGGGGGTCCTGATTACAAGCTCAAAGCTCTAGTGGCCACGGGTGGGAGCTCAAGATCTAGCGGCCGTGGATGCGAGCCTAGAGCTCAAGGTCATGTGTTCGAGAGTAAGAGAAAGAGGTCGTGTGGGTGTGGAGGTGGGTGAGAGAAGGGTGAGGTACTTTTGGGAAGGGAAATGACAAAATTGTAAACAAATGAACAATTTTGCCGAACAAAGGGTCTACATCTGTATTTGCAAAAATAGATGTAGGTCAGTTATATCTATGTAAGAACTGATGTATATTTTTGATATTTTCTCTTATTATTAAATAGAGAAAACATTAAATATTAATAGATTTCAAATATAAAAAGGTACTACTCATAGTTAAAACATTACTTCCAATAAGCACATACAAAGTTTAGTAACTTATCACCAGGAAGAATCATTGCTTGCCGGTATATAATGTTACTAACCAAGGGGAAAAAGCCACTCAGTGCAATTATGTGGTCTGTTGATACATACTATACCCGATCATGGATCTAGCTATCCATGGGCTCGCCCCATAGCCGCATCACAAAGGCCCGAATGTGATTATGAACGGGATAGAGTAAGGACATCTAGTTATAAGTCTTGACTCAATTTGCTTTGAAAAAGTATAATCGGTGATTTCATTTATGGATGAGCCTAGATAACAAATTAGGCTCGATTTGATGATCTGGTCAGTGCAAATTTATTCATTTATCACTCTAATTGATAATTGCTTTTTCAAAGGAGAAGTAATTACCAACAAGTTATGCAATGACATTTATGTTCTAACTTTTTCTTTTTCCAAATTGGGCTGCCCTAAAAAATATTTTACTTATATTTTCTGTGAAATATCTAAAGCCTTCTAAAATGCACAAATATTGAAAGAGTAAGTGTGTGAGTTTCCATTCAGAAAATTAAAGTTCAACATACCAGCATTCACAATATGTACTATGTAATTGAGACAACTACGTTATAACAAAGCAAGCCTATATTGATAAATCCCTAACAACTGTTCAAGAATTAATTAATTAGTTTCAATGAGGAAAAAAAACAATCAGCTTAATTGGAAATTACTATTTTTTTTCATGTGGTTAGCAGTTCTTATAAAATCGGTAGATTGCTTTGCTCAACTAATTTACCAAGTAACGTGTTATTTGTGGTTGGGTGTTGAATTAGTAGCGTCTATTTGCTTAATCTTTGGTTTACTAAAGCGCCCACGAGCATCGATTAGTATCGCAAATTTGCACCAGTCTGTCAAAAGGTTTTTATGATATCGGAGCTGGAGATGTCGGTTTGATTCCTCGCTCCTCCTTATATTCGATCATGGGTTTTCTCAAGTGCATCCGTGCATTTCAGGTCCGCATGCTTATTAAGGCCTTGCCATACCGTCATCCCTCGCCGTGGTGAAACATTCATATGGAACTCATGTATTGCGCCATTCTCTAATTGTTTTGAATTTTAGACTAACTAATGGAGTCCCATAAAATTCTACATAGGGGATTAGTGTCACCGAAACATTCTCCGGCAGCAGAAATCTGAAGTTTTTTTTTTTTGGTAAGATAAGATGTATATTGACTTTTATCAACGGAATTTTACAAAAAGTAAGTCTCGGCACTAAAAACTTACACTCACGATGACAAACAAGTCACAAAGAGTGGAAGGGCATCGAGAGTAAAAAAGGAGGGGAAACCAAAACAATGGCGACCCTCAAACAAGATCTAAAGAAGATTTGACACCTATAAAGAGAAAAGAGAGCGATCCAGTCCCCAACTTCTTTGTATCCTTCTGTTTCTTGGAGTGTCTGCAACCTGTTTGAAAGTGAGAGCCTTATCCTTGATGACTTTGGAGAGGTGTTATTTCAAAGTCGGAATGAACAAAGCCTGCCCACGGAACAATATATTTTTCCTAGCCTTCCATAGCAGCAAAGGAAAAACAAGCAATAGCTTGATAGTATAGGAAATTAATGGCCCATTGTAAATTCTCCACCCATGACCTATTTTGCCACGAGAGGTTGCATCTTGAAGCCCAAAAGGTAGCAAGGCCAGTATAAATTTGGCACCCAAAGCCTAAGTGATCTCTAGAGTACGGTGCAAAATTGCAAAAGGCACAAGACACATTGGCAATTATACCATATGAAAGTAGCAAAACCTGGGTGGGTAATCTAAAGTTTCTTGTCGAAGAACACGAGAACAAGTTATGCGGCCTCAAAAAGGGAGAGAATCATATGGCATAGGGGATTAGTGTCACTAATCAACACGTGATGGTTCCTCATTTTCTTCGTGGTCTTATTCTATTCGTGTATTTTCGCAGTCGCACGGTTGCTCCACGAGACGCAGTCGTCTCTAGCTAAATAAGCTTTGGTTGCAGAAACAATGAACCCCGCATGACATAAGATCTATCGATTGGTTTCGTCAAGAAAATTGATTACGTCCAAGCACCCTTTTGGCTTAATCTCAGACGACACTCGAGTCAAGACATCGTAGACCAGAATGGTTTCGACCGCACTGTCGATCCTTCCAGATTTTCAGAGGTGGGTTGGGTAACATGTTGTCGTCTTCAGATGGAATGAAGCGTAGCTCGGGATGGAATGTGACGAGGATAGCGAAGAAACCTAAAAGGATAAGGACTTAAATCTGTGTACCGATGTTCTCGGACTTTTGAACTACGCTACAAGTTCCAAGAAACGAAGAGGTCCTGAGGAAAATTTCCGAACGAAGACTCCATTGCATGGCGACGTTTCAGAAAATCATAGCAATCTTAACTAGGCTCCTGTGCATTTGCAATACTGCGAGGGGTCTCACGAACACGACCGTGATGTACAGTATCTGTAACGTTCAGATGTACGTGCCGTCGACCGAGTACGGATATCTGGTGGTCGAAACTTTGGGAGATCTAGTTCAGGAGACGCCTATGTGGGCCTATGGATATTACAACCAGCGTCGGGGCAGCGAGCAGACCGTCTATGGACACGGCGTCTGTCACTGGAAGCTCTCGCAACGCAACTGCTCCAATTGCATGCACCTTGCTCTTCAAACCATAACGCGTCAATGTCCAAATGCTGTCGGGGCTCAAGTCCAGCTAGTGGCCTGTAGGATGAGGTACGAAGATTACGTGTTCGATGAATCGCCTATATAAGCTGTGGCCTTATATGAGGACACGGAAAATTATTGCCTCGGGAGTTTTAATCCCTTGGCAGAGTTTGTGTGAGTACTTTTGTTCCAAATAACAGCAATGCATGCTGGATGATGATTAATATACAAAAAGAACTCTTGGATTGAGCATCAAGAAAATTGTTGGTAAAAAGAAATCATTGGTCACATGATTTCCGAGTCATTTGTTGGCAACAACCGACACTTTTTTGGGTAGTCTGTAGGTTATCCAATACCGAAACCTTATTCAAGTGACTCATCGATGTCTTTGCGATTACATTGTCATTTAGCTTTGATTATCATGGGTCTACGAAAACCAACCTCAAGAAAGCTTACGATGGGCTTGACAAGGACGTCATCAGAAAAACACTAGTTGCCTGTAAGTTCCCGGGAATTTGGATAGAAACTGATCATGAAATGCATATCCAGTTTGACACATCCTTAGTGCCGTTTATACGGCACCCTTTTGTTATCAACCAGACGATACGGATACAGACTGCTGGAACAAGTCTAGGACTGGGGACTTCTCACTGAAGTCAGCTTATGAGATTGCAGATACTTGACAAGAATCAACAGGGGATGAGAAAGGTTGGAAACGGTGTTGAAAATTGGAAGCTAGACTAAACAAATCCGCGTCCAGTTTGGAAATGTCTTCGGATCGCTGCAAAGGGCATTCTTATTATCAGAGGAATGGAGATGGACCAGACATGCGGTCTATGTTCACCTGGTTCCAGAATCTTGGAGCACATATCGCACAATCGCCCCATAGCTGCTGAGGCTTGGCATAGGCTGAATGTGCCAATTAGTCTGCAACACTCCTTTTGTAATTCACTAGAATACCAGGTCCAAGGAGGTTTGTAACTTGACCGAGAATCCTTGAACTGTAATCTTTCTTGTGGCTTTGTGGTTTCTATGGACTAATCATGCCAATCGTGTTTTTGAACCCTCTGTAAAGCTGCAGAATTTGTTGTAGCTAGTAAGAGTTCAACTAAGGGTCGCCATCTTGAAAAAATACCCGATCCAATGGATTCAAGCTCCGGAGGACCGGTTTAAGTTAAAGGTTGATGGTGTAAGGGATCCTTCTTCTGACCTTGCCGGGGCAGGTAGAGCATGGGCCTACCGCAAAGGGAATGGGTAAAGGGATTAGCTCATGATCTGGGCTATGCCTCCACTATAACGGCCTTGTCTTGCGATGTCTCAAAGTTCGGAACTCGAATCGGATGCAATTAACATCGCCAGATTCTCCAGGAATCTGAATATTGCTACCTCTTAAACTGATTGGTGTTCTTGGAAAATCTGCCACGTTCTAGGGGAAGGCTAACAAGCCAATGGCCAGGGCGAAGTTTGTGAAGTAAGCATCTATCTGTTACTATGTCATTTTTAAGGATGTCCCGTGCATGGGTGAAGCTGCTTTTTAGTATGATCTGTGAAATGTCAATGCCACGGAGCGAACGGCAGGGCAAGTGCGTCCGAGACCCTCTTAGGATTTGGATTTGGCCCTTTACTGTTGTAATCCAATCCTCTCTTCTACTCAAAATAGAAAATGGGAAAAAGCGTGGACTTTTCCTCTCTTTTTCTGACGTGAAACCATGATTGATTCCTAGGGAATGCGAGTAAATATTTTTCAATTGTAATCATTTATATATGAAAAGTATCTGCACAGAAATCGGTTAATTCCGTTAAAAATCGTTTCATGTTCGTTAATCGTTATCGTTGTGTCATATAATCTTTAATCCACACGCACCACACACCGCGCTGTTCTTTTTTTTCCATGGCCATGGCTTCCTCTCTCCTTCACTCGACGACGCACTGAGCTTTACTGGACCGGCCATGACGCCCTCCCTCCACATGGCTCTCCCCTCCCTCCCTCCCTCTCCCCCGTCTCTCCGCCCCCCGCCGCCGCCGCCCCCCCGCCTTCTCTCTCCTCCGCCCTCCTCCTCCGCTCTCCTGTGCCTCCTCCGCCCACTTCTCTCCGAAGCGACGCGCCCCGAGAAGAGTCCGATGCGCCAACGGCGAAGAACGAGCTCCTCCTGCTGCTGCTGCTGCTGCTGCTGCTACGGCGTCGTCTTCATCGCCGCCGCCTTCGCCTTCGAGCTCCGACCCCGTGAGGGGTGTCGCCCTCTACAAGCCCAAGTCGTACGAGGTTCTGGTCGCCGACGCGGCCGGTTCTCTCGCTTTCGCTCTCGAAGATGGCAAGACCCGGGTGGAGATTGATTTCCCGTAAATTTCTTTTGCCCTTTTTTTCTAATGGTCTTTATCGTCAATTGCGAATTGCGGTTGTGTCGTTGATTTTGAAGCAATTGGGTTGATGCAAGTCTGTTGATTTGGGATGGGATTGAGCTGCTGGCCATGTTTCCATGCTACTTTCGTGTTTCTCTCAGCGGTTTCAAGCCTGTCATACGGGGTCATTTCTTTCGGTTGATTTGGAAAGAAGTGCCGGTTTTGGGTTGGTTACAGTTGTCTTCATAAAGAACTGCGGTATAGATTCATTCTAAAATGCGTTAGACCGAATCACTAACAGCACGCGATTTGCGTCAAGACATGTCTTTTAATTCTATACGTGGTTGACTTGGTCTAGTAGACAAAGATGGGGTAATAATTTCTTGCTACATTGGTATCTTTGTGCGAGTTAATAATGCCAATGATTTTACCTTGTCATCCTCTTGAACCACACAAATAGAAAGAAATGAAGTTGGAAATCTGAACTTCTCGTAAAATGGTTGAAGTTATGAGCGACTATATTTAAGAACAAACAAGGGTGAGCATCTCTTAGCAAGCTGGCAAAAGCTCATCCTTCTTGTGAATATTGTTCCTCGACTTCATAGTGCTCTTTGACATAAGCTTTAAGCTTGTCTTAGTAGTTTGTTGTTCCGTGGTGATATTTGGATATACTTGTTCCATCATTGACACTGCTTTCATCAGATTTAGAGAATCCATCCGGAGGCAAAAGATAATATGGTCTTAGACCAATTCTGAAGTTTTGCATATCATGCTCTAGAAACTATATCAGGTTTCACATTGGCCTCTGACTTCATTCTGCTTTTTCTGTCTCATGTGATTCTTATGCAGACCTTTGCCTAGCGACATGGCTTCTTTTAAGGTACCTCTTTGCCCCTCTATACACATGAAGGCTTTAAATATCACCTTGTAGGCGACATTTTACTTATCAGTCATGCTTGACATTTCTCTCTTGGCGTTATATGGATTCTTAGTGGAACCTAATTTTCTGAAAATTAAGTGAGATTGTCTATGAACTGAAGCCACTAAATTAAATGATGACTACGCACAAGTTATGTGAATATCGATATGCAATGAGCAATTCTATTTTTTGTCTAATTAATCACTGCAGTTGATGAATCATAGACTGCTCATGACTTTCTATGCGTAATTGTTTCCAACTTCCTAAATATGTGAAGGGCTCTTCAGATGACTACATTGAGGCAAACATTCAACTTGCGTTGGCCGTCGTAAGGAAACTTAAAGAGAAGAGGGAAACCAGAGCTTGCATTGTAAGTATGAGCTCTCTTATGTAGCAACATTTCCACTTTGAGTGGTTAAAAAATGAACCTTATAAAGTTCACATAACTTCAGGTTTTCCCGGACAAGCCAGAGAAACGGAGAGCCACTGAGCTTTTTAAGACAGCTTTCGATTTGGTAACAAATATTTGAGTAAATTTTCTTCTTGTGCATTGTCCTCATTTGCAGCAAATCCCGTGCTTATTTTTATTGTGCCATTGGTTTCATTATCTTGTGAAGTATGCTTGCTCAGTAGCCTAGGACATGGATTGGATGTACAATGATAGCAACAATATGAAAAGTGGAGTAAAACTATATAGAAATTGCTAAATCTTGTAAGGTTTAGAGATTTCAAATCATCTAATTTAATTATAATTGGTTGTTCTTTGAATCTCTAAGAAGATTATTAAGTCTGGAGCACAAGTCAAGGACCATAGTCCATTCTAAAGGAAGAATTTTCAATTGTAAGAAAGTTTAGCTCTGAGTAGTCACATGCTTGATCTTGTGAGGTTTAGAGCTTCCAAAGCATCTTATACTTGTAAATGTGTGCAATTTTTGGTTTAAAAAGAGCTCCGTAAACTTTGGAGAACGAGCTGAGAGCTATAGTTGATTATAAAGGAAAACTCTCACTTCTAAGAAAGTTTAGCTTTTATTAGGTCAAGTGTTTGATCTTGTTACATTTAGAGCTTCCAAATCATCTAATTTTCTTATTGCTGTGTATAGTTTGGTTTTGATAAAAACTTCACAAAGATTGGGTCATAGTTCATTCTAAAAACAAAATTCCTAACTAACAAAGTTCTAGCTCCATTTGGATCAAATGTTTGACTTTGTGAGGCTTTAGCTTTTAAATCATCAAATTTACTTACATATCTGTGTATTTTGGTTCTAAAAAAAAACTTTACAAAGTTTGGAACATAACTTGAGGGCCATAGTTCACTCTTAAAGAAGAACTTCTCAAATCTAAGAAAGTTTACTTCCAATTGGGTCAAATGCTTGCTCTTATGAGGTATGTTGGTTCAAAAACAATTTCACAGAGTTTTGAGCAGAAGTTAAGGGCCATCTTTCATTCTAAAGAGAGAACTTCTCAATTCTAAGAAAAATTGTCTCCGAGATTGGAAAGAAAATGGAAGAAGAAGCTTCATTTAATGATAAGTAACTGAAAATTGAATTAATTAACATGAAGAAGTTAAAAGTTGTTATCGAAAAGCTGAATGGTGCATATATGAGCATGAATTAGACAATTGTTTGCCATGCTTATCACATGGATTTTTGGCATAGCTAGGGTTGGTAAATACTTCTCAAGCCAGGAGCATTTGATGTTCAATTCAGCAAACTATTCTGCATACTCAGTTTAATCTACTCTGTCAGATTGATGGCATAACAGTTGGTTCCTTGGATGATGTACCTAGCGGCCCTGTCACTACATTCTTTAAGTCCATGAGGAATACTCTCGATTTCGACTTTGAGGATGAAAATGAAGGTAGAACTTATGGCATGTTATGATTTTTTGCTAGCAATGGACAAACACTAACCCCTGATAATTTATTTATGTCCTAGCAAAAATGCCCCAAGTCCTGTGTTCCCTTACATTTTCTGTGTCCACTACGTATGAGAGGTGAATATTAGTTTAAGTCACTTGCAAAGATTTTCTGTCTGGTTTGACCTGGATTTTGACCTTAATGATGCTTTCCGACAGTTGTGACAGTCTCTGTATCAAATATTGCAGTAAATATCTCCTCATGCCTTCAAATGCAGGTCGCTGGAAGTCAGACGTACCCCCAACACTATATATTTTCCTGAATTGTAGCACTCGTGAACTTTCAGTCATAGAAAAATATGTGGTATGAGATCCTATTGAAGTTACATCATTCGTTGTACTTGCTAGCTTAGCCTAATATCTTCCATGGGTTCATGCATTAATTACCTGTATGTGTTGTGATCAGATGAATTTTTTGTCTCTTTGTCCTATATGGAAATAATGTTGTAAATTTTCTAAGAACCATAACTGAAGTCTTAACTGGAGTGTTTAGTATATTTTACTGAAATGTCTATTGCTTGAACATGTAGCATTACAGCGAAGATATTCCTAGTTGGTATCTTCTTTACCGAATAGTGCTGAGATGAAAGAGTTACTTCTCTATTTTTAAGTTGCAACTCTTGATTTGGTATTGCAGGACCAATTTGCCAAGTCAACTCCATCACTCTTATTCAATTTGGAACTTGAAACCCTGCGGTAAATCTTAAATTTTAAGGTCTACGTTTTTGCACCATGGTACTGGAATGCCAAACATTCTCTAAGTCCTAAAATATATACTTTTGCAGAGCTGACTTAGGCCTTCTGGGATTTCCAAGCAAAGATTTGCATTACCGATTTCTTTCTCAGTTCACCCCTGTGTTCTTTATTAGAACTAGAGACTACTCAAAGGTACATCTCTTATGCTGGTGCATCATATTCTTTTTTAGTTGTCTTATAATATTCGACTGAATGTAAACTTTTGTTTATAACTCAAGACAGTTGCAGTAGCACCTTACATCATCAATTTCAGTGGAGCACTCTTTCGCCAATATCCTGGTATGCTATAAGTTGGCATTCTTTTGCATGGTTTATAGCAATCTTGTGAAGGATTTATGTGAAGCCAAAAAATTCTTCTGATTTAGGTTTGAACCATGAAGGTAGATTATGATGATTTTCAATTAGAATGTGGTTGGATCAAATGAAGGCTATGATACTAATTTATCTTCCCTAAACTCTGGAAAAAACGATTTTTCTAATGTCAAAGAAGTCAAAGTGCTAACTTTTGGACCTAAAAAGGAGGTTCTTAGAAGAAGTTTATCATCACTTTTTTTTTGGTCTTCTCTTGAGTGTGCTGTGAACCAAAAGCAATCTATATCCTTGCTGGCTCTTGCATGTTTTCCTTAATTTTTGATGGAAAGATAAATGTCGATCAGGATGGATAATTTTAGTAACTGTTTTAGCCATTGCATTGGTGCATACATCTTAATTTAGTTCACACTTTTCCAGGGCCATGGCAGGTGATGCTTAAGCAAACAGATGGTTCATATGCGTGTGTGGCAGAGAGTGCTACACGCTTCACACTAGGCGAAGTATAAGCCTTCTCATGCAGCCTGAATTTTCTGCTGGTTGATGCATATTCTATGCTTTTAGACTAATAACTTCGTTGTGCTTTAGACCAAGGAAGAACTACTGAGGGTCTTGGGACTGCAAGAAGAGCAAGGAAGCTCACTAGAATTTCTTCGTAGAGGCTACAAGGTTATTGTGAACTTTCCAAGCTTTCCTTGATTGGTATTATATCAGTTAACCCTGCTCAATGGAAGGAGGCAAAGCGCATCTTTGGTCCATGCCAAAGCGCATGTTCTGTGTTCTAGATAAAGTTACAGGAACAGTTCAGTTAAAGTTTTATCAGTGTAATTATGTCTTAGATTTGGGTTTCATTTCAATATGCTTAGTTATGAGAAATGCATACAAAGAGGAATTCCTACCTTAGTACCTACTTCTCCTATAGACCATGTCTTTTTGCATGCCCCCTTTTTATGCAGTGACATGTTGCAGCACGTCTTATTTCTGAAATGAATCTTGCTGTAATTGGACTAATGTGATAGATCTTATATTTAAGTCTCCACCTTGGCCTTTTCTCCTCCATATGTTAGATACTGCATCTATTAAATCAAACCATCGGTCAGGGAGTATGTACATAGCATTAGCATTGCAGATTATTATGTGAACTGTCGGATGACCATTGAAAATTTTATTTCAAGTTAACCACAGCTTTGTCATCTGGCATTGCAGAACGCTACTTGGTGGGAAGAAGACGTAGAGTTGGAAGCTTCGTCGGCATGGCGTAGTTGAGTTCCAGCAACAGATAGTTTGACTAGTATTATAGCGATGGAGGTAAACAGTAAATAGACTCGAACTGGATTGGGCGTTGCATGTCATATGATCCTACTTTTTGCATCTCTTCAATTTTTTGTTTTTTTTTTGTCTTTCCTCGTTTATTTTCTTTGATTCTTTTGACCGTTGGTGCCCAATCATTTTTCGATGGTTGAACAACTATTGGACGGCAGATCCTTTCACGTCAATTCTGAAACGAAAAGTTGTATGTCCCGAAACACAAAATGCAAATTTAAATGTCTGATCACCGCTTCAGATGAATGAGCCGAAAGGCCACCCTTTACTAGTCATCCGATGCAACTGTTGGATTCACGAGAAATCAACAACTGGAGTGAAAACCTAATTTTAATTTTTATCAGGAGATGGCCTTACATATTATTTCTGTTGTGTTGATACAATGATCAAATACTCCCACAGGAAACATTTTCCCACCTCATCTTGAGCTTCATCCTTCTGTGACCATTAATGCAATCAGGTCGTTTCACTATCAGACTCTTGCCCTAGCTCCAAATTTTACACTTGGGTGTAGTGATCAATTTCAATTTACATGGTAGAACCACCCTAATGAGCGAATCGACTTTGCTATTTCCATCTTCTAGGATACTCAAAACATTACTCCGCATCAGCAGCGAAATCAGGTTCCGGGGGCTTCTGTAATTTTGCTACCCCCTTGGCACTTGACAAACTTCGCATTCTGTGGCCCCGAAGAGCATTAGCTGCAAAGCGAGATGCGAGTATTGTTGCAGCAAAAGTCGATGAATTAGGTCCAAACGAACTCTGACCAACTAAAGCTCTCACATCGTCATCGTCATCTTCACTGTAGTCTTCACTGTAGTCTTCCTCCTCCTCTTCCTCTTCGAGACGCCGAAGCTCAGCATTTTTCCTTCTTGTATAACGCCGCCATGCAGATTGTATAAAGCAGGCAGCCCAAGTCCTCCATTGCTGTGAGTAGAAGCGAAATGTGTGTTGAACCTGTCTACTGTGGAGTCGCCTAAACTGACTCGCAACAAACTTCAATTCTTCTGCTTCCAAAGCAAATGCCTCCACCTCTGTCAAAGCGCTCACAGTCCGAGTTGACAAAGGCAAATTGGAACCTGCTTTAGGGTCCAATGCCCAGGTCAGAAGTTCCTCTCCACAAAAGTCACCTTCTTTCAGGAATCCTTTGTTATAAAATCCACTCCTCCCACCATCGGTGGTTACGCTTTCCAGTCGTCCACGTATAATGAACATCATCTCATTGACAGGGTCCCCTTCCCTCACTATGTATGTACTTTCAGTGTACAAACTCGGCTTGAGCCGCTCACAGATCGCATCAAGTAAGCGCTCATCCATATTGGCAAATAGAGGAACCTACATTAAGCCCATGTTTAGTAATTGCTCAAAATCATTTCTCTCGAGAAGAAAATGAGGAAGACGGATGATGAATGGTTTGCTTACCCTCCTAACCAAATTCAGACACAGATGCCTCTTAATGTCCCTCCTCAGGTCCTTCGGTAGACTCTGGACCAAGCTCTCTTCATCGACTCCACGTGTTTCCAACCACTTGTATTGATCGTAACGCCTAACTCGTTCTCGGAGATCCTGTGGAAGCAACCGATGATGCATCCATTGCTCAGAATCCCGCCTCTTTATCCTCATTTCCTCCAGACGGATGGACAGAGACTGAAGGTAGGTCTGTCGTAGTAATAATAACTCCCAACATCAGAACTGCAGTGTATAACCCTCAATTCCATGTCCTTAATTACCAGCGCAAAAGGGTATCCTTTTCACTTCTACAGATAGTAGAGCTAATGCCTATGCTTTTTCACAATCATCATGTAATGTTTGCCCTTAACAGTGCTGTACAAGGCAGTGACAGTAAGTGCCAGATATAGAGAATAATTTCGAGTCAGTTGAACAACCATGGTTGTTCATGTAATGCATTTGCAAATGCTGACTGTAACCACTCATCATTTAAAATCCTATATACCTGCATATTTCCAATCAGAAGTGCAAAGAGAATGAGGCCAGAAATTGCCAGCGCAATGGAGAAGAGGACTTCGCCAGCGTATGTGCTCGTTTTGAGCCCCTGCCCGAGTGTACTGTAGAGATAAGATCAAGATGTCAAATTCTAATCTTCAGCATTAGTGCTTCAAAAGTGAACACTTTTGCTTAGGTGAAGAAATGCTGCAGAAGAACTTGTATGCTGCAGTAAGGCAACAGTTAAGCATATAAAATGGTTGTATCCATCCTGATCAAAGGCCAGAGTGTAATTTAAAGGTGTCATGTCTCAGTCTCACCGGTCATATCCTAACTAAAGCTCTATCTGTGCAGATGCATCCTATAACTATAATGGAAATTTTATCAACTGCAAAAGGCAAACTAGACGATCATATCAAATATTGAACCAAAAGCAAACCTCAAGTTCTGCAGGCCCCACCACAGACAATAGAAAAATTTCGAGAAGAAGTTCCTCGATGAAACTATGTCAGAAGACATAGCCTGAGTATATATTCCAAAGTTAAATGGCAAATTCTCATCTGCAACATTGCATTTTCTTCCGAGAACATCTTCCATGATTTCTCTCCAGTCTTGGTATCCTGACATATGTTTATTGCCACAGTACAAAAATTCTTTCATGCATTTGGGTCCTGTTTCAGCACAGGCTTTCTGCCAGCACGTGTCCTTACGTTCCACAGCTAGTAAGTACCACAAAGCCCCGAATATCTGCAAAAGTTCATGACAAATGTATGAGAACGCAGCATAGATTGGTTAAATTGCCTATGCTGTTTTCCAGTAAACAAACAAACTTTAAGAGAGAAAATCATCAAGTTTGTAGAAATGGATCTTTAAGAGAGAAAATCATCAAGTTTGTAGAAATGGATCTTTAAGAGATAAAATCATCAGTTTTTCATTTTGGAGAAGTTTATTACAAATCCATTAAGTATGTTATAGGAATGCATTAGAATTCTTTTGAATGAAACAAGATAATCTACATCAGACTAGATGTGGAGGCTAAAATATTGCAGCATGAAATACTTCTTACATGACTAGCTAGCAGGTACCAAAGTAGATAATATGCTGCCCCAGCCCAAGCACTTTCAGCGAAAACACCTGCTGTCTTCTTGACTTCCGATGTAAGAGGTATAAAGCGGGCAAACCTTGGAATATATTGAACGAAGACTACATTTAACAGTGCATGCTTGGTGTTCAGCACTTCTGAACCTTTTGATCTCTGAAGAAATTTCCACACCACAATCTGAACAGATTGGAAGAGCTATTTTAGGAAAGGAAAAACTGCCTTCTAGTGAACCACAACCAACTTTTAGAAGCAAAAAGAACAACATGGGAAGTGAAAGATATGGATTAACTCATATCTTCATCGTACTGCAATATAAAGACATCATGAATTAAGTGGAAGCAAGAGCAGAAGTTAAAAAAGAAAATCAAATGGTTAAATTTTTTACATGCCCTTTTCCATCTTATGAATTTCAATCGCAAAATTTTCCAGACGAAAGACACCAATATTATATTTTGTTAATAAAGCTTATCATGTCCATGCATTTTAAATAATAATACAAACCAAGTGAGGAGAAACAAAAACCATGAAGGAACACAGGCCAATTTAGGAACGAAATTTAACCATAAATTCAAAAGGTATGTGAAGATTGAATGAAAATACAAAGGGAAACTAAAGGTGAGAGAAGTTGGAAACTTTATGACAAAAAGAACTTAAAGTACAAAAACCAGTAACTAGGGATTCAAAGTTTCTCAGACCTGTGGTGCTGGTATAACAGCAAGGAGATCCACGATAAAATAGCGCTTTAAATAGCGCATAGCTATCTGTGCAGGATCAATCACAAGTTCACCTCGTCCAAAAACTCGTGACGATGGTGCAATGTACGCAGTACGGAACTGGAAACCCATTCGAACAAGGTAAAAGACATCGAGAATTGTCCTGACCGTTGTAATTAGAGCTGCTAACCCTTTATCTATGCCGAGGCAATTCGATGTATTGAACACAGGAAGATAGAAAAACACAGGATCGACGGACACCGCAAGAATACATGACATGACAAAGAGTTTGTTCCATAACTGAAGGGACTTGTCTTGGGGATCAAATATATTCTTCTCAGATACTTTGAGCTCTTCCGGGAACACTGCACGGGTGACCCCGAATCTAATTGATTTACCAAACGCCCTAAGTCCTTCCGAGCCCTTTTTCACTCCTACTCTGAATGATTTTGACGAGTTGTTTCTCGCATGACCGTTATGGAGCAGTCCCGCAAAATTGAAGCCATGTCCTTTCATCCCACTAGCGTGAGATGGCACTGATACTGTAGAATCCAAATCATCCAACCTACAGAAACATGTTGCTCTGAATCAAATGACAACATGAGATATATTAAAAAAAATAAATAATAAAATTACCCCAGTTCTCACTTCGATGCCTGAGATATAGCCAAACCGAGTTAATCACTCTATCAAATGATATACAGCCCCATTTTTACATTAATTTGGGCTCAGATCATGCTCAACGGAAATGCAAACTCAAGTACAAACGCTTGAGCAAACTGAGAAAGTTCTCAGATTCCATACCTTACAAACTTCTCTCTTTGGCCTCCAATATACTGCGACTTGTAACCACAGTCAAACATCGTATTGAGATTGTTCACATAATAGCAAGTCCTAATTACAAACTCAGGGAGAAGCTGAGATCCAACTGCCACCTGAGGAAGTAAACAAAAAAAAGGCTAAATACACTTGTAGAGGTGTAGAAACCTTGGGATATTCCACCTAATAACAAACAATAATATCAAATGTCCAAGACCCTGTTATGTCTGACCTCGTATCCACGAGGAATCGAATCAATATATGCACCGCGTGTTTATGTTGCTGGTGTATGATTGCAGATGAAAAGTTTGATAATCAGAACTGCTAAAAACCGTGCCCCTTGGTTGGTTAATTTCCTTCCTACTCTATGGGGAATTTCAGATTGAATCCTTCGAAAGACACCCTCAACCTAAAATTTTTAACAGATCTTTCGATATCTCAGAACAAATTCACGTATTTGCTCGATCCATTCTCCACCCCGAGATCACCAGGCCTAGCAACAATATTTAAGGAATAAGAACTCAATGCGCTTCTCTCATTGTGACTCACCCCGACGAGCAGAACAATTTAAATTCCACGTTTCTTCTTAACAAGCGAACTCACGTAAACAATGAATCGCATGCCCGACTCGGCAAAAACTGTGATCGATCCGACACGTCCTCGGGAAATGCTGGTCAAAACCCAGAAACGAGATTCACATTGCAAAGTTCTCCATATCCCATCAATTCAACTTTTGCCCGAAGCCTGAACAAACATGCAGGATTTGCAACGAAAAAAGGAAACAAAAACACAACAGGGATTCTTCAATGACAGATGGTTTCCGCAATGATTTGTGAATTCCTAACGAAAAAAGCACCGACCTTGATCGGTATCCGTATGTCGATGGTCAGACATCAGACAATCTAATCTGCATTGCTGAGATATCAAGGCGTGCTCTTTTGCTCAACCTTGATTGGAGAGGGAGAGGGAGAGGGAGAGGGAGAGGGAGAGAGAGAATTTTGGACATGGAGGGAGTTTGCAGTTATGGCAGTTACGAAGAGGCGGGAGGATTCTCGTACCATCGCATGTAACTCGGTTCTCCTGTTGCCACGTGGCAACTCCAAATGGCAACTCTTTTTTCTCTCTTTTGTTGACCTGAACAGAATATGTGTCGATCTCAATTTATCTTGATCATTTCCTTAATTCTTAAATCTAAAATTATTTACCTTAATTTCCTAATTTTGTAGAGAGTTTGAACTATCTTTTTGACATGTACCCTCTTTCCTGATCTCAAATAAATGGATCAAAAAGAATTTGATTGATATTTATTTTTTGTTAACGGAGTGAAATTTCGAAAAAGAGATGAGATTTGCTAGGTAAATAAAAGAAAGAAATAATTTAAATATGTATAAAAATAAGGAAATTTTCTCTTCCCATATATTCTTTACGTGAATCACTCACATGATTTCGGATTCAATTTCGTATACTAAGACCAATGAACAACCCCTGCCTTCTCATATATCAAATGTTACCATGACTACCATATGTACTAAAATATTGTAGTGAACTTTGATGAAAGTGACCTAAATGATATGGATAGAAAATCTCATACAAACCTATCAACATGGGTTATAAATATATTTATTAACCCATATATAATAGGTTGAATTGTTATATAAGTTAGTTATATTAAATAAATAGATCATAAATGAATTTAAACAAAATAAGAGTGTTAAATAGATCGTAAATTTACATTCAAACCACCCCTTTGACTATCTTTTCATTTTTTCTCGTCCTCACTTGATTTCACGGCCACTCACCCACACTTTAACCTCGGTTTGAGTATAAATTTATGTATAGAAGTTTTTTTGGTAATATAGATCGGGTCAAGTATAAGTTATTAGATTTATATTTTATGAAAACGAGTCTAAACGAGTTAAATATGTCTATTTGGACCGTACTATTTTCGATCCGACTCACCTAATCTTATGTTGGAAGTGAGTTTTGTGGATGAGAACTCTCTAAAAAAGGGGTTCAGAGCTCATCCCAAGAAGCCCACCAGCAACTTTATCTGGAGATCATCACATTGTTAACTGATCTTATCTCTAGTCAAACCTTTTTGGGGGGAAAGATTTCTTTCATGGGCCTGGGACTCCCCACTCAATAAATGCGACTACGTAGTTTCCAAATCAATTTTTTTTTTTTAATCTCTCTTTTCGGAACATAATTATAGCAATTTCAAAAGCATGATGATTAATTTGCTCCTTTTTCTTAGTGGAAAAGCTTCTCTCTCTCTCTCCCTCTCTGTCTGAAAAAGCTTCTCTCTCTCTCTCTCTCCTCTCTTTTTGGACGTCACATTCTTGGTCAAAAGATACACACGTCCATAAATTATTCCACATTTTAAGGCAAACTCTGACTATAGTAAATTATTTAAATCCAGAAATGTCGTGCTCCACTGGGGTTTCATTAAATAACTTATCATGAGTCACCCCCCTTCCTCGTTTTAATTAACATATTTTTCTTTTCAATACGGTTTTCGAGAATAGTAGTGACCTAACGGGAGGAGAACACTATTCCCAATATTCCATTCCTCTCCCTCTTTGACAATCTTGCTTTCCCTTGAATTATTCCGTTTAAAATTGTAGTTTGCATTGACATTTTGAATTATCAAGTTCCCATTAGTTCAATTGTTATTGTCCGGCTTTTGGAATCTCAACGGGGCACAACCCACCAGGCTTTGAAAGAAATTGGAGTGATTAATGTAATGATCAAATGATTTGGACGACTTGGTATGAAATATATCCTTTGGCACGCTTAATGCTTCCTTCTCTAATTAGAAGTTTCCTCCCACTTTAAAAATGTGTTTATTTCTCCAAAGATAAATGATTTCAAAAATTATTTTCTTAAAAATGATCACTTGTATCACTTACAAAAGTGAATAAACGGAAAATAATTTTGTTATCCACGGAAATATTAAGAAATAAACTATTATCGATGATGAAAATGTAAAAAAATTTCCAAATCATTTATTTTCTTCCGAAACAAATGAAGTTTGATTATGACAAGATTATTTTTTGACATGCATTATCATCATGGGTGATGAGTCTCTTCTGCATATTACAATAGAAAATGCATTTTGATCCAAAGTCGAAAGCCTCTGATTGTTCATTGGGATAGACAGACATTGCGCTGTCTTCCATTGGCAAGTCAGGTAATGGCCTGAGATGTGAATAGGGTTGTGAACAAGATTCGAAACTGCGGGAGTGGATAATGATTACCCCCCGAAGTGAAAGTGAACGTGAGCAACCCGGAAAGGTCAAAAAGGCTACTTCCTTTCATCACGATTGCTGTCCCTTAGCTCAGCTTTTTTCCTCTGCTTTTGTTCGTTTGTTAGGTGAGCAAGCACATCATGCTGCTCCCAGCTGCAGCATTTATCTGAAGAAAAGCGAAGGGAAGAATGTCACAGTAAAATGGGCAAAAGAAACGAACGCCAAAAATAACGATTCAATTATATTTATGATGAAAGAACAAAATAAACATTCTGAAAATACAAGGCCAAACGGGTGTGGTCTTCAAGGTAACATATATCATCACGTCAGTGAAAATCACAAAGAAAAGGACAATCTCATGTAAGCCCTTGAGACACCACTGAGAATTTTACTGTATATCGACTGGCCAAGAGAACGTAGAGAACTCAGGTGGTATGAGTAAAGCCTTGAAGACAATAAAAAAGCCAATTTGCAGAGAAGGGCACGTTGGGTTTGCAAGAATGAAGACAAAATACTGAGAGAGGACAAATTTGACTATCTTGGTGAACGGGTTCCCACCTCTCCTCTCCCCCACCACCCATGTTCATCCTTCTGCTCACAACTTGAATCTTGATTTGTTTCCCTAAAATCTTTCCGGATTTTATTCACTGTAATGATAGCAATGGTGCTGATGACAAAAGAGAGAGAAAAAAGCAGGGCGTGTGCCCCAGAGACGCTATTATCACAACAGCAACATTGCACCCATAAAGGCCATGGCTCTGTCCTCGGTGGTATCTTCTTTTTATGGAATGAAATGGAAACAGCCTCATGCCTGAAAATAAAAAAGAAAAAAGAAAGCACTGAGCAAAGAACAACAATGGCAAAAAAGGGTTTTTGTAGTTTGACAGGACATATATAATACTCCCCCACAGTAAAAACGGGTAACAATGGATGTAGCACTCAAGTCCAACATTCTTCTGTTAAAACATCACGCGACATTATGCATAAAGTGATGAATAAGCAAAGAGAAAGGTGCCTTATTCGCAGCTTTGTGACTTATGGGGCAAAAAAGTAGGGAGAACTGCAGCCAGAGATTAAACAAACCGGGACCGAATTAGAGATTTGCAGATCCAGATAAAGAACAAACAAGGACCGAACGAAGAAAGGGACAGAAAAGTGACTGAGCAGGATTCCCCCTGCATGCAGTAATTCTGGAGGGCGTAAATTCCACCATGTATGTATGAACTGTAAACATCTCTTCACACTGGAAACTCTTCTATGGGAACGTGATCAGCAGAATCAATTACTATATACATAATAATATGAAATTCGTACGCGCTTTTTGTGGGGTTCGATACATGACGCAAGGTGATCAATCTAGTCAACATTCCATATACACCAACATGGCATGTGACAAGTGTACTAATAGTGAGCATCTCCTTTTCATAGAAAAGGAAAATCCAACACCCTTCGCTCTATTCCATCTTCTCTCCATCTCCTCTGCCTTCCACGGACATATTTCCTGCAAAAAATACTCTCTTTAGTCAAAAGCACCTAGGGGCCCTCCACTCCACCTTTTTTTTTTTTTTTTTTTTCGTTTCTTTCCCTAACCGTCACTTCCCAATCACTAATCCCATTATCAAAATACATGAAAAATCCCAAACACAACATAGTGGATCATCTCTCATATGATTATCCAACTGTAAAGCAACCTCGCTTGGATACCCCACAGAGGGCACAAATGTAGGGGATGGAATCCTAAAATCTTCATCCACTACCACCACCACCCTCAACCTTTTCCTTCACCGCTTATTTGCAAGAACAGAAATGTCATAAACCCTGAAGAACCCAAGTACCAGAAGAATCAAAGCTCAGCATGCCTTCAAGATCCTTCCCTCCAAGCCCAGGCCTTGCCGGACCCAGTTCCTTCAATAGAAACGAAGTCCTGTTCTTAGTCCTGACAATATCATCCTCTCTGGTCATCATCTTGACCATCCTCTACTTGCTCTACCATTTTTATCACTCCATTGCGAACGGGCCAAGAACAATCCCGTTCGACTCCAGTGCTCCTCTCAAGATTGAGAGGTTCTCTTACAAGGAGCTGAAATCTGCTACCTCGGACTTTGATGAGGCCAACATGATTGGGAAAGGCGGGTCTGGTACTGTCTTTAAGGGGGTATTGAAGGACGGCAAGTTAGTTGCTGTGAAGAGACTCGATGCCATGTCACTAGAGACAGAGAGGGAGTTCCAGAATGAGTTGCAGATTCTCGGTGGGCTTAGATCACCATTCCTGATCAATCTGTTGGGGTACTGTGTGGAGAAAAATAAGAGGATACTTGTGTACGAGTATATGCCAAACCGGAGTTTGCAGGAGCTGCTTTTCGGAGAAGGCGACTCGAATTCGAGCTTGAGTTGGGAGAGGAGGTTTGCCATTATACTGGATGTTGCAAGAGCCCTGGAATTCTTGCATCTTGGTTGTGATCCACCTGTGATTCATGGAGATGTTAAGCCGAGTAATGTCCTGCTCGACTCGGAACTCCGGGCCAAGGTTTCAGATTTCGGCTTGTCGAGAATGAAAATCGAGGGCGAGTATGGGGTGGATATGTTCAGCCAGGACTTAGGCAAGAGTCAGGATTTATGGAAGAGCCAAGAGCTGTCAGGAACTCTGACTGCAGAGACTCCAGCTATTGCTACTCCAGTCGAACAAGCGGAGTGCGTGCCTGAGGTAGACTTTGCCCTTGCTTTGCAAGCTTCTTCTTCATCAAAGAATAGTAGGACATGTTATACTGTGAAAGCTCTGAACTTGAACTCTGTTAGTTATAATGCTAGCATTGGGACTGAGAGTGATCTCAAAGGAGGAAATGGAAAGGGCAAGGAAGTCTCAGTTGTCGATGTTGCTTCCGATGAGTGGAACAAGAAGTTTGTTCCTTATGATGGTGAGTTCAACAGCTTTCATCATCCTGGAAATGATGTGAATTTCATTGCTTCTGTGGTTGCTGATGATCTGCCGGGTTCGAAACAGTGGGGTAAGGATTGGTGGTGGAGACAGGATGGAAGTGGTGAACTATGCAGTAAAGACTATGTCATGGAATGGATTGGCAGCCAAATTTGCCCAACTGATCCAGATTGGTATGATGACAGAAAGAACATTCCTGGAAAGAGTGACATAAATAATTCATCGTTGCCATTAGATAAATTAGAGGATGCGAATGAAACCCGTGTTCGAGAAGTTGGGAATCAACAACATCCTGATAAGGAACCTGAGAAGAAAGATGCAAATGGAAGGCATCCCTGTCAAAAGACACACAGAAAGATGCAAGACTGGTGGAAAGAGGAGCACACAGCTGATATTAGGAGGAAGCATAGTAAGTTGAAACATCTCAAAATGAAGTGGAAGAAAGGCTTTAAAATGCCGCATTTTGGTCTCGGTCGGCGTTTTTACATCTGTCAAAGGAAAAAGTTTGGAGGGGAACAAAACCGGCATGATGCTGACACAAATGGGGAGTTTAGTTTTAGAAGGGGGCTGAGGAAGAAGAATGCTCATTCTAATGGCAGCGATATTTGGAGTGGAGATCTTTTCAGCCGTGAGCTAAGCAGCACGACAAGCATGAGAGGAACTTTATGTTATATTGCCCCAGAGTATGGAGGTTGTGGATACTTGATTGAGAAGGCTGATGTATACAGCCTTGGGGTGTTAATCCTAGTCATTGTGTCCGGTAGAAGACCGTTGCATGTTCTTGCCTCGCCAATGAAGTTGGAGAAAGCAAATTTGGTAAGCTGGTGTCGACACTTAGCTCAGACTGGAGAAATTTTAGAGCTTGTGGATGAGAGGTTAAAAGGCGAGTATAACAAGGACCAAGCTAGCTTGTGCATTAACTTGGCGTTAATTTGCTTACAGAAGATCCCGGAGTTGCGGCCGGACATAGGAGATATAGTTAAGATATTGAAAGGGGAGATGGATCTTCCACCGCTGCCGTTTGAGTTCTCTCCATCACCACCGGCAAAACTGATTGGCAGATCAAGGAGGAAACCGAAAACTAATGCAGAGTAAAGGTTTGACCTGAAGTTAGATATTCTGAGTTGATCAAATCACTTTCGATGTACATAAGCATTGAGTTTAACCCTGTATCGTGTACACTTCAATAGGATTCTAGTTTCTTTTTCTATTTCAGTGGCTGCAAAGTCTGGCCTTTTGTTTTGCTACCATCATTCTCAATCTGCATTGTATGCTGGACGCACATAATTATTGTCTCAATCTCAAATTCTGGATACCAAGATTGTTAAGAACTTCAATTGAACATGATGGTCAAAAGATGCAGTTGATTCAGTTGAATCTATTTCCAGCAAAAAAGTTCTCCATATGTTGCTCCTGAAATGTTAAAAATGCCATCCTTCTTTGGACCATACTTGAAGGCAGTGGTAAATGGTAAGAGGCCCTTCTAGGAGTAGATTAAATCTCTAGATCAACCGTCCTTTTTATTGATATTCTCTTTGGGTATGGTTAGGAAACAGAAGATCTCAGTTCTCCCTTTGTCAATGGAAATGGTTGAGCGTGCACTTGTACACCCAGGAATGACATACATTTAGCAGATGGAGGGTGCTTCCGCTAAGTTCATACACTTACTAGTCATAAATTTTGATGTTGCTCAAAAGAGACTCTTAAGGGCAAAATTAAACTGTCTATAAAGGGCGTCCCAGCGCACTAGACTTCCAGCTAGGTGAGGATCAGGGAGGGAGCTCTATCAAACACAAATTTCTCATTTTTGTTTCGTGAGGAAGATACAATGTCGCCTACTAACATCGAGCATCTGGACTTGTTAAGAATTGGATGAACGATAATCACATGTGAAAGCTATCAATACTAAATTTTATATGAGGCCACACAGGAGCCGAACCCAATCATCCTCCAATCCTCATGACTTTGGATTACAGAGTATAAAGTTGTTGGTAGCCAAAAGAAAATAAAAGTGCTCACCTAAATTTTCTGCCCAAGTTCTTTTTCCTGAAGGAAGAAAGGAATCAATCTTTGGGCTCAGAATGCAGGTATGCAGGATGAATGGCAGTGACACTGGAGTCTAACTAAACTGGGGGTATTTTATATTGCGAGTGAGGCCTCTTAGCATTAGCAGAGCTTTTAGGAACAGTAAGTTTTGCTTAAAACTGGAAAACAGTTGATAATTGTCCATATGCTTGCTTTTAAGGATTGGCAATTTTGTCACCGCAACTTGAAACATGCTCATGCTTTTGAGAACGGCATGCCTTTTTAAAGAGCATTTCTTCCTTCAGGGATTAAATAATAGGAGAACAAACACATCTCCCACTCACTCTCTCTTTTCACTCTAGCAAACATGAACTATGTACGTGGTTCACTGCCGCACTGCACTACCTATTTCAGTCCACTTAGGCCCTGCATGGAAACGTTCCAAAAAAATGTTTCTGGAACACTTTTGTACTTTTTTTTGTTCCCGGGAACAAAAAAGGAACAGAAACATTACCATGCAGGGCCTTAGTTTATTTTTGCTAAAACTTTTTCCTTGGAGGTTATTTAGAGAACAAAAAGAAACTCATTTCCATCAAAGAACCTGTATTAGAATTCAAGTTACTGAAAGGATTAAGGAAAATAAAGGACAAAAGAACCTCTATCGGATCTCGAGTTCCAGAAGAGATTGTACTGGATATCGTCCAATGGATTCTCTATGACAACAATCCCCATGTGTACCCGGAAAAATGAGACTTTGCTGTATCAGTACATGGCCAAGGAATGAAATGCAAAAACCTGTAGTAAAGATAAATAGAATGTGATGCGACCAACTATAATTGTCTCACCGAAGTCTACATTTTGCAAAACAGTTCTGATGACAACAATGTCCATCTTGCCGAAGGTGAATGACAGAAGTTTCAAAAGCTAAGCATTTTTTTGGTCCTTTCCATATAAATATGGTCGGTCGTGGCAATGCATTAAGAAATGCACAGCTGATATCTACGGATTTATATGGTGGAACTACTAAGTGGCTTCTCGGATCGGGCTGGCATGTTGGAACGTGGATGCACCACAACAGAACAGCCCACTGCCACAGCCCTCAGCGTAGCTTTGAAAACATGAGAGGCCAAACGAGCGGCTAGCAAACTGAACGCAGACCTTGCTGCTTCATCAGACTTACGAGGATGCAGGAGGTAAGGTGACCCCATGGGCGGAGAAAGGCAATGCAAGGCCCTCCTTCAGAAGGGTAGGCAGATTGCTTAATTAATGAAAGATAGGGAGGTGGCACAAACTAAGCACGAGCAGAACAAAGGCAATGTAAAAGCCTTCTCAGAGCAGCATTTTGAAATCTGGGCACTGACTAAAGCTTGAGGATCTATTATGCATGTTCGATTGGGCCTTCTATGAGGTGAGCCGATAGTTTATTGCAATCATTCCGAGGTAGCTGCAGTGCAATGTTGGTGCCATTCTTTTGTTTCTTTAATAAGGGGGTAGGCAGATAGGCTAAAGAAGCAGAACACATGCAACTGGCAAATGTGATGCTGTGCCTCTGCTGCTCTTCCACCCTATCAATGGCAAGAGCTGGGCCTGTAGTGGGCCAAGAAGTCCTTTTGCTTCGCTAAAGAGTCGGGCTTGAGTGGCGCCGGTCCAAGAAGCACAAAATTGAAAGACATAAGATTAAATATGCTCGAATCATGTACCCGGAAATCACCTGGACCATTAAATTATACAATTTTCACGTGCTCTTTTGAAATTGTCGCCACACCGACTTTGAACTTTCAAAAGTATAGAAATAGGACAAATGTGCGGTTTAACAGTAAATGAGTTTTTCAAACAACACTAGCAATGTTGCTATTGCATGTATCAAAAGCGCGCCTCAATAGAAGGTATCCTCGCTAAAAGTCCATCAGTTTATGCACATGAAATTAAAAATGAAGAAGAAATTTTTCAAAAATTTTAAGAAGTGGTCGTGAAAGAAGGGGATAAAGTAGTGTCAGAGGGTAGAGGCAGCTTTATGCAGTACAACGAGGGATTGGTGCTCCAAATGAATTACAAGAATAAACCTTCCTTTTTCTGCAATGGAACGACTGAATTTCATGGATAAAATAGCTAAAAGCCTATTTCATGAATAAACCTTGCTTTTTAGCAGGCCAAGCTCCAATTCCGGAAATCATAAGCCTGGTTTAACCAAAACGAAAAGATAATTAAGCAGTCATAAACCTCCCATCACACATGACAAGACCCAGATAGAGAGAGAGAGGGGAACATCTCTATCCGCCTAGAAGAACCATCCAGATCCCATCCCTATCCAAACCGACCCCACGAGAGCAACAAGAACCCGAGAACCCAGGGACCCGTTTCCGAGGACCCTGTGATCGGCGGAAGCGGAGGACGAATTGCCGGCGGAGACGGAGGCGGACGGCGGTGGGGGCAGGGGGTGGACGAGGACGGAGACCTTCATGCCGTTGAAGCACTGGCCGTTCCCGCAGATGAAGTAGTACCGCTTGGCCTTGTCGAGCGGGATGAAGTCCTTGCCGCTGCTCCAATTGCCGATGGCTCCTTCGGTCGTGCAGTTGTCGTAGCCCGTCCGGTTCACTTGGAACACGTTGTACTGGTTCTTCTGGTACCTAAACGCTGCTCAATCGTTTCGAGCATCAGAGAAAAGGAGTCAGCTTTTTCGACGAAAGAGAAGGCAAATGGTTAAGAAATTCACGGCATTAATCACTTCTGTGTCCTGTACATATATCTTGGTTCAAAACGGGTGAATCGGTAGGAAGTTTCCATCTTTCTTGTTCTGAATAAGATCACGACCAGATCCTTTATGAAAAAAAAAAAGGCAAAAAATGCAATGACAGCAGAGAAGGTACTTTGCCTTCAAGAAGCTGAAAAGAAAACAAGAAGAAATGGGTTTTGGAATACAGATCTAGCTCCTTCAAGTGAAGTGTACAGAGAAATGCGTGGAGAGAGAGAGAGAGTACAGATGAGGTCGCCGACGTAGAAGGTGTGGTTGTTGGCCCAGAGGGTGTAGTTGATGCCCGGGTTCCATCCGCGGTTGGCGCCGACAATGTGGTCGGTGGCGGCGGCCGGGGACACGGCGGCGGCCGCGAGAACGAAGAGGAGGAGGAGGATGATGGGGTTGGATGGGGTGGCCATGGGCGGACACTCTTGTTGGTTGGTTGGTGGGGTGAGGAGTCGAGGACGAGTCTCGAAGATGCCCCTTTTTCTATTTGAGTCACCGCTACAGGGCGGGGGAGCAGCTTCCACTTTGAATGCTCACACGCCCCCTCGACTGTACTGTGGTGCAGAGCAGAACAGAGCATGGCGTTAATATATTGGGTCCAAGAAATTTTGAAGAGGGAGGAGGGACCAACCCCTTTTCTCTATTAGGCTCAGATTATTGCTAGCGTTGTATGTTGTATGGGGAAATCCATGATGTTCTCCCTCCTCATTTCAAATTAAAGTTGGAGATCAATAAATCAAAAACCGCAACTTGCTCTGACCTCGTTTATGTCTTTTTATTTTGGTCGTGACCTCGTTATGTTGAATCGCACAGAAAACCCATTATAAAGCTAATTGATTGATTGCGCGCCGCTGTCCGCATTCGGCGCGCAATCAATCGTCGTCGTAGGACATGCACCCCTCTAAAAGAAAAGAAAAGAAAAGAAAAAAAACAACAGCAGCAGCGACAAGAACGACAGCATAGTTATTGTGGTGGGACCATTCTTGTCAAGGAAAGAACTAGAAGAAAAGGAAACAAAGAAATCAGCATTGGCCCAACTTACATGATTTCAGTCAGGTTTGCAGTTGCATATACCGCTTAACTAATTGTTTATCCAATAAGTGTTTCGGGCTCTACGCTTGTGGAAAGCACGCCATCTGATGTTTCATTTCCCATTTCCATGACATCTTGACACAAATCGTCCTCAATTGAAATCGAAATGTATGGCGAGTGCCCAAAATAAATCTTTTGAAACAAATTATCGCACTTGCCTAAATGCACCATGTGACACAAGGGTTACACGAACTTGTGCTTCTCTCCGACATTTGCGTGGTTGGCCTAGTTGCCGCATCGAGGACAGCGTGGCATTTCTATCTTTGTGTGAGCATGTCTGTTCCGTTTCCACTCTGGTTTCTCATTAAATAAATGGACATCGGGCGGCGGTCCAAAAAGGCCCCCTCCATGGGGGCATATCTATACCTAATCTATCAGAATCGATTAAAGTATACAGCATCATAAGTAGGCAACTGCGAAGTGAAGGAAAAAAACAAAGATACTGCAGACATTGCAGGCAGTAGCTCACACAAAGGTGGCAACGGTCACCTAACGGGCTCCTCAAAACTTATCCAGTAGACCCACCAAATCAGAGCTTCAAATTATTTGTACTGGTTGATTAGGTAGCTGGACCATCGTCCCTTGAAAGCACAACCAATTACTCTTGCCAAAGGATACTCCTAACATTTTATCGCCCTTTCAAATACCACGGTTGAATCTATCGAGCCCAACACCGACAGCAGCAATCCCGGATCAAACGGTTCTTACCGGCTGGAGACTGTATGAACTGAAAAGTTTAAGACCACAGTCGCGCATTCTTAGCATCCTCATTGACATTACATTTAACACAAAGTACTTTTGAGTTCAGTTCTTTTTTGTGCAGTTTTGGTATGAGCTCACATCGAAAGAACTGACAATGAGAACCCACTTTTTCCTCATTTTTCTTCTTCCTCCATGCCATACCTACAGGGCTGGAATGCGCAGCTATGCGAAAGAATAGCAATTGATGAATTCAATCCGTCAAGGATCTAGATGTTCCCAACACATTACAGAGGCATGAGTCGCCTGTACCTGTAGAAACACACCAATGCAGTGAAAATGACCAAAAGGCATCCTCCTGTTATGATGAGGACCCACTGAAATGCATCGGCATTGTCGAATAATGAGATGTCGAAGTTCATCCCAAAAATTCCCGCCACCACACCGAAGATAGCAACAACAAAAGTCGCAGTTGTCAGCAGCAGCTCAAATTGTATCAGCTGGTTTCGGACATTGTCCTGCAAGCACAAGGTCTGTGATTAGAGTATCTTCGAGCAAGCCAAGAAATATCGTAACATGTAGAAAGAGATAAAATAACAGAAGTGTAGAGAGAAAGAAAAAAGGAATGTCCAACTTGCTCTGCTCTATCTTAAACTATCCTGTGTGGTTAAGCTTCTTAGACAGCAATAAGCAAAATTTTGCTTTCCTGCCAAAATAGAAAATATTATCAAATTTTAAAAATTAAAAAACAATTATGTATGTTTCTAAGTGTCAAAACTAGTATACTGTGAAAGTTTTCAGTGTTTCGGGACAAGAGAAAGTCAAAATGCATCCATCCAATATTTTAAATTAAATAAAAGCAAAAAGTAGAAATCTATACAAACACAACCGTAGAGGATACATAGAATAGCAAATTCTAGTGAGTTTCATAAAGGTAAATTTCCTACGATTAGCAAAAGTCCACTTAGTTTTATGAACTTTTAAGTGCATCCATTCTAAGGTTATACGTCAAAATGTATCCATCACATATTTTAAATTAAATAAAAGAAAAAAGTAAAAATTTATGCAAACACAACCGTAGAGAATATATAGAATAGCAACTTCTAGTGAGTTTCATAAAGGTAAATTTCCTAACATTAGCAAAAGTCCACTTAGTTTTATGAACTTTTAAGTGCATTCATTCTAAGGTTAAACGTTAGAGAGAATTTCAACATCCATTTTCTTCTTTGCCTCAGTAGCAACGATGACAAATAAGTAGCAACACACACACACACACACACAAACACTATATATATATATATTGCAGCTACACTGTCACCGAGCTATATGTGGCAGAGTCACCCCCCACTTTGCCCGGCAACATTTTTGTTAGAATTTTTAAACCCCCATAGCCAATTTCCCCAGAAGACATAAGTCACGAAAATCATCATTCAAAGAGAAGATAAAGAAACAGGCATACCAGCTGAATGTTAATGAAATCTTCTGTGTCATCAATGTACTCCTTCAGCTGAAATGCATAACAAACAAAGTGATTAATATTTTTCCTCTATACCAAGTATAAATGAAGGAAGACTAAAAGAAAGATAGTGAGACTAGTGGATACCGAAGTCAACTTATTTAAAGTGCTGTCAATGACAACAAAATAAGCTTCCAACAGCATCTCCAGCTCTTCTATTCTATCCGTAGAGCTTTCTGAACTCCTCATGCTCTCATGCCGGCTCCTCGCTATACTTAGGCTCTTCTCAAGCCTTCGGCCATCACGAGGTGAAGAAATGGGAGAAACAGGAGCAGAAAGGGATTGTGCAACATCATTGGACCTGTAGCCGATTGAAGACTGATCAATATAGTACGATGACTCCACTCTCCGTTTCTTCTCAGTGAGATACATCTCAGCCATGTCTCCATCATCATCCATTAGCTGTTCTATCTCATCCCTAACCTAAACCAGAGCAGCCGATAAGTGTGAGCAGAAGGAAAGGTAGTCAGATTATGAAGACAAGCACAAAACATTAACAGGGACTACCTTCTGAACTCTCCTGGTCAATGCCACAAGTCTGCTTTTCAAACGTCGAACACGCTCCAAATTTAATGTACTAATCTTCGAAGTTAGTTCATCCAGCAATGGATAAGCTTCAATTTCTAGTTCTGCTGCCTTCAAAAAAATTTAAGAACACAGCCATTAATTAGAAAAAATTGTAAAAAATATTGAGAATATGGCAACACAAGTGACCACGACTTTGATATGTAATAAGCATCAACCACTCTAAATAGCAGTCCATCCACCGATCTCACCCTTCCTTTTAGTGATCCCATTACATATCACCCGTACTCCAATTCCCAATTTGGGGGGTGGGTTAGGGGGACTCTTCTATGTTTGGGCCATGACTTAAAGTTTAACTACCAATTAGCATCATATTATAAAAATGCTCTCTTTAAAAGTATTCATGAATGTATACACGAGAATGGCAACAATCTAGGAAAAGACTGCACGAGGGACAGCTTTTCACAAAAAGTATCCTTCCATTTGATATGTACCTAAATTTTCCATGACCACAGTTGAGGGTCTAAGTAAAGCTATAAAAACTATATGTTCAAAAATTGCAATGCTTAAGAATTGTAAATTGTAAAGATGTACAGTATTCCTTTACCTGAATGCCCTTACATTACTGAACGAGTAAGTTTTTAAAACATGCATGCTCCTTTCTAGATGCACTTACAACATTGAAGGAGATAGAATCCACAAGCATTTGACAAGTATGGGACTTTTGGGTAAAATCAACTTCCTCACAAGTTCTATAAATTTCATGTCAGTAAATTACTTCGTACCAGGTACAGCCTGAATCATGAACAAAACCTTAGAAAGTACAATATCTACATTTTCGTACTCAGGATACGGAGTCATGAAGTTACAAACTGACTGCAAAAGTCTCAGGAGAGTCACAAATGCTTAAATGGATTGTTTCATTAATTTCTCTAAAATGCAATCATTCCCTCTCGACATACTCCACCCTCAAGCCAAAAACAAGACAGAAGTCCACCCTATGTATTACCCAAACTTGTAAAGAGTGCACTAATCCTAAAAGGCATGCTGTCATTGATAACAAAGCTATGTAACAATTAGAAGTTGTGAATTAAATGAAAGAGTTGGCAAGCGTAGGATTTAGGTCTTAACATCATCATATCACAAACCTGAGAATCAAGAAAAGTACACGCAGTTTCTAAAGCAACTTCAAGGGCCCGAAACTCGAAAGGCAAATAATCCGGGGAAGTGTTGCCAAATAAATCATCATAGTTTCTACTTCCTCTCCTACTGCTCAAATCTGCACCTTCTGGTTGCCAAACCTCACCTGCCCCAGCTGTTGTCAGCCGCCGCTGTAGCTCCACCACATACTGCAACACATAACTATCGAGGGAGTTCAAAAGCAAAACCTCATCTGCTGTGATAATACATCGAATTTGCTCTAAGTTAGCAACTATAGCCTTCTCTCTCCCGAGAATTGTAGAGGGGTAAACAAACAAGGGATCAAGCAGGCGCAAATCACGGGCTGGAAGGTCACAACGGCGCATCATTGTGAACTTGTCAACCTCAATGATCTCAGAATGCCCAGAGGTATCAACACGAATCCATGACCGAAGACCTTGACCTCGTTTCTTAAGACCTATAACATCCATGCTTTGGAAAGGCTGACGCCCATGCCCATATGAACGGTGAGATGCTTCTTTAAGGTCAATAGCTGACGCAGGTCTTGTGGGGAGGAGGCGTTCTTTGAGATCTGCCATGAATAAACTCGAAATGCTGCAATACACCAAAAGATTAAAAGCATAAGATCACTGACATTGGAACTAGCAGAAATATTTTTACATTTTAACACATCTAGGTGCCAGATTGTCTGTGTTTGTATAAACCTTGACATTGTCCTTTCAACTCAGAACCTCCTTAAACCACCAAAGAGAACTAATACAGAAATTCCTCCTACTGATGGTAACACCTAACTTGTGAGGAAAGATAAAGGCGAAGATGTCAACGAATCTGGAAGCTCTGACTTTGAATTGTTAAAGCCCTGCCAACATGCTTAGAGTCTTTCTACATGCGTGAGGAGAAATTGATGCCAGTGACAGACATCAACCACCTTGTCATTGCCCATAGCAAATATTGCCATTTCCTTTCATTTCAGCTTTTAGGCATTATTTGTCTGTAATATCCGGAAAGTGACAGTGTATCAAATAGCAAACAAATGTGAAGACCTAATAGGGATAACTCTGTGTTCGTTGGCTTACTCTTTGCAGATAAGAAAGTTTATCAAAATTAGTGAGGTTCTATGCAGTCCTCCCTGTGTTAGTTAAGTCCAAAACCTAGACGATCACAATGTTGATCAGGAGTATTGAGTGGAAATCTAATCTATCAGATAGTATATATAAAGTTAGTTTCAAAACTAGCTCTAATTGTCTTTGAATTGCATTCAATTGTCTATCTTTATGTCATGAATGTCCAGCCAACCGATGGACAACGAATGTCAGATGAAAACGATGGGTTTGGTAAGCTCATAAATATAACACATGTTCAGCCAATCGTACCACACCGTTGTACTTCTACCTCAAGATTAATGAAGTGAAGCTTTTCATAATGTTTGGTTACAAATCATTTGTATTTTCGATTAGCAAACTACCAGACACTTCTGTTTTAACTTGCAGCAACATCATTTATATATACGTCGATAATCCTTTTCAAACGTCAGACCTTTCCTATTTGGTTCTCTGGAATTTGGATCATCAACAGAAAATGATCAAAAGCCGAATACGCAAAGACATTCGAATCCCATTCTATGACAAGATAATTTTATCCTTCCCAAAGTCTTCCCATCATCACGGAGCAAGAACAGCAAATTTAACTTCCAAGCTGTTATTGTCCAGCAAAAGGCGCATCACCATGTTCACAAGGACCCAAAAAGAACCGAAACGCGACATGAAAACTAGTCATTTTCCTGCCATCCCAGCCAAACATCGAAGCTCGTACCCTTCCACAACATGGGTTCATCAGTTTTTGACACCAGAAGCTCGATATTTTCATTAGAAAGAGCACATAGAAAAGCCCATCTCGCTTACCATAAGCTGGACCGACATCGAATTGCAGACAAACGACAGCGACGAAACTGGGTATGAGCTGAACCCACGAATACGCGAGCGTGAAGATGAGCAACTTTACCTTCAGCGGAGAGAGAACTAGGCTCTTCCTCAGGCGGGAGTCGATGAACCCAAATCGATGATCAACGACCCATGATTGAACTGAAACTAACCAATCATTGCCACGCTGAAAAAGGATGCGACTTGAGTTCAAAGGTGGAAGCTTTTCGAAGTGGGCTATCCTCGATCCGATCTTCGAGTGGGAGGAGAAGATGGAAACTTCGGATTCCGAAGTGGGTTCCTCCTCCTCTTCTCTCTCGACTGCGAATTTCTCGCTCCGGAGGATTCGTTAGTCGGTTGGCAGCTCCTATTGAATTCTTCTTCTTTGCGACGGTGGATTGGAGTTTGGACACGGATCGATTCTTCTAGTCGGTAATGACAGCATGAGGAACGCGTGTTTGTCTTAAGATAATGGCCTTATTATCTACGGTGAAGTTTCCTCATCATTAGCATCGCGATGACTTAAAAGAGGCAGGGCCATCTCTTCAAGAAAAGGACGAAACAGAATCCGTCAAAACGGACACAGATTAGAGAAGAAGTTTTTAAGGGACGTTGCAAAGGACGAACTCGGTCTTACGTTGTTGTCTTGGGAATCTCAAAAGATTGACACGGATGTTCTTATGATTATGGTTTTCTTTTCGACATCTAAAACAACGTAAGATTTCGCATTTGATCTTTGGCTCCCTTGCTCCCTTCGTCTTTGTAAGTGTGTTAAAAAGGGTTAGACCTAATTTAATGGGGGAAATGATAAACCAAATCGAATACAATTTGAAAGTCATTGTCCAGAGGAGCCGAAAGACCCAAAGCCTGCTAAAACTGTGGGTCAAGTTTGGCAACATGCCAGGCTCATGATCAAGCCTATTAAAGACTTAATCTATGTACTTTCTTTTTTGGAAATAGCTATCTGAATTTCATGATCTACAAAAGAACATACTTCTTCTCAGATGCTTTAATCTTGACTTGGATAATGTTATTTTCCAACGGATTTGATAATTGGTTTTTACTTAGGATCTACTTGTTAACAAAATAAATAGTACATGATTCTATTCTTTTGTTTATAATAGTAGATTTAGCATATAAATCCGTTTGATAAATTTTTTATTCCTAGAAATAAAAATCTATTTTTTTGTTTCGGAAAATAGATTTGAAATAAAATCGGGAAGTGAAAAAAAAAAAAAATTACTTAATTTCCTAAACAATTCTAATCAAACTCAAACCTATTTTCCTTTTTCCTTTTTTTTTTCTTTTTTCTTTTTTTCTTTTCTCCTTCTCTCTTCTTCCCTCTTCTTCTTCCCCCAACCAATCATTGGCCACCGCTATCATCGACAACTAGCCACAAAGAAAGACGAAGAAGAAGAGATAAGAAAAAAAGAGAAAAATAAAATAAAAGTACTAAAAAATTAAAAGTCTTACCAAATGCATTTCTATTTAGAGAATAAAAATTTTGGATAATTATAAAAAGTTTTTAAATACTCAGAAATTGTTCCCGAAAACATAATTAAAAAGAGTCATTTCTTATCGAAAACTATTCTAAAAGACAGAATGATTACCAAATGTGTTCTCATTGTACAAGAATTCATCCAAACTAATATTGATACCTTAATATCCCTAATTGGCTATTAATGCTATAGTCGTAGCAATTCGACACAACTACTTTACCCCTAATTTAGTGATTTACATGGTAAAGTGTTTATCTAAGTAGCACCAACATACGACATTACACGACATGCTGATGTGTTGTTTTTCAGAAAATACAGAATTTCGACACATCGAGATACGTTATATATTAAATGTATATTTTTATACATACATGATTTTTCTATAATTATTTTAATCAAATTAATTTGATTTAAATTCGCAAATAAATAATAAAAAAATTATAAATAATTTACTTCAAAACATTAATCTACCATTTGTTAATATCATCCATTATTTTAATTTAATAAATTCAACTCCATTCTAATAATTCATAAAACTTCAAAGGGAAAAAGAAGTAATCCGCATTCTAGATTTACGCGTCAGAGCATGTAGGAAAGAAGAAAAAATACAAACTTGAAAGATGAATTATATATCTCGGGAAGTGAAAGTTAGAAAATAAGAGAAAATTAATTTTTCTTCTTTTCCCATTTATTATTTTTTTTTTACATATTTACACTTTGAACTTTATTTATTGAAATTTTTTAAAATTGATCTTGTGCGTACGCGAATCACACGTCGAAATTCCGGACTTGAGTGTCGAGAGAGTATCTAACACATGTCGAAGAGTGTCACAAATGTTGAACAAGTGTTAAAGTGTCCGATACGACATGAAAGCTCTTAAAAACTGTTGATACTTCCTAAAGAGCAACCACTAAGAGACATTAAAAATTTCAAGTCCCTCAATTTGGTAGCTAGCTATATTAGGTGCTGCATAAGGTACAAAGAGTTGGCCGACAGCCAAAAAATGGTCAGAGAATGCATTGATAGGCAAGGATCCTTGAGGACTTTCATAGTTAGCCAAAAAAAGAGAATTTAATAGCTTGCTTGTAATACCGTATTCCACAATCTAAGACAAAATCTTCGTATGTGGTAAAATTCCTACTTTTCTTCGCCAGGTTCTTTCCTTAACTGGTTTTTAATGGTGTTAAAAAGAGCTCCTCCCCCGATAACTATGCTGAGATATCTTGTGCCCTCATACTCTTGAGGATATTCCTTTCATGTGGCAGAACATATATGAGGTTAAGAGAAAGACGTACCACTTCATAATCTCGATTGCTGTCACAGTAAGAAGTCCTTTTCTTCCGTGTCTTTTGTTCTGGTGCTCTTCCTAATCGTCTCACCTGTACTTTAAATATCATAAACTTGTTTTCTTCTCCCTTCTTGCCCCAACATCTTTATGGCTGCTAATTTCTTCTTTTTATCAAGTCAGGGGAGGCCCAAGGATGCACAAAACCTCCATTCTATGCCCAGAATTGCTTTGTAGAGGAATGCATTAACATATGCAAATCCTTATACGGTGACGCCACCGGGAGGAAATGTGTCGACAAGGATCACTGTTGCCGCATCTAGAGTTTCTTGCTTTTTTTGTGAATAATAAATAGACATTAATACGTGAATGAGAAACTTTTACACTTTAATTTCATGTTATATTCTCTTATGAACGCCTTGAGGTCACTCTTTCGACTGTACAATGGCCAAAACCATCATCTCTGTTTTGTTGTGGTACATATATACAGAAATAGGAATGACTCATGCCCCACTTCCATCATATATAATATACAGACACAACCCCTGGGTTGAGATGATCAAACGTAAGGGTTGATATGTGATGAGTAGTCACGGATTCCCGCTCCTTCCCATCCCATCCATTCCTCCCACAAGTCCCAATCTGAATCATCCATCCCTCTCATCGGCTCATCAACCCCTTGGTCTTCCGATTCGTGCATCTGCGGACCATTCGATTCTCCTCTCAAATTGCTCATCGCAATCTGCATCAGCAACATTGAGAAAGGGCTTTGATTAGCCAAGAGTATCGTCATAAAGCAAAGTTAAATTCAGAAGCTTCGTTGACCAAATAACAAGTGAAAAAGAGAAGAGGCAAGAAGTCAATAAGGACTTGTTTAGAGATTGGGGGTAGTTCCTATATCACTTTCAGATACTGATTATGTTAGCAGAACGCAGAAAAAGATTGGATAAGATGCCGATACCAATGATCAATATCATCGCTTTTGCTATTTCATCTAACACAACTGAGAAAAATAACCCAAATAACCTGACCCGCTCGTTGAATCAGGGAAGAGCGTTTTATACGGAGTTCTGTTCTCAACAGTCCCCACAAAAAGCTCTTGAAATATGATCACTCAATTGGTGAAGAATAAGCCAGAGATTTTTTCTTGTTCTTTTGGTACCCAAACAGAGTCGACAAGCATTTTACCAAAAAAAAAAACAGAGTCGACAAGCATGCTGTTGGACATAACATCAATCATGTATAACCAAGTTAAGCTTGATCTTCGCATGTCTAGTGAATGACTTTCTTCAAGGTGGAATTTTGGCTTACATCATATGCTTCGTTGATTTCATGAAACTGCACCTTGCAATTGCTTCCTCTGCATACGTCTGGGTGATACTGAAACAAACACAGAAACAAAGCAATCAACTATCTTGATCAAATAGTGGCAGACTTATAAATCTGCAACATTTGAGAATGCAACTTTTTTAACATGGAAAACCATTCCTCAAACTAAATCATTTGATTCATAAGTGAACTGTCATACGCAGAGGATGTGATTGAGACCTGCAAAGCGAGCTGTCTAAAAGCCTTCTTGACCTCAGATTTAGAAGCACTGCGATGAATCTTGAGAGTCTTGTATGGATCTGCAACGGAAGAAGAATAAGAGCAAGAGATTTTAACCCCATTTTTACAGGCCTTCCTCTTCTCCATCAACGTCCTTTCATTGTTCTTGAGTTGAATCCAAGGAGACCCGTTCTTGCCCAGCAAACCAGCAGCGCAGGCCATGCCTCACAAATGATATTGACCGAAGAAAATGAAGAGCGTCAGATAGAAATAGTATAAAAGATCCCACAATATAACTCTCCCTTTATATATACACAAACTTGCGAAGATACGAACGGCTTTTGCTTGTGGTCGTGGTATTTGAACTTGGAAGGTGGGTTTTGAAAAGATCAACAGGCAGGACAATTTGGAAACGCGCTTTGATAGGAAGGGACGAGACATTGAGAGTAGGAGAGGAGACGACCCTTCGCTCGGCTTTCTTGGCCCTTTGAATCTTGATTTAACGCTTCCTTTTGGGGCAGTTCAATTATTGTTGTCTAAGGTGACTTCACTTCTGATGTTGGGTGAGATCTATTTAAACAAGGGAAACCACACTTCTCATCAGGATTATACCATTCAACAGAGAGAGAGAGAGAGAGAGAGTGATGTTGAGTAGTCAATACAGATGATGCTAAATTTATATTGAATTGATATGCAGGTAGAATCTGGATTATCTTAATGAGATGATAGAGTCAACAATTTATTATATAAAGGATAGAAATATGATGGTATGAGAATAGAATATGATATTACCCTTTATTTGGTTATGAATGACGACTTTTGCTATGGACTTATTTGGGGGTACATTCTCTGTGCGTTCAGACTAATTCCCTGTGATTCCATCTGTCCTTCTCCACTTGCCTTCCAAGGTTGAAGCTTTAGCTATTTTAAGGCACCTAGATCATTTAGTTTATTTTATATTTTTTAATTGTTTTTTTTTAAGTAATACCGTTAATCAGCTTAATGATTACTTCACTTCTAAAACCACCGAACTAGTTTGACCTTCTCAATGCAAATGGTTGCGTTCATTTACAAGCATTCACATGCTTTGTCTTGTCTTTGAACCGGCTTGCTATCTTCTCGAGCCCTCAATTTGATGCCTTCTCCAAAAGAGTCATTCATTTAAATATAACAGTTTAAAGCGCAGTCATATGATGGACCCAATCTTTCTCATCTCAGAATCAATGAACAAGAGGAAAAAAGTTGGAATGCAAGCAGAGAGTAAAAAGGGAGGGAATTATTGAAGGAATCAGCGAGTTTTCCGTCATACTTGACTGTTCTAAAGGAGATTATATTGTGAGGAAGCACTCTCTCGCCATGGAAAATGTGTTACAAATGAATACAAAATAGAGCCACCAGAGATGTCCGAATTTTTTTATTTGTGCGATATCGCAATAATGACAAAGGTATCATCAACACGAATCCACAATTGAAGCCTTGACCTCATTTCTTAAGACCTAAAACATCCATTCTTTGGAAAGGCTGACGCCCAGGCACAAATGAACGGTGAGATGCTTCTTTAAGGTTGCCGGAGGAGGCGTTCTTTGAGATCTTCCATGGATAAACTTGAAATGCTGCGATACACCAAACAATAAAAAGCATAAGATCGCTGACATTGGAACTAGCAGAAATATTTCACATTTTAAGAGCATATTCAGGTGCTAGATTGCCTGTGTTTGTATAAGCCTTCACATTTTCAACTCAGAACCTCCTCAAACCACGAAAGAGAATTAACACAAAAATTCCTCCTACTAATGGTAACAGCTAACTTGCTAAGAAAGAGAAAGGCGAAGATATCAATGAATCTGGTAGCTCTCACTTTGGATCGTTCAAGGCCTGCCAACATGCTTAGAGCCTTTCTACATGCGTGAGGAGAAATTGATGCCAGTAACAGACATTAACCACCATGTCATTGCCCGTGACGAATATTGCCTTTTCCTTTCATTTCAGCCTTTAGGCATTGTTTGTCTCCAACATTCCAAAAGACGGTGTATTAGATAGCAAAGGAATGTGAAGAGTTAATTGGGATAACTCTCTCTTTGCTGGCTCCCTCTTGACAGATAATGAAGGATTACTCTCTGTTTGCTGGTTTCGAAAAGTAGCTCTAAATGTCTTTGAATTGCATTCAATCCTGTGTATATATGTCATGCATGTTCAGCTCACCGATGGATCATGAATGTCAGACAAAACCGATGGGTTTGGTAAGCTCGTAAATAGAACCCATGTTCAGCCAATCGTGGGACTTCGTTCAACTTCTATTCAAGATTTACGAAGCGAAGCATTTCATAATGTTTGGTCACGAAACGTTTGTATTTTGTATTGGCAAACTATCAAATACTTCTGTCATAACTTAACTCGCAATCCTAACTTTACTGCAGCATCATTTATATTAAAATCAATAATCTCTTCTCTAACGTCAGACCTTATCTACGAGATTCTCTGGAATTTGGATCATCAACAGAAAAGGATCGAAAGTCGAATACGTAAAGACATCTGAATCTCATTCTATGACAAGATAAAGCTCATACTTCCTCAGGTTTTCCCATCATCAAAGAGCAAGAACAGAAAAAAAGAAAAGAAAAATTGTGAGCTGTTATTGTCCAGCAAAAAGGAGTACCATCACGTTCGAAGCACGGGAAAAACACAAAAACACAAGATAAAACCAGCCATTTCCTCCCACTTTCCGAGCTAACCATTGAAGCTTACCACCTTCCACTTCACCGTTGTATCAGGTTTTCAACACAAGAAGCTCGAAATTTTTCATTTGAAAGAGCACATAGAAAAAGCCATCTCGCATTCCATAACCCGCAAGAAGAGAGAACTAGGCCCTTCCTCAAGCGGGGTGGATGAACCCAAATCGATGATCAATGACCCATTATTGAACTGACACTAATCAATCATTGCAACGCTGAGTTCAAAGGTGGAAGCTTTTCGAAGTGGGCTTTTCTTGATTCGATCTCCGAATGGGAAAGGAGAAGGGGAAAACTACGGATTTCAAAGAGGGTTTTCCTTTTCTCTATCGATTTCGATTTGCACGTTCCGGAGGGCTCGTTAATAGGTTGGTATCTTCTATTGGATTCTTCTGAGCGATGGTGGATTGTGATCTTGATATGGATTGATCAATCAATCATCCAACCCTTTCCCTTTCTATGGTGAAGTTTCCTCATCAATCATCATTAGCATTATGAGCTTAAGACTAAAGTAATTTCTTTTAGAAAAGGTTGAAAGTTGCACACTTGAAGTCTGTATAATAACGTTTCTATTTATTTATTATTTTGTTTTTGGAATAGAAAAAGAACAGAAATCGGTTTAATAATGTCAATTAATTTTTCTATTTTTCAAAATGGAAAAGTAACCAGAAAAAATATTTGGAACGGAAATAAAAGTAAAAAAAAAAACTAACTTATTTTTAGGAAACAATTTTTAAAAATAAGTCATTTTTTTTCTTTCTTTTCCTTCTTCTTCCTCACTACCTCCATCGTCTTCCACCCCCGACATGTCGTCATTCGCTACTATCTGCCACCCCCTCCCACCACCATTTGTTACTACCAACCGTCGCTCGCCATTGCTCACCGCCCTCGCCATCTACCGCCCGCCATCGCCATTGTCTGCCGCCATCCACCGCCTCCCGATGACCAGCTAGAAGAGGAAGAAGAAGAAGAGAGGAAAAAAAGAAAAATCTCAAAAAAATTATTAAAACAGTAATTTTACATCATAAAAAAAAAAATTGTGAATCGTATCAAACACATTCCTATTCTTTTTTTTTTTTTAATTCGGGAATATAATTTTTGTATAATTATCAAATACGTTATTCTACTTAAAAACTATTCCGGGGAATAGAAAAAAATTATTTATGAAAAGAAATTGTTCTAGGAATAGAATTATTATCAAGTGCATCCTTGGTGTGCATCCTTGGTATATGTTGTCTTGTAAATCTCAAAGGATTGATCCAAATGGTTACATAGTTAGGGTTTTCTTTTTAAGATTTAAAATAATATTAAGATCTTACATTTGCCCCCTTTCTCTTTCAGAGAGCGTTGAAAATGCTACACCTAGAGCGCATATGACAAAATTTCTGGAATAAAATTCAATTTCGGCCGAAATTGAATTTTATTCCATAGACGAGTTCCTAAGTAAAGAAACGCGTTTGATAATAATTAAAAAATTTTATTTCTGAAATAAAAATTTGTTTGATAACAAAATAAAATTTCTACTTCTAGAAGCGGCAACGATTAGCGTCTGGTGGCTGGAGTCTGACGTTCGGCAACCAGCATTCGATGTCCAGTGACCAGCGGCAGGCGGCCGAAGTCCGAAGTCCAAAGTCCCACATCGGAGTCCGGCGACTGGCGACCGACAACTAGTGTCCAACGTCCGAAGTTCGACGTTTGACGTCCGACATTTGGAGTCCAGCGACAGGAGGCTGGCGGCGGGTGGCCAGTGGCCGAAGTCCGGTGGTGGTTGGCAAGCGGCCGACATCCAACGACTGATGGCGAGCGACGGATGATCGCCAACGAACATCCGATGGTTGGTGATGAGCCTCCGACATCCAATGATTGGCGATGAGCAGCCAACGATCGATGGGTGTCCGGCATCCGGCAAACGGCGATTGGCGACGGGCGGTTGGAGTGCAGTGGCCAGCGACCAACGTTCGGTGGCCAGTGGTTGGTGAATGGTGGTCAAGGTCAGTGGCAAATAGCCAGCAACTGACGACGGGCGTTCGGCATCCCACGAGTGGCAAGTGGGCGACGAGCGGTAACAAGAGTGAATGATGAGAAAAATTTTAATTTCTCATTTCTTTTTCAGAAATAGAAAAGCTAAAAATTTTAACTTCTAATTTCTGCTCCAAATCTACTTCGGGAATTGAAATCTGTTCCAAAAATTGAAAAATGAAATTGCATTACCAAATAGATTTATGTTCCAAACCTATTTCGAAGAATAGAAAAACGGAGAAATAAAGAAACAGAAATCTTGTCATGCGCACCCCTAATTATCGATGAACTTCATAAATTAAATCGGATGCTATTCAGAATTCATTGTCCAGAATAATTTATGATAGATGAAAGATTAAATTTTCTTCGAAGATTGTTTGTCCAAGTGCATGTGGGAGATCCTAAACCCACTCAAACCGTGCGCCGAGTCCAGCAGCTCATCAAGCCCAAGTTTATTCTAGATATAATCTGTTTGCTTTCTTTAAGAAAAAATAACCACATTTCGTAATTTAAGAAAAGAAAAAGTACAATAAAATAGTTCTTCTTAAAGACTCTGATCTTAACTAGGATGACATTATTAACTATTTTATTGTTCTTTTTCATAAATGGTCCTTACTTAACCGTTTATCATAAATGGTCCTTACTTATATGCGGAAACTCTATCAAAACTAACCTTAACATCACTTGTTGACTAATGTTATAGATGCAGCTGTTGTGCCTCTAATGTTTATATTGAATGGAGCATTCCGCAAGAGTGCCTTACCCTACTAAAGTGATTTGCAAGGGAAAATAGCGACTACTAAGACAAAAATATGATAAGTCTGGTGGAATGTTTGAATATGACCCAATTGTTCAATTGTCTACATTCATTTGTGTGAAATATTAAATATCCAAGTATTTAGTGTCTACTAATCTATGTGAATGTACATAAATCACTACGTCCACATATATTGACTAAGATTCTCTACTTATAGAGTGGACAGTAGAGACACCTCCCCAAATGTTATTCAAATTAAGGAAATGTTCACCTTTATCAAATGATCGTTGGCTTTTCAACCAAACCGTCGAGGGTAAAAACTAATGAATATTACACAACTTTATACAAAAATCCGAAATTTAAGTGGTTAGATAATGACATAAATTTTAAATTAAAGATATACTCTAGTCATGACTAATCACTGTCCGAGCTCAAGATTTTAACCCTTCAACCCGTGCTATATCTTTGGGCTAGGATTAAGAACATTAGAAGTTTGATTTCTTTGACAAAGCCATGACACGAGACATGGCAAAGAGCGAAGGGCAAAGAGCGAAGGCATGCCGCACTCTCCCAAAAGGCCCACCCCCCAAGGGCCCAGCAACGGCCCATGGGCCCATCCCGATTTAGCCCTCTGCCTCTCGCCCTATGAAAGCCCAATCAAAAACTCCAGCCACTAAACCACGTACTTAGATATGATTTTTAAAGTGATCAAAAACACTCATGGATGTGCCAATTCACCTTTGTAAACTCATTTATAGTTAATCAATCCTTATATCCCTAGATGCTCCGGGTGCGTCGCCCATTTCGATATGAGCAAACCGAGACTCATCATGACGATACAGAAGGATGGACAACAAAAGTAAAATAAATATGAAAAAATCATTTACTCTTTTTCCAAGCAATTTTATTAGGTAATTCTCGACATGTTTATTATATCTACAGAAATCCGGTTCAAGAACTAAATTGAAAAAGATGGATTTTACTAGCATAATAATTTTTTTTTGGGTACGGTGAAAATAACAATTTATTGTGAATCACAATTTTTTGAAGAAATGAATCTCAAAAAAGAATTTATGATTATTTATAATTTGATTTTTTGTGATAAAAAATAGATTATTATTTTCAAAGTAAATTGAAAATATCACGCACTCATTTTTTGGAGAAGATACTTTCGTTACGTTTCGGGACCGACAACGACAGCCCATGGTAAAGCCCGCTGCTACTCTGGCCAGGGGGTAAAGCGACGTCCGTGCATGGGCAGCAATCCCAGACAGGGACCAAGAGCCCCAGAGCAAGGACGGCGGTGAAGACGACGGATCTTGCACGCCTTTTCTTCGTCAATTGAAAAAACTCTATATCTCCTTTCTCTCTCCATCATCCTCTTGAGTTTCTTCTGCTCTGCAGCACCGACAGCGTTCGCCTCCATTGAAGCTCGCAGGTGATTCTCGGCATGTTCGCAGGAAACACTTTGTGTAAGCGGACAGCTCTTGCGTTTCTCCCTTTATCTTCCTTTGTTCGCATTTCATCTGGACACGTTGTCAGTTGCCTTGCCGCCGTTTGTAGGCAGATCACGTCGAGGTATCACTGGTGGTCGATGCCTTCCTTCAACTTGTGTTTTTATTTTTCACTTTTTCAAAGACCGTTTTGTCGAGCATGGCAACGAATTTGTGAGTCGAATTATTGCAAGGATTTCCGTTTCGTTTCGCGTTTCTTGACTGGAGTTGACCTGTTCAATGAACTCCCAACGCAGTCTTCCTCTTCCAGCTAACTATATTCGTAGAAAATTTGTGAATTTTGATTAGTGGGGGTTGGTCTTGTGGCGTCTTGGTCAACTCACGATGAATAAGCACCCATTTGTTTCCGCTTGGGAAAATTTCCTTGCTTAACGGGAGTTTTTCAAAATACAAATAATGTTTGATGAATTATAATTTTAAAATGGAGTGTGAAACAACTTTGGCTTAAATGTCACTTAATAAAACTTATATTTTGTAAAGGACTTTTATTAGTATTATTATTTTTTAGTTCAACCATCGGTGGCCAAAACAGCCACTGCCGGTGACCAGATTTGACTGCCAAACGAAATCACTTGAGCAGGTAATGCTGCCTAAGTCACAGCAAGTAGATGCTACTTGAGGTCGTGTGACCCAAGCATCACTTGCCTCATCACAACCAAGGTGGTGATCATTAGCTTGCGACCCCAGGCGAGCATGAGGGTCGGGCACATGGGAGGAGAGAGAAGTGAGGCAAAGAGAGACGTGAGTGAAGAGAAAAGGAAGAGGTGCTTAGGGTTTTTGTTTTATAAAAGGGCAAAAATGAAATTCACTTAGGAAATGAGGACAAGATGAGCAGTTGACATACTTTTTATTAAACCAAGGAAGTAGCATTCCGAAAATGCTACTTCTCATGGAACCTTCAGCCCTCCATTCCCCTAAAGGCCATTGGAGTCATTTGAAGATGCAAGTGCATCTTCCCAAAACCCTAAAAAAAAATGACCCAAATACTATTGCATTTGGCCAAATCCCTTTAAAACCCCAAAGCCTCTTTCAAATGTTGAACCAAACGGAGCCTCACTCGCCTCCGACAAACACACCTCAATAGAGAAAGCTAAGCCAACCACTTGGTTTCTACCAACTTTCTGATGGAGACAAAGGTATGGAAGCCTAATAAAGACTTGATTTCTTTTAACGTTCTTGTTTCTCTTATGTGTCGTTGCAGTCTAGCATCCTCCGATTTGAGACACAAATTAGCATAAGGGCACTCGGATGATATCAACATTCTCAAGAATGATAATCAATGTTAAAGGGTCGACCATGGTATGTCCAGCTAAGGACACACCAAGATGTACCCAGTGGCTTGCGAACGTGGACTTGATGGTCCCGACCTTGCACACCCCTAGCGTGTACTTCTACCGACCGACTAGATCGGATGACTTCTTCGATTCTAGAGTGCTGAAAGAGGCGCTGAGCAAAGCTTTGGTGCTGTTTTACCCGATGGCCGGGCGGTTGAAGAGGGACGAAAATGGCCGGATCGAGATCGATTGCAATGCCGAGGGCGTGCTGTTTGTTGAGGCAGAGACGAGCTCGGTGGTCGATGATTTCGGGGATTTTGCGACTTTGGAGCTCCGAAAGCTTATTCCGACTGTGGATTACTCTGGTGGGATATCCTCGGACCCTATTTTGGTGCTACAGGTGTGATTTCTCTTTTTAATTATATTCCTAGAATTCGTTCATTCTTATGCTAATGAAGGTTGACTTAATGTGGTGAGGATGAATTCTCATGAACTCTTGATGATACTCATGAAGATTCAAGGTCAGTACGATTATCAGATAGCTGAAACGATGATTTGTGATTCTACAACCGCAATTGAAGTGACAACAAAAATTGATCATTTAAAATTGAAGATTGATAATTTCTTACAAAGGGGAGTCTGTGTCTAGCAACAAATGCGAAAGTACTTAACGTAAACATAATTTGTTTTTAACGTTAACAAAATTTGTTTTCAAGAACCATAAGCTCTTGGATGTCCTTGTGCCCATGTGCTTCTCATCATACTTTGTGAGCTTTTGTCCGGAGAGTACTTTTGAAACGTCAAATAGAAGTTGAACCTTGATTTTGACAGTTATGTTCAATCCTCAGAGATAAAATCTCTCCCATTTGAAAAGTACAAGCGAGGGATCCAAGTAGGTCATCTTGTACCAACTTTTTGGTTTGTTTTAGCTATGGTTTAACTTTAAAACATTGAAGAAGACCTTTGTCTTTGACTCAGACCAGAGATAGTACATGCCAGCAACAATTAAGGGTTTCAGATTGGTGCCTTTAGTTTGCTTCTAAGTTGAGAGACCTGGCTGAGCGTTCCTGACTCTAGGAATTCATGCATAAAAAACAGTCCAGAATTTGACCCTTCAATGAGCAAATTGATTTATCAAGAGTAAGCCGCTTGGAAGCTAATGTTTGCTAGCAGTTACCAGTTCATCAAGTAGTTGGGTTCAAATCAGATTTCAGTGTTATTAATTTCGATTGATTCCTTTATATAGGTTACATACTTCAAGTGTGGGGGAGTTTCGCTTGGTGTTGGCATGCAGCACCATGTGGCCGATGGATTTTCTGGTCTACACTTTGTGAACACATGGTCTGATCTGGCTCGTGGACTTGACGTTAAGCTCCCTCCATTTATCGACCGGACCCTTCTGCGCGCCCGTAGCCCACCACGGCCTCAATTCCCTCATATCGAATACCAGTCTCCACCTGCATTGCGAGTTTCTCCTGAAATTAATAATTCAGCTCCAGATAGCACTACTGTTTCTATTTTAAGAGTTACTCGGGAACGGCTAGACAACCTGAAGACACAGGCAGAATTAGAAAATGGAAACACCACTAGGTATAGTTCCTATGAAATCTTGGCAGGTCATGTCTGGAGATGTGCGTGCAGAGCACGCGGACTTTCTGATGATCAAGACACTAAATTGTACATTGCAACAGATGGACGGATGAGATTGTCTCCACCACTTCCGCAGGGTTATTTTGGCAATGCGATCTTTACAACCACACCAATTGCTGCTGCAGGCGATCTAATATCAAAACCAGTATCGTATGCTGCACAGAAGATCCGTGAGTCATTGGCGAGAATGAACGACAATTACCTAAGATCTGCCCTTGATTACTTGGAGCTCCAGCCTGATCTCTCGGCACTGGCTCGCGGGGCGCATACTTTTAGGTGTCCAAATCTGAACATTGTTAGTTGGGTCAGGTTGCCCATCCATGACGCAGACTTTGGTTGGGGCCGCCCTATCTTCATGGGGCCAGGCGGGATTGCATATGAGGGATTATCATACATATTGCCTAGCCCAACCAGTGATGGGAACTTGTCTGTTGCCATCTCACTGCAAACAGAGCACATGAAACCGTTTGAGAAATTCTTCTACGACCTCCCTGGTGAGTCACCATGAAAAAGGTGCAAGCTCGACGACTGAACGGTCGGTTTCTAATACCGATAGAGTTTCTCTTTCTTCTTTCCTTTTATCTAGTTTCCTCAAAGAAATCTTTTGCGCATGTTATTCATATGGCATGCATAAGTGCACCAATGCAGCTGTATGCCACGATGGGTTCGGGTACATCGCACAGTACTCAGAGAATTTGTACTATATTTTGAAGTTCAATTTATAAGATAAAGCTAGATATGCTTTTCTGCTTTTGATTCCTGAGATCTATCGTCATGGATGAGGTGTTAAACTAGGTGTCAATGAACAACTCGACCAGAGAGCCACTGACTCCGTGAGTTCTACCAGGTCTGTGAATTACGTCCACTTTCAGCTTTCGCCTGCTGAAATGCAGATGCATCATTGAAGTTGGAAGTTCTCGAATTTGAACGTGTGGCTTTGGCTTCATTTCTAAGATTGCATTTAAATACCGTATGGTTGGTTGAGCTTTTCCTGTGATGACTTGAGAAGCGGTAGGAAACTCGGCCTTAACCATCAGTGGGGCCAGTAGGTCTAAAGAGAAGAGAGCGGGAGAAAGAAACCTGGTATGAAGTATTAAATCATCAAGGTTAAGAGCTAAGATTCGTTTCCCAGAAAGTTCTGCTCATCACACAAACAACCAACCGCCAAAACTTCACTAGATTATAACAGCAGCCAAATTCCCGAAGAAGGCAATATTGACAAGCACAAACGCGAGGCTGAGAACGGATGCGGTCCCAAATTAAAGGTATTAACACGAATCCACAATTGAAGCCTTGAACTCATTTCTTAGGACCATAAAACATCCATGCTTTGGAAAGGCTGACGCCCATGTACAAATGAACGGTGGGATGCTTCTTTAAGGTCAACAGCTGACACAGGTCTTCGCCGGAGGAGGCGTTATTTGTGATCTGCCATGGATAAACTTGAAATGCTGCGATATACCAAACGATTAAAAGCATAAGATCGCTGACATTCTAGGAAAGAGAGAAAGATGTTGAGTAGTCAGTGCAGATAATGGTAGAGTGACATGGAATTGATATCAAGGTAGAATTTGGCAAATTGCTTTTTTGAATCAACTTTCTGAATAATTATTTTAATGAGATGATAGAGTAAAAGAGGAATTTAACATATAGGATCCAATCTTGTAACATGAGAGATGTGGGATAGAATTTGATATTAGCTTTTATCTGGTTACAAATGAGGACTTTTGCTATGGACTTATTTGGGGTATATAGTAATTCCTACCACCTTCTTAATAAGATTGAACCTTTAGTTATTTTAAGGCATCATGATCGTTTATTTCATTTTTTTTTATTAATTAATGCCGTTAACCAACTTGATGTTTACCACATACGAACAAACTTGTTCGGTCTTTTATATGCAAATAGTCGTATTCATTCACAAGCATTCACATGCTTGGTTGTGCTTTGAATTGGCTTGCTATCATCTCTAACCTTCATTTGGAGTGTCTTCTCCAAAAAAATTTGTCATTTGAACGGAATAGTTTGAAGCACAATCATATGATGGACCCAAATTTTCTCATCTTAGAATTAATGAACAAAGGGGAAAAGGTGGAATGCAAGTAGAGAATTAGATAGAGGGGGAATCATCAAAGGAATCAACAAGTTTTCTGGTCATACTTGATGAGATTTTATTACGAAGCATTATCGGCCTATTTGATAACGTATCAAACATTATCTGATTTTATTATTTTGTTTCCTTAAACAAAAAAAGAATAAAAATCTATTTGGCAATTTTTTTATTCCTAGAAATTGATTTAGAATAGAATTAAGAAATAGAAAAAAGTTATTTATTTGCTCCCAGGAACAACTTCATAATCAAGCTAAATCATATTCTTTTTTTTTTTTTTTATCTTTTCTTTTCTTCTTTTTCTTTTCTTTTCTCTTCTTTTTCCTCTAGCCAATTGCAAAATATTAAAAATAAAAAGAAATTTTGAAAAATATAATAAAATTATAACATAAATTATATTTAAAATAGAATAAAATTACATAAAATTATATTTAAATGTGATATATTATATAATAAAATTATATATATAATACAATAATTAAAAAATAATAAAATTATATAATGAAATTATTAAAAAATTAAAATTAATTTTAAAAATATAATAAAATTACATAATAGAATTATATTAAATTATGATAAAATTGTATAATAAAATTAAGAAGTATAATAAAATAAAATTATATAATAATTTCATTAAAAAATAAAAGTATAATAAAATTATTAAAGAATTAAAAGAAATTCTAAGTCATAGAAAAAAATTTAAAGGTCGTACCAAACACATTTCTATTCCAAGAATAGAAATTTTTGGTAGTTACTAAACACTTTCAAATACTCATAAACTCATCTAGAGAACAGAATTTAAAAAAAAAATGGTTACTAAATGCCCCCTATATCTCATGATAAAAAACATGTTACAAATGAATAAGAGATAGAGCCATTAGAGAAATATGGACATTTTCAATTTGTGCAACGCAATAATGCCTGTTGACACCTAAATTTTAACTATTTTTATTTTTATTAGGGTAACAATAATATTTAACTTATCTTTTTAAAGTTGTTAAAAAATATTTTGTTGAGGAAGGAGATTTTGAAAGATTTTGGATAATGAAGCTACATCAAAAGTTGAGTGAATCACCTTAAAAAATCTTCATAAAGAATTTGGAGCCATTTTCTTGTTGAGCACATCTCCTCTTTTCGAAGGATGATCTTCAAGCGATTGGGTTGTTATATACAAATCTTCATGAGCAGAACAAACTGGGTCTTTTTTCTATAAATAAAGAGTGAAGGGTTCGGAAACCACCGGCCGTGGTGGCTCCGCTGGGTAGGCTCCAGACTTCCAAACGGGAGGTCTGGAGTTCGAAGCCCCTGCAACGCAAGTTGCAAGAGGCTGGTGGGCCACTTGGTGACTTACCCAGTGGCATGGGGTGGTGGTTTCCCCATGTTGCCCCCAGGTTCTTCCCGCCGGCTGTCGGCTTTCGGGGTTTCCTAGATCACCAAAAAAAAAAAAAAAGAAGGGTTTGGAAACTGTGGGGGCTTTTCGAGGGTTCTCTTCGAAAAAAAAGAAGAAGAAAAAGCTCTGCTTTTGCTAAAACAAGAGGAGACAGAGAGAGAAAGTGACGTGAGAGGAGACAGGAGGAGAGAGAAAGAAATAAAAAAGGGGAAGAAGAACTGTTCTTCTTCCCCGGTGGGCTCGACTGCTGTCTGCCCACGCTCGCTGCCCGCCGGACGCCGCCGCCTCGCCACACCGACGCCGCCCCGAACCGAAGCCCACCGCGGCTGCCGTCCATTGCCATTGCCGCCGCGCAAAGAACGACACCCTTGCTACCGTCGCTCCATCGCCCGCAAGCTCGTGCTGCAGCTGCTGTCCAGAGGCCGAGATTTGCCCACCGCCGTGCTCCGCTTGTTCCCGTTCGCCATCGCCGCCCCGATCTCACGTCGCCGCCACACAAGCGCTGCTGTTACGCCAGATCCAGATGCCCGAGCGCTAGCGCCCCTCGCCGCGCCTCTGCTGCTCGTTCCGACCCGACACCCTTGCAGCACCCCTATTCACCACACCCATCGCTGACGCCCGCGACCTCGCCAGCCACCGTCTCCTGCAGCTCTGTCCGAACGACGACGCCGTTACAGCCCGACGCCAATTGTCCGCCTTGCTCCGCTCTCTGCCTGAGCCCGAGCTCGAGCCCGAGCGAGGCTGCCTGCTGCTGCTCCTCGCAACGCCACCGCTCGCAGCTGATTGGCCCGTTGCTGGTCTTAGCCGGAGCTCTGAACGCCGACGACCCAACCCCCGATGATCCACCGAAGCCGCTCAGCCGGGTGAAGAAAGCGGGGAAAAGAAAAAGAAATTAGGTAGTTTTATTTTCTTTTTCTATTAACTTTATTTTATCTATTTCTTTTAAGTTTAGTTGTTATTGTGTAAATTTGAAGTGATCTTCATTTCATGAATTTTTTAGGCATTATCCGCAGGTTCTTCTTAGAATTATTGTAGTTACTAATTTGATCCGTAAAATGTCGGATCATTTTTTTAATTATATTAATTTTTGGGGTTTGCCGATAGCATTTTAAGTGTTGAATCAATATAACTATTAATTTGATCCGTAAGAATTCGGATCAGATTTTTAGTTATTTTGATCTCTTTGTCGTGATAATTAGGGTTAGGATAATCGTTAATTTGACTTGTGAGACGACGGGTTATTTTTTTTCGATTATTTTAATCATTTATTTGATTGAATGTCCTGGTTAGTTTAAATACAATGTTTATTTGATAATTGCTTGTTTTGGAAAACCACTAAAAAATATCCAAAAAATATTTGAATTAGGATTCAGGTTGTTTTGGAATATTTCTTGTTATCTTGCATATCTAGAATAGGGATTTTATTTCGAATTTAGAAAAATATAAAAAAACAAAAAATGCATTCATTTAGGTTGTTAGTTTGTTATTTGGATTGCATGTTTAATTATATATTAATTTTAATTTCGAATTTTCGTAAAGAAAATCACAAAAAAAATCATTGAGCATATTAGGTTAGAATGGCATGTTTCATTTAGATCATCTTTTTAGATAAATTGCATGTTAGATTAAGATAATATCTTAGTTTAAATTAGGATTTAATGTGACTTAATCCTTAGTTTAAATTAGATAGAATCCTAATCTAGCTAGATCATTTTTTGCATTTTTAAAAATAGAAATATGAAATGCACGTCATTTAATGATTACTAGATTCATTTAATTAAAACTTCCTCGTCATTAGACTAGGTCATTTAATAAATGTCGTGTGACATATAACTCGCATATTAAGTTGCGTGTTGCGTATCATTTTAGTTGAAATAATTTTGTATGTCATTGCATTGCATGTTATTAGAATTAGGTCATTTAGATTGCATTTAATTATTGCATTTCTTCATGTCATATAGTTTAGGTCGTGCTGCCATGTCATATTAGATTATTAGCATGCATCGCACGATTTTCATTAAATAAAGTGAAAACAAAAATTGAAATTGCATGTTAATTAGAAATCATATCTAGGGTTGTTGATGTAGATTTTAATTTAACAATACAGATGCTTTCGTTGCTTTGAGGTAAGTTCTGCATTATTTAATTGCTTTTTTGGGTATTAAATTGGTGATTTGCGCATCCGCATGATCGCTTCATATGTTAGGGAATTAGATTTAAAATCAATCCAAACTACCTGCAAAAAAAAAATATTTTTGAAAATAAAAAAATAGTACCGAAAGGGCATTAGAGAAATCTAATGTAACCAAGTCCCCGTACCCTTAGTCTCTGATTCGTAGGAGTAAAGTAATTCTCCCATTATTTTACTTAGGTGTTTAATCGACTTACCATAAACTGATTAGTGGCGACTCTTAAATAAAATCCATTTGCATATTAAGAAATTTGAATCTAAGTCGCGAATTGGTATGAGCTTGGGAGAGCCCGAATTAAGTCTAAGCTTAACAATCCATTAGCCAAACCTAAGGTGGTCCACACCCGAAAAATTTGGGTCGCGACAATGCCGACAATCATGGGTGAGACACGGATCCAATTATAATATCGCCCCACTTGAAAGAAGAAGGCTCTTCTTGTGGGAGGGCCAAAATAAGCAAGAAGTCCAATAGGGTATTCTCATCCAAAAAGTCTGTGGCCTCACATATATATGTAGCCATCCAAAAGGTCTTAGGTCTAAAGACAATTGCAATTGAATGCTCTCTACAACCTTGTCCCACAAGAATTCCAACAAGTTTCCATAAAAGGAGAGAGAGAGAGAGAGAGAGAGAGAGAGAGAGAGAGAGAGAGAGAGAGAGAGAGAGAGAGAGAGAGAGAGAGAGAGAGAGAGAGAGAGAGAGAGAGAGAGAGAGAGAGAGAGAGAGAGAGAGAGCTCTACAACCTTGTCCCACAAGAATTCCAACAAGTTTCCATAAAAGAAGAGAGAGAGAGAGAGAGAGAGAGAGAGAGAGAGAGAGAGAGAGAGAGAGCTCTACAACCTTGTCCCACAAGAATTCCAACAAGTTTCCATAAAAGAAGAGAGAGAGAGAGAGAGAGAGAGAGAGAGAGAGAGAGCTCTACAACCTATGTAGCACGGACACTCTCCGGGAGCCTTCGTGTCGTGTCCGACACGTCCCGACACGCTCCGACACGCGGTCAACGAGTGTCGAAAAATCCGACACGTGGTCAACTCTCTCCGACACGCGAGTCCAGAATTCCGACACGCGATTCCGACACGCACGGGGTCAATTTTAAAAATTTCTAATACTTGAGGGGTCAAAATATAAATATACACAAAAGAAGTAATAAAATTGCTATAAATATACACGCACGGGGTCAATTTTTTTTTTTTTTTTTTTTTTTTTTTTTAGAATTGTTTTATTTTTTTAAAAGTCTTAAAGAAGTAATAAAAAATGCTATATATGATAAATAAATAAATTTAAAAATATCATTTCAGCATTTTTCTTTAAACAATGTTTTTTCCTCTAAGTTTTGTGTATTATTGTAACAAATTAAAATAATGAATGATATTATTTAATATTTTTCGTGTAAATTAATTCTAGGCTATTATTATTATTATTATTATTATTATTATTATTATTTATATATAAAAATATATTTAATATATAACGTGTCGGAACGTGTCGAAATTCTCTATTTTTAAGAAATGACGTGTCGGCGTGTCGTGTCGTGTCGTGTCGCGTGTCACATGTCCGTGTCGGTGCTACATAGTCTACAACCTTGTCCCACAAGAATTCCAACAAGTTTCCATAAAAGAAGAGAGAGAGAGAGAGAGAGAGAGAGAGAGAGGTCTCCATAAATGAAGACATCCAACACCTTATTTCTATCTATGTAGAGATATTTGTAAAAATCACAATGCCCAAATTACTTTAGTCATTTTTGAGGAAAAAAATAATATTATAGAGTCTAGTTAAATGTTTGAATATGACCTAATCGCTCAATTGTCTACATTCATTTGTGTGAAATATAAAATATCAATATATTTAGTCTTTACTAATCTATGTGAATACACATAAACCACTACATCCACATATGTTGACTCAGATTCTCTACTTGTAGATTGGTCAGTAGAGACACCTCCCCGAATGTTATTCAAAGTAAGGAAATGTTCACCTTTTATCAGATACTTGTTGACTTTTCAATCAAACCATCGAGGGTAAAAACTAACGATTATTACACAACTTTATACAAAAATCCGAAATTTAAGTGGTTAGATAATGACATAAATTAAATTAAAGAGATGCTCTAGTCATGACTAATCCCCGTCCGAGCTCAAGATTTTAACCCTTCAACCCGTGCTGTATCTTTAGGCTAGGATTAGGAACATTAGAAGTTTGATTTCTTTGACAAAGCCATGACAAGAGACATGGCAGACAGCAAAGGGCAAAGAGCAAAGGCATACCGCACTCTCCCAAAAGGCCCACCCCCCCCCCAAGGCCCAACAACGGCCCATGGGCCCGTCCCAATTTAGCCCTCTGCCTCTCGCCCTATGAAAGCCCAATCAAAAGCTCCAGCCACTAAACCACGTACTTAGATATGATTTTTAAAGTGATCAAAAACACTCATGGATGTGCCAATTCACCTTTGTAAACTCATTTATAGTTAATCAATCCTCATATCCCTAGATGCTCCGGGTGCGTCGCCCATTTCGATGTGAGCAAACCGTGACTCATCATGACGATACAAAGGATGGACAACAAAAGTAAAATAAATATGAAAAAATCATTTACTCTTTTTCCAAGCAATTTCATCAGATAATCCTCAACGTGTTTGTTATGTCTACAGAAATCCGAGTCGAGAATCTCCAATTATTGCTTCGGAGACCGACGTTGTGGGACCAACAACGACAGCCGATGTGAACGAACGGACATGTGCGTCTCTCCCATGCAATGAGAAAATATTAGGTACGTCTTATGCTTCAGCGTGGCAAACAAGAAGGCGGTGGGAGCACGACACGTGTCTTCGTGGGGGAGCGTGGATGAAATTTCCTCCACAGCAAACTGCTTCTTTACGACCTTGAAATTGACGACAATCATGGGCTTGTTCCCGGGACTAGCAATAACCTTGAACGACCAGCCCACCTATCACTCTGGAGTGAAGGGCCAGTGAATCTCCTCTTGATCAATTGCTTTGCATCAAAGACTGTGTTGGTGGGAGTCATCGCGACTCGATTCTTGGCGACCGCACCGATCAGCCTCTCTCATTTTCAACCATCAATTCCTTCTCTTTGACACCGGCTCCATTGTTGCAAAAAAAAAATCCTTCAAATTGTTGTGAAAATATAACTTCGAATTGGGTAGAATAATGAAGTTGGATATTTAGAGTAATTAAATCGGACTTTAAGACGTGATATCACTTTCTTTAAGGATTTATTTGCCCCACAAAGTTATTAATAGTCACCGACAAATTTTCTCCATGATACAACAAAGTCTCAAAATAAGAATACTAGATAACAATTCTAGTATTTCTCCAGGGTCTCTTATGGGAAATAATTGGAAACGATGGCTATAGTTTCTTTCGAAAGAAAATAAAAAAAAAAAATGGAAGAAAAAGTTAGTTTGATCTTAAAACAAACGTACTTATCTTTATCTTTCGAATAGAGACAATTCTTCAAAAGGTTGCAAAAAAAACAAAGGCAACCCTTCGGAAAATGTTGCAAAATGAACAAGTATGCCTCAAAAGTTACGTTGAAAAAACATTAAAAAATTCGAAATTAAATAAATAATAAAAAAAAATAACCGTAACTTTTCATGAACAGTTGCATTGTTTCAATAAGATAGTTAATTTTTATAAAAATAAATCCAAATTTTCAATAAAAGAAAATATGATCATTAGTTAGGGCCAAATCTCGTTCACGTGCGCACTCACATCTTTTCGATATAGGACAAAGCACCTCTTCATTTGTTTTATAAACAAATTACCAACACATAGAACTTAGGAAGTTACTATTTGGTAGTATTCTTATTGTCTGCTGATGCTGCATTGCTGCTGAATAACCTTATATCAATTTAAGCTGTCTTTTTCAGGCCTATCTTTATTTAAATTGAGCTGCTATCAGATCTATAGTGATTTATTTACTCACACAATCTTCTATGGTATCTTCTACTGTGGACAGAGTTTCATGCATTATGTGTCGACTCATGGCTTACATCGTGGAGAACTTTCTGCCCAGTTTGCAAGCGTGATGCAAGAACTTGCACAGGTGAACCCCAGCATCTGAGAGTACACCATTGCTTTCATCGAGCCCTGTGTCTGTGGCTTCCTCCTCTGCTTTGTCTTCTGCTAGATCATTGGTGGCATCCTCATCAGCCATCCAAATAGCCAGAGCGTCACGACCTCCATCCGCATCTTGTACTCCATCTCTCTCGAGCACTTGTATGCAGCAGTCTTTTAGGTCCTATAGACAATCTCCTCCTCCGAGCATTAGCCATAGCTCAGCTGACCTCAGGAATGCAACGTCTCACCGGTCTCAAGGATCGTACTTGGTTTCTCCCCACTCGATGGGTTATCCCTCTATATCACCTGTCAATTCAAGATATATCTCACGTTACATTCCAAGCCCGAGCAACGCCTCCACAAGTTTTATCAGTTCTAGTCACCAGCATCACACATTACACCACAGTGAATCAGCTGCAAGTCTCTCACCTCTTGCGTCGGCTCAGTCCCTTCCAGGGTGTTGATTGATATTTGGTTCATGACAGATTGCCTTTGCTGCTTGCTATCCAATCCAGTCTCCAAGTCTCGAGCAATAACGCAAGAGTATTGCTAAATTATACTGGATTCAGTTCATGCATCAGTACATGTCTTGGTTAGGTTTGAACCTGAATGTCACCAGCTTCTTTCCCATTGTAAGTTGTGCCATAAGTTTTGAGTTTTTTTATCTGTTGGAAGTGACCGGCATGGTCCGTGTGCATTGAGGCTCATTGAATTTTGATTCAAAGTGTGTGTGTGCACGTGCGTGCGTGCGTTTGTGTGTGTGATGGCTGTGCAGATCTAGTTTTCTAGTCTGTTTCTGTAGAGAATGACTTGCTAACTTCACAGATCTTGTCACCTACGGGAGTCTTCTACTCAGAGAGATGCACTTAATATATCAGCACTGAGCTTTTTTCCCCCTTGATAACCTTCTTTGCTTTGCTCACGAATCTCACAGCCTGTTTTGTTTTTCTTTTTTGTTTTTCTTTTTCCTGAATTTGTCTTGTGAAGCAACATTCACAGATCTAGGAAATTACCCATCTGGCGCTTCTCTGCTTCTTTCTTTCTTCTTCTTTTCTTAATTTTTGGTGGCAATACCTGTGAAAGTCAGGAGAGAGTGATGTTTGGTACCGTTCAAGGCGTACTCAGCCCCTACAAAACACCAGCTTCTTAATACTATAGAAGCAAGTTTAGTATGTCTAGCAGATTTGAGTATGTTAGTAAATGTTTCCATAATTCTGGCACTACTTTAGAAACGTTTGCAATACGGTAGTTGTACTATTTCCTGTACTGCATACGACGATTACCTATGAAAATCGACAATGGTAAATTTCAAGTATTCGAAGGTGCAGTAAATGTAGTATATTGTTAAATGCATCAGTATCGCTCTACGTTGGCAGTGAACATTTTTTATAGATCGGCAATACGTTTGGGGACACAAAAGCTATAATTGGTAAATGCTAGCGCAGATTGGCTGCCGCCTGTTTCGCAACAGTGATGAATCCTCTTTCCTGTCAATTGAGGTCGACTTTGGTCAATAGATCACAACAAATGCAGTGGCCAAACCCCAGACCACCCCCTTAAGAAGTGCCAAGAACCAGCTGCAAGTGTCAACACGAGTAATGGCAGCAATTTCTCATACTGACACAATAACATAATTCAAACACGTACCAAAAGTTAGTGGACTTGGAATGAGGTTCACCGTGTTCGTTCATTTCATGTTGACCTACAAGAGACCATAATTACACATCGTGTTTGTGACAACCTGTGAGATACGAAATTAGTTTATATAATATTGAGCAGCTAGTGTTGTCCCGACGTATGCATGGTCAAATTAAACACGATTAATCAAATAATTCTCAATATACCCTTACGTCGATACAAACGCCACCTGCAAAAAAGCATTGCCAACCTAATTACATGAGTAACAGTAAGGGGTCCTCAGCACGTGAGGCTGACGTCTTGTATCATAATAGTTCTGCGATCTCCACCATCGGTCTTTAGAAACTACGAATTAGTATGGAATGAACTACATTAGCCGCACACTAGAGATGTGCATATGCTAGAAAATTTACTCTGATATTATAAAGCACAAGGGAATGGATCGTGTAAATTATTTGATCAAGCTGAAGACCCAGATGGATAGTAAATCAGAATAACAAGAAGCTAAAAGCCATCACACAATCATTTTGTTCTACCATTTTCAATTTCACCACTGCTCATACAATGTAGTTATTCATGCAAAATTTTTCATGGTCCAAAAAATCCGTGCTCGCGCAGAAAGAGATGGTGTGCTCTTTGGTATTAACTGGAGATGATGTATCCAACCATAACAGACATATCCTCTCTCTCCTGTAAAACAGGACACTGGTAGTCAAAACTTCAATGTAGACCATTCCACCAACAGCCTTTGAATTTACATCCTAAACCGGCCAGTCATCAACGTGATTTTGAAACTAGTCTTCTGATATCGTATGCTGTAAAGTTCCCACGCATTTCTGGACAAACATGGCTGAGTTCCAGACCCTGCGAAACATGTTTGAACTACCAGAAAAAAAAATTGCCATAGCTTGCACAGACCTTTCCCTCAATTCACTCCATTTTTTTTCGCTTCAAATGAGTTTGCCTCATCCATTCGAGGCACTCATCTGCAGTTCCAGCCGGGTTTGCCAGCTGCCACACAAGTAGCTTTTGTTGCTGAAAAAGAAACAAGAAGTCAGCTTCAATTTCATAGTTCAGTAAATTGGTGCAGAAAAGTATCGCTTACCCATTCTTTAACCAATGGACCTCCACATTTGAGCTGCAGAACATTCATAATGTCCTTTCCAGTGACTAGAGGCTTCACTTCCCATATTTTTTCCAGGCCTGCATATCATGCAAATGGAGTGTATATCAGAACAATGCTCAAAACAAATCCCAAGACTACTCTTCCAAAAGATTCCATGCAAACTCTAATAAAAGTTGAATTCATGCAGAAAGTACACATGCAAACTCAATTTCTCTGGGTGTCTTTTCTCATAAATACCAATGGCACAGGGAGTGGTCAGAGCATAAATCCTTTATGAGCAATCCACAACGCATGGATGAACTTTTGTAAGACAAAGGAAGCAAAGGACCTCTAGACATACCTAATTTGAGAATAGCATTCTCAACTGCCTGGAACACCTTTTTTCTCTTGTCTAATTCGGTGTGCTTGAACATGGCATCTTCAGAGCAGCCAATAGGAGAGGGATAAGCCAGCAGAGCAATCAATAATGCAACTCGCCAGAAATCCTTTACTTCTCGCAGGAGAAATCCTGCATAGACGAGAAACAATATGGCATAAGTATTTCATAAAATGACCCTAAAAATTAACACAAAGATTGACAAAGTGTGACAAACCAAAAAGAAGGTGAACCAAGTAGATACGGTCCTCTTAAACTACTTCAATACTTTCTGCGGACAATCCATGTGGTTGACTCATGCTAGGAAGTAACAGTCTAGTAACAATCTCAAGGTTAAAAAGGCGAAGGAAAAAGAAAGAGTGAGGAAACCTAGGTCCAATTTGATGGCAAGTACATTGGGTTCACAATATATACAGCATAAGTATTGCTAGAACAGTATAAAGATATTGATATACAAAATAACATTTCAGTTTCAACATGAATGTGATGATCCCAGCCAAGATCATACATATTCCATAGTCCTATACAGATGAGGATTCCAATTCCCAAATACTGTTGCACTTCTCATTTCCAAGGAAACATTCATGATTCCCTGCCACCCTCAACTGGATTTTTTTCCCCGTTTTGTTACAGAATTTCAAATAATACGTTGATGAAACACCATGCGTATCATCATTAGATTGGTGATGCCTAGGAAATACTGGATAAGTCAATTAATGACTGCCTTGCATCTCTTGTGCTTTCACTTATAGAAATTTCAGCTCTACAATCCTGATGGCTTAGTTCATTACTCCAAATGTTTTTTCATTGAGTGAAAAGATGCAGATGAAAAAAATTTCAGAGTAACCAGAGAAAAACTGCTCTATTCTTACCTGTTAATACCCGCAGCTTTGACGAAGCAGGGATATCAACAAGTTCAATGCCCATATGATCTTCATTGAGCTCTCCGTCAACATTTGATTCAAGAAAGGGAATTAAGCTAAGCAGTCTCGCCACAGCAGAGTGTACATTGACGACCTTAAAAGGAGAAAGACTTTAACTACTATTAATTCACAGCTGCATAAAAGATAAACAGCTCATCAAGTACAAAATTTGCAGGGTATATATGAACTAACTGTCTCAGCATCGCTAGCCTTTCGCTTGAGAGAGTTTCGAAAAACGTAGTTGACAATTGGAATCTGCAGAAGACATTAAATAACTGTGATTGCAATAGAAAGGGAACAATATGTAAAAACTGGGATAACTTTATGTTCCCAATTTAAGTCCAATCCAAAAGCTGAAGCTCTTAGGTAAAAGGAGAAGACCCATTAATCTAATTAGAAGACGTGCACATGCAAATTGAAGAAAGGAAAGACAAAGGTACCTTCTTGCCTTTGTTATCTTCATATGTGATGGTTCTGAATGGGAAAAACAGAGCTGCATACAAGGACAACCTTCTTTGTTCATCCTGAAATAGGTATACATACTGAGTAATCAAAAGCACATTAATCCAAGGAAAGTTCAAGAAGAATATGCCACAATAAGTAGCATAAGCAATGATTAAAGAAAGTACATGGTTTCCTTGAGCATTAGACAATAACTTAACTGTATCAACTAGACCATGCACAAAAAGAACAAATCTAGTAAACCAATCACGATGAGAATGCTGTCGCTGGTAAGAAGTAACGATATCTAAACAAGAGAAACTTGGGCATATATAATAGAGTAATAGTATTATAATGCAACACAGAACTTATAAGATTCAAGCGGCTAGTGCCTGCAGAAGGAGATCAGCATGCCCACAATAATTCTTTGCATGTTTCTACAATTTTCTTTTCTCAAAAAAACATTGATCACATAAACCCGGGACATAACGCAATTGTCAATCAAGTGCAGCTTCAGAAAGAAATAAAAGAAAACTACAAGGAAGCAAAATAAATGAGCAAATAATAGATTCTGAAAATTTTCATTTGGTTCAGACAGGATGAATGGAGCTAATCAAAATTAGTAACTTATCTCCTGCTAACAAGTATAGCTAATTTCGCATCATCACTCCATAAGTTGCCTATTTTTGCTAAAATATAAGATCATCATGATAATTAAGCAACCAAGTGCTTCAAATTCATCCTTATCAAGTCAAAACTTCTAAAGCCATACTATGACATCTTCCATCCAAAATATAATGAAAATCACACAACTCTGCTAAAGATTAAGAATATAGTGTTTCATGAATCGCTTATTTCATCTGTCACTGGGAAACCAAAAGCAAGCATCCCATCATGAGTCTATACGCCAAAGAGTAGTTTGAATACCATAAGGCCACTTAACTGCATATAAATTTTTGGATGGAAAAACACAAAAATCAAGCATGAACCAACATAAAATAGTATAAATTCAAGGATTATCACGCACGGTAAGAGACAATGACCCAATTAGCTGCAGAAGGCTCCATGCAGCATCCATATAAGCCAAGCAGAGCCTAGAAACATACCAACAGATGCAATATGTAAGCAACTATGCACTGACACAACAATGAGAATAAGAGAAACTACAAATTTCTACGGTCAAATTCTAAAAGTGGTAGAAGCTCTAGGAAATTTGTGCAGAAATGAAATTACCAACTCGGTTTAGAAAATGGACATAACAACCTTAATTAAAATTATCATGGAAAGAAACATGAGAACAGCGGAGACTCTACAATGCCTACCAACAACTTGAAAGTTGTTGTCCGCTAAACCAAGAAGAGTTCTCGGAGGTGCATAGCAATTTGAACATTAGCCTTTCTCAATGCTTTTCACATGACCCTTTTGGATTTAATTCGATATTGTTTTAGCTTCCTTCCTTCTCTCAATGTCATCAACTTGTCTTTCCTTTTAACAGTATATTTAGATTGCTTTAGTAGCATGCCCTCTTCTCTTAATAATGCTTCTATACTTACATCAAAAGAAACATTAGTGCACTTCATTTGTTCATCCTGTAGGAAATAGCAAGGCTCCAGCCTCTAGACCCAGTTGGGCAGATTTTAGGACGTAGAAGCTTTTGAAAACACCACCATAGATTAGGTCCCCCGCCACCAACCCCAAACCCACCCCAAAAAAAAGGAATTGTATACACTCACCAGTCTCTTGGGGCCAAAAGAAGGATGAAGATAAAACGGTGTCATCTTTCACGTGGACAAGCATCAAAAATTCTCTATAAGTTGCAGTAATATTTATTATTTTTTCTCTTTTGTCACAAAAGATTTCCAGTGTGTTTCTTTCTTCCCAAACCAGTTTTGTCAAAATTGTAACATATTCCCTGATACATTCATAAGCACAAATCTCATTTTATTCTTCCTAATAACTAACAACTAGATACAATTCACATAAGTGGAATAAATTAGATTGTCACAACCGATATATCCTAGCCTGATGTTGCTGAATTCTCAGTCATTATTAACAGTGCATCAAATATGTAGATATCAATGATGTCTAGCTAGAAGATCATAAGAACCAATCCACAAAACCAACCTATTGCATTCTTCTGGCAATGTCAGTTCATGTTCATGAGGTAGACTGAAGACAACCCAAAATAATTGCAACTCATAGATGTAAGCAATAGCTTTAACTGGTCCATTGCCCGATACCATCAGATCAACCTGTCATACCGAAGAAAGGGGAAAACATTGATCCCATCTCATCATTGATAAGTAACAACAAAAAGGAGATACAAATCATATAGAGAAGTTGAGAGAAAAGATAAAGAGCACATGTACAAGAAGAACTCCCACGAAATACACATTTATTTAGATAAAGCAGCTGATAAGAGGAATTTTCTAGACACATACTTCTGTTCCAATGCGCTCTCTACTGATTTTAGCTGCGAGTGCATCTCTCACATCATTGGATGCAGCAGCTCTCTTCAGCTCTTCATCCAATGTAAAACTGAACCTTGCGCCTGAAATGAACACAAGATGATGAACATGGAGGCACAAAAATGACTACCATAGATAAAGCAGGAGAAAGCTCCTTTTTGATTTTTCAAAACTCTTGTACAAATCAAAGAAAATGAGCATCCACATTGCATGGCAGAAGAATGAAAGAAAGAAAGCTTCTTTGTAAGATGAGCTGCAAAAACGCAAGGTTTACAAAGCTCATCTATGAATAAGGCATTAAGCTCTCTCAATTCAGGGATTGTGGGGATGCAAGAGGATCCAAGAGTCTTCGAAAGAAAAGAATCGTACATAAAGCACAAACGGCAGGCTCATGGTTCTAGCACACTCTATTGTAGATATGTATTTCATGCAGTCATTACTTCCTTGATTCAAACCTTTACCTACTTGTGCAGTCACATGTTTACACACATAATGCATCCATTTGTACATAAAAAAGGGATGCGAATAGAAGGAAGACTGCATTAGGTGCATGCAGGTGTACTCAGACAGTGATGTGCAGCTGTTAACACAATTTCATGCAACTACTCCAGAGGCAACAAGCTATGGAATTGATGAAGGTTGCATAATAAATGGTCTCAGGCACACTGAATAAGAATATCCAGAACTAAATAAATTAAGAAACAAAAGGTTAACAAAATTTAAATAAAACAGCACCAAAGCGAATGGCTCGAAGAACTCGCAGAGGATCATCCAGAAACGTTTCCTTTGGGGCTAGAGGCGTCACAATTTTTCCTGATCTAAGATCGTCAATTCCTGTACTGTGAACAAAAATTCGAAAAGCAGAAGAATTTAATATAGTTTAATTTCCCAAAAACTTCTCATTGAAAAGAAAACCAAGTCAAAAATTAATTCTGACCTCTCCCAGTTAAATCTTCAACCGAGCTGGTGTTGATATTGTAAAACATGCTGTCAGACAAAATTTAGGTCATCAAACAACCAGACCAATATAGAGCAGAATGGTATGAATAAGAGAAGCCAAGCCGTTTATAGTACAGAAGCAGATAATGGTAAACAAACTTCGTTTCTTAAACATATAAGGAGGCAACTGCAATCTGGATGTCCAGTCATGTATAAAATAGAGAAAGGATTATAGCCTTCACAATCCAATTTCCTTAACATACAACTTTCCCAAGTTAATGAGCAGCATGTGGTGCTAAAACACTTTATAAGCTATAAAAAAGGAAATATCCGAATAAAGATATGAAAGACTGCACATTCCATGATTTCTTGCCAGCTGACCAGAAAACCAAATTGACCAGTAATTCCTCGTTAATTGTCATCTAGTTAATAAGCATTAAATGATCAATGGGCAGTAAATTTGGAACTACATATACTTCACGGAAGAGCAGACCATGTCCACTATCTGCTACAACTGACAACCATTCATTAACCTCCATAACCGGAAATAAGGTTGGATAGAGTAATACAATGATTTGTTATGTGCCAATTATAGAGCAATAGAATGATTTATTATGTTCAAAATGGATTTAACTAACAGGTGTTAGATCAAATACCACCTAAACCTAAGCAATAAATTGTTTTGAGATAAACAGAATCTGATGCAATTAACATTTTGACTCGAGCAGAAGAGACACCTGTTTATAGTTAAATCCCTTCTATAAGCATCCTCTTCTGCAGTGCCAAAATCCTGTAAGAGAAGTCATATTGAACAACCATTCACAAAAGTAACAACCAGACAACTAGCATGATTTTCAGGTCATAAATAGTTGAACAAAAGCGCAATCACATTGGAAGCCCCAGTGCTTTTTTTTTTTTTTTGGGGGGGTGGGATAAAGCAATAAATAAACAAAAGTTTGCTCCAAGCATTGACAATCTAAGAGAAAACACTAAGCTAACGTCAAAAATGACTAGCCATGCACACAAAATATAAGAGGCCTTGAGCTCATTGCTTTTAGCTTTCATGATGATTCTTAGGCCCTCTTATCTTATAATGATATACTCAACACTTATAAGAAACTAATGTTTGTTCAACAAGTCTCTCAAGTGAATTAGCAAAAGAAAGAAAAATAATTTAGAAGAAAGTTCCTCAATCAAGACTGTTCAAGGATAGACCTATGATTGTCAGAATTCAAGTCATTTTACTGTTGATTATGAGCTACATACTTGTCACTTGTCACTTGTAGGCTTGCATTCCTTGAGTACGAGTACCACTGTGGAGTGAGCAAGCCGTTGCCCTATTGAGAATACCTACCTAATTAGCTTATCTTTCTTTCCTTAAAAAAGAAAGAGTTCATGAAAGCGCTAAAAGCTATTTTTACTATATACTGGTAATGATACCGTCTAGTTAGCCATGACTAAACAAGATAATAAGAGATAATAAGATACAGGTGGAAAGAAAATATACAACAGATGAAATAACAGCTGTACTACTGCATACCATCTGGGTGGGAATGCGGCTATTCTCACTGTACTTTTCAGACCTTAAATTCACAAAATCTATCCATATATCATAGAGGCGCATCCTCGCTGTTTCCAGATGTTTTGACTGGTCTGGGTTGCTGTAAAACTAAATTTATGTAAAAATGACTTCAAATACCCAATCAAAATGGAGACAGCATTTGCCACAATAATATACCACAACCTCATTCAATCAGATAATAGGAGAAAATATTCATGTAATAAGAAGTTCCAAATGCAACTATGCCAACGAAACCATATTTCATGACTAACATACAAAAACAAGTTAAGAGATTATAGGAGACAAAAAAGAGAATCTCTTCTACAGAGCTCTTAGGACAGTAGACCTTGCCAGATAATGAGACTAAAAAATAAAAATCAAGGGGCAAAAAAATGTAGCAGGAAAGGAGTATTCTCAAAAGATATCTTCGTCCTGCAAACGCTCCTTATTACAATTAAAGTGAACCATTTGTTCTACACTTAACCATATTTCAAAGCCCTAGGAGAAATATTTAAGAGGGCCAATTAATCTTGATTTGTAAGTGTAGATTCCCTCCAAGAGTAACTTTATCTCTGGGGAGACTGCTTTACAAATCACGAGGTGATCAACTTCTGATGACAGTCTTTCTTTGGAGGGATATAGAGTTTGTAAGATGTGCACGAGATTGGCAATTGGAACCCTTCTTTGACTTATTTGATTTACTTAATAGTTTTTGGGTTGTGCTTTGAGGTCAGTGCAAAGCAGTGTGACCACACAGATAGAAATGGATTGTTTCTAGTGAAAATTGATAAAAGCTACAAGGGTCTTGCACAACCTAAACCACATGCGTGCCAACCCTAACACATAGATCACATTCAATATATAGAATCCACTGTCTATAAAATGTCTAGCACTTCAAATTTCATGAAGTAAAAGAAACAGTTTTATCATGAAGAATCAAGAGTCTTTTATCTTCAAAACAGCAATCTCAAAGCCTTCAAAACACTCTTTTAATCCTCTTCCTTCACACTTTCAGCTGGCATTGCTTGATCCCAAGGTCTTAGTTATTTGACTAAGTATTGTGGACCTATTCCTCTTTAATTTATACTCTAGTGAACACTCCTTTCAAGTCTTTCCTTTTCAGAGATGAAGAAATCACTATGTAAGACATGGAGTGCACAACAAACAAATAACCACCGATCACATTACAGACTTCTGGTGCAGAATAAACATTGACCAACTTTCACACATAAATTTCATGTCAAATCAAACATTCATACATTAAAATATGAAAATCTAATATTTAAAGGCAAAAGGCAAGCACGAAGTTCAGTGTACCTTGGGATAACAGCCAGACCTTGTGCCTCTTCTCCTGTTGACGCCAAATATTGGGTAACCTTATCAACGAATGTGCTACCCAACATGTCATCAAGAGCAATATCGATATCATAACACTCTTTCCCTAGAAGCTGTAAAGATGAGAAAACGTGAGTTTGTTCATCATCTTCTTAAAGAATAGGTTTAACACAATAAATCCACCAATTTCACAATGTCATTCACATCGATTCAAGTGCAATAATTGCTCCCTTTATCTACAAATCAATTCCAGCTTGAACATGATAAATGATTCTGAACAAAAAATTTGCTATAAATGACAGACAATAAATCATTTATAACAGTTTGAAAGCATCTTAAGGGTTTTCTAGGAACATATAATCATTCTCTACTCAAATAATTACCCTGGCACCTTGTCGAAGGTTGGGAAAGGTCCTATCTATTGAAGTTCATAGCGAAGGGGCATCACCACCCAATAACAGATTATAGTGATGATATTGGAACGCAAAGTTAGTAATCAGTAGCACGTATAATGTGAATGTGTTCATGTACATAAGAGAGTAACACATAAATGTGATCCCAAGAGAATCATAACTCTTCATTGAAGTAAATTGACCTGTCTAAATGTCCGTCACTAATATTACGTGACACCTAAGGGCACCCAACTGGCTCGAAATGGCAGCGGCTGAGAGTAATAAACCACCGAAAGCAGCGAGTAATCATGGAAACTAGGCTATTAAAGATTTTTTAAAAGAGAACATCTTCTTGTTTTTCTTTTGTATTTAGGTATGTTTCATGTGGATTATGAAAACATCTTACTTCACAGGCTAACAGTGCTGGCCGCCGAGGGAATTGCCAAAAAAAACTAGCAGATGCCTACTATTCCCAAAAAGCAGCCTTTCAAATTATGAAGTTCACGCATTATTGTGCAACTTGTAATACTAAACCCATTAAAAAAAGACTGTCAAATCAACAATTCTCATTCCTAAACTTGAAGATTTATTATGTACATCACCATAGAGTTATCCCCTGAAATAATAACGCCCAATGACAATATGATCAAAAGAATGCAGTCTCAATCCCAGTACCTTAACAAACAATAGAACGACATAGATAAAGACCTCGATTAGTCGGTGTTCCTACCGATTGTAGAAACAGAACTTCATAAGTAATAACAAAAGTAATGCATTCTCTAAAATTTGCACTCCAAAGAAACAAAAATCCCCAATCAAACAAAGGAAAAACGCGTTTTATGGGAAGGGAACAGTAAGCACTTGAACTGGATATAACTAAACATGTAATTGGAGAAAATATCTCACAATAAACAAAAAACAACATGCTTTTACACAATTAGTACCGCAAAAGAACTTAAACGCGCATTGAAGCAAACACCCTGCTGCACTAGAATATACACCAACCTTATCACGGACCCAGCCACCAGCGACCCGCAGCTGGGTAGGGAGATCAAATTGGCGAACAGTGGCAAGAAACCGATCAAAGATCATCTTCTCCTTCTCTGTCAAATCGATTTTTTCCTTCACTCGCACCACTGGCGTGTTCGTTGACATCGATTTGCAACTCAAGAGCCCTGCTGTTTTAGTCAGGTTTCGCGCCTTAAGAGGACTCCAAATGCTTCCTAAAGCAAGAGGATTGCAACTACGGACGATGCTTCTAAGAAAAAGACCGGAACTGTTGCCGTTCAATAAGGACGCTCTCATTTTCCCCCCTTACTCATGCTGGAAACAAATCTGAAAGATAGTGCCTTCAGCCTTAAGGCTTTAGGAACTTTTACCATAAGCAGAAATTGAAGACTTACCCATAGGCGAGCAATCCACCATAAATCGTAGACATATACATTGGAACAGATAAAGATGCAGTAGGAATAACAGCTGAGGCTTCATCCCAAAATTAACAAATTGTAGAAAAAAAGTCTAACATGGGGAGTAGCATCCCCAACTAAAGAGACACTATCTGGGAAGAAAACAAATTTGCTTTCTAACTCCTGGCAAACTGCTGGATACATACCAAAGAGGTGGAAACTCCTGGAAAACTGCAGCTTGAATATGAGGAGACAGAAGCCCAACTGCAGGCAATAAGATAAGAACTTTGTTAAATTCGCACACTACAACCATAATGTAGACATGTTCAGGACAATGGTTTCTATCAAAGAAAGAGGTAAAATTCCAGACAAGAATGAAGCATACAAACGCAAATAATACCAGCATTGGATATGCTCTCAAACAAGCAAATATAATTTCTAATGCAACAAATTTGGTAAAAAGAATTAGTACTCATGTCCTTAGACTAGAAAGTTTGTTAATGTTCTGTTTTCTGCAGCAAACGAGGTACTTCATGCAGGGTCTGTCATCAATCTTGCTTCAAAAAAATCAAGGGATTGTGTCACCTAAAGACCTCCATGTAACAATCCATATTCTCTCCAATAGTTACACCTAATCTTGAACTGACAAGTCCTAATCTCAAACGCAGTCATCGCGCCTATTCTTTTTTTCTTCAACCTGTGAAAAACATCCATTGGCATATGTTCCAAGACAATTGCAAAGGCACTAATCACAGAAAACTCTCTTAATCAAACATATTTAATTTGCCATGACAAAAATTCAGCATAGATTGGAAAGTAGTACTATCCCCACATCATTACATAATCAATCAAGATTAAAACAAGAGCTTCTTAAAAACCCTTTCTAGAATTTGGAAAGAACAACGAAAAGACAGGTAGACAAGCCATTTGGGATATTTCCAAGTCACGAAGTAGCTCGCCCAGAGCATTGGCTTCAGCCACGGCAGACCCAAATCGTCGTTTCCCATTCTGATTATCGGGCTCAGCAAAATCGACCAAAAAAACGAAAACCAAAACTGACCCTTTCACTTTCTTCTTCACCACGTAGTCGAAATGGAAACACCAAAAACAGAGGGTACCAAAAGAAAGGCAACGCAGCGATTATCATCACTTTCTTGTGGCTGGTCTTGAAGACTCCGATGCTCTGCGAGTGGCGATGGATATCGAAAGCCACCTTATCCCGCTCCAGGAAAAATCAACCCAAAAGTTTGTCCCTTTTTCTATCGACCCACCTCGAGAAAGATCAGAACTTTTCTCCTCTGCAAATGTCGGTGACGGAGGCTGAAAGAGGGCCGTTGCTGGGCGGTAGGGGATTTGGGCGAATCCGCAAACCCTAGCGTCGGACGGACGCAAGGGACGAGAAGAGGCCAAGGAGATTCAACAAGGAGGAGGAAGAGCCGTCGATGGCGGCGGAGTCGAGGGAAGCGTCGGGTCGGGTCGGGTCGGGTCGGGTGGGGTGGGGTGTTTTTGGACACCCCTACACCCTATGATGCTAAGGATCAATTTTATACATTTAACGACCGCCGAGCCTACTCCGCAGGCGAAAAACCTCCGGAGCATGTCCGAGTAGAGAGAGAGAGAGAGAGAGAGAGAGAGGATGCGATGAGGAGTACCTGGAGGCGTCGCTTCGCTTAGCTCGGCTCGGCTGCTGTGAGGCGGCCGGGGCGACGGGCGACGTTAAAGCATGAAATTGGCTGCTGCTTCGGAGGCGAAGGCGGGAGTTAGGCAGCGACGAGTGGTGGCGACACGGCGGCGACGGGCTGAGCAGAAGCGCGACGGCGAGGGCGGGAGAGACGGGCAGAAACGCAGAGTCGAAGACCTCTACGCGATGCCGCGTGATGAGAAAGCCCTGATAAAATTTTGGGTTAAAAGTATGAAAAACCTCAAATTGCACAAATTTATTCTTAATTAATTTTTTCGATTCACTAAAATTTCGTTAAATTAGATTAGGACTGACCAAAAAAAAAATTAGATTAATATTATAAAAAAATTACAATCCAATACACTCATGACAAATGGAGGATAAAACCCTAAATTAGTATATTCATTAATTATCATGTATTACCTAACTCAATAATATAACTGTAAAATATAATCGAAACTAACGGAGATTAAATTTGCCACAAGTGCACAATTTAGTGTTTTTGTAGTCAAAAACTAAGTTGGGTAAAATTGTCATAAATATATTAATTAGTGATTTTTCGTAATATTAATCCTAAAATTTATAATCTCATTGTTAGTTCTTCAAATTATTTAAGTTGTACAATTGAATTCTCAAATTTTTAACATCTAAGTGTACTGCCTAAGATTTTATATTGTTAAAAATTTAAAATGACCATCTTCCCATTGCAAAAGAAAAAAAAATGAATGAGGCTTATTCGACCAAAAAAAAAGGTATAAAATAATGTTAAGATCTTACATTTGCTCCCTTTCCCTTTTCGACAAAGTGGAAAAGGCTAGGCCTAATTACCAGTGAAATTGAAAGATCAAATCACATATTGTTTAGAAGTCATTGTCCAAACTAATTTATAATAGATGAAACGTTAGATTTTCTTCGAAAATGGTCAATCCAAGTGAAGTTGGGGAGACCTCAAATCTGCTAAATTGTGCATTGAGTCTAGCACCCTATCAGGTCCATAATTAAGTCAATTCTAGATTTGATCTATCTACTTTCTTTAAGAAAAATTAACTACATTTCGTAATATACGAAAAAAAAAAGGTACAAGAAAATTATTCTTCTAAAAGACTTTGATCTTAACTGGGATGACTTCATTTTGTAGCGGATTGGATAAATGGTCCTTACTTATCTGTGTAAATTTTATCAAAACTAACCTTAATATCACTAGTTGTTCATGTTATAGATGCAGCTGTCTTGCCTCTAAAGTTTATATTGAATGGAGCATTCCACGAGAGTGCCTTACCCTAATTAAGTGATTTGCATGGGAAAATAGCAACCGCCAAGAAAAAATATATTAGGTACTGCATAAGGGACAAAAAGATCAGCAAAATATCTTAGGTCAACAACCAAAAAATGGTCAGAAAATGCATTGATGGACGAGGATCCTTGACAATTTTATAATTAGCCGAGAATTAAATAACTTTCTGTTATTTACTAGTCCACACACTAATACAAAATTCTCGTATTTGCTAACTGTCCAACTTTTCCTTGCCAGAGTTCTTCCCTGTACTGGTTCTATATAGACGTTGAAAAGAGCTGTTCTCACTATAAATATGCTGAGATAACTAGTGTCCTCACATTTTCAAGGTTCTTTTCTTTTTTGCCAAAACATTTTTCAGGTTAAGATAAAGACATTCTACCTTAAAATATCAATTGCTGTCACAGGACGATGTTCTTTTTTCTGTCTTTTGTCCTAATGCTCTTCCTAATTGTCTCATCTGGTATGTTTGTCTGATTCATGCCTACTTTAAATATCATAAACTTGTTTTCTTCTCCCTCCTTGCCCCAGTGTCTTTATGGCTGCTAATTTCTTCTTCTTCTTCTATTTTCTTTTTTCTTTCTTATTCTGTTGATTCCTAAAACAGGTATCAAGTCAGGAGAGGCCCAAGGATGCACAAAATAACCATCCCTTCCCCAGAATTGCTTTGTAAAGGAATGCATTAACATCTGCAAATCATTATATGGTGACACCACCAGCGGGGATGTGTTGACAAGTATCACTGTTGCTGCATACAGAGTTTCTTGCTTTTATTGGGAATAAAATAGACATTAATACATGAATAAGAAACTTTTATACTTTACTCTCATGCCATGTTCTCTTATGAACACCTTGAGGCAACTGTATAATGGCCATGGCCAAAATCATGATGTTTTTTTGTTATGTTATATATACAGAAAAAGGAACGACTTAGGCCCCACTTCCATCATATATAATATGCACAAACACAACCCTTTGGTTGAGATGATCAAATGTAAGGGTTGATGTGTGATGAGTAGTCGCGAATTCCTGCTCCTTCCCATCCCATCCATTCTTCCCACAAGTCCCAATCTGAATCATCCATGGCTCTCATCGGCTCATCGATCCCTTGGTCTTCCGACTCGTACATCTGCGGATCATTTGATTCTCCTCTCAAATTGCTCATCACAATCTGCATCAGAAACATTGAGAAAGAACTTCCATTAGTCAAGATTATCGTGACCCACAAAGCACCGTAGAATTCAGAAGCTTAATACAGAAGCCTCTTTGACCAAATAATAAATGAAAAAGAAAAAGGAGAGGAGTCACTAAAGCCTTGCTTAGAGATAGTGGGGTTGTTCTTATGTCACTTTCAGATGCTGACTATGTTGGCAGAAGCAGAAAATAATTGGATAAGATGCTGATACCAATAATCATAATCCCTTTCACCATTTCAGCAAATAAAACTGAGAAAAATAACCCAAAGAGCGAGACCCGCTATTCCTTTGAATCAGGGCAGAGAGTTTTGTGCGTGTAGTTCAGTTCCTAACCCCAAGAAAGCTCTTCAAAATAATTTATCATCACTCACTTGGTGAAAAATAAGCTAGAGATTTGTTCTTGCGTTTTTTTTTTTTTTGGGTACCAAAACAGACTCGGCAAGCTTGCTGTTGGACAATGGACATATCATCAATGACGTTTAACCAAGTTAAGCTTTATCTTTGCATCATGAATGACTTTCTTCGAGATGAATTGTTGGCTTACATCATATGCTTCGTTGATCTGATGAAACTGCACCTTGCAATTGCTTCCTCTGCATACGTCCGGATGATACTGAAAAAGAACATAACAAAGCCAAAACCCGTCAACGATCTTGATCAAAAGGTGGCAATCTGTAACGGCAAAGTTTTTTTTTTGGGTAAAAGTACGAATAACTGTAACGGCAAAGTTTGCGACTTTAACTACAAGAAAAACCATTCCCCGAACTAAATCATCAGATTCACGATTGAACTGTCATATGCAGAGGACGCGATTGAGACCTGCAAAGCGAGCTGTCTAAAGGCCTTCTTGACCTCAGATTCAGAAGCACCGCGATGAATTCTGAGAGTCTTGTATGGATCCACAAGGGAAGCAGAATAAGAGCAGAAGACTCTCACCCCTTCTTTACATGCCACCCTCTTCTTCATCGACGTCCGTTCATTGTTCTTGAGTTTAATCCAAGATGACCCATTCTTGCCCATCAAAGCAGCAGCGCAAGCCATGCCTCACAAATGATCTTAAGACTGGAGAAAATGAAAAGCAACAGCTATCACGAGTTCCAAAGATACCACAATCCGCGCACCCACAATAAATCTCCCCCTTTATATATACACAAACTAGCGAAAAAGACAGAAGGCTTTTGCTTGCGGTTGTGGTATTTGAACTTGGAAGGTGGGTTCTGAAAAGATCGATGGGCAGGGCAAGTTGGAAACACGCTTTAATAGGAAGGGGGAGACGTTGAGAGCAGGAGAGACGACCCTTCGCTCGGCTTGATTGTCCCTTGGAATCTTGATTTGACGCTTCCTTAGGGGCAGACTCCATTATTGTTATTTAATGATGACTCCGCTTTAAAGGTTAGGTGCGGTTTACGATTTAAATAAGGCAGACCGCCCACATCTCGTCGTGCTTATGCCACTCAAGAAAGAAAGAGATGTTGAGTAGTCAGTACGGATAGAGTGACACGGAATTGATATGAAGGTAGAATTTGGCACATTGCTTTTGTGAACCGACTTTCTAAATGATTATTTTAATGAGATGATAGAGTAAAAGAGAAGTTTAATATATAGGATCGAATCTTGTAACGTGAGAGATGAGGGATTGAATTTGACATTAGCCTTTATTTGGTTGAAATGAGGACTTCTGCTATGGACTTATTTGGGGTATATTCTTCATGATTTCAGATTAATTCAGTGATCCCTATATATCCTTCTTCATATGTGGCCTTCCATGATTGAACCTTTAGCTATTTTAAGACATCGCGATCGACTAGTTCATTTTTTTTAATTAATTAATACCGTTAACCAGCTTGATGCTTACAACATTGTCAAGATCAGCTTCTAATATGACCGACTCGTTGGGCCTTTTATATGCAAATGGTTGTATTCATTCACAAGCATTCACATGCTTGGTTGTGCTTTGAATTGGCTAGCTATCTTCTCTAACCTTCATTTGAAGGGTCTTCTTTAAAAGAATTGGTCAGTTGAACGAAATAGTTTGGAGCACATTCATATGATGGGCCTCAATATTCTCATCTAAGAATTAATGATCAAAGGGGGAAAAGGCGAATCATCAAAGGAGTCGACAAGTTTCTCATCATACTTGACTATTCCAAATGGGATTTTATTACCAGGCGCTATCGCTCATTATGGAAAAACGTGTTACAAATGAATAAGGGATAGAGTCATTAGAGAAATCTGGACCTTTTCAATTTGTGCATCGCAACAACGACGGCACGGTCATGAGTGTGACAAAGATCCAATTATAATATCGCCCCACTTGAAGGAAGAGGGCTCGTCTTGTAGGAGGGCCAAGATAAGCCGAACAACCAATAGGTTATCCTCATCCAAAAAGCCTGTGGCCCCAAAAAAATATGCGGCCATCCAAAAGGTCTTGGGTCTAAAGACAAATGCAATTGAACGCTCTCTACAACTTTGTCCTAAAAGAACTCAAAAAAGTTCCCCTAAAAAATGAGATAAAACGGGGTGTCAATCAATGAAGACGTCCAACACCCACTTCCTTTATATGTAAAGATATTTGTAGAATCACAATGCCTAATTTATTCTGATCATTTTTAAAGAAAAAAAGAAAATGGTGGAGTCTGGTTAAATGTTCGAATATGACCCAATTGTTATATTGTCTACATTCATATTTCAAAGCCAATCTTGCAAATCGGTCTTCTTATTCTTTTTTTATGTGTGGAATATAAGATATCCAAATTACTTTACTCTACTAATCTTTGTGAATGTTTATAAATCATCGCATCCACTTATGTTGTCCCCGAATGTTATTTAGAGTACGGCAATGCCCACTTTCATCAAAGGCTTGTTGACTTTTCAGCCAAATCATCGAGGGTAAAAATTAGTGATTATTGCACGACTACATACAAAAATGCGAAATTTAAGTGGTTAGATAATGATGTAAATTAAACTAAAGAGATGCTCTAGTCATTGACTAATCCCTGTCCGAGCTCAAGATTTTAACCCTTCAACCCGTGCCATATCTTTGGGCTAGGATTAGGAACATTTAGAAGTTCGATTTCTTTGGCAAGGCCATGACATGAGAGATGGCAAAGAGTAAAAGCATGCCGTCATCTCCCATAAGGTTTCCCCCCAAAGGCCCAACAAGGGCCCCATGGGCCCCTCCAAAATTTAGCCTTCTACCTCTCGCTCTATGCAAAGCCCAATCACTGTTCCAGCCACAGAAAAGAAAGGGCTTTTTGGGCTTTAACACGGGGGATGATGACGATGCGCTAATTCCTGCTCAAGTGCTTAGATATGATTTAGAGTGATCAAAAACACTGGTGGATGTGCCAATTCACCTTTGTAAACTCATTCATAGTTAATCAATCTTCATATCCCTAGATGCTTCGGGTATATCGCCCAATTCAATATTTGGAAACCATGAATTACTATGACGATACTAAAAGGGTGGGTATGAAAAGTGCGATAAACCGAAAAACCATCTAATCTTTCTAGGAGCAATTTTATCAGGTGATCTTGGTATTTCAGCTTTTTCTCGACTACCCTTGTCACACGACATGGACCGAAGTTTTCGTTCTTCTCCCCTTGTCGCTTTGGAGGCCAACGTTTTTGGGGCTCAACTCTCAATGCAATGACAAGCGATTTCAACGAACGGGGTACACGCGGGGCGGGGAACGAGGGGAGTAAAGCGACGTGGCGTCCATGCATTGAGCAAGAGTCCCAAAGCAAGGACGGGCGGGGGTTGGTGGTGAAGACGACAGTCATTCTCGCACGCCTTTGTTTCGTCAATTGAAAAAACTTTCTTCATATAATAAAGGAGTTGAGCATCTTCAACGCGCTCTCACCAAATAAGGTACCACCTCCCCCCCTTTCTCTCTCTCTATCTCCATCCTCCTCTTGGGTTGGTTTCTTCTGCTCTGCGGCAGGGACATCGTTCGCCTCCATTGAAGCGCACGGGTGATTCTTGGTAAGTTCGCAGGAAACTTTTTGTGTCGAGTGAAGTGGACAGCTCTTGCATTTCTGTTGGACACGTTGTTAGTTGCCTTACCGTCGTTTCTTAGGCAGATCACGTCGAGAGATCACTCTTGAACGATGCCTTCAAATTGTGTTTTCTTCTTTCTTTTTTTCCCGAGTGTTTTTGTTGAGGATGGCAACAGATTCGTGGTCTAATTATTACGAGGATTTTTCTTTTCGTTTCGTTTCGTTTCGTTTCGTTTCGTGTTTCTTGAGTGGAGTTGACCCGTTCAATGAACTCCCAACGCAGTCTTCCGCGTTCGTTCCAGCTAATTCTTTTCCTAGAAAAATTAGTGGGGGCCTAGTAGCGTTCTTGGTCAACTCACGATGTATGACTCGCCTCCAACAAACGCACGTCGATAGAGAAAGCTTAGCTGACCACCTGGTTTCCACCAACTTTCTGATGGAGACTACGGTTTGGAAGCTCAATAAAGACTTGATTTCTTTCAACGTTCTTGTTTCTCTACTGTGTTGTTGCAGTCTAGCATCCTCCGGTTCGAAGCACAAATTAGCATAAGGGCGCTCGGATGGTATCAACGTTCTCGAGAATGATAATCAATGTCAAAGGGTCGACTGTGGTATGTCCGGCTGAGGACACGCCGAGATGTACCCTGTGGAATGCGAACGTGGACTTGGTGGTCCCAAGCATGCACACCCCGAGCGTGTACTTCTACCGGCCGACCGGATCGGATGACTTCTTCAATTCCAGAGTGCTGAAAGAGGCGCTGAGCAGAGCCTTGGTGCTGTTTTACCCAATGGCCGGGCGGTTGAAGAGGGATGAAGATGGCCGGATCGAGATCGATTGCAATGCCAAGGGTGTGCTGTTTGTTGAGGCAGAGACGAGCTCGGTGATCGATGACTTCGGGGATTTCGCACCGACTTTGGAGCTCCGGAAGCTTATTCCCGCTGTGGATTACTCTGGTGGGATATCCTCGTACCCTGTTTTGGTGCTACAGGTGTGATTTCTCTTTTTGATTCTGTTCTTAGAATTGGTTCATTCTTTTGCTAATGGAGGTGGACTTACTGTGATGAGGACGGGTTCTCATGAACTCTTGGTGATACTCATGGTTATTCAAGGTCAATAGGATTATCAGGTAGAGATAGCTGAAATGACGATTTGCGGTTCTACAACTGCAATTGAAGTGAAAACAAAAATTGATCAGTTGATACAGATTGGATAATTTCTTATGATGGGGAGTCTGTGTCTAGCAGCAAACACAAGAGTACTTAACGTAAACATAATTTGTTTCCAAGAACCATAAGCTCTTGGATGTCCTTTGAACCCATGTGTTTCTCATCACACTTTGTAAGCTTCTGTCCAGATAGTACTTTTGAAACCTCAAATAAAAGTTTAACTTTGATTTTGACAGCTATGTTCAATGCTCAGAAATAAAATCTCCCGCTTTTGAAAAGTACAAGCGAGGGAACCATGTAAGAAATTTTGTATTAACTTTTTGGTTTCTTCAGATATGGTTTTGTTAAACATCATAACTTAAAAACATTGAAGAAAACCTTTGTCTTTGACTCAGACCAGAGATTGTACATGCCAGCAACAATTGAGGTCTCACGTTAGTGCCTTTAGTTTGCTTCTAGGTCGAGAGACATCGCTGAGCTTTTCTGACTCTAGGAATTCATGCATTTAAAAAAAAAAAAAACAGAATTTGACCCTACTATAAGCAAATTGATTTATCAAGGGTAAGCCGCTTGGAAGCTAATGTTTGCTAGCAGTTACTAGTTCATCAAGTAGTTGGGTTCAAATCAGATTTCAGTGTTATTAATTTCGATTGTTTCCTTTACACAGGTCACATACTTCAAGTGTGGGGGAGTTTCGCTTGGTGTTGGCATGCAGCACCATGTGGCCGATGGATTTTCTGGTCTACACTTTGTGAACACATGGTCTGATCTGGCTCGTGGACTTGACGTTAAGCTCCCTCCATTTATGGACCGGACCCTTTTGCGCGCCCATAGCCCACCACGGCCTCAATTTCCTCATATCGAATACCAGTCTCCACCTGCATTGCGAGTTTCTCCCGAAACTACTAATTCAGCTCCATATAGCAGTACTGTTTCTATTTTCAAAGTTACTCGGGAACAGTTAGATACCCTGAAGACAAAGGGAGAATTAGAAAATGGAAACACCACTAGTTATAGTTCCTATGAAATCTTGGCAGGTCATGTTTGGAGATGTGCATGCAGAGCACGCGGACTTTCTGATGATCAAGACTCTAAATTGTACATTGCAACAGATGGACGGATGAGATTGTCTCCACCACTTCCGCGGGGTTATTTTGGCAACGTGATCTTTACAGCCACACCAATTGCTGTTGCAGGCGATCTCATATCAAAACCAGTATCGTATGCTGCACAGAAGATCCGTGAGTCACTGGCGAGAATGGATGACGATTACCTAAGATCTGCCCTTGATTACTTGGAGCTCCAGCCTGATCTCTCAGCACTGGTTCGCGGGGCGCATACTTTTAAGTGTCCAAATCTGGGCATTACTAGTTGGGTTAGGTTGCCCATCCATGACGCAGACTTTGGTTGGGGCCGCCCTATCTTTATGGGGCCTGGTGGGATTGCATATGAGGGATTATCATTCATATTGCCTAGCTCAACCAGTGATGGGAGCTTGTCTGTTGCTATCTCATTGCAAACAGAGCACATGAAACTGTTTGAGAAATTCTTGTACGACTTCCCTGGTGAGTCACCACGAAAAAGGTGCAAGCTTGACGACTGAACGGTCGGTTTCTGATGCCGATAGAAAAGAACCTTCTTCTTTCCTTTTATCTAGTTTCCTCAAAGAAATCTTTTGCGCATGTTGTTCATTCTTCATGCGTAAGTGCACCAAGCACCGATGCGGCTGTATGCAGCAGTGGGATTGGATGCATTGCGCGGTACTCAGAGAATTTGTACTATATTTTGAATTTCAATTTATAATATAAAGCTAGATATGCTTTTCTGCTTTGATTCTTGAGATTCATCATGGATGAGGTGTTAAACTAGGAGTTAATGAACAACTCAACCAGATGCATCATTGAAGTTGGAAGTTCTTGAATTTGAACGTGTGGCTTCACCTTCATTTCTAAGATTGCATTTAAATACAGTATTTGTTGGTTGAGCTTTTCCTGTGATGACTTAAGAAGCGGTAGGAGACTTGGCCTTAACCATCAGTGGGGCCGGCAGGTCTAAAGAAAAGAGAGCGAGAGAAAGAAACCTGGTATGGAAAATTAAATCATCAAGGTTAAGAACCAAGATTTGTTTCCCATAAAGTTCCGCTCATCACACAAACAACCAACCGCCAAAACTTCACTAGACTATAACGACAGCCAAATTCCCGAAGAAGGCAATATTGACAAGCACAAATGCAAGGCTGAGAACAGATACGGTCCCAAATTAAAGTTTAGGATAAGCATAGTGAGCCCCTTAAAAGTGACGAGGACAGATCAAGCCGAAAGTTGCCAACATCACCCAGAATACTAAGAAAGAAGGTACAGCGGAGGACAATGCTGCATTTTTACTACGTGGTGGTCGATGGACAACATTTGCACCACCAAAAGATCCCTTCCCTTTTGATTTTCTCATAACGGAATTCACCAGCCTCCCATCAGCGTTTTCTGAAGATTTACTGGTCTTGTTCAAACCTGCATAACTTGCTGCAGCATTTTCCACTGAAGTAAAGGTGGCTTCTGACAATTTATAGGACCCTAATGAGTGGCAATGAAGAATGAAGAGGAAAGATACACTACCTGGAACTTTCGGTCCTTGTGTATTGTCAGTGGAGTTGGATGGCATGGAGAAGCATTCAACAGCCAAGATCAGAATGGTTTGAGCAGACACCATGAAAAACAACCACACAAGAAGCTTCATTTTCATTTTGTAACCTCTGTGTGCGCACGTGTGCGTGTGTGGGTGTGTATGTCTGCTGAGTTGAGCTAGAAAAGAGCGAGTGATTCAGTGATTTGCAGGAGAGAAAGAGAGAGCCTGCTTCAAATACCAAAAGGCCTCAAAGAAAGATGTGCAGTTTCTTTTTGCTAATTAAGAGAGATTGCGTTGTCGGCTTCACGTGGATAATATTTCTGATAGAAGTATCAGAGAGAATAAACAACTATGCCAGGAGGAAAGATGAAAAAAGGTGTGGAGGATGGCCTGGCGATATGCTGTTCGAGGGAATTAAAAGAGAATGGTCCATGTCGATACTCTACTATTCCAGAAAGATTGCAGCTGAATTAAATTTAACCATTGCGTGAAACTGGAGCCACTTTTTTAGGCTGTGACCAACCAAAATCCACAGTCATCTTATACTTGCAGACCTAGATGGGATTCGCCAGACTTGGTAATTTGATTGGTCCAGGACATCGGCTCTTCCCAGAAAGATGGAGAATCTTGGACTCTGCTTACCTTACATGGTTGGAAGAAAGTTTTGTGAATGGTATCAACTATACTTATTCGCAGCGGCCGACGCAAATCAGTCTGAATCAGATGCGTAGGAGGTCACAGAGTGTCCTGATCATGTATTGCGTTCAAATGTAGAAGGGGACAATGCAATTCACCCCTTGACTGTTCGGATTACTGCACTCAGCACTTTGAATTAAAAACTAAGCACTTGCCCATCCTTCTTAACTTTCACTTTGTGACTGACAGACATCTTTGAGCGGGAGTAAAAGCAGCAACAAATGAAATTCAACGGCGATAAAAGTGCTTATTTCCAAAGTTTTGCCCATTATATACAACGCCTACAATCATGCATGGAAATGAGATAACTGCAATTTCGGAACATCGACATTCTTGAGCTCTTAGCTCAAGCTTGTGTTGTCAGCTCAAGCTTGTGTCGTCGACACATGGTAGAGCTGAGTTGTCAGCTCAAGCTTGTGTCATCAACATCCTTGAGTTATCGACGACACAAGATTGAGCTGCCCCAGTCTAAACTTGGTGCAGATCTGTTCTCAGAGAAGAAGGTGAGATCCCAAAGAATGTTCGACCAAGGATGCGGTTTACACTAGCAAGAAGCTTTTGGCAAAGGATCGTGTGGCTTAAACTCGAAGGATGGTCATTATCTTCTGTAGTAGCATTTGCTAGTCATTATTGGATTCTAAATGAGCACTGAGTCATTTGTGATGCTTAGCTTTTGGAAAAGAGAGAACAGCGGTGCAGAATTGATTCTTCGTTTATTCATGAAGAAAGGAACCTCTGCTGAATTACGGGCAGGGCGAGCATCTCGTACCTCTAACAGCTCAGGAGTATAAAGCAAGAAAAACACGAGAACAAATCCAAGAGTCATCAAATTCGTCACATCGTATAAGCCATAATGTATCGACCGAAACTTTATGGATTTGAAACAGGATGCTCAGATTCTGTGCTTTAAAATGCTTTCTGTGTAACATGAGAACTTCCATGTACAGAGAAAGATGACAGCCTTGAAAGGAAATAAATATACCTTTTTTTACCCACAAATACGGCGTCTCTTCTCTAATTTTGCTAGTCCCTAATCTGTAGCCTACAACTAGTAGGGAAGGGGAATTTTAAAGGCCAATCTGCATCAAGGAGAGAGAGGACTGGCTTGCAGGAAATTCAATAAACTGAAGCTCTCTTCAGCAGCTTAAGTAGACTGAGGCAGGAAGAAATGCAAATTATTTAAGTCACCGGAAGTTATGACAAAATGCCATGGCCAACCATGTAGCTCGGATGTCTAGATACGCTTGCTTATCATAGAAAGGTCTGTCTAGCCGCATAACATCCAACATTCAACAGGAGGTCATCGCCCGACCAACCAATGTAAAATGTGATGCACTTTCATTGTCTCTGCAGAATCAAAAGCGATCTGCTGGAAGGGTCCTGATAACTGCAAATTAGACCTGATGCCGAGAATAATCTGTGTGAAGCAACAAAGGGATTTTGGAAGGGCAAAATTTGACCCGGGAATAGATTTTCACAATGAATAGAGGTTTGTGGAACGGCAGCTCTACAAAAAGGAACTGTCCTCGAGCATTTCGCAGTATTTGATGTGGACCAACCATACCGCAACCAACTCATCATCCAACCCAATATGCAAGTCCCGTCATATATGCAGAAAAGTTGAGCAACTTAGCTTTACCTTCTAGTCATTGACATGGCTTAAAATAAGGGGAAAAATGCTGCCATCCTTCAAAACCCACATAATTTTCTACACAAGAAAGCTCAGTATGCTTCTCAGCTACATTTTATTCACCAATCTTATATAATGGTTCAGGGGGAAAAATCATATATAGAATAGTTCATGATCGACAACCAAACGAAAAACATTAAATTCTAGCTGCAGCATGATGCTTACCTAACTGGAGGAGTAAATTACAACAACAGTGACATGACAATATTTAACTTTAGTTGCTGCAGCACAATGTTCAACCTAGCTGGAAGTGTTAGTCACGAGCAGAATCAAACATCCAGATGGATGCATAATTGTGGTTGCAGCACCAAAGAAAACACCTGTATGGCAAAGATCAACATAACTCCTGACTTGCAAAAGAATAGTAGGATGTTAATGCTATCTTTGGAAGGACGTGGATTTTAGATGAGTAAGGAAATGGAGGAAAGTCTTTGCTTTTCCCTCGACTTTCTCACAAAAATTTCAAATTGTATCACATTTTCCACACCCGCCTCTCATTTTCTCCCCTCAGCAACTTCCCAAACAAAGCCCTTGTAAGAAAAGCCCCGGCATGCATGAAAAAATAAAATAAGAAAGATAAATCAGCCTATTTAGGCCATCACATCCATTAGTTAGCAAATTCATAATGATTAGAAGCTCCAGTTCTGTCTCATGGTCACAATCAATATCATTACTATCCACTATCCCCAATATCACCACTATCCTTAAAATCGATATCATCAATCAGGAAATCTCAGGCCTGTTATCCAGGAAAACAACACCGTGGAGGAATTTAACAACAAGGTCACCGGGGGAAAAGCCAAGACAAAGAGAAAACTCGGCATACTAAATCTCAGTAAAAGTAAATCACAACAAAAATTTACCCAAGGAAATTCAAAATGAACAGGAAATCTTCCCAATTTCTCTTCCTATGAAGATTCTACCTACAGGCAGCATGGCGTTAGAAAACTAACATCCTTCCAACCTCATAGCTGTAAATGATGTCAAAGGCTATGCCTCCAAAAAAGACAATTAAAAATCTTCTGTCCTGGTCTTCCCACTGGGGAGCGTAATAGATTGCATTCTTGGTCATTAAAAGTGAAGGGCCAAACAAAAATAACAGTACCAATCAATAATTAACTAGCAACCATCACATAGCGCCAGAGAATTTACAAATCCTTACAGGCAGGACCTCCTAACGCCGGCAAGTCCATCACAAGCCAGGGCATAAATGAAAGGTAGTCAACAAAAACAGCAACCAGAAAACACTCTCTCACATGTTTTTATGTGGACATCAAACTTATCCTCTTCCAGCTTCCCCCTTAATATGATTAATTTACATTCAGTCACCAACAAGTTCCAACTGAATAAGTGGAAGTCTTAAATCCTCACATTGCCATGAAATAGAAGATTTTTCATTTTCTTATTTGATAGGTTCTGAGTCCAAAACCATCCTTAAACACATCCAAAGCACCAACGCATTGAAAAGGATTTAGAGTCATGAAGTATCATTCAAAGTTGGCTGGCAAGAGTCCTTCAAATGTGCCAACTTGCCAAGCACAAAATTATATGTATAGAACTTGAAGGACCCAATAATTAATTTATCTACAGGCGGAGGGGCACATGCTTGTGACAAGCTATTCTCAAATATCCTCAACTACTTTAATCATCAAAACCAGTACATCCTTGAGGATTATCATTAATACAAGCTTAATGTGTTGTTCAACTCAAAAAGTTCAATAGGAAACAACAGAAAATAGAAAGAGAAGATGCCAGTCAAACCAGAAAAGTTATTGAATCCATTATACCTCAGCGAAGGAGTTTTACAAATTACCTTCTGCTAAAAGTAAGATACAAGCATTTACATGATGAAGCAAAATTGAGGACTACTCAGACAGAAATGTAAATCATACATGTCAAGCACGCCTTTTGCTGAGACGCCAAGAATTGGGTTCGTGGTATCTGTCATAAAGAGGTTCAATACGCTCTTGACGCTTCCGCTTGCTCATCTTGGTGGGATCTGCAACTTTGAAAAATCTTGGCGCCGCTTCAACAAGCCACTTAGGATCAATAACAGTTACCTCACGCATGTACTCCTTTGTGGTCATGACAAGCTCATGGTAAATAACCCAGTCAGGCTGTCTCTGGAAGAGAGCACTACTTGGATGTATATAAACTGGTTGATTCTCAACCAAGGTTCTGTAACCTTCTTGTGGGTCTTTTCGTGCCCCATGGAAGAAAAACCCTGCTGTTATTGCTTTCCTTATCTTTGTGAAGTTCTTTCCAGCACTGACAACATCCAGTTTATACCTGAAATGCATTGTCAAAATTAAATTAACCCAATGCTCTGTAAGGCACAAAAGTCAGGTGTGATGACTATAAGTTTACAGAACTCCAGATGTGACTCATTCTGTAGCTCAAAAGCAAATAGCACACAATTATACCTACAGAAGAAGTAGGAGAAAAATGAGTGCATTTAGATCCACTTAATAAAATTCTGCACAGTTTACCTTTGTTACCTTTTCTTAAGGATGGAAACAATTAATATAACAAACAACTCAAATTCAAGTCAACACAAATAACAATATGATCTATGGGCAGCATTATTGTAAAGTTCATAGTTTGAACTCACTATGGCATGGCACAAAGGGGGAGAGGCAGGTTATTAAAATTTACGCAGTAAGATGGGTACTCAACAGAAACAAAAAGAAGTAACTAGTAAAGTCTAATCACCAATAAGTCATATTATCATGTCGTCTAAATATGGTTGGACTCTTGAAATATGGAACAAGAAAAACAAGTCTATGCAACAACAGCAACAAATTATACTGCAGTTTGGAAGCAGAACAAAGATTTTAAAACACAAAGAAGAACACATACTTGTCCATGATGGTGAGAAGCTGCTTCCTAACATCCTGAGCCCGCCTCAGGGATCGAGACTGAACAAAATTCTCAAAGCACCATGGCCCAGAAAAATTCTTTGCTTTCCAAGCCTCATAAACCGCAAGAAGAGTCAAATGGTCTCCTTCCGGCTGAAAGAACTTGGCCCTCTTCTGATCTGCTTGGGCTTGTTTCTCTCTAGGCCTGTAGAAAATGTTTCCTGTCTGAATCATAGCAATGATGGTCAAAATCTCATCACTGCATCCCAAGTCTACACTAGCAAGAAGCATCTTCGACAAGGGCGGTTCCAGAGGAAATTCTGCCATTTTCCTTCCCAGTTTTGTGAGAAGCCCTTCCTCATCCAATGCTCCTAGACTATAGAGCTGTTCCATGGCAGAAATCAGAGCCTGGGGCGATGGCGGATCCATGAAATCAAAGGATAAAAGATCATTTATACCCATTGCCTTCAATGTAAGAGTAGTGAGACCAAGATTAATCCTTTGGATTTCAGGGACGGTGGTAGGGGACATTTCATTGCGGTACGCACTCTCTGTATAGAGGCGATAACATTTACCAGGCCCCGTACGCCCAGCACGTCCAGCTCGTTGCTTCGCGGATGCTTGTGAAATAGGAGTGATGACAAGTGAATCCAAACCTTGCTTCGGATTGTAGACATTCTGTTTAGCGAACCCTGGATCAACAACATAATAAATACCATCGATTGTGAGAGATGCTTCAGCTATGTTAGTGGCAACAACCACTTTTCTCTTCCCCGGAGGTGCAGGATCAAATATCCTTGACTGCATTTCACTGGGCAAGGCACTATAAACAGGTAAGATAATCAGCTCAGGAACATTCTTGCCTAATCCTTTCATCCTCTCATAAAGAGATTGGCAAGCAAAATCAATCTCCTCCTGACCAGTCAGGAAAAGTAGGACGTCGCCTTCCGGTTCTGTCAAATGAATCTGCAAGACAGTAATAAGAGCTGCATCCAAATAATCACTTTCTGGTTGTTTGGTGTAAAGAATCTCCACTGGAAATGTTCTACCAGGGATGGTGAAGATATTGCAGTTGAAGAAATAACCGGAAAACTTTTCTGCATCCAATGTGGCAGATGTCACTATCAGCCGGAGATCAGGTCTCCTTTTCACGAGCTGCTTAAGCAGTCCAAAAAGGACATCAGTGTGTATAGTCCTCTCATGTGCTTCATCAAGCATGATTACTGAGTACTGGGACAGGTTCTCATCAATAAGAATCTCCCTAAGAAGCATACCATCAGTCATATACTTAATAACAGTGTCTGGTCCTGTGCAATCCTCAAATCGAATTGCATATCCAACCTCTTCCCCCAAACGACAACCAAATTCTTCAGCCACCCTCTTGGCAACGGACATTGCAGCCACCCTACGAGGCTGAGTACATCCAATCTTACCCCTGGTGGTGTAACCTGCTTCAGCCAGATACTGAGTAACCTGAGTAGTTTTTCCAGAACCAGTTTCGCCAATAACAACAAGAACTTGATTTTCATGTACAGCCTGCACAAGTTCTTTTTTCAACTTGTAAATGGGCAAACTCTGCCTCTGTTCCTGGATGGAGAGCTTCGACCTCTGCCCGAAAGTCAATGCTTTGCCAAAGGCATCCTTCTTCCACTCTGGCATATCGTAAGCTGACAGGCCAACGCCTCTGAGCTCCTGAGCAAGATGCCTCTCGCCTGTCTCTGGCATGGGATCTTCCCAAGGACGATTAAGATCCTTTGGAATGGAATCAAGCATCGTTCTCTGTTGCTGCTCCCGTACTTCTCTCCGCTCCTTTATAAGAGCAGACTGCAGTGCAGCAGCACGACTCAAGGACCCCTCAGGATTCTTGAAAATCTTCACCGGTGACATATCCACAGAATATCTGGTCTGCCCTTGCAAAAACGCAGGTTCATCCTCATTTAACTCAATCTCAAGCTCTTCCTCAGCTCCCTCCTCCTGATACACCATACCATCCCCTTCCTCATCATACATTGGGTATTCATTTACCTTCAACACGCCTGAAGCTACCAATTGCTTCGCTTCCCACCTCTCCGGTGAGCTCATCCTCTTCAAGGGTCGCCTCGATGGAGCCACATCATCTTCCTCCACAATTCTGATCCCAGAAAGACCTGTTCTGCCAACAGGCCCATCCCTTGACCCCGAAGTTGGATTAGCACGATAAGCATCATCATCGTCACTCTTCTTCAGCGGAAGCAAATCTTTTCCAGTGTCCTGATCCACGTCCCTCATGGAAAGACTCAATTTCTGACCAGAGATGGAAATCACCTTCACATAAACTTCCTGATCCCGCTTGACTACATCCTTTGCATTAGCAACCCTCCTGCTTGCCATCTGCGAAACATGCACCAACCCCTCCTTACCTCTAATGTCGCTCAACTGAACAAAGCACCCCGTATCCATCACTCTAGAAACTCTCCCTCTATAAACCTTATATAGCTCGGGTTCATCGGAATTATACCTCCCATTCCTTCTATCTCTAGTGTCTTCTCTATCATCCTCATTATCTTCATAGCCATCCCTTCGACTTCTCTCATACTGATCTCTATGCCTTCCCCTTCTATCAACCTCCTCATGATCCCTGTCTCTATCTCTATCTCTATCTCTATGTCTATGTCTATCTCTGTCTCTGTCTCTTTCTTTATCCCTATGCCCTCCCTCGCTTCTCCTATCATACCTATCCCGGTGTCTCTCTCTCCTGTCTCTGTCCCTCTCCCTGTCCCTATCCCTATCCCTCCCTTCCTTCTCATACTCTCCACTCTCTCTCCTCCGCTGTTGCACCTCCAACTCAAGCTCCTTCTCCAGGTCCTTCACCCTCTCTCTACTGTCAGCAATCCCCAAAGCCTTGAACTGACCTTTAGAACCACCCTCCCCGTCGTCGCCTCTCTTTCCCTGCTGCTTATCGGCCCTATCACTCGGAGGCAAAATCGCGTGAATGATCGTGAGAAGAGTACGTACGAAGTAGTCGGGCATTTCGGCTCCGTTCTCCTTGAGCTTGGCATCGAATTCGTCGACCGTCTCGCAGTTCCGGCCCAGCTCGGTGATGAATTCGGCGAGCACCTTGTCGCCGAAGCCTAAGTGAGTCTCGAGCTCGGAGCAAACCTTGGAGACCAGCGATAGGTACTCCAATTTCTTCAGGTCGTCATCGGCGGCCGCGGCGGCGGGCATGTTTCCCGGCGGGCGCGGAGAGAAGGAAGAGTTCCGTTAGGGTTTTCGAACGAGAGGGAAAGTTGAGCTACGGAGGGCTCGATCGATCAGGGGAACAGCAGATCCCTCGAGATGCAAGAGAGGATAGGAAACCCTAGAATTCGAGATTGGAACGTTGATTTGGATTTAGCAGGAGGAGGAGGAGGATGAAGAGGATGGAAGCCGAAGTTTCATTCGGGCTTTGTAGATGCGGGAAACGACGTCGGCGTTAGCGGTTGCACTTTTGATCCCGAATTTATAGAATTCTTTCGATCGTACCCTTCGCCATTAGCATTTTATGCATGCATTCGAGCGAAAATAGGTTAAAAAAAAAAATCGTCATGAGAGTGGGGACAAAAAAAGTTTACACTTTGCATCTTAATTAATTTCGGAAATTCCTCTAATTTATACAAGAATGGTAAATTAATCATTTTTTAATTAGATTTTTTTTTTTTTGACCGTGCATCCAACCTTTATAAATAATGGCATATTTGTTTGAGTGAAAGAAATTTTCCATGAATTAGTTTTTTGGACTTTTACATGTATGAAAAATTATTAGTCAACGGAATATTATTTATGATTAAAGAAAACATGAATGCTTAAAAGTTAGGAAGATGAATACCCAATCCAAAAGGGGGAAAATATTTTTTTCTAAAAGATGAATTTCTAAAAAGTATCTTCTTTTATCATGAAATTTTTCTCAAAACGAGTGTTTTTTTATATTACTTTTGAACACGGTATAATAGGCATTTATTTATGAGGCGGTAAATTAGTAAATGCCGACTCGAGCTTTAGGGTGCGCATGATAAAATTTCTGGAATAGAAATTGATTTCTGGCTAGAAATTGATTTCTCAATTTTTATTTCGAAACGAAGTTTAAAAATTTTAGGCTTTTGATTTTTTCTTCAAATCTATTTCTCGAATGAAATGCTTCAAAAATAGATAAATCAAATCGTTCTGCAAAAACGGTTTGTTCCAAATCGCATTCTAATGCAGGAAAACGAGAGAAATCGAAACGGAAATTTTAAAGAGCACATGGATCCTTGAACGCGCTAGCGAATTTTGAAGTGGGGGGAATGATGACTTGCAGTAAATTCTCGTTACGGTGATAAATTCCTTTAGCTGAATCATGAATAAACAAATAAATAAAAATCCGTCAAACCATTTAGAGTAAACTCTCATTCTCTTTAATCAAAGATAGGAGTGATCGTAATAAGTTCTCGCATAAAACCGAAAATCGGACTGAAATCATTTCTTAGTCCGTGAAACCGGAAGTTGACCCCATCCCACCTGAAATTTGGCGATATTATTTTTCAAAAAGATATTTTATTTTCTTTCTAAAAGATTCCTAAACATATCAAAAGTTTAATTTAATGTAGCATGAAATTACTAATCACAAATAAAATACTAATAAATGAAGAGATTCCTCCCATAAATTTTTTTACTTTATGTCCGTATCGATCTGCGTAGTACTGTAGATAACGCATGTAGTATCCCATCTATTCTGAATTTACACACAAAAAAGAAAAAAAGAAAAAACTCTAAATCCTTTTCATCGTTCAATCCAATTGGGCTGAATCCTTCGTAGAAATCGGATTTGGTCTAGCTCTCGATCAGACCAGATTTGACACACAATCCCTAATTATAATATATTGTTCACCGAAACTTAATCCCTATTGATTTAGCTTTGTTAATATAATAACTTTTGAACTGCTATAAAAATAATAATTCAAAATAAACTGTTATTTTCATAATATATTAAAGATCGTCACTTAATCATTTCTCATCAATCTTAACATTTTTTATTGATCTAATTACGGATAGTTAATTCCAACGACACAGTATCCTGTTCGGAGACATTTTAAACATTTAAATTACCATACTGTAGAAAATATGCAAGATACTTTTGAGCAACACACCATTTCCTGCATTTTTTACAACAACTTAGGCCCGAAAAACAAACACAAAACAGGAGGACAACCAAGAAGAGAAGGAAAGAAACGGATGACTGACGTCAAGAAGCACAACAAAACATTCAGCAACCAGAAAGATCTCTCCTAAAGCTATTTCTCATCCTCATCATCAGTCAACCTCTTCAATCTTAGGCCCTGCTCCACCACCGAACCCGCCACTGCCTCTCGGGACATCGCCGTCGGCACCACCCATCGGCCCGTCACTGCCGCCCTGATACATCTTCGATATGATCGGACCGCACACCGCCTCCAACTCCTTCAGCTTGTCCTCGAACTCATCCACCTCGGCCAGCTGGTTTCTGTCAAGCCACTCGATCACCTCGTCCACAGCCTTCTCGATTTTCTGCTTATCCTCTGGGTTCAACTTCCCAGCGATCTTGTCGTCCCGGACGGTGGTCCGCATGTTGTAAGCGTAGTTCTCTAGCGAGTTCTTCGCCTCGACCTTGCGCTTCACCTCCTCGTCCTCAGCCTTGTACCGCTCCGCCTCCTTCACCATTCGCTCAATGTCGTCCTTGCTCAGCCGGCCCTTCTCGTTGGTGATGGTGATCTGGTTCCTCGTTCCAGCCGTTTTGTCCTCTGCTGACACATTCAGGATACCGTTCGCGTCGATGTCGAAGCACACGTTGATCTGTGGCACTCCCCTTGGCGCCGGTGGGATCCCCTTGAGCTCGAACGTGCCTAGAAGGTTATTGTCCTTGGTCCGCGCCCGCTCGCCCTCGTACACCTGGATCAGCACGCCAGGCTGGTTGTCTGAGTAGGTCGAGAAGACCTGCTCCTTCTTGGCGGGGATGGTGGTGTTCCTGGGGATGAGCACGGTCATGACCCCGCCAGCAGTCTCGAGGCCAAGGCTGAGCGGCGTGACATCGAGCAGCAGCAAGTCCTGGACTTTCTCGCTGCCCTCGCCAGTCAGGATCGCAGCCTGGACTGCCGCCCCATAGGCGACCGCCTCATCGGGGTTGATGCTCTTGCACAGCTCTTTCCCGTTGAAGAAGTCCTGCAGGAGTTGCTGGATTTTCGGGATCCTCGTTGAGCCTCCGACTAGGACGACCTCGTTAACTTGGCCCTTATCAATCTTCGCATCTCTCAGGCACTTCTCGACAGGCTCCATGCATTTCAGGAACAAGTCCATGTTCAATTCTTCGAAACGGGCCCGAGTGATGGTGGTATAGAAGTCGGTGCCTTCGAAGAGCGAGTCGATCTCGATGGTGGTCTGCGTGGTCGAGGACAGCGCACGCTTAGCACGCTCGCACGCAGTCCTCAGCCGGCGGAGCGACCGTGCGTTGCCGCTGATGTCCTTCTTGTACTTCCGCCGGAATTCCTGGACGCAGTGGTTGACAAGGCGGTTGTCAAAGTCCTCGCCGCCAAGGTGGGTGTCGCCGGCAGTGGCCTTGACCTCGAAGATGCCCTCCTCAATGGTGAGGAGGGAGACGTCGAAGGTGCCGCCACCAAGGTCGAAGATGAGGACGCTTTTCTCGCCAGTGCTGGAGGCCTTCTTGTCGAGGCCGTAAGCGATGGCAGCGGCAGTGGGCTCGTTGATCATGCGGAGGACGTTGAGGCCAGCGATGGCGCCGGCATCCTTGGTAGCCTGGCGCTGAGAGTCGTTGAAGTAGGCGGGGACGGTGACGACGGCGTTGTTGACGGGGTGGCCGAGGAAGGCCTCAGCGACCTCGCGCATCTTGGTGAGCACCATGGACGAGATCTCCTCAGGGGAGAACTGCTTCTCCTCGCCCTTGTGGGAGACGACGATCATGGGCTTGTCGCCGGGGCCGGGAACGACCCTGAAGGGCCAGTGCTTCATGTCGGACTGGACGGAAGGGTCGGAGAAGCGGCGGCCGATGAGGCGCTTGGCGTCGAAGACGGTGTTGTGGGGGTTCATGGCGACCTGGTTCTTGGCGGCGTCCCCGATGAGGCGCTCGGTGTCGGTGAAGGCGACGTAGGACGGGGTGGTGCGGTTGCCCTGGTCGTTGGGGACGATCTCGACGCGGTCGTGCTGCCACACGCCGACGCAGCTGTAGGTGGTGCCGAGGTCGATGCCGATGGCCTTGCCTTCCTTGCCTTCCGCCGGTTTCGCCGCCATTATTACCTTTCGTCGATGTTCTAGGAGGTTTAGGTCGATTGAGGGTTCTTGGTCGGCTTTGATTTAGACGGGCGAGAGAGGGTGGCGCGTGATGATGAAGAGAGAAGGTGGTCTGGGAGTCTCTCTTTATTAGAGCGCGAGCGTCGAAGAAGACGGCTTGCATGCAGGGAGAGAGTTCCGGTGGGAGGAGCGCGAGGGTGACAGGTGGGAGATGAGTCGACACTGGAGTTAAATCCGAGTTCGGCTGGAGAGTTCTGGAACGGCGGTTAGAACGATTTTGAACTCAACGGAAGCACCGATTGCTTATGAGTAGATTGGTCGGGCCAGGTTTGGATAGGTCGAAAATGACCAGGCTTAAATTGATCCATTATCATGTAATAAAAATAGTAATTCATGTCTAATCCGATGCACACCCGATCTCACACATTATTGCTAAGACACTTTTATATTTAATTCAGCGTAAGAAAACTCATCCCGAAATTAAGGTAAGAAAATGGAGTAAATAAGCACGAGACCAAATTTGGGCTTGAGAAAGTGCAGTGGAGTCATTGAGTTAGGCCTAAATAAATTATGAACCCATTTAATGCACTTATTATTATTTATTTATGACTTATTTACTAAATATAATTTAGCCCATAAAATAACGAGCCCATCAAATATTGATTACGAAATGAATTTATTATTTATTTTAACATATTTATTCACGGGGTTTAATAGACCGTTGAGCATTTAGATTTTTAAGAAGAAAAGACAGAGGACAATATAGGAGAATAAGGAGCAAAACATCATAATGATAAATCATACCATTCTTTCTAGTGTTTCACTTGTCTATTTGTTTCACGAAATATGGGACGTTGCTTCCAACTATTTATTTAAGAAATTAATTCTAGGAAAGATTATGTCATTTTCCTATGTTCTTGACCCTCATCAAGACCTCCAAATTATGAAACTTGGGTTCTTAGGGTTTATAGTTTGCTATTATCTTTCCATCACAAATATGACACAAATAATTCTTGAACTTCGACCTACTGTAATTTGGTTCATAAACTTTCAATATGTACAAAGTAGTCCCTGAACTTTCATCTAATATACAATGTGGTCATTGAACTTTTAATTTGTTCAATATAGTCATTGAACTTTCGATACATGTTCAATATAATCCCTATTGAACATTTTCATATAATTCAAGAGACTACATCGAATATTTTTATATAATTCAAAGACTATATTAAACATATACCGAAAGTTATACATTAGGCTAAAATTCAAGGATTATATTAAATTAATTAAAAGTGTAGAGATCAAATTATATATTGAATCAAAGTTTAAGAATTATTTATGTCATTATCTCTATAGCTTTATTTGTCAAACAAAAGAAAGACTTCGGCAAATCACTAGCCGAAGCAACAGATCAAATTGAAGTGGCAAAAGTAGGACATGCAGATAGTGAGGAAATTCAAACCAGTGGAAGCCAGATTCATGACGGGCTAAATGACATTGTCTCTGTTTCAAAAAAACTAAAGATGCGGTCAAAGACATCAAGGAGATCATTGAGAAAGCAGGTACCGCTGATGAGTTTAATGCCACGACTTTCATTGCATTGTCAGAAACCAGCATCTTTCCAGAACATTCTCAAGCATGGACGATACGTTAATTATCCTGAAATCTAGAGTATTCTCAACTTAAATGTCGGTAATTGATAAATAAAGATGTGCAATCTCATCCATTAGATCAAATATCAATTAACGGTTGTTATGGGGGGACCTCTTATATAGGAAAGCTCTTTCCTCATTTATATTCATCCAAACATTTTTTGGCTATACAAAACATTCTCTACTAGAGTTCCTCTCACTTTCCAAACTATCAATCCATAAAACTATCCATTTAAACTGGTAACCCAGTGGCCATCCTTCCAACATGAACTATCTTTCCAATATGAAGGGGGAGGTGAGGGTTTGAATCTCCACCTTCTGGGGTTAGGTAGAGGCTCGAATCTCCACCTTCTCAGGGTTGGGGTTGGGACGAATTAGTTTCAAAGGTGAGTGAAAGTTAGAGTGAGAGTTAGAATATGAGTAAAATTAAAACAAAAGTTTCACATATATTTCCAAAAAAAAAAGCATTACCATTCTATACTTTCCTCATTGTCATTCTATACTTGCCCACAAGTAAAAGTGCGAGAGTTAGAATAGGAGTAAAATTAAAACAAAAGTTTCACATATATTTCCCAAAAAAAGCATTATCATTCTATACTTTCCCCATTGTCATTCTATACTTGCCCGCAAGTAAAAGTGCCAGAGTTAGAATAGGAGTAAAATTAAAACAAAAGTTTCACATACATTTCCCAAAAAAAGCATTATCATTCTATACTTTCCCCATTGTTAATCTATACTCCCATTGTTATTCTATACTTGTCCCCAAATAAAAGTGCTTGCTCGAAGCATTATCGTTTTATACTTTCTCCATTGTCATTCTATACTTGCCCCAAGTAAAAGTGGGTGAACAGGCAGTTGTTAAGTGATACTTTTCCCATTTTCATTCTATACTTGCCCCCAAGTAAAAGTGCCAGAGTTAGAATAAGAATAAAATTAAAACAAAAGTTTCACATATATTTCCTAAAAAGGGTATTATTATTCTATACTTTCCCCATTGTCATTCTATATTTGCCCCAAGTAAAAGTGCCTGCTCAAAGCATTGTCATTCTATACTTGCCCCCAATTAAAAGTGCCTACAGGCAGTTGTTAAGTGACCGGGGAGACCGTGTGATGGTCGGTTAAGGCAAGGCTAAGTAAATACAAACCTAAAGCCCCTTCACTTCCCCTGCAATGCAATTGTGAATACAAGTGGAAAAGGAAATATTTTTGTCTTTTTAGACCGAGGTTGCCACCTCAATCTATGTACAAGAGTCTAAAAAATGAATTGGGCAGTGAGTTTATAATTGGATTTTCTTTTTGGGTATTAGGTTAGAAAGAAATATTAGTTCTTTATTTTTTCTCTCGAAGAAAGTTTAATTTGTTTGGTGGAAATAGTCATGTAATTTAAGGGACTTAATTGAAGCTTCATAATAAAAATTTGTGCCATGAAATGATTGACATGGATAAAATATAAGCATAATCTTGAAAAATATGAAAGTGAGAAAAACACCTATTTTTCTTGAATGAAACTTAACCCTCTTTTGCATCGCCTTCCAGATTATATTTGGGATTAAAAAGGAAAAAATAAATTTAAGTGACATTAGGACCGATTGGAAATTAATAAAGGAACTCGCGTACTAAAGATGTTTAAAAATGGAATGATGAGGAGTTTTTTACACACGAATTATATTAATGAATATTTTAAGGACACTTGTTAAATATTATCTTAACGAAATTTTGTCATTTTCGAAGCAGTAAATTTTTTCCCGTCAGTGCATCAAAAATGAATATCTTTCTTCAGTAGGTATAATTAACGATTTTTTAAAAACAAAATAGGTAAATGATTTTTTCTAAATAATAGTTTCTAGATATTGAACTGGAAAAAAAATACACAATATTTTCATTCTCTCTGTAACTTTTAAGGGGATTAAAAAGTGTAACTTGTTTAGAGTCTTATACACGAATGGAGCCATGTGTCAATTCGCCGGCTGACTCGTCAATTTCCCGGTAAATTTGAAGGGTAGGATTGTCGGAGGTAAAATATACGGGCCAAAATTGCAAATAAAATGAAATCCAGTGTCCAGAAATGAGGCCCCCTCAAAATTACAAGGACCAAAAAAGCGTCATTCAACTTGAGATGCGATCTCCTGGTTTCAGGTCTAGCATGAACGTTTATTGTGAGCCAATAAATTCTTTTAAGAGCCTATCCCATAATAATTAAAAATCAATTATTATTTGATTTTATCTAGTCAAAAATATATTATTATTCTCACAATAAATTAAAAATCATCACTCAATCATTTCTTATTATGAAATTTGGATTTTGATGCTAGGATTGAGATCTCAACGCTAGGTAAATGAGCCTCGGCTCTCAGATTCCAAGACCCCCTAACACCCAGATTGAAGATACCCGGTTCATGCACTGTTGGGACACTAGGGTTGGGTCCGGGCGCTTGGCCACGAGCCTGGCCATCGAAGTCTTGGGTTTGAGGGGCACTTCTACTTCAATTGACCAAGGATGGCAATTTAAACCGCCCACCGTATACTCGCTACCCACCCGCCCCCATCAAATACTTGCATTGCTCCGCCGATGATGGAGTGAATAAAGTCCACACCGAGTGAGTTTTGGGATGGGGCACGGAATACCCATCCCACCCTGCATCTTTTCTTAACCTTCTTCAAATATAATTTTTCTTTTCACCGTCCAAAAAAAAAAAAAATCAATTTTTTCTTCCTTTTTCAAGGATTCAAAAACTGCATGACTCCAAATTCAAGTAATTTCTTCTTTCTTCGGTTAGATTTAAATTCAACATGAACGTGGGGCGAATAAACTGAAAGCCTTTTTGATTGAAAGGATCGGGATTTTGGTAAGGGGAAATAATTAATAGGGCAGAAATTAGACTAGCGTAGTTCCAAAGGAAAAAGTTCCAAATGATGATGGTGCTCAAAGCGTGGAGGAGGAGGGAGGGATGGATCTAGAAACTATTTTAGTATTTTGAACGAATGTATTCAAAGTTTATCGGAGTAGTAGTGAAACAAGAGTTTTGGCTATTCATTCGGAATGTTTCTGCATCTACTATTCATTTAAACCTCAATGATTGATTACCAATTTCTTTAGGGAAAAAGCCACGAAAAACCCTGAACTTTGCCCAAAGTGACACATTTACCCTAATTTTTTTTTTGTGACACAAAAAACCTTAACTTTTGTTATGTGACACATTTACCCCAAAATTATAGGGCATTTTGGTCTCTTCATTTTTTAAAATTTTTTTCTTTTTTTTTCTTCTCTCTTCCCTCTGCCGGCCGGCCCTCGCCGGTGTCAGGAGAGGACGACCCTCGCCAGATCTGGCAAGGGTGGGGACACCTCGCCCGAAGTAGGCGAGAGTTGCCCTCGTCGGCGATGGGCGAGGGCAGGAACACCCTCGCCTGCATTTGGCGAGGACAACCCTTGCTCGATCTGGCGAGGGGTGCCCTTGCCTGCGTCGGGCGAGGGTGTCCCTGCCCTCGCCTGACGCCGGCTTCCCTCCGCCATGGCGGAGGGAAGAAGAAGAAGAAAAAAAGAAAAAGGAAAAAACAGAATAAAAAGACAAAAATGCCCTTAATGGGGTAAATGTGTCACGGTTTGAAAAAATTGGGGTTTTTCACGTCACAAAAAAAGTTTGGGGTAAATGTGTCACTTTAGGCAAAGTTCATGATTTTTCGTGGCTTTTTCTCATTTCTTTAAAATGGAAATTGTGGCTAAAAGAACAGGGACATTTTCTAGGATGACAGCCGTTGTTATGCTAGCCGCGTCCAATTAGGTTGGTTTTGTATCTTAATCTTGCCATGTACATGACCATCTTATTGATTTCAAGCCCGCAATCCCTAATTCTGCTCGAACTCAAAATCTAACTTCAACTTGTCTTCTCGAACTCAAAATAATACAAATGATCGATTTAAATATATATATATATATATATTTAAAATTATTCATTATCAGCGAAATAAAGAGACCTGTAAAATGAAGACATTTTGTTTGCTTCACAATGAATTAAAAGCGTGGTTAAGTTAAATCTATCCACCTTCTCTTTTCTTTTCTTTTTTTCTTGAGTAGTCCTGGATTTTGATATGAGGTAAAAACGAGAATGACACCATTGCATATAGTAAAATTAATGTTTGCCGTGGTTAATTTTCTTTTTGGGGTCAGAACCGTGCGATTAATTTGATTGGGCTTACTAATACACCGCAGGAGTTCCCAATTGGTAAGTCAGTCTTGATCCGCTATTGAAATGTTGGATGAAAAATGTGAAAAATAACAATTTGAAACCAAAAACAAAATTGTTGGCTAGCTCGTCAATTTTTGGAAAAATTCCAAAAAAAATCTGAAATACTCTCATTTTTTTAAATAAGGGTTAAAAATGAACTTTATTTCAAATAAAGATATGAAGTGTCATCATTTTTTCAAATAAGAATATAAAATGAATCTTATTTTAAATAAATATCTAAAGTGGTTATATCTATTTTAAATAAATGCATGACTTTTTGACAGTTAAGGGTATTTTTGTCATATACCATTTTTCCCTTTTTTTTTCCTTGATTCTTCTTCTTCCTCTCTTTAGCAGTGGCTACCCACAAAGGGCTGGGCCAGGGTCGCCTCACCCAATTCAACAAGGGTCACCCCTGCCGGCCATAAGCGAGGGATGGCCTAGCCTAGAGGAGGCAACACTTGCCCTTGCGGAGGTCACCAAGCCCTTGTGGATGGCCGCAAGGGCTCAGCCACCTTGCCGGCCGCTAGCAAGGGCAAGTAAGGGCCTACAAACTCTCACTTGCCCCAAGAGAGGGCTCGATAACCCTCGCCGGCCCTTCCTAGCTGCCTGTGAGGGTAGCCTCTTTGCTAGCAACCACTAGCTGATGCTAGAAAAGAAAATGACGAAAAAAGAAAAAAGAAAAAAAAGGGACAAAAGTGCCCTTAATCGGTCGGAAAATTTAACTAGTTAGCGACTGACGAGGTCAAGTTCTTACTTGAAATAATTATAACTACTTTTGATTGAAAGGATCGGGATTTTGGTAAGGGGAAATAATTAATAGGGAAGAAATTAGACTAGCGTAGTTCCAAAGGAAAATGTTCCAAATGATGATGGTGCTCAAAGCGTGGAGGAGGAGGGAGGGATGGATCTAGAAACTATTTTAGTATTTTGAACGAATGTATTCAAAGTTTATCGGAGTAGTAGTGAAACAAGAGTTTTGGCTATTCGTTCGGAATGTTTCTGCATCTGCTGTTCATTTAAACCTCAATAATTAATTACCAATTTCTTTAAAATGGAAATTGTGGCTAAAAGAACAGGGACATTTTCTGGGATGACAGCCGTTGTTATGCTAGCCGCGTCCAATTGGGTTGGTTTTGTATCTTAATCTTGCCATGTACATGACCATCTTATTGATTTCAAGCCCGCAATCCCTAATTCTGCTCGAACTCAAAATCTAACTTCAACTTGTCTTCTCAAACTCAAAATAACACAAACGATCAATTTTAAAAAATATATATTTTTTTACATTATTTATTATTAGCAAAATAAACGGAGCTGTAAAATGAAGACATTTTGTTTGCTTCACAATGAATTAAAAGCGTGGTTAAGTTAAATCTATCCACCTTTTCTTTTCTTTTTTTCTTGAGAGTAGTCCTGGATTTTGATATGAGGTAAAAATGAGAATGACACCATTGCATATAGTAAAATTAATGTTTGCCGTGCGGTTAATTTTCTTTTTGGGGGTCAGAACCGTGCGATTAATTTGATTGGGCTTACTAATACACAAGGAGTTCCCAATTGGTAAGTCAGTCTTGATCCGCTATTGAAATGTTGGATGAAAAATGTGAAAAATAACAATTTGAAACCAAAAACAAAATTGTTGGCTAGCTTGTCAATTTTTGGAAAAATTCCAAAAAAAAAATCTGAAATACTCTCATTTTCTTAAATAAGGGTTAAAATGAACTTTATTTCAAATAAAGATCTAAAGTGTCATCACTTTCTCAAATAATAGCATAAAATGAATCTTATTTTAAATAAATGTTTGAAGTGGTTATATCTATTTCAAATAAAGGCATGACTTTTTGACAGTTAAGGATATTTTCGTCATATACCAATTTTCCCTTTTTATCTTTTTTCTTTCTTCTTTTTTTTTTTCCTTGGTTCTTCTTCTTCTTCTCTTTAGCGGTGGCTACCCACAAAGGGCTGGGCCAGGGTCGCCTCACCCAATTCGACAAGGGCCACCCTTGCTGGCCATAAGCGAGGGATGGCCTAGCCTAGAGGAGGCAACCCTTGCCCTAGGGGAGGCCACCCCTTGCGGAGGTCGCCAGGCCCTTGCAGATGGCCGCGAGGGCTTGGACACCTTGCCGGCCGCTAGCAAGGGCAAGTAAGGGCCTACAAACTCTTGCTTGCCCCAAGCGAGGGCTCGACAATCCTCGCCGGCCCTTCTTAGCTGCTAGTGAGGGTAGTCTCTTTGCTAGCAGCCACTAGCCGATGCTAGAAAAGAAAAAAAGACAAAAAAAAAGAAAAAAGAAAAAAAAGGGGACAAAAATATCCTTAGCCAGTCGGAAAATTTAACTAGTTAGCGACTAATGAGGTCGGGCCCTCATTTAAAACAATTATAACTACTTTAAGTCCTTATTTGAAATAATCAAAGTCATTTCAAGTCATTAATTGAAACAAGATTCACTTTAGGTCACTATTTAAAAAAAAAAGTCACTTTGAGTCAATTTTTTGAAATTTTCCCTCGATTTTTTGGTATATTTGAAGGACAAGACGGTAGCCAGAGGTAAAATACATGGACCAAAATTGCAATAAAATGATATTAGGTGTCCATAAATAAGATCTCCTCAAAATTACAAGGACTGAAATTTGTCATTTAACCCGAGACCTGATCTCCTAGGTCGAGCCGGACGCCCCAACTGCCTTCTCCATCTCTAGAACTCTCAAGGCGATTGCGGAAGCAATGAAACACGTCCTTTTTTTCTCCACTTGCTTCTCTCCTTTGCCATCCCTCCTCTCTCTCTCACCTGTTGCCAATTCAATGAATTTATGTAAAAATAACATGTCGCCAGTGTATTTAGGGTACGCATAACAAAATTTCTGAAATAGAAATCGATTTCTAACCAAAAATTAATAAATATTTCAGAAATTGAGAAGTTTTTTTTTTTTGTCAGTCCTACTCTATTCCTACTCTACACTCACTTGCAGACTTGTGCCCTGCCTCTTGCAGGGCGTGGGAGTCGCAACCCACTCTCAAAACCTACGCGTCCCTACCCCCATCCCCCCTGAGAATGTGAGGATTTGAACCCCTCACCTCCCCCTTCCATGTTGGAAGGGTGGCCACTGGGGCGAACCCCCAGTGGTTCAGAAATTGAGAAGTTAAAAATTTTAGCTTATGATTTCTTCTTCAAATTTATTTTTGGAATAGAAATTTGTTCCAGAAATAGAAAAATCAAATTGCGTTACCAAACGGATTTCTGTTCCAAACCTGTTTCGAGGAACAAAGAAACGGATAAATAAAGAAATAGAAATTTTATCATGCGCGGCCTTAATATTCTCTTCTCCTAGTCATCTTTGGAACTTTTTCTCTCTTTCCCGTCATGACCTTTATATACTCTCGCTCTCGCTCCAAGCTCACCAACGTAGACCATTAATAGCAAGCAATCGCAAGTTGATTGCACTCTACTACTACTACACATTTGAAAACCATTCACATTCCACTTCAATTCTTTTTCCGAAGCACATTCTGATCGATCGCAGTCTAATTAGGCCAAAGTAAAAGGTTTGGATTTAACGATATTCAAACTAGTGAATACAGTCGGCTATTAATTGAAGCCCCATAAAATAAAGATTTGTCACATGGGTGACCATGGTTAAAATATAAGCATAATTTCAAAAATATGAAAATGATATGAGTACCAATTTTCCCTTAATGAAACTTAACGCTCTTTTGCATTGCTTCCTGGATTATACTTGGGAAAAAAAATATTTGAGTCGCACTAACACTACTTGGAAATTAAAAAAGAAATTCACGTGCAAAAGATGTTGAGAAATGAAAGGATGATGAGTTTCTTAGGGTGCGTTTGGTAACGTTTTTGTTCAAAAATTGTTCCAGGAAACAAAAATAGAAAAAACTATTTTTGTTCCAGGGAATAAAAAATGAATAAAACACGTTTGGTAAATTTATATTCTTTTTTTGTTTCTTTTAATTTTTAATATTTTTATTTTATTTTTCCTTTCATTTTTCTTTTTTTTTTTTTTCTTCTTTTGGCCGGTAGCCTCGCCCGGCCACGGCGAGGCTTGCCGACCCCTGGCGAGACGAGCTCGGGCTCGCCTAGATCCGACGAGGCTGAGCCTTGCCGGTGGCTGGGCGAGCTTGGCCTCGCCGGCACAAGAGCTCGCCCAGCTCCGATGAGGCCGAGCCTCGCCGGGGGCCGGCGACGCTCCGACGAGGTCGCCGACCCTCGACGGCCGGTCGCCGGCCATGGCCGAGGTCGGCGACCAGCCAAAGAAAAAGAATAAGAAAAGAAGAAGAAAAGAGAAGAGAGAGAAAAATTGTTTCTTCAAAAGTGTTTTAAAAAAAAAAACTTTTTTGTGTTTCTCATTTCCGTTCTTTTTTTGTTCTAACAAAAAAACAGATTTTGAACAAAAACGCAAACAAACGCGTATTTATTCTTTTTTTTTTTTGTTCCTAGGAACAAAAAAACAAATTTTTTGTTCATAAACAAAAATAAAAAAGAACATTACCATGCAGGGCCTTACACATGAATTTTATTTATTATCGCGACCCAAATTTTTCGAGTGTGAACGGATTGTTAAGCCTGAACTCTCCCAAGCCCATACCAATTGGCGACTTAGGTTTAAATTCTTAACATGCAAATAGATTTTATTTAGGAGTCGCCACTAATCTATTTTTTGGTGGGTCGATTAAAAACCCAAGAAAGAACGGGAGATTTAGGCCGCGTTTGTTTGTATTCTTTTTTTTTTTTTTTTGTTTTTAAACACTTTTTCTATTTTTTTGTTCCTAACAAAAAGGAACAAACGCGTTTGGGTGCGTTTACTGTTCCTTTTTTGTTCTTTTTTCCCAGGAACAAAAAGAAATGTAAAACAAGAAACACAAATTTTGTGTTTCTTGTTTCAAACACTTTTGAGAAACACTTTTTTTTTTTTTTTTTCTTATTTTCTTGTTCTTTTTCTTTTGGTTGGTCGCCGGCCTTGGCCATGGCCGGCGATCGGCCGACGAGGGCCGGCGGCCTCGCCCGGCCACGGTGAGGCTCGCCGGCCCCGGCGAGGCCGACCTCGCCCGGCGGCCGGCGAGCCTCGGCCTCGCCGAGCCACCGCCGGGCGACGCCGCCCGGCGGTGGCTCGGCGAGCTCGAGCTCGTCCGGCCATGGCGAGCCGACCTCGCGCCGGCCCGGGCGAGCTCGATCTCGCCCGGATCCGGCGAGGCCGAGCTCGCCCGGCGGCGGCGAGCCTCGGCCTCACCCGGCGGTGGCCCGGCGAGGCCGCGCCGCGCGCCGGGCGAGCTCGGCCTCGCCCGCCGCCGGGCGAGCGAGCTCGGCCTCGCCGGATCAAGGCGAGGCCGAGCTCGCGCCGGCCCGGGCGAGCTCGATCTCGCCTAGATCCGGCGAGGCCGAGCTCGCCTGGGGCCGGCCGGCGAGCCTCGGCCTCGCTTGGCGGTGGCCCGGCGAGGCCGCGCCTCGCCCGTCGCCGGGCAAGCTCGGCCTCGCCGGCCGGTCGCCGGCCAAGGCCTTGGCCGACGACCGGCCAAAAGAAGAAAAAAAAAAAAAAATGAAAAAGAAAAAAGAAAAAAAGGAAAAATAAGAAAAAAATAGAAAAAATAAAAGAAATAAAAAAATTATCCAAATTTACCAAACATGTTTCGTTTATTTTTTATTCCCCGAATAAGTTTAGCAAACGCATTTTTTTTTGTTCAAAAATTGTTCCCCGGAACAAACACTTTTTTCTATTTCTTGTTCCCTGGAACAATTTTTAAACAAAACACAAACAAACGCGCCCTTACTTTACTCCTACGAACCAGAGATTATGGGTACAGGGACTTGGTTATACTAGATTTCTCTAATGCCTTTTCGGTACCATTTCTTTTATTTTCAAAAATGTTTGTGCAGGCAGCTTGAATTGATTTTAAATCTACTTCCCTAACATGTGAAGCGATCATGCGGGTGCACAAACCACCAATTTAACACCCAAGAAAGCAAATAAATAAAATGCAAGACTTACCTTATAGCAACGAAAGCATCTGCGTTGTTAGATCAAAATTCATATAAGCAATCCTAAATATGATTTCTAATTAACAAGCAATTATCCAATTTTTGTTTTCGCTTTTCTTAATGAGAATCTAATCTACATGCAATGCAGTGTTACTAATTTAACATGTAATGATATGGCATGGCAATATGACTTAAACTATATGACATAAATAAAATGCAGTCTATCCTAAAGAATGAAATTGATTAATTCTAAGGCAATTTTTTGTATTTTCCATGAAATTCGAAATTAGAAAAATGCAAAGATTATCTAGCTAGATTAAGATTCTATTCAATTTGTATTAGGAATCAGGTTAAGCCAAATCCTAATTTAAACTAGAATCTTATCTTAACCAAGTAATCTCTAACCTAAAATGCAATCTATCTAAAAGGATCTATCTAAATAAAATTAAACATGCAATCAACCTAATATGCAATGACGTGCCAAGGATGCCCTAATTCTACATGATACATGCATGATTTTTTTTGTATTTTTCTTTGTAAAATTCGAAATTTAAAATTACCAAATAATTAAACGTGCCATTTAAATTAAAGAAAACCAACATCCTAAATGAACGCATTTTTTGGGTTTTTTTTATTTAAAAATTCGAAATAAGATTGCAATTCTAAACATGTAAGATAATCCTAAGACTATGAATATTCTAAAACGAACCTAATCCTAATTCAATTTTTTTGGATTTTTTTTTTTACGAAAAAAAATTGACTCAAACACCATGACAACAAATCAAGCAAGATAAGATTGATATCCAAAAATTGGCGAACCATATCTTGAGCATGAGATCGGGTTGACCAATTTTAAAATTAAATCGCAAATCGAATCTTGGGCGTGAGATCGGATTGTCGATTTTTTCCAAGGGATTGCAGGTCGGATTTCAGGCGTGAAAATCGGACTGTCAATCCCTAATTTGAGAGCTCCCGAGTTGCGAATATCACGCTAGGGATTTCAATCATGTGCATCAACGAATATATCAAATAAGGAAACGGAATTTTCGGAAATCAAAATGGACAAAATTTTTACCTATTCCGAATATTGGCTCCCAAATTCCAATCCTCGAACGGTTACGGCTACTTGCGAGTGATATGGTAATGCTCGGCGAGGCTCACAGCTCAGACTTGGATGTCGGGACTGGATTTTGGTGGTGTTGAAGCTCACTGAATTGGACTTGAATTGCCCCAACAAACTGTCGAGGAAAGCCAAGAGTTAGATACCGTGTAATCGTCTAAGAAATTTCGCTAAGGCAAAGAACTTGGTAAGGCTCCAAGATCTGCGTTCGGGAATCCACCGGTGGCTCAATTGACGCTTGAAGATCTCGAGTGCTTGCTAGAGAAGCCGAGGGCGCCGCTGGGGATCGATAACAAACCGCCGTGACGCCGCTTGGAGTCCGCTGGTTTGACTTCGTCGGATCAGCACTGGAACTTGCTGCGTTCTGGGCTCCGTTTGACCTATAGTCAACGAACGTCTCCCCTCAATTGCATGGATGTATCAATTGTGCGGCCCTCATCTTTGTTGACTATTGACCTCTGAATATGAGGACTTTCTCTCGTGTAATGGCTCCTTTTGTCTTCTTTACACGCTTGTCGAAGAAGGAAAGGCATGATATACCAATCTCTCTCCGTAATGGCGAGTCTTCTCCTACCGCTGGGTAGGTTTCCATCTCCTCGGTGAGATTCTTCAACTTCGACTGAATGTCAAATCCTAGTTTTCTCCGTCATCATAATACCCGTTGAAACCCTTCTCGATCACACCTCCACCCGGTCGGATGTCATGGCCGACTTTCCTCCTTATTCTCCGATGTTCAACCCTAACTTTTTCCTTCATCCTCATACCCGTTGAAACCCTAACCCGATCATACCTCCACCCGGTCGGATGTTATGGCCGAATTTCCTCCTCATTGAATATGTTTCAAACACCCATGACCTTAAAATCCAAATGACACTATCAACAAAGCAATCTGTTTGATTCCTCATGGGTCAATCCGTAAAACCCATCGATGCCGACCGAAACCCATTGTCCGATTCCTCTGTCTATTGACCTCATCTCCACAAAGGTGGTGCTGTGCTGACCGATACCCACAGTGAGTCCATCAACATAGTTGGTGTCATTCCCCATTCGGAGCTCCCTTCAAATCAAATCCTGGCGAAACTATGGTCGAGCAAACTTGATGAAGAAAGGCGGGTTACAAAGACACTGCAAAAGCTTAGGTGAGTTATGGTCGATAATGACGTCGTCGATATACAAAGCGCTATCTCAGAAGACAAACTGATTGAATGCCGGAAAACTTTGTTTGGGAAACTATATTCCAGACCAAATGTGCACTTCCCGTCTTTTGTGAGTACTATGACCCGGGTGTGGAAAGTGGATAGGGTAAACTGCTCTCAGCTTGGAACAGGACATTTCTCCTTTACTTTCCTATCGGAAGAAGATAAGCAGAGAGTGTTAGATACAGGGCCATGGTGCTTCTCCACTAATTTACTAGTTTTAAAAGAATGTGATCCGATACCCCTGGACATCCGTTATGACTTCACAAATTGTGCGTTTTGGGTCAACTTCTATGGGTTGCCGTTTGGAAGAGTTACTAACGAAGTCATCGGAGAAATAGCTTCAAAATTGGGGGAAGTGATAGAGGTGAAATTGGAAGCAAGAGGCAATAGCCACTATAAAATGGGAAAAGCCAAGGTGATGTTGAATCTGGAAAACCCGTTAAAAACGGGAATACTTGTGAATTTGGAAAAGAGTAAAGTATGGGTAGAGTGCAAATATGAGCGATTACCGCATTATTGTTACTCATGCGGAAGAATGGGGCATTATGCTACCGTATGCAAGGAAATCCCATATGAGAAATCAGGGCTGCCGGATGACTTACCAGGAAGATATGGGCATTGGCTGAGAGCGGATGTGCAGGAATTAAGCCCGTATGGGAAAATCTTCTATGGCAAACAAGAACCGGTCCTTAATGACATAGAGAGTGTACCGTAGACTCCTATGCATTCTGTCTCGAGAATGAAAACCAAGAAATGGATCGCACTTAAAAAGTATAAGGGGACGAAAAAAAAACGAAACGTAAAACTCGAAAGGCAACCGGTTCAACCACTCGGCGGGGACCTATACAACTCATGGGAGACAACAGCCCAAAAAAGCGAGGAAGTGGCTGTATTGATGAAGCTTCAGCAATGGTACTATATGAAGAACAGCAAAAGGAGGAAGCAAGAACAATGTTTGAGGCTGAAACAGGGGAGAACAGGCTGATCAGGCATAAATCGAAAGGCACTAAACACCAATCAGCAAAAAGGGCAAGCGTTTTTGCCCTTACGGAGCACAAAGTTCCGAACACTGGAGATTGATACTACTCACCGATAGAGACCCCGATTGAGGAAATGAAGAAGACATGTCAAGGGGCTTTGGTGGCTAGCCCTAATAAGCCACCAACAGAGCCATGAAACTATTAAGTTGGAATTGTCGGGGGTTGGGCACACCCCGACAATTCAGCGCCGCGAGTCCTAGTGACTCAAGAAAGGCCCAAATGTTTTATTTTTAATGGAGACTAAGAATAGGGAAAAAAATGTTCAACAGTTAAGGAGGAGGCTGAAGTTTCAGCAGTGTTTTGTCATGAACCCAGAAGGAATTGCAGGGGGTTTGGCTGTGTTTTGGGATGACCAAGTTGAGATATCAGTCGAATCATTTTCCAACAACCAAATAAGTGTTCTATGTCAAGTTATAGAAAACAGAGACAGAAAAATGCAAATTACCTTCATACATGCACCTAATGCTTTCCGAGAAAGAGTATTACTATGGGAGGATCTTTATAGAGCAAGTATCCACCATCACTTACCATGGCTATGCTTGTGAGACTTTAATGAAGTCTTGTATCATTGGGAAAAAGTAGGCGGTAAACGAGCGGAAAACTATCGGTTGACAGCCTTCGGGGATTTCTTGGGAAATGTTCATTAATGGACTTGGAATCCAAAGGCTGCGCTTTCACTTGGACCAACAACCGAACAGAGATCAATTTGTTAAGGAAAGACTAGACAGGGATTATGCAATCTCGAATGGAGATTATCCTATCCTAATGCGAAAGCATTGCACTACCAGCTATAGGGTCCGATCACACCCTATTCTAATTTGTTTACGATGAGGAGAGCAAAGACGAGGAGGATTTTTCGCTATGAAGCGTTACCGGGCTCAAGATGAAGAAATCGGACCGTTAGTTAGAAAGGGTCAATGAAGGGGTATCTAAAGGGTTGAACATGGCTCAAAAACTGCAGAATGTGGCAAAACAACTGGCACAATGGAGTAAAAATAGATTTCAGAATGCCAAACGGAGAATAGATGAGTTGAAAAGTGAACTACAAAGCCTTACAAATGCAACTGAAATTTATAATGGTTGTGAGGTTGCAAAGAGTATAAATCAGAGATTGAAAAGTTGTGGCGGCAAGAGGAGATGTACTTGGGGATGCGTTCAAGAATCACCGGTTAAAATGGGGAGACAAAAAATACAAAATTTTTCCATGCAACAACCATTCGTAGAAAGAAATAGAAACAGAATTACCTTACTCAAGGATGCCAACGGTGAGTGGGTGAAGGAAGATCAACCATTAAAAGAAATGACAGAAACTTTCTTCAAGAACCTATATTTGTCATTGGGGGCTCGCGACTTTCAACCTGTCATACAACAAATTCCAATCTTAGTAGACGAAAGAATGAATCAAAGATTGGTCAAATCGGTCACAATAGAGGAAATAACAGAGGCAATGCAACAATTAGGAGCTAATAAGGCTCCAGGACCGGATGGGCTGAATGGGTTGTTCTACAGAAATCATTGGCCAGATTTAAGACAGGGGATTTTCAGTGAAGTTCAGAATTTCTTTGAATCAGGACACTTAAACCCAGACCTAAACAGAACTCTAATCACCCTCATTCCCAAAGTTAAAAACCCAGAAAAGTTAGAGCAATTCCGTCCTATTAGCCTATGCAATTTCATTTACAAAATCATCTCCAAAGTAATGACCAACAGACTGAAACCCTTACTACCCAGTATTATTGCCGAAGAACAAAGTGCTTTCGTGGGGGGAAGACAAATCCAAGACAATATCTTGATTGTACAGGAGGTGCTCCATAAGCTGCGAACTCGGGAGAGGAAGAGGAAATTTCAAGCTGTCCTTAAGCTTGATATGCAAAAAGCATACGACCGCATAGAATGGGACTTCCTACAAGCAAGCCTAAAGAAAATGGGGTTTTGTGACGTCTGGGTTAAATGGGTAATGCAATGCGTATCTACGGTGACATTCAGCATAAACTTCAACGGAGAATCTCTCCCTTATTTCAAGCCAACAAGAGGCCTTCGACAAGGTGACCCACTTTCCCCATATCTATTCATTCTAGTGGCCAATGTTCTTTCCCTCCTAATGAAACAAGCAATTTCAAATGGCAACCTACGAGGAATACAGCTAAATAGTTGCTGCCCAATACTCTCACACCTGCTATTCGCGGATGATTCGATATTTTTCCTTCACGGCACTGTTGCGGAATGTCAGAATTTGGCAGCCATCCTACACCAATACTGTTTTGCCACAGGGCAGGCCATTAATCTCAACAAGTCGGTATCCATTTCAAGAAATGCTGCCCCATGATTTTGAGAAGGAACATGGCGGAGATGCTAAGAGTTCAAGAAATTGATAAAACAGGAAAATATTTAGGGATGCCCTCGGATTGGGGAGGTTCGAAAAAGATGTATTTGCATGGATTCTTGCAAGAGTAAACATGAAGCCGGAGAGTTGGAAAGAAAACTTGCTGTCAAAACCAGGGAAGGAAATATTGATCAAGTCTCAGTTGTGCAAATCCCACAATATGCTATGTCCATCTTTAAACTCCCGTCTCAATTTGCAAAGCTATTGAGAAGAAAATAGCAAACTTTTGGTGGCGGAGTGGAAACAAGGCTGCTGGAATTCACTGGAAAAATTGGGAGCACCTAAAACTCAGAAAGGAAGAAGGTGGGCTTGGATTTAAAGATCTTTTATCCTTCAATAAGGCGATGTTGAGCAAGCAAGCTTGGAGGATATCCCAACAACCTTCTTTACTCCTAAGTCAACTTCTAAAGGGTCTATACTACCCACAAGGTGACTTTTGGAATGCTGGAAAAGGATCTAGACCGTCGTGGGGATGGCAAAGCATCATCGAGGGAAGAGATTTGATAGCTCCTCAAGTGATGTGGGCGGTGGGCAACGGACATACTATATCAATCAGAGGAGATAAATGGCTGAAAAGCGGAATTATTGGAGGGCCAAAGATCAAGAAACGAGCCGAAAAAAGTGGCAGCTTTAATACAGCAACGGGAAGGAAAATGGGATGTGGAAATACTAAGATCCTTGTTCGATGATAACAGAGTAAAGGAAATCCTAGAAATCCCTATAGGATTACCGTCTACAGCAGACAAGATGGTATGGATGAGCAACAAATCGGGGATTATTCAAGAAAAAGCGGATATATCTATTGCGAAAATCAAACAACCAACCCAAAAACACATCGGCATCCTCCTCTCATCAAACAAGGCCGGATCTCCGGAATCTCATATGGAAATCAAATTCGCTACCTAGAGTAAAACAATTCCTATGGAACGCGTGTCGAATGCCATACCAACCGTCGAAAACCTACACAAGAGGAGAATTGTACCCGATCCTCTATGCCCAATCTCGCAAAAAAGAAGTCGAAACCACCGAACACGCGCTATTGCTCTGCCCCTGGACCACAGAGTTATGGAGATCGAGCCCCCTGCATCTCCAAATTTCCAGAATTGGGTTAACAAGAATAGAGGAATGGCTATACTCGAACAGGGAGAATCCAAGTACAGCTCAAGATTTTAACCTGATTGCCACGGTTTTATGGTGCATTTGGAAGGATAGAAACCGATTTGTCTTTGAACACCATCCCCGTCTCCGTATCGACCCTGTCCAAAGCCATAGCTCTACATGAGAATTACACGAGCTGCAATAGCAAGCCAACAAAAACAAATAAGAACAATACCCATAAGCACGATGGATTCCACCACCACCAAACACACTGAGCATCAATATAGATGCTTCTTTTGTCGGGGACGAAGTCGACAAATCTGATCTGGAAAGGAGTAACGTGACTCAGTACAGAGCAAGTCCAGCGATGGTGGAGAACAGAGAAGAAATTCGTGTAGATGAAACAGCTGATACTCCTCCGGAAAGTGACGGAGAGAGAACGAACGGAAATAAGCACATCGGCTTCGAAGGAATGGTACGCAGAGCCTTCAATTGGAAGATTCCAAAGAAGAGTAGATCCGGAGAAAACACGAAAACGGGTCACTCAACCTACCGAGGTAGCATCCGTAGGGACCATGAACAAAGACCAATCGAAGCTTACCCCAACGAAGAGGAAACGTTATCACCGGATCTGGCGACTGCGGGCAAACAAAGAACCACAAAGAGCCGGAACGAACCGGCGTTCGGGGCAAACGAGCCGTCATCGTGTACAAAGCGGGAGGGGAAGGGGATGCGAACGTCTTCTCTGTTGAACCGGAGGAGAGAAGGGCAACGGGAAAAAACCGACTAATCCAAGCCCGTGAACACCCGGGCGGGTCGGCGAACCGGAGTGCCTTCGGCGCCTCCTCGTCGGGCATGAACGAGAGCCACCGATCCGGAGTTGCGAGACACACTAAACCAGCCTTCCGGCCAAACAGAGGACGATCGGGTTCGGATGCGCCATCGCCGCATATGCCGCGACTCGCGGGGATGCCTCGGTTGGCGGATTCTCGAAATCAATTGAAGCCTCTTCGCAGAACAAGTCGAAGCTGAAGCCCTCAGGGAAACCCTAGAATATCTATCAAGCCGATCAACCGAAACAATGCAAGTACAATCGACTCCCTCCTGCTCGTGCAAGCGGTTCGAAAAAAGACAAAACCAGGTTGGCAAGTGGCGGCGGCTGGTGGACCGGATCCGTGAAAGAATGGAAAAATTTCCGCCCTCACTTTGACCCACCGTAGCGAGAAGCGAACAAGCCTCGTGGACTAGGTTGCAAGAGCCCATCGGAACGAAGCCTTCCCCGAAACCGGGTAATATACCCCGAGAGCCTTACTAGATTTACTTGCACCTGATGTTTCTAATGTAGTAGCTTCGAACTTATCCAAATAAATGAAAGCAGAAGCAATTTCGACCAAAAAAAAAAAAAAAAAAAAAAAAAAAAAGAAGAAGGAAAGGCATTATGAAGATGGGATTTCGTTGATTCCTGGGGACAAGTGGTGCGGCACAGGTGATGCGGGCAGTGAGATCAGCAACTTAGCGTTATCGTGGAGTGAACAGTAGCTTCGTCGTCAACGCGGCTAAACTAGAGCAGCAGCATTGTCAAGGTTGAAGACAGCGAGCTCAGCATGGCAAGGCTTGCGGCTCGTCGACAAGTTGTCACGGATGATGAGAGCGAGGGGCAGTGACAACGTGTTTTGGCCAAGAGAATTCCTCTCTTTTCTCGCGTATTCGCCCTAGAGGAGTCCCCCAACGAAAGAGCTTTTTCTCTCAATGGCCGTGTATTCAATATGTGTCGCCCCCTCTTTGCTTGTCCGTAGATGATCTTTTATAGGCAGGACTAACCTAGGTTTTTGAGGAAAGAGAATAAATCTGCATATTATATTTTAGAACAATGACATTTGTAGCCAAAAATTTTCCGATTCCTTTCCATCCACGTTCCTCGATCCTTTTACCCGCATCTTCGTAAAATCAGCCGAATTCTTTCTTTTTTTATTTGCTTTATGTGTCCACGTGTGTCCATGAAGCAAATTTCTTCAAGACAAATCAAATATACCGCCATAGATACGCATGAAGAGAATATCCGGTCAATATCTCCAAATTTTACTTCATTTCTCTTCACTATCTTTCTCAGCAGAAACATTGGTGAACCCCTTGGATTTTTCTTTTTGCCCAAGCCAATTTTTTGGAGTTCACACATGAGTGGGCTCCTTGCCAGCAATATTGAATGTCCATTGCCAAATTTCGCATGAGATCCACGCAATGCAATTGTTATGCTAATGCTCCTAACATCTATGCAATTAAATTTTTTTTTAAGGATAAAAAATTGACCCCTAATTTTTTAATGTAATAAATAAATAACCAGATTGCCAAAATTTAGGTGTCAACATTTATGAATACTTTAGGGGCACTTGTTAAGCATTAATTTGATGAAATTTTGTCATTTCCAAAACAGTAATTTTTTTTCCATACCATGTATAATCAGTGCGTCAAAAATGAATATCTTGTATGATTAACAATTTTTTGAATGAAAGAAGGAAATGATTTTTCTAAATAATGGCTTCAAGATATTACACTGGAAAACGAAAATGCAAAATATTTTCATTCTCTCTATAACTTTTAAGGGGATTAGAAAGTGTAATTTGTGCCCATATAAGAAGGAGCCACGTGTTAATTCGCGGGCCGACTCATCAATTTCCCGGTAAATTTCAAGGGCGGAACTGTAGGCGGAGGTAAAATACGCGGGGCCAGAATTGCAAATACGACGAAATTCGGTGTCCAGAAAAGAGGCCCCCTCAAAATTACGAGGACCGAACGAAAAGCGTCATTCTAACCCGAGACCCGATCTCCCGGTCCGGGTCCGGGTCAAACCCTTGCCCGCCTTTTTCCATCTCTAGAACTCTCGGGGCGATTCCCGGAGGCAAATTCGAAACGCGTTCTCTTTCTTCTCCACTTGCTCCTTCCCCTTCACCATTCTCTCTCTCTCTGGAGCTTTCTCTCTCTAGCCTCTTCCAGTCTCTGGAACTTTCTCTCTCTTTCCCGCCATGGCCTTTATATGCTCCAAGCTCCTCAGCTCAGACCATCAACAGCAAGCAGCAATCGCCACAACCGATCACATTCTTCTTCGATTCTTTTCCCGAAGCGCATTCCGATCAACCGCAGTCCAAGCTCGAAGCTCCGTCCATGGCTCCGAAGACCGAAGGCAAGGCCGTCGGCATCGACCTCGGCACCACCTACAGCTGCGTCGGCGTCTGGCAGAACGACCGCGTCGAGATCATCGCCAACGACCAGGGCAACCGCACCACCCCGTCCTACGTCGCGTTCACCGATACCGAGCGCCTCATCGGTGATGCCGCCAAGAACCAGGTCGCCATGAACCCCCAGAACACCGTCTTCGACGCCAAGCGCCTCATCGGGCGCCGGTTCTCCGACCCCACCGTCCAGGCCGACACGAAGCACTGGCCGTTCAGGGTCGTCGCCGGCCCTGGCGACAAGCCGATGATCGTCGTCAGCTACAAGGGCGAGGAGAAGCAGTTCGCCCCCGAGGAGATCTCGTCGATGGTGCTGACGAAGATGAAGGAGATCGCCGAGGCCTACTTGGGGCAGACGGTGAAGAACTCCGTGATCACCGTTCCCGCGTACTTCAACGATTCGCAGCGGCAGGCGACGAAGGACGCCGGCGCGATCGCCGGGCTCAACGTGATGAGGATCATCAACGAGCCGACCGCCGCGGCGATCGCGTACGGGCTCGACAAGAAGGGGTCGAGGACCGGCGAGAAGAACGTCCTCATATTCGACCTCGGCGGCGGGACTTTCGATGTCTCGCTGTTGACGATTGACGAGGGCATCTTCGAAGTGAAGGCGACGGCCGGTGACACTCACTTGGGAGGTGAGGATTTCGACAACAGGCTCGTGAATCATTTCGTGCAGGAGTTCAAGAGGAAGCACAAGAAGGACATCAGCGGGAATGCGAGAGCTCTGAGGAGGTTGAGGACCGCTTGCGAAAGGGCAAAGAGGACCCTGTCTTCGACGTCCCAGACCACGATCGAGATCGACTCGCTCTATGAAGGTATCGATTTCTACGCTACAATCACTAGGGCGAGATTCGAGGAGTTGAACATGGATTTGTTTAGGAAGTGTATGGAGCCCGTAGAAAAATGTTTGAGGGACTCGAAGATCGATAAGAGTCAGGTTCATGATGTTGTTCTCGTTGGCGGGTCGACGAGGATCCCGAAAGTTCAGCAACTCTTGCAGGACTTCTTCAACGGAAAGGATTTGTGCAAGAGCATTAACCCTGATGAGGCTGTTGCGTATGGGGCTGCAGTCCAAGCTGCAATCTTGACTGGTGAAGGGGATGAGAAAGTGCAGGACTTGCTCTTGCTCGACGTCACACCTCTGAGCCTCGGACTTGAGACCGCGGGTGGTGTGATGACTGTTCTTATCCCGAGGAACACAACGATCCCAACGAAGAAAGAGCAGGTATTCTCGACATACTCCGATAATCAGCCGGGTGTGCTCATCCAGGTGTACGAAGGCGAGAGGGCGAGGACGAAAGACAACAATCTTCTGGGCAAATTCGAGCTCACGGGCATCCCTCCTGCCCCAAGAGGTGTTCCACAGATCAATGTATGTTTCGACATCGATGCAAATGGAATTCTCAATGTGTCGGCAGAGGATAAGACCGCAGGTGTGAAGAACAAGATTACAATTACGAATGACAAGGGGAGACTGAGCAAGGATGAGATAGAGAGGATGGTGAAGGAAGCAGAGCAGTACAAGGCGGAAGATGAGGAGGTGAAGAAGAAGGTAGAGGCGAAGAACTCGCTCGAAAACTATGCGTACAACATGAGAAATACAGTGAGGGACGAGAAATTTGCCAATAAACTGAACCCGGCTGATAAGCAGAAGATCGAGAAGGCAATTGACGAGGCAATCGAGTGGCTTGACAGGAACCAATTGGCGGAAGTGGATGAATTTGAGCACAAATTGAAGGAACTGGAAGGCCTGTGCAACCCTGTTATTGCCAAGATGTACCAGGGCGCTGGTGGAGATGTGCCGATGGGTGGTGGTGCAGACATGCCCAACAGTTATGGTGCTTACAGCGACAAGGCTAGCTCTGGTGGCACTGGTGCTGGGCCCAAGATTGAAGAGGTAGATTAAGGGTAATTGAGGTGTCGTGCAGAAGCCTAGAACTGTCCTGTTCTGGGCTTTTAGTCTTGGGCTTTTGGTCTATATGTTGTGATTGAGTTCTGTCTTGAGTACTGTTTGAGAGTAATTGAAACAAGATTCATTACTTTGGATTCTTATTTTAAAAAATGAGCCATTTCGAGTCATTTTTTGAAATTTTCCCTCAATTTTTCGGTATATTGGAAGTACTGTAGCTAGAGGTAAAATACATGGCCAGAATTGCAATAAAATGATATTTGGTGTCTATAAATAAGATCTCCTCAAAATTACAAAGACTGAAATTTGTCATTTAACCAAGACCTGATCTCCTAGGCTGGGCCGGACGCCCCAACTACCTCCTCCATCTCTAGAACTCTCAAGGCGATTGCGGAAGCAACGAAACACGTCCTCCTTTTTCTCCACTTGCTTCTCTCCTTCGCCATCCCTCCTCTCTCTCTCACCTCTTATGACAAGTGGGCCTAAAATGACACGTGCCGCCAATTCAATGGAATTATGTAAAAATAGCATGTTGCCACAAGCCTACTTAATATTTTCTCCTTCTAGTCATCTTTGGAACTTTTTCTCTCTTTCCTACCATGGCCTTTATATACTCTCACTCTAAGCTCCCCAACTCTCTCACCTCTTATGACAAGTGGGCCTATAATGACACGTGCTGCCATTTCAAAGGAATTATGTAAAAGTAGTATGTCGCCATTAGGGTACTTAATATTTTCTCCTTCTAGTCATCTTTGGAACTTTTTCTCTCTTTCCCGTCATGGCCTTTATATACTCTCGCTCTCGCTCCAAACTCCCCAACTTAGACCATTGATAGCAAGCAATGCAAGTTGATTGCACGCTACTACTACTACACATTTGAAAACCATTCTCATTCTACTTCAATTTTTTTTTCCAAAGTACATTCCGATCAATCGCAGTCTAATTAGGCCAAAGTAAAAGGTTTGGATTTAATGATATTCAAACTAGTGAATGTGCAACTGAAGATGCAACCAAAGACTTCAATGAGATCCTTGATGAGCTTAATGCTACTAACATTTTGAGGGAGCAAGCATTGGGCATTATGTTCAGAAAGGGCAAGCATATGTAAGAAGTGCTATCCGACATGCAAAAAAAAAAAAGTTCCGTAGGATCAGTGCTTAGATAAATGCTAGAAAAGTTGAGGCAGTTGCTACGAATGTTGAGCTTGAAGAGAAGTGTGAGGATGGAACAGAAAAAATTGATATGTCAAAAATGTGATAATTAATGAAGGGTATGAAGAAAAATCGACAAAAACTTAGTTGATAAATTGGATTTTCCATTTAAATATCCAACATTATGTTAGTCATATGTGCCGCCTGTCATACAGATGACTGAACATACATATATGAAGGCATCCTGCTTGAGAGGTGTAACACTATTGAGATCAGTGTGCACCAAAATTATCTTTTGTCGAGAATGCTTATCACCGTTATTTTTCTGCTATGAACATGATAATATAGTTTATTTGTCATATAGAATAAAGATTTCGACAAAGCAGAAGTTACATTATCAATTGAAGTGGCAAAAGGAGGACAAGTAGATCATCTTGATGAGCTTAATGCCTGTTGACACCTAAATTTTTACCTGATCATTTAGTAATTAGTTGCATGAAAAAAAATAAATAATAATAATAAAAAAATAAACTTTCGCTCTTTTGTGTGCTCGGACCAGTGGAGAGAGACCATCCATTCGTGCATGTAATCGATTGCGAGCCGCTGCGTCTTGTCACGCTTTTAGTATCGATGCAAATACAGCTACACGAAATGCAATTTTACTATTATTATTATTTTATTATTTTTTTTTTCATGCAACTAATTACTAAATGATTATGTAAAATTTAGGTGTCGGCAATACCGCCCTCTTTGAGTGTGAACTCGCGAGGTTGCATTCAAAGACAATATGATACCTAAATTTTGACCATGAACATGCAATGGATGATACTTTGGTGGGACTATTTTTCTCTCTCTCTTTTTTTTTTTTTTTTTTGCAATGTCATGAAAATGGTAATGCAAGTGTGAGATGTTGAAAAGGAGAGCATACCTGTAATTACTTACCAATCAGAGCGTCTTGAAATACGAGATGAATTTTCGTTTGCTCGGCAAGTGTCCAGGTTCCTTGAAAAGTCTATATGAATCTATCCAATAGACACTCAATGTTAGGTGAGATGCCTTGTTGAATTCAGATGACTCGAAATACCTAGATTCAGACTAAGGTATAGCGAGTAAGATTTGACGAGATTTGAGATATCCAGATCCAAACTGAGATGTCAAGAAATTGTGGACTTAACCAATAGTCACTCAATGTTAGGTGAGATGAATATTGGATTAAGAGGATTCGAAATACCTAGATCCAGACTAAGGTATAACGAAAAAAAATCAGAAAACATTCATATCCAAAATGAAATGCTTAATGAACAATTTTGAGACATCCAGATCCAGATTGAGATGTCAAAAGTTTGGGAACTTAACCAATAGACACTCAATGTTAGGTGAGATGAATATTGGATTAAGAGGATTCGAAATACCTAGATCCAGACTAAGGTATAACGAAAAAAAATCAGAAAACATTCATATCCAAAATGAAATGCTTAATGAACAATTTTGAGACATCCAGATCCAGACTGAGATGTCAAAAGTTTGGGAACTTAACCAATAGACACTCAATGTTAGGTGAGATGAATATTGGATTAAGAGGATTCAAATACCTAGATCCGGACTAAGGTATAACGAAAAAAAATCGAAAAACATTCATATCCAAAATGAAATGCTTAATGAACAATTTTGAGACATCCAGGATCCGCATCGAGATGTCAAAAGTTTGGGAACTTAACCAATAGACACTCAATGTTAGGTGAGATGAATATTGGATTAAGAGGGTTCGAAATACCTAGATCCGAGACTAAGGTATAACGAAAAGGTCGAAAAACATTCACATCAGTGAAATGCTTAACGAAAGTTTCGAGACATCCGGATCCGGATGAGATGTCAAGAATTTTGGAACTTAACCAATAGACACTCAATGTTAGGTGAGATGAATATTGGATTAAGAGGGTTCGAAATACCTAGATCCAGACTAAGGTATAACGAAAAAGGTCGAAAAACATTCACATCCAGAGTGAAATGCTTAACGAAAAGTTTCGAGACATCCAGATCCAGACTGAGATGTCAAGAATTTTGGAACTTAACCAATAGACACTCAATGTTAGGTGAGATGAATATTGGATTAAGAAGATTCAAAATACCTAGATCCAAACTAAGGTATAACAAAAAAGATCGAAAAACATTCACATCTAGAGTGAAATGCTTGACGAAAAGTTTCGAGACATCCAGATCCAGACTGAGATGTCAAGAATTTTGGAACTTAACCAATAGACACTCAATGTTAGGTGAGATGAATATTGGATTAAGAAGATTCGAAATATCTAGATTCAGACTAAGGTATAACGAAAAAGATCGAAAAACATTCACATCCAGAGTGAGATGCTTGACGAAAAGTTTTGAGACATATATCAAGAATTTGGGAATACCTAGGACAAACCTGGGATATTCATGAAGGTTACTTACCTCTTGGTAGAAAGAAGTTTTGGGACATCGAGGATGTACTTCAAATATTCATGGAGGTTTCTCACTTTGAGGTTTTTGAAAGGTAACATAAATGTCAGGAGCTCTTGGGTCTTCAAGGAAACATTACCTATCAGACATGATTAGAGCAAAAATACATGCATTTGCCAAAGAAATAAGCAATTCGGCACACTCCAAAGTCCACTGAAGCTTTTATCCATTCAATCAAGACTTATGCATGATGGTTTTACCATATTTGCACCACCAAATTTTCACTGGGGAGAATCATCGCTTAAGACAAATTTCACTCATGACATGGATTTTCAAGAATACCAAATGAGAGACTTTTAGTTAGAAAGGACTTTCACTCACTCTCATTAAGAATGCTATTTTGTCCCGACCATTAATGTGGGATCACAGGAATCACTCCATCTTACTTTCATCATGTTAATAAGGGTTCGAGTATTCTCGCAAGCGGTACGACCTTGTCAATCTGAGAGGTCTTTATCAGGACTGTAATGTAGGCTTGGTCAATGGCTCAACAAAGAGGGACTCTTCGAGTCAAGGCTAATGAAAGAAACAATACTTCGCAATCATCTTCGGGTTTACAAGCTAAGGAACCTGCGAAATGAGATAGAAATGGTCTTGCTCACACTTCTTCGAGCGATGCTTTTAAGCATATGAATTCCTACGTTAATTTCAGTGCCATAATCTGAAGAGACTTTGTAAGGGACGTAGTGTAGGTTAAGTTCATGGATTGGGAAGTGAACGGATCATTAGGCTCAAAATGTGTATAGGGGGATGAGAATTGGTGATCATCTTGGCATTGTCACCGGTCTTCTTCTTCACCATTGGAATTTTCCTCATAGGTACTATAAAAACTTGGCATTTGAGTTCTTTGTGTACCACTCCATTGGGAATACACCCTTTTACAATTGATAATCATTTATCTTGACTCTTTCTTTCATTTTTTTTATGGGCATTGGCCTTGCTTTTACCAGGCACACTGCTTTTTCATGCCCATTTTGTTTTGTTTTTTTTTTTTTTGAATAACCACGTAATGCTTTAACATTTGAGTTCTTGAGGAGTTTTCATTTTTTGTCGACACTCAAGATTCAGCTACTTGAACATTTGTCTTTTGCCTTGCCCTAGTGTGGGGGATGATCACCAATTGGGTTTAAATGAAACGAATTTACAAGCTAAGGGGCTATGCAATGGATAAAGTGTGTAGGATAGAGAAAGAACTGCTCTTCATCATCCTAAGGCACTTAAATTACCGTATGAATTCAATGTAATAGCAATACCCGAAGATTGATGCAAGTGAGAGCAAAAATATTCCTATCAATTTCCTCACCTCATGATATCATCTTACCTCCAGTTTGCCCCAATGTGGGGTGGTTCTTGACAGGGGTAATTTAAAAATTATCCACGTGTGTGGGCTCAATAGGGTTTAAACAATGGATGATCATGTAGTGTTTGGGATGGAGAATGAACCGCCTCTCATCATTTCGATCATCGTACCTTTTGCGAGAAAACTCTTTACCTTGCAAACATGGAACTTCCTACACTCATCTCACCGGTATATGAGCAAGGGACTGTGTATAGGATAAGGCTTGCCTTTCATCATCCTGACATGTCTCATTTAGCATGTTCAATTCATTCCACATCATTCATTAACTTGATCGATGGTGACGATCCTTAGTGAAATTGGTAATTAAACAGGTAAAACTATCATGCAAAATTCTCCTTTGAAATGTCACAATCACTTTATGAATTTATTAGCTTTGAGCACAAAGAATTGGTAGCTTAAAAAACAAGAAAAGGATTGACCAAAATTTTTTTTTTTTTTGTGGCAAACTTTTTGCCATTTCCAGGGATCGAACCCTGGTTGTTCTCGGACCCTTTCATTCCCCGTGCCACCAGGCCGAGGCGCTGGTGGTGTCCTCAGGGCATTTCTTTTTTAATTGAACTGACTCTGGGTCAACACGTCTGATATACCGAATCAAATGAATTCGATATGTGTATAGAATAGGGCCTACTTCTCATCATATTCAATCCATTCCCACACAATTTGATGAAGAAATGAGTACCTTCGACTCACAACAAATTCTTTCAAGGGTAATACTTCTTCACAAAGATCGAGTTAACAGGATTAGAAAACTCACGACCATCCATTTCTGTAAGAATTAAGGCACCTCCAGGGAGTACCCTCTTCACCATATACGGTCCGTTATAATTTGGAGCAAATTTGCCTCCAGGATCAGGAAAAATTGGCGACACCTTTCTTAGAACTAGATCATTCACTTCAAAGTGTCTTGGCCGTACCTTCCGATTGAAAGACTTGGCTACTCTTTGTTAATACGTCTGACCATGGCAAAGAGCTTTTAACCTTTTCTCATCAATTAGGTTCAACTGCTCGAACCTTTGTTGTGTCCATTCTGCCTCGGACAATTCCACTTGGGATAAGATTCTCAAAGAGGGGATTTCTACTTCCACAGGCAAGACTGCCTCCATGCCATAAACCAGGGAGAAGGGGGTCGCCCTGGTAGATGTTTAGATCGATGTCCCCTGTTAATTAGAAATCATGTCTAGGTCTGTTGAGGTGAATCCCGATCTAACAATGCAGATGCTCTCATTGCTATGAGGTAAGTCCTGCAATTTATTCATCTCTTGCAGGACTTACCTCATAGCAATGAGAGCATCTGCATTGTTAGATCAGGATTCACCTCAACAGACCTAGACATGATTTCTAATTAACAGGTAATTTCCTCTTTTTTTTTTGGTTTTCACTTATTTAATGAGAATCATGCTTTATGCAATGCATGTTATTAATCTAACATGAAATAACATGATCGACCATACAATAAGAAGGTTTGGCTAGAACCTCAATTTTCAAAGGTTCAACTTCTAAACCATCAGTAACTTGCAACATAGATGACAATGTTGCCAAGGCATCGGCAAACTGATTATGAGATCTAGCCAAATAGTCAAACGAGATTTCATCGAACTCCTTCACCAACTCTTCGAGGTACTTATGATACGACAGTAATTTGGCATCCCTGGTCTTCCATTCACCTACAGTCTGGAGTATGATCAGTGCAGAATCTCCATATACCTTCAATTTGGCCACTCCCATTTCAATTGCGGCCTGAAGTCCGAGAATACAAGCTTCGTATTCAGCTATATTGTTAGTGCATGGGAATATTAATTTCGCAGCTAATGGGTGGTGTTGTTCGTCTGGGGATATTAGTACCGCCCCAGTACTAGAACTGGACAAGTTCACAGCTCCATCAAAGAACATAGACCATGCATATTCATTTATGGCCAAAATACGATCATCCATAGGACAATCATCATCACTCAAGGTTCTAGGATTCTCAGCCAATATATCAGCAATTACTCGGCCTGACGCCGCTTTGGACATCGATGTCAAGGAGGGGAACAAGGCGACCAAGTCTGCTTTCCACATAGCTTTGACCATCGGAGCCAAGACGATCCCACCATGATTTGAGTTCAACCTTTGGTGCAGGCACGAATCGAATGTCGGACCTTCCCATTGTTTATAGACCAAGACTCGACCAACCTAATGTCATGGACCGACCAAAGACATAATGAGGTAAGTAAATTGCAAGAGTAAAGGGTAGAGAACTTACTTTACCAGGCGATTGAAACAACCACATAGACAAGCACATGAAAAGTGGGGTTGGAGGATTACTTCACTCCTACGAACCAGAGATTAAATGAGTTCGGGGACTTGATTACGCTAGATTTCTCTAACGCCCTTTCGATACCTTTTCTTTTTTATTTCAAAAAATATTTTTACAGGCAGCTTGAATTGATTTTAATTTATCTTCCTAACATGTGAGGTGACCATGCGGGTGCGCAAACCACCAATTTAACACCCAAGAAAGCGATGAAATAAAAAAGAAAAGGTATCGAAAGGGCGTTAGAGAAATCTAGCGTAATCAAGTCCCCGAACTCATTTAATCTCTGGTTCGTAGGAGTGAAGTAATCCTCCCATTACTTTACTTGGGTTTCTAATCGACCCACCCAAAATAGATTAGTGGCGATTCCATGATAAAAATCATTTGCATATTAAGAATGCCACTAGCATAGCCGCTATGGAAACAACTGTTGAAATTAGCATTCCAAGAGAAGAATTGATTGTTTAAGTGCACTTTATATCCAAAGGTGAGGCTGAGCTATAGATAGATGCCGCCATATTCAATGATGAATTGACAGTCACGATCTAAATCGGACGTAGCAACTATTGCCTCCATAGGGTTGACTGCGATGGTGTCACTGTGAATATCCACTTCAAGATTGACAGCAATGGAGTTGCTGGGATTGAGGAAGACGACCCTCCTACTGACCTAGAGAAGCAGGAGCACGTGGTGGAAAGTGTGCACAGTGCTTTTGAAGTTTTTTTTTTTTTTCATTTTTACTTTTAGCGCGTGATCTTCTTTGTAAGAAAAAAAAATCTACTAAAAATAGTTGTTTTTGAAGTTTTTTTGGCCTGTTTTTCACTCCTGTTATTCTTTATAAGGAAAAAGATTATTTATGTTGTTTTTGAAGTTTTTCTCCAGTTTTCGCTTTTGGTGCATGTTCTTTTCCATAATTTTAAAAAAAGAAAGATGTACTAAAAATAGTGCTAATGTTCGTCATGGTGGCGGAGGCACTTTTGCCTTAGGAAAGTACTGACATTGCTTCGCTTATTCTCTGAGCAGTGATTGGGTGTATGGATAAATGAACATAGCGCTGTTTGCATAAAATTGCTAGGTTTAGAATAAGAGATTGCATTATTTGGTAAATGGATGTGAAATTTCCAGTTTCAATTTTAGAAAAGTGGATGAAGTCACTAGGTTTTGGAGAAGTGGATATTGTTATGGCTAATTGTTTGGGATGAAGGTGTCGGGTTGCTTACTCGCCCAACTGCAAAGTCTAGAGAGAAAAATCTTCAAGAAGAGAATACTCTGTATCATTGAAAAATGTTTGGATGCATACAAATGAAGGGAGAGCTCCCTTATTTATACAAGGAGTTTCCTTTTATAACCATTGATTGACATCCGATCTAGTGAATAAGATTGCGTATCTCCATTTACCAACCACTGGCATCTAAGCTGAGAATGCTCTAGAATACAGGATAATTATTGTATCACCCGTTCTTGGAAATGCTCTGAAACTCACCTTTGTGGCATTAATTAAAGTCTCTCTTAACACAAGACACACAATCAATCAAACGAAAATTATAATTTATTAGGATTGATTGCGGAAAGAGGATGGGTGAAAACATTTCCCATTTAGTCGAAAAGTTAATACAAATAGTAAAAGAGGTGAACAGACAGTTATTGAGTGAGTGAGGGACACATAAGGTGATGGTTGTTTTAAAAAGCAAAAAAGGCAGGGGGTCAATTAAGAAAAGGCCAAGTAAATACGAACTTACCGACCAAAAAAAAAAAAGTAAATACGAACTTATCCTTCACTTGGCCCGCAATGCAACTTAGACAACATCAAATAAATAATGGAATTTTGAATATAAGTGGAAAAGGAAATGCATTTATGAAATAAACTCTACCGAATGAAGTGTCACTTCAATCTATGTACAAAAATCCAAAGGATGAAAATTGGGAATGGAGTTAAAAGTTGTTGTTGTTTTTTTTTTTTTTTTGGTATCAATGAAATATAGTCGTGTATTAATTGAAGCCCCATAATAAAGATTTGTCACATCGGTGACCATGGTTAAAATATAAGCATAATTTCAAAAATACGAAAATGAGACGAGTACCAATTTTCCCTTAATGAAACTTAGCCCTCTTTTGCATTGCTTCCTGGATTATACTTGGGAAAAAAAATATTCAAGTCGCACTAACACTACTTGGAAATTAAAAAAGAAATTCGCATACAAAAGATGTTGAGAAATGAAAGGATGATGAGTTTCTTACACATGAATTTTATTAATGAATACTTTAGGGGCACTTGTTACGCATTAATTTGACGAAATTTTATCATTTCCAAAACAGTAATTTTTTTTTTCCATACCATGTATAATCAGTGCATCCATCTTGTATGATTAATAATTTTTTGAATAAAAGAAGGAAATGATTTTTCTAAATAATGGCTTCAAGATATTACACTGGAAAAAGAAAATGCAAAATATTTTCATTCCCTCTATAACTTTTAAGGGGATTAGAAAGTGTAATTTGTGCCCATATAAGAAGGAGCCACGTGTTAATTCGGGGGCCGACTCATCAATTTCCCCGTAAACTTGAAGGGCGGAACTGTAGGCGGAGGTAAATACGACGAAATTCGGTGCCCAGAAAAGAGGCCCCCTCAAAATTACGAGGACCGAACGAAAAGCGTCATTCTAACCCGAGACCCGATCTCCCGCTCCGGGTCCGGGTCCGGGTCCGGGTCCAAGCCTTGCCCGCCTTTTTCCATCTCTAGAACTCTCGGGGCGATTCCCGGAAGCAAATTCGAAACGCGTTCTCTTTCTTCTCTTCTCCACTTGCTCCTTCCCCTTCACCATTCTCTCTCTCTCTCTCTCTCTAGCTTTCTCTCTGGTCTCTTCCAGTCGCCTCTGGAACTTTCTCTCTTTCCCGCCATGGCCTTTATATGCTCCTCCCTCTCCCTCCAAGCTCCTCAGCTCAGACCATCAACAGCAAGCAAGCAGCGCAATCGCCACAACCGATCACATTCTTCTTCGATTCTTTTCCCGAAGCGCATTCCGATCAACCGCAGTCCAAGCCCGAAGCTCCGTCCATGGCTCCGAAGACCGAAGGCAAGGCCGTCGGCATCGACCTCGGCACCACCTACAGCTGCGTCGGCGTCTGGCAGAACGACCGCGTCGAGATCATCGCCAACGACCAGGGCAACCGCACCACCCCGTCCTACGTCGCGTTCACCGATACCGAGCGCCTCATCGGTGATGCCGCCAAGAACCAGGTCGCCATGAACCCCCAGAACACCGTCTTCGACGCCAAGCGCCTCATCGGGCGCCGGTTCTCCGACCCCACCGTCCAGGCCGACACGAAGCACTGGCCGTTCAGGGTCGTCGCCGGCCCTGGCGACAAGCCGATGATCGTCGTCAGCTACAAGGGCGAGGAGAAGCAGTTCGCCCCCGAGGAGATCTCGTCGATGGTACTGACGAAGATGAAGGAGATCGCCGAGGCCTACTTGGGGCAGACGGTGAAGAACTCCGTGATCACCGTCCCCGCGTACTTCAACGACTCGCAGCGGCAAGCGACGAAGGACGCCGGCGCGATCGCCGGGCTCAACGTGATGAGGATCATCAACGAGCCGACCGCCGCGGCGATCGCGTACGGGCTCGACAAGAAGGGGTCGAGGACCGGCGAGAAGAACGTCCTCATATTCGACCTCGGCGGCGGGACTTTCGATGTCTCGCTGTTGACGATTGACGAGGGCATCTTCGAAGTGAAGGCGACGGCCGGTGACACTCACTTGGGAGGTGAGGATTTCGACAACAGGCTCGTGAATCATTTCGTGCAGGAGTTCAAGAGGAAGCACAAGAAGGACATCAGCGGGAATGCGAGAGCTCTGAGGAGGTTGAGGACCGCTTGCGAAAGGGCAAAGAGGACCCTGTCTTCGACGTCCCAGACCACGATCGAGATCGACTCGCTCTATGAAGGTATCGATTTCTACGCTACAATCACTAGGGCGAGATTCGAGGAGTTGAACATGGATTTGTTTAGGAAGTGTATGGAGCCCGTAGAAAAATGTTTGAGGGACTCGAAGATCGATAAGAGTCAGGTTCATGATGTTGTTCTCGTTGGTGGGTCGACGAGGATCCCGAAAGTTCAGCAACTCTTGCAGGACTTCTTCAACGGAAAGGAGTTGTGCAAGAGCATTAACCCTGATGAGGCTGTTGCGTATGGGGCTGCAGTCCAAGCTGCAATCTTGACTGGTGAAGGGGATGAGAAAGTGCAGGACTTGCTCTTGCTCGACGTCACACCTCTGAGCCTCGGACTTGAGACCGCGGGTGGTGTGATGACTGTTCTTATCCCTAGGAACACAACGATCCCAACGAAGAAAGAGCAGGTATTCTCGACATACTCCGATAATCAGCCAGGCGTGCTCATCCAGGTGTACGAAGGCGAGAGGGCGAGGACGAAAGACAACAATCTTCTGGGCAAATTCGAGCTCACGGGCATCCCTCCTGCCCCAAGAGGTGTTCCACAGATCAATGTATGTTTCGACATCGATGCAAATGGAATTCTCAATGTGTCGGCAGAGGATAAGACCGCAGGTGTGAAGAACAAGATTACAATTACGAATGACAAGGGGAGACTGAGCAAGGATGAGATAGAGAGGATGGTGAAGGAAGCAGAGCAGTACAAGGCGGAAGATGAGGAGGTGAAGAAGAAGGTAGAGGCGAAGAACTCGCTCGAGAACTATGCTTACAACATGAGAAATACAGTGAGGGACGAGAAATTCGCCAATAAACTGAACCCGGCTGATAAGCAGAAGATCGAGAAGGCAATTGACGAGGCAATCGAGTGGCTTGACAGGAACCAATTGGCGGAAGTGGATGAATTTGAGGACAAATTGAAGGAACTGGAAGGCCTGTGCAACCCTGTTATTGCCAAGATGTACCAGGGCGCTGGTGGAGATGTGCCGATGGGTGGAGGTGCAGACATGCCCAACAGTTATGGTGCTTACAGCGACAAGGCTAGCTCTGGTGGCGCTGGTGCTGGGCCCAAGATTGAAGAGGTAGATTAAGGGAATTGAGGTGTCGTGCAGAAACCTAGAGCTGTCCTGTTTTGGGCTTTTGGTCTCTGTGTTGTGATTGAGTTCTGTTTGAGAGCAAGAGGTGTCGAGAGAAAGATGTATAGTTATAATTAAAGCCGAGTGTAATAATCGCAGTGTGCATATTTTCTTTTTCAAATCATGTTAATCTGATTAGTACTTTCCTCAAAATCCAGTGTTCATTCTTAAATCTCTGTGCTGTCTTGCTTGGAAATTAACCTTTTCCTACGAGGAGGAGTTTAGCTCGGGTGAACGTCGATTGTTTAAACATTAGTCCCGAAAGCTTCCTTAGCCCTAGCTATAAGATCTTGAACTTGCATCATCGTACTTTGTTTTGGAGACCTTGTTTTGCCAATGACCTTTTGGATTCGAATCTGTGTATTTCTGTATCTACTAAAAATCAATTAAACTCCGTCTAATGAGCTATGGGTATGCATAGAAAAATGTTCGTGTGCAAGCGTAGTAATTCATTGAATGTTAAAGACACCTAAAGATCCAGAGAGGTTGTAATGAGTTCGGCACGAATACTAAATTCCTAGTATGAATCACGGAGCTTGCGTGTTCGTGCATTCATAACTAGGACATATCTGGAGGATTGGAGCCAAATCAGTCGAAAGAGCTAAGCATTTCTCCTTGTACCTCCTAATCTTTCTTGTAACTAGTTAAGGGTAAGTATCAGTGGGAGAGACCTGGTAGAAGTTGCGCATCCACTTAATTAAGTAAGGTTGCTGAGACTGAGAGTAGCAAAAAATTCCCCACGCCATAAGTCAGTGCAATAGCTGCTATGGATGCATTGACATGCCTGTTCATATGCTTGGTGGCATGTTATAAGCTCTTTCTTGGCAAAGATGACCTCATTTATGTGAGTTCATCTTCAATTGACTAACAATAGATAAAAAAAGTGTTAGCGACGGTTCCTAATTCTTGACCATGCCTCTTGAGCGTTGCTACAATGTTGAACTGACCAAGCATAGCGTGGCAATGCAAAACTCGACTGTACGTTTCCCCCGTCACAGAAAGCCATACATAAAAGCCCCCCCAAAGAGATTCCGGTTCCAGGATTGACCTGTGGCTAGTGCTGGATTGCCTGCCCAATCTATGTATATTCGCTTTCCGGCACTTGGTTAATAGATTGTAGAATTACAATTGGTTTCAAGTGGGAGCCCAACTTTGCTTGCTTCAGGAAATTGTTGAAAATTTTGGGGGACCGATTGCTTTCTTCATTCGGATGATGATGCCGGGAATTGACTAGCGATTGGTGACCAGAGGTTTTGGTTAAAAGCAGCATTACCCGAAACCGAATTATCGAACGTTCTCGGCGGGGTCTAGCATCTAGTGTACTAATTGCGAGTTTCACTATCGTCACAGTGATATCCGAATCTAATGAACATGTGAGATGTTACTATCACAGCACAACGAGAAACACACGTTGTGTGGAAATTTTGGATGGTGATCCATAAAGGGACGGCACTCAAAAGATCGATTTCAGCTTTACGATTGGCGAAGGGCAGGTGGTCCTCAAGAGCGCTCGTGCCGTCAAGCATTCCACATAAAAGAATTGGATGTTGTGTCACAGACCATTACATCGTCTGGAAAGGAAGAGCCACTCTAGGATAGGCTTTTGGTTTTAGACCTACCCTTATCTCTCTACCTTCCTCTTGTCCGGTGAACTAATCGCATCTCTCCATGCCTAGTTGTTGCGAACATGCTTGATGGTCGGACTAACAAAGCTTATCATGGACCACATTTGAGGATTTCATGATTCTGTTCGTGCCCGAGCGTGCTCCACTACCATCGTTTCAGCCGTAGTGGACGGCGCTGTACAAGCACGTTCTCGATAGTCAGGGCAGAGGCACCACTTTTGGCAAGATGACCTTATTTGGTGCTTGCTTGTTGCTTTCATGGACTCACTAGTGTCTACGCCAACGCCTCCCCCCCAGGGGGCGAACTACCGCGGTACGACTATTGATCGAAAGTCGCCTTAGTGGTTTTCCTTTGGATATCTCATCGAGCAGATTCCTGACTTCATCGGAGTAGTAAAATGCATAATTTGGTCTGTCACGAAACTTAATGTCGCCAAACTCATTGCGTATCCCACTTAGCTTGAGAATGAATGGGGTGTACTTTCTTTATGTACTGGTAATGCCATTGACATCTTTTGTGAGAAATGCGACGAGTTTTGCTGCATGGGATTGAAACTTCAAACTTGTCATCTAGTTTTTGCCAAAAAAGAAAAAATCACTGATGTGTTTACTCAGGATTAAGGTAGATAGAATTACAATTTAACTGTACAGTTGGATATGAGATCTAATCATCAGTCCCAAAAGTGGATGAAGAAATTCCGAGCGAAGATGCGAAAGTTGCAGTAGTGTCTCCATTAAGGTATCTCTTGAGTCGATCCAAGTCATCAGCGGCATCGAGCATTGTAGGCCTCATGGAAGGTGATTCCTGCGTGCAAAGGATACCCAACTCGATGAGCTCTGCGATGGCGACCTCCCACATCTTCTGCACTTCGGGAGATTGGTCTCTTGAAGCTCTCAACAACGAGGAGTCTATAACCATTTCCGCCCGCCCATTGTAATGGCCCTTGACCCATTTGTGCAAGTTCAGTCCCTCGACAAACATGTCATCGATCGGTCTCCTTCTAGTCACCATCTCGAGGACCAGGACGCCGAAACTGTAAACATCACCCTTCGTCGATGTGTTCAACCCATATCCGTACTCTGCAATGAGAGTTTAAAAGATGTCGGGTAGTTTTTGACAGTTGGAGGCAATTTCATCAACATATACCTAACTTAAAAGGACTAACATTAATTATCAAAAAAGTAATCAAGGGTACTGAATTTCTCTAGCATTGAGCAGATCTCCAATGTGCAAGGATCAATGAATTTTATTACAGGAGATCTTTACCTGGGGCAATGTATCCTATAGATCCGCAAAGCATATTTGCTGTGGAATTTCCCATGTTCTCGACAAGCCCTGCATTCCCACCTCCGTTCGACATAATCAGCCTCGCTATTCCAAAATCAGAAACCAATGCGGTCATGTCATCATTGAGAAGAACATTGCTTGGTTTCAGGTCACAATGCACGACTCGAACTGGAGAATGGTGATGTAAATACGCCATTCCTTCAGCCACGTCACTACAGATATTTACCCTCTGGATGAGGGTCAAGTCAGAAGATCTTGAGCTCAAGCCTGTTCCTGAATGAAGATAGAGATGGCTATCCAGGTTCCCATTTGCCATATAAGGAAGGACGATAGCCTTAAAATCCGGGAGGCTGCAAGCAGTTATTATCTTTATCAAGTTCCGGTGCCGGATCCTCTTTAGAACTTGGCATTCCCTGTTAAAACTCTTGGTGGAATTTCCTGATTGGACATGTAATACCTTCACTGCTATTGCCGTTCCATCCGGGAGAAATCCCTTGTATACCTGTCCATAACTACCCGATCCAACCAGACTCTGGTCATTAAATCCACCAGTGGCATCTGCCAATTCCTTGTACGTCATTCTTGGAAAATTGGTCACTGGATCTGGTGGCCTTGGTGTGTTTATGGGTTCAGACCTAGAAGAAGTTATGATCTTGAAGCGCCAGAATCCAATAACGCAGCATATAGTCAACAGGCATGCTGATGCAAACATGACCACAATGAAAATGATCAAGAAAGTGCGGAACCAAGTTTTCTTTCGAGAGCAAGGTGGTATGCCTGGAATCGTGCCACACAGTTTCTTATTCCCCACGAATGACAAAGAAGTGACAGATTTGAAAATGCCTCCTGATGGGATCATGCCTTGGAAGTTGTTGTGCGAGAGATCCAGAAATGTCAGACTCTCAATCTTGTTCAGGCTCGCAGTGATGGGTCCAGAGAGCTGGTTCCAAGAAACATCGAAGGACTCAAGGCTCTTCAGATCGCCCAAGGAATCTGGAAGGTGCCCTTCGAGCGAGTTGCGCGAGAAATTTATAGCTTTCAGTTCACTGCAGCTCGATATCTGAAAGAAGATACTTCCGCTGAGGTTGTTCGAGGAGAGGTCCATGGCTTGTAACTTTTCCAGCTTGCTGAGCTCAATTGGTAGAGGGCCTTCAAGATTATTGTGAGACAGACCTAAATACAATCTGATCTCACTGATGCCCAGTAATAGCTCCGACGGAATTCTTCCCGATAGCTGATTATGCGACAAATCTAGCTGGTACACTTGGGACAATCTTCCCAGTGACGCAGGAATATTCCCTGAGAGGAAATTGTTGTTAAGAAAAAGTAACCTCATTTCAATCATGTTGCCGAGACCTGCAGGGATTTCCCCAGAGAACTCGTTGTGTGACAGATCAAGAAGACCCAAATGTGGAAGCTGGCTCAATACGGTCGGAATTTTTCCTCTGAACAAGTTGTGAGATAAGTAGAGCCGTTCTAGACTCGACAACCCCCTGATCTCGTCCGGGATCGATCCATTGAGGAGATTCAATGACAGGTTCAACAAAGAAAGATTGGAAAATCTGCCCAGGGCCGGGGGAATGGATCCAAAAATTCGATTCCCTACAAGTAACAAGGTTTCTAAGTGGACACTAAGTTGGCCGATGGAATCTGGCAAGCTCCCTCCTAGGTCCATGCCTTCCAGTTCAAGCTCGAGCAGAACAGTGCAGTTTGCTAAGGATGTGAAGAAAATGTCAAGATTAGTGTTGCCTTCGTGACTTTGCATTTTGTTGTATGAAAGATGAAGATACTTAAGCAAAGGAAGCCTCTCCACTATATCTGAAGGGAGCAGGCCGTCAAGATTGTTGTATTCTACATCGATATTGTACATTTGCGAAGCATTTCTTAGAGAGATGGGTAAAGGGCCCGTGAATTCATTGTTGTACAGACCAAGGCTATGGAAATTACGACAATTCCCGATCTCTGGTGGGATCTCTCCTCCAAGGGAATTCATCGAGAGGTCTAAAACTGTCAATTGGGTGCAGTTTGCAAAGAGAGAGTCTGGAATTGTACCTGTTAACTTGTTACTTAATAAAAGAAGCACAAGAAGATTGGTTAAAAGAGAAAATGAATGCGGTATTTGACCCTCTAGATTGTTTCCATCAAGCCGGAGACTGCAAAGGCGTCGAAGGGACGACAGCTCAGGAGGAATCCTTCCGAAAAAGTAATTGTTTGCAAGGCTCAAGTTCCGAAGGCCTGTAAGATTCGATAGAAAAGGCGAGAGCCGCCCCACTAGGCCTTGGTCTTCTAAGATGAGATTAGCCACCCGGTGACGCTGTGGACTGCAGGTGACTCCAGTGAAGCTGCAGACATCAACTGTTTCGTTCCAGTTACTAAGCGCGGAATTTGGGGATATGATTGCCTTCTTGAATTCCAGAAGAGTGGCCCTGTCTCCCAGCAGCGAGTGCCGGGGATGAGAGTGATTCGGAGGACTTAGAGCAGCTTGAGCTTGACTGGCAACAATAAGCCAGTGCTGCATTAGTGCAAGAAATATGCAGCTGACATGTAACATCTTTGGGTTCCTTCAATTTGGAAAATCACATCTTGCTACGGCAAGAGTGATTCAGCAGAAGCAGAATAAATCAGCAAAATGAGAAATCTGTGCCGGCACGTGGGGCGGGGTTACTGTTACATGGACGAGCCGAGCTGAGAAGAATAAGTAAATAGGGGAGTGGATGCTAGCGACAACATAAGAGGGATGGATGGAGGGGAGGTGGAAGTGGATCTTTCTATGAAGAAATTTCAATGGCGAAATCGATGGCCTGGAAGGACTAAAAGGGCAGCCTCCCCCTTCTTCTAGTGGTGACTAGATTCTCAACTCAATTCCACAACCGTATTCACACTTTGCAAGGACAACATAGAAAATTGGCTAGCTTTCGGTGGATGTTACTTTTCCATCATAGAAGAAACCTCTATTCTGATGTCGTGATGATTCAGTCACTCACCCATCCGCCCTAAAGGAGAGATGCAGCTTTGACATTTTGGCTTGTTTGACATTCTTATCAATGTCAATGGCTGCAACTTGTCTCCATGTTCACTGGATCAAGTCGATTGATTTTGTTCGGGAAGTGTGGTCAGTCAATTATCAACAAGACAAGCTCCACGAATCTCTTATTGGCGATGCTCTAAATGCGTTTCTAATCATCTCTCATGTGCAGATGGTGCTTTGGTGGGATTGCAGCCTACTGACTCGGCATCTCACTGTTTCATATTCCTAGACGTGCTCAAAAGTTAGCTGAAACTTTTATCTGATGACAAGTGTTCCAGAATCTTAGAATACATTACCAATCCAGGTACCTTAGCGTTAGTCTTTCTGTGGTTCCACTTGATTTATCTATCCAATCACCTGGAGTTCCCTTGTGATCATTTTTCCAGCAGTCGATGCTAGGTGTCACACCCGATTCACAAGAAAAAGAGCATGACACAGCCATCCTTTCACCAAAGGATGTAGCCTCAACATAACCAAAATTCAGCATGATATCAACATATATACATCGACATATATATATTTAACAAAAAGACATTTGGTTACAATGTCAGAGTATTTCTATAATCTACCAAACCAAAATATATACCTTCTTTAAAGAGTAACTTATAAACTTATTAACTTTATGCAAGTCATACCAAAAGTCCCCACCACAAAAGTCCTCCCCAAACAAACGCTCATGCCTACTTGCGATTCGCTGAAGAACCTGAAAAATAAGTGGATGAGAGAAGTGAGCTACCACAGGTAACACATTTCTTCTAAGTGGATCGAGAAATCACTATACACATTTAAAACACAATCGTAACTCACTTTAATATAATATATAATCGTACTCAAATACCGAAGATATCAATGATCCAGTCCATTAGTCAATCTCATAAAATATGTATCAATGGTCTATTTCATTGATTAATCTCATTAAACCACACATCAATGGTCCACTCCATTCACCAAGTCATGCTCAAATGTCTAAGCATGGTCACACGTAATGCCCGTGACAAAACGATCAAGATTCCCCCCTTGGCAAGGTCTCCACCTATTTTTAGTCGGTTGCTCGGCTCACAAGGATATCTTAAACTAGTATGCACATACCTGCACACCCCCTAGGGTTCACAGAGACATTGAGCATCAACCATCAATCACAATATCCAATAATCTAACATTTAAATGAAAGTCATATCACAACTCAAGTATTCGATATATAAATATTAAAATGTTCTTCAAAACGTTTCAAGATTCTTTCGTAAAGAATTTCACAAACCATTTTTAAACAACCATTCAAAGCGAATTCGAAATATAACTCATTTCAAATAACAAAATGGCAGTAATAGCTGAATCCTATTTTATGCAACAAAAGATGTTTTTTATCAACTCATAGAATATATAATTTACCATATTTCTCAAAACATGAGTTTAAAATATAAAGAAGAAATAGTGTCATTCACCTGAGAAAAACCAAAAATCAACTATGACGCTTACTTGAACCAACGCACTCGGATCCCTAACAATTAACGGAAAAAAAGTGTCAAAAGGCCGAGTAAAAGTGATATTCTTATAACGACTCGCCTATACTAGGCCTATTTGTCGATGAAACAACATTTATGCGCCACGAAAGTTTGCATTTAGCGGAAACCCATTGTTTTCTGCTAAGTGTGACCTATGTGCTAACTTCGTCATGTTATAACTTCCTTCACAAAATTCTATTTTAAGCCGTCTTCCTTAGAAAGCTCTCTTGATATACTACAACAGCCCCAACTCAACCACCCAAAACAACATCGAGAACGACAAAAAAACAAGCTCAAAGCTATTGTTCACTGCAGTTCCAAAATGTACCCTCAACTTTAAAATTCCGTTCCGGGCAAACTGCAAGCTTAAATCACCATCTGTAAGATGCTATAGCTTCACAACATCCCAAAGTACCATTTCTACAAAAATATGTAGCTCAACGACTCAAAAATCAGGTTTCACTGCACAAATATCCAAGAAATCCGAATTTCGAGCCCTAATTGCGACGATTGCTTTAAGTAGATGATTAAAGGCTTTGATCTTTTACCGGCATTGCGAAACAAACTTGAGTCAGCTTGATGAGGCATCCGGATCGTGAGCATGCCAAATTTTTTTTCTCTTTTTCTCTTTTTTTCCTTTCTCTTCTTTCTCCTCTCCCCTGTTTCTTTATTTCCCCTGTTTTCGTCTCTGCTGAAGCCCTCCCTCTCTACTCTCTTTAAAACAGCCAAGCTTCCACTATTTTCCTTCAGCTTCTTTTGTTGACTTTTCAAACCCTTACTTTTCCTTTGTTTTTTTGTTAGCCCATATATTACACTAGGTCGCGTGGAAACCACACGTCTAGGTAGCTAACAATCATTTAATTCAGTAGGATTGCAAGTCAAGTCTGGTATCGCAAATTGGCAATGTCCATGAATTCATAATTCATATCAAAATAGTCTCCCCTATTCTCCAAAGAGCTACAAAGAGAGTGACATCATAGTTCATGAAATCCTAGCAACCTTCTCAGATCCTCAGGGAGACAAGTATCAAATAGACCTTTTAGTCTTGACCCATATCACCTGTGTCGCCCATAAGTAGATGCCAAAAAACCCTGTTCAGCTGCCATACTGATTATTGCTTGAAAATATATAGAAGAACCCTAGCAACATCAATAGTTTCGTCACATACAGGGAATAAACAATCTCATGATGGTGTTCTCGAACAGCCTGGCCTGCGATCGCCAGTTCAACACTGAGAGACAAACTATCCTCCCGAGGCAAAGAAACCAGGTCCGAACTAGAGCAGCATCGTTTCACGATATGTAAGGCTGCTTCCGTGTAGGATAAGGTGTAGATGATTCCAAATTGGAGCTTTACCCTCATACGCTGCGCTGCATCAAAATGCTCCTCAGCAGTCGCCTCAGTGACACTGTACTGCACTAAATGGGGCCATCACCATCTAGAAAAATTCCGAAGCTTCACACCACAAGTTTACTTAATTATTCATACTTTCTGTTCACTCAGCTAGCCTCTCAGCGTGAACTCGAACTAGTCAATCCTTGATTAGGCGCTATTCAAGATGCAGCGGCAGCGAGTACTTGCAGAAAAACATATGATCCAGTGCAGGCCAGATTCTTTTATCTCCTGATTCCAGAGCTTAGCCATGCTGTTCCTGGATCTAGTTGACCTGGCTGCTTATCCATGCCCATTCTTGTTCCATTATGTTCATCAGTATGCGGATACAGCGGAGCACCATAAATGCTGACTTTGGTAGTCTTATGTCACCATGGTGGCTTTGGGAGCAGCAAAATTGAAATTATTGGCTTGTGGGATCCTCCACTCAGTCACATCCACTAGGGGAATATCACCTTTACACTTCTCTCATTCATATCCTATGTGAGATTCGAAGGAACATCTCCAAAATTTTAAGAAGATGATGCAAATTGTGATCATGCATGAGCTCACTGGAGACAAGAAGTGAATAGCTCTTTTGTTGCAAATTCTTGGAAGTGAACTGGTAATGACAAAATCATATCAAGGTCCTTGGAAAATAAGGAGTCAGGAGTCTGAGGCGGTGTTTCTGATACTTCAACAAGAAGCCAAACCAGACGTGCGGCTGAACCACATAACATGCGTGTACTTAAGTGTGCAAATGAAAGATCCTCTACATAGACAAGTTCATGCGTTGATGGTGTTAGAACAGGACGTCCGTGCGTGTGGCGAGTGTTCTCTTTGTCTGCAACTGCAGACTAGATACCAGGGGATGTGGAATCATCTAGGTGCTCGAATGGACCGAATAGAAGGAGAACAATTTGGATAACAACGGTACATCAAAATGATTGGAAGGATCTAAGTGCAGCATCAACCGATTGGAAATTCAGTAAAATTGTCGAGTCTGGAAGAAACTTAGCTCTTCATCAGTTTGATTTAAATTCAAATTTGTGTTCTGGAGCAATCTCGAGCCTTGAAATCAGGGGAAGAAAGGGTTCATAGATAAGTCATATGCTTTTGCCCTTTTGGACTGTAGAGAAAGTATTGGCTGAGTTCATAGAAGCAGTTTGGTATATTTCGAGCAAGGTTGATTAATTACGGCCAGGTGAACAATCTTAACTAGGGACAGCCCCTTGCAAAGTTTGGAGGGATAGATACATGCACAAGGCCGATGGGATTAAAACGCTCACAAAATTGTTCTTGCTTCTTGTGCTTATTTTTCAAAAACCTTGAGAGTATCAAACTCAATCATTTTAAAGAGTGCTTTAAGCGTAAAGTGAATTGTAGAATGAGAACGTTATTATAGGTGGTTAGAGTTGGGAAAATGGCGTAGGCCACCACTATTAAAACTTGTTCTGCGATTTCTTCTATCATATAAGCCTCGTTTGTTTCACAGAAAGTATGAACGATTTAGATAATAATTTCTAAAATGATAATCGCTTGTATCGTTTACAAAATGAATATGCGAAAAATATTTTCATCGTTTATAAAAATATTTAGACATAAATTGTTGGCGACGGTGAAAACATTTTTTATTGATTAATTACTTCAAGCGATACGAACCATCTTTTTCTAGAAAATTTTTTCCATATCTTTTTTTTTTTTGGTGAAACAGTCATACTCTCTTTGCATTCCTGTTGATAGAAGATATATGCTTTGCATTGTATATTTTGTCTACAAACACTTGCTTCTGTTTGTGGGGAAAGTGTTTCCCTAGCAAATATCTTTCATCGAAGAGGCAAATCTTTGGCTTTTTTTATGTAAACTGTGTTCTGCCTCGTTTTGAAAAAGAAATGACTAATTCTACTTTACAAGTGATAAAGTAAAGGATAAACATGAGATAAAAATGTGCAATAAAAAATAGCCAAAAAACAAATGTTCTTACGTTTGTTTGATTATCAAAAGATCCTATACAACTTTGTCTCTTTGGTATTTATAGTTGGTTTTACTGGTAATTGCTTTTTGACAGTTATTATTTTCAATTTCAAACTACTTCCAGAGACTTTGGTGTCATGCCAATACTGCCTTATCCACAACATTGTTGGCACCAAACTCTTGAAACTATCTCTATTCTTATCGCCTTAATCCTCGATAATGAGGGGCTGTTTGTTTAAATCTGTTTCTGTTCCCTAGAACACAAATTTTTGTTTTTTTATTGCGGAGAACAAAAAAGAACAGAAACACATTTGTTTACACTTTTATTCCCAAGAACAGATTTGGAATAGAAACAAGGAGTAAAAAAAAATTGTTTCTTGTTCCTGAGAATATTTCTGAGAAACACTTTTTTTTCTTCTTCTTCTTTTTTCTCTTTCTTTGGCCGAGCCTTGCACGGCCATCGCCAGGCTTAGCCTCCCCAGTCGGCACAAGGCTGACCTTGCACCGCCTAGGTGAGGCCGAGCCTCACCAATGGCCTAGCAAGGCTCGCCGGGCCACCGGCGATCGGCCAAAAAGAAAAAGAAAAAAGAAAAAAAGGAAAAATATAATAAAAATATTAAAAAAATTATACAAATTTACCAAACGCATTTCTTTTCTTGGAGTAAATTTTTTTTGCAGTTACCAAACGCATTCTTATACTCAGAAATTGTTCCCTAGAACATAAACAAAAAAAACTATTTTTATTTAAAAATTGTTTCCCGGAATAGAAACATTACTAAATGCGCCCTGAGTCGCTTTCTCAAGAAATAGGCTTAATGGGCTTTTCTTTTGTCCCTAGCCCAATGAGCCAATATTAGTGCCAACAATTTTTTTTTTTTTTTGGTAAGGTAAGTATAGTATTGACTTTTAAACTATTTCTGTTTAAAAATTATTTCCTAGAACAGAAATATTACCAAATGCGTCCTGAGTCACTTTCTCGAGAAACAGGCTTAATGGGTCGCTTTCTTGAGAAACAGGCTTAATGGGCTTTTCTTTTGCTCCTAGCCCAATGAGCCAATATTAGTGCCAATAATTTTTTTCTTTTTCTTTTTTGGTAAGGTAAGTATTGTATTGACTTTTAACCATAGAAATTATAAAAGGGGGGAAAAAGGGCCCAACCGGGTTCGAACCGATGACCTCTTGATCTGCAGTCAAATGCTCTACCACTGAGCTATGGACCCATGCGTTTAGTGCCAACAATTTCATCTTTTACTTTTGCATGAAAAAGTTTTAAAAATCCTATGCAATCAATTAGGTTTGATCCGCTTAAAAAAGAAACTAGTCAAATAACTCAATTGGGGAAGTCCCCATTGAACCTACTGTGTCAATTTTCAATTGATCAAGGATCCACAAATCTTCCAATTTGATTTTTCCATTCACCATCATGCTATATAAAAATGAACTTTTCTTTCGGCATTGCATCTTTTGCCTTTTGAAAAAAAAAAATCAATTGAAGTATGTTTATTAAGTCTTAAAGTTTCCACGAGGCCTAAGCAGAAAAACTATCTCATTACCACTTTGAAATCGTAATTTTGTAAATAAAAGTACACAGCTTGTCAAAAATAGATATCAATGAAAACCATGCATATTCCGGGCCAAAATGAAATGAAGTTTACACATAATTTTCTCGATTATCAATTGCATTGCAGAAAAAACAAAAAACCGGGGAGGGAAAAAAAAAAAAAAAAGTTGCCCCTCATCGGACCGAACCGACCCGACCCGAGGCTAGTATTCGATCCGGCTACTCTGTTTCGACCCGTCCCTTCCCTTCAACGACGAGTCCCCCGAATTACCGTCATCGGGAATCAGGCGAACTCGTCGAGCATGGGGGAGACGAGGAAGAAGACGAAGCCGAAGACCTCCGACGACGAAGCTTCCGCGACCGGAGAACTCGCCTCGCCTCACGCTTTCTCGTTCCACGTGGCGTGCGGGCTGAGCCTGGCGGCGGCGCTGTGGATCGCCCGCGCCGGCGGCGAATCCGTCGATGTCGATCTCGTCTCCGATCCTTCTCGAACTCTTCGCCTCGTCTGGGTACGTGCTCTCCTCACCTCCCTCTCTCTCGCTGTCTGTCTTTAGCTCACGCGGCCGCCGCATTCGGCCTTTCTCGGCTGATTTTTTGTGAGTTTTGTGGTTTAAGGTCATCGAGTGTCCGATCGCGATCCTTCTCTACAGTCTCGCCAGAGAGAGGCCTGCGCAAACCTCGGTAGCGTTTGCTTCTTCCCTCCTTCATCGATAACTTCGAATCGAATTCACTTCATTTGAGTTCGTATCTGAGCCTCTCTTTTTCTTGTTTTCAAATCTCCCGCAGTATATAAGAGCTGTCGTTCGTGGCGCGCTTGCATTGCCGGCCGGTCTGTTTACTTTTCCTGTTTTGATTTTCTGAGTTACGCGGCGTTTGGAGATCCTCTTTTCGGTAGTCTTGATGTGTACGTATTTGCAGGGGCAATGGTTAATGCTTTGGGAGCCATTGCATTGGGCGCGCCTGTTGGGATGCAGTGAGTAGTTTTTTGGATATTACGTTTTGGTTCATTTGTTCTTGCGAGAATCTAATCTACATGATTTTGTTTAGTGGAGTGGAGATTAAAATGATGAGATGAGCTTACCATCTCGTCTGGAATGTAACTGAGTACTCGCTTGAATTGTTGGTTTCGTGCTGAATGTTTCGATGACAGTTCTTGTTCTACTCTTCCGCAGGTACTTGGCGAAGACCATTAACTGGTCCCTCGTGATGTCGACCTGGACTGTAAGTTTTATGATCACTTTTGATTCCTCTGGAAATCTGGCTATATGTTACTTCTTGCAGGCTTCACTTAATAGCCAACCCGAGGACAGGGAAAAGTATTATTGGCTATTGAGAAAAGTACTTTTAGCTATGGGTTTTATCAGTTCACTCTGATCAGTCACCTTTTAGTCTGGAAAACATGCAATTGGAGTCTTGCTATCTGTACATGTTGCATCAGTTTGCTAGGCAGCTACTGGCAGGTGTAGTCTTCCTAAAAGCTAATTCTTCATCCTTTGGCAGGTTGTGCCGGCTGCTTGTGTTTTTGGTGCCTCATGGAACAGTTGGCAACGTATCTTCGCATTTACAAAGTAATTTACTGCCCAGTATCTTGTTTCCTAAAATCATGCCACATCCATGGCGCATTAATTTTTTGTATTTTCACTGTTAAAAGATCTTTTATGAGAGCCTTTACTCTTCAACATTGGGCCTAACTTTGTTTGAATATATAGGCCAATCCGTTCTATAGATTTCATGGTTTGTCTGCCTGCTCATGGTGCGATTATTGGAGCTTGGTTTGGTGCATGGCCTATGCCACTTGATTGGGAAAGGCCATGGCAGGTACTTTCTCCTTACCACAACCTGTCATTGTTTGATGTGGATTATGTGTAGGTAAATCTGGAAATTTTGCTGTTACTCCAGTTGTTTCTGTTTATGGTGTTCTTTTTTTGGTCGAACTGTTTATGATGGTTCACTACCCAGATATTGCTCTCTTCGGTCTTTGCAATTGCCTTGATTTGAGGGTTTTTCTTAGTTTGAATGGATTCATCCTTTGAGGGGATATGACCTGCTTGACTCTGTATTGCACTCTTACATGAAGGAATTGATGCAAAGCTACAGATAATTTGTTTGGAATTTTAGAATTTTATGCAGGACCACTGATTTCTGTGTTTCCTCTCCAACAGTGTGCAGGACCTTTCCTTTCTGAGCTGAGGAAATGAGTTAATGGTTTACGTTTGTTACTTGATGTCTAGTTTTATCTCAAGCTGAAAGGTTTTCTGCTAATTCGTAGATCTTGGATGTATGGTTCTCGAGACCTATCAGCAAGATGGTTAAAATAAGTGAGGAAAAAGAGAGCAAGAAGTGGAGTAGTTATGACTCTTGTCCTTTGAAGTGAAATAGTTGTTGACTTTTTACAAGAAAGGAAGGATTCTAAGTTCATCTGATCTATAGCTTCTTTTTATGCACACCAAAAACTGCATCTTCTGAAAGTCGGCATGAAAATCCACCTGTTTGGTGTTTATATCGCAGTTGCTTTCAAAATATCGGTTGCTCTCTTTAATTTCTTCAGTGGAGCATATTGCATCTCTTTATATATTCCCCGCACCAAGCAGCTATAAGGCGCTGCTCATGTCCTTCTCTTTAACAGGAGTGGCCGATCTGTGTGAGTTACGGAGCCATGATAGGGTACCTTGTTGGGATGGTGGCATCTCTGGGCTTTATTCTCCTTCGACATGGACATGATCGTGTGAAAGTCGACTAGTGGACTGAGTCTGGGAATATCATTGGCAATTGTGCTGCAGGAGCTGCTTTCAAGATGACTACAGCATCCTTCACAATTTAAACAAATCCTGTTAACAGCAGATATGCTTGTCCCTCCAACTTTCATATGCTTTCCAGAGGAATCTACCTTATCATTTTTCATCTACTTATGCTTCATGGGTGAGGGTTTTCAGGGTGCACACGTGAACTGCTAAATGATGTCGATGCCAATAGATCCATTATTTTTCAGCAGTGAAAACAAGGGAAACCTGAGACACCAGAGGTCTGCTTTGTTCAATGACAACGGCAATCCTATTGACATCCCGGTAGGTAATTATTTAGCTTCTCAAAAACGCATCGACTCCAAGGCAGTGAAAAAGCTTTCAGTGTGAAGAAGCAAAATTTTGATAGGAAAAGTTTTGTCCATTAATGTTGTCCATACTTATGTGGGAGTGCAGTCTGCAGTCTCAGAACAGCTTTTGCTAGCCTAGTTTCATGATTGTATGTTTGCTGTCATTTTTTTTGTTGTTGTTGTAGTTAAAGTATCTTCCTACGCATTGGCGTTTCTTCCATTTGGTTCTTGGCTTATAGCTGGGAGCACTGTTGAAAACCAAACAGACTGCCTGGTATGAGAGCGGGGAACTTTTGTTTCTTGATTCCACAGTTGGAGGAAGAATGAGAGTACCTTTCATTGAAGTTTGTGGCTGAGGTGGTTCCTCTGCTGCAACACGCCCTACATTATGTTCTGCGTTTGCTGATTTAGCAGCGCATCTTGGACTGTAGAGACTAAGAGCAGGGCATTTGCTCTGTCTTTCCTGCTTACGACCATTCCTGGTTTAATGAGGACAGCTTGGGGAGTGATGGCAATAACAGTTTATGAGAAACAGAATCAATTATCACCATATTTGTAAAACGCTTTATTCTTGTACACACCATTCTTGCCTCTCTCTTCAGCACTCTAGATGCAGAAAATCAATCAGCGGGGCTGTTCCTGTTCTTTTAGCAGTGCAGGAGGCTGTGTCAGATCTTAAGCGGCATCATCTATTCGCCTTTCTCCATGATTCATGCATTCTCTCGTCTCGTCATCGCTGAAGTACTTCCTTAAATGTTCACTAAGATGTTGCCAAGTTATTCAATAAATTACTTTGATTAGAAGCTCTTGATGCAGTAAAACAGTACAATACTCTGCTTGGGGTTGCAGTTGGTCGTTCCTTACAGATCCGACGGAGATCATCCACCAAAAACTACATGCCTCGATCGGATGGCCGGTAATCTTGCCGGTGTTTTTCTTTTGACCTTTTTGCATAGTTGTGTGGTTAACTCTTGACCATTTCATGTTGGTGTCTGAAGCGAAAAACGGAAGGGGATGGGAAGGGGATGAAAAAGGAAAAGAAGAAAAAAGGTAATTATAAGAAACCATCAAACGTATATTTGTAGAGATATCTCGAATTGAATTCGATTCAATGTTTCGAAAATCATGGAATTTGCGAAATAAAGAAGATTACCACCAAAATTTGATTCACAAATCAAATTTTGGCGACCATTGTTTTAAGAAACCATCATCAGCGACCATTGTTTTAAGAAACCATTAAATGTATATCTTTACTCTTGAGAAATTCACCAACTCCTTCGGATTTCGTCCGGAGATAGATCAACGGCCCCGCCTTTATCATTTCTCTGGAGATTCATCTCCCTCCTCGTAACATCGCATTAAAAGTTCATTTCATCATAATCCTAAAATAGAATATCGTACCATGCAAATTACGTAAATTATTAATGAGAAGGATGTATCCGTTTTTTTCATCGGCTCAAGGTTTATGACCCATTTCATCATTGCAAAATTTGACATTGCATCCATTGGCGTTCCAGGATTTTGCTGAGCGTACTATGCAGAGTCGACATGTCGAGTGGCTTGACACTTCTTTGCACTGGAAGAAAATGGGTTGGCTCGAGAGAGACACTCTCCAGCAAGCAACTGGACCAGCCCAAAAAGGACTCGTTCCGCGGACTGACGTATAGGTCCTCTTCGCGAGAGAGAGAGAGAGAGAGAGAGAGAGAGAGAGAGAGAGAGAGAGCGAGGTACAGAGAGAGCGACACGTGGAGAAAAAGCGGAGATGGGCCCCGCACCGAACCCTTTAAAACTCCCCTGGAGATCTCTCATAAGCGCCAAACGCAACGCCACTTGCTGCTCTCCCTTTCCCTCTCTCCCTCTCTCTCTCTCTCTCCCTCTCTCTGTCTTCACTATTAAGTAAAATACGCATGTCCTTCCGAGTTTCGCTTACCTGCGTTTTTTATGCATCATCCTCCTTCCTCACTTCTTTCCCATAAAGATTCTCGTTTTCTCTCCCCCCCCCGCCGTCGATTCTCTTCAGATTCATGTAGGAGTCTCTGGCGGCCGTCCTCGTTTCGCTTTTTTCGGATGACGCTGCTAGGGACGAGGCGGTTCTTGGAGAGTTGCCTTTCGGCGGTCGCCTCTCTCGCTGCTCTCGTGATCGGACGTCAAGTACGATCCTTTCCTCCGGCTTTCTACGTCGTCCGCTCGAGTTGGTCCGATCGTTTTTTCTTCTTTTTTTTTTTGTTCGAGGAATGAAAAGTTCGTAACTTGGTCTTCCGTTTCTTAGGGGTTTGATCGATCATGTCCGGTTCTCTGTTCTTGTGAAAAGGGAAGAAGTAGAAAAACGAAACCTTGTCCGGGTGTGGTGAGTTTTTCTCGATTGCGCCTGCTGGGTCCTCTGGGGGTTATCTGTATTGGTTTTTTTATTTTATTTTTTTAATGGCTGGGGTTTAGCGATGTTTTCCTGTTCTTTTGTTTATTGAGTTGGTTTTGCTTTTCTGTCTTATGGAGTGATGGCGCTCCGTGAAGTAAAGGCTCGTACCTTGTTGAGTTATGGGGCGATTTTGTTGAGAGTTGGCATTGTGTCAGTAGCGAGACATAGGATTCTTTCTGTATAAATGGGTTTATTTTATCGTTCTTTGTGCCGCCGCTTGTTATGAGTCATGTGGGAGGATATATGAAGAGCTTAGTTGAGCATCCTCTCTGCTTGTTTTAATTCGACTGCTATTTGATGTGCGAGATTCTGGAAGAATAATATTAGGTGAACAGATCGTGGTTTACGAAATTTGTGCACCAAGTAATGTGGGGGTTGCTTATTGTGGAATCCTAGAATAAGAAGATGATGGTGATATCGGTCCCCACTTGGTGAAAACTTGATATTCTCTGACCGCTTGAAACAGTTGTACTTTTTCTTAATGCACGCTCATTCGGCTTAGTTGTTCAGTGTAGGAGCTTTTACGTGTGTGTATTCATCAATCCCTTCATTTCAGTTCACCATGACCATGTGACACAAGTCTGTCAACTTAAGTTAATTTTGTTTACAACTGTCACTTTTCTTCTGTAGGATGGTTTTCTTGAAGTGAATTTTCCAGATATCCAGACATAGGATGGTTTAGAGTGACAGGTAGAGGCAACATGGGGAGTGGATTCAAGCCATCCACCCCCACTTTCCGTCCACAAGTGAATGAAGACCTCACATTACTTTTGCTAAAGAATGAATTTGATGGCTCTACTGGGATGGTTGGTCAAGTGAGTAATGATGGAAGCGGCAATCTTCCCGCCCCTTGTACATTGCCAACAACCCATGTTCCATATGGGAACTGGCAAGGAGCGGCTGAGTCAGACAATAGGGACTTCCCATCAGCTAGTACTACCCTTACAGTTGGTGACTTCCAGTTCAGTAATTTGACGAGTTCAGTGACTAGGTTCAATCATACTAGTGGAAATGGCAACTCCCCCATGTTGCGAGGACAAGGTATGCATGCTCCAGGCATAAGTCGGAACTCCTTTAGGGTGCCTGAGAGTAGCTCTTATGGTAATGCGGTCACATTGGACAATCTGATGAGTAGTAGACACAGTGTCCAGGGTCCTTTGACTTCAAGAGACTATGCTGATTTCAGAGGCAATGTTAGCGCAGGACTTAGGACAATTGGACCTACCTGGGCAACAAATGTACAGAGAGGTCATGATTCCGTGGTCGTTAGTAGGGTAGCCAACTGTGCTACCAATCTTCAGAATTCTCCTACAAACTTGGGAATCATGCAGGCAAATTCAAGCAGAGGCTCACAAGGCTTGTTGCAAGGACAATCAAGTAATAACAATATGTTAATGGGGAATCTTGAGGAACAAATGCTACTTGCACCTTTGCTAAACCAAAGATCAGATAGTGGTCAAGTAGGAGAGGATGGTGGTGGCATGTTCAACATGCTGCAGTTCAAATCTCCTGAAAAACTTGATGGACGACTTTTGACCCTTTCAACAGGAACTCACACAGAGATGAGCTCAAAACCTTTTGTCTCTGGCAGCTATAATACTCAAGAAACTGGTGGGGGCAATTATCATGGTCATAACAGTAATCTGTTGCATCCTGAAAACAGCACATCTGGAGGTTCTGTTCTGTTCCAGAATGTGGATGGTAACTCTGTAAGCTACAAAAATGCGACTTTGTCCAGCGGACACCAAGAAATCAGGTCAAGCCAGTGCGGCAATTTACATTTGCAGCATTGCAATATAGGTCAAAGCCATCTAGTGTCGTCTTCAAAATCAACTGTCAGTGACCACTCTGTACAGCATGGTTTGGCACAGCATGGCTCGACTAGGTGTCCATCTTCATCTTCTCCATTTTTTCAGAATAATGCTCAAGCAGCTTCTCATGCATTGGGGAATTCAGGTACACAAGCTGACAGGAATCTTTTGAGAGTACCCTCTAAAACAATCTCTCTGAGTAACAGCATCTTCTCTCCTCGGCATGGTCAATCTGGTAATTTATGCATAGGTCTTCAGTCAACCACTATGATCTTTTGGATGTGTCTTTGACTACTAGCTCATGTGGATATGCATGCTAGAATGGATTTTGATTGGCATTTTTTATGTATGTACTTTTTTTGGTCACAGATGCTTTTGTCTCCATTAGGGTTTCACATCTTATGCTGTTCGTTATGAGCTGGTAGTATAACATCATACAATAACATGCTACTCTAAATCTGGAAACCACCCATGTCAACAGTGTGAGGTCAATGGGATGATACGCCAGACAAACAGAGTTCGACGTCCTTCTCCTGCTATTTATGCATTTTATACATAAACCCCTTGAACATCTCATGTAGAGAAATTAGGATAAAGCGAGTACTGGACTGGATATCAACAGTCAACTTAAATTGATGATACAGGCTGTAGCTGGACCGGGCATCAATCATCAAGCTCCCAATCATGCAGATTTTTCATTAGTTGTTTTTTGGCAGAAGAGTTAGAAGAAAGAATGGACTAGAAACGTGCCCGTGTCTTAATATAATGAGATTCTTGAACATTGTTTCTTTTAGTTATTCCTAGCAGTGAAATGCTGTCCTTTACATATGCCTTTATTTAAATAAAACTTTGTTTAGCAGGCTGTCAACAAGTCATTCATCAGTTTCAGTAAAATCTTTGACTACTCAATTGCAGGTAATCTAGGGCAAAGTTGGGCAAATCATGTGGCCAAGCCAGTTCCAAATCTTCTTAGCTGCAGTTCTGCTGGTATTTACTGGTTAACCTTTGCTCCCACATAAGTAGAGTTTTACATTTTAGGCTTCATTGGTATTTACTTCTAATAAAATGCAGGTGCATTGCCAAGCGCTGTGAAGCAACCTGAGCTTCAACAAATCCCTAATATGCCTGTCAGACCATCTCGTAAGAGAGAGGCACTGCAACTTCCGTCCAGTGCTTATAATGTGGTTCGCAGGAAGACCCAGCCCATCACTTCATCATCAGTATCTTCTTTAACACAAACAGCAATACGTTCACAACCTATTGCTCGTTCATCAGTTCCTACACTAAGACAAACTGCAACAACTTCTCAACTGACCACTACTCCATGCATCCCATCTTCAAGGCCAACTTTAACACCTCCACAACCTGTTAACTCTTTATATATACCTTCTTCAAGACAAAATGCTACTTCTTCACAACTCATACGCCAGGTTGCTTCGCCTCTGCCCCCTTTGGCCGAGCAGCATCGATCTGTTGCAGGTTTCATCCCAACACCACGAACTGTGCCAGCATTTCCTTATCCAGCCCAGCCAATACAGTATGACCCCGTCCAACAGCAGGGTGCTTTAGCTCAGCCATATATTCCAGCACCAAACCAGGTTGCTCCATGTCTCCCTCACCGAGCTCAATCTGTAAGACCTCTTTCAAATCAGCTTCAAAATTGTCTACCTCTAGCTTCACCTCATAGGCCCCCTGTGCATCCATATTCTCCACCTCTACCTCAGCATTCTCCAGCAGCTTGCGCAGGGCTAACTTTAAGGCAGATTGCTCGACCTACTGCACCCGTGTCACCAGCTGTTCCCCTGAGAATTGTACCACGGGCTGCTCATCCACCGCCTGGAATAGCAAATCCTTCTGCACCTTCTGCGCATATAAGATTGGAAGGTATCTCTTCAGACCCATATCTTCTATTCTATTTTGGTACTCACCTTTGGGAAAAGCATTCTATGCCTTTGCAATTAGGTCAGTGGATCTTTCTCAAGCCACAGCGGTATCATTGATTATGACTGGAGCTTCATCATGCAGCAGTTATTAATGGCCCTTGTCATGTTTCAATGCCATCATTAATTGTGGCGATGTGGAAATTTACACGATACCATAATTATTTTTACCATGAAGAACTGAAGTAGTAATTCTGATATTGCAGTTGAAGATGATGCTTCCCAGCTCACTGGACATAAATGTCTCCTGTGCAACAGGGATCTTCGATATGAACCAGGATCAGGCCCTATCTCGATACCATCCCGTCCACCCACCATTGCTGTTCTTCCCTGTGGTCACACATTTCATGAGTCTTGTTTGGACTGGATCACTCCTAAAGACCAAGCTAAAGATCCTCCATGCGTCACCTGTATTTTTGGGGAGGACTGAGTCCCATGCTGCTCAACGGATACATCAATTTTTTGCTGATTGTTGACTTCTAACCTCTGCTTTTTAGGAGGCAATGACCAAAAGTACAGAGAATCAGGGATAAGATGTTACTGAAGTTTTATGAGAAGAGTTCTATACCAGCTGAGTGCATGTAATTGTGCATATACAATGATAACTGGCATATAGGTTTTTCTGTTCGTTTGTTCGTTGGACAAATGGGTATCTTTAGAAGCAACGCATAGGCTACTACGTGGCATATGCGAGATACTGAGCAAGGTATGCTCTGCCATTGTAAACATGTTCAAACGATTGTTGCACCTCTTTTATGGAGAAGAGGACCTTTACTTTTGGGGGGATTTACCGGCGTTTCTAGTATTCCGATTCATTGAAGTGTTTCATCATCTTGCTACAGGTATCTCTTTTTTTTTTCTTTTTCTTTTTTTCAACATGGCTAAGAAGCTGCTGCATCCCAATTCAGCTGAATTTATACTAGTGCCCGGATGATTCAGTTTTGCTGGGGCACAAAGATTGGTAATTCATTGCAATATGTTCTCGTTGCACGGAAGGAAAACGTTACCGCGCATGCTGATCTGCCATGTGCAAAAAACGAAGGATTAATCTAAACAAAGGGCCCAGTCTGGACCTTCTTTCGGACGGAAATCGAAGTGATTACTTCTGTCGGGTCCATCGGGAACGTGGGCTAGCCATCGAGTCAAGCGGGGAAGGATCGATGGTGTTTTCGAGCTGATGATGGCTGGCGCTTGGATCAAGCAGTTGGGGGCAATATGGGACGAACGTTGGGTTTCAATGCTACCATAAATGCGACAAGACAAAGGGCTGATGAAAAGGCCTGAGATGACCTCGCGTGGATCCCTCTTTTAAGTGTAGTTACTTAAACACATGCGTACATGCGCCCACATGAAAAATGCTGCCACTGTAACTTGATGGGCACGAAGAGCAAATATTCACCCTCTGACTATTGAGTCCTGTCACGTAGGCAATCTTCGATGAAAATTAATTGAAATGACTACATTATAATTTTCTCACAAAATTTTAGGAATTTAATAAAACTCGAAAGTTTAAAATTTAAACTAGCATTTGTATAATAAATTTAGAATAATTTTTCCCGATAAATATGGATGTATGCATGTTCTATATACGACATCAAAATTTTGAATAGGAAGCCTTTTGATTAACATATACGTTATTAGATTGAATCCTAAATACAAGTTGCGGACTTTGGTATGACAATAAGCCCCTATTGGGTTATACTACAATCTAATGATCATTTTTCTTTGTCTCTTTGTTAATATTATATACGGCACGCAATTCTTGCATTTGATAAGTTTTTTTAACTTCCAATAAAAGGACTTCATTAAGCACCTCAGTAAAGAAAGTTTATCCTATCTAGCATTTTTGTTTCTTTTTTTCCGTATTCTACGTGATCAGCGGACCTACATTAACAAGATCGAAATTAGAGTTTAAATAAATATAGGACAGGAAACATGCATATATCCAGCGGTGCGCAAACTTCTCATGCATGGTATGCATATGGTATTAACTCCGTTGTTACCTAATCACGACCGCTTCATACGGCAATAATAGATAAGGTCCTAAATAAGCTCATCAGTTCTAAATAAATCTTCTGATAACGAGATTTTCTTCAAATAAGATCCCAATCATGCCACGTGGACATCCCTCATTTATGTTGCCACGTAAATGGAGCCTTTGGAAGAATTTTGAATTTGATGCCCCCTATATGTCTATAAACGACAATAACGACCCAATAGTTAAAAAAGAAAAAAAAAAAAAATCGAGCTGTGCTCTCAGTTTCGATAAGGTGAATAGAAATCGAGGATAATTATCTGAATTTTTTTAAACAAATAAGAAAAATAGTTCGGTAATTGCTGCGGCAGGCATATTCGTTTCGTGGGAGTTTTCGACACGGCGGACGAGGCGCCGGCTAAGGAGAAAAAGGATACTGACGGGGAGCTGACGTCAGAAAATGGTCGCATGGAGCCTAGCGTGGGCATAGAATCCGACACCCCCCCACGGCGAATCCGGACCGTTGAAATGCCCAACCGCTGGTGGGGCCCCTCCCCCAATCGGCTGGTTTTCTGAGGGGGGGTATTTTAAAAAGGAGGAAAAAGCAAACGATTTCCTATCTTCTGGCTCTATTCTGCTCTGCTCTTTCTCGGTAATACCAAAGAACAACGACACCAAGAAGAAACGAGAATCGAGACCCGGAAGGGAGAGAAGACCGGGACGCAGAACAGCATCCTTGAAAAGCTCCTCGCTTTCAGACCCCTCTCTCTCTCTCTCTCTTTCTGGGTCGGTGTTGGTTTTTGAGGTCGAAGCTTCGGCTTCCGGGAGGTGTGGAGGTTGTTGAGATGGTCCAGGAAGAGAAGCCGGACGGCGGCAGCGCTGCGGTGGATGGGAATCTGCCCGGTTTCTCTCCGGCGGCTTCGAGTCCTCGGATTTTCTGGAAGTCCCGCAAGAGATCAGGTAACGAGGCTCGATCCCTCTTCCGCATCAGTGGTTTGTCCGGCGATGCGCGCGCGCGTGAGGGTCCGTGTGCTTCCTAGATAGAAGAAAAAGTGCGAATCTTTTTTGGGGTAGCTGCGTAAGTCTGAAAATTTCCTCGTGGGTCCGCGTTTCTTGAGTTGTTTTCGAAGCGAGGGTGCTTCATATTCACGTTCTGCAGAATTACCCTTCATTTCTCTGTCGCACAATTGCTTAGAGATTCACAGAGAGAGAGAGAGAGAGAGAGAGAGGACTTGTTGCATATCTAAGTCTTTGCTGGTACGTTACTTAACTGTGTTTGGTTAGCTGGCCTACCAGTCATTCTCTCTCTCTCTCTCTCTCTAATTATTTCAAATATCTATTTTTTTTACTTAATTAAGGCCACCAATCTCTTTCTTTGGCGGCCCCCGTTGCTCCATTCAAGATGGATGGCTCCAAAAGAGTCTTCTACTTATTTTATTGATTTCTTCCCCTTCGGCTACACCTAGTTCTCGATATTTATTTCTTTGAGATTTGTGGTCTTTGTATATTTGCTTAATGTTTCTAGGGTTGCATTTTATATAGGGCGCGTGGAAATGGTCCATCTTTTAAATTTCGGCTCATTTTCTCCTGATTAGATCCGATCAATTGACTATAGACAACTGGGGTTTTTTTTAATTAGACTTCTTGATCCAAGTCCTTATTTTTATGTTTCTGTGCCCTCGTAAGACAAATCATTTGTTCAGAAAGTTGTTAGTCTTTTTGTTCACGCTTTTCGCAGTGCCCTATTGCGATTTTGTAAACGATTGTATGCCCTTCCGTTAGGTAAGTATGTTAGGTAAGTATGTCGGCCTTGTCTAACTACTAGGAATTTGTTTTTTTTTCCCTCGGAGCAGCCTTGACTACACAGCACTTGTTTGACCGTTGCGTTTGAGCAAGACGGTGTTTATGCTAGGGGACAATGCCTTAAAACTTTTTCTTGCTTAATACGGGTCTAAATCCTAAAAGTGTCTTCCATTTTATGTTTTAATTGATGGAGTTGTCGACTACAAACCACCCTCCCCCTCGGCTTTTAAGGGTCTGCATATTCATTGCCGATGGCATAGGTGGAATTACTTGTGATTCGTTTGTGCATCTTTGGCATCCTTATCTGTATTATAGAAGATCATGGATGAAGCAAGATGTGTCTGCTGTGGGATTCATGGGATTATATCTGTTTCGGTGTCTTAAACAAACCAATCTTGTGGTTTGCCACTAGCTTTATGTTTGACAAACGATTGGTTCATCAAGTTACTGTCATTCTTTCAAGAAAGAAGAAAATAGACCAATGATGCCTTCCATTCCTTCAGTTTTAGTGGCTCCAAAATTCCCTTGGAGCCCCAAATTTCGGAGCTTCGGTCTTGGTCTCTTGTTCCCTTCTGCTCGAAAAACAATTGGTCCATCGAGTTCCTGTGCTGTGTCTTGTGTTTTACTAGGATGCATGAGCTGTTTCGCTCATAAATTGTTTTTGATAGTCTTACATCTTGGATTGAATTAGTTTAGGCAGAGAATACTAATTTGGTTGCTTTGGCGATGATGTTGGCTTGGCATCCACTATATGATCATGTCTTTCGGCGTAAAGATGTGAATATGAAACTAGACCTCACTTGGGCACAGTTACAGCTTTACAATGACCTTTCTCAATGCATCAGCTTGAAGATTTTGCGTATTAATATCACCATTGCTCATACTTTTGATTGAATTATTCTCGATTCATGGTTCACTTCTTTCTCATTTAGAAGTCAAAAGAAAGAAAAAGAAGGTATGCTTTTCACTTGTTTGCAGCTTCGATATTAGAATACTTGGTACTAGAATCATTTCTTTTCCAAATTTCCAACAGTTAGTGGAAAGTTATTGAACGAGGTAGCAGATGCTGCTGATAAACTTCCCGACAAGCAGGAAGATGCACCGACAGATGAGAATATGCAAGACTCAACGCAGACGCCTCCACTATCCGAGCGTAGGAAGGCTCTGTTTGAGCCATTGGAGCCTGTGGGTAGCGCCAACAGCCGACAGCCATCGAATGAGTCTTTGTTGCCACCACCCGACTTCGATTCTGCGAGCTATCCACGAGGCTGGCTGATCGGGAAAAGGCGGAAGCTTGTGAATGTCGATGTGGTTGAAAGCATGCGAAGGATTGCTGTTCAGGAGATGAACAGAAAGGTGCTTATGAGCAAAACCACCTATCCTCAACAAATACTAATCTAATCCCACTTGTTTTTCTCTCTTTAGTTAAATCTTAGAACCCAAACATGATGCGTGCAGGACAGGGAAATTGATGGCCTGAATGAGCAGTTGGAGGAGGATGCGCGGGTTCTCGAGCATCTGCAAGTGCAGCTACTCGATGAAAAGAGCAAGCGCTCTGAGGTCGAGAGAGAGAATAAGATGCTGCAGGACCAAATATCGATGTTGATGAACATGTTGGACGAAAATGAATCGATGGAAGATGTCCCCGACGAGCCTTAGACATCGCATGTTGGTAAAAAACTGTTCTTTCGTTTCCTATTTAATTTTGAAAGAGTCTATATAGATGAACGCACGAAAACAGAAGGCATAGCTGGACCTAATAATATGCATGTTCTTTGATATGTTACTTTCCTCCGAAAATTTGTTTTTAGAGGGTTGGAGACTCCTTGTTATCGAGGTAGCTGTGAGTGTCATTATCTATCTGGTAAAGGGAAAGAAAAAGAAAAGAAAAAAAAAGGTTTGGAAGTTCGGTAATACCATATAAGTGCGGGTTCCTATTTGTAACTGAAATTGAACATAGCGGGTCTGTAATACAAAAGTCTGTTGATATAAACTCTATCGTCCTTCCCTTTTGCTGTAAGTTCTTCCATCTGTTCCTCTCGTGGAGATCCGAGGACTGAAAGAATCGACGCCGTTGCTGACCCCCCCTCCCCCCTCTCCTTCTCTTTCTCTCTCTGGATAATGATCAGAATATGCTCGCGCATCGTTCCATCAACCGTGTAGCTGGTCAATCACGTCAGGCAGCTCAGATGAGCTCGCCGATCGGGAACACTTTGGTTTTCACCGTATCATCTCCGCCGCGGTCTCATCTGGACTAATTTTCGCTTTTTGACTTCTAGCCTTTATCTCAAATCTTGCGGGGTAATGATTTGGCTTCTCTTTTTACCGGTAATCTCTTGTAAACCATCACATCACACAAATGTCAAAATGTTGGAATCCATGGTTGTAAATTTTCCTTAGTTTTCCTTTAAATTGTTTGCAATTTTCTTGGATTTCTGTAATGTTTATAAATTTCGATGGAAAAGTGAAAAAGTTCACTTTTTGACTTGGGGACAAAGAAAGTGAAGCGAGCCCAAACGAGGACCGACGATGATGCAACAATTAGCATATGGATATCCTTTGCAAGCGTTCATATCAACCAACTGAGCTCTAACGACTGCGAATCCAGCTACTCTTCATAGCCCGATCGGCCAATCTCTTGTTAAACAGGGTCGCACCGGGTTGTATACGGGCAACTTGTCAGAATCAACAATCGTCTAAGATAAAAAGCATGTAAGTAATCTCAGAATGAGAAATGCAGAGTGTGCGCCTTTTCACGAAGCCACCTGTGGCCCTAAAACCTTTTGAATATACGCCATCCGAAATGTAAAGATTTGTTCCAAACTCCGACAAACACTACAACGACTCCATTTGAGTGAAACTGCAATCAACTTCAACATGGAAAACTTTCAGGCACAGAATTGCCCCAGAAAGCTGGCACTTCACGTCAAACGCAAAATAAATTAAACACAAACAAGCAAATCCCATTCAGAGGCCGAAAGGTAGGATCCCATTGAAAAAGAAAACTAAAGTCTAGGCTCCCTATTTCTGAAGATTAAGGTGCGGATTCTTCATCAATTCTGAATCTCGGAATCCTGGAACTCGAGATCATGCCTGCCAACTCTTACCTTCTTTGATTTTTAGAATCCTCCCACAGTATATGAGGTAGAGAGGCTATTCTTGGAAGATCAAGCAGCAGTTCACCAACAGAGTCATGTCTCTTTGGGCGTGTCGACTCGTTCGTCGGCTCCGCACCCGATCCACATTGTTCCTCAGTAATTGCAACCTCATGTGCAGGAGCAGTGCTGTCATTTTGCACATCCATGTCATCATCTTTTTTTGTGGTTTGCACATATCCTGCGGTTGTATCATCTTTCTGGAGAAGACTGCAAAGCGAATTGACCCTCGACAAGAAAGCCCGTTCATCTGAGGGTGAAACTTGCGAGTCACTAAATAAGTATCTGGTTAAATCCTTCATAATATCCGTGCTCTGTAGTTGCTCAGCAGAAATGAGTGGATCCCCAGCTGCCCTTCGTTCTGTAATGCAATGCCCAATGTGACTGACCAAGTCACTCACCGACATTGAGCGGTGGAAACCAGGTACTTCTATCTGGCTGCATAGTTTCTGTGCCTTCCCAATTTCTTCAACAGCATGGCTATCGACCACTGCACAAATCAGCAAATTGCGTCCATATCATTAGAAAAAATCAGTCACATCTTTTAACATGAGAAGTGATGATTAAAGAGCTACTTAAGGGTGCCTCTTGATCATATGCATTCATTATGGAGTTCCATTGAAAGAGTAAGGTCAGGAAAGTGGCTTATTTCTACATACAGCTCAATCTTAGCAATTGCCCTAATAAAAGCAAAACAGAAAGTGCCATTTCTATCCAGATTAACGTTCAATGCTTTCTCAAACTGTAGACAAAAGAGAACTGATTTCACAGCACTCATATAAAAAATATCGTGTATAAGACCAGCCAGAGGCTTAAGCTGACGAGGGTTATTAGTTGACATCACTAGCCGCAATTGCTGTAACACCTACCACCAAAGAAAAGGGTAGAGACAATTCTAATTAGTTCTGAAGTGTACTTGTTAAAGACAAATACATCCAGTTGCCCATCTCACGCAGATATAAGCGTTCTCATTTCCATGAAAATTCAAGAGAGAGTTTAAATTATATCATGACATTTGTTCCAATGTTACTCAATAAAAACATGGACCAATACTGTAAGCAACAGTCAACATTCACCAAACAATACTGGACAAGTATTTTTACCAGAGCTGGGGGAAGATGTGCTCCACAAGAAACTATCAGGAGCTGTGCCAACAAAATCCTGTTGTTCTCTCTTTGTTAAACATGATTCACTTGCAGTCGGTGAAGTAACATGAGCCATAGCAAACAAGGAAGATGCTTCCACACTTAGCCCTGGGAGGTTTGGTCCATTCTTGTCCAGCAAAGAAATTCTGGCATCAAAATATGGAGAATCCAACACTATCTCCGGTTGTTGACTAAGAAAATGGAGACGTGGATCGCATTGAATGAGCTTTTCAAAGTGTCTCCCAAGTAGTCCTTGCGGGCACTGCAGAAAATGGCGCCTACACCAGAATTAAGAATCCCACTATCATTAGCAGTACTACATAAGAGGAACGTTTCCTCCCTTTCTCTGTCTTTAAAGAAAAAAAGAGATCTGTATTTGCAACATAAAACTCAAGCAGAGTAGTGTGGACTACATATGGAAATATTTTGAGAATAAGCTGGCTTAACTCCTTACAACCACAAATACTTTAATCAAATTTTCTTTGGTAGATGCCTTAAACAAATTAATCCAGGGGAGAACAATACTAACCACTTCTTTCCCTCAGATTTTTAAAGTTATGCTCATTTTCATTTCTGGCATTTAAAGGAAATCCTGCTACCAAGACATAATGCAGTCAACCATGGAGTGCTGTGCGATAGACTTGATTGAACAGCTAATGAGAGTGACCCTAGAGAAGAGAAGTTTCATCTTACCTGTGTATGCTCGCTTGTGCATCGGTAAAGTCAGATGTTGGCTGCCACAGTGTATGCTTCCGAGGTTGTGGATTTGTCTCCCTAAAGAAAAGAGGCTGTCTTGCCAGCTAAATACAAAATGTAACACATCATTCATATAGAATCCAGAAATGGAATTAAAATATGGAGCAACCAAGGGAACAATGATTACCACTACATCTAGGTTATCATTTCCTTCGACAGAATAATTTGCCTTGATGGCCACAATGTCTGACCACTGAATTTCGATCTTATTCTTAAGAGCACCATCAAGAACTTCCCAAACGAGCTTATGCTTTGCAAAGTAACATTTTCCCACCAAGTCACCCTCATATCTTGACCTATACTGCAATTTAATGACAGTGCCGAATAATAGACGTCAGTCATCTTATCATATAATAATTACACAAGATGACCAAGCAAATCTACCTCCCATGTGCCAATTTTGAGAACTGAAGCAGTGAAATTGGAGGCCTTGAGCTTATCGGTAGCAACTCCTTTGTGAGTTTTATTGCCTGAAGTGGATGATTTCGAAGTGTGTTCTTCAGTGAGCTTCATTTGGACCAACTCCACAAAGGATTCACTTTTCTTAAGCCGCAAGCCCAGCGGGCTAGGCTCACTCAGCGGATTGTACACTGCTGGAGGGATTCCGAATATATCGCCACTAACTAAATCATTCTGCCATGCAAAAACATGCTCACACATCAATATCAGAGAACCGACCAACCCTACTGTAGCTTATGGTAAACAGTAATAGATCCCCTGCTTCCAGACTGCTCAGGGACAACAATCAATCAACCACCAACGATAAACGATAAACGATAAACGATAAACTAGAAACGACCCCATTCTAGTGATGGGATTTGAATTTTCATTAACTGAAGAACGGTTACAATCTCCAGCTTGCGAAATCAGAAAGCAGGAAAAAGCAGTAACTCCCCTTTAATATTCACAAGTCTTAACCACACATCACAGAATCAGTCCATTCCAACTAAAAAGGATTCAACTCACCGAACAGAAAGCCGCTCCCTCCTACCATGTGAAGATTTGGACAACTATTGACATAATCTACTGATCCTAAACCATGTTCATCAGCAAATCAAGCACAAAATCCACAGACCCTTTCATATCCAGTAGAAAAATCAAGCATAAAATCAGTTCACATCAACTGCAAAATAACTGAGGAGTGATTTAAATAATCGACCTTCAGGAGGATTCTACTTTTTATTTGATAGCCTGCTATGGATACAAAACTAATTCAGTTCAGATGTTTTTCGCAATCGATTCGTATAATTTTTTTTTTCCGGCGACGCGTTTGCTACTCATCCAAATTATCCCTCACCAACTCGTTTCTCGCATTCTCAAGCACGAAACATCTCTCCCTGCCCTCCCTTCCACTCCCCTCCCTCACGCACGCACGCACGCAACGCACGCAAAAGCGAAAAGAGAAAGCTTTGGAAAGCGACGGACCTGTAGAGGGAAGCCCAGCCTCGGCCGCTTGTCGGAGGGGGCGAGCTGGTCCTGATCGACCCCGTCGTCGACCTCGAACTTGACTTTCCCCTTCCGGCACGTATCCGCCATTCCGGGAAGATGAACCATCGCAGACCGGCGCGGAGGAGAAGGAACCGAGACGAATCCGGCGCGTCAAATCCGAAGCCTCCCCAAAAGCCACGGCCCCTCTGAATCTCGACTGGTTTCGCACTGCACACGACTGAGAATCGCCGAACTCGGAAGATCTTCAATCTTCTATTCCACTTCTTCTTCTTCTTCTTCTTCTTCTTCTTCTTCTTCTTCTCTCGCGGGGAGGAGGAGGAGGAGGACGAAGACGATGAAGAAGAAGAGTTTGTTTTTTGTTGCTCTCTTGCTGAGAGGAAGAAGGGCCCGGCCGAGCGACGCGCGTCAACCGAATCGCCACGTGTCGGGGGCGTGACAGGTGAGAAATTCCCCTGGGGCCCCCCCTGTGGCCACGAAATTACGGAACCGGGCCTCCACGGCCGGCGCGCGGGCGAGGGGCACCGTCGTCTTTTTGGCCCCGCGCCCGCCCGCTGACGGGGGCAGCTCCGGGCCCCACTTCGCTGAGAGGTCGGGGGCACGTGCTCGCACGTGCGGCGTTCCGGATAGAATGGCGGGCGGGCGGGGGGTCCCAGGAGGGTCGGGAAGCTTCGCCCGCCGTGGTGGCGGGTACGCGGGCGGGACCGGACGATCCTGTTCTCGGCTGCGATTGGCTACCGGGGCAGCGAGGGGACGCGGAGGACACGTGTCCCGCCAGCTGCCCCCCCGGGGCACGTCGGTGACCTCGGATGCCGTGCTCGGACACGTAAGATCGAGAGAATGCGGGCCCCACGCGGAGGTGGGGGCGTGTTTCGGATAAGATCTCCACGTTGGACGGTGCCTTTTACTTTACTCAAAAGGAAAAAAAAAAAAGGGGGAAAATAAATCCTTTCCTTAATAAAAAGCACGAATTGGATTCCGATTGAAGCCCATAAATTTAATTACGTGCTTTAGCTGACCGCGACCGGATAATTACGGAGCTGCCACCGTAAGTGCAAATGAGCAAAGATTTGATGCGACAGCCCGACCAATAAAAGCATTCTACACATGATGTTATGGAGGGGACATCACGCGACGCGCACTAAAAAGAGGCAGTTCGTGTGAAAAAACAAAAGGGGTTTCTTCCATATTAAGGAAAAAATTTGGGGGATTGCGTCGTGTTGGATCCCATCGTTTACGAGCAAGTTAAAGAGGATGAAAGATTATGTTGAAACGACCAAGACAAATTATGAGCACGAGATACGAGGCCCAAAACAAAACAGAAGGGCGCCAGGCCCATGAAAAGGCCCACGGAAATCTCGAACGGGAACAAGCACCGAAAGAAGTAGGCCCAAAATGGCCATTAAGCCGACATCTATGCGTGTGCGATTTTCTCCATCTCCACAGCATCTCCTAACGGGATAACCGACACCTTAAATTTGTTAGAGATATTTAAGATTTTTCTATAGAAAATCTCTCTATGTTTAGAGATAATTATGGTATTTCTATTGGTATTCTATATCTCTCAAAATTACGCATATATCTCTATTTTGATTGCACATATATTGATTGATATGTTATCTTGAATAGCATCTAATAAAATCTAGTTCCAAAAAATTTGGAAAATTAGATCATTAATTTCTTCTTCTTCTTCTTCTTTTTTTTTTTTTTTACTTTTTTGAAGCAACTCCTAAGTAGAACTACCACTCGTAAGGAATAAAAGAAAAAAAAAAGAAATTGCCAGTTCTAGGACTGACTTTGAAAGCAAACAGTTTATCCAGTCTGGTTTTTAAATTGAATGAGGCAGTCCCCAGTTCCACAAAAAGGGACCCGACCTATACCTGATCTAGTTCCGGGTTTTGTAATGGAAACCGACCCACACTAAGATCGATCATCCATAGTATCCGGGCGTTGGGATTGTTAGAGGAAAATGGAGGTTGATGAGGCGAGGCCGAATAAGTGGGAGCAGTTTTAATAAGCTTTGCTCGTTGCTATGCACGGAAAGTCTCAGGTTGGTCAATCACATGCGTGGGGCCCAAAGCGCTTGCTGCTCTGCCCAGGTTTCTCTTCTGCTTTGACGTCGGTGAGAAAGCAAGAGAGTACGCTGGGAAAGAGGACGATGGCGCTCTCCAAAAATCTCCTGCAAACGCGAAATGACCGCACAAGGTGCAACTAGAAGATCCTAGAGTCGAGGGGTGGCCTGCTCACTGAGGACTAGGGCCCTTTTGCTCTTGTGATCGATCTCTCATGAACGCAACCGATTGATTCCGATCACTCCGATCGAAACTTCTGTGATCTGATTGCGAATCAAGCGGGGTGTTCATGAAGCAAGTGCATGGCATGAGTATTTCTAAGGCGTGCCAGTACATGGAATTAGAATAGGGGTGTGGATGTGGCTATCATGTCGAAAAAAATAAAACTGTACAAATGCTTGGTGTGGTTTCGAGAAGGACGTGAAGGAGTGGATCTTTTGACCCGTGCCCAACTCAAAACTTAGTTTTTTTCTTTTTCCTTTTTTGAAAAATAAAGTAGATAGATGGAAGGAGGAAGACCACATGGATATAAGACATGTTATAGTCCGGCGGCATGGGATCCCACTTAACATATATATATATGAACTAGTACTAACTCGTCAAGATACACTTATAAAAGGAACGTACTCCAAAGAAAATGCTTCCCTTAGCTTGTTCTTTTTCAAGAAAAAAAGTGGGAAGGGGCTACCGGCAGGCAGTAACCCTCCTATAGTACTATAGGAATTTTATAGAAGCCCGGCGCGCGAACCCATCTCCACAGTCCCACCACAGTGCTAGTAAGAGAAAAAGGTCAGTGTAATTCTCCACTATGACACGGCTGAAACGTGCACCACAAACGAGCCAGCGATCCCTCACGCTAAGGAACTACTTGGAGATTCCGACTTGTAACATCGGGGGCCCCAAAGCACTTAAGAGTAAGCCCTACACCATTAGGTGAACCATCACCGTGATCTCAATTTGCCGTTTTTTATTTTTCTCTAAAGACTACTCATATCATTCTTGTTAGAAAGTCATTTAAAGTAAGTTTTCAGTTCTCCATACGCCGTATTTCTCAAGCTATGGAATTAACTAAGGATGTATAAAAGAATTGGGAACTACCCAGACCGCCCGAAACTAGCGATTCCTATAAGAGCCGTTCTAATTCCCAATTTCAATTGAATGGAACCGATAAATACTAATCCGATTCTAGTTTTAGGTGTGGAACCGCATACTCGCTCACCTGAACCAAACCAGTATATATATAGTTTCATCTCAATTACTTAATTATTTTGTAATTTTTCAACCAAACATATATGTAAATATATGTATATTTGTAGTTATTGGATATTATTTGTTGGTAAATATGGCTTCAAAATAGGGTAGAACAATGAAATCGGATCGAGTAAAACAACTCGGACTTTGAGGCGTGATATCACTTTCTTTAAGGATTTATTTGCCCCACAACGTTCTTTAATGGTCACCGGCAAAATCATCCAGGGATACAACAAAATCTCGGATGAGAATCTTGAGATAAAGAATTCTAGTATTTCTCCAGGGTCTTTTTAGGAAAACAATCGAAAAATTGGCTGCAATTTTTCAGAAAGGAGACTCGAAAAAATGACCATTCCTTTTCTTCCGAAAATTGACAAGTATATATATATGAAACAGTCTTGCAACTATTTGTAAAAAACTGTCAAATAATGAACAAACACGACATTTAGAAAATTGTTCGTATAAACAAACGCGACTTTTCGGAAGAAGTCGAAAACCGAACAATTGCAACCTTTCGGAAAAAATTGCAAAACCGAATAAGTAATTTTTTTTTTTCAAATAGAATTTCGAATTTTCATTTCCAAAAATTCTCAAATTAAAAGGCAACCTTTGAATTAAAAATTAAAATTAAAATAAATAAATAAATAGCAAGGGATTAATGCTAATTAAACCGTGGGTGCGTAGGCGTGCAAAGCGCGCACCCGCACGCGGGTATGGTGGGGTCTAGTCCCACCCAATCATTCCTTTAACTACAAAAAAGAAAACCCACATTTTTAAACTGACCCACTTGCTTCCACCTTTTCTATGTGGGACAAAGTAAAAAGCACTCATTTTGTTTTAACAAACAAAATTCTAACATTATTGACATAATAGGATCATCCCCTACTTCTTTTTTTTTTTTTTTTTTCTAATAATTCATTTACTTGCTTTCTCAATCAAAACAAAACAAACAAACGTAGAGGAAGTGGGGAACCAATTGGAGATTAATGTTTTAACTTCTATGGACATTAGAACTTTCAACATGGAACCTAATTCTACATATGTTTCTAGTGTCAGGAAACCTTAGCAGGACTACACCATGATCTTCGGGAAAAAAATAAGTTTTTAGCTAATGAATAGTATTTATTTGCTTTGCCTTATAATTTTCAATTTTGAATCAAAATCAATAACTCGCAATTCAACCCGAATATAAGGCCTAACAAGCTTTAGTGTTGTAAATATAAGTTAGGTTCATAGTGAAAATTATTTATCAAATGCAATTTATAGGGAACGGGGACTGGTTTCATGGACTCACCCAATAACTAGACCCGACCGATGGTCTGGTTCCAGGGTGGATCTATGAACCAACGGGTGGATCTCAATTTCAATTTTTCGAAACCGATATTTAATGGGCAGTTCTCGATTCTAAGGTGGAATTGCCCACCTGGACCATGCTCATCCTTAGAATTAACGCTTTGGAAATAGAAAGCTTCCCTATTTGGCATTGTTAGAGATATTTAGGATTATTTTAATAATTTTTTGTATCTTTTAAGATTGTGTGAATATCTCTATTTGATTACGCGCATTTTGATTAATATGTTATATTATTTTAGTCATTTCATAGAGCCTCTGAATAGAATGATGTAATCTTCATTAAAATATATCATTATGATATATTGAAATATACACAATCCTCTATTTTTTTTTTCTTCCACAACATTCTTAACTTGGTATTGGGCCTAGTTGATCCTAAAGTGCATCAGGTGTTCTCGCATCTCGTACATGCCGAAGTGTCTATCCAAAGCTTAATGAATGCCTCTAAAGTACCTGCTTACTCGTATGAATGCAAAGATAGTTTAAGCTTGAAAGAGTTCAAAGATCCATAATTATGGGATGTTGACACATTGAATCTTTATCATAGTACTGCGCTCGGACCCCTCTCTCCCTCTATATATGCGGGTACAAAGTCATAAACAGTGGACATGATTTGCGTGAGAGAAATGAGCGATATTAAGTTGGTGGAATAGGGGATGCTATTTATTGAGCCACACTCGCTCCCATCATAAATTACCACTTTCAACCCCCCCACCCCCCAACAAAAGAACAAGAAATTTCAAGTCAGGCCTCTCAAAGGAGGAATAAATTGAAGGAAAAAGAAAGCAATTCTTTCGTATATATTGTAACGATACGTTTCACCCCCACTCGGAAAAGAAATACGATATCTTCCACCGACATATGTATCTTCGATGATCGAGACGAAACAAGCCAAGGAAACTTCAAACCTCTTCTTTGATTAGGGAAGTACCCGAATCTAATCAGTGTAATTACAGGTTAATTTCAGCTTAGGGGCTTGGTCAAGATATGTGATTGCGTCATTGGACTCTCAGGAACCCACGCTTGACGGGAATCCGAGGTGAATCTTCGAGTTGTTTTGAGTAGTGAGAGTGGATCCCTACATTCTCTGTCAATTCACGATTAGATGATCAGCCTACGGGAAGAGGGTTGAGGGGGAATCAGCTCAGCCGTGCGGAGTTGGCGGATGGGAGGTGCCCTTTAAATGCGAGAGCCGCGAACTGCTCCGCGGATCATCATAAATTCCACCTACAAAACTCGGCCAGGAAAGCAGGAAGAAAATGGTCGGCAGAAGAGAGGAATTCAACTACTCTTAGAAGAAATTGAGAGAGAGAGAGGGAGAGAGAGAGAAAGTTGAATGTTGGAGCGAATTTGATTTTCTTCGTGAGGGATAAAAGGGCTCGACAGGGACTAAGCTAAAAAGTCCAGAAAACCAACAAAATGTTTGAATCTTTCATCGGCACCAGATCGCTTTCAAATCAAGAATGCGTCTCCTGACCGACATGGTAAATTTCCAATGAATGTTCAAATTGACTTATTAATTGAGATAGCGGTCATATCATTTGATAAATCAAGTGAATACATGAATATCGACATCTCAACATTACTCTTTTGAATATGGACATATTGGACCAGGAACAAAGCCGACCATGTTGCATGGGACAATGTCGAAGTGTGAAGAGTTTTCATGGTGACCAATTGAAGTCTTTCATTTGTGAATGTATAGGCTCAGTGCAATGGAATGTGTTCCTATAGTTGTCTTTCCACTTACTATGCTTCAAGTTGAGTTCAATCAATCGCTGGATATAGTAAAATGGAAACAACACTACGTAGATGGACTCATTTCTTCTACTTTCGACATGGTGAGCAAATTCGATCACGATGCAAAATCTCGTCATAGCCCATTGATAATTGTCCAAAAAGTACTAAATTTAATGTACGGCGATAATCGGTTCTAAATCTTTCAATTATCCCAATTAAGTCCTAGCCAATTATTTGAATAATTGGTTGGAATGACTATATTGATAAATTACCAAAAAATTTAAGATTAAATTGACAAATTTTCAAAATGTTTAGAATTAAACTGACACAATCGAGATATTTAGAACTAAATCAGCAAATCATCGAAAGATTTATGATTAAACTGACGCTATCGAAAGATTTATGATTGGATGAGCCACCCCTTAAATAAATTAGAGCTCAAATCGAAACAAATTTGACATGATGGAGCGAGTCTAACTAGCAGTCCGGGACGAAATACGGAAGTGCAACATGGACAATCCTGGAGTGAGAAAGCGATTGTTCTCGAAGCTCCCGAGCCCGAGTACGACCGGCCCCGCCTCCGACCGGAACAGCGGAGAGAGGGCTTAGCCCGGCTCTGGGAAGGCTGGCCCAGGATACCACCAAACTGCGCGGCGCAAAGAAGGCAAGGGAGAGAGAAATGGGGGGCACGCGCGCAACGCACGTAGGTCGAAGCGAAGGAGGAGCAAACAGGTGAGGACAACGGAGAAGGACTCGCAGCACAAGCCGTTTTAAGACGGCCATAAACATTATTAACCCTTGCTCCTTCCTCCTGCCTCCTCTCTTCTTATTCACTCTCGTCTCAAGCCGGCTTCTCATTAACTCTCTCTCTCTCTCTCCTCTCCTCTTTTCTCTATTTAAACATTGTATTTACTACCTTGAGAAAAGGAAAAACTCTCATTTAATCATTCATAACTCTTTCTTATCAGCCCTTTTTCCATTGGACGACTCTCTCTCTCTCTCTCTCTCTCTCATTGAAGCCCTTCTTCTTCTTCGGACCGCTATATATTAGTCAAGACCGAGTTTCCTTTCCGTTCGGAAGCTTTGATGGCGAAAACCTCACTGCCCCGGCAGGGCCAGGAAGAAGCTTCGGACCCCAAGAAGGTCGGCGGCGGCGGCGGTAAGAGCGCGGCCGCCAAGGCGAAGGCCAAGCGCACCCGCAAGAGCGTCCCCCGGGACGCGCCGCAGCAGCGTAGCTCCATCTACCGCGGCGTCACCAGGTTCGATGTACTTCCATGTCTCTTCGTATCGAAAGGAAAGATTTCCTTCTTTTTTCTTCAGACTTCTCTTCTGGGATGATCTCTTTCTTCTTCTTCTTCTTCTTCTTCTTCTTCTTCTTCTTCTTCTTCTTCTTGAGCTAGACGGATGTAGCGCTGCTGTCTGATGATGTATTTGCAGGCATCGGTGGACGGGTCGATACGAAGCTCATCTGTGGGACAAGAACTGCTGGAACGAGTCGCAGAACAAGAAAGGAAGGCAAGGTAAATTAATTTAATTTAAAAAAATTAATTGATTGATTAAATTTCTTCATGCGATCGATGATCCTTTGCTGCTGCTCCTTTATTTTTTCGTAATTTTCTTTTTAGTTTCAGCAGGAAAATTCTTTCTTTTTCTTTTTTTTTCTCTTTTTCTAAATGAGTTATGGTTGACTGTCTTTGGCTGTTGATCCGGCGACGATCTTGGCGACGTGATCTCACCGAAATGCAGTGTATCTAGGTGAGTTCTGTTACCTAAGTAAGCAGCTCCGGCTTCGGATTTATTTATTCATTTTACATTTTTGGCTTTTTGACGTTCATTTTCAAGAATATCTTATGACAGGGCAGAATTTAAGGGGAAAAAAGGGTTAAGAAAGCCCCCCGCCCACCCTCTATAATTTCTTTCATTTTCTCGAGTGTTAAGAAAATACGAATTAAATTTGTAGGCATCAGGAAATCTTCTTCTTTTTTTCCCGCAAATATTTCATATTTAACTGTATGTGGAAAAAAATGGTGGTATTTCAGGGGCATATGACGATGAAGAAGCCGCAGCACATGCGTATGACCTGGCTGCATTGAAGTACTGGGGACCAGAAACCGTCCTCAATTTTACTGTAAAATTCTCTCATAAAATATAAAATGAGGCCTTTTACAATTTATTCTTAAAACTAATATATTTATACAGGAGTTAATATTTTCATCAATTTTTTAATCAATTTCATGTTTACACGCGATCGTGGCTCCAGTTGTCAGCATACGAAGAAGAGCTGAAGGAAATGGAAGGCCAATCGAAGGAAGAATACATTGGATCCTTGAGAAGGCATGTTTTTAGATTTATTTTTTTTTTCCACATTTTCCACTTAATTCTTACTCTCTTTTTATGAAAAATCGTTTTGACATGCACTAATTTTTCCAGAAAGAGCAGCGGGTTTTCCCGTGGAGTCTCGAAGTACAGAGGAGTCGCAAGGTAAATCACGAGCCTAGCCACTCCATGCTCGAGTAGAACACAACCACCACGACGGTCGAACATCATGCATTTCGATAAACAATTTAAGGGTGACATAGAGATTCCCATCTTTTAGATATTATCGTTATATTTGTTAGCCATATGTTGCCCTCTAGAGAAAAAGACAGGATCTCTTGCAGCCACATGTATAATACTTGAAAATATGTCAAACCCAAAAAAAAAATATTTTAAATTAAAATAATTATTGTGGAATTTCCATCCTCACCCACGTGTCAATGCGACAAATGTTCCCTCCCGAGGTAAGTCAACAGCTATAAGCTTTAATGAGAGGTTGACTAGTAACATCCACGAGTTTCTTTGGGCGAAAGTTAATGACTTTGGTTGACAGTTGTGCACCATGTTGGAGCGAAACGGTGAGTAGTAGTCCGACAATGTGGTTGGATATCGCCGGCCTACAATGCACGAAGCAAAAGTTTATTTATGATCATTATTCTTTTTTTCTTTTATTTTGCTAAGTTTGCATATACGTTCTACACAGGCACCATCACAATGGCAGATGGGAGGCTCGAATTGGGAGAGTGTTTGGCAACAAGTATCTGTATCTTGGGACTTATGGTAAATTTTTCTTGCTTGTCCACTTATCCCAACACATCTTTTTTTGCCTCGGTATTTGAGATGAATTTGCATCAATTTAGTCCATGCTTTTGTTTTAGAGATAGAAGTAATTTCAATGGTAAAAACTATTTAGTCAAATCTTAAGCTTACTATACAAATGTGATTCAGTTCTAAAAACTTTTCGATCGTGTCAAATTTAGTTCTAAGCTTTTTACACAAAATTCCAATGTAGCCCTCCAAATTAATTTTCGTTAGATATTGCAGGCATGGCAATATGGTCATTGTCGGTTATCCTACGCAACATGCCACCATGTCAACAATTTTAACAGAAACTGGTCGAATGAAAGATTACATATGAATTTCGTGTAAGGATTTAGAATGAATTGGCAAAATCAAAATGTTTAAAGCTAAATTGACATCGATTTAACAAATTTAGGATTGATTGGAATTATTACCGATAATTATGATAAGCATTCATCATTCCATACCCCACCTAAAATATAAAAGAATTCTAGAGGATTTTGCATGGTTATGGAGTCGGTCCACCGTAGTCGGTCCTTGAACCCTGGCCTTTACCCACTAACCCTGTAGGTGCCTTCTCCCCTCCCTGGGCATTAACGTTTCCCGATTCTCGAGCGACTCCATTTCTTCTCTAATCTAGACTCTAGCTTATAAATTTAAGGAAAGAGTTACGTCAAGTCAACCCGTCCCACATGGCAATATCAATAGATTAAACGCCGAGTGCCCAAGTCACGGAACTTTTTTAACCCCACACATCCCACGGCCACCACCCTCAATATACATCACCTATAATCCCATTCAAGCGAGCATCACCAGTACCGGACACGTAAGAAAGAAAATGGGGTTGTCGCGCTCCTAACGTTACATCTCACGACGCAGTCAAACGATGTTTTCTCCGGCCACATGGGCGCTGTCTACACAGTACGATTGCGAATCCGATGCATCGTTTAATTTGTCGTTCGACGGGTGACTTTTCTGGGACAGCCTTGGGAAAGCGGCAAATGAATCGTGTTGGTTGAGATATAGATCACCAAACCCTTCCAACCGCTTCTTTCAGCTATTTACTCTTTCTCTTTTTTCAAACTTCCTCCACCAATATCTTCATGCAAATTAATTTCTTCTGATTTACGACGGATGCCCAATCTTTTTTCTTTTTCTTTTTTTTTTTTTTTTTTTTGTCGAGACCAAACGATGTCGCGAGCACACCCTTTTCATCTAGATTAATTTTTTTATATTTATCATCATATAATTTTATTGATTTCAGCTACTCAAGAAGAAGCGGCCGAGGCATACGACATGGCGGCCATTGAGTACCGGGGGCTCAACGCCGTCACCAACTTTGACCTCAGCCATTACATCAAGTGGCCCCAGCCGGGCGCCCCGGACAGCTCCGCCGCTGAACTTAGCAACTCCCAACAGAGCCCCACTGCGGGTGGTGGCGGTGCAGCCGCGGCCGTGGCAGAAGTGCCGGCAGCCCACGACCCGCAGGGGGGCAGCTCTGCCTCCTCGGCGCTGGGCCTCCTGCTGCAGTCGTCCAAGTTCAAGGAGATGCTCGAGCGGACGAGCTCGGCCGAGGACCAAGGAGCCGGGTCGACCACGTCCTCGGAGTCCGAGGCGCCCCGCCGGAGCTTCCCCGCCGACATACAGACCTACTTTGACTGCCACGATGTGAGCGGCGGGCTCGACGACGATGGCATCTTCGGGGATCTGAACTCGTTCGCTTCCCCGATTTTCCATTGCGAGCTCGATCTATCTAGCTAAGGCAGAGCAGTCGTTAAAAGAAGATCGATTAGGGTTCAACAGAAACTTTCGGCAACGTCATTCCAAGAAACGATGAAAGCTCAGCCTCGCAAGCATGCACGCGAGCGTGGTTATATGTGAATATGGAGAGGTGAGGATAGCGACGGGAAGGCGGGAAGGAAGATGACGACGAGAATCTATCAGAGTAAAGAGACAATCGAGATTCTTTTTTCTTTCAATTATTACCGTCTTTGCTTAATTTTTTTTCTTTAAATTACATGTAAATGATGGGGATATTCTTTAGCTGAGGATTTATTTTACGTTCTTATATCTATTCGGGTCGTCCCATATAAGATAAGGTTGGCATGCAATCGACCTTACCATAACTAGAATTTCTTTTTTTTTCTTTTTTTTGGCTCCAATCTTGTGCCCTTTCGTCGGACTATAGATGAAGATAGAACGCTGGACTTATCAATCCGTGGTCACGTGGCACGTAGTTATCAGGTTATATTTTATGGTACATTACAAGCCACGATTTAAGGAAGATAACATATTTAATTAACTAAGTAAAATGAATCTTCAGCCGTGGGAGTAGACATCATGGGATACGTTAAAAGATCGTGTCCTTTTCAAGAGAGGCGAATTTTCTTGTACGATTTCGGAAGAAAAAAAGAGAGGGTGTCGCATTCTTGAAACGCAATTCCAAATGAACAATCTCAAATAAACGTAGGATGTGAATCTATGACTCGTAGGCTTTCAATGGAGACTAGACATGTAAGTCTATATACATTGGGAAAGTAGGGTTTCATCATGATCTCCTTTTCGGGTCCTCTCTTTGGAAGGATTGTAGAACATTCTAATATTAGCCACAGGTCTTCACCTATTGTATTTATGTAAATTTCATAAAAAAATTTATTATATCAATTGAGTTCTAATTTAAAAAAATTTAAGATTTTTATGGCTCAATTGACAAAACTGAACAATATTGTGACGCTCCTTATTTTGCTTGATTTAGAAGATAAATTGTTGAACAACACATAAGCATGACCAATTCTCGTGTCATTGTCTTTCGAAAAACTCCTTTAAAGACTTAGCTTGCATGTAACAAGACTGGTTGTTGTAAACAGCATCGGATTTTTTATATTCCTCTCCAGTTTGGTTCTAATCTCATGGACCAAGCTAATACCGACAAGGAAAATCAATCCATGATGTGTCATAGATAGAAACTCAATGTAATATGGACAAGTTTGTAACTACACCCACAAAAAAATGTATATTCTAAGAAAATAATTTTGTGCGGAAAATTTTGCCAAAAAAAATATTAGCTTTTTCTTGATTGGGAAATGGCTGTGTTCGTGTTTGAATGACAGACCACTCACTATTGAAATGTGAATTTTCGATTCGCGGGGAGCAACTTAAAACAACCGCTGAAAAAAAGAAGAAAAGTCAACAGGTGACAACGGAAATCACGGGTCAGCATCTCAACAAACACTGTATGTGCACTATTTGACCGTAAATAAACTCAAATTCCCTACGATATTTACTCAAACAAACGCACGCACGCACACGAAAAAGCTCTCGTCAGCAAGACGAACTCCGATACATTACGACAGATCTCGTTGCTTCGGAAATTCTTGCAATTCGATCGAGCCTCTCGTCTTCACGCATGCATCTGCACGGACGGGATCGACTTTTTTTCTCTTTTTTTTTTTCTTAATAGAATGTGTAGGTGAAATGATTTCGTCTCTCGAGGAAATAGACATCTTTTTTTTTTTGGTCTTCGTATGTCGTTTTTAAGCGTGCGTGTTTTTTCCTCTTTGTACGGTAAAGTGGTTAATCTAAAATATGAAAAGAAAAAAAAGGAACCAAAGATATCCTTTCAAACTAATTTTGCGGCGAGGAAGCGCAATAATATCTCTTCGGGGAATATTTTCCCTTTTTCTTTTTTATTTCTTTAAAATAACCCTGTTGGTTTTACTAAAAAAAACGGAAAAAATTATCAAAAAAATCATAAATTTATTATACGGGGTCGATTCAATGTTAAACCGCTTAATTATTTCCTAGTTTAATTTAATATTTTTAACGAATTGCCAATTCAGTTTTTTCGGTCAATTTTGATTAAATATTGCTAAGGGGTGGCCTTGTTAGCGCCAACTATCCTATATGAAGCACATAATGTTGATATGGATAACTTTTTTGTTTTTTAGAATTTTAGAATTTTTCATTTTTTCTTTAATTTTATTTAGTTTCTTTTCTTCCTCTATTTTTATACAAGGCTAGTGGGGTTTTCAATTGTTGGCTGAGGGTTAGCGACCTCCGTGAGTCGCTAAGCAATGGCCGGCAACAACACTTGCCCCTTTGCAAGGGCCGTTGACCCTGCTGGCACTATGAAAAAAGAGAAAAATAAGAAGTAACAATAAAAAATTACTTTTTTAAATATAAGAATTGTCAACATTAGTAATGGTCACTCCATATACGACTATCGATGTCGATTGGACTACCATATCAGTAATATCAACAAAAAGAATTAAACTGGCAATTATTTAAAAGATTTATAACTAAATTGGCAAGCGTTAAAAAGTTTTGAACTAAATTAGCACAACTAAAAGGTTTAAGACTACATTAGCACAAAGATTTAGGATTAAATTGACTACTATATAATAGGTTTATGAATTTTTAGAGAAATTTACCACAACATTTTTTGTTTAACTTTTTAATTAGGAAAGTCAACGTCATTGTTCCTCGTTCAAAATGATTCTTACATTTCTCATTTCATCAATAGAAGTCCTTTGAACCATATGAGATCAAGCGGATTGAAAAGTGACATGACATTCCTTTCATCTCTGTGCAACAATTTGGTGGAATGGAAAAAAGTTTGAGGAACTCTTTTGAATTAAATCAGAAGAGATAAGCAAGTAAAATATCCCGAATTTAAATTTCACTAAGGAAATAAAAGAATTTCTCGATATTATTACTTGGAGAATAATTCTAAAAAAATAGGACCTGAGCAGGTCCTTAAACTGCTCCCTTGACAATGAAGGGACCTCCTTAGGGAGACTTCCCCTGGTGAGGGGTCAGTCGAGTCAGGCAAGTCGCCTTAAGGGTAGCCCCTGTAGCCTTTAAGGAGACATAAAACAGGATTGAGGGTAGAGGCAGCTCCCGTGCCTCGATAAGATTTTCGGACCTGAGCAGGTCCTTAAACTGCTCCGTCAAACTGGAGACGTAAACTCGAGTCGTTTCTCTTGGAATCAACTCTCAAACGTAAAATGAGAGTAATGATAAACCGACGGGGCATTGTAACCAAATTGGAAACAGCCCTGGCCCGACTCCTATAATGCCCTTCTCCTAGCATACTAGGCTGGGTACAGGAGAATGAAGGTCCCTTCATTGTCAGGGGAGCAGTTTAAGGACCTGCTCAGGTCAAATCTTACGAGCGTTAAGTCCAGCCGCTATATTTATCGAGGCACGGGAGCTGCCTCTACCCCCGATCCTGTTTTACGTCTCCTTAAGGCTATGGGGGCTACCCTTAAGGCGACTTGCCTGACTCGGCTAACCCCCCACCAGGGGAAGTCTCCCCAAGGAGGTCCCTTCATTGTTAGTAGGGGTGATTGGGTCCAGAGTGGGTAGGGTCTAGACCTGGACCTTGTACTCGACCCTGTTATAACCGGTTCTCTTTTTTTGGACTCTGTTCCTGACCCTGTTTGCATTGGACCTTGTTCCCGACCCATCTTATTTTTCCGATCCGGGAACAGGGTTGACTCTGTTTATATTGGAACCTGTTTTGCATAAAAATTGATGTATCTTTATATTAACCTTAGAGAAGCAAGTCTAGATGAGTTGTCTGCTGAAACAAAAAAGGCCGGATCAAGCACATCCTTCGACCAAACTCATTGGGAACATGTATAAAATTTGGACCCCCTTGAAAAAATAACCAAGTATATAATTCGACTATCTCGCATCCCCAAATCCCACAAGGTACATCAAGTTTCTCATATTCCAGTAACATACAAGCTAGCAATTTAGCTAATTAACTAGTTGTAGGACAATTTTTGGCTGATCACATATCAACCTTGTAGATGTACTCGATCTTCTTCTTCTTCTTCTTCTGCCTTGTGTTCCACATGGTACAAAATCTCTTACAAAAACCTAAAATTCATATATAAAGAAAAATCAACAAGAATCCATACTCTAGAGACATGCAAAAGTTATGATTTAATAAAGTCTATTTACTTACCACAAAATCGAAGTTTCCACAAAATGAAGTTTATTTTCCAATAATAATGTCCTTGGTAAGACAATCCAAATCTATATATAAAAAAAAAAAAAAAAGAGAGAGAGATTAAATAAGGCATTCACTTAATAGATAGTTATGTGAATGAATTACAAGATAGAAAGAAATATATATAACTTACCCACCTCAAACTTTTCCTCATTCTCGATGCACTGTTCAACATTAATTGGCACTTGAACATCTCTCAACCAATCTTGAGTACAAATTAAACATTCCACCACTCTAGGAGTCAAAGAATTTCGAAAGCCATCAAGTACACATCTTGATGTACTAAAAGCCGACTCTGAAGCAATGGTAGTCACAGAAATAGACAAAACATCTCGAGTCATCAAAGATAAGATTTTATATTTTGACCAAATACTCTTCCACCACGTTAAAAGATTAATATTAAGGATATTTTCACTTTCAGCTTCAAGATATTGATCAAGCTCAGATTTGTTTTCATCCAACACTCTTTTCTTCGCATGGAGAAAGCTTTTGTGCCAAGTATCGATTTCACAATCATTGTCATCAATATCAACATTGGAAGCACTACTACTGTTACTCACATTTGAATCACCAAATTTTTCTTTACTAGAAGAGCCAACAAAAGATCGCTCATAAGATTTATACAAATTCTCCAAGGCAACCTTCATTTTATCATGCATCTCATCAATTTTTGCTTCATCATCATAGATTTATTCAAAACAGAACTTTACATAACTCAACTTCTTTGTAGGATCCAATGCAATCGCAATCAATGCCATCATATTAACTTTATCCAAACCCCCATAATACTTGTCAAACTTCTCTTTCATTTTTAAACCCATGACTTGAAGCTTTGGGTCTAAAGAATTCACTGCATTATTCAAATACTTGTACAACTTAGCTATCTCCTCAAAATAACTATTTGAAGTAATATATGAACTACCCAACATCATTTTGGTTGTATCATAAAACCGTCTCAGAAATTTAGAAAGAATGATGATATTTTCCCAATCTTCATCTTCAAGAGGATTATTGTCAATTTCCCTTAAAAAAATAAATCTTCATATTCCATTCTTTTAAAAGCTTTTTTGAATTTTATGGCGGTGTCTAACATCATGTAAGTGGAGTTCCATCTAGTGGCAATATCAAGACAGACCGAACCATTGTATGCAATCCTCTCACTCTCAATGCAAGCTTTGAATGCCTTAGCTCTCGCCGTAGAACACCTCACATACCTAACTATGTTTCGGATGCGTGCAATAGAATCATGCACATAATTCAATATGTCTCTTACTATCAAGTTAAGTATATGAGCAGTACATCTCGCCATTCAAAATCAAAAATCTTTCTTCTGAAAATTTTTCTTTCAAATAACTAACGGCCACATCATTTGAACTTGCATTATCAACTGTTATTGTGGACACCTTCCTTTCTATTCCCCAATCATAAATATATTTTCCCACCATTTTACCAATCTCCTTACCCTTGTGATTATGCATTATCACAAAATTGATTATTCTTTTTTGCAACTGCCAATTCCCATCAATATAATGTGCAGTAAGACACAAATAGTTCAAATTTTGAATGGAACTCCACATATTCGTTGTGAGTGCAATATTAGATTTAAGCTTACCAAAGTAAGCTTTCAAACAAGTCATTTCACTTAGATATAACTTCATACAGTCTCTTGCCATTGTAAATCGTGAAAGATGATAGAAAAGATGTTACAATTTAGTAACAAAATCGCGAAAACCAACACGTTCAACCATGGAAAATGGCTGCTCATCAATAATAATCATTCGAGCAAGCATATGTTTATAACGTTCTTGATCAAACTTCCATGTCGTTAAGACACTATTAGTAGTAGTATTTTCCACAACCTCGCCAACCACATCTTTGTCACGTGATGCAAACAACATTTGCTTTTTATCTATACGAGAATACTTTTTGCACTTTCTCAAGTGCTTCCACATAGCAGAGGTTCCATGATCAACATTATACACATAATCCATCTTGCAATGAATGCATTTCACCTTAACTGTTTTCTATGTTTTCTCATCTATAATTTTCGAAAAATGATCCCAACAATCTGATTGATTAGCTCGCTTTTTACCCGAAGCAATATGAAAGTTAGGTATCCTCACCTTGTTTGTCGCGCCTATGGTTGCAGATTCCACTTCATCAGCTCCATGGAATGGCAATTCCATGAGTGGACTCATTTCATTATGTCCCTCTATTTCCATTGATATGTCTTTGTCTTGATCCATTGACTGAAAACTGAAAAAAAAAAATTATATAACATTAGGATTCTACGAAAATAGATTAGTTTTCATAATAAATCAAATCTCTCAACATAACTTTGGAGATAGAAAATAATTCATGGTCTAACATAATAAATCAAATCTCTCATTAGGTGTGCATTGGAAATGTAGAATGTTGATCTTTTGGCACTATGTAATTCATGGTTTAACATAAGAAATCACTCCATTTTTACTCAACTTCAGTGTTGTGGAAATACAAGTTTCCTATTATCTCTGTCACAAACAAGAATTACAAGCTTCACATAATACTCCATGTGGAATAACCTATTCAACATAAACAAGCTGAAGCAAAATGGGTTCAAGACAAAACAAGACATGGCAATAATGGCAAAGAAATCGATTTTTTCGCCTTCCTTGATATTGGATTATGAACAGGTTACAAACCTGAACGAATCAAAAGAGCAAACAGCCGGAGAGATTCAAAACTAGACTTTCATAAAATAAAAGAGGAATTCACAGTGCTCACAAACCCGAGCAACCATTCAGTTTAAACAATCACTCGCGAAAATCAAGATCCTCACGGACCTACTTCATTTGGGCGATTCTGCGAATTAAGATGCTAGACTTCTACCAGTCCAAAGCAGGGAATAACATATGAAACCTTGGAAGATTAGCCGACCACTAAATTTAGCAAAAAAATCAACTAGAAAAGGGATCAAATTCAGCAATACAGATCATATCATGGGGTAAGTAGAACTAATTAGCCGATAGTGTGACATCTCGAAATTTGACCCGTTTCGATAAAGTGAAATGTGCATATCGTCGGCGCGCCTATGGTCCTTTTTCTCGAGGCGATCACTCACGAGTTAGCTAACCTATTGGGTGAAGCCGTTAAGGGATTTTACCGCGGTTATATCCCTTAACGGCTTCACCCAATAGGTTAGCTAACTCGTGAGTGATCAGCTCAGAGAAAAAGGACCATAGGCGCGCCGACGATATGCACATTTCACTTTATCTAAACGGGGTCAAATTTCAGGATGTCACAGATAGCTCACGACGAAGAGTAAAAATCATGCTTACCGACTCCGTGCCAGCGCGGGGGACGGGGACTTGCCGAATAGCTCGGCGGGGAGGAGGACGCTATTGACGGTGAAGATTGCAACAGGGGTGGAGTCGAGCACTGTGCTGGCCACCCGCGAGGAGTCGACCCCGGTGTCGAGCGTGATGGAGTCACCGACGGTCTTCATAGTGAAATCGTACTTCCCGGCGCCGTTTGTGGTGAGGGTGCTGATTAGGGCGTTGCTCGTCTTCAAGGACACAATCGGGGTAGTTCACCATCGCATGGTACAGCAGGAGTGTGAACACAGTCAAACCCTTGTCTAGCACCGACTGGTACATCTTGATGACGCCACTCGAGACGAGGAGGCCCGTGAATGTCTTGCACCCGGCCTTCTTGAGCAATGTCGTCACATTCGTGTCCGAGGCCGACAGTGCCGGGGCGGTGAGGATGGCCGGGACCAGGATGGGGGCGTTGATCTGGAGGATGGAGATGTTGTAGGGGATCTGCTTCACCGACTTGGTGTACGACGAGTCGAGCTTGGACCCAGGGGCGACGGCACCAAAGCCCACCTTGCCGCCCTAGAGGTCGGTGATGTTGACGAAGCCGGTGTTGCCGAGGGCGTTCCCGGCTACAGGTGTCACGGGAGGAAGGCGACGGTGGGCGAGCGGAAGCAACGTCAACGGCGCAGCACTCGGATGGATCGGTGGAGGTGAGAGCTTGAGAGTAAAGATAGAAACTTAAAGTTAGAACCGAATTAGGGTTTTGCCTTAAAAACCGGTTCACAAACCGGTCCGGTTGATCCGGTTCCCAGGTGGGTATTCCCTTGGAATCGGTTCTCAAACCGGTTCAAACAGGGTCTGAACTTTGGGAACCGATTTCTGACCCTGTTTTCTGGGTGGGCTGATCCGGGAATCGGGTTAACTTGGTCCGATTGCACACCCCTAATTGTCAGGGGAGCCGTCTAAGGACCTGCTCAGGTCCTAATCTTACTAGCGTTAAATCTAACCGCTATATTTATCGAGACACAAGGGCTGCCTCTACTCCGATCCTATCTTACGTCTCCTTAAGGCTACGGGGGCTACCCTTAAGGTGACCAGCTTGACTCAGCTGATCCCCCACCGGGGGAAGTCTCCCCAAGGAGATCATTATTATTTTTTTTCAAAGAAGGGATAAAACGAGTGGGAGATGCCAAAAGAAAATGAGTGGCTAACGACACTCCCCTCTTGGCTATCCCCAACTTCTTCTTCCCAAGCACACGGCCCCGAAATCCACCATGACCCCAACCGCCGCTCCGATCCGCTCGCCCTCTCGCCTTCGCCGCCATGGCCAGCGCCCTCACGCCCGCGCTCACTCCCGCTTCTAGCTGGACCCGTCGTCTTCTCCCCTCCGCCGCCTCGGCCGCCTCGGCCAGAACCGCCTCCGCCGCGGGCGCGAAGCCCCGGGCGTCCCCGGCCGTCACCGCCATGTCCGCCGCCGCGACGAAGGTGGTCCCCGCCGTGATCGTCGGCGGGGGACGCGTGGGGAGGGCGCTGCAGGAGATGGGGAGCGGGGGCGACGTGCTGGTGAGGCGAGGGGAGCCCGTGCCCGCCGACTCCGAGGGCCCCATCCTGGTGTGCACCAGGAACGACGATCTCGAGGCCGTCCTCGACGCCACCCCGTCGTCTCGCTGGAGAGGTACGCTCCGGATTTTTGATAGGGCTTTCTGGATGGTGCGTGCGAGTTTGTCTGGATTGAGCGTCTGTTCGTGCCGCTTTCTTTGGATTGGAATCTCAGGGGGCTTGACGGATATGACGAGGAAATCAGTTGTCATTGGTAATTGTGCAACTTGGAGATGAATTCATAGGATAGTCCCCAAAATAGTTGATGAATGGATGTGACATTGTCACCTTCTTAGTCAATTAGACTTCAGTGCTTCATTTTGGTCCCGTTTAGGTGATATGTGTTTTTCGAGCTTGTTTATGCTAGCTGGTGATTATTTACTTCGGAAAGATATCTCCTTTCGTTCGCTGACTGACTTAATTAGCTCAACCGGATTGATTGGTTACTGATACAGTGGGCTGTGGAGTAGAATTAGATCTATAGTGATAGGGTAGTTTGCGGGTTTGCCCGGTATTCTTTTTGCGAGTCCAATTTGCAGGGCAGATTTTACTGCATTTCTTTGGGTGACTTGCCAGAAATTCTGCAGGTCTGTATAAGTCGAGTTTCGAGTTGCCACTTGCAATGCGCATTCTGTTTGTGAAGTATCCTTCTTTACTGCAACAATAATTATCAGAAACATTCAAAATTCCCGTCCGCATTGAGATAAAGATGTCTACCTTTTGTATTACCTAAACTCACATTGTTGCTTTCAGAGTTCTTATAAAGAGGCTTTTGGTCATGAGATTGTGTATTCTGACAGTCTAGCAGATATGGTGTTTTTCCAGAATGGAATGCTGGAGCCGTGGCTTGAAAGCAAAGGTTTAAGTGATGCAGACCAAGTATTGGCGTACTTTGCGGTGTCAAAGTTGGGAGAACCGCCCACTGATGGAAAGACAGATACTAATCCTGAAGGACTGACTGCTGCATATGGGAAATGGGCTTCGGCAGTTGCCGGAAGATTACAAGCTGGAGGTCTGTCTTGCAAGGTACTGGCAGATTAACCTTTTTATTTCTTTTTTTAAACTTTTGGAAACTTGGAAATCTGTTCTATCTGAATTAATTCATTTCTTTTGGCATTTTTAAGAAATTACAAACTATATGAGGAACCCTCGATGTTCATTTATTCTGCTTTTCCACACGTTGAGATTCTTACTCTATTAGTCTTTTTTGATGGAGATTTTTTGGTTGGTGACTCAGGTCCTGGACAAAGAAGCATTTCAAAGGCAGATGTTAGAGAAGCTTATCTGGATTTCAGCATTCATGCTTGTTGGAGCTCGCCATCCTGGTGCAACCGTAGGTGCTGTGGAGAAGGAATTTCGCTCTGAAGTAAGGCTGCTTTTATTTCATCCACTCTTTATCACATACGGACATCAGAAGAAGGGGAGAAATGTTGTGCCTCCTTTCCCATTGGTTCTTTTGGATTCGAATTATGATAATCTTTATCATGTAATACTTCACTTGGAACAACTATGTTAACTTTTTTGGCTAAGTAACCTTAAAACATATTATACGCAATTTTAGTGTTGGAATCACTGCAGTTTCAATATGTGTTGAAACTCGAGAATGCTCTATGTCCTCTATGTCTGCCCTCTACATTTTTTTGGGGCCTGTTCCTTTCCTTTTGTACAAGTATACCTCTGATGTTTATCCCTACAGATGTGAGTCGTCAGCATGGGTAGTCCTCTCTGTCATTAATTATAGAGATCTTTGGTTTCATGACAATATAATGTTTAACTTGCTGAGTGTCCTAGAAAAAGAGACTATTTAGAATCTCCAATAATTCTGTCATATGTGAGTTTGTCACTTCCAAACAGTCGTTCCGCAAAGAATCACTTGGAACTGTATCGACAAGTTTGAATTGCCTCATCTTTCAGGTAGAGAGCCTTATCAAAGAACTTGCATCGGCTGCTGCAGCTGAAAAGGGCATAGTGTTTGATGAAGGCATGGAGGACAGATTATGTGCTTACTCAAGAGCTGTGGCGCACTTCCCTACAGCAGTGAAGGAGGTAAATAGCAAGAACTGAGTTGGACAAATGTACATGAATTTATTCGCACTGCGTCTTAACTGCTGATTTGTTCCTTGCTAACAGTTCAAATGGCGTAATGGTTGGTTCTACTCTGTGTCTGAGAAGGCAATTGCAGAAGGGAAACCTGATCCCTGCCCCCTTCATACTGCTTGGCTCAAAGAAATAAAAGTAATCTAGACTTCAATGGACTCATTGTCAGATTTCATGGGAATGGCTATCGATATGCATGACTAGGAGAGAATGTTGGAGTAATGAAAATCTGGTTTTTGTACCTCATCTTCGACCAGAAAATAATAACACATGCTTTACCAGTTCAATCTTCTTTTCCAGTGTACGGTGGTGAAGTTCCTTGGTAATCTCAACAGGTTATTTTCTCCTTGTTCTGAGCCAGAACTACTGGAAAAGGTAGTCGAAGTACATGTCGGGGTTTAATTGTTTTTCATGGGCTCCCAGGAATTGTTGGTTCACTGCTATTCCTGTTGGTTCACTGCTTGTCCGTGACTTGATTTAATGTCCTCTTGACTGGGTTTTCCGCATCAAACTGGAGCTTTGAATGGAAAGTTCTTTACGAGTGTATTACATTGAATTAAAACGTATTGGGATCATTAAATTTGAGAATATTCAAGTGAAATTTTCATGGGGACCATCCTATCTGTTGGTGGAGATGTAATTTTTGTAGGTGCAAGTCTCTTTACTGTATACTTCCTGGCTATGTAAAGTAAGGGGACAAAATACGTGTAAAGCCGAGGACTCCTGTCATGACCCTGCGCGGAGAAAAACCCAATCGAACAAAGTAAGGAAGTTGCAAGAAGGACAATGGAATGTTCGATTACAGCGCTTATGTTCACATTTCAAAGAAGAGGAGGAATATCTTCTTGTCAACGTCGGGTAAACAATGAGTCCGTCCAATATCGTACCCCCTGCAGGTCTTCATTGTCGTTTTAATCATTTGGCCATGCTGAATCTCAAGATTACACAATCTAGAAAGATTATTCACATATAATCAAAACAGTCACCGAGTACAGATATCAAAACTTGTAGCATGTGGGAAAGCCGAGACAGCGTAATTAAGGCAAATAATCACTCTACTCGCCAATACGAGTTCACAGACAAACTCTCAAGATGAAGTTCCTCACAATCTGAACTATTTGTTAGAATGCTTACAATTGCAAGACTAATCCCCCCTCAAATGCAAAATATCCTCAACAAACGTCGAGAAGAAATGTGGAATCAAATAGACACTAGCAAAAGATATACCTAAATTTATAACCCATTGGAGTCTTGCAGATACACCGCAAGCAGGAAGTACAATAAATGGAGTCACATCCAGATGTGAAGGTTAGAGGAACTTTAGCTTTCCCTTGGACACAGAAGCTTTCGCCTGACACAGTGCCTTCTCAGTTCCCGTCAGGTCAGAGCACGACCCAGCAGCTGCTGCGCCCAAGGTGATGGCAAAATAGAGATAGATTGTGCAAAGGAAACCAAGAAGTGCCAGAGCCGTCAAAAGGAAGCGGTGCCTCTGTGCAAGGGTCGACCAGCTTCCCAACTCTTCTCGTCCGAATTGCTTCCTAAACGATGGTGACCTCCGGTGAGGAGATGACAGTACGGTGTCAAGAACCATGGCTTGCGGTCTGAATTATCAATCCAACCTGAACTTCCTGCTTTCATGTTCGTGTTCATTGATGCAAAAAAGTCAGAATGCGTTGATAATTAAACAGCTCTGAAAAATATCCAACACAACTTTCAGCTGAAAGATGTAATAGATAGCCACATAAGAGTAAGACTTTAAGCGAATACAAGCCAGGAGAGTGGGGAAATTTGCATCTCTTTCTCTTTCAAAGGGACAAAACATGAAGAGGTAGATTCTGAAAGGGCTGGCAAAACAGTCATGGAGGAAAATGTGCTCTTGCAGAGATATTACAAAAGGCATAGACCTAATTTATCACAAGTTGTGTAAGAGAAACACATTCATTATATGATGTTGAAATTGGTAGTGTATATACATGAATTCCCTCCATGACTCTTTTGCCACTGGTCTGCTATGAGATGAGGGCAGTAAGAGACACAAATCAGAATTTCCTCTCTGTCTCTCTCTCACGCACAGAGTAGCTAGACCGGGATTAGAAAATACAATCTACTTACCACGTCACGAAATTATAACTGGAGGGTCGTAGAGCAGTCATGAATCATGATAAGCTCGTTAAGACATTGTTTGATTAGATTATGTAAGGAGAAGAAAGGATTTCATCACAAATCGAACGGAGCATACTGCAACACCATAACCAGATGATTAATATATAAGTTGAGATCTTAAAGCTCCATATATTAGTGAGACCTGCTTGCGTAAGAACACTGTGAGCTTGTAGAGAAAAGCACGTCAACGACAAAACTTTTTCTATTTGAAGCAAGTAATCAAAATCGAGACACGCAACGCCAGATGAAAAACACAAAAACAAAATACAAACCAGAATGAAAGTCAGATCTTTACGTATGTCACACTAAAACATTGACATGGAACTTGTTTATGTCGGACTCAACGACGGGAGCCGATAATAGATACTCATGGCCACGGCATTATTCAATGGAGATCATTCGTCAGTAACATCCACCAGTAAATGAGCTGAGAAACGACAAGACCACACTGGAATGCGTCGGAGGAACGAGAACAGAAGCATCGAACCCTCGGATTACCAAAAAGGATCGCGAAAAGAGGCAAACTTGATCGTGACAACCGGACGACAGAACAAACACCGCAAGATCTAATGAACTCCGCAACCAATCCGACGATTCCAGCCATCGCCGACCCAGCACGCAACATACCCTTGAGACCCTTCGCGACGAATCGACGACACGTTCAATTAACCCCCAAGAATCAGGAAGTCGCGATCGGATCTGAAGACAAAGATCAAGCATTGCGAGAGCGAGAGAGAGAGGGGGAGACTTACAGAAGAGCAGGGGATCCAGATCAAGGGAGGGTGGAGTCGGATTCGACGACCCTTTTCGCAGTGCCTTCTCTACGAGACGGCGGCGACGGCGACGGCGACGGCGATGGCGATGGCGATGGCGATGGCGATGAACAGTGGAAAAGCTCGAGCCTTTCTTCCTTCTTTCCTTCCTCGCTTCCTTCCCCGATTCGCTCTGAATTGCGGGGGGGCTCTGGTTCGATGAAAGGAGGAGGAAAGGTTCGAGCTTTCTCTCTCCTCCGCGTCTCACGGCAAGAGAGAGAGAGAGAGAGAGAGAGAGATGGCTGATTAAGCAGAAGGCCCTCCACTCGTCGTGCGCAGTCTAAACTCCAAAATAGTGGATTCTAGAGAGAGAGAGAGAGAGAGAGAGAGAGTTTCCGTGTACACTGTTCCGAAAAAGGAAACGCTCCAGATGTTACGCTAATGGGGATAATTAACAATTATTAAATAACGATATCGGGAATTATTTTAAAAAAATAAGGATAATAATTGATAAAAGAAAAGGAAAAGGAACCGGGTCGATGGATTAATGGAGCCGGGGCAGGTTGACGTTCGGTTGCTATCGGGAGGCCGTCTTGACCAATCAGAGCTCAGCCCAAAGCGCGTTCCTTTCCCGTTTGCCTTTTTGCCTACCCCCTCCCCCAGTTATTGACTCCCGCCCGAAAACCCGAGAGTCATCGGGTCGGATGCATCTTGGATCCATCTCATTGGGCCCTGTTTACCAAAAATAATCATTTACATCCCTCGAAATAAACAATTAATCATGATTTTTTTTGTTATTGACAACGGTTTTATATTTGAACATCTGCATGGACGATGAAACATTTCTCGTTCTTTCATTTTAGTAAATAACATAGGGGATTATTTTTAGAAAGAAATTTTTGTCGAGATCGTTTACTTTCGCGTTAAACAAATTGAATCCGAGTTCGACTTTCTTTCACTTTGTGAGTCTGTGGAATCAGAGTTGAGCATGAAATTTCCTGATTTTCGGAATTTAGTTTCTCAATCGCTTGACCAAATTTTATTTACCAACCTTCAGTGTTGATGGACTGAGTCCCTACATTTGATCGAATATAAATTCTAGAGATTTTAGAAATGCAGTCCGTGCTTAATATAAATTGTATCGTGTGAGGTCAATATTTTACTCGAAAGGTGGGCATCAAGACACGGCTTGCATGCAAAATGGCACCCCGAACCTTACAAATAACTTATTTACAAGAAATCAGGGAAAGAGACCAAAACCCAATTTATGTTGATGCCTCAAATCTGATGACCTTATATCAGAAGAACATCTTATGGCTATACCCGAATAACCCTCCAAACGTAAATCGAGTTGTTTAGGTGGATCTTAAGCCCTACTGATGTTACATCATTTCATCTTACGCTTAAGCTACTCAGTTTAGTAGGTAGCAATGTGGTGACAAAGAGAAGAGTAAAAACTCGCCTAAATGTCAACAATATAGCTAACATTAGTCAACAGCCGGCACGCGGGCCCGTTGGTACAAAAAAGGTCAACAGTCGGCACAAAAAAGGTTGACCGCCCTCGCGGGCCCGTCGGTAATCGACAGGCTCGAGACATTAGTCAAAACAGTCGACCCAAAAAGGGGTTGACGGGCCTCGCGGGCCCTCTGCATAAAAACCAGCCCACGGGTCGGCCCAAGCCCGGGACGATCGTAGATCCGCTCGCCCGGTGACGATCCGGGCGAATCTCTCGAACGACCCGGTCGGGGAGTAGAGACGAAGTCAAGAATGTCGTCCCCTTCATCATACGCACAAATTGTAAGTTCCTCTCTCGCTTGGGAAAGTCCGCGATCGAAAAAGCTCTGCGCTCCGTCCGAACCGTTCCGGTGCGAAATCGCAACCTTCGACCTAGGTAATTCCTTCGCTCGATCGGCTCGTCCGAGGTCGATTGTTGGTTCAGCTCGATCGGTGTTTAGATTGGTCGAATTTCTGTCGTGTTTTTCTGTTTGCTTCCGTGTAATCGGAGCTGTCGGGCCTGAGGAACTTCGACCCGCCGGCGGTTTTTTTGTCCCTTCTCTCTGTTTCGCGCTGTTCACAGTCGGTGCGGGATTCTGTTGAAATTTGCCTAACCGCGATCGCCTGCGGCGAGGTTACTCGCTCGATTTTGCTGCGATTTCATGACCTAGGGGGATGTGCGATTGTAATAGCTATGAATTTTCTGCCCTCGAGTGCTGTTCTGGAGCTGTGACGTTTTTCGGTGGTTTGTTTGGTCTTGTTCAGGGGGTGCTAGGAGGAGGAGGAGATGTGGGCAGCATCTTGCCTCGCGTCCTGCTGCGCCGCATGCGCCTGCGACGCCTGCAGGACGGTGGTGTCGGGAATTAGCCGGAAATCAGCTCGGATTGCTTACTGTGGCCTCTTTGCACTCTCTCTGATCGTCTCATGGATTCTCCGTGAAGTCGCAGCTCCTCTCATGGAGAAGCTCCCTTGTAAGACTGTTGCTTCTGAATTCGGTTTCTTTTTCCATGCGCAGATACTCGTTTCGGTCTTTTCAATGCTTTTGGGCGGCTTTGTCATTGTGATGCCTAAGTTTGTCTTGGAGGATGATTAGTCTGCGGACATACATGCTCATGATCGGGGAACACTGCATAGATGTCATCTCTTATGCAATTCTGGTGTAGTTGGAATAACCCTTAAGTTGTCATGATATAGAGACACTGTTTGTCATGCAGGGATCAATCAATTTCACAAGACACCGGACAGGGAGTGGTTCGAAACTGATGCTGTCTTGAGGGTGAGCTTGGGGAACTTTCTCTTTTTCACGATCCTTGCTATTATGATGATTGGGGTGAAAAATCAAAGGGACCCTCGTGACGGTATTCACCATGGTGGATGGATGATGAAAATCATTTGCTGGTGCCTGTTGGTAATCTTCATGTTTTTCCTTCCAAATGAGATCATCAGCTTTTACGGTGAGATTCAAAACCTGCTTCACATGGAATTTCTCTGTTATCTTTTCCCGTGTCAAATTTGCTATAATCTGAACATCTTTGAGCTGTGATATGTTTGACCGTGAGTGTTAAGTGCCTTAGTAGGTGGGAAGGCAAATTTATAGCATTCCTTTGAGGGTTTCATGGTTAGAAAAAGTAGTTTTTGCATACAATTGTAAAGTTTGAAGCAAGCAGATTTGTTTCATTGAATTAATCAGTTATTTATCCTTTAGAAAACCACATTTTCATTGCTTGGATTTAGTACTTATTGAACTTTTCTGTTGCAGAGTCCATTTCAAAATTCGGCTCGGGATTCTTTCTTCTCATTCAAGTTGTCCTTTTGCTGGATTTTGTTCACGGATGGAATGACAAATGGGTTGGATATGACGAGCAATTCTGGTTAGTTTTCTTTTTAATGAAATAATGTCTTCTTATGGCATTAAGCTGCTTATCAGGGCTTTCCCTTATATCTATTCATTTTCTGAGTTCCATCTTCTCTAGCTATATTTGGATTATTTAATTTGATTAGCGTATAGATCCTGCCTGTTTGCAACTTCATTTATCTCCATATTACTGATTGTGTCCATGACTTTCTTCACGTGTAGGTATATTGCTTTGTTTGTGGTTTCACTTGTTTGTTACGTGGCCGCCTTCGCCTTCTCCGGGGTCCTCTTTTATCTTTTCACACCATCTGGACATGATTGTGGGCTCAATACCTTCTTCATTGTCATGACTTTGATCTTCGCGTTTCTTTTTGCTGTGGTTGCCCTGCACCCTGCAGTAAGTTCCTAACTTCTTATGCATCATACTCTGTTTTCTTGTGTGCTTCTTCACAATTTTTGTACTATTACATCGATTATGCTGTGAGTATTTGACCTCAGGTAAATCTATACTTGAATGACCAGCAGGTGGTCATTACAAATGCTTGGAAATTTGTCGTTGCGATTCTCAGTGCTTGGTGAATTGGCATTTGGTTTCTCTACATGGTTACTTGATTTAGTGCTCTCCATGCTTTCTTTGCAGAGAGGTTGGAGCAGTAGCAAACTGGTTCCTTTAGGTTACAGAAATTCTTAAGTATTTCCCTTCATTGTGTCAACCTTTCGTTAGACTCTTGAAGAGAAAAGGTTTAACTCATAGGATGGCTACTAGCAGATTCCTGCCCTTTGTTTCAGTATCATTGGATTTCCTGCTTTCTCCAGAATATAAGAATTTGTCCATTCTTGCATGCCCTTGGATTTGAATTCTCCTGAAGTGATAAGTTAGAGGGACTTTTGTGCTTCATATGATGTTATTTCAGAATATTTTGGTTACTTGCTATGGTACTGTGCACATATCTGGTGGATAACATTTCCTCGTGATGCTCTTTCCATCTATTTGAGTGGTTGTGCATTATCAAAGAACGATTTTGCAATGTTATTATTGCTCTTCCCCTGTGAAATCAGGTAAATGGAAGCATCTTGCCAGCTGCAGTTATATCTTTGTACTGCATGTACCTCTGCTACAGCGGACTTGCTAGTGAACCAAGGGACTATGAGTGCAATGGTCTTCATGCGCACTCTAAAGCTGTTTCCACTGGGACCCTTACTCTAGGTCTGGTCACTACTGTTCTTTCAGTGGTCTACTCTGCTGTCAGGGCTGGATCTTCTACAACTCTTCTCTCCCCACCTAGTTCACCTCGTGCAGGTAAATTCACCGTGACTGATATCCATGTTTCTGATGTCGATGTTTTCTTGTTTATTGCATATTTCTGTATTTGCTGCTTGGAATTTTATCGTGAGATTTGTTATTTGAATAAGGTTTCTGTTTAGTTCTTCCTCCCTCCCTCCCTCTCTCCCTCTCCCTCTCACATCTTTGGCTTTCATTTAGAATAATCCGAGTCTTTCAGTTGAATGGGAGAGTTTGAGGCCTTTATTTCTCAACTGTATTCAAACTATACTCTGATGAATCATAGTTGCATTTCAGAGTGTCAACCTGGACCTTTTCCTCGTGAGCAAGGTTCAGAGGTTTATTTTAAATTCTGAGGTCCATGAGGATAAAGATCAAATATATATGTCAATAAACAGTAGCACCAAGCACATCCGGAAAATCAGAAGGAGAAATGTCAATTTTAGAAGGAATCTCTCTCTTTAAGTTTGAGTGGGATGCCCTTTAGTGACTTTCCAACCAAATGTGCTCTTATAACTGATTTTTCTACCAACTCTCCTGTTTGATTTATTGCTTGTTTTAGTCTAAATATAGTTTTACTTGAAAAAGCAACTGTGTGCCATGATTTATTGTCATTGTAAATAAGGGAAGTTGCCATCCTTTTAGATAGAAAATCACATTGATATCATATTCTGTGTCTAAGATGTAAGCACTGTGTATCCTTCGACATAATGACTTGCAATTCCAAGGTGCAGGCAAGCCATTGCTGCCCCTGGACAGCAAGGCAGAAGAGGAGGAAGAGAAAGAGAAGTCTAAGACAGTCACATACTCATACTCTTTCTTCCATATCATTTTCTCTCTCGCAAGTATGTATTCCGCTATGATTTTGACTGGGTGGTCGACATCAGTTGGAGAAAGTGGAAGGTTGGTGGATGTTGGTTGGCCATCTGTCTGGGTTCGAATTGTCACCGGGTGGGCCACTGCAGCCCTCTACATTTGGTCTCTGGCTGCTCCTATTCTGTTCCCAGAGAGGGAATTCTGAGCTGACCATGATCGTTGGAAAGCCTGCAAGTGCGTATAAACCATATCTATATTTTACAGCAAATGATGAAGTTCTCTGTTAGTTTGTGTGCCACGACCAAGATTTGCTCAACTTGCCCTTCTACCCTGCTCTGTATAAAAAGGTGGCTGTTTATGACATATGAATGTGGCTTCACGTGTTGGTTGTAACGTGGGACCGAAGATGCGTGATATTCTGCATATTTTATGCTCTTCTGCATGTTAATATATTGCAGTCTGCATTGACAATCCCACGGATCTTTTTCTTATTGTGGAATACTTGCTGTCGTCTGACCTGCCTCCATAGTGATTAATCACCCCCTCATTCTATCCTCTTTTTTTTCTCGCAATTAGTTTCTTATTTTATTAGAACCACGTGGAGCATTCGGTGGCTTGCTAGCTCTACTTAAGAGGCACATCTTATTTATTAGCACGGGTTAATGTGTTTACTCTGTAAATTAATTATCTTTCTTGTTAAACAAGAGATACGATATCTTAGAGCTAATGTCACTCTATAAGAAATATAATAGTAGTGTCAGATGCTGATGCGATGTGCCAAGTTTTAGCATTAATAGTACCAAATCATTAAAATATCATACTTTTATAAGTTCTTGTTTGAGCAAAATAATAATAAATTTTAATTCCCGTTACTAACAAGAAATATTTAATTGAGAGGGAGAGAGTTTCCATCTAGGGTGTCTAACAAATGGTGGCTACGTCGCTAGTAGAGGCTGCACTATATAGCCGCATGAATGTACCCGGCCAAAGCAAGGCAACCCTCTCTTAGATTAGATAAAAAAAAAAAAGGGGTCAAAATCATTGTCAAGATAGCTTTGAAACCCGGAGGAACATTGAAAAACTGAAAATGTTGGGGGTAATTTACTACATGTCCCAAATCCTGGGGGTAAAATGTTATTCGCTATATGTATCTATTGAGTATCTTTTAAAATCTTATTCATGTATTCAAATTTAATTGAATTTTGATACCCGAATTGAAATTGGTGGTGACTCAACTTAAAAAAAAAATACAAATGGAGGCTTAGCGTTGGTAGCGGAGGGCTTGTGCCAATAGGCCCAAGTGTGTAAGCCAAATTCTGGAGTAGTATAAATATTATTTTCCTCGAGTTTTATGTTTAAAAAGAAAAGTAAAGACAGAAAGAGTCTTAATGTTTTTTCAACATAAATTCATGTGTTATTTTATCCTTCTCAAAGTCCCGGTTTCAATATGGTTATAATTTCCGCATTGGTCATATAACAATATTGTTTGGTGGAGTTGTTAATCAAGCAAATTAGTGACGCGACAAGCACATGGTCGGAGTTCAAATTGAAAAACAATCAGATTCGACGCCGAGGGTGGATAAGGCGACCGACTTCAAAGATTCCCGGGAGAGGGGGGCGGGGGGACATTGCGGGAAAAACTCAAAAGCCGGGGAGGCAATTCGCAACAGATAACCAAAATCCTTGGGAAACGAAATTGGCCGACGACACAAAAGCACGTTGCGTCAGCTTCATCGGCAGCCAGAACGACTTCACAGACGCACGCGTTTTTTGCTCGTACTCGGGTTAGGCGTCGCGGGAATTCCGCAGCGCCCGACGGACGGAAGACGTCATGTCGTTTCGGGAAGGGACCCGGCGAGGCCGGGCAAGCGAAAGGAAGGTCTTGGCGCGCCTAAACGGGAAGGATATCGTCCGAAAAGCTTTGAATCGACGTGTGATTTCGTCGCGCCCCACGTTTAGGGAAACGCCATCGCCACCTTCCAAAACTTCCTCCTCATCACTAAAAAAAGTCTTCCTCTTCCCCACTTTTTCTTTGTCTTCTTCCTCTCCAAATCTTCTCTCTTGGGGAAAAATCGTGCCGGATATGCTACGTTCTATCTATCTACAGAATGTCATATCGAATTTGAAGCGTTAATCATCCCCAGAAGGAAGAGATTTCTTCCGGCGTGTCTGGAAAAATTCCATCAAAAAAATCAGCCGAGAATATACCTTAAAAAAAGAAGCTCAAATTTGACTTGAATATGCACGCAAAGGAAACCAACCATACACATGGCAAATCTTCATATTTACATATATATATATATATATTTATATGTGTTTATATATATTATTAATATGAAGCAAACAATCACAAGTGGCGGGATTCTTGCATGCAATCGCTCCTGCTCGAGCGGCCATCCGATAGCCTCGCGAGCGCTCTCTCTCTCTCGTCACGAGAAGCCTTCGTCCTTCATTAATGCCGTCATCTTTGGCCTTCCCTTCCCTTCCCTTCCCTTCCTTTCTCTCTCTTTCTCTCTCTGAAACCGACTTCAAGCCTTCGTTCACGCGCGTGTCCATCGTCGTCGTCGTCTTCTTCTTCTTCTTCTATAATGGGGAGATTCGCGCAGGACTAGGTCTATGAATCTTTGAAGGTTCCTCGGCGTCGCGTCGCGTTCCGAGATCCCGCGGGGCCGTGGGGAGGCAGGCGCGCGGAAGCGGGGTGAGGATGGAGAACGAGAAGAGGAAGTATCCGATAGGGCCGGAGCACTACGCGCTGTACGAGGAGATCGGCCAGGGCGTCAGCGCCTCCGTCCACCGCGCCCTCTGCGTCCCCTTCGACGAGGTCGTCGCCATCAAGATCCTCGATTTCGAGCGCGACAACTGCGATCTGGTGCGTGCCTTGGAATTCTCCTCGTCACGCGATTATTTCCGTGTTTTTTGTTGCTGTTGTTATTTATTTATTTATTTTGTATTGTATTGGACGTGCGATTTTCCATTCGTTTGGTACACTCGATTCAGGCATTATCTTTTCAGCTGGATATTAAGGTCCTTTTCTTCTTCTTTTTTCACTTTTCTTTCTTTCTTTTGGTTTTCATGGAGCAATTTCGGAGATTTGTGTGAGAACTGGGAAAAAAGAAGAGTACTTTGCTAACGTTTTCGGGACTAGATATGGCGCGATAGTATTTTGAATTACGAAAATATGGGGTTGGCGAGTCGGACTCAGGTGACTCTAGGAATGTTGACGCTCCTAGCATTGGGAAGCATTTGATTTTAGCCTGGTCTCCTTGGGTCTTTACTGCTTGATTGTTTCTTCCCTTTTGTTATATTTCGGTAATTTATTTGAGGCTTTAAGAGCCCTGGACGAGGACACCTTTCGTATCCAATGCCTTTCTCAAGCGTTAACGAGCACTGTAGACGGGCCATTTACTTTCTCCAGTGGTTGTTCAGGGCTTTGCCATGCTCTCTCCGGAAGGATTGGTGTCAACTTTCCGGCTTCTAATTTGGCTGAAAATGCAATTAAGGGGAAAAGGGAACAGAAAGTTAAATCCTGCTTTCTTAACACATCAGTTGGAAGTAACCTCTTTGCTTTTGGTGCAATGCGCAAGAGTCTTGGTGGTTTTTGCCTTTCTTGGATGTGAATCTTTTCGAGGTTTAAGCAGCTGGTATTGCTAATTCTTGTCCCTCTACCTAGCATTGCGTGGTTGTAATAAATCACTTCAATGTGCTTTGAACAGAACAACATTTTTCGAGAAGCGCAGACCATGGTCTTGGTTGACCACCCAAATGTGCTCAAATCGCACTGCTCGTTCGTTAGTGATCACAATTTGTGGGTTGTCATGCCTTACATGGCTGGTGGGTCTTGTCTCCACATATTGAAGGCTGCGCATCCTGATGGATTTGAGGAGGTCGCCATTGCCACCATCCTACGTGAAGTATTGAAGGGTTTGGAGTACCTTCATCAGCATGGCCACATACATCGAGATGTCAAAGTAAGCAATTCTTTTTAAGACAGTACCGTGGGCATGGCACGTATTGTTGTCTTCTAGTAAGTTAACTCCTGTCTTCAATACCACATTCGAAGTTCTTCTATACGAGTAGCTTTTTAATTAGTTCCACTTGTTTGGGAATATTTTGCATGGAGCCATCTATTTAGTTACTCTAGCATAGAGTTAGATGTTTTCCAACTCACAAGGTATTGTGCTGGGGCAACATGTAGACATAACCGTGATTCCTATTTCTTTAGCCTATATCATAATTCAGATGCAACACTTTGTTTTGGGGTTTTTCTATTTCAATCATTTAATGTTTTTCAGCCTGTTTCCATTTCTACAGTACCAGGAAGTATGTTGGAGCTACAACTTATGGTATCTCTTATACGCTATGTGAAACACTTAGAGAATGGTTGCTTTTATTTTCTTGAACAAAAATCTACAGTAGTTTGAAGAATTTACATTTGGTTTACTCTCTACTTTGGAACATAATGATAATTCATTGGCAGGGTAGAAAGGTAGACCTTCCTAACCATTGTCTTAATTTCCATGAGGTATTGGGATTGGCCTCGTCTGGTTCAGCAACAAGAGAAAGCTATGTTTATGGGTTCCGCTGGTGCTACAGGGTCTGTGGGAAATAAGCCTTGATGAACAATTAGCTCGATATGGTGAAAGATATAGTTTCTGAAGAATAATATGAGTAATATGAAATTATAGAAGATGCGCAGTATCAGATGTTCACATATTAGTTGCTCAGTAGACTTTGGACAACACGATGACCCCCAAGTGGAAGGAAACAGCTGACTTCGTAGAAAGAGAAGAGAGCATGACATTCCGAAGTAACTAAAACAAAGTATAATTTACGACACGAGAATTAAGAAAGTCAGGTGCAAGTAATTACTCATCTTACTGCATGTCTGCGAGTGTTAAGGTGCGAAAATTTAACATTCTTAAGTAATAATTTTTCATCAGATCAAAAGTACCTACGAACACTGTTTATTCAGATAAATTTTCAATCATCTCAGCTGTGTTGCAGTTGTATAACCTTTTATGTCCATCGTGCATTTACATTTATGTCATACCATTTTATAGGCTGGAAATATTCTTATTGGGGCACGTGGAGCCATAAAGCTAGGAGATTTTGGTGTTTCTGCCTGTCTTTTTGACTCTGGCGATAGGCAACGTGTGAGGAATACATTTGTGGGAACACCTTGTTGGTACATCCTTTTACCATGTAGAAATAATTTTTTCCAGCATTTTTCTTTTTCAACGAGTGATAGAATCATTGGGATTTTTATTGCAATAACTACATTATGCAGTTTGAGAATAGCAAAAATTATTTTACCATAATATCATCTGTGTGGAATACAAACGAATCGTTCTCTCTGTCTGTTTTTGCTGTAGGATGGCACCTGAAGTTATGGAACAATTACATGGCTATGATTTCAAGTAGGCTACTTTTTGCCCTCTTGGTACCTGTAAGAGTCTTAAATCGCTACTTAGATGGCGGCATCCCATTGATGTGCCTTTGACAATTTTCATGCAGAGCGGATATCTGGTCTTTTGGTATAACCGCTTTGGAGCTAGCCCATGGCCATGCTCCATTCTCAAAGTATCCTCCGATGAAGGTGCACATGTCTGTCTTGACGAGTTTCGTTCCTTTCTATGGCGTCAGATGCATATGCCCTAAACTCTGATCAAATCTTAACTGGAGTTCTCTGGCCAGGTACTGCTCATGACTTTGCAGAGTGCACCTCCTGGCCTTGATTATGAAAGAGACAGAAAGTTTTCAAAGGTATCTTTCGAGAGGACAAGTATGAAAAAACTCCGGTCCAATACTTTTTTACCTTATGTTTTGGCAACTCTTTTGCAGTCTTTCAAGCAAATGATTGCGAGTTGCTTGGTTAAGGATCCCTCCAAAAGGCCTTCTGCTCAGAAACTCCTGAAGCATTCTTTTTTCAAGCAAGCAAGATCTAATGATTATATAGCACGGACTCTTTTGGATGGTCTACCCGCCCTTGGTGATCGTATGCAGGCATTGAAGGTCAGCATATCATCTGTTGAAAGACAATTTCAACTTGGTCTCCTTGTTCTTTTTCTTTGGCGTTTATTACTTACTTCAGAGATCAAACAAACTTGTTACTGGGATCTTATCCACTACAGAGAAAGGAAGAAGATATGCTAGCTCAAAAGAAAATGCCAGATGGGCAGAAGGAGGAAATATCACAGGTTTGGCTACTTTAAATAGGTCGAGAGTTTATCTTCACAGTTCCTCTAGTACATGCTGTTTGGATTAAACAGTTTATGGCTTTCTGATTTTTTTTTTTATATTAGGATCCCATGATTATGGGGTGAGGGAAGGAACTGACCAGTTTGTTTTTGGAAAATGAAGAACGTAATACTTTGCTAAAAGGAACTTTGCCACCTTTCCATCTGTCAAAGGGCAATATTAAATATTAAAGCCGCAAGAAAATATGTGTATGCTGATTAGTACCCCCACCCCCTACTAACACATCAGGGTAATTAGTATCTTGGTTGTTTCTTTGCCTGTTCTGGTAAGGAGTTTAGAGTCATTTTCATAAATGAGGATGTCCCTACATTTGGTATTCTAGAGTATCATCGATCAAAAATCTCTTGTCATTTTCGTGGGTTCTCGTGCCTCTCAATTTACATGGTGACTGGAGTCTAAACAAATTCTAACAGGTAAAATCTTCTGGGAATTAAATGCAGAATGAATATAAAAGAGGAATCAGCGGTTGGAACTTTAATCTTGATGATGTGAAGGCTCAGGCATCTTTGGTATGGCAAAAGCTTATCTGTTCCCCTCTTTAATATGATGTGGTATTTTATACAATAGGATTTGAAAGGCACAGAAATTCTTTATTGGATCAGATCCAGGATGTTGACGAGTCAACATCAGATAATAACCAGGAAGGAAGTACTACTTCTTTATCAATGTTAGAAGGACCTGATAAATTATCTCAACCACATGATTTTCCCATGGCGCAGCTTCCAGAAGTTGCTGAGATGGTATTTGAATAGTTTATACAAGGCTAGTGTTCTTTTCCCCTTAGAAAATGCTCATCCTGTTCTAAGTTTACTATACTTTGCAGGAGGATTTGTTGCCGAATCAATCTGCTCCTACTTTCTTTGTACAGCCAACCTCGGGTTCTATCATGTATATCCTGGAATATTCAACTCTACTATGTTTAATACTGATATATCTGCATTTCATCTGACTGTAACATCTTTTTCTCGGCAGAGTTAGATGTGAAAGATCTGATGATGACTTAAGCACCACTAGTTCAAATCATGAACATTTTTTCGACAAGAGTTCTTCCCCTCATCATGAGGAGAGAACCCAACTCAATGAAAAGGTCGATATGGGGATTGCTGGAAAGGGTGTGGAGGGTACCCCTTCTAGCCTACAACACAGAAGGGGAGGCTCTTTCGGTATCAACAATTTATCAGAAAAAAGTCCTTTGGGCAGAGTGGAAAGGTCTGGAAACGTTTAGATGATTATCTTTGGCTTAATAGAACATTTTTCTCATGATTATGAGATTAGGTGTCAATCACTGTTGATTGAACATCCAATTTTATTTATTTTCATTAGAGGTTCTTGTCAAATTTACAGTGGGAAATTCCAATATCAACCGATAGTATCAAATGGCAATGGCATGACTGCTTCCATGTCAGATGATGTGCTTTCCGACCTCCCTCCTAAAGCCAGCAGATCTTCAGGTGTCTGCTTAGATATTTTCGTCTCAGCCTCTTTTTCCCTCATACAACAATTATTTCCCCTGGATAAGAGATGATGTATGAAGCCCTTCATCTTCTGACTAGGTTTTGTATTGTTGCAGCAGCAAATGTTGATGATCCTGATGAAAAAGCAAAAGTGCCAGTCGTACAGCAAAGGGGGCGTTTTAAAGTTACATCCGAAAATGTTGAATCAGAAAAGGTGGATGGCGATTCTACTTTTGATGCTTCTTCATTATCAGAATAAGAAAAATTTTCATGCTTAATTTGGATTTTTACTCAGGTTGCTCCATCTACAGTACTGCATAAGAGTCATAGTATGCAGGTTGGTAGTTCTCATTCGTGTTTATGGATCTATTGGTCATTCTCTTGTGCTTTTATGTTAAGTACTCAAATATTGAGGAATATTATTAAACTGTAGTGGGAATTTTATCGTTGTGTTGCTGTCTACTGCTAATGCATTAAGGATTCAGTGTACTTCTTACAAGCTAATGCCGCACAAACTGTTCTTCATTAGAATTAGCTAAATTTTGTTTAGTTAGTCTGCCAAAAGTGAAAATTTAAGGAACACGTGGAACTCATAATCTCATTTTTCATGGTCCATGTTCATGGACAATTATGCTATGCTATTTCTTTATAATGGAAAATCCTTGTGGTGGTTGCAGTTTTTCTGATTTATTCTGATCCACCCAAATGGGGAGATTGTTTGTTAGAAGATCTGCATTTGACTTGGTAGTTTTGCCCATGTTTCCCCTCATGTTGCCTGTTGCACATGATCGCTGACAGTGAATGTGAAGGGTATTAGTATCTTTTACATTTTGTTTTTAATGATCATGTTAGTCCTATCGATATTCTTGCTATTATATTCCAAAATATGATGGGAGCTCTTCATCCCTTCCCCACACGGTCTAGCTCTTGGGATTTCAAATATTCTACTTTAATTCTCGGGAAGTCTTGTTGATTCTACAGCCAATGAGCTGTGATTGACTTTGTTGGGAGAAAGAAATCCTTTCCTGCTTAATTTTTTTAACTCAATCATTCACTGGGCATGTAGGTCTTCCCCCAACAACCTGCAACGCCTGCCTCAGCTCTGCCATCAACATCTGATGCTACATTATCAAGCCTCTCTGGCCATTCTCTTTTTCTAGCATTGCACTCAATTTTGCAGGCAAATATCGCTCAGAGGGTATGGAATAGCCATGTGATATGTTTGTTCTGTTTCCAATTAACTATGAAATATCTGATTGTTTTTATCAATGTCTTCAGGATGGCATATTAAGTTTAATGAAGCAAATTAATTCTGCAGAATCCACAGGTGCAAGCATTGGGATTTGTGCATCTTGAATGGTGGTCGTTGATAAAAACTAATGTGTTTACTTTTCATCATCACAGTGCATGGTGCCATTGATTCAGAGGGCATGCAGGTTATTACTACTGCAACCGAGAAATCTTTGGTACGTCACATAATTTTGTTGGGGCAGTCTTAATTCTTCATGGTGGCTCTTAAGTGGTCAGCTATAGTAAATTTGATAAAGCAGTTATATTATGCATTACCGACAAAAGCACCATTCTTTTGGGCATTTAGATCCCTCCTTTATGGGCTGACAGCCCTTTTGGCATCAACCCAAGATCAGTAAAGTGCTTCTCAAGGAGATGTTATACCTTCTGAGGCCATAACTTCGCATTCCGTGTGACAGTTTAGGTTTGAAGTTTCTAATATCTGCATGTGCTTTCTCTTGAGAAAGCTAGTAACCTCAATGTCAAACTATCTTCTGTGTATATACTTGCTTCTTGCTGTAGAACTTCTGCTGCATCCTCAAACTTTAGAGGCCAAATCTTTTTGCCTCTTTACGCTGGTCGAAACACTTGAGTGAATGTGGTGAATGTGGACAATGTAGGGTCCTTTGTGTCACAAGTGTTGTTTCTCCTTGTAAGCATCGCGATTTTAACTTTGGTCTAATTGATTGAATTCAAGTTGCCAAGACGAACCATGTTGTAGCTTTCTCTTCGTGTCTTTCTTTACTGTGGAATGTGAACATTCCACAATTCGTTTCAGCTCGAAGCAGCTAATGACAGAGAGAAGGAATTAGTTCATGAAGTAATGGAGTTGCGATGGAGGTATATGCAAAATATTTAAGGAATAAATTGATGGTGCTTGCTAATGCCGTATTATATTAATCCTTGTCTCATTATATAGGCTCGTGTGCACTCAAGATGAACTTCACAAAATTAAGACAGAAAATACTCAAAATCCTCAGGTACTTTTTATTAGTGAAGTGCATATTCTGCCCCACGCACTGGTGGATCTGACTCTCTTTCATTTTTTCCTCAGCAATGACTCCAGTTTGCAGAAGACAATGGGATGTATGTACGTAGGGATGTAGAAGTATATGACTAATCGATGCTTGCGACTGACCTGTAAGATAATTTATTCGGGAAAATAGGTTTATGCTGATCAGCAAATTTATTGTAAATAAGCCTTTTCTTATCTCCTTATTGAGTGGTGGAACATGTAAGAGCTTTCGGCCCTTGGCCCAAGTAATTAACATTATGAATAAGGGCTTTTGAGGCACTTTTTTCCTGTGTAGGATTAAGGTGATTAATGTCTCTTGTACATGAGAAACACTGGGTAGGTTGTCATAAAAACTCGAGCCTCCCTTATCCTCAATTCGGCTAGAGTTGCACCGGCCTGTACCAAATCTAAGAAGTGGTTTATAAATATGTCAACAAAGCTCCTTTCTGTCACAAATTGGTTGGATTTAGTCCCATTTGCCGCTTGCCGGGATCAGCATTGCTGCTTATCTCTGCTTTTGTTATCTGTGAACCCCATTGCCTCGAATACGAGATTGCGTACATGAGTTTTTTTACCGTTTTCGGACATGCTGGTGAGGTGTATGGGGCGAGTGCCTCAATTCAATTCCCTATCAGCCTTTTTGCTTGCCCTGCTGCATGGAGACGTGCAAATTCTCTGGGTCACTGCCCTGTCGAGGAAAAGAAAGTCCCTTATGAACGTATGGGACCTCTCTAGAATTTTGCCGTCGGCAGCACTTTCGAGAGCTTCATTCTGCCTAATTCTTAGGGGATTTGAATCCAATGATCAAAGAAGCGACGAAAAGGGATCTTAATTTGCTGGCTCTCCAATCTGCGCTTTGGAAGAGTCAGCTTCAAGAAACTAGGTGAATGTCCGCCCACCAAAACCGGCTGCGTTGACCTTAGAAAATCTGTCGGAACCATTACAAGATCACGAAACCTCTCATTCGTTCCTAAAACTTGGGAGCAATTCTGGGCATCTTGGTTGACAAAATCAGCAAACCCAGGCCTCGATGTATAATAAAATCTGGCCATGAGAGCGACGGCCGGTCGACGCATCGATGGGCAACACGACGAGGGAGGGCCCTGCCGAATCGGGGACATCGAATTTTCTCGAGTGATTGCTAGCGGGGGCTCGAATCAAATGCCCCAGTGACGAAGTCGAGGCGCTGTCATAAGAGGTCGTGACTTGGGTTAGAGCCGGATTGGAAGGCCTTTTACGCGATAAGGATATGTGGATAAGAGAACTTTAATATAACACCGACGATCAAAATCAATAATTTATTTTGGATAAGGTATTCATACCCTCGACGGAAAACACCAGGAAAGGAAAGAGAGAGACGAGAGGGAAGTGAACAAACGAAAGAAACCTTGAGAAAAAAAACAAAAAACAAGCACGTCCCCCAAAAGAAGCGAAAAGGAGGTTTACTGCCAGGTATTAAAAAAAAAAAAGGGGAGGAGGAGGAGGAGGGGACGAAGGAGAAAGGCGAAAGCTTTTTGCATTAGAAAAACCAAAAAAAAAAAAACACCCTGAATCTCCCCACATATTCACGCTCTCTCCGAAGAACTCCCTCTCTCTCTCTCTCTCTCTCTCTCTCTCTCTGTTTCTCTCCTGTCTGTGTCGGCACGCGGTCGCTCTCGCAGGCGATCCCGGAGATTCGGAATATTGCCGACGAGAGATGTCCAGGGCCGACAGGGAGCTCGTGTACGTCGAGCACTGCAAGGGCGCCAATGGCCTCGGCAAGGTCGTCCTCAGAGAGGTCCGAGGCTGTTCCGCCGAGGTATCGGATCGATTTCTCCCCCTTTCCGTCGCCCCGCATCTCCGACCCTCATTGTTTCTGCGCCCGTCGTCGGTTTTCGTTTTTGGTTGCGCTCGCTTTTCCGCTCGTTTCCGTCGGGGGATTGTTCGCGTTTCGAGCCCCCGGGGGGCGTCGTGGGAGCTCGGCGGGTGGTTAGATCGAGTGCAATGAGCGTTGGATTCGGTGGCCGAGATGGGGATTTCGAGAGGTTGCCGTGCCGATTCGCGCCGTTTGTTGTCTCCGTTCTCCAGATTGCGTGTGTTCCGCGTCGTAATTCTGCTTGTTCTTCGTTTGTTTTTTTGGTGATCCTCTGACGTTGTGTTATGCGATCGATTTCCCATGCGTCTGAGGCGGGGCGATTCCTCCCCTCGTGTAGCAATCCAGCTTTTATCAGTTTTCGCCTTGAGGTGTACTTGGGGAACTGATATTGCTTGGAACATCGGTGTTTGAAACAGGTGTACCTTTATGGTGGGCATGTAACATCTTGGAAGAATGAACACGGGGAAGAATTGCTTTTTCTCAGTAACAAGGTGCCCTGCTTCGTTGCATCTTTTTCTCTGGAGTGTTTGAACCTTGTTTATCCTTCAACATGTTCTCTGTAATAGTCAATTACGTTCTTGGAATCCATTGGCGCTTTGCTGTCGGAGGTGCTCCGTGGTTGGTCGTTCTTGTGGGTCTCACTGAGGATCACACATCTCGGTTGCATCATTTAATTTGGCGGATTTTGAAGAAGAGGGGCACGGAGAGAAGGGAATAGTAGACTAGGGTTCCAATATCTGTCATGCTTTGTCTATAAATCTTGTCGTGCGATCTGCTTATCAAGATCTTTTATATTGCTTCCCATGCATAAGGATGTTTGTGCATTCTTTCATGTCACTGGAGAAACTTTCAGTTAGTGCTCTTATTTTTTGCATTTTTTCAACTAAAAGACTGAACTATACTCGACCTTTTCCTTGCGTTTCCCGATTCTTTTCTCAGTCTTACAGTGGTACTCAAGCTCTGCTCTAGTCTGTTATGTAATACTAACATTCTGCCGGAAGTAACCCCTTTGCTTTACATATGCTTTAGTAATGCCAGAACAATCAATCTGTCATTAAGGCAATTTTCTTACAAAAAGAGGCTGCGCTTATCTGTGAGTTCATTTGAGTTTAACCTTTCCTTTGCAGAAGCTGCCATGCCTTTCTACTGCTGGTTTATGAGATTTCTATTGCTTACTGAATTGTATGTATGGTGGGCTTATTACTTGTATGATCATCCCACTGAACTTATGTTGAATTGACAGGCAGGAGGAACTATTGTTTTGTTGTCAATGATGTTCCCCGAATTATTTTCTACTCCCTTCTTTGCCTCTTTTTTTTGCATCTCTAAATTGTACGCATCTTGTTGTATTCTTTTAGGAGAAATTATACAAAACCCTCCTGAACTTTCAGGATATTGTGCACGAACCCTGAACTTTTGACTGCTGCATAAAATCCCCCTCAACTTTCATTTTGTTACAACTGTCAACCTCTGTCTATTTTTCTCTTTGCACATGCCTAGCATGTGATTTTTCAAGCACAAAATTGTAAGCCTTCTTGATTTTCTTAGTCAAATCACCCTTTTGACTTCAAGTGCTTAACAAATTTAAATTAATACGTTATATACAAAAAACCAGAAAAGAATGTAATGACTATTAAAAGATATTAGGACTTAATGGCTAGAGGACTGATGAAGATGGAAACAACAACAACAACAATACTAATACTAATGATAAAATAATATGGCTTAAGTTTTTATCAAAAAGTTTTGAAAGTTGTCTCGAACAATTAATACTATCATTGAAATGTTTCAAATCAAATCCCCTCTCAATTAGAGAGAAATAATGTACACAATGAAGATGAATAGGACCACTGTGGTGACTAAGGCAAGAAACACCAACTTTGTCCAGGGTGGTGGCGGTTTCTTAAACAAGATATATACTGTAAAAATAAATATTAATAATTGTAGATAAAATAAAATGAAAGCAAAATTGTTATTGTTATTAGTGATTTTTGTGCTAATGTCTTTGTTAAGATCATCACTTTTTTTTTTCTTTTCATTAATATATGTTTTGTTTGAATTTTTTTAAACAATTGGGAGTAAAAGAGTGATTTGACTAGAAAATGAAGGAGAATTACAATTTTACCCTTGAAAAACCATGTGTTAGGCATGTACGATTGGAAAATATGAAGGAAGGCTGATGGCTGTAACAAAAGTGAAGGGGCGGGGGCAAGGGGGTGGGGTGTCGTGTAATGGTCAAAAGTTCATGGGCGAATGTGCAATATCCGGAAAATTTTGTGTAATTTTTTTCTTTTTTTCTTTTTTTTTTTTTTATGATTCTTTTTGCCTAACTTAGCAAAAATATGCATGCATCTCATAGCTATTCGCCACTTGTGTCTAACTCCTGAATTATCTTTTGAGATGGAAAGCAGGAATTGGCAAAATGTACTTCTTTAAATATTTATGTTTTGCAGTTTGAATAGACCATTAACAGTGGCCTTGGCTGTATCTCCTTTGCACAGGCTAATTTTAATCCCCCAAAAGCAATCCGCGGAGGTATTCCTATCTGTTTCCCTCAAGTATGTACTCTTCCTCTTTGAGCAACTATTTCTTGACTCCTCCAAACTGCATAATCTCTAAGAGATGGCCCTAAATATTCAGTTCTCAAATCTTGGCCCTCTTGAATCACACGGATTTGCAAGGAATAGGTTCTGGAGCATTGATAATGATCCCCCACCTTTTCCTACAAATAGCTCCAACAGGGCGTTCATTGACCTTATCCTAAAGCACTCAGAAGAAGATGTCAAGATCTGGCCCCACAGGTGCATAAATCTCATGAAGCATTTCTAGTCAATTAAATGCAGCATTGCATTGGAAAAAGAGATACAATTATGGAGGTCACCACATGTTATCTTGACTCACGACTTCATCATTCCTATGTGAAAGTTTATTGAATTGACTGTGGTAAAACAACAACTTTGGTATACAGCTACCCATAAAAAATGAGTTGGTTGCTTGGATAAAGGCTGTCCTCTAATGGATTCGTGCGTTGATTATCTCTATATTGGTTGTAGGTACGAGTATCGTTTGAGGATAACTTTGGGACCTGGAGGAGATCTGATGTTAACTTCTCGCATTCGAAATATGAACACCGATGGAAAGCCATTCTCGTTCACATTTGCATACCACACCTATTTTGCTGTTACCGATATCAGGTTTTGCAACGAGTACATTTTATGTTTCCTCTAGTTTGAACTACCTGTTGAAATGAGGAACATTACGACAATGTTTCATGACATTGACTGTGCTTTGTACAAAAAGAATTGTTGTCATTGTGGTTATTGATGCAAGGTTTCTCTAATCATATCTGTTCTTGGGACATGTGACCTCTAAGTTCCTGTTTTGCTCTTTCGTGGATTCAAATTTGGATTTAGATAAAAAAGAAGAAGAAGAAGAATTTTTAATGTTTTTTCTGTGATTTAACGTTTGTCGGCATCTGCAAAGATCATGATTTGACTAGTCACTTCTAGAGGTTTAATTTCGTAAGTGTTTAGATGAAACCAACATTTTTCACGAGAAAGCCTTATTAGTGGTTGGGAGTTGTGAAGTATATTGCAAAACCTTTGTCATGAAGTAAGTTGTCCATCATTCTTTTATCTTTGTTTATGCTCAAATAATTGACTGGCCTTGTCAACAGACTATTTAACTGCTACAGCTGTATTGGTTGAAGAGTCTCCAGATTGCTTTATGATCCCAAAAATACTTAGCCTGCTTATCATTGTGAATTAACTCTTATCCTAGGCATTTATAATTACTGGCCAAACTGTTTGGTCATCCAACAAGATCTGAAGTAATTGGAGAGTTTATATGTTGTTTATAATTTTTCCAAAGTTGCCATGGGCGGACGATCGTGTTGCCTGTATTACCTCTCACTATCTTCATATGTCATGCTGTTTTGGCTACTTTATTCCAGGATGTTTCCTTTGCATAATTTGAGTAATGCTTGCTTCCTACTTCTATTCTGTTGTATACATCTTAATGGACTAATCTCTATGGATTAGTGAAGTGCGTGTTGAGGGACTAGAGACGCTGGACTATCTGGATAACCTGAAGAACAGGGAGCGGTTCACAGAACAAGGGGATGCAATAACATTTGAATCAGAAGTTAGTATTTGTTCTCCTGTATATGTTGTTGAAGATGGAGTAGCCATTTCTTGTTCTATACATAATATAGGTATTCTCTTGTTGCCTTATTCGACTCTTATAGATTGACAGGGTGTATCTCAGCACACCAACAAAGATCGCTATTTTGGACCATGAACGAAAGAGAACATTTGTCTTGCGGAAAGATGGACTTCCAGATGCCGGTAAGTCTAGCCACTATGACATGTAAATGGGATTCTAGCTTTCCTAATTTTTCTTGCTGGGCAATCTAAATATGCAAGGTTCAAAATACCATGTTGCTCCATGGATGGGCTATCGCCTTCTGAATTTCATATCTACATCTGAGCATTCCTGCAGACATTTTACAGCATAGATGCGTATGCAAATCAGTTTCTCTTACTAATCACTAGATTTTGAGCATGACTAAGTTACAAACTACTCCATTTCTACTTAAATAACAGTTCTTGCTGTTTTTTGTGTATAATCGCCTGCAAGATTGTTAGAATGCATAGTTGTCATTTAGGATTGTCTGCAGTTCTGATTGTCAACGTAGGGTGGCCAGTTTTGAGCTGGTGTTACTGCTTATTTCAATTCCTTGCCAGTATTGGCATTAGCCTTTAAGTTTCAAGTACTAGAGGACACGAATGGTTTTGGTGGCCATATGGCCAAGTAATTTGGTTGGTGATTTACGCTGGTCGATGTACAAGGAGGATCAACATCATCTGATTTGAGTAGCAGTTAGGGTAATTACATACGGAGCACAAGTAACTTCTGCCCCAGATTGAGTGCAATATTTGAGATTAATTTACAGTTTTTTTTTTTTTTTTTTTTTTTTTTTTGGGGGTGGGTGGGGGAGGTTTTCTGCCTTGATGCCCTAATCGTTATATGTGTTTCTGGAAAATCTGTAAGGCAAGAAATGCTTTTCAAACTTCACCTCATTCCCTTCAATTGGCGAATCTCAGCCGTATAATTTGCCTAGAATAGAAAAGTTGCAAAAGAACATAGCTGCTGCCTGCAGTGAAAAGTGCATCTACCTATATTAGTACACTAAGTGAACGAACTTTTATTATTGCTCTTTGATCACCAGTGTGTGTTTTCAATTTGTGACAGGTTAGTTTTGCAATTTTTTCTCAATAAGGCGTATAGCTTTTACATTTGAAAATTCTGGAAAGTTTCATCTCTTGGGAGGTTTGCCTTTAGTGTATATCTTTTTGAGACCTCAGGTTGGCATACTTATTTTTTCCTTGGTTGGAGAGCTTTAATGTGACTGTTCTTATCGAAGCTCATTATAGCATTCTGTGGAGGTAATCTGTCACACTCAGGGTTTTTTCATAGCTTGATGGGAATTAGAATTGGATGTGCTCGGGAATATGTCTGGTTTGGTCGCAAATATTTGGAATTTTTAAGCCAATGTCAAACTAGTGTTTCTGTGATAAGGCAAGTTGATAGGAGCAGATGCAGTATAGTAACTGTTTAGTATCAGAAATGTCTAGGCTGCAAATGTTTGGTAATTAATTGTTTAAGTTCTATGGTATTTGGCTTTTACCTCATGTATTATATGATGCATTTCAATCCAGTTTTTTCATCCATGATTTTCTTTCCAGTGGTATGGAACCCCTGGGATAAGAAAGCAAAAGCCATGCCAGATTTTGGGGATGATGAGTTTAAGCGTATGTTGTGTGTTGAGGCTGCCTGTATTGAGAAGCCCATCACGTTGAAACCTGGTGAGGAGTGGAAAGGAAGACAGGAACTTTCCGCTGTTCCATCCAGTTACTGTAGCGGCCAACTTGACCCACAAAGAGCACTGCAATCTGGTTAAAAGGTTGATCATTGTATCATGTCTCTTGTACAGGTATCTCTTGGAAAAGACCAACAGAAATCAGATATACTGTGTTGTTGCTTGAATTTTGTGCTGAACTAATCTACATTTTAGAGACAATATGCTAAAAAAGGCTTATGTGGCTTTTCTATCCCAGCAAATGTGGTGGCATTCGGTCATTTACAAATTATTAGTGGCATGTGAGTTCACTATAAATTAACTGCAAACATGTGCACGTGTGGAGTCACTTCATGATATCATGCTTTTTTCTAGTTTGACAGTTCTAAATGGATTGTTGCAGGCAATCTCTACATTCTGAATTGGTGCTTTTGGCGAATTAATGCCAGTGTTTTTCTGAGGGCAAGTCATCGTTCAAACTGTTCATATTTCATTGAAGCACCCTTTGCTTTGATTCCTAAAGAATGGAAGACGCAGCATTACTGGGCTTGGTTTTATTATGTAAATTTTTAGATCTTTCCAGAGGGGAAAAACAATATGAGAAAGTCCTGGCTGCTACTTTTTTTTTTTGCTTCCATTTTTCTTTTTTTCTTCCCAAAGCTGATTGTAATCTTCCTTTCACAAATCTTGTCTCCATTCACAAAAAACTCCTCTGTTCTTTGACATTCTGCAGGCACACCCTAGCAGCTTTATTGTTCCTTTGCCTGATTATTATATGTTATAGCCTCTTTCATGAACAATTTTTCGCGTGTTAATGTTACTATAACATTTGTGGCTTGACGAAGCACTCTGAAATTGTCATTAAGTCTTCAACCATGACATGGATGATTGTCCTATGATTCAGAGCGGATCTGCGCGTGCATCCAGTTCAGTATCAATGGCATTTGAGATGATCATGCCCTGATGAATTCTCTTTTGTTATAGAAAAAAGGGGCGAGGGGCGATGACTCTTGTGGCTGCCTTTCTTTGGGGGTTATCCTGGTGAATAGCCTTGAATGGGGGGCGGCGCGGCGCGCGGGGTGTGGTTGGTGGGTTTGTATCTTTGAGATAGCTAAAGGTCCTCATTGCCTCGGTAGCTCCTTGCAGCCTTATGTGCGACTTATGATACAAAGGTCGAGCATGGGAAAAATTGGCTAACTCAAGTTTAGTGATTCGATTAGTTCGCCTTCTTTGCTGGTCGATCATATTGTGTGCCGACCGGCATCCTTCTCTAGACCCAATTTGGCCACTCCATGCTCAAGTGGACCAACACTGGGGGGTACCAAAGCAGGGGAATAACCTGAACAACAGGTTTTTAAATACAGCTATAGACTACCTTTAATTCGATATTTAAAGTTGATGATAGACGGCTTCGGTGGAGTTATAGCTGCAGTGCAGTGTAGCTTTGAGACCGTCGTTGCTCTTCAATGGGATGCTTTCTGATCGAATGAAGTTTTACCTCTGCTGATACGGCAGCAGCGGGAAGGAATAGGATCTCTTCGAGCTTACTGTACAAGGACTGTCCACCGATTGTCCCGGCGACCGTTCAAGAGATATCCCCATCAGTTCAGTTGGCTGCTTCAGATTAGCATGACGGCACGTGCTGCATATTAAACGCCTACCATGGTTGCTATTTTAGGAGAATCTCTTCCTTATTTTTTATCCCGGCGTGAAGAGTTTCCTCCCAGTTTGAACGGCGGCAGCCATTTTTCCGGATGCTTTCCACCCAAAAAAAGAAAGAAAAAACCGTCCTTTTTAAAATTGCCCAAAAAGATGGGATAAAATATTTTCTAGACGTGGGAACGCTTTTGGCCCAAAAAAAAAAAAAAAAAAAAAAAAAGATGGCTGAATTCCTCGAGCGTACCCACTCGGCAGAGACGAAACGGGGCCACGCGCTGTCCACCCCACGTGCGGCGCAACTCCCGCCCGCATCGAAGCCCCCTTCCATTTCCCGCACGTGGGCGCGAGCGCGTGAGGGGCGCGAGCGCGTCTCCCTAAGGAATTAGAAGTTTCCAAGAACCCACAACTCCAAAAAAAAAAAAAAAACCAGGCCCCCACTATTTTCTCTGTCTGGAGGGAGAGAGAGAGAGAGAGAGAGAGAAGGGTGGGGGCGGTGGTGGTGTGCGGGGAGCAATGATTCGAAGGTCAAAGCTGGCGAATTCGCAGAGGAGGAGCGCCCACGCAAGCGAAGCCAATGCGCCTTGACGGAAGAAGGGGGAAGGAAGGCTCCTCCATGCCGGCGAATAGAGGAGGAGCGGCAGCCGCAGCCGCAGCCGCAGCCGCGAGGGATCCTCTCTGTGTCTCCGCGGATTCCTCCCCCTCCGTCGCGCGAGCTCCGGCCGGGTCCACACCTCCGATTCTCTCTCCTCCTCCTCCTCCTCCTCCTCCTCCCCCGCGTGACGCCTGAAGGAGAAGCCCCAGTTTTCCTCCTGCCCCGCCCCGCCCCGCCCCGCCCCGCCGCCCCCGGCGAGCCGCTGCGATGTCTCGACGCGGTGAGTGAGTGGAGCTGTTTTCCCCGGAGCGAGCGGTCCTTCTCGATTCTCTTGTGTCGAGGGGGGGAGAGCGTGGCGATCGTCTCGGTTCTGCGGAATTCGAAGGTACTGAGCTCTTGCGAGAGTCGCGTCGGGTGTTTAGTTGGTTGAATTTGCTAAAATTGAGCGAGAAAAAAAAAGGGGCTGCTTGGTCGGTGAGTGTAGTTGGTGATGAGATGCCCAGCTTAGGTGGAGTTCGAATTTGATGGAACTGAAAATTTTGGAGGGAGATTCTGTGTGCCACCGGGATCGAGTTCTTCTCCTTTGGAGATGCGTGGCGGTTGGCTTTTTTTTTTTTATCTTCGTCGTAGTTGGCAGATTGGTTTGCTCTCTGGCGCTTGCAAAATGTGATTTTGCGCATGCTGAGTCGAAACCCTAGCTTTGTTTGGGCTTTTGTGTATGCTGGGGGGAGTAAAGTTGGGTTGCTTGAGCTCTTGTGATGCCTGGTTTTGTTTACTGAAAATGCAACCACCGAGTCGGACCTCGCGTATAAACCTGACTGAGTTGAAAGCACAGATAGTCAAGAGAATCGGGCCCGAGAGGTCGGAGCAGTATTTTCGCTATTTGAGCAGATTGTTGAGTTTGAAGCTGAGCAAGGCTGAGTTTGATAAGCTTTGTTGGAAGCTGCTTGGGAAAGACAATGTTAGGCTCCATAATCAGCTTATACACGCAGTTTTGAAAAATGCTCATGGAAAGGTCCCTCCGCCATTGCTAAATAATGATAGAGATCTCTTGGGTACCAATAAGGGGGCCATCCCCCTGCAGAATGGGGATTTTATTCCTTCTCTACCGCGAAGATCGCCAAACGGTAATTCTGAGGGCCTGAGCGGGATAGTAAATTTCGCCCCTCCTCTTCCAACAACTGAGAATTGTAAAGTCAATATGGAAGATCAGGATCCTATTTGTCTGGCTTTACTGAAGCCAGTGCAGCATCATCAAGAAGCAGAGAATTACATTAGACTGCCAATTACGAATATACCAAGGAGTGGTTTAGTCTGTGCAAGAACCAAGGACCACAGTAAGCCAACAGTTTCTAAATTTGCACAAGAAGTATGCGACAGACATCAAGTTCAAGCTCCTCTGGGAATCTCACTCTCCCCTGCTAGGGCAGGAGGTGCCCAGAGAGCCTTAGCGCTCACGAGCAATATTAGATGTTCAAGCTTTCATAATGAAGGTGGACTGCTAGATACCAAGACATTGAGAGATCGCATGGAGCAGGTCGCTTCAGCTCAGGGTATTGAAGGGGTGTCAATGGACTGTGCCAGTCTACTGAATAACGGATTGGATGCTTACTTAAAGGGGCTTATCAGGTCTTGCATTGAGGTGATGAAAACAAGATGTGGGGATCGGTTGAGAAAAAGCAGTCTCCACATGAACAGCTTTCCGAAAGATAAAGTTGTCTTGCCAAGTGATCGATTTTGGCTACAAAATGGTGGTAGGCCTTTAGAATTTAGGGAGGAAGTGAAACCCCCATTTGTCATATCGATGTTGGACTTCAAGGTTTGCATGGAGCTAAAGCCTCAGCAGCCCAGGGAAGATTGGCCAGTGCTGCTAGAGAAAATATCTGCACGTGCATTAGAGGGCTAAAGTATCTGAATTTAACTCAAACATCACCCGTTTTTGGCTTTTCAAAAGTGGCAGAAAGACTCAGCATATTTGACAACCAGCTCAAATAATATACTCACCGTGAATTACTTTGCGTAGTCTCTTGCCCCCAGGATAAATCTCTGCGTTGACTTCTCAAAGAGGATATGGGTTTGAGATTGAGAGATTTCCTTCTATTTATATTTGCTACCAAGAGCCAACCAACTGTATGGAAGATGGGTAAGAAATAGGAGTATTTATCTCTGGTTGCCCTCTTGTATTGTTAAATTAATTTGCAGGTTTGATTTGTAACTTACAGCTTAGAGGAAGTTTTCCAGCAGTTTTGTACTAGTAACTTGTTCAGTTTTATAGGAAGATAAAATCCAGTGATGCAGAAGTTCATATTTACTTGTGTATTTACAACTCTGAATTTCTTCTAATTGTAACAGAGGTTAATTTTGTTATGCTCATACAGCAGTTGTGGATCATCAAAGTAATTATCTGTTAGGCATTCATTTTTTTTAAGAGAGAGTTGAGCTCATTTTGGGCTAACTCAGCTTGCAGTACTCATTTTTTGGTAACTAACTTTCTTTCCCTCTCCAAACAAAACCCCAAGCAAAATCAGCACTTGTACTGCTATGAAAACAAAAGATCAGCACTTCCATGAAAGAGCAATTCAAAGCATTTTATGAACTCTGTTCCTGAAGATCACTTCAATGCAAGGAAATTCTCTGGATTTAAGAGGCCTTCTATTATGTTGGACTTCTCTTTTGCATTCGTTGTCATATGTATCATGAGCTGCTACCTCACTCAATGTTGCACATGGTCCTCTTTGGCTGTCCTTTGGTTCACGTGTGACGGTGAATTTCCATCATGATCAAGGAGCATTATTCTCTGCACTCGACAAGGAACATGCCTTGTGTTTTTATGTACTCAGATTGCATTTGTCTCAAGGCACATTGTCTGAGAAGACAAGAGACAAGCAGCTTTTGGAGCTAATTAAGCTAATGATAGTTATTAGACTATTGCGGTTTTGATTGTGTTTCTGGTCCAATACTATCATGTTGTTCTTGTAATTGAATCTTTGCTCACGTGTCTCTTTTTCTGGACAAGAAACTGGAATGAAAAATGTAGTGTTGACCACAAGTTTCATTTACCCGTAATATCCCTTGGTGGTCTCTGGTCTGCTGATATATGAACATCAATGACAGTGAAAAGGGTGCCCAGATGATTAGACCAGGGTAATGTTACGATGTGATTGAGACTTACACGGTTGTTGTTACCAGAATAGGGATTTAAGATCCAGTTTCTAACAAGTAGCTTTATAATCTTCAACTTGCATTTACCAGAATAAGGATTAATATTCCAGTTTTTAACTAGTAGCTTATACTCTTTAACTTGTATATAGCATATGCTTGTCTCTGGAGATGAAATGGCAAAATGGTGATCAGAAGTTCAGAACTATGACTATGGCAGATTCATTCCATGGTAAGAAATTATGGCGTCACTTCTCTCATCTTTTTTTTCCTTATACAGATGGACCGTGCATTCTTTTCTTTTGGCTGTCCACTCTTTATCTGCTAAGAAGGCTTAATAGAGTGCTTGAAGTGCCACCATCTGGTCATGCATGAACCATTTCTAGGCCGGAATTTATGGAAACCGCGTGTGATGGTCAGGATTGATTCTCTCTCTAGAATATTCATATAATTTATCAAATTATTCAACCATTAACGGTGCTCCATACATCTACAACGCACTCTCAGGTTGCTCATTAGCCTTGTCATTCATGGAGCTTTTGATGTTCTTGCTAGGTTGTCACTTCAGTTAACGCTCAAGCAACTTAACCGGTCTCTTTGTTCTTGTATTTGTCGCTACACTACATGCAATAATCTTGAACTACAAATTACTCTCTCCTTCTACTATGCATTGACCAGCACGCAATCCTCAACGGAGTTAAAGTTGATAGCCTAGCAGGACATGGATTTCCTATGTCCGAAAGATCATCTAGAGTCTATCCCCTGTTAGCTGTGTAGTATTGTCATGTCGAGTCGTAGAGAGATCATCTAGAGTCTATACCCTTCTGCTAAAAAGACTCGTTGCTCTGGCTATCATATTGAGAACAACAAGACTTGGCAATGAATTCTCCCAAGCTAGCAAGGACTGTACCATCGTTTCTATTTGGGCTTATACGAGATTTGGAGTCCGCTTCTTCGGCCAATAGACCAGGACTTACGATGACTGGGCCCATGTACGATGGATAATTTTCTTATGTATGAGCGTCGACCGTCTCGTTTCAAAAATTGACTTCGCTTTCTCTATACCCTTTTAAAAGCAGCCACACTATTTTTGCTTCTCTGCCTGTACTCCGACGTGTTGCCTATCTAACATCAGTTGCTTCTCGTGCAGTATGAGAGGTTTTTGCAGCAGATAGCCATTATAAGGCAAGACGTGCAAAAACTTTAAGGTGGGAAGTCGCATGTTCTACAACGGGTATGTGACAAAAGCCAAAACTTATGTACATGACTCGGTCGTTTGGCGTCGCTACTTTTACGCAACAGTAAAAGACCTGTATTCGATTACATCGTCTGTAGTTCTCTCTCAGTTTTCCTCGACACACTTGCAATAGCTCTCTATACCATGCTACTGCAATGGTCACCCGATTTTATGCGGCGAATTCTCTCCTTTTTTTTTTCTTTTCTTCTTCTTTTATAGTTGTAGCATAGTATTACTAGGGAGCCACTGAATCCCAGCGAGGCACGCCCATTGGAAGTCTCTCTTATCAAGCATGGTCAGCGGTGGCTAGGGATGCAGGCGCGCTGTGGTTCGACCACACGAGAACCCTCCAGAAAGGCCGGTGCGCCTTGCGCTTGGGATGGTTGGCCACCAGCTCCGTTTCCGACCTCTTCAGCATCTCCCACATCACCTGCACGTCCTGGTATTCGCAGGTCTGCACATCGTCCTCTAGCTTCATATGTCCATCACCTGAATCAGCCAAAAAGAGTTAGATTCTTCTCTTGTGATCCTAAAGCCTCAAACCGTTAAAATCCTATAGTTTTGACTGAAAGCGGGAAGCTCATCATAACCAAATTGCACCGCAAGTAAAACGAACGGTGGTCCCAACACGAAAAAGTAAAGGCTGAGGAGAAGGATGACCCGTGTTTTGAAGTTTTCATATCTGTAAAGTTCGGTGAATGTATGGTGCTTTGATCTTGGTCATGGGAGATGCACGTAAAGTTGATGCAGAGTGCTAAAAGGTGCGGCAGAAAATGATGCCACCCCGCCGATCCTAATCAATCACTGCTCTTTCGGTACGGGAAGAGGCGCGATTGGTGGTCGGGTATTTTGCCCCCACCAACATGGAAAAAATCCCGAGAGTTCTCAAGTGGCGAGAACTGGAATCTATCCGGAGGACGGGCGTGCAAGAATCGCCAAAGCGAAACAGAGCACGATACATGACTTGATCCTCACTTGAAGCGGAGGCGTGTGGGTTCTTTGCTTCTTATTTTGCACTTGACTATAGTTTCTCAGGGCGTCCAGAGAGCACAAGATTCGAGCAACTGTGAACCAAAAGAAAAGAAAAAGGGAGATCTTTGGGAGAGATGGTGTTTTGAGTAAAGAACGAAAGAAAGAAGACAGAGCACGAAAGGGGAGAGATAAGAGGGAATATGGTGATGGGGGTGGCGTCGGCATATTCCGGATCGAAAAAGGAAATGTGCGTCGGTCGGTCGGTCGGTGAAAATTACGGTTTTTCTGATGATAAACAACCGAAATTCCAATCCAAGCAGATAATTAGAAAACTCAAGATGATGGGTCCCCCTTTTCCTTTCCTCAAGAAACTGAAATTCTAACCAAAGAAGATTCTCCATCTCATCCTCATCCTCGAACCAAGGATTTTCCGGACGCTCTGGCTGGAAATTGTGGGCTGTTCCGTGTCAGATGCACGCACGTACGCATGTACTGATGTAAGTAGATGTGCTTGAAAGCCAGGAATGGAAATCAGCATCCCCCTCAGCAAAGGAGGATCGAGAACATCAGACTCTGCTGATTTCCATCGTGAGCTAACCGTGTTGTAGGCAATCTGATGGTTAAACTATGCCGTAAATGAGCAGACATTGAAGAAAGAGACGAATTTGAAGAAGTAGGTGTAAGTTTCCTAAGGCGTGGATAATTCTCGGGGGTCGTTTTCTTTCCATCTCTTTCTTTTTTCTGCAAGCCTCTCTCTCTCTCAAACACACACACGAACACACAGTGAAAAAACCAACAGCATTCGCAGAGATGCGCAGGAGAGAGAGAGAGAGAGAGAGAGAGAGAGAGAGAGAGGGGGAGGGAAATGGGGAATACCGTGGTTGCGAGCTTTGAGGCGGGCGGAGACGGAGAACCAGACTCGTCGGACGGGGAAGATCATCTTGCGCCACCACTCCATCAACTTGTCACCCACCTTCCTCACCTTCTTCTTCGCCGATCTCCTGATCTTCTTCCTCCTCCTCCCTCCTCCTCCTCCGCCGCCGCCACCACGACAACCGCCGGCGATTCTCACCGCTATCGTCTTTAACCCGGCCAGACCTCCTCCTCCTCTCTCTCTCTCTCTCCAACTTCCCAAGATCGGAAAGATTTGAAAAGAACCCACAAAAAACTCCTCTTTCCCCTTCCGAACCTTACGTATATACACAGGAGAGCTCTAGGAGCGAGGGGGAAAGAGAGGGGAAGAGGGAGAGAGAGAGAGAGTAAAAATGTGTGGGTGTCTTGTTGGGACCGGCTTTTAAGAGTTTGAGGTCGCACAACCTTATTAAGAGCAAGCTTGCTCCCTCCCTCTCTCTCTCTCTCTCTGTTACTGTTGCAACATCATTTTCTGCACCGACACGTCACTTGTCGTCTCTTCTTTTTTTCCCTCGTTCGGTCCTCCCTCTCCCTCTCTCTCTCTCTCTCTCTCTCTCTTTCGTATTAGGAGGTGGTGCTGATTCTCAATCCACGCACGACGACTTGACTCGTCCCCCCCTATTAAAATCCCTTCATTTGCGTACGTACAAAATACCGTTGCGGGTCAATACGTGGCGGGCTCGACTCCACTCCACACTCGGTAAATTCGCCCGAAATCCGTGTCCCTCCTTTTACTACTCCTCCATCTGGGCCGCCCCTGTTTTCCGGTAGGCGAGAGGGAGGGCGGTTTGACCCTTCCCAAAACTTTGACCCTTTCTCCCAAACGTCTCTCTCTCTCTCTCTCTCTCTCTGTCTTTCGGAGTTCAAATTCGCATCGCCTTTCGAATTAAAGCTTAGGGAAGGAGGAGGGAGGGAGGGAGGGAGGGAAAAGTCGCCTCCTTTTTGCCCCTAACGTTTATCAATAATGGACCCTTCTTAAAGGGACGAGGTGTCGGCAAGGGTCCTCCATCCACGTGGGTCTCTAGCAACGACCCCATCCGAACGTCGGATCGGCCGACCCCCTCCTCCCCCTCCCCTCCTCCTGTCTTGGTCTTCCTTTCCTCTCTTTTTTTTTTCTTTTGGGTCTGGGGGGGATCTGAGGCCAGTTGCTGCTTCTCGACATGTCGGTCAATCATTGTCATCGGATGCTCCTCCTCTCTCTCTCTCTCTCTCTCTCTCTCTCTCTCTCTCTCCCCCCTTTTCTACTCCTCTTCTCGACCTCGCATTTTGCCACGGCAGGCGTCCGGAATCGAGCGCTTTGCTGTGGAGGGTTTCTTGTGGAAATGATTGGGAGAGACCCTGGCGGAATGTAGGACAAGAGTGGGGTCGCTCCTGAACGAGCCACAGCATGTGTTTCACACCTCCTTCAATTGGAAAAGAAGAGTTTGAAAAGTGGGAATTAAATGAGAGAATTCCTAGCTGCCGGCTCACTAGTGAAATTAAATGAGACTAGCTGATAAAAAGATAATGGACCCGGCGGGGGGTAGAAAGGCCGTGCTTAAGTCCCTTGATATCATTGAATTCGATTGACGTCGTGACCGATCTTTTCCAACGGCTTGTGTGACGTTGCCTAATTGCGGCGTGCTTTGAATGACAAGACTTTCTAGATATCAGCATTTCGGTTATGGTGCGTGGCTCGCGTATCTCGGACTTTAGGATCTCGAGTGGCGTAGAGCAACTATGGCTCGAATTTGAATTTTTCCATGATGTCTAGGGAGGAGGTAGCTAGGCCGGTTTGCGTATCCCCATCCTTTTTAATCATAAAATGAATCAAATCAAATAGAATCAAGGGAAGGTTTGGCAAATTCCCATGGAATGCACCAATCCATCAAAAAGAACGAGCGTGAATGGGCGACGGGAATTGATTAATCGAGAACTAAAAGAGAGAATGAGCACGATAGGAGTTGCAAGGTTGATGAGACTTTTTTCGAGTGTGCGTTCCGTGGAATTTCAACTAAACAAACATGGCGGATTGGACTCGCCCAACACCCACCAAAGATAAAGTACCCCTTTTCAAATCCAGGAGGCTCCCTGCACGCCAAACAATGTTGATCCCCCAAAGATTAGAGGCCCTACTTTTATTCGTTTTTATATAGGTATCGTGAATTGTTCCATTTGATATAGATTTGGGTATTGTAAAACAGATGGCATGGATTGATATTTTTCCGATCTTTTTGTTGGACACACTCGATAGGAATAGTATTCGATTTCTAAAGTATCAAATGTGGTACGATAATGAAATGCTCTATTGAATATCGAAATTCAGTAATCGAGACGTTGTTGCATATGAATGGCATTTATGTCTTCCTCCGCACATCGAAACAGATCGAAGTTTGTGAATTCAAACCTATTTTTTAGCACCTTTCAAGATCCAAAAGTGGGCACCGCCACCTGTGGTTGGTTTGAATATGAAATCGTCTCTTCTTGAGAAGTTCAAAAACAGTGGGGGGGGCCACGACCTGCCCAATCAGCTGACGAGTCTTCCTTGTAGTGCTACATCAATCTTTCTTTACTTCCCTCTTGTTCTTTTTTTGGCCTCCTTGGCCAATTAATATTTTCTCTAGAGCATTGTGACAATTTATTTATATGCACATACATACATATACATATATATATATATATATATATATATATATGTATGTATGTATGCATAGTGCTATTCCATTGTCTCTTCTTGTTTGCAATGATTAGGAAATTGTCCGTGTTTTTATTCATATTATTATAATGGGATCAACCTTGTAATAATTTCCCCCACATAAAGAACATTCACAAAGGGCAACTTCCCCCATTGCGACATTCCCGACGTCACCGATTACGTCATACCTTCCATCATTTTCTTGCCCTAGAAGATCGACATAACCTATGCTCTGTGGCTTTCCTTCAAATTTAGTAGCATTCAGGTTTTTTTTTAGTTATGCTAAACAACTAAAAATTTTCCAAATATACAAATATTGACGTACAAAACCCGGTTACTGGTTTTTTCATTATATTACAAAACTCGAAATATTTCATTAATTTTCAACACGAGTCCTAAAAAAGTTGCCAAAATTTTAATTTTGTTTTGGGGGCGCCGGAAAATTCGGCTGATTCGCAAATGCATAAATCAAAGTTAACACTTTTAATCCAAGTCTGATGGCTTAAATTGTTGAAGTTAGAATTACGAATTCTTTTTATCGGACTCAGATAAATGGTGTTTAGACTATTTATTAAGTGGGATCGCCGTTCAAATTTTCCCTTGTAGTCATCATTGGCATCTTATTAAATGCTGCTAATCGAATTTAAGGACGTTGTCTAGTAACCCTATCCGCAATGAATGCTCTTAACTTTAAGAGATCAGTAATTGATGTACAGGTGTTCATGAGTGCCTGCTCTATTTTCCAAATATCAATTATGTATCATGAAAAACAAGTTACATCGATAGTTTTGAGTTTTCTTTATCCGTTTGCTTAACAAGTAATTCAAAGACATGGAGTGATTAATTCATTAACCGAAACACTGCGAGACGCCAGAAAAAAGCAGCAAGTGGGGCGACCACCATCCGAAACCTAACTGTATTTCTACTTGCTCGGATACCCTGAAACTAACCAGAATTTGGAGAAAAGGAAGAAAGTTTTCCCTTTCACAAGCATCGCCTTTCCTTGTCAAGATCCACTCCCACCCTTTAAAGTTTAATCCACCACCAATTGAACAAGATAAGAACCACCGCTAGTGCTTGTCTTGCTCATTTCGGATTACTTGCAAATTCCTCTTTTGTGTCCTTTCACAATTACAACCCAAGCCACCAGCTCTGGTCATGAAACACTCCCTGTTAGTAGTCCAAGGATTGAAAAGGAGCGACGGTTGTCCTTCTTCCCCCTATTTTTTCAACTACAAAACATTTGATGAGATTATCTACTAGTTAAAGTTAAGCAATGGACTCCAGGAGAGGAGACGTGCCTCATTGATGACGAAGGGAAATTTTGGCTCTGATCTTTTGTCAGTTCAGAGCCAAAATGATCACTGCAAAAGTCACAAAACTAATGGATTGCCATATGTCAAGCTTCTGCATTTCCACACATGACAAAGAAAAATCCCCATTTCCACAGAAGAACCTTTGCTATTTTGTCGATTGCCCTCAGTCATTTGCATGACTCGAAGAAAATGAGACTGCAATAACGAGACAATCTCTCGACGTGACCTGAAGAAACCTTTCTTCTCCCTTGTTCTTTTGTGTGATAAGCATAAGAGAACATGTTCCGCTCATGCACTGACGAAATAGCGGTTGCTATTGCGTGGGCTTAGTGGAAGAAGTCCAGTGCACATCTCGCTCCCCCTCTGGTTGAAGATTGAGGCCTGAATACCGTAGTAGCCCATTTCGCCAATATACAGACCCAATAGGAAACAACTACCGTTAATATTATAAACCTAATCTGTAGCAAGAAAATCATGACGCAAGATGCTGGGAATATTAGGACTTTGCTCAGGCATCAATTACATCACGCCAAACTAGTCAGAATCGAAGCGAGCAGCTAAGCTAATAGTGCATATTCAGCGAATACTTGGTCGTTTGGCTTCATCCAGTTTAAGTGCTCAAGAGAAGGTAGATGGCAAATTGAGAGAAAGGAAAAGCTAGTTCAGCAACCCTTATCGCAAAAATGTCGGGCTACTTCACTCGAGCCACGCCAGAGACATGGTGAATGAAACCAATCTGGCCACGATAATGTAAGTCCCGAAAGCAAACTAATTTGGCTCAGTTCTTCTGTTCTGAAACATTATCTTTAGGTCATGGTCACTACGGAGCGGAATCTGCACGAAAGAGAGATGAACTCATTGGCCTTACGCTTTACACTACTGGTTTCCCAGGAGAGCATCAGAGGACGAGCAAGCTTAAGAGAAATTCCGAGGTAGTTGGTGAGTTTGACACTGTCCTTTTGCATTTCAGTTGCATCAGCAGCGGTTATGGACAAGGCCACGGGGACATATCCTCGTTGCTCACCACAAGAATTGTCATGAAAGATGAACTGGCATCTTTCTTCAGCTCGGGGCCTAAATCACGTGACAAGGATCACAGACGTTCCTCAGCGGACTGAGCAGATCCTGGTATAGCGGTCCATCATTGATCTAGTTTCCTCAACTAAGTTTCGGAAATATAAAATTCGAGCAGAACACAATTGGCGTGGATTTGTTCATACATGAGCAGTTTCCATGTCTATACAAAAGAAAAGCCAGAAACTCCACTATTTCACTTAAAACGGCATTTCATAGCATAGGATTGTATGTTGACTTTGTCGCCTGCATTTCATTTGTTTTCCTGGTTAAATCCTGCCTTCCTCTTTGAAAGGCGACAGATATAAAAACCCAGGTGTCCTGCTAAAGATCAGAATCACATTATCACGTTTTTCTGCCTAAAACAAATAGTCGAATCAACTCACCTGGTTAAGGCTAATAATTAGCTGCGAAAGAAAACCATTTCCATGAGGATTGACTTGAGCAATCTTTATGAGCCTGAAAAAGCTAGTTCTGAACATATTTACAACAAGCCAGGGGAATCAATGCTAATCCTCCCCCCCAAAAAAAAAGAAAAAAAGAAAAAAAAAGAAGAGTCGGTCAAAAGCATCATCTAGCTTATTGAACTTGTTGTTCAGTTAATCCAATGCATCATCCGTCCTCATATGATACAAGTAAAAAACATCCATTAAACCTCTGATGGTGTCCCCAAAATTCCACCCAAGTTTAAGTACTCACTCACTGTCATTGTTCCCAAGCCACGTCCTCCACAAGGCAATCGAATGAAGCTGCAAAGAGCAAGCGAGATATCTCTTGTTTAGATGCAGAGGGCCAAGACCATCCACTCCAACATTCTATCAAAACTTCGGCTTCCTGGTGTACAAATGGTGCCACGGAGAACACCAAAGCAGAAGAACAAGAAAACGTGAGGATGGAGAAGACACTCACTGCAGTACCCACGCAGGCACAGAACAGAACCAATTAATGGATTGAAGAGAATCTCGTATGCTTCCCCCTTTTTTCCCATTTAAGCCCTTATGTGATGTGTCCACGATGATGATGATGATGATGATAGGGCGCACACAGCCTCTCCCAGGAAAGAAAGAACCAAAAAACGTGCATTAATAGTGTCAAAAGCCCATCTAATCTTTTCCCTCTCCTTAAAATGTCCCATAAGTTGACATAGCCGGAATTATTCAAAGTCCAATTCTTGCAGAAACAAATCCCACCACATAACTTAACCAAGAATAGCAAAAAAAACCAGTGACCCCCACCTAGAAGAAAGAAATCCCATGCCTTGTAACTGAATCAACATATAGTCACATAGCATTGCATGGAAAAAGGCCAACTTTGCTCGCTGTTTTTTCCCCTTCGCGCTAAGCACAATTGAGGCTTGGCACTTGGCAGCGACAGGAAAAGACCAAACATAGCAAACAGAATTTACTTTACTGGTAAGCATTGCTGCATTGCATTCCATTATGAAAGGAGGACGTCAAGATCAAGAAGAGACATTGATACTGTGAATTTCTGAAGCTTCTCTTGACACCACACCCACCATCTAAGCCCAACTTTTTTCTTCTCTCCCCCTTAGAAACACCAAACCCCAATGATCATATCAAAATCAAAAACTACAAAAAAAGGAAAAGACCCAAGGAACCAATAATTAGCAACTAAGGCGACAGAAAAGAGAAGGAAGAAAAAAGAAGGAAAAGGAACCAGAAACTAAGAGGATGAGAATAGAGGTGGAGGCGGAGGAAGAAGCTGGGGATGCAGCCCCTTATTGTGGGTCGCAATGAAAGGGTGCCTCAACAGCTGGTTGGCGGTCCACCGCCGGATGGGCTCGCGCTGCAGGCAGCACGAGATGAAGTCCCGGAACTCCGGGGAAGCGGAGGCGGGGGCCTCGGGGGGATCGGACATGCAGATGGCGCACATGAGGCTGGCCCAGTCGCCCTGGCGGCCGACGGCGAAGGGGAAGCGCCCCAGGTAGAACTCGAGGATGCTGACGCCGAAGCTCCAGATGTCGCCGGCGTAACCGTCGTACTTGCCGTGGTTGAGGTCGGTGTTGATGCGCTCGGGGCTCATGTAGGCGATGGTGCCGACGGAGGAGTTGCAGGGGTCCATGGTCTGGGCGAGGATGCGGCTAACGCCGAAGTCGGCGATCTTGACCTGCTTCCGCGAGTTCACGAGGAGGTTCGAGGGCTTGATGTCGCGGTGGACGATTTTCCGGCGGTGGAGGTAGGCGAGGCCGCTCAGGATCTGGCACGTCAGGTGGCTGAGGTGGTTCTCGTTGCCGACGTGGATGCCCTCCAGCGACCCGCCGTCCATGAACTCCAGCAGCACCTGGATCTCGCCGCCGTGGTCGTACATGTCGTGGCACTTCACCACGTTCGGGTTGTCCACGTCCCGCAGGATCTCGATCTCCCGGCAGATCTGGCGCCGCACCGCCTCCTCGTGGTTGCCGTAGATCACCTTCAGCGCGTACAGCCGCCCCGACGTCCGGTGGACCACCTTGTACACCGTCCCGCCGCTCCCGCTCCCGATCCGATTCACCCGCTCCAGCTCCGAGAAGTGAACCTGCTGCTGCTGCTGCGCCGCCGCCGCCGCCGCCGCCGGCTGAGGGAAGACGCTGTTGAGGTGGTTGCCGACGGAGTTGCCGGCGCCGGTGCTCCCGTTGTGGAGGTTGCTCGTGGACGGCGCCGAGCTGGAGGGCGGGAGGGGGAGGGGGACGGCGAGGGCCGGGTCACGCTGGGGGAGCGGCAGCGTGAGGTCGGGACGACGGCGGGGGCGGTTGCCCCTGGAGGAGGAGGACGACGACGAGGACGACGACGAGGACGAATTGGGGGTGGCGCCGGGCGGTGGCGGCTGAATCGGCCTCATGGCTCACCTCCAAATCTCAATCTCTCTCTTCTCTCTTCTCTCTTCTCTCTCTCTCTCTCTCTCTCTCTCTCTCTCAATCGGCGAGCGATTCTTGTTCTTGGGTCTTCCGACCGTCGTCCGAAATAGCGCACGAGAGAGGCTAGGCTCCTTAAGAACAAGCGGCGAGCCGCTCTTCTTCCTCCTCCTCTCTCGTCGGGTATGCGGCGGAGGTCACGAGCGAGGGGGGCGTGGGGTTTCGAGCGGAGTCGTCCATGGATGGATCAAGAACGAAGGAGAAGATGCAGAAGGAAGGAGGAAGAGATTAGAGAGATGAAATCCTAATATCTTCGATTCTTGAAAAAAAAAAAAAAAGGGCTTTTTTTATTTTGGGGAGAGATAGGGGGCGGGGGTTGGAAATGCGCTTTTTTTTATTTAATTTAAATATCAATTATTCGTGATTTATACGTCAAATTAAATTAAGTGAATAATAATAAAAATTAGGGGATGAAATGGAAGTGGGTTAGATTGAGTTTGAGATATAGTAGAGGTAGCCGTTCAATCATAAGACGAGGGTGGGGGGGAATCTGAGATTTTTTTCCATTTTTCTGGAAAAAAAAAAAAAAAAAATAGGAAAAGGAAGAGAGAGATGGGGGTGGGGGCGAAGGGGATCACGCGCATCCGAGGGGTGGGCGGGGGAGCGCGTGAGCCAGCGACGAGGGCTCCTCATGTGGGTGGGGCCCGCCGCAGCGAATGGGAAACGTCGAATGTTGTCGTCTCTCTGGCGGTCGCGCGTGGTCGCCAAGCGCGCTCTGACTTGGGAGATCTTCGGGAGGGGGGCGCGTCGCCTGGACGTGTTCGAAGACAAATTTGCTGCTTAGGGTTCGGTTCCGGATTTTAATGACTCGGGGAATTAGCCGGAATTTTTTTAAAAGGACCTCGCAATTGCATCCTCGTATTTCACGAGCCTTCGTTTGATTGTCCATTTTATATTTGTTTTTTATTTTTATTTTCTGGTACATTGAAATGAATTAGTTACTTTTATTACTATTTTTCTTTTGGAAAATAGGACTGCTTCTCTATTTTGGATCTGCAAGTTTCTTGGACTCATGCCGCCCACAGGGAAAAAGAAAAAAAATTGGCATACCTTTTCATGTCCAACCTCGTTCAAGTTTTGAGTGGAAAGTCAGCTCGTGCTACATAATTTTGGCCTTGTCTCCATCTAATCCCAAATGTCAATGCAGAAAAATAGTCGACGCATGATGTTTTCGCTTATGGCTTTGTGACCGATTACGAATGCTTTCAATGGATTTTGCAAACATCAATTTACAAAAGGTAAGAATGGATGGATCGCGATGGGTGAGTAAAGCGAATATGGAGACACAATACAATTTCTTAATGCTCATTCTAGAGATGGACATTCATAATTATAATAAATGAAACTTGTTATCGATGGTGGCACAATTGCTTATCAATATCGGTAGCAGCACCCTATATTATGACTAAATTATTTTAGAAACATGATGCATTTTTAAGGTCTGAGAATACATTTTCCAAATTTCCGTGATTTTGCCATATACTTGAATTGAGTAAGTGACAGAGATCTATAGATGTCATTGAGTTGATTGAATGGAAAATCATTTTAATCATCCAATTTTTATTTATCATACCAATGAATAAAAGCGAATTAACATGATTTTAATAATCCAATTTTATATCTTGCCAAATTTTTTAATGACATGAATAAACATAACCGATCCCTAAATTCAAAGTAGAATCTGCCAAATACAATTGGACCCTAGCAATCGGATTGAAGACCTTACTCCTCAAGCTTAGGTCCCCAAAGGTAGCACCACCTCGATGCTTAAGCTTGAAACCCTACTGATTGGGCCCCACACCTCGCCTAGGTCCCTTGAGGTTGGCCTAAGTCACCCACACCCGGGTCATGTGTTCTAATGCTAGTCCTAGGTTCTCGATTCTCGGTAGCTGGCTCAAACTCCCTTGCCCGGCTCCACTGAGGCCCTACTTGGGTCCTTGATGCCTATGCCATGACCCTAGTGACCCTACCTACGGGTGACAGACATGCCCGGGTCTAATAAGGCCAGGTCTACAAATGTGGGACCTAATTCTGGACTTGGAATTGTACTCGAGGCTTTTTCTCGAATGTGTTTCATAATATTATAGTACCAGATATCGAGAATTGATCTATATATTACTTGCAAAATACAAACAAAATAAAAAAATATAAATAAACTCTTTTTCCTGAAAATAAGATCCTTTAAAGATCTTTTGCAACACCATATATTTTCCGTGAAACAAACTTGCCCTAATCCCTGTTGCGTTTAATAAGTAGTAAGATCTCTATCATCATCTCTCGCTTAAGAAGAGTGAAGAGATAATTTCTCCTTTACGTTGCTTTGAACACCTTCAATTTTCAGTGACTTCATGTGAGAAGTCTTCTCCATTATTTGACAGCTTACAGTTGAATTATAAGCAAATAAATGGTGAAGACCGAATCTATCTGGGAGCTCTACTTTAAGTCTGATTCCAATTGCAACTGGGGGAGGATTTTGCAGACCACTTCAGTTGCACAGTCAAATTCTGGTTCAACATGTTTTCATTTCTTTTTTTCGCAGGGAGTCTTCTGGTGGTGGCGATTTCCCCCTGCGAGGGAATCGCATTAACTTTGCATCGAATGTTATTTTATTGAGCGAACCCGGTCTTCAGTTTTACTCGGTCCTCTTTTGCCTGATGATGGCAAGTGAGTGGTAACGGCTGTGATGGGGCAGACTCCCGATGCTTGCGATGACGATTTGGCTTTTCAGCAGAGGATTTTTACTGCCCATTTGAGCTTTGGTTGGATCTTCTTGGGTCCTGTTTAGTGACTATCAATTCTTGACTATTTGTGTTCAATTATTTTTCTAAATATATAAAAAAAAAATAGAAATTCGTTTGGTAATATAGGCTAATTTTTCATTTCTCAAGAACAAATCAACAATCAGGAAATAGATTTATAATAGAAAAAAATAAAAAAAAAAAAATTACTTATTTATTCTCAAAAATAATTTCTGAAACCAAATCATTTCCTTTCTTTCTTTTCTTCTTCTTCTTTCTCTTCTAGCCGGTCACTGGGTCAGCGGTGACCGGCAACCAACTAGAGACAAGAGCCGGCAACCTCGATGGAGTCTCAACATTGTTGGGCGAGGCTCCCCAAGGCTAGCCCTGACTCTTATCTTTGGTTAGTCGTGCGCCATCGTTGAGGCCCGATGGTCGGCTAGAGAGTGAAGAAAAAGAGAGAAAAAAATCTCAAAATAATTATTGAAACATTAAAAGAAATTCTATATTACAAAAAAAATAAAGATTAAGGGCCACACTAAACACATTCATGTTCTCTTTCTATCAAAGAATATAAATTTTGTGTAATTATCAAAGGCATTCGAATGTTCGAAACTTATCTAAGGAATATAATTAAAAAAAAATTCTGAGTAAAAATTATTTATAGGAAAAGAGTGGTTATCAAATACACTATTAATGAACTTACATGTAGTTCATTATTGGGAAGCATTCGTTTGAGACCCCATATTAATCCCTTACATAAGTCTCGTCAAACTATTTCAGGGCAAGTATGAAATGTTGTCTCTGATTACTTGTTAAGTATTATTAAATGGGTTTCGAGAATTTAAAAGTTACCATTTGAAATTCAAGTGATTTCAATAAGACTAGGAATTCTTCCATTTTCAAAGTGTGCTAAAAAGTGTTATTTTTACTTTTAATTAACTTGACTAGTGTTTTGAAATTACTCGTTAACAAAACTCTTAACATTATCTAGTCATGACTTTTTTTCAGAAAAGAAAAACAAATTTTGCGTGATGATATAATGAGACATGCTAATGGGGTACATCATAAGTCAAGGAATTAAATCATCTCATATGCTATGATTTTCTAATGTACTTTACGAAGAAAATTACTTGATTAGATACACGATGTGATGTCACCGTGGTATACCTGGTGATGAGACTTTCTTCCTATCTTAGTCTTTATTTAATAAATTGGAGCTGCTACACCCTAAAATGATGAGGGCTTGAGGAATGATGAGATAAGGTTACAAGATGAGGTTCCCCTTAGACATGTACTATAACTGAACATATTCGATGGAAAAATTTAAAAGTTGACCTTCTCTCCAAAGAAAAGAAACCCTAGCTGTCCCAAGCTGCAACACACTGATTCTCCTCGAGTGAGCTGGGGTTGAATTGGATCAGAAGACTTGCTTTGCAGATGACAGGGAGGTGCATGAACATTGAACCCAGAAAATCCAATTGAAAAAAAGAAAAGAAAAGAGAGGAGTCCCACCACGGTCCATCTCATGGAAAAACTCCATTGTCAATCAATCCCCGTGCCACTTAACGGAAGTGTCCCACTCCAACTTGCCCTGTCAAAAAGGGAGTGCATCACGGCACAGGCTTCTGACACTTGTCAAATCGACACGTCGACTGTCTCTGTCTCTGTCTCTCTCTCCCTCTTTTCTTTTACTTTAGTTGGTCTGTTTTGATTTGATACGTTACGATGGTCAGTTTATAACATAAGATAATTTGCATGCACAATGACAGTGGACTACTACCAAGTCCAAGGATTACTGTCGCTGCCTCTGTTTTTCTTTTTTCAAGTGTTTCGCAGTCTTTAACCGTTGAATTTGAATGCTTCTTGGGTTTACTGAGTCTACACCGAGTTCCTGGTAGCTTCTCACACCCTTTTTGGTGGTGTGTCCACTGCGTTATCCTATTTCCTGGCACCTTCGTGCCCTGAGACTAGAGAGAGCGAGAACAAGACACCCGTCAAGCAAAGCAGCTCCAACCCTCATTTCATCACATGTTCTTACATATATATATTTATTTATATATATTTGTCATTTAAAATGGATGATTATTCTCTCCAAGAACAAGTTAATCAAAACGTGTTTCAGTGTTTTCCCAAGTCCACGCAGTCCAATTTCTTCCATTTTCTTGGCCAAACCTTGTGGTTCACTGTTGATCCAGTAAACCGAGAGCGCTTGGAATTGAATGAACTCGGTTCTCTAATCATCATTCCTGGATAAGCTATGGCTGAAAGTTGATTATTTCTGGTCAAAACTTGCTTGTTCTTGGTTACTGTATGAGTAAAACACCGGATTTTAGACAAGTCCAGGCTTTCCCTATGCTCAATACTGTACAAGGGGTCTTGTGTTTTGGCATTCTCTCAGAATACAATACCTTAGGCCAATTGATTTGTACTGCTAATTAGGTTGGTCTTCGCTGGAAATTGATCGCATCACTTTTGGCATCCCCACTTGACACCTTCAAAGTTCTCTCAGCATCTAGAAGCTGCTCAAGCACTTGACTTTTGCCTTAGTATAATCCCTTCATCAGAGAATGTCACTTTCTATTTCTCTGTGAGAATCTATCTGAGACACGGCGGTGATTAAACCAAGCGAAAATTTTCCCAAGTCACAATCTATCTCTGAGATTTTGTCAAGCGCATTACGTAAATGAGCAAAAGTACTGACTAACAAGCAAGGATCTTACAGTAGCGCATCAGAAGTTTCATGTAATTACAAGCCACTATCATCATGGTACAGCGCAGTTGTAGTACAAGTTGTGCATCTTTCTTCACAAAGTAGCACTGATTCTATTGCAGAGAAGTGACTTCTCTTTCTCACGTGCTAACGTAACATCCGTGGCTAGAGGTAGGCGGACCATTTGAATATCTCCACTCTCCACAAGCTAGGCATCTGTCTTGCATAAAACTGTTGTCAAGTGTACAAAATTCAGATGACTGAACGCTCGATGTTGCAATTGCGTTGTGCATTCTGGATCCACAAGCTTCACATGATAATGAAAGAGGCTGCAAGAGAAATGGTATCATAAGTATAGACACAAGTAGAAAGGTGGCTAGACAGGCTGAAAGACTTGAAGAAACCCTTTTTTTCTCCCCCTTTCTTTTGTGTGATAAGCATAAGAAAACGTATCACCTGTATGCACCGACAAAATAGCTACTGTATCCATGTGGGCTTAGCATGAGAAGTCCAGTGCACATCCCACTCCCTGTGGTTATAATCGATGCTTGGATACCATAGTGGCCCATTTCACCAAAATACATACCCAATGTGAAACAGGTACCGATTATATCATGCACAAACTGTAGTAAGAAAATCATGACAAAAGATGCTTGGAAGATAAGGACTTTACACAGACATATCATACATTACCCCAAACTGAAACTAGAATCGAAGCAAGCAGTTTGTAGCGCATATTCAGTGAATACTTGCTCATTTGGCATCGACCGGTTTAAGTACTCAAGAGATGGTAGATGGCAATTTGAGAAGAAGGAAAAGCAGCTCAGCAATCCTTCTAGCAAAAATGTCAGCTACTTCATTCAAGCGCACCAGACTCAAGAAAAAAACAACCTGGCTGCGATAATGTAAATCTGGAAAGTAAACTAAATTGGCTCAGTTCTTCTATCCTGAAACATTCTTTCAGGTTATGGTCGCTCCAGAACGGAATAAGTGAGAGATACGGACTTATTGGCCTAACGCTATTGGTTTGCCTCTTTAATTTGCCTTCCCAGAAAAGTTCGAAATGTCAGGCACTTTAGAGAAACCCCAACCTTGTTGGTGAAGTTCTGCACTGTCATTCTGCATTTCAGTTGCATCAGCAGGGTGATAATAAAGGCAACGGGGACATTTTCTAGCCTTGTTGCTTATCACAAAGATTGTCATTAAAGATGAACCGGCATATTTTTTTTTTTTTTTTTTTTTTCAGCTTGGGGGTACCTCATGTGAAAAGGATCACGCATGTTCCTGGGCATAATAACCGAATGCTGGTACACTGATCCATCATTTGATCTTGTTTCCTCAACTAATTTACAAAAATATGAGATTTGAGTAGAACAAATGGACATATAGTCGTTCAGTCACAAGCAGTCTCCATGTCTCTAAATAAGAAGAGCCAGACTCCACTATTTCACTTGAAATGGCATTTCATAGGATAGCATTGCCCGTTGAATTGTCACCTGCTTTTCATTTGTCTTCGTGTGCACCCTTTCTTCAAACAGTGACAGATATTAAAACCCAGATGTTCTTGCTTGAGATCAGAATTGCATTATTATGCCTAAAGCATATAGTTGAATAGAGTCGCCCAGTAAGGCGAATTATTTGCTGCCAGAGAGAATCATTTCCAAGAGGATTCACTTGAGCAATCTTTATGAGCCTAAAAAGCTATTTCAAAAAAATATTTACAACAGTTCAGGGCATCATCCATCCTTCCACATGATACAACTCAAAAACATCCCTCAAAAACCTCTGATGGTTTCCCCATGATTTCACCCATGTTCAAGTACTTAGCTCATTGCCATCGTTCCCGTGCCACATCTTCTACAAGGCATTCGATTCAAGCTGCTAGAGCAAGCAACATATCTTTGGTTTAGACGCAGAGCACCAAAACTTTGGCCTCCTGTGTACTTATGGTGCCACAGAGAGCATCGAAGTAAAAGAATAAGAAAAAAGTAAAGATGGAGAAGACCCTCATTGCCCTACCCACCAGGAAGAATAAAACCCATTTATGGATTGAAGAGAATCTCTGATAACTTCTCCCTTTTTTCCCATTTAAGCGTTATGTGATGCGTTCATGATGATGATGGGGCACACAGCCTCAGAGGAAAGAAAGAACCGAAAAAGATAATAGTGTCCAAAGCCATATCTAATCTTTACCCACTCTTGAAAATGTCCACTAGCTGAAATAGCGGACAAGATGTAAAGCCCACCTTCAGAAACACATCTCACCACAGAATGTAACCAAGAATAGCCAAAAAAACACCTAGAATAAAGAAGCCCCATGCCTTCCAACTTAACTAACATCTAAGAAGCACAAATCATTGCATGGTAAAAGGCCAACATTTTTGCTATTTTTTTCCCCTTCGCACTAAGCACGGTCGAGGCTTGGCGCTTGGCTGTTGGCAACGACAGGAAAAGAATAAAGATAGATACAAAGGATTCTCCTTTCCTGGTAAGCATTGCTGCATGCATTTATCATGAAAGGAGGACATCAAGATCAAGAAGAGACATTGATAGCGTAAGTTTCCGAAGATCTTCGCGATCCTGGACTGCCACGTAGGCCGTCTTTTTGTCTTCTAGTTGATTTTTTTTTTGAACAGGAGTCTTCTAGTTGATTGACTCGTTTCTAAAATGGACCCACTTTCGGAGGAGCCCGGCCATCGCCATCTACGCCCAGGCCCAACCTTTTTTATCTCTCTCCAACGACGCTTAACCCAGTCTACATAGGGAAAGGAACCCAAGAACCATTAATAAGCAACTAAGGCAAGAGAGAATACAACCAAGAAAAGATGGAAAGAACCAGCAACCTTTTTGTTAAGGGTGAGAATAGTAACATTTTTGTTCCCATAAATAATTTCTTTTCAAAAGTACTTATTTTTTATTTCTACTCCATGGAACAATTTCTAAGTAAAATTTAGTACTTGGTAACTATATAAAATTTATATTATTGGAATAGAAAAAGAATAGGAATACGTTTAGTATGATCCACAAAAAGAATAGGAACGTGTTTCACTGTCGTCACCCATTGCCATCGACTATTGATCGCCCATCGTCACCAATCGCCTACTGCTTTTGACCGTTGCTGTCGTTGCCAATTGCTCGCTATCGTCGACCACCTGCCATTGCCCCACTAGCCCTCGCCTTCGGCTGGGGGGACATCGATGGCGAGCGATCAGCAGCGACAGCAACAGTTGATGGTAGTGGCAGGTGGTTGCAGTTGACAGCGATTGGCGGTCAGCGGTAGCCATGAGCAGCCCATGATGGCAACTGACGAATAGTAGCTCGCGAGGAGCAGCAAGGAAGAAGAAAAGAAAAATAAAAAATAAAAAAATGACTTATTTCTAAAAATTGTTTAAGGAAACAAGAAGTTATTTTTTTTTCTATTTATTGTTTCTGTTCTATATCTATTTCCGGCTACTTTTATATTCCAGGGGAATAAAAACATTAATTAATATTATCAAACGGATTTTTGTTCTTTTTTTTTTTTTTTTTTCGAGAAGTAGAAAAAGTTCTTTCTCAAGGGTAACTCCAAAATCAAGTCATTTTCTTGTTGTTCTTCTTTTCTTTTTTTCCCCTTCTTACTTTTTGGTCAAATATTGGCAACTGGACGGAGGTTGAGCTCACCCAGCCAAGGCTCAACTGAGCCTCATCCAGCCACCAAGGAGGCTTGGCCTTGTCGAGGGCTGGCTTCACTCCGACAAGGTCGCTAGCCCTTGTTTGGCGGCAACTAGCCAAAGAGGAAGAATAAGAAAAATGAAAAGAAAAAAAGCAAAGAGAAAAATATAATAAAAATATTTTAAAAATTAAAAAAATTATAATTTACAAATGAATTTAAGGATTTATAAAATGCATTTTTATTTGGGAATATAAATTTAAGACAATTATGAAATGCCTCAAAACTAGTTCAATAAACATAATAAAAAAGAATCATTTTTATATGAAATTACTCCCGAATAGAATGGTTACCAAACAAGCTTTTAGAAAATGAAAATGGAGGTGGAACTTGGTGATGCGGCCCTTGACTGTGGGTTAAAATGAAAGGGTGCCTCAGAAGCTACTTGGCGGTCCATGGCCCGGCTGTGTCACGCTGCAATCGCGGAACTCCTGGGAAGCGGAGGCGGGGGCCTCGGGGGGAGAGTGGGGGCAGGAGTCGGACATGCAGATGGCGCTCATGAGGCTGGCCAAGTTGCCCTGGTGGCTGACGGCGAAGGGTAAGTGACCGAGGTAGAACTGGAGGATGCTGATGCCAAAGCTCCAGATGTCGCCGGCATAGCCGTTGTAGTTGCCGTGGTTGAGGGCGGTGTTGATGCGCAAGGGGCTCATGGAGGCGATGGTGCTGACCAAGGAGTTGGGGTCCATTATATAGGAGAAGCGGCTCATGCCGAAGTCTGCGATCTTGACCTCTTCGCTCGAGTTCACGAGGAGGTTCGAGGGCTTGATGTCGTGGTGGATGATTTTGCTGCGGCGAAGGTAAGCGAGGCCGCTCAGGATCCGGTGGCTCAGGTGGCTGAGGTGGCTTTGATTGCCAAAGTGGATGCCCTCCAGCGACCCGCCATCCTTGAACTCCAGCAGCACCTGGATCTCGCCGTCGTGGTCGCCTATCTCGTGGCACTTCACCACGGTAGGGTTGTCCATGTCCCGGAGGATCTTGATCTCCCGGCAAGTCTGGCGGTGCGCCACCTCATTGTGGTTGCCGTATATGACCTTGAGCGCGTAGACCCGCCCTGTTGGCCAGTGGATTACCTTGTACACCGTCCCGCCGCTCCCACTCCCGATCCGACTCACCCGCTCCAGCTCAGAGAAGTGCATCTGGTGGTGGGGGTGCTGCTGCTGCTACTGCGCTGCTGTCTCCGGAGGGAAGACATTGCCGACGCAGTAGCCGGTGCTGTTGTTGCTGCGGTGGCGGCAGCTCATGGACGGCGCCGAGTTGGAGGGCGGGAGGGGAGGGGGACGGCGAGGGCAGGGTCGCGCTGAGGGACCAAGTTCTCGAATGCTTCTTTGGTTTACTAGGCTCACCAAGTACTGTTTTTTTTGGGTTTTGCAGTCTTTAACCATTGCAGTTGAATGCTTCTTGGGTTATTCCGAGTCCACCAAGCTCTTGGCGGCGTGTCTCAGTCACAAAATTTCCGGGCAACCTTCTTCATGCCCTGAGACTCGAGAGCGAGAAAACAACACACCGATCAAGCAAGGCAGCTCCAATCCTCATCTCATCACATGTCTTTTTAGCACATTCTTGATTCGTCATTTGAAATTGATAAGTATACTTTCCAAGAACAAGTTATCAAAACGCGTTTTTCTTTTCCAGGTCACGCAGTGCGTTTTCTTCCAACTTCTTGACCAAACCTTGTGGTTTACTGCTGACTAAGTGAATCGCGTATGCTTAAAATTGAATGATCTCGGTTTTCTAACCATCTTTCTAGATAAGCTAATGGCTGAAAGTTGATAATTTCTGGTCAAAACTTACATGATCTTGGTTACTGTGCAAAAAAAACATCGCCCTTTGGAAAAGTCCAGTGTTTCCCATGCTCAACATTGCATGCTGGGTCTTATCTTTTGACCTTCTATTAGAATACAATACATAAAGCCAATCTTTCTATACTGCCAAATTAGGTCTCACTTGGCTGAAAACACAGCACTGCATCACCATACGAAAACCTTAAAAGTTCTCTCAACGTCTACAAGCTACTCAGGCACATGACCTTCTTTGAGAGAATCTTTCTATTTCTGTGTGAAAATCCATAGCATAGCAGTGAGTACACCATGCGAAAGTTTGCCTGTGCCACATCTATCTTTGATAATCCGTCAAGTGCATTACGGAAACAACCAAAAGTAGCGACAATAAGCAAGTATCATAAGTTGGCGTATCATAAGTTTCATGTAATTATAAGACACTGTTATCATCGTACTGAGCAGTTGCAGTGCAAGTCACAGAATCTTCTTCACAATCTGGCATTGATTGTATTGCAGATAAGTGACTTCTCTTTCTCAGGTGCCAACATAAGGTCCGCGGCTAGAGGCAGGTGGACCATATGAATATCTCCACTCTCCACAAGCTAGGCATCGATCTTGCTTAATGCTGTTATCAAGTGTACAAAATTTACATGACCATATGTTTGACGTTGCAATCGCGATGTGTCTTTGGGATCCACAAGCTTCGCATGATAATGCCAGAGGCTGCAAAAGAAAGGGTTATCATAAGGATAAAGAAAAGTATAAATGTAGCACAGCGGCTGAAAGATTTGCAATGAACCAAGCCAAGCGTGAAAATAGTTGCATTGCTATCCCACATACAGCGGCCCACCTAAAGATGAGCAAATAATGTGTTGATGCCATACCAGACAACTCATCCAGGATCCACAAATGCAATTACAGGAATCAAAATAAAAATAATGAAGAAATAGTGAGGGGGGCTGAGCTAGACTCCCCTCCATTTTCCGTTACAGTGAGAACAAATGACCATTTTCTAGAGTGCACATCCTGGTAAATCAATCATTTAAGTATAATAAGAATTCAACATAGCACCCCATAAGCCAAGCCAGAAATAACAATCTGGAGGAAATGAAGTGACTTATATATATGCAAAGACAATTTTCGTCAACCAAAATTATTCATGGTTTTCATGAGTGACAAGGCACCTAATCAATCTTAAGTGCCTGAGATGGGAGTCAAGGGACTAACTTGGAAATGATGGCACTTCAGACTTTCTAAGCCTGCATTGTATTGTGATGTACAATTGCAAATAATAAGGGAGAACAGTTTACCTGATTTAATAAAGTGCAAGTATTGCACTGCCACTTTGCTCCATCATCCACTGCTTCTAAAGAGGAAGTGAAATTGACAGGTGAAGTTGTTGCAGAGATGCCAGCAAATGATGTGGATGCTTTTGACTTCTCAGGAAGTTCCAAGGAAGGTCCAACTCTTCCTTGGAATCCATCCTGTACCTCTGCAGATTTGGATCCACACCATAGATCATCATGCAATCTCCTTTCTGCTGCCATTGCAGCAGCTTGTATGGGGCTAAGAGCATTCCTAATATCACTATCACCCCCTATACGCCTAGGCCCTGATGGCAGTAGAGCTCCACGTCTCGCTCTGTTTTCTGCAGCGGCTAGAACAGTTTGATGTAATGATGATGGTGGAGGCTGTCGGGAGAACCCACCTAAACGTCTCCCTGGAAGATCAAAACCTTGACCAGTTCCTGTAATTCCTTTAGCCATCAGCTCCTCACACTCCTGCAAAGGAAAATCAGCAGTCAGGGAATGACAGGACAAACATATGTCGTTAAAGTATTCTAACAATAAAGCGACAGTACATCTATCGAATCTATCTCTCCTAAAGATAATCACAAAATCGTATGTTAGGACTATGTGAACCATCTCAAAGGTGGAAAGATTGAGAGAGGTGGAATGACAAATGAACACCCCACAAAGCCTTGGTGTCAATTTTTTCTCCTCTCAGTTTATGCTATTCTTGTACTGATGGTAATTCTCATAAAGGAAAGCTAGTTGTCCTGGCAAGAAACAACCAGCGCCACCTAATCCATGCCTCTATCAAGAAGGCCAAAAGCTTAATACCCATCCAGGCAGAGGCCAAAAGTTACCGCTTGCACTAGGATTGGCCAAAATGCCTGTCCTAGGGTGATATAACAAAGGGTAACTGCAAGCACTGGTGGATCCTATATCATGTGACAAAAACAAGGATTGGCACATTTTTGCACATGCACATGAATCAGGGAGCTGCTTCACCAAATTCCTAAATTCCTGAATGCTAGAACAAGTGGATGCCTAGGGAAGTAAATGGGGCAGCTCATTCCATGACAGCTTGGCCTTCTAGAGTCACCATATTTGTGGACCCCTTTTTAGTTGCCAATATGCCTTCTGAGGTCTGGTAATGCTCACTCTTTGATTTTAAATGCAGGCAATTCAACCTGCTCAAAGAAAAACTATGTTTTGGATGGTTGAATGCAGTTACATTTGCTAACAAAAGAGAAATGAGAGTGGAGTTATGCCAATTGTAAATCATACACATGCAGATCCATCAAACTCAAAGAAAATGCAGCAGATACCGTGCTAACTCCCCATTGTACAATCTATGAGTGGCCATTGCTTGGTAGTAACACACTACCACCATTCATCCCATACAATTTTCGGGGCATGTAATGGTTACCTTTCTGATTTCATCCAAAAGATTGTAGAAGTCAGCATTATGTGGACCATATTCGATATGACATAGCTCATGCAGCATTGTATCAAGAATCTGCTCATAAGGGAAGAAATCCCACTCATTGTTTGGTCTTCTCAGCCGGAGTTTAATCTCTGCTCCTCCACCTATGTTCAGCCCCAGAAGAGATGGATTGGGAGGACTGAAAATTCAAAGTTTACCAAGAGGATCAAGAGTAATTTCACCAGAAAGCAATCTTACATAAATATATTAGAGAAATAGAGTACAAGGACACAATGAAAAACCAGCATACCAAAATTCTGAAAGAATCTCCACTTTCCATTTACGTTTTCGCATTATTGGCTGAACTTGTTTTGCAACTTTCTCAAGAACTTTTCTAGCATCTTCTTCTCCAATCTTCTTCAGAGGCTTGATTTCCCAAACCTTGTTAAGATCGTTAAGATCCATGATGGAGCAAAATCTATCTTCACAAAGTAAATGGAAAGATTATGCACTGCAAAAATTGACAGAGAAGAGTTTTAAAATTTATTCCTACCATAAGCCGGAGACTGACTATACAAGAAGAAAATAACAGTTTCCAAATGGAATACAATATGCAAATTCAAACAGATTACAGAATTAATATAGCCAGAAAGTTCTTAAACTAATGCTGCCACTAGATTTAGTAAGTCCATCTTTCTTTTCCGTGAGCCAGGTACTTCAATAACATTAACACGTAAGCAAAATGATTAAAGCAGAAAAAGGAAAGGAGCGAGAATAAGCATTGCAAAACTCTCAGCCCACTTCATTCAAAACAAATTATTAAGATTTATGATATCAGTTGTATATACTTATATATATCCGATCCCATGTAATGAGGGCTAACATCTATGAAAACCAAAAGTTCCACACATGGGCTTCAAGAGTTCTTTTCACCATGCCATCATAAATGTGCTAATAGACTGACAGCCAATCACCGATACTGGGCACACCAATAATGCCTTTATGCGCACCATGAGGAAGCAATATACGCCCGTTAAAAGTGGTAAATACATTCTTTGTGTTGATGAATTAACGTGAAAAGTGATGACTTACTATCAACACAAAGAACATGTTTACCACATTTTAAGTCGGTGCCACCTGAGAAATGGTGTACAGTGCCATGGAACAACCGTGCCTATAGCTCATATTATCAATAAAGACATGTCAATTTTCAAATTACTAATGGCCTTATACGAGCACATTTGCATTGGCGCGTGCACAAACACACCCCTCACAGGACACCAACTCGAAATTTTTCCTCAGACTCTTATATATGTTCACCGCATCTTTCTCTCATCACCGTTATCAGCAAATTCAAAAGCTTTCCCAGCTTTAATCAATCTCCCAATATATAAAGCACCGAGCTTTTTCTCGGTGTAGTAGGCATTACGACACCACGACCACATAACAAACGAATTACCATATGCAACACCTCCACCGGAGCTTTGATGTCGTTACTCCGAGAGTCGTCCGACTCCTCCCGATCGTCTTGATACTGATACACCTCCGCTACCGGAGTTTCTATGTGCCGTTTCAAGGAAAATTATCCCAAAAAAATTAGCAGGCAGTGTCGATTACCCAACACCATGCTAAAGGAGAGGGCTTTCCAAGGTGGGTATCCTCCAAATCGCAAATGACGAACAAAAAACCCAAAATTCGACGAATCCCATGAATCTTTTGAACGCATTAACGCCTTCGGAAACGGAACCAGCAGTTGCACGTTGACTAGCACTGTCAAGCATCGACAAGAAGTTCCGCTATTCGCATGCAGAGAGAGAGAGAGAGAGAGAGAGAGGGAGGGAGAGAGAGGGGTACCTCCACCGAGTGCTGATAGGCTTGGAGAGAAGGAAACGAAGCCAATCGGACAGCGATCATGGTTCGTCCCTCCGTTTTTGATTCTGCGGTTCTTTTTCTTTTCTTCTTCGGGAAGAAATCCGATTTTTCGGATGCGTCTCTGCTGACCGCTGAACTCTGGTCTGGGTTACTGACGTCTTCCAATTCTTTCTGATTGGACGGTAGCATTTTTCACACGGAGAAAAAAAGAGTAATAATAATATTATTAATAATAATAACCCATTGATTATCCTGGTTATCTTATTTTCGTTATGTCTGTTCAGTTCTTCACCTCGCATTAGAGGATTTGATTTCCATTCCGTTGCTCCTGTATGTCATCCAGCACATCATTTTAATGCACACCAAACAACCTCTTTGTGATCCTAACATTAAGCAGAACGTAAGTTTTTTGACATTTCCCTAGGCCAATACTTGCGTGTGGTCTTAAAACATTCTTTTTGTTAATCATGCAAGGCGATAGCATAATTCATGTAGGAAAACACAATATCTATAATTAGTGATTTGAATTCAATAATTTGATCACCCGCGCCTCACTGTGATTTTACATTCTTGGTTGTTTTCATCTAAAAACCGTAATTGATACTCGTTCATTTTGCAACACTATCAAACCTCCCGGAAAAAAAAAAAAAATCCCTTTAGGATTAATAACAAAGCATTTTTTGAAATTTAACCCATGCTTCAATCTTGGCACCACTGCGTCTTTATTTTTTGTCTCCATGAAAAAAAAAAGGCATAATGAACCTCTCTTGAGTCATAAGGTTCATTTTGCATGGATTGTAGGAATATGCATTGGTCTCTATCCAATCTGGAAATAAGATCGAACTGGCCGATTCTAGATGGTTTATGTGGGAATTGGTCAAATCCCAATTTCTTGTGAGTTTGGTTCATTCTTTTATTTTTGTATAGTAAAAACATATAAAATAAAATAAAATAAGATACCACCGCTTTTACAAACTGAGAACAAACTCTATCCAACATACTTTCCAGTTTCTAAATAAGAACCAATCCACCCTATAATCAATCACCTCTAATACATGCTTAGAAGTGCATTTGACCCTTAATAATTTCAGTGCAAAATCTTGAGTGGTACCCTGATGGATTATCACAAACCAAAAAAAAAGCTAGTGAATTGGTAGGACTAACCACCAAGACCTACACCGGTGAATTCTCTAATATTTGAATTGGCACGAGTGAATTCTCTAATATTTGAATTGGCACGACGAATAACAAAACTTATTCGGCCGTTTATTCCTTTTATTGTTGACTAGGGGTTTATTCCTTTTCTGCTTTTCTTCCGAGCACCTGACTAGGATCTGATGCATCCTGGGTCCATCATAGTCAGAAAAGGAGGGTCGATGGATCAAGCGTTTTCCTTTGTCAGGAACTTTCTTTTCCATCTCTTTACTCTAACCTTCAGCTAGTTTCGTATTGATAGCAGTTTCTAATATTCCATTCTAAGCATTAATTCTCGTTCTCCCTTTCACAAAAAAGATCTTCCAGAAAAGGGGCCATTGCCCAAAGCATCCCTCACTGTCAACGGATGGTCTATTCTCTTCCATAGACTTCCTCACGGGATTCGGCGTGATGCCCAATTTTTCCACATGAGTAACAAAAGTGAGTAACAAAAGCGAGGGAACCTTTCACATTTGCAATCCACCCATAGTTTCTTCCCTTCGTTACTTAGAATGGTTCTCACTTAAGAGATGCCAACAATTTTGCTCTACCAATTTTGACAGCCGAAGAGCTCTACCAATTTTGACAACTGAAGAGCTCTTAGCATTCCACCTTCAGATCAGAAACCGCCCCTAGATTGCTGGCTATCCTTCTGATTGCTTCCTTTGGAAAAATACTCATAAGGGAGGCCATGTATCTGATCCTAAAAAGCACAATGAGTGAAGTCATAGCATTTGGGTAGAGTATCAGGTTGGCATTGCTTGAGAAGCAACAAATGATGGACAGAAGATGAAGGTCCAGTACCAAGCACTCTGATCTTTTCTATTTTGGTACTAGATGTAAACGTGAATGTCCCAGGATCTACTTATGGTGAAAATGACAGCATCATTTCGCCATGCTTTCTCCATTGTATTCTGAAATGCTTGAAAGGTTATGCTAGGATTGGAGTACAGCCACCCGAAGAGTGGGAGGTGACACTCAGTCTTTTAACAGAAACGACACCATCTACAAGTTGTATATTTCCTTATCTGACCAGAAACTACGAAATTTTCAGCAGAGCACGCTAATTCGAGCTTCAGCAATGTCACTGGACACCATTGGTGAGCTTTCAGACCAGAGCACTGCACAGAGGCAGTTTTATGTAACGCAAAGTGGAGGAAGAGAAAAGCACCCGAAAGACTAGAACTTAAGATGGGTGGTTAAAAGCCTGTGGTGGGTTGATGATGGATTTGGTAATGAAGAATGAGGAACACTGAAACTTGCTGGGATGATTGAAAAAAAACAAGGGAAAAGAAGACTAAACTCTGATGGAAAAAAAAGGGATGAGAAAGTTACGATGAAGGCATGCGGAAGAAGGGCGATGAAGGCAGTTCAATCTATGATTAACCTCTTTTTGTTTATCTTGACATCCTATTAGCGTTGTGCCTCTTCAGTTTTACACAACCGGAACTTCCAAAGGGACGATTGTCGAAATTCAGAGTTCGCGGGGGTCGAGCGTTAAAAGTTAAAAAGTTCCTGGTTGAATTTCACAATATTACATAGCGCAATTTGCTCCAAGTTAGAGTTTGAGGAGGTAAATAGAAATAATTGGTAGATCGCAAAGCAGAATGTAAAATATGGAAAGTGAAGTCCTCGTGATTCTTGAGGGCTACAATCTAGACATGGTGTCTGTGTCCCTCCATCCAAATTCCATGACGCTCGCTATTTTCCAGCCCACAAGAAGTCGGAAGCTTGATGGGTCTTTTGAAATTCAATGAAGAGCATTACACTTTCTCAAATAATCCCTGCCAACATCATCAAATTGACACTTCATGGACGATGAGAGATCGCGCTTCTGCTCAACATAGAGAGTTGACACAATAACAGTGACAGCAAGGGTTAGAGATGACCCCGCATTTTTCCGATAAAGCAAAATGGTGCCAATTGCACTTTGTAGAACAGATCACGCGCAGAGTGCTCAAATTTTCCTCAGGTTTCCTCATAAAGCAAAGCAAGGGAACATAATAATGTATAACAAGGTTCAGAACTCTTGGACAAACATAGAAAACAAATTTGGAATCAAGATAACCTACGATAGAAGCAACAGCATAAACATCCGTTCCTGCTGAGGACCCTTTGGAACCACGTCTAAGATGTCGATCTGCAACTCATAGGGCACAAACCTCACACCGGCAGGAACAAGAAAGCAACTGACAACAGACGCTGATCAAAACTTTGCAGGAGATGAAAATGAGAACCTCCCTGAAAGACAAAATTGCATATTGGTCAGCATCCAAATCCACATTCAAAATTTGAGGGAACAAAGTAAACTGCCAAGGAACGTTAGCCACCAACCTAAAAAGATGAAAGCTAGGCATACTGAGTCTTCGTACTATTTTCATTTACTGAACGACTTTGAAAAATTACTTTGAATGCTTAAACAAGTGGCTGCAGTAACAATTCAATTTGCTTATTTATTCATCAGATCCAAGATTGCAGTATCACTTATTAAACAAGACTTGGTACATTTAGCATCTCTATAAAAGTCAACTATCCATTTCATAATTACATGAAAACAAGGGTAATGACATGTAGAAATAGATTAATAATCCTCCAAAATGCATTCTGAAAGCTTAATTCTACCTGAGACCCAAACTCTGAAAAAATGCAAATTAAGATAATGTACCTGAGATTTATCGCCTGTCGGTTTTTCCAATTGAGCGCTTGCCAGAGAATAAGTGCTTCGGTTTGAGGGTAGGAATAACCCTGTCTGCCTCTCCCCGACGAGCATTCTTGTTTCTCTTTTTGACAGATTTCTTTGCAAGTTTTATAGCTTTGACCTTTTGATCGGAGTCCTTGAAACCTGCTCCAGGAACAAATTCCGTAGGCGGTCTGGACACTGACCTAGACCGGGATCTAGACATTGTTCGCAACTTCTTATTGGACCCATCTGTATCCACATCCATAGCATCACCCCTCTCAGGTGACCTCTCCCTTTTCCGGCCCCTTGATCTGCTGCGGGCCCGCTCAATTGCCAAGCTGGGGTCCAGTCCCAAAGATGATAGCTGCCTGCCCATCCTTTTGGCAGTGAATTCACGGCTCTTGTCAAACTTTCTTGGGACAGTTGGCCTACTCTCTGCTGTACTTTTCTTGACCCTGTGCTGCTGTATGAGCATGCTTTTCTTCCTTCTGATCGCAGCCAATGCTTCTTGCTCTTCTGGTGTTAAGTCTTTCCCATCCATCTCAAAATCTTCATCATCCTCAACCTGGCGCATTCCTTCCTCTCTTTCCAGCTCTTCAAGCCTCATTAGAATATCAGGATCTATAAAGTCAGCCACATTATGCCCATCAAGAATTTCTGGCAATATGTCTTCTTTCCACTCTTCATTAGCTAAGATGTAGTTCTTCTTCAAACTAGCAGAGTATACACCTGCACCACCGTTCTCATCCTCCAAATCCCTTTCAGTTTTCCTCTTCTCCTTTTCTGCTGCTTGCTGAGCTCTAGCCTCCAATACTGCCTGAGGTATGCATGCTGGTCGTTCTTTTTGGTCACGTGGCTTTGGTATTGCAACATGAAATCTGTTCAAACAATCATTTATCTTCTTTGATTTCATCTTTATTTCCACTCTCTGATTCAACAACCTCCCGCAAGCTGCATTCTTTACAGCCATTACTCCGTCCTCTGTCAAAGTACTCATAGTCAGCAACACTCCCTCATCATTTGTGGCCTCACCTCCTTGACCTATTACCGTTTTCATAGCTTCAGCTTTCATCTCCATAACCAATTTCATGTCCTCTTCTGAGAGACCCTCCAGTGGTTGCAGATCAGTCTTGTTGCAGACTATCATCAAGGGCTTGTTCATAAACAGAGATTTGATGCTATGAAAAAGAGCTGCTTGCTGCGCAATGCTGTAACCACAAGACCCCGATATATCCAAGAAAAACAAGACAGCAGAACGTAGATGGGCCAAAGCAGTTATGCTGCACATCTCAATTATGTTACGGTCTTCAAAGGGACGGTCCAGAATCCCAGGAGTATCAATGACTTGATATCTGAGATATTTGTAGTCAGTATGACCGACAAAGAGTGATTTTGTTGTGAAAGCATATGGCTGCACATCAACATCAGCCCTTGTAATTTTGTTCATGAAAGAGCTCTTGCCGACATTAGGGTACCCACAAATCAAGAGCGTGCGAGTATTCGGGTCAATTGAAGGTAGCCTGGCCATGTGTTGCCTAATCTGTTCCAAGTAAGCCAAACTGCCACCAAGCTTCTTAACCAGGGTGCACATTCGTCCAAGAGCAGCAACCTTCAGAGACTTGCAGCGATAGAGCGAGTCTCCATACTTCAGTAGCTTCACATAGTCTTTAGCAACCTTTCCAATTTGATTCCTTGCCGTATTGATTGCCCCCAGAGCGAGCTTGTAATGATCCTTGTTGTAAAGCACGTGAAGAAGATCGCCATAGAAAGGATGGATGTCATCCAGCCGAGGGAACTCCTCGATGATGGTCGAGAGCTTGTCATGAAAATTCTGTTGAGTGTACTTCACCTTTCGCATGTAAAACTGACGGAGCCGCGATATAGCATACCCCTTGTGGACAACAGTAGGTGTCTGCCGCTGGGTGCGAGAAAGGATGATATTGATGAAATCAGTTGCATTAGGCACCACCGTGATCTTCTTGAAATTGTATTGAACCATCTTTTATAACCTCTGCAGCAAAGCAAATACACTGGCATCAGATATGACATGCGCACATGTCACAGACGAGAAAATTTAAGCCGACTCCCACCGACCAACCCAACTTGAATCCTCTAAAATCCAAAAAAACAGCTCGAACTACCAAACGGCATCCCAAAACCGATCAAATTCTAGTTTTTACCTGCTGAATATCTTCTACTATATAGAGTACCTAACGAATAAGGATAGATGGGGAGCCATCGAACTCAGCCAACATCATATACAACACCGACGTCGGCAATCGCCGCATAGTACGAAGAGCAACCGAATTCTCGGGTATGCGAAACCTCTCAAACACAACCCCCGGTGGTGCCACGCGACATGCGTACGAAACCGAAGCAATTAAACGACGCTGTCGATACAAAGTCCAGCGGCCCTCGAACCCTTCAACCAAGCAGTAATCCTAACAGAGAGAGACAGAGAGACAAAGGAGCGACGCGGACCGAGTTCAGCTCACCTGGACGGAAATCCGCCGCCGCCGCCGCCGTATCGCACTTCAGGTCGCAACGCCGCCCTCCGGGGGCGAGGAGGAGGTTGTTGCTTCGTCGTCGGCCAACACCGTGGATGCGTTGTGCCGCTTCGCAGCAGGTACGGCGCGAGGGGAGAGAAATGAAGTCGGTGGTAGAGAAGTGGCGACCCAAGGGGGGTTTTGTTAGGGTTTGGAGATTTATCTGGCTTAAGGCTGGAGAGAGTTTGTGGGCTGATTCGAAGTTGGGCCTCTCTGTCTAACCCGGCTCATTAAGAAGGATTTCCGACATTTTCTTTTTTCAAGGTCGGGGCTATTTCCTCAGAAAATATATCGCATTATATAAATGACTAAATCTACCTAATTTTTATTTTTAATAGTGTCCTTGATCATTCCATTGCAATTTAAAGTGGTGATTCTAAATTTATTTAATTTCTTTTTTTCTTTCTTTTCTATTTTTTTGGATCTAATCATCGTAATTAAGTATTTTGCAAGTTTTATTTTGTTTTTTTTATGGGTATCCCTTGTCTATTAGAAGCATTATTTTTTTCTTTATTATTTTCACTTCCGTTGAGATAATTTTGATTGGAAAAAGAAATTTCCGATAAACCTAAAATTTATGGATTTATTTTAAGGTAAAATTTTGGAAATTTCTTAACATAGAAATTTAATTATTTTTAATACATTCACATGTTCGTTGACTTTTACTTTCGTCATTCAAATCATCATTAAACCCTTTCTTATCTTAAATTTTTTTATAAAAGCTTTACAAATGATGTTAATTTTTTTATCCAAATTAATGACATTTCATTGGCATTAAAAAATTCATATTTTATGTTTTTTTAAATTAAATCTCATCTTTTAAGTGAGAATGTAACTCGTGATTTTAATTTGGAAAACCTTTAAAGAGGATTTTTTTTTTTTTTTTTTTCATTCAATTGTCCTATGGTGACACGCATGGCACAATTGAAAGTTTATAAATAAATAATTGTGTTGAAAAAGTGTCTATGCTAATTTTTTCCTAGATTTTGCTTGACAATTAATTTGTGGATTTGTTCGATGACATAAAAAAGAATCGTGTTTTATTGAAATTTCTCTTTTCAACAAAACTAAATTTTAAAGACGTAAAATCTAATAATAAAAAGAAACCGTAGTGCCTTTAATACATTGGATTTCACCTATAAATCATAACAAAGCAAGTGATATTATTAATTACAGCAACAAAATCCTTCGTAGAAACAGAATAACTAATTAAAGAAGGAAAGTAAATAAGTTCGAGGCCACTTCTTTCGATTGAATGTGAATTATGAAAGGAGATTTTATCTTTTTGATGAAAATTGGGTGAAGTTAGAGTCATGTAGGAGTGAAAAACAGGGTGCTCTTTTTCTAATATTTGCAAAAAGTGTCTGTTTGGAATAACACCAATCAAACATAATTAAAAAGGAGTTGGCGAGTATAATGGGATTTAATGGCAGAACCTCGTATTCTTACATACACGAAGGGAAGAAAGTAATGGCAACCCTCCCAATTATTCCATCCGCAGAGACGAAGGGCATTCAATACCTTTCTTCAGCCATCTGAATTGGAACGTTGCCTATAATGGTAGGCTAAGAAATTAGAGGAAGAGTAGAAAATAAAATCACATCTAATCATAGAAAAAATCTTGATACAGAACAAGTCACAATTTTTTTTATTAAATAAAGGGATATGCGTCCGATACAAGCTAATCCACTAATTACTCTATTTCATCCAATTACTATGTATAATATAACTATATTATGTATGATCTCATCTTATAATACCTCAAGTGCTAATGAAACTATTTCAGTGAAATTTAACTGTCTCAATTGTCGGGTAATCTATCAAGTCATGTTTTCATGGGCATTGTCCAATGAATCAGCCCTAAATGCTGAACATTACCCTAAGAAAAAAAAAGATTTTGGCTGCGTTTGGGACCAACTTTCCCAAGTATCTTTGGGTGTCCAAAGCCCATTTGAGCAAATATTGGGTGTTTGGAAACATTTTTGAAACTCACCTTGAAGGAATGCTGGCCTTCCAAAGGCTAAAAGCTTAAGGCAGGTCCTAGATTGCCTTGGGCTTTCAGCATTTTCAGAATAGTCGATGCACTGTTCATCTTATTGTTCGTCGGATTCTTAGATGTCGGTCGACGAAGTTGCGATGGGTCGACGACGGGCTGAAGAGAGGCCGGTGTGGTCACGGCACCTCAGCGACCATCGCCGACCAATCGTGCGACCTAGATCTGGGTCACGGAGGTTGCTTGGGTCGTGACGAGGTCGCCGAAGGTCGCTACAACCGAGGCAACCCACGACCTCGCCTAGGTTGCTAGCGACCTTCACGGCGTGGTGGGCACACAACAACACGGTAAGGGTCGCCGCAACCCTTACCGCACCGTGTCCTCCGCACGGTGACCCTAGCCAAACGCCGCCCTTTGCCGCACCACCTCCCCCTCACCGAACCAGCTACCCTTCGCCGACAACTATTAGCTTTTCACTAGCGATAACCGGCGGAGCCCTTGGCCAGCCAACTCTCCTTTTTTTCCTTTTTTTTTTTGTTAATAACAAAAGTCTTTTGCAAATTTAATTTACACAAACACTATTTTACTCAAAAATACTTCACAATGGATTTTCACAACACGGTGACCCTAGCCAAACGCTACCCTTCGCCATGCCACCTCCCCCTCGCCGAACCACCTACCCTTCATTGGCAACTATTAGCTCTTTGTCGGCGGTAACCGGCAAAGCCCTTGGTCGGCCAACTCTCCTTTTTTTCCTTTTTTTTTAATAACAAAAGTCTTTTGCAAATTTAATTTACCAAAATATTATTCTGCTCAAAGATATTTCACAATGAATTTTTACAAATATGATTTACCAAACACACTTTGTATTTTGAAAAACTCACTTAACTCAAAAACCTTATGACTTTTCTCAAAAGTCTTCCCAAACGCACCCTTTAAGCTCCCCGAGTGACGTTGATTCAATCCTCGTACTCCAAATCACATTTTACTTAAAGAAATTATGGCTTTACTTAAATCAGTAGAAGGAAGATATTATTTATTAATCACAACAAAAGCGAATCCACATCAAACCTGGTAGACACCTTATCTATGAATAATCAAATAATTTAATTCATCATCATGATAAGTGTGCGAGTGACTAAAGTTAATATATATGTATGTATGTATATAATAAATACGCAGAAGAAATATCCTAGGAAGTCCGAAATGTCTCTTTCGCGGTCCGAAATGTCAATGGACCGCCGAAAGAAAATGGAAAGGGGTCCAGTCACCTGTCAATTCCACGTGGAATTTAATAAAGAAATGGACAATCAAAAGGTACCACTTTCTTTTAATGGGGCCACGGTGCAATAAAGATCGCAAGATTTTTTTTTGTTTCTTTTGTATTTTACTTTTATCTGGAGTAGTGCGCCGTGATCATGAAGTGCCCCGCATGATGGATTTAAAAAAGAAAATAATGCACGCATTTAATAATAATAATAATAAATTAGGAGGACTCATTGGCCTCCCTCCATTTCGGAGAAGTTTCTCAAGAATGTGATTCTTAAAGCGACATAGCTTTTGCTTTCTAGTGTCTTTTCTTTTCTTTTCTTTTAAAAAAAAAAGAGAATTGTATCAATTACTCAAAAGAATATATGATAAGTACATGAATATATTGCGAGCAAAAAAAAAAAAGGAAGTGCATGAGTTTCATTACAAAACAAATCAAAATGGAGTAAATTTCATAATACTGCGATATAAAGCTAAATCCAAAAAATAAAGAGGATCAACTAAGCACCAATAGAGTTAAATACACACTTGTTCCGGGATTTGTTAAGCAAAACGACCACTAGAGTTCAAATCTTCCTTTTTGATGAGCATTGAGCACACTTTATAAATTCGTTAGCATTGCTAATTAGTTACACGTGCTTAGATTTAGTTTTTTCTACACCATTCCCATACTAAGTCAATCAATAAGTTAAATATCTAGAAAATCAAATATTTGTGATTTAGCAAGACGTCACGGTAGAGGATCTGTATTGAATCCTCAAAAGCATATTTGTTCAATTCTAAAATCTACATCGAGAAATGATAGTTCTCATATCTAATTATGAGCCGAAAAAAGAAGAAGAAAAGAAGGATAAAATACAAATAAAATCAACAAAATCCGGAAGAAGTGAGGGTGGCTGAAGGTCGAAGAAGACGAGAAAAACTTGTCGACTCCTTGTGACAACTGGGTCTAAAATGTTTGACTCGCTCCCAATGCGTATAGTGTCTTTCAAAAAGCAGGAACAAGTGGTTCCCTCTGTCCTTGTTTAATTTCATTCTTTATTGTTGTAGTTGCTTTAAAAAGCCCCACTTCTCGAGTAGAACCAAGAAGCTCTGTTAAGAGAAAAGTGACTTGGCTTTTGCCTTCTCGTCGCCCCAAATCTAAAACCCGATATTGAATTCGTGTAATTTGTCCTCTTCGGTAAGAGAGAGAGAGAGAGAGAGAGAGGGATAATTATAAGGTGATGGACACAAAACACCTTGTCAAAGGTTTTTTAAATCATCCGGAAGAAAAGAAAGGCGACGTCAATTTTGCCACGCTTAGAGAAATAATAGGATAATTATTGTTGTGAAAATATGGCTTCGAATTGGATAAAACAATGAAGACGGATATTTAGAGCACTCAAGTCGGATTTTGAGGCGTAATATTACTATCTTTAAAGATTTATTTGCCCCACAAAGTTGTTAATGATCACTGGCAAAAATCCTCTAAGATATAAAAAAGTCTCAAATGAGAATCTAAATAAAGATTTAAGATTTCTCCTTTAGGAAATAATCGAAAAATTGGCTTCAGTTTTTCTGAATGAAGGTTCGGAAAATGATCACTTTTTTTTTTTTTGAAAACGAGAAGTATATATATATAACGGTCTTAAAACACATGCAACTTTCTGTGAAAATTTCCAAAAAATATGAACAAACACGTCCTTTAGAAATTTGTTCGGATAAAAAAATGTGACCCTTTGGAAGAAGTCGAAAAACCGAACAATTGCATTCCTTCGGGAAAAGTTGCAAACCAAATAAGTAATTTTTTTCAAAGGTTGTCTTGAAAAGATACTAACAAAATTCGAAATAATAATTTTTTTTTAAATAAATAAAATTTCCAATTTTCATTTTTTATATTTATTTCCAAAAATTCTCAAAAACAAAAGGCAACCTTCGGATTGATTAAAAATTAATAACAAAAAAATAATAAATAACAAATGAATTAGTGCTAATTAAACCGCAAAAGTGCTAAGTGCACCAAAATCACACAATTAATCGCACACCCGGGTATGGTGGGTTCTAGCTCCACCCAATCCTTCCTTGAGGTACACACGGAAACCTCACACTTATAAATTGGCCCGCTTCCTCCCACTTTTCCTATGTGGGATAAGGAAAATGCATTTAGCTTATTTTGACAAACAAACCTCCAACAATTATAAGGTGGGACCTAAAATCTGTCAACTTCCTAGTTCGTACATTAAGTGTTCAAACCTTAATTTCATTGATTTAAATCCTAAAACTTACAATCTCAATGCATTGCAAGCATGTAATCAATTAGACAAGAAGTTAAAAATTTTATAACTTGAATGCAAAAAACGAAAATTTTAGAATTTAAATACACAGAATCGACAAGTTTAAAGTTTATTTGTAATTATCCCAACAAACAAAGCACTAGCCGACCTTTTTGACAATGGATGTGAATTGAGTTCAATCCCACACTAGATAAATTTTGCTTGTGTTTCTAGGTTAATGCGTGGTATAGAAGCTTTAAACTCAATGACAAATGGTAGGTAGGGACACCAACCATACATATGAATATTGATAGAGATCTCAGTGATACTTTTATAAAAGCATCCATAAGTAGAGTTGATCATACTGCAATTGAATTGACCCTATATAGTCTGTTAATTACAAAAATAGCATGAACATGTGGGATCTAGATCTGATCTCATCTTAACCTTATGAGATCTTATGTCCTCTCTATATCATAGTTTCGATTTAGTCACCCGGTTGATAAGATCAAGAAGGTGCATATGAAGTTTCCTCTCGAATTTGCATGATTGATTCATACTTTATTTGCAATTACATGATTATGAATATGTTTCTCTTAGTAGCTAAGGAAGGAAGTACGGGAATTACGCTTTTAATATTGGATTGAATTGATTATGCTGTCACTGCTTTAATTGCATACTGGCGGATTTCATCTCTATCCAACGTCTAATGATGTCCGATGGAATTTTACAAGCTCAGGTGGATTGTCCCCTGGATGGAATGAGGTTGACATCTTTGTATTGATCCGAGTTAGAAAAATTCGATTTGGCTTAGTAGATTTCGTCAAGTTATGTTTCTGTTAGGGTGTTTCGCGTTGCTCCAACCTGGAACTTTCCCTGATGTTAACTGTGCAAAAACACATAAAAAAACGGGAAGATGGAGAGGAAGTCAACTCTTGTCAACTTTCAGAGTTTCGATGATGATTAGACGTCGGGAATTTGCCGTTTCTGCTTTATCACCTCACCTAATGAAATATGAAATACCGACCAAAAAAAAAAGAATGATATAACTATATGGGAGGTAGTGAAACGAATCTTATGTCCAAGTGCTTCTCGGAATCTAAGATTAGCAAGTTGAATGATGGCCATGAGGTCGCAACCTTTATCCTTTCTCACCAAGCAAACGTGAACTTGAATACGATGAACAGCAACAGGAGCAAGAAAGAAAAGGAAAAAGAAATAAAAGAGAAAAGTAATTTTTTTTTTCTTTTTGAGAAATCAAGAGAAGAACGACGTTGTTTCATCACATCACATTGTACTTATTACATGTAGATTGACCAGTGATGATTGCAGTGTTATATCAAATAAATCGAGCGAGACTATATCTGTTCACTAAAAAAGTTTGGGACTTGATTGATTTGTGTACAATAATTCCAGGATAATTGTGCAATTTTCGCCTAACGTTACTGGTTAAAAAGGCCAAAAGATAAATAGACTAATAAATTATCTTATTTGGGAACAACCATATTTCCATCTTCATCCAAAGTCCAAAGATGTCCGATAAAATTCGACAAACTCAGGTCAATTGTCTTATAGATGGAAACGGCTGAAATCTTTGTATGCATCCGATTTAGAGAAAAAATCGATTTGGCTAAGAAGTCGTTTCATCCAGTTCTGTTCTGTTTTAGGGCTTTTCTTTTTGCTCCAACGTGGAACTTTCCTTATGTTAACTGTCCAAAAGACACGTACTTTCAGAAAATACTCGCGCCCGAATATTTTGTTTTTGGCATGGAAAAGGATTAGAGCCAAATACAAAAATCAACATCGAGAATCTACTATCTCTCAATGAATTAGACTTCGGGGGTTGTAATGAGGGGGTACCGAAGAGTTTGGTAAACCTAACATCTCTAATTGCTCTTACCATAGAAATTAGAGAATGCAAGGAAGTGGAGTTACCCGTGAAGATAAATCTAGACACTCTTCGGTCTCTTCAAGAGATTATAATTTGTGATCGCAAGGACTTGAGAAGCTTATCCCCAGGGTCCACACACGCTGTCTCGGATCACTTCCTTACAATTGATCAAATATCCTGCTTTGGACGTGGAGTGTTTTCCTCCTCTTCCTCATGGCATATCCAATTTTATTCTTTGGGGGTTGTTCGAAAATAAAATTGCTACTTAATCAATCGCATTGACTTATATGTCCCCGTGATCTAAATATTACTAATTGTGAGAGTACTACGCGTATTCTTGATGGAGGATTGTCGTCCCAACTATAGACATTTAAAGTTCATTTGATAACACTTCTATTTTGGGAAACAATTTATTTTTAAAACTATTTCTATTCCCCGAAACAATTTCTCAGTAAAAAAACGCGTTTGGTAATTATACAAAATTTATATTTTCGGAATGAAAACGTAATAGGAATGCGTTTGGTACGAATTACAAATTCTTTTGTAATGTCAAATTGTTTTTAATTTTTTTTTTGTTCTTTCTTACCATCGCCGCCACTTGCCACTGATGACCGTTGACATTGTCACCTGCCTCCATTGACTGCTAGGGTCAACAGTCGATCGACGGCGGGTGGTGGATGGCCAATGGCAGGTGGCGGTTGACGGCAGTTGGCCGGCAGCGATTGATCGGTGGCAAAGGTTAGCCAGTCGGTGAGCGGCGGTGGCGATGGGCTGCAGTTGGCGGCGGTTGGCCGACGGTAGGCGGCAGCAAGAGGTGGCGACCAGCAAAGAAGAAGAAGAAAAAAATTATTTCTAGAAATTGTTCTCGAAAATAAGAATTTTTTTTTTTTTATACTTATTGTTTTTGTTTCAAATTTATCGGTGAACGAAAAAAAAATTAATTAACATTACCAAACCGATTTTGTTATTTCAAAAGAATAAAAATTGGAAAAAAATAAAAACATTACCAAATGGAATCTTAGTTTAGGGGAACGTGGCAATATAAAGCAGCCGGCGAGGGAGTGGCTTACCCCTCTCGACCTCGACGGCAACGTCGGAGGAGCGGGGAAGGAGGAGGAGGAGCATCATCCGCTTCGGCTCCCTTCCTCTCTGCTCTTTCTCCGTCTCTGACATAGGGAAAGTGGAAAGGCTGTCCAAAACAGTCTCCCTCCTCCCTCTCTCCTGATCCCCAATCATCGGCCCTGGGTGGCCCGCCCTCCCCTCCGTAACGTCTCTGGATCAGAGGATGGGACATCGAAATGCGCGATGAGAAACGTGCAAAGCTTTTGCGAAGAGCTTTGGGGGTTGTTGCCTCGGGCTATCAATGAGCGGGGCCAGAAAATTCATAAAAGTCAATCGACGGATTGGGGAAGTGGGCATGTGCAGGCGGGAATTGAATTTAATGCCATGTTTTTCTAAAACCCTGTTCGTGGCAAATGGATGCCGCAGATAGTCCGAGCGGCGGCGGGTAGCGGCGGACGCGAGCTTTTTGGGGGAGCAATCGGGAGTTCAAAGGCGAGGGACGGCAAGAGGAGCTCGCGTGATGAAAATAAGGAAAGGAAAAGAAAAACAAAAACAAAAACAAAAAAACAAGGTAAACAAATTTTAGAAATATCAGAAGAAAAATGGCATGATTTCATCAGGCCAAAAAACTTAAATCTAAATTAAACTCTATTTTTTTTGGCGATTTTTTTTTTTTTTTCATTTTCAGTCATTTCAACGGTTCAACCTGAAACTTTTGTGCGTAGGTACATAAATTACAACGATAATTCTTGGGTCTCAGCGTCTCAGACCAAGTCTTCGACACTTAAGGCTGGGTCCATTGAGGCCAAGCTTGTAACTCTAAAACCCATGCTCGGATCCTTGGCACTCCCACTCGAGTCCCTCAAGGTAGAGCTTGGGTTGGGACCTCGATGCCCAAACCTAAGCCCCTAGCACTCGCACCCCAACCCATTGAGGTCATGCTCGAAGCCTCGATGCCAGTGCTCTATGCCCTAGCATCTAGGTTTTGGGTCGACAGAGGTTGAATGTGGGACTCCGGTATTCAAGCTTGGATTCTTAACACTTGGGCCTAGGTCACAAAGGCCGTGCCAAGGTCCATTGAGGTCGACTTCGGGATCCTCGCTCGGGTCCATCGAAGTCAGGTTGTGGACCTAGGTAGCGCCAGTGTCCATCGCAGCCGGATCTGAGACTTTGGTACCAGTACACAATTCCTTGATTATACCCAAATTCCTTGACCACCCATGCTTAAAATATTAGTGCCTGAATAATGTATGTCTATATAGACATATCTCATCATATGTTTTTATACTAAACCTCACAAAATATTTTTCACTTTATTTTTGGATTTCAATCACTTTATTTTTCACACACACACACACACACACACATATTTTTCATTTAGAAACAATCGTAAGCTAAGCCCCAACCTCTCTAGGTCGTTTTTAATCCATAAACGTGGGGGAAACAAGTCAGACCCCAGAACTTTCCACTTCTTTGACTTCCCCTATAAATACCAAACCAGATCTCTCAAATTTCACGCTCCCATCCAAAGTCAGAAGATCTGAAACAACCACTAACAATCAGAGCCCAAAAAAAAAAAAAAAAAAAAAAGAGAGAGAGAGAGAGAGAGAGAGAGCAAAGCCAACACCAAAAAAAAAAAAAAAAAAAAAAAACCACAGAGAAGAGCTCCCCCTTCTCCCTCTCCAATGGCGGCTGCTTCTTCCTCCACCAAATTCATCTTCCCACCTTCAATCTCTTCGTCGTCGCCTTCGTCTTCTTCGCATCAGTCGAGATCGAAGCTCCTCCTCGCCTTCCTCTCTCCAACCGCCACCTCCGCCTCCCCAATCTCCCTGAAGCTCTCCCGCTCCCTCTCTCGCTTTCATTCTGGCCGTGCGCCCCGCTCTCTGACCGTTACCAATGTTCTCAAATCCGCCGAATCGACTGAGACGTCGGCGTCCAAATCTAGGAGCGCCGAGCGCGGCGGCGCCGGCTCGGCGGAGGACGGTCCGACGATCCTGGTCTCCGAGAAGCTCGGAGAGGCGGGGCTCGAGGTCCTGCGCGGCTACGGGCGCGTGGAGTGCCTGTACGACCTCTCGCCCGAGGAGCTGTGCAAGAAGATCTCGTCCGTCGATGCGCTAATCGTGCGCAGCGGGACGAAGGTGACGCGGCAGGTGTTCGAGGCGGCCAAGGGGCAGCTCAAGGTGGTGGGCCGCGCCGGCGTCGGGATCGACAATGTGGACCTGCAGGCCGCCACCGAGCACGGGTGCCTGGTCGTCAACGCCCCCACGGCGAACACCGTCGCCGCCGCCGAGCACGGCATCGCCCTCCTCGCGGCCATGGCTCGCAACGTGGCCCAGGCGGATGCCTCCATTAAAGCTGGTACGCGCCTTCGAAAGAAAAAAAAAGGGGTGGCTCTCGTGATTGGTTGTTATCACTTCTTTTGTGCTTTTGCAGAATTCTACTTTTTCACGTTTTAAATTCCATACTTTAGCATTTTGTGTGCCAAATCTTTAGAAATTTAGAGGTACCGACACTTTGAAAACTAATTTAAAGTGATAAGATTTTTTTTTTTTTTTTTTTTTTTTTTTCTGGTAAAACGAGCCGTCAAAGTTCTGGCTAAGTCCAAGCAAGTAGGAGGGAAATCAAGAGATCAACCTCATTGAATAGCGTGTGCTTCAAATGTCCATGATGTCAGTATTGTAGATGTAAATATGAAAAAGAGAAAATTTACACCATGGAGCTGTGAAAAGGTCCACTTTTGTATGGGGCGATTTGGTTTTTAAAAAATCATACACGAATCTATTTTCGCATAAGATGGCACGTCTCGTCTTGGATCGGTTTTGACTTAACTTTGGAATTTTCTTAGTGATGCTCAAAGAATTGAATGGATTTCAGATGCAAAGCTCGCAATATCTCTACTAGAGAAGTTAGATCTGAAGATTTCAATTATTTTAAAGTTAGGTGAATGGTGTCTTTTTTAAGTTGGTAAACAATACTAAGTTGAGCCAACTCATGTGTAAATTATTCATGATTGCTCAACTTTAACAAAATTACTTTCATACCTTCTCAATCTTAAAGATTGATGGTGGGGGAAAATAATGCCCGAAAAATCATTAGTCTCTGAAAAAGCTTTTTTAACCTGCAGTCCGTGCAATCAGACACTATGTACAGCCTTTGCGGCACGGAATCTCCATTATATGATCGTTGTGTTGGATGAACTTGCGCATGAATTCGTCCTCTTTCAGTTAACCCCACCAAAATTTTTTAAAAAAAGAAAAAGAAAACAACTTTTCTTTCTTGTGGGGTTGGTGGTGGTGGTAGTTGCAGCTTTGAATTTGATATCTGTACAGAAGATCTGATGCATCATGAATATAGAAACCATCCCATCGGATGCTAGTTGCTCTTTCAATGAAGAAAATGATATTAAATGCTTTTTCTGCACCCATCACAGTCTTAGGGGGCCTCCACATGCCCCACATGTGCCTAAACTGTGCATTCTCGATACACTAATGGGCGCCCTACATGCATCATAAATTCATTAATTATGGAAAGATTATAAATTATTGTAGATGCTGTCTCTAGCCTGGACTAGGGAGGTTCAGCTGTGGTGCATTTTGGAATTTCGTGGCTACCTTAGATCGGTCGAAATATAGGTTTGGATCTCACTTGTGTCATCTACCAACCGCGAGAGATCTCTAGGGCTGCAAGTGGTTGAATCTATGAAAGTGACAACATAATCTAATTTCTACTACCCTTTTATTTTTCAAAGTTGGAAAAAGAATGCGATCTTTCTTTGGTTAGGCTTGGAATTTCTAGAATGGCCATGTGTCTATTAATCTGCGGAGCATAAAAAGCTCATCTTCCTCCATGTCTTGGTCGACAGAATTTTACCTTTGAAAGAAGAGGGTAAAAACTCAAATGGGATTCCGCGAAAATGGGATAGCAAGTGAATACTCGGTTACTTCTTTTGGCAGGGGACAACTTTAAAGAAGGATGAAGTTTTGTCATAGCGTGAGGAAGGACAACTTTAGAGAGGAGAAATCTAATTTATGTAAAGTCGAGCTGGTTTACGGAAGCTCTAGTAGAGTTAGAATTATCATTCGCTTTTATAAGTAGCTCTTCATTAGCTCGATCCTTCTCAGTTCCCAGTCATATGAGTTGTGTTTAATTTTTCGTAATTTAAGCTAAATTCTACTCCATAATTAAACTAGATAAATTTTCAGTTTTTTTTTTTTTTTTTGACTTTTTAGAGCTAAGTGAGACGGTTTATTAATTTAGACTTCGCTACCTTTAAACCTCGTAACTGAACCATGGCCGAATGATTCTGCCCCACATAAACTGTTTCATAGAGTAAGAGGCTCAAGTTGTAGAATGTCTCTCTTTCTCTTAGCATGTACAAGATACAGCAGACCCAACATTTCGCTTTTTTTCGGTGGTTGGGAGTTGATTCGTCAGTGATCGACCTGTGCCACCGTTCATGTCTGGCTGGACTCATGAGGATGGAGAAAGCTGCTATAGGATATTGGCGGGTCCTTGCGAAGAACTTAGATAATTAAGTATCCTGTTGTTTTATTAGAATTACTCACATTTTTCTGGACTCATGATAATGCGAATGCCTTGACTCAGATACTCTTGCCTCCCTCGATTTTTTGATCTACTCCCTCTCTAGTGCACGGTGAACTCGATTGCTACTTCCATGTTGCTAATCTAAATTTGCGATTTTCTCAAGGAAAATGGGAGAGAAGCAAGTATGTTGGTGTCTCTCTGGTTGGAAAGACATTAGCTATCATGGGATTCGGTAAAGTGGGATCAGAAGTCGCGAGACGGGCAAAGGGTCTAGGAATGACTGTCGTAGCGCACGATCCATATGCGCCAGCTGACAGAGCCCGAGCCATGGGTGTGGAATTGGTATCTTTTGATCAAGCCATTGCTACTGCAGACTTCCTTTCTCTCCACATACCTCTCACGCCTACTACTTCCAAGATTTTCAACGACAACACATTCTCCAAGATGAAGAAGGGAGTTCGCATCGTAAATGTTGCCAGGGGAGGAGTTATTGATGAGGATGCACTAGTCAGGGCTCTCGATAGCGGAATAGTTGCTCAGGTGCATGTGCTCTCCTTTTCCCGCTCAGTCAAATTGTTCTTGCTTATGATAGTCTTGATCCGGTTATGTGGAAGGATTATCTGCTTTATATCTTCATATATGAGGGGGCAAGAACTCATGGAGATTTGCTTGTTATGTAATCTCTTAGGCTCCAAACCGAATTGATGGTCAGGTGCTTTCTTTTGCTAACACAAGTGAGAAAAAAGATACATGACATATTCCAACCGTTGATTTGTTTCCTCAATTGAAGAGCTGTCTCTCTGTTCTTGATGTCGTTTCTGAAGACTCAGTGAAGCTTGTTTCTTCTTGTTGTTCTTGCTTGTAACAGGCGGCACTTGATGTCTTCACGAAGGAACCCCCACCAACGGACAGCAAGTTGGTGCAACATCCTAATGTTACTGTCACACCTCACCTGGGAGCCAGCACAAAGGAAGCACAGGTAACTTTACACTTGAAAACTTAAATAAACCAGGACATTTTCGCTGGCTATATAGCTGCTTCAACTAATCCACGATAACATTGTACAGGAAGGAGTTGCTATCGAGATTGCGGAGGCCGTTGTTGGAGCATTGAATGGAGAACTTGCTGCAACTGCGGTCAATGCTCCCATGGTTCCCCCAGATGTAAGATATTCTACTACTTACATCTAGATTGCCCACTTCCAGTAACATTTTGTTCATCAGCTAATCTCTTGGTCCTGTTCACAGGTTCTATCCGAACTGGCTCCTTTTGTGGTGCTAGCTGAGAAGTTGGGTCGGCTAGCCGTGCAGTTAGTGGCAGGAGGGAAAGGAATTCAATCTGTTAGGGTCATCTATAGGTCAGCTCGCGACACAGATGATCTCGACACAAGACTTCTTCGAGCAATGATCACAAAGGGCATCATCGAGCCGATATCAGCCTCGTTCATCAATCTGGTCAATGCAGACTATACGGCCAAGCAAAAGGGCATCCGAATAGTTGAGGAGCGGGTGAGCGTGGACGCCTCCCCGGAGTCTCCCGTCGACTCTATTCAAGTGAAGATATGCAATGTGGAATCTAAATTCGCCAGTGCAGTCACCGAGAGCGGAGAGATCAGCATCGAGGGGAAAGTGAAGGATGGGATCCCTCGGCTTACTTGTGTGGGCTCGTTTGGGGTTGATGTGAGCTTGGAAGGGAACCTTCTGCTGTGCCGGCAAGTTGATCAGCCAGGCATGATCGGCCACGTAGGGAACATACTCGGCGAGCGTAATGTCAACGTGAGCTTCATGACCGTGGGGCGGACCGTGCGCAGGAGACAGGCTATTATGGCAATTGGTGTGGACGAGGAACCAAATAAGGAGACCCTCCAGAAAATCGGGGAAGTCCCGGCTATCGAAGAGTTCGTCTTCCTGAACCTATAGTTTAAATGATGCTCCTCGATGTGTCGAGGCCAATTTCTCTGATGAATAAAGCTACCGGCCGGAGATTCGTGGCAATAAGCTCTGTTCCTATCATTGCAGAAGCGGCGGTGGCAGTTGTGTTACCGTGATTTCCAGAGTGTTTATTGTGTCCCTCCCTACTCTCATCGTTCATCTTCTCGTCTTTAGCATTACCGGTTTTGAGAGTGTGCCATGGTTGTTTTTTGTATCCTTCTCGTGTGATATCATGTAGAACTGTATTCATCTTCTCAACTTTCTTCCTCAGATATGAATGAAGTATTTCTTTTGGGAGAAATTATTTTTTACAAAGTCAGGATCGAATGTCGATCCGACGACTGGCCTTCAAGGACAAGGAACAAGCATTGAAATTAAGCCCGCTAATTAGAAAAACATTTCACAGTGTACATCTTTTTTCATAGCTAAGATAAACCTATGATCAGGTGTATCATCTCAATGTCAAGCAAAGGAAGAAATCATCAGAGGTCACAACTGAATGAGCATCACTGTATGTCTTGAAAAGCTAATGTTCATCTCAATAGATCCCATTTTGGCCGCATTCCGACTCAGCAGAGTGAAGCAGTACGAAATCGCTATAATCCGGATTGGAGCTTGTCAAATTGTCCTTGACGGAAAAGGTCCAATGCTGCCAAATTGTCCATAAGATAAGAGAGAGAGAGAGAGAGAGAGGAAGAGAGCTAAGTACAAGTACTTATTGACACACATTTGGGGTCTCACAATATTCATTTTCAATTTTACATGTGGAGGGAAACATAACTTTCGAACTTATGTGACAACTCAAGATTATAAAAGACAAAATACATCATCAAGTGTAAAATACTATAGATACAAAGAACTACTATAGCGATCTTTTAGATAAGGGAGAGGTGGGTGATGAATCTTCTTTGTTTTGAATTGACGTGAGTATATCTGTATTGATTTTTTTTTTATATAATTGAAAATTAGGTGACACATGTATTTTGATTTTTTTTTTTTTTTTTAATTCGAAACTCTTGAAATGTTCACAACATTCAAATACTAAACATAATTTCATACACAATTTTTTAAAACTTTTTTGAAATTAAATAATTTCTTTCTTATTTTGAAGGATATGGGAAAAAAAAAACATTTTGCTTGTAAGTCCAAATAAGCATACCCTATAGTATGATTTCTATTCTTTTCTTGCTTTCGTTATATTTGTTTGCGATTGTGGAAAAAAAGAAGAAAATGCTTCTCACTCCTTGGAAGCCCAGACCGGACCGGACCGGACCGGACCGGTCGGGCCGCCAAGGGCAACATGGGAAGAAGGGTTTCGAGCAAAATGGAGCGACGATGATGGTGGCGACGTGCCCTACGCCCCAGATTCGTCCTCCAATTCCCAGAGTTTCTTGGAGTTCTATCCGAATCCGAAATCGCCCGGAGTCATCGATCTTCCCGGCGACCAAATCGGAGGAATCTAGAAGGTAGAGAGAGAGAGAGAGAGAGAGAGAGAGAGAGAAAGGGATATGGCAGGTGCTGGAATGCACCCCTACCACCAGCAATGGGCCCCGCCACCGCCGCCGCCCCCCGCCTCCCGCTCCGGCGCCCGCCTCCGCCACCGCCCCTCCTCCCCCGCCGCACGCTCACCCCTCTCCCATCGCTTCTCACGACGAGGTCCTCTCTCTCTCCCCTTGTGATTCTGCTGGCTTTCACGGTTTCGCGCTGCGTGCTTTTTGGCCTTTTGGCTTTTTAGCCATGCGTGTTATTGAGGCGCTGTCTAACCCTAATTTGAAGTTCTGAATCTTTTCGGCCGGCGTTAGCAGCTACTGAATCTTGCTGTGGCGTGATCTCAGTGAAATCTGAAAGCTCAATACGTCGTTTTAGAGCATTGATTTCTTTTATCTATCGACGGCCTGTGATTTACGAGTTCAGCTTCTCCTTCGGCTGGTAAAGTGATGGAGTGTGCGTTTGGTGAAGTGATGGAGTGTGTTTGTGTGTGTGATGTGTTTAGGTCCGGACAATCTTCATAACCGGCCTCCCCGACGATGTCAAAGAGAGGGAACTCCAGAATCTGCTCAGGTGGTTGCCTGGCTACGAGGCGTCGCAAGTGAACTTCAAAGGCGAAAAGCCCATGGGCTTTGCGCTGTTCTCGACAGCTCAGCTCGCTCTCGCTGCTAAGGACACCCTGCAGGTTGGAAGTGGAATCGCGCATTGTGCTGATTGATTATAATTTGCCGTGTCTCCTCTTTGTGTGTTGTTCGGGTTTATTTCCTGTATGCTGCGTTGACTGATTTTGTCCATGGGTTGGTTAGGATATGGTTTTTGATGCGGATACAAAATCTGTCTTGCACACTGAGATGGCCAAGAAGAATCTGTTTGTCAAGAGAGGTGAGCTCTGGCATGCCATATTATGATTACCATCCCAGTCCGATAAATGCTGTCTCCAATTTCCATTTGAAATGGTGGGAAGAAAATTTGAGACTGCCTATAATTACCTGGTCATTTCTCTAGCGTTGTTATAATTATATCCAGCTTTCTCACTTAGACAATAAATTTGAGATTCAATTTTTGCTAAAACAAAACCTATAGGGAGCAAATGATGCTCAGAAATTTTATAAGTAAATAGATAACTCTGTCAACAACATAGTTAGAGGGGACATTCATTAATTGAATGTGAAGGGAAAGATGTTCGCTGTTATGTTTGGGTTATGTTTGGGTTCTGTGCGAGATAGCTTCTTTGTACTGATAACACCTTTGTGGCTTTAGTTGACCTTGTTATTCTTTCAATGGAGCTGAAGGATATGAAACAGCCAAAGGGGGGCCATTTACTAATTTTTAATATTTCAGTGTTCTCTCGTCCTTTCCAACCTGTCTGTTTTACTCTTGATAGGGATTAATCCAAGCCAAACATCGGGAAACCTCAGTCATTGGTAGCCAAAAAGGATGAATTAATTGATTCTCTTTGTAGTTTTTTTTACTATTAGCACCAAGCATGACCATCTATACCGACAAGCTTGTTTTCTAATTAAAACACCAAAATAATGGTAGTTGATTCAAAGGTTAAAAAAAATTTGGCCCTCTAAATAGTATGCCTTACTTAGTTCACCTCTCTGCTTATTATTGTTGTTCGATCCATATTTGCAACTGAAATTCTGGATTTTGATATCCATTTATATGCAGGAATTGTGGCAGATTCTGGAGTTTACGATCAAAGTAAGCGCATGAGAACTGGTGGTGACTATACTCATGCTGGCTATGCCAGCCCCTCTCCATTTCATCCCCCTCCAGCACCTGTTTGGGGACCACATGGGTAACAGATACTTTTTCCCAGTGCTTATGTTTTATAATGGGAAGGATTTGCATGGATGGAAAAAGATCGAACTGAATGAATGGTTTAAAAAAGGCTTGTGCTGCTGTCAATAAGGAAGCACCTGCAGCATTGTTCTCACCAGATACTGTTTATGTAATTTAGGTATATGGCTCCCCCTCCTCCTCCACCTTACGATCCTTATGCAGCTTATCCTGTACCTGCGGTGCCAATGCCTACTCCTGCTCCTGTTCCAGCACCTACCAACTATGTGCCTGTACAGGTAGAGCTGAATTGCTCTACTTCAGTTGTGACATTTATTAGTGTTTGCTCTGGCAAATCTTTCATTTGGATGTCAAACTTGTTTTTTTTTTCTTTTTTCAAATTATGACTTTTATGATAACTTAATCAAGCTTGCTTGCATCATATTGTTATCAACATAATTGAAGTGGCTTTGATTTATTGCAAAGTTGAAGTGGTTTCCTGTACTGTTGAAGTTGATTCGATCATGAAATTGAATAGTTGCTTTTTATATGTTGTTATTGAATTATTTTTTCTCCACCTGTATAAGCTAATGACGCTTCAAATGATGTCAACTTGCTGGCCTTGTTCAATAGGCATCTTGCTAATGCTTCTTGTACCAGATATTATTTCTTGATCACATGAATGTAGAGCATGCATTAGTTTAGTACACAGACCGTCCTGTTGACATGATATGAGGATCATCTTCTTGCAAACTTGTCAATACCGTTTTGATTCTCTACTCTCTTCAATCTTTTGTAAGGATATTGAGCTAGAGGTATGCTCATAGACCTTTTAGAAATATTATAAGGTCCTTTTCAAGATGCCACTTTGACAAATCATGCCCAAATAATTCCTTGCTTATGTCTCCTTGCCATTTGGGTCATTAGCAATTCTTACTTGCTTGACCTGTGATGCTTGGGAATGTACTAATTACTTCAGTGAATGGTGCTCATCCTTTCCCTCGACCAATCAGTCTTGTTTGTCTGTTTATCTCTCTCTTTCTCTCTGAGTCTAATCTGTCAATAATAGATTTGGGCAGGGGCACTTCTGTACCTCTGCTGATTAGTTATCTTGGTCTTTACAATAGAAACAAAATGATGGAAAAATAAAAAAAATACAAGTAGATAAAAAATGTATGTGCCTCAGTATTTATGTACTCAAGCATTTCTTTTGTTTCCTTTTTGTCTCTATATTTATTTTTTATTTTTTTTAAAGAACGAATTCAAAGTGTAGCTGTTCATGTTTGGTAAATTGTTAGAAAACCTACACATTTCTTACGATGGTTTTGCAGAACATGAAAGACAATCCTCCATGCAATACCTTGTTTATTGGGAATCTTGGGGAGAATGTTAATGAGGAAGAACTCAGGGGTCTTTTCTCTGTGTAAGAAATTTTACCTTTTCATGCTTCCCTTTGCCTATTTAGGACATGGCTGCTGGAGGAACTTCATTTTTCACCTATTTGGAATCTGATTACACAGGCAACCTGGTTTTAAGCAGATGAAGATCCTTAGGCAGGAAAGACATACAGTTTGCTTTATTGAGTTTGAAGTAAGAATACTGCTACCATGCTAGTTTTACTTCATTTGATGCTAAGAACATTGTTTAGGATGTCTCATGCCACAAATTCATTCATTTGTTTGGACAGGATGTCAATAGCGCCACAAATGTACATCATAGTTTGCAGGGTGCTGTTATCTCCAGCTCTGGTTCTGTTGGCATGCGAATTCAATATCCTTTTGCCATCTCTTTTGCTATTGTGAATGGGTTGTTTATTCTTGTCATCCTCTCTCTTTTTTGAACCTTCACTGCACTAATAGAACTTTGTTAGCTCAATTTATTCTGAGGATCTCTAGAAAGACACTGATGCAGGATAACTATCTGGTAGGAACTGCCTTTATGTTATTCTCCAAAAGTTGCAGCATATGGATTTACAATTATATTAAGACTTTAAGTCAACACTCTAGGTGGAGGAGTTGTGTTTGTGTGACTGTTTACTGTCATTGTTAATTTGACTGTTTTAAGCAATTGGCAGATTTATCCAACAGTATACCTTAATTGACATCTTGATTTCTTGTCTAGCTTCGAATTTAGCAGTTACCAAGATCATGACTTTGGAACTTCCATTTTATATGCTCTTTTTACTTACAATGCATGTTGGCCATATATTGTCAGTTGTTTTTCATTTATTTATTATATCATCGTGGCTTTTTATGACTTGTCTTGTCATTTCTTTGACGTACGATTACATACTCAAAGAACCCATTTGGGAAAAGAAAGGATGCTGGTCAGCTTGTTGCAGCTTCGGGTGCTAATGGAGCTCCACAGACGATGACTTATCAGTAGCTTGAAGGGGACGTACTCTGTTTCTCATGCTCAACAAAATCGAACTACCTCATCATAGGATGCATCTTGCAGCTGTTCCATGCATCCATTCACCATCAAGTCATGAACATTGGCATCTCTCTCTCTACATGTGGATGAGACCACCTAGATAGTTGTATCACTAACATGTCATCTGGCCATGTTATAGTTACTGAAGTCATGCATTTGTTAAGCAGGACAAACTTTTGCTTGGATTAGTTTATAGAGGCTGACATATTTATCTGTATGTTTGTCTAGTGCATCAGTCTGCACAATATTTGGTTAATTTGCTTTAGCACCTCAGTTGCCATTCAGTTCATTGACATAAGCAATCACAAAGTCCATCAGTAGATGACATGTCATGCAGATGTAGTGGGCTATTGAATGCCTAAACATATCATGGACACAAGGAGATAACAATATTCGGACATTGGAAAAACATATCATTGCTTTAGCACCTCAGTTGCCATTCAGTTCATTGACATAAGCAATCACAAAGTCCATCAGTAGATGACATGTCATGCAGATGTAGTGGGCTATTGAAGGCCTAAACATATCATGGACACAAGGAGATAACGATATTCGGACATTGGAAAAACATATCATTGCTTTAGCACCTCAGTTGCCATTCAATTCATTGACATAAGCAATCACAAAGTCCATCAGTAGATGACATGTCATGCAGATGTAGTGGGCTATTGAAGGCCTTAACATATCATGGACACAAGGAGATAACGATATTTGGACATTGCAAAAACACCTTCTATCATCTTCAACTGTCTCATAGCATTACTCTTGCCATCATAACAACATCGGTCATAGACATATAGCGAATTCAATATCCTTGTGTCCCAAGCGAGGAAGTCATTACACTGTTTTAGCAGAATTATTCAGAGAATCGAGATTACAAGTTGCTGTGACTTTGGTACAGGCTCAGTAATTAACAAATGAGAAAGCGCTGTACTTCTGAGGAGGTCCAAGCGCTGCAGCTGCTTTTTCTAACAGGTGATTTTGCTTCTAGGCAGGAGTGCTCTTAGATTAACATCCCTTCCTAAGTTGACAGATCCACAGGGCAGATCTTATCTTGAATTTAGAGCTGTACAGAAAGTTTTTTCGAGGCATATCTTCAGCAGATTCATTTTTGGTCAATCGTAGTCGTAAGAGCTTTCTGATGTATGAACTTGAAATTTAAAAGTCAGTTCCTGTCATGCTGCGCTCGCCTGATCCTCCTCCAATTTGTTTAATGTCTCTGTTGCGAATTCTATAATATGGGATGTGGCTGATACTACATATGGGAGCATTCCCACTAAGCATTAGAATAGTTCCTATGGTTTCTTAGTTAAGGAGATAATCGCTGTAATGGGATGGTAAGCAATAGTCATGTCTGAAGAACAAAAAGCTGCTTAGGTTTCGACATTGAGGCCAGATATGGGATGAAATAACGTGGCTTTGGAACTGCATGGTCACGTTTGCTACAAAACCTGTAATTCGATCATCATTTCGAGCTTTGGTATCTTGACCTTCAAGATCAAAATCGTTGTTGCATGTGCATCGTGCCAAAGCAGCTGGATTAGATACTATGCGCGCTTCTCTCACATAAGCCGAGAGGAGAAGCATACATGGCACGAAACACTTAACGTCGGAGCTGGATGGCTTCTTTTTCTGTGAAATTGGACTATATGCAACTCTACCGTGCAAGCCTTGGCAACGTCGGGCATTACCCCTGCCGAGCATGCCCCTCTCTCTCTCTCTCTCTCTCTCCTCTCTTCCCTTTGTCAGTAAAGTCAATTGGTACTATAAAGTTGGCATTTGAACTTTTTGTGGAACCAGAGATTAGATAAACAAGTTCTCGTTTGCACGACGGACTTGAAGCTAATTTGAGTATATGATCTAGTTTATTAAGTATAACGTCGACCTGTTACGGAAATCGGTTGACTTTATATGAAATTCACGATTAGATATACTAGTTGCATCTAGTGTGCAATTTACTTCACTGAATTGTTGAGCTACAAACGTCCTGATTTTCATGTGGCCTGGACCAATTGGTGCAAGATTATCTGAGGGTGCCAGACGAAGGAGGAGTTTCAAAATCATCAAAAGGCAAAGGCTCGGTCACAGCGGCAACCACGATTAAGTCAAAACCCCGAAGCCACTGCACAACCTAGTCATGTCAATACTAGAAATTGTCCTTGAAAGCATGTTGCTGATGCTAGCAAGAAAAAAAATGGGAACGGGACCATCTACGAGGAAAAGCTCATAGAATCAAGTGAAGGCCAAACCTGCCGGACCATCAGAGATGGTAACCATAGACTTGCATTGATATATATATATATATGTACACCAGAGTAGACGGTTTATGAGTTTTCCTATGTTGTCGATGATAAGTTTGGTTTTGGCTCCATACACTATGTCAAGGTGTTCGAGCTTTCGTAGGTGTATGCTATTTGGGTGAACAAAGTGGATTTAATCGATGTAATGGCTTTATTAGACGTTGACTGATTAAGTTCTTAGGGCGCAAATTGGTGCGCTATTGGGTTATTATCCATTGACGGAGCTTCATTTATTGACAGTTTTATTCATATTCCTTTGAATTTGATGCTTTATTATGTTGAACTGAACTACACATCATATATCCCAAAACGAGACACGGAAGTTTCATGGATTCAATCTAAAAAAGAACTGCCTACATTCACAGCAAAGCATCACTAATTCACTTACACTTTCAAAAAATATGTAAATCATACTCTTGAAATTATCTCAATCAAACAGAGAACTACGGAAGACTTGAGAATTTTCCACCAATTCTAACATAAGACACAACGATACAACAACGCAATACATGCATAGGACAAATGTCGATTAATATTTTGTATATTTTTTTTTACTTGTGCAAACTCCTTGTTTAATTGTTTATGCTTTGTCCTTTAGGTCTTGATTTCAGCTCACGATGAACTCGTCTTTTTCAACTGGTTGGGATTGGCATAGTGCTTGATTCCTTTAAAGTAGTTCGAGTATCATGTTTCTTGCTCGATTTAATATCTTCAAATCAATCAACATGAAAGCAACAATTCGAGTCATTGAATCATTGAACGGAGCACACAAACAATGAAATCTTCTTACTTGATTTTCTTTATCATGAGAATTGGTAATCGAAAACCACAATAGCAAATTTGCTTCGAGTTGACTTCATTAACAATTGCATTACTTGATTCAATTGTTGGTGCTCTCATTCCGTTGATTGCCACTTTTTAATTTGGCATTAACATGGCTCCACCTTGATTCAATTCATAGCTTAGTATTGACACCGTTTTCATGGGTCCAAAGGGAGGGGGAGAATGACGTCGTTTTAACCTATGTTGGATAGCTTAGTTAAGAAAACAATCATGTAGGAAATAAAAAATGTAGATAAAGCCATGTCATCATTTTCCATCTAGTTAATAGAGGAACTTAATTATATCGAAATTACATGTTTTAGGATATGATTGGATGGTGTAAAAGTTTTATGATTTAACTATATTTTCACGATTAGTTTTAGGGTTTTTAGTGCATTTATCTTAATTTTAAAAAAGAAAATGGGAACTAGAAATAAACCGGAAATAAACAGATTTTAATGTTCGTGCGTTCTCGCTCTCGGACGAATCTTTCCCTCCCGCCCTCTCTCTCTCTCTCTCTCTCTCTCTCTACTAGGGTTTAACAGATGCAAAAACCGCCCGAACACCTCTCTCTCTCTCTCTCTCTCTCTCTCTCTCTCTCTCCCCTTCGTGAAATCCAGGGTTGTCCCCTCCTGCTTGAGCATATGATATGAATTCGGCGAGCAATGTTATGGCGATTTCCATGGACATCGCGTCGCTGCGCTCGAATCCGCGCCCTTCCCAGGCTTCATTCCTCGTCTCTCGCCGGTCTCCCTCTTCCGTCGCCGGCTCCGGCTCGACCCTCCATCCGCACAGCTCACACCACTTCTTCCCGAGAAAACCGCCGGCGAATTCGCCGATTTCCCGGTATAAACAAGCCCCTTCTGACGCCCGACGTCGTGCGCTCCACTCTGGCGAGCTGCCCCTCCGATCTGATCGCTCTGAGATTCTTCCTGTGGTGTGCCGAGCAGCCTGATTATTTTCACGACCGGGGTTCGTTCGATCGCATGGCGAGTGTGGTTGTGCGCCTCGGAGATCGCTACGGGACGGTGAGCCGCGTCGTCGGGGAGCTGGAGAGTATTGGGTGCGTGATAAAGGTGCAGACTTTCCTTCTCCTGTTGAGGATTTACTGGCATGGACGATTGTATGAGTCGGTACTTGAGACTTTCGAGGAGATGGGGAGGTTCGGTTTCGCTCCCAACACGTTTGCGCGCAACATATTGATGGATGTGCTGTTCAAGATTGGACGGGTTGATGTTGCTCTCGAGGTTTTGAAGCAGACTCAGGTCCCGAACTTTTTGTCTTTTAATATTGCATTGTGTAATTTGTGTAAAGTAGACGACCTCGGTAAAATAAGGGATGTCGTCAGAAGTATGTTGAAGAATGGTTTTTATCCTAATGTTGCGACGCTTGAGATGGTTTTAAATGCTTTTGTAAAGAAGTGTAGGTTAGTGGAGGCAACTCAAGTGTTGACACTCATGATAACTGGGGGTGCTGCTGTATCTGTAAATGCGTGGAGCATGTTAATAAATGGGTTTTGTCGGCTGCAGCGATTTGATATGGCAGTATATTTGTTGGAGAAGATGGGTGAAAGTGGCTGTACCCCTAATGTTGTTACATACACAACTCTAATAAAGGGATTCATGGAATCCGAGATGGTTAATTGTGCATTGAAGATATTAAGTGTCATGGAGTCAAAAGGGAGCGCTCCTGACTTGGTTCTTTGTAATGTACTCATAGATTGTTTCTGTAAGAATGGGCGGTTTGACGATGCACTTTGTATTTTTATTAGTCTGTCTGAACGAAATCTGGTACCTGATTCTTACACCATCTGCTCGTTGTTGACGACCCTTTGCCATTCGAGGAAATTCTCTCTTATGCGCAAGTTAGTGATTGGACTTGACATTGAGGCAGACCTGGTGCTTTATAACTCTCTTTTGAGTTACTATTGCAAGGCTGGTAAACCATCCTTGGCTGTAGATTTGTATGACCATATGATTGATAGTGGTTTTACACCAGACAAGTACAGTTTTGTTGGATTGTTGACTGGACTTTGTGGAGCAAAAAGAATTGGCGAAGCAATAAATGTGTATAATGGTATTATAAGGAGAGGTTCTGATCTTGATGCTCATGTACATACAACCATCATCAATGGTCTAATTAAAGCTGGAAAATGCCATCAGGCAATTAGATTTTTCAGGAAAGCCATAGAGGAGAAATATGAGGTGGACGTTGTGTCCTACACAGTGGCCATCCGTGGACTTTTTAGGGGTGGTAGAGGTCATGAAGTTACTGCCTTGTATGATGAGATGAAGGGGGTTGGCATATCTCCTAATACGCAACTGTATAATATGATGGTCTCTGGTTTTTGCAAAGATAAAGATGCCAAAATGGTTACCCAGATACTGCGCGAAATGGTCGATGGGAGGATAGTATTAAGCTGTAATAGTTATAGTAGGATATGTAGTTTTCTTTCCAGATCAAGCAGTTCACATTTGGCTTTTGGTCTGTTAATTGAGATGCAAGATTTGGGATTGTTTCCTGCCGAGGAAATTGTGTTATGTGGCCACAGACTTGCACAGGATGCATGTTTAGGAGGAGATGGACATTCTCCAGTTCCCTCAAGCCTTTCAGAAAGTAATTTGTCTTTGGATGCATCTTGCTCTGAGGACATGTCAGACATGGCTGTTTCTGTGGGTTGAGGAATGATTAGTGGACCAAGTACTGAGCTAAAGCAACGGCAACCTGTGATTATTGGTATTGAGGAAAATCTGCTTGTCAATGGTATATATCCTGGGGGACGATATTGAGGTACCTTTTTTCTTTGTTGTTTTTCACTAGTCCAGGATCATATCAGTCTCTCCTATTTTCTATGTGTTTTGGAGATGAACTTAGAAAACTAGGTTAATGATGTTTAGTTTTGCGTACTGGCATTTCTGTAGCTGATAAAAACATCTACAATGCCATGGTGCTATCTCAAAATGGAGATTTGACAAGGTTGTGTACATTAGAATGCTTGAAATGGTGTCTTGATATAGAATATTTCCTAGCATAAATTAGGGTGAATGGGTTGGAAGGAGTAATCTGCATCCACGAAGGTTAGTTATAAAATTTATGAAGATATATATATATGTTTTTTTTTTTTTTTTTTTGTAATTTGATTAAGAGTTGGTGTAAATTTTGGAGTGGCATGTTGTTGTGCAACTGGTTGACCAAAGCATGACAAGCTAATTATCATTTTTTACTCAACTCTTGTTTGTCATGGATCCTCTTCCGCTGCAGTTGTGACATCCTCGCTGGCTCCAGGTACTTGAGTTTCTGTTGAAATGGTTGGTGCCAGTCACGAGACAATGATATTTGCAATCTATGCCCAATTCTACTTCCTTCAAGATCTTTTTAGCAGCAATTGATACTCGTAGGAAGATACTTCAGAAAGAATTGACTCATTTTGTGCCAGCCTGATGTTGTGGAGAGATCTGAAGTCTTTCTCTTCATTTGAAATTGTTTCTGCCGGACTGAAATCTGCTGCCGGTGTTATGATACAGATGATCCTAATATTAATGGAACTTGCAATTTGGTCCCATGCAGAGCAACCTCAATGCTGCCCCTGTTCCGATATTGGAGGTCTCCATTGCCTATCTTCATTGGTATCTTTTCCTTATTTGTTTTCTTGGCCCATGAGAGATGGAGGGGTAATACTTGAAAGTGGTGCGAGGGTCTTATTCATGACTTATTAAGAAAAGGTCTTTAGGTTTTCTGCCACGGTTTTGATTTACTTCACTGAATGTTGAATTGATTTCTCTTGATATTTCAGGAGGAGAGAGTTGATTGCTCCATGCCGTCGCAAAAGAACCCCAAGAGTTCATTGGTGTCATGTCTCGATAATTGAGGTCTTGTAAGGTAATTTCTTTTTCTTTTGCAGAAATCTTCCTTCGTAACATGGTGACCTTGTGCTGTGGTTTGGCACATGATAACTAGAACCGGATCATGGACCTTCATAGATTATCTGCTGTGGTTTTGCATTCATTAGCTTAGCTACTAGGTTGCCATCCTTCAGGTAATTAATCCAAATTTCTTGCCTCTTTTTGCTCACGACTCTCTTCCTACATGCCAGGAGGGTCTTCCTTTTACACTCACTGTACAGGAAGCAGGGCGTGCTTCTGTGTTATACACAGATGTGCTGCCCCGATTGCTGGTGATTGCAGTTGACACTCCCATCCCTTGCCGCTAGCGATCTCATCAGCTAGTCCTGTAATTTGTTTAACGATGAAAGTGGAGTCTTTGAAGCTAGTAATGCCACCACCTTTAGTTGAGTGTGTCGCTCTCGATGGCGTGGCATCCACTTTGTCTCGCGGCATTGTGAATTTTGGATTTTATTCTGTAGCCAAAAAAGAGAAAAAAGAAAAGAAAACAGAGTATTGAAGTTTACATTTGTACTCTGTAAACATATTAGATGATTAGTAGAGGGAGTCCTTTATTTTCTGTCGTATTTGTTTGTCAAAACTTGCATTGGCAACAAAGCAGGCAAATAATTTTATCATGGGAAAGTTGGTATATGCTGCTCACTTGGATATTTTACAAATTACGAGAAAAAGTGGGAAATTACTACAGCTACATGGCAAATTCCTATCGTAACGAACAGGTTATTTACGAACAAGAAAAATATATTACGTACGAAAAAGGTTATTTAAGCATGAAAAAAGGAGTAATGCAAATCAGGAAGGTAATGTTTAAGCGAAGGTATGTAGGGAACTAAATGGCGCATATAAGAATATAAGGTTACACAAATACAAAATTTAATTATCAAATGCTATTATTGGGAATTCACAAGAGAAGTTACAATAAATGAAGTGGGAATTTATGAGAAAACGAGGAAAATAAGAGAGATAGTTCTCTTTGAGATTTGGAGATTTAAGTTTTTGGTTCGTAAGTTGCCTTTCCATTTATAATAATATTGCTGTTTAGTTTACGTACTATTTTGTAACTTTTTCTTGGGGATGGTAATTTCCATTCGGTTGTAACTTCCATGAATTTTATGGTCGTAATTTCCTAAGTTAATAGTAAGTTATGGAACTTTCTCTCGTTGTTAGTAAACTATAGGTTGTTACTGTAACTTTCTTTGAGGTTTTTAATTATCCTCACTAATACTAATTTTTACATTGAAAATCCTTCTGCGACGATTCTATAGAGAAAAGTAATTTTGCTTTCCGTTTTGTGGGGCCTACAGTTCGTAAATATATCAAAGAAAGCATTAAATGTTCCTAATTTAATTGTAAATTTCCTTCTCGTATTGTAATGAAACCACCTATTGGTTCATAATTTTTCCTTTGCGTTTAAAATTATCATCATTAATAATAAATTATTTATTACTTATAATTTTGTGACCTTTTTTCTTTCCAAGTTAATCCGACAATCCACATGAGCTACACGATCCATCCCATAATTTCAATTACAAGAGAATAGAATTTTCTAAGGGTGAACAACATGGATCGACCGAATCAAGAATTTGCTTGGAATGGATTGCGAGGGTGTTGGTTTAGTTCCTAGTTTCATAATATTGGAATCGGTGAATTTCAGTTCGATCTTTGTTTTAAGAGAGAATCAGACCAATGATTTTTTATTTTTATTAAACAAAAAATTCTTTCTATTCCCTTCTCATGTGTCCTATAATCATTTCATTGGACTAATTGAGAATTAGATCGGACCGGTTGATATGATCCTCGACTCTAGAAATCGAGAATCGATCTTTCTAATCTTGGTAGGATCGGATTATACTGGAACCGATCACCCTTAGAATTTCCCACCAAAACAACATCGGCAAATCTATTGTCATTTTGTGGGAAGGTGTGAAAATACAGTATGAACATACAGGCACGCGTGCTGACTAATATAGTAGGGTCATCATAAATAATTAATTTCTATTGCGTCCGTTGGATTTATGTTGTCTGGGGGTGAAGTTGCTTTAAAGTTTTTAGCCATTTGATTAGTGCAAAGCTAGCCCTTTTTCAGTTCTTAGTCAAACCGAACTGGGGATAGATAATGGATCCTTTCTAACAACCCTATCCTCTTTGTTATGCCCGGAAAAGAAAATATAATCCGTATTGACTTTTCGATACCTCAATTTTCACCTTTTGACATGACCCCAGACTGAAATGTATTAAAAAAGGAAAAAAAAAAGATCACGTCGGACTTTAGCGTGCGGCAACAGCTAATTTGATCGCCGGTTTGTCGAAACGACCAAATTGCACCCGACGGAAAAACACGTACAACTCGATTGCGTATTTTTAAATACGTAGTGCTCGATACGCGTCGCTTAAATTGATTAAGAAATTTCTTTTTCTTTGTTTGGTCGGACTTAAATTGATTTAAGATGGGCGGTGCAATTTTGGCTCTTTTTCGCTCGGACATCATCCTCGGCGTCAGCCCACACTAATTCCGATGTTGGATAGATTCCTTGAGGAATGCTAGGGCCACTGCATTTTGCACTCGCGCAGGTACACTCGCTGCCTTAAAGCGCCGCGTGGCCGCGGTCGGAATCTAACTCTACCGGGAACTTACAGCTGCCTGTTCCGTTTGTTGACTTCTTTATCGATAGATTATTTTGGGTCAGATTTTTTTTTGATAGATTCCAATTGCCGCTGTTAAGTCTTTTTGGGGAATTTTTTTCTCCCCTGAAAATGTCAGATTTTGTATGTGAACTTTCTTAAAATGTGTAATTTCTAAAATTTATGATTTTTTTTTTTTTTTGAAAATGTTATCTTCATTTGATTAAGGAAAAGATGACACTAACAATTAACTAGTACTTTAGAAACATTTATTGATATGATCCCTAAAAATTAATCATGTGCATGTTTAAAGTAATTACACTCATTTTCACATTTACCATCTGAGGGGGGACTTGTAAAAAACCCCTAAAAAATTACTCATGTACGAAGTACGAATGGGAGTCTGGCAAAAAATAATAAAAGAAGGTGTGAATAGAATAAATACCATAAAAATCAAATAGCACACGGTCGCCCATACTCTCTCTTGAAACTCGCGGCCACGTGGCGCAGCCAGATAGGGCAGTGTCCAGGCGAGGGTGTCCACGCGAGTGGAGCTGGCAGTCCTCCTCTAGGCCCTTTCTTGGTCAGTGTGAACCTTCGGAACCCTTTGATGGCGGTCAAACGGGTCCAAAAGCAGACATTTTGAGGAAGGTACCGAAATCCGACAAGGGAACTTTTGTTGTTCCACAGAACCGCCATTGAAGGTAGAGAGGGAGAGAGAGAGAGAGCTCATTGTTTTTTCAATGGCAGAGCAGCAGGGCTTACCTAATTCTCACTTTTGGGTTTTGATTTTTGAGCACTCTTGTTTGATGACGCTACGCTACGTTGGATCTTCAAATCTCATCTCTATGCATAAAACGAAGACATGAAGAAATTTCTTGATCCGCTTGTTTCCGTGAAGATCGAAGTCGAACTAAAAAGGGCGCAAAGAAAAAGAAAGTCTTTATTAAACATATTCGATATGAAATTTCGCTACTGTAAAATCTCATTACATATATTGAAAACTAAACATTAATTTATGGATTTGTCGAGTAAAACTATGTTCATGGATGTTGTTTAAGAAGAGTATTGGATAGCCTCGTCTTTAGTAAAATTGAAATAAAAAAGAAAAAGAAAGTAAGAAAACAATGCATGAGGAATAATGTCATAAGGGAAGTAGAAGTCAACAAGAAGTGGAAACGCGAAACAGCACAAGAATAGTCAACAAAATTCAATTTTTAAGTACTACGGATGCAGAAACTGATAGACACGGGACCTGCAGCGACTTCTCTGCCTACTCGCCACCACCTTTAAAAATCCAAACTTTGCAGTTATTGCTCCTGTATCACTGCCTCCCCCCCAAAAAACTCTCTCTCCTCCCTCCCTCAAATCCCAGCATTCCTAGAAAGTCTGTGAGTAGGAGGAGGAGGAAGACAGGGTACCGAGTGAGAAATCAGGAGGTGGGTCTTCTCAGAAGCCTGCAAGTAGCATATCTGGGTAAGTGAGTTCCTCAACAATACTCCCATCTTTTCCCGTGCGATGGAGCTCGTCTTCGCCCGTTTCTTGCTTCTACTTTGCTTCTCTGTCTCCACACTCGCCGTCTCTTCTTCGAGCCCCGCTGGCCTCGTTCCACTGCTCTCACTCATGGCTCGCTGGACTAACGTGCCCTCCGCCATAAGCTCTAGCTCGAACTCCTCTGATCCCACCCCCTGTAAGTGGGTTGGTGTGGAGTGTGACCCTGCTGGCAATGTGGTCTCTCTGAACCTCTCCGGCCATGGGCTTTCGGGGCGGGTAGGACCCGAAGTCGGGTACTTGACCCACTTGCGGGTCCTTGATCTTAGCCGCAACAATTTCACCGGTGAAATTCCTCTGCAGTTGGGGAACTGTACCCAGCTTGAGCACTTGGACATGTCCCAAAATGGGTTCACTGGGGATATCAAGGACGACTTGAGCAGGCTTCGGAATTTGAGCTACTTGAGCTTGTTCTCGAACTCGCTGACCGGCGAGATACCCGAGTCGTTGCTCCGAATTCCTAGTCTAGAGCATGTGTACTTGTACTCGAACAATTTGAATGGTTCCATTCCTAAGACTGTCGGCAATTTGAGAGAGGTCGCGTACCTGTATTTGCATGATAATCATTTGTCAGGTGCCATTCCTGATTCCATTGGCCATTGTAGTATATTACGAGAACTCATTTTGACTGGGAATGAGCTCGTAGGAGTTTTGCCGCCAACCCTTGGTGCTCTTGAGAACCTTGTTTATTTAGATGTTAGTGACAATAACTTTGAAGGGAAGATCCCTTTGGGTTCAGGCTGTTGCGAGAATTTGGACACTGTGGTCTTGTCATTCAACAATTTCAATGGGGGTCTCCCACCGGAATTGGGCAATTGTAGCAATCTAACTACTTTAGCCGCCGTAAGTGCCAACTTGACCGGAAACATACCGTCTACAATAGGCCAGCTTGAGAGACTCTCTTTTCTCTATCTCTCTCAGAATCAATTGTCTGGAAAATTGCCTCCCGAACTTGGCAAGTGCAAGTCCTTGAAAAGCTTGCAAGTGTACTCCAACCAACTTGAAGGGGAAATCCCTCGGGAAATCGGCGACATCAGTAAGCTCAAAGATCTTCAGTTGTTTCAGAATCGTTTGAGTGGTGAGATTCCACTTAGCATCTGGAAGATTCCATCCCTTGAGAACCTTTTGGTCTATAACAATTCTCTCTCGGGAGAGCTACCTCTGGAGATAACTGAGCTCAAGAACTTGAAGAACATCTCTTTGTTCAACAACCATTTCTCTGGAGTCATTCCTCAAAGTTTGGGTATGAATAGTAGTTTACTGGAGTTGGATTTCATTAATAACAAGTTCACTGGCCCGATACCGCCCCATCTGTGCTGGGGAAATAAATTGGAAGTGATGAATCTCGGTGTGAATCAACTTCAAGGTAGCATACCTTCTGATGTTGGAAGCTGTTCAAGTCTGAGGAGGTTGATCCTTAAAGAAAACAACTTTACCGGGGTCTTGACAGAATTTTCAAGGATGCCTGACCTTTTGCTGATGGATATCAGCAAAAACAGCATCAGTGGGAGCATCCCCTCTAGCTTGGCTAACTGTAGCAATATCACCACTATCAACTTGTCCATGAACAAACTCACAGGATTTCTACCCTTGGAGCTGGGGTACCTTTCAAACCTTGTCATGCTAAGTCTCTCTCACAACAATCTGCAAGGTTCCTTGCCATCTGAGCTGTCACGTTGTAAAAGATTGGAAACTTTTGACGTCGGGTTCAATCAATTGAATGGTTCACTTCCGTCAAGTTTGAGGAATTGGACAAGTTTGTCAACACTCATTTTGACAAGGAACCGTTTCGATGGAGGCATTCCACTATTCTTGACAGACCTTGGGAAGCTATTAGAGCTACAAATGGGTGGGAATTTGTTCGCAGGTGAAATTCCCTCTTCGATTGGATCACTGAAGAGTCTAACATATGCTTTGGATCTAAGCGAGAACAGATTAATGGGGAAGCTTCCTTCAGAAATTGGGAACTTGATCCTGCTTCAGAGGCTGGATATATCAAACAACAATCTTTCTGGAAGTCTAGCAGTCCTTGAAGAACTCGATTCGTTAATTGAGCTAAATGTCTCATACAATCACTTCACAGGTCCGACACCAAACCTGATCCATTTGAACTTAACTCTTTCTTCTTTTTTGGGAAACTCAGGTCTGTGTGTCAGATGCCAACCATCTGGTTCCGTAACGTGCTCTGGGAGTGATGGTCTCAGTCCTTGCAACAGTCCAAGAGACCGAAAAAGCGTAACAAGAGCTGCAACAATTTTGATAGCTCTGGCTTCTTCTCTAATTTCTGTTGCTGTGATCGTCGGATTAGTTTTCCTGGTGGCTTCGTGCAGAAGGAAACACCCGGCAAATGAGATCCCTGTTCAAGATGGCTCGTCTTCTCTACTAAATAAAGTGATGGAAGCTACAGAAAACCTCGACCAGAGGTATATTATTGGCAGAGGAGCCCATGGGGTCGTTTTCAAAGCTTCTCTAAGTCCAGACAAAGTTTACGCACTGAAGAAGCTTGCATTTGGAGCATACAAAGGAGGGAAATCAAGCATAATTAGAGAAATCCAAACAATGAGAACGTTGAGGCACCGGAACTTGGTCAAATTGGAAGATTTTTGGCTGCGAAAGGATTATGGCCTCCTTTTATATCGCTACATGGAGAATGGAAGCCTGTGTGATGTTTTACATGAGAAATCTCCACGACTGTCCCTAGAATGGAAAGTCCGGTACAAGATCGCAGTTGGAACTGCTCACGGGTTGGCGTATCTCCACTTTGATTGCAATCCTGCTGTGATTCATCGGGATATCAAACCAGAAAACATACTCCTCGATTCAGATATGGAGCCCCACATATCGGATTTTGGTATCGCCAAGCTTCTCGATCATTCTGCTTCTGCTGCACCTTCCATGGCCGTTGCAGGAACGGTTGGGTATATGGCACCCGGTATGTTCTGTTTCTTTCTTCTTCCGGTCTTTTATTTGTGTTGTTCTTTATATGGTGCACTAATTTTCGATGTCCCTATTTTTTTGTGTTAGAAAACGCGTTCATGACGAAAATGAGCAGGGAATCTGATGTGTACAGTTATGGGGTGGTTCTGCTCGAGCTGCTAACGAGGCAAAAAGCAGTGGATCCCTCATTTACTGACTCAGACATCGTAGGTTGGGCGAGGTCGGTTTGGAATAGCACACGGGATATCAATCGGATTGTAGGTCCAAGCCTCGCAGAAGAATTTCTGGACACCAATATCATGGAACAAGTTGCTGATGTGGTTTTGGTTGCTTTGAGGTGTACCGAAAAGGAGCCAAGCAGGAGACCTAACATGACAGATGTTGTCAACCAACTGCTCAAAGCGAATGTACCCCAGAGAAACAAACGTAGCTTGGTTTAATGTGATAGATTTTGGTTCTCGGATGCATGTAACATTGCGTTTTGATAGAAGCCAGTAAGATGATGCGACAAAACGATGGGCGTTGCCGCATTGCCGAGGAAATAAAATTTAGAAAAGTAGATTCTCATCAACCCTCCCCTTTTTTTCCACATCATTTTATCTCTCAGAAAATTCAAGGTGACATTTCAATATTATGATCGAGAAATGGAACCTATTGATAATTGATACCTTAATTCTGATGATGGGTCGATATTAAATTCATAAAATCCATTTTACTCTGTAATGCCATTAGCATCAAGAAGCATGAAATTACTCGGCATCTCAAATGGGTGTAAGTCAGCACGCCGCTTCTCTTTTGAATTATTTATCGACCTTTGCCTTCGAAAACAAAATATTATGTCATTTTAGAAATATTGAAGAAGTATGCATACGTTGGCGTTTTTGTAGGTCCAAGGTATACGATAAATGTATTCAAGATTTGCAAGAGTTACTCCCACATAATTGGCTTTCATAGTCAACAAAAATTCATACCCTCCAAAACGTTGAAAGTCTTCGAGTACCTTGGAACTGTTATAATTAGTAGATGGATTCCAGGTTTTTGCTTGATTATCGATCTGAATGCACGAATCAAAGCTTCCTGTTAACAAGAAGAGTCGGTCCTTTCGACAACCTACACACGAGGCTCCAAGGATTGCTTAATCCACTGATAAGCTCCAGTATTCAAAGAATAATAAAATTGTGATAAGAACGCGAATTAAAACATTTACAATGTCAAGGTTCTCACTCACCCAGATGAAAGAATCCCTAACCATAGCATCATTCGTCATGCTCTACAACTAAAGAGAACACTACTGCAACGGAATCAAAAGAAAAATGGCGAGGCAAAAATTTGCTTACTATTGATGCAAGAATTAGATCACGCAAACCTAATTTTCCCTTTCCTTTGTAATATACAGATCTGAGACAAGTGCTTTCAGGAACTCCCATGAGACCTAACCGATGAGATTGACTGGGCGGAAATAGAAGCCGTCGGGCTGTTAAGTTCTCTGTCTCCATTGATGGCTCTGGGTTTTCCACTCAGTCTATCAATTGCATCCTGACAAACCTCATTGAACCACTCATCCTCAGGTAGCACACTGCAAACAGAACATTTCAGCCTCAGGAATCAAGGCTTGCATTGCTCAAATCTATGGCATTTGCATTAGAAGATTTGGTATCGACTGAAAAGTACCAACCTTGTAACAAAAAGCTATCAAAGTCCTCTGCCAGCATAATAAATTTATCAATTTTCAAAAATTTGAACTTCTAAAGGAGATGGTTCAATAAACACCGAGATCCTCCCCTCTTCAAAGTCAATAGCTCGCATAGAACTATATGCACTGATGGATTTATTAGATGGGCTTAAGGCCCATCCGCTCAAGTTGGGCCCAAAAGGGCCCGGCCCACGGGAATAAGGCCCGTGGAAGGGGAGAGGTATAAAAGGGAGGAGAGAGAGAGAGAAGACAACGTTGTTTTGCAATTCAACGTACGCTTCCTCTCTCCCGCGCATTCTCTCCCTCCAAGAACGCTTACGGCGTCCCTTCTTCCTTTCAAGGCAAATTGGCATCATCGGATCGAAATTTCTTCCTCTTATTCGGCGTTGGTGTTTAATCGCGGCTAACAAGGTACGCTCGAATCCGTGGTGTCTTTACGATCGGTGATACGTGTTTTCCGGCTTCGTCTTCCGCATTGATTTAGGGGTTCGATTTAGTGTCGAATCCGGTTTTGAGGGATCCGTTATTCCCAACATTGGTATCGAGCCCTAGTTCACGTTTTCCCGATCAATTTGATGTTTTTGATTGATTTTTCGCAAAAGGTTTTCGGCCGTACGGATCGGGCGTGAAATCCCGACACCCGAGTACTTGTACGCCGTTTTTTCTGAGTTTCCGTAAGTCGGAATAAAAATCTGAAGGCATAGGAAGAAAGGCGACGTCGAGACGAGTCCGGGGACATGTCGCCGGCCGCCAGGAGACGCCGCACGCGCCCACACTCGCGGCCGGAAGCCGCTGCGTGTGGGCGCGGCGCTGCTTCGCCGGCGCGTGCGCCACACACGCGCCGGTGACGAACCGGCACGTGCGCGCCGGCGACCGGCGAAACGGCACGCGCCCGGTCGGCGAATCGACCGCGCGTCGGCGTCACCCGATGACGTCATCGTGGCGTCACCCCACGGTCGATAACCGTCGGGATGACGTCATCGATGACGTCGATGATGACGTCGGTGGCCGGGTGGCGACCCGACCGACGACCCGACCCGACCCGCCGGGCACGCGCGCGCGTGCGGCCGACGTGCGCGTGGCGTCGGCCGGCCACGCGCGTGGCACGTGCCGCTGACGTCTGCGTGACGTCAGCCCCGCACGCGCGAGGCACGTGCGGTCGGTCCGCGCGAGCGGTTCGACCGGACCGACCGGCCTGTCCGGTCCGACCCGCGCGCCCGTTGACCCGACCCGTTGACCGACCGTTGACCGTTGACTTTGACCGTTGACCGTTGACCTGAAAAAAAAAAAAAAAAAAAAAAGGAATTTGTTTCTTTTTCAGTCATGCCTATGTGGGTTATAAGTAATCCATTTTTTATTCTGCATTTGTTGCATGAATTTTGGAAAATTATGTATTTTCCCTTATGAAAATTATGGATTATTCTGCATTTGTTGCAGGAACTATAATGAGTTATGCACAGATACCTGCAAACCCGAGAAGGGACGAGGGAAATGCAAGACTTAAAAGGCTGATGTCGAGATTTAGCTAATTATCGGTGGCATGACGGTGATTTAGTATCACATGTGATCAAGGTCAATCGGATGATACGAAATCATCCGGAATGGTTATCTTATCTTGGACTTTGAGAAGGTGCCGGCTTTGATAAACACTCTTCCACCTGAATGGCAAGTAGTGTTTGATCGGCTATGGGAGGTCAACGTGGTCCCGGATTATAGGAAGCTAGTGGAAGCTTTTGTAAGAGAGTACTATAGGATTGAGTTGGCCAAAACTTCAACCCTTAGATTGAGCGCCACATGGCGCCGAATGAATGCGCCTTGGTGGCGACATGAAAGCTCTCCAAAAGTTTTTCCTTGGTTGGCAAATGTGCCTTCAGTTTTCTCAGATGTTTTAAATGACAGATTAGAAGGGACATTCCCTATTTATCCCTTGGATTAATTTGAGATGTTTTTTTAATGTCAATATCTCTTTCCATGTTGATATTTTTTTCCCCGTATATATATTGCTTAGTGTAATGTATAGTTGTATTATGTGAAAGCATTGTTATTCTATTATATATTATATTTTATTTGCTTTCTGTTATTGCTGGTTGCTATGGGTAATTAGCTGTGGGTAGTTTTAGAAGCTTTTGTAGCTTCATAGAATTGATTTTGCATATGACAATCATATTAATGATAGTTTTGAGTTAGGATTTTTGGAGGATGATTGGAAACATAGTGACCTTTTGATTCTCGAAGCCTTACTTGAAATTATTTATTAATATGATGGGTCTATGCAAATAGGGATGCATAAATGATAGGCATTAATTATTCGTGCAAGGATGTCGATGTGTTCGAACGATGGTTCGGAACTAAGAACGTGATTGCTTGATATGAACGGTAACAATTGTGAAATATTGAATAAGAAGATTCAATATGTGCTGGAAAAGTAAGAAGCACTAGAAGCTCTTGACCATGTTATGGAAGATCTTAAGGATGCCATGCGCCACCTTGAGCTAGTAGAGGACCGCCTAACGGCATTTGAGCCGAAAACAGAATTTGCAATGCTTTGGTTCTAGCTCGAAAGGGCTTTGTACTCTAAGCGCAAATGTATTGATTCGTTCAATATGTGGGAATGCAAAGGATCAAGTCCTTATTGCAAGAAATCAAGAGTTAACCAACACAAGAGAGGAAAATGTCCTCAAGTGAAGAAAATGTCAAGGGCGAGGTGTTACAATTGTGACAAGAAATGTCACTATGCTTGCAAGAATGTTGTGAGTCAAAAAGGTCAACACCTCTTGTACATTTGAGAACTTTGCTTATGTGTCAAGTTCAATATTATTGGCTGAATCCAATCCTTTGTGGACCGTAGATTCGAAACGACGACCATAGAGGGAAGGATAGAGAATCCTTCGTGGAATTCCGACGATACCAACCGGAACTAAGTGGATCTATATTGGAAATAACTCCAGAGAAAGTTAAAGGAATTGGCACCGGCCAATTGAACATGAGTGGTGGACGCACCTTTGATGTTCTATATGCTCCGGAGATTCGTCGAAATTTTTGTGTCTGTTTTAATGTTGGTTAAGCTTGGTTTTGGTATGAACTTCCATAATAAAGGTGTAGATTTGTGTTTAGATACAAACTACTATGGTTGTGGTCACTTTTGAATGGTTTTATTGTACTAAATATTGACTGTGATGATGTCAATATGTTATTCCCTTGTTTCACGTCTTCTACCTTATATGATAATGACGTGAATATGGTGGTATGCTAGACTTGGTCATATGGGCCAACAACGTATGAATAGACTAGCCATAGAGGGCTTGTTGGGCAATATTGAAAAAGTCGATTTGTCCATAAGTGAGCATTACCTAGTAGGGAAAATGACAAGGAAACCATTTGGAAAAGGTAAAAGAGCTGAATTTCCTCTGCATTTAATCCATTTGGACGTCTGTGGTTCAATGAATCTGAGAGGAAGGCATGGGGCTGTTTATTTCATCACTGTTATAGATGATTATACTCGAGTCGGATATGTCTATTTGATTTCTCATGAATCAAGCATAAGTTGTTTCGAAGGTTTATGAACCCGCGAAAAATCAATTAGACAAGAAAATAAAAGCATTGAGATCCGATCGAGATTGAGAATATTTATCTGATGTGTTCAGAAAATTATGTGATGAAAAAGGAATATAAAAATAGTTGTCTATTCCATATACTCCTCAACAAAATGGTGTTGTGGAAAGAAGAAACAGAACCCTATTGGAAATGGTTAGGTCCATGATGGTGCATGCTAACTTACCTATCACTTTTCGGAGTGATGCGTTGTTAATCGCTACCTATATACTTAACCGGATGCCTTCCAAATCGATTACTTCCACTCCAAATGAGTTATGGACAGTTAGAAAACCGGACTTAAGTTTTCTTAAGCCATGGGGTTGTGCTGCCTATATTCAAGAGTCCTCTCACAAGTTTGGGAAATTGGGTCCCAAAGGAAATAAGAGTATTTTCATGAGATACTACGAACACTCGAAAGGGTATGTGTTCATAGGTGAGCGGGAAAGTGGGAGTATAACTGAATTTGAATCACGAGATGTCACATTCTTAGTGGATGAATTTCCTAAGAAGGGCGAAATAAGGGAAGATTGTTCCCTATTTGAAATCTTGGATCAAGATAATGATGTCAGTAGAGTTCGTCCAAGTGGGAGTAATATGAGATGTGATGAATTGAATTCAACTCATTCTCAATTGCAACCACCGATGTGACAATATCATCATTACCTAATCCAAGTGGGAGCATGATGGGGAATGATGTGCTAAGTGTACAATCTCCCATACGGTGAACAAGTCGCCAAAGTATTCCCCGTTAATGTTTTGACATTGAAAGGGAAGCTTTTATGGTTGCTCCACAAGATGAGGATGAGCCAAGAAATATTAATAAGGCTCTAAATTGCCCTAATAAGGAAAAATGGATTCATGCAATGGAAGAGGAAATGGAGTCAATGAAGTCAAACCATGTTTAGGAACCGGTTGATCTTCCAAAAGGACGCAGCTATTGGGAACAACTGGGTTCTCAAAATAAAGCGAAAGGCTGATGGCTCGATAGAAAGGCATAAGGCTCGCCTTGTGGCGAAAAGGTATAATCAACAGGAAGAAATTGATTATGAAGATATATTTTCTCCTGTAGTGAGATTTACCTCGATTCGCATTATTCTGGCAATAATGGCAAGTATGGATCTTGAGTTACATCAAATGGATGTAAAGACTTTGCTTTCCTCAATGGAGAATTAGAGGAAGGAACATATATGGAACAACCTTTGCTGGTTTCATAGTGAAAGGCCAAGAAGAAAAGGTATGTCGACTTTGGGAGTCGATATATGGCCTTAAGCGATCGTCAAGATAATGATATATACGTTTTCATAATGCCATAATGGCATATAACTTTACAATGATAGATGATGATCATTGTGTATATATCAAAATATCCATTGATCAATTTGTGATCATATCATTATATGTTGATGATATACTAATTGCCAGAAGTAATATGGAGTTTATCAATATTGTTAAAAATTGGTTGTTTTCCAATTTTGAGATGAAGGATATGGGTGAGGTTACATATATTCTTGGAGTTAAGATTTCAAGATTGTAAACCCATAGACACTCCTATTGCAAAAGGTGAAGGATTGAGCCATAGTCTCGTGTCCAAGGACTCCACAAGAGAAGGAATAAAGGAAACATGTTCCTTATGCTAGTGCTTTGTTGGAAGCTTGATATACACTATGATGTGTACATAACCTGGCATATGTTTTGTAATTGGAATGGTGAGCAGATACCAATCCAATCCGGTCCAAGACAATGGAAAGCCGTTATGAGAATACCGAGGTATCTAAAGGGAACTGCGATTAGACGATGAGTTATTAAGGAAAGGATCTGCGACTCTAAGGCTATCCCGATTCGATTGGGGAGGAGATTTAAATGAAATGAAATCTACCTCCGGGTTTGTTTCTCTTACCGAATGATGGCACCATATGTTGGAGCTGTAAGAAACAAACATGCATAGCCTTGTCCACGATAGAAATTGAGTTTGTGGCATTATCGGCAGTAGTGTAAGAAGATGTTTGGCTTTAGAGATTTTTGGATCATTTAGGTGTTATTGGAAGTGCTTTGCAGATTTGTTATTTGTTAACTGTGATAGCCAAGCAAATAAAGCGTACACCAAAGATCCAAAATATCATGGCAAGACCAAACATATAGATATCAAGTATAATTTTGTAAAGGATATGGTTGCACGAAAGGACGTGAACTTAGAGTACATACTACGCATAGAATGGTAGCGAGATCCTATGACGAAGCCAATACCCGAGAGATGTGTTTTGTGGCCATATGAAATCTCTAGGGTTGCGTAGAAGCGATGTACCGAATATTGTAATTTCCATAAGTGTTCACAATTTGATGAATTTGTGTTTTCATCATTAATGCCTATGAATCTTTGTTTGATCTTTATGCATCTTAATGCTCAGTGCATTACTTTAAGTTGAGAAGTATGTCGGACAGATGTAAGATTAGCCCACTCACACGGGTAATCGCCTCTATTTACTGTGTGATAAATAGAGATGAGACTGTTTTTAAGCTTATTATCTGGGTGATAATCGAGAGCTCAAGCTTAAAACACGTATGTCGCCATAACTGAGTGTTAAGATGAGGACATAATACTTACTATGTCCGAAAGTAAAATACCCCACATATTTTACCTTATCCGTCTAAGATGCCGATGTGAGTTCGATGAATTTTGTGAATGAGTAGATACGTGAACTCAAGTTAGACATTGGGTATGTCGAACTATCATCCGTACGGTATTGAAGGTGTAGACATACGCTCCATGGGAAAGGAGTTAATACCGTAATACGTATTTCATACTACGTATGCATGAGACGACCAATAAGAGTGACAAAAGTTTGATCTCAACTTTTATGTCGTGTGAGACTCTTAAGGAAGAGAGTTCCTCAATTTCTTAGTCCCCTCATGACTCTTACTTATTCTCGAGATTTCTATTTAGTGTTTGCTATCTTAGGATGTTGCCAATGGTCATGAGTGATTCGATCTAATGGGGCATTTCTAGAAAAGCAAGTTGAACTGAAATTGCGAGTTTGAAGGAAAGAGGAAGATCGATTTTGGAGAATCACATTGTGGTTTTGTATTCACCGGTTAACCAATTATGACTGTTTTTGTGATAATTATAATTGTGAATACAATAATATATATCATTGTTTTAAAAGAGATCAAGAGAGATATAAATGTGATCGATCGATCTAGGGTACTGCATACTAAATCTACTCGGAGTGTGACGCCCATTATGAGCTGCTATATATTCCTAACGGATGTATGGCAACGAGCTCTCAAAGTATCTTTGGTCGCACGGATTATTCACCGGTATGAATGTTGAAGAGAGGAAAAGAGGATTCTGTTCGGGCCACCATGTTAAGTGAGAGTCTATGATGGATTTTCTCTGATGTGTTCGTTGAGTAAGGCCTGTCCGCCCATGTTGGTTTTGCACCACCATGTGTGAGTGGGAGATGATGGATTTATTAGATGGGCTTAAGGCCCATCCGCTCAAGTTGGGCTCAAAAGGGCCCGGCCCACGGGAATAAGGCCCGTGGAAGGGGAGAGGTATAAAAGGGAGGAGAGAGAGAGAGAAGACAACGTTGTTTTGCAATTCAACGTACGCTTCCTCTCTCCGCGCATTCTCTCCCTCCAAGAACGCTTACGGCGTCCCGTCTTCCTTTCAAGGCAAATTGGCATCATCGGATCGAATTTATTCCTCTTCTTCAGCGTTGGTGTTTAATCTGGCTAACAAGGTACGCTCGAATCCGTGGTGTGCTTTACGATCGGTGATACGTGTTTTCCCGGGCTTCGTCTTCCGCATTGATTTAGGGGTTCGATTTAGTGTCGAATCCGGTTTTCGGGGATCCGTTATTCCCAACATGCACTAGCAACGGAAAACTAACCCAAAGAGAGAATACTCAATGTTGTACCTGTATGGATCCATTCCTGTAGCAGAAAATGCTGCAATGGCTTTTGATATGATCTCATTGACAACTCTATGTAAATTCCGTGACAAATATCGTCCTTGGGAGGCAAAGCACATGACAAATTTCATATCCAAATAAAACTGCATTTGTGTAAATTAGAAGGAAAAAGTCAAGCCAATTATTTTGCCCATTAATGGAGAATTACTTGCCAGAAAGTCACACTCAAATACCTGCTGCAGACCAACAGGACCTAAAGGTCTTGGCCCTTCTTCAATGTCGTCTCAAAAGCTCTGGTCTTCAGAGAGCCATAGCATGACGGTTTCTGTTAGTCTCATCAATAACAATGTGGCAAACCATTCCCTGCCCACGAACATATCTGCAGCCATACTGGCCATCCTCGTCAATTTTGCAAACAGCTCCTGTATTGCAGCAATCACATGTCATAAGAAACAAAACACATGAATAATTAGAGAAAACCCTGAAAAAAAAAAAATTAAGCAAAAAATTTGTTCTTTGACCGAGTGTTTAAAGACCGGAAATCCCATTTCATCAGATAAGAAACCAGCCCCCCCTTCTTTCACCAAAAAAAAAAAAAAAAAAATCATAAATAAAGTGGTGAAATTTGGTCTTCGAGTGTTTAGGAATCAAGAGCTGCTCAAGCCAGGATGAACAAATCGGTAGAAAGTAATGACTTTTTTAATGAAGTATTCCCGCTCTTGCCGTTGACCTTTTTCATCGGACAACCAAAAAAAAAGTCCACAGATTTCAAATATGATTCCATATTGATTCCATATTGGAGGTTACATTTAAACAACTATCCTTCTACCTTAAACTCAGAGCCCGGATTTTGAATATGAATCTCAAGAAAAACAAGGGGTGGAGATGTCAATGAGTAGAAGCTAGAATACTTCTCATCGGGCAAATGCCAACAAATTTTTTTTTTTAATGATAATGACACATGTAGCTGTAATTCAAAATACAGCGCGATGCACCTGTAGACCGCAGCACCTAGAATACTTCTCATCAAGCCTCGCACGGGATAAATGCCCATAAAACAGAATGTTCTTTGTCTCACAGTGAATTTCATTAAAAACAAACGTAGCTCTTGGTAAACACGCACGCTTGCATGCATTGATAAGCCATCCAGGTAGCATCATCTGGTCACTCCTAATGAAGTGGTGAATAAAGAGACACAAATGACAGAAGTTGTGATTCAAAAACCAGCTCAGTTTGCTCGACTCAGTTGAAATTCCAACCCATAAGGGGGTTTAATTATTTGAAAATTACGGGAAAAATAGAAGGATAATGTCATTTTTAGACACAAGTCAAAAGAGAATTTTACAAATTTGACTTGAAATATATCGAAGAAGGTATCTGTCATTCAAACAATACCTGGAAAAGTAGAGAAGGGAACCAGTCAATTTCATCTGCATTTCCATCCATATTTACGTACATATCTGCAGGAAGATGGTTGTTGACTTTTTTTATTTCAAATCAATAGAAATGTCAGTCAATTTCTTTATGGTCCGTTACAGAGTTCTGGTCAACTTCACTTGGCAAGAGGACGAGTTCATAGACCCTGGTTTCCCAGATACGGTTTTTACCCGGATCATGTCTCATTTGATTGTGGATATATGGCCTCCAAAGGGACTTGTCACTCTTGGGTTTGCTAGAATATGTGCTAGTATCAAGGAGTTCACGGTGGGTCCTCTCCCGCTGTTCGCCAACGGACCAAGAGACAGAGGCAGCCCCATTACGTAGAAAAGAGGTAGGAGGAGGGCAACTAGATTTTTGAGACTTGGAAGATTTTTGGTGGAGCCAGGGGGTTGGGATTAGGTGACCATTTGTATAGCTAGGTTGGGACGAGATGACCAACTTATAATTGGTGTAGTTAGTAGTACTGACCCTTTTGAATTCCCCAGTATACTTAACTTATCGCTTGATGTGTATATAAACAAATAAGAAATGAAGTTGCCCTGTTTATAGAAGTCCGCAGGCATCCTAGGATTACTTCAATCCCTTACGCTTCCACATACTTAAGCAAAAGAGAAACAACAAAGATAACTATGTTAGCAGTTCTACATTAGCTGTGACGTACCGGGGGCATCACAATGTTGGGAACTAAATGGCGCATATAAGAATGTAAGGTTATGCAAATACAAAATTTAATTATCAATTACCATTCTTGGGAATTCACAAGTGAAGTTGCGAGAAAAAAAGAAAAAGAAGAAGTAGATTTGGTGTGTGTATCAGCTGCATCATTAATTAAATGAAAAAATTAGTGAGAGTAGAACGTTCATCGGCCAAAGAAGGGCTGCCTCTTGAAGGAATGAGTCGAGTAAAGGTCCACTCTATCTTCAAACTCGCCTTTGGAAGAGGGAAAGATGCGAGATTCGAGGCGATCAAATCTAGATATTTGACAAAACTTGAGAAAGGAATACCTGGATCTAAGGCAATTAGAGACTTTTGGCATGAATTATGTTGAATTATCTTATCCCAAGATATCTAGGGAGAACTAAGTGGCCATGAACCGCTCCACATAGAAAAATATATTATGGGTTTATTCTTTTATTCCTTGCTTGGCACACCAAAGTCTAAATGAGGAAATGGGATAAGATAGCTACCTAATTTGTTTTGATCAATTGTGGAACTATACACTTACCTTAGCCTAAATTCAATCCCACGGACTCTGTCCTAAGCTGTTCACAAGTTTGATCTTTGGTATCACCCCAAAAAAAGAAAGCCAAAATCAAGATGTCTTTGGGGGTATGTATGATTATCAAGGAGAGATATTTCTATCTAATTGTGAGAAATTTCAATTGGTCTTGGATTTTGATTCCTGCTCGATACCATCACTAGTAGTCGGATCACAAACAATTAATTTCTCATGAATCATCTTTTATAACTCAACGAGCATGGTGTCAGAGACCAGCAATACTATCATAGTCTTTTTGAAACCATTACAACTTCATCATAATGAATACCCACATTAATCAAGTAGATACTAAGCCAATGATAATTTGTAATCATTACAATATCACAGGGAGTTTCCCCAACTTCTTTAACATCATATTGAGTTTGAGGGGATGTTAGAGATATTATAGATTATTCATTAAATTTTCCATATCTTACTTTAATTGCATATTCTATCGTTATATTACCTTAAATCATCATCTAATAAAATCTTTAGATAGGCTCGCATACTTTCATTATTCCATATAGTAATATATAGAGGAATACACAAAATTTATACAATTCTTTCTTCCGCATTATTTCTTCACATGGTCTATTATTATTATTATTTTTTGGTCAAATTTGAGGGTTAGACTTAGTTAGGCAAGCAAGAACTAACTTCCAGTAAACTGTGAAAGAGCAAGGAAACTTCTTTCGGACTTCATAGCATACGTTTTGGGTGAAATTGATAGACCCAAATGGCTTAAGGGAATTGTGAGGACGGAGAAAAGGCAAGCCAAATGGATGAGGAAGCCAAAGCGGAAGGCCATTGGATTTCATGAGCTACAAGATCGTTGAGGGGATGTCAATTGAAATTGTGCACTGTTTTTTTTTTTTGGTGGGGGCGGGGGGGGAGGCGTAAGAACTATGCACCATGAAAGGGGTTTCCTCCATATTGATAATTTGGCTCCTATTAATGAACATGGGCGTCTATAATTTGTTTGGAATTTAATATTGCATCTACAATTTAAGTATTGTATTGAACTTTGTATATACTAGCCTAGAGGAGTCATGAGAGGCACTTTACACAGGACAGTTCCAGTAAGATTGGAGTGCACGATTAGTGTAATTGGTTCGGTATTACAAGAATTTCTCTCTCAAAAAGTTGAAGGCTTGTTAATCAAAAAGAGAAAAGGCTGGAAAATTGGTCAATGATCTTACCCTTCCAACGGGTTTGAAATTTTTAGACATCACCATGAAGACCATGACTTCCATGAACCATTGAACACGTATTGACCCAAAAGTCAGCACATATAATACCCCAAAAGACCTTGACTCCTTGATGGATGTCTACAAGTTCCTTACATACAAGCACGCTTGTTACATTTTTTTTTCTTTTTCATTTGGCTGATATAGCTTGTTTAAATTCTCATTGAATCATAAAGGCAATCACTCAAATTAGCCAATCACTCAAATTACATTGGCATGAAATTAGTGCCATAACTTTTAAAAATCAATCACTCGAATTACATTGGCGATTTTTCTTACTTGAAAATCTATCGTGGCATTAATATTAAATCTTCTCTTGCGTACGTTGGGTTTATGTTGACTAATATGATAGGGTCATTGTAAACAATTAACTTCTCTTGCGTACGTTGGATTTATGTTGTCTAGGGGTGATGAAGTTGCTTTAAAGTTTATAGCCTAATTGCTTTAAAGTTTATAGCCATTTGATTAGTAGAAAACCAGCCCTTCTTCAGTTCTTAGTGAAACGAACCTGGGAACAATTATTACATCCTTCTAACAACCCCAACCTCGTCGTTATGCCCAAAAAAGAAATTTAATCTGCATTGGCTTTTTAAACCTCAATTTTCACTTTTTGACATGACCCCAAATTAAAATGTATTTAAAATGATTGAGAAATTTCTTGTTCTTTTTCTTGGTCGGACGTAAAGTTGATTTAGGATGGGCAGTGCAATTTCGGCCTTCTTTCGCTCGGACATCATCCTGGGCGTCAGCCCACACTAATGCCAATGTTCGGTAGATTCCTTGAGGAATGCTAGGGCCACCGCATTTTCCACTCGCGCAGGTACACTCGCTGCTTTAAAGCGCCGCGTGGCCACTGTCGGAATCTAATTCTACGGGGAACTTACCTGCCTGTTCCGTTTGTTGACTTTTTATTGATAGATTTTATTTTTGGTCAGATTTTGTTGATAAATTCCAATTGCCGTTGTTAAGTCTTTTTTGGGGAATTTTTTTCTACCCTGAAAATGTCAGATTGTGTATGTAAACTTTCTTAAAATGTGTAATTCCTAAATTCATGATTTTTTTTTTTAAATATTATCTTCATTTGATTAAGGAAAAGATGACACTAACAATTAAATCAAAATTCAAGAATTATCGCTATCATTTTCCTATTAGTTAACTTAACTACTACTTTAGAAATATTTATTAATATGATCCAAAAAAATTAATCATGTGTGTGTTTAAAGTAAGTTACACCCATTTTCACATTTACCATGAACCCCTAAAAAATTAATCGTGTACGAAGCACGAATGGGAGTTTGGCAAAAAAATAAATAAAAGAATGTGTGAATAGAATAAATACCATAAAAATCAATATATAAAAGAAAATAGAAAAAGTCGGCGGTTTCCTTCCAAACTGCACACGGTCGCCCATACAATCTCTTGAAACTCGCGGCCACGTGGCGCATCCAGATAGGGCAGTGTCCAAGCGGGGATGTCCACGCGAGTGGAGCTAGCACTCCTCCTCTGGTCTTTTTCTTGGTCAGTGTGAACCTTCGGAACCCTTTGATAACGGTCAAACGTGTCCAAAAGCAGAAATTTTGAGGAAGCTACTGAAATCCGACAAGGGAACGTTTGTTGTTGCACATAACCGCCGGAGAGATAGAGAGTATTTTTTTAGGATTGACATCTTGAAAAATCTCAAATTGATACACGTGTAATATAACAAGTTAATTTTAAATTATTTTTTTGATCATGAAAAATTTCAAACTAATACATCTATAATAAATTTATCCAATTGATTATAAAAACTCAAATTGGTATATTTTATGACAAATTTACCTAAAATTAATTTATTCAACTGTCAAGAATCCTAAACTTATACATTTGTAACAAATATATCCCTTGTTAAATTAAATTAATATCACAAACAGAAAGTAAAATCACAAATTTGTATATCAATCAACCGTCATATATCATTCAATTTAATAATTTGACAGTAAAATTTAACGGAAATTAACATAGGGTAAATTTGTCACAAGTAAATCGGTTTGAGGTAAATTTGTCAGATATGTATCGATTTGGGAGTTTTTGATTGTTAGAAAATTAGTTTGGGGTTTGTCATAGATGTACCAGTTTTGGATTTTTTAGAATATTAATCCTATTTTTTACTCAATGATAGAACAATAGGCCTCTACCTAATTATCACTTTTGGGTTTTGATTTTCCAGCACTGTTGTTTGACGATGCTAAGTTGGATCTTCAAATCTCATCTCTGTGCATAAAACAAAGATGCGTAGAAATTACTTTTTTTTTTTTTTTTGTCGAAAGCGTAGAAATTACTTGATTTGCTTGTTTCTGCAAAGGTCAAAGTTGAACTAAAAAGCGCGTGAAGAAAGGAGAAGTCTTTATTAAACATACTCAAAATGGAATTTCGCTGTTGTGAAATTTCATTACATATGCTGAAAACTAAACATCAATTTTGTGGTTTTGTCAAGTAAAAATACCTTCATGGGTGTTGTTTAAGAAGAGTATTGGATAGTTTCGTCTTTAATAAAATTGAAATAAAAAAGAAAAAGAAGTCTCCTCGGTCTAGGCCTTTTCATCGGCTGTACCTTGCCGGGAATGGTTACCCGGGATCGGCATCGCGGCCTCCAAGGTGGTCCCTCAACCCCGTAAAGGGGTTGTGTGCGAAGGAGAACCAAATGGGCGGAATATTTTTCGAGCCCGAATCCCGCCTCTATCCCTGTCTTTTCGGGATGTCGCCATAGCGCTTTTAAGGTGCTTTGCTTGACCAAGTAAAAATACCTTCATGGGTGTTGTTTAAGAAGAGTATTGGATAGTTTCGTCTTTAATAAAATTGAAATAAAAAAGAAAAAGAAAGTAAGAAAACGTCTTATATCAAAAGTAGGATGCGTGAGGAATGATGTCATAAGGGATGTGGAAGTTAACAAGTGTAAACAGCGGAAGAATGGTCACCAAAATTCAATTTTTAAGTACTACGAATGCAGAAACTGACAGACATGGAACCTGCAGCGACTTCTCTGCCTACTCGCCACCAGCTTTAAGAATCCAAACTTTGCAGTTATTGCTCCTGTATCATTGCCTCCCCACCCGCCACTCTCTCTCCCGCCACTCTCTCAAATCCCAGCATTCCTAGAAACTCTCTGTGAGTAGGAGGAGGACAGGGTACCGAGCGAGAACTCAGGAGGTGGGTCTTCTCAGAAGCCCGCAAGTAGCATCTGGGAAGTGAGTTCCTCAACAACACTCCCATCTTTTCCCGTGTGATGGAGCTCGTCTTCGCCCGTTTCTTGCTTCTACTTTGCTTCTCTGTGTCCACACTCGCCGTCTCTTCTTCGAGCCCCGCTGGCCTCGTTCCACTGCTCTCACTCATGGCTCGCTGGACTAACGTGCCCTCCGCCATAAGCTCTAGCTGGAACTCCTCTGATCCCACTCCCTGTAAGTGGGTTGGTGTGGAGTGTGACTCTGCTGGCAATGTGGTCTCTCTGAACCTCTCCAGCTATGGTCTTTCAGGTCGGGTAGGACCCGAAGTCGGGCGCTTGACCCACTTGCGGGTCCTTGATCTTAGCGGCAACAATTTCACCGGTGAAATTCCTCAGCAGTTGGGGAATTGTACCCAGCTTGAGTACTTGGACATGTCCCATAATGGGTTCACTGGGGAAATCAAGGACGAGTTGAGCAGGCTTCGGAATTTGAGCCACTTGAGCTTGTTCTCGAACTCGCTGGCAGGCGAGATACCCGAGTCATTGTTCCGAATTCCTAGTCTAGAGTATGTGTACTTGTACTCGAACAATTTAAGTGGCTCCATTCCTAAGACTGTTGGTGATATGAGAGAGGTCACGTACCTGTATTTGCATTACAATCATTTGTCAGGTGCCATTCCGGATTCTATTGGCAATTGTAGTAAATTACGAGTACTCATTTTGACTGAGAATGAGCTCGTAGGAGTTTTGCCACCAACCCTTGGTGCTCTTGAGAACCTTGTTTATTTAGATGTTAGTGACAATAACTTTGAAGGGAAGATCCCTTTGGGTTCAGGCCGTTGCGAGAATTTGGAGACTCTGGTCTTGTCATACAACAATTTCAATGGGGGTCTCCCACCGGAATTGGGCAATTGTAGCAATCTAATTACTTTAGCCGCCGTAAGAGCCAACTTGACCGGAAATATACCGTCTACAATGGGCCAGCTTGAGAGACTCTCTTTTCTCTCTCTCTCTGAGAATCAATTGTCTGGAGAATTGCCTCCGGAACTTGGCAAGTGCAAGTCCTTGAAAAGCTTGCAAGTGCGCTCCAACCAACTTGAAGGGGAAATCCCTCGGGAAATCGGCGACATCAGTAAGCTAGAAGATCTTCAGTTGTTTCAGAATCGTTTGAGTGGTGAGATCCCACTTGGAATCTGGAAGATTCCATCCCTTGAGAACCTTTTGGTCTATAACAATTCTCTCTCGGGAGAGCTACCTCTGGAGATAACTGAGCTCAAGAACTTGAAGAACATCACTTTGTTCAACAACCATTTCTCTGGAGTCATTCCTCAAAGTTTGGGTATGAATAGTAGTTTACTGGAGTTGGATTTCACTAATAACAAGTTCACTGGCCCGATGCCGCCCCATCTGTGCTGGGGAAAGAAATTGGAAGTGATGATTCTCGGTGTGAATCAACTTCAAGGTAGCATACCTTCTGATGTAGGAAGCTGTTCAAGTCTGAGGAGGTTGATCCTTAAAGAAAACAACTTTACCGGGGTCTTGACAGAATTTTCAAGGATGCCTGACCTTTTGCTGATGGATATCAGCAAAAACAGCATCAGTGGGAGCATCCCCTCTAGCTTGGCTAACTGTAGCAATATCACTGCTATCAACTTGTCCATGAACAAACTCACAGGATTTCTACCCTTAGAGCTTGGGCACCTTTCAAACCTTGTCATGCTAAATCTCTCTCACAACAATCTGCAAGGTTCCTTGCCGTCTGAGCTGTCACGTTGTAAAAGAGTGGATATTTTTGATGTCGGGTTCAATCAATTGAATGGTTCACTTCCGTCAAGTTTGAGGAATTGGACAAGTTTGTCAACACTCATTTTGACAAGGAACCGTTTTGATGGAGGCATTCCACCTTTCTTGACAGACCTTGGGAAGTTATCAGAGCTACAAATGGGTGGGAATTTGTTAGGAGGTGAAATTCCCTCTTCGATTGGATCACTGAAGAGTCTAACATATGCTTTGGATCTAAGTGAGAACAGATTAACGGGGAAGCTTCCTTCAGAAATTGGGAACTTGATCCTGCTTCAGAGGCTGGATATATCAAACAACAATTTTTCTGGAAGTTTAGTGGTCCTTGAAGAACTTGATTCATTAATTGAGCTAAATGTCTCATACAATCACTTCACAGGTCCGACACCAAACCTGATCCATCTGAACTTAACTCTTTCTTCTTTTTTGGGAAACTCAGGTCTGTGTGTCAGATGCCAACCATCTGGTTCCGTAACTTGCTCTGGGAGTGATGGTCTCAGTCCTTGTGACAGTCCAAGAGACCGAAAAAGCCTAACAAGAGCTGCAACAATTTTGATAGCTCTGGCTTCTTCTCTAATTTCTGTTGTTGTGATCGTCGGATTAGTTTTCCTGGTGGCTTCGTGCAGAAGGAAACACCAGGAAAATGAGATCCCTGTTCAAGATGGCTCGTCTCCTCTACTAAATAAAGCGATGGCAGCTACAGAAAACCTCGACCGGAGGTATATTATTGGCAGAGGAGCCCATGGGGTCGTTTTCAAAGCTTCTCTAAGTCCAAACAAAGTTTACGCACTGAAGAAGCTTGCATTTGGAGCATACAAAGGAGGGAAATCAAGCATAGTTAGAGAAATCCAAACAATGAAAATGTTGAGGCACCGGAACTTGGTCAAATTGGAAGATTTTTGGCTGCGAAAGGATTATGGCCTCCTTTTATATCGCTACATGGAGAATGGAAGCCTGTGTGATGTTTTACATGAGAAATCTCCACGACTGTCCCTAGAATGGAAAGTCCGGTACAAGATCGCAGTTGGAACTGCTCACGGGTTGGCGTATCTCCACTTTGATTGCAATCCTGCTGTGATTCATCGGGATATCAAACCAGGAAACATACTCCTCGATTCAGATATGGAGCCCCACATATCGGATTTTGGTATCGCCAAGCTTCTCGATCATTCTGCTTCTGCTGCACCTTCCATGGCCGTTGCAGGAACGGTTGGGTATATGGCACCCGGTATGTTCTGTTTATTTCTTCTTCCGGTCTTTTATTTGTGTTGTTCTTTATATGGTGCACTAATTTTCGATGTCCCTATTTTTTGTGTGTTAGAAAACGCGTTCATGACGAAAATGAGCAGGGAATCTGATGTGTACAGTTATGGGGTGGTTCTGCTCGAGCTGCTAACGAGGCAAAAAGCAGTGGATCCCTCATTTACTGACTCAGACATCGTAGGTTGGGCAAGGTCGGTTTGGAATAGCACACGGAATATTAATCGGATTGTTGATCCAAGCCTCGCAGTAGAATTTCTGGATACCAATATCATGGAACAAGTTGCTGATGTGGTTTTGGTTGCTTTGAGGTGTACCGAAAAGGAGCCAAGCAGGAGACCTAACATGATAGATGTTGTCAACCAACTGCTCAAAGCGAATGTACCCCAGAGAAACAATCGTAGCTTGGTTTAATGTGGTAGATTTTGGTTCTCGGATGCATTCTGATGAAAGCCAGTAAGATGATGCAACAAAATGATGGGCGTCGACGCCAAGGAAATAAAATTTAGAAAAGTAGATTCACATCAACCTCCCCTTTTTTTCCACGTCATTTCATCTCAGAAAATTCAAGGCGACATTTCAATATTATGATCAAGAAATGGAACCTGTTGATAATTGATACTTATTTTGATGATGGGTCGATATTAAATTCACAAAATCCATTTTACATTGCAATGTCATTAGCATCAAGAAGAACGAAATTACTCGGCATCTCAAATGGGTGTAAGTCAGCCCGCTGCTTCTCTTTTGAATTATTTATCGACCTTTGCCTTCGAAATCAAAATGTTAAGTCAGTTTAGAAATATTGAAGAAGTATGCATACGTTAGCGTTTTTGTAGGTCCAAGGTATACGATAAATGTATTCAAGATTTGCAAGAGTTACTCCCGCATAACTGGCTTTCATAGTAAACAAAAATTTATACCCGCAAAACGCTGAGTCTTTGAGTACCTTGGAACTGTTATAATTAGTAGATGGATTCCAGGTATTTGCTTGACTATCGATCAGAATGCACGAATCAAAGCTTCCTGTTAACAAGAAGAGTCGGTCCTTTTGACAACCTACACACGAGGCTCCAAGGATTGCTTAATCCACTGACAAGCTCCAGTATACAAAGAATAATAAAATTGTGATAAGAACGCCAAATAAAACATTTACAATGTGAAGGTTCTCACTCACCCAGATGAAAGAATCCCTAACCATAGTATCATTCGTCATGCTCTACAACTAAAGAGAACACTACTGCAACGAAATCAAAAGAAAAATGGCGAGGCAAAAATTTGCTGACTATTGATACAAGAATTAGATCACGCAAACCTAATTTTCCCTTTCCTTCGTAATATACAGATCTGAGACAAGTGCTTTCAGGAACTCCCATGAGACCTAACCGATGAGATTGACTGGGCGGAAATAGAAGCGGTTGGGCTGTTAAGTTCTCTGTCTCCATTGATGGCTCTGGGTTTTCCACTCAGTCTATCAATTGCATCCTGACAAACCTCATTGAACCACTCATCCTCAGGTAGCACACTGCAAACAGAACATTTCAGCCTCAGGAATCAAGGTTTGCATTGCTCAAATCTATGGCATTTGCATTAGAAGATTTGGTATCAACTGAAAAGTACCAATCTTGTAACAAAAAGCTATCAATGTCCTCTGCCAGCATAATAAATTTATCAATTTTCGAAAATTTGAACTGATAAAGGAGATGGTTCAATAAACACCGAGATCCTCCCCTCTTCAAAGTCAATAACTTGCATAGAACTATATGCACAAGCAACGGAAAAACTAACCCAAAGAGAGAATACTCAATGTTGTACCTGTATGGATCCATTCCTGTAGCAGAAAATGCTGCAATGGCTTTTGATATGATCTCATTGACAACTCTATGTAAATTCCGTGACAAATATCGTCCTTGGGAGGCAAAGCACATGACAAATTTCATATCCAAATAAAACTGCATTTGTGGAAATTAGAAGGAAAAAGTCAAACCAATTATTTTGCCCATTAATGGAGAATTACTTGCTAGAAAGTCACACTCAAATACCTGCTGCAGACCAACAGGACCTAAAGGTCTTGGCCCTTCTTCAATGTCGTCCCAAAAGCTCTGGTCTTCAGAGAGCCATAGGATGACGGTTTCTGTTAGTCTCATCAATAACAATGTGGCAAACCGTTCCCTGCCCACGAACATATCTGCAGCCATACTGGCCATCCTCGTCAATTTTGCAAACAGCTCCTGTATTGCAGCAATCACATGTCATAAGAAACAAAGCACATGAATAATTAGAGAAAATCCTGAAAAAGAAAATTCAGTAAAAAATCTGGTCTTTGACCGAGTGTTTTAAGACCAGAAATCCCATTTCATCAGATAAGAAACCAGCCCCCAAAAAAAAGAAATCATAAATAAAGTGGTGAAATTTGGTCTTCGAGTGTTTAGGAATCAGGAGCTGCTCAAGCCAGGATGAACAAATCAGTAGAAAGTAATGACTTTTTTCATAAGGTATTCCTGCTCTTGCCGTTGACCTTTTTTATCAGACAACCAAAAAAAAAAGTCCACAGATTTCGAATATGATTCCATATTGAAGGTTACATTTAAACAACTATCCTTCTTCCTTAAACTCAGAGCCCGGATTTTGAATATGAATCTCAAGAAAAACAAGGGGTGGAGATGTCAAAGAGTAGAAGCTAGAATACTTCTCATCAGGCAAATGCCAACAGCAAATTTTTTTTAATGATACTGACACATGTAGCTGTAATTCCAAATACAGCGTGATGCACCTGTAGACCGCAGCACCTAGAATACTTCTCATCAAGCCTTGCACGGGGTAAATGCCAATAAAACAGAATGTTCTTTGTCTCACAGTGAATTTCATAAAAAACAAACGTAGCTCTTAGTAAACATGCACACTTGCATGCATTGATAAGCCATCCAGGTAGCATCATCTGGTCACTCCCAATGAAGTGGTGAATAAAACACACAAATTACAGAAGGTGTGATTCAAAAACCGGCTCAGTTTGCTCGACTCAGTTGAAATTCCAATCCATAAGGGGGTTTAATTATTTAAAAATTACGGGAAAAATAGAAGGGTAATGCCATTTTTAGACACAAGTCGAGAATTTTCCAAATTTGACTTGAAAAATATCAAAGAAGGTATCTGTCATTCAAACAATACCTGGAAAAGTAGAGAAGGGAACCAGTCATTTTCATCTGCATTTCCATCCATATTTATGTACATATCTGCAGTAAGATGGCTGTCACCTTCCTCAGTGAAAATAAGATCCAGAGCATGTTGCCGACAGAAAGTGTCTTTTAGCCTATCAACTGAGCTCACAAGCCGCCTCCTCCATTCTCTTTGTTCAGGATGACGATTTTGTCTATCTGCAGGTCTTCTCTGGAAATCATCCTTATAATGAGACTGACTCAGTGGAGAAAGTTTCATAGCTGCACGGGGGAGCAGCTCATCTGCCAATAATGATGCATTTGCCAGCAAAGCAATCTGCTGAGCTTCAGTTTCAGCCAACCGAACAATCTTATTCCCAGAACCTTCAAAATTTGCTTCATCCTCCATTGAACCAGGTAAGGCTTTTATAAGCATGTTCACATAGGAGTTAAATACCTGAAACAGACCTTCCAGTGTTTGACCTCCCAATTGCATACTTAATAATGGCCCTACATCCTCAAAGAAATCCTGTTTGAGATAGAGGAATCAACCATTAGTAATTGAAAGAAGTGTGACAGATATCTATAGAAAAAAATGACCACCTGATAGAGATAACAAAGATCAACAATGATAAGGGAAAAATCTCTTGCAGGATGAGAAATGCAAGAAGATGTGAGTGGCAGAGATCTCTAGCACCCAGTGCTATGTTGCTCGGTAAGAAGAAGAAGGAATCAGAATATCTGTTCATGCCGACATAGACACAGAATGTGCTTTTAACTATCAAAGCTGTGCGCCAGACTTATAGGGTGCGTTTGGTAACTTGCTATTTTGGAAAATAATTTCTTTTCAGAAATGATATTTTTCTATTTCTATTCCCTAGAATAATTTTTAAGTAAAAGAACACGTTTGGTAACTACACAAAATTTCTATTCACGGAATACAAAAAGAATAGGAATGCATTTGGCTTGAATTTTTTTGTTTCTTTTAATTTTTTCATAATTTTTGTAGATTTCTCTTTTTTTTCTTCTTTTTTTCTTCTTGCTTGCTGCCAGTGGCTGGTGACCGGGAGAGGTGGCGGTGGCCAGTTGGGGGGCTGCGAATGGTGAGGGGCGGCAAAATATAAAAAGAAAAGAAGAAAAGGAAAAAAGAAAAAAACTTATTTTTAGAAATTATTCCTGAGACCAAAAAGCTACTTTTTCTACCTCTTGCTTCTATTCCAAAACTATTCCCTGACTACTTTTCTATGCCGGGGTATAGAAAAATTAGTTAATGTTACCAAATGGATTTCTATTTCTTTTTTGTTCCGGGGGACAAAAGAATAGAAAAACAAAAAAATTGGAACATTTCCAAACAGAATCATGGTAACCAACCTCCTATCCCCTACCCAACCCAGAGATAATAAGAAAGAAAACAGAGAGAGGAATGGCAGCTTAGAGGAGATAAAATTGACTAAGAGGCATTAGCCGGATGGATGTGATGGGATGAAATTGGCACTTCCAATTGACCAATAATAGTTCTAAAGTCAATGAAAAACTACCTGCATTCACCACCCACCGGCACAACAAAAATTGTGTGATAAGGTCACACTTGTCACAACTATTCAGGATCGCAGGAAAGCAATACACTGAAGTGACTATCTCTATTCATTTGATTGTTGACAACAACATTCTAACTTGCAAGGAAACCAATGTCACATCAAGCTAAAACAAAGTTATTATGACCTATTCAATAAAACATTTTCAAGATAAAGAGTTCAAGGGGAAAAACCATTCACCTGGACCATTAAATTGAACCGATGTGCACTACTGGTGAGTCTATGCTGAAATGCAGTAGTGTTCCCAACAGAAGCACTCAATAGCCTGCCAGATTGGCGTGTGGCAGTAGGAGGGTAAGTGAGAACCCAATCATCAGCAGCGGCCAGAGCAGCAGTGCTCTCCTCAATCCTTTTCAAATTAGCCTCTAATGCCTGCTCCACACTAGGCCTGAACAGCTTTACGAGGGTGGGGCAAAGGGCAAGGCCACGAGCTTCCAGCAATGAACAATGTCCTAAAGCAATTTGAACACATTCTGCAGCAGCTCGTAGACCTCCAGCAGCTGCTGATGAAGACAGTGCATGTCTTTTAACAAGAAGAGCAAAAGCTTCTACTTGCTTTGTTGCCCACATCACAAGCTCTGAAGTATAAGCTGGCTCCTTGCCAAAAATAGCTAAAGAATCACTGGCAGCTAGTGCAATAGCAGAGAATACCAGCTGGGAAAGGGCTGCTGTATATGCCCCTCCATAAGATGTGCTTGATGGACGAAGGGTTTGCATGTTATACCGATACCTTTGAAAATGTGCATTAAGAAGCAAAGTGTGAGCCCGAGGTCCATCCCCAAGTTTCTTGAGAGCAGATATTGCGGAGCGAAGTTCACTACCACGGGTTGAAGGTTGGCAAGCAGATTCAGCAAGCTGATCCGCTAATTTGTTTCTACGTTCAGTTATAGCTGTCTGTAGTGAAGCAAGTAAAATTGTGCTCAGAGCTTTTGTTTCTTTTGATTCAGCAACTACACGTTCTCCCTCATCAAGGGCTGCCAGAGCTTCATCGATTCTCCTCTCAGCTAATAAAACGTCAAGAAGATCAGGAAATTCCACTGACCACCTCTCCAAATCTGAAGGTTCTCTGTCTTCAAAATCTGAGAGAACATTTTCAGTTGAGTCTTCAGGCACATTGGTAGATGAGGACTCAATGTGAACTCCATCAGCTAATCCATGAATTAAGGTAGCTTGAGTCGACAGCAGGTTCCTAATGGACAGAAGCTCCCCCTCTAAATCTGATATCTCTTTGGATGTTCTGCAAGAAAAACAATAAACAAAAATCAAATTAACGAATCCCCAAGGTAGTCAACTGTTTATCATCAGATTTCATTTCCTGATGGATCTTCTGGTACCATGATAGACTTAGAAAACAACAGGCTAACATGCACTGTTGGTCACCCCTACTCCATTGAATGATGAACTTGTGAACTCACTTGATGAATGCTGCATAATTAGCATAAACACTTCTCCGCATTTCCTCAGCGGAAGCTTTCTTGAGGTCCAAGAGGTAGGAACATAACTGTCTTATTTCCTGCGAGAAAGCAACAAAAACTTGTTTCAAGTGTCTCAATGCTCAGAAAGACGAGATGATCTTCCCAAAAGCAAAGAAAAAACATGTGTTGAGGGGCAATAGATAGAATGAAAAGCAGTAGAAGTATCTGGAGCACAAACAAGTTATGACATCTTTTCTGAAGAGCTTTCAACACACCACGTAATGAAATGAGCACCTAGCACATGGCATAGTCAACAGCACTTACATAGTTCATAACAAATTGAACTATGGGATCATGGTTAAAGTTAAAAAAAACTGTAGCTTGAAAGAGGCATGAATTAGAAAGAACTAATTAAGAATAAAAAGGTTTTCACAAAGCACACAAGAGGCTCTAAACAACATTAACAGAACAGAAAGCACATAATTCAATGATTATTCAAGTTATGGACAAGTGCTAAATTTACACATATAGGAAAGCCATGTGTCTACTTAGAGCCAAAAGAGTTCTCAAGATTTCCAAGGTATTTCGATCGAGGAAAGACTTTGATAACAGAATGAATAACAAGATTAATACTAATCTGATAATTGTGGGATGATAAAAAGGACCTTTGTATCTTTATTGCAAACAATTTATCAAAAGTAGGATGGGTGTCAACAAGAATAGTGGCTCAGGAGTTGCAGGCTTTTCAGGCCACCCAAAGAAAAAAGTTGTAAGGCTTGAATAGAATGGCAACAAACCCAGAAAGAGGAAATTCTCCAGAGTTACATTGGTTTGGGCAAATAAGAGAAGAGCCTTTGACAAAAATGATGGATTGTCGTTTTAATCTTTAATTTCTTTTAAAGGATAGGTGGATCCAGAGTTTGCAATTTTGCATTTCAAAGTCTTTTCATAAATGATTAAATGATGTTTACCTTTTAGAACACTCTTCTTGATGATAGTATAAAACCCACTCAGTAGCCTAGCCATGACTCTTTTACTTGATCAAAGGAGGAAAAGAAGAAGCTCTTAACCAACCCAGGTTTTACTTGAAAGAAAGCACAAAGTGACACATGATGCAGTGCAATACTGACACATGATCACGCTATTCAAAATTTATTTATGCATGTGAATATAGGACTTCCATTCTGGGAATCGATCATTTTCAAATTAAGAGGTTCAGTCTAGAAGACTTTCGTTCATCGGTACCATGGATATAGCCACTGCTTCCTACAACCCAAAAATAGGGCCCTTTCACATGAAGCAGGATAGTTACATGGATCTCTCGTGCATTGCAGCACATAGTACCGTGTAAATCACACTGTCCCACCCTTCGAGGAGATGATACCAGTTGCATCCAAAATGTGCTTCCAATTAGAGACCTTTTTTTACCAAACAGGCGATGAAAGAGAGCTCCAAACCTGATTTAGCAAAAGGAACAAGCGTGCCAACTTTCGAGCAAATGCAAACCACCAATCAGCGCCCCAGATGTACCACTCTCAATTGTCCTCTAAGGGTTTTGGTTGCTCATTACAGGCTAAATGGCACTATTGGTGTGAAATCTCAAAAGGATTATATCGGGTTAGAACCCCATTTTAAGTGCGTGAGAAATGGAGGTCACAAAACTAAGAAAAGCAAGAACTTTCAGCTCATCTTCACGATTTCGAGGATTGAAGAAGCCAAAAAAGGAGAACTTGGTCCTCAAACTTCAATTTCCTAAGTGAGCACAGCCCACGAACGACGAAGTAAAAACGACGAACATCCATCAACAGTAACGCGCCCCGAAAGTCTCGTAGATTCCCACAAACAGGCGCACCGAATCGATACACAATCAAGCAGACGCAACCCGAAAGGACCGATCGAAGCACCCGCAGCCAACGCCCAAAATCAAACGCAAACACAACACAAGAGGGCCACGAGAAGGAGGGGGGAACCTTCTCGTTGAGGGTGCACTTGGACTGGACGTAAGCATCGGCGTCGAACTTGTCGGACTTGAAGACGGTGAGCCCTTCCTCCAGCTTAGCGCCGTTCTCCTTCACCGGCGTCCCCCGCGATCGCGCCGCCTTCGCCGTGGCCATCCTCGATGGAAATCGCAGCGCGAGCGCTCAGATCAGATCAACTGAAGACGACGACGACAGCAACAACAGGGGTCCGTGACTCGAAGAGCAAGAACCCGGGCAGATCTGAAGCAAAGTAATGATTTGAGCAGCTGGTGGCTAGAGAGAGAGAGAGAAAGAGATAGAGAGAGAGTTGGTGGGGGGAAGAAGAGAGAGGGGTCGAAGAAGGAAGCGTGCCTGTTCGAGCAGTGAAAGCTAAGAATCGGAGCTGGCCCGGAGCCTCGCGGGAGGGAGGGAGAGAGAGAGAGAGAGAGGGTCAGTCTCCTACGTTTCTTTCGCAGTAAAATCCCACCTTCGATCGTGTTGTTTTCCTTCTCCGGGTCTTGTCTCCTTCGCTTCGTTTGACTTTCAACTAAGTACGGCTGCTGGTAAAAGTTGTTGTCTTCCCTGTATTTTTCTGTAAGATAAGCACGGGCGTTAATTGTAGTTCGTTAATTTCGACGGAATTTCTCCCCTTTTCTTTTAATTTCGCAGTTCGCTGGGTCTCCGACGCGACCGAAAGACTGGCGATTTTAATCATCAGAAGACGATATCGTTGACCTTGCGTGGGCGTGCAGCTGAAGGTGAAAGGACGATATTCGATTGGAGACGAACTTTGCTGTTCGGACAACGCGAGTAGCAGAGAAAGCGACGGACTTTTTTAGACTAATTAAAGATACGCAGGTGGTCCTCGCTGGATGATCTGAATCGACAACGTGAAGTGGACAGAAGCAAAGTGACAGAGTCCAGCTTAAGAGTGCACATAGATAGATGGGAGCCGGTAGAACTTAAAGCACTGCTTTGGTCAGACCTTGTTTTCATTTGCGTCAAACTCTGGTCTGTACTTTGTCCAACCTATATTTGCAGTGGTTGGAACCGCATCCGGCGGTGTCAACCTAAAAGGCGAATGATAATTTATGCAAACGATGGGGATGGGGGCCGACAGGTGATTAACGTATTGGCATATAAACAAAAACATTAATCATATCGTTGCCAGCAAGTGGAAAGCATGAGCGTCAATTAACGCCACGCGGCACACATGTAGCATAACTCAAAAGTAGCTCGACATGAGTCTCATTGCATAAGTTGAGCAGTACATTCTGCATATGGCAAGAGTACCATTATTTCGACTCAAACATCAATGGGTAGACAGGAAAATCCAGAATCAGTCTCATAAGGTGCAGTCATCACAGATCAACAACAAAATGCCCGACTCAGACTGAAAGAACATCAGCTTCAGCAGACATTCACATCCCCTTTTCGGTTTATTGATCCTATGTCATTGCTGTCACTCATCCCCCAGATCTGAACGAATTACTGCAAAAACAGAAGAAGTATGTCATCGGGTCAGTCACCAAGAACAACTCAAACTTGATATAAATTCTGTCGTATCTTAGCTCAGACATGGACACTTGTCGAGTATTAAATACGTGAAAGTGCAACAGCAATCCTATTAAGCATTTCATCCATTATACATCTAAACAAACACAGAAAAGCAGCACCAGAAGTATAGGTAATAAAGTTCTGTAGAATCTGAGCTGTCCAAGAATAAGCCAAGGGGACCTCCATCATTATCAAAGCATAATTAGGAAAGGTCAACCCAAGTACCAAATACTACAAACATCATTTTCAAATAAGAGATGACAAATCAGCTCATACAGGGCAGCAGCAATCCCAGATCCCATTCGCAAATGATAAAAATTATGGAACATGCCGACCAAGCCAGGTGAGAATATGCAAAGAATCAATAGACATGCTTAGTTACACTGAAAAGGTTTAGTCAGCACCACTATATGGCACTACTGCGCTAGCATTTCCTATCCAAACATCTCTTTGACATAGCTAGGCAATCAAAAAGCTGTCTCCAAAATATATAATTCAACAGGCAAAAGGCATGCACTTGAAACTCAAACAATCAGTGGGAACAATTGGTACAGCTTCTCAACTCTAAAGACCACAAAATATATTTATACGTCTGCCTTATGATGAACAGAAGGCAGTTCATTATATCAGTGTTTGTAGAATTAAACTAAATTAAGATGTCAACAGATGAAGTTATGTACCATACTATGGTTGAAGTTTTCATGCATAGGAATTGGCATGACAAACAGAATTCACATGCACAGAAAATTAAAGTGGTGACCATGGTACCCCATTCTTCAAGCAACATTAAGGTACATCCAAAAGGCTGATAAAGGCCGACAAATTATGGCAACAAATTTTCCAAACTTTACCGTGGACATAGGTGTTATAATTTCTACCCATCCCACACTGTTGGGCACAATATAAAAAGTACCCAGTCATGAACCAGGTCATAACACAAAGCATGCAAGACACCCAAATCACATGCATGCATTAAACCTGAGAATGAAAATGTTTCATCAAATGACAAACTATTTACTGATGAACACTTATGCAAATTACCTTTCAATATTTGTTTAAACTAAAAAAAGTGAGTTGCACTGTCATCATTCATCCAATATACAAAGTTTATGTGTAGCATCATTGGGACAACAGAAGATTAGCAGCGCTAGTGATTCGTCCATTGAGCACAAGCCTTTTTCATTTTTTAATTGGTCTGTGGGTTGTAGGTGGGGGAGACTAATAATTATCCTCTAATTTTCAGAAAGTTAAGCATAAAGCAGGTGAAAATAACGAGTAATGTGAACAAGCAAATATGAGTGGAGAGTGGAAGTTATTTACATTTCCCACACAACAATATTCAAAAACAGAATGATGCCATGAATTGATGATGAATGATCACAGCAATGCAAGGGGCAAGCAGCAGAAAGAAAATAACCTATTAAAAAATATAGAGTTATCAGAAAATATGAGGCGTCTCATTTCCCTAGTTAGGCAGTTTTTGTTTACAATGCTCAAATTCTAAATGCAGTACCAATCCTACCCCGATGACCCTAAGTCAGGGAGCAACTGCAACACAATGCAGATAATCTTAGAACCTTTGTCAACAAGAATTACCTCTTGGATTATATCACATAAACCAAAAGAGAGCAAGACAGACCACCTAACAGACGCAGAAGTGACTCCTGGGGAAAGTGGATAAGAAGGGGGGAACTCACATTTCTAGATACTGATGGCAGAACACAAAACTAGGTACAATTAGATATCCCATACATGAAGCAAATCACAAGCTCTACTGACCTATCACGATTATCTAGTCAATGAAAGATAAAATATTCTAATCCTTTTAGAAATGGATAGCGACACTACCAAGAATAAACAGGCAACTATTGCCCTCTAGGAATATTAAACATAAGGAAATTTCTCAGGACAAAACTTAAGGATAGATCACATATAAAGTAAGAGCCTATTGCGTACACATAGGCTCCTAGTAATGCTGATTGAAGGGGATCAAAAGCTTATCAATCTAGAAAATGAAGAAGATTGATCCAGCTCTTTGTGACAGTTTTTTGAGCTTCAATTGCTGTGAAAGTCTAGGGAACACGTCGTTTTCTCATCCAAGGATCGTTTTTTATATAGGTAAAGGAAAATGCACTACACAGCACTGCAAAAGGCTCTCAAAGAAACAAAATTTAACTCATTTACAAGGCGAAGCATCAAGGATTTCAATTGATGCAAGTACACCCACAAGCATATCTCCATACCATACAAAAAATGTGAGATTTCGAACCAGTTTACCCAATTAAAAAGCTAAGCACCCACAATGGACAGACAAGATCTACACAATCATTACCCCCCAACGAGCCATCCCCAGCAGTCGATCATTTCAGCAGTTTGAATTCTTATTAACCCATGGGAGGATGGGTTGACCACTCGTGCATTAAGAGCACAACTGAATGCGACCTCAAATCAACCGAAACCCTATTCGCATAAATCGGAATCATCAACAAACGGCGAACAGCTACAGCAATCCAGACAACAACTATAGCGGCACAACCGACGAGAAAAGAGAGAGATCGAGCGTTGAAGTACCGGGCTTCTCGGCCTTGCCGTCCTTCCAGGTGGAGATGGCGAAGTGGACCTTCTCGCGGCTGAGGGCTTCCGACTTGTGGGGCTCCTTGAGGCAGTTCCGCACCAGATTGGCGCAGATGTTGGAGTACGTTATGTACGTCATCCCGGCTGCCCTCCAGAACGGCATCGGCGCGCTCATCTTGACCCCCTCTCTCTCTCTCTCTACTTTCTCTCTCTAGCCTTGGAGTCTCTGTGCAGGCAGGAGAAGTGGACAGACGAAGAAGAAGAAGAAGTGGAAACGATCGCCTCTCTCTGTCTCACTGACCTAAGGCCAATGGCAAAGGCCGTCTGGTGAGTGGGGAGTCAGGTGGGCCGACGAAATGGGCCCGGACTTCCCCATACCCGGCCCAAGTCCCACATGATATCCATGGGCCAACAAGTATCGATTTTTCTTAGGGTGAAGTGCATTTCTGGTCTGTAGCCCAAAAACTAAGTTTTCGATAATCTAAATATCTCTATCTATAGGGATAATTACATAACTAGTCTTTGAATTTTGGTTTAATGTAAAATATGGTCACTGAACTTTTTATTTGTTCAATATGACCCCTGAAATTTTACTCAAAGTGTTATGTGATTTTTGAATTTTTAATTTATTCAATATGATCCTTGAATTTTTAATATATTTTTGATGTAGTTTCTAAGTTATATAGAAATTTTGAATGTTGTTTTTCCATTAATTCTAGTTTGGGGACAACATTAAATATTTTCGTCTAGCCCAAAGATCACATTAAACATGTATGAAAAGTTTGATGATCACATTGAACAAATTAAAAGTTAATAGACAACATTGCAAGACTATCATTGAGCGTGTTAGTTCAATAATAAACATGTACTCGCAAATTCAAATTATGTTTTGAGCGAACTTCTGGCTAGTTTGTGCTTGCCCAAGCATTTGCTAGTTGCTAACTCACATAGAAAGACCCCCCCTCCCCCCAACACCCAAGCATGGCTCAATTCAGACGAAGCCTGTCGGAGTCAAAAGAGGATATACAGAACGGAACGTGACATCGATCCAGGAACTGGGTGAGAAAGAGCGGTGGGCGGCGGTGGGAAGGTGGGGGCGAGAAAGATCAATCTCTCTCTACTAAAGAAACTAAAGAAATGCCAGCGAAAGAGATGTAGGTATTCGCTGGCGTCTTCATCTGCAACTGGCGGGGCAAAGACAAATGGAGTCCAAGTGCGCATGCGGAATCTGTGAATTAGTTTTAATCATAATAATGAGCACCCACACTCATGATTATCATTTCTTTTTCATTTCCAGTATTATTAACCGGTCATTCTTTGGTATAAAGACGCTATGAGTGCCATAATTTTTGAATGATATTCACTTGAGTACGGAAAAGTTATTTTTTAGAATTTAATTATACTTTTTGAAAGTTTTTAGGAGTCGATTGGGTTTTCGTTACAAGTTTCAAGACATAATTTTAGAACTTAATTACACTTCTATGACAAACTTTAGGACTTCTAAATTTCCAATATACTTTATTGTTTCTTTTTTTTTTTTTTTCCACCTTCCCGGTTGGGTGTAATCATCGTAGCTTGGAACAACCCGCTCAAGCTGAATCGTCGAGCTAGGCGCAAACACACCGAAGATTCATAATATTACGACATATCGTTTGAAGGCACGGGATCACCTAATCCTATGCTTCTTAAGCTTTTCTTGTGAAGAATAATTATAGGCTTTGCGGCAGCGAGGGAGAACGCATAACCTCATGTCATTGCGCACTGCCGGTGATCCTAAGTTAAGAAAAGAAGTTAATGCATCAAGTTGTTCGCAAAAGGAGGAAGGAAATATGAGGGGAGCCCCGTTTTGTCGAGCCCTATGCAGTCGTTCTGATGTGATTCCTCGACATATCAATCTTGCTTCAACTTGCCATAATGCACTGTAGCTGAATTCATTTTCTCGTAATATATGTAGAGAGAGCATTGCGAACACAAATAATTCGAAATTTTCCAATAAATATGTAAGGTTTGTTTGCTTAGGATTCTATCATTTCTATTCTCTCTCCCGATGATCGGGTCCTCGAGGACTTTGGAGCCTCCGATTTGGAGGAATTCCTCCTTGACTAATTGTCGAAATTTTCCAACAAATATGTAAGATTTGTTTGGTTACGATTCTATAATTTCCATTCTCTTCTGATGATCGGATCCTCGAGAACTGTGGAGCCTCCGATTTGGAGGAATTCCTCATTGACTAATCGAGCAATCTAGTCAAATATCGTTTAACTTACTTTAGAGTTTTGAGGATGCAATTGAATCCGAAGTTAATCAACAAAACTTTCTCGTCAAGAAAGCACATCAATATTGTGCTTTAAAGAGTTGGATGTCAAGATCATGGCATGGCTTTTTAATAATATACATTTGTTTTTTTTTTTTTTTTTTTTTAAGTAGAGTTCATTAGCATAAATATTGGCGACTTGAAAATTACACTGCTTTCAAATTTGACTTTCCGAACAAAACTAAATTCTCTAATCTCCAAGAATATTTTCCTTTTGTCCAGTTTGTTAGTACATCTTACGTCTAACAAGGAAACTAGTTATTTTTAGGAAACAACGAAATTCAAGGTCCCCAACATCTAATAACATCTCTAACAATATTCGTCAACATGGAATTCGTTATCTCCATGACTATACTCGAGTAACTAGAATTTTATGGGAGTCTCAGCTCGTCTTTGTTATTCTGTATAGATATGTGTAACGCTAGGATGAACGCTGGCGACATACTTAGCACATATAAGTTAGATAGGAAATGTTGTTTCCAGTGGCGGACAGGAGAATAACACGTAAGAACCTACTCTCAGGATGGGAGTAATAGTTGGAAATGATTGCTAATACCTCATAGGTTGAGGAGCAAAATGAGAAATCTGGCTAATCGTCAAATGACAAGTGAAGGATCTATCTAGAATTTGATGGTCCCATTTATTGGCTTTTTATCCCTTTCTTCCGTTGACCCTTCAAAGCCTTTCCACGTGTACCTATCTTGTCACGTAGATCAATCTCCCTACTAAAGAAGTAGAGATATATGCTGGCGTCCTAATCTAAACTAGCAAAAGCAAAGATGCGCGCAAGAAAAGGAGTCCAAATGGCCGTGCAAAATCTGTAAAATGGTTCAATCATGAGAATGTGCATTTCCTATGTTGGGTCAATTTTCTTTGAAGTTATAAAATGTACGAGAAGATGATGCATTGCTTCTATTAGTCACATTTCGCACATGCCGTGAAGACAATAGACCTATGTGTTCACTAATGGAATCATAATGCAACCATAACATGACCGTCAAAATAAGAATAGTTATTCATCAAGCTAGTCCGGGCAATAAACTGAACTCAATGTAACATCCCTAATAATACTGTCAGTTAATAACATCCCTAACAGTATTCATCAACATGAAATTCCTTGTCTTCATGACTATACTTGAGCAACTAAAAGTTTATGAAAGTCTTAGGTCGTCTTTGCTATATTGTATGGATATGTATACCATTAAGATGAACGCTGGTGCCATGCTTAACACATGTAAGTCGGATAGGAAATGATGTTTCTAGTGACGGACAGATGAGAAACATGTAAGAACATGCTCTTGGGAGGGGAATAACAGTTGGAAACGGTTACTAATACCTCGTAAGTTGAGAAGCAAAATGAGGAATCTGGCCAATCGTCAGATGATGAGTAGAAGCAGAGATATACGCTGGCGTCTTAATTTGAAACTAGCAAAAGCAAAGATGCGTGTAAGAAAGGGAGTTCAAATGGCTGTGCAGAATCTGTAAAATGGTTTAATCATGAGAACATGCATTTCCTTTGTTGGGTCCATTTTCTTTTGAAGTTATAAAATGTAGAAGAAGATGATGCATTGCTTCTATTGATCATATTTCCCACATGACATGAAGACAATAGACCTATGTGTTCACTAATGGGATCATAGTGCAACTCCAACGTGTGTTCAAACCATAACATGACAGTCAAGATAAGAATAGTTATTCACCAAGTCGATCTAGGTGATAAACTAAACTTGGTGTGGAAATATTTGAGACTTATTAGTCAATTTAAGTTCAACTCGGTAAATTACTCGATCAAGAATGGTTTGAACTCGCCTTCTTGAAGTACATTAAAAATCAATTGCCCCATTCGTTTTTTAAATTATTTACAAATCATAGTGGCAATTATCTTATTAGAGATCTGTCGTGTTTACAAAGGCCAATCACATTGAGCCGCTCTGATACTTGAATCATCCGAGAAGATATTCCGAATAGTAGCTAGATTAAAAGGAGCAACTCTCAGATATCTTGGATTATTAAGACCCTAATCAAGGTAAGTATTCAAATAGATGAAATTTCTTTGATTCTATTATTAAAAGAGAAATGATTACATGACGGTTAGCCCAAAAATTGTTAAGCTAACAAAGCTCGTAATGTGAGAATATGAGGTGATGGAAAGCTAGGTGGAGGAAGACAAGTATAAGAATATGAATATTGCCTTCTCATATTGAAGACATATATGTACAAGCTTATTTATAATACATAAGGTCTAACAAGTTCATGCAACAAATGTACAGAAAAGAGGAAAAGATGATACCCTAATATACAATATCAATCAATTCCTAATCACATCTAATAACTGGCAATGATATGTCCAACTGGCAATGAAATGTCCAACGTAAAACTTTACTAATAGTGGAGGTCCAAGGATAGAGTTTTCCACCAAACAAAAGGTACCGACCGCCTCCTAATCATTCAAGCGTGCTAATTGCATCGTCAGCTAATCATGACTGAACTTAAAGATGCTTCCCAATAAAATATTCCTTGTATATACTGCCATTTGGACCTCATCCATAAGGCCTGCAAATGAAAGCACTCAGAACTTCTTGTCACAACTTCATCAGTCCTATATAGACAAAATAAATCGCGGAAGACATCCATAGTTTTCATTTAATTGATAGCATATTTATAAAAGAGGAAAATAACATAAATAGTTCATGAATTTTGATTCAATGTGTAATATCGTCCATGAACATTTAATTTGTTCAATGTGGTCCATGAACTATGGCCCAATATTCAATGTGATCGCTGAACTTTTAAACAATTTAATTATCGGGAGGGACCGATGAGGGTGGGCGATGGCAAGTGGGGGTTGCTCGGCCTTGGCCAAGGGCCGACGACCCTTGCTAACGTCAGGCGAGGGCCTGTTGGCCCTTGCCAAGATCTAGGCAAGGGTTGCGGCAAGGCCTTAGTCGGGGCACAATGACCCCTATTGGCTCTCTCCCACCGTTGTCGGCCCCTCCTAGTGATGGTGGGGCAATGATGGTGAGGACTTGCAGCCATGTCTGCATGATTTTTTTCTTTTTTCTTTGGGATATGTATAATAAAAGTCCTAAAACTTGTCAGAAAAGTGCAATTAAGTCATAAACTTATATATATATAGTCAAATTAGTTCAATTAAGTCCTAACGTTAATACCATCAAACTTACTAATGGAAAATGCTTATATGGCAGTTGAAATGAATTTCTTTTTCCCACGTGGCTTTTTTTAATTATTTTTTATTTTCCATGTGGCTTTTAAAATTATTTTTATTCCTTTTTAAATTAGATTTAAAAACTAAAAAGGAAACGTTAAAATTATTTAAAAAACAAAATTATTCCAAAAAAAAAAAAAGGTACCGGTGGGAACTTCTGCTACTACCCATCGTCGGAGGCGCTTGCAACCATCGCTAGCCCTAGGTGGGGGTGCGCGGCCCTCGTCGACCCTCATGGTGAGGGTTGACGAGGCCTTGCCCGAGGCGAGTGATGGTTGCCGACCTCCTATGAGGGCCGGCGAGGCTTCATCCAAGGCGGGCGATGGTCGCCGGCCCCCCATGAGGGCCGGCATGTCCGATCTAGGCACCCTCGCCCGACCTGGTGAGGATCGCTAGCCCGAGCCTAGGGTCGGCTAGGCCTCGCCTACTTGGCCAACCCCCCTCACCAACCCCCTTCGGCAATGGGCGACGACAACGGCGAAACACTTGCCGCCATTTTCTTCTTTTTTAATAGTTTTGTTTCTTGAATAAATTTTAGCTTTCCTTTTTAGTTTTTATATATAATTTTTAAATATTTTGAGTAAAAAAATAATTAAGAAAAGCCACTTGGAAAATAAAAAAATTCATTTAAAATGCCACAACACCACGTCGCGTTCTTTATTAGTAAGTTTGAGGGTATTAACTTTAGGACTCAATTGAATCAATTTGACAATTTTTAAGATTTGATTGCATTTTTTACAAATTTTAGGGCTCAATTGCATTTTCCTGACAAATTTAAAGATTTCTATTGCACATATCCTTTTTCTTTTTTAAAATTTAGCTTAATTCAAATAAAATTAGTATTAAAAATTAGATTTAGACAAAAAACGGCATTCAGTTTTATACTATATGATTTAGCCACATCATTGCCACAAAAAAGAGAGAAAATATTAAGAAAAGCCATGTTAATATTATTCGGTAGCCAAATTGGACAAGGTTAACGGAAAGACTCAATTGATTCAATTTAACAAGTTTTAGACTTAATTACACTTTTTGTAAATTTTAAGATTCAATTATACTTTTATAACAAATTTTGAAATTTTTGGTGAATACATCCGATGTTATCTTCCAACAATTTTTTTAAAATCAAAACATATGAAAGTACCGTTTTTTTTTTTAAAATACGAGTGAAGTAAGGGAGGTGACTGGTCCTCCTCTAGAAAGGTATCTTTATTTAAGTATATCCTAATCCTTACCACAGATCCATGAATCAACCTTGCTTTATATCAAACTCAATCCATCAATCCGAGATTGAGAAGGGGCATGACCAATCAAAACGGGAGCAACGTTCCAACGTTGATGGAATTGATATGACCCCTATATCTTTTAAGCCTACATGTAGATGCATTCATCAGAGCATGCAACATATGTTTTCTCCATCAACTTCTTCTTTTTTAAAGCTTTTTGACTCTGAAGTTGGCATGTGAACTTCTGCACAATTCACCAATTATACCACAAGTTTCACAGACCACCATCAGAGCTATCTTCATGCATAATGATTGATGGAGGCGTATTATCATGCCCCTTAGGCTGCACAGATTTAGCCAATCAAAGCAATCCTTTCCCTTCGAAGGATTCCCGCCAATAAATTTGTCAGGAGAACAGTCCATTTTTTGTGCTTATAAAATGCACAAGTTGCCAAGTTCTCTCTCCGTGTGTGTGCGTGTGTGCATATCCGAGATCCTTTTTCTGCTGTTGTAAAATGAATCACCTTATTTTTAACTTTCCTTCTGAACCATTCAAGGTTTGTCCCATCTATTCTTTGTCTACACTATTATTCATTGGCAACATGAAGAGAGAGAGCGCAAAGACACAACGTCGTGCTAGCCTGTTCTTATTCCAAGGCTAGGAATGGCGATCTGGATCTGACCAGAGGATAGCCATATATTCATACTTAAAGATGCAGAAACAGTTCCCAATGATGGCCCTTATGTAGGGTAGCACACACTGCAGAACCCTGCATTGCCACTATTGTACCCGAATCATTTGTCCTTTATTGTTTTTGGGCTTGAACTGTGGTAGGTGAGTGTTGTGTGGTAATGTCGTCTTCTTGGTCAGTCTCATTTTGGTACGTGATCTTTCTGCAATATTTCTTGATTCTTCATTGCAAGTTGTCGTTTTTTTTTTTTTTTTTTTTTTTTTTTTGTTAATTATCACTAGTGAAAAGACGTTCTGGTGTATTTGAATTGGGGTCTTAGTGACAATCATTGGTTCGCTTAAATAAAGTGTCAACAGCCTCCAAGGTTAGAGTTAGCCAGGGGAGAGCGATCATGGCAAAATACAGCAACTGTAGGTTCGTGACAGGTGGTCGGGATCCTGCATTGAAACCAGTCGTTAAGGACCGGAGCAAAACAGCCAAGCAGCTTAAATGGGTTTTGCTGATGAAGGCGAATAGGGCCATCTGCTCAGTGGCCTTTGTTGGAAATGTTCTTTGCACGATGGTGAGTAGTATCAAGAAGAGATTGCTATTTGGTCAAAGAGAGAGTGGTGAGACTGTGAAATTAGACAAAAGTAAGTTTCTCTTCAGACTTATTCTAGCATTCCTGGTGGTGGCTTTGATTGCTCTAGCGATTGAACCAGTTGCCCACTTCAAAGGGTGGAATAACTTCTCGAGTGCTGGTTTGTTCGTGAATCAAACTTCGGAGATCAGAGCATGGTTTCACAGGGTCTATGCTTCGTGGTTGGAGTTGCGTGCTGAATCTATTGTGCCTTTAGCTCAAGCTCTCTGTAGATTCTATATAGCACTCTTCTTGATACAGTCAGTGGACCGTACGGTGCTGTGTCTTGGTTGCTTATGGATTAAGTACAAAGGGATCAAGCCAAATGTCAGAGAAGATCCATTCAGGTCCCACCATTTGGAAGTTCCTGAGTATGACCACCCAATGGTTCTTGTTCAGATTCCTATGTATAATGAGAGAGAGGTAGGCATTGCATACCTACTGCTTTTTATTAGCATTTGTTTCTGTCTCTCTGTTTTGCAATGTGCAAGCATATTGTAATCTGAGGAATTTGATCAGATAAGCATTTACGACCATTGCAGCACAGAAAGATGAAGGATGACGAACAATCATTCATATGACCAATAAAGCTGTAGATAGTATGCTATATATTATTATGTGAGCATAACTCGATTGTTTTGTACGGCTTGTTTGTGTCCATCTTTTGACTAATCATGAGGGATCAGTTTCAACAGGATGAGTAACTTAAGGCTCTTTAATATTGCATCCTTGTACTGTACGCAACTTGCTAGTTTTTAGTGATGAATTGACGATTTGGCTGTGAATAATGATACTGGCAAGGAATAGAGAAAAGACTATTGATTTGTGTTAATCTTCTCTGAACTTCACAATCTGAAACTGAACTTAGTGCTTTCAATTTGCGAAAACCTTACCACCCTAAAAGGATTTATGTACCTAGTACTTTCCCTTAATATTGGATGATCTTCACGTCAATCTTAAGATACAAGATAGTGATATGAGAAGGTGTTGCCGCATTATGTGCCATGTACTGTCCTCATTCTTGTATGACAGACTCTGCTGTGAATATCCTTTAGGTATACCAGCATTCCATCACAGCAGCCTGCCAACTTAATTGGCCTCAAGATCGGCTGCTTATTCAAATTCTGGATGACTCTGACGATGAGAGCATACAGAGGCTAATCAAGAGAGAGGTTTCGCAGTGGAGCCAAAAAGGTGTGAGCATTATATATAGGCATAGAGAGGTTAGAACTGGATATAAGGCTGGGAACCTCAAATCCGCCATGGATTGTGATTACGTCAAAAAGTACGAGTTCGTTGCGATCTTTGATGCCGATTTTATGCCAAAACCAGACTTTCTCATGAAGACGGTCCCTCATTTTAAGGTTTCTCATACTTTAAATCTTCTTTTAGCTCCCGAGCGGCACTCATCTCTATGACTATTCTCATCCTGTTTCGCAGGATAACCCTAAGCTAGGGTTGGTTCAAGCGAGGTGGATATTCATAAATAAGGATGAGAACTTGCTGACGCAAATGCAGAACGTCGATAGGTGCTTCCACTTTGAAGTGGAGCAGGAGGTTAATGGGGCGATCCTTAATTTCTTCGGTTTCAACGGTACTGCTGGTGTTTGGAGGATTGAAACACTTCAAGATTCTGGAGATTGGCTCGAGAGGACAACTGTAGAGGATATGGATATAGCGGTCCGTGCCCATCTCAAAGGTTGGAAGTTCATCTTCCTTAACGATGTGAAGGTATATTTAATCTAGATGCTTGATTTCTTCTTTGGTTTCATTCTTTTTCTCGCGACTTCATTTGGAATTCAAGACATCAGCAGTGGTCCTTGAAGAAAAAAGACTCAGACAAGAATAATGGATTTCAGGAAAAAGTTTGGAGAAAGTTGCACGCAATGTACATAATGCCATCTGCTGAATTTTTTGGTTCATGCAATGGAAGAAACATCGGAACTGAACAGTTTTGTTCCATAATTTTGGAGTCTTTCTCACAAAATCAAATTTCAAAATTTAGGTGCTCTGTGAGCTTCCTGAATCTTATGAAGCTTATAGAAAGCAGCAACACCGATGGCACTCGGGTCCATGCGATCTCTTTCGCTTGTGCCTTCCATCGATCATAACTTCCCAGGTAATTAACTCTTGCTCTTTCACTCTCTACTTTATTCTGTTTCTGAATCTCAAATGAAAAACCAAGAAAGTAAATGAATTTGTTTTTATATTGCAGATCACTTTCTGGAAGAAAGCAAACCTGATATTCCTATTCTTCCTTCTAAGGAAGCTTATAGCTCCATTCTATACCCTCACATTCTTGTGCGTGATCCTTCCTATGGCCACGTTCGTCCCCGAAGCCAATCTACCGGCGTGGGTGATTTATTATTGGCCCCTAATAATGTTGATATTGAACATTTTCCTTGACCCCAGATCCACCCCTTTTGTAGTCCCTTACATTCTTTTTGAGAACACAATGTCCTTAGCCAAATTCGGTGCTGCAATGTCGGGGTTGCTACAGCTGAGTAGTTCACGCGAGTGGATTGTCACAAAGAAAACAGGCCGCTTGGCAGATTGTGCTGAAATGAACAAAACCGGTGAAACCTGCAAAGGAGCATCTGATGAGGAGCTCACTAAGCTCAACAAACGAAAGGAAGGTCCGGTGGAACTTGCCAAAACTCGGAAGAAAACAAGCAAGATATACAAAAAAGAGCTTGCAGTGGCTTTCTTACTACTGACTGCTGCAGTTCGGAGTCTCCAATTGGCCAGAAAACTGCATTTCTGTTTCCTCTTACTTCAAGGCATCACATTCCTCATTGTCGGTCTTGGTCTAATTGGGGAGCAATGAGCTCTTCTTGGTTAAAAAGACTTATCTAGAATCATTGATAGGGGGCGGTATCGAACTTGGTTAGCTTCCGTAAAGCCAGTGCAAATTGTCATTTTATTGCCTATTCAATGTTATTGTTGGAGCCACAAGCAAATTGCCAACCAGCTATGTTGAGAAAACATGTCTTTTCCTAAGCGTCCATTGCACAATGTCATTGCAAGCTCGCTTTTGTCCATCTTCCAGATTGATTTGGCGCATGTTCTTAGAGGTTTCGTGAACAGTTTGACAACAATCTCTCTTGCGGAAAATGGGGACCTTCCTCAGTCCAACTAATTAGAGTTACTTTGCGCCCTTACGGGGCAAAACTATGATCTTTCTGTGCGGTTTCTTGATTTCAAACATTGTATACGATTTGAAAAAAACTACAGAAAGTGTCCATCTCTAGATATTATTTTTTTTTTTTTGGTAAAAGGTAATGATGTATAAAGCTTAAAACCAACATTTACACAAGATCCGGCACCACAAAACTTGCACTCAACAAGACAGAGTCTAAATGAGTGGAAGGGCGCCAGATGCAAAAGAACAACGCAAGAGCGGCCTAAGCGAGCAAAGGCCTAAACAACGGCCAACACAAAAGAGGAAGGACGAGGCTGTGCAGGACCAAAGGAAGCCATCTTCACAAGAACAACGGACAACCGATCAAAGAAGAACCAAAAACACCTAGCAGGGAGCCACCGAAGAAGACTAGAGGCCATCCCAACCGAGGTGAACACTGTTATAGATAAAGCCAAATATTTGTTTTTAGGGGCTTTTTTGTCTTTCTATTAGATTTCCTTTTAGGTTAAAAGTGGTACCTATATATTAGCGATGGCAAAAAACCCTAGCCGTCACGACGCCGAAAAAGGAAATAGAGAGGCAAGAAAAAGAGAGAAGAAAAAGTGAGTTTTTCTTAATGAGAGTTCTCAATCTCTTTGTACCATGATCTTGAGAGAAAATCGTCGTTGTATTCCAACTTTTTCGAAGTCTAGTGGATTCGCAGAGTGCCTCTGCGCGGAGACGTAGCCCGAGTTTGGGTGAACTTCGATAACAAATTTTCTGGCGTGTTCATCCGATTCCCGCTCTTTTATTACTATATTCCGTCCGGAGAATTGTTTGCGAGTGTTATTTTTCCGGAATCGACGTGCGATTTCGTAACAACCGGTATCGAGCTTGGGTTGGCTAATCGAGAACATTGAGGGTTTTCGGTGACGTTCGATTGAAAGCAAACAGGATGGCGAGAAGATAAAATCGGAATCGATAAGTTCAATGGAGAGGATTTCGGATGGTGGAAACTACAAATAGAGGATTATCTTTATCAAAAAGATCTCTATGCACCACTTGAGGGTTGGAAACCCGAGATGGCGGAAGTGGATCCGACAGCAGGAAGCGGATGGAAAATTCTTGATCGAAAGGCGTTAGGTGCGATTCGTCTAGGGTTGACGAAAAGACAGGGTACCACATCGCGAAAGCAAAAACGCAAAAGAAGCCATGGATATTCTAACAAATATTTTTGAGAAGCCATCCACATCAAATCGGGTATTTTTGCAAGAAACCGGGTTAATATGAAGTTATCGATAGAGATTCTCGTGGCGAGCATATTAATAGTTTCACGCAGTCACGGGTCAATTAGAATCCGCAGGCATAAATTTAGATATGAAGCTTCAAGCTTTATTATTTTTATGTTCTCTTCCGTAAAAGCTACAATACCGCGGTGCGGGGAATTTCGAGCACCATGAAGGATGATTTAACTCTTGATGATGCTGTGAGTAGTATCATGGATGAAGAGATGCGAAGGAAAGTCTCGGGTGGAGATAATCTTTTTGCATCTACATCTTCAACGGCACTTGCAAAGGAGAACCGTGGAAGAAGTAAAAGTAGAGAAAATTTCAGCGGTCGTGGCGAGATCACAATCAAGGGGTAAGAGACAGGTTGCAAAAGATGAGTGTTGGTTTTGTCACAAAACCGGACACCTGGGGTTTCAATGTGAAGCCTACAAAAAGAAGCAAGAAGATGAGAATCAAGGTGCTAATGTAGTTAGCGATAAATCTTTGCTAGATAACTTGTGTTTGTCTACGGGGTTTGATTTGACAACGAGATAAATGGTTTATTGATTCTGGCGCTTCTTTTCATTGCACCTCGCAAAGAGACATATTTGATGATTATGCTAGTGGAGATTTTGGACAAGTGGTTGTGGGAAACGGCCACATGTGTCCAATTGTTGGGAAAGGAACCGTGGATCTGTGAACATCTCGGTGGAGGACATCTAGTTTTGCGTGAAACTAGGCATATTCCGAATTAAAGAAAAATCTGATTTCAACCAAGAAACTTGACCAAGAAGGTTTGGTAATAACCTTTGGCTGTGGAGAGTGGAAGATAACCTCGGGGATAAGAGTAGTAGCAAAGGGAAAGCGTACGGTACACTTTACCTTCTCCAAGGAGACAATATCGGTGATATAGTTGCAACTACAATGGCTACGAGTAATTTATCTACTCTTTGGCATTATCGTTTGGGACATCTTGGTGAAAAAGGTGTAAAGCAATTACACTCGAGGAAATTACTTCCGGGTTTACAAAAGTTGAGTTAGATTTTTGTGAGAGTTGCATTTATGGAAAACGTAAGGCTGTTAGTTTTCAATTGAATGGGCAACAAAATAAAGGCCGAAGCTAGAGTTGGTTCATACCGATGTATGGGGACCCTGCTCGAACTCTCTTATGGTGGTAAGAGATATTTTGTCACCTTCATTGATGATGCAACAAGAAAGACTTGGGTCTATGCTCTTAAAGAAAAATCGAAGTATTCGGGATGTTCGGGATGTGGAAGACTATGGTAGAAAAAGAAACAGGTTATCGATTAAAGCTTTGAAATCGATAATGGTGGTGAATACACAAGTAAAGAATTTGCAAATTATCCGAGTCGAGAAGGCATACACGGGCTAAAGACTGCTCCTAGAACTCCTCAAGAGAACGGTGTAGCCGAAAGAATGAACAGGACTATTCTAGAACGTGCGAGATGCATGAGACTACACGCGGGTCTCCCGCTACACTTATAGGCTGCCACGCTTGATGCAGCTGTTTATCTTATCAACGTAAGTCCATCTAGTGCGTTGGATGGAGAAATACCACAGAGCGGTGGTCGTGGTAAGAAGATTAATTATTCACATTTAAAGGTGTTTGGTTGTATTGCATATGCTTTGATTGACAGGAGGATAGAAAAAGCTTGATGCTAAGTCCCAGTGCGTCTTTATCGGATACGGTGGCGACGAGTATGGTTATAGACTTTGGGATTATGAGAATAATAAAGTTATCCGCAATCGCAATGTGGTATTCCATGAAGAAAAGATGTACAAGGATCGTCGACAGAGACGAGCATGAGAAGGTAGTACAATCGAATATGTTAAATTAGACACAATGCCCGTGAAGATGTTTCCGGTAGATCAAAGTTCACCCGAAAGAGAGGTTCAAGATGAGCCTATTATCGGTGAAGAGGTAGTTCAAGAAGAACGCAGTGATTCGGAACAAACGAATGACCTTGAAGTACCGTCTTGAGAAGGTCTACACGTGTGAGAAAGCCAAAGGTAATTTTTGATCCATCGGCTAATACTTGTTCTAAGTCATGTCTTATATACGATTCGGGAGAACCGGAAACTTACAATGAGGCAAAGGCGGACACGTCTCACTTGCAAAGGGAGTGTGCTATGAAAGACGAGATGAGCTCGTTGCTTGAGAACAAAACTTGGGAGTTGACCAAGTTGCCCACAGTAAAAAGCTTTATTAAACAAATGGGTGTACAGGATTAAGAATGAAGCGAGATGGTAGTATTAGATACAAGGCGAGACTTGTAGTTAAGGGCTTTTCTCAAAAAGAAGGGATCGACTACTCCGAGATATTTTCACCCGTAGTGAAAATGACATCAATTAGAGTTCGCTAAGTATAGTTGCGGGAGGATCTTTATCTTGAGTAGCTTAGACGTAAAAACAGCGTTTTTACATGGTGACTTAGATGAAGAATTATACATGGCACAACCTAAGGGTTTTGAAGTCAAAGGTAAGGAGCACATGGTATGTCGCTTGAAGAAAAGCTTGTATGGCTTGAAACAAGCTCCGCGACAATGGTACTTAAAATTTGATGGTTTCATGCAAGAAAAGGATTTGCACACTCGTGAGTCCGATCATTGTGTTTATTTTCGCAAATATGATGATGGTGACATTGTGTATTTATCTTTATATGTGGATGACATGCTGGTGGCTAGTTCCAATATGAAGAGAATCGTAGAAGTGAAAAAGATGTTATCATCACAGTTTGCTATGAAAGACTTGGGAGAGGCCAAGAATATTTTAGGCATGAAAATCATTAGAGACAGGAAAAATAAGAAATTATGGTTGTCGCAGGAAGACTATGTGAACAAGGTGTTAAAGAGATTTAACATGGACAAGGCAAAACCGGTTGCAACTCCTTTAGCGAATCACTTCAAACTTTCCAAGGATATGTGTCCAAGCACTCGGGCTTTGAAAGATGAGATGGCGGTAGTTCCATATGCATCGGCAAGAAGTGGGGAGTTTGATGTATGCCATGGTGAGCACGAGACCAGACATTGCACAAGCAGTGGGAGTTGTGAGTCGATATATGCAGAACCCAGGTAGAGAGCATTGGAATGCAGTTAAATGGATATTGAGATATCTAGCAGGTACTTCCAATTACTCACTTTGTTATAGTGGTACATCTCTAAAGTTGCAGGGTTATGTAGATGCGGATCATTCGGGTGATCGAGATAGTGGTAAGAGTACCACCGGATATGTCTTTACAAATTGCGGTACAGCAAGAGTGAGTTGGGTATCTCAACTACAAAAAGTAGTTGCTTTATCGACAACAGAGGCGGGAATATGTAGCGATTACGAAGCCTCCAAGGAAATCATGTGGTTACAAGATTATATGGAGGAGTTACATCGAAAACAGCCAAATCAAGACACTCGTGGAGTGATAGTCAAAGTGCAAAGTGCACTTAGCAAAGAATGCAAATTATCACTCAAGGACTAGACATATCAAGAAGCGTTATCACTTTATCGTCGGCAAGATTGAAAGATAATGAATTAAAGCTACAAAAGATTGATGGCTCGAAGAATCCAGTGACATGATGACCAAGGTAGTAGACAGAGAGAAGCATATTTTCGTACTACTACCATTGGTATTACTCCATGTTGATTGATGAGGAGTATCGCAGAGGCACAAGTTTCACAACTACTATTTTTTGAAGAAGATGGATGCAAAGTTGCTTGGTGCTTGGGTATATTTGTCTTCAAGTGGGAGATTATTATAGATAAAGCCAAATATTTGTTTTTAGGGGCTTTTTTGTCTTTCTATTAGATTTCCTTTTAGGTTAAAAGTGGTACCTATATATTAGCGATGGCAAAACCCTAGCCGTCACGACGCCGAAAAAGGAAATAGAGAGGCAAGAAAAAGAGAGAAGAAAAAGTGAGTTTTTTCTTAATGAGAGTTCTCAATCTCTTTGTACCCGATCTTGAGAGAAGATCGTCGTTGTATTCCAACTTTTTTCGAAGTCGTCGCAGAGTGCCTCTCGCGGAGACGTAGCCCCAGTGTTTGGGTGAACTTCGATAACAAATTTTCCTAAGCGTGTTCATCCGATTCTCGCTCTTTTATTACTATATTCTGTCTGGAGAATTGTTTGCGAGTGTTATTTTTCTGGAATCGACGTGCGATTTCGTAACAAACACAAGCCGAGCCGGAATGAGGACAGCCAGCAAACGTCTGAGCGAAGAGAAGCTGTACACTCAGCAAGCCTTCTCAACGCCAACCAAGGAGAACTAAGTGTCCATCGGCGAAGGAGAGAAAATAGAAGGATCAAGACCCCAAGTCCGCTGGAGTCTTCTATTTCTAGGATTATCTTCAACATTCTTGAGGGTTAAGGCTTTATCCTTAACCACTATGATAAGATGCTTCTTTAACAGCTGTAATTGCGATAAGATGATCTTTAAAGAGAATATCATTCCTATACTTCCAAATAAGGTGGCCATCTTTAGATATTGTTTTGCTTCATGTGGACGGAGTATCAGGAAGCTGCAGAACTAAAGATTTCTGACTCTTTTCCAGCGGAACTATCCAGAACGAACCAGGAAGCGTTTGTACAAGTATTAGCGACAACAATTTAATCCTGGAAACTCAAAAAAGAAAAAAAAATGCTCCTGATAGATGAGAGAAAATTGCATCAATCCCTATTCATCGCGCTAAGCACAGTACACGCCTGTCGTCAAGAAGAGGGACGAGCGGCTGTTCTTCAAGATGTCGGCTTGGGTTGATGTTTCACTGTTCGTCATGTCAATGTCCTGTCAGGGTGAGCACCGGCTCCTGAGAACCACTGCTGCCACCTCAGACTGAACATCGTCTGATCATTGATTCAAGTTCACTGAGCAAGAAGTCGGATTTAATGGTGAGATGTATCGGATTATTACATATAAATTATCAAAAAATTAGTAGTCGATTTATAAGTACAAAGGTAAAAATTTATCTATAAAATTAATTTTTGGAACAAAAGGGGAGAAAAGTGACCTCATTTGGTCAATGGTTTTTTTTTTTTTTTTTTTTTTTTGGATTTTTGTTGAGCTAAACTAAGTATATTAAATGGCACCCTCAAAGGAAGGCCCTCCAAAACAAAGAACGCCTCAAGCTGAGTAACGATGGAGGCGGTCGCCAGCAGCTGCAGCAACTCCTGGTGCACTCGCCGAACCTCCTCGCATCACCACCGCCCATCACCATCTCTCTTCTTTCCTCCTTCACTCCAAATTCACTATCCCATTCGGCGGTGGCCACGTCTCGCGTCAGGTGAGAGCTCATGACTCTCCCTCCCTCCCTCTCTTTCTCTCTCTCATCTCATTCAAAGACTCCAACTTTCCCGCACTCTTGATTTTTTCTGCTCATACTCGCTTCTGAATCGCCTGTTTTGTCATGTTTTCGGCAAAATTAAGGCGGGTCTTTCATCAATTTCCCGACTTTTTAATTTTCGTAATTACCCAGTTATCAATTTCTGTGCTTCTCTTGCTCTCTCTTGACTCTGGAAGAACCTGAATTCGGCTCAATAAAGGTTCGTTCTTGGTGCATTTTTATAACTGGGCGTTTGAATTCATGGTTCAACCTTGTTTCTTAGGTTTGAATTCGTGGAGACATGGATTGGTGTCATCCTCTGGAGGCACGATGAGAGCTGTGAATGGAAGCGAGATGGAATATTTATCGCCGTGGGACGATAAACCTTATGAAACATTGCCAAATGGTAAAATAGCTTACGTGGATGAGCAAGATGTGGTCACATTTCTTGACCCTCCCAAGGAGTTGATTCCTCTTGACCCAAGTTCTTATAACCCAGCTGCTTATTTATGGTAAAGAATAATTCTGCAAGAATTATGAATGTATGATCAAGATATAACTTTTATTGCATGGCTTCTTTGATTCGAAATGATTTACGCAGCATGCTACTTCTTTTACTTTTGATTTCTGTCGAAGTTGACAGGGGAAGGGATCATCTATAGTTTTGGGTCTTGTAAATTTTCAGGAAGAAAATTGAAGACATTCCAGAGGAAAGGCGCCATCGACTGCTACACTTGCTAAACCCAAGGTTTTCTCCCCCTTGAGCATGTTAGTGTTTGTTTGGTGCTGCTGAGAGTATTGATTTTTGTGATTTGAGTTTGCCTGCAATGATTTCAGTGATGAATAGTGAGTAATATGAAGCATACTTATTGGTAAATGAACTGGTGGTTTTGTGGTTAAACTTCGTTTCTGAAAGGCCTGGAAATATGTGCAGGCTTATATCAAGAGCCTGGGAGATAGCTGGCACACGCTATGAGGATCCTAAGTTAGCAAAGAAAAAAGCATCCAGTTTGCTTTCTGGTGAAGCTAAAGAGACATCGCTCGAGTATTACTATTGTCGAACCAGTGGAGGTAACACGCTGACATATTTGCTAGTAACACTGACAACGGTTCCTTTGGCATTATAGAAAATATTGAAAATGAGATTATGTAGTTTCAGACCCTCTTGAGGTTGATTTTTCTTTTTAAAACCCTTGTAAGACAGGTCCTCCCTCTGTTGCTTGGATAAATTTCTTCAAAAAGGTGAAATCTGGATTCCTTGACAATTCTGAGTTTATCATGCTTCCAGTTTTTGAGTCTCTTCTTGTAACAGTTATCAGGCGTGCATGTAACTAAGCCCCGTTTCTTACACAGGCTATATTCTGTGCCAAGGATGAGAAGAAGTATGGTCGTTTTATTGGTAAACCCTTTTTCTATCACATAATGTTCTGGACGTTGCTTGATAGCAGATGCAGTGACAGGTTCATGAATTTGAAGCTTTCATGTACCATTGAGGTTGCTTGATATAGAATAGTACAATCTTCATGAACTAGTCACCATTTATGCCAAAGCATGAATTTTGGCCTTTTCTCTTGTTTCTTTTTGCTTGCTGCTTGCGAGTTGTTAAACTCCAAATTCAGATGTAGGGCTGGTTGGTAAATTTGCTGAATACTTGGTCTAAGAACTTCCTCTTTCTCAGGTGAATCCCTGCTAGGTCAATTAGCAAGTTCCTTTAATCCACTGTACTTTGTGGTGACACAAGCCAAGGAAGTAATGTCCACAGAACAACCTTGTGATCTAGCATACGAATTTGGCGATGGATTCCTGGATCTCTGTGACTACCCAGAGGGCTTCCCTAAACCAGGTAGGTTCAGCCATTCCACTAGATGCAAAGAGGCCGATGTGAGTTCTTGTAAATATAATATCTAGGGTAAGTGCAAAAACAGGATTTCAGGTTTTGCCCATTGGTCAATAGAAGAGTTAAGGTTTTATTTCGATCAATTGGAGATTTAAGCTTTAAAAAAAGCCCCAATTAGGTCTTGAGCTCACGTGAGTGGAATTTAGGCACCGGACATCTGACGTGCCATGTGTAATATTTGGTCATTTGTCATGTGTCATTTTCGATGCCTAAATGCGAACTTGAGACCTGATTGATGTTCTTTTAAAATCGTACATTCTCGATTGAGCAGAATAAAACCATAAATCCTCAATTGTCTTAAGGATCAAAATCTTTAGTCATGTTTCTGCACTTGTCATGATATGTCAGATAACAAAGATTCTGACACTGACTTAAATACTCTTAGTTTTGCTATAGTTCAGTCAAGAAGCTTATTCACTTTCATGATCCTCTTCTTTTGCAGGGAAGCACCCTTATCCTTTCGATGATGAAGTTGTCGTGTACCTTCGTCACATTGGGCCTGGAGTCTTGGTAGGGCAAGCATGGCAAGAAGGAAAGAAATTGCAGCAAGTGCCTCAAAAGTTGTGCAGCGAAATTCTGATGGTGAAGGATTATGCAGTTTGCTGAGGACCTATTGGCATCGAATTTCTGCCCCCGCTCTCTGCACTGCTCTTCTAAAGCCGTTTAAGACCGATGCTTCTAGTTCAGTTCGACCATCAGATGAGCTTTTCTCATTGTTCTGATCATGTGAAGATACTGTGTGAAGAAGCAAACTAAGAGGAGCCTGATCTGACCGCAGGCATAGTGGCTTGTAAGCCGTGAGGCGCCTGTGCACAACATAAAGAAAACGTGTTGAACCCATTGCTATTGAGAGATTCTAGCATGGATTGAGTTCAGAGATTTAAATAGCATCACACCTTCTAGGGATGTCCAGTTGTGCTCTCTATATACTTTGTCACCTTCCTTTAGCTGCGAATCTTCTCGATGATTCACTATACTACATGTCCAGTTAATCAATTTGGAAAAAAAAAGAAGAAAGAAGCAATTGTCAATTCTACATAGTATCCACAACTCACATCGATTATGCTAACTTTTGAGGGTGAATTCACTTCAGACCCAAAAAAGAGAAGAAAAGATTAAATCAGAAACAAATAGATAATGAACGGTAATTCTGTGACACATTGTTGAGGACTTAGATAAACAGTCTCATAAAAGTCTGTAGCTTAATGATTGGGACATGGTGTAATTCATCGATTTAAATCAATGGTCTTGTTTGTTATACGAAGGGGCATGAGTGGATGATCATCAAAAAAGCCAGACGGTCTAAATATTCAGAGTTATACCAAATTCTTTGCGATTTGTCAAGTAAAATCAATGGTTTTGTTTGTTAAATGAAGGGGATGAGTGGCTCATCAAAAGACCAGGTGGTTTATCTATTCATAGTTCCATACCAAACTCTTTGAGCGGCGTCGTTCTGCAGTTCCTCGGGGACTTGGCGCTGACCACATTATCAAAACTGGAGACGAGTCTGAACAATCCATCCCCATCCTCCTCCTCCTCCTCTCTCTATCCGATCTCTGCGATGGTTCCTCTTTTCTTGCATAATCATCAATCGATTCGTTCCCTGGATTGCTTCTCTTGAATTTCTCAGTTCTACCTAACCCTCTCTCTCTCTCTCTCTCTCTCTCTCTCTCTCTCTCTCTCTCAAAATGCTGCTTCAAGCTCAATCACTGAGGACCCATTTCACTCCTTCACCGACCCTTCTCAGACCCAACCTCAAGACCCAATTTTTCCCTCGAAAATCATGCTCGTTCCCCAAGTTATTCTGCTTCAAGACCTTGAAATGCTCACTTTCCGCCGTCGCCGAAGCCACCCAGTTGGGACTGTCCTCCAGTACGAAGCCGTTTCCGGCCGAAGTTTCGAGGACCATCGTGGAGTTGACCTCCGAGGGGACGCTCTCGACGTTGACCGGCGACGGTTGGCCTCTCGGCATCGGCGTTCGATTCGCGGTTGCGCCAGATGGCACTCCAATCTTGTGCTTGAATGAGGCTGACAGGCAGTTCCCTGCCGACAAGAGGTCCAGTCTTCATGTTCAGGTGCTTCTTATTCTTGAAATTTTTTCCCACTTCAAGTTTATTCTTGTTCGCGTGCGCTTGAAGAAAATGCAGTATATTTTTGTTGTCTGATTGGGAGAATTTTGCCTTTTTGCGGGGGATCATTGAATCAGTTGAAGCAGTGTGGGTTACGGACTCCGCAGTGCACAATTCAGGGCAGTCTTGCTAAGCCTGGAGATAAAATGTTTTCAAAGGTAATGCCTTTTTTTTTTTTTTGTCAGCGGAGTTGATTTTCTTACATGCTCTCGTAAATGGGAAGAGTGTCGCATTGTAGTGACCTCAGGAGCTGCCTAGAGATCTCGCTTAACCTTAGCATGGAGTTCATAAATTGTGCTTTTGAGTGAGGTAGATGTACATTACTGCGATGATGTGGTCATAGGATTTTATTATCTTCTATTTTCTCGGATTTAATTTGCTACTCTCCATACCCTGTTGTTTGCGGAAGCCATACTTGAATGGTATCGCTCATCTTTGGCTTATATATGGGCTTTGCCTGGTCCTTTTCCCCTTTTCGGTGGAACTCCTCAAACAATGAGTGTGAGATAGTTACGCGTTCAATTCCTGAAAAATGAATGGTTTGGCACTTATTTATGGAAGTTTTGAAACTTTTGCAGGATCAGCTTTGCTTGCTTCTCCATAAAATTCTGTTTCAAAAAATACGAAGCCTCTATTGTTGGCCCTTGCCTAGCAAATGTAAAGCTAACACATTCCATTTCTTGGTTATACATTGTCTGAAAAGATGCAATGGCAGTTGGTGTTAGCACCTTATTCTTCATCATATCTATCATCTTCTTTCCTTTCTAGAGAACGAGTGACGGTGTTTTTGTTTCCTAACTCAGCATAAAAATCTTTTATTTAGCATTTTCAATTAAAAAAATCTCAATATAAAAAAGAGTATCTGAGAAGAACCTGCAAAGATCGTGTGTAAGGTGAAGCTAGGTGAAGCTTAGCAATCATTTGGGGGAATAACATACTGATCAAGCTTTGTATAACTCTCAGTTCCAGTATGATTCTGTTTATACTCCTCCCTTAAGACCACTCCGTCATCTGCAAGGCTTATCTATGCTGATCTTGGAAAAGATATGGGGACGAAAACAGCTATGCACATCAATAGAGAGATGCATAAATGTTTTCTACCCACTGGATATTGTATCACAGTGTTGGGCAAGTATACCTGTTTATTTTCCAATAAATATTAGCAATGGCTTGGGAGAAAATAATTACTGATACAGGGCAGATCACAAATAATTTAACAATTAATTGTCTTGAAATCAAATCTAATCATGGTGAGCCACGCTTCATGAGAAACCTCATTTCATAACATCATATCTCTTGACAGATTCTTTTTTCCGTTTTCATTTTTCAGAACCTTCAAATAGAATATGTTTTTAACAATTCTCAAGTCCAAGACCGACTCTTTAGTCTTCTTTTCTGTTTGGTGGGCGTTATAGAGTACTTAAGTCATCCAATAAAATTACTTTAAGAACATTCTTGCATCATAAATCTCAAAACCCAGTTCTATTTGTATGAGATCTAAGAAGAGCCAATCAAGAGACCTATGACAGCAAGGGTAGCAGTAGTCAGGCTCTTTTGCCACAGTTGCTGCATAATTTGCTGATGTTCTGGCTATCCACAGATTCCATTCTCATATTCGGTACCGTAGAGCTTTGATTATGGGTAGGATCCAAATCCATTCAAATATTTAGATGATTCTCCTGCCATCCTCATTTGAGACGAATTATCTTGTTTACAAACTAGTTGTGTTTGTGACCTGGATTGTTGAGTTCAAACTGACTCATGGTTGTATTATGGCAATTTAATCTGCAAGCATGTAAATTACAGAGAAAGGCATGATTAGTGCTTCTAGTCTTCTAACTTTTCATGACTACTGGGTAGCATTGAAATTAAGTATCCATGAGCATTGAGAAGTTATGTATCTGGTATGGCTGCTCTCATGGATTTTAGTTCCTTCTGTTGAAGGGTTCACAACCCTTGGTGCCTCATAGTGAATTTTTCTTTACTTGTTGAATTAAAAATGAAAACGTAAAACATTGTCCTTGGATAGCCTTTCTGTTATTTGGGAAACAGACATCCTCCACTGATTGGATGAGTTAAAATTATCGGTATTGAGGAGTCTTGAAGTGCTTGCAATTGTTTTCTGTAGCTGTTGTAGCTGATATGCACTCTCTTGTAATGTTTTAACTTTTTGGAGAGTGCTTTGGATTTGAAGATCTTTATTAGGTTAGTCTAGCTTTAACGCTTTATAATTGATACTAGCACCTGAAAATTGGGGCTATAGAGACCCATTTGTTGTGGTTAAAGTTTAAATCCTTTTCACTCTATGGGAGCACATGGGTGATAATCTGAGTTTTTTATGTGCATTCATATGGGTGACAATGAACACTTCCTTTCAGCGGCTTCTTTCAGCGTGGACAAAGAGATTTGGATCAGAAGCTGAGGAAGACCAATTGTATTACATAGATGTGGAAAAGGTACTTCAGATCGAAGACTTTAAGGAGGTATGCCAATTTGTCTTTCTGCATGTTCTGTCCCGGTTTCCTTTCTAGTCTTTGTCTTTTTGATCTATAGTAGAGCAAGGACAACCTTTCTGATATTAAAACATATAGTGCACTTGTCTGATGTTGGGTACCATGTCAGGATGGCATATGGGTCACCTCATCTGATTATAAAAGTGCATCCCCTGATCCACTTCGAGACTTTGCTGAAAAGATTGTCGCTGAGATAAACACCAATAACATGGAAGATATTTATCGCTTTTGCAATGTGTATGTTGATTTGGACTTCCAGGTACGCATTATTTTCACTTTCCTATCTTGAACTTTACATCAGAACTGTTAAATTGGAATTGCATACATTGAATATTTCAAGTCTTATTTAAAACTAAAGGCTTTTGAAAAGAGAAATGGCTCTTTAAGTTCTCATACTGTGCAGAGGCCTTTGACAAATGAAAACTTGCTTGATTTATTTTGAAGAATAATGGCAGTCCTATCTGGCTCGATTGGCCATTTAAAGAAAATGAATCTCAACTATTAAGTGTGCTTTGAATGCATGCCTGATGCATTCAGCCTGTAACAAGCTTACTTCTTAATGTCATTGCATTACATGCGCATCTTTCTTCATGGTGTCGTCTCAAGGGATTCATACATGTTTGCAGGTGTCTGAGGCAAAAATGATATGGGTTGACCGGTTAGGCTTTGATGTGCGCATCCACTCCCCTCCAAGTAGTATATTCGATGTCCGCATTCCTTTTCCAAGAGAAGTTACGGATGAGAAGGGTGCAAAATCTTCTTTCAATGGTATGTCTCAAATAGCGTGGGAGGTAGAAAAGAATTTCCATGCCCCCGATTTTAACAAGGTGGAACAATTAAAGCAGATAGCTTAGATGATAAATACTTTGTATCCTCTCCCTTCCTGATTGAAGGCAATGCTAGGATTCAGGTCTTCTGTCTGTTCATTGCTGGAGTTTTGCCCAATGTCAGAGAAGTTTTGGGTTTTGGCAGAAAAAAAGAGAGAAGTTTTGGTGATTATTTGGTGGTTGATTGTACCACTTTGTATATCCAATTTTGAGGGAGATTGTATTGTGTCTTAGTTGGTCAAAATTGGAAATCTAGGCTGGTCATTTGGAAAATTGTGGCAAGCAGTGTTGATGCCAAAATGTCACCTTATGCAATATTACAGAATTTTTGGCAGAAATGCCTCCTCCATTTAGATTCATTTGCACCCCAGAATCACGTAATTGTTCATGCATATTGCTTTATCCCATAAGCAAAGGGCAATGAAGATGGTATTTCATTCTGAGTGTTCTTATAGTAAAGTCCGGTGAAATTATGAGGTAGTTTTTGGATACTTACCTGTAATTAAGAAGAAGCTACGTAAGTGCCTCGTTGGACTGTGTGGGGAGAGGGGGTGTGCAGTACAAGACTTCCACTATGATCTTTTTCCCTTTAGTCCAGATATCACTGAAGGGGTTTTGTTAACTATGCAAATAATACTCCACAAGCAAGATGAAGCGATCAGCAAAAATGAGCTCAGGCTATTTAAGTGAATGCAACAAACGAGCAAGGTCTTTCAACAATCATTATTATCTCTACTCCTAACTAGAAGATACTCGTCGCTTGGACCCATTCCGGATTGTCTACTCTGGTCACTGAGCAAAATAATACATTCTTGTAGTCCCTGTACTACAGAGTGGACATGATACCCTTCAATATAACATTAGGAAGCTCAAGAACAATCACATGTCAAATGCAGGACTCTATCAAGGACCAGAATGGTCAACCTGAACACTAGAAGGGACTAAATCATGCCCATGTCTTAGTTCCACCTCCAATTTTTCCTCCTGCCTCTCACTACAGACATGGTAGAACACGGTGAACACTGCATAGCCGAAGCAGTTCACCAGGCACAAAAGGATCGTTACGCAGAAGCCGAAACCAACCTTGACCATCGGGCCTAGGTGATCGTCATCGTCTGTGATCATGACATAGAACAGCGCATAGATGGGGTAACTCAACAGAGCTAATGCCAACACAAGGATAAAACCTTCCATTTTCTTCCCTCGGATCAGCTCCTCACCTCTCACTCCCAGTGCCTTCACGCCTTGCCAATCATCCTCCACGACGGAGATGACCAGTTCAAGAACCCATTTAGGAGCCAGGTAGAAGTACAGCAGAAGCATTGCCGCCGCAGCCGCGATGACACCAATCGCCAACGCGAGATTACCGTCAAACGTCCGCATGAAGTTGGCGAATTGCATGAACAAGAAGAGCATAACCAGGTACGCCGCACTCAAAACGGAGACACACAGCCATGTAAGGAAGGGCTTCTTCCAGCGGGACCGGATACGCAATATCAGATCCTTGAGGCTCGTAGGTCTCGTGGCGCGAGGGAAGGTTGACCCATTGATGACCAACATCATCCCGGAGAAAGAAACTAGGGAAAGGGCCAGCAAGAAGAATGATTCAATAAGCGCAAGAGCTCTCACGTCTCCGGGATCTAGCCTCGACTGTTCATAGCCACTCTCGACTTTCTCCAGCAGAGGTCCTGCTAGGGAGAAATGGAGCAGCACTAGGAGGTAAGAGGGGCATGAGATGAGAAGCATGACTTGGATCGTGAGCTTCTGGTTCCAGGCTGGTATTCGGATTGCTTCTCTGAGGACCCAAATCGCGTTCGACGGCGATGAGGCCATGGCGGATGATGCTCGGAAGGAAACGATCCTCGGTCGGAAGGAAAATGCTTGAAGAGAAGACTCTACTTTCCTGAGTATTATTGTTTTAGGGTGAAGGAACTATAATGGAGATCAATGTTATTATATTCATCATTGCTAGCATTTCTGCTGGGGACATTAATTTAATGCCCAAGAAACTTAGGTGTTCTCGTCACTTGGCAATTAGCGCGTCAAAGATTCTAATTTTCTGCTTTTTTTCTCCGAGATTCGGAAAAATTCCAAATGAGGGCATGAAGTACCCTCATTTTCTCAAATAAGAGCTTGAAATGGATCTTGCATTATTTAAAATTAAGGCCGGCCATGATTATTTCAAATAAAGGGCTAATCCTGCTGATTAAATATTCCAACCGATCAAAAGGCATTTTCGTCCAATTACAATTCTAATTTTAAATTATTTTTATTCTTTTCTTCTTCTTTTTTCCCTTTTCGGTATGGGCCAATGGCCGTCAGCGAGGGCTTGGTGACCCTCACCAACTGCTGGTAAGGGCTGGGGAGGGCTTGACCACCCTCACCAGCTGCTGGGTAGAGCTGACCAGGGCTTCTCGGCCCTCGCAAGCCCTCATTGGCCGTGGCCAAGGCCAGCCTCGCCAGGCCTCACCCGTGGCCAACGAGGGCTCAGTGAGGATGGCCGAGCCCTAGGCGAGGGTCGCCTCCCCTAGGCAAGGCTGTCCTTCGCTAATGGCCACGAGGTCGACCTCCCTCAGGGAGAGGATCGCTTTGCCCAGTCGAGGCCATCCGTCACTGGTAGGGTGGCCCTTGCCAGATCAGGCAGGGCGACCCTTGGTCAACTCTCTTCGGCATTGCTAGTGGTAGGCCGGCCATTGACGAAGAATAAAGAAAAACCAGAAAAAGAAAGAAAAAAGATAATTGACTAAAATGTCATTAACTAATTGAAAAGTTAGTTCTTTATTCGAAATAACATAATCACTTCATATTTTCATTTGAAATAAAATTCACCTCAGATTTTTATTTGAAAAAATAGTATTATTTTAAATTTTTATTTGAAGACAATCCAACTAATAAAAAAACTTCTAAGTCTTTATTTAAAACTTTCCCTTCAAACTTCAATAAACTTCGAGTTTAGCAAGTTCTCCCAGAGGACGAGCCCAGAAAATGCGGAGGAGAGGGAGGCGTGCGACCTTTGGATGATACCGATGATTTACTTTTCTCGTTTGATCCGAATCTCGTGCCTTTTCGCATGTTCTGGTTCTTCCTTTTGGAACGTAATAAGCATCGTAAAAGGAACAAACGAAGTACCGGACTAAGAAAGGGGGAGGTGTCAACTGAGGTAGCACTTTACTGTGGAAACAGCTCTTCCAGATTGCCCTCAATTATTAAATTGATGTGGTCCCAACTTAGACAGGAGGTCTGAATAAGGAATTAAGCTATGTTTTCTAATTGATTACTTACATTTTCATTTAAGGGTCCCCACTGGAAAAGTCAGCCATGACTGAAGGGTTTGATGTTAAAAAAAAATGGCTCAGATGAATTAAGATGATGGTGACCCTTTCACTTATCTAGACGGCATCTCAGAAAATTAGACTTAAGAATAACCTTAGAATGATATACTTATGATTGAGGAGATAATGCCAAAAAGAAAAGCGAAACACAATTGTCGCTCACTAAAAGTGAGCTCAATTTGCTCAAATAAGAACACTGGCAGCAGTGTACCCACTTACATTGCACAGATCCCATGTCAAATTTGATGAACTGTCCGTATGGATTTGAATATTTATTGGAATTACAGTAAGGTAAAATCGTAGTAACACTCATTAGAGTACCATAGCAACAGATCTCTTCTTTATAAGCCTTTTGGATTAGCCACTAATCATAGCATTGGAGCGAACTCTGAATTTTCTCAGTTCTAATATTCATGGCACTGACAAAGAATCCTTCTCTCTTGAACCTCAAGATACTCTGTTCCTTAATTACAGAGTCAAGGATGTGTTTTTCTCAAAAGTAGTAATCGCGACACCGGCACCATCCTTCCGCTTCCTTCTAATAGATGAGACTAGACGCTGTTAATGCATCTCCTGGTTTCATAGCAATTTGCGAATCTGATGCATATTTGCGTGCACATTTATCTATCATGTCATTGCAAATCCATCCTTTTTGCGGAAAAGCCAAACTCATAAGATAAGCTCGCAATATATGCTGTTGCAAAAGCCAATAAGATCAGCATGACTATCTATCCACAATTCTTAAGAATTAACCCTCCATATTTTCACAAGAAAGAGAGAGTACTGCATTGACTATATTTACATGACCACTTTTTTTTTTCTTTTGGTCGAAACATGAGCACTTGAGAAAGCTATAAATACTATGCGCCAAAGTTAGGAAAAGCATAGGATACACATGATGTATATTTTCCTTCCACCATCTGTACATAGGAAGAGCATATCGAAGCTAAAACTAAGCAGCAGTCAGAGTAAGGTAGAGTTGACTGGTCATTGCGTTTTTCATATTGTCGATGGGGTAATTCATCGTTACACTTTTACTATTTCCGAGCTTTCTGTGCTTTGGCTGAAAGAGAGAGCCGAGCATGTTCTCCAAGCTCTGCACAGAATGCTTGATATAGCGGTGGGCACTGTCGTCTGGAGTGATAGAAGTTGTGTATCTTTTTATGTAACTCCCATAAATGGGCGCGATAGCCTGCACCACACGCTGGCACATCTTTTCCCTCAAATCTTCGTCAGGGATGATCCAACTATAGTGCTTCTTGTACATGTCATCAAAAGCTTCATTGAATGCCTTCAGCCTCTTCTTGAGAAGGTCTCTATCTATTGGTTCCTCTTCAGCTGTTAGATTGGTAGCAGCTTGTGTAATAGGAGCTAGAAGCTTTCCCCAGCTCTCCTTCAGGTAGAGCGTGGAATAGTAATCCTTGTATTGCTCATGTGCTCTTAGCCAAGACTCGCCCATCATGTCGCCAAGCTTCGTGCCTTTGAGACTGCAGAAATAGTGGTGGTTGTTTATCATGAAGAGGAAGGAGAGTGTGCGGTCGTGGTAGGCCTTTGACCATGAATCCAAGTTCAGCCCAATTTCCTTCACGATGTTGTAAATCTGATTGGTGAATAGCCCCTCTTGATACTTTTCATGCTTCCAGCTCTGGTGGATCACCAGGATTTGGATCATGGTGGGCCTGTACTTGTCACCCAGCAGCTGATTGCAGTACTCCATGACGAAGCTCACGAGCAGCGGAACGCTGCCATCTGATGGAGGAGGGCTCTGCCTTTGCAGTTCCACTTGAAAGGAGAGCTCCCAGAATATCTCCCAAGCACCGTGAACAACGTTTCTAATGAGATCTCTTGTCAGGGTTTGGATTTCAGCGCAGGCTTTCGTACCAAAGAGCTGAGAAAAATCTGATCTTAGATCGTCCAGGACTGCAAAAACTTTCAACAGATTCAACAACTTGTCAGGGCTCTTCTTGCTTTCTGTGAACTTAATTCCAAATTGGAGAAACGCTGCAATTCCAGTACGGGAAGCGATCATTGTGAAGCACCTTGTCCAAATTTCCTGCCCCAGTTTCTCGAAGACCTGCATGCTTAGCCTATGCTCGTGCTCAAAGACATGCTTCATGGCATATTGCAAATGCTGGCTCCACCTTTCCAGGTCACTCTCTATTGTCTGCTCATCATCGAATTGCAAGGTTGGACTCTCGAGATACTCCAAGTGGAGAGCTTGTAAACTTGCTCTGGCATTCAAGGTCCGGACATCGACATAAGCATGTATACAGCTTTCCAGCTGGTTGCTCATATTCAATCTCTCGAGGATGGCTTGCAACTTCTGCATGACAGATGCTGGAAAAGGTGATGAAGCGACACAAGCATCCTTCGTCACGGGACATTCTGTCAGTGAGTCAAATGCAGGAGGAGAACTATTTTCTGTCAGAAGCTGCTTAAACTCACATTCTAGTTTGTCGAATGCGATACTTAGAGCTCCTCCGTCGCGATGTGACTTCATTTCAGAAGACTGCAAATCTTGGAGGATGCTCAATGAACTCTTCAAGTTTAAAACATAGCGCTCGTTGGTCATCCCATTGTCTTCCAAAAGCTCGATCACACCCTGCAACCACTGAATGGCTAGCAAACAGTTGTCAGACAGAAATCTCAGTGCCTGCTCAAGCTTTCTCACGGTTGAAAGATAACACGGTAGGTTAGAGCAAGGGCTTGCCAACAGCGAGTTCTCGAGCTCACGAACAGACTCATAGACTTTCAGGACCGCATCTGCCGGTCGTATGGCGCAGTCTATGTGGTCTCCAATTGCAAGGAACGTGCACTTTTTCCGAGAGGCAGGTCTAAATGCAGACTCCAGAGACAACAATCTCTGGTCCGCCGTTTCCAATCTTAGACTCATTCCATCTAACTCAAGGCCGAGAGCCCTCGACTTGTCGAGGCTAGTCTTCAACAAGTCTCTAGCCGCCACAAGGCTCTCGATGCTCTTTCCCTCAGCCATGACTCAGAACAAGTCCCGGCTCAGGATTCCTAGCGGATAAGACTTTCGATTCGGCCTTTTAAATGGCCTCTGCGCATTTCATGTGAAAAAAATTAGAACCCCTCTTGCTAGTTTCCTGTACACAGCACATCTACTTTCTCACCAACTCACCAAATGTAAGTGAAAAGAAGACCCCTGAATTCAAACCAAACTTCACTTGCAAAACAAACATATCTATTAGATCCGTGTAACTTCAACCAACATGCAACCATCTTCTTGCTTGGATTAATTGCACACCCCTCCCCTCCATCGGGGATTAAACCTTTGGGGACACACAATTTTCTCGTACTGTGGAAGCGAAAGGTTGTGTGAAAGAATCGAAGTTGGCAAATCCAAATGAGGTAGTCCCCAAGTCTAGTCAATTACGCGATCTTAACCTGCACTCCACAAGTCATCCTCCCGGTCACTACAAGTCCTGTCCGATTATCCGGGTCGAATCTTGACCATCTAAAGTCGACACTTCCAAGAGATGAGAATTACCCCCTAGATGGTAAATCAAACTGCAATTTGTCAAAAGACACGAGTAATTAAAACACACGTTCGGGCCTACATTGAGTAACATTCACTTTTGTTCTTGTTCTTCATTTGGACTTGTTCTTTATTTTATCAGTAAGGGAAAAAGACTCATCTACTTCACTTGCAATTTGCAGTTGTAAAAGTTGCAAGGTCCTTCAAAAGCACGGATCAATTACCGTGCTAGACACCATGTTAAAAACTTGATTTTCACTGAAAGCAACATGGATGACGCGACAATCGGACGAAAGGGGTTAAAAGAGTGGAAACAATGTGAATTCACAGCCAAGAGTTCTGCAACGTGGAGCATACCAAACCTGAATCCTTTGCCTTGAACGGACTGAAACAATTCCTTAACCACCAACGAAATGATATCTTTAAAGGCATAACCGAAAAGAGTAACCAAACGGACACCAACTCGAGTGGAAGTGTATTTACTTTGAGAACTGAAGTCAGCAACACCTGGCAGAAACCCTTACCAAAAAAAAAAAACATCTGGCAGAAACTTTCAAGACTCGGTTCAACCACTCTTAACGCAAGAGACATCCACCCCTCCCTCCCTCATCCACATGGTCAAGTGGAAAACAAGTTTGGCAAACGCTTCCAAACCCCCCCAAACCTACAAACATGTCGGCCCAGGAGCTACATCGTTTTCTCTTTAGGAGAAAAAAAGAAAAAAGATAAAAAAAAAAAGGAACAGCGTTAAAATCAGCAAAGTGGTTCGGCGACCTCATAATGTACTATCGCATCAACAACAGTGAACTTGCTTTAGGAGGCTACACCATCATCACTGGCCTGCAGCCAGAACATGAACATCGGCAACTGGACGCAATAAATCTTCTAGCATCAAAACAATCTGCATATTCTCTCGCACCTCAAAACTCATCAGTAATGGATAATTCAGTGATTTATCAAAATCCCTGCCGATAGTAGTCATCTATAACAATTAAAAGATAATCTCTGTTGCAACACAGAAATCAGGAAAAACTTAAGCAGGACGGGTCATAATACCAATACTTCAAGGAATGTAAGACAATAATATAAGTAAAAATGATGGGATCAGGAGTCAATCCAATAAAATATTAGCTCGAGAAATGATCTGTTCATTTGATTACTGGCAGCGCACCAATACTGTATCTATACCTATTTGCACAAATTCAAGATGCACATCAGAAAGAAATCGACTCTGAAAGGTTGCGAAAGAAAAATAATTTTAAACAAAATCTGAGTCTCTCTGAGCAAAATGACAAAGTAATAATCGGGAGAGAAGAATGCTATGCCAACTACAAAAGCACATGCATGAAATTTAATAAGGAATACTATGACTCTCAAATAAACAGTTGTAGTTCCATCAAGCCGCTCCCTTCTGCTTCAGAGTGATCTTATCACCAAGACTCAGAGCAATCCCTTGAGTTTTACTCCGTATCCGGATGTATCCACTAAGCTTTCCATCGACTTGCTTTTCAACGCTCACATTCACCAGAGCGTCCTCACCGAAAACACTCTTTGCATACAAATTAGCAGCAAGGAAACCGCATTCGCCTTCTAGTGCAGACCTATTGTTCAACAAGCAAAAATAATCAAGGCAAGCAAATTATCTTTATCCAAAGAAGGCAGAGGTCCATAAATAAAGACATCAAAAGAAAAGAAAAATTATTGATAAACACAGACATAAAGATAACAAATGAAATATACACTGCAACAAAATTTGAATCAAGCAAATTTCACAAACTTCATATTCAGCCTCTGCAGATCTTCAATACCCCAAACTCCAATCGAAACTATTATATAAGTTGAACAACCAAAGACCCTCGCTCCGGAAAACCTGGCATCTCAGTGGGTGGAATTATAAGGCAGTAAAGACACCACTTTCCAGGATTGAAATGGGATGGGCTGCTACATATTGACTTCTGGCACACCCCAGATTTATACTTCAACCAATTGATCTATCAACTCATTCATCCAAGAACTTTAATATTTTGCTATCTCTATCTGTCTAGAATAATCATCGCTACTGCCATAACTATAAACAACATGGAAGCAAGAGAATGCAAATACAAAATCACATCAAAAAAGAACAAATCCATGCACAAGGAACACTGTGGAACAGCATAGAATATAATAGCAACTTACGGAGGAGTGAGGCACTTCATGTTAGTTGACTTGATGATGTGGTTCAAAAACTCCTTCTCACCCTGGATAACAGTATTAATAGCAACCTATGCAAAGCATAAGATGTTAGCAGAACAGAATACATGAAAAAGGTTACAAGAAAATGGAGACGGATCAGGTGGCAAAAGATTTAGCTAATGAGCAGAAGAACCGCCCTCAAAAAATGAAGGACCGCCCTCTCCCCAAGAATAACTAACTTAATAATACAACCAATGGAAGTTTCTAGCCAAACAATAAAGGAACTCATAAAACAAAACATCAAGGACATATATTCATAGATATACCTTATTTTCCCACTCAAACTCAGCCCACATGGTTCTGAAGGCAGCATCAGCACAGGATGCAGGAGATATGTAGTCCATTATGTCAATATGAATGTCATTCAGCACAACTACTGTCCTTTCAAGCACATTTGACGAAGTCTCATACACTATGTTACCAAAAATTACTCCCGTTTCTGTTGAAGAGACTTTTATATTTGCCTTTATCTGCTTGCTTGACTCTGGAGCAAGTGTGTAATTCTGAGGGCGCTCCACAAGTTTAAGATCTCCCATGGTTGCAAGCTCTAAGCACAAATTCTGAAGAGTATCCTTAGTGCGATTAATGACAGTGACATCCAGCACAATGTCATAATGATGAACCGTCACATATGCTTCGGCATAGACAGGATCGCTGAATCCAGTGAGCTGAAGAATGCGATTGAGTTTATTTGCATCGTCTCCATCCTTTGTGAACTCTCCAGTGGCACGTTTAAGATCATCCTGGACCTCATCTTCCAATTCAAGCTGGCTCATACCCTGGAAAAAGTATGCAAAGAAAAGACTAAGTGCCCAAACCTTCACAGTGCATAGTTATGCGATGTAAAGTGCAGAAGCCAGAAACAAAACATGCCATCATTATTAACCAAAAACAAACAGAAGAGGAAGGGAGAGGGATGAAAGAAATTGCACGAATTTGATTAACAGATATTGACAAGCACATATAGGCTCATGGCATGTTGTCATTATAATCTACTCTCAGTATCCAAATAGAATGAAACGAGAAGGCAAAACATACACAAGCAAATGCACAAGTACAGCCAAATCTCATGATTACCAGATGTGAAAACGACCAGGAAGAAAGATCAGGAAGTAGAACTTTAATTGACTAGAAACCAAGAGAATTCTAAAGTATGAGTATCGATCATTTAATATTGACCATTAGCTAGCTTGCTAGCACAAAAGTCAACTCAAATCAGAGAGACAAGAAAAACGATGTTGCTTACCTTCCTGCTCTTCAAGTGGTAGAAGTCAATCAGATCATCTGGTTGAGCATGAGATATCTGAGCTTTTGCTTTAATTTCCTCTGTCTCTTGGAGCTGCTTTTCTGCAAGCATCTTCACAAAACTTTCTCTGCAAGATTGTAACCATATCTTCCTTATTTCATCACCAGTGTTGCACAACAGCCTAATGCAAAGGATGACTCTGTCATGAGAGTCATTGTCAATTGGGTGTGGAAGAACTGGCGACTGACCCAGCTGTAGCATAGATGCCATAATCAACAAGGCCTGAGTGGTTGCTTTGTTAACTTCCACCTTTGACGGTTGGACCTCCTCCAACCTCAATACAAGCTTTGTCAGGGTACATGCCACAACCGCCCCAAGGAAAAAATCACCTGAAAGGATCAGCGATCTTAAGTTTCCTACAGATGTCAATGAGCCCTGAACAAGGGTTGGAGGAGACATGGCAGTTTCCAGAGCTGCACTCTGGGTAGCATAAGTCCCATCAGCGAGTATTGCAGGTCTCCTAGAAGATGTAGCCGCCACGTTCACTGGCTGAGAACTCTTTGATGCATCTTGTCCCTCACCCTCTTCAGCAGCTGCCGTGTAGAATGGGAGGTCTCCAAGACACTGTTTAATAGTAGTGATGCCACTCTCAACTTCTGAGAGGGAGAGACAATATTCCCCAATAATCCAAAGAGCGCAAGAACAAACTCTTGCGGCGCGGATCTGGTAGAAAGTGTCCAACAGTCTGGTAATGATAGAGACCCGTAATTTGGGATTCGTCTCAATTATCTCGCGCACAAAGACTACAACATCCATAGCTGAAGCCACATTGGAATCGCCCAAGAAATCCATTAGGAGATGCACGACCGTGCTTGCCACCTCAGGGAACTTAATTGCACAAGTATGGATAGCTTGCACGAGCATTTGCCTGTACTCTCCATTCTTCTCAAGCTCCCCGCTTTGAGTCTTCACAACCTCCTTCTTCAACATCAAAACGACCTCATCTACATTTCTAGGAGTAATCAACTCGAGGGCGATGTCAAGCGTCTTTCGCCGAATATCAAGATTCGGACTTGAAAGTGCTCTAAGTACATCCATCACCAGCTCAACCATAATTTCCCTGTGTGAGCTCTTAAGCTCGTTCAACCTATCAAGCACAATCAGCTTCACATTGTTATCACTCTGCGACAACAGCAGCTGGCTATACGTGCTTGCTGCAGCCCTTATTGCCGTCGGCGCAGAGGACAGGGACACGAGTGTACTGGCGCACTCATAAATCACCGCAGTTGATGGGGCATTAAGCAATGATATGATAATCTTAATGTACTTCCCTTTCTCAGCCTTATTGGATCTACACACTTTCCTAATCAACTCCAAAACAACCATCTGCAGCTGCTCCCCCCAATCATTAATCCTATCGATGTGCGTAAACAGATAATTCACAGCCCTCTCCTGAGAACAATTGAACAGCATGAGGAACGCATTGCGCTTACTCGAATGGTCCTGCTCGGTGGAGAGCACCTTCTCGATGATTTCGGGCGCCTGATCCAGCAGGTTCTGCCCATCGGGGAGCCTATACAGGGACATGACCGCGAGGATCGCATTGCGGCGGACGAAGGGGTGGCGGTGCTCCAGATTCTCGACGATCGACGGGATCAGGGGCTCGATGATCTCGACCTCGTTGAGGCGGCAGAGGAACCGGAGGGTGACGCCGCGGATGTACTCGTTGGGGTGCTGGAGGTTGTTGCGGAGGTTCTGGCAGATGAGGATCATCTCCGGGAGGACCTTGCCGCGGGCGTCGGTCTTGTCGATTATCTCGAGGTAGAAGAGGAGGAGCTTCTGGATGGTGTGGTCCTCGCTGGGGAGGACGTAGCGGATGATGGTGATGAAGAGCTGCGGGATGGTCTCGCCGTTGAGGAGGAGCATGATGGCCTTCTTGAGGGCGTCCACCTTGAGCGGCACGTCGTTCCCCTCCAGCGCCTCCTTGATCTCGTTCGCCAGCGACGACGCCCCCTTGTCGAAGTGGACGAGGAGGGTGCACGATTTCTCCATCTGCTTCTGCATCGTCGCCGTCCTCGCCGGAGAGATCGCGAATCGGTCGCCGGAATTCGAAGGAGGCGGCGGCTCAGGCGCGAGATCTGATCGGATTTAGAGAGAGAAAGAGAGGGAGGAGGAGAGAGAGAGGGAGGGGGGGGAGGGCCGTCGTCTTCTTCGTTTTCACTCTCTTCTTCTATACGAGAGAGAGGGGAGAAGTGAGTCGCTAGATCTGAGATTTGGGTCGGGTAGGAGATGGTAAAATGTTCGTCGCTCTGCCCCTGAAGAACTGACTTATTGCGATTCGAGACCCGGGATGGGTTCATTTTTCTAATTTGGTCCTTTCCGGTTGGGGGCCAGCAGCTGAACTTTCTTTAAAACTGAAGAGAGATAATTCTATTTTCAGATGCCAAGATATCTTAATCGGGCAATCTTGTTATCTAAGGAACGTGCAATCGAGAGTGTACTAACTATAAACTTCTCCGATATTGAAAACTCCAAGGAGCAATTTTTTGATTTGGGGATGATGACGTGATAATTATCGAAATTTTTTGCCCAATTTACAATCAAGTACCTAAAACATTTAGTGTTGCCACTTTCTGAAAGTTGGTTATTATGATACCCAACATTAAAATCATTGACGTGGAAACGCCAACATAGACACCAACATGTAAAAGCCGTATACATCGTCATCCAATATCGCCTCTTGAGATGGATGTCAACTCACCAAAATGGGTTTCATAAATGGAGTAACTATACTAAGTAAATGGGTAGTAAATAGGTTTAAATATATATATGGGTGTTAAATGGGTTACAAACAAATTTGCAATTTACTTATATGTTATATCCAACCTACCTCTATAACTCCTTTTTCATTTTTCTTCGCCCTCATTTGATCTCACACGTGCTCACTCTGCACTCTTATCTCAATTTGAATCTAAGTTTTTTGTAAATTGAGTTAAATATGGAAACGTTTTTAAGAATAGGGGTCAGGTCACGTATGTGTTGGGTATGGATTCAGTTGAGTATGAGTCACTAAATTTGTATTGCATGAAAATGAGTCAAAACAGCTAAATAAGTCTATTTGAATTGAACATTTTTCTACCTAATCCAAATCTGATCCAACCTGCCATTTGATGGGTCTACCATGCACACACTCTCTCCTAATCATCCAACACATATGTAGAGATGACACAATTTTTATTTAGTAAGTGAGTCCAATTACTGATTGCGATTAACTTCACTTAGCAAGCCATGTCAGCAAAATCACACGATACGACCATTTATTTAGTAGAGCCCTCATATGAAGCGAAATTGGGAAAGTTTTGGACATTAATTGAGCGAAAAAAATATAGATACTCAATTATAAAACAAATAAAAGTTCGCATATTTGTGCTCTCATTTCCTCTAATTTAGTTACTTATTGCTTGATAATTACTCTTTCCAATAGTGAAAGTTAATCCAGCCACATTGAGGAGGTAAGAATTCTCAACAATGGTACATTTCTTTCATCTCTACTTAGGTATGATTATGATATGATATGGGTTAACAACTTATTTAGTTACTAGGCTTATTTTATTGATACTTATTCAGTCATAATTCTTTAATTGAACCAATTTAGTCTTAATCTTTTTTACATAGAAACTAATTGAGTCAATTCGATCAATTTAGACCTGAAGTTGCTGAGGTAGACTTAGCCATCACAATCGATGTTGATATGGACATTTTTAAATAATCTTTTTGAATTTTTTATTAATTTTTCCCTTTATTTTACTTTGGCCTATGGTCATGGCCAAGCCATAGGTTTGGGCCTTGCCAAAGGCCGTGAGGGACCGGCAAGGGCTGCAATGCTCTCGTCGAGCATGGCTGAGTACTTGCCAAAGCGCAAAAAAATAAAGGAGAAAAATAAAAATAAAATATTTTAAAAATATATATAAATGAAAAATATATTTTAAAAAAAAAATCAATGTCAACACTAGAGGTGTGCAAAATACCCGGAACCACCCGACCGCCCGGACCGATCCGAACCGCCCGGAACCGGCGGTTCTTGAGGGAACCGGTCCGGTTCCCGGTTCCAAATTATGGGAAGCAAGTGGACTACCGTTCGGTTCCGGTTCCATGGACGGATCCGCCCACCCGGATCGGACCATAACTTTTTTAATATTAAAAAAAAAAATTACTAAAAGAAACCCTAGATCTCATCTCACTCCCTTCGTCTTCGGCTCCTAATCCTATCACCATTTTGCTGTGTTTACTTCTCCCACCGTCCGCATCTCCATGTACTTAAATTTGGTTTTTCTTTCTTTAGCTTCCTTTGATGTCACGTAGTCGTTTTATGTTTAAAACCAAAATTGTTTCGCGTTAAGATCGGTTCCATGGATCCACCCAGGAACCGGACCGGACCGACGGTCCGGTTCCGGTGGATCCCGGTTCCAATTTTTCGGAACCGGTCCTTAGCGGGCGGTTCCGATTCTAGGTCGGGAACCGCCCGCCCGAATCATGCACACCCCTAGTCAACACTAGCTATACAACGTAAGCCAGCTGGCGTACACATCCGAAATTTCCTGTCTAAATTGGCTGGATAGACTCAGCTATGCCAATATGAAAATGTTTAAAATTAAATTAATCTAATTAAAAGGTTTATGATCAAATTGATACAAATGTAATAAGTTTCTAACGTTTTTGGTACTTTTCCTAGTAAATTTCCATATAAGAAGACTACTATGTATGTATCATTAACTAATAACATTCCCACGTGAAATATATTACGTAAAGTCCATGCTCTTTGCACAACTACATTGAAAGGTCAGATCTTCATGTTAGTTTGGCATATGCCAGGCCAATATGTAAGTTCATCTTCATGATATGTCGGTTTTATTCCAGTCTGTAAATCAATGCTCTTCGCCAAAGAAAAACTCAAGATTTCGATGACAAATTCTGCAATCTTGCTTTGAGTAGTCGAAACTACTGCCTCTTATTCATACTGCTCGATTTTGCAGAAAATGAAGCGAACAATTTTCCCACAAAAGATGTAGGAAGTGATGTGATCTTTGCTGCAATTAGAGTTCTAAATGATGCTTTCGTATTCTATACCTGAAGCTTGTCATCTCAGTCACAAATAGAGGTCCGCAGCCGCCTGTACACGAGTGGGATTTCCAATGTTTCGAGCTCATGAAAGTTCATCCAAAGCCAAGTGATGCGCAACAACAAATGTAAATATGAAAAACTATCGATCCTGTGTTATCATCTTAGACGTGGATTTTGCAGTGCAACGACCAACCCTTAGGATTTGATTATCTCAGGAAACAGCACAGATAGGCTTCTGTTGCCATGGAATATAATGCTATTAAATGCATCTGCGTGACTCAGCTAGAGTTCGGCACAACTCTCATTTCTGGTCATATTGTTTGGTTCCTGGATGCAACATACCAAGCACGAGTACCTCTCACCGCCTTCAATTTTGCCGTGATCTTGTCAAACTTTTCACTAATTTTTCTTTTTTTTTGGTAAAGTTCACTAATTTTTCTTCCTCCGCACGCACGTCATAAATTCTTCTATCGAGCTTTTGGAGGGCGGCATCATTTGCGAGATCTCTCCTGATCTTTGCATCATTCTTGTTCTCCGCTCTTATGGTTAGTGAGACCTACGAACAAAATCCATCAAATGAGCATGTCATTGCAAAAGATCATTAATTCTGTAAAGAAGCCGATCAAAACCAGACAGTGCACCTGACATGAGCAATGAAGTTGCACTCAGTGCAGTGATAAGCAGTCTTCGGATTCTGCACCTGCTTGCGCACGTCACAATAGTACTCGCCAAAGTCATCCTAGAGCCAAGTCTCGGCGAAGGAGAGGGAGTGGAAATGGCACTTGGACTTGATCTTCTCTGGAAAGGCGAAGGGTGCGCAATGGAAGTGGAAGCAGTGAGGGCAGCCCGGAACCGTGCAATGAACAAGGTGCGTGTCATGACCGAAGTTGTTGCACATGTCGCACAAGTAATGCACCGGCAGAACATTCTCCACCAGGAGAAACAAGTGGCCTCTGTCCTCATACTTGATGTTCAAGTACCTCGCAGTGCACCTGGCATCATGTTTGAACTGATAGTCTATGCAGCGGAAGTTAAAGCCGAAGATGATCAAACGGCAGCAGGTGCAGGAGATGAAGCTGGGCTTTTTCCATATGAAGTCCGGGATCAGAGTATGGTGTGGATAGTATGGATGCTTCAGCTCTCTTGGCAGTTCCAAGCATGACTAGGGCAGGAGAAACTCTCAGTCCTTGCACTCGCAGGCCACGCCTTCAACCGGTGAAGTGCAGCCGTTGCACTTTGACTTCTTGGTCGTTTTTGCCATCTTTGGCCGGGTCAGGTTGAGCGTCGTTGACCTTGGTTAGTAGAATCAAGGAGTGTTCGCAAGCAAAATGCCGAATCTCCATGGTCTCCATCTTCTTCTTGGGTCGTATCTCAGAGCTGTGTTCTGGCAAGAGTGCCTTTTTAGCAACCAACAACATGGAGCTCAGATTAAAATTCGGCATTCCCTCAGCAAGAGGAAGTCTCAGTTTTTAGCTCTTTCTGCCCCACCGATGGAACTTGTCAGGCAACTAGGACCACTTAGATGAATTTTATGGCATTGCTAACAAATTGAGAAGCAATCACATGGCAGGTTCCATGTCAACAGTGTCGCAGAGGATCAAGCATATCATTGACTTTTTTTGTTATGCCACAAGCATCGTTGACTTAAACTTAGAATGCCATGACAAGGAGGGGGGAAACAATTAATCAGAAAGGGATAGGAGAGGGATGGAGTTTCGATGCTGGGTTGACATCTATCCCCGAAACCGAATGCAGATCGTGCATGTTGTGAAAATATTGCTTCGAAATGGGTTGAACAATGAAATCGGATCGAGTAAAACAACTCGGACTTTGAGGCGTGATATCACTTTCTTTAAGGATTTATTTGCCCCACGAAGTTGCTAATGGTCACCGGCAAAAATCCTCCAAGATACAACAAAGTCTCGGATGAGAATACTAGATAGCAATTCTAGTATTTCTCCAGAATCTCTCTAAGAAAACAAACGAAAAATTGGCTGCTGTTTTTCCAGAAAGAAAACTCGAAAAAATGACAACAACACTTCTTTCCGAAAAATGACAAGTATATATATGGAATAGTCTCGCAACTCTTCGTGAAAATTACGAACAAACACGTCTTTAGAAAATTGTTCGGATAAACAAATGCGACTCTTCGGAAGAAGTCGAAAACGAACAATTGCAACCCTTCGGGAAAGTTAAAAAACCGAATAAGGAATTTTCCAAAGGTTGCCTTGAAAAGACACAAACAAAATTCGGAATAATAATAATTTTTTTTAAAATAAAATTTCGAATTTTCATTTATATTTCATTTCCGAAATTCTCAAATTAAAAGGCATCCTTTGAACTAAAAAATAAAAAAATAAATAAATAAATAGCAAGGGATTAATGCTAATTAAACCGTGGGACGCGCAGGCGTGCTAAGTGCACCCGCACGCGGGTATGGTGGGGTCTAGCCCCACCCAATCATTCCTTTAACTACAAAAGGAAAAACTCCCATATTTAAACTGACACACTTGCTCCCACCTTTTCTATGTGGGACAAAGGAAAAAAGCATGCATTTTGTTTTAACAAACAAAATTCCAACAATCCCCCACTTTGTTTGTAAAACAAAGATTTCAAAATAAAACATACAGCCAAAGTTTCAGTAAGATTAATATACATACATAAAGGTCTCTTTCGAGTTAAACCTTTACTTAGTGTAAGTATATCAAAGCTCTATCAAAGTGACAAGTAGCTCGGCTTTAAACTTGTACTTTTATGTAATAGAACCGGACATACCACACATACACTAACCTCTTGTTTCAGTGAGAATTTCTATATTACTCCGCACTATTATGGCATTGTGCTTGATCCTGTTTCATGAGCTCTCTAGAAAGCAAACCCAACTTTCGTAAGAAGCGGCACCACTTCTAAGCTCATATAGGTGAAGTATCTACCATGTGTTTCTGTTACTATCAACACACTACAAACTTGTATCATACTTCATTAAGAATTCAATCCAACCTTCAAAACGTAACAGACGATACTAACTTCTCATATCAGGGCTACGTTAGTATCAAACAATCACATTCAATAACTTGTTCTTTCCCATTAAACCTTGTAACTAGTGATGTTCTAGAAAAAGGTCGGGTTACCATTATTGGTGATTTCAATTAAAGGGTTTCAGTCCCATTTCTTGTGAGGTCGTTATTACCATATGTCTTGGTAAAGCCTTCGTCAAAGGATCGGCAAGATTTTTACTTGACCTCACATAGACAATTGTTATGGTACCATCTTTAATCAATTGTCTCACATATTCATGTCTTAGACTAATGTGTCTAGACTTACCATTATAGGTGCTACTATAGGCTCTTGCCAAAGTGGCCTGACTATCACAGTGGATAGAAATAGGAGGCATAGGACTAGTCCATAATTTGATATCCAACAACAAATTTCTAATCCATTCAGCCTCTTTCCCAGCTGCCGCCAAAGCAATAAATTCAGATTCCATTGTTGAGTGAGTTATACATGTCTGTTTCTTGCTCGCCCAAGATACACACCTCCAGCTAGTGTGAAGATCCATCCGAAGTGGAACGCTCATCTCCCACACTTGTAATCCAACTAGCATCGGTGTATCCTTCTAATACACCGGATAATTATTGTAGAACAATCCTAAATTTTTAGTTCTCTTAAGATAACCAAAAATTCTAGTAATAGCTCTCCAATGTTCAGTACTTGGATTACTAGTATACCTACTCAACTTGCATACGAGAATAAGCAATATCGGGTCTAGTACAATGCATCGCATACATTAAAGATCCTATAGCACTTGCATATTCTAGTTGTGCCTAGGGCTGAGCGCGGTTCCCGGGTTACCCGGGAACCGGAACCGAACCGGAGGAGGGTCCGGTTCGGTTCCCGGTTCCAAGGGGACCGGTTCCGGTTCCGGTTCCTTTTTCTAGGAACCGGAACCGAACCGGAACCGGTCCTAGAACCGGAACCGGAACCGGTTTCGGAACCGGAACCTGTTTCGAAACCGGAACCTGTTTCGGAACCGGAACCGGAACCGGTTATTTAGGGCAGAAAAAGCTCGACCTTGGATGTTCTAGTGACTTGTATGTGATGTTCTAGTTGAAGTTTGGCTTTAGCCTCTAAATGAAAGTTGTAAAGGACTTCTTGGAGTATAACATACTCAAATTTGGGACAAAACAAACAAGTATAAGTGGGTGAAATCGTTATTCTTTGGAAATACTGGATCTGGAGATTTTGGGACCGACCCTTGATGAATGCATGGACCGTAAGGCAACCTTTTTGTCGAAATTTCACTTCTGTTTCTTAACAAAAGTTGTAAAGGACATCCTGAGGTACCACATATCAAAAATTTAGAGAAAACAAACAAGAATAGGTAGGTGAAATCGTGGTCCTTTGGAGATGGTTAGATCTGGAATTACGGTACTACGAACAGGGATTTTAACCGTCCATATTTAATTATCTAGGACGAATTTGACTTCGATTTTTTCATGAAGTATCTACCTTATGGTATTGGCTATCACATAGTCGAATTTCATAATTTTTGAAGGTCATTTGGGTATTTAATCGGAAATGTTTCTAAAACTGTGCAATCTGATGTGTTCGGATCTTGTAAGTTGCAATGCGTGGACTATATCATTTTGTATGAGGTTATTTTGGAAATTTGTTCTGCATGAAATATCTCTCTTCATGTCTTCCCTACAACATATTTAAATTTCGTAATTTTTGTAGTTCATTTGCCTATTTAACCAAAAAAATTTCAAAAACTGTGCAAGTAGAGAATAGGAAAAGTAAATCGATTTTATCTTTTAATCCAGAACGAATTGGACTATGATTTCTTCATGAAACTTGTACCTCTAGGTCTTAAATACAACGTGTCCAAATTTCAGAATTTTCTGAGTTCATTTAAGGGTTTAATCGAAATTGTTTTCAAAACTTATACCTCTAGACATTTTTGTTCTAGTGGTGTTTTATTTCTACTTTCTAGTTTGCTATTTGTTTTGAAATTTCTAATTATATTCTATTATTGTTGTGTAGTGCGAAGTTAATGTATCAAGATAATATGTCAATGGGAAGTTACCGTGTAGTATACATGTATATTATAGTTTTTTTTTTTGGTAACGTGCGCATACGTTATATTTTTTTTGGTAACGTGCGCATATATTATAGTTTTTTTTTTTTGTAACGTGCACGTACGTTATAGTTTTTTTGGTAACGTGCGCGTACGTTATAGTTTTTTTGGGTAACGTGCGCATATGTTATAGTTTAAATATGAAAATAACCAAAAAAAAAAAAAAAAAAGGAACTGTTGGAACACTGGAACCGACCCCTAAACCTGTGACGGGGTAGGTTCCAGGTTCTCGGTTCCCACGGGTAGGTTCCAGGTTCCTCATTTTGAGGAACCTGTACCCGAGGGTAGGTTCCAGGTTCCAGACGGAACCGAACCGGAACCTGGAACCGCTCACCCCTAGTTGTGCCACCGCTCTACTAGTATTATAATTTAATTTAATACTAGAATCAAATGGAGTACTTATTTCTTTAAAACCAAGATGTTGAAATTTATTTAATAATTTTTCAACATAACTACATTGGCTTAAAGAATAACCCCCACTATTTTTCTTAACTTTAATACCTAAGATAGTATCTACTTCACCCATATCCTTCATTTTAAACATGGAAGTTAGATACTTCTTAGTCTCATTAATTCCAGTCATATTCGTTCCAAAGATAAGCATATCATCAACATACAAGCACACTAAGACACCATAGTCTTTAGTGAATTTAGAGTATATACACCTATCGGCACTATTATTGATGAAACCATTTGACAATATGACCGAATTAAACTTTTCATGCCACTGCTTAGGAGTTTGCTTAAGTCCATAAAGAGACTTAATCAATTTACATACTTTTCTTTCATTTCCAGGAAGAACAAAACCCTCCGGTTGTTCCATGTAAATCTCCTCATTTAAGTCTCCATTTAAGAAAGCAGTTTTAACATCCATTTGATAAACACAAAGATTATAAATGGAAGCTAGAGCAAAAAGAACTCGAATGGAAGTTATACGTGCAACAGGAGCATATGTATCAAAATAATCTATTCCTTCTTTTTGTCTATATCCCTTAACTACAAGCCTAGCTTTAAAAGCTTGAATGAAACCATCAGAATGATATTTTCTTCTAAAAACCCATTTGCACCCAATAGGTTTTGATCCTTTTGGTAAATCTACTAATACCCAGTATTATTGGACACAATTGAATCCATTTCATCATTCACAGCTTCTTTCCAAAAGGAAGCATCTCTAGAAGACATAGCATCATCAAAGCTCTTAGGATCATCTTCTAAATTTAATACTAAAGGGTATTTATTTACCACATTATTATCTCCATCTCCTTCAACAAGAAAAACATGAGTAATAAAATCAGGACCTAAGTCTTTTATTTTCCTAGCTCTAGTACTTCTCCTTGGTTCAATCATGTCTTTAGAATCATTCGTTTCTTTCTCTTGAGAATCACTTTGAGCTTCCATATGTCTTGAATTATTTTCAATAATTTCAGAACTTGTAAAACATTTATTCTCAAAGAATTCAACGTCTCTCGATTCTATTATGACATTGGACTCTAAATCAAGAAGCCTATAAGCTTTACTATTTTCAGCATACCCTATGAAAACACTTTTAATAGCTCTAGGACCGAGCTTTGTTCTCTTAGGATCTGGAGCTCGGTAGTATGCCAAACACCCCCACACTTTAAGATATGACAAATTTGGCTTTCTACCTTTCCATATTTCATAAGGGGTTATGTCATTTTTCTTGGAAGGTATTCTATTATGAATAAAGCATGCAGTAAGTAATGCTTCTCCCCAAAGATTAATTGGTAGCTTTGAATTTGAAAGCATACAATTAACCATTTCTCCAAGAGATCGATTTTTTCTTTCAGCTAAACCATTTTGTTGTGGAGTATATGGTGCTGAAGCTTGATGAATAATACCATGTTCTTCACAAAATGAAGAGAATTCATTTAAGAAATATTCTCCACCTCTATCTGATCGTAGAACCTTAATTTTCCTTTCTAATTGATTCTCTACTTCAGCCTTATATTTCTTAAACATGGTAAATGCTTCATCTTTTGATCTCATGAGATAAACATATAAGAACCTACTACAATCATCCACAAAGGTAATAAAATATCTTTTACCTCCACGTGTTAGCATACCATTAAATTCACATATATCACTATGAACTAAATCCAATAAATTCGAATTTCTTTTAACACTAGGAAATAGCTTCTTAGTAAGTTTTGACTTAGCACATATTTCACATTTATCAAATTCGCCATTAAAATTTATCAAGTCTAATTTTCTCATATTCTTCAAATAACGAATATTTATATGTGTCAACCTACTATGCCATAAAATTGAAGAGTCGACAATATAAGCAAAACTAGAAATATTATTATTGATACTCAATTGATACATGCCATCATTGGCATAACCCTTCCCAACAAACAGCCCATTTTTCGAGAGGATAACCTTGTCGGATTCAAACAAAACCCGAAACCCCCTCTTACAAAGTAAATCAATAGAAACTAGGTTCTTCCTAATTTCGGGTATAAATAACACATTAAGAAGAGTTATCTTCTTTCCAGAAGTGAAATCTATCTCCACCGTGCCTTTTCCAGCAACCTTTGCAAGAGTATTATTCGCCATCAGGACCTCTTGAACATTTGAGTCAACAATCTCTTCAAATTGCTTGAACATGTACTTGTCCTTGCACACATGGACTGTTGCTCCAGAATCTATCCACCAACCGGATTGAACAGTGGTAGAATTAATTTCAGAAACCATAGCCATCGCATCATTTATTTCAGAAATTTCCATGTTCGAAAACATGTTTGAAATCATGGCTACATAATTTTCTTCAACCAGATTTGCATCTGCTTTCACCACCGGAATGTTCTTATCCTTTGAAATGCTCTTGCGGTGAATGCAATCCTTGGCGTAGTGTCCCTGTTTGCCACAAACAAAACAGCAACCCTTTTGCTTCTTTTGTGTTCTCTTAAATTTATGCCCCCCGCTTTTTACTTTGAAGTTCTGGCCGAGCTTCCGTTTTTTATCCACAAAATTCACCTTGGAATTGTACAAAACAGAATTATCACGTAAACGTGACTCTTCCTCAATGCGAAGATGTTTCTGTATTTGCTCCAAAGTAAAGTCCTCTGACTTGTGAATCAGCCTTTTTCCATAGTCTTTCCAACTTGGAGGCAATTTCGCAATAATTGCTCCAACTTGAAAAGCTTCTGGAATATCAATCTTGAGAGCACGGATTTTATTCACAATCACTTGCAATTCATGGACTTGTTCCAGCAAGGGCTTAGTATCAATAAACTTGAAATCAAAATACTTTGCAATTAGATATTTGTTGGTACCTTGCTCCTCCGCTTTGTACTTGAATTCCAGTGTATTCCAAATTTCTATGGCCGACTTCATTTCAGTGAATAAGTCGTACAGACGATCGGAGAGTGTGTTCAGAATGTGTCCTCGACAAAGTAATTCATCCTCCGCATGTTTCTTCTTTTCCTTATTAACCCTCTCAATGGCTTCCGCACTTGGCTGTCCTCCATCAAAAGTAGGCTTAGGATCTTCTATAGGCGCCAAGTTAGGATCCAGTATGTAGGAGATCTTCAGAGCAGTGAGTAAGAACATCATCTTGTCCCTCCAGCGAGCAAAATTGTTCCCATCGAACCGGTCCAGTTTGACCATATCTTGATTCATAACTTTGATTGTCTCCGACTCCATTGTAGCATCAAATAAATCCTTAAAATTGTTGTGAAAATATTGCTTCGAAATGGGTTGAACAATGAAATCGGATCGAGTAAAACAACTCGGACTTTGAGGCGTGATATCACTTTCTTTAAGGATTTATTTGCCCCACGAAGTTGCTAATGGTCACCGGCAAAAATCCTCCAGGGATACAACAAAGTCTCGGATGAGAATACTAGATAGCAATTCTAGTATTTCTCCGGGATCTCTCTAAGAAAACAAACGAAAAATTGGCTGCTGTTTTTTTCCAGAAAAAAACTCGAAAAAATGACAACAACACTTCTTTCCGAAAAATGACAAGTATATATATGGAATAGTCTCGCAACTCTTCGTGAAAATTACGAACAAACACGTCTTTAGAAAATTGTTCGGATAAACAAATGCGACTCTTCGGAAGAAGTCGAAAACGAACAATTGCAACCCTTCGGGAAAGTTAAAAAACCGAATAAGGAATTTTCCAAAGGTTGCCTTGAAAAGACACAAACAAAATTCGGAATAATAATAATTTTTTTAAAATAAAATTTCGAATTTTCATTTATATTTCATTTCCGAAATTCTCAAATTAAAAGGCATCCTTTGAACTAAAAAATAAAAAAAATAAAAAATAAATAGCAAGGGATTAATGCTAATTAAACCGCGGGCGCGAGGCGTGCAAAGTGCGCGCCAAATAATCGCGCACCAAGACGCGGTATGGTGGGGTCCCAGCAGCCCCACCCAATCATTCCTTTAACTACAAAAGGAAAAACTCCCATATTTAAACCGACCCACTTGCTCCCACCTTTTTTATGTGGGACAAAGGAAAAAAGCATGCATTTTGTTTTAACAAACAAAATTCCAACAGTGCATCTGCATCGTCTAAAGCGAATCGAACTCGTATTAATACGCTGGAACTGTCCCATCTTTCACGGGACGGTGAAGGAAAAGATAACCCAAAGGACAGATTCCTCAGACTTCGTGTTTTCGAAGACATTAGCTTTAACTGGGGCCTTACCTTTTGATTCCAAGACACAAATATTGATGTACAAGCATACTCCAAGGAATTAGCAGATTGGACAATGACACATTAACAACCAGAAACTTATTTATTTAGCCCATAACAACCAGCAACTTTACAACCCTTCCTTTAAGCAGAAGCCTTAGTGGAGGCGGAGCAAAATGGTGAGTCGACCTCAGGCTTCAATGATGAGATGTATTGGGCGCGAAGGGCCCTGAAAAACTCCAACTTTGCTGTGACTTTCTTTAATTCCTTGGCTAAGCACGTTTCCTCGTCACATAGCCCCCATATATTCATTTCTATTCTCCAGAGTCCGGCATCATTCGCAAGGTCTCTCTCAGCTTGGCATCCATCTTGTACTCTTGCCAAAATCGAAGGCAGCACCTGAAATTAAGAAAACTCCGATGTAAACGTCTCCGGGCCTCGATACTGCATCAACCCAGAAGAACCCTTTTAAAAGAAATGCCTTAGGAAATCAGAAGTGAAAAATTATTCCTCAGAAAAGGAACCATGGCCGTGCATGAATTTACGAAATTTGAGGAACTGATAAGAAATTTTTGTATGAATGTCCAAAATCAACCTAACAAGTTGTATCATCCCATCGAACATGCCACGGACTCTGACTACAGCAAAATTGACCAAAACAGTCATTTGCAGCAAGGACATAGCTCAGATTTGGTACAACCAACATGAGCAATGGTTTGATAATATTTATGTTATGGGAAATAATTTTTTTCAGAAATAATATTTTTTTCATTTTATTCCCTTGAACAATTTTTTTAGTAAAATAATGTATTTGGCAAATACACAAAAATTTTATTCCGAAAATAAATAAAAAATTACAAGAATGTGTTTGGTACGACTCATAAAAAATTTTATGCCGTAGAATTTCTTATAATTTTTTTAGAATTTTCTTTTTTTTTCTCCTTTTCCTTTCTTTTTACTCCTCCTCTAGCTGGCGGCCGCCAAAGGCAACTGGTGACCTACAGCAAGTGGCGAACTGCGGCAAGCGATGAATTTCCATCGGCCGATTAGAAGAGGAAGAAGAAGAAAAAAAAAGAATAAAAGAATTATTTTTAGAAATTGTTCCCTAGAACAATAAGTTAATTTTTTCTACTTCTATTATAAATCTATTCGCTGGCCACATTTCTATTCCAGAGAGTAGAAAAATTAACTGATATTACCAAAAGGAGAGTTTCTATCGGCCTATTAAAAGAGAAAGAAGAAGAAAAGAAAAGAAAAAAATTTTGTCTATAAATTGTTCCCGAAAACAAAGAGTTGTTTTTTTCTACTTCTTAATTTTGTTCCAAATCTATTTATTGGTCATTTTTCTATTCTTTCTATTTCAAGGAGTAGAAAAATTAACAGATGTTACTAAACTGATTTTTTTTTTTTTTTTCGGGGAACAAAAGAAAAAGAAAATTAAGGAACCGAAATGGTAGCATACGGGCCCATAGTCGATTCTCTCTGTCTTGCACGCTTCGCAAAAGCACTCACCCAAATCCTCTTCCAGGACGGTTTTGGCAAAAGTGAACAGGTGGAAGTGACACTTGGACCTGATCATTTCGGGCCATGGGAATGGAGAGCAGTGGAAATGGAGAGACCGGAAGCACCAAGGGAACACGCACGGAAACAGAGGGGTGTCCATGCCGATGTCATTCCACATCTCACAAGTGGTGAATGGCTTTGAATTCAGATTCTCTAAGGAAATAGAGAAGACCCCCGTCTTCATATTTCGTGTTCAAGTAACGGGTTGAGCGTCGAGGTAGAATTTGCAGATGTCACAGCAGAAGCTGAAGCCAAGGATGGCAGAGCGACAGAAAGTGAAGTTGTGTTTGCCTCCGTGCAAGCTGAAGGTAGAGTGCGTGGAGGGTGATAAGGGTGTTTCAGCTCAGTAGGGAGTTCAGAACAAGACTTGTGGAGGTAAGAGTTGCAAGCTTTGCATGCGTAGGTGGTGGAGGGCGGGGCTACAAAGGGGTTGTTCCAGCCATAGCAGTTGACTTTCTTGTCGAACCCTTGGAGGTCACAGAGGATTAGAGGGTGTTTGTGGCTGCAATGTTCCATCAGATTCTGCTCCTCCTCCATCTGTTTTCAGTTTTCGTCTTGGGTTTGGCTTCTGATGGATTGATGGGTGCTACAACTCGGACGTGATCAAATGTGCAGGTCAGATAGTTGTATTGCTGGTTTTTTTTTTCGCTAAAGATCATTCACTTTGACTTTGGTGCTGACAAATTGAAGTATACAATTGTGCCAGATCTGTGGAGATGTATTAACAAAACTGAGAATTATCCAGATGATGCACGTGATAGACCTATTCCAAGTTGATCCATTGAGGGAGACTGGAACAGAAAATGTTCTGACATTGGTGTGGAAGTTGGTTAATCTATTCAGAAAATTTTACCCATTGGCACATCCTCTAAGCAATCTTCGTCTTCAAGTTTCTAGTTCCTTTTCATGTTACCTTTTTCTTAGGTTACAAATTAAATGGAGTGGTCAGGTGAATTTGTTCAATTAACTACAACCCAATCCTACACGCATCGGTTGGTTTAAGCAGCAGAAAGGAAAATTAGAACTGCTAGTAAACATAGGTTAAACATTGGCGAATAAAATGTACAGATTATATCTGTCTATACTAGTGCCCGCGTATACACAGGATCGAGGTCATAGAAGCTGAGGTAATTGGCCAATTCTGAGCTGGCGACTCCACTAAAGATCCCTGGAGATTCGTCTGCCTACAGAACTTCACAGTTAGGTTTTGGTTTTCGAATTATCTGGGTTCGTTGTTCATCCCTTTAGCCACTTCATTCAGGTAGCATGTCCAACAACCCAAGAGACCCCATTCACATAACGGGAGTCTGCATGAGATTTTTTTCAGGTCTCTTCGATGAAGCAACTTGAAAGATTCTAATGGAGAGAACAAGCCGCAAAGTGCGGACTTATATTATAGGATTACTACTTAGCCAAGACTAGCTTAGCCATCTTCTAATAATTCAAGATTAATGAAATCATCCAGGCTTTTAGCTTAGGATGCCCGGTATTCTCTACCATTTACACTCGACATATGCATCAATATTGTAAAGATGATCACATCAAACTATACTTGGACGGTGGAATCAGCACGTACAACCACTAAGCTTGGAACTCTTCGATATCGTCCAATTGTTACGAGCACAGTCACATCTTCATGCACAGGCAGACTGGGAATAAATAGTAGGAATCCTGGAAGCAGAGCGGGAATATATACTCATTCATCACTAGGCATTATTCTACCGTCTCGTGAATGGCTTCCGAAGAAACTTGGAAAGAGGAGTCTTGGGGACTGGAATGAGTTTCCCAAGTGCTGCAAGGGGCCAGCTGCACAACAAAAATCAAACGCCATGCACAAATCTTGTGAGAAATTAACCAAGCGTACATAAGATTGACAAATCGAAACTAGGCAACCAGTGGAGGTTTGCAATAAGTTGAAATTAGGATCCATATGAAACTATATGAGGCCTTATATATGCGTAGCATCCGGTACGAACAGATTCGCATGCAAATTAAGTATTTACTCGGGCTCCACACGTTGGAATCAGGCCACAGAAGGTATAGTCAAAATAATTTTAAGAGTACCAAGATGTTTCAAGCAGCCATTTTGCTTGCTTAAGCTGCTATGATGTCAAAGGTGCAATAAGCTGTGCCAATAATTTATGGTCTGTAATCAGATTATTTCTGGATGATATTTGAAAGGAGTTTTATCTGGTGTAGGTTTTGGAGCAGATTCACGCCCCAAAAATACAATTGAACTCTCAACACTTAGCAGAGCAAAATTTCACTAAGGGGGGCTATTTCGATTCTGCTATGGCAGAGATGTTTCATGTATATTGACTTACAAGCAGAAGACATCTCCTAGATAACTAATGTGATTGCATAAAGAAAAGGGTGAAGTACTACATTGACTGTAAGGGTACCAAAAATAGACGAACCTGACGATGCCAATCCCTACAGCAATAAGCCACAGATTCCAGGTGAGCGGCACAGTCTTAGCAAACTTTCCGAGGAACTCGACAATTATTATCTGGGGCACAAGCAAGAGAGGCTGCGTAAATATGCAAACACTTATCCAAAAAATGAAAGTGCAAATATTCCAAAGCACTCACTTGAAGCACGATGGTAACTGCAACGATACCAATAAAAAGGTAGTTTTTCGTCACTCCACTGAAAACATTCATTTCATCGGGCTTTCGAGCATTGAACTCATTGAAGATCTGTCATTTGAACAAAAAATTGAACAACGAGGCTCAGCATTGAAGCTTAGATGGATTGTGTAAACTGAAGAACCCATAAAACCTTGAAAGGCCACTTTTATTTTGGAACATCCTGTACTTTTAGCCTTTCATTTTGTTTTATTTTGTGGAAATGTGGGCAGGGGGGTGCAAATTTAGTATCTCTACTTACTTGACCAAGGACAAATGTATTGAACACCATTGTATTCTTGATGTCAACAGCATGTTCCTTTGTTTCATTGCTCAACTGAAGAATACTCTCGCCGTGGTAGTTCAGGACAAGAAGGACGCATATTTGATAAGCAGCCTGCAGAAGAAAGTCGTTGACTTGAATTAGCAACAAACTGACCACAAGACAATTTAACAGGTATCTCCAAAAAAGGCAACGAATAGAAAGACCTGTATCATCAAGTTCCTCCACATGATATTAGTTATTAGAGGTTCCCTGACACAGCAAAGACAAGGTCATAATCAATCACCAAATCATCGGCCAAAGAAAGAGAAGGAGCAGCCAATTTAAATGAGACTTGCATTTTATGTGCTCTAAAGGAACCATTTAGAATTAGGCGGAGTCACATCTTTGTCACCCCAACACTCTATATGCAAAGAGAGTGAAAACGCAATATATCTGGGACTAAAGGACCGATGTCCAATGACCGATACATCTCTCTCCGAAAGGCAAAGTTTATGCACTTCTATTCTATCACCATTTCCAATGTCCAGTTACATGCAAACTGAAAACCGTATCTATGATTGTTTTGCTGCTTTCCAGCGATTAAAGAAATTTTGGCTTGTCATGGTTTCAGAGTGTTTTTATTGTATCTAGACACTGCCTTTACTTTGATGCTAACGCTTAACAAGACATGCTGAATTGCAAACCTTCGGCCAACTGGAGTTCTTTCCATTAGGTGGTCTGTGGGTGGCTCCGTTGCCAGTGCAAGTGCTCCAAGAGTATCCATGATAAGGTTGACCCACAGGAGCTGCACCAGAAAGAGAAGTATTTTAGACAAGAAAGTGAACCTTGATCAATGCTTCAAAACACTTTGTGATCCTCTCAAGGAGAACTAGGGTCACATAATTAGGGCTAACCCAAGAATAGTGCCCTGGTCATCCAAGCAAGCAAAGATTCACCAACCTGTACTGCATTCAACGGAACTTCACCCGAAGTTATTGCTGCGATAACATTTATTACCAGAGCAGCAACATTTACTGTGAGTTGGAACTGGATAAATTTCTGAATATTTGCATACACAGAACGGCCCCAGCGAACAACCTACACACCATTCAGAAATGTTGCCATTACATACTTGACATGTGGATAATGACTAATAAACTTCAAAAAGATAGAAACCCAATCAGTCAAAAGGAAGTTTGACAACGCCCCAATTAAATACAAGCAACAGGATCATGATTCGCCTGAAGGTCTTTTATGTCTTATGCATTAACATTTGATGAAGTGCCCTCAATGTTCACTTCATACTACACTTTACACATGCATGCATAGGAAGAGAACCCATGGGACACTGCTGTGTTTTTCATACAGCATCCAATGGGGGAGATGGTTGTGCCATGAGAGAGAAAGACTGGATGCTTCTCTGGTGTTTGAAGATTGCTCTGGGATTACCAGAGGAAACCGTTGAATAACTTTTCTCGTAATATTCTTTTAACAAGATGCTCTTTGAAAACTGTTTTCTAAGCAAGTACAGGTGCTCTCGGTTTGTTCTAATTATTTGCTCTCTCTGCTATTTGCAGAAATAAGTGCAATAACATTAACCACAAACACACTACTAGAAACAAAATTTCATTTCATTTCAAAAACTGATCCCAAGAACCAAAGGGAAACAGCAAAGATCAGACAACTAATAATACATCATCAAAGTCTTCTTACTAACCTTAACAACAGAGGCAAAATTGTCATCTAAAATAATGATGTCAGAGCTTTCCTTTGCAACTTCCGTCCCTTGGATGCCCATAGAAAGACCAATATCTGCCTAAATTGTCAAATATTCAAACTGATGTGAATAGGTAGGAACGTGGAAACTTAAAGCATAATACCACACAACTATAACCATAAAAGCAAGCTTCCCACTCTCGTTGATTAAGATAAAGCTGATTATGTTCAACATGTATCTTCTACTCTTTTCCCCAATGCTGTCCATCTTAAATATGCCATCTTGTGATTGAAGTGAATAACCTGTGCTTATCTGAGAAGTGCCTTTGACATCTTGGACGCCAGATGAGCATCCCATGTACTTATCATCTTTATCTAACTTCATTCCAAGACATATGGATGCGCCTCATTGTGATTTGTTTAAGGAACATATATAAGAATAAGGACTTTCTGGCCGAATATAAATTGAACGAAAAGTTGCTTTTTTAATGTTCAACTCAAGGGAGGGTAAAAATTAGGGTCTAAAGCAAACTATCATGCTTTTCTCAACATAGATGAGCTCTTTTTTTTTTTCTGCTTCCAGATTTCACTTTGCCGGTTGCAACAGAAAGAGAACTCCTTCATGTGAAACAAGTTCGAATTGGAAGATAAGGATAGGCATTTTCATCTATTGGTTCAATGATATGTCAATAGGAGCAAAAGCACATGGCCATGTGAGTTTCGCATTGACATACATAAATAAAAAAATAGATATGCACATATTAATCAGTATCAACCTCATGAAGTGCAGGAGCATCATTGGTTCCATCCCCAGTTACAGCAACAACTTCCCCACTTTTGCGTAAGGCTTGCACAAGTAGTAGCTTGTCGCTGGGTGAAGACCTTCCCATCACCTGTAAGGCATATCATGTTTAATTTGTTCGTCTACTTTTAAATGTACATGTGAACTTCAATATTCTATATCATACCGTTATTCTCTTTGCTGTCTGCTCTCTTTCTTTCTCAGACAATGCACGGAATAAACTTCCTTCGATAATGTTAGGCTCTTTGGCATCTTCATTTGAGCTAAGTATCCCACATTCCAGAGCTATTGCTTTTGCTGTTTGGACATTATCTCCAGTGACCATTCGCACCTGTCAGACCAAATCACACATAACAGGTTCCTATTAGTTATTTCATCCTAGACAGAACAAATACAGACATCCCCACATCATTCTCCGCTCATCTGCCTTGGTATATGCTTTTCGAATAGATTGGAAGGTTCCCTTAGATGTCTAAATTCTAAAAGCATAACCAAGATTAATTGACACTTTATCTGGGTTCCACTAATAACCAATGATGTCTTTCATTTTGACTCTCTGGCTCAAAGAAATCTTTCCACGTTTCCCTATTCTTCCCTGGTGCCGTCTTTTCTAGTATCTGCGAAGTGTTAAATCAGTGGAGCTCTGACTTACCTTAACCCCAGCTTCTGTGCATATTCTAACAGCGTCTTCAACACCTGGACGACAAGGATCCTGCAGATGTATAGATACGTTAGCTGATAAAAGGCGCTTATAACGAAGTATGAAGAACTCAATTTTTCCTGAGCACAAGGCCGATGTAACATTTGTTGCATTTCAAAAATAGAAATAGACAGCATACAAACATTGACTTATACAGCAAGGTTAAGTTAGCTTCTCCACTGGTAAATGAAAGATGTAATGAGAAAACACAACTAAAAAAATATAGAATCCAGAAAGAAAGGTGAATATGTGGGAAATCCAAGTTTCAATCGAAGGTTATAAAATTCTTAAATGGTCAGCTTTGTTAGATTGATGATTTAATTTATACCAAATTGCAAAGCAAAATTGCTTCTGACAATTAATAAGGTAGGTAAGGGGATACTTGTGGGATCTTTCCAGGAAAATTTCATGAACTGATAAAGGATAGCAAAGAGAATAATGTGCACAAAACTTATGACCTACAAGTAAAAATGCGATTTACAACTTAAAAGTAACTTCTGCATAAACTTTTACACCTATATAAGAGCACGCCGCTCTTGTGCTTATCATAAACTAATTACTGCTCCAAAGAAGCAGCTTCGTAACTTCACTTGAGGACTATTAAGAACACAAATTGCTGCTATTATTTTTGAAATGACACTTCCACAACTCCAGAAGTGGTACGAGATGGCTCCACGTCTTTTTCAGAGTTTATGGTGGAATAAATTTTCCAGAACAGTATGAAATAAAATGGATCAGCCCATTATCGTAAGAAACTTGAGAACTGATGTGTATACCTTGATGCCAACGACTGAAAGCAAAACAAGATCATCATCAGGTAGCACCCAATTGTCCAGACCTGCATCATCGCCATGAACTTTATCTGAATCAAAAGGTCTGTACGCGATCGCAACACAGCGGAGACTTCTAGCAGCCATGTCATCAATAGCAAGCTTGAAGAAATCCTACAACAAAGCTCAAAGATTAAGGTGGCATCGAAATTTCCAAGCACTAAGCTATTCTCACAGCTCCCTTAAGGAAATTTTGTCAAAGGAAAATTAACATCGACCCATTATGGAACAAAGCCAGGTAATTATTACAACTCTGAATGATCTCAGAAGAGACCAGGAAGAAGTGGTGAAGAAGTGCAAGATTAACCACTAGAAAGTTAATTGCAAGAGTTAACTAGGTTATTGCGTGACCAAACTCACTGAATTAGAGGACCAAGTAAGATATGCATCTTAAATTATATATAATCAGCTTACTCGGAAGTCAAATGCAAATAACAATCCAATAAATTTGATCCGCCACTGTTTAAATTCTTAAAGTTAAATAAATAGCTTTGGCAAAGTTGCATTGCGTGAAATAGCCTACAGATAATGGCACCAATACATCTGCGGGGAATACCTCTATATCTTAAGTATAGTGAAACTAGCATGAAACTATTAAATAGTCAAGGACTATTAGATAGTCAAGTAAAATAATGCAGATAGTCTGCTTAAATTACCAAAGTTCACCCATTTTCTTTTCGTATATTGGTGGATAGGTAACCATGCTATTTTTACAGCCGCTCTCACAAAGTAATAATCAAAAGCTTCTGCAAGTAGTTCTCTAGGCTTCATTCCCTACTTTTCTGCCATGACCAAAAGATATATCTCCTACCACGAAAGAAATAGCACCAACCTTTTCTTCATCGATTGATCTCAAGTGACCATCCGAGTCAAAAAACTTAGTGCATGAGGCCAAGACAATTTCTGCTGCACCCTTCCAATGTATATGAACATCAGAACTGGTCTGTGACCAAAAAAATTGGAAGAATGGAGCGTCAGTATGTATGGTAAGGACTTCCCAGCATGTTATTTGTAGAGTAACAGACACAGAGATTTATAGAAAAAATAGCTACCTTTTGTATAGCAACTCCTCCTCGCTTTTTCTCTGAGTTGAATGGAAAAACATGGAGTTCCGTTGACTCTGCTCTTACAGCATCAAACTTCATTCCCAGCTGCCAGAGAGACAAAGATGTTCTGAAGAAGTTCCAAATTCATCTGTCTGAGGTTTCTTGTCAGATTATTACCAAAACCAGTACCTTAACAGCCCATGAAAGAATAGCCTTCTCAGTAGGAGATCCAGTAACTTCAGCATCTCCACCATCCTACAAGTGAAGAGCCACACAAAATGATTGTTCATGTGATTAAGTTTACACTTACTGAACCAAGAACCACTGAGCACCTTTCAATAAGAGTGGTAACGGAATAGGTTTGTTTGGACTTATGGAATTTTCTTCTAAACATGTAGTTTATAAACAGGAAAGAAGTCACCAAATACCATCTTTCCAAATGCAATTTTACTGTGAAATGCATTCCTTCCCTCTAAACCTAATTGATTATACACATTTCCAAGGATGTAAACTGAGTAGAGATTATCACGGTGGATCCATCATCATTCTGATTTCTCAAAGTTAGCAGGAGGCTGGAGGAGAGTACTACCTTTGGCACATAGACGTTGCCCTGGGTATTATGTGCAATGCCCTCAATAAGCAAAGAAGAAATTAGGTGATGCAATTGGGAGGCATCATCTGGTGGATCCATCTTCTTTCGCCCAACATAAGCTTCGACCACAGTCATCTGTAATTTCACTATTACCGATCAGAAAAACCAATACTACAGCTAGAACATTCTGATGAGTTGTCCCATAAGTCAGCAAAATGAGATAATTGAAAAATGCTAACAGGGATTTGAGGGCTAATAACCTGATTCAAAGTTAATGTTCCAGTCTTATCACTGCAAATTGTTGTGGCAGAACCCATAGTTTCACAGGCTGAAAGCCTCCGAACCTGTGGTTGTTTTGCAAGAAGGTTATTATAAAATTTGGGTTTTTGCTACATCTCAGAATTATATAAAAGAAGCTAACAAGGCTTACCAAGGCTTTATCCGCCATCATTTTCCGCATCGAGTATGCTAGGCTGTGCCACAATTGGGGGGAAAAAGAAAAGTGAGAGGCAAATTGAATGTGTGATTATTATACTGTTACAGCAATATAAAACTAGTGGTGCTTACGTCAATGTAACAGCCAGAGGAAGCCCTTCAGGTACTGCAACAACCACAATGGTTACCTAAATACACTTCTTAGTCAGTCAAGTGCCTGGTTTGAAGAGACTGGACAGCAAAGAGGAGCTGCACTTACTGCAATTGTCACAATATGAACAACCCCATCCAAGATATCATCGACTTTGGTCTTGCCCTTCACAAACTGGACAGTTCCATCGTGATTTTTTGTAAGTCCAGTAAAGTACCTAGAAAAATGGACAGAAAAAGGATGTAAGATTCCTCAAACCTGAATGACAGTACACGAATGACTACACACAGGAAAAACTTGCCTGGTCAAGAGGACAGTGAGCACAACAGCAGCTACAGAAAGACCGACAATGCCTATGAATGTGGCCAGCCCATTCAAGCGTACCTGTTCAGGAATATTCAAAAAGAATGTGAGGATATGGTGACGACTCCAAGAAAAGCCAAATCTGGATGCTTGACATTAAACCTGCAAAGGAGTCTCTTCACCAGTATCGTCTACTATACTTGCCATCAGCAATCCCCACTCTGTGTTGATTCCAACACCAGTCACCTGAAGGTAAGTAATGATTGTAAGAAGTTAGAACTCAAAAAATGTAGGAACTTTTCTCACCGGAGAAGAGAGAAAGGAAGTTAAAGTATTCAAATAATCGTGTTATTGCCCACCCTACTCATGTGGAATAGTATAGATCAACATGATCACTATCCTGCTTTAAAGCAACTAAGTAAAAGGACATGGATCAAAAGTTATCTTTTTTCATCTTTAACAAATTTAAAATCTCGTCCTCACATTGGAAAGGACAATAGAAGCACAAAAGGGGTGTCTCTACTTCCGCTGGAAATTCATGCGCACAATTTTTTCTGTCAGAGAAGAAAGGTGCAGCCACTAAAGGCGCTTGTCCTGCTATTGTGCATTTCCTTTGAAATTTGTTGTCTTACTTACTTGACATTGTGAATGAATTTAACCCTTTTTGGGCAGCTGCAGTACCAAAAAAAAAAAAAGAAAGAAAGAGCAAATTATCATATTACCACCATAGTGCCAACACCGTCAGCAACTTTGCAACCAGACATTAGGAAAGGTGATTTTTGATCCTTGTGAACCTGCATGAATGTCATGCTTGGGAAAAAAATGGATCACAAATTCAATTCAGTCAACCAAAGTATCAGAAAACACACATTTTTGCTTTCTCCTGTCATGCTAGATTCATCAATTGCAAGAGAATGTCCACTGACTAATACTCCATCAGCAGGAACCTGGTATTGGTAGCAGTAGAACTATTATTAGCTTACAGGGTCATCACCTGTCAAATTAACAAATAACAAACCCAGTTAACCTGGCTCACCTGATCACCTATTCTGAGTGGTATGATATCACCCACGACAATATCAAATATCGAAACTTTTACCATTCTTCCATCTCTCATCACCTGCAGAGATCTCATCCTCAGTGATTCGTTTGGAATAAACTCACTAGCAACATAATCGAATTATGAACCATTTAAGCATCATACCCCTATTTGGATATTCTGTTTTTCCTCATTCAAATTTTGAAACTGCAGAGACTGGCGGTAGTCACTGATGGCTGATTAGAAGTAACCAGAAGGTCATGAAGACAGGTAAGGAATGACATTAGTATCATCATGAAAAAGTAAAGGCTTATGATCAGATAATATACCTGTTACCATTATGACAAGAAGTACAGCCAAAGCTATGCTTCCTCCGTCATACCATCCTTCTTCTAACCCCTACACAAAAATGAGATGGAACTGCTCAGTATATGATGAGGGACGAAACTTTACTGAGAGAACTAATCAAGGAAGAACCAAATAAGAGTAGAGAGAAACAGCTTTTAGCCTCCCATCAAACATGTTAGCAAGCAAGAAAGATATCCTTACAACTTGAGCTCAGTTGTAATTATCTATTGGTGGGATGTCCATCTGTAGACTAAAGCTTCTCTAGATAAATATTTTGGCTGTCAGACAAAATCATCATAGTATTAGGAAACTAAGTCAAAGCTCACCTCGGTCTTTATTCCCAGGCCCAGTGACACTGCTGCAGCTATAATCAATATAATAAGGGTCAAGTCCTGCCACGCTTCCCAAAGGAATGTCTGCAAGGGATGTCAACTCAGTCTGATACTATCATCATGATAAGATCCTTCCAGAAAATGCCTTATTATAGAAACTCAAGACAAACAAAAATAGTTGTACCCAAAAAGTCCGTCCTTTTTTTCGAGGATATGTGTTGGATCCAAAGGCATTTTTCCTCTTTGATAAATCAGCATCATCACCAGCAATTCCTTTCTCCAAATTGGTTTTCAGCAAATCTGATAGACCTTTAACCTGAGGGAGGAAACATGACAGTCTGAGAGCATGATATCAGCTAACAAAATTACTCATACCATAGAAACAAACAAAGAAAAAAATATATATATATATATATATCAACGATGAACTTGCCCCGCCAAATTGATGAAGACTGGTTGTATTATTGTCCCTATTCATGGAAGATAGCTGCTCTAGATCAACAGCATAATCGCCAGTTAAACTCGGAGGTGCCACTCTTTTACCTAACACTGATTAAGACAGGGACATAAGGACAAAAAGACTATAATAAACAGAATGCAATGCACCACATGAGTAAATGGATCAGAGTCCTTCACTTGGTTAAGTGGCGGTGCCATCAATTTGTTCTTTGTATGATGCATATTTGTTGTCTAGTTTTTAGTGGATAATAGGAGACAAGTGCGCAACTTCAACAATCTCATGCATGGGAATTTTAGTTTTCAATGGATCAAATCCAATACATCACTTACCAAACTGCTGCTCTCCAGCCACTCTGAAAAGCAAAGCTGCCTAATAAAATTAATAAGAAGATTAGAGAGAAAAAAATCTCCTAATTGCTTTACCATAAACATGCTTAAGGAAGAAAATTACTCGTATCACTTGTGCATGGGCCCTGATCATGCGCAGCCTTTGAATTTTTGCCTCGTGCTTTTTTAAGTTCAAAGTATAACGGAATCGCCGAGTCGCATTGAGGACAAGAGCTGCTTGCTGTGAAAGTAGAAAACACCTTTAAGCTCACATAAAGAGCGGTTAGACTTCATCAAATCTTGACAGTTTAAAAGGATGGACTAGAACTGGAAACACTGGACAGCACACTGCAATAAACAGAGCGACAATCTTTTCCTGAGGAAAAGCATTGAGTTCAGAAAAGCACGAACCAGACATGGAGGACATCATATGACGTGACAAACATTGAAAAAAATACTGTATTTAGTTCATGTACTTGCTTACAGTCTAATGCGGCTCGTTTATTGGTGAATTTCAGATTCTTCTTCATGCCAGCTTTATTTCATGATAACAGTTCTACTCGCAGTATGATGCTAGATAGTAACTTGGTCAATTCTTGACTTTTACCTCTGTCATCTTCATTTTATCACATTTCAAAGAATATATATGAAGGTGTGCAGAATGCATCTGAAAAATTATGACTTTAATGTGGAAGCACCTCCTGCTAATCAAGATGCTGAATGCTTTTCTCCAGTGACATCAACTACCATTTCATTGCTTCCCATACCTCAATACTTTTGCTTTTTCCCCGTTGCCGTATTCAAATACAAACAATGCACCATTTAGCGATTTGGTCACTAAGACATGGGCTCACGTGGCGCAACATGCGAAGAATCCTAAGTATCAAGTGACCTCATATGGGATCCACCAGATCTCGGTACATATACTGTGCAGCGAGCACATTCATTATTGACTTCTGGAGCGGACTTAGATGCGGATACTCAAACCCGAGGCCTACGTAAGTGGACGCTTTCAATGCGAGAGAGCCCCACACACGAGGTGTTCTCGCATGATTCCGTCCACATTATGGACAAAAGCACGGCTTTGCATAAATTGTAGAAAAGGGAATAAGGAGGGAAAATGAACAAAACAGAGGGAAGATTAAGGGAACCGATGAATGTGGCAAATACCCTCCATCTCCTGAGAGTCTCGAGAGAAGCATTCTTCGTGTCCGCGACATCGAAAGGATCCGACATGTCCACATTGTCCTCCTCCGCCTCTTGCCCGGGCAATTTCAGACCGGCTTCCACGTCCTCGTCATTTTCGCGGCCCACCATTGCAGAGGAAAACGACGACGGTACAGAGTAGACAAGAGAAGAAGAGGAGGTGGAGGAAGAGATCCGCAAGGCCTATATTATACGATGCACGTCGACGATGTCCACTCGCCGGCTGGAGATGGCACGACCGTTACGAGAAACAGCCTGTTCGAGCTAACCTCTCTGCGCGCCACCTCCCAACGGGCAAAACTACCACAAATGGAAATAAGAAGAAGAAGAAGGAGAAGGAGAAGGAGAAGGAGAAGAAGGACAAATGGAGGCGACTGTTGGTTTGACGGTTTGTCGGTTGGGGAAAGCCGTTAACATTTGATGGCATCGGAGAGAGAGAGAGACCGGAGAACGAGGGGAGACTCCGTGAATCCCGGCTTGAAAACAGCTGGTAGAGAGAGAGAGGGAGAGGAATGGATTTTTATAGTGAGAGACAGTTCAGAAGTGGCCGTTGTAGGTGGGACGGAGACGGAGAGGAAAGGACAGAATCAGAAGTTTCTCAGAAGCTTCGCCCCGGGAAAAAAGAATTGGCCCATGCGTAGGCGCGCATGCTAGTGAGTTTGATAGCCCACCCGCTCGCCCGCCCCGCGCCAATGATTCCGCAGTTAGGTGATGCTGGGATCGGTTTTCCAATCGATTAGTTTATGCTCGATCGGACGATCGTAAAGACGTGGGCTCCAAACGTGTAGGAAGATATGCGCTCGAAACGTATAGAAATAACAATTCATTTCTTGATTGATTGACTGACAAGGTCTCTCTCCTCACGGTCTCTCTCCTTCCATTCCGACTCAGCAAGCTCTCTCTCTCTCTCTCTCTCTCCCCGAGTGGTGCTTTGCCCTCGGGAGGGTCCTAGGTGACCAGCCGTCCGCGGTGGTCGCCGTCGTCGGGGTTGGCAACGTCGGCATGGCTTTGGCCCAGATCATCCTCATCCAGGACCTCGCCGACGAGCTGAGCCTCATCGACGCCAATACCGACAAGCTCCGCGGAGAGACGCTCGACCTCCAGTAGGCCGCCGCCTTCCTCCCCGCACCAAGATCTTGGACTCTGTCGACTACTCCGTCGCCGGCCAGTCGACCGAGGCCGAGATCTTGATGAAGGAAGACCAACCTTCATGAACAACGAGATCTCGGCCTCTGTTTCCAAAGGGAAGAGACGGAGGAAGAAAAAAGGGGAGGAAGACAAGCAACGGAGATTTATGAAAAATTCTGGACTGTGGGGCCCATAAGACACGTGTCAATCAACGAATGGACTATTATCCTGCTCAGTCGTAATCACACAAGTGAATCTAATATTTTCCCGATATTGACATATTGACATGGGACATGGAGCAGGCCACTGCAGATACCTACGTTACCAAACCTCGTACTTATCAAAGGTTGACGCAGGGCATGGAGCTACTGCAGTCTTTGACTAGTAGTCTATGGGCACGTGAACTTTGGTCGGACTCGTCAAAAAAAAAAAAACCTAAGGTCGGGCGAGCAGGCCTAAGGCGGCGGCTGCTTTGGAGGTCCAAGAGTTCGTCATGCCGTGACTCGCGTGAGGGGCGGTTCACGGCGAAAAAGGGCAGTCCATGGATCGTCGATGGGCTTGTGCCGACCAATGCCGACCGGTAGGTACACAGCGGAGATTCGGCGTTCCATTTGGCAGTATGATTCCGGAAGCTAGTCTTTTCATGATCTTACAACATAAAATGAAGGGTAAAAGTACCCAAAACACATCTAAATCATTCTGCTGGGTCATGGAGCAGACGAAAAAACAATGTTCACGTTTAGGGGTGTGCAACGGAAACCGCCCGAACTGGGATCGGACCAGACCAGACCGGACCGGCCATTTTTGGGCGGTTCCCACGTCAGCGGTCCGGTTCCCGGTTCCAAGGTGGGAACTAGACCAATCGGACCGACCGGACTAGACTAAATTTTTTTATATATAATTTATATACATATAATATATAAACACATATAATATATGAATATTATATATGAAACTTGTTGCAATCAGAATTGTAATTGAGATAACAACATCTTATGTGGCCAAGAGACCACCAAAGCCCTTAGAAAACTTATTTGTTAGTTTTACTTCTACTCGATGTGGGATAAGGCTCTAGGAGTTCTTCATGCTCACTCTCTCTCTTGCTCCCCTCACTTGCAAACGACAAGGCACTTCAAGCCTCAAAGAGTCCGACATCAACTAAACATTCAAAGCATAGAAGAGAGATTGTCTATAAAACCTAAGCCAAACAAAGATTTTATTCAAATTGTTCATGGCTTTTATGCTTAAAATTAAGAGTGAAACACATAAATTATAATTAATATTCACGCAAGTGAAGTTTGAATATTTTGCATGTGAAAACATGTGTGAGTAGTTTTATTAGATCGCCCGAGAACCGAATTGGATTGATCGGTCCGGAGCATGGTCGTTCTTTAATGAATGGTCGTTATTTAGTGAAAAAAGAAAGTGCCAATCCTATTGGACCAGACCGGACCGGACCGGAACCAATAGTCCGGTCCACGGTTCCCAAAATTGGGAACCGGTTTTCCCAGTCCGGTTCCCGGTTCCACCTTGGAACCGGACCGAACCGGGAACCGATCACCCCTATTCACGTCGACACGAAAGAGGGGTCACATGGAGGAACATTGGAGAGAGAGAGAGAGAGACCGGAGAACGAGGGAAGACTCCGTGACATCCGGCATGAAAACAGCTAGTAGGGAGAGAGCGAGAGAGAGGGGAGTAGATGTTTCAAAGTGTAAAACAGCTCAGAAGCTGCCGTCGTAGGTGGGACTAAAACAGTGAGGGAGACAGTTCAGAAGCTGCCGTCGTAGGTGGGACGAAAACGATGAAGAAGAAGACGAAGATGAAGAGAAGAGGAGGAAAAAAAATGAAGAAGAAGAATGTCTGTAGCGATCGAGCAGAAGTTTCTCAGAAGTTTCGCATGGCAATAAAGAATTGCGCCCTAAGTAGGCGCGCATGCTAAGGAGTTTGGTAGTCAGTCCACCCGCCCCAAGCCAATGATGCCGCGGTTAAGTGACGCCAAGGTCGGCCATTCCAATCGATTACTCTATGCTCGATCGGACAATCATACTCGATATTTATAGGAAGATTTGCGTTGGACACTACAATGACCGGCGTGAACTTCTGACCGCACATTGTTTCTTTTGAAATATAATACGTGAAAATGACAGGATCTTATAATTTACGTCAACAAATAAACAGTGAATAATAATGACACTATACATTTACATAGTTGGTTCAAAATATTGATTAATATGTTCATGGGAAGAGCCCGTGACAAATAATATACTATAATCGAAAAATCAAAGTTTACAATTATTCATACAAAAATATTTCCCATGCCCAAATTTGAACATAAATATAAAGTATTTATAAATAAATAACTCACTTGAACGTAAACTCATAATACAGAATAACTATGCATTCAAGTTCAAAGCAAAACGCTCTACGTAACCAAAAAACAAGAACTCTCGAACTCCAGTTGTCCACCTTTTTCTCCACATACGAATGACTTCGCGTTCTCTTTTTCTTGATTGTGTGGCTTCTCCGGTGGCTCTTCTCTCTCAAGCGGCGCTCTCTCGACATGCGGCTTCTGAAGAGCTCTTATCTTATTTTGTGTTTCTTACCTGACTTATATATTCACAAATAAAGTCCACTTCTTGGTCAAACTTCGATAAAGAGGAAATAAATCTTGATATTTATCTTTTATCTCCAACTGAATGATAAATTCTTCATTATCCATAAACCACGGCACAAGATATTCATAACTTAGATTAATTTGTGCAATCACACTTTGGATAATTATCCAAATTTATCCTACGGATTGCATTACGTAAAAATTCAAACTTGAGACGTAATTTAACAGTTTCTCTGGTTTAGTTCGATTCAATTCGGTCCAATTTGATCGATCGAGGTGAGAGCTTTTATCTGCCGAAGTGAGGATAGATGTGAGTTTGTGTTGACATAGCTACAGCGTGGCTAAGCGCAGTGTGGTGACCAAATTTTCGGGTGTGAATTTGGCTAATGGATTGTTAAGCCTAGATTTAACTCGGGCTCTCCCAAGCCCATATCAATTCACGACTTAGGTTCAAATTCTTAACATGCAATTGATTTTCCAATCAGGAATCGCCACTAATCTATTTTCAGTGGGTCGATTAGACACCCAAGTAAAATAACTTGGGATTTACTTTACTCCTACGAACCAGAGATTATGAGTTCGAGGACTTGATTAGCTAGATTTCTCTAACGCCCTTTCGGTACCTTTTTCTTTTATTTTGAAAAAATATTTTGCATGCAGCTTGAATTGATTTTAATTTACTTCCCTAACATGTGAGGCGATCATGCGGGTGCAAAACCACCAATTTAACACCCAGATAAAATAGAGAATAAAGTGCAAGATTTACCTCATAGTAACGAAAGCATCTACAATGTTAGATCAGAATTCATATCAGCAGTCATAAATATGATTTTTAACTAACACGCAAACATCCAATTTTTTTTTTCACTTTATTTAATGAGAATCTAATCTATATGCAATGCAATGTTACTAATCTAATATGAAATGACATGGCAATATGACCTAAGCTATATGACATAAATAAAATATAAGCATGCAGTCCATCCTAAAGAAAATTATCTCTAACTATAACTAAGTAGAAAATAAAATTAAACATGCAATCCTACCATAAGATGCAATGACGTTCCTAACTCTAAGTTTTCTTTTTTTTCCTTTTTCATGAAATTTGAAATTAAAGAAATGCAAGAATTAAATATGCAATCTAAATTAACAAAATGACCTAATTCTAATGACGAGCAATTTCTAACTAAATGAACTTAGCAACAATCACTAAATGACGGGCATTTCATGAACCTAATCCTACATGACATGCGCATGATTTTTTTGTATTTTTTTATAAAAAAATTCGTAATTAAAATCGCTAGAAAATAAAAATCTAACTAAAGCGAGACATTATCTATTTTAAGTTAGGAATAGACCAATATGAATCCTATCTTAATCTAGAAAATCATCTCGTCATGCAATCCAATCCAAAAAATATTATCTAACCTACATACTATATGCATTTAAAAAAAAAAAAAACCTATTCTATCATGCAACCTTATCTAGGAAAACAATTCCAATCTACATAGAATGCAAATGCACTTTTTTTTTTTTTTTTTTTTTTTGGTATTTTCAGGATAAGTAGAACAATTAAAAAATAAACATCAAACCATACATGATCATCAAAAATGTTATCCACCATTTGAATTGAAATCCAAACTTGATTATTTCACTAATAAAATCGATAAATTGATCTTAAGCCTTAAAGATCCAGATACAATTTTACTCCCGCGTGAATAATTATTCAATCTAAAGCCTTATAGATAGAATAAAAATTCGTTCGGTTGCGAATTTGATGCTATATCATGGAATTTCAATCATGCATTGGAAAATATTTCAAACAAAGAGATAAAATATCAAAAACTAAAGTAAGATAAAACAAATCTACCTAATAAATCAAATCTACCTAATTCAAATTTCGATTTCCTAATCGAGCTTAGCAAACGATGATTGTGAATCGCTATGGAAGCCCGAGGTGGCTCGAGAATGAGTTGCCGTGGTGGTGGGTCAACGAGGTGCCCGTGGGTGGTACTCGGCAAATTCTTTGGCTGCGGCCAAAAGCTGGAGATGTTCAACACTTCCCGTATTGGACTGGGCGCAGCAACAGGAGGACAAATAAATTTCCCCCCAAAAGAAACCTGCAAAGAGCTAAGTGGACTCATGCGAATTATTCTTGACGTGGGAGGCTCGTCGTCACTGGATCACCGGGAGCTATAGCTGCGTTCTCGTGGATGCAGCCAAGAACAGGAGCTGCGTCTGAATCAGCAAGAAAGGGCCTCACCAAAGACCTGCATATTGAAACAATCCTCGACAAAAAAAAAAAAAAAAATCTGATTTGAGTGAACCGCTGCTGGTCTTGAGAGAGACTCCGAGAAATCTCTCGAGATAAACTATCAGCGTTGATGGTGGAGAACTCGGCACGTTGTAGGAGCAGCTCACGTCAAGGCTTCATGAACACAGTGGTGAACGGTTCACGACTGAGGCTCAGCTCACTGGCAGTACATATTGCAGCAGCTCGTGCTCATCGCAAAGGGGCAACGCGGATACGACAATTGCTGGAACTCATGGGATGTAGTCGATGCGTGGTTAAGCGCTAGCTTTGCACAGTGAAGATGCTGGGTTAAGGGACGCTACTAGAGATTCCAAGTGGGGACGTGACCATCCTCTGGCAGTATATGAGTCCCTCTTTGGCGTCTTTCTCCAATGTGGTGAACGTATTTTCTCCTTGTACCTTCAGAACCAGCAGGAAGAATAGGAAATTCTCTCTCTTTTTTGTGGCAGTGTATATTCAATGTGTGGCCTCCTCTTAATTCTCTCGTGTGTTTCTCAATTTTCTTGTCGTGTACTTAATTATGCCACCCCCACAAACCCTACACAAACAAACCTATTTATAGGCCACTGATTAGGGTTTCAATTTTTTCCAAATCAATATCCTGGAAAATTTCAATTTCTTATTTTCTCACGAGATAATTTCCGATCACTTAAAAAAAATAGGCTTCGGCCAATTTACTCACTTCATGGGCTTAGTCCAGCCTGTCAATTTAAAGCTCAAAATGACTAACATCAAATCCACCGTCACCGGTCTAATAAATAAATGCAAAACATGTAAATTAAAAATAAATGCACATAAATTAATATGCTATGCAATTGATTATTTTTTCAGGGATAAAATTAACTCCTAATTTTCTATGCAATAAACAAATTATCAGATCGCCAAAATTTAGGTGTCAACCTGTGGCGTGGCACTAACGAGGCAGTGGCGTGATGTTGGATATGGTCAGATCTTTGGACAAAGCAGGTACGGACATGGTACATGAGCAGGCCACATTCTCAAAACTCGGACTTATCGAAGTTTGATGCACGGCGATGGAGCTACTGCAATCCTTTACTAGTCCGGGGGCATGCGAACTTAGGTTGGGTGGGCGGGCAGACGGTTTCCGTCACGGTTTTGGAGGTCCGAGAGTCCGTCCCACCGTGACTTGCCTGAGTAGCGGTTCACGGGGATAAAGGCAGTCCAAGGGTCGCGGGCTGCCAAGGCACGAGTCGTGGACGGGCTCGCAGTCGGCTGATACCGACCAGCAGGTACACAGCAGAGCTTCGGTCGCGATCGGCATTCCATTTGGCAGTATTGACTCCGGAAGTTAGAGCCTTTTCATGATCTTACAACATAAAATGACAGAAAGAAGTGCCAAGAACACATCTAAATCAATCTGAAGGGTCGTCGAGCAGATGAAAAAATTCATCTAAACCGTTGATGATGTGGTCGACATTGAAATTCAGCTGGCCGACGTGATGCTCTAAGTCCAATTACTTTGATTAAATGATCAAGCAATTAATTAAAACGGAATAAACTTCACATTCAAATGACATATTCCATAATCAAAGTAACGCTTTGAAATTACGTTCACCGTTTTGGGGCCGATGAATGAGATCAGTCGAGTGGATTCCAAACAGTCAGTCACGCTAATCGATTTAATTTAAACAAGTAAAGTTAAGATATTTGAAATCATTGTGGCTAGGAAAAAAGAAAACTTGTCTGAAGCAAGAGAAGAGCATGTAATAGGAAATGGAGGTAGGAATAATAAAGGAGCAGTAGATGTTTAGTTTTTCTGTTCCACCATCTCTCTCATGCATCATTCCAGAGCTAATTGATTTTAGGGTGGGCGATTCTCATTTTGGAACTGAGAACTGTAACGAGATCGAAGGCTAGGGCAAACCGAGAGTGAGAGTAACAAAGGTAATGACAAGGCCAGACACAATCTAAAGTGAGAATGAGAGAGGGATTGATGAGGCCAAAGGCCACCGATACTATGAGAGAGAGAGAGAGAGAGAGAGAGAGAGAGAGAGAGAGAGAGGAACAAAATGTACGTGTGTTACAACGAAGAGGTTATGTCTCCTTCCATATTTTTTAATGTTTACATTTTAAATTGCTTGATTTATTTATCCTAACTTTTTTATTAAATGGAAATTATTGATCGGAGATATATTGCGGAAAAAAATAAATCTATATTTATTAGTCTTGCGATGAAATGTGAGAAATTGTTGTTTGGATGAAACAATACTATTTAGCTTTAATTTTGCTGATTTTACTTTGCCATTAAGTCGTGTCTAACCATCTATTCTAAAAAAAATGCAACTTTGGATTTTTCAACTATTCAAGCCATATGTAACATTGACATGATTGATCTTTTTATTGAATCGACACTCAAGTGCGAGATATACAAAATTATGGCACTTATAGTATTTTTATCCCCTTTTCCAAGTGTATAGTAAATAAATTTCAAAATTTATTGCAGTAGTAGTAGTAGTAATAATAATAATAATAATAATAATAATAATAATAATAATAATAATAATAATAATAATAATAATAATAGAGATGAGGATAAATACACAGATAACTAGATGATCTACCATGGTAAATCCAAAGCAAATATCAAGAGAAATAATGGGTTTTGGTGATCTGTCATATTTCTTTTTCCAATTTCGAGATAATTCTAATATTTCATCATTGTATTTTGCGATGATAATAATATCGTTACACTATTTCTAGATAATGAAAATAAAAGGAATTGAATCTTAAGGCCTTGGGCCAGATTGCTAGTATTACGATGAAATGTGAGAAATTGTTGTTTAGGCCGGCCCATCTCAATACATTATCCAATCACCAACGCCAAGGCCCAAGAAACTTAACCAGCCCTTTCACTCGACGGTGAGGATTCCCCATTCGATGGCCGGAGAAATCAGGGCCGTCCACATCCCAAGCCCCGAGCTTATTCAAAGCGCTACAAAACCCTAGCTTTCACTCTCCCTCCTGTCCCTGCGCGCAGAAGAACGTCCCGATCCTCCTTGGCGCCGCTCAGCCCCTGACCTTCCGAGACCGCCAGAGGGACGGTAAGTCCGAACCCGACTCCCGTTTTCTGGTAGCGTAGCCTTTGTTTTCTGGGTATCTTTCCGGAGTGGGATCTCATTCCTCTTGATCTGCTGCTGCACAAGTACTCGGTGCGGCGGCGGCGGCGGCGGCGTGCGTTAGCTTGTATGTTTTGTCTCGTTAGTGATTGGATGCGAGTGTTTGAGTTTATTTGAGCTGATCTTGATCTGGGTTTTACGTCAAGTTCGTTCTTTGGCTTGCAGTTTTCTTGGGTTCGATATTTTTTTCTGCGAGTCGTGTCTGGTTGAGTTCGGGTGTGAGACGAACGTTTGTTCTTTTGGTGTTGGGTTTGGTCGTTGCCAGACCCAGCTGTGAAGCTTCATTCATTTAAAACTTCTGGGTTTTATTTCGTATGCAGCGTTTCTCCGGAAAGTTGGTTTTTTGCCCCCATGAGCTTTAGATTTATGTCAGGTTCGAAATGGAACGGGAAATACGTATGCAAGTGCCTTGATGGATTGTGTGGTTAAGATGTGCATGAGATGCATCCGCCTGTGCTTATGTGCTCGTAGGGTCAATGACATGAATCTTTCGATTCCATTTTCATGCTGTAGAATTGTGTTGTGCTATTCTGGAAGCACTATCTTGATCCTTTACCCTGGCTATGCTGTAGAAAGAAATGGCCGAAGTCAAGGCGGTGGTTCCCGAGTCGGTTTTGAAGAAGAGGAAGAGAAACGAGGAGTGGGCTTTGGCAAAAAAGCAAGAGATTGAGGCCACCAAGAAGAAGAATGTTGAGAACCGCAAGTTGATTTACGTCAGAGCGAAGCAATATTCGAAGGAGTACGAGGAGCAGGTACTTATGATTATTCTTCTCGATGATTCTGCTGCTGTGTTACCAATTTATATATATTAGTCTTATCTTATTCTGATGGGATTGCCTTTTCCTCTGCTGATTTTAACAGGAGAAGGAGCTGATTCGCTTGAAGCGTGAGGCAAAATTGAAAGGAGGCTTCTATGTTGACCCAGAAGCTAAACTCTTGTTCATCATCCGGATCCGTGGGTAAGTTATTGCTAGTAGTCAAATGACTTTATCACCGATTCTCTCATTTTCTGATCTGGGGTCTTTGTTATTTTCAGCATCAATGCGATGCACCCGAAAACAAGGAAGATCTTGCAGCTGTTGCGTTTGAGACAGGTAAGAGATCCAGTTTTGTGTGTGCAAATGGTGGCTGTTAAGCTATTATGGAGAAGTATGTTGTGTTGATTATCATTTGTGTAAAAAGTTTCACCTCACCTGTCAGTAACAAAAGTCCTCAAGTTCTAAACTTATTAAAAGTAATGTATGCTGATCCCTATGCCCAGAGAAAGGAAAAAAAAAATTTTAACTCGTGACCGCTAGATTCAATCACACCCACTAATATGATCATTCTTCTGTTGAGTTTGTGTTTTTTTATGGTAGTAATGATGGAGTCGAATTTTCTGGATGCTGTTAGTGTGATCGACAGGATATTAATAACACTGCACACTTCTCTTGAATAGGCTTGCTAATTAATTCTTTATAACTGCATTTTTCCCTCATTCTTCTTTTGGATCAGATCTTTAATGGGGTCTTCCTCAAAGTAAACAAAGCAACTGTGCATATGCTGCACAGGGTTGAGCCTTACGTGACTTTTGGGTATGCTTTTATCTACGATGTTACCTATATAGCCTCATATTTTTATGATGTATCTCTACTGATCCGTTTGATGGATGCCTATTTAGGTACCCAAACTTGAAGAGTGTGAGAGAACTGATTTACAAGAGGGGATTCGGAAAGTTAAACAAGCAGAGGATTGCCTTGACTGAGAATTCAATCATTGAGCAGGTTTTGTTTGCATCTTGTTTATGTCTGTGGTTCAATTCATGTTTGTCCTCTTGCTCTTAGAAGTTTCACTTGTCAAAAGTTGCGAGTAATTTGAGTCCGACTTGTGCACAGGCTTTGGGCAAGTACGGCATCATCTGCATGGAGGACCTCATCCATGAGATCATGACCGTCGGACCTCATTTCAGGGAAGCAAATAACTTCCTTTGGCCATTTAAGCTCAAGGCACCGCTGGGGGGCATGAAGAAGAAGAGGAACCATTATGTCGAAGGAGGAGACGCTGGAAACCGCGAGAATTACATCAATGAGCTCATCAGGAGGATGAACTAAGCTTGTCGCAGTTCTTCGTAGTTTTGCTATTTTGAGGCGTTGCATTTTGCAGGAAGACTTTTAGTCTCGGTTCATTTTCAAGCAGGATAAGGTTTTGTTCTGAAGGCTTATCTTTGTGATGGTGTTTGCCTTTATTCAATTGTTTACAATTAAATTTCCTATATTTAGCCAACCAAACCAAGAGTCGCAGGACACCTGTGTTGAAATTAAGGTTGTATTTTTAGTGCTAATTGTCATCGCTGAAAAGTTTGCCTTGAAAGCGTTTGAGAGTGTGGAGAAGAAAGAACAGTCTGCATTCTGCTTGCGTCATAGGTTGGCTGCATTTGGTCGATTTTTGGGAAGAGTTTATTGCAAAAGTAAAATCCTTTTAAGTTAAAAAAATCACTGGGATTCGTCCCAGTGGCCACCCTTCCAACATGGAAGGGGGAGGTGAGGGGTTCAAATCTCCACCTTCTCAGAGGATGAGGTGGGGACGCGTAAGTTTTAGGAATGGGTTTCGACTTCCACGCCCTGCAAGAGGCAGGGCAAAAGTCTGAGGGTGAGTGTAGAGTAGATATAGAGTAAGACTGACCAAAAATAAAAAAAAGTTAGAAGAGTGTTTTCGAAATGAGTGTTTGGTGAAGTATAATTTAAAAGTATCCTGAGAATTAATTTTAGTTTAAAAACTACACTTAGAAAATAACTTTTGCTAATTTATCCTGAAAATCCTTTTTTTTTTTATTTAGCTATTCATCATCTTCTTTATCCCTTGTTCGTTTTCTTTTTGTCCAAATCAAAAACATTGGATTGGGAAGGGCCAACGAGGGCTCGACACCCACAGCCGGCAGCGGGCAAAGGTGGCCTTGGTTGTGACCGGTGAGGGTTGTTGAGCCCTCGCCCGCCATGAGTGAGGGGCGACCTTGCTAATAGCCACAAGGGGAGACCCCCCCCTGCCTTTCACCAACAACCTCATCTTTTGTTAGGACTACGAATAGGACATGCCTACATCGCCTTCTTCATCCCTTCCTCCCACCACTATTCCTAGATTGATGGCTTCTCTTGCTACCCCTTTACCCTCGAGCACCACCCTGTAGGGCCTCAATTTGGATGCCCTTGCCATCGCTAGCAGTGGGTGTCAAGCTCTCGCTAGCCCAAGCGAGGTAGATCTAGCAAGGGTTGGCCTACATGCCCTCGCCCACTATCGGCCATGGGTGTTGAGTTGATCGTTGACCCTTACTTGTGGTTGGCACTCGCTAAACTTTTCCCAAGTCCGATGTTCTTGATCTGGGCAAAAAGAAGGTGATGAACAAGATAATCAAAAATGAGAAAATAATTTTTTCTTTTTGGATGAAAATACCTTATTTGAGATAAAATCCACTCCAAGTCAAGAAAATGAGGATACTTTGAGTTCTTATTTAAGATTTTCCCCAAATCTATTATATAGCTATGAATTCAATTTTAAATCAATTAATTTGATAAATTTAGTTTTAAAACTTTTAACAATTTATGACTATTGTTCTTCCAATTAACTTTTATTAGAAATTGTTGACATAAACGTTATTGCTTGAGCATGGCAAAGTTAAGGTTCACGTGGACAATTTTAGAAAATTTTCAAGAAATTTTTTTGAAAATTTTGCTTTTTTTTTGGTAAGATCTTTTCTTTTTTTTTTTTTTTTAAATTATGGCTGGCGCCAGCTGAGTTGATCATGGTACTCGCCAACCATTATGAAGAAATAAAAATAAAAATAAAAATAAAAACTACATAAAATATTTTAAAATATTAAAAGAAAAAAAAAAATCACATGAGTGTTCGTTGTGTCGCATAGATGACCAGCTATCACTTCAGTGATCCTCGACTAATCGGAAATACTACATTGTCAAATTATCAAAAAATTTAAGATTAAATTGACTATATTTGAAAAATTTATGACTAAATAGACATTCATAGGTATAAAATATTTTTGGCAATTCTTCCGGTTTGTGCAACCTTAGGTGAGGCTCACTAGTGGCTAGACCTAGGCCGTCGTCGATGTCTATCGAACTCAGTGAAGGCAAAATTAGAAGGAAAAAATAAACTAACATCTCAAAGATACTCAAGGACTTTAGAGAGTTTCACATCTCCGAAAAACTCTCAGTTTACAAATGTCATTTACATTTACCCCGGGATTTTTAAAGCCTAAAGGGCTTCGGCAAAGTATTGCCAAGCACAATTTACATAGATATTGGGAGTATACAAATGATCGGTGTCGGTGACTAAGGGCCACTTTTTTCAAGTCTCGTGAGGACTTTATTATTATGATCGTCTCATCTAGTAAAATGACAGTCGTATCATCTTCGGGCACACAACAATCGACTCCAAAGCTGCAAACCGACGTCCAGTAACTTTCCTCAAAACTGCAAGAACGAAAAATCTAAAGAGAGGGAAACCATCGTTGGCATCAAGCAGGAACGAAGCGGGTGGAGCAGATGATGCAGTAGTACTTAGTCTTGACTTTGTGAGAAATGGGAATGAAACAGAAAAGGAGTTCGACATCGCAGGTGGCCACCATCACGGGGCCTCCGCAGTAACAGCAGAGAGACCCAGCTCCCTTGCTCTTCATTACCGTCTCCTTCGCTTCGAACACTGGAGTCGACCCCATCCTTTCGGTGCATGAATGTCGGATGTCTCATTTGCTCAACGTGAACGTGTTTTTATAGGAAAGATGAGCTGGGTTTTTGAGGTGCAAATGGACCGCAAGGTCGATGAAAGTTCCACGAGACACCCGGGTGATGCTCTTCGAGGTTCCTTCGTTCCCACTGGGTACGATGGTCTTTTTCACACGAGGCAGCTTCAGCGACGTTAACTTTGAAATTTTGACCGGATCGAGTACCTTTCTGTATGACGCGTGAAATGTGAAGTCCTATTAAAGAATCCTGCTAGCTTTGCGTGTACTCTGGGGCAAGAAATAGTTGTCTCCATTGATCATGTAGACGAAGGGAAGCAACCGACAGCAGAACCAGTAACTTTCACATCTCTTGTCCGCGAATTGTAATGGGCGCTTGCCTTCTCGACTTAATAGACATGACTAATCTCTGGCCAATCGACAAGTCTTGATTTCAAACCCAAATGACGGGGTCTAGCTGTCCTCGTGACCTCTCCTGTTAACCGCTTGCGACAGTAACAAACGAGACTGCTGGGGAGAGAGAGAGCGAGAGCGAGAGAGAGAGAGAGAGATCTTATTGACGATTTCGTTTCTCCTGTCCAAACAAATCTTCCTACTATACATCAATAATCATGGACTATAATACAAAAAGGCTTCTTGTGCTTCAAAAGATTTCGACCCCTTGCGATCAAAGTTGGAGCCTACAAGTCCCGGCCAAAAAGAAAAAAAATCGAGCCTGCATGAAGCCCCAAAATCAATCTTTCCGGTGGACAAAAATTGAGCAACGTACAAGGAGAAAAATGGTCAGATCTGCTTCAAATCCATATGAATGATCATGAAGATTGGTCAATTGGGTTGTGGGCTTCAATATCGACATGCCGAATACCCGGAACAAGCTCTTGTATTTCCTTTTCTAACCTATCTACTTCACTTCCAAGAGCTGTAACCACCTCCTCACCTGCAAGTTGAAATCAAAAGTAGATCATCACGCGACACATCAGAATATCTCACAAAAATTATCACCAGTGACAGTGAATTCAGAGAGAAGTGATTTTCCCCAAGACATACCGTAGCGTGACATGACCTCGAGCAGTGCACTATCAACCTTCTGTTTTGCAGCCTCACGAAACTGTGCACAGAAAATTCTCATTAAGTTATGCATCAAAGCCAGGAACATACATCAGAGAGAGAGAGAGAGAGAGAGAGAGAGAGAGGGAGGGAGGGAGGGAGGGAGGGAGGGAGCGCTCTGATTAAAGACCAAACAAATTAAGGTAAAACTGAGTATCTGTGGCTGCACATGGGAAATCTGATTGCTTTAATTAGCCTATCACAGCCTCAAACCCCTGCTATCATATGATCGGTCGAAGGGTATCTCTCTGTCTCGATCACCTAAATTGCTCACTGTCCAATTCCTTTTTTAAATCCCCAAGAAAATAAATCCAGAATACGAGGGGAAAAACAAGCTCGAAAGAAGTATCCATGGGCCCCCCTTACAAATGGTATGAAAAACATGATAATAGCAGATGTATTAGGCAAAAATGTAGCTAAGTGTTCAGGCTCTATGTAAGATAAGCTTGCTGATGTGTAAAAATTATCAGAATTTGCAGTGAAATAGTTCGAAACTCTCAAATTAGAAAAACACGAGTGATACAATAAATAACAAGTGGCCAGAAAAAAAAATAATAATGAAATTTCTGTACCTGTCTTGCCCACTCCTCACGCCCGGTCCTCTCCAGATAATTTTGAACCACCACTACCCCATTAAAATCTGTGGCAAAGAGCAAACTCAAATAACAGAAGTCCAAGAGCTCAAAATTCATAAACCAACACTTCCCCTTAGGTCTCAACATGTCATTGGCTTCTTTTGATTCTCAAGGGCTCGTGGGCACAAAGCATAATATATATCACTAAAGGAAACACAAAGCCCTGTCTTTAGACCAGCCAATAATGACATACACAAGTTGAAGTATGACTTCAACAAGATATTTCAATATAAAGTTCACCTGATTAGATAAATGTAGTTATGCATGTCAATTTGGACGAATCCAACAGTGGGAAAGAAATTGCCACAGAAATATCCCAGATTTATTGATAATAACTGGTTAATGTTAAAGTCCCATCTTTACCCAAATTCTTGCTACACAATGAAACACTGCAAATATTACATTGGGTTGAAACATCTAAAAAACTAAGTGCACATGTCTCAGGCTCTCAGCACTAAGTCTAGAACTAGCCACTAGATCAAGACAATGGTGCATCAATCCATCACACTTAAATCATCTTTGTTTGTATATATTGGTAGGACGAACACAATTAACCTTAAAGCAAACACATAAACAAGTAGAGGACCCCAATAACAACCAGCAGTCAGAAATCATGCAGGCAACATTCAGTCCACTAGTCTAGTCTACAGCTATTGAAAAGAACTTCGTAAAAATTATGGGATAAGCTACAAAGTCAAAACGAATATGCAAATAGAAGGTCAAACTCACTAAAAACCCCAGAAAAAGTTAAATCTCATTGGCAAAGGGAAAAAAACAAGAATCTTTTTATCTAGCTCTGCAGGAAATAAAAACTAAAGAGAAGGTACTACAACACTCAACACATTAATAATACATAAATGTAAAAATCCATCAAAGAGTAAATGACTTTGTGAAAGGCATAATGCAATATTGAGTATGCAAATGACGTTACATAGATGAAACTCCAAACGAAAAAATAGAACAATAATAGGCCGTCTTCTCCAATGTTTAAGAAATCTTAATTTAAGTATACAGTGAGAGAAAAGAGGCAGAACAGTTACCTATTTCTGCCTTGAATCTGAAGAACCCAGGTCCAATCACTTCACTTTTGCAATCATACAGAGCATCCACAGCCTACAACAAGAGCTTTCAATTGTAAAAACGAAATGATACAACACCGGTTGCTAGGTCAGGTACATTCTTGTTAATGTGCAAAACGATGTGAAGTAAAGTTTGAAATCACAACTCTTCAGCATAGTTATACCGGGTCATTTTTCAAAAATCGAAGAACCTTTTCCATATCATGTTGGTCCATTGCTCTACCAATTAGGGCATGTCGATTTCTCTGGATGAGAAATATTGCCACCTGCCAATATAATCAAAGAGATAGTCACTTTCAACAAGTTTAACCTAACCAAATTTGGAGACTACCAGCAACTAATAGAAACTGAGGATTCTAATCATGAAATAGAAATTTATATGCCGTTTAAATTCACAATATGCTTCTTTACTCGAAAATATGACCGCAAGACAGTACTTTTTCTCCTCTTTATCAGCATGGAATGTTCATCATTTGACATAATTCACATAATTGGAAAGTACTTATTGCACTTTCATCCACTAAAATTAGATACAGTTAAGCACGGAAAAAAAAAAAAAAGAATGGATGCAATATACCATCCCAAGTAAATTGCCAACTATAATAGATCCAATGGGATCATAGATTGGATTGCCTGTGGTGTTTACAGCAACCAATGATGCAGCAGCGATGAGAAGTCCTGTTACTGCAGCTCCATCCTGTATATCAAAAAACATAAATGGAGAAAGTAAAAGAACAAACTTTGGGCTTTATGAAATTAGACTACAGTGAGGAATAAATTCTTGAGACAATATAGCAACATTAGCATTAACCTACAACTATGGGAATGACCAGCATGGATATTCCAAAGGTAGCAGTTAACCATTCACCTAAGGAATTCATCATGAACTTGATGCTAGCAATCAAAAACCAAACCAAGCTTCAGATGCTGATCAAATTGAAGCATACAACCAATTTTAGAGTAATTTGACTTTAATTAGCATAACTTATTCTATTATACATATAAAAAAAAAAAAGTTCTTCCCATTGACCCAAGGAGCATCCACAAAGTTAGTCCTTCGCAAAGGTGAGAGATATGCACTAACTAATGCGAATTTCAATTAGCTAAAATGTCTTGTAGATGAAATGAGTAAAAAAAATTAATTTTATGGCCTTCAGAGGAATAAAATTACAGCAAGAAGCCTAAAATTCCTTCCACATTAAGTTCAGATACCATGCTACACAAAGCAATTATAATAACATCACTCGCACCTCAATTTGTTGTTAGAATTGTCCATCATAAATGAAATGAACTATATCAACTTTTAATGTGAACTCACACCAAAAGAACAGTTGAACATTTTATATATCACTTCTCCAGTAACCTAATAGGGGACAAGGACGGCCACTTATATTTTAAAGGTTAAAGCATAGCATTTCTGGTAAATATACTAGATACTCCAAAACCACTTATTAACAAATGCTTCTTGATCAGTAAATCCCACTTCAAAAATTGAACTCTCTCTCAAACACAACAAAATAGTCTTACTTGATGAGTGAAAAATACAACAAAAGCAGTAATTCCACAAGTCTAATTTTCTTCTCTGGACATAACATTTGTGACCTAAGAAAGTTCATGAAATACCCAGATGACGTCCTGACAGTTACTGAGGAAAAGATCAGTCATTGACAAATGACAAGTATCTTTTATCATCTAAATGAACAAGCTGAGAACAGAAGGTCAACAATCATCGCGTATCTTCTAAAATGAGGTTAAGTTAGTGTGGAGTACCCCAAATAAACTAGAAGCACAAGAAGAAAGCATGAGGACGCCATCCTTTATTAGCACCGCTGCAATCTCCACATTTGATATACACGACAATGCCAGGCATGACACATGGATCCAAACACATCTTTGGCATTTAACCCCCTAGATACAATCTTTGGCATTTACATCCATTGCTACATTCACACATGAGTCTCTTTTTATTTTTCTTTTTCTTTTTTTTGTTCTTTTTTTTGTTCTTTTTTTTTTACTTTTTTCTTAAACCATCTACCAACCTTTCCACAAGGCATTCCAAATGTCTCCATTCCTCAAATTCTTCTTCTAACAAAAGAACGGCAGCAGAAGAGCAGTTCTTACCTCTGTCATAACTGCCACAGATGTGGGATCATGACCACGCCAGATATAATCCCTCACTTTCATCCCCTCTGCAGCTGCACCTTTCTTGACAGCTTGTATGGCGACAATGAGAGAAGCGCCTAAATAACAGCAACCGTTTGATTACTTAAACTCGATAAACAGCATTTGATCCATGAAGAACCAATAATTTCATTGTAAGTAGCAGCCCAAAAGACATGGTAAGTGGTAATACCTTCAATCACGAAAGAGCCTCCGATCACTAAAGCTGCATATTTAATATTTTCCGGAGGCTGAAGAAGACAATAAATTTATATATCAAGAACAACTTAGCCCATTTTATGAATTGGCTAAAACTTGAGAAGAATGGGAAAGGATAAGAATAAAAAGAAGATTACGTGTGCAATCCACAAGTTTTGAATTCCATTAACAATCGTAGCACCAGATCCAAGACAAAAAATGCCAACAGCAGATATCAGAGCCCAAACAAATCTTTCTTTGGAATACCCGTAACTGCAGAAAATGGGAGAACATAGTGAATATATAGAAGGAGAATGAATCTCTGCATATGGGTGATGCTCTCAGCAAGTCTGACAAGATCATAACTTACATAGGAAAAAGACTTTGCTGCTCTAACAATCTTTTTCTTTGACCAAAAATAAAAAATAAAAATAAAAATAAAAACAATCCTTTTCTAATTTTTATCGAAACTATGCCCCCACTTAATCACTACATCAAGTCAAAGGAGTATCAAAATCGGTTCCTGCTCAATTTAGAGCCCAACTAATAAGATTGGAAATATAAAAACATTTCTTCCAAGTAACAGCCAAGGAAATACAAAGGAGGAACTTTTCATAGAAAAGGCACAAACACAAATCCCAAGTCACAGTGACCTCATAATACAATCATTACTATATCAGAGAAGGATGCAAAAAATACTTCTATTAAGTGAAGGTACTTATTACGTGAATACTCACGGATGCAAAGCATCGGGTGCACGCCTTGAGCTAGTAAGACCATAAGCAAGAAGCACCTACAACATTAGCAAGCATTAGCTTCTCCATGTTCAATGTTCATTAAGACAAGTGCAAATTGCATGATAAGGTACTTAATAATACATTCTGCAGATAATAATGTCACGAGATACCTGATTGGCAAAATCTGCAACTGAATGAACAACTTCAGCCAACATAACATGACTTGAGGTTGCAAACCAGACACCAAACTTCAGTGAGAAGACGAGGAAATTACACCATAATGCAGTTGTTACTGCTCGTTGACTGATTGAACAATTAGGCCAGGCGGAGAGAAAACAAGTGTTACTAGGGAAGAGGACTATGCCGATAATTAATCTATTAGTAACTCAGGCATCAATAGATAATAACAAACCTACACAAGGATCATCACAATCAAACAGCTGTAATACTTGTGCTGCAATTCATTAAGCAATGGAATTCCCAGTATACTTAACCTTAACCTGTAATAAGAAGTATCCAGGAGAAGCAACAGGGAGAACAGACCCATTGACTTAAAAATGTGATGTAAGAACAGGAATCGGCAAAATGAGAGGCGTGCTCATTGGTGAAATGGGATCCATTAAAAGCAAGTGATATCACATTTCAAAAAAGGTAGCGGCAATTTCTTGTCTTCCACATACGGCAGAAGGGACTACAAATCAACATTGACAACTTCTCCTGTCTCCCACAAGAAAATATACAGTATGGTGTCGATCGTATTTTGCCCACAGAACTGGCAGAAACCAAGTTAATCATGGCAGCGAAATGACTAAAAAGCAAAAGGACAGGACAGCCTCTCTTAAGAAAGACAACTGCAGACATTCCAGACAAGTTCTTTCCATTTGGATAACTTATTAACAAAAGGTCCTGCCGCTTCTTTTTTGCAAGCGAAATATCTTTCAACAAAACTCCTTTTTCGGATAAGTTGATGATTGTAATAATCACTTCCGTGGATTCTCCTACAAGGCAAAGTATCACAAAAATTCTCAAATTTGAACAAGGATAAATGAACACCAAGCACTCAAGTTACACTCATACGCTGCAGCGAGAAGGGCTTCATTATAAGCTCCTTCATTAGGTCCCTATGTAAGCATCTCTCACACGTAAATTTCCCAACTCAATTCAATGAATTCTCTAATTCAAGAGTAACAGCGACCTAAAAGAACAGATTCCGTGCAAGAACTGTAACTGGAACAGCCAAAGAAGATTTAAGTGCCCATTAGTACCAAACAAGCACTATAAATAGATTCAGCATATACTTGAGATGCCACGTCCTCTATCATTCCAAAATATAAAAAGTTGCTATTCCCTAATCCAAGGACCACATAATGATACCACTACCACTACACTTCACTAGAGACTATAGCTCTCTCTCTCTCACTACATAGGGCCATAGTAGGCCCAGGCACCAACTCACCTAACCTAACCATTGTTACAACTAGCAAATCGCGCAATGCAGCACCAAACCAACCCAACGCACGATAAGGCAATTCGGGACAGCGAAGGAGGAGACTACGGTACCTGTGTTCATCGTGAATATTTATCGGCTTCAAATGCTTTTGCTTGGCCCTCGTGAAAAATTCTACAGATTTGAGCATCGTCACAACGTAAGCCAGGAGAAAAACTCAAAAAAGAAAGACATAACAAGATTGAGCAGAAAGGAAAGGAAACCATCGCCGGACAGCCAATCGAGCGGACGTACTGCGATAAGACCAGCCATGGTGGTAGTGAAAATGATGGCGGCCAGCGCACTGCGCGAGCGAACCGGTCAAGGCCGTTGAGCGTCCGGAGGGATCCGAGCCGAAACCGCGATCGAATAGAGGGACCGAGGACCGCGCCGACGGGCGATCGGGGCTCAGAAAGGCGCCGGGAGGCGACGGGAGGGGAGAGGAGGCGGCGTCTTCGTCGTCGTCGGAGCTCCGGCCGCCGGCGCCGCCGCCGGGGAAGAGGGAGAGGGAGCGGTGGGAAGAGAAGCGAGGGTGGCGTTGACGGAGGCGAGAGAGGAGGAGGTGCCCGAACGGCGTTCTCATCGGAGGATCCGCAGTGACGTCGTCGTCGTCGTCGTCGTCGCCGTCGCCGCCGCCGCCGCGAACTTCACTTCATTCTAGAGAGAGAAAGCTAGAGAGAGAGAGAGAGAGAGGGAGGGAGGGAGGGAGCGAGCGCTGCTGCTTCCTTCTCGCTCTCTTCAATACGAAGCGCCATTCCATGGAGGGAGGAGGAGGAGGAGGAGGAGGAGGAGGAGGAGGAGGCAGAAGAGGAGAAAAATAGTCAAAAGAAAAGGAAAAAAAAAGCATATTCTTTTCCTCTCTCGCTTTCATACCGTTTTGGGGCCTTGTTCATAAATTTAAAAAAAAAAAAAAAAAAGCATTTTCATAAGTTTGAAATGAAAATTGAAAAATTAATTGACATGTACAAAAAGATTTCTGTTCACTTTCTGATCTGGAAAAAAAGAGAGGAAAAAACGGAGAAATAGAATGTTACTAAATAGGTCATTGATAACAAAAAAATTAATCAATCTACCCAAAAAGATTTTCTATGAAAATAATCAAGTTTAAGTCGAGGAAAAATGACTTCTCCTGACACTAGCGAGAAGAAAATCACTTTTCTTTGAATCACCGAGCAAATAAAAACTAAAATCGCTTTCCTTAAAAATGATCAAGTTCGCATTATTTCCACCTCCCAACACTCCCTATCACATTAATTTTGATTGCATTATCCCTTGCAAATCATACTTAGTTTTAAATCGAGAGATGGATGATTTAGCTTAAAAGGCTATATCACATTGATGAATATAACGAAATCTTGCCTGTTCTAAGGCAACAACATGAGAAAACATAGAAGCTTGATTTTCATCGGACTAAACACCACGAATTTCCGCTTCGATAATCTTTACATTAATGAGACCTAAACCTAAAAGTTAGGAAACCGTACAATCTCTTTTTGAAGAATGCATAGTATAGCCGAAGAAACTCGAAAAATCAACAGCCGAATGAGATTTTAATCGCAAGAACAACCAAGCCACCGGCAAAACATCAATGAGAATCACCTGCTCCTCATTACATACTGTAAATCCGTCAAAACTCAATATAGAAAGGAAAATTCACCGTCTGATGAGATAGAAAAAGGGAGCTGCAGATCAATCCCAGAGTTAGAAATGGGCCTCTCACCCAAAAAATACACTTGTATAGGTATTAGGGAGATACCCTGTCCCTAAAAAACAATGACTGTGGAAATAACCTATAGCCTATACATTAAGCTATCCTCGCCGCGAGGCCGTTTTAACTCATCAGTACCACGTCAAATGTTCTCTTCTTCTAATGGGGACCCCCGAACTGCAGGGCAACCAAAAGTTATGGACCGGTGGGCTCGACCGGTTTGCGTTCCTGGGACATCTATTTAGTGATCTCCTGCTCGTGATCGGCCTGCCTTCCGGTTGCGCAACTTAATTGTCGGCTTCTGTTGCTCGTCCGGTTTCACAAGATTCATTGGGTCATTCCTTGGTACGATTCTAATGGGGTGCGCTTCTGTGTTGAACACCCATTCGTCCAAGGAGATGACTGAAGAGGGGGAGAATAGGAGGTAGAGATATTTAAGTGTCTCCGCGAGGAAGAAGCTTTGCATCATGTTGTCTTTGACTCCACTGTTAACCTGGTAAAAGCCACACATCAGAGGGCAACAGTGAGTGATTTAGAAACACAGCGTCTCGGAGGTGAAAGGTGGAAAAAAATCAGAATTTTAGCCAGAACCTTTTTTCCTCTTGATAATGGGGCATTAGAAAAACGAGAGATGATTATAGGTCAAGAAACTCTTACATCTTTGAGCCCGACATATCCTGATTCTATGCGAGAGTTCTTTTCAAAGGCTTGGAAAATATTCCAACCCCATTCCTTGTAGGTCTTGTTACCAGTCAAGCGCCAGAGGTAAAAGAGCGACTCAACTGTCTCTGGTCTGAGTATGTTCCACGATGTACCCACACTCATGTCCTGTAAATCACAACATATGTCAAAGAAAGCTCCAGAATATCCTAGGAAAGCAGTAATTTCACTAAAAAGCCAACTACCTCCCCAGAATGAAAGAAGTAGTTTTCGCCTGCTAATTTTGTTGGAGTGGACTGATAGAAGTTATAGCACGTCCACGCAAGCTGCACCAAAAGGATTTAATCAGACTCCATAAAGCAGCACAAGTCATGGATGTGGACGATCAAGGTGAATTATGCATTGAGTTTCACTTCTGTGTCCCATACAAAAACAAAGTCTTTGATTTCCCTTCCATAATAAGACTCTAAAGTGTTTCGTTCACCATTAAACCAGGTCACAGATGATAAGATTCATACAGTTTTGTCACTAATACAAGAGAATCCCTGTCAGTTTTGTACAGTTAATGCTCTAGGCCTAAAAGGTTAGCCCCATGATGTCTGGAGTATTTGTGAATGTGCACATAGTTTGCGCAAAACAATTGCAACATTGACCAGGAAAATTTCTACAAAAGATTGTCATATTTTCTCATCTACATAATTAGTGCTATGCCACTACCTCTTCTGCAAGAGACAGAAACTTCTGCGACTCCTCTGGGCCATATCCAAACGATCCCATGGCCAGCATACCTGGGGCAAAGCATGCTAGTTCATCCATCTGCATCCATGTAGAAACAAGTTAAAGAAAAGAAAATAATCTTGAGCATATGAGAGTATACTGATCAATATAACAATTATCCAAAACTAAGATACATGGACATAATCAATGCAGCACTGCAGGTACAAGAGTCATATATCACCTTGTCAGTTAAAGAGTGCCCGTTCTTCTCACAGATGTACGTAAAAGATGATGGTGTTGTTCTTCGAATCAAGGTCAAAAAACCTTTCATTGATCTTTCCCACATTTCCCTGCTTCCCAGTTTTCCAACAGACTTGATAAGAGAAATAGCCAAAGCTATCATAATTGTCAATGTGTTGTTAACTTTGCTACACAATTCAACTCAGAGGAAAAAGGAAAAATCATGTTTGAAATAGAAACAAAAAAGGAAACAAGTAAAGCATGAGGAAACAAGTTATTGGTAAAGTACATGTTAGCCAAATCAGAAAACAAATGTCTGATTTTTTACCCACAATCAAACAGTAGAGACTGCAAATTTTGCAGTGAGCGAGTCTGAAGGTTTTTATCCTCAAACGAAGTACCATTTTAGGTGCTCTAGACTATGACAATAGTAAGCCACTTCTGACACATGCAACCCACTAAAAACCAACTCTTTATAAGTAGTGCCTACTATTCCACAGCTTAACAACACATTTACTATACAATTTTCAGGAAAACCGTTCTGCAGAGAATTAAAAACAATTTTTTTTAATTTTTTTAGTAAAGTCAGATTTATGCAATTAAAGGTTACATTCGTCAAGGATGACAAAATATTATGCCACCATAGTCACTAATATAGCATCTACCGCTAATAATTTAAGGTGAGGGCAAATAATGCTCAAGGAAAATCTTGTCAAGTTGGCAATTAGGAAATCCTCAAAACCATTGGCATAACATAAGGATGGCAAAAGATTATATCGCCACAGTTATTGTGAAATCTACCAAGAAAAGTTAAAGGTGAGTGTCAGATGATACTCAAGGAACATCTTATCACATAGGTGATTAATTCTCGAAAAAATTTATATTATTTTACTCACGAAGCAGGGTCGACATATAGAAAACCGAAATCTCCCTCTTTGCCAACAAGGTGGTGCATACAATTTCAAGCATTCAGGTGACAAAAAGTAAAACTTTGCAAGCAAATTTGGTGAAGGTCACATCATCAATTAAAAACTGTAAAAGATACAAGCCGACTAATTCCTTGCAGTTATAAGCAAGCATGAAAAAATACACCAGTATATATGAAGCAACCAAAAGTTCTCACCTATAAGGCCTCACAGCTGCAGTTTTATTCCCCTGTATCCAAACTTTGAGCAAATATTCATAAAAGCTGCAGAACGAATTTCAACCAAGTCATATGCCCCTTTCAAATTGTCAGTGCCAAAACATAGTACTCTCCAGATGAGATTCATTAGAAGCTTGAAGTAAATTGTACAGGACCATGTTTGTGAAAAGAAATGGTAAAATGAGATCATAATCATTGCATAATGTTAGTACCTGTCCCCCATGGCACCAAAGGTTATGGCTGAATAAGAGGATGTTCCACTATGAGGATTAATGTATATGGGCAGCAAACCATCATCTGGAAAGGTCCGGTTAAGTGCAGCTATGACATTCTCCACCTGATACATCAACATATTATCTATTTGAAAAATACCCATAGTTTAACCTGAAAAATAAAAAGAACGAAAGATACGCTCTATCTTTCCCCTTTTAGTGATCATGGATAACACCAACAAAACCATTCTGAAGCCCCAAGTAAATCAGCTAAAAGAAGTTTCTTTCAATCATCACAAAATTCAACATAAATATAATCCACAAACAAGACACATAGAAATGCTTTAGAACAAAACAACATATAAGATGTTTGAAAAAGAAACTCTTCTTCATCCTTGAAGATCCTTATGATGGGCGCAGGTAGAAGCTTCGGAAGAGATAATGAGCCATCTACTGGCACGCGCGCGCGCGCACCTGGCTCTTTGTTATTTTATATGAGCACATGAGCACATAATGTTGAAGTACTTCACTTTATCACCAACATATGTCCTACAAATATCATGCACATACCTTCTGCTGATATTTTGGATCTCCTGTTCTCTGAGAAAGAGCAATGAACTCCACCTGTTCTGTGCCCGAATCAGCCAGGATACTGTTGCCCTGAAAGCATGCAGATGCAAACCAATCAGATCAACTTCCCAGGTATGGAGCCAGCTATAATGAATGCATCCCATGTAGGTAAACTGGCGGAGGGCCTACCTAGTAACTTCAGTAAACAAAATACCTCAATCAACTAAAAAAGCGAGGATTATTAACTTTCACCAGAAAAAATTATGAACAAAACCAGAGAAAATAAGCAGAGGAAGGAACAGATTAAAACACTTCATCTGACAATGATTGGTTTTAAAGCATGCTAAAACATAATAGTTCCAAACAATTTGATTAGGTGAAATGCGTATCTACTCACCCACCGAGAGATCCTTTCTTCTTCGTTACATTAACTTAGGCAAAAGCAAAAGCCAAATAGAAGGTACTTTCAAAAGACTTGAAAACTTCTACAATTTCAATGGGGAAAACAAAATGAAAGCTTACCCCAGTCCATCCAGGGTTATGTGCACTCCCACGTGCCAAGTTGATAACATTGTATGGAATCCCAGAGGGAGTATTCCATGCAGGCAGAAGCCTATCAGCAATATCTCTAGCCTTCTCTAGAAAAACTTTATCCTCTGAAAGGTCATAAGCACTCAGAAGTCCCCCTACAACTCTAAAGGAGCAATGTATCAGCATAAGCACTATTGATATGCCATTTGCTTCCAACAAATAGAATGCAATTTTGTTATTGAATAAAGATGACTTAAATGAACACAAAAGAAACCTTCTAAAGTAACCTTATGGTTGTCTCAAAAACACTAGCCTCATAATCCTTGTCAAAATCCAACGTATTTGCCACCCACCTGCAATAAGAGGAAACAAAAATTAACCTTCAACAAAGACATGTAAAGGTTGAATCACAAGTCTTTCGAAAGGGAAAATGACGCATCAAACACCTATCATTAGCTCAACATTCACAGATAATCACCAAAACAGAATACACCTACTAAATCATGAGCTATATTTCCCCTTAAATGGCAGGATTCATTCCATAAATAGTAAACTTTGAAATGGACACGTGCACTGCACTCCATGATAGAAGGTAACCGTCAGAAGGCACTTGATTGAAGTTAAAACTTACTCTCTTGCCCTTTGAAACTCCTCTTTCAGTCCCATAATATACAGCGTATCAAGGGAATCAACAAGAGTTGCGCCAAGGCCACCAAAACTGTTCACACCTTGCCTTGTCTGTGGCTGCAAAAGGAGAAAAGAAAAAAACTGAAACTAAGTGTCCAAGAAAAAGACAATGAAAAGGGTGTGGACGAGTAATTCATGGCAAGTCTGCAATTAAAAAAATATGCATAGGCAACAACAAATGTTTCGTAAAACATAGAGCAATTTGCTGATCAGTAGAAAATTGACTACTAATAAAAGGAAAAATTTACACAGCTCATTCATCTATTCTCTTTTTGACCATCATAATACACTGCACACCTGAAGCTCATCATTACCCCACGCATATTTCTCATAGGAGCTCCATGCGTGGAGCATAGCCTCTTTCACTTTCTCCCTCCGTTCATCATCAATGGGATCAACTGGAAGAGCCGCTTTCTTGGATGAATCACCATCTTCGTGTCTCTCAATCACATCCCCATGTTTAGTTTTATACTCTTCCACCTGAATTTAAAAAAAATAAAAAGTAAAAAAATAAAAGTCAGGCAACACATACCCTACCCTAAATATTTCACAAAGTAATGTCTATTCTTTTTTTAGGGTTGGGGGATTGTTAAAGGCGGGAAGGTTTAAATAGAGAAGGAGAGAGAGAGAACATCAGGTATCATTAAAAGTTAAAAAACAGTTAAGCGTTTCTCTCCAACTCACAAGCTCCATATTTATTTCAGTACAGAAAACCTGCAGAACTATGACCGCAAACTATGTGTATCATGCTGCAAAGTTAATAAAATAAATATGCCAGTAAAGACGAAAAAGAACTAGAAAAATGGGATCCAAAGTTGGCCAACAATAGGAAGCCTTAGCAATACAAAATCTTACCAGGCTCCGCAACTTCATTGCTTCTTCATTTAACTTTGAAATTTCTACCTGCAAAGCAGAATTGCTATCATTCTACAATAAAATTCTAAAATGAGTTTCAACCCACAGCAGGACATGACGTTACAAATTTCATTGAGAAGAAACAGCAAATATACACATTGTTCAATAGTCAGACACAGTTCTCCATTGTATCATTGTGCTATCAGCCATCTCAAAAAGAATGAAAGGTTCAATTACTGATGCATCACACTGTGAAGTGCTATGGATGTCCCAGAGGAAAAAAATAACAATCAATCTTTCCAGTCAAAAGGCAATATTTGTCAACTAAAAGTTCTCTCATCTACTTATATGCAACAAAGGCAATATTGGATGTCAATCATGTGATAACCTACTAGGTATCTGTCCAAGCTTTACTTTTATTGGTACTTATCTCTCCGTTTTAACCGTTTTTAGGTGATATAGACCATAATAAGCCTTCCTTGAAGGAGGCACTTGTCAATTTGCTGACTCCCATAATCTGCAATAGAAACCTAAATAGAAGCATGGCCAGCTCATCCTGTGATAACAGCTAGCTCTACAGAAATTATGCCTTAAAGGAACTTTCTCCATTTGCCAAATAACACAAACTTGAGTCTACCACCCCATCCAGCCATGGTGGACATCTGACCTTTACAACAGTACAAAGCAGCAGCCAGCATAATCATCAGTGGCCATAAGATCATTTACAGAAGTAGTTAATTCCCACTTTAAATGCCTTATCTAGAAGAAAGCTAGTGAATTTTAAGGATAGAAAATACAATTAGCATGAGATTGCACACGTTAATAGCAATACAGTTATTCGTCATATGTCTGCATGATTGCCCAGAGATATCCATGCATATACAGACCGCCTACCCAATGGCCACCACGGAACACTTGCCAGTGACTGCAAAGAGGAATGGATAAAAAACCACTACACTGCAATTGATTGACTTGGTTTGTTCAAAAAAAGCTACATGATAAAGGGGACATCTCCCATTTTGTAGGATCTTAGACATCTGTTCCTGTTTCATCTAGTACAGTAACTACCAGGCCAATGGGTTCATCATCAGTTGATCCATTGATCAAAGGCAAACCTCACTCATTTTTCGCTCATTAAGCACTAAATCTAACACCCTAAATAGCACCTCATCTTCGCACCTTACTCTTTATGTTAATCCATAACAAGATGAACATGAGTTTCCAGTAAAAGGAACAAAAACCCATTGAAAGATCTGGCAGCTAATTGTATGTAGCATCGATGTCGAAGCCGAAAGCATTAGCCTAAGCACTTGAAACAGTTGGATTTTTCGACGAGTCAGCTAAAGAGGCGACAATTGAAGGGCCAAGTCGCAAGTACCTCGTGTTCCCTGACAAGAGTCTGGCGATCCCACACCACCAAAGAGACGCAGACGAAGGCAATGAAGAGCAAAGCCAGCCTCTTGGGCCTCTTCAAGTAATACGAGGGGTTACAGTACCTCCACCCGCTCGACGACGACGACGACGATCTGGCCCTAGCCATCTAATTACCACCCAGATCTCGAACTCCACAAGCACACACACTCCACTCCAACAACCTCCGGGATTTCACGACTCCGTATCGGAAACCATCGACAAGAAAGCGACAAGCTTTAAGGCCAAACCGAAGGAAAGAGCTTCTGGGTCGTCGTAATTTCCAGCAAAGGAAGGATCTTTGCGTCGCGGAACACGAAAAAATCGAAGAGCAGGAATCGGAGAGAGGGAAAAAGAAAAAGGGAAAGCGTGTGATCGCTTCAGTATATATGGTGATCACAGATTAGATGGATCTCTGCTCAAATTCGGAGGCAAACGATGTGAACGAGAACGGAGAAAACAAGCAAGCACAGCGAGCGAGAGAGAGAGAGAGAACATAGAAATTTTGTCTGCGTCCAGATCTAGGAGGGAGATAGTTTGGTCCCTGTCCCGGGAAGAGAGAGGAACATCTATTGAATCAGTCGGAAGGAGAGAATTAAGAAAGATGATGTTGGACTAATGAAAGAAGACTGTCAGGTAATCATTATTAAACTCATTGATTATTATCTCTTCTTCATATTTAACCATCATGGGTGGGTGCCTATCGCAAACTCGGCACATGCCGGGGTGGGATTGTCAATTAAGAAGACTTTCCATGAAGAAGGGAACCCTAGTGCAGTGTCTTTGATCACAAATTTCACCTCCTCGTCTTAATTTTTTTGCGAAATGAAAATCAATTTCGATCCCAATTTTTCATTTGCGGGAGCGACGGCCGAGAGGACGATAAAAAAAAAAAAATGAAAATCTGAACGATTTAACGAGCTCTTCTTCTTTAGGCATTTGATTTAGTTTTTTGGGGAAATGCTGTAGTGCAATGATCATTCAAGGGGATTCTTTTAATAGTAATAATTATAATTTTCTGAAAAGAGAACAAAGTCTTTGACAATTAAATTTCCGCAAAGAACAAGTCCGAGTCAAGGTCCACCAAGATATTTTCCTTGCCCTTACTAGTCAAACGAAACGCGGTTGAGCCGAGTCCTCTTGCCCTGTGTCGGACGGCAATCCGATCACTACGCGTCTCATTCTCAGCAAACGGCTCGGGCTACGGAATGGGTGGACTTGGAAGTCAGTGCCCGACGTTTACGAGCACTTGCTATGATGCAATTGTCCGCTTTGACCGATCTCATACCAATCCTCAGATATCCTAAGCGCTTCGCGTCACTTAGCTCCGCCAGTGAAATGGAATGAAGCACGGAGCAAGGGAAAAGAAAAAGGTGAGAACTGAGCCGGTTACTGGATAGAAAATGATCTCAAAAACCAAACGCCCCGGCCTTCATTTACATCGACGAACAAAGACACCTCTTCCGAATTTTTTACCATGTGAATAAACCACTGGAAGAAACCATCCAGAACAGCAAACATCCTATCGACGACAACAATCCCAATGTAACAGTATCTACAATTTGCCTGATGAGATGCACAACTGTCCGTTTTAGATACATATCCCATGTATCCTCGGCCTTCGCCATCGCCAAACTTGACCTGAACGGAGTCAGGATGTCTGTCCGCATAAAATGAAAGCATGGACTAGGCTCTGAGCAGCTCGGACTTGGTCTGCTGTTCCAGAGACCACTACAATACCTTCAGAAGCCCCATGCTTTTGATCGTGAATGTCCACCATCGCACCTGAAATCTGTGATCACCCAGGGTCGATAAGACTGCGATCAATATAATCTTATTCCCATGACTTAAACATCTGCTTACCTGTCTGATCTGATTCAGATTGCTATCATCCTCTCCATGTACATGCCCTAACAAATTTTGTGGGATCACAATCTCAATGGATGTGCTCGTCATCATGGGGCCTGGGTTTCCACTGATTGCAGAGATTCATTATCAGAAAGCCAGGATGATCAGACTAAAACATAAACAGGGAGAACTTTCTGAATACAGCAATCCAAATATCACAAATGAACATCAAGTGTCCCAGACATGTGCCCCATAATTGCAGTCGAGTTCAAAAATATGGGATTTAAGTCCCTGCAGATTTGACTACAGTATTCTACTTTTTGTTGTTTCTGCATTACTTTAATTCATTCACCATCTAGTTTAATGTATCAGGCAGATGCATGTAGTAGGTATTTGAGTCAGCAACAAAGAAAAGGAGCATTACCTTCCGAAAGGCCAACTTCCTGGAGCCCTACTGGAACCAAAATCAGGCATTCCCCTAGGATGACTGCCACTGAAACCCTAAAATAACTCCAACCAACAGAAATCAATTCCAGATGTAAGATTTGATGGATAAATCTTGTTCATTTGCAAGTTCATTGAGGGCACGTAGGCTTTTTCAAAAAGTGCAAATAACATACTTGTGGAGTCCACATTCTCGGTGAAGGTGGTCTGTCAAATGGAGGACCATAACCTGGTCTGTCACCCCCATAAGGATGCGGAATATGCTCTCTAGGTGGAATGCTCCGGTCCACTCCATGAGGAAATGGAGGCTGTAAATCAAAGGGTGGTGGAGGAGGGATAGGACGGTCCATTCCATGAGGGTGTGGATAACGGCCTGGAGAATGTGGGTAATGGCCTGGGGACTGCGGGTTATGCCTCGGCCTGGAAAATGGGGGTGGCATTTCATTGAAGGGAGGCAAGTGTGGAGGGGCAGCAAAATTTGAACGCGGGGATTTCATTGGGAATATGGTCTCACGAATTCTGCCAGTTATATGAAACAGAGCATCTTGTACAGAATGCAAGTTTCCCACAACCTGCCAAAAACCACCCAGCTTTCAACATCATAAGCTGCATTAATTTGATAACTATGAACAACTCCTCCAGAATATCAACCAATGGATGGAAAAGTTGCTGATCTTACCTAGCAAAATCAGGCAGATTTACACTATGGATTAGATTCAAGAGCACGACACTTTAACATTTTTGTGATAAAGGGCAAATGAGACCAGCAGACTGGTGAAGTCGAGAATCACACATTACCTGCACAACCTCATGATAGTGCGAATCAAACTTTGGAGAATGTTCTTTCACAAAAACTCGTATACTGGCACCAGTAGCCCTCTTCAATTCATTGATAAAGAAACCTCCTTTACCTACCAAGAAACCTATCTGCTGTGAAGGCACAAGAAGCCTAGCAATAACTGCAACTCCAGGTTCAAATCCAATCTCTGTAATTCTGTGATGCACGCGCATGACAGCGTCCTGTGCAGCAGAGCGTATTTGCTCTGAGTTCTGCAATGAAGGGTGAGAAAGAAGAGGTAAGTTTTTGACAAACTTGGAATAAAATAGATGCAGCAGACATGGTCACAATCCTTCCTCTCTAAAATCCAGAGAGATGCAAGAATGTTGCAGAAAAAGAGTTCAAATCTAGGACTGCCCGCAATTGCAGGTTTTACACTGGCATACCAGATCAAGTCCTCACCAGTCACCATTATAGTTTCACCCACCCAGAACAAAACAATCAGTTAATAACTTTGACCATGTTATTTAGTTCTCAAAAACCACAGCTCCACAAGATTCACCCAATTATTTGACCATATATCCTACATTCCTTAAATCACTGCATATGTTTCTCATAAGGAAGATATGCTATAGATGCACACTCATTCAAGAGCATTCATGAGAAAAATATTTTAGATCATAAAACATCTAAGAATCTGCAGACTCCACTAAGTTGAATAAGATGTGATAGTTGTTGCTGTAGAACATCTAACAAATTATTAAAAAAAAAAAATCTAAGAAAGAGGGCTCACGAGGAAAATACAGCAAATAAATTTCAACTATAGAATAGGATGAACGTGCCTCTCGTGCGGAAATTATAATGACTTTCTCATCTGAATCTGGTGAACCATCAGCAACTTTGATAAATGCACCAGTCTCATTTTGCATGGCACGAACTACAGAGCCACCTTTACCTATCACACTGCCAACTTTTTCTCGCTGGCATAGCAGCTTAAATATGACCTCCTCTTCCACCACCATCCTACGGTTGGCTCCGATGACCTCAGGCCCAGAATAAGGAGGGTAACCCATGGATAGATGATCGGCGGCATGCCGTCCTGATGGATGGCCCTCTTTAGGAAAAGGATCCATATGAGAAGATGTTGAAGAAGGCAAACCTCCGGAAGCTTTAGCGGCTGTGGCACCTGACTTGGCTGAATCAGCCCTAGGGTTTTCCTGAAGACAACTTGAAACAGATAGGAGTGCTTTCTTCACGGCTGGGAATTTTCCTGTAATCTGTATCGGATTATCATAATTAAGACACGTGCATACAGTAATTACCATATAAGGACCATTTAATGAGAAGCCACAAATTATACAGAGAGCAGACAAAAGTCGGTTGCATCTCAGCTGCATACAATAAGAGGAAAAGGCCTATTTACTTGTACTGTATTGATAGAATCTACTGCCACATCCCAGACTAAAGCCGTTAACGTGGTATAGCATATTAAGGGTCACACAACTTAATACTCGATTTTTATCATGACATACTTAATTTGCCATGATTCCTTCAACAAACTTACCAAAATGCTTCAATGTGGAATGCTCCAATTTTCATTCTAATGTTCATCTTTGTTGGCATTTCTTCTCTCATTAATTTCTCTAGCTGTAAAATATAATGTGTATGCAAGATCTTTCAAAGTAGTTAATTTTGTGACCAGTAAGGGAAGAAAACACATGGAAGCACTCACTAACTTGAGAGATAAAAACAGGAAAAAATGAAGTTTCATTATTGACCAACAAGAAATGCAAGATTAAGTGACCATTCCCGTTACTTCCAAGCAACATTCACATATTTCCAGTGCTTTATTTAAAGCTCCTAACTTTACAGCTGATATGTCAGAAGAAGATTAAACTTGTGCTCATTTTCATCTTCTGTTGCTAACAGAACTTGGTCATTATCTCCACACAGTAGAAAAGGTTAATTACCAATGCTTGTCCAGCATTGCCCATATTTCCAATCATAGAGTAACAAAATCAAAACCTCAGACACTTCTTTCTCAACTGCCTTTCTGCACATTATGCAAATACAAATATAAGCAACAAAACTGCCAGTTCATCAACTACCAAGGGGTCAAAATTCAGAATCCTAATTAGGCCTAACTCATTTGACTTTACACAAAGCTACAGTAGCCAACAAAATTGACTAGTTTAAGAATAGTAAACTAATAAAATAATGTTTGTTTTCGCTTCCAAAAACATCTATCCCTAACCCTCAGGCACGTTTTCAGTCACAACTATATAGTAAGAGCAAAATTGAGCACCTTTTTCTATACTCCTCATCCACACCCCATCAATATTGAAACCTACCAAATGTGCTAGCATGCAAATTCATTATCACCCAAATGTGTACGACATTCGACTTTCAACAACAGCAAAGGGTTCGGCATATTTATATGGTATGCAAGCATAAGGAGCTCTATTAAACTACATAGTAAGAGCGAAATCGAGCACCTTTTTCTTTACTCGTCATCCGCACCCCATCAATATTAAAATCAACCAGATGTTTTAGAATGCAAATTCATTATCGCCCAAATGTCCACAACATTCGGCTTATAATAGCAAAGGGTTAGATGTTATGTGAGCATAAGGAGCTCTATGAAACTACATAGTAAGAGCAAAATCAGGCACCTTTTTCTTTGCTCCTCATCTGCACCCGATCAATATTAAAACCTACCAAATGTGTTAGAACGCAAATTCATTATCACCCAAATGTCCACGACATTCGACTTACAACAGCAAAGGGTTCATCAAATTTGGATAATATATGAGTATAAGGAGCTCTAGGAATTTGCAAGCAGCACGATCAAAGTGCAAATGCAATCATACAAGTGGCCAGAACAGAAACAAGCGGCACCTCTATCAATTCGTCTCTGGAAGAGGCAAAGGACTGATGATCCAGGGGCAATACGGTGACGGAAGCCCCACACTCATGCCTAATGCTCTCGATTCTCTCTAAAACTTGACGGTCCACCTGATCACTCCGCGCCAACATCCTACACACCACGTAACCCCTGCCGCTTCCGCTATCGCGAGGGCTCGAACTGCGGCTCGGATCACTCGATGCGCCGTCATCCACCCTATTTCGTTCCACCGAAACTATCTTCTCAAAAACCCTAACTAAAGCTCGCTGCGCTGGGGACAGCTCCTCGCGCCTCCCTACATTCGAGCTCGCGCCGATACCGCCGCTCGATTCCGAATCCGGAGCCGGATTGTTCCTGTCTTCGGGCTCGGTTAGGATCGAGCTGGCGGTGGCGCATTCGGCGGAGGATATGAGAATCACCCGATCGTCGCGCGAGGAAGCCGGAGGAGGCTCGTCGAGGACGCGAACTCTCGCGCCGGCGAGGTCGCGCGAGCCCGAAACGACGCCGCCGGCCTTCGGCGCGGGGCAGAGGAGCCTGAACACGGCGCCGGCGGACTGAGAGGAAGCGCAGCTGGGCTCCGAAGCGGCGGCGCTGCAGGACGGCGGCGGGGGGCGCCTGGCGGCGAAGGGCGCGTCCATGGGGAGGCGGCCACCGCGCGGTTGCTCACGGCCGTCGAGGAAGCGTCGGGGCCTTTACGACTCGTCGTATCGGGTCTAGTCGGGAAAAGAGGCCCATAGCGTCCTCCGTGTCCGCAACCGCTAGTACGCATTTATTTCCGTGCAAATTCCTAAGAACTTAGAGAACAAGTTGCCAATTATCTTGACAAGCTTGAATCCTCCTTTGCATTTCCACTTTTACTTCAAAATGTTGGAAAAGTTTAGGACAAAATTGCTAATGAATCGCTTATTTGTGGTCCAATCATGCGAACATGCATGAATTTTTCTAATTTAAGTTCACCGAGCTTAAGATTCGCTTTTGTTGAAACTAAAATGCTTATTCGAGTCGACAAGGACTTTGATATAAAAAGTTTTGAGTCCATTGCTCTTATCGGGAAAACTCATTACTCAAGATTAGATCTAAATTCAAGTGTGAGATTCTTAATTCAATTACTCGCGGACTCTCTAACATGGCAAAGAACTTTCTCTAGCTCCCGCTCGTGTCTAGTTGGATTTAAAACGCATTTGTTTCGTTAAAAATTAATGATTTTGAAAAATATTTTCTTAAAGATAATTGTTTATATCGCCTGAAATAATTACTTAAGAAAAATTATTTTCATTATCCATAATAATTTACGTCTAAACATTATCGTAAACAATTAATATATATTTCGTTCACTTATTTCTCTAAGCGATACTAACAATCATTTTTGTGAAAAATATTTTTCAAATCATTTATTTTTTATGATACAAACGCACTATTAATCTCCTTTTTTTTAACATAAAATGTGACGTTTTGTAAAAATATCTTTTAAGGAAAATAACAATATTTTTTTTTATGCCTGGTTTAAACACTAAAATATCTTTTAAGGAAAATAACGATATTTCTCATTGTTTTTGGTAAATAAAATCTAATTTGATTTTCCTAAATAAGTATATATTATTTGAGCACGACGGACTTGAGCATGGGCAATCTCAGAATCAAGCACAAACGCTAGGGTCTCGGGCTTGAGCACGGGCACTACGGTTCCAAGACCGGGCTCTTTGGACTTAGGCGGCTGGATTCACCGCGCAGAGCCCGAGTACCGGCGTAGGTTCCCTTGCCAAAATGCAAAGTTTATGGGAAAAGATGCCCGCAGTGTTTTCCGCGGCCGCAACTTGCTACAACACTTTTATTTCCTTCCAAATTCCTAACAACTTGGAGAACAAGTTGCCAATTATCTTGACTTAACTCTTCCTATGCATTTCAACTTACTTCAAAAACATTGGAAAGCCTATCACAATTGACAAATTTGCTAACCAATCAAATTCCTTTTGGCCCTTGAACTAGAGCAACCTAGTTTTGGAACCCGTAACTTGACTTAGTCCGTACACGTGAACGTGCATGAACTTTTCTAAGTCAAGTTCACCTGTCTCGACTCGATGCCCACTTCTGTTGGAACTGAATTGCCCGTTGGAGTCGATAAGGCTTCCATATAAAAAGTTTTGAGTCTGTTGTTCATATCAAGAATTCTCATTACTTAGGATCAGCTCCTAAATTCAAGTATGAGATTCTTAGTTCCCTAGTTTTGGGGATAATCTGAAATGGCAAAGAAAACACGTGTCTCGTATGTAACATAAGTCGGATTTAGGGCACATTTGTTTCCCAAAAATAAATCATTTTTGAAATTAATTGTTTATATCGCTTAAAATAATTACTTGAGAAAAAATATTTTTATTACTGAAAGAAACCGAAGGTGAAAGAAAGTGATCGAGAAGGGAGTAAAGGTTTTACGTATTTCCTCAATGAATGAATGTAATCTCTACGAGATCCTATGTAAATAGAGCTAGAGATATACAATTAATGGAAATAAAGAATCCTATGTATCAATCTAGACATGTATCTAATCTTTAATTGATATGTATACAATCGAGATCAAATCATAATCTCCAAAGAGAATATTGCATATCTTCTAACACTCCCCCTCAAGCTGGTGGCTTGTAGACGTCCAAGACGCCTAGCTTGCTCAGTAGATATGCATGCTGTCGATGACATAGGGGTTTGGTGAAAATGTCTGCTGGCTGCTCTGCTGTGCCAATTCCTTCTGTCTCAATTACCCCTTCTTGAATCTTGTCTCGTGTGAAGTGACAGTCTACTTCTATGTGCTTAGTCCTCTCATGCACTATAGGATTTGCTTTGCCAATTTGAGAGCCGCATCGTTGTCGCGAGAATAATTTTGTTGCTCCTCGTACTTGTATTCCGAGGTCCTTAAGCAACCCTCGTATCCATACTACTTGACAAGTTGTTTTTGCCATAGATCGATACTCAGCTTCGGCCGAAGACAAGGATACAGTAGGCTGTTTCTTGGTCTTCCATGAAAGGAGCGTATCCCCTAATTTGATGCAGTATCCAGTGACTGATCTTCGACTAGTAGGGCATGTAGCATAATCAGCATCACAGTATGCCCTCATCTTCATGTCACATTGTTTGGACAAAAGAATTCCAAGTCCTGGACACCTTTTCAAGTACTTCACGACCTTCAATGCAGCTTCCAAATGAGATTGCTTTGGACTGTGCATGAACTGACTAAGAGTTTGTACTGCATAAGAGATGTCAGGTCTAGTCATGGTCAGGTATATGAGCTTCCCGACAAGTCTTTGATAACCTGATGGATCTTTAAGTATGGGATCATCATTTTGTGATATACCCCTATCATATTCTGCAGTAGTCAACTTAGTGTTCTGCTCAATAGGAATCACAGCTGGTCTGCATCCTGATAGGCCTGATTCTGATATAATTTCTAAGACAAACTTTCGTTGACTAAGAGAAATTCCTTGATCAGATCGAGCAATTTCAATTCCAAGGAAATATTTAGGTGCTCCTAAGTCTTTAATGCGAAATGTAGCATGTAAATAATCCTTGAAATTGTCTATGGCAAATTTATCATTTCCCATAACAAGTATGTCATCGACATATATCATTAAATAAATGGATGACATACCTTTAGTCCGTGTGAATAAAGCATAGTCATGTTTAGACTGCTTGAAGCCTGCTGTTGTCAGAGCGTTTGCAAATTTTGCATACCATTGCTTAGATGCTTGCTTCAATCCATAGAGGGATTTGCGGAGACGACATACTCTATTCTCCCCCTGTCTCCGTAAACCGTGAGGAATGTCCATATAAATTTCCTCATCAAGATCCCCGTGCAAGAAAGCATTATGCACATCCATTTGATGTAGACTCCAATTATTAATAGCAGCAACAGACAAAAAAGAACGAACTGTGACATCGGTAGCAACCGGAGAAAAAGTCTCGTGGTAGTCAAAACCTTCCTTTTGTGTGAATCCTTTGGCAACCAACCGTGCCTTGTATCTTTCAACGAAACCATCAGCACGATATTTGATCTTATAGACCCATTTGCAGCCAATTGGCTTGCGACCAAGGGGTAGTGAAACAAGATCCCATGTTTTATTTTCAATCAAGGCTTGAAGTTCCGCTTTCATGGCCTGTTGCCATTTTGTTTAATGGATGCCTCATCATAACTAGATGGCTCATGTTCTTCTGATAGGCGACTAATGCAACATCTATGTTCCTGTGATAATCTATGAAAGGAAACATATGATGAGACTGGATATTGAATACCTGGAGAATGAGTTGCACAGATATAGTCTTTAGTCCAGGTAGGAGGTCGTGTGGTGCGACCAGAACGCCTTGGAGGAGTCTTGTCTGTATTTGTCGCACTGGTAGGTGCTGACTCTATATGCTGACTTTCCTCAGCATCATGGGAATCTTCGAGTTGTGATTCTAAAATTTCTTCTGAGCGATCGGTGCTCTCAACAGGTGTTGGTGTTGATACTGGAAGAATTGAATCAGTGGAAGGAATGTACCTTGATTCTTCCATGGGTATATAGGTAGGACCTTGAGGCACTGTTTCATCAGATAAAAAACTATGGGGAGAAGCTGTCATCCCTGTATTTGCATCTGAAGTTGTCTGCTCAGAAAAAGGAAAAATGTCTTCATGAAAGATGACGTCACGACTTACCAGAAATTCCTTTGTAGAGATGTCAAGAACCCGATACCCCTTTTTCAAATTGGGATATCCCATGAAAATGCATTTCCTGGCACGTGGACTAAATTTGTCTCTTGGCCCCACTGTTGCAACAAAACAAAGACATCCAAAGACCTTGAGGTGTTGGAGTTCTGGTTTCTTCTGAAATAATAATTCAAAAGGGGTTTTCCCTTTAAGGATCTGAGTTGGCATTCGGTTGATTAGGTAGGTGGCCGTGACCACACAATCTCCCCAATAATCGTCCGGAACTGACGCTTGGAACTTTAAGGCTCGTGCGACTTCTAATAGATGACGGTGTTTCCGTTCTACCACGCCATTTTGTTGTGGTGAATAGACACAGGAGCTTTCATGTTGTATGCCATGTGTAGTAAATAGAGAGGAGCAATCATGGCTGAAGAATTCTCTCTCATTATCAGAACGGATCCGCTGTATAGATTTGCCAAACTGATTCTTTGAGAGTGAGATAAAACTCTTCAAATGAGAATATGTCTGATTCTTGGACTGCATCAAGAAAGTCCAAGTCGCACGAGAGTAATCATCGACTATAGTGAGAAAATATCGAGACTCGTCATGATTTAATGTGTGATATGGTCCCCAGATATCCACATGAATTAAGGAAAAAATCTCACTAGTCCGAGTATTACTAGACGGGAAAGGCGAACGAGATTGTTTAGCAAGAGGACATATATGACAATGTGGATATGGAAAAGAAGCACTGTGGCCCAATCTCAAATGCATAATGGAATTTCTATTATTGGTAGTCAGGTTACACAATGATGACTTATTCAAATAATTGCAAGGAAAATTACTTGAAAAACTATTCCAAAAAAATAGACCTTCGGAGAGACTACCCAAGTCCATCAGTTTCCCAGTCGAAAGGTCCTGAAAGAAACATGTGTCAGCATTGAAAATGACCCGGCATGAATTCTCTTGACAAGTTTTGGACACAGAGATTAGGTTAAACTGGAATTCTGGGACATAAAGAACATTTCTAAGAGTAATTTGTGAGCTGAGATTGACTGTTCCTGTTTCATGAACATGAGTAATATTCCCGTTGGGCAATTGCACGGAAATAGGGAAATTCAATCTGTCATTTATACTTGAGAAAAATCCTCTGTCACATATAATATGGTCGCTTGCCCCGGAATCAATTATCCAAGTCTTTCTGGATATTGAATTAATCAAGCAATGAATAATACCTGAAAAACTCGCTCCTTTGTTGGTTGTGTCCATTTTCTGAATTGCCTCCATCAACTGATTATACTGACTATATGAGATTGGCTGGTCAAATTTTTTACCGGTCGGCCCAGTAACTTGATAAGTCCTTTGAAATCCTTTTTTCTTTTTCACCGAGGCTTGCCATGCAACTTCCAAAGAATTATCAATTGAGTGATTAGTACGTTTGCAGTAATCACAAAATAATTTATTCCTGCCTTTAAAATTTTTTCCGCAATTTCTTGATGACGTGGCAAGCATCTAACCGTCCGTTCCTTTGATTGCAGCGAAGATCTGGCCGTCCGATCCCTTTGTCGCGAGCCGCTGTCCACCGTTGGATCCGATCGAGAGATCAAAAGCTTGCAAGCCGTCCGATCCTCGTGACGGATCCCGCCCGTCCATCCGGCCGCTTTAAATACCCCGGGATTCCTCTTCGGCGAACCCTAATTTCGCCGCTCTCCTTTCTCTCTCGCGATTTAGGTTTAGGGTTCTGGAGGCCGCGTCTCGCCGATCTCCAAGGGCTGCGAGTGCGACGCTCTCGCCGCTCCTGGTGTGGTCTGGCGACGTCGCATGTCGCTGACTCTCTTCCTGCACGGCCAATTGAAAAATCCGCCCAATCGGCGGCATGGGATCCATGGCGAGGATCTGCGAGCGAAATCCGAGGTAAGTCTCGTTCAAAATGAGGAGAAAGCGTGTAGCTTTCTCCCTATCTTTGATGGATCTGTATTGCTTGAGAGTGGACTCCGGTCCCACGAGCTTCTCCTCGGCCGCCTCGAGATTGTTCCACAGAGAAGAAAGTTTGTTGAAAACGGCTGTGACCGTCATATTACCCTGTTTCAATTCACTGAGATCTTGCATGAGATTAAAAATTTTTGCCTGGTCCAGCTTCCCGTACATTTCCTGTATGTTTTCCCACATCTCTTTTGCATCTTCTGTTGGTGGGAGTCCGGCCGCGACCTCGGAGGAGACCAATTGCCGATCCAGGTTCGGATCAGGCGGTTGCTCTTCCTCCAGAGTCGGGCCAGACGTTCGTCTATGGGAACTGGAATGGTTCCGTCGAGGAAACCATCTTTATCCTTGGTTGCTAGGGCGCGCCGGAATTCCTGCGACCATCTTGTGTAATTTTCTGGCCCGGTCAATTGCTGGCTGATGAGCCGCAATTCTGGTCCGTCGGCATTAGAGACGAACAATGGATCACCGGGTTCTGGTCGTCCAATGAGCCCCACTGCCGGAAAAGGTAGAAAGCTGGGTGCAAGGTTCGGGTAGGTATTTCCTTGACCCGATTCGTTCGCCCCAATTGGATACCCCGCATGATAAAAACCCGGGTAGGGATTTGTTCCCATACCCGGCTCTCCCGACCCGCTCAACTGCTCCGATCCGATGGCTGGGCTTGCCCCGTTTGTGGTTGGTGGGCCTCCATCGGTTCGGACGTAGCTCTGGTGACCCACATATGCAGACGATGATGGATTTGGGCTTGCCCCGAAATAAAGTGGATATGGAATCCACTAGTATGGTTGACCCGCCAAGGGTTGCCCCACATTGAGCTGAGTCTGCGTGGATCGCCACTGAGGGGGTTGAAATTGAGTTTGCTGACTTATGGCTGCAAGTGTTGCAGGTTGAAGATCAGCCTGCGGATCGTGGGGAATTACTTCTTCAGTCGGTGAGTTCCCAAAGACAGAGATGCTGGTTTGCGGGGAGGTCATGGTGAGTAAAAAAAGAAATCCTTCGGATATTAAATCTAATGTCAAACAGGACCCCTTTTTCGTAGGTTGAAGAACTGTTTTGACAGAAGAAGAGAGCGGAAGCAAATCAGAAGCCTGGAGGCTTTGATACCATGAAAAAAACCGAAGGTGAAAGAAAGTGATCGAGAAGGGAGTAAAGGTTTTCTGTATTTCCTCAATGAATGAATGTAATCTGTACAGATCCTATGTAAATAGAGCTAGAGATATACAATTAATGGAAATAAAGAATCCTATGTATCAATCTAGACATGTATCTAATCTTTAATTGATATGTATACAATTAGATCAAATCATAATCTCCAAAGAGAATATTGCATATCTTCTAACAATTACCAATAACTATTTATGCCTAAACATTGTTGTAAAATATTAAAATATGTTTCGTTCACTTATTATTGTAGGCGGCACAAACAATTATTTTTATGAAAGTATGTTTCGAATTACTTACTTTTCTGGAAACAAGCACGACATTAAGTTCCGTTTGTTTTGTAAAAAATATTAATTCATAAAAAATAATTTCAAATAAGCCATTTTCTAGGAAAATAACAATATTATCTTTTGTTTCGCCTAAAACACGAAAATGAAATAGAAAATATTTTCCATCGATTGATAAAGAAAATGTGATTTGATTTTTCTAGATAAACATACAATATTTGAGGTGCTACCAACTTGCACACAAGCAACCGCGTATGGGCACTAGGATCTTAGGCTTGGATCCTCGACTTTCAGGCAACAACACAAGCACCAGAGTCCCAAGCTCGGCCTCTTTAAACCTAGGCTTAGTCTCAATGGACCTTGGTGGACAAGGCCCTGACCTTTAGACTCGGGTCCGTCATCAAGGGTCCAAGAACAAGCATTGCATTCCTTGTCGCGATGAAGAATTATTGGCCAAAACGACAATACCTAATCATATTTTGTAAAATAATTTGTGATACCGTATTCCTTCTTTTGCGGAAAATGATTGATTTAGAAAGCATTTTTTTTTTTTAAATGATCGTTTTTATTGCTTACAAAAAATGAACGAATGAAAAATATTTTTATAGACAACAAAAATATTTCGACGGAAATTATTTTAAAAAAGAAAATAATTTTTATTAATTAATTATTTTAAGCAATATAATTTCTAAATCGTTCATTCTCCATGAAACAAACGGAGAGAATATTATTTTTCTGAATTTAAGCATAAGCTTTCCGTTTACTCATTTTCCTAAGCGATTGAAATGTCGAAAAATGATGAAAATGTTTTTTCGGAAATGTTTTTGCAAAACCAATGGAGCTTGAGTGGAAGTGATTCGGTTGACAATGTTGTAATTAAGGGTGCATTTGTTGTATCGTTTATAGAAATGAAAGGATCACAAAAATGGTTAGATATAAATTGTTATCAATAATGAAAACTAATTATTTTAAGAAATATAAGCGATTATTTCGATAAAATATTTTTCAAATCATATATTTTTCACGAAAAAAAAAAAAAAAAAAAACAAAAGAGGTAAAACTACATTTCTTGTCCGTAACCATGTGCATAATAGGGGTAATCGATTCTTGGTCTAGTCCGTAGAGATTGGAACCGAATTGAACCGAAGTGGACCTCTGGTCCTCGAGCGATCTAGTGGAACCAATCAAGTTTTAATGAAAGAATGCCTTGAACTCTATGAGAGGAGAATAAGACCTAGATAAATGAAAAGACCGAAAGAGAAGAGTAAGCATGAGCATCACGGGGCAAAAAGGAAAATCCAAATGAGGAGAGAAGGTGTGCACGAGACACTTAAAAAAAATAAGAATAAAATAAAAATCAATTGGTTGCCCCCTTAGAACCCAAAGCTGGACCAAATTGACTAATTAAGTTCAGTCGGAGTTCCTATCGCCTATTAGAATCTTTAATTTGTCTAATTAGACATTTGAATATATACTGCTTTAACCAAGTTTTTCTTGCTTCGAATCCTTTTAATTAGTTATCCTGTTCGTAGGAGTTGATAAGAGCATGACGTGGACGTGGGCCTCCGTACACTATCTATTAAAATGTGTGCCTAAGAACTCGGATGGAAAAATCGTTAAAAAAGCCATAAACTTATTATAATTTACCTAATTAATCTTAACCTTTCAACTTTATTAATTAAATTCTAATTACCTTCACATTTTGCATATTAAATCAATTCGACCAATTTTTATCGAAAATTGTTGACGTGAATACTTGCTAATTTCACACGGCATGATGAACGTTGATAATTTTTAATAATATATATATTTTTTTCAAACTTTCATCATGTTTTTCCTTGTTCTTTTCTTTCTAACCTTAAGACGGCAAGGTCATTAAATGACCCTCACTAACCACAAGCTAGGGTTGACAGTCCTTACCTAGCCTAGGAGAGGGCATAGTAGCCACAAGCGAGGGCATTGGCCCTCGCCCATTTTAACATATCTTTGAACTTTTTATTAATTTTTTCTCTTTTCTTTTTTATTCTAAAGTTAGGCCGATGATCCTCACTTAGTCTAGGTGCCCTCCAGAAACCTCTTCAGCTTAGAGTCAAAAAAAGAAAAAGAAAAAGAGAAAAGAGAATTTGAAAAGAAATTTTTTCATGCGTGATGTGTAATCATTAATGATGATAAAAGAATTTAGGTAACCCGATAAGGATCTGCCAAACTTTTTAACGTTTATTAAGTCGCTCTATTCACGTGAATACTCAATAAGAAAAAAAAAAAAGAAGTCACGTCAATCTCTGATGCCCACTCGTATAATTACATGATGGAAAGACGTTAGGTTCCTACGGCGCGATGGATTTGCCTGGTTTTAGGGCCATCAAAACTTGGCCCGTAGTATTACGAAAACCTCCACGCAACAAAAGAAAAGGACACGTGTCCCCGAATCCTGGCTCGTGAATACTATCCTCAAATTTCGACACGTCGGATTGCTTATCATTGTCCGACACGTTATCAGGATTGCTTAGATATTTGGGAAATAAAAAAAGGAGAAGAATGAGAGATATTTTCTTTTTTTTGACCTAACCGCTTTAATCACCACCAGTCGCGATGCGACTTGGCTGGAATCTGCCGCGACGCCGTTTACTGTTGAACCGGGCCCCACCCCCCCCCTGGGACGAGCGAACTGCAGCCACACAAAAAAGGAGAGCGCCGCCGCGGCGGGCCTTTGGATTCTAAAGCAATCGAAGCTCGACCGAACGTGTGATGATGGAGGGGCCGTCTCGGCCAGTGGATTTTGAAAAAAAAGGGAAGAGAAAGATGCGTACGAGAAGTGTCTTCGCCCTCTTTCTCTTCTTTTTTTTCTCTTTTGGTTTCTTAGCAAAAATCCCCATCCAAGATGAGATTATTTCGATTCCGACACTCCCCCAACTCCTTCATCGTCATCCTCATCTTGCTGCGGATGGCACTATTCTGGAGTTTAGTGGAGCGATGTGGTGATAAGCAGGGTTATTGCACTTCGAACTACATGAAATTTCGAGTTGGTTCTCACTCGCTACATATTATGAGGCTGCTAGGCACTTCCACGTCATAGTGTTCATGATATATTCTTCCAATCAAGATTCACTAATAATGGGATTTTTTTTTCAATGAAGCCGAACAACCCAACCAATTTCTTTGAATTACAAATAGATCTGTCTCATGGCAATGGGTAATTAGTTAACTATTAGGGCAAGAGGCTGTTGGATGTCCCTCGAAAAAATAAAAGCAAATAATACCTTTGTTTTCCTGCGTAGCAATTGAAACCTATGGTAAAATTTCGAGAATTTTGGATTTAGAAAAATCAAAATGCGCGAGTTGCAAAATGCAAATCTAAAGTCCTTTTGTTTCACAAAAGACGAATGGCTTCAAAAATATCTTCTTAAAAAATGATTATTTATATTATTCACGAAAATGAGTAAAAAAAATTATCTATATCGTCTACGAAATTTTTTAGAGATGAATTATTTTGGATAATGAAAAAGAAAATATCATCGACTTGTCGTGTTAAATGGAACAAGCGGTTATTTTCGAAAGTTATTTGTTAGATTATCCAGTCTCGCCAAACAAACATATTATTAAAAGAGAGAAAGAGAGTAAAAGATAAGAGCCGAGATGGACCAACTGAACCGCGCCGCGTCTCCCGTTCTAGAACCGCGGGGGGGGGGGCACTATCGGAAACACGAAATCCACGAGCTTCCCCTTAATATTCCTCGTGACGTATTAAATTTCTGTTTTTTTTTCTCTTTTTTTCGGCCGGACGCGAATTCGAATGGCGAGGACAGGGGGAGGAGGGAGGAGGGGCCGTCCAGCCGCGACGCGTGGCGGTCGCTGGGGGGTCTCTTTAAACTCTTGGTAGAGGGAGGATCCCGGGGTGTGTGTTGTCGTCGAAGGGGGAGAGAACGGCAAGCTTTGGTTGGCCCTGGGACGGTCGGATTGTGGCCGTGGGACTGCGCGGCCCCACCGCCTCGGCATTGAGGGAGGAGATATTTTCGTCAGTCCCGACCACATGTATATATTTGAATATGATCACGTCCACGTCACTTCCCCTGGGAGAGTCCCTTTCCCCTCCCCCCCACCCCCTTCTGCCTTGCGGATTCGTCCCTCGACTCTCGGGATTTTGCACGATGGCCCCTGACGTGCTTCTCGAGGATTTATGCCCGTTCCAGATCGCGTCTAGGATTGGGAACTCTCTTTTTCATGTGACCAATCTGTCCACGAGTGCCGGCTAACAAACTTAAATAAGGATTAATGTCTAAGGGTGTACATGATAAAATTTCCGAAACAAAAATAGATTTATAACCAGAAATCAATTTCTATTTTAGAAGTTGAGAAGTCAAAAATTTTAACTTCTGATTTGTTCTTTTTTTTTTTTGTAAAAGGTAAAAATATATTGAGTTACAGACAAATATACAAAATTGGCGCCAAAGCTTACACTCTAGTTACAACAACAGAAAGAGTGTAAAGGAGCCGAAGAAAAACCAAAGGAAACAACAAACACAGTAGCACAGCCCAAGGTCGGCGAATAAGCAACACTACGAACAACTCAACAAACCTCAACTAGCAATAAGAAAGACGAAGAACAAAGAGAGTAAGTAGTGACAGGCAAAAACAGGACGATACAAAAAACACACACCATCTAAGGAGGAGAGGACAACCACTGAAAGACCAAAAGGCCGAAACCCTAGTTCCTCTGAAGTCTCTTGTTTCTGGGATTACTCGGGACATTCTTAAAAGTGATAGTGTTGTCTTTGACAACCTTGATAAGGTGGTTCTTCAGGGCTGAGACCACCAAGGCTTCTGATTTCCTCTTTAAATCTATTTTTGGAATAGGAATCTGTTACAGAAATAGAAAAATTAAATTGCGTTACTAAATAGAAATATGTTCCAAACCTGTTTCTTAGAACAAAGAAATAGAGAAATAGAGAAGTATAAATTTTATCATGTACGATCACCCACCGTTGTAGCGTAGAGGATAGAGCTTGTGTTCTCCACCGAGGAGAACCAGGTTCGAAGCCCCTACGAAGTAGGGAGGCTGAAGCGTTGTGTGGTGCCTTGCCCGGGGTGCGTGGGTGGTGATTTCCTGCGTGCCTCCCCAGGGTTCACTCTCCGGCTATCGGCCGTGCGGGGATTCTTTGGGTCACAAAAAAAAAAAAAAAAAAAAATTATCATATACGCCCTAAGCTTACCGTAATCATCACCCTAAGCTTATTGTAATCATCGATCATTACATTACTTGGGATAGTGCTCTAATGATAAAAATCCGAAGTTAGAAATTGAAAAGAAAAAAATAGCTCAGGAGTCTTTGGAAACATCTCATGATCTTTTCCACCCAAATGCAGAAAAGTCATTTCAACTTCATAAATAAATGAGAATATTTCTAACCATTTTGAATTATTATAGATGCTAACGCTTGTATGATACCTTTAATTAAAGGCATTCAATGGTATTAAAAATCACAACTTCAATGCTGGAATATAAAACGTGAAAACTACAAGTTCAAAGCAACCGTCCTCGCCAAATAGCCAATCACCTGAGAAGTTTTGTTTAAAGACTTCAAAGGAGTTTTTTCTTTCTATTTTTTTTTCGGCTCGAAGGTCGAAGAAGTTTTCTCATTATTTTTATACCGTCAAATCAAATGATCAGCTTTCATTTATAGGGACAAAACATCCATAAAAAAATTATTACATGGCACTCGTTCTCATCACGAGAATGCGCTTGTCCGCCCGCCATCCATATTGCACTTATTAAACATTAATTCGCTCGTACTAATTCTGGAGATAATTGGCCGGGGGCAGCCGTTCAATTTTGGGGCGAGGGAGGGACTAGATTGCAAAAAGCCCAAAGTCTTCGTGGGAAACTAGGTTTATGTGGACGAACTGGAAGAGGCTCGTTTTTATTCTAGTCCACCAGCGAGGCCGCGCTGACTTTTTTGCCCCTCCACCGAATACCGAGAAAAAGCAAAAAAATATATCCAGCAGACACTATTTTATCTACCACGCATCGAATAGAACCACGTAAAAAATTCTAAATAAATCTACATTTTCTTTGAGGGATTATTTCGTACGCACGTTCGAAATTTAAAAGAAAAAAATGGAATCATTCGCGGAGCGCACATTAAAAAAAGAAGAAAAAAGAAGCGGAATTTCGCGGGGTAATATGCTATTTCTCACGGACCGCCCGGGTGATTTATTTAATGGGTTATTTACGAATTTACGATCCTGTCCTCCTGCCACCGCCTCCGTCAGGCCCACCTTATTTTTTTTTCCTTTCTCTCTCTAAATCTCTTTCTCTCATGTCATTGCGCCCCCTCAGCCACCATATAATCTCGTGGTCTCCCTTCCTTCTCTCTTTCTAAAACCCCATTCCTCCTCTCTCTCTCTCTCTCTCTCTCTCTCTATCTCTTCTGCGCGCACAGCTTCTGCAGGAAGAAGAAGAAGAAGAAGGCGACGGTGGGAAGCTCGAGCTTCGGTCTGTTCAGGTCCCCGAGCGGCGGTCCGACGATGAAACCCACTCCCTGCGAGCTCTGCAAGGAGGCCGCCTCCGTCTACTGCCCCTCCGACTCCGCCTTCCTCTGCCGCGGCTGCGACGCCCGGGTGCACCAGGCCAACTTCCTCGTCGCCCGCCACGTCCGCACCCCCATCTGCTCCGGCTGCGGCTCCCTCTCCGGCCACCGCGTCTCCGGCGCCGGCGTCGGGCCCCGCCGCCCCGCTCTCTGCCTCTCCTGCTCCGATCGCCCCTCCGTGGACGCCGGCCCTCTCTCCGGTTCTTCGTCGTCCTCGGCCTGTGTGTCCAGCACCGAGTCTTCGGCCGTGGCTCCGAAGAAGGAGGGCAGATGCTCGAGCGGGGGCCGGAAGCTCCAGAAGACCGGCGTATCGAGCTCCCTGACGGACGCGTCCGGCGAGGGTTCCGATTCCCCGGCGAGGTTCGGCGGCGCGGCCGCATTCTCCGGTGAGGTCAGCTCAGGGAAGAGGAGCGGGGGGACGGACGATCGGAGAGCTGGAGCCGCGAGATTCCGAGAGACGACGCGCGTAGATGCCAAGACGGAGGGCGTTTTCGCGATCTGGTGCAGGAAATTGGGGCTGAGCGGCGCCGAGGCGTTCGCCGTCGCTTCTCGCGCCCTGCGCGTGATCGCGGGGACGCCGACGGCCCTGCCGCTGCGAGTCGCCATGGCGGCGTCCTTCTGGGTGGCGATGAGGTCTTGCAAGGGCAGGGGGATGTCCACGTGGCAGAACGTGAAGAGGGTGGAGGAAGCGTCGGGGGTGCCGGCGAAGCTGATCCTGGCGGGCGAGGCGAGGCTGGTCCGCCGGGCTCGGGGCGAGAAGGCGCGGCGGGAAGAGCGTCTGGAAGAAGGCTGGGCGGAGTGCACGGCCTGAGCCCGGTGCCGCTCGCCTCGCCTCGCAATGCCGTATGTTCCGCTCTCATCTGTACGTCCGAGGTTAGGTTCTGCGTATAGCTTAGGTGGTGGTAGCAGCAGTAGATCCAATCCCCATTTCCAAAACCGACCCAAGTTTTGAGGTTGTCATAGTTATTGTTTCTTCTTTCTTTGCTCACTGACCGGAAAAAGAAAAGAAAAGGACAAGGAATTTTACAGTCGCCCTTTTGATGACAGGCCGATGTCTGGTCGCGTGGCTCTTATTACAGTATGTTGTATATTGCTTGATGTTGGTGTACATTTGTCGAATCAAATGAATGCGCTTTGATATGTGTGGATATGTCTTTGTCCCTGGGGTTCCTAAACAAAGTGCAAATGTAAATATATAGCTTCTCTGATGGGATCATATGTGAGCCGTGGAAACGTGAGGTGGGGTGGGTCCGTTTCTATCTAATCTTAAACTCCTGTGGAAAGGGACCCCCGCCTTTGGGTTTTCGTCACCGTCGGTGGCGGTTCTTATCTCGCGTCGATCCCGATCTCTCCTTTTTTTAACGATGATGTAAATCCGAATGGCCAGTGAAATGCTGCAATTCGATGTGGTCACGTCACCCCGCCTTTTTAGCTCGAACCGACCGTGTCTGTGGATCGCACGCTCGAGATGATCTCGGCCCGACCAATGATCTGGAGCCTGCGGAAAGAGATGGGCAGGAAGGGCATGAGGATGGAGGATGGAGGATGGAGGGGGCCAGTGCGTGCGGGACAAGTGGGTGGGGAGGGACATGATGAGGAGGATGATCCACCAACCGAAGTTGTTGGCTCTAATGATTTGCGTGAACGAGAAGCTATCATGCCAGATTCTTTCTTGCGCTCCCGCAGCAGCAGCAAGGCGGCAAGCAGAGAGCAGATGAATAATTTAAGGAAGAGAGGAAAGAGGAGAGAGGGACGGGAGGGGCGGGGCGGGGCTGAAAGGAGAGAGAACACCGCCGGGGGGGGTGGGGTGGTGTGTGGAGAAGATCGTTCGAAAGCGATGCGGCATTGACGCGAGTTGGTGAGCGGTGGTGGTGAAGGGGAGGGGAGCGATCGATCTTGTGGTTGTGGACGCGGATTAAAGCTTCTTTGATAAACTATTCACTGTACAAAGAGAGGGACGGGGAGAGAGGGAGAGATGGTTTTGGGTGGTTTTGAGATTCTGCGATGACGTGGTCCACCCGCTTCGTACTTAGGACATTTCTTTTAAGGATGTCGGGCTCCCGTGGGTTCGTTAACGTCACTTGTCACGGTCGCCAATAAAAATCTCTCCGCGATACTTCGGAAGCACTCAGCACTCAGCTAAACATTCGCGTGAAAATTTTTGGCTATGCTCGAAATGGAGATGCTTTTTCATCAAGTGTAGTTAATGAGTGCTTGGGAGCATGATACCAGAACTCGACCAAAAAAGAAAGCCAAAAAAAAAAGAGAGAGAAGCAACTGGGTTGGTCGAGTCCAACTACAAGAGATGGATCCAATTTAAGTATTATGCTGGCTTGAGGCCCATTCATTGTTTAAGCTTTTCTCTGTCTTTTCCACGCCCCGTGCTGAGTGGAGATCTAATGCAGGGATGGCATTGGGTATTTGCCCCGCTTACTCACCTTTCCAAAAACCTAAGAAGAAAGATTGCCACTAGGCTCCCTCGCTTACGGTGTAAGATAGAGCATTTACACGGGGACCACTGGATGGATGATGCGTGTCGTGCATAGCATTTGCGTGATCCCAATCCAAAAAAACCTTGATAATATCAGAAAGCACTCGCGCATTGAACCAAAACCTAACCTTTACAAAAATGAAAGTGAGTGGCCAAATCACAAATGACTATTGAAGATCAATGAAATTGCTTTCTCTCTTCTCTCTTCATCTTCTTGATAAATTGATACATCACCTTGACAAAATGATGTCGTGGTGAATCAATATTGAAATCAATAATAATGACCGGCAAAGGCTATATCTTGTCTAGATTTGGGGGTGTAAAAATTGGGGAATTCAAATAAAAATATAAATTGGGTGGCATTAATTAGATGTTGTAGTATTTGAGATAGAATAATTTAATAGCTCAATTGACCGAGTTAAAAAAATCAATAGCCAAAAGGGCTTAACCTCAATTCTCGATGTTAGATTGACGATGTCTAATTGACGTGGTGTAGTCAACTTAGTAATAAGAGAATTAATTTAACCCTATTTAGAATTCAGGCAATAACTATACAAAATTCTTATCCATTGCATATCGACAATTACCAATAAGACAATAAGTAAATTCCAGTCAAATGTCACTAGCTCTTTCTCTTTACATGAGATATCATGCTTTATACATATATATATCCCCGTATTGCTTTATTTTCCGAAAACAATCTTTCTCCCTAAACGGAGTCTATCCAACCCTTCTAATGTTGTGTCATCAACTAGCCAACCCTTCCAACACTAACCTAGTAAATCATGACCTACTCCAAAAACCCAATTTTCCTTTTTTGGCAAATCGAAATCCTAGTCAAACCCAATGGTAATAAACCTGCGTCTTTCGGAGCTGGAGTATGATGACGTCACCGTGCAACCTCAGTAACAAGAGGAACACGAGCACAACGCCCCTCTTAAACCCACCGCAGCACACAGCAAACAGCCACACTGCACAAGCGTCGTCCCCTTTTCTCGACTTCAAAGTTCTCAGCTTTTTCCTCAAGAAGCGCTCGTCCGTGCGGTGCTCTCGTCCCCTTTTCCCCGCCAGCTTTCTTGATCCATGGAGGCCTTCTCGAGCGCGGTCTTCGCGTCCCGAGTCCCCGAGGCGCGCCCGGTTCTGGGCAGCCCCGTTTGTTCGATCAGGCCGCTGCCCCACCAGGGAATTGGGTGTCTCCGGATGGCCGAAAGTTGCCACCTTGGCGGGCTCAGAGCTTGCGCCTCGGCGTCCCCGGGGTTCGGCGAGGGCGCGGAGGACAGGCCATCGGATAACGGGATCGATTTGATGCCCGGGGATGCTGTCTCTCCTTCGCAGGTATTGTTTCAGTGTCTCGGCAAGTTCTTGAGTTCTTTTCTCTTTTATTTCCGTGGTTTTGATGACGATTCTGTGCGTGGCTCGTGTTGCCTTGATGGGGTTACGCTTGTTTTGGCTTGCTTGAGAGATGGGTGGCAGAAATTTCAGGAGAGAATTGCAAATGTGGTGTGTTCAAAGCTAAAGAGGGAATTGGTGTGACTAGAATGCTGTAACATAATCGTAAAATATACCCGCAACTCTTGTGCGTTTTTTTTTTTTTTTTGCAAGTTGGCTTGCAGGAGGAAGTCTTCGATCCAGACTGAACATATGGAGGTATCTAATTGTAAAGAAATGAGTTTGAAGTTAGGAAGTCGATGGCCGAGCATCTATGTAGTACCATTGACAAACAAGCTGAAGACTTTCTGGCCTACACATGATTTTTTTGGGAGGAAGAATATGTTGCCTATCTGCCTGCTCAACAACCTTTGTTCTGGAAATACTGAACGCACCATCCAGATTAGGGATAAGACAAATTCTGGATTAATGTAATCAACAATTGGGATGTTTCTGTGATGAGAAGAAGGACAAATGATGTGTGGGGAGTCTCTAGTTACTCGTTGGGAATGGTTAAAGTGCTTTTGTTATATGCTGTCACTTATTATGACATTCGTGGTCCAAGGTAGAGTCGATGTGTCCCAGAGAATTATTGTTTTAACTAAACAGCCTGAACTCTGAAGAAGCTTCTTCTTGCCCTAGGTTGGTAATATTCTCTGTTTTTGTTTCCATTTTGCACGTGGAAGCCGTCCTTGCCCTTTGTCATGGTGGGTGGGGCTGTAGCTTTTGATCTGAACTTGTTGGGATAAGTTTGTCTTTGGGTCAGATTTTGCTGAACATATCAGGTCTCATAAATTTGTAGCTCGGGATGATTGTTCTCCAGTTGTCGGGTCAAGGAGAGCAAAGCCTGAAGTCAGACTCTTGGATGTTTAGATAGTCGGTGAAGTGGTTCATTTAGTTGCATACTAGAACTAATACACCAATCATTGTTGGAGAAAGTGTTATTTGAGCTGAATTGGCATATTGATCACTTAATGTACTCGTCCGTGGGCGCTTTGGAGACTACTCTGTGTAAGAAAAGCTTTGGTACCTTAACTCCGTGTAAATATTTTCCTCCTGGTAATTTTTGCTATCATTTTACTTCTCAGATGTGTAATGCTACTCAGATATTTTGCCTTTGATGAGAAATGGTATTTGTTTGAATTAATTTTCCCCAGCTCATTGTGCTTCGCTTATTGGGCTAATTTCTGCCTTGTGACGCATGGAAACTCCTGTTTTAGTGCAGTTTATTTTGTATTTCTTCGTCAACCTAGTCATTATACATTTTCTTGTCTTAAGGGTGATGTGGGGCTGAGCCAACACAGTGCAATGAATGTGGATAAAACCTTGGAGAATGAGATGCCTCTTTCAGTCCCATATGGAAGTGGCACGAGGGCTGGGCTTTTCAGAACACCAATATCTGGTGGGGTCCAAAGTGCAACCTCGGCTCATGGTTTACCTCGGCCAGCCTTGGCAGTTCGCAATCTGATGGAGCAGGTAATTTTTTATTCTTGCTTGTTTCTGTCAGTCTTCAATGAGCACATATCGATGGAAAAGCCTCTCTTTTGGCTTTTGTTTCCCTCCCATTTGTGTTATTGTGTAGATTCTTCTATGCTCAAGCTGACACGTGTGATTCCAGGCCAGATTTGCTCATTTGTGCACTGTAATGTCTCGAATGCATCATCGACGGGAAGGATACCCATTTGGTTCACTGGTGGATTTTGCACCTGATCCCATGGGCCGTAAGTCCCTAGTATTCCTAGTTTCAGTTGGAGACTTAGGCGTTGTTTGAAATGCTAGTGATATGTGGTCAACTCTCTGAATTGTGCACCTTACTCGAGTCTTAACACTATGATTGATTGTTAGTATCTGGGGGAGACCAGCCTCCTGTTTCAATGATGAGGACCAGGTCAATGACTTTCAGTAAAAGAGTTTAAAGTACATTTTGCATTCGGTCTATCCATTAATTTAGACTACGTTTATTAATTTTGAAAACTTCATTTGCCACATCAATATTTCCCTGCTAACTTAGCTTAACACGGTTGACTTGAATATTTTGTCTCAGTTATGATTTTTATTATTGTCTTTTTTTCTATCATTATTTGTAATAGATATTGCCTTCTTTGATGTTGTAGATCCCATATTTTCATTTTCACCCTTGGCAATCCACACAAGGAACTTATTGGCAGATCCAAAATGCACCCTAGTTGTGCAAGTAAAGATTCTTTTCTTGATGGTCTGATTATGAATTTCTCTTTTTGTGGATTTAATTAATTGGCTGTCCTTTTGTCACCTCAGATACCTGGATGGAGTAGCTTGTCAAACGCGAGGGTGACCATTTTTGGTGATGTTTATCCCCTTCCAGTAGACCAGCAGGTGACCATTTTTGGCTTGACAAATGCAAGGCTTTGTTTGAGAATGTTGTCTTATGGATTTTAATAATTTGTCCCATTGAACTATTGGGAGTTAGAAATGACCAGAGATATGAATTATGTGACTTGTGACCTAATTTTCCTTTGTCTTATATTGTGGTTTTAATCAGCTACTATTTGTTTCCAGTACCATGCATCTGTTTACACATAGCATTTGCATATATTAAATGTCAAGAAAGTGGATCCCTTTATCAATACTAATTTCTTTGTATGAGGTTCATATTTTGGTTTGGTTAATTTTGTTTATGAGCTTGCGTGCTGCTAGGAATGGGCGCATAAGCAATACATTGCTAAACATCAGCAAGGGCCTTCCCAGCAGTGGGGGAATTTCTACTATTTTAGAATGCAGAATATCAGGTGCGTCTTTGGTTTAATCATGTAAATGCTATCTTTAAAGTGGAGACATGGATGTCATGTCACATATGGTTATCTTTGACGATAATAATCTTTGCAAAAGCAAGTTATCCATTTCCTGTTTTCTTTTCTTTGTGGTTTGGTCAAGGCTAGCCATTTCAAAGGGGCTTCTAGATTTTCACAGAGAGCTAAGTTTTGATCCAAGCAGGAACCATTTACTTACTGCTGCTTGTAAAAGGATGATGTTGATTACGAAATAAATTAATCTTTCATGGTCTAAAGAATGATTTCATTTATGTTATGGCTATTGGTCATAACAATCCCATATCATGTTGGAGCAAGCTCTACTTTTGTGACTGGAGAGATCATATTGGTGTTAAGATTTATAACATCTCATTTCCAATAGACCTTTGGTTGCTTATTTGATATTACATCAATTTGGTCTTATAATCCACACCTTAATAATATATGCTATCTTTGACGTGTGAAATATAGCACTTGCGTCATAATGATTTATTTTAACATGCATTTGGACAATCTGAAAGGAAAATAAGTACGTTACACCTTTACTATTGGGATTGTACATCAATTCTTTTTCCCGTGCCTTTTGTGACTTACTCTTCTTATCATTGTTCTTATGTCTTAGCGTGGGAACTAACTTTGTCTGTGGCCATCAGTGATATATACTTCATTGGAGGCTTTGGCACTGTTGCCTGGGTGGATGTCAAGGAGTATGAGTCCTTAGAACCTGATAAAATTGCAGTTGATGGAGGCGAGCAAAATTTAAAGGTTGAACCGTTAAACTTTACTTTGTGAAATAAAGATTAGGTTGTTGCAAAATATGTGAACCATCTTTTCCATGTATTTAATTGATGCAATTTATCATTGCCATCATTGTCGCTGTTGTAGAACTTATTATCTGTTTTATTTATAAAAATCAGAAGATGGTAAGGATTTGTTGATATAGGGTTGTAAATGGATATACTCATTTATCCTTCCTGAATTTCCCTGGACAAGTTATTCTCGTTGTACTTGCATCAGAGGATGAAAATTATACGTCTGTTGAAGCAGGGGCTTGATGTGGTGTATGTTTTCATCTCTAGGAACTCAATGCAATATTTTCTAAGCCCTTAAAAAAGCTTCTATCGACTGAAATTGAGGTAGACGATGCTGCTCTTATATCAATAGACAGCAAGGGAACTGATATTCGTGTCCGGCAAGGTGCACAGGTACTCGTGTCATGTGACCTAATTTTGCTCTCTACATGTCGCTTGTGGTCCTTTAATTAAATTTATACAGTTCTTTTTCTGCAGTTTAATATACAGAGGATATCATTTGATGATGGGCATGCTGTCGAAACCTTGGAGGAAGCCAAGGCTGCCCTTTGGAAGCTAATCAATAAGGGTAAAGTGCCATATTTGCAAAAATAGACGACAGGGTTGATGTCAAGGCAATCTTGATTTTTCAGGTCCTTGTTCACCAAAGAGGTGATCAGAAGCGAGTGATGGATGACAGAGCTACCAAGCCGATCATTGCATCATTAAAGTTTTGCTGTACTTGAATATGTTTGTATAAATTAGGCAACGAGAGTAAAGTAATTAGGTACTCTCGCGCTACTATAGTTTGTTCTTGCTTCTTGGCAATCGGTGATTTTCGGTGAACTGGTGTCGTGTTTTTAGTTTCTCTTGCGGGATCGAACTCTCGGAGAGGATGGACCTATGTGCACTTTTAACTGCGGGCTATCATACTCTTTCAGCACTGTCCCTTTGGGGAAATTCCAGTTTAACAGGCTGTGTTGGAAGTAGTAAGGATCGTGTTGCGAATTTTTTGAGTTACATAATAATTTTGATGATCTAATGCCATCTCTACTCAAAGAATGATGTCTGACTGCGGTTTTGTGATTGACAACTGAATTGCTTTACATCGCCCGCGAGCACAAAATGGAGTTCAAAATGTTACATCCGAATTGCAGCACGCTGACGAGGCCAAAACCAAGAAATGCAACACGCCAAGTAAATGAACAATCCTCTTGATTTGCAACATAAAAAGACAAGTCTGCTCCACAACGTAACATCCCCCCAACTACGTCAAAGCCCACCCCCATTACAAGAGCTAAAAGCCTCATAAAAATATGGTAAAAGAAAGAATTTTTCTTAAAGCTATACACGAGGGAACAAAAACACTTCTCAATCTTAAAATCATCCCAATCTGACTGCCCCATGTAACTATGAAACATCGCTACTACCGCCAGCATCAACAGAGCAAACAAAATATTTGTCGAGAGAAGGAAGAAAGTTTTCACACACACAGTGCTACACAGGTATTACATCGATTTTTGACGTGTCTTCGCATCTCAGAACAATGCCATCAAGGCTTGCGGGAAATATACATCGCGCCCATTGGCATCCAGTGGTAAATGGCTCAGGGGGAGGCACGATCATGAGCATGTTTTCATTCCTCTGGACGATACCCATCACGCTGACTGTACTGCCTTCTTTGATGTACCTGCGATAACAGCAAAAGCAAATTCGACGTCATCATGCACTGCTTTTCTTTAAGTGGCAGGTAAAGCATACACATGCATGAGTGATGACTCCCTTGAATAGGGAAATCTCAAGGACCAAACCACAAGGGTAACCCTCCGTAAAGGACTGTATTCTGATCAGTTCCAATGAGAACATAAAGCATTACATATGTTCACGTCCACATGGTAGTTGGAACTACTGGGATGATTAAAAACGAAATCTAAAAAACATGCAAAATGACTATACAGATCAGAATTTAGCATAGATAACCCACATTTCTCTTCAAATTCATCTTGACATCCCTGGACACACCAGCGACGTGCTTGTTTATTTGGGAAAAGAAAAATATGGACAGATCTTATTCTGTCTCTTAGCCTAAGTGTGGCAATGACTGGGGTGCATAAGAGACAACATTAAGCGGCACTTATGGGTTCCATAAAAAATCCCCATGTGCTTTATTTGCTTGATATTCCAATACATATTATCAATTAAAGGTTCTGAGTAAGTTTTACCAAAATATTCACTGCCACCAAATGCTATCCTTTCGGATAACGTATCTGTCAAATGCGAATACTATAAAAAGAAAAAAGTCCAGTGTCAAATGCTGGCCAGATAGCTCTAAAGCTAGAGTAATTAGATGCCTGGGACACAAGGCCCACTAGCACTGGAGACTATGCTCATGGCTGAAGCACAAAAAGTAAAACCATGTGGCAAAACAATTACGAAGCAGAATTTACAAGTGAGGAAATCAGTTAACATGTTGAAAACGTGTTCTTTATGGCTAGTAGAGAAGGGAAACAAAGATATATGCACTCTCCTACACAGATGATCATGATCAAGATTACATGAGGCTATGAGACAGACATTTAGGAGCTCTTTACCCTTCTTTCAGTCGCATCACACGGTCATCACTTGAGAGGTTCCTCTCCCCCAACCACCTGACAAACTCAGGAGACATGTCCTTATTTGATGGATTAACATCAATGACAATCGAATCATCCACGTAAGGAGTAACCCGTGCACCATAGCCAGTTTTGACCAAAGCTCTCAATCCAGACTGGAAATCAGAGATGTAGAAGTCCACAACATGTCTCTGTCGTTAAGCAAGAAGAAAAATAGCATTTAGAAATGCCAAAACCCTTTAAAATCTGTGAGAGCATGCTGCTTTACAGGCCTGGAGATTGTTGAGATAAAACTCAAAAGAACCAAACTTGGTCGACGGTGTGAGATCCAATCAAGATGATGGTCAATCGTTTGTACCTCTATTGAAAGAATAAACCATAAACCAGGAGTGATGCATTAAATATTTTTATGAAGTGGTGACAAGAAATACATTCAGAAAGAAAAGGTTCCAACCAGAATTATAATTCGAAGAAATGAATCAACCATGGGAACAAATTAAAACATGATAATACGATAAAACATACAATGATGACTAACTTATTAAAACAAACTAATGATGTTAAGCTTACTTCTGCTGATCTAAGTCCCCATGTAAAACGGCGATGTTTAGGATTGGCTGCTTTCGAATCCCAACCTCTATACTCATACAAACTTGTAGATGTATAGACACATCTAGGCACTCTATGGAAAGATGACTGAAGGGGCACATTACCACATGTGATCACCTGCAAGAATTACAAATGATTGTAAGGTGAAATTGAGGGGATCCCTACTTAACAGAGAACAAATGGGACAGACACAAAATGAACTTCCTTCTATAATGAGATGGACACATAAATTACTGAATACAGCTTCCAAACTTGACTGAAATCCACATACATCAAAATGCCAAATTCACCAAAGCCTTGATTTGTACTCACTCCCTCCCTCCCTCCCCCCCCCTCTCTCTCTCTCTCTCTCTCTCTCACACACACGCACATGTACACAAAGTCATTTCGTGCTTAGTATTTACCCACATCATCCCTAAGACAAATCTAGGTCTCTACATTCCTCATCCCCTCATCAAAGTATAATTCCGTTTTACCAACATGGGCTTCCAAAGCTTCATATAAAGGACCCCTAATTTCTCCCTCCTTTCTCCCACCTTTGTATATACTGTAAATATGTATTGCCATTTCTCTTAAAAGCTAATAGAGCAAACATATCTCATGTCCATATTGTTTCCTGACCACCTTCCAGATAGAAAGTTTTAATACAACATTCCAAGAATGTCAGCCATCAACTCATCAGAGTGCAAACAGGTTTCACTCTGTAATGGTTAGGCTCAACTAACAATGTCCAGATAGAAATTTCAGGAAAACACATCCACATAATTCCAGCATAGAACATGCAAATCATGATCCTACATGACCCATGAGGATTTCGAAAGTGGCATACCCCTGAGACCTTCACAAACTGGCCATTTTTTGCAGTTCTGAGATCGCTATCAGGATAACGTGCAATATAGTCTGTGATAGCCTTTCGTCCCCTGCAAGTATTCCATGTGAACAATGTGGCAACCAAGGCAAAGAGGACCACGACCACAATTAGAAGAATGGCATTGCGAACAGCTCCAAGTATAAAACCACCAGCAATAAATCCCATCACAAATATTAGAATCACCGACCAGATTATCGACTTTGGCAGGTTCCTCATGAAAGATGATTCATTATCTTGGGTAAGAGTAGTAACAGCTTGAAGGTGAGCAACAGAGTTTGGAAGCTTCATTGACCCAAGAGATTCAAGTGGCCCAGACACTTTCCGAGGGGCCCCGGATGAGTTTAGTGGCCCTGAAGAAATAGGACCTGATGTGATGAGACCTGTGGTTGGAAGAACTGGTGGGATAGGGCCAGAGTTTTGGCGTGTAACTCCACCAGATTGAGGACCAGAAGACTTTTTTATAGGTTCTCCATGCTTATTAAGTGGCCCGGAATTTGTCTTCTTCATTGAAGCAGAACCAGACATCTGACCAGAAGTTACAGGACCAGATGCAGTGTAGCTTGCCCGACCCGAAGTATTATGCATGATAGGACCGGAGTGTGAAGCAGCCCCACCAAAAGATCCAGTCCTCGTAGGGGCACCAGCAATAGGTCCCGACTTCCTAGATTTGGAGCCATCCGTAGGGATGTCAAACATTTTACCCAGTTCTCCCGATTTTTTTATGTCACCACCTGTATAGGGCATGGCGATGGAACTCATGGTCGGAGTCTTTTCCTTCGGCTGCTCTGGCCGCCCTGATACGTATAGGCCATTGCTTAGCTGATGAGATGGAAATCTCGAACCCATCCAGCCTATATAGAGGGCCCCCGAAGAGACCAAAGTATATACTACAGATCAATAGGATTTCAAGTACCAGCAAAACTCCTGCAGATAAGAATGGAAGAAACATGCCGTTTAGTGGACTTACAGGAGACAAAAGTAGTAGCAATAACGGGCATACCCTGTCCTGAGGATAAAAATGTCAAATGTAAACACAAACTCGACACGCAACTGATGATAAGAGAATTTAAATAATGAAAGAATCATCAGCTGAAGAATATCTGTGAACTGTCATCTGAAGTCACAATTTAAAGATAAAACAGCTGGTCTGGGCTATACAATTTTGGGAGACAGATTTCGACATAAAAAAGCCTATCCGGCTTGGCTTCGCTACAGAATGAGGAAAATGATATCTAAAAACTTCGAAAAGCACAAAGCAACTAAGTATAGTGACATATGAAGCCTGTTTGAATATTAGAAGTACATAATGGAAAGTATTAGTTGTTAAAGCTTTCGGGAAAGGCAAAAAGCATGTAATTGCCAGATCCAATTTTGAAACCAGTTCAGCAGATAACCAAAGAAAACTGCAAAGTGAAGTCTGGAATAGTAGCATTAACAACCTATGACTAGATCAAGCACATGATTTCACAAGTCCAAAAAGACAAGTGTAAACAATAATCACGGAAGAGGATTAAGCACCCACCAAACATAACATAAGAGGCAACAACTACGATATCCTGGAAATAAAGGATAAACTTGCTGTATGCTTGACACTATCATCACCACGGTAGCCAAGTGTTTCTCACAAAAACAAAGAGGCCAAAGAGAAAAGGAACCATATCCAGGAATAGTAGATGGTATGCTAGGCAAACCAAAAAACTACAGTAGATACTAGATAGTATATTTTTATGAAATGGAACCACCTCGGCTCCAATTTCATAAGGTACTTACTTCTTCACCAGTAAAAGGCCTGCAATAAAAAAGTCATTTTGGCTATTTCTCTCCCAAATCCTAGCAATCAATAAGAGTAATATGGTGATTGCGATTCCAGAGTCAAAGAATACGGTCCCCTTATAAGATTCCTACAGAAGCATTTCCCGAACAAAAAATACCTGCAGCATTCCCCCCCTAAAAAAAAAGGAAGAAACTTGTTAAAATAAAGCAGATCTGGAGTGAGACTACAGACTGAAGTCGAAAGCGCAGCGTTTGGATCGAGAGAGGTTTCGAGCAATCCAGAAATGAAAAATCCCCCAAAAAGAAAATGCTCAAGAATGCGTCATCTCCCCTCTCTATACCCGAGATCCAATCGTTGAGCAGAAGCACTCAACATTTTTCAAGGCTGAGAATGTCGCATTCGCTATACTACTTTCTTTCCCCATTTCCAGCAACCCCGACTAAACAGGAGCTCAGATGGGGAAACGAGAAGAAGAAGAAGTGGCCAAAGTAAAAGTCAAAAGAGATAGAGACCAGAACACTAGGTAAGAGAACCGAGTCGAATGGTAAAAAAAAAGGGGGGGATGGCTACGAAAGGACTCGCTACCCAACTCAAGCTAAAACGAAAACGAACCAAATGGGCACGACCAGATCTGCATTCTGAACATACCCAGTAATAAAAGGGAACCGAAAACAAAAATTTAAGAAGAAGGGTATGGACAAAGGCGTTAGAACCGGCCATAACTCGGGCAAAAGAGAAGACTTTTTTTCCCTCGGGAATTCTAGAGTTCGAAATGCAGCGAGCCCAGGAAAGGAAACGAGAGAGCGAACGGACCGGACCGTACCTGCGAAGAAGAACGGCGAGTGTCGTCAAAGGAAGAATGGGGAGGCAGCGGGGGGATCAAAGGGAAGGGGAGGCGGTGGAGCCGGAGTGGAACTGAGATCTCGTCGACGACAGCACACTCGCTCTCACAGTCGCCATCTCCATTCTCTCTGCTCTCTCCTCTTTCTCTCTCAAGAGAACCGCAACAACCGGTGGTTGTCTTGTCCGGCAAAAAACCACCAAACAAACACCCCCCCAGGTTCTCCACCCTCTCTCTCTCTTTCTTAAATTGAGTTTTTCTTGAAAAACTAGGGGAATAAATTATATCGGAGCGAGGAGCTGAAAACACACCTTCCAGCTTCTCTGTCTCATCATGTCCTCTCTCTCTCTCTCTCTCTCTCTGATCCTTTTCTGCTCCAAGGACCAAAGTGACCTGATCGTGCTGTTGAATTGTCGTAACTGCCCCCGCTCGCCCGCCGGTTTCTCGGAAAATTCCTCGTGGAATGGAAAAATGATATGATGGAATCGGCCCCCGGACAGACGCGCACCCACACGGTCGACGTTTTCAAAATCCGGTCTTGATGGTCGGTTTTCCAGCTTAAAACTTGGAGGGGGGCTTCGATTCCGGCATCGGCGAATTGGGTGCTTTACCAGTGGCATTTGCATTTGAAATGACGGCGGACATATCAAAATCGATTCTACGGGTACTTTACCAATGGCATTTGCATTTGAAATGACGGCGGACACATCAAAATCGATTTTTTTTCAACAGTAGATAAGGCGATGAATATGTATGCAAAGGCGACGTACTGCTTTCGACGTATCTTGTAATCTGGCATTGCTCGTGAGGTCATCGACAAATGATTCCGATATCACCACCCGTAATTTGCTGTTTTGAGCTACTCCCCAATCTTTCGAGTTAGTTTATTAGTTTGATTAAGGAGGAGTACCTTACACTGTATAGAGAATTTTAACCATACATTTGGTATGGTAGAAAGGAGCCAAGGACTCTCCCACTAATTATATCTAGGTGTTGACGTTACGTGGCTCTCACAATTATGGATCTTGAAATGGACATTTCACCCCCAAGTTGTAGGATACAAGGTATTCGTCATGTGTTGTGCTATGTGGGTCAATTGCAAAAACCAAGCTTTCAAAGTAAGAATTGAGACTCTACTCTTATTCTAACTCTTACTCTTAAGACTATTGCCTCGCCTCTTTGCAAAGCATGGAAGTCTGATACTAAATCATCTCTACCCCAACTCTCTAAGAAGGTGGGGATTAGAACCCCCACCACTTCATTCCCATGTGAGAAGGGTGACCCAGTGATTGGGAAGCTTCATTGGCGTGTACAGAAATTAGACCAAAATGTGAAACATAATATGAAGGAAAAGAGTAACCCTTGAGAAAACAGCATATACACAACATTCACTGCACATGAGAGAAGAACTGATCAGTCAAAAGCTAATTTGATAAATCCGAAACTCGAGAGGCAAGATGACATGCTCAGCGAATACCAGGACTTTCTTGACTTACAACATGGAGACAGTCTAGCCTGTCGTCGAAGCCCGCGGAATCTACAATGAAATCCCCACCCATTACAGAGGCAATAGCCTTATAAAACATGAAAATAAAGAATTACCTCCAAGCTATACACAGAAAAGTCAAAAATAGAGAAGAAGAAAAACCCACTTCTCCATGTTAAATCACCAAACTCATTGCACCATATTATCGCTATGAAACATCGATATTACCTTCTCACATTAATAAAGCGAACAGGAAGATGAGTTCATGCCGATCTATCACACAGGGATTACATCAATCTTGGATGTATCTTCGCACCTCAAAACAATGCCATCGAGACTTGCTGGGAATATACATTGTCCCCATTGGCATCCAGTGGTAAATGGCTCGGGTGGAGGCACGATCATCACCATGTTGTCGTTCCTCTGGACAATACCCATCACACTAACTGTACTGCCTTCCTTAATATACCTACAGAAGCACCAAGAGCAACAAATCCTCCGTATATAAGGAACTGTAATCTGTTACTTATGGCTTGATGAAACCAAAACCCATAAATGCACGTGGTATATCCTTACCCTTCTTTCAGTCGCATCTTACGATCATCGCACGAAAGATTCCTCTCCCCCAACCACCTGATGAACTCACGAGACATATCCTTGTTTGATGGATTGATGTCAACAACAGTGGCATCGTCGACATAAGGAGTAACCCGTGCACCATAGCCAGTTTTAACTAGAGCTCTCAGTCCAGACTGGAAATCCGAGATGTAGAAATCCACGACATGCCTCTAACATTAACCAAATAAGATGGTGCCATTAGAAGTGCAGAAATATCCACACATCAGAGAAGTGACAGCATATTCCAGATTCGAGTCCATCGGGACTAGAAATAGGCATATGTGGCTATAGTAAAAACCAAAGAAGTTGTCTAATTAAAATCAAACTTATTGACGATGGAATGAAATTTGGTTTTAATTTTGACATATATGAGAATCATTGTGAGCTGTTTCAACCACATCAACGAGGCCATTACAATGGTGCTAATATCGAGTCCTTGCCTCGTTAGAACTTGCACTGTATAATGGGTAAAATGTATAGCCAAAAAGCCACATGACCAAGAAAGATGTTCGAGACTTGAAACAAATGCACATATTTTACAAATAAAAAAATCAAGCATTGACACATTTTTAACAAACTAATCATTCATGAAAAGGATTCAGAAGATGAAGATGCGATGAAATACACAAGGTACAGGTAGGAACTCACTTCCGCTGATCTAAGTCCCCATGTAAAACGACGATGTGTAGGATTGGCTGCTTTAGAATCCCAACCTCTGTACTCATACAGAGCTGTAGATGTATAGACACATCTAGGCACTTTATGAAAAGATGATTGAAGAGGCACATTACCACATGTGATAACCTGAATAAATTATGTATAGTTAAAAAATGTGAGAGTATAAATCAAAGTCATTGAACAGAGGAAGTGCAAGAGAACCCTCAAGATGAACTCCTACAACAATGCACAAAATGCTGAACATAGTTGAGTAACTCAATTGCTATATATCATCATTGATAAAACCACTAAATCTCTCTTTCCCTCTCTCCCCACACCAGACTTGCATACATCTGTTTACTCCCTTGTGCCCTCATCAAGGCAGTAACAAGGACTTGCATAAAGCCACTAAACTTTCAGTTAACTTGAATGTCCATTCTCTCTCTCTCTCTTGCTCCCCCCCAAACACCAAAAAAAGAGAGAGAGAGAGAGAGAGAGAGAGATAGAGAGAGAGAGTTGCATAAATCTGTTTACTCCCTTGTCCCCTCATCAAGGCAGTAACAAGAGCAATGCAAGTCCCCAGAAGTATTAGCTTCTTAACCCATAGTCTATATTTCTAAAAGCCTCATGTCAAAGTTTAAACACTCAGATTTGACCATGTTTCCAGCTAAATGGTCTAAATACCATCATCAGAATGTACCCTGCATCTTTACATCAAAGTGCCTCGACATTCTCAGCTCTAGTGGTTAGGTCAGTGATGCTGTTATTGCCACCCTCCCCATACATTTAACTTCCAACCTTTCTTCTGCTCAGGGTAAAACTGTCAATGTGGTGCATATAAAGGTACCTCCAATTTTTGCTTCTACAAGCATACAAGGATTGCTTAGCGCTATCCACTAGAAAAGGAAAATGGCCATGTCCAAAAACCAAAAATGATTTGCAGAAGACTAGTACATGCCAGGGTACAAAAGAATCATCAGATAAATCAAAGAACCGCAGGAAAACTCCGTACTTTACAGAGATTTGAGATAAGCATTTGGATAAATGGAGACAAAAATAAAACGGCACAATATAAGGATGACCTGTGCCCATCCCAATCTTACCAAAAAATTATTTTCTTACCAAAAAAAAAAAAAACCTGTGCCCATCCCAATATGAAAAGTTTATTAAAACTCTAGCATAGCAAGAGTAATACATACCCCAGAGACTTTCACATATTGGCCATTTTTCGCAGTTCTGAGATCACTGTCAGGATATCGTGCAATGTAGCCCGTGATAGCTTTTCTTGCCCACCAGGTATTCCAAGTGAACAATGTAGCAATCAAGGCAAAGAGGACCACGACTACGATCAGAAGAATGGCATTGTGGACAGCTCCAAGAATAAACCCACCGGCAATGAATCCCATCACAAATATTAGAATCACTGACCACATAATTGACTTTGGCAGGGTCCTCATGAAAGAAGATTCGTCCTCTTGGCTAAGAGTAGTTACAGATTGAAGATGAGCAACAGAACTCTGAAGTTTTACTGATCCAACAGAGTCCAATGGACCAGATACTTTTCGAGGGGCTCCAGATGAATTTAATGGCCCCGAAGTAATAGGTCCAGAAGTGATCAGACCTGTTGTTGGAAGATTAGGAGGGATAGGACCAGAGTTTTGACGCGTGGCTGCCCCAGATTGAGGGCCGGATGACTTTTTTATAGGTTCTCCATGTTTATTCAGAGGACCGGAATTTGTCTTCTTCAATGAAGCAGAACTAGGTATATGACCAGAAGTTACAGGGCCAGCTGTGGTATAGGCTGCTCGACTGGAAGCATTATGCAGGATAGGGCCAGAGTGTGATGCAGCGCCTCCAAAAGATCCAGTCCTTGAAGGAACGCCGGTAATTGGCCCTGATTTCCGTGATTTAGACCCATCTGCAGAAATATCAAACATTTTACCGAGTTCTCCTGATCTTTTTATGTCACCCCCAGTATAGGGCATGGCAACGGAACTCATTGTTGGAGTCTTTTCTTTTGGCTGCTCTTTTCGGCCTGACACATATAGGCCATTGCTTAACTGATGGGAAGGAAACCTGGAACCCATCCAGCCTTTCTAAAAGAGCCCCGGAAGAATTGCCACAATCACGCACAGCTCAATCCAAGCCGAAGTGCCACAGAAATTTCTTCTGAAAATGTGGAAATATGCAGCCTTTAGGAGCACTTCCAGAAGATTGAAGCTGAAGTCTCTTCCAGAAGATCACAAGCTAGACCTAGTCAACCACACATATGTAAGGATGAGATCGTTGAGAGCAAACTCAAAATCAAGTAAGATCGACATGAGACTGCAGATGGGGGAATGCAGAAGAAGCATCGGCCCGAGAAAACTTGGAAACTACAATCTCAAGCTACAATTCGGAGCTAAATGAAGAAGCATATGCCCCAGCAAAGCTAAAGGATCGGCAAATCACAGCATTTCACAACAATCTTATTCCCGAACTATGCAGAAGATAGCCAAAGGTAAAAATGAATCAAACAGAAGTTCGATAGCAATATAAGAAAATCGAATTAAGCAGAAAATTTACCACTCACCCTCAAAATCAGAGATTAAGAACTTGAACAGACACCAAACAAACTTAAGCAATCAACAAGCAGAACAACGGGCGAAATTCCAGAAGAAGAAGGGTGAATTATCAAATCAAGTGGAATTCACCAATAAAAAACTGACCAAGCAAGCAGAGCAGACAGAACGGGTAGAGCAGATCTGGAATTGATATCACTCCACGATTCAGACTTAAAAAACATCGTTTTGATCGGGCCAAAAAAAGAAAATATCCTTAAAACAGAAAGAGGAAAGGGCACAAAGAATGGGAAAAGAAAAGGGCACAGGGATACAACATTGCCAAAAAGATATGCATTCTCCATGTCTAATTCTCGAGATCCAAGCACCCACTAACGATTAAGCTAAAGCAATACAAGATTGCAAGGCCGAGAATGGCCCGCATCCTCTGCATTCACCCATTACCCAGAAACCCAAACCGGAGCTCAAATTCGACTACCCACCAAAGCAAATGGAATCAAGAACGAGCCCCCGAGCCAGTCAAGAGGCGCGACCACTGAGACAGCCAGGCGTCCACCCAGATCTACAAGCGGGGACCAAAGAGTTCGAGCAAGAATAGGATCAGCCGGGCGGGCAAATTTCTCCGCGCGACGGTGGCGAGCGATTTGTAGACGCGGAGGGCCAATCAGAGGGGTCGGGCAAGAAAATGGAGGACACAACACTGACAGCGACAGCGACAGCAATGGCCGCTAACTAACCGCACTCGAGGGGGGAGAAGGAAGGCGAAACGGGTTTTGCACACGAAAAGGAAAGGCTAAAATAAAAAAGCGACCTTTGGGAGGGGATCGGGTGAAGTGGAAGTAGGAAGTGAACTGGATTCACAGCGAGGAGCGGGAGCGCACACAGAGAGAGAGAAAGAGAGAGAGAGAGTGATGAATCCGACGAATCGGCAGTCACAGGTCGCTCTCTCTCTCTTCGGACAGCCGCAACAGCTGGTGGGTTGGGTTGTCTCGTCCGGGGGACTAAAGCGACCCTCCTGCTGATTATCAAACGCGCCCCCACCAAACTTCCTTAAACAATTCGCGCTAATCATGATCATGGTCATCACCAGCACATGTAAGTACCCCCCCTCTCCTCTTTTCCCTCCTTCCCCCCAAAGTTTCTAACATTTTCGCCGGTCCTGGTCCTGGGTTACGTGCAAAAATCGCCCCGTTTCACGTGCACAGAACACGCCGTGGAGATTGGACGGGCATGTGTAAATTCCAGCGAATTGCTTTAATCCCTTAGACGACAAGATCCCGGGCATTTGGTTTAAGTCCCCCCGAGCTTCAATAAGACGAAGGCAGATGTTTTTTTCTTTTTTTCTTTTTTGAGGATATGTTTTATTGCTTATTTTTTGATGAAACGGCAGGCTTTTCAAATCTGAAGTCCTGCCCACTCGATGGTTCTCTTCTCCTTTGGCCGTTTTGTTCTATTTTTGTCGTTTTCAGAATTCCTTTTCTACCGTGCAGCAACCAAAAATGTGATGTGATAACTAATGCCAAGCCCGTCAATGAAAGGCAAGGCGTAACCGAAACTATAACAATGTTCAGAGATTTTAATGTGGCATAGATTTGATTTCACGTCTCGTCAATTACTTTTAAAGGAGAATGAAAATTCCATCCAAAGTAAAATCAAATTGAAATTTAGACTTCATTTGTTTCGCGAAAAATAAGCAATTTGATAATCGTTTGTATCATTTGGAATAATTAGCCAATAAAAAACGCTTTCATTATGGACAACAATTCTTGTTTGTATATTTTCACGAACGATGAAAATATCTTCCATTTTGTTGGTCCATTTTTGCAAGCAACATAAGCAGTTATTTTTACGAAAATATTTTTCAAATCATATGCTTTTCGCTTTCCACAAACAAACGGAGCACTAAGAAAATGGCTTTCAACAAATGCAAGGTTGAATTTCCTGTGCTTTATGATTAGGTGCCAAGTAGGAGTAGGAGCACAAGTTACGCAAAAGATTGGAAAGCTAACCTAACGAGCTACCGCCCTCATCATTAATACAGTTTTCACTTCCACTATGTAAATGTTATCTTGTCCATTACACTAGTACTACTACCACCAACAACATAAATAGATCAATTCAGAAAACAAATGGTCCTGGGACAGTGCCAACGTCTGTTTTACAACCAGACGCAAAATGGGTCGCGAAGAATGCGCGCGGTGATTTAACAAATGTATACCCAAAACAGCTGGAAGATGGAGGGAAGCAGCAAGCAAAGTCAAATTCTCCACGCCTCGTTCAAACCATTGAACGGACTAACCACCGATCGTGTCACGACTCTCTCAAAACGATTCCGAGTCGTTCTGAATTGAAAAATGACCGCACAGCGCCTCGAACGCTTTCACATCGACAGCCCACTTCCTGATGCTGACCGGGGATCTGCCGGTACATAAGTGGCAGCAAAGAGTATGCTGGCGAAATCCCGGCACCTCTTCTCATGCCAGAGGTCGACTGGAAGTTTGTTCACATGATTTTCATCTCTAACGCCATAGAGAATGACACACGGATTTAAACATGAAAATAAGCCGAAAAACTTGGGAAATGACAGGACCAAATACGTTTCCATAATTTCTGTCGAGACTCTTTATCTTCATGAACCAAAGCACAAGTTCGGAAGACAGATGGTTGTTTCCCATTCCATTTTCAGGTAAACAGAAACTGAAAATATTCTGACTTCAAACAAATCAGGCCCCAGCAAATGACTTTCGCCTCGGGAGACCACAGAGAAGCAAATACATGCGGTAGTGCTCAATCCATCTTTCCATGTCATGTCATATCTCACAGAAAAACCAACAATGGAATGAGCTAAACCCACATAAGCATTAAGATTGCGTATAAATTAGACTTATTGGTTCTCACCGGAAGAAAATATTTAACGTTATGTACAAACCTTGTGAAAAAAAACATCTTACACGACTATATAGCAGTACAAAGAAGAACAACACATTTTGCTTGGGCGATGAGCAGTCTCGCAGAAACTACGCTGCCTTTCACTAGCTATTAACCAGATCATCTGTACAAGCTCCCCTCTGACCACTTTGCCTGTCCGTCAGTTGATACATCAGCATCCTTTGGACTTCCTCAAGTTCCTGTGTAAAAAATGTATGGATTAGTTTCACAACTCCGCAACAGACAGTTATCTAAAACATTAGCAGTCCAAAAAAGAATCAGTTTTTAGAGAGACAAAGAAATGAGCAATATCTCGAGAAAAAGAATTCCAAGTGCATGCATATTGGAATAGGAGTTTACGTCAGCTTGGAGAGGTTAAACATTCAACAGCATATCACAAAAGCATACACATCCAATGCTGAAGACAACAAATGCACAGCTAGTTGATCAACCTCCCATATCATCACCACACAGTGGACTCCACCACAAGAGTAAAACTATACCCTTCCAAAACCAGTAGGCATAATGGAAAACAGCAGATCTTTCGGCGAAAACACGCTGCTATACTGATCATAATCCAAGGAGCAGGGTGAGCATCTAAAAACCACACATTTAGTACTCTTCAGTTCTGTCTTGGTACAAAGACATCCTAATTATCAACAATGACAACCTAGGACTTTGAACCATAGTCCAAAATTTAACCTCCCCCAAGTTCTTAGATCGTCAGAGAACCCAACTCAAGCATCCAGAACCCTATTGAGCAAAGAACAGAACCTGTCCGCCCATACAAGTAAACACCCAGAAACCTCACTTGATCGAGATTCAGTTGAGCAACACGGAGAAGAAAACCAGCAGGCATAGAGGAAAACAGCAGATTTCTCAGCGAAAACACACTGCTATACCGATCATATCCAGGGAGCAGGGTGATCATCTAAAAACCACATATTTAGTCCTCTTAAGACTTGTTTTAGCATAACAACAACCTAATTATCTTGTTTTAGCATAACAACAACCTAATTATCTTGTTTTAGCATAACAACAACCTAATTATCTTGTTTTAGCATAACAACAACCTAATTATCAACATTGAAAACGTAGGACTTCAAACCATAACCCAAAATTCAACATCTCCCAAGTTTTTAGATCATCGGAACCCCCAAATCAACTGTTAAGCACCCTATTGAGCAGAGAACGGAACCCGTCCTCCAGTACAATTAAAGACCCAGAAACCTCACTTGATTGAGATTCAGTTGAGCAACACAGAGAAATGAACCATTCGATACAATGCCAGTCACATCTAAAAGCTGCATCAATTCTATCGGACTAGATTTCGCCAAAGATTAAAAAAAACAAACTTGACATGCAAATGTTGCTCCAAATAGGTTCCTAATCATCAGAAGGTCAGTGAGATGCGAAAACCAACCCAGAGAAAGGAGAGGCTGCGTCACCCACGGTGCGAGCTTCAAAAGCGGGGATGCAGTAGCTTCACCCTTCCTCATCCTCAGACTGAGATTCGCCATCCAGCGTCTGCAGGGCTTCCTCAGGATAAGCCGACGGAAGCGTGCCTGTGACAATCACGTCCACAGGGAACAACGATAATGATGAGCGAGGAGAACGACAAAACCTTCGACCAGCTCAAGCAAACGAGACGAGAGGAAAATTACAATCGCGCGTCGCGGATCCTTGCGCAACGGAATCGAAGAAGGCGAGCAAGTAATCAAATCCAAAACCTAGAGGGGCGGGAGGGAATCACCGTGGATGAAGAAGGAGGAGGAGGGCCAGCCGTGGGGAGCGGCGGCGGCGGCGGCGGCGGCGGAGGAGGAGGAGGAGGAGAGGAAGGGGTCGCCGTAGGGGGAGGAGGAGGGGGAGGAGGAGGAGGAGGAGGAGGAGGCGAGCTTGCCGATGAGCTGGGCGATGCCGCGGGACTTGGAGCGAGGGGGGACCCAGTAGGAGGAGCCGGGGCGGAAGGGGAGCCAGTCGGGCTCGGATCGGCGGACGATGAGGTGGTGGATGACGTCCTCGAGCTTCCGGAGGAGCGGGTCGGCGGAGTCCCCCGCGGCGTCCGGGGAGGAGGAGGAGGAGTGGCTGGAGTGGGCGCGGAGGGCGAGGAGGCGGGAGGAGGTCCTGGGGAGGGCGAGGGACGGGGAGGGCGACCGAGCCATCCTCAACATCGTCGAGCTTCTCAGAGAGAGAGAGAGAGAGAGAGGGAGAGAGGGAGAGAGGGAGAGAATCTTCGGACGGGGGAGAGAGAGGATCGAAATTCGCTGGAACGAGATGGATAATAGAGAGAGAAAGAGAGGGAGAGTCGGTTTGCTTTTTAAGGCGGAAATTGGGTTCGGAGGAGGGGACAGTGGATCCTGGGAGAAGCCGCACGATTTGGACACACACACAAAAAAAAAATCGAGAACCTGATGAATTGGGTCTGTTTTGTCGAAATTATTCTGGGAAAACTTGAATTTTATTTTTGGATATAACTAAACTCGAATTTTTTTTTTTGTTCCAAAAAAAAATCTTATAAACTCGATGATTTGGATTGCATCATTCATCATCGACCCATTTATCTCTTTTCTGTGATCGTGATTTTTTTCATTGCCGTCGTAAATAATAGCCCACCCACTACTTATATGTGCTCCTCATGTGCATATGGTCCAAAACACCATCATAAGCTTACAAGCTCTTAGTTGATCTTATCCAGTACTTCTCACATACAAGATGGTGCCTACTTGAGTGACTGCACTCTGCGAGGCTCTCATTAGAGCTTTCTTCCTATGTCTATAATGATTCTCCATCCTGAATTTTCCAATCTATGTTGGAGAAACCCTAACCCCTTCCTTTTTTCTGTAATGTTGGGACAAATTTGCAGCCTTTTGACATTTATTTTGTGCTCGTGCTTTTTGGACAAGAATGCATTCAGAAAAGGGGCGAAACATGCACAAGACGAGTAATGTTATATTTGTCGTCCATTCTTTTTCTCGGTCTGTAATGAGCTTGGGGGTTGTTGAGTCAAGCTGATCAAATTTTAAAGTATTTTAAAATAACCTCAAGTTTGAAAGGAATTTCCAAAAAAGGAGGCCACATCAAATTATTTAGTGAAAATGCTTTGAGTTTACGAGATATTATGGAAAAAAATCGAGTCTGAAGGGAATTTCAGAATCGGGCGCCGGGAATTTTTGGAACTTCCCCCTTTCCTTTTCCGTCCTTGACAATCCCAAGTCTTCTTGGACAAGAATTTAGGGAAATTACCGACGCAAGTTCGGGTGGGATTTAAGGAAAAAAAAAAAAAAAACAAGTACCGTTTTTTTTTTTTCTTTTAGGTGCTGCTCAGGGAACATCGTCTCGTGCGAACGACAAGCAAACCGCCGAGATCCCCGCACTTCGCACGTTATGGTCGAGTTGAGTCAGACGAAAGTGTCGTGCCACTCAAATCAAAGCTCTGTCAAATCTCAATCTGTAGGCGCAGCCGAGCCAGGACCGTGGGCAGTGGCATACAACGCTTTGAAGAGGCGCAGGTTGATCGATGGTACTCTTCATCGGGGTCATCCTAGATGCAACATGGCTTTTGTGATTTATCGCCCAGTTTGATCCGCGATCGAGTTTAACATCCACCGATGAGAACATGCAGGTTGGGTGAAATTCACTTCCAAAATCCAGAGAAGGTCGTGTATAGGACATCGTGGACCGTGTGAGCTCCTCAAATGTCATCAAACCAATTCAACATAGCTTTCCAGCTTCTCCCTCGGGACAAGCACTTGATGAAATGCCGTTGGTAGGTCTTAGATCTACCTGTAGATACTTCCTGCATGGTACTTACATATGGAAATGCATTTGATCAGACAATGGTAGCAACCATGGCAAAGCAAGTGACAGAGTGCCCTGACCTCACTTTCACCCAAATATCTATTGGCAATCTCGAGCTCCGCTTCGCTTACCTGTTCATGGAACATGTTAAAGATTTCTCCACACAGTAGAATCGCTCAATGTCCTTTGACATTACTGCAGCAGGCATGCCCGGTATTTAATTGGGACAAGGAAGAGAGACGCATGCCCAAAGATTGTACAGAGTGACAGAACCAGAAAACAAGAAAGACGAGAAAGAAGAAAATGCTTGAAGCACTAGGCAAGGGACAACGTCAAAAAAGTATAAAAAATCTATGAACAGTTTCTTTTTACAATGATCCCGGACAAGGAGTACAAGCATATGCTCCACGTTAAAAAAAAAGTCACGATACAATAGAGTTATCCTTTCCTCCTGCCCGCATCGCCATATGTTTGTATCAGTTTATACAATCAGATTGCAGAAGCATCAACAAATTATGAAAATCTGTATGGTGACCAACTCCCTTTTACAGCCGTGAAGTTTTTGAAACCTTACAGCATGTCACGCGCTCAAAGAAGACAACAATTTCTGCTTCCAAATTTCAAGCACATGTACAAATCAACCAACCAAAGGAGCAAATTGGACCTGCGATAAAAAAAGGAACATAACAAGCTTTAAGCAAACCGCAACAGTTGAAAGATCACAGACAAGTCAAAGAAAGAATCCGCGCAGCTCATATGAAAACATGAACATAAATTGGAAGGATTCAAAAGCGGAACAGCAAGAGACCCAAGTACAAGACTATAAGTAACCTTTGGTAATATGACTGTCCCAGTTCCAAGAGATTTGACACTAGATCACCAGATTCTAGAAGACCACAACTACATAGATTACTATGCGCATGCATGTCCTCAAGTAAACTAATTAGTCCACGTCTAAGAATTTAGGAGATTAGCATGCATTCCTACATGGTGATATTAATGGATTTATTCAAATTGAGAACTGTATATCTTTCTCTTATTATATAGAATCATCTCCATTCTCTTTTACTAGGTCCAGACGATGCCTACTTCACTTGGAAATAAAGCTAACGAGAATCAGTTCGGAAACATGTCACCCTCAACTCAATTAGGCACTTTTCATATTACTGCACTTTTCTTTTTGGTCTCAGTAACTTCATGAAAGCAGTTCAAATGTCATTGATGGAGACATCTAACCACCCTGGAACTTCACGCTAACACCTTTCCGTCCTTTTATCCTCCTTTGTTTCCCCATCACTTCTCTTTCACATGCAAAGGTAAAGTTAAGTCTCATGAAGAAATTAAGGTCTTATCAAGCACTTACAAATAGAACCAAGATATATTAGGATAGTTTCTGTTCATTAATGTAAAATTGAAGACTCAATCAGACCTTCAAGCACCAGTGAAAGATAGACTACTCACATATGAACATGATAGAATACTCACAATTATCTTTGAGCTAATAAAGGCCCAACATTCGCAACTCTGTCACATGGCTAGGATCGAGTTCAGGGACATCCTTCATTTTTTCACGGTCTTCGACTACGTATTCCTGACATATAGAATGGAGGTCATTCATGAGCATGCTTAATAATTTATAATGGGCACTGCCACAAAGGTTAAATATGCGATATGTGCAAACATGGAATATGGACTTAGTTGGCAAAAAGCCAAGCACATATTGATTCGGTTCCCACAGAAACATGAGTGAACCAGAGATCACTGAATTTGGCCAATCAAGGTAAAAGATGTTTTTTGTTTCTCATTCAACATGGACTTAATTAGCACAAGGGCAAGCATTTAATGATTCAGCTACTTTAGGAAATGATAGAAAACTAAAAATTGATGAATTTAAACAAAAACAATTTAATGTGTTCACAAAACAATAGAAAACCTAATTTGAAATTTAAGAGGAATTCATAGTTCAAATGGTAGGACATTTGTAAAATTCTTGTTATGGCATGATATGCATTACATTGCATTTACATAATAGAGACTAAATATTGTCTCTCAATCCGATGATAAACACACTCCTATCGTGATTATGACATGCTCCGCTCTTTTTTATCAGTGAATACCAGTATTTATCTATACTATCATCTCTGAAAGAGGTTTGATAAGTAAAAGTGCAACAAATGATACCCTGCTGCAACAATCAATATGTAATTCATCATCAAATTCAACGCTACTCCAGAAAATTTAGTAGACCTTTGTCAGTTCTTGTTTGGCAAGGACATGATAATGACGTTCATTGATCCTCTGTCCACATATTATTGCTATAAAGAAGCCATAGAGCAAACCCACCAAAACAATAGCCAACACTGCACAAAATGCATACATTAGAACATTCCAGACCTTCAAAAGTGATGCTCAAAGAAAAATTGACAATAAGCCATCCCAAAGATGAGATGAAGCAAATTCATTTTTCGGAAAAACTTTTCCCACAAATGGAAACAATTTATAATTATAAGATGCATTTACATGTCTGCAACATTGACTAAACATAGTGACATACCCGTATTTCTTCTAGAAAGTGTCCTACTTTTAGCTACAAAAAGATTCTTTTAACTAGAAAGAATTCAACTTAAATGTAGGATGCGGAAGAATTATGTCGCAATGTAGCACACAAGAAAGTGTAATGCCAATATTATATGCAATTAAAGTAAAATCACTAGTAATTGCAGGTAACCAACCCATACATATTTACATTGGTTCAAAACGGAGCATGCAATAATGCCATATTCCAATTATACTCAATGATGTATGCAAGCATATTTTTCTATGAGAGATGGAAGGAGGGAGGAAGATGATCATTGGTAGAAGTGCCATTACCAGCCATAGTGTAGAAACCATATGGGTGTTCTTCATAACCAAACATTTCCCTTAATTCCTCCCCATAGAACTTGTATACCAGCACACCCAAGGATGCAACAATCTGCCATAAAAATGCAGTTATAGTTCACTTTGACCATTATAAATCACTATAGATGGTAAACATCTGATACAGGCAGAGAAACACAGGATTTTAGTCAAACATATTATAGGTCAACATATGATGTGTGTCAGACATGAGATGAAGATGCCTAAGCATTAATTGCATTTCTATGGAGTCAGGTTAACATAAGCGAAATAAAATCGGCTCTCCTTTTAGAGACAAAAAGGATAGCAGAACGTTTCAACTTTCAAAATGATCAAAATCTGAACTGAGCATATTTTACCTTGCTGTAGCAATCTTTACAAAGTTTAATTCTCTGACTTTATGTCATAGTTGAAAGTTCGCTAGTCTTTCTAATCTATCCAGAATCCGCAGCAACAAAACCACGAAATTCTACCAACTAGACAGTAAGGCTTAGGAGTATGGTATTTTCACACTACATAGACCTAATTGCTTCCTGAAAAGTCATACATGACTAATCGACAGTGCTTCAAAAGAAAGCAGCAAGCAGTAAAATTCAGTTGCAGTATTTGTTGTTATTTTGAGGAAGAAGGGATGGGAGAGAATAACTAGGCTGGGCACCTGCCCTAGTGATGTTCGGATTAAAGCCAATTGGAATCTACAATTATATGGGTACTTATACAGGAAACTATAATGCCAAAACTAAGTGCAAGATTGAAGTTCAACTTAAAAGTGAAAGATGAAGTGTTATTAAATCCACGATAGCCAGTTGAATGCTGAAAAATTAGTATGTGAACTTCGTCATCACAAATTTATTTATTAATGCACAGAATTAACTGAGAAGTAAAGTAAAATGCAACGCTTGCTGCCACTCCTTTAAGCGGAAAATCCAAAGTATTAATATACCTTAAAAGCATATTAGTCCCAATAGATGAATTAAGGTTGATAGACAGAAAGTCAACAGAAACCAATGATCATTTATTCTCTTTATATTGTTCTTGAAAGAAAGATTTGGTTCATGTTGCTAGTGTAGAAGGTTTTGCATGCACATGCCCTCAGATGATGTTCAGCAGGCCTTCCAACCATCCGCTTTTAAATGCATACCCATCTGGCATGACGCAAAATGCATTTGTGTCGTCTTTAGTTGTCCAGCGTAAACCCATTCAAGAATCGACCCTAAAATTTCAAGTTTGTTACCTATGGAGCAGACTTAATGCATTTAATAACATTATTTTGCCCTCATGTGGATTGATCCAAGTCAATCAAGAAGTCGTTTGGTGAAAATAGAAGTATATATACTCGTTCAAATTCGAAGCTGACAAATTTTGCCTAACAAGCACCCAAACTGGACAAAACCCTTAGAAATTAGGACAAGTACATTAGCTTTATGGGTCTTCACTGTCTAACAGCAATGTTAGGTTTGTCAACCTTGCAAATCATAAATAAGATACATCAGAATCAATTTCTCAATCAATTATCCAGAAATGTGAAAACCATTGATAAATGGTAAAGTTTGCTAATATGCGGAAGCATCAGTTCAAAACCAGCAATGAACTGTATACCTTCTCCAGACTTTACAGTAGTCAACAATAGACTCCAGTAATCACAATAACACAAATAACAGTGAAATTCGTACCATTCAAATCTATGCAGACAATGACATAATTCAGAAAAGTAGCAGGATAACTAACCTAAGAGGTCCCACTTTCTTTCAATTTAACAAACACATCAAGTTCATTTGGCAAAAGTTATTATACCAGCTGAACGACTATAAATATGAGCGCGTGATCCCGAGCGACGAGGAATTGGAATTTCAATCTCAGCCACCAGCGATCAGCTGGCACATTTGCACGAAGCAGGAAAACTGCCCTGCACTCTGTACAGTGAGAAAAAGCAAAACCCTCCTGGCATGGTGGAGAAAGCAAACAAATAAGTAAAACTACTCCACATGAGATTTACAGAAATTACACTAATTGAATATATCCATAAAGCCAATCTACAGAAATGGCATCTCATAGAAGTTAAAGAAAAATCTAATCTCAAATTCTCATGTCCCCAATAGCAGAAAATTACTTATCATCCCCTTGGCAATCACACTGAGGAGATTTCAGCAAAGGAACAAAAATATCACCTTAGTGGCCCGCCAATTATCAAGACATGATCTATGGACATACTTTTGGGTTCCTTTGCAATGGCAGGGAGCAATCAAGTCCTCCCCTAAAAGATTAACCAAAAAAAGTAGCTTCAACATTTTGTGGCAAAATGAAGATAGTCACATACAACCTCAGCAATCAACTTCTTTTCTGATTCGAAAATAACAAGTTCCCTCCACAACTGTACCACAAATCTCCATGCACATGGAGAGAGAGAGAGAGAGAGAGAGAGAGAGAGGTGCTTTCCCACCCTGGTGATGAGAAAACCTAAGAATATAAAAGGATACCAAGAAAGGTGGCAAATACAGACCTTCATTTTCAAGGCATATGCGACACTGTGGTTGCTCTTTATTAACCAAACGACAAGTCTCATCGACATCAAGATTTTCTAAATCATCAACAGTTAGAGCAAATTCCCCTTCAACAGTTGTTATTTCGGATGAAGATGAAGATCCGTCAGATCTCTCCGCGACATCAGACTGCTGCAAAATGGGTTCATTTTCTGACGCATCTTCCCTATGACTATCATTAGCTGCTAATTGCATTGCGAAGGATAAAGAATCAGGACTGGACAGCAACTATCATTGCGAACTCTATGGTTCCTCCTGATCATCTCAACAGCAGCTCAAGTGCCTGGAAGTCAAAGGAAAAGTTACAGCGTCAGTGAAAGAGGATCCATTTTAAGTGTCAAACTTAATTGTCCTAACTCATTACTTCACGTGCGCATATTCACGATTTGCCCCCAATGACCATCAGACAGTTGATGTCTCGGTTGATTCTACCCTTCTTCAATGTGACTTATCATGGAAAGCTGAAAGGCATGCCAGTGAAAACTCGAGGTTACTTTCAAAGATTGATTAAGAGATAGAAATATATCCAGCTTTTTCGTTAGACTTCTCGAATGCTGATTTCTGCTTCCATTCGTTTAGCTCTATGCTAGGTAGTTCACACCAATCAGCAAGATCTTAAGCCATTTTTCACAACATTTAGCATAGAACTCAAAAAAGACAATCGGGGCTCCACGCCTGCTATGGTGGATACACATCTAATATCTGCAGATGCATACTGCATGAAGAGCTTCGTTAGCCGCCTAAGGCCACGAAGCCCTTTTACTGAGATGGAAAGAAATCCCTGCCCTATAAGTGGTCGGCCATCCGTCCCTAACAAGAGGAAATTGGAAGGATCAATAGCTGCCACGACCCGCCGCCGCCCAAAAACTAACCTCATCCGGATCAATCTCATTGCTAGTTTGCCCGTATATATACAATTTTCGTAGCTAGAAGAAAACGCACGGCCATACAAACAGGCCACCTCGAGGCACGGAGGAGCAACTGAAGACGAAAAACTTCCAAGAAAACAAAACAACAAAATCAAGGCCAACCGCATTGCTCCTACTCGGATATAAACCGAGGGATCGCAGGAGGGGGGCTAGCCAAGCAACCGGTACGACGCCGAAAATCTCACGATCACCGGACCCCAAACGAGGTCCGCGACCGCGACGAGGCGAGCGGAGACGCAATGCAGCACGGAATCGACGCGGGGAACCAAAGGTCGGCGCCCCGAAGCCGCGACCGGGAATTCAGCTCGGGAAAGGTCAAAAGAAGCACGCGGAGGACGCGAATGCCCGAAGGAGAACGGAGAACGGGGGCTGACCTGCTACGGGCCAAACATTCCGAGGCCTCGGCGAGGTTACACCGACATGGACGCATCGGCGCGCAGGCAATTCGAGGGGCAATCTCGCGCCGGGGGGGAGAGCCCGGCTTCTAGGGTTTCGAGATCGACGCGAACGAACGAGAGAGAGAGAGAGAGATTCAACGACGCGACAAGGAAGAGAGCAGAGGAGGAGGAGGAGGAGGAGGGAGCTGGACTTCGGACGAACCGAACGAAACGATAAAAATTGAGGAGATCGTCGTCGCTCTACCGAAGTTGACTAAAATAATAATGGGGAGTGGGGGAGGGTGGTCGTGTAAAGTCACGGGGCGGTGAGGAATGATCGGAAGACGGACCAATGGTGGGCGAGCGAAGGAAAAAAAGATGCGATTTTCCCTTCTTCTTTTTCTTTTGTTTTTTCGGCGGCATTGGACAGAGAAATTCTCGCTGTCGATTCTTATCGGTCATTGGAAAATCACGCGCTTCCTTCGCGCGAGCGAACTCTATCCGGTCCCGAATACGACCTGGTCCGGATAAACCTCCGCTCCCGCCGGCCCGCTCCGCACGAACCCGTCGGATTACGTGTTTCCGATGCGGGTCCCACGTGATCCGACCGCAGCCCATGCGAGATGAATTAATAATTCTTTTTTCCCCAACCGATCTCTCATAAATGCAAATATTTTCTAAGATAACGACATAAATGGCCCTCGAACTCTAATTTAATTTAATGTGTCATGTCATTTTTGAATTCTTAATTTGTTCAAATATAGCCCTTAAATTTTTAACTCAATAGACAGCATCGAACCTTAATTTGGTTCCTAAATCATGTGAAATTATCAAATATTATCTTTCAAATGATTCAAGTTCAGAGATAGCATATACAATCTATGGATTAAATTGAATATGTACTAAAAATTTATGATTTAAATTGAACAAATTAAAATTTTAGGAATTTCGACCGAATAAAAAAATTCAAATACGACATTATACATTGGATCAAAATTCAGAGAATATATCGAACAAATTAAAAATTTATAGACAATATTATGTATTGTGTTAAAGTTTAGGAATAACTTGTGTTATTTTTCCATTTTTTTTATGACTTTAACTCCCGTAAATGCTGTAGGCACCGTGGCGAGGTAAACTGGCGCGACGCGGAGGGAGACCCACCACCCCGACGTCACACTTAAGACACCAGATGGCCTACCAGCCTCCCTTCAACTTGCGTTAAAGGGGCTTCAAACTCTGGATCTCCCGTTTTGAGGTCTGGAGCCTACCCAACAGAGTCCGGATTGGACTTTTTATTTTTCCAAATTTGTCTATGGGCATAAACGGGACAAATTGGACTTTTTCTTTTATTTTATTGTTTTGGTAGCCTGAGGTGCCGAGTATTCATTGGATTTGGACGCGCATGCCCTCGAGATCTTCTTTGTTTTTCCGTTGTTGCCATTCTTTGGCCATTCAGGTCTGATCTTCCTTAAAAATACGAGGACAAAGAAGTGAAGGGGACTTCTGATGAGCTGGGCCCAGGGTGTCGTATTTGTCTTTAATAAATCAGTCGAAATCCTGGAAAATAACAGGCACCTGTTTCCCACCCGTGCCATCGACACGACGACACTGAACATTTCTAAAACGGTCTAGGGAACTATTTGAAGTCAAGGGACATATATAACATTGAACAAAAATTTGGGTAGCGAATTTAGATAACATTGCACATTAAACAAAAGCATAGGACTTATAATATCGTTATCCAAAATCATAATGGTGAGGTTAATAACTTGAAAACGTGCTGTGATTAACTAGAGAGTTGAATTTGAAGCTGGATTAACACTCTAGATTCTTGATCGCAAGAAAGCCTCACTAGATCATGCGTTAGGATCGAGGTTGACCAACTCACTCGCTGGTCACCTACTTGACAATCAGCTCTTGAGGACTTAGATTCACACTATTAAAATATATTACCTAATTTCGTTATCTCTCGAATCATAATTTTGTAATCCTAATTGATTATAATTTCTATTGTAATATTATGTTATTATAAATGGCCATCCTGTAAAGTCTACAAATAAGCTCTATATAATTCATTAATAATATAAAAATTTCCCAACTTTATTTTCTGCTTTATTCTTACCATAGTATCAAAGTCATTATAGATTAAAAAAGTGCCAATTAAGTTTATTACAAGGTGATGGTCACAACAACATTATGCCAGCCCCATCATGTTTGGTCAAACTCACCACTCTTGAGTGTTGTTATGCTACTTTCTTTACTTTTTTTCGCAAAACCCACACCACCATCAGACTCACTGCCTCAAAAGAGCCAAATCCCGAAATTTTTAGTGTCGTCCACTCCTACACATGCCTTCACGCTCCTCCTCGTTGCCATGTCTTTGATTCACCGACTGTAATGATCCGGTCTTATAAGGGATGGGAGCATGGCTTTGTCTCAAGTATGGACAAGAGGATAAGAATGAATCGAATCCCACATTACCCGAGGACAGTAAGATAATGTACTATATAAGTAGTACCATCAGTCTTAACTACCAATGAGGCTTTTTTTGGGCGAAGCCTAGAAGAACAAAATTGTGAAGGCATAGGGCAAGTGAGTCTTACAGCTCAAAGTAGATAATATTGTGGCAAGTGGCGTCAGAGGTTGGCCCTTACAACGGTATCGGATTCAAGCCCAGCCGAAAGTGCGTGGTGCAAGAACGAACCGATCAAAAGATGATGGGCCTATAATGAACAAATCCCATGAGGGATAGGAGTGTGGCTTCGCCTTGAGGATGTCCTCCAGTGAGTTAGGATATGAGAAAATCCTCATTGTCCAATTTTGCGCACACCCTTACTTGCAGCCAACCCTCTCTGCGAGTGAAATCCATTTGCAACGTGCCTCTCGCGTGACCCGCCGCGCCTATTGAACAAGTGACGTCATCCGCCACGTTTTAGCCACACTATCGATGTATGTTTGCCATGTCGACCTCTAACAGTGATTGTTGACCCCATTGCTTACCATAAGCCTTCGTTGATCAAGCATTTACGAGCGTTGACTCCTATTGATCGATGTTGACTAGATCGATTAGCCTACTTTTCCAACCAATTCAACCCATTTTCAGCCAGTTCTTGGTATTTCTAACTATTCCTAAGATACTTCGACATCCTGAATTTATTTTTGGCTTATTTTCTCCATATCAACTTTGCAAGTATCGATTTTCATCAAACTCATTATGGAATCTACTAGGTTCATATTAATATACTGCATATTATGGAAAAATTGGAAATTTCACTATCCATTCAAACTACTTTAAATGGATTCAATATAATTAACGGACTGAAAATATTCAATTATTGTAGAGGACATTATGTCACTGGTGCTATTGGTGCACCTACTTAGATAACTAGTGAAATTGAGAAGAAAACTAGGATAGCAAGAATTATTACATTTCAAAACACTTTGAGTCCTTTCATTAGATTATTATCTTTCTTGAGCTAAATATAGCATTGATCTTCTTTCTCGAACAAGGCTCACTCATAACAAGACTATTATGACAAAGATGTGATTCTTATTTCAAATCTCACTATTTATCAACGACTTATCGACAGTCTTATATACCTCACTGTCACTCGTCTTGACATGGCTTATGTTGTTCACATTGTCAATTAGTTCATGACCACTTCGTGAACCACTCATTTCGCTACTATTTTTTGAATTCTTTGCTTTGTCAAGTGCACCTTAATTCATGGTCTTCACTTTTCTACTAAATTTGCCTTAGCGTCGAAACCTTATCTGTATGTTGACTAGGCTGGAGACCCTATTGATCGTGCTCCCCTACCGGTTATTTCTAGATAACTCACTTATCTCATGGCACAGCAAGAAACAAGACTTCTTTGCGCAAGCCAGTACAAAAGTTGAATATCCTACTCTTGCTTATATGACAACAAAATCATTATGGTTACAATGATTAGTACATGACATAGGCATTTGTCATAATGGTGGAAGATAATTTATGGTGACCATTGAAGTGCTGTTCAAATAGCACATGCTGATGTTTTATATGAGCGCACCAATCAGATTGAAATACACCGCACTTCACGACACTGTTCATCTCACCTCCACTTCATTGGCTAATCAAATTGCCTATGCATTCACTAAGGCACATCCATTCAAGTGTTTTCAAGATATTTTCTCCAAATTTCAGTTGAATTTTTCTATGTCATATTGAGTTTGAGGGGATGTTAGAAATATACTATATGATTTTGATTATCTCTTGGATTGTAATATTGTAATGCTGATTGATTGTAATTTTCATTGTAATATCATATTATTATAAATGGTCATCCTACAAAACCTATTAATAGGCTCGTATGTAATTTATCAATACATATACAAATTCCAAAGCTTTATTTTCTGTTTTATTCTTACGACGCGCCACATTTCCACATATATCCAACATCATCAAATCCGGGACTCATCATTCGGTCGCTACCAATCGCACAACAATTGTCTCATCCTCGTGCACTCGCAAGGACATAACACGATGATCGCAAGGCCTACAATTATGATTTTGTTCGGTCATGCCACTGAGCCGAAGATTTAACGATCACGAGGTCTCTCGCATCTTCGAAAAAATCGAGTGCTTTTTGCTCGATTTTGTACTCCGGAAACGAGGGGAAAGATGAGGAGGATTTCTTTCATTTCCTTATTTCACAAGTGGCAAAAGTAGGAAACAAATCACCAAGTTGCTTCAATCATCGCTCATCGAAGATAAGGCGTCAATCGTTAGATCACGGAACGATGCATCTCAGCCGTCGATTGAAACGGTTTTTCAAAACTTCATCCTTCACGTGAAAGGATGCTTTATGCAGAAAGCTTGTAAATGCGCCGGATCACGACAGGGCTCCAGCCAGGACCCGATCCGTCGACGTACCAAAGAAGTGCCCGAACCCGCCGCCACGACGGAGGGGCCACGTGGCACGGTCACGTGGGTCGCTACCTAAGCCCATCCAAATGGTCCAAATGTAAGAGATCGGAGGAAAAAAAAAAACATCAAAAGCAACTGCTTACTGTACTGCGGTACAACCACACATAACGTGACGCGATTTCATCGTACCAATTGGGCGAGATTTATCAGGGGCGGGCCGGTGGGGACAACGAGAAAGATTCTCTCTCGGTCGCCGCCGTCGCCGTCGCCGTCGTGTCGCCGTCGTCGCCAGTCACTTCGCACTCGTCTGCCGGTCTCCGCTGGAGCTCCTCTGTATCGCTTTAGCGAAGTCTACTCCAGCAAGTCAAGCAGACTACCTAAGCAAGCCGCGTCTCTCTCTCTCTCTCTTTCTCTCTCTATCTCATCAATCGAGTTCACTCCCGAACGGAGAGAGGCGGAGCGGAGGAAGGAAGGAAGGGGAGGAAATGGCGGAAGCGAAGACCGTGCACTCGCCGCTCGTCACCTACTTCTCCATGCTGTCGCTCCTCACCCTCTGCCCTCCTTTCGTCATCTTGCTGTAAGATTCTCTCTCTCTCTCTCTCTGTTTCCGCGGAAAATCCAGCCGCCGCGTGCGATTTCGCGAACCTGCGTGTTTTCTGGTTCCTCCTCGAGCGGAGGGAGGATGGCGGCGGCGGCGGCGGCGAACGCTCGCGAGTTCTAGATCTCGATGCGCGTGCTGGTTTTCGCCGCGACGTGCTCGATTGCGTGTCTACAATTTCCGATCTCCATATCGAATGAGCGTCTAACCTAGATTCGATTCTAGTCGAGTCGAGTCGAGCCGGTTGTTTAATTCCTCTCGCGGCATTGAACGCTGAGCCTTGTTCTTAAGACAATGCCCAATCTTTGTGTCCGATTGCACTTAATGATCTACTGAGCATTTGAATTTAAAGTCCATGGCCTTCGTTTAGAGTAAAAGAACCTGTTATAGAGCGGTATAAACGAATTGGAAGAAAGATTCGGTGCTTCAGCAATTGAGTAGCTCAGATAGAAAGAAGTTGTAGACTTTGCTCTGTCATGATATTCGGATTTTTTTATGCAAAAACGTACTGGGACTATCTGAGTGGAATTTTCATCCTCGCAGATGGTACACGATGGTGCATGCTGATGGGTCTATCGTCCAAACTTTTGATTACCTGAGGCAGCATGGACTGCAAGGATTCCTAGACATATGGCCCAGGCCGACTGCCGTCGCTTGGAAGATCATCGCCGTTTATGCTGCATTTGAGGCGGCGCTGCAGCTCCTTCTTCCTGGAAAGACAGTCAAGGGCCCTATTTCTCCTGCTGGGAATCAGCCAGTGTATAAGGTACTCTCTTTCTTGTTGATGTACTTTATGTTTGCCATTCCCCTTAGTGGCACACCTCGTGGACCATTTGACTATGAGTCGTCTTCTCTTCGCATGGACAATGTTGACTTAAAGTATTGGTTGTTGCAGGCAAACGGAATGGCAGCATATTTTGTGACCTTGATCACCTATCTTGGCCTTTGGTGGTGAGTTCTTTTCTGATTGAACATAAATTTATGTACTTCAGATGCAACGTGGGTTTAGTTCTATAAATCGATGTACTTATAACATTCTGTTTTGTTTCTTTTCTATTTTTCAAAATTCCATTAGAGGTCTTCATACGTTCTACTTATTGAATTTTGGGCGGGGCAGGGGAGCACTTTAGCACAAGTTACATTGTAGAGAGCCAGTTTTAGTCAATAATTAGCTCATCCATGCATTTGTGATTTTGTCAAAAGGTTTCAATCCACAGTATCTACCGACATATCATTTCCCCTTCTAGGATACAATGAGCTTTCCTTTGTTGTCTCAAGTGGTTTCCTAGGTGCTGGATATATCCTACTGACAAGCTGCTGTGTAAAATAAGTGACGTGGTATCAGTACTGTCTTCATCTTTTCTATGATTTCTGAGGTTCTTGAGTAGCTTTCTCAGTCTGAGCATATAACTACTCAGGTCTATTTCTATAGTCTGAATGTGACCTTATTCACTATAACCAAGACGTCCTCTTCATCTTTAATACTTGCACTAAATGCCCTTTCTCAGAGGACTGATTCACTGGTCATCATGCGTTGGGTATTTGGAAGAATCTAAGTAGTTTGCCTGGCTTTTTAAGGCTTTCTATTATAGATTTTATGCTACGCTGTGGAATTCTTTCCACCACATTTCATTCATAGTAGAATTATTGTTTGGTTTCCTCTGTTGTTTGATGTCATCATCAAATAACATTTAGATTAACTTATCATTTTCCGTGTTTTTCTTTCAGGTTTGGGATTTTTAACCCCACGGTTGTTTATGATCACTTGGGCGAAATATACTCCGCACTCATTGTTGGAAGCTTCATCTTTTGTATTTTCTTGTACATTAAAGTGAGAATGCAACCCCCAAAGAAAAGCTGACATCTCTTTCTCCTGGGAAAGCTCAAAATAATATCTGATGTTTGACACGTTTTCTTGTATTGAAGGGTCACGTGGCACCATCGTCTACCGACTCTGGTTCTTCGGGGAATATAATAATCGACTTCTATTGGGTGAGCGTTTTCAGAAAGTTTTAGATTCTTTGCTGCACTAAATGTGGAAAAGCTCAAGTTGGGTGTTCTGATGTCAAAATTTGGCAATTTTAGAAGAAGCCAGATGTTTTTTTTTCTGATCTTTTGACACGCCATGATGTCTGAAAGTCAAAACAGAATTTTTCAAACTGTATTGTTGGGTTTTGTGTGAAATTAAGCATCACAAACTTGTCTGTTATAGGTTCCTTCAAAAGATTTCACTGTTTTACTCCTGCTCTATGATTTTCATCTGTCCATCTTGAGGCAATTCTAGAATCCTCTTTTGTGACATATGTGGAAATGCACATTTAATTGGTTTTAAGGATGCTAATTGATTACGCTTATACAAATTGTGTCGCAGATATTTATTTGACCTGGAGATGATGCCAATTTTTTTTTTTTGTATGATGAGCGGTCTTAAAAATTGATAGCTTTTATGCATAAAAAATACTTCAAATTTAGCTTCATAACTTTAAATAATCTAATATGGTGTAGTTTGAGGTATATGTACGCATGCACGTGTTTTTTTGCATAATATTGAGCCAATGAATCTTTTGAACGAAAAAGCAAGAACGGCTTTATGGTTCTGCTTCTTGATGCTATTTTCTTGAAGTAGCTTTTATGTTTTGAGTGACATTTTGACATTGTTGCAGGGTATGGAGCTCTATCCTCGGATTGGCAAGGACTTTGATATTAAAGTCTTCACAAATTGCAGGTTCGGAATGATGTCTTGGGCAGTTCTTGCTCTAACCTATTGCATAAAGCAGGTAACCTAGGCATTTTTTGGTGACTTGGCAAGAATATAATTGATACCAATGATCTCTGTATTACAGAACTCCATTTGGCAAGGAAAGATGCATGTATTTGAAAAACATATAATTGAACCTTAATTTCTGACAACCATCTAATGGGTAATATCTTGGAATGGTCCTATAAGATAAATAGAAAAATGGGGGAAAACACTTGAAACACCAATTTCATTTTCTAAACATGCCTTCCTTTTACTTTTACGTGTGTTGTCAGAAAATAATCTTTGGACCAGCACTTTAAAACATATTATCAGAGTGGTCATTTTAAAAGCCGGAAACAGTTTTTAGAAGTGTCAAGTAATGCCATAAATTCTGATTTCTGTTAGACTGATCACTTTCTTCTGGGAGTGGAGGTTGATGATTTCTTTGCATCATGTGCTAATAATCTTACATGTGTGTTTACAGTACGAACAGAATGGAAAAGTTGCTGATTCAATGCTCGTGAATACAATATTGATGTTAGTGTATGTCACCAAGTTCTTTTGGTGGGAAGCAGGCTATTGGAACACAATGGATATTGCACACGATCGAGGTTGACACGAGTTATTGATTCTGTTTTACATGCTAATGTCAGTTTCTCCATTCAATCATTCGAAATAAGCAACTGAAATCCAATCATCAAGAGACGAGACACTAGCATATATACTGGATTTCATTCTTGGTCTAATTACTTGTGAATTGTATATGGCTTAATTTGCAAATAAGCCACTGGGCATTTTGTTTATGCACTCTTATTGCTTGGGCAGATGTAGAACGCCAATCATAATCATAACACCTTCCATTTGGTTTTACTGATGCTCAACTTTATTTTCATAATGACTGGCAGCTGGCTTCTACATCTGTTGGGGATGCTTGGTATGGGTCCCATCCATCTATACCTCTCCTGGCATGTATCTCGTCAATCATCCTGTTAACCTGGGAACTCAGGTGTGGAAGTGCCTCTTGTAACTATTTTTCCCATTAAGTGGACTTTATGCGATTATGAATGCGTGCAAAGGGACAGAAATTTACTGTAATTATTGGTCTGGTGTTTAGATTAAGTTGGCAATTGGGTTTGCCTTTTCACTTTTGACTTTACATGAAAAGTTAAAAAGTCTGACATTCTTTTGGATGAGAACCCCCATCTTTTAAAGACATGTAAAACGTTAGCATTTAAAGTCACCAAATTTTTTAAATAGTTTTATAAATCAATTTTAATTTTTTTTTACGCGAAATTCAATGTGGCTGATTGGAAGGGCTTTAACATCTAAACAGGAGCTTGTTCCTTACAGCTGATTCCAGGAAACATGTGTGTGAACCAACAAACCATGGTTATCTTCCTTAGCAAAGTCTTTAAATGTGCTCTTAGTTTCAATCAAGATGGTTGCCGAGATTTTTTGGGTTCTCTTTGGCATCTGTTCTGTGGAACCCCTTGCTTGGTTTGAAGTAATAGTCCCATATCAGTGGTGTTGATTGGGTCAACATATGCTAATGACAAAATCTGGAAAACAACTGGAAGATTTTTTGTGGCATGCGCACACTGATCAATTAAATTTTAAGGTTCTAATTGCTTCCTACGAAAGACTGGTGTTAATATAAATTGGCATGAGCACAATTATCTTGGGATAAACTTGGGGCAGTCTAATCTGTGTTCAAGTCATCAACTGGCGTATCTGAAAGAAGGGGCAAGAATGGAAGTTATGGAACTTTTGCTATCAGATGATTATTAAGATTATCTTTCTTTGGAATATCTAAAACTTCCGTCACATAAGTCCAATAGGCCTAAACACAGGCTCAAGAGGACAAATCTATTTTCTTTTATATTAGGAGAGTCTGACACCCTTTGTTTTCCAGCTCGCACTATATATTTTGGTAGCAGGCATTCTGTGCATATATGTCAATTATGATTGCGACAGACAGAGGCAAGAATTTCGCAGAACAAATGGCAAGTGCTCAGTATGGGGGAAGGCTCCATCAAAGGTGCTTACCACTATTATTGTTTTAATGCTTTCTTATGCTTTCAATTGGGTACAATCCATCAAATGGAAATGAGAGCTTTGATCTCTTTGACAGATATCGGCTACGTACACTACAACATCTGGAGAGAACAAAACTAGCCTCCTCTTGACTTCAGGATGGTCAGTTAGCCTTTTAATTCTTCTGTATTGTCAGCATGAAGATTTTAAAAAGCTACCATAAGAGTCCTATCATTAACTGCGCGATTAGGTTTACTGCTTATATTTGCGTTTCGAGGGAAATAGATAGTTCTTTATGCTTTTTGAGGTAATCTGCTTACATTTTTCCTAGAACATAACGAATTTGGTGATAGACCATTGGGTAAGCAGTATAAAATCTAGTTACTGGTTAAGTTATGAGTGATATGGGTCTACATGGTGATATGCATGCTTCTACTTGCAACTGATTGAATGGTCTATGATATGGTCTCTCACTCATTCCTTCCACAGGTGGGGCTTAGCACGTCACTTTCATTATGTGCCCGAGATTCTTGGAGCCTTTTTCTGGACTGTCCCTGCACTATTTAATCATGTAAACTCCGTTTTAACAGTTTAATATACTCTTAAGTTGTGATTTCACGATGACCATCTCAATGACAGTCCTACTTACCTTTTTTCCCCTTTAATCTCCTGCAGTTTCTGCCTTACTTTTATGTGATCTTTCTCACAATCCTATTGTTTGACCGGGCAAAAAGGGACGACGATCGGTGTCGATCAAAGTAAGTATATCATTTATATTTTTCTCTAGGTCATTCTTGAGGACAGATTAAATGGAAGCAATGTCTCTCCGTCAGCTTTTATACATTTTGGGTTCTCTGCATACTTTGTGATTTAGGACAAACCCCATTCTTTACGGGTCTTGACATAATAAAAACCAAACTTCAGATCCTTTGGCATCATTAAATGATCTGTATCTTGTTGGAGTAACGTTCCTGATGCTGGAACGTGCAGTAATCTAGAACGAGGAAGAGCACTGTGCTGATGGGAAACCAGGGGTCGAGTGACTTTTTTGGTCCCATATCTTTCACGTGTTTATGTTCGTCATGATTTTAATAGACTGCATGAGCATGTACAGCACGTTAATAGACCATCTTCATGATTGGCCCAAATTGTCTCATGTGTTCCCACAATTGTGCTTATGAAGGTCCTTGTGCATAGTCCAGTGTTACCATTGCTTGCTCCCTTTCTCAGTGAAGCAGAGTGCGCAGCTTCTTCTGATAATGTTTTCTGGTTTCAGGTATGGGAGGTTCTGGAAGATATATTGTGAGAAGGTTCGATACCGAATTATTCCTGGTATTTACTGAGGTTCAGCAAGAAGTCCTGTATGGGGAGATATGGTCAGGCGAAAGGAGTCCACATGGATCGGCTTTGGCTCGTTCTCATGTACTTCAGAAGATGTCCCTGTACTTGGTTTTATAGGAGATGCCAGCGGTAGAGCTAGTTTTCGTGTTTCATACATGCAGCAGCATTTAACATTGCGTTTATCTTTGCCACTCTCCAATTCGGAATGACTTTGTATCGAACTTGGAGTATCGGCACTCAGTAACTGTAGCTTTAGTTTGAACCGGCTGCCCTGAACGTTGAGGTTTTTCAGACGCAGTCCATTTCTGCTTCTATGTTGACTTGACGTAGAGATTGCGTGGTGGGATTTATTTCGAAGGTGTGTGATTTAAATGGACAAAAAAGGACAAAAAAGAATAAAGCTCTTAGCATCGACGGATTAATCCTGCCCTAACGCACTCTTTTTCATCAGTACAAATTGTGCCCCGATTCCGAAATATCATCTCTCGTTCATTCCTCACGGAAAGAACTCTAGGACTTCCATCTTGGCCAGAAGTTTGAATTGGATAGAGAAAATCTCCTCGGAATTTCGAACTTTCATCGATCGGAAACCAGATGCGCTTTTGATCTCAAACGTGAAGTGCGAGTCGTAACTAGAACCAGAGGATCGCTTAGGGCTGCTGGAGGTTATATACCGGGGACGGGGAGAGCTTTCAAACCGATTTTTAATGGACAATGATATCTACATTTATTTTTATTTACTTTCGAAGGAGTAAATTCTTGGGAAGTAAATTTGATAAGATACTCATTGACCAAAATAGAAATTGCGAGGTTATTTTTACCTCATATATGACTAAATTCACTCCCTTTCTACTAAATAGACGAAATTGGCCTTAGCAGTTTTCATGTCTGCATAGCTTCCTCTAAATTAGATATTCAGAAAAAAGGTATCAAAAATCCTAAATTATATCCACCGTGATAAATTTATCTTAATTTTTTTTATGAGTTAAAAAACTTCAACCTATGCCTCCGATTATGGGTCATTATAGTCTTTTTACGGAGATTGAGAATAGCGTGGCCCAAAAGAAATTATTAAGAAGTTCGAATTCACGAGGCCCATAACAAAATGGGCTACGAACCGATCCACCTTGACCCGCTTCATGTCCGATGGAGTCTGGAAACACAAGGGGAATTTCGACAGTGTGAGGAGAGGGGAATTCGAGACTGGTCGTTTCAGGTACGATTCTAGGGTTCATACCGCTTCCGATTTGCGTAGTGATTTCGCCCCCCTATCGCTGCATTCGCGCCGATCCCGGAAACCGGCGCATCTTTTCCGATCCAGTGATCCGGAAGCACGGCGAATTTGGTCGCTAACTTTTTATCTGGGGAGGGATTTTGGCTGAAACTTGATTTGCTCGCTGTTAGCATTCGAAAGATTCGATCTTGTTGTTGTTCGGCAGCGTTTTGATTTTTTTTCGCGTGCGACAGGGGGGGGAGATGTCGGGTTATGAGAACATTGTGGGAGGGAAGCTGAAGCTGAAAGGGAAGGCTCTCGATGTGAAGGCTGGAGGAGTGAAGAAGAAGAAGAAGAAGAAGCAGCTTGAGACGCAGCATCAGGACCCTGTGTCCGAGGTCATCGAATCCGAGCTCTCCGCCGGTTCGTACCCGGTCCTCCAACTCCGCGTTTCTTTCTTGAATTTGGCTGCGTACGGCCTACTTCCGCCGCGTAGGAGCAGTTAATTTCGTTTGAATTAGAGCGTTAGCTGACTTGATTCCCCCGGTCATCTTTATCGCATCCCGGAATGATTTCTTCTGTGATGTGCAGCAATGGCTTTTGTGTGGGTGTAGCTGCCATTTTTCTACCTGTGTATTGCTGTAGCAAATTTACATTTTTGTTGAGACTAATGAATGGGTTGTGCGATGGGCAATTGGGTTTTCTTATACCCATTTGAGGCAACTTCCTGTTTCAACTTATTGTATAAAACCAGTTTTACCATGCGAAGAATTTGATGGTGAATAATTGTGGCAAGTCTTATCTGAGATTTTGGTTACTTGCGTAGGCGAGGGTGCGGCGCTGTCGAATGAACCTATTGAAGACGAGATCAATGATGAGAGCAAGTTGAGCGAAGAAGGCAAGGAGGCTGCTCCGTATGACCATCAGCTGACGCCTGCCGAAAAGCGATACATAGAGCAGAGGGAGCAGATCGATGTCAAGAAACTGGCGAAGACAGCTAACAAATCTCACCGCGACAGGATACAGGATTTCAACCAGTACCTTGCAAACATGAGCGAACATTATGACATCCCCAAAGTTGGCCCAGGATAACTGAGGATCGATTCCATGAGCATGAAGTTCGCCAGATCAAATTTCCTGTATGTTACTGAGATTTCACAACTTCTGTGCATTATGTCATTGTTGAACCTTGATTAAGTCTTTCGACCAAGTTTGGCAATGTGTGATGGAGCAGCTATTGAAACCTTTTCTCCCTCCTTTTCTTGATATCTAATTGAAAGAAGATATTGGGATTAGCTCTTGAAATTTAGTTGATCTTTTTGAGGCTTTCTTTTTAAGTTGTGTTGGAAATGGTTACGATTAAATACTTCTGATTCTCAAGAAAGTTCTCTGAAGAGAACTAAGAGCACTTGGAGTCATTGAAAATGAGTAAAGTTTGATGGGTCCTCTCACACCGTATTGATAAGAACTCAATTAGTACTTACTGCCTAATTTATACAAAGCTTTGCTGAACAACGAGGAAGCTACAAATTATAATGCCAAGACTTGAGGCCGATTTAATATCATGCTTCTCCCGGACCCTTGGATTCAGAAGTAGCCAATACTCAGATTTGTTTGCAATGCCATTTTACGAAGTTTCTTGTGCTTTTCTATGTCTTCTCGACCTGATTATGTCCTTTCCCTAATGTCAGTAAACAGAGACTATTCTCCAAGTACATGGTTCTTGGAAGGCTTAATTAGAAACACCAGAGACATTCTGATATCTATTGAGAACCGCTGCTTTCCCCCATTGGTAAGTGACTAGACCTTCGTAAACTTCCTATACAACGATCCCCCAGGGCACCAGAACAACAAGTGCAAGAAGTGTATACTTTAAGCTTCATCTCATGCCAAATCACACATAATTATTTTTTGTAAACACAAGGGACCGTTGGTCAAACCCCATTAAATAAGAAAAGACCATTGGGAATCACTCAGCGTCTTTTTCTCACCGGATGCCCCGGAAGAGACAGAACAGTTGGAATCTTATTGTGCGCATCCAACCAAAATAAGAATGATAGCCAAAGGCTGGAGCTGGCAATCTTTATCTATGGACACTCCTGATTCTGATGCACAGCCAAAAGGGGCCAGTGAGATTTTTCGGCGCAGGCGCCAGAAACATCGACCTGGTGATCCATTTCAGTATTTGCCATTTGGCTCAGCGTGTTTCATCCTCTAGATTGCGGAAACCAGCTGTTAGATCCTCATGCAGCTTCTTGAACTTTGCAACCAGAGCTTCTTCTCCTTCAGCTGGATCCTCAAATTTCTGGGACCTACATATGTAAACCACCGAATTAGAAGATCCGATGAGCCCTCTAAATTCTCTCTCACAAGTGCAATTAGTATACTTACACCAAACGGTAGAAGAGATCTCCCACCCGATGCTTGATGAGGGTGTAAGTTATCTTCTGACCATCCATACCAGCAGCTCTCTCCACAGCCTGCATAAGTGATCGAGTCTACTCTCACAAAGGAATCCCCACACAATCCACTTAAATTGGATCTGAACAGATACATATGAAACTGCAAGTTCCCAGTGAATTTGACATCTCTTTTGACAAAGTTAAGAAGCATCTCCAAAAGTGTGATTTCACAAGTAATCCAACATATACTGAATTTCATCATCAATACCATAAAGAGGGTTGTACTCCTACAAGTGGCCTCTAACTAGTACACGGCGAGCTAAATTTATTACTAGTGCTGTTCAGTATTCACTGCTTATCCTGATTATTTTGAAATGCAAAATAAAGTTGAATTCAGACATATACGAAATCAAACTATAGACAAGGAATTCAGACATATACGAAATCAAACTATAGACAAGACGAAACATAAGATTAAGAAGCATGCTAACAGCCAGAGAGAGACAGGAGGGGGGAGAGAGAGAGAGAGAGAGAGAGAGAGAGCACACGAAATATTGGAAGAAAAAACTCTTACCTGGTTGGCCAAATTATAGAAATGGATGATATTGCGCATCATCCAAACAGACTTGTAAAAGGGGCAAAATTTATCATACCTGTCAAATTTGATGGAGAACAATGTTCCTCTCAGAAAAGACCACCAAAGGATGTAATATGAAAATAATACATTAGGCAAGACTCACCAACGGTGAGCAATGTAATCTTGTACTTACGGAGTAAAAGCATTCTGAGCAAGATAATCTTCCCTCAAGAGCTTCGCAGTTTCCAGTGTAATTTTATCTCCTTCTGCTAAAGCATCTTTGCCCACGAGCTGCAGTTAAAAAGAAAGCCAAATATCCATATTATCAACAGTTGCTTCACATGTCAGAGGATATGCAAACACGGAATAGTATACATGATCCATGTGAACAGAGTTGGTCAGAGGAAAATTATACATGATACGTGTAAATAGAGTCGGTGACAGTTTAAACAAAAATTTAATCATCGAAAAAAAACATACCTGCACAATTTCATTCAAATCATCTTCTCTCTGAAGCACCTCACGAGCCTTTGTCCTGATGTTGATAAAATCTGGATCAAATTGGTCGTAGAATGATTCCAATGCCTGTGTAGCATAAAGGATCTAAGTTAAATATGTTCGAAAACAGCACTCGTGGTGTATTTTTTTCATTTGAGGACAGCCTTAGGTATTTCACAAAAGAACCTATAAGCCCTGCACACATGTACGCCCAGTTTGGAGCTCACCGATGAATACTTTGAGTAAGAAATGAGCCAATTCACAGAAGGAAAATGTTTTCTCTGGGCAAGTTTCTTATCCAGACCCCAGAAGACCTGAGAATTACAAGAATGCAAATTATATTAAGGCTATGCAGATAAGCTTTACTAAGGATAAAGTAAAGATGCATGTGAATGGAGACTAGAAAGATTCAATGTCATAAACTGCCCAATCTTGCTTTCATGTGTCATAATGGATTATCTGTAGAACATTGCCTAGGCTGCTTGTTAAGGTGACTTAAGCAATTGACCAAAAAAGTAAACATTAAGCTTCAGAAGTTGGAGGAGAAGTTATAAACCAACACATTCCTATCTCATGCTACTTTTCCAAAATATCTAAAGATAATTATCTTCACGTGTGATTTACCACTGATCACTACTCATGACATCAGCATGGCTCAAAGTTCAGAATATAAGTTAAAGAAGTACCTGGACAATGCTAAGGGTTGCAGATGTCACGGGATCCGAAAAATCTCCTCCAGGAGGAGAAACAGCACCAACAATAGTGACGCTGCCTGTCCGCTCTGGCCCACCCAAACATTTTACCTTCCCAGCTCGTTCATAAAAGGATGCTAAACGTGCCGCTAGATACGCAGGATACCCGCTATCAGCAGGCATTTCTGCCTGTAGGATTTCGAGAATGAGAATTTCATGCACAAGAGATTTTCATTTCTGATTACGTGACAACTAATTATAGAAGAAAACACAATTGAATCCAGCACAAAGAGCACCAGGACATGGCAAAATGATTTTGCAGAGGCTGTCAGGTACAAAGACACATGAGAGCAACTTACCAGCCGTCCAGAGATTTCACGCAGTGCTTCTGCCCAACGAGATGTCGAATCTGCCATCATGCTGACATTGCGGCCCATATCCCTGAAGTATTCAGCAATAGTAATACCTGATATATATACCAAAGTCAAACAGTGCTCCCATGTCCTAAAGTTTCCAATCCCTTCTCTTAAAAGTGAATACCCGATTAAGACAATGGAAAAATACACATTGGTTCAACACAAGATAAAAGTATACTAATTATCAATGTGAAAAATTATTCTCATGTCTTTTGCCCCCCTCCCGACTGATCCAAAATGATAAGTTGTCATGTTTTATTCTGTCGTATCTAATGGGGTCATCAGAAAACCAATGCAGACAAGAACCTCAACCAGTACACCCCTTAAAGCCACATGAGGAACCAAAATAAATCGGCGGAGGACATAGATCATACCAGTATAAATTGATGCCTCCCGAGCTGCCACAGGCATATTAGATGTATTGGCTACTAGTGTAGTACGCTTCATGACAGATTCTTCGCGACCATCAGGCAATGTCATGGTTAGTTGAGGGAAATCCATAAGAACCTGAAATACAGATCTTAAATATATTATCTTCAGCAGACAATAAGCAAAACATGAAATGATCAGTCACAACATGCACATACCTCTGCCATTTCATTTCCACGTTCTCCACAGCCAACATATACCACAGCTTCAGAGTTGGAATACTGCAAATGAGACAAGGTACATCTTTTCAATTAACTTATATAAAAGAAGAACTTTTATGGCAGTATCATCAATGTATGGTGGAAGATGCCTGCCTAATCATCCTCAAACTAATGGTAACAAATACCTTCGAAAGAGCTTGACTAATCACAGTTTTCCCACAGCCAAACGCTCCAGGAATGGCACAGGTTCCACCAAGAACAGAAGGAAAAAGTGCATCGAGCACACGCTGTCATGAGATATAGCTACATTCAATACTTTTACAAGCAAAAGCAGTCATGAAAGTACTTTGGAGATATATTTTTGCATAGTCATTACCTGACCAGTAAGCAATGGAGTATCAGCAGCCAGCTTTGATGCAACTGGTCTAGGTGTACGAACTGGCCAAGTCTGAAAAGGATCACACAATATGGCTCGAGATTTAAAAAGTGACCAAGGTCTCGACAAAGGCAGACACAAAATGCATCCATGTAACAAAAGTTGAAACCTGTAGCATGGTTAATTGCTTTTTGACGCCTTGAAACTCAAGTTCTAGCACTGTATCCTGCAATTGCAAACAGATCAAGAAGTCACCCCACGATTGCCTAAGGATCCTTCTACTGATGAGTTCAACAATCATGAGCTGCCTCTAGAGGACAAAAGTCCATCCGACAGTAACGAACTTCTTTAATTAGGTTATGGCAATGGATCATTTGTTGAAAGGAGAGTATACTTTGAAAAACTGTCAGATTATATATTGAAATACAGAGACTTGCATCTATGGGACATAAATGGGATCTTGACCAATGAGATTTTTCATGGTCACTTCTGTGTCATCTTGAAACAAAATATACTCAGAGGCCAAAGGTCGCCATAGAATCTTGCTCCATTCAACATTTGAACAGGATAAGAATATAGCAAGCAAAAGCTGGTACATAGAATCCCTTATCAGCGAATTGTTCATCAAATGACCTTCCTTCTTTAAGAGTCATGTGATGTTGAGCATGCCACAAGTACATATGAAGATCATCGAAAGACCAAGATAATATGACATATTATCGTGCATCTTAATAGATGAAACATATGCAACAAAAATCCCAAGTGCCTCGGTGATTTCGACACTGAATTTAAGAACTAAAGATTAAAAACCAGTTTTAGTTACAACCTACGTGGCTAGGCAAAGTATTGACAAAAAGCGGACCAACCTTCAATGAATATTGACCAGGCGGTGCAATGTAAGTGATTTTTCCCATGGAGTCAGGAGGTAGCGCAACATGATGTTGCATTAAACTATTCTCAAAGACAGTCTGCAATAACATGAACCCACATGGAAACTTGATTAAAGCAGAACGGAAAGCAAAGGAAAGCAGCCCAGACCCTAATAAGGTACAAACTTCCATAAATTTCCTAGATGAAACTAACTTACAGCATATAGGTCTCCTCCTGTCAAAAGATCACCTTCACCTGCGTCCAACAATTGCAAGTCGATTGATGAATGAACATCCATACCAGGTCAGTCCAATATCAATTGGATTTAAATGTTACCGATTTTTTTAGGCTGAAACTCCCAGAGTATGTCTTTGTCTAGTGCAGGAACAGATACACCACGAGGAATATAGACGTCACCAGATCTTTTGGCAATGGTTTTCAAGGGTCTCTGAAATTGTGACAGCACATTTTAGAGCCACGAACCAAAGACTAGTAAGCCACAAATGATAGAAAGGCATCAGGGTAGACCTGAATTCCGTCAAAAATGTTTCCCAAGATTCCAGGACCCAACTCCACCGACAGAGGCTGTAAATGGACATGACATTGTTATTTGCAAATGGACAAGAATATGCAATAACAAAGGCAAAGGAAGACAAATGAGACAGCGAATCACCTTATGCGTCCTCAGAACAGGGTCGTTGACCATCAATCCAGCTGTTTCTTCATAAACTGAAATTACAAAAAATAATTTTTCTCCATCAAAACTGCTCCATACACACAGACACAAAAGAGCTGAAGACACACATACATAACATCTGATGGTAAATGAGTCAGAGAAGGAAGATGAACCTTGGATAGTCGCAGAATCTCCCTCCAGACGAATGATTTCACCAATGAGTTTATCATAACCGACGCGAACTAACTCGTACATGGCCGCCCCAGCCATGCCATCGGCCACCACCACAGGACCCGATACCTGAGACGCAATAGTTCTTTGAGCACTGATTGAAGGGTGCAACTCAAAGCACAAAGCAAATACAAAGCCGGGCAGACAGACGGACAGACAGAAAGGTTGCCGCATTCTTCAATCGCAGCGAATTCGCCGATTCGGTTCAAGGAGAGATCTTTACAATCCCATTTAACAGGAGATAGGACGAGGCAATAGTATATTCTTCCCGCGCATCACACTATCATCACATCTACCTCTCAATGCTATCACCAGACGATATCGAATATTCTCCACCCAAAAAGCGCGCGCCCATCTAAAGTAAGGCGCTGAATTCAGTCCTAGCGAGCTAAAGCTACTGAATAAGTCAAAAAAAGAAAAAAAATCCAAACTTGACCAACGCAGAACGCGAGATCAAAAAACCCAGATGCGATCAAGCGCGAGCCGTCGTCCCTCGCCCCCCCGTCAACCCAAAACGGATACCGAACCAACCAGAAGGAATCCCATCCGGGGGGAGACGGGGGAAAAAGGCCGCACCTTTCGGACGTATCCGTACTCGCTCTCCTTCTCGGAGTCCTCGAACGTCGTGAGGCGAGATCCGTAGGCGGACGCCATTTCCGGCGGCGGGCGTGAAGCTTTCTCGCGATCCGAAGCGACGAACTGAGAGATTCAGAAAGTGAGAGAGAGAGAGAGAGAGAGAGGCAGGCAGAAAAAGGGAAGTGGCTTTTCAGGGCACGGGAAAGAGGGGAGTGAAGTGGAGGAAGCTCGCTGGCTGGATGGCTGGCTCGCTGCAGAGATCGTCGTCGTTATGCTGAGGATGACGACGCGGTGGCATGCTGTCCATGGTCGATTTTCTTTTCTTTCTTGTTTTTCCTTTTTTTTGTTATTATTTTTTTTAACTTTTTGCCAATAATTATCATCCTCGTCCTTTGTCTGCTTTCTCATTCCTCGCCCGCATGAGTACAGCTGCGTCGGCGAAACGTCCCGTCTCCGGTGCCAACGACGCCGTTTCTCGAGCTCCGCTTAGTTTTGTTTTCGATTGAGATTTGTGGTTACTGGTTAGGTACCATGAGTTTTGTTCAAATTAGAAAGAGCAAGGACCACAAAAAGCACCTTCAAACTCTATCCGTTGCAATATATTTTACTCTAAATCTTTTTATGTGACGCAAAAATCCTAAACTTGCATTCGTCAGCGTGGTTCCGTCAATAAACAACATTAAAAATATGTATACATGGATGTTGAAAGCAAACGGTGTTGACAAAATCTTAATGGAGGATAATTTTAGGCAAATGTGTCTTGGTAGGTATAACTCTGAGTTTTTTATATCACAAAAAGAATTCATGGTAAATATATCACAATAAATATATGACATGCGGGCAAAATTAAAAGCATCAACATAACAAAAATTGTCCTTTGCAATGGCACCCTTATCGATTATCTCTCCTCCATTTTCACCAGCAGTCTTGATCACCAAATCCCATGAATATATGGCACCCTTGTCAATCATCTCTCCTCCATTTCCACCGGTAGCCTTAATCACCGAATCCCATGGGTATATGCTATATGCTGCATTGAAATGCATTGAAGTTTTGAATCAAAGTTCCGTGGATGAGTTGAGTGATCTTTTATAGGGGCGTGCATTGACTTCGGTCCAACTCAGAGAACCAATCAAACCAGTCGATTATGGGGAGTTTATAGGGAGACCAGTCCCATTCCCAATTTCACATAAGGAACTCAATCGACCGTACCAATGGATTGACTAATAAATTATTATTTTTTAATATTTGGGAAACTCCCGTTTGTAGATAATAGAATAAATAAAAGAAGAAGGAGAAGAAGAGATCACTAGTTATGGGACCGACCATGAAACCAAACAAGGTAGATTGGTTCTTGGTTTCGCAAATTGGGAATCGACACTGTTTGATCCAATTTTAGATTTTAGGATGGAAATTGTCCCATCACATATCCCCATTATATGACTCAATTTCGCTACTCTTGAGATTGGCCCTTTTGAACATGGCATGCTAAACTGTCTGAACTCTCAATATGCTCTACTCATTAGAGGAAAAATTTCAAAAAAAAATTAGAAGTGCTATGAAGCGGCGCATGGGGCTTGCTTGGGTTACAAAAAAAAATAAAAATTAGAAGTGCTATTATTTTTTCAAATAAAGATCTTAAGTGGATATTATTTTGTATAAGTGCTTGAAATACTTTTATTTTTATTAATTAAAGGTTTGGGATTGACATCCTTTCAAATAAAGGCTTCAAATGTCTATGTCAGTTCTAAAGAATGGCTTAACTTTCCAATTTATTAAGGACATTTTCATCTCTTACCTTTTTTTCAATATTTTCTTTCTTTTTCATGGTTTTCTTTTTCTTCTTTGCCGGTGGTTGACGATGTCCAAAGAGAGCTGTTGCCCAATTTGGTAAGGGCCACCCTCGCTAGCCACAAGTAAGGGATAGCCACCATTCCAAAGTTGGGCGAGAGTCACCTTGCTAGTGGCCAGTAGGGGCTTGTAGGGCCTTGCCCAATGGCAAACGAGGGTCATCGAGTCCTATATGAAAAGAAAGAAAAAATAAAAAAATAGATAAGGAGAAAAAAGAAAAGAAAAAACGAGAAGAAGAAATAATTTAAAATTAAAATTGTCTTTGGACAAAACCGCTTTCGATTGGTTGGAATCTTTAACCAATCAATGATCGGCAATGTTAGGTCTTTATTTGAAGCTGATATTATTTATCTTTAGACTTTTATTTAAGAAAATAAGGGCATTTTGAACTCTTATTTAAAATTTTTCCTCAATTTAAATGTGTTTTTGCCAATAGACATACTTCCATCTATAAATTGAGATAGTATATTAACGAATAAGAGGAGGTGAATCAGTGAGGACCACCTTACAAAGCTAATAGTCCTCGACGACCCGTAGCGAAATAGTATTGCGAAGGAACGGTGAAAAGAAAGAGCCTCAGCCGCCTGTATCAGTGTACTTTCAATCGACACCGTGCCGTCTCCCCCTTCCCAATTAAATTCGTGGGCCACGCGAGCTTCGGAATTAGATCTCCACCGCAACCCAAGAACGTGTGGAGGAGAAAGAGGGGACTCCTAAAGGTGGAGGTGGGCCCCCCTCCTCCGGGGATGGCAAAAAGCCGGGCGGAACATCTGCCGCCTGTCCTCGGCCCCGAAAGTCCCCAGCCCCGACAACATCCTACGCAGCCTCGCACGCACGTACGTACTCCGAAAACATACTCGGGCAGAGACAGACTCGACGCGCCCGACCAACCACCGCCAAGTGTAAACCTCCGCGGAGCTCCATTGACCCTCTCGGCCCTGCCGCCGTCTCTCCGTCCACCCGGAGCTGACGGCAACGCTCCTCCCGCCGCGCTCGCGACCCGCGTCTCCAATCATCTTCTTCTTCTGCTTCCTCTTTCTTCAGGTGGGTTTTTACTGTTTCGTCTGGGGTACGGTCGTTTTCGGAGCTGCTCTTTTCTTGGGAGTTTCCGGCTCGATTCCGGGGGATCGCCTGCGCTCTTTGAGTCTCGCGGCTTTGAACGTGACATGCCGGATTATGCGTTCTTTTTTTCCGTTCTTGATTGTCCCGTCGGCAGCAGAGATTGCCCGGATTTAGCTCGGCTCTGCTCCTGTTCATGTCTTTAGTTTTCCTTCTTCTTTTCTCTTTTTTCGTTGGAAGCAAGCGGTACATAACGTGATTTGAGGCTCCGATGCTCGTGGACTTTGGCAAAGTGGACTGGATTTAGCAGACTGGTTCTTTTCCCCTTCGATTGCTGAAAGATCAGACTGCTTTGATCATCTTTTGCGATTTCTTTGCTCGCTCTTGCTTTCAAAATTGTTGGGCTGTCTGGATTATCCACTATCCTTGAAGAGGACAACATCATCTGCATACTTTTGTCGGTGCTTATGGGTTTGCATTTCTTGCTGGAATTTCTTTCCCCAAACTCCATAAATTCCATATCTGAAGTAGCAGATGTCCATTTCCCGTATCTTTACACTTGTGGCAGTTCATCCTCTCTGGTCACTTGCCATTTGTTCATTTCTCAACCCTTCAGTAGATCTCTAGGTGCTGAAGTAATTCTATGCGTTCAACTGGGGCTTTGTCTTTCAGAACTTGCTGAGTTGAAATTTTTCACCTTGGTAGATGTCTATATATATTTGCTTCATGTTCAATCTTTCTGAATCGTACGAGGAAGTCACTTATGGACGTTGCTGATTTGATCCCTTTAAATCTTATTTCAGAATATCAATGACAAATGGCAGCGATGTCGATGCTTTAGGCTCGGGGGATAACTTTATTGGGAAGCTTCCTGACCATCTCTTGATAGAAATTTTTGTCCGGGTCCCTGTCACAGAGTGGGCGCAGATATCTTGTGTTAAAAAGCACTGGGCAAATCTATTCCGTGGGGAATGTTTGTGGCAAGCTGCTCTTGTGAAGTCCTATCCTTCGGCTAGCCAAGCAAAACGGTGGCCAGGTCCAATTCCACGAGGGTTGAGCAGACGGTAAAGTTTCCTTTTTCTGTTTTTACATGCGTGTTTGTGCACACATAGACGTGTAGAACAAAATAAGTGATTTCCATGGCATTCGCAGTTCTGCTTGTTGAAACATGCATGACAATTTGCAGGAGTCTAATGCCACGCGAATACATACTCAAACTATTATTATATAAACTATTCTTTGTAGCATTTCTTGCCTTTTTTTCGTTGGCCACACACTTTTGACTTTCTTATTGTGGATATGTATGCACCTTCTGAACAGCTTTAAATCACGTATCCTCTCAGTTAATGCATCTCATCTCCTTCGGCTTCAATGAAATGTCTTTTTAGCTGCATAGTTGGTGTGCTAGCTATATTTCTTGATTCACAGTGTACTTTACAACATGTACCCTGATGAGAAAATAGGCTATCTGTGTAAGCTTGTCCAACCGTGTGATATGACTAGGGTGTTGTAGCAGACTTCTCTAGCAAATTTTGTGAATCCTGAATTCATCTTAGTTTAGCTGTTTTTGAAGAAAAAATTCAATTTGCAAGCACAGTCATGTTTTAACCTGCTGCCCAATGATCTCAGGAGATTCGCGGCTTTGTATATAAGTAAACAGATTTTTTCTCTCGATGGAGATATGAATGAAATAGTGGGCCATGCTTATCTATTTTTGAAAGAGCAGCTTGAACTTTCAACCACACCTCCTTCCGCGGTTCTTCATGGAACAATGATTGGTATGGCATTTTTTAAACCCAGGTCCTCTTTGTGGTTAGGCTAATGCAGTTCAGGTTAGCTGTTGGATTATGTAAGATAAGCTTTTCCAGTTACATTGATCATCTTTGTTAATATATTGATGCTAGTATTCTGTGAAGTTTGATGGTAAACAAAAACTTACTATCTAGAAAAAAGGACTGATAGAGCATTGCTTATGTGCTGAATTTCTAGTTTGGTCCTATATGGAAAATGGATAATGGCATGTGCATGAGACACATCTGTTGCTATAAGTGATATTTCTATCTCATTCTTATGGTAAGCTTCTGACCTTGAAAGTTGCCCTGTTGGCAGATCAGTTCATAGCTTGTGGAAAGTCAAGAGACGTGGCAAATGAGCTTGCTTCACAGATTTGGATTGCTGTTCTGGACAACTTGGAGGAAAATGAGCACACCTTTCTCTTGCTGAAACGTCTCGCCCAAGAAGCTGATGTGAGTTACTCTTGGACTATTCTTTGGCCTCGTAATGCGCATTCTCATTTGCGTAATTGTTGAGGGGGCATATATACATACGTTTTTCTTTTCTCGGTGAGTCAGGGGTTATAGGGCAGGGTATGCCCATGGCATTCGAGGATGTCATTTAGAGTTGATGCGAGGAAAGTTTTTATTGCAGTAAGCATGCACATAAATATACTGACTGATATTTACTGACATCTATTGGTAATTAATCTCAAGTTAAGATGTCTAAAGAGTGTGTAACAGCTTTCTTCAGTTGCTTATCACTTGTTAATTATCCAAGATCCGACCAAGATCTAACTTTGAACTGCTTTCATTTCAAGAAGTATGCTGAATATCCTGAGGGCTTCTTGCTATGTCGTATGAAATGATCTGCTGAATATAGCATTTTAATGAATAACATGGTGTCTAGTGTGATTGACTTCAGAATGAAGTGCTTAGTAGATTTCCATTCTGGCAATGCATTCAAGGAAAGAAAATTTTGCTCTTTTCAATTCCCAAGTGCTTCATGAGTAGCTGAACTGCGATCATAGTATCTTGCATTTAATAATGATGGATTTCTTCCTGATGGGAGCACAAGTTCTCTCAAAGCTCGGGAATCTTTTTCTTCTTGAAGTAGTCTTTATGACAAGGAACAACATGGTGATGCTTATGACATGTCGAATGCGTGCTTCCCTGTGCACGTGCGAAACTCATCCAACGCTTGCTGCAGGTTTTTCTTCCATACCCTTATTCAAGATCGATCAAGGTCCAGTGGAGAGTGTTCGAGAAGCTGTTCACTGATTTCCGCGATTGCTTCAATCACGTGGACTACTACGACGTATTGTCGTGCGCCAAGAACAGGTTCCAACCGATCCCGTCGGCTTGGTTAGGTTATTAGCAATATTTACTTATACTTAGATGTACAGAACTAAAAGGCTCATACCGGTTCTTGCTATCTGAGGCGTGGATATGCATATGTAACTGTAACATATTGTATATTCCTTGTGAGCTAAACGTGAGAGCTCTTAGAATCTGCCAGTGGCAGATCGATTTGAGGTATGCTCATCTCTGCACAAGAGTCTGCAATAAGCGTGAGCATTTCATTTGTAATTGCATCAGACTTTTTTTCGGTTTTTTCGGATGTCAATGAGATTTTCGACAGCAGCCGGCACCCGGCTAGGCTAGTCGCCCATTGGCGCGGCAGTTCTTCCATGCCTTCATTTCCGGATCACCGAGAAACGAGTTCTAGACATGATCGATGAGCGGGTCAAGTCTATGGTCGGGCCTAGAAATCCTTATCTAAACCTACCACGATGAATTTACCTTTTGACCGAACCCGACCGGACTGGATGGGGATCAGAGCTGGACAGGTAGGGAGGATGACGATCACCTCCATGGGATAGCCCTAAGAGAATGCGCATGTACGGTGATTCGAATTCATGCACCGGATCGCACCAGCTATAGCTCGAACAAGAAACTAACAACAATCGTCGAATGGTCTATCAGTCTTGTCCGGGATTGAAGGCGACATGTCAGCTTCCTCCTTCAGCGTCGGCCGTTGATTTTGAGGAAGGGAGGACGATGAGCCACGTGTGGAGGAGCGTTGACTTTGGGTGAGCCAATGGCCGATCGAGCCGCTTGCGTTTTAGCTTATTTCGGACGTCTCCATTGCTTTCTACGCCAAATTGATTTGATTAATCCTATTGTTGTTGTTGTTATTATTGTACAACCAGGATTAAAATAATTTTATACTCTTTGTCTGTTCTGGTAATTTAATTATTCATTGAGTTTATGCTTTTTCCTTTTTTATACAATTTGTTTGGGATTTGAATTCTAAATTATCTTCGTCCTTAACCAAACCCTCCACCCACGCGAATTGCGCTAGGTTGCTTGCCTAGTGGCGACTGGATTACATAAAGTCTCGTAAAGTTGTGGACGGAAAACGCAACGCGAATTGAATCCTTTTTTATTTTGTTATAACCTCCCGGAAAATTCAATTTGAGACTATTTCAACTCTTATCAATTTTGTCACCATATGCTACATGATGGATAATATATGCAAGATACTGCATAGTCAACCATTTGGTTTGGTTCACAAGCTATTCCGACTGAATATTAAGGTAATTATCCACAAAAATTTAAACCTTTTATACAACAATCAATTTGATCATATACTTTTCAAATTGAATAATTTAGTCATAAATATTTTCATGATTTGTTAATTTTGTCATCTTGGTCAATTTTTACTTAAAATCGCTAGCAGAGTACCTAATGTCTTATGTGATACGATTAGTGCTGATAATGATGATTTTTGCAAATTTTTTGACTTTTTTCTTTTTTTTTCCCCTCTTTCCTCCATTGCTTGCCAGCCATGGGCAGGGGTCCTGGTGACCGACAATGGGGACAAAAGATTTTCTTCTCATGAGCAAGGCTCCCTGTGATTGGTTGGCACTGACTGGACAACCAAATTAATAATTTTTGATCAAGATTGGCTAAAAAATGACTAAATTAATGAATTGTCAAAATGTTTAGAACTGGATTAACTCGTTTGAAAAGTTTATGACTGCATTAATTACCTTCTAATAGCAATTATCCCATCGAATATTACCCAATTAATGTTTTGATTAAGATCGGTGTTGTGGTGGTCTTAAGCGAAGATGAATCCATGCGTTCGCTAGAAGTTCAATACATCAACATGCACTAAATAGCCATGGTCTAATAATCTCAAACATCATCGCACATTTTTTTTTTTTTTAGAACTTTCAAATGAATAGGAGCACACGAGACATGATCACTTTCATCAGCTCGACACTAGTTTCATTTCGTAGCAATTCAGGTTGAACCCATGAACACCATATCCATGCATGTTCATGGAGGTTTCTCATACGCCATCGTCGCAAGCTCCAAATCTTATGGAAAAATGGTAGCAAATGCTTATGCAAAAAAAAATAAAATGATTGTCGGTGTCATCCATCATTCTCGGAATTGGGTGATCAATTTCTTGGTCTGTTGGCACGAAATTACTTCGAATTTTGTTAATAATTCAAGGAAAGGGACGTGTGCATGGCCAAACTCAGAAGTTGGGTAATCAGACAATGAATCGAGACGGCCCTGCTGTGGTGGGCGCAGGCAGACAACCTTAAAAAGAAAAAGAAAATGGAAATTTCGTATAAATATCTACGAAATACGTGGATAAATAATTTTGTTTATTTCGTACATTTAAGGGGGTCGTCGTTTTCTCTGAATTTTCTCATGCGTAAATACCAAAAACAGTCCCCCCATAGGGGTTCCACGTGTCAGCGAGTCGCCTATTTTTCTGGAAACCCGAGGCGGACGCGTGTCCCTGAAGCCAACAGGGGGTTACCCGCGATCCCGAATATGCCCCGGCCTGGTTCGGCTTATTTACGGGCTTGCCCCCATTGGAAATATCCTCCTATAAGCTCGGGCCCCAAAGTGCACGGTCGATGGCAACGCCGTCATTTCACGCAGTCTTTTTCGATCCCCCCCTTTTTCTTTTTTATTTTGTTCTTTTGCTTCTAATGGAATTTATTTTGTTTTATTCATTAAAGGGCACGTCACAGGCGTCCTTAGTATTCCAAAGAAAGAAAGAGGAAATTGCAGTTTGGCCCCTACAACTATAAAAATTGCTCCATCCGTCCTCTAGAGGTAGAATGCCCTCTATCATCATGGGATTTCCGAATCTACTGCTGAAATTTTCTCTAGGGCTCCGTTGGAAAAGGGAATTCGACCTGTCGAGGTTTCACCCACTGAATTACGCACTTATCTTGTAAAGTTATACTAAATACGATTCACTTAATCACTCGCTATATTTTAATTTATCAATCACCGATTTTTTAGGTCTTGAACTTGTAAATTTGATTTTCCTCCGAAGGAGGAGAAATCAATGCACGCTTCTTCACGCCAGTTGTCACATACAGTATTCATCAATAATATAAAATGAATGGATTCATGTTAAATTTTTCAGACGAGCAATCAAAATAGAAAGAGGTTGAAATGAGACATATTATAAAGGGCTTAGCTTAACATGGAATTTTCTTTTCATCAAGTTAAATGAACTCATGCTGCATCGCTGTGGATTGGCATTAAAACTCATAACATCACAGAAAAGTAATAATATTTAGCATGTCACGACTATTTTAAGTAAAACTACATATCGTTCCTAGTGCATATTTGAAATAACTAGCAATGTTTCAACTCATTCTAGATTCGACACATGTCTTGTTAATAGTTGGTCTTAACATGCCCAACATTTAATAAAAAGAAGAGGAAGAAGAAGAAGCCCAAAATCACTCTTTTGAATGTACTAGATGTCTGAAAAGACCTATATATATATATTAGATGTCCAGAGATGAAAAAAGGGTCACACGGTGAAATCATAGGTTTGCAGGGGGGCGAAAGAGAAAATTTTGGCTGACTCGGGAGGGGCGTCCCTGCAATGTCCCCAAAAAATGAAAATAGAAACGCCCCTCGAGGGAGGGGGACACAGCAGCGTTGGTGGTTTTCGGAAGCGACATTTGTTTCTCCGAGGCCGAGAAAAGAAAAAATAAAACAAAACCCCACCCCCCCCCCACAAAAAAAAAAAAAAAAAAAAAAAAACAACAAAAGAAACAAAGGAAAGAAAACACCATCGACATATAGCAGCAAGCAGCCCCTCTCTCTCCTCCCTCTTTCTCTCTCCTCTCCCTCTCTCTCTCTCTCTCTCTCTCTCTCCGCTGCACAGTATTCTCGCCACGACTCTTCGCGGAACTTCCCAACTGACGAGCGCTGCGCGCGATCATCCCCCCCCCGCGAAAGAGACGACCGCCGCCTCCCCTTCCGCCCGCATCGCTCTAGGGTTTCCGGCCCCCCCCAGCAGGTACGAGCGTCCTTTTCCGGTTCCTCCCGCTTCCTCGCTCATCGAAAAGCGGGCCCTTTTCGGCGCGGCTTCCGTCTCCGTCACGTTATTCGCCGCGAGGGAAGACCTCCGGGGGCTCCCGGCCTCGGCTTCCTCCTCCGCCGTCGCGGCTGTGTTTTTCCGGCGGGTTGTTTTGGTCGGATGGTGGGTTTGATTGCTGGCCTCGGTTCGGTTGGTCTTTTCTCGGTTCGTATCCGGGGGCGGTTTTGCGCGGTTTTTAGGTCAGTGGCCTCGTGGTCGGGTCGTCGCAATTGCGTTCGATTCTGCTAGGAGACGGCTCGGGGTTCGGGTTAATCGCGCCCGTCGCGGGTGGTCCCTTTGGAGGTTAGCTCCGGGGGGGGAACATTTCTAGGCGATCGTTTCCGTCGTGTCTTGAGAATCTCGGTTCCGGATAGGTTCGGTCGGCTTTCTGTTGCGAGCGCCGTGTTTTTCTCTGCTGGTTCCTGTATGCTTATGTGTGTTCTTGGGTTTTGATTTCCAGAGGCCGAGGAGTGAAAGGAGCTGATTTTAGTGATCAGCTGTAGCTCAGCGTCGTGTTCAAAGAGTCGATATTTCTGATTTCTGTGTGTGAGCCTGTCGAGAGCGTGGTTCTATCTTGCCAAATTACTTGAACCGATTTCGCGAAAGAAAAGTCCACTTTGTTACATGCGATCGGCAGTGCAGTTTATGCAAAATTCAATTTATTTGGGATGGGAATTCTGATGGCTAAGCAGGTCACCAGTTTTAGACTAATAGTCGATGCCATGATACTATTATCACGAGTCAACTGACAGAGTTCTTTCTTGATATTAGGGTTGAACGTGTGGTAGCCAACACCTTGACGCTGTGGGTGTTGAGATTGTCTGATTGCCGTACTACTTTGGTTTGTGACATTAGAAAACAGAACCTGAATTGGGCACTACAGTGCCTTGCTTAGATGCAATCTTGAGAATGTGAAAGTCATTATAACTCCTTCCCATGAAAAAATGGCCACTGAAATCCCTATGAGGATGGTGGAAAATGGTGGGGCTAGAAAGGGCCCTCCTTCTCGGGATCATACGACTTTCAGACCTCCATTGAAGACCACGGCAGCGGAGGAGTTGGGCTCTATTTTACGTGGGCATAGAGTACATGGAAGCGAGATGGGAACTATGCCTAATCGAAGTGGTAGTGCACCACCCAGTATGGAGGGTTCATTTGCAGCTATTGCTAACCTTTTGGCCCAAAAGAATGTGAACATGGATGAGACTTTGGCCAATCTTGGCAGCGCTATTGAAGATTCTGAGATTGAGGAAAAATTACGCTCTGAACCAGCATATGTTAGTTACTATTGCTCCCATGTTAATCTTAACCCTAGGCTCCCTCCACCTCTCATTTCAAGGGAAAACCTACGCCTGGTAAGCCATATTGGTGGGCTTGGAAATAGTTGGAGATTAACTTCCTTTGATGACAGCGGCAATGGATCTTTGCATCTGTCTAGAGGTTCCCTGTTTACTCATAATGAGGAGCCTGAAGATGAAAAATCACAATCACACAATAATGGATTCGGGGCAGAAAGCAGTATTCATATGCCCATACAGAATGTGGTTTCTTCATCGGCCCGTCACAAGAGTCTGGTTGATTTAATACAGGTAATTGTTACTGTTTTGCATCGCATCATTTCTTGATTCATGAGCCATATATAAGCAGCCAAATTTTGGGAATCTCTCAGTTTATATCGTCTTTTTCTTGGGATTAGTCTAGCGAGCGGTGGAAGAAGGCATTTATTGTTTTTATTTTTTGAATTCTCTTTACTTTACTGTATGATGTTTAAGCAAAGCGAACTGAAAAGTTGATGCCTGGGATGTCTTTTGAGTCAGTTGCTTGCTTATTTTCCTTGTAGGGAAATCTTTCTTAATGATACCTTTTTATATAGAAAAAGACCTTTCAAGTCAAGTTTCTCTAAATGTAGTGTCTAGTCCGAGTAAGCGCACTTTAATGTGTATATTCTAGCTCAACCAAGGATTGAGTGGCGGAGTAGTACCACCCAGAGCCTTCTAATACTGTTAGGATCTTGAAGTGGAAGTAAAAAGGCATTGGTTTTATGCCTTCTCACAGGAATCTGACCTTAGGTAAATCTGTGCAGCAAATGTTTTTGTCTATTCACAAGATTTGGCTCAAGAAAATGTTGTGCCTTTTGTTGTAAGTAGAAAATTAGTTAGGTTTACATCCTCCTTTTAATGTTTTCCAAAGTTGGAAATTTGGAGAGTTCTTTTTAACTCTCATTGTTCTTTTCAGCTGGCTATGTCAGGGTTTTAATTTGATGTTCCTCTATGAAGCCGCTACGAATTTGCACCAATCTTAATTCAGTGGCAGCATCCTAGTAACCATTCAGTGGTGTAATCTCTTTTATTGCAATCATGATGGGCAATGATGTTTGTCATTGACTCTATCGTTTATCAAGCCAGAGAAAGCATTTTTTTTTTTTTGGCATTCAGTCATATTGCATCCATAGACCTTGGCTTTATAGTGGTTGTTAAGTGACTGAGAGCTCCCTTAGCTCTTCTTGTTAATAATTTTGGTGCTTTCTTGCTGTAGATGTTGATACAAAATAGATGTTGTCAAGTGGTATTTTAATGTTTAGTGGCGATTAGTAAAATCAATGTCCTATAAGTAATGGAAGAGCAACTTAACTGAACTCTGTGGAAATAAATTTCCCTAATTTCTTGTTTTAAGTATCATGTGAAGTTAAAAGAAAGCGCTAAATATATGAGTTGGAACAACTAAAACAATATGAAAAGGCCAGAAAGACTATGGCTGCAAAAGCATTGCTATGCTACATCTTCAAATGAGTTTGTTAATGCTCAATCTTCTCCTTGTTTTTACTTTTACATTTGGCTAAACCACTTTACCGAAAATGCTACAGCTTGCTAGCAGAATTATATGCAAAGCGCACTTCTAACAATGCAAGAAACTTTACTGGACTCCTGAATTAAAGTGAATGTAATTCTTTGGGTCCTACTTTTTAACACTACATTCTTTTTGCTAATATGTAGGAAGATTTCCCTCGTACGCCTTCTCCTGTCTATCAGACTCGTCCGTTGATCCATGTGAACGAGCAATCAATAGATCGTGATGTCCACGGAATTGCCCTGGACATTTCTTCTATTAATATTTCTGAAGTATCAAAATCGAATTCAGGCTCCATTGATGTTAATGCTGAGACTTCTAACCTGAATCCACAGGATGTTGGGTTGATATCCAACGGTGAGACATTACATACTCCTTTTGCAAGTTCACCAAATGTTGCAGAGAAATTATTGACTATACATGAAGATGGAAGGGCCAATAAAGAAATAAATGTACGAAATGAGGCATCCATTAGTGGGTTGGATATTTCTGGAACAGATGAGAGTAATGTTAAGAACGCAGAAGAACATGCCTATAGGAGGAGCGCTCCTTTGCAGCCTGCATCCATGGTAAATGGCACTCAGCATCGAGGTCCAGTTGTTCATGGACAGGGGAGTTATCAACATCCACAGGGCCGAATCGAGAGATTTGGTCTTGGCCCCCCTAGATCCGCTCTCGTCGAGGGACAGTCAACGATGCACTCACCTGGGCTTGCACCTCCATTATATACAGCAGCATCCTATATTAATTCCAATACATATTATCCTAATCTTCAGATGCCAGGTATGTTTGCTCCACAGTATAACATGGGTGGGTATGCTCTGGGTTCTGCAGTTCTTCCTCCGTATATGGCTACATACTCTCCGCATAGTGGCTTTTCCATGTCGGCTCAAGCCTTAAATGGTCGAACTAGTGGGGTGTCTACAGGACAAGGAATCTCAAATGTGGGCGATGCACCGCATATGAACAAGATGTATGGACAATATGGCTTGACATTTCAACCACCCTTTGTGGATCCTCTCCAAATGTCTTATTTTCATCATCCTCTTGAAGATGCTTATGGTGCTTCATCTCACTTTGGTCATTTGTCTAGAGGTGGCGTTGGGGGTCCTATGGATTCATTTGCATCTCAAACTGATGTAGCCTTTACTCCGCATATAGCAGATCAGAAGCTAGAGTTTCAAGCTAATGGTAGTTTGAACATTCCAAGTCCTAGAAGCAGTAATTACTATGGAAGCCCCAGAAGTGTTGTTGCAATGCCACAGTTTCCAGGCTCACCTCTTGCAAGTCCAATCTTGCCATCATCTCCAATTGGTGGAATGAGCCACCTGGGTCGGCGAAATGACTTAAGATTCTCTCAGGGTTCCAGTAGAAATGGAGGGATGTATTCTGGATGGCAAGGTCAGAGAGGAGTAAATGGATTTGATGATGCTAAAAGAAATACATATCTGGAAGAACTAAAATCCAGCAATGCCAGGAAATTTGAGCTTTCTGATATCGTGGGACGAATAGTTGAATTCAGGCATTGCTCTTATCCAGTTTGCTTTTTAATGCATTCATATCATGTGACTTTTGATACAGAACCAATTGTTCTTGTACTTTTTGTTTCAGTGTGGATCAACACGGGAGTCGGTTCATTCAGCAGAAACTAGAAAATTGCACTTTTGAAGATAAGGCAGCTGTTTTCAGTGAAGTTCTTCCTCATGCTTCAAGATTAATGACTGATGTTTTTGGGAACTATGTTATACAAAAGGTGTGTGTTTTGTATTGTATGTGTTAGTCTGCAAAGAGACTCCTGCAACTATGTTTATGTAAGTGTTGTCCTGAGTATGTTATAATGGTGCTTGTGTCTCAGTTCTTTGAACATGGTAGCCCCGAGCAGAGGAAGGAGCTTGCAGATCAACTCACTGGACAGATGTTGCAATTAAGTTTGCAAATGTATGGATGCCGCGTGATTCAGAAGGTTTGCTTATCCACTTGAAACTGAAAGTTCTGTCTAGTTACTCTAGTGTTTTATTTTGTGGTTTAAGGAATTGTTCTAGGGTTGACCTTAAGGTTATTCTAAACTCCTAAAGTTTGGGAGACCTTGCATCCTCAGTGTGGTTATAACAAGGACATGAAGGGATTGCCGTATGTAATTAAAATCGGTGCAGTACATGAAGCTATTGGCCCTTTAACATGTATAACCTAAGGAAAGAAGTCTCAGGCCCTGGCCTCTCCTTTTCACTTTTGCTGCCAGATCTTGTGCAGAAACAATGAAGCCTGAGAAAAGCACTTGAAATTGCGTATAGTTACACTTAAAAGGTTGACAGACAATTCGCTACCCTAAGAGGTGTGAAAACTTGATGAAGCCGATCAAAATCCTCCTTGTTGACTTGCTATTCACCAGCACATGATTGCGCTTTACTTTACTGAACCTGTCATGCTCAATGTAGGATTGAATTCATGTGCTCGTTTTATGTTGTGGGCTGCAATGCTTATTCATAGTGGTTGTTTTTAGGCACTCGAGGTTATTGAGCTTGACCAAAAGACGATACTTGTTCGAGAGCTGGATGGAAATGTTATGAGATGTGTACGAGACCAAAATGGAAACCACGTTATACAGAAGTGTATCGAATGTGTACCAACTGAAAAAATTGAATTTATCATATCAGCATTTCGTGGTCAAGTGGCCATTCTTTCAACTCATCCCTATGGCTGTCGTGTTATCCAGGTGGGTTTTTTGTTCCTATGCCTCGCATGTTGCCGATGGTATTAATAAAAATTTATTTGACCAAAAACATTAGCTGTTTGGTTTTTCAATAGAGAGTTTTGGAGCATTGCTGTGATGAAGGGCAAAGCCAGTGTATAGTGGATGAGATATTGGATTCAGCTTATCAACTTGCTCAAGATCAGTATGGCAATTATGTTACCCAGGTTTGTATTTGCTTTAAATTGCTTGTTTCTTGGATTTTTTTTTAAAGTTTACTTGGAACCCCTTCATTCAATCTCTTATGATTTATGAATTTACTGTTCTTTTGATTAAACCTATAGAAATATTCATATGGATGTTGTGTGTAAGAGTGCTGACTGATATATCTGTTTCACTGGCCACAAGCTAAATTTCAATAAGATTTAGGGGTAGTTTACTTCAGTGTACTACTAATGAGGAACCCAATAGTATACAAGACCAATTACAGAGTAAAAGCTTTGATGTCCTTCTCTAACAAACATAACAAGGTGGATGATGGATTAATCACCCAATCTAAGGACACATCCTCATCCTCATTCCATTAGTTGCAAAGGATAAAGATAGGATTTGTTGTCAAAATAATCTCAGTGGCTGGTGGGTCTACGTGGTGTCCATTTCCATCTCTGGTACTGGACAATAGTCATTGAGTGTTATCCAGCTTTCATACCATTTTTTATTTGGATCATTGGAGACTTGGCTCTCATTGTGTTCTTTGCACAAAGACCATAGAAACGTTGACAGCAACACATGAGAAGAGGGCAGTGGAAATCTTTTTTTTTTTCCCTCTATTTCAGGTGGGTGAGAGGGCCTAGGTTTAGCCATGGTAGGTAGTGTGATTCTTAAAATTGCATTTTTTGTCTTTGGGCATTGTTGGGTTAAGTTTGTTTTATGGAGCAAAGTGAAGTTGCAAAGTCATTTAGTCTAAAGGAGTGTGGCGCTTCAGTTTCAGTTTTTCTATGATGTCACCTTTTTGAGGCTGCTTGTCTGAAGCATTAGTTGATGGGGAGGGGATGGCATCTCTAGTGGACATACGTTATTGGACTCAAATATTAGCTGAAGTCTTATTATCTGTGTACTTGGTACCGATGATGTCTTGTTTTCTGAGTTTCTGGACATGTAATTTTTTGGGCATTAGATGTTAGTGGTCACATCAATTGGAACTTTTGGTCTTTAATCCCCCGAGCTGTTGGAATGGTTCCATTTGATTGATAGGGATTGAATATTTATCAGCACTGGAAGAACTATGGTGCTTTACGTCCTTATTTTGGTGACTCATCTATGGGACAAGGGATGTAATCTCAGCGTGATACATTCTTACTTCTCAAAGAAAAGCTTTGGATGGTTGAACTTTCCTAACAAGTTTTGTCATTGTTAATAAGTATTGCAGTGTCGATGGTTGTGGCTCACCATTTTGGTGTTCAGATTTAGTTTATAATGGACCCTGAAGTGAGTCCTTTTCTTTTGGAATTAATTAGAAATCAGCTTTGTAGGTTCTCCTGTGGTCTCCTTTTCCATGTTGTGACTAGCATTGAAGCTATTCTTTTGGCTAAGATAGTTAATTTTTTAGCCAGAAATGGTTCTGCTGATTGTCTCTTAGTGGTTAGTTTGAATTGCGTGATTCTTCTTCTCTGAGCTTGAAGTCCCTGCAGATTTCTTTGCCTGAAAATTGAGATTACTCACTACTTTTTCCTTAAAAGAGTTTAGAATTCATATTTCTTCTTTTCACTTTTCAACATTACCAATCTTTATGACTAACAGACTAGGTTACTTCTACTGTTTACAGCATGTTTTGGAGAGGGGGAAACCCCAAGAGAGAAGCCGAATTATCAGCAAGTTGACTGGAAATATTGTCCCACTGAGTCAGCACAAATATGCATCAAATGTGGTTGAGAAGTGCTTAGAACACGGTGATGCTGGTGAAAGGGAACTGTTAATTGAGGAAATCATTGGACAATCTGAGGAAAATGACAATCTGTTGGTATGTAAACTTTGGTATTTTTGTTAAATGCAGTGAGAACTCATCTTATATTTGCAATGGCACTTCATCGAATTTTTTTTTTTTTTTATTTGCAATAGCAATGCTAAACCTGTTTCAATTTTGCATCCTTCAATCCTAATTAATTCATTCTCCATTTTTGAACCATTGGGGGGGGTGGCGGATCAACCATTTTTCACAAGAGTTATTTCCTAATTGGGTCCTTAGCAAAAAGGGTCGGCCTAATCAAACGGACAGGTCATCTTACTTGAAGGTGCTGATTCTAGGTTTTCAGGGATCAGGGTTGATCCCCTCAACATGGTTCAACCCCTTCTTGAAGTTCCTAATTCAATGGGGGTGAATCCTCTACCTATGATAGAACAAAAGACATTTTAAAATGGGGGCTGACCATGGAATATTTTTTGGTAATGGACAATCCAATTTCACACCAATTTCACAAAAGTACAATCATTGCCGTTGAAATTTACCTTCTGCCTTTTAATATCTGTTGCAGTCTATATTTCTGAACCTTTCGCTTCATTATTGTAACCGTTATTTTTCCTTAATATGCATGTGAAAATATTTGACTAGGATGAGATTTTTTGTACTTACAGGATCTACAGAAAGTCAATGTGACCATTCCAATTGTGAAGCTGTTAAAGTATATTTAAATGTCAAATCATGCCTTAATTTAACAACTTAAGCTTTTAGAACATTTGGAAGTGATACCTTAAAATTTCTTACCATGTGAGAGTAGGAGGTCTTGAGTTCAAATCTTTTCACGTGACTATTTTGCCTTGATATATTTCCATGCTTTACTCTTAGGTCAAATTCTAGTCTTGAGGGTGATTGTAAATAATTACTTTCATATTAAGCTATGCTTTTGTCTAATAGCTTAAACAGCCCCCACAAAATTTCACAAAGGCGTACTATGTTCTCTAAGTCCTTGGCATGTAACATGTTCAGGCAATGATGAAGGACCAGTATGCAAATTATGTGGTTCAGAAGATTCTTGAAGTTAGCAATGATAAGCATCGGGAAATCCTGCTTAGTCGGATAAAGGTTCATCTTCATGCTTTGAAGAAATATACTTATGGGAAGCACATAGTTGCTCGATTTGAGCAGCTATCTGGTGAAGGTACTTTAATTTTTGTTTTTGATGTTCCTATTTGTCTGGCAATCAGCTAATTTGTGCATATATCACCATGACAAATATTGTTCTTCTAAGTGAATGGGGTCTATAAAAAGTAGTGATCTGCTCTTTAATATGATTTATAGGCTGTGGGTTTTTTTACTACGTGACCTTATGATGCTTGATTTGCATTGTGGGTAGTTGCCCTATCCAGTGGCAGTTTTGCCTTCTTATTTTTTAAGGTGAACTGGGCAAGTAGGATGAGGGACGGGAAGTTTTCGACTGATCCCAAGCAGAGAGGCTAGGGTGGGGATGGAGCCATCCCTTGGCCACTGTCCCTCATATGTGGAGGCACTCTTGCTCATTTTATCTTTACCAGTCTTGCTCTTTATTTTTTATGATTTCCATTCCCCCGCAAGAAATTTCTCTCTTTAAATGTTGTTCGCTCTGGGCAACCTCCCCTCTTCCAGAATTTGCTCTTTGTTCCAGTCTCATGCAAATAAAGAAAATTCCATTGAATATATTTTCTTTACTGGAAAGATAAAATATTGTTCATTAGAAGATAATACTAGTAGGAAGGGATTGATGGTTCACTATATTTAGTGTGTTAAAGTTCAGCCGTAGGTCTGTAGCACTCTGCGGTTGTGATTCTGAGTTGGGTTAATTTGCCTTTGTTAGCTCTTCTCTGGAGTGTGCCCTACATAAATGGAAATTTGAGCTGTCGAACGGTTGCTTGTCCGTGTGGAGTCTGATGGTGCCATATTGGCATATAACATTGTCAGAATTCTCTGTGTGTAGGCATTGGATAAACTAACATCCTAGGAAATTTCTGTTAAGAGGAAACATACTTAGAAGGCGTTGTCTGTCTTTGAGCTTTTGCATGCAAGTGTGAATTCATGAGCATCTAGGCAGCTGTATATGTAGTGTGATCTGGATTATCAACCTCGCAGATGGCCAAGCCTTGGAGCCAAGCAGTTCCTGATGAAGCGGACATGACTTTGTCGCGCTCTATGGCTCTGTATCCTTTGCGCGAAGATATCGAATGTGGGTTGTTGGACTATGAAACTCTGGGAGGTGGATCACAAGTGTGTTCTTCGCTAGATGTTCCGGCAGATGAACTTATCGACGTATAAAGCCCGAAAGACAAGCGAGGAACACAATTTAACTAGGGAAAAGCAAGTTCCAGGCTGTAGAATGCTTTTCGATTGTTATGGATTTGTAGGACTAACTGTATTTATGTGCATATGTACATAGGTCAAAGCATGGTGTGATGTAATTAGGATTCCAAATAATGGTTACCACTTGGAGAAAATGGGTAAATTATGAAGAATGGGTGTATATATTGGCATGTGTATGATGATTGTGCTTCTGGTATACCGCCGGGTTTAATGATCTTTGCTTCTCCATCCTCTCTTCCTGAAACAGTTTTGGTTCGACTACTTTGTCGGCATGCGATGCGATGTGATTTCTGTTGCATGCATTGTTCGAGTCGTGGGCCGGAATTTTTCTGATCGAGGATGAGTTATGCGATGCTTGATGAGCCGGAACATTGAATCAATGTTCCCTCGTTCCAAAGATGGCGTATGGTGCAGTGCCTTCTCGTTATTTACCATATGGCGTGTGATTTAATTTGGGTACTCGAATTCTGAGTGAGACGTGCAAATCAAGCTTTCTGTAATTATCATCAGGAAAGCGAGCAAGCGAGCGATATCAGCTCTCGGCTAATTTATGTAATCGGGTAGGTCCACATAAAATAGAACTGGCAAAATGGGCCATAAACCCGTCTTATGACTTATTTTTAATTAAATGTGTTATATATGGGTCAAATGAAAGTTAAATATAGGTCAGAAATAGGTCAAGTGAAAGTTAACTATGGGTTAGAAATGGCTCAAATAAAAGTTAAATATGGGTTAGAAATGCGGTTGAGAAAGTAAAACACAAAGAAAAATGGATCTAAATGGGTTATTAGGAAACCTACTTTAAAGTTTAAACCAATAGCCTTTTTTAACTTTATACAAATTTTTTTAATAAAAAATCGAAATTATAATTATTTTTTATATTTCAAATTTTTTTTTTTTTTTTTTTTTTTTTTCTTCCTTCCTTAGCCAACGGTCGGTTCTTGCGGCCGGCAAAAGGCCGGCGAGGCTTGAGCTCGCAACCGGCAAGGCTCGAGCCTCGCCGGATCTCGGTAGCAAGGCTAAGGCCTCGCCCGATGCCGACGAGCTCAATCTCGCCTATGGCCGGTCACCGGCTATCATCATGATCGGCGGCCCACCAAAGAAGAAGAAAAATAATTATTAATAATTAAAAATTATATTTAAAAAATTAAAAATTCGATTTTTAAAAATATTATAAAAAGAATTATAAAAATTTTCCATTAAATTTGTATGGCATAAAAATTGTTAAAAAATTTGTATTGCATTAAAATATTTTAACAATACTTTTTTTTTTTTATAAAAAAACATAAGAATGAGCTTTTTTTAGGTTTAGTTAAAAAATTTTCATGTTACAATTTTTAGTTATTCAATAGTATGTTCACTTCAAATAAGAGAAGCATGTGCATAGTCTAATTGTTTATAAATATTTAAATTTATAGGTTTTTTTTTAAAATTTTTTTACTATTTTTTATTTAGGCCAAGCATTCCTGTCAATACTACAAGTAACAACACAAATTGGGCTGAAGAAATTGGGCTCACGTAGAAGCATCCTCATCAAGATAGCTGAACCAAATTTTCTGAGTTCGTCAATATTTAGAGACTCTTTTCCATTCCAATGAGTTTATTAGATCCAATCATACAAAAGTTGTTGGAATCTTGTTCATAATCCCATTCTGAATTTGCTAAGAAATGTTCTCATCCTCTATGAGAAAATCTAGAGTTTTTTGTCCGTCTTCCATTAAAAAAGAATGAAGACATCAATCCAACAAAGGCGAGTCATATGGGGAATGAAGCCAGAATACTTGGCTTTAGCTTAAATGGAATGCTCAGAATTATTGCAGCAAGACTTTATTGAAACCTCCAATTCTCAATGGGCTTGTGAAGCCTTTTATGTCAATAAGTGCGCCGAGCAGAACAGGGGAAAAATGAGGCTGGTAATCAACTATCAACCCCTCAACCTTTTTCTCTTTACTAGTCTAACCAAGGCCCACATTTATTCCAAATTCGACCTTAAAGCCGGATTTTGGCAATTGGGCATCTATCCTGAAGATAGATCCAAAACAGGATTTTGTATCCCTAACCAGCACTTACAGTTAAAAGTTCTTCCTTTTGGCTTAAAGGTAGCACCATCCTTTTTCCAAAATGCCATGTGTCGTATTTTCCAATCAATCTTGTTAAGTGCAGTTGTATACATTGATGACATTATACTCTACAGTCCTGATGAGCAGTCACACTGCCAACTTCTTGAGCAATTCGCAGAAATCATGAAGAAGCATGGTATTATGCTTTCCCAAAGGAAAATGAATATTGCCCAGACAGAGATTGAATTTTTAAGTATGCACATCAATAAAGGTACATACTACCTAGGGCAACATATCGCTCAAGAATTATTGTAGTTTTCTGAAGATAACTTCACGACAAAACAAGTTCAACAATTTATTGGGATAATCAATTATCTCAGGGATTTTGTCCCAAATATTGCAAAGCTCCTGATTCATTTGCAATCCATGTTGAAGAAGAATCCCCCACCTTGGGGACAACCTCAAACTAAAGCAGTCGCTGAGCTTAAGGAGATTATGCAAAATCTCCTACCATTACAAATACCATCAACAGGAAAGAGAATCCTTCAGATTGACGCTAGTGATGAATACTAGGCAGTCATCTTGTTTGAAGAAATTAATGGTAAGAGACATCTTTGTACTCACAAAAATGGAAGGTTTTTCCAAGCTGAAATGCATTACCATTTCACTTTCAAAGAAATTCTAGCAGTGAAAAATGAAATAAAAAAGTTTGAATTTCATCTCATCGGCCATCACTTTTTAGTAGAATTAGATATTGCATCTTTCATTCAAATAACCAAGTTTAAACAAAAGCAGATTCCAAATTCTCAACTGCTTCGATGGGCTGAATGGTTTTCGAAATATTCTTTTGAAACCAAACATATTCCCGGGAAGAAGAATGTGCTTACTGATTTCTTGTCAAGACCAAAAGCACCAGCTGAAATCAACATGTACATCAAGAAGCCTATTTTTCACATTTTCAATCATGGAGTAAAATACAAGATTGAGAAAATCAAATATTTATCAAGCTCGAAATATCCCTGGAGATTGTAGAACAAATCCAGAATGATAGCTTCACTGAAAACATAGAAAACCTCATGTGGCAATGTCACACAGATCTATTCAGATTTAATAGAGGTTCGATTTTTTTATCCTTTTGGGCTAAATTTGAATTATCCATTCATTCATCCCCTTATTTGGAAGGAAGATGATTTTCCGGATCAACTCAAAACGTTATTATGATATTTAACCAATAAGTACTTAATAACTATTGGAATTCCAACCAGAAGATTCATTGTCAACCTCATCAGGATATTCTTATTCGGAAGAAATGTTGAAAAAAGAAAGTGATAAGAATCTCTTAGATTTTCTTAATTGGTTCTATCATCCTACTCACTGGAAACATCTATTGGAAAAAGAACTGAGAAACATGACCCCAAATCCTGAAGTCAATATCATCTTATTTTTCCGACGTCCATGGCATTTTTTCAGAAACAATGGCAATATCATCAACGCTCCATAAGATATAGGAACCACATCCTATAGACCTCACTTAGACAGTCGAGAAACTCGAATTCATAAATCTTATTCAGAATTTGTTAAATCTTGTGAACATCAATATTGAAAACTCCAGATAATCTTGTGCTAGGAGAACAAAACCATTCCTGAAGGTGTATGGAACAATGTATCCACTACGTGAGATCATTATGACCTAGCACCAGAAGCTAAGGAAGCACTCAGGCAATGCAGACAAGTTGCATCATCCCAAGATCATGAAATGACAAGTGCAAATAATGTTGTCCAAACTACTCAAAACCCCTATGCGCGTTGGGGAGGTCCTCTTTCTCAAGATCCCTATGATCTAGGACCTTCATCCTTATCCTAGAACATGGACACATCCTTCTATGCATAGCCATTCAATTGGCCTCAGCAAAGTATTCTCGCCAACACTACAAGTAACAACACAAACTGGGCCGAAGAAGAAGCATCTCACTGGGCTCACGTAGAAGCATCCTCATCAAGACAGCTGAACCAAATTCTAGCTCTTGAACAGAAATATGAAAAACATCTTTTAGAATACAGCTCAAATGACTCAGTTTGTAGCTACAATGTTCGTGACGAACGAGACTATTGAGTCCGTATAATTTCACTGTAGCAAATCACTGTTATTATAATACTAGGCTAGGGAAAGTACTGTTCATAGTGTGCGAATAATTCACTCCCGGAAGTTTCCGATGCCTTTGTTTGTATTCGGATTCATGAACTTGGTCCTTGTGAGTGTTTTTGTGACCTTTTTTCTCTAGCCTGGTAGGACTCCGAGAAATGCAGCTTGGGTAGGTTAGAAACAATTCTATCTTGGCATCTTTGAGTGTCTTTAGGCTCTGAATTAAAGAATTGAATGGTTTTTTGTTAAAAGGCTGTTCCTGAAGGGCTTGAACGGGAGTTGTTCGCCCACTGCGGAATGCATACCTGCTTCTTCCCTAATTCTAAGTCTAGGTCCAATCCAATTAACATGTAGTAAAAGTGGGTTTTCCTAAAATATCAATAGATTTTAGCAATACGAGTCAGGTCGGTACGAGTCAGGTCAGGTCGGATATCGATTACTAGATTTATATTATAAAAATATGGGTTAAAATGGATTGAATGGGTCAAATATGGGTCGATCAATTTTCAACCCTACTTATACCCGACCCTACTCACTCATTTGTCACCCTTGGATAAAATGCTGACGTGACATAGACGTGACATAAACAGAAGCAGTATGACAGTTTTCAAAGAGGGGAAAGGCATTTCCCCACTTTCTTCACTTCCGCTCGTGCGAATGGAAGTCTCGACGCCGGCCTAGTGTCTCCTCGTACTCTCAAAATGTTGCTCCGACATCGACGCTTGCGGTCGTGCTAAAGGGCCCTCGTCTTCCGCAACTACCGTGGCCCCGATGTGGAACCACTCCTCGCGACGGCTAGCGGTGGCGTGCGCGGCCGCGGCGGCGTCGGCGGCGAGGAGGCGCTACTCGAGGGCGTCGCCGCCTCAGGCGACGGCGATAAGGGTGAAGAACCACATAGCTAGCGTGGGCGATGGCGAGCCGAAGGAGGGCCCGAAGCCACGGCAGCTGCTGTCGCTTCCCCCTTTCCCTTCTCACCCTCTGCCCGCGTTCTCTTTCAAGGAAGCCTCTTCTTCTTCTTCGTCATCGTCGTCGCGAGTGACTGCGATCAGCTGGGTCAAGTACTACTTCCATGGCGTTCAGAACTCCGTCGTTCAATCCCATTTCAACAAGGGCCTTGTCTGTTCTCTCCCCTCTTTCGAAGTTCCCATCTTTTCGCGTCTGATGATTTTTCTCATTCCTTTCGTTTCTCTGTTTTCCATGGATAAAGTTTGCTTCTTTTTCCTTTTTCAGGTTCAGATGGAATGCGCCACTTCGGATGACTCATGCCCCGCACAGCAGGGACAAAGAAAATCTTTGAGAAAGGTATTTTCATACACAATGCAACTTCTCTCTTGTAGCATCTAACTCATCAAGTTACATTCTTTCTTGGTCTAGAGTTTTCTTTGTGAAGTCAAATTCCGGGTGTATACATCCTCTGTGGGGTATTATCCTGTGTATGTGAATTTTAAAGATTTACCTACTACAATCATACAGCTGACTTGCAGATCAAGCCGAATGAAGTGATGGAAGCAGGGGCCAGATTGTGTATGCCGGTATCAATTGCCGAATCAAGGATCTCCAGGCGGTTCGACACTATACCTAGTGGGACTCTCTATCCCAATGCCGATGAGATACAGTACTTGCAGAGGCTGGTCATGTACAGGGCAAGTCTTTGAAATCAATCCCTTTTTGTAATGCCCGATTTCTGCTGGGATGTGATGCGGGAGCATCCAACGTAGCTCCATCGACCAACTCAGAACCATCGATGCTATTCCCCTTTGTTTCTTTACCGTATACACTACTCCATACACTTAACCACAAAATTCCCCTCTGAAAAAATTCCGTTCTGGAATCACTCACCCCATCACGCATCAGGATGTTTGTTATATTACAACCTAGCTTTTGATCCCTGGCAGACAGCATTTGGACATCCCCTGTTAACTGCTCCTGGTTGGTCTAGTAGAAAGTTTGCTTAGCAGTTTACTGCATATCTAATATTAGGCCCAGGGATATAATTTCTTTTGTTGTTGTCTTCTCGAAGTTTTTTGCAATTTTGACTTGGTAGCTGCTAATTTTCAGGATTCTGCGGTTATTGTGCTTAATAAGCCCCCAAAGTTGCCAGTCAAGGTAAGAACCTCATCCACTGTTGTTATTCTTTCCTTTTTCTCCCATACTTTTTATCATGTAAGTGCAATATTTTATCTCCATGAATTCTTCGTTTATAGGGGAATTTGCCTGTTCATAACAGCATGGATGCTTTGGCAGCGGCAGCTTTGTCTTATGACTATGATGAGGGTCCTAAATTGGTAACTAACTTTTCGGTTGTTTTTGATCTTTTAAGCATGTACGCTTGTTTATGCTAAGTTGTATCAGTATCTTCTGCATGTTGCTTCTCAGTTCTTCCCTCTCTGTCATTTATATCTTCTTCATGCCTGGACTCTGAACTACATTTTGGTCAGCAGACTTTTCTTTCCCTCCTTTGATAAGTTAAAATTGGATACATTAAAACTCCAAAAGCTGTCGAGTTACTACACCTTTACATCTCAAAACTTTGGTTAGACACCCATCAGGGACGTATAGTTGACTTTTTTTTGCTGTCCTGCGAAACCTCAGGGTATGTTTCATTTTCATTTTTCTGTTTACTTGAAATTGTGCTTGGTACCTTACATCAAGAATGTTCAGTAAAGATGAAAATTCTTAAAATATGTTTGGCTCTTACTTATCATTCATATAAAAGAAACTAATTACATCATTTCTACTCATCATACAAATCATACTGAGTTGGTAATAAATTATCATATTAAGCAGAACATATTTATTGAATGGAACTTCTTATTAGTCATGCCTTCACTATGCTAAAAATTTTATAAGCCTCAGTTGAATAATGTGACCGAAACTAACGATATACGAATTTTGTCTTAAAAATATGTTAAATGAATTATCTCTCCTTGTATAAAGTTGGTCTCCCCTTTTATTAATGTTTTAAGAGAACAAGAGGAAGCTTCCTTGAATCTTCAAAAATGCTACTCCATTACACCAGAGGAGAGACCATTAGAAGCTTGAAGCTTCAGTATCGCTTCAATTCACTGACAATCCTTCCTCTGTGAAACAAACTTGCCTTTGTGCTCTCACCAATTTGTCTGTCCCTTGCCTTAATTTATGCTTGCCCATTGCTTTTGAATGAGAAATACAGAGTTGGCAAAAACTCTTCTTCAACCTAGTTCAGTTCCACAATCAAGATGAAGAGTTGTACGTGGACTGCAATGATCTGAGAAGAAATGAATTGGCATTTGAGGAAAGACGTCAATAGTTGATGTTCCTTTTTTTATTTCAAAATGAAGAGAAAACACTGAAAAAGGATTATGGCCGTTTTCAGTTGTCATTTCTGAGGCTAAAATCTTTTGAGAATAATTCTTACTGAAGAGTTTTTCAGTGAGAATATGTAAATGAAAACAGAACATAGAAATTTTTCACATAACGAATGGGGCCTTCATGTGCAGCTGTGGACTGTGTAACTTTTAGCCTAGTATTTCACTGCTGTTTTATTGTGTTGAATTCAGGAGGCTATATTCTGTTAGTCGAGGAAGTTATCTGCTGTTACACGTTGAACCAATCATCCTTCGTGAAAGCCTTGCTTTTGCAGTTAGAAGTGGCGGTTATTGAATGAGATTTTGAATGCAGTGCACGTGGCATTGTGTGATGTCTGGCTTACTTCCCTCATGGGCCGATCTTCTCTTGTTCTCATGTGAAAAAATCTTCATCAGGTGCATCGCCTTGACACAGAGAGCAGTGGCCTTCTCTTGATGGGAAGAACAAAGGAAAGTGTTGCTCATCTTCAGTGGCTGTTTAGCGACATGAAGAAAACAGATTCCTCCTTTCAGGTAAAGGCTTGTGGTGTTACCTTGTGCAAGAGAAGTTTGATGTCGGTGGGTAAATGATGGATCTTCCATGCATTGGATTATACCCATATCTTATTTTTTTGTTAACATCTGATTCTACAACGTCTTCTAGGCCTGGAATGATGCATGTAGAGCAACTAATCAAAGATATTGGGCGCTTGTCATAGGCTCTCCAAAGGAAAAAGAAGGTCTAATTTGTGCTCCCCTTTCAAAGGTCTCTCTCTCTCTCTCTCTCTCTCTCTTCCCATTAGGATATGCAGTTTTTAGGTGGTGCGCACTGATGGAAAAATGTAATCTGTTTTGAACTTAAGGTGCTTCTTGATGATGGGAAAACCGAGAGAGTTATTTTGGCTCGTAACTCAGGCTTAGAACCTTTTCAAGAAGCTGTGACAGAATACAGGGTATTGGGTCCTACAATAAATGGATGTTCCTGGATAGAATTGCGTCCTCATACAAGCCGCAAGCATCAGGTAATACTAATGTCATTTCTATAGGATTCCATTTGATTCCGGGTCTGTGTATATCTGTCAGCCTTTTTAGTTTGCCTCGACAGAACTTCCCTTTGTTGGGGAAATAAAGTTGCCTTTTTCGAATGTTATGATAGAACATTTGTCTGAGACTTTACTAGACCATATTGCTTGTACAAGAACACCTATTTTTCATTTTTGGGAAATTATATAATTGGTCTCTTTGCTGCACTCGTTTATAGACTCTTCTATTTATTGCTTTCAAGTTGAAAGGCACAAATACAAGGGCAGATTAGCTTGTTTCCTTACTAATCGTTAAAGGTGAAAGATTGCACTTTAGAAAAGTAGTTTAACCAGACCCCGGTAACTGTGCGAAATGTTCCCTTGCAGGTTCGTGTACACTGTGCCGAAGCACTTGGCACTCCGATAGTGGGGGACTACAAGTATGGTTGGTTCGTGCACCAGAGATGGAAGCAAATGCCCAGAGTCGATATCGAGCCTACCACAGGGAAACCATACAAGTTGCGGAGGCCTGAAGGGTTGGATGTTCAGAAGGGAAGCGTCCTGTCAAAAGTTCCCTTACTGCATCTGCACTGCAGAGAGCTCGTACTTCCCAACATAGCCAAGTTCCAGGAGTTTCTGGATCAGAAGTCAGAAGCACCCCGTCCCGTGCTCAGCTCCAAGTCCCACATGCTGCGATTCGTGGCGCCGATGCCTTCCCACATGAAAATCAGTTGGAATCTCATGTCCTCTTATCTAGTATGAGGAGGTTGCTAGGATACCCGATTGGGTGGGTGTATGGACGTGACGAAAGCTAGGTGCGAGCTTCGTTCGTGCTCCTAGCACCATCTGCAAAATATGCTGGCGTTTTGGACTGCTTGGTGCGATAGAAATGTATGGAGCATTTCGGTTGTCCATTCATTTCGAGTTTTGATCACGTTAGAATAGGGCTTTGATGAGCACTGCGTGGCATTTCGAATGCTATAAAATGAGATGCGGTTTCTCTCGTCAGCAAGCTTACGAATTTGATAATTTGCATGTAGGAACCAGAGAATTCCAGTCCCGATTGATCGCGATTCTTTACGATCGATCTCACTGAAGTGAAACAATCCATATAACCCTAGTTTCATTTGGGGTGATAGCCTAGGAAATTGTCATAAGATTGGGCTACCAAATCTCTGATTTTCTAGTACTCCAGATTTATGGGTCTGTCTCAAACGTATGAAGGTGGCGTGTGATCGAACTTGCTGCTTAAAAAAAATAACATTCGAATCGGGTATGCAATCTTTGGGGACTTAGCAACTTATATTGTTGATTCCGATGTACAGCTGAAGGCCACGACTTTCTCGTGCTAGCTGAAGTGACAATGAAAGCTCCCAGCAAGCGAAGGCTCCGTTTGGGAATTGCATTCTTTCTTCTAGGTTGGGCTCCAAAATCCTCTTTTGGGAGATGTAATTGCATTTCCTAATGCTTCTAATGGTTAGCCAAAGCATGTCCAAAGGTGTTATGAGTGTTTCTAAAATTTATATATATATATTAATTTTACTCTCGCTAAACTCTTAAAATTTGTGAAATGTCCTCATCTCATATAATGTCACTCGCGAGAGTTTAGGCTGTTGACGACCGTCCGTGAATCAATATTTGGCCACCCGCAAGTTCATTCGGCATTGGTCGCCTCAATTCGAGCAATTGCTATTGGCAGAATTCTACAGAAAATTATAAAAACAAAAAGTACTTTACAAAAATGATTCTTCCAAACTCCATTTGAATCAAATTACTCTCCAGTATCACTTTTAAATTACAGTTTACCAAACGTTATACGCATTTCAAAAATCTCATTTAAGGTAGGGGGCGTTTGTATTTTCCTCAAGAAGCGAATCGAACGCCCCCGAAGTTGCGTACATTACGAAAACGAGCTCTCTTGGCGGGCGATTTTGGCGCGAGTCGCGAAGCAGGAACAGCAAAAGTAGAAATCGCAAAACCCTAGGCGCTCCCCGTCCTGCGTCCATAAGAGAGACCGATCGGACCGCATGCTGCGGTCGCCGTCCCGCCGGGAGAGCGAGAATCCGTCGGAGGAGACATGTCTCGGAGGATCGGCGGCGGTCGCGGGGATTTGCTGGCGCGGTGGCGGAGCATCGAGGAAGACGAGGAGAGGGAGGGAGACGACGCGGGCCGTCTCCACCGGTCGAAAGAGCAATGGTGGGTCCCTCCGCACGCCATCGACCTCGCGCCCACTCTCTCTCTCTCTCGTTTCGATTCGCGTGTTCGGTGTCCGTTCGGATGATTAGCGCGGTTAACGTTTGCGACCGCCCTGTGTAGATTACTTGCGCGTGCGATCGGTGTCGGACTCCCCCGCTTACGGCGCTCGATTCCGTTTCCGGGGGTTTAAGGAACTGTAAAGAATCATCACCTCAATGTGCAGGAGGATCAATGTCCTTCTTGTGTTTTATCTCCTCCTTGATCGTCTAATGATCGATGGTTTTGATCCTCCGCGAATCATGGCCATCGTCCAGCTGATTGTGCTGATCTTTTGGGCTTTTTAAATATGGAAGGGCTCGTTTCGCTTGTTTTCGAGTGTGTTAAACTCAATGAGATGTGTTGCCTGCTAAGACTGCTTGAAAGAACTGCAGTATGTGCTTATGTCTTCTCAGGAAAATCTCTGACTTTTGAATGATGCCAGGTTTGTGGATGCATTTAACTTTTTGATGTGCTTGCCGAAAGAAACGCACATTTGGTGCGATTCGGCGGATCTAATGGGGCCTTTGCTGGAGACGTTCTACAATTATTTTAGGGATGATCGCCAAGATTCTCCTCTCAGGCTTCTATGGAAAAGAATCTCCGAGGAGATGAAGACATGCATCCGTTGCATTTCTCAGCATCATCAAGCCCTCGAGATGTATAGAACGGAGTATGAGCCAAGTTCAATTGGTCCACTTCTTGACGTGTTGCAGAGTCTGGATGAAGAGCGAGTGACTCAACACTTGAGAGAGATCAATGAAAGAATGGCAAAGAAAGACTACTTCCCTGCACATGATAATGCAGAAGTTGTTAGCGTCATGTACGAGGTATGTCATGGCATGCTGCATGGGAATGACTAATCTTCCACTCAGTATTTTTAGAGCTTCGGGTGCTTGTTGGGATTCTGTAATATTGTGGCCGTTATGTTTGGTTTACATAAGTCAAACAATGAATGCTAGAGGTGGACAAGAACCGATTGGTAGTCTTCCTCAAATTGAGTTTAAACAAGTCATTATCTTTCGTGCATTCATCCTTCTCAAACTCCAAGTGAACATATCTTCATGTCATGTCTTTCCTGTTAATGACATTTCAGGTTCTAATGCATCCTGTTCTGCTCAATGATAAGTCATTGTTCTCTGAATTTGAAGCTTTCATTGAAGCTATCGACAATGTCCATGAATTGGCATTGGATAGAAACCAACAGTTTCCGGTACATTTTACTCAACTTGTCTTCTCCTTTTTGCCTGGCAAGTTATTGATCTGTTATGAGGGCTTTTTATTCATTTTCAAATGAATACTATGTTAGGGCGTGTACGCGTTATTCTTTTTCAAGCGAAGAGTGCGTTTTGTCGCTCATCGGTTAGCTGAATCCATGGGTAAACTGAGGTATGTTTGCTGTCCTCCAATCTGCTTTTTTTTTCAATCAATATTTAACTGAAGTTGAGGCTTATTGTTTTGCAATCTTCTTTTTGGTGGTATGATTAGCATGCATCTCTTCATTTGTTCTCTTCGAAGCTCTGAATTCTATGTTGTGATTTCAATTCTTCTAGCATCTGGAATAGGTAGACGGAGTCTATAATATTGTGAACTTATCTTGCTGTTTGAGGTCATTTTTCCTCTCTGATTTCCAGAAAGATGGTTGAATGTCCTGAATTGTTGGCTTTTGCTTCGTCATCTTGTTTGTTTCTATGTTCTGATGATCGGCTTTCTACTTCTGTTGTGTAGTTGACCTCTCAAGGCTGCTGATTATTGCTTAGAGTATGGCTCTTGTTGCTGTTAAATGCTTGTGGAACTTATTAATGCCTCGAATAGTTTTGCTAAAAGTTGCTTTACTGGTGAAAGCTTGCCTGCTATACAACGGTTGGCATGATTATTTGTTTTTCTCCATTTTTTTTTTATGTTCAGTATCGTGGCATTTCACATGATTGTTGCACTGTAGGTTCATCATTCCTTTCTTTATTATTACGAGGACCCTTCAATACAGTTAAAAAGTATACAAGCTCCATAGGGGTTATTAGGATGAGTTTTATCAACACTGCAAAGCAGTGAACTATCTTCTGAAAAGATACTCAACCTATCAGTTACATATCAATTTACTGCCAATAAGTGTACTTGACTCTGAAAGTGTTTGATATATAAATGGTTCTTTGTTTGTGTATAGGAGAGCTGCAGACTTGGAACCTTTGCAGCAGTTGCTTAAAAAAATTATCTGGTCCTTGGAAACTGAAGTGATGCCCTCGACCAGTGAAAATTTAAGGCCAAGATTGGAGCTTGACCGTTCTGCTGCATGGATTGGGATTAAATCATTGTAGGTTGGGATGCTGAAGTTTTGTATAGTCAGGCATTTTCAGTGTCTTTGTTTGTGCTCTCTGATTTTTTAATTCTAATTTTGAAGGATTGGGTTTCTAGAGCCTCCAGCATTGGAAGAAGGGATATTGGAGTCCTATCCTATTTTTCTCGATGTTGTTCTTAACCAAGTCTCCAGTGATTCTCCTGTATTCTCTCATGCGGTCACTTGCTTGAAGCTTCTCTTTGAAATGCTTGGTTTGTTGATTTCTTTTGATTTGTCCTTTTAAGAAACAAAAGCAACATTGTTGCTGTTATAGGAGTCTCATTGTTCTCCACCTTTTCGCATTTGGTGTTGCTTTAAGGTTGTAAGCTATGGTTGAGGTCTGCCTTATCTCCAAGCATCATGCGAAGCACACTTGTTGGGCAGTGTTTCCATTCTCGTAATGAGAAAATTCATAAGGATATCTTTGAACTTTTCCAGCCGCTTTTGCAGGCATGCATTTATCTCCTGTTCTTCCATTGCTTCTTTTACTTTCAAGTGCTGATGTCTGTGATGGGTAAACTTTGAGTTCTCCAGTCTCTTGAAGCTTGGCAAGATGGCGAGCTTGAGAAGCAAAGAAGGGGTTTTCTTTATTTTCTCCTCCATCAAGTGCCAATTAGCAGCAACTTCAGTGTTCTCACTAGACAAAAAGCTCGCCAGGTACATATTCTCTTGTAAGTCCAGACAGTTTCATCTGGCGCACTTGTTTGGTTTATTTAATGGGCTGATCTTTCTTGTTAATTATTCAATCTTGTGTTTTCAGATAGCTTTCCTTATCATACACAGAGGTTACAAGATGAATCCACCTTCTCCCCCTTTTGAATGTTCACATATGTGGTAAGTATGGCTATATCTACTCTATATCTGTGCCTTTTTCTAATTGATTTTCTTATGCATTTTGCTCTATGCATACTAAGAGAAAACGATGAGGGCTTCATCTTGAGAGATGATTGCCCCTCAAGTTTAGGCATTCTTACCAGAGGTTGAGCTTTTATTTCACAAATGATCGTTTATCAGATTCAAATATTTCATCATGGAGGTGCATAGGCTTTACTTATCCCTCTTTTTCTTGCCCAATGAACTCTATCTATAGTGAATGAAACTTTAGTGTCCAATCTCAGAGTTTAGAATTCTTGACATGTACAAGGAAGAAGGATAATATTACTCATTTCTGAAAATACTGAACTGCACAGGGGTCCCTCTCTTGTGTCTTCCTTGAAGGATTCTTCTCTTCATCCTTCTTTGCGGCAACCTGCCCTTGATCTCATTCAAACTATCATGGTCTCTGATGCTGCCGCCTTAATATCATCGGCCTTAAGTTTTCACAAACGTCCAAGTATTGGTAGAAGTGCCATCAAGTTGAATGATGATGAAGATGATGATGGGCTGGCATTTCTTCCATATGGTGTGGAGGAGGAGGATTTTGGTGGATGGGGTGCTTTCATTTCACAAAATATGGTCGTTTCTCGGGAATATAGAGGATGGATGTGCATCCCCATGTTATGGACTGATGTTTTGGTTGAAATTGATCCCAATGTTCTTCCATTATCATTTACCAAGGCTGTCTTTTGGGCCAGATCTCGCTTGTTGTTTGTAGAACCTGATATTAGTGGGGAAAAATATCTTCCAATTCAACCTTGGATTTTGTCATTTGCTGCCGAAATGTCATCTGCATTTGGATGGAAGGTTCCTACCGGCTCTGATGACGGTGGAGATGGAAAGGTGTCAAAGAACTCTGTGGAAGCTTCCTCACTGTGTCTCCCTCTGATAAAAACATTTAACAGGTTAGAACTGTCTAGCATTGTTTACAGTATGTCCTCTGTCCTGTGGGGTGTATCTACATGATAAAACCAGTAATATGAGCATATGAGGTGCTTCTTAAGGTGGATTAGCACTGCTTGAAAGCTCCTGCAAATACTAGAGGAATTTTGGCATGAGGGAGTATTGGAGAATGCAATTGCAACTCTGGCTTGCATCCACATTCCTTTATGTGGAAGCAAACATTTGTGCTGTGACAAGCATATAGTAGGGTTTGAGCTATTACTTTTCTCTTCCATAGGTTGTGCAGATGGTTTGTTCTTTTGGTGTTAATAACTTTTCAAGTCTGACGCCAGAATGGTATTCCTGAGATACTTAAGACTCTTGCCACCTACCGAAGTTTTCAATTATAACTGACCTCGATTTCATCATATCATTTATGAGATGAAGTGGCTTGTGATTCCAGAAAATATTGAGATGAAGGTTGTTGCAGGTTGACTGGACATTTTCTAGTTCAAATAGCACAAGGACAACTGCTGAAGCAGTGGACGTGGGAACCAAGGATGAGTGGAAGCTTGATTCTTTTGCTTGCTGATCCCAATGATGTATGCTAATTGTTTAATTTTGTAAATCGCGCGATTTTCTTCTTTTAAAAATTCCCAGCGCTTGATTGACCTTTTACCTTGATTATAATGGGTTTCTCACGTCACAGAATGTGAGACACTCTGCGAAGAGTATCTTGGAACAAGTTTCTAGTACACAAGGTCTTACACGTGGATTGAAATTTCTTTGCTCATTCAACCTGTCTTTGTCTGCAGTCCTTTCAGGGCTAAAACATGCACTTCTGGTGAGTCTCGAGGGATTTATTTCTTATTTGGGCTTCCTCTTATTTCATCTTACGTTTTATTCTCTTAGATGGAAAGGAGTTTCTAGATGGGAAGGGATTTCTTTAGTGTACCAGATCATTTGCTAATTCAATATTTAGTTCAATGCCACCATTACTTTTTGTTGTATAACCTTAGGGAAAATTAGCTTTCTTATAGACTTGACTCAGGTTATTTATCCTCCTCTCCATTAGGAGTCAATTTTCCCTATATCATCAGGATTTTCGAATATATGGCCTGCAACATTATATAAAGCTGTTACCTAAGGCTATCTAGCATAAAAGTAATGGGATGATGCTTGACAAAAAATATGATCTTCGGAGGATTATTCTGTAATTGGTCCCTGTTTGGTGGACTTGTTTTTAGTTGTTTCTTCTGTTTGCAGATACTCCAACTCCAGTCAGATTCTCTGGGACTGAACTTTCATACTTTGCAACATTTCTTTTTCCTTCTCCGAAAATTGTTGAATGAAGGAAATCCGCCTACTTCAGATATGCGAGGAGAAATGTCCAGTGAATTAACTGCTGGCAAGCTATCTTCTCAAGGGGGATTTTTGCGGCAGCCTGTTTTTGATTCTTTAACTGTTGATGCAAGTGCTCGTACTTCAAATGCTGGTTACGACTTGCTTGAGAAATTCAACATTTTACTATCTGAAGCTGCTTGGCCTTCCATAGAGAAGTGCTTGATGGTAGGGAAAACGTTTATAGACCATAGTATCTGTCAGGTATTGATCTATCAGTTAGACTTTTGTTTTATAACCGTGACCATTCCTTCTCACCCTGCTGTAGGATTGGACATGTTTATATTAATTTTGGTAATTGGCATCATGTTTCTTATTTCTTTTTGCCCGACTAAATTATATAAGATTTGAAATCACTCCTTTATCAGGACATAAAACATCTATAGAATGAATACTATCTTCAGGTACAGCTTTGTTTGCACAGTGAAAAATTTCTTCCTGTAATTCTCTGTCTTTGCAGATGACTTGTGTGCGTATACTTGAGCTTCTCCCAGTGGTTTTTGAAAAGAATTGGCAATCAGTTGTTGCAACTGGGAATTCTGGAATGTCAATGGAAAAGGTAATGGACTACGAATGGCTTCAGCATTTGATGGAATGGGGAAAATCGTCACTGAATGTCATTGTTGTATATTGGAAAAAAGCAGTAATATCTCTGCTGAAATTGCTTAAAGGAGCATTTAGTGATGCATCTTCATCCCTAATCAGGTCTATCGAAAATCTTATCACATCTGGTGAGTTCTGTTGATAAGAGTTATTTTGTCACAATAATCTGCTCACTTATATTTTCTTTTAGGTTGGACTAATACATATGTTTCCCTATCAGATTCCCTTTCATTGGATGAACTAATGAAGCAAGTATCATGCCTCTCTGTTTCTTTATCCACGGAAGCTTCTACTCTTGATGGACAGACAGATTTCAGTTCACCTGTTCCATTTTCTCTGGATATGTCTGCTGAAAAAGAGTATCCCACTTTACCTGTCCGAACATCTTCTGGTGGAGTTTTGGGTAGGCAAATCTTGGAGACAGCAGTTGTGTCAAGTAAGAAAGATCCAAATTATGTTGTTATTTCAGATGATGAAACAGAAAAGCAGATTTCACCCGGTTTTCTATCCAGAAGTAAGTCAGAGGATGAAGCCAATGTGTCCATGACCAAGCCAAATGACTGCATGCTGGTTGGTCAGAAAGCTGCTTTAGACAGAAATTCTCCACAAATTTACCATGCAAAGAAGACTTCTGGAACTCGTTCTGGAACTCGTTCCTCTAAAGATTCACCAGTTGTATGTCATTTAAGAGATACTATTGAGAGTCCTAATTTGTCTTCTCGGAGGCAAAAAATAGATAACTTGATTATTGCAGATTCTAAGAGCCAGAAGATAACTGCAGACTGCATTTTAAAGGACACCTCTTCTTCCCAAGATGAAGTCCCAGTGCAAACCTTATCCGATGAAGCTGTTGTGAATGATAGGAAAAATCAAAGTTCAAGTAATGAGTTATCTGAAGCTGGTGATAAAATATTGAAAGAGCTGGTAAGTGATATAAAAGATGATCCTCAGAAATCAGTCAATAGATCTGTAAAGTTGCATCATTCGTCTCTCACGAATCCCAGCGTTACTGCTCCTAAACGTCAACTGATTCAACTGAAGTCGTCTATACAGAATAGATGCGGGTATTGGCACAGGCGGCATGCTGAAAATAAAAGGTTTCAGCCACCGAGGCTTGATGAGTGGTACAGACCTATCTTAGAAATAAATTATTTTGGCACAGTGGGTTCGTCACCTACGAGCATTGAGGGTGATAAAAAACTTAGCGAATTGAAGGAAGTTCCTCTGTGCTTTGAGTCAGCTGAACAATATGTTGATATTTTTCGACCACTGGTTCTCAAGGAGTTTAAAGCACAATTACGCAGTTCCTATCTCGAGATGTCATCTTTGGAAGACGTGTACTGTGGAAGGCTATCTGTATTGTCTGTTGATAGAGTAGACGACTTTCATCTTGTCCGCTTTGTCCATGATGACACTTATTCTGCATCTGGTAAAAGTTTCTCAGAGAATGACCTCGTTTTGTTGACTAAAGAACCTGTGCAAAGTCCGTCCCATGAAATTCATATGGTTGGAAAGGTAAGTAATTTGGGTTTTTCCTGCTGAGATATTTTTTGGTGATAGACAAGTGCTTGGTGAAATTCATATAAATGCTAACCACTCTATAATCAGTTGTGCATTCCATGGATGATTTGTAGACATCTAATAAACTGTCCAGACTTTGATTTTCTGGAGTCCTAGCACAATCTAAGTAGTTGTATAAGCTTTCAGATGTTGTACTGCCGTATCTGTTACTCCTTTTTATGATTGTGTATGCTTCGGTTTATCTCATTTGCAGGTAGAGAGGCGTGAGAGAGACCATCGAAAGAAGTCAAGCACACTAGTTATTAGGTTCTATCTCCAAAATGCTTCTTCCCGTTTAAATCAAGCTAGAAGGCTCCTCATTGATCGCAGTAAATGGCATGGAAGTCGAATTATGAGCATCACACCTCAACTTCGTGAATTTCAGGCATTATCTTCAATGAAGAGTACCCCAATCCTTCAGATTATTCTGGATCCTACCAATAATTCTCAGGGTATGAATGAAGCTAAATCATCACGTTTGGGTAAGCTGTCCAGGCCTCTGCGACAAAAGCTGGAGGCAACTTTCAATGACAGTCAACTTCTAGCTATCAGTGCATCCATCAGTTCTTTGGATTCACGTAAAGATTGCCGGTTGTCTCTCATTCAGGGTCCTCCAGGTATGTAAATTACCCACTTAATTTAAGCTGTTGAGAATGATGCCAAATCTGAAGTTGATTGTGTCTGTGCAGGCACAGGGAAGACTCGAACTATAGTTGCCATTGTCAGTGCATTGCTTGGCTCTCTGCAAAGAACAGATGAGACAAAAATTTCCCCGCCTGAGAGCTTGAAGGGGAGCAGTACTTCATTTACCAAGTTCAGGCCAAAAGTCAGCGAGTCTGTTGCAATTGCTAGGGCATGGCAAGATGCAGCTTTAGCTAGGCAATTAAATAAAGACGTTGAGAATTCTACAAAACCCATGGAGCGTTCCGCTAGAGGAAGGGTACTTATTTGTGCTCAATCTAATGCGGCAGTGGATGAGTTGGTATCGAGAATATCCAGTGAAGGTCTGTACGGCTGTGATGGGAAGATGTACAAACCTTATCTTGTAAGGGTCGGAAATGCTAAGACTGTACACCCAAATTCCTTGCAATACTTCATTGACACGCTTGTTGATCAACGGTTGGCTGAAGAAAAGAATTTGACTGATGCCAGAAATGATGTCTCCACTGTGCAGATGCGTGCAAACTTAGAAAAGTTAGTCGATCGTATTAGGCACTTTGAGGCAAAGCGTGCTAACATAAGAGATGAAAATACAGATCTTGCATGTTCTCTGAAGGATGAGAGTAAGAAGATGGTTGATGGTAAGGAAATTTCTGATGAAGAACTTGCGATGAAGCTGAAAGACCTTTATGAGCAAAAAAGGCAAATATACAAAGAACTTAGCCTCGTTCAGGCTCAAGAGAAGAAAGCTAGTGAAGAAATAAGAGCACTTAAGTATAAATTGCGAAAATCCATGCTAAGGGAAGCTGAAATTATTGTAGCTACATTAAGCGGCTGTGGTGGAGATCTATATGAAGTTTGCTCTGAGTCTATGTCAAATGCTAAATTTGGAAGTCCATCTGAGAATGCTCTTTTCGATGCTGTTGTTATTGATGAAGCAGCACAAGTAAAAACTAACTTCATCCTATTTCCTCTATTGACATTAGCATTTTGATCAGTAAGCCTCAATGTCATTCTTTTTTTCTCACTGCAGGCACTTGAACCGGCTACTCTAATTCCTCTTCAACTTTTAAAGTCAATGGGGACCAACTGTATCATGGTGAGAAGATTGAAACTCATTATTTCTTAAATTAAATGTCGGTTTGAAAATATTGCTGAAGCTTGAATTTCCTTATTGAAGGTTGGTGATCCAAAGCAGCTCCCAGCTACTGTAATGTCTAACATTGCTAGCAAATTCCTGTATGAATGCAGCATGTTTGAACGTCTGCAGAGGGCAGGTTATCCTGTCACAATGCTTACCAAACAGGTGGATTAAATTGTTTTGTTTTGAACTTCAAAACTAGACCATTTCTTGTGCTTAATTAGAATGTATTCAACCCCTGCTGTGATTTATTACAGATAAATAAATAAAGATGCATTTTTGCATGATATTCATATTCTCTGGCATTGTTGGCTCTTTTGACTTTTGATTTGAAATGTTGAGTCAGAAACGTGATTTTTTTTTTTTTTTTTTTTAATTATGTTGCATATATAAGCGAATTCTATCCAAAAGCTTTAGATATAAGGTAGAGGACGGGAATTTTATATTAGGAAACCCACAAGGGCACTTATGGATAATAGATTTACTTGCTGATGTATATTAAAATATTGAACGTTAGAGAATTAAATTCATCTGTGGCTATGGGATTTTTCTTACTTGGAAAGAGGTCAATGTATCTGTGGTCGTCTTGCTTTTCTGAATTCATTGAAGTGCTAAGTATCTAGCTTTGTGATTCCTCATTTATTACCATGTTTGTTGCATTCCTTTATCTTGGACATTAGATAGAAGAATATAGCTTCATCCTTGGATTACATAATCCCATGTATTTGTCCACTACTTTTTGTTTGACATCATTTTGTATCAAGCTCTCTTTTCTTTTGTTTTTTCCATAATAGAAGCATATTTTTGGAAGAGGGGTGTGACTGGATAGCATAATACATTCATACCTATTGATTTCATGCATCTTACGTTTCCCTGAAGGTAGATACAAATGTGGTGCTAGGTCCATTGTGCAAAGTTCAATAGCATCTGTTGCTCTGGTATTTTAGGAGCAATAGGCTAACATGGTTGTGCTAAGCACCTTAGAACTTCTTAACCTGCTCCCATTTCGAGTTAAGAGATAGATAAATAGACACATCGCATTGCACTGATCGGGGGCGTTCGTAGTGACATAGGGGATTTACTTGTCTATGTATCCTTCCATTCGATCTTTTAGGTCCTGACATCACCTCGACAGTTGTGCTATGATGTCCAAATTACAAAATTGCATTTGATATAATTGGTAAAATACATATGCTTGTGAGAAGGAGGATAATAAAATCTTTGAATTTTTATTACTAATATCAGAAATTGATTTTTTTATAGTCCAAATAAAACGAATTGTATTATTAAAAAAAGAAATGGATAATCATCCACTCACGGAAAAGCCCTTCCCGTACCAGGTACTAATTTCTTTTTAATGTATGAATTTGTGACAAATGCAAGTTTTTCTGTCAGTATAGCTTTTTTTGTCTTCCCACCTAAGCTGCGTATGAAAGGCCCAAAGCCAATCCCAGGGAACAGTCAAGCTTCATAGGGTCTTTCTGTCCAGGTGTAGGTAGTCTGCATCTTCACAGACATGTCTATTTCACCGAGTTTCTCTCCGAGACAGTGCCTAGATCGTTACGCCTTTCGTGAAGGTCGGATAAGCTCACACTAACCCGTCAATTTGGAATCCAATTCTGGATTTTTGTTGGGAGGTATCAAGAAGGAATTGGAATGGAATGATATCGATTCATACCGATACAAAAGAAAAGGTTCTCTATGAAATTGTCAATATAATGGAATGGTCTGACTAGACCTGAAAGATCTTCCTGTCTTTGATGTCTGCTTTTCTTCATTATTTGGTTGGTTGCTGATTCTTAGCTTGTCCCATCTGTCTAAAAAGCTCTGCTATTACTTCTCAATTGTGTCTTTTGCCATTGTGAAGAGAATAATCCTGCTTTACCAGAACCATGTTGTGAAGAAGCTTGTATCTTTTGCAGTATAGGATGCACCCTGAGATATGCCAGTTTCCGTCTACTTATTTTTATGATGGGAAGCTGTTGAATGGGGATATAATAGATGAAAGATCCGCGTCCTTTCATCAGACCAAAGGTCTTGGTCCATATTTATTTTATGACATTGTTGATGGCCTGGAGACACATGGTGAAAATTCTGGTGCACTATCTCTTTGTAATGAGCGGGAGGTGGATGCGGCCATTGAACTCTTAAGGTTTTTCAAAAGGAGGTATGTCCTCTCAATTTGTCAGGAATTCCCTTATATGACATTATTGGTCATTTTCACAGAAACTTGTCTGCCTAATGCTGAGCACTAACCCCTATTTTCGTGGTTTTTGTCACTCTTAAAGGTACCCATCGGAATTTATTGGCGGGAGAATTGGTATAATCACTCCATACAAGCGTCAACTCTCCTTGTTGCGTTCACGGTTCTATAGCACATTTGGATCTTCTGCCGCTGGCGAAATGGAATTCAATACTGTGGACGGTTTTCAGGGCCGTGAGGTTGATATATTGATACTTTCCACAGTAAGGGCTGCTAAACCAGGCTCTGCGTTGAGTGGTGTATCATCAAGCACTATTGGATTTGTTGCTGATGTGCGGCGCATGAATGTCGCTTTAACAAGAGCTAAACTCTCTCTTTGGATATTGGGCAATTCAAGGACATTAAAGACAAATCGCAGCTGGGCTGCTCTTCTGGAGGATGCTAAGGCCAGGAGCTTATTTGTATCTGTTAAAACTCCCTATACATCTATGTTGGAATCAGCTTTGGGAAGTGAATCTGCACGCTGTTCAGTTGAGCTGAACCATAACAAAAAGCCAGAAATTAAGAGTCGTGGTACTCAGAGAACAGAGAACAATACAAAGGGTTCCACTAGAAAGAAAGCAGAATATGTAGGCCATACAGTTCCTAGTAGTCAAAAGGAGACTGGAGAGAGGTGTGATGCTTCAATACGAGAAGATGCTCTGAGTAAGAAAGGAGGTTTGAAGAGAAAAGGTTATCCATTACCAAGGGGTAATACTCATTCCATGGTTGCAAATGAAGACGTCAGGTCAACTCATAATGCAACTTTTGCTTCTGAAGAACATGCAATGGATGGCAAAAGGCGGGCCAAAGAGCGTAATGAAGAGAAATACAATAATACTCCAGGGAGCAATGTGTACAATAAGTCTAACAAGAGTGGCCGTGTTGGAAAGGAGATGGATGCTGGTGATATTGATGAGCATTTGGATCCCCGTGCTTCTAAAAGACGGACCAAATCATCTGAGCTAGATAAAAGTCAGAGAAATCTCAATGATTCTTCGCCCTCGGCTGTGGATGGACTTGAGGATAAGGTTGGCAATGATTGCAGCAAAGGTGCTGCTCTTGATGGAACGCGGAATGACTTAATTGTAAAAAGGAAACAACAGCGTGAAGCTGTTGATGCTCTTCTGTCATCTTCTCTTATACCTTCAAAGAAGCCTGAAGCCTCTGGAAAAGCTTTCCCTGCCAAAAGGCCTGGTTCTGGGAAATTAAGTGCAGGTGCCGGCATTAAAAAATCAAAGAGGAGAGGTAATTTTCCTTTTGATGGTTATTTGGAGTGGAGAATACAGTGAAAGAGATCATATATCCACTTTCCTCAGAGGCATATTAATTTGCAAGTTAATACGTAGAACCGTCGTAAGTTTAGGTTAATATTATGGGATTGTTTTCCTGCTTGATTCTAACATTCTTAGCTGTGCTTAGATGGAACATCTCGGTTTTCTTCCCTTGCAGGTATGTCGTAATCATTCGAGGTGGATCGCCTTCATAATCTTGTTCGGGATTTTTGTGAAATTATCCATAATGGTTAGCTAAGTGGACCACATTCGAATCAACTCGTGCTTGCTTGTGCTTTGTCACTTTGGAAGTGCAGTGCAATGATGAATCAGGTATAATAGCATATGAGAGCCGTATTTTTGTGCTGAATCACCACCAATGGATAACACATAAGGAGCTCTTTGTAAGGAAGAAAACATCCATATTGACTCACATTCTCATCTTCACTTATCCATTCACTCAAAATTTTACCATCAAACTTTGTAAGAAAGTCAAACTCAAAAACTTAACCTAATCGGTGGAGGGAAATTACGTGAATATAAAGAGTATTTAGGATTTGTTGTCAAGCGATGTGGGACAATATTTCAATGCCCCCACTCATGTGCTAGCCATAATTATGAGCGACACGTGGAATTTTGACGACGCACATTCGCAAAAGGGATAGCACTGGCTCCGGTACCATGTTAGAAAGTCCAACCCAAAAGCTTAAGCTGATAGGTAGAGGGAGATCACATGAATATAAAAAGCATTTACGACCTGTTGTCAAACAATGTGAGATAGTATTTCAACAAACTTATTACAGCCATGTGAGAACAATCGAGCTGGTGATCACGCATGTTATGTAGCATCTTATTTCAGGTTTTGATTCACACATTACTTATTTAGGTAGCTTCGAGTTTACGTTTGTTTTTCTTGGCCCTTACCATGGAATTTCATGCTGGACTAGACTTTGTATTGCCATTCTAGTAGTTGCACTCTGTACCTTTATTTCCTAGGCTGTTGCTGGGATTTTTTGAACCTAACAGTAGTTGGAAGTTGGAAATCTGCTAAGCCCATATCTAGTGTTATGTAATATTTCACTCAACTGTTTTAGTGTCATCAAGTCGAGTTTGATTAGTGAAGAGTCGAAAGTGTTTATGACTTTTATGGGAGAGTAGCTATTTGAAATTGTTAAATCCCTTTAGCTGGTTCTAATACAGTTTATTTGGTTTCATCAAATGTATCAGGCATTTGTTGCGATCTTATTTCACTCTGTCCACTCCTGCCGATGTTATCAAAGACTCACTGTGAGTTGGCTTCAAGCAGATGATGCTTCAGCTGTCAAGGCTGTGGTTGGAGCTTGGACTCTAGTAGAAATGGGATGATGTATTCTCCATCGATGAGCTGGGGATGGGCAATTGAGATCCAACAAGTGATTCGGAAGACCTAAAGAGAAGGGTCTTCATGGACTCTGCTTTGTCTCGTAACCCACGGCACAACTGGCGAGGTTTGTAATGCGATCTCATGAATTTCCATTTCCCCATATTTTGGCTTACTAAAAAGTTGCAGGCATGGATAATAATCTCCAGGCCTTTTGCATGGTAGTGCTTATCTTCTAAAGTTGGCAAAGAAATTCCCTTTTGGTGTACATAGTGCAGATGAAAATGGTGGTGTTTCTCGGAATAATAGCAGGCAGCAAAATTCATTTTAAGGCCTCCATTGTATAGCATATTGGTCTCATTTTTCACATGGCAACCTTCTGCACAGTTTTTGTCAGCATGTACTGAATGTGTTTCTGCAAATATGCCTTAAGATGTGCTAGATTATCCAAACTCGAGCAACTATTTTATTGTCAAATGGTCTTCTTGGGAAGATTTTGCTTGCAAAATGACCTTTTCACCTTTTCCTTTTGCAAATGTGGTGCCAACTATGACTTAAAAGAAAGAGTTGATCCTCTTTTTCTCATGGGACTCGATTGCTTTCCTATTTTTAATATATTCTCTAATTTTTGCACTTCTTTGTCTTCCGCCTTTCTCATATTTCCCCTCATTTCGTTATAATTTTCATGTCCATTAATCTATTTGGCAACTTTTTTACATCATTGCTTTGTAACCACTTTTAGGGTGAAAAGATAGATGTTTGTGCGCCTATGGATGCCTTCCCTTAATAGCTCTGAACTGAACTTGAGAAAAAGCCTTACTAAAGCCGTACTTTTCTTCAATGGTTTTGACAGCTTTTTACAAGGGTGGCAGATTACTTTTTGTGATATGCAATGGGCGACTGTACAATGATACTAAAGCCTATATTGAAATCGTCTATGAGATAGGCGAATTCACATTCCACCTAGATATTGTGATGTTGTAGTTTGGGAAGCTACCTTGAATTTGAAAAATGTTCCTGAAATCTGACTGATGTGAACCTTTTCGACACATGAGAATGTCATTGCATGATTTTTGTCTCGATCCTTGAGGCTATGTTTAGTGGTTGGGACAAGAATTGGGATACGATAGGATCAGGTATGTCAAAAAGCTCACTGTAGCTGTGGACAAATTTAATCTCATTTACTGTTTGGGCCATCTAAAATAGAATCACAATAAAAAGTCAATTAGGTCATTGGATAGGCCAAAAAACCCTAGATCTAACTGTCGTGGCAAGCGCAGCGACTTTAAAGAGAAAGAGTTCGTTTGGCGACCGTGTGTGGTTGCTAGTTGAATCACCATTGCCATCGATGTTGGCATCGAGTTATTACAGGAACCTCACGGTTCCTTCACTTCTTTTCCCCTCAATTTTTATTTATTTATTTAATGTATCATCCGGGTACTATCTCAGCCCTTATTCCTGGATTATTTGAACTTTTTATCCGGACATATTTTGGTATCTTCCATCCGGAGAATGCCGAACTTGATCAGGATAAAATTTATTCTAAGCATTTGTGACACAAGAATAGTAATTAGGTAAACTTCGACCAATTTATAAAATCAATATTCTGACTAATTGGTTGGGTATTGAATGTCTATTATTTAGCATGTCAATTCTGTATGCCGGTCTTAGTAGTCTCATCATTATTCGGGTGGCTCCATGACTCCCGCATCTTAGTTCAACTCCCGTAAGAGGTGAATGCATGATCAGATACACCATTCGAAGAACAGATGAACTAATCGATGAAGCTGATGAATATGTGCATGCAATTCAGCATCCGATATGGACATAACCCTTGAAATTCTTGTATTTTTAGGCACATGCAGGGCGACAAGGACAAAGAAAGAAACCATCAAATTAAGTGTTCCTACTACTCCTATTTCTTTTTGGCTTGGACATCATCTGGGGGGATGCCCCGCACCTGGCCAGGATTTCCTCAAAATCTTCTTCCTCACAACAAGGGATCTGAAGCCCCCCCTCCTGCTTGTACCCGACCTCCTCGGCCACCCGTTCCATCAAAGTCCTGAACTCCGGTGCTGACAGGTAGCTTGCCGGGATCACAAACCTCCTCAGCTTTGGCCCGACATACACCACCAGGTACCCCTTTGGCACTCTTCCTGGCGGCCTCCTGTCGTCCCAGAACTCCACGGCGAGCAATGATTCTGTCAAATTGTCTCCCTGCGGTTTCCTGGACGCATGAGGAGGAGGCTGGTGGCGGTAATGCTGTGGAGGCGACCGTAGCCATAGCTTGAGCATGTTCTTGGGCCACCCGCCAACTCGATGTTTATTCATCCTGTCGTCGAAAATGGCCACGATCCAGAATGTTATGTGAATCTCATCCTACGAAAGAAAGTGTCCATGCCACACGGCGAAATGTATTCTCGAAGAACCACACAACCTGAAGAGGACTACCGCCATGGAGAAAACAGCTGTGGCATCTCTATGAAAACATGGGCACACTGTCTTTGGGAGATATGAAAGGGTCATCAGAAGGTAGAGAGATTAGAGACGAGCAGGTGTTTAGGTCCAATTCTAAGGGAAGAATGAGAAGTAGCGTGGAATATTGTCAGATTTTCATGGACCCCGATGTTTCTGCTTTATACGTGAAGAAAACAACCGTTAGCGGTCAATCAAATCCAGTCCGTAAATAACCAAAAAAAGTGTCGGAAAATCCGTCCCTGAAATTTCTCTCGTTATACCGTCCTGAAAACAAATGACAGCGACAAGTACAACAACAACGTGTTGCCATTAACGTCTGGTGCGCCATTGTTGGCGGACCACGAGCTATTTTGACCCATGGTGCCCTCTTCTAGGCTACTTTTCTCAATTCACTCCCAACGTTGTTCAGATTAGTTTCTTCTGTTGTTTGTCTTTGGCCTTATATTTTTAGCCTGGGATTTTTTGAGCCGTTTCTCCTCATTTACGTAATGGCGATCCAGAGACGACATGTGTGATGTGGGTTCATCAAAAGGTGCATGCATCGTCTATCTCGCTGGCCATGATTTCTCACGCCTCAACCGGTATTTTCTGGCGTAGGATGATTCGGGTGTTTTGTATTTTTCGGTTGGTGGACCGAGTTGGTAATCGATCGTCTGTCACAACATTCGGACTGTATAAAGCATGACGCAGCGGCCTTTTCTATCAGTATGAATTACTAGACAGCTAGCCATAGAGCAGACTATACAGACATTCAATGGCCTTGGAAAACTGTAGGGGCGCCATATATACGCCTACCATGCTTCATTTAGGCGATAGATCAACAGTTGATGTGGAGATTGTGCACCATTATGTCAACTACGGTTGATGTAGATAGTTATAATGTTTAGTAATGGTGAAAGTTAGAGGTGACATGCTGATATAATAGCATGTTTGTACCATACATATCCATTAAAGTGACCAACTATGAGGCCCCAAAGCCAAAAACGAAGGATAACATGTCTAACCATCCAATAGGTATAAACAAGGAAACCTTTTCAGGAGTCATTTACAGCTGAAAAAACCATCAGCATGACCCTGACTTAATCCGACATGTTCAATTCAAGGTTAATAGTATATGCAACTTAGGCCAACCAGAGCAGGATCAAACAATCTCTTGTTAGATGTTGCAGAATTTGTCATCAGCTGAATGAAAATGAAAAATACATCCAGTTTTGAACCATTCTATGATGAAGCTTAAGTCCAGCAGCATTTTGGATTTGGAAGTAGAAGCCAAGAGAAAACTTCAGATCTGGACAAATTCGTATATTCCAAGACTGGTTGAGCTTCATGTCTCTTCTGGACAAACTTTTCTTTGTACAGCGTGGGATTATGCAACTGGTACTAATTCTGTCCGTTGAAAGACAAAAGGAATCTGAAGGATTAGTTGGCAGGGCAGGATGGCACGGATTGTGTTTTACGAATTCAGCACAAAGAAAGAAAAAACAAAAGAAAAGTTCAAAGAGGAGTTCAGCGGAAGTACTTTTCGCGATACCTGACAAAATTTTCGATGAATAGCTCGTGAATTTTGTCCCAGAATTTGATTGTCGGAAACAGCCTTCAGGAGAGCACATAGAAAGTGACGTGAGAACAAGTAGCAACTCGCGTGTATTGTTGTTTGACAAACATATTTTCCATTAAGTACTTGAACTGTGCTGCTCACCCCTTGCAAATCACGAAATTATCTGTTGTATAATCATCGTACCATGTCATTTTTCCTTTTATTTTACGACCCTTTTGTACTTGATTACCGCAATCATCGTAAAATAAACAATATCCCATTTTGCAATAAATTTGACTTAATTATGTTGAGATGTCAGAGTAACGTTTGTGGCGCAATTTTGAGGATAAAAAGTCCGGCGAACCATCTGAATGAAGTCTAATCCTTACCAATGGAACTGCTTATCTGTTAAGCATGACCGTGACCAGTCAGATTTACTTGATCGAACCTTACATCAAAACTCACTGCAGGTAATCCTTTTAAATGAGAAACGGATATTTCCGTAAGATGAAACTTGCAGAATTTCAAACTTTCGAATCTGGAATAAAGCAGTTGCAAACACTTGCTGTGGTCAAGCATATGCTCATTTGGACAGGTCCATTTCTTCTTCTTCTTCCCTTTTTTTTTTCCCAGTTCAAGCAATCTTTCTGTAGGAGTTTCTGCAGTTACTTTGAAGAAGAAAAACAACATATGAATACTATTGCTGCTGAGACAAGAATAAACGATGTTTATTAGCAGTAGCAGCGAGTTAACTTGGTCAGGTTGTTTTAGATCATTCAGAATAATTGGCTTCTAGCAAGTACCTCAATTAAGCAATTCAGTCTTCCTTCTAGCTCCAAACTCTTATAAGCTTATCATCAGTCCAAGGTCCTGCATTATGCATCATCTATCTTTTTCATGTGTCAAGATTCTCACTTCGAGATGACCCTTTGGTAGAGGTGGCTATTATTACTCCGCACACACTAATTTTTTCAATTAAGGCGCCATGCTACTGCTGACAGAGCGTTCTTTTTTCCTAAGGTAAATAGCACTATCAATCTATCATCAAGGACTCAATATGGCAAACTCACTCTCATATCCTGCAACAGGGGAGTGAATGGCAAAGCCTACAACATAAAGGCAGAGAAGACTTCTAGAGGTATTTTATCTTCTCAGAAAAAAAATAAAAAATGCATCAATATTCTTGCTTCTAGTCTTTTGACAGATAATCATCAGCAGGAAAAATTCTTAGCATTTGCCTCTAAGCTCCCCCTGTATTTCCTCTGGTAGCTGCCAGGGTTTAGAATTCTTCCCTAGCTAAGCTAAAATGCATCATCTGTTTACTCCACAGAGCAGGAAACGAGATGTCCATCCTTAAACCGTAGCTTTATACACAAGGTGCAGCATCTTCCTCTGGCAATACCCTGCTTCACTATCCAAGTCTTCAGTGGTTTCTGGATAAATGTCACTGGAAGATTAACCACAAACTAGACAAATCCTTAACTACAAAATACTTTTAAAGCATCACAAGCTACAGCTGCAAAAGTACGACATAGAATCCTGATGATTGCAGTCAAAGGATGTGAATCAATATCAGTTAAGAGCCAATTCACTTCACTTGTATATTATATACAGGGCATAACTCAAGTCAGTGGTTTCTTACAAGGCCTCACAAATTTTAGCAATGGTTGGGAAAAAGTAAAAAAGGTCCAGGCAAATGCCTACAACATCAAAGATAACAAAGAGCATCCTTGTATTGATAGACTCCTTCCCAGGTATATACCAAACCGCCTTCCTGTTTAATGCTCCAGAGCTGGGGCATCGAGTCGCCAATGTCCATGGCTGTGTTCGTCTTGAGGTCGTATAACACAAATTTGCTGGGGATGCGCAATACCATGAAACACTCTTCCTCCTCTCCTCCTTGCCTATGAACAATATGCAGGACAGAGAAGGCGTAAGCAGCCACCGTATCGTTATTCCTCCGCAGACTCCTCACCAAATCCCTTGCCACCGCTTCAAGATCGACATGGTACTTCACGAACCAGCCGGAGTAGTCCCTTGCCATCTCCATCACATCAAAGGCAGTAGTGGACGAGCCATAGATCTCCACCAGATACAGATGGCCTCCTGATTCCCCGAAGTAGCCCAATTTCCTCTCGGACCACCCTTCCCGGATCGGAGGCATCGCCATCTCCATCAAAACCTCGTCTTCCACACGGAACCGGAGCGAAGACCTTCCCCTGCCAATCCAGTGAAGTCCGCCATTCCAATACACGCCCCGGTCGAGCAACAGCTCATCCGAAAGGAGGAACGGCTGCCCTGATTCCCTCCAGCAGCCGAAGTGCGAGGAGCACACGAGAATCTGCCGGTGCCGCTCCGACTGTTCGGAGTCGGCGACGCACACGAGCCGGTAAAGGGATCTGGCGGGATCGAAGGCTATGTTGATCGCGAAGACGGTCCTGCAGCCCGGGTCGGGGAGAGGGAGGAACTGCCTGGTGGGCGGCGTGCAGATGTAGTAAACCCGATCGCCCACGGGACACCGGGAGCTGCTGCAGAGGAGGAGGCCGTTGCAGGAATGCCGGATGAACACCCCATGCTCGTCTTCGATCAAGTCAGCCAGAGAAGCGTCGGCGCCGGGGCGAGGACCGCAGCCGGCCAGGGCCTCCGCCGGGGGGTCGCAGGAGACGAACTTGAGGGACGGGTAGAGCTCGCAAAACAGCAACCTTTGGAGGTAGAACCCGGAGGAGTGGAGGCGGGCGTGGCGGCGGGAGTACTCGGCGACGAAGAGGGGGCCGGAGATGAGGTGGCGCCACCGCCGGCAGACGAGCTTGCACCTCAGCAGGGTCTTCCGGGGGAGGCGGACCAGGACTTCGATCAGGACGTCGTCCACGCCCCCGATCCCCGGGTCGGCCGGCGATCGGCGCCGCTCCGGCCCGAGCTCGGCGGTGCCACGCATTGGGTTTTCCGGCACGGCGGCGATCGCGCAGAGAGAAAGAGAGAGAGAGAGAGAGAGAGAGAGACGGAGGGACGCGGCGACGGGTGTTAACGTGGGAGCGGCAGCGACATAGCTTCTCGAAGAAGAAGAAGAAGACGAAGAAGACGAAGAAGACGACGACAACGACAACGACAACGACTGATCTCCTCCAATCACTGCCACCACCGGTCAACCATAGCCTAGCCCCACGACCTCACCCTCGTACCACGTTTTTTTTTTTTTTTTTTTTTTTGTCTCCTCGGATTGAGGAAAATCTTTTCCCACGTTCCAAACGGAAGAACCCATTTTATTTATTTATTTATTTAGACATTGTCTAATAATCATTAAGAAATAATGATTTCACATTCCATATTTCCATCAAAGACTTATCCGATAGAATAGATTTTTCATTTTTTAGAACTTGAAACTTATCGTGCATATCCTAAACTTGTACTTTCTCAAGGTCTATTAGATTTCACCTATATTATTGATTAAATGATTTTAATGACCGCCATTTGCTGTTATATTTCACTGAGCATAAATTATATTTAGACATAAAAAAGTATGGACATAAATAAAATAAAAAGTCACGCAAGTTCAGACTAATGTATCCAAATTATACACTCATCATTGAATATTATAAAATATGGATTAAAACTTATTTAGATTTCTAGGTTACAGGTTATAAGTTACAGGTTCTTCCAACTAGAGACTTGGAAGTTATTCGTCGAAATATATTCCTCATTTTTTGGAATCCGAAATCTATCTATTAAAATATGTTTATCATTTTTTTAGGACTCATAGCTTACCTACATATCTTGAAACCTGGAACCTATAAGTTCCTACTGGTCCATTGTTAGGTTCTAAATTCTATTTTGGAATCATGCTTACTCCTAGTAAATATCCTTTTATTTTTATTTTTTTAAAATTTTCTTTTTTTGGTCCCCAAAACTAAAAAAGAACATAAATCTACTTGGTAATGTCAATTAATTTTTCTATTTCCTAAACAAAAAAGGGGTCAAGGAATAGGTTTAAAACATAAACAATTAGTAAAAGAAAATATAAATTTTTATTCACTTAAAGTAGAAATAATTTTTTTTTTCTGAACAAGAATTATTTTTGAGAACAAAAAGCTACTAAACACATCCTTAGTTACACAATTTTTTGGAAATGGCTAGTCATGATTGAATGTCACATCAACAATGTCCGGCATCGTTTGGTTAGAAGGACAATATTAGAAGATATCATAAAGGTTTAGGAATATATAGGTAAAATTGAAAAGATTTTGAATTGAATTGATATTTGCATAGTATGTTCATGACTGGTAGGTAATTATCCTCATATTTTAATCTTGCAATTTTTTTATTTAATTATCGAGTTAGTCGAGTTAGTCTACATCAAGCACATGATAGAGATGGGGTAATTTTAATGTAACCTAGAAATCACAGAAGAGAGGACCAAGTTTTCATACCAAACTATTTATTTGAGATTATTGATATTTGAATAACGAGAGTGACAACAATTTTTTTAAAAAAAAAAAAAAATCTTGATAGGAACGGGGGATGCAGCTTAATGTTGTCTTTCCAATTTATAAATGAAATGGAAACGCGACTCCTTTTTGTTGACGTGGCATTTTTAATTATTTTTCGAAGAAAGGGGCGCAAATGTGACATCTTTTTTGTTTGAGCTTAAATGGCCATGGAGGTGACAAGCTTCAAATCTTAGTACTTTTCAAGTTTCAAGCTAGTAAAATAGACCTAGTGATGAAAAACAAGAGATAACTCTTCAAAGTAATTCTAAGTAATGTGCGAAGATAAAAAGCAAAATTTTCGAAATACTTTTCTAGGGCACATACTTCTTTCAATCATCCCTAGAGTCCACACCAAACTATTGGAAATTAATGTTATGCTGGTCATGGTCAGTGGATGTGTCGATGATGATGAGGGACGGCTCTATGTATCGGCATTGCAAGTTGTTCAGTACGTCCTATATGTTCATAAATGAAAGTATCACGTGATCATGTGAATGCCATATTATTCATTCTAGTGTCATGGTCCAAAAGAAAGCCAATCCAAGAGGTTCCTACGGGATGGGCGTGACACATCCGACCCTCGGCTTGTATCCCATCTGCTAGGGTTTTCTCGAGTTTTTTAGAATACTCATGGGGCCGGGCGATATAGTAATTGTACTGTTATATAATAAATGCGGGTAGTTAGTAGTTGAGGAGATGTAATCTCCACCGTTAGAATTGAGGAGAGATCTATGGATACGGTTTGCCTTGTCTTTGTATAAATAGGGTCTCCTTCCCTCATTTGTATTATCTCATTTTCATAATTGAATATAATCCAGAACTTTTCTCTCTAGAGTTTCTCTGTGAGATGAGTGTGAGAAAGGTTGACTTGGGAGAAATTCCTACGGCCGCTCCGCTTGTGAGTGAGTGTGAGATCTTTGTGAGTGAGTGTGAGAAATGTTGACTTGGGAGAAATTCCTAAGGTCGCTTGTGAGTGAGTGTGAGAAAGGTTGACTTGGGAGAAATTCCTAAAGCCGCAAGGGCAAGGGGACGCTAGATCGATTGGCCCGTGACACTAGCATGTTCTTTGACACTGACAAAATATATTTAACGCTAGATCGATTGGCCTGTGACACTAACATGTTCTTTGACACTGACAAAATGTATTTAAAATCGTTAATGGGTTAAAAAATTAATAACTGGAGATGCTAAACATTTATATGATAGTAGTTATCCTTGAATTTGCATCGATAATAAAGCACATCTCCCTTTGCCAAAAAAGAGAAAAATCCAAATCTTCCTTTGCCAGAAAAGAGAAAAATCCAGTTCTCCCTAGCTAGACCAGAGAACGAATACCCAAGGCAAAACAGAGTGAAAGCACCAAGAAGCAACATATTTGACAGGGACTGCCTGGATCTACTTGTGCTTTATATTTCTTACCACGTATTTCGACATCTCAAATAGACCAAAGCATAGATTTTTTTGGGCCAATCGAGCAGAACAGAGGAGCATGAAATCTAAAGATAGATCAAAGGAAAACTTTTAGTGTTGGTTTAGGTAATGCTCTTATCTCAACCATTCCATAGCCGAGAATTGTCAAGCATTGAATTTCGTCTTTCCCCTAAGGTCAATAAAGCATAGATTTTTTTGGGCCAATCGAGCAGAACAGGAGCATGAAATCTAAAGATAGATCAAGGGAAACTTTCAGTATTGGTTTAGGTAAGTGAGAGCATTATAAGATACTCTTATCTCAACCATTCCATAGTCGATAATTGTCAAGCATTGACCTTCTTCTTTCCCCTAGGTTAATAATAATTTACCGCAGAGCCGAAGCAGAAAGATCCGGTAGAAATTGGGCCTAGGAATGTCATCCACCATTTCTAAGGTCTACATCTAATGTTCATCGATACAACGATGCAACCGTTATATCCAAACAAAATTTAAATTTGTAGTTGAAAGATCTCCCAGAGTGGCAGGAAGTGTAAAGGGTATGAGGAGACATGGTCGGACCTGGTACACGCTCGATGGGTCATGTGGTCTTCCTCATTGGTGCTGGTTTATGCCATTAGTGATTGATTCATCGCGGTCTTCTTAGTTTCAGTGTGGCATTGGATGATTCATAGGCTTCTGTATTCACTCAATTCGCTCCCTCTGGGTAAGATTCTTGGTTTACCATGGACGTGTGCTAAAGCGAGCTCTTCCTCTTTCCTTAGGGATCAGTGATTATTTGCTTTCTTCATAGAAGAAAAATGAGGGGAGGCAAGTATAAGGAACAATCAAAGTTCAATAAATTAGTCTGTCAGTCATACGCGCGGTGGATATCTATGGTCCAAAATTGGACTCTTTTTCTTGAGTTCGCCAACTTCCTAACTCCTATATATTCTCGTCCTAAATTTAACATTACGCGTCACCCAAATTTGATTCCTCTAAACTATACACCTGAGGATGTGCACACCCACTACAACAAGGCAATGTAATAATCTGGTCTGGCTCCGCCTATGCCTGTAAACTGTGAAGTGAATATGAGTACTTGGCATTTTCGGAATCAGGCGGTTGTTTTGGCTGATGTGCTGGAGTAGCCCCTTGAGCTCCCCGACAGTACCACTAGCGGGTCGCTCATCACCTCCTGCACCACAAACATCCAACAAAAACTTATGACTCCTTGGTCATGATTAATGAACGCATACCTCTGATATTTATAGCTGTAGCTGATCAACTGTTTCTTTGTTAGATTAACAGGATAATTTGAGTGGGGACTGAAAAAGGGTTTATATTTTAAATTCAGATGATAGTGGAGAGACTTTGGCTTACCTGAGATGTGGAAATGTGAGAGTGATGAGGGGACGGCAGTGCACTGCCACCCAATATTGAGCAGTGGTGCAAGTTCTCGTCAGCGAAATCTCTCAGCTTGTTGAGTTCTGGCAAAACAACCTTGCCGAGATCCGGCCGGTCTTTCCTCCTCATCTCAGCACATTGGAGAGCTATCTGTGCAAGGGACAAAGCCTCCTCAACTGGCCAGTCAGGTACGTCAGGGTCTAGCATCTCTGAGAAGTTTCCTTTCTCGATGGACTTGCTGACGTGGTGAGTGATGCCCATTGGTGATTTTGCCGTGATTAGTTGCAGAAGCACGATTCCGAAAGAATAAACATCGGATTTCACGCCTAGCATCCCTGTTTGCTGATACTCTGGATCGATGTAGCAGAAAGTGCCTGCGGTCGAAGTCATTCGGTACTGTGTTACACTTTCAGCAACTGATGGAGGAACCAGCCTAGCCAATCCGACATCGCTAATTTTGCTGACATAGTTGTAATCAAGCAAAATGTTGCCAGGTTTGAGGTCGCGATGGACTAGAGGCTCTGGCTTTGTCTGATGGATGAACAGGAGGCCTGTGGCTATCTCTGCAGCAATTCTGAATCTAAGTTGCCAAGACAGAATGGGGGACTTGCCTCGCTTGAAAAGACGTTCCTCTAAGCTTCCATTGGCCATGTACTCATACACTAGACACCCGTACTCTGGGCAGGCTCCTAAGAGAAGCACCATGTTGGGATGCCTTATGCGGCTAAGTACTTCCACCTGCATCACCATGATTAAGGGACAGATTATGTTTGCTAATCTTCGTACTCTTTCATACATATGTATATGTCAACAGTATGTCTGTCCACGTCTTAGATCCTTTAATTTAACACCTAAAGATGACTGGGCTATATGTCATGCTTCAACTGTGTTTTACTTTGTCTTACGGAACTTTTGATTTGGCTTTGCTCAGATCTTCTTTGATTGATAGATTTACTATGAAGAGAAGATGGATTGAAGCATCGGTAAGCTTTTTGATGCATTAAAAAGGCCCACCAGGAAGGAAGATATGCAAGAATCTAAATGCAAAATCCTTGTCTCCCCCATACCTCTTGTTGAAACTGCGACCTTCCGTGAACTGCATCTGGGCGCAAAACTTTAACTGCAACTGGTGTATGATCTAGGTAACACTTGAACACTGGGCCATAACCTCCCTCGCCAACCTTGTGAGACTTGGCAAAGAAATTTGTCGCAGCTTCAATCTCTTCAATTGTGTATCGCCTGTATCTCGCATCGCTGTGCTGCAGTTCATCCAATACCTTCTTTATCTCTTCTGCCTCTCTGAGAGCTTTCATTTCTGCATTCAGTCTCCTTTGTGCTTCCAGCTCTGCAATTCTCTGTGCTGCCTCTGCTTCTTCAAGGGCTGCTTTGTACTTAGCCCTTTCTATCTCTGCAATTGACAGAGCATTTTCCTTGGCATGTTGCACCTCGTCCAGTTTCTGCTCTTCTTCGAATCTCCAGCGTTGCAGCTCCATTGCCTGAAGCTAACTCAATTAAAACAACTGTCGTTTATATAATTTATAATCAAAGTGCATGGTGATCATCCACACCTTTTGTTTTGCCACCAGTGCCTCCCTGCATGCTGTACTGTACATCTCCATTGTTTGCTTCAATTCTAACTTTAGCCTCCTCATTTCAATTTCTACATCATCCTGCATATTTTGTACAGAGAAAGTGGAACTTAAAAGTCATCTATTAATTCTTGATTGTTCACATATGCAATTAGTATTCTCGTGTTCGAGTAAGAAAAAATCTAGTATTCTTTCAGGCAATGCACACATACTCTAAACATTTTGGAAACAATCTGACGACAAATTTGAGGTAAGATAGTGATGCTGGTAACCAAGCACTTTCCAGATCGCTTGAAATATCTCTTGGTTAGTTTTAGAACATTGAAACTGCTATTGTATGTCAAAGAGATGTCTTAGTATAAGAAAACATTACCAGATTCTGTGATGAGTGCGAGCATGATGTTCGCGCACTCTCTTGGGAGATCGGTGACAATTCATATGATGAACTGAAATCGATATATTTCTGCAGTGAATGAATGGATGACCTATCTGGGCTGGCGGAGAGCCTGGTGGGGTAAAAGGAGTCCATTCGGTCATAGAGCGAGGAGGATGGTTGGTCTGTGCTTGATCTTCCAGAGCTGATGAACGATATGTCAGTTTCTACTTCTGGCATCATCCCTGCTGCATATGGTGATGAGCCTCTTCTTTTATCCAATGCTGACCTGTTTCATTATTTTTTCATCGAACTCGTTGAATGAGTCTAGACTTATAAAACCAGCAGCATGACATGATCACAATGAGAGTACTCAACCTATGCTGCCTTTCCCCTCCTCTCACAAGTCACGAGACTTGCAACTATATGGACCCATTATCCAACTTGACATGCATCAAGGATAGTCAAGAAAAAAAAAGGCACTTCTTCTTGCCAAAGATTCGTCTCTTTGTAAATTGAAATGTCTATAGACTACAAGCATTTGAAACCCCCATATGCATTCAACCATTAAAGGAAAAAAAAAAACATGCACTCTTTCTGGAAATGGTCTAAGATTTCACGACTTACTTGATGGACTCATTGTGCATGGCAAGAGAAGACTTGATTGATGTTTGATCTGCAAATAATAGAAGGCTTCAACAGTCTACATTTTCGCCATGCTGTAAGCAATGACGGAAGTGGTTGGTGAGATAAACGAACCTTTTAAACTGTTCTGCAGGTGTTTTTCAGAACCAGCTGTCTGTTCGTTAAGGTTCTGTATTTGGTCAAGAAGAGGGGAGGCATGAGGAGACGGACGAGAAGCATTATGCACGGAAGAGACCTTTCCTTTGGAGATGACGTAAACCGTGCAGAAATCTGGTGCCCCTTTTGATACGCTGCTTGGGATGTTTATGTGCTTTAATCTAATTAAGAAAAACCAAAAAGTTTAGGCCTGTTTGCAGTACTCATATTGCAGGGTGCAAGTTTGATTGTCCTAAACATAATGTTTTTTCGTAGAGCCAGGTTCACACCCAGTGTAAAGTACGCATTTCTTCTCGTGTTTGTGTCCTTGGAAGTTGGCGTGAAGATCATTCTCCTTTAAAGTTTGTAAACTTTTGATTGAGTGAAGATCTTTCTCATTCTTCATTAGTGCCGTATCTTGTTTCCGCTTTATTCCTCAGATCATGTGATTCGCTTCTAAGGTTTTGTCTCAGGAATGGTGTGTAGAAAAGTTCAAAATCTTTGTAGAGCTAATGCAAATAAGTAGGGAACACGACGTGACAAGCTCATATGAAAGCTAAAATGAGATGCTCTATGACTGACTCCGCATTGCATAAAGAAAGAGGAATCACAGATGGTTCGGTTTCACATACAGCTCTATTTGTAATTAGATGCCCGAGATGTTGGAGAAAAATTAGAAAGGGAAAATGGGTAGAATTTTAGAGGATAGAAGCTGCCACCTGATGAATCCATGACGATGCGAAGCGCCGAGAACCAAGAGCTCTATCCCGGCGTAAGAGACATATTCTGTAATTGCTCTGGCCACGTCCATGTCCTCCAGTATGACATCTAGGCAATGTATCTGATCCAAGTTACTGAATTTGTGAATGTAAGTAATAAATGAGGCAAAGAATGTTGCATCATGCTTGTTTTGCTGATGAAAGATGGCGGGAAAATTGCAGAATTGAAGGGAAAGGACTTCATTATTAGAAGCGTACATCTTTTCGGGTGCAATAACAATGGAAAGTGAGAAACAGGTCTTTGTTTAGCTTCTGCAACTCCTGCTTGTGCGGCGACGAGACTTCAAAATGGGCAGCTGTGAGGGGCTCATGATGATTGTGGTGATGTTGCTCATGATGATTGTGGTGATGGTGCTCATGATTGTGGTGATGGTGTCGCGGTACTGCATCCACCGAAGAGAGAGAGAGAGAGAGAGTTAAATGTACATGTCTGATCCATTTCGATGAGGCATCATGTCATATCATAGCTTTGAAAATGGCGATCAGCAAGTTACTCAGAAAGAGAAAATGAAGAATGTAGCATGGTAACTTACTGGGAGCGGAGGCGGAGTTTTGGTGGACATGGATGAGGATGACGGTTTGGCCCTTGGAGAGGATATTATCGGCGGCCCAACGGATGGCGTATTGGCTACCTTTGTCCCTGTCGATGGCGACGGCGACCAATCCATTCCTCATCGCGGTTTTCTTCTCCACATGACCCTTTCCTATCCACATTCTTTCTCTCTCTCTCTCTCTCTGGAAACTGAGGATCAAACGGATCGATTCTTGGGTGGGTGACAAGAAAACCTTGGACTGTGTTTGATGGTCAGAGCTCCTCCTGAAAAGGTGTACCCGCTATTTTCTCTTCTTCAGGCATCAAAGGTTGTGTGTTTTCTTTCCCTGTTTGTTCCCCCGTCTTAGCGCACGAAAGGATCGAGCATCAGTCACTAAAAATAGCTAGGAGGAGACCAAAATATGAGACTCTCCTATAATCTCTCTCTCTCCTACCTCCCCCCTCCCTTTCCCCTTTTTCTCTCTGTGATTTCCCAAGTCGGTAGCTCAGCTCTGGCCCAAAGAAAGAAAAAAACGTTGGAAGTTCAGCATTGACTTGCTTTGCATATTTTAAGGGTAGGATTATTTGCCATGAAGTCTTATGTAAAAATTAAGGAAATAGCCACGAAAAACCCTCAACTTTGCTCAAAGTAACACATTTATCCCAAACTTTTTTTTTTGTGACATAAAAAATCCCGAACTTTGCCATCCGTGACACATTTACCTCAAACTTTTTTTTTGTGACATAAAAAATCCTGAACTTTCGTTATGTGACACATTTACCCCAAATTTAGAGGATATTTTGGTCTTTTCATTTTTAAATTTTTTTTTTTTACTTTTTAAATTTTTTTAATTCTTTTTTTTTTTCTCTTCCCTCCACCGGCTGGCCGGTGAAGGGAAGCCGGCGTCCGGCGAGGCTGCCCTCGCCGGATCTAGCAAGGGCCGTCCCGCCCGACGCGTCGGTGAGGGCCGCCCGCGCCTACGTCGGGCGAGGGTGTCCCTACCCTCGCTAGATTTGGCGAGGGCCGTCGTCGCCCGACGCCGGCGAGGGCGGCCCTCGCTGCGTCGGGCGAGGGTGTCCCCGCCCTCGCCCGATGCCGGCGAGGTCGCCGGATGCCGGCTTCCCTCCGCCGGCTCCGCCCTGGCCGGCGGAGGGAAGAAGAAGAAAAAAAGAAAAAAAAGAAAAAGGAAAAAACAGAATAAAAAGACAGAAATGCCTTTGATGGGGTAAATGTGTCACGGTTTGGAAAGTTTGGGGTTTTTCACATCACAAAAAAAAGTTTGGAGTAAATATGTTACTTTGGGCAAAGTTCAGGATTTTTCGTGGCTTTTTTCCTAAAAATTATTATGGAGGTAACGACGGTCTTTGAACTTTTGCTCATTCCACGTCATCTCCGAACTTCTTTTTGTTCGATGTCGTCCCTGTATGTTTGAAGATTGGTTCACTGCGATCTTTCCGTTAAAATTATAGGCGGAATTTGCTAAATTTGCTAATGTTGATCGATAGTCCATCTACTGTAGAACTTAACGTTAATTTTCATTCAATTTTGTCACTATACTTTGTTTAGTTCAATTTAGTCCCTGAAGGGTTTTCTTTTCCCTCTCACTTGCGTCGTGTCAAATTTAGGTTTAGTCTTGATACAAATACTCATAAGTTATGTAAGGAGCCGAGGCTCTCACTATGTAATATTATCCATTTTGGGCCACTGGCCCTCATGGATTTAAAATACGCTACATAGAGTAAAGAACCCAAGGCTTATCAACTAGTTTAGGAATCCCCCCTTGGCGATGTGGGACAAAATACACGCATTTAGCCTTGCCCGCTTTTTGGGTCACAATTGCCTTCGAATCCCCCCTTGGCAATGTAGGACAAAATACATGCACTTAGCCTTGCCCACGTTTTGGGTCACAATCACCCGCTAGCGTAGCTTCCCCTGCCATCCCGACCATCGCTATGGCTCCACACACTGTCGGAAGTCGGCTCTCTACCTACCCGGATTTAGGATTTGAGTCGTCACATTCTCCATCCCTTACAGTTTTGCTTTTTCTTTTTATTCATTTATCATTTAATTTAGTTCAGTTCTATTTTAGGTTTATGAAATTTCAAAAATAAAGGAGTCTTTATGTCGCGTTACCGAGGGCCTCGTTTCAAAAAAATAGGCCGTCTTGGGGCTTTACCAGGACTAACTAGTAAAAGGCCTAGAGCCGGAAGCGATCTTAGAAACCAATCGCGCTCTGGGAAAAAATCTCAATATTGTATTCGTTTAGAAGAAAAACAAAAATTGCGTTTTCATTATGGTCTTACAGAACAACAATTACTTAAATACGTTCGTATCGCTGGAAAAGAAAAAGGGGGCCAACAGGTCGGGTTTTAGTAAGAAGACATGCGCTTAGCATTCCTTGCCATCCCGGTCATGCTGCCCATCCTTAGTTGTCACATTCCTCTAAGGACTTGGAAGCTACCATTGCATAATATTGTTTGCTTTGGGCATCTAGCTTTTAGGGCTTTAAAACGTATTACACAGTTAGAGAACCTAAGTCTTATCAACTAGCCTGGGACTCCTTCCCTTGGCGATGTGGGACATAAGTGCGTTTAGCTTTGCCCGCTTTTGGGTCACAATCGCTCGCTAGCGCAACCTCCCTTGCCATCCTAACCATGTTGCACACCTTTAGGGTCCGGGTTGTCATATTCTCCATCCCTTATGGCATAACGCCCTTGTTGTGATCCCACATGTTGACGGGAGTCGGCATTGATACCACGAGATATTACACCAAACTATAGGGATGGGGTGACATGGCCATTCTTTCACCCGAAGGACACAGCCTCAAACCATACTTAAAATCCACTTTTAAAGGTCCCCATTGATAGCACTCTTGTTGTATTAGCCACTAATCAATGAACCTGAAATGGTTGGGAAATAACGGGGTGAACAACCATAACTCAGTGAGTAGTACATATATCTTTTAAGCAGATTGAACAACTATTATGCATTTATACAAAGCAATATTGAAACTTCATAACCTAAACTCAAGGTATAAAATACATATCGAATCACATATGAGTTGTCTCTTTTCGACAAAACTTTGTATGTTTTAGAAAATACTCAATTAGTCATTATAAACATCAATGATTAAGTCCATTGATCGACACCTGATGACAAGGCGATTAAGACTCCCTCCCTAAGCAAGGTCTCCATCTACAAAGCCGGTGGCTTGCCATCCTCTAAAATCATAATTCCAAACCAGAAATAAATCTCATAAACCAAGCAAATAACTTTTCGCAACATAGCCATCCACAATTTAGATGTTATGGTACTAGAGATTGATATGAATGTGATGTGCAAGTGAGTGAATTTATTGCAGTCGATTTGGTGATTTTCGTGTGAGTTTGTTGCATTTCTTTGTGGGGTCACTAATTGATTTTGGGACCCTAAGCTAAAATCCAGTTGACTCGCTCTCTTCGAAGGTTTAACATAATTTACTCATGAAAATCAGGTAATGATCGTTGTCATGGATAATATTGGTTCCAGTTGAAATATCACATTGCATATAATCGGTTTGCCCAGGTACCGCAAGAATTTGATAAAAACCAATCAGCATGGGAAAGGGAGGAAGTTCAAGTATTCCATCATCCGACAGAGAAGTTTTTCTAGCGTGGTCTACAGGCCGACAAGAGTGTGAAGAGAATTACCGGGTTAACCATGACAGAGGATTCTTATTAGAAGAAATAGAAAATAGGCGACGGATTTACGAGTATAATGAATAGGAGAAGCATGAGAGCATGTCGATTTTTTTTCTTTTTAAACTGATTTTAGATCAGTACAATGACAGCTAGTTATGCCGTTGTGTCATTTGTTTTGGCTTGGTTGGATGGTGAGGAAGGTAAGGAGATGCAAATAACTAAATCTGTGGAGCCCCTAATGATTTTCTTTGTCTTGATTGTGAATGTCATTGTATGGTTGAGGGTTGGTGATAAAGTTATTGTCTACATGAGTGGTAATATATCTTCTTTGGTTTTGTAAAACCCATGCCTTGAAGTAAGAGTGCGCGCGCGCGCGTCTATGTGCATGTGTGTGTACATATTGAATTGAAAATAACATTTTTATTGCATAAAGCGCGCGTGTGTTGGGTGGACGTATACTTTGATTTTATAGATAGAATTGCCGAAAGGTGGTTGCTGACTGGAACTAGGAGGGCAAAGCTTTGGAGAAATAGGTCAAGAGGCTGGACGTAAATGGCTTTCGATCCCTTATTTTGGAAGACGAATCCTTGATCTGGTCCAGCATCCACTTTTAGGGTCATGCCAAGAAATAATCAACTCGACCATGTGCTATATTATTATATTTTCTGTATCTGTCTATAAAACTGTATCTGATGCAACAGAGGAGTGTATATCAAATATCAACAAAAAGTGTCTATTTGGTTAGCAAATCATGCGTTAGTAACTTAATAACAAATTTTTCTCGCTTATTTAATTATCTACAAACATTTATATCGATGGCTTATCAACATCATGGAACTCGTTAACCTATATAAGAAGTTGTTGACTTTGATCTGAACGATGCACCGATATCCATCACATTAGGTTTCCAATTAATTTGGGTCATTTATTGACATTTTTTATTTATTTATACACTTTTAAGATTACCAAATACTTTAATGGTGTTAGTGACTTTTCTTCAATTATGACTTACCAAAGCTTTAAAGTTAGAGACTTTTGTTCAAAATTTACGAATCTTAATATGACCGACTTGCCGGCATTCGTCCCATTAGATAATGACTGAATTTAGTTACTTGCTAACTTTTGGTTTAGTCGTAAAAACTTGTTTAAGGCGAATATGTTGTTTTTTGAGCAAATTTACATTTTATCTGCTGGAGGAATTAACTTTTAGTCCCTATACTTAATGTGGTCACAATTCTACTCTTGATAGCATTTTCTTTTTCCAATTAAAGTCCTTCCAGAAATTACTGTGTTGGTACTGACTTATTGACATGTGACTCCTACTTGTACAAACCTCTAAAACAAATTGCACTTTTTGGTCCCCATACTGCATGCCATATTGAATGATAGGTGCATTCATTTTTCATGAGTAATCATTTTTACCACTCGTAAAAATAAATGAAAAGAATTTTTTTTATCACTCAAGACAATTGTTAGGCAATAGATTGTTATCATTGATGAAAACATTTTTCACTGACTAATTTATTAAAATAATATAAGTAATTAAATTTCAAAAGATTATTTTTTAAATTAGTCATTTCCATGAAACAAACGCATCATTAACCTCAACTTTATTCTAGTGACAAAATTAAGCCCTATATTACTTTTTCAACGAGAATGTAATTACTTGCATCAGTTTCTATCCAAAATCTCATGAAAATGTTAAATCGAAACCAATGAATGATACCTCTATTTACAAGTGTGCTTACTAGATTCACCGTCTCGCTAAAAGTAATTCGACTCCATGCAACGATGGCATCCTTATTTTCAGTGTAGATCTATATCTAGAGCTAGTCCATAAAAAGAAAAGAAAAGACATAGATGACCTTTTAATCTTCTAGACATGACTAGCTCACTATCTAATCGGCCAAATGCTTAAAATGTTTGATAAGGGCTCTTCCGAATCTAATCATACTAACGAGATAGGATAACTCAAATATGAAACCGTTTTGTACTTAGTTGTGTAGAGGATTGAACCCTCATTGCGTGTTTTAATCCACACAAAAATCCATACCTTTGTCACTATAAGATAAGGTTGCCACACAGTTCAGTCTGATTTGTCGATTCTTGTGTTTATTTTTGATTTTTAAAATTGTCATTCAATACCCTTATCCAAATGTTTTCATCCCAATTAAATAGAATTAAGACAAAACTTTGAAGTTACAATTAAATCATTTTCTGTAAATTTGTTCAGCATTCCCTCTATATGGATATTGACATAAAAAAAGAGTATAACAGGTCAATATAAATACCATAAATAAATGATTTGTAATATGATCTTACAAGTAAAAGGGATTTTCATGTCGAGCGCTTCTGTGGATCTTGTGGTCGTTGAACTAACCAACTGTTTTTTTTTTTTTTTTGTGCATAGCGCGGGCTTTTCAGGAAAGTCAAATCATTTAACATACGATGATGCATCTGCATCATCTTCATCAGCATCCAATCTCTGCCTTTTTCAAAAGCATCAGCAAACTTTCAGTAAACTTTTAACAGAAACAAGAAAGTTACATGAAGTTTCTGCTGCTCTGGTCTGCCCTAAAGCTCCTTAAAATAAGCCAAGTTGACCACAAGCATGTTTTGGTTTCTTTCCTGAACTTTAAATACAATGGATACAAGACAGGTCCTTCTGTTCATCAAATATACGTAGTGACAGTATACACTAGGCTATGTACTCTGTTTCATCAAAGGGCCCTTCATGATGGATGAACCTGCCTGCGACACTCTGGGAAGCCCACAAGTATCCACTCCCTGGCAAACAGTACAATGGGACATAGGCTGAATGAAAACTCATCGATATCCTGCAAGCAGAGCATAATTAAGTAAATTGGAGAGCAAAGTTCAAGTTTCAAAGATAGGATATGTTTCGTTGTAATGTAACGCTTTTGGGTGCTTGATTAGGCATCAAGTGATCAATTTCGTCCTATGTTCTACAGTACAGGAAATTGCATTCATATAAAATGCAGGGGAAAATGTTATAAGAAAGTTCCAAACCTGCTGGGAATAATCACCGTCTTCCATTTATATTGATTAGCATCTTCCTGACATGGGGCAATGCAGAATTGAGAAAAGTTAAAACGGTGTATATGATGAAGATGCTAATCGCAAAGTTGTACTCTGACCGAACTAGCGGTTTATGCAGAGAGTGTTGGGAGTGGCTCCTTGAGCTTCCTGAATGCACGAGCAAAGGATCCTTTGTCACCTCCTGCCACGACATTCTGGAAACAAGTCAAGCCTTCTTATTATGTTAGAAGTGTGCTTTAAGCAAAGATCTTAGCGGGAGGCGGATGTTTTGAGCCAGTTTCCAGATTTTAGTAAAGAGAATTTGTTTTTACCTGGGCATTGGAAACGTAAGAGTGATGAGGAGACACGGTTCTGGCGCCAACTGATAATGAGCCATTTTGTATGTTCTCCTCAGCAAAATCTCTCAATCTGTTAAGCTCTGGCAAAACCACCTTGAGCTAGCTGTGCGAGGCAGAAGGCCTCCTCAACAGGCCAATTAGGCACATCAGGGTCTAACATCTCCAAAAAGTTCCCGTTCTCTATAGATGTGCTGACGTTATGAGTGATACCCATTGGTGGTTTCCCCGTGATTAATTGTAGAAGGACGATTCCGAGAGAATATACATCAGATTTTACGGCAAGCATTCCAGTTTGTTGATATTCGGGATCAATATAGTAGAAGGTTGAGTGCTGGAGTGCCATAACTTGGCACGCCGGGACACTTAAGTGCCATAACTTTAAAATGGTACACTTAAGTGCCATCATCGGAGTAAAATGGGACACTTAAGTGCCAATCCGGCCAAAAACCGGTCAAAATGCAGACGTGGCATTTTCCGGCGACTTGCTTAACTGATGTGGCAATTTTTAAAGAAAAAAAAAGCACACGTGGAGGAGGAAAACGACGTCGCCCCATCCACTGTGCATTTGGCCAAACTAAACGACGTCGTTTTTCGTTAGTGTTAAACGACGTCGTTTGGTTTATTTGGATTTTAACATTTCGTCAGTTCACACTAGGTCTGACGTTCTCTCCATCCATCGCCGTTCACAGCTCGCCGTTCGCAGGTGATCGCTCGCCGTCATCGCTCGCCTTTGTCGCTCACCGTCGTCGCTCGCCGTCGTCGATTTGCTCAGGTTTTTTCTCTTCTTCCTCTCCCCTGTGGTGAAATTAGGGCTCCGACTCGTTTATTAGGGCTCGGACTTCAAATTTGGGGGTCGGCTGGGAAAGGTCAGGCTTGATGTGAGATTTATGGCTGAGATGTAGTGCTACAATCCTATTGGGGGGTTCGAATTGACAGTTTAGGAGCGGCATTGAAATATAGGCTCGGTGTAGGGCTCGGCGGGGGGAAAATTAGGGCTCAGTGTAGGGCTCGACGTCGCCTCATCCACTGTGATGTGTGATTCATTCAGGGTGTTGAATTGTGATGTGCGAAAGTAATTTGTAGTGGTCGGATGTGAAATGTGTGATGATTGGTGATTGTTAGGGTTCAGAGTATTGGACTTTGCACATGTTCGAATCGAAGGTTGTGGGGATGGGGACTTCTGGATATTTTTTTAATAAATTGCATTGTTGAGGACCCATGCTGAGGAATCTCTCCATATTTTAAAGAAATGCGACGGCATAATCAAAGTAGTTGTCGGGTCCTATCTTTATTTTTATTTGTCCTTGTCCTGAGGCCTCTTGTTTTCAAGCTGCAGCTGTCGTCTGACCGCATCTTCCCTCTCTCTTCTTCTTTTCTTTTCTTTTCTTTAATAAAGAGTGTAGGGACCTCCACTTGCAATTGTCTGTTCTTTGTGAATGTGGTCCCAAAAGTTAATTGTATATTTGTCCTCTTTTGTTGCAGAAATGGCGCATAAAGACTATGTTGCTTTGTCATCGTTTACTACGGTGGAGATTTTGTGATTGGGGAGGATGAGTGGGAGTATGAGGGGGAATGAGGGTACTATCTTTGTAGATATAAAGAATGCATCTTATATTGGATTTGTTAGGGATATAGTGACATTTTTGCCTTGTAGAGTACAAAAGTTACTGTACTGTGTTCTTGGGAAAGGCTTGAGAGATGGTTTGAGAGTTTTGGAAGATGATAATGGTTTTAGGGATGTCTTATATCATTATCTTCATGGCGAAGAGGCGAAAGTGTTTGTTGAAAACAATAGTGATGACGAAGATGATGACAGAGATACCACCCAAGTAGGAGAAGGAGGAGATGAAGTAGGTCATGATGGACATGATGGGGAGGAGAGGGGCGCATATGCTGTTCACCAGAGCGATTGTGACATGGGTGATGTCACCATCACTGAATTAGATTGGGAAGTAGCTGAATCCAGTGACGGTGATGATGACGATGACGATGAAGGGTTGGCGGCTGAAGCTGAAAATTTGTTAATCTTAAGTGACGCCGACGATGAGGAGCTTATACAGTCAAGGAAAAAACAAAGGGACTTTTTGTCAGATAGATTTGCAACTTTGCATGTAACTGTTCATCCAAACAGAGACGAAGGCCCTGCAGATGTTGGTGTTGCTAGCCAGGTCCTGGAGACAGATTATGAAGAAAGCATCGACACCGCAACTTCCCAAGACGAAGTTGAAGAAGATCAACGAGCTGTGCGTAGAAGGAAAAGTAAGTTTCCTTCCTATGATCCATCTGTTGCGTCTCCTACTTTGTCGTAGGTATGAAATTCCATGATGCGATACAATTTAGGAAAGCTATACTTGAGTTCTTCCATTGCTTTGCACAAAGAAATATTGATTTCATTAGAAATACCAAGAAATTTGTAAGAGCTAGGTGTTCGCAGCAAAACTGTCCATGGAAGATTTACGGTGCGTTTGTTAAGAAGAGTGGGTCTTTTCGATTAGAGCCTACCAAGAGGAACACACTTGTTCCATTAATTTTCAAAACAAAAGGGTAACAAGTGCATGGTTGTCCAAGCACTTCTTCGATGTGATCAAGGTGATGCCCAACTTGAAACTTGCTAACTTTAGGATGCTTTGGTGAAGGAGTGTGTAGGCATCAATGTATCTAGGAATCGGTGCAAAAGAGCAAAGCAAAAGGTGATAAAGGTACTTATTGGTCGGTATGCTAAGGAATATGGGCGGTGTGGGAGTATGCTTGGGAGTGTAGGCTGCAAAACCCTACAAGTAGAGTGTATGTAGAGGTGATTGAGAGACCGCTTCCTGATCATGGGACCAAGTTCAATAAGTTCTATGTGTGCTTTGATGCATGCAGACGAGAATTTTTAGTTGGTTGTAGACGGATTATAGGATTGGATGGTTGTTTCTTGAAGGGCTTGTGCAAGGGAGAATTATTGGCAGCGATTGGAAGAGATGTGAATAACCAAATGTTCCCACTAGCTTGGGCTATTGTAAAGATTGAGAACAAGGACAATTGGTCCTGGTTCTTGAAAAATCTGATGGCTGATTTGGAGATAACAAACGGGGAAGGGTGGGCATTCATGAGCGACCAACAGAAGGTAATGCTTGTTTTTTGAAAAATTTAGTCAATAGTTTGCTTTGCTTTGTAATATGAACATGTAATTTGCTCTAGTATTTCTTACTTTGAATTATTGCAGGGATTGGTTCCGGCAGTAGCCGAGTTGTTGCCCCATGCTGAACATCGAATGTGTGCGCGGCACATATACGGAAATTGGGCAAAGAAGTATAAATGGGATAAGCTGCAATTGCAATTTTGGCAATTAGCAAAGAGTGCAAACATGGCTGACTTTAGAATAGCCAAAGAAGGACTGCTTCAGTTGACAAAGGAAGGTTGTGCTACTCTATTTCAACTAGAACCGAAGCAATGGTGCAGGGCATTCTTCAGTGAGGAGTTCAAGTGCGATAACGTCGACAACAACATTTGTGAAGTATTTAATTCGAAGATAATAGATGCCGAGATGCAAACCGAGTCATCTCAATGCTTGAAGATATACGAGTACTCGTTATGACTCGGCTGCGAAACAAAGAGATGAGGCCGCAAAGTGGACAATACAATATGGTCCTAGGATTGTGAAGAAATTGGATGAGAACTTGGCTGCAAGTACGCATTGTCATCCCATTTGGAATGGAGATGACGGATATGAGATAATGAAGGGTGCGAGATAAGTATGTTGTCAATCTAGGAAGTAGGAAGTGTTCATGTAGAGCATGGCAAGTAAGTGGAATTCCATGTGCACATGCCATATGTGCCATCCGGTTGAAGGGCGACAATACATATGATTACATCGATGATTGGTACCATAAATCAAAATATCTTGCTTCCTATCAGTTCATGATGCAGCCAATTAGAAGTAGCAAGTTTTGGGAGCCCACGGATCATAAAGCACCTCAACCTTTGCCATTGAAGAAGACAATTGGAAGGACAAAACGAAGACGAAGAATGGCGGAGGGAGAGGTCTCGGGTCAGCAAAGAATGAGCAGGCAGGGTGCAAAGATCACGTGCTCTTATTGTCGCCTAACAGGCCACAATATTAAAGGTTGTCAATTGAGGAAGCAACAACGGTTGAGGCAAAGTGAAGGGCCTAGTGAAGAGACAGTTGGAGAAATGCACATAGCAGGGCCAAGTGAGTCGACTGTTCTTCAGTCAACAAGTAGAACCCCGGTAAGTCATGAAATTTATTTTATGTTTATGTTGCTTTCTTGTCGTTTATCATAAAAATGTACATAATATCTTATTTGGCCTTGTATGTAATGTGTTTGTTAGGTCACAAGAAGAACCTCAGTAAGTCATGAAACCGAACACTGTTCGAAGAAGGCAAGGTAGAACACGGCCCGGGTGAAGGATTGGCCCAAGCGGCATCACGGCCGGGCTGAAGGATTAGCCCAAGCAAAGATCATGGCCGGTGCGATCGTTCTTCAGCGCGAAAAAGAAATACCCGGTGCTAAATTCAACCAATTTGTATTCAGTTTTTATTATTATATGTCTCGATATTATATTTATGGTATCTTTTGGCCTCTTTCTCGGGTTCGAAGAAAGCAAGTTGGAACTCAACCAACGAAGGACCATCACGGGAGCCACCTCAAAGATCATCACGGGAGCCACCGGAAGAATCACCGCAAGGGGCACCACAAGTACCACCACCGTACCCACAAGGCCCAACGAAAGGAGGTGTCACTAAGTTGAAGGGCTACACGAAGGACAACTAGAACAAGGCTAGGTGAAGGGGCAGGTACACAAAGGCCATCTAGAAGACGCCCAGCACAATTGGTCGAAGAAGCCCCGGCTGTAGTTAAATGGCCCAAGAAAGCAGGAAAAAGGGGCAACAAATCACAAGTTCTTGAAAGTGACGCCCCTATTCAAACAAGAGGGGCACTTGGGAAGAGGTTAAGACAATATGGCTATGGCCTTTATATAGATGAGTGTCTTTGGAACATCAGTCGTTCTCAATGTAAGTTTTATTGGCTGCATTTAATTTAATTTATGCTTTGTAGATTTTTGCTAACAATTTATTGTTTTTTTGTAGCCTGGAGAAGTTCGAAGTTCTTATCTCAGGCCCAACTCAAGAATCGACGGCTGCACCAACAAAAAAGAAAACATCAACATCAGCTGTGCCAACAAAAAATAAGAGAAAGAAACCAGCTCCAGCTCCAGCTCCAGCTCCACCTCCAGCTCCAGCTCCTTTTGATGCTCCAGCTCCAGCTCCAGCTCCAGCTCCTTTTGATTCAATTCGGCCTAGGACATTTGCAGCTCCATCCGAGTCGGTGGATACCGAGAAGGTTGAAGAAGAAGTTGCACGTCCGGTTAGAAAGAGTGCCGAGAATTATGAATCAAGTGAAAGGCCCATCGAAAGGAGGACGAACAGGGGGTGTCGTGCATATTGATTGATGAGATGAGATGTGATATTTGTGGAACTTAGGAGTAAAAACAGTTATGTAAACGATGATGTTGTCGTGTATATAGAAAGTCTCTGGATGGTTATCTTTTGTTTTGAAACTTTTCTTTAGTTTGTCATTCATTGATGTTGTCAGACTAAGACTTGATGAAATATCAATGAAATGATCTTGTGCTGCTTGTCAATTTATGTTGTTGTTTATCATGGATTCCGCTTTTACTTGTTGCTACTGCTGTTGGTGTTCTGTGGTAATAGCTGGAGTGCTGGTGTATCTGGTGATGGTGGATGGTGATGTTTGGTGGTAGTCAGTTTGTTCTTGGGGTGCTAATGTGGTGGTGGGGTCTTTGGTGTGGTGGTGGTGATGCCTGGTGATTATTGGTTTGTGGTGGGGGTTATAGGCTTAAGCGGTGCACCTACACACAGTACAAGTGTGCGGTTGCACATCTTACACCATGTGTACTTGGTGCAAACTAGTGCAAGGCTCGGCTTGCACTAGTATCTTGTGCGGCAAAGAACACCACCAGCATTGTGGTGGCTGGAGCGCCTAGTGTGTAGTGTGGCTAGTGGTGATGGTTGGTGGTGTCGCCGGTGATGGTGGCTGGCGCAATTTTTACAAAAAACCCACAAAAAAATTGGCACTTAACTGATCCTATTCTAAAAAAACTTGGCACTTAACTGTTCACTTTTAACTACAAGTGACACTTAACCGATCACTTTAACAATAACTTGACAATTAAGTGATCCTTTTTTCATCGCGACTAGCACTTACGTGATTACTAAATACAACTTATGGCACTCGGGTAATCATTCATGTTTGTCTTGTGTATATGTTGCTCTGCATCAAAATAGAGAAGATGATTCTGCATCAAAACAGAGAAGATGATGGTAAACTTATGGCAAGTCCATACGACAGCACAAACAACAACAAAGCAACAATGATCTTGTTCCACAACAACACCATTTTTAACTATGGCAGTCGGAGAAACTTTTTCTCATTTTCAAGTACTTTACATTTCATCATAAAGTACAATAGACAGCAAAACAACACCATAATACACGCTTGGTAACACTTTCGTTCAATTTTCATCATTGGAACTTCATTCTTGAAAGGTTTAGTTGAAGATGCTTGAGCGTGCATTGAGACTTCATTCTTCAAAAGTTTAACTGAAGACACTTGAGCTTGCATTGAGTCAACATCGTCCAAGTCGTCCACGAACACAGATGGAGATTGCTGTCTTTTATGAAGTAGATCCAAAATCACCTCTGTGGCTCGGTCAGAGAACTTCTCATCGATCCATTTGAAGTATTTGCACTTCGACGCTTCTTTATATCGGACGCATCCATAAAATCTTCTCCCAGGATTGATTTGAGTCCACGATGTTCTTCTTGGACTCGGTAACCCACAAAAACAGAAACGCTGGCCTTCTCCTTTGCTTCGGTGAGAGGAAATTGAAGCGCTGCTGCGAGTCCTGCTCTCCATTTCCAAGATTCGACGAAGGAATTTTGGGCAAATGAAAATTAGGGTTCGAGACTTCAATTCGAGCACTTCAATAGGGATTTTGGCAGATTTAGGGTTTTAGATTTGGGGCATTTGGGGAGACGACGTTGTTTTTGGAAGATTTGGGGCTTTTATTATGCAGACGACGTCGTTTCTGGTGAGTGAGGGCCGACTCAGCTCTCCGGCGAGCCACGTACGCAAAAAATAGTAATAAAATATTGCCACGTAGGATTTCCGGCAAGGGTCGCCGGAGGTGGCACTTAAGTGTCCCACTCGAAAAAAAAAGTGGCACTTAAGTGTACCGTTTTGAAGTTATGGCACCTAAGTGTCCCGGCGTGCCAAGTTATGGCACTTGTGGTGGACTTCTGCCGTAGAAGGTTCCTGCGGTCGACGTCATTCGGTACTGAGTCACATTTTCAGCAACGGAAGAAGGAACAAGCCTTGCCAATCCAACATCACTGATCTTGCTGACGTAGTTGTCACCGAGCAAGATTTTGCCTGGTTTAAGATCTCGATGGACTAGAGGCTCTGGTTTTGTCTGATGGAGAAACATAAGGCCTGTGGCTACCTCTGCAGCAATTCGGAATCGAAGTTGCCAAGAAAGAACAGGGGATTTGCCTCGCTTGAAAAGACGGTCATCTAAGCTTCCATTGGCCATAAACTCGTACACTAGACACCCGTGCTCAAGGCAGGCTCCTAAGAGGAGAACCATGTTGGGATGCTTTATGCGGCTAAGTACTTCCACCTGCATCATCATGGTCAATGGACAGATTAAATATGATAATGTGATTAAATTCACTGCAATTCTGCTTCCTCTTTTTGAAAATTATTGTGAAAAAAGAAAAAAAAAAATCTCTTGTGCCTCACTAGTGAAAGAATGGGAAGAATCCTGAATTGCATAACCTTTTCTTTATCACCAGGGACTATAATAGCCTCATTGGCGGTATTCATTTTCTAGAAGATATGCATTTAATGAATTTTTGAAGTATCTCGATCATGTTTTAGCTGTAATTAAACAGAAGGTAGATGTCCAACACTTGCTTCGACCATCAGCTGCTGGCGTTCCCCATCTCTCCTAAACTTCCCCCCACTCTTTGGAGCGAGCTGTATACTGCCATTTACTTGGTGGCATTTCCATGACGTTCTCAGTTCCTCAATTGACGACAAACAGTGACATTTGTGAGTTTTTTTTTTTTTTGATCAGTCCTACGCTATTCCTACTCTACATTCACTTTCAGACTTTTGCCTTGCCTCTTGCAGGGCGTGGGAGTCGAAACCCACTCCTGAAACTTACACGTCCCCACCCCATCCCCCCTGAGAAGGTGGGGATTTGAACCCCTCATCTCTCCCTTCCATATTGGAAGGGTGGCCACTGGGATCCCAATGGTTGACATTTGTGAGTTACAAAGCAAGAAATGTGCAAGGCTTCAAAAAAGGTTTCAATTCTTCTCTCTCACCTCTTGCTGAAACTGTGATTTTCCATGAGCTGCATCTGGACGTAAAACTTTGACTGCGACTGGCGTATGATCAAGGTAACACTTGAAGACTGGCCCATAACCTCCCTCCCCAATCTTGTAGGACTCATCAAATGAATTTGTTGCAGCTTCAATCTCTTTGATAGTGTACATCCTGCATCTTGCATCACTGCGATTTAATGAATCCGAGACCTTCTTCATCTCCTCTGCACTTTTGAGGGCTTTCATTTCCACATTGGCCCTCCTCAGCGCTTCTAATTCTGCTAGCTTCTGTGCTGCGTCAGCTGCTTCAATGGCTGCTTTGCACTTAGCCCTCTCCTTTTCTACAATTGATAATGCAGCTTCCTGAGCAAATTGTGCCTCTTCAAGATGTCGCTCTTCTTCTAGTCTCCAGCAATGCATCTCCATTTCCTGAAGTTAGTTTGGTTTAAGCAAGTACCCTATTTTCACATGAAATAAGTACTTCTCTTCTCAGTACCTTCTGTTTTGCTGTGAGTGCTTCTTTGCATGCTGTACTATACAGTTCCATTGTTTGCTTCAGTTCTAACTTCAGCCTCCTCATTTCAGCTTCGACTTCATCCTGCATTATTTTACTTGTACTACAATGATTATCTTTCTCGGAAACATGACTATTACTTTGATGGATCTAGGTTTTTCAAGAGACTATTAAACTGTGACAGAATATATATACCTGTGGAGTACAGACATCTTTGTAATCATCTTTTACTTGGCTATGTGCAATTAACACTCACCTTTTGTTTACCTTGTATGGATGCAATTTGAGATTTGGTCATCCAGTTCTCTTGCCTTGTTTTATACTATTAACAATTGAATGCTGAACACATACACTACATTGTTAATGGCACTATAATATAAGGCACTTCCTCATTTGCAATAGAAGATGATTCTTGTTCAGCCTAATTAACAGTTATGACTGTTTTTGCAACTGAAGAGTGCAAAAAAAAATCACCTATTACATCAGAAACTTGTTTGAGATACGCAGGAACCAATATATGACACCTCAATTTCCTACGCTTTAAACTTCTTGGAATAATATATGCGAAAGAAGAATATGAACTCATCATGCTGATAGCTCTTAAAACCATCTCAGGGTAGGTGGGCATTTCTTTACTTAGTCGTATTAGATAAATTTTCTTGCAACTTGTCATGGAAAAGTAATTAATTACCATGTATTGTGGCAGATACTTGTAAGTCTGAGATTGAGAAAAGATTACCTTGTGATGTGATGAATTTGATGTGTGTCTGCTGTCATACGAGGCTGATGAAAATCCATGCAGAGAATTGGGGTCGGCGAACTTGTGCTTTGAATGAATGGATGAACTATCAGGACTGGTGGAAAGCCTTGGAGGGTGGAAGGAGTCACTATGGTCATAGAACACAGAGGATGTGCGTTCTGTGCTTGGCCTTCCCGAGCTGACAAATGATATGTCAGAATCTGGGTCCGACATTATCCCTGCTACATATCCAGGTGACCTTCCTCTATCCCATATTGACCTGTTTTATTATCACAGGCCCAGTGAGTGCACATTTAAAGAAACTGAAGCTGTAAACTGTAGTGACAATGTTCAACCAATTCTATGCCTTTCCCCTCTCATCATTACTACCTGTAATTAAATTGATGCGCATCCAAAATAGTCAAGAATATATATCACGCTTCTATATAATCATTCTTTTTTCCTTTTGAACTGCACTTGCTTAGGATATATTGTTTGCAACCCCATATTCCTTGGAGGGTTTCCACCTTTTTCGCTGGCGGTGAATAAAGATTTAATTTTTTTGAAACTTACTTGATAGATTCATATTGCCTGCTGAGAGGTCTAGGCAAGGATCTTTCTGCAGCCATTGGAACACTCCAACAGTTTAATATTCTTGTAATGCTGAAGCATATCTGAAGTGATCTGGGAGAGAAATGAACCTCTTAAACTGTTCTGCAAGTATCTTTCAGAACCGGCTGTTTTCTCTGAGGTTCTGTATTTGGTCAAGAAGAGGGGAGGCATGAGGGGCCGGACGAGAAGCTTTCCACACAGAAGAGACCTTTCCCTTGGAGATGACATAAACGGTGCAGAAATCCGGTACCCCTTTTGAGACATTACTTGGGATATGTGAAGACTTTAATCTGTTGGAGAAAAATCACCAACTTAAGTAGATCTACACAAACTCTAGTGTTTGTAGCATTTATATTGAGGATGATGTGCAAATTTCATTCTCTTCTTCCTCTATATTACAATCTTTCATAAAGGAAGGTTGTGCATCACTGCATGACGCACCCATTCCTTCCCTTGAGTACTTTTTGAGTCGTGAGGAGTTGGTGTCAGAAACACTTCCTGAATGTTGTCTGTACAAGTGGATTTGCCATCTCTGTTTGGTAAATCTAGTACTAAAATAAAAGATCAAATACCTCAATTAGTTTACATGTGACTTTAAGTCTTGCTATAAAACTTCATAAGTGAAACTATTTGCAGAGGTTAAATAAAGTATATACGTTTGCTTTTAAAAAAGTAAGAAAGGAGATAAAACAAGATATTGCCTGCAAATTTTCTATTGGACACAAGCAGAGGTTGTTACCTGATGAAGCCATGCCGAGATGAAGCACCAAGAACCAAGAATTCAATCGCAGCATAAGAGACATAGTCAGTAAGTGCTCTGACCACGTCTGTATCTTCCAGTACAACATCTACGCTATATATCTGATTCAAGTAACTAAATTTGTAAATAATCAGAAAGAAAGGGAACAAGGAATGTGGAAACCGAATTCTAAATATACATTGAAGGAGCGAAATAACACTATAAGAAAGATGAAGTACAAACATAAGGATTCTGTTAGAGATTGTCCACAAACAAAGTACTTGTTGAACATCTAATTAAGGAAAATTTCAATTTCCAAATAACTAACCTTTTCAGGTAATGTGCGTAACCAGTGCCTTCAAATTTGAAACTTTCCTCGTCAGGCAAGCATAGGAAGTGCTTTAGGGGCACTTGTTAACACGATCTGAAATATTGATACTGAAAGGATTTTCAGCTTTTTGACTTACATCTTTTCGAGTGCAATAACAATGGAAGGTGAGAAACAGGTCCTTGGTTGGCTTGTCGAGGTCCTGCTTCTGTTGGGGGGATGAAATTCCATGAGCAATGTCAGAAGTGGAATGGTGATGGTGATGATGATGTTGCTGGTGGTGGCGGCGGCAGTGATGTTTGTGTGCAACTGCAACCAATCAAAAAGAGAAATAGTCAGTCACATGCTTTTTGGAATCTGCAGGAGCTCCCAATGTCTGGTAATGGATTATGCTGTGCAGGGTGATACATAACATCACATTGCTAGCATTTCGTGTAATAGTTTGCTTTGCTCGATCAATTTCCTCTAGTTTTTCTTTCTGGATATGATGAAACGTGATGACAAGTGTATGATGTATCTGCGATGGGCTGGAAACTGAGGATGCAGAGCGTGTTTGAGACTGAAATGCAATCTCGATTTCTATGTATGAGAAGAGATAGATGCGAATGAAAATGGTATACATACGGGAAGAGTTGTCGTGAACATGAATGAGGATGACAGTTTGGCCCCTGGAGAGGAGATTATCACCGGCCCACCGGATGGCACATTGGCTGCCTTTGTCCTTGTTGACGGCAATTGCAACTAATTCGTTCCTGGTGCTGGTTTTGTTCTCCCCATGACTCTTTCCAACCCACATTCTTTCTTCTCTGTGACAAGAGCTCAATGCTTCTTTCCTTTTGCCTTTTGGTTATACGTAACGATAACTGTGGAAATGTGCTTGATCAAAGCTTCTGAACAATACTCTGGTGGTTCTCTCTTGTGCAAGTGAAAAAAATCCAGTAGTTCTTTTGTTCCTTCCATATCAGTGAAGAATTGGTACCAGACGTTAATGTGGCTAATAATAGGGGAGAAAACATAGATGAGACTCCCATCTAATCTCTCTCTCTCTCTCTCTCTCTCTCTCACACACACACATCTTAAATTGAGGAGGACCTTTCTTGTTTCGAATCTGGTCAAACAAAATGCCAATAAGAGAAAACTCAAATCACTAGCTTGGTTCATTAGGATAAACAAAGTACAATATTCTGGATATGTGCACGTGTTAATGGATCTAAGAGCAGTCATTATACCCGTCCTGCTATCTTAATCGACAACACCATTTGTAGTTCTAGGTTAGCACATAATGCGGCACCGTAACTTGATTTCTGCTTACAGAAAATTGCCCAGCCAGAGCTCACGATTCCATGACGTGGCTCAACAAATCAGCCTTACCATCATACAGATCAAATGGGTTATATTTGCATGGATCGAAGAATTTTCTTTCCTTGTGTATCATCAAGAGGACAGCGACGTTAAAATGAATAAATTTCCGTGAAATATCGCATCAGTTCCTGTTCTAACAGAAGTAGAAAACGACGCAATTTTTACTCAACGCCAGAAGAAAAGGTATAGAAACAATACAAATGCTCCTTTGCGCCCCATAAGGTGTAGATAGAACGTGTATGAAAACTTGTATTTGATCATTTACATCGATTATATTACAATGAACTGTGGGTTCACCATCATCTTAGCTTCAACCATCCATTCTAGGACCGCAAGTCCTTCGGATCTATGAAACCAGAAAAACCACCTACATGGGTTGTTGAATTCTGTTATGCCGATGAAATCTACGTTTTCTCAATATGGAAGCCGTGATGACATGCCTTGTTTCTTCAGAGGACTTTTGACGGTAAAGGAACCCGCCTGCGATACTCTGCCAGAGCCCACAATGGGTATATGTTCCTGTAAGCGGCGTAGTGTAACATGCAGTTCTTCATGAAAACTCCAGTGATTTCCTGCCACCCGAAGTTATTGACTATTAATAATCACGGCAGCCATAGTTCATGCTTCGATCGTTGTAAGATAATATGCGTTGAATAATCGTCTCTGGGTTCTCCTAGCTGTATGGGCTATTGCAGAGGAAATTCTTTCCAACGATATTGGGGGCGAGCACTCTTTTATATCCGAGATATTAACACTATATGAGATCAAAAGTTATAGGAAGGTACAAACCTGTTGGGGATAATCGCCATCTTCCATCTGTGAATTGATCAGCAGCTTTGCGGCCCAGTGCAATGGAGTCGGATCCCTCTCCATCTGATAGTATATGAAGTACCAAAGTCAGAAACTTCACATGGAATACTGATTTTTACTATCACAAAAGTATGGTTAATGCGATTGAGATCCAAACAACAAGATCATCCACTGACCTGCCCTGCGTGAATCAAACCCATTGTAGCCCAAGCGGTGTGCACCAGATTTGATCTGTCCCCTTCAAGTGGTACGTATTCCTACATCGACCGAAATGACCATTAGAAAATTCAAGATTTCCATGTCGCTAGAAAAGCTTGCAACAAATACAGCTAAAGCCGAACATGCTGTAGAAGGTCTCTCTAGAAATTACCTTCTTCGGGCAAGAAAGATAGCTCTCTCCCCACCCACCATCCTGCAACTGTGTTTGCAGAAGAAAAGCGACTCCTTTGCGCATAGCTGCACAATTGCTATACGTCTTGCCAGCAGCTGCTAGTCCTCCAAGCGCAAACCATGAGCCGTATGTAAAACAGACTCCCCAGTTCCCATACCTGCAAAAATTGCTCAATTGGTTAGTCTTTTCCTTAATTAATCTGAAATATTCAGAAGTGCCTAATGGAAAAGGAACATACCACGAGCCATCTGGATTTTGTATGTTCTCCAGAAACTGTACAGCGTTTACTAAGAAATTCTCAATCTCCTTCTTCCTGTGGCCAGGATACAACTTCCTGAACATAACTAACGCATGGATAGCTGATGATGTGCATTCAACATATTCATGCTCGACAACAATGTCCGCAAAGAACTCTGTTGGATTTAGGAGCTGCAAGTGACACACGATGGGAAATAATGTCTTCGTTTAGTAATTTGTTAACAAAGAAACATGTCTTAGTCTGTCAGGACTATCAAGGAATTCCCACAAATTTATTAAATACTTACTTCTAGCCATTCCTGGGCTCCTGCAGGTTCCCACGCAGCCAATCCACCATTTTTACTCTGAAACAAGTGATAAGCATGGTTGATGTGATGATACTATAATATATATCATACTTGGGAATCTGAAAAAAGTTATGAAACTCAAAGAAAGACTTAAATAGCCAAACAATTTTGGGATGCATGGAGCAAACAAAGTTTGGCCAATATATCTTGTCTAGGTCAAATAGTTTCTCAAGTCTTGCTCTGGAAAGAAAAACAATGGTGTACTCACTTGTAGAGAAAGTAAGATATTGACAGAATCGTACAACCTCTCTGGCTCCATCTTCTCACCAACAATTTCAGGTGGCATCATTGAGAAAAGCAAGCAACACTGAATAAACAGGAAAAGCGATTCAGTGAGAAACAGAGCAATTTAGGATTGAATTGAACCTGTGGATGCTGTGTAGTCGTAGTAGTATTACCTTCAGACCTTCTGCAGTGCAATCAGATACTTGCCAACCATGATCTTGATCTGAAAATGTCCAAGATCCTTTAGAAATATGACGGTGCATGCTTTTGAAGTCACCAGATGGATTGTCCTTGACCTGGAATTTTGTAGACAGATTGATGCAGTTCAGCTTACAAGAGGAAGCAAAAGAAACAAGGAAAAGGTTTTGAGGCAAACAGGCGCTCGCAAGAATAAAAATTCAAACCTGAGATTTTTTAATGAAGTCATGTCCTCTAGCTAATACCGGTGCTATCTCCTCAGTCATATTACTGGCAAGCAAAGCTTGGATGGCAAAGCCCGTATCCCACTCCTGGCTACCAAAACTCTGCATATGAATGAGCCAAATACCATACTAAGTTTTCCTCTAGATGGTCTCACTTTATTAAATCAATCTTCTCATCATTATAACAGTACTTTCATCTTTCAAATATGCAGATAAGTATTTATCAGTTCAAATTTGAGCCCAATTCTGTTATAGGTCATTGACACTACTACTAACCTGCATCTTCATTCCGTCTTCAGCCACCCAAAGGTAATCCGGTATCCTCGCGAGATGCTTCTTGAAATAGTCACCGTCTGGGTCTTCTACCCAGCAAGCAAGCATGCACAACACCTGTCCAGGTCCAAAGCCAAAGATATATTCTCAGTGTTGTTTCTCATGATGTGTAAATTTTGCGATTTGTGTCTCTCTCCTCTTTGAATGTACGTCTTCATTACCTTTTCAACACATCCAATTGTGATGTATCGACTGTTCTCATCCTCATAGTGAATGTGCTTCATCGTCACCTGAAGAGCCTTTTCTCTAAGTTTATTAAGCGGCCAACGGTTGAGAAAAGGCTCTGTGCATATGTAAAGACTATCCCACATTAGATCCTGTATCAAAGGATGGGGATAGTAGAGATCCTCCTGCAACAACAATTCGAATCATTTTATTAAAAATTTACTCACTTGCAAACTATCTGATTGTGGATTGATATTTTGGAACAGCCAGTGATACTTGCCTTGGCACAAAGATGGCGAACTTTCCTCCAGCAAATCGTGTCGTAGGGTTGAGTATGAAGTTCTTCTCTCAACTGTTGAACAAGAGGCGTGATCGGGCCGACAAATTTTTTCCCATACAAGTACGACATGGGCATGTAAACCATCCGACAGTAGCACCACATTTTAGCTACATTATTCAGGACGGGAAAATTTAGTCAACACATCCATGAAACTAAGGAGAAACGCAATTAAGGGGAATTCTTGAAGGGTGGTGACTTCAATGAAAAGCCAATGCTATTTTCTTGTTGGCGCAGCAAAAATGCCACACGGTTCCAGTGTGAAAATTAGTCCAAATTTGTCTTATTACCCGTGTAAGATTAGGTGTACTGGACTACTGTAGAATGTTATCAAGGACAAGATGAAGAAAATCTGGGAAAACAAACCTGGATGCATGGGGAGGAACGAAGGCAAGATCCAGAACTCAGGGGGCATTGGGTTGCTTCCAGTCCAATCAAAAACGCCGAGAATCTACAGAGCACGCACGACAACACACAAGCAGAAGCACAATGTCACATATATGATACACTCAAACACATACACAGGACGATCTTGAGAACAATTTTTTGACGATCGAATGAAGGAAAGAGTGAGGGAGTACCGAGAGCCAAGTCTTGCCCCAGGAGGGTATGTAGGTCACCCCGCCATGGTCATGAATCCACTTCCTGGCCCGAGCACAAGCATTGTCCTTGCCACCATCGGGCCCTTCCCCAAGAATGCGCATGCATATGTAGCTCAGGGCGGTGCAGAACATGGTGCTGTGACCTTCGATGTGCAAGCCCCATCCACCATCTTCATTCTGCAACAGAAATAACGCAAGACATAAACAGAGTTTCCAGTCGAAGTCTTTCAAAGTTTCTCCGCCATTTCTCCATCCGAGTGTCTTTCTTTTTTTGCAAGGAAAGACTACCTGGTGGTTGTAGATGTAGCGGAGAATCTCTTTCCGATGCTCGGCGGGGAAGACGGCGTCAAGGTGGCCGGTGATGTAGACGCACATGACCAGGGGAGGGAGGAAGAAGAGAGGGCCGGCGTTCTCGGCAGGCCAGTGACCGTCGCTAGCCTGCAGGGCGGAGAAGAAGTTGACGGCCCGCTTCAGCGCGGTGGACGCCTTGTCGTAGGTGATCTCCTCGCCATCCTCCACCCTCACTGGCGGGATCGTCTGCTCGAACTGCTTCTCCCTCAGGAACTGCCCAGAAATCATGCACCATGCGTCAGCTTAAGATTGCCCACCAACTTGGTAGTACCACCCCCCCCCCGTTAACAGGTTTTACACTATACAACAAGCAACGACAGTAAAGCTTTAAAGTTAAAAAAAAATGGTAACTCGTATGTGCTAGACTTGATTCCATCGCTCAGTGCCAGCAGTGGCTGCAAACGTGATTGGGCTAGTAATCTGCGAAGTTCGAGTCCCGAGATCGAGACGATAGCTTCGCCCGATTTCAGGTGTGCTACAGTGCCGAGCTCCCTTTTCACGTTTTGGTGGACGTGGGGTGATTGAAGCTAGAGCGAAATTGTTGAAAAGGGAAAGAAGAGAACGACGAAGTCAAGGAGAGAAAGGGCCGTGTGGTCGTGGCACGAAGGTTCGGTTCAATTATTTGACCCGAGATGTCTGGGGTGCTGGGTTTCTGCTTTGCCTTTCCTCGCTGACCTCCCTTTCAAAGGGTCGAGTCTCTCCTTTTCCTTTTCATTTTTTAACCCTTGTGCACCAACCCCGCGTCGTTCACACACGCACACAATTCAAGTCCAAAACAAGCATTGACATATATACAGTACCGCACGTGTTTCAGTTCTTGTTCTAAAAGCCGCCCTCGATCTTCTCATTCAAACGTGAAGGCCCGGCAGCCACCAAAGACCAGGCTACCTACGTCGCCGAAACTAGATGCACAGTTGGCTAACGTAATTGAAAACTGATTCTACGTATCCGTGTCAAGTTCGACAGATATGTACATGTATGCAATACCGTCCGCAGTTCTGAAGTCGACAGAAAAAATGTGGACTACGATTCGTTCCCACACACGCAGAAACAAGAAAGTTGAGCAAGTGTGTTTGGGTGCGTGTTCATCAGGTGCGTGGGACGCGTTATGTACCTGCATGCGCCAGAGGAGGTCGCCACAGGGCTTGACTTGGTGGCGGTGGTCGTAGAAGTGCTGGCGAGCAGCCTCGACCTCCGCGCGCTCCTCAGCGGTGCCAGCCTCCGGGTCGAACTCCCAAATCTGTCTCCCCACGTAGTTGTTGGTGCTGTACAGGTAGGGACCGTCCTCTCCTTCTGCTATCTTCAGCCTCCACATTCTCTTTCTCTCTTCCTTCAACCGATTATACTGCGGCTCTCGGTATTCGGGTACTCGCGAACCGGCCTTCCTGATGATCATGCAGACAGAAAAAAAGAGAGTTAACGAGCTGCTGCAAATCAAATCTCCTCGGTGAGCATGTTCATAATATATATTCATGAACTCTCCGTTTTTCTGAGATTAATATTGCCATCTCTGCATGCATGAAGATGGCGAAGCTCGCCGCTTTAGCGTAGCAAAAGCACGAACAAGATACACAGAGAGACATCTACCTCTTCTATCTGCAGAGAGATTTGCGAGAGCTGACTAGAAAAAAATCGAGCTCTCTCTCTCCAAAGCCAAAGCGAAGTTGTGCTCTTGTGGAGGAGGAAGAGGACCTTATTTGTACCCCGTCTTGGACGGCTAGCGGCTAGCTTCTTCCTCCTCCTTTCCCTCATTTTTAAATAATATTTCTCAAATATCTTTGCCAAGCAAAAGTCAAGCAATGCTAAGTCTGCCCAATAGAATTAAATAATTCCAGATATAGCTATCTGTACAAAGAGCCATGATTCTCTTCTTATCCTTGATTTGAGTGGCGTATCAACGAAAAACTTCACATACGATAAATTTGATTAAAACTAACTTTTTTTTTTTTTTTTTTTTGGTAAAGATTAAAACTAACTTTTTGACCATAAAAATTCTGAAATTAATATATTTATGATAAATTTATCTTAAATTAATTTTTTTTTTTTATCACAAAAAATCTTAAACTTAATTTTTGTTTACGAAAAATCATAAATTAATATATCTATAATAAACGAATAGTAAAATTTTTATGGGTATACTCATCAATTATCACATATCGTTCAATTCAGTAATTTGACGATAAATTTAATAAAAATTAATGAAAATTAAATTTACGACAGAGATATTATTATGAGATTTTTTGTGGTCATAGTTAGATGGATGTTTTTCTTAGTATTATTAACTCTTTAATTAAACTGGCAAGGATGTGATATCTATAACTCGCCGCTCGGCCTATCGGAAGCCATGGCCTGGGGTAAAGTACAACCCTCCACAAAAATTGCCGGGCCAGATGACGAGGGGAGCGGACATTACCAGTACGAGCCTGTCCGATTACTTTTGCATACTGAAATTGTACGGTCGACGAATGGGATGCGTGGGACGAAGTAACATGTCGGGCTACTTACGGGTGGTGATTTTGACTTTACGTGTGTGTCGTATAAAGTTCAGATATGCCTATAGCAGATGTGTCCAATTCGATCGAGCATATTTTTGCTCATTGGTGATGATGCCCCCCGCGCGGATTCGACAACACTAAATGACGAATTGGGTGGGAAGGAAACAGAACCGCCGGCATTTAAATGTGGCGCGGAATTAAGTTAGTGGAAACGGGCCGACCTTTCGTTGTCATCTGCACTAATCCAGTGACTCACCCGGCCCCCAAAGATATAAGGACGTACCAGCGTAAGGTGATCCCTGCAAATCGATTTCTCTATTCTCTGGCCGGCCGAGATGCCCGTGCTGAAACGCATCGATGACGCATTGATACTAGAGATGTTTGGCATTGAATATTTGATTGGACCCCGGAGTCCATAAAATGCTGGGCTCATCACTTTCGGACGCCCTCAGGCCGACGCTATTGTGACGGATCGTGTGCAATCGGTGGAAAGATCAGCCCCGCAGTCATGTCAAGATTTAAGAATTTCGACACATTATTTTCAGTCTGTTATCAGTTAATTTTCAATCTCGACGCATGTCAAGATTTAAGATGCTAGATTTGCAAGGACTTAACTTTAAAGTATTCGGCATTGTTTTCAGTCTATTTTCATTGAAAAATGTTAACGTAGATATTGACGATTTTACACGACACAATCATGTTAGTGATTTTCGATGAAAATTAGTTGAATGGATTATATTGGTAAATCATCATAATATTCAGGATTAATTAAATTAAATTAAAATGTTTAAGACTGAATTGGTATAAGTGTAATGAATTTATGATTTTTTTGGTAATTTCTCCTAAAATAATACTAAGAGTCCTAACGAATTGATGTAGGTATAGTACTAAGAGATTCAAAGGACTAGTCCCTTGTGTTATCACACGTCTCCACTTACTCCTCTTATTCAAAGAAAAGCGCTAAGATCCTAGCTCGCCAAATCTCTATTCGACCCCAAAAAGATAAAAATAAAAATCACCAGCAGACCAAATCGTGCTTTAGAGGGTGGAGTATCCCCTGCTTCGATTCCTCTTCGCTTCCAAATTTCTTCGAGTTCGATGGGAGCCATTCGGTGAGACCTGGTCATGAATTCCGATGTGAGGGATAAAGGTATTTATGTATTTGTAGGGGCCAATCGATAGTTCGAGTCAATAAGAGTTAGAGAACCTACCTCGTAATTGACAAACACGCAGTCGATTTTTATCCTATCCGATTAATGATCTGTATCTTCCTCCCTCATATAAAGAGAGGATATAGAAGGATGGAAACATAAAAATCAACGATGATCTTACGTTGTTCTGGGACGTTATGCATGAGAGCGTAAGTGCCATGGAACTTGCCGCCCCCGGGCAGCACGCCGTCGCGAACAGCCTGTACCAGGTACTGGCGGCCCGATGCTGATTTGACTTGACCAAAGTCCTGCGTACCGGCAATTGTGGAGCGGCAGACAAGATGATTATTGTTTATAACTAATATATTAAGGAGGAAAACTTACGCACGATACACGGAGAATCATTCGAATCACAAGATTTTACGAAAACCTCGTATAAAAAATAATTGAATTATACCTGCTGGTTGTTGTGTCCCTATGAAGGTCTCGGTTGCAATCATGTCGATTTTGGGCTGTAATAATGCCAGCATTACCGCCGTTGGTATGTGGGGGAGGGAATGGACCTTGTGGGAGGACTCGATTTGTGTGCCTTTCAGCCTCGCCTCTGTCCATTTCGGGGGATTTTCGATCAATTCATATCAGTAACTCTTCTCGTACTCGACCTTTCCAGAGTGGTCATATTGGGGTTTCTCAAAGGAAAGCGCTCCTTGGGGCAATTGATTGTTGGCGCTCTTCCTAGGTGACCATAGGGAACGATTGAGAATTTGAGAATGAGCATTCCCACGGATCTCCAATTTCAGACCCTTAAGAAATCGGTAGATCTTCTCTATCTTTTTTTTTACGTACTTCGTGACTGCAACTTAGGTACATTTTGGGATATCCTCATAGTCATTGAGTTCATCCCATAAGACCTTCAACTTGGTGTAATATTCCTCTATCGGTAGTCCTCCTTGCCTATACCAACCTAATCTCGATTTTGGTCTCGTGGACGCGAGATCTGTTCCCTTAGGTGTAACTCTACTTTAGCTCGTTCAACATTACCTTTGCTTCCTTTACAAATATCAAGCTTCCTTATAAACTACTGTCGAGATAATTGAAAATCCATTAAGTTACATGCAATTCATGTTGTTGGATTTGACTTCTCTAGCGATCCAACAATAAACTCGAGTTTGCTTTTTTCTTGCAATGCGCATCTGGTCCCCTTTGACCATGTTGTCTAGTTATCCGCACTCAGCATACGTGAAATGAGGATTGGTCGAATATGTTAAGATAATATGATAAGATAGTGCAATCGCCCAGTCAAATTATCTGGTGGGTTTTGATCTCTTCGCTCTAACCATAACAAAAATCACAATGGCCTTTTGTTATTTGTCGTTGCAAGGTATTGCCCAATAGAAGCGGCGAGCAGAATCTTCCCTAATATACCCCAATAACTATAAGACAACCAGCAGGCAGCAGGCGTTATACTAACTTTTAAAAAAACTCTTCCACGATATCAGAGATATACCAAGTATTATTCTTTTTAAATAAAATCACATGTATTATTCTTCTTTGACGCCGTAAGCTAATTGGGTAGAAACCCGTGAGAGAGGCAGGCAAAGGCAAGAAGGTTGGTAAATATAGGCGGTAAGTGCATCGGATTTTTGTTTTAAAGTGGAGGATTCGATTGAATAGGTAGTTTAAAGCGCATGCGTCAGCAGTGACTATTCTATGCGCCAGCAGTGACCATTTCTTCACATGGGCGGGGAGGGAGGGAGATCTGGTATCGGAATGCAACGAGCATGTGAAACTTTCGATTGTGTTGGTGAATGATTGGTCGTTCGAATTTCTTTTACCAATGTGAACATCTTTGGTCAACCATTTTAGGTTGTTGTGATTCCGTGGTTGATTTTTCTTGTTTCTTTTTTAAGGTTCTGGCATTTGGGGCTATTAGAATAAGACTAGTAATTCTGACTGTCAAAAGAAATTCCCGCTTGATTGACATGTGGATGATGTACCGTGTATGCTTTTGTATTTGTTGCTGATCGGATGCGGATTACTTGAACTCAACTTAACACTCAAATTTAATAAAGAAGATAATAAAAATTGGCAAATGCGTGGTGGAATTTCTTGGGATCACTCCACCAATTTGTGGTCTTTCTATACGCAAAGCCTGGAGTAAATCAACGAGAGGTCGCATCCATGGTTCGCTCTCAAATCAAGATTTATACATCTTTCGCGGTCATTTTCGAGCTATTGTCAACCTACACAGTGTGAAACCTTGCTCTTGTATCATAATTGGAAAGAGATTGTGAGAGCGCTTCTTTTTCGCTCTAAGCTCAGCTCCGCAAGCCTAATGTTACATCAAAACAACCGTTTCGTTTCGGGTTGTACAAAGATCTTTGGTAGAATTTTCAAATGTGGCATTTCTTGTATGGAAAGTTTGAGGTCGTTGATGTTGAATAAAAGTTCCCATTTTAACTCCTCAAGTTAAGAGATCCGGACCTGAGGAAGTCTATAAACAACTTTATTTGAGATCTTGTGTGGATCTCGGCATCCCTCACATGTTAAATATAGAGAGGGTAGAGGTAAGTGCAAAGCCTATAAGGGAGAATAGAGTGCGGATATTGACACGTAAAAATAAAAAGTTAATATGGCAGCCCGCTACATTAGTGGACAGGCGTATACGGTCTCTGTTGGGTGGAACATCACCGCTGTCTTGATGAAGTTACCCTGAACCGACACCGAGGATCAAACTCAGAAGTTAATGTCGCGCAAGAAGTGCAGATGAAATGGATGTTTGGTTTGACTTTTGGCTTGTGGCTTTTGGCTACGATGTTTTTACTTTAGTTTTAAGAATAATATACGGCTGCCGGCCGGTTGGTAATGTACTTGCGTGTGAAAGTGTCCTGCATGGGATATTAAAAAGAAGTTCGTGGATTAAATATGAGAGGACTGTAGTGAATGTCATTAAAAAAATAAATATGAGGTTTCAAGTGGATCTATGAGCATGGAACCGCCTCCATTATGATCGATTTGATCTTAACTTCTTGCTTGATTGATAGTGAGTGCATTGCTGCCCTTTAGCTTCCCGTGTTACTTAGGTAAGAGACAAATATAGTTCGAAACGTTGTACAACGTACCTTATTTCATGTCGTTATTTTGATTAGATAAATTTTGTAAAAATTATATGGTGATGTTAGAATCATTGTAATCAATAGTAAAATTTTTCATAATAAGCAAGTTGTACGAAACTCTAGTATTGTAATGACCAAACGCATTCTACATGGACTAAACCTCCTCAAAATGGTACTTTGAGTAATCACATAAGTTGGTGACCATTTAGGGACTTTTTTTATTCAATGTGTGCTCTGGTCCATTCCAATTCCCTCCTCAATCTTAGAAGTTTATTAAGAGTTGTATCTTATTTGAACCCTCTCGTCTTGACACTATACCCACATTGTCCAATTTGATACAAGCTTAGTTTGTTTACAAACCACACTCCTGCTAGGTATCCTACTTTAGTACCATATATAAGGATCCGGTCATACAAGGTGGTGATCACGTAGGGTTGGGTATTGACTTATAAATCATTCAATGAGATCTCTCCTGGCTGATACAACAGTACTTAAAATGTTGCAAATATACAGTAGAAATTCGTTGTTCCCATCACTTAGGCTGGACCTTTTCTTTTTCCTGCCATCTGGAGCTTGATGTACTTTTTTTTTGGGGTCGGTGAGCTTGATGTACTTTACGTGCAGCAAATTCAGATATTCTGCTCGATTTTGAGTTTAGTCAACGATATGTGCGGTGCTTTTGGGATTGATTTTTCTTTTGTTCTCTTCTACCATTTTGACTGTAAAATAAAGTTGCAATAATTATAAGAAATTTTTCTTGATTCATCATGGGGAACATATTGCGCACATACTGTTTCTCTCGCTATTTGGATGCCGGTCAATTTCTTTACTCAAATGTCCAAGCTATCAAACTCGATTGGTCCACCACTTGATAATCTTGCTTAATTTGGAGAAACTATTGCATGCGTGCCGTTACTAAATCTAATTAACTGGAAATATTGAAAATGGTGAAAATCATATGGGTGTCATCAGATCTAACAATTCAAATTCAGTTTGCTATGTGTATTAAGTTAACTAAATTATTTGATTATGCTTTGGGGCATGTATAAAAGTAAGTATTTATGCATTTTCAGGTGCAGAAAAGGTATTTACTCATTCCCCATCTGAAGGGTGAACTCAGTAACACATTCAAGGCGAGAGGTTTTAGTCTTTCTCAAAGTAGGTATGGAACACTATGTGATATGGACTCTCTTATTTTTCTTCTAGAATCTATCAACACCGACACCAATGTTTCTTGATTAGTTGGATGGATTGTTACCCATGATATTAGTGAAGCACATGAAATACTTTTCATTGTACTAGCCACTGGGGTTAATTGGAGTACTTAAACGTTTGGTTTCGATCCGGCAAATATCGTGGTCAAATCATGCTACCTCCCACTTATCAAAGTAATTCTCAAGAGTCACGCCCAGTTACCAACCCATGGATGGAGCCTCACCCGATTTAGGTCGCGATTAGTGAGCCTCACGCCCAGTTACCACCTTTTGGATTCGTAGCTAGCTCTAAGTTATTGACTTAATTCCTCATCTATGATTAGGATGGGGCCTAAAACTAAGGTCCGTCGATGCCAGACTTGGAGGAAATCGAGGACAGATCATCTTTGATGGTTCGTTCCAACACAAATCCATAAGCCTTGCACAGTCATCATCACAAAGCAGTTTTCAGCCCTGCCCACAAAACCCTAATTCTCCTATCATCATTGGAAAAATAAGAGGGTTTGCTTCTGGCTTTATCAGCTAACTCAACACGCCCCCATTCGAATTCACGTCGGAACAGTTTGAATCGGTAAAAAGAAAGGTAAGAGATTGCAATGTAATATGAACTGGGCGCCCGATCTTACTCTTTCCCACGCTAAGTCAACTCCCAGCTTTCGCAGTCGGAACAATTAATGTTTTCGCCGAGTCACCATCGCGATGCCATTTATGTCCGCGCCGAATTGGCAGAGAGACCTAACTTTTCAGTCAATTTTTCCACCCACTCAAAAAAAGGGTCAAAGCTCTCCCTCTTTGACTTCTCCATCAAAAAGAAAGGAAGAAATCATGCGAACTTTCTGCAGGCCATTTGGACTTACGTAGCTTAAAGAGTGTCTCCTCGTTCCGCATTCGACGACCCCGCTTTCAAACAATTCACGCGGAGATTCCAATTAGGCTTCCGATTGCTCTTTCAACGAATTTATCGTGTATCAGACAAAAGCATATGTAATAAACTATTGAAGTTACGGGAAGAAGCCTAACTCTTTCGTTGAAGAAACCCTACAGGTCCACTTGGCTTACTTTTAGAGCGATAACGATACATTAATCTGCATGTTTCTGGGACATGTCCACGAAATGACTTATGTAATCAGGTCCTGCTAGTCCGAAATTGAGGTCGCGTTTGTAGCCTCTTTTCGTTCTTTTCTCTTATAGTATTTGACATTTAACCAGTAGTTATAGCACACGTTCGAAGTCGTCACAAATTATTATTATTATTAAAATATTAACAGGTGGGCTCGTTAATGACTTTCATGTGGGGCTTGTTAATGACTTTCATGTGCTTACTTCTTTTGCATACGTCATTGTCACCTACCCAAATTAGAGGAATTTGCCTGTTGGCTGAGTTAGAGGTAGATATGGCTCTTTCTTGCAATTGATGTAGTCTTTTCTCCATTCACACTAGAGCCAAGTACCTCTAGTGTCATATCTTAGTTTGAATTAGTGCATTTCGGTGATTGTAATTAAAAGTTCTATTGACATTATTGTTAATTCCACAATGACAAAAAATAAATTTGTCCACATAGTTTGATCAAATAAGAAATATACTCAGAACAGAAAAATTTATGTATATTTTGATATCTTTATAATAAAGAGAACATAAGTCTATTTATAGGTTTTACGAGATAACTATATAAAGTAACAAGATATTACGATTTCAATCATAATCAATCAGTGATGTGCAGAATCAAGAGAGATATATGTACAAAACTGAGAGATTGTAGAATCAAAGGAAATAATCTACATATCTCTAACATAGGAAAACATTTTAGAGAAATATCCAAATTATCTCTAACATCCCCTAAAACTCAAGATTCATAAAAGAAGTTAACTTGAGTTTGGATAAATATCTGAAAACACTTGTGTGGATCACCTAAGCAATTTAGTGTACTGGAGAGAGAACCAACTAATGTTGATATGGTTGCTTATGTGGCTGTTATGTGTTGTTGGGGTGGTTGTGCAACTAGACCTATTAAATGGGAGGGTCAAGTCGGATCTGGGTTGAGTGAAAAGGGTCCAACAAAATATATCATTTAACTCGTTTTGACCCAATTTCATGCAATGCATATCTAGTAATTAATAGTCGACCCAACTTATATCTAACACACACTCAACCCGAGCCATATTGTTAAAAACTTTAATATTTAACCTAACCTACGAAAACTCATACTTAAACTAAGATTAGAGTCAAAGTGAGCGAGCATGAGATTGGGTGAAGGCGAGAAAGAATGAAGAGAGAGTCGTAGCAGTGGCTTGAGTTTAAATAAATTGTAAACCTATTATGACCCATTCAACACCCATACTATGTTTAAACCCATTGACGAGCTATGTACTTATTATAATTAACCCATTTATAATCCGTTTAACACCCATATGGGTGAAGAAATGGGTCAATGATCCATTTTGATGGGTCTATGTGCAAGCTACATGGCAAGAGGTTGTTATTGTGGCAGGATGTTTTCAATATGACATGAGACTGGTTGTCATGACAGGAGTCTATTGTGGCTATTGTGACAAGATATGCGACAACATTATAGGCTGACACGACTATAGGATGAGATAGACAACATTGAGAATTGACTTTAGAGAGGGATATTTGTAGTTTTTAGACAAAAAGAAGATGACATGACATACGAGATTTACATTGGGTTGTGCATAGTTGTGCACTGAGGGTGAACTCAGTAGTGCATCGGGTTCGATGTGCACTCGTGTATCTTAGGATTGACTAGCTTTGATATTAAGATAAATGGTCTAACCGAAAAACTTAAGTCAATAGGTGAAGGGAGATTACATGTATATAAAAAGTATATAAACCATGTTGTCAAAAGTATGGGATGTTTCAACACTCTTTAAAGGTGCAAGTCGAATTAAGAGTGGCACATGAAATTTAATTAACGAGGACAATGGCAAAATCCGACTTTGATATCATGTTGGAAGTTTCTATCCAAAAATTCCAGCCTATATGATGTCTAATATTATCACTCGGTTCCCTCTCTTCTTTCTATCATGTTGTTGTGTATATAGACATTATGACAGGTTTCTCATCGAAATATAATTTATGGAAAGAAAGAGAGGAATATGTTGTTAATTTTTGTAGTCTAGATCATTTTTTAGCATATCTCATATGATGATGATGATGATGATGATAGACATGGATGATTTCCACCACCCAAGTTGACGAGAGGTATTTGCCTCTAGCCCGAGTCAATTAGAGATGAAATATGGCTCTTCCTTACGAGAAAGAATATATCGGTGACCGAATCCATGTGCGTGGTGCGACTAGTAAAATGGATACTTACATGCCATGCATCTCAACTAATTTTGCACTCGAATAATTTCAAATTTTGCTTTGGATCGGCCTATTTTTTTCATGCGTCATTATATGGTATATAGTTGATGTGCACCGAACAACCTTCTCGAATTAATTTAATCTAACCGAAGGTTGCTTTGACAAAGAATTCATCGCATGGCAAGTGGAAACTGACCTATAATTTGAGTTGAGCACGACGACAAAAACAACAAAACAAACGAATGATTAATCATTGACGCATCGTATGCTATCGTAGGCAACCCTCGACAATCATAGTGCATTCCAACGTCATGAAGTACTCCTAATTATGACCAGAAAGCCTCACATTACATGACTAGAGAAAAATTAAGTAATTAATGATATTTAGTTGGCCATAACTCAATGGATCAAATTTTTTAGTGAAGATGGATTAAAATAAATCGTCAATCAACTCAAGTCATGAGCTCCTTTTCGAATTTTCCCATGAAGGTACTGTATTTCTATGGTGCTTCCCTCAATAGCGGGATCACAGCCAATGTTTGATCAGTTGACTCATAATATGCATCCATATCTAGAGAAAACATGGAATCCAATGGACCTTTGTAATTGCCGAGTGTGGTTGAGCAGACCACGGATGAAAGGCGTGTTTGCATTGGTTGGCAATGATTGTAAATTTGGGTTGAGATTTGTTGGTGTAGAAAAAATACTGAGCTTGGGTTGAGAGGGGACTAATCCAATGTGTTAGAGACTCACTTGTGAAGGGAAAAATGTTGAGTACACGTGGGAGCAGCACGAAGGAAAAAGAAGACCCACGATGGATGTCCGGAGCCGAAGAAGCAATCGATAACATGTAGTTAGCCTGTTACCCAATAGGCTCAAGCTATGGCTTCTCTTAAACCTCCTCGTAACAGAAGTTTTTGAACTTCCATCGTGCTTTTCTCAACATGTTTAACGCAAAATTGACTAGATGGACTCAAATGTCAAAAAGTAAAAATGTTTAAAATTCAATTAGTATATTTAAAATGTTTAAAACTGAATTGATAGAAGTATAGTATTTTTAAGACTTTTTAGAAAATTGTTTTTCCATTTTTTTCATTATCTTTCCACAACCACCTTAGTGAACACATATTAGTTTTCGCTGCATGTGAGGCCGACCGAGTCTTCCTTCGTCGAAAGTCTAGTTGGACCGCACCAATACAATATCTTTCTTCATATACTTTTATCTCAACTTCTCAATGGAGCACTTCGGTCATGTCATCAACACTTTCACCGACGCCGAGGACGACAAGAAGCTTGCTGGTGCTGTCTTGGTGTATGGCTTTCCACACTCGTCAAGTCCACCTTAGCGTTCTAGGCAAATCATTTATCCGTTCATTTACGGACCCACGTTTCTCAATTTTTTTTTTTTTTAATCTTTTTAGCATCGCTTTTTTATAATGCGGCGATTGATTATATAAATGCATCTTTTTCATACTGTTCCATACATTTTTTCTCATTCGTGGCTTCAATGTCCAACAAGGTTGGCTTGACTTGTTGAGATGAAACCCACCACAAAAGTTTACAAACATTTCAGTGGAGCTTCTCAACGAAAAATAATATGTGAATAGAGAGAGGGGGTATATTGTTAATTTCCCTAATTTAGATTCATTTTTTTAGCATATCTTACATGTTGATGATGGCGGAAGGCATGAATCATTGCTACCGCCCAAGTTAATAGGAGATATTTACCTTTAGCCTCAGTCAATCAGAGAAAAACATGGCTCTTCCTGACTAAGCTTAAGCTGTTGGTCTGGTCATTTGCATTTTTGCCTAATACTATCGTGGAAATTTAATTAAGGAGTCAAATTTGGGACTAGAATGAAATTTTATATTTAATTACTTTAATAGATTAAATGATTCATATGAATGGTGCGACGAGCCATATGAAGATACTCTCATAGACATTGCATCTCAACTAATTCTACATTTCACGTGTCCTTATGTGGTGTGTGTCTGTGTATAGCTGATGCGCACCGAACAACTTTCTCAAATTAATTTAATCTCATCCTAGGACACCTTCTTTGACTGGAACGTACACATTCCGTCCCGTGACAAGTGGGAACGCAACTGTAAATTCAGTGGACCGCACACCAAGACAAAAGTACAAAAGAACCCATCATCCATCATCGAGGCGTCGTATGCTATCGTGGGCCCATCTCGATATTCGTATTCGTATTCGTATTCGTATTCGGACATTATTGAACCGCTCCCAGCTATGACCAAGAACGTGAAGGTTCTCTGGACGGAGCGAGACGGATCTGGTGTATCGACCCTCGGCTTTCTCGATAGGTGTTATCTTTTGGATCGAGACCTTCTAAGATCAGTATCCTCTGCGTTCGGATAAATCTGCCTTCCTGAGATTTGGACGCATCAGCTGCCGAGCAAATAGACGAACCGGGGTTCTCTGAATTTAGGCGAATCGTATCGATAAACGTGAGACGATGTACTGCGAAGTTCATTTCAAACGCGCCTCCTTATTTTGACCTCCATTGATACTTTCGTTGAAAGTCTATCACGGTTCGGCATAGACCGCCCGACAGCATGATATCTTTATATTCTAATCTCGACTGCGCACTTCGGTCATATCTGTACGACAAGAAGACAGTGGCTGCTGATGGGGCTGCTCCCCGTACTGGTGTGTCTTCCGACTCTCATTCCAACCGGCCCACTAAAATAACTTTGGAGAGTCCATCTTGGCGTTCCATGCAAATCATCTCCCTATCTCATTCATAGGCCCACGTTCATGGAATCGGTGCGGCACGTGGAGTGGGTCGAAACTATATTTTACATTTTTTATTTATTTATTTGTGGCTTCAATTTCCACAAAGATTGACTTGACTTATTGGGATAAACCAAACACAAAAGTTTACAAAAGTTTACAAAAGTAACTCTTTATCATCTTACCTAAAGGCGAAATCTTTGCACAAATCAATCTTTTCAAACCTTATCTTTGGCAAACCACAAGCCAAGTCCTCTCTGGACAGCTATAGAAATTGCTCGAGGCTTGTATGCCATATTTTGCTTTCATCTTCTGCAGAAACAGGACCATGTTCCTGGAGAAGGTTAGATTCTTCCACATTTTTTCTTTTGAACGCGATTCTTCCGCATTCAATAAGCATACATTTCCCTACTCTTTTGCCCATGATTTTTTTTTTTTTTTTTATCTTGATCTTTGACCAATCCCGCACATCTTTTTTTTCCTTGAAACTTATCTTATATAGTTTATCGCAAAAGTTAATTTCGATGGGTTGGACACGTCCAAGAAAAAACTTGAATTCATTTTTCCTTCGGTCTTTCTCATTAGACACATAATGCGATGTTGCATGTGTTTTTTCGCAGCCTTGTTGATGGTAGTAGATCAGTTACGTCTATCACGGGATTGATCACAGCTATTACATGAAAAATACTGCGCGCCCCTTGGCTTTAGAAAACTGATGTGAATGTTCCACCGCTTCCATCCACTTTGTTTTTGATCATTTCCATTGTATTGCGACGAATTAAAAGTACAACGTCATCTTAGCTTGGATCCTCCATTCCACGACCGCTACGTCTACCGTACAAGAAAAAAAACCCAATGCATGGGTTTTGATTGTTATTGGGCTCGTGAAATCTACGTTTTCTCAAGATGCAAGCTCTGACGACACGCCTTGTTTCTTCAGAGGCCTTTTGACGGTAAAGGAACCCGCCTACAATACTCTGCAAGAGCCCACAATGGGAATATGTTCCTGTAAGCGGCGCAGTGTAACATGCAATTCCTCCCGTAAACGCCAATGATTTCCTGAAACGCAAAATTATCGACGATTAAGAATAACACCGGGCAAAGTTCGTGCATAGATCGTGTTTCGGCGTAAGGCGATTCTTACCAATCGAGTTCTCTCAATCTCGTTCAATTTTTTTTTTTTTTGCAATAGTTCCGGATGATGTTTCGAGTGGTTAAACAAATTGTTTATAAGATAATATACGTGGATGATGTTCATGTCTAGCTTCTCCTCATTGTATGATTTAGTGACAGGAAATTCGTTCCAAGAATGGAGATTATCTTAAATAAGAGTTTGAAATATGTGCATTTTCTCTAAAAGAGCCTAGAGTGGCCCTTATAACAAATATGGGCTTGAAGTAGTCCACTTAGCTTCAAATAAGGGCTGAGCTCCTAACTGGCTAATTTGCACGTGTAACTCATGTGTTTATTTGGACAGTAACATCAAGAAGCCGAGAATGACTATCAGTCTATCACTATCGAAATAGAGAAGTTACGTCAGTGATATTAAAAGGATAATTTCCCTAAGAACCCTCATAAAAATTTCCCTAAGAAAATCCCTCGAAACACCCTAGCTTCTATTTGGGAATTCTTCAAACGGGGTCAAACCAGAATATTTCTAACAAAATTTACCATTGATGTTGCCGCCTCGCTGTCAGATTAAGCATGCAAATCGTCCGTGCAAGTTGGCCAGCAAAGATTTGGCTTGCCGACGAATTCAAGCTTTTATTTGAGACTAAATTATGGAACAAGGTCCATTTTTAGTCATCTTCTGATAAAACGACCTCTCTTCATATAGTTATTTGAGACTAAGTTAATCACGTTATGTATTTATTTAAGACAATTTCTATTTTAGATCATCTATTGAAAAAAAAAATTTCCAACATCATACTCTTACTTAATTTTTAAATCTTTTAATGAGGTTCACAAGACCACGTCGAAAGTGAAAACGTATCACTATCGACCATTGGTCACGGCAGGCCCTGCATTATTCTTTATTTATTCAATACGTGAAAATAGGGAAAGGCAAAAAGGTCCACATAGGCAGGCGAGGAGACGGATCTGATGTCGGAGCCTCGTGGTTCCCTTGCTTAGCTCGGGGCACTTATTTTTGTTTGTATTCTAGTTGGCAATTGGGTAACAATGTTTAAATATTACAAAAAGTTAAATAATAAATAATTATAAATTTATATTAGGTCGACTCCTTCAAAAATTTGTAATTCACAATAAGTTATTATAATAGCCCAATGACTATTATGCTAATAAGGTTTTATAAAAATTCATGGATGATTTATCTCATGGATTATATTTTTAACATTTCTATTAGTTGCTTATATTAAATGTGAAGCAATCTGTCTCCTCAAATGCCCAAGCTATCAGAATCGATCGGTCAATCGCTTGTTGATCTTGCTCGATTTTATGCTTGGATGCATGCATCGTGGGTATTCACACGTTTCTCTTTTCAAACGCGGCCTTAATTAGATATTAAAGTGAGGGATAAAGCGTTAAAATAGTTTTCCTTATTTTCCTTAAAAAATCTATTTTGACGACACTCATGATTTTTTGGACAACCGAATGTCAAGGCGATTGTTTCAAATCAATCTCAAACCTAGTGAACTGAAGCACGGATATAAATTGGATACATATATCGCTTTCATTAGCTTAATCTTTTGTGGCTTTCACATCAAGTTGTAAGGAGCTAAGAATGATATAAGTGCCATAACTTTTATACTACGTTCACTTGAGCGCTACGATTTCTTTAAAAAAGAAAAAAAGTTCACTTTAATGTCATAATTTCAATTGATCAATTGATGGACCAAAAAAAAAAAAAAAATTGATCAATTGATAACCTCTTAAAAATGGTTATCCAAGTGTTGAAAATCTGATGTAGCATGACATTAATGATGCATATTTAAAAAAAAATAAATTATGGCATTCAAATAATCAATAAAAAAAGTTATATAACATTCAAATAATTGGAAAAAAAAATTATGACACTCATTTGAGTGTGATATGAAAGTTAAGATACTCAAGTGATCGAAATTTTTATTGTAATTCTCAAGGGAGTGCCCTATAAAAATTACAATACATGTGGTGTCCATTTCCCCAAGTTGTAATATCATTGGTCTAAGCTTGTTAAGAGTCTATTTGGTATAAATGTAACATTATTGTAACATGTTCTCAGTAAAAATAAATGAATCGCATGCTACTTGTTAAGTGTATTTAGCAACACATTTTATAAGACTGGATCACCTTAGAAGCCTCGTTTGCTTTATAGGATATGGAATCAAAGTTCATAAGGATGTAAGTACAACCCTTGGAAGAACATCCGGCAAAATAAAAATACGATTCTAGAGGATATAATAACAACTAAAATATGACATTCAATTGCTCTCATAGTCCTGTTATTATGATTTCAATTTCGCAAGTTCCTAATTTTGACATGGATTATGCATTGAAGAAATGATACGTTGAGTTTTAACTTTCAAATTAGAAATAATGCTATTTTAGACTATGGACTTTTATTTAAGGGTTTTTGAAGGGAGACTATAAAAGGAATGTGTTTAATGACGCATTTTTAACCCTAGCCTCCACATAATTTCCCTTCTTTTGTTTTTTCCTATCTTTTTCTTGGATCTTTAGATCTAGTGGCTCATTAAGTGGTTTTTTGAGCTTTTTGTACTCTCTTACTTTTTGTTGAAGATAGTGAAATCCTTCTTTGTCCGTGTGGTTTTTTCCATTTTGGATTTCCACGTATATCTTTCGTCACATGTAATTTCGATTTTGCTTTCATCCTTTATTACTTTTGCTTCGATTGGTACATCTTTTGGCATTTTTCCGCAACATGATGAACCTTCACATTATTATTTAAACTCTCTGTTTCAATGCTGTGATAATCACGTACACCCTCACACCTAAATTTATTTTTAATTGACTCTGCACACGGGTGATGTAAATTTGTAGCTCACTAATCAGATTTTTTTTTTCTCAATTAGGGACGGAGGAAAATACAACCCGATTCTAAGAGTGAATTACGAATATAATCCTATCTATGTGTTTTTGACAACAACAATACAAGAAGGTCAAGGCAAAGAAGCTTTCTAGACGTTTAAAATCGTTGTGTTAGATTATGAATGACCATTGAAAAGACTGGCCCATACGTCACACCTCAATTAAAATCTTGATTTACATGGCTTAAAAAAATTTGAGCCCATAAAACAAACCAATCCTTCTCTTGGATTGCATTAGATAGCAATTCATGAAAAAGACCCACTTTTCATTTAGAAAAGATTTAAATCCAAAATAAAAATCATACTCAAGACTAAAGAAGCGGATATTTTTCATGAATTGTATTCAAGAGGCGGCTTAATCATGACTTACATTATGGAGCAATCTAAAAGCAAAATTTTAGGGATGCAGACACCTGTGGTGTCAAATCTTGGTACCGAAGACACATAGTGCCAAAAACTTATAAATGTACACTTAAATGTCAAAATCGAAGTAAAATAGATCAGTTAAGAGTTAATAGCGAGAAAATTCGGCTAAAATACTAATGTGATATTTTTCCAGAGAGATGAGTGCAAAACGACGTTGTTTTGCATGTTGACGTGACTAGATAAGCCGAAAACATCGTTTTACATACTAATTAGGGGTATGCAACGAGAATCGCCTGAACTAGGAACCGCCCGGACCAGCCAATTTTGGGCGGTTCCTAAAAAGAGTGATCCAGTTCTCGATTCTCGTTTTTGGAACCAGTGACCGATTAGTCTAGTTCCCGGTTCTAAGGTGAGAATCGGACTGACTAGACCTTGGAATCGGGAATCGAACCGGTTATTTTACATATATATAATATATCTTTAAATTTCGTAAGAAAAAAAAGCTTAATTTCTCCATATTCTTTTTCTATATTTCATTTTATTTTTGGCCCAAAATAGTAAATTTACCATTTCCACCGGACCGGACCGGACCGGTTGGTCGGTCGGTTCTTGATTCCAGGACTAGTTAGTCTGGTTCCCGGTCCCAGAATTTGGGAATTGGTCCTCCTAATTTGGTTCCAAGGTGGAATAATGTCGTTTTGCCTTAGATTTGCATTTTAATATAAATATTAATTAAAAATAAATTTAATAGATAAAAAGAAAGAAAGAAGGAGATTGTAGAAGGCGAGGGCTATGCAAGCCCTCGCTGTTCTACAGTCCCCTCCTTTTTTTTTTTTTTTTTTTTAAATTTAATTTTAAATTTAATTTAATTAATACTTATATTAAAATTCAAATAAGAGGCAAAACAACATCATTTTAGCTTCTCTTTGCTAATTCAGCTCTACAACGAGCCATGTAGACAAATTATATTATTAAAAAAATGTTACGTAGGATTTCCAGTACCATTTCTCGAAATTGGCAAATGTCCTATTTTTCAAAGAAAGTAGCGCTTATATATACATTTCATAACTTTTGACACTTAAATGTTCTATTGTGTTAGGTTTTAGCATTTGTGCTGTACATTTGCCCAGAATTTTATATTGTTGGATGCTATGAAAATCTCATGTGTAATTCTTTTGTAAGATTGAAAAAATACTTTTTGAGAAATTTTTGGAGTAAAACTATGTGAGTTATCATGATGTAATTGGGGATTGAAAAACACTGAAAGTATTTCAGTGTTTCGAGTGTAGCTGCAATATTCGTTATATCGCTCAATTGTGAAACCCTATGCTACTCTTCTCGTGGAGGAGGTCCTGCTTTACTAAACACCAATATATACACGTGTTCATTAATCTGAGAATAGTTATGATAGAATCTTACATAGATCAAATGGGCTATATCTACACATGATAAATAGAAGAACCGTCATGTCTTGTCTGGTGTGTCGTTGCGACGAAAAGGGAGAAGAGTAGACAAGAAAGACAATAAAATTAAAATGAACAAACACCCACGAATCTTGTATCGGCACCTATTCTCATAAAAAGGGCAAGATGACATAATCAATTTTTACTCCACCCCAGAAGAAAAGGAAAAGAAAAAATTATGTAAGATGATGCTGTATCCATAGTTCATCGTAATCTAATCAATACTATTGACGAAAATAAATGTAAATGATCAAATACAAGCTTTTACACGTTTTATCTACACCTTATAGGGCGTATTGGAGCATCTGTATTGTTTCTATTCCTTCTCTTCTATCATACAAGTAAAACCACAGACATAGGATTTGACTTCTGGTGTGCTTATGAAATTTATGTTTCCTCAATATGCAGGCTGTGACAATATGCCTTGTTTCTTCATACAGCTGTTGACGGTAAAGGAGCCCACCTCCGGTACTCTGCGAGAGCCCACAATGGGTATATGTTCCTGTAATTGGGATAGTGTAACATGCAGTTCTTCATGAAAACCCCAGTGATTTCCTGCAATGCAAAGTTCATGCCTAGATCATGTTGTTTCGTTATAAGGCGATTCTTACCGAACCAGTTCTCTCTCTCAATCAGTTATCATTCATTTGCACTAGTTCCTGACGATGTTTTGAGGAGTTGAACCAATTGTTTGTAAGATAATATGCGTGGACCATAATCATCTCTAGATTTTCCTAGTTGTATGGATTAGTTCGCAGGAAATTCTTTCCCGGGATATTGGTGGCGCACACTCTCTTATTTCCTGAGATTTTAACCCTGTATGAAATCAACTTACTGAAAGGTACAAACCTGTTGAGGGTAATCACCGTCTTCCATTTGTGAATTGATAAGCAGCTTTGCGGCCCGGTGCAGGGGAGTTGGATCCCTCTCCGCCTAATAGTAGATGAAGTTCCAAAGTCAGAAACTTCACATTGAATATTGATTTTTTACCATCACCAAAGTATGGTTAATGCAATCGAGACCCAAACGACAATATCATCCACTGACCTGCCCCGCATGAATCAGACCCATCATAGCCCAAGCAGTTTGCACCAGATTTGATCTGTTTCCTTCAAGTGGTACATATTCCTACATCGACCGATTGGCAATTAAAAAATTCAAGATTTCCGTGTTGCCAGAAAAGTGCAACTAAAGCAGCGAAAGCCAAACATGCCGAGGAAGGTCCCTTTAGAAATCACCTTCTTCGGGCAAGAAAGATAGCTCTCTCCCCACCCGCCATCCTGCAACTGTGTTCGTAGAAGAAAAGCGACTCCTTTACGCATAGCTGCGCAGTTGCTATATGTCTTGCCAGCAGCTGCTAGTCCTCCGAGTGCAAACCATGAGCCATATGTAAAACAAACTCCCCAGCACCCATACCTGCAAGAATTGCTCAGTTAGCTGTTTCTTTAATTTATCTGAATTCTTCAGAAATTCCCAATGGAAGAGGAACATACCACGAGCCATCTGGCTTTTGTACATTCTCCAGATACTGCACGGAATTTGATATAAAATCTGCAATCTCCTTCTTCCTGTGCCCCGGATACAACTTCTGGAACAACACTAGAGCATTGATAGCTGAGGACGTGCATTCAACATATTCATGCTCAAGGACAATGTCCTCAAAGAACTCTGTCGGATTTAGGAGCTGCAAACGATAAATGATGAGGAAAAAGTCCCGAATATGGTAATTTATGAACAGAGAAACATGTCTTAGTCTGTGATGACCATCAAGGAATTCCAAAAAATTTATTGAGTACTCACTTCTAGCCAAGCCGGAGCTCCTGTGGGCTCCCATGCTGGCAATCCGCCGTTTTTACTCTGGAACAAGTGGCATTCATGGACAATGTAATGATATTACAATTTATAATCAAACTCAACCAAAGAATTAAGTGGCAACGTGATTTTGGGATGCATAGAGCAAACAAAGCTTAGCCAATGTTTCTTGTCTAGATCAAAGACTTTCTCAAGTCTTTCTCAAGAAAGAAAAACAATGGTATACTCACTTGTAAAGAAAGTAAAATGTTGACAGCATCATACAATTTCTCTGGCTCCATCTTCTCACCAACAATTTCAGGTGGCATCATTGAGAAAAGCAAGCAACACTGAATAAACAGGGAAAGAAATTCAGTGAGAAACTGAGCAATTTAGGATTGGATTGAACCTGCGGATACAGTGAAGGCATTCATTGGGGTATCACCTTCAGACCTTCTGCAGTGCAATCGGAGACTTGCCAACCGTGATCTTGATCTGAAAATGTCCAAGATCCTTTAGTGATATGACGGTGCATGCTTTTGAAATCACCAGAAGGATTGTCCTTGACCTGGAATATCATGCACTTCGACTTACGCAAGGAAGCAAAAGAAACTAGGAAGATGTTTGGAGACAGGCGATGGTTGCAAGAAGCGAAGATCAAACCTGAGATTTTTTAATGAAGTCATGTCCTCTAGCTAATACCGGTCCTATCTCCTCAGTCATATTACTGGCAAGCAAAGCTTGGATGGCAAAGCCAGTGTCCCACTCTTGGCTTCCAAAACTCTGCATATGAATGAGCCAACCACCAAACTAAGCTTTCCTCTAGATGGTATCACTTTACCAAATTAATCTTCTCCTTGTTATAAGAATACTTCCACCTTTCAGATTTGCAGCAGAAGTACTTACCATTTCAGATTAAGCACAATTCAGTTATAGTTCGGTGACACTACTACTAACCTGCATCTTCATTCCATCTTCAGCAACCCAAAGGTAATCCGGTATCCTAGCAAGATGCTTCTTGAAATAGTCACTGTCTGGGTCCTCTACCCAGCAAGCAAGCATGCATAACACCTGTCCAAGTCAGAAGTGAAAGATATATTCTCAGTGATGTTTTTCACCATGCAGGAATTTTTCATTTTATGTGTCTATCTCCTCAAATTTATGTATTTGTTACCTTTTCTACACATCCAATTGTGATATATCGACTATTCTCATCTTCGTAGTGAATGTGCTTCATTGTCACCTGAAGAGCCTTTCCTCTAAGTTTATTAAACGGCCAACGGTTGAGAAGAGGCTCTGTAAATATGTAAAGACTATCCCAGATCAGATCCTGCACTAAGGGATGGGGATAGTAGAGATCCTCCTGCAACAACAATTCGAGTCATTTCATTAAAAATTTTCTGACTTGTAAACTATCTGATTCTGGAATGATATCTTGGACCTGTTAGGGATACTTGCCTTGGCACATAGATGGCGGACTTTTCTCCAGCAAATCATGTTGTAGGGTTGAGTATGAAGTTCTTCTCTCAACTGTCGAACAAGAGGTGTGATCGGGCCAACAAATCTTTTCCCGTACAAGTATGACATGGGCATGTAAACCATCCGACAGTAGCACCACATCTTAGCTACATTATTCAAAATGGGAAGTTCAGACAAACATATCCTGTAACTAAGGAGAAAAGCAGTCCACACGAAACAGAAGTTGAAACAATCTGTCGAGGGGAATTCTGGAAGGGTGGACAATTATAAAAAAAGGCCAATGCCATATTCTTGTTCGTTCAGCAGAAACGCCGCTTTTTTCAATTTGAAAATAGTACAAAATTATATATGCTAGACTACTATAGGATACCATCAAGGACAAGATCAAGAAAATCTGCAAAAACAAACCTGGGTGCATGGGCAGGAATGAAGGCAAGATCCAGAACTCTGGGGGCATTGGGTTGGTTCCAGACCAATCGAAAAGGCCGAAAATCTACAGAGCATGTGACAAGACAATACACAAGCACCAGCACAATGTCACATATCCAATTCACCCAAGCACCTGCACAGAACAATCTGGAGCACAAATTTTTGTCAATTACTGAAGGAAGAGTGAGAGAGTACCGAGAGCCAAGTCTTGCCCCAGGAGGGTATGTAGGTGACCCCACCACGGTCAAGAATCCACTTCCTCGCCCGAGTACAAGCATTGTCCTGGCCACCATCAGGCCCTTCCCCGAGAATGCGCATGCAAATGTAGCTCAGGGCCGTGCAGAACATAGTGCTGTGACCTTCAATGTGGAAGCCCCACCCACCATCTCCATTCTGCAACATAATTAATGCAAAACACACAAACAGTTTCAAGTCGAAGTCTTTCAAAGTTCCTCTGCTATTTTCTCCATGCGGGTGTCTTTCTTTTTGCGAAAAAAAGAGAGTAACCTGGTGGTTGTAGAGGTAGCGGAGAATCTCTTTGCGGTGCTCGGCAGGGAAGACGGCGTTGAGGTGGCCGGTGATGTAGACGCCCATGACTAGGGGAGGGAGGAAGTAGAGAGGCCCCGCGATCTCGGCGGGCCAGTGGCCGTCCCTGGCCTGCAGGGCGGAGAAGAAGTGGACGGTCCTCCTCAGGGCGATGGACGCCTTGTCGTAGGTGATCTCCTCGCCGTCCTCCACCTTCACTGGCGGGATCGTCTGCTTGAACTGCTTCTCCCTCAGGAACTGCCCGGAAATCAGGCATCATGTGTCAGCTTTAGATTGCCCATTACTTCGTATAACCCACCCATTAACAAATTTTAAACTTTATGGTAAGCAACAACAGTAAAATTCCTTTGGTGTTTAAGAGTGACTTTGTTTCTCATTTTCAGAACGCAAGGAAAATGTTGAAATTATGGTGGGGATTCAAACAGCTCTCAGATTAGTTCACAAATGATACAACAGAGTTCTAAAGTGATTAAAGTGATTTTTGTATGTGGAAGACATAATTCCATCCCTCCATAAGTGTGTTTATGACATGATTTATCATTTTGTAAGCGGCTTTCGGTAAAAACTCTCTCCCTCACCGTTAGTAGTGGCACCAGAGGATATTGGCTACTAATCTATAAAGCCCAAGTCTCGAGATCGAGACAATTGCTTCGCCCGACAAATGCATAAGATCAAGCATTCCTTCTTTGAATATGGTGATGAGCTTATTTTCGGTACACATTTAAAATTTTCACGTTTTGGTGGACTTGGGGGATTGAGCTAGAGCGAAATTTTCGAAAAGGAAAGAAGAGCCAAGAAGAGAGGGCGTGTGGCCACGGATCTTCTCCTTCAAAGGTAGAGGCCCGGCAAACTGGATAGCGCGCTATCTACGTTGCAGAGACTAAATAAACAATTAGTTAACGTAATTGGAAATTGATTCTACCTATCTATGTCATTTTTGACACGAATGCGCATGTGCAATGTATTGTGTGTGCATAGTTTATGTTATGTACCTGCAGGCGCCAGAGGAGGTCGCCACAGGGCTTGACTTGGTGGCGGTGGTCATGAAAGTGCTGGCGAGCGGCCTCGACCTCAGCATGCTCCTCGGTGGTGCCGGTCTCAGGGTCGAACTCCCAAATCTGCCTCCCGACGTAGTTATTGGTACTGTACAAGTAGGGGCTGTCCTTTCCTTCTGCTATCTTCAGCCTCCACATGGTGGGCTTCCTTTTTTCTGTCTTCCTTCAACTGATTATATCGCCACTCCCCTAGACCGTCCTTCCTAATGATTATGCAAATGAGAAAGAAAAACAAATTGATGAAGGAGTTGCTTCAAACCAAAACTCCTCGATGAACAAGGTCCCTATATATTCATGAACCATGCTTGTTTTCTGAGGTTATGTCCCCATACGCATACATAAATGCATTAAAGATATCGGAACGTATCCTGCAGTGATCTTAGTTTAGAATAGCGCAAGCTCGAACCTATCACACAGAGGGACGTATACCTCTTTCGACCGTGAGAGATTTGCGAGAGTCGATGAGAAAAGAATCGAGCTCTCTCTCCAAAACCAATCGCCGTTGTGGTCTTCAGGTGAAGAAAGGGTACCTCTATTAATACTCACCTTCTCGGTCGCAAGCTTCTTCCTGCTTTCTTTATCTCATAGGCGGGCCAAAACAAAAGGACAATAATGCAGATACTTTATCCCTAAGCCATGCTTTTCCACCCTCCGGTTGGGTGGCAATAACGAAGCAGGAGTACAAACTTGACCATCAATCGCTTCCACCAGCGTTATCCTCCTCCGGAGAAGACGATAAATTGGAAATCAGATTTACCTACTTTATTCCGGTGTTTTTCAAGTTTCAATTACACTCAATAACTCACATAATATTTCATCCGATAATTTTTTGTGAAATAACGTCTCAGTCTCATAAAAAATATTAACAAATCTTATCACAACATTTTCTATATAGGCTGTTCAAACACTTGTGGATCTTTCCAGATGCAATTACCAAAGCTTTTCTTGCAATTGGATACAACGGCCCGCACTTCATGAGGAAGTTTACCCTGCATATCAACTTCGCATAAGGTTAGTCCCCCCAAAAAAAAAAACTTCGCATAAGGACAAAACCTCGAATATATAGAAGTCCAAGAATAGATAGGAAACAAGGTCCAAATTTTGGCACTCTCCCTACTTTTTCCTTGTATTCCCCGCCGACTCCAAGAGCGAGAATAATTTGTTCTTTATCGTGACTTCAGTACTGATGCAATTTTCGCATTATATAAGATTCCATTTTGAACTTATATCTACCGAGGTAATATGCAATTCAATGTAGGTTGGATTTGTTTAACGGGCTCAAAGTTGTGACATAATTCTTATTATTTTCATTTTGACTCAACGTTGAATCAAGTTATAATTGTTTCTGTGAAAATATAAACTTCATTGGTACTCTCCCATAATTTTCATGAACTCAATAGTCATAGACATCTTCCAAATCTAAATCTCGCTTAAACTTTGTAATGATTGTGTACCTCATCAGAATATCAACTCTACTTGTGCCTTTAATTGCTTCACAAGGACTCTTAGGCACAATCTTCTCAATCATAGATTAAGCAAAATCATTGTTGCATCTATATCTGTTTCAAGATTGAACATGCACCTTATCAAACTAAGCAATAACAGCAATGGTTGGCTTTACAAGCTCCAATTTACTACTAGCACGATTTGTATCGATCACTTCATTAGTACCAGCTACGTCAAGAGTTTCCGATTGCAACTCCACCTCGAGGTGAACTCCATCTAGATTGGTACAAGCACTATCAATAACACTCCTAGCTAGGGGTATTGGAGACTCATCAAATATAACTTATCTATTGACAACAAGCAAATTTAATTCCACACACTACAATCGATAGCCTCACTCACCTTATGCATAGTCTAGGAACATACACTTTCTTATCTTTCCATTGAGCTTACCATCACTCACTTGAATTTAACATGAGTAACTAAATATTCTAAGAACATAATAGTTAGACATCCAATCACAATCGACGGGGATCTATTTATCAAGCAGCTCGTAATAAGCACATTCGCCATGAATTTCCTAGCTATACTAGTACTAGAGAGTATTTTATGGGCCGTGTCTAGCAATTTTTGCTCATCAACTCTCTAATATGTTGTGGTAGTATAGTGTCTCACTATGCCTTCCTTCAAATAGAATTCACTTAACGGCTCCAAGCAAAACTCAATGCTATAATCATTCCGTACATGCTTGATTGTTCTACCAATCTCATTTTCAATTAAAACTCTTAGCAGTCTAATCCTAACAACAACATCATACTTGTGCCTAGATCTTCCTCAAGTAGTCATCTAAAAAAGTTAGCATAGATTTGACATTCTTTCTTGAAAGAAATTGCTATAACCTGCGAAAATCCAAATGAATCAACTTTGCAATCTTCGTTGTTTCACTTATAGTGGTGCTGAACTACTTTTCCGCTATTGATCTAAGTCACAACACTTGCATACATTTAGCTTATCCTAAATATACACAATAGAATTTTTTTTTTTTACTTAGAACCATCAAGCTTCTCTTGCTGATGTGCCCCAAATGCATGGGCAACAATTCAAACTATCGAAAATATGTATATAACATCCCTGCTGCAAAATTCTTCACTATTTCACCTTAAAGTCGATACAGGCCAGTGTGCTAAATTCCTCTCATTATCATTGAGGCACATCAAACGACCTTCAAAATTCTCCATTCTAAGGTATATATACACCTAGTTGAATTCAAGGAAATTAGGGTCTTCTTCAAGTTTGGAACATGCTTCTCTCCAGTTTATGTCCTCATAATATTATCATCCATGTTGATTCCAATATCACCAGCACCTACAACATTACCCTTTCGTTATTCCGTAATTGCACTTGACTATTATCAATGCATTGATAAGTAGTAAACTAGTTTCTATTTGGTGTAGAATGAAACGAACAACTAGAATTCATAGTCTATCAATGAAACAACGAATCTTCAATGATGGACAAGACATAATCAACACTTTTCAAATTATAGTTAGTTACAGTTACAATTATAGCTACAACATCATATGCAGACTCAATTTTAATTCCTTTATCCTTCTTGTTCTTGAGCTTAATGCAATTCCTTCTAAGATGCCTCATTTTGTCACAACTCCAACAAATAGCACCACTAGTCCTAAATTGACTACCTTTGCTTTTATACTACTTTTGCTAACACAAGAACTTCCTCTACTTTACTTACTAAAGTAGTATACACAAGTTTACCAGATTCTCTTTTATGGATATCCGCACTCAAAATCAAATTGTGGACCCCATCAATTTGTCAAGCTTGTTGAAGATAATAGAAGCAAAGCATGTGCTCAACTGAACTCAATTAGCTAATGACCACATTGAATTAATTGATATGATTGACAATCAATGCACATTTGCTCATCTTTAGGTTAAGTAAATGTTGCATCAAGTAGATCTTGTTGATCACAAAAGGGCTTCTTGTACACATTCAACATAGCTTTCATCAAACTGTAATGTTCTTTCGCAATGCTAAACACAACATTACAAGTCAACTTCAACTCAATAACACTCAATGCTTGATTCTCATTTGCCTTGCTTCATTTTCCCCAAGGGGCTTTGGGGCTCCTTGGGAAAGCCCAACCAAACAGGGCCTAAATCTAGTTTCTTTCTAGACAAGGGTAAGTGTAGATTTCTCTAATAGAGATAATCCTCAATTTGTATCTTCCAAAAACCAATATTATTCCCATCAAACATGTCAATCCTCTCTTTTCCTTCTTCTGTTGCTATTGATTCACTTCAAGTCAACCAAGTCTAGCTTGGATAACAATTATTATAGAAACAAGCGATTGAACATTAAAATAGACAATGCAAAAAAATAATCGGATAATAGAGTTAAGTGGCATTCAAGATAGAGCAGCAAAGAATTTTATTTTAGATCAAGCGATACATTGGAAATTACAAGCAGATTCAAGTCACTCAAGCTTCGCATAGTAATATTTCTATTCTTCTGTTTTTTGTTCTTTTACTCCTCGGAATACAAAAGGAACAAAAAATCGTTTGATAATATCAATTAATTTTTCTATTTCTCGGAACAGAAAATTGGCCAAAGAATAGATTTGGAACAGAAACAAGAAATAAAAAAAGTAACTTCTTATTATTAGAAATGGTTTCTAGAAATAAGTTATTTTCTTTCTTCTTTTTTTTCCTCCTTCTTCCTCATCGCCTACCACTTGCCACCTCTCATCGCCATGTGCCTCCACCCCCCACCGCCGCCCACCCAGCGAATGGCGAGCGGCGGAGACGACGGTTGGGGTTGTGATGAACGGCGGTCGATGGAGGCAAGTGGTGGTGACGAACAATGAAGGAGGGCAGTGATGGAGTTGGTTGGTGGCGACGAGCAACGAACAACGAGGAAAAAGAAGAAAAGAAAAAAAATCCCAAAAAAATTATTAAAAAATAAAGAAATTTTACATCACAAAAAGACTTGTGGATCGTATTAGACGTATTCTTATTATTTTTTTTATTCCGAGAATATAAATTTTGTATAGTTACAAAACGCATTGTTTTACTGAGAAATTGTTTTTGAGAGTAGAAATCGAAAAGAACTATTTTTGAAAAGAAATTATTCTCAGGAATAGAAATGTTACCAAAACGAACCTCAAACACTTTTGTTGTTTTTTAACCTCCAATTACATTGAACAACTCATACAGTGTTTAGCTCCATAATTTCTCACAAAATGATTTTTCAATCTTATAAAGGAATTAACAAACCTTACCACAAGATATGTTATCGACTATTCAAACCCTTGTGGTCTTCCAGGTTGCAATTAGCAAAGCTCTTCTTGCCACTAGATGCAACGCCACACAATTCTCCACATCAATTTCGCATAGAGACAAAACCTTGAATACATATGTATAATGCCACGGGCAGAGAAGTCCAAGATTAAAAACAAAATCCATATTTGGAAATTTCCCTTTTATTTTTTCTTTTATTCCTTCTTGACTCTAGTAGAGGAAACAATTCTGTTCTTAATCGCGACTTCAATACAAATGCAATTTCCACATTATGTAAGATCCAATTTGGATCAGGTTTGTTCCACTAACTCAAACTTGAACCATAGTATTAATAAATGCAATTATATTGCAACGTGTTCTTAGTAAACATAAATAAATCATATAATATGTAATAGGCGTTCTTGATAACACGATTTATAAGATTACTTCATCTTAGAGGTTTCATTCATTTCACAAAAAATGAAGCCTAAGTTCAAAAGAATGAAATTACAGCCTCTCAAAGTACATCCTATAAAATAAGAATAAGATTATTCAACATTCAATTCCAACTAAAAAAAAAAAAATGTGGCATTCAACTACTCTCATGGTCCATTTTATTATGATTTCAATTTCATGGACTCCTAATTTAGGCACGAATACTCCGTTGAAGAAATGATGAAACGTGTTAGTGCGTTCCCGTAATTTCAAGTAATGTGTAATTCAGGTCATATCCTGGTAGCAAGAAATTAATACTGACCCATGAGCGGAAATACACGGGACGGAAATACATGATGCGGAATACGGACGGGTATATGCGATCGATTTTCTCAGAAGTACCTGACAAAAATTTGACATTATTTTCATGATAAATAAAAATGATATTGTCATGGGTTTTGTTTTGTCGTCTCGACAATGAAATAAATTTTACCAAAAAATCTCCCTTTGATTTTTATAAAAAGAGACAAGTCTTGTGGCGATTTCGAACACGATATATCACTAGAGTTTAAGAAAACGATAGATATACTTTGATGGAAATTAATCAATGTCAAAGTACACAATACTTTGCTGATATTTAATTGACAACAAATTAAGATACAACTCTAGAATTTAATCAACAATGAGTTATTTGGAAAGTACAACTGATATACACATCGGAAATCAATCGACGACAAGGTATCTAAGATATATAACTATACTACAATGCAAGAATTGAAAGACAAATGGTTTCTTTGTTTTTGCAAGAATTGTGGCTACTTAAGCCTACAATCGATGGTTAAAAATGGATACGAAAAAAAAAAAACTTCTTATGGCAATTTCAAATTACAATAAGTTACATTATCCACTAACTCTTATAAGAAATTAGAATCCTAAAATAGCGGCAATTGAAAGAACTACTTAGTGTTATCCTTGAGTTGATTGCTCATTGTTGATATTGATAATTTTCATGTTGTGTGTCGTCAATGATTTTGCTAACGAGTTATTGATTCCCTTCAAGTTATCTATAATTCTATTCATAAATGGTCAAATTATGCTTTCGTCAATTAAGTCTATCATTTGTAGATGATAATCAAAAGTTGTAAAAAAAATTTTGCAAGCAGATTTATACTAATTATATCATGAATGAGTTAAACTTGCATACAGAGAGAGGACCATTCAAATTACAAGATTTTGTAAAAATTCCGAATCTAACAAATTGAATCGTGTTGCTATTCCCTTATTAAAATCTCCCATTTTAATAAGGAAATATTGAAAAATGAATCAGAACTACCCAACTGTAGAGAGAGAGAGAGAGAGAGAGAGAGAGAGAGAGAGAGAGATCGTAGGATAGCTTGCAGTCAATTTTCTTCCACCAGGTGGTTTCGCACGTGAAGGGAAAAAATAATTAATAAAAGTAATTCCCAAATTTACAACTTTTTATCGAATTGGCTTTCTGTACTTTTAAAATCCATTAACGTGGTTCGCACCGCCACGGCACAAGAACGAGCAAATTAATTAACGTGAGGATTCAATTGCGTAGCTAGCTGTCAGTGCATTGTATCGACAACTCATCATAGTTGCGTAAACTCTTTTTTAAGTTACTTGTCGAAAACAGATTCCTGAATGATGAATCGATACTCGAACGATCGAATACCAAAAATGAACGCGGAATGGGAAACATGGAACACTGATTGAAAAATATATCATAGAGACGGCAATACTTTATTTGTCACAGATTAAGTATTGTTGCAATCTCAGAAGAATTAATCGAAACCCTGGAATTCCGTTTGTCAAGAGAGAAAACACTAATATTTAAGGAGAGAAAAAAATACGTTATGTTTTTCAATGTATATTATCCAAACTTCTCCTTTTTAATATTTATACAACAGTAATTGCACTATCTTTTATGGACCCTTCATTTACAGGCCGAGTTTTGGCATGGGCTTGACTTAACCCATCAAATAAAAAACCCATCATCTCTCACTCGCACATGGTGGGTAGAACAGAACTCTTTCTTTACATCTCTACAACCTTCATACTAGTAAATAATTTGTGCAACTACCATATTTCGAAAGCTCGTTATATTAGAAATATATAATAGTTCATAATGGACATCACATTTTTGAGTAAATATAGTATGCAGTACTCTAAATCGATCGATTACATTTATATCTCCCTTGATCTCTTTTTTTGTTTTTAATAATGATATATTGTATTCATAATTATGATTATCTCAGAACAATCATAATTTGGCGGCCAATGGATACGAAATTAGAATATGATTCTCCAAACTCAATCTTTCTCTTTCCTTTTGCTTTTCTAGAAATGTCTCATTAGATCGAATTAATTCATGATCATTGACAACATTCTAAGATAGCAAATATTGAATAGAAATCTTGAGAATAAATAAGAGTCATGAGGACACTTAATTGAGGAAATCTTTTCCTCAAAAGTTTCATACGGCATAAAAGTTGAGATCAAAACTTTTGCTACTTTTATTGGTCGTCACATGCATACGTTTATGATATGAACTAATTTCTCATGGAGCGTATATCTACACTTTTAATATCGTACAGATAATAATTTAGACATTCTTAATATCTAACTTGAGTTCGTGTATCTACTCTTTCACGAATCCATCAGAATTTACATTTGGCATCAAAGACAGATAAAGTAAAATATGTTAATTATTTTGCACTAAGTTAAGATGACATCTATATTTTAAGTTTGAGTTCTCGATTACCACTTATTTTAAAAACCGTCTTATCTTTATTTATCACATAGTAAATAGAGGCAATTACTCATGTGAGTGGGCTAATGTTTTATCTATCCAACACACTTTCTCAATTTTATACAATGCACTAAGTATAAAGATACATAAACATCAAACAAATATTTATAGACATTAACAATGAAACACAAATTCATTAAATGTGAATACTTAAGAGAAATTACAATATTCAGTACATCAACCTCTACGTAGTTCTAGAGATTTTACATGGCCATAGAACACATATCTAAGTATTGGTTTCGTCGTTGGATCTGCTACCATTCTATGCGTAGATATGTATTGTAAGTTCACATCTTTTCATGCAAGCATATTTTTGACAAAATTATACTTAATATCTATATGTTTTGTTTTACCATGATATTTTGGATCTTTGGCATACGCTATTGTTGCTTGGCTATCACAGTTAACCAACAATGAGTTTGTAGCATTCTTAACAACACCTAAATGATTCAAAAATCTCTTAAATCAAACACCTTCTTGTATTGCTGTTGATAATGCCACGAACTCAACTTCCATTATGGACAAGGCTATACATGTTTGTTTTTTACCGCTTCAAGATATGGCACCATTATTCAATAAGAAAACAAATCCAGAGATATATTTTTTTTTCATCTAAATTTTCTCTAAAATCATTATCTAAATAGCCTTACAGATCATTTCCTTAATAACTTAGCGTATAATCAGCAGTTTCCTTCAAATACCTTAGTGTTTTTTTAACGGCTTTCCAATGTACTTAACCTGGATTAGATTGGTATCTACTTACCATTCAAACTGCAAAATATATATAAGATATTGTACACATCATAGCATACATTAAGCTTCCAACAACACTAACATAAAAAAAAAAAAAAACATGTTGCATTTGTTCCATCTTTTGTGGAGTTTTTGTACGCTTTTTATGGCTCAATCATTCACCTTTTATAATAGGAGTATTTATTGGTTTATAATCTTATATACGAAATCGTTCAAGAACTTTACTTATATACGTCTCTTGTAAAAGAGATAATAATCTCTTCGAACGATCCCTTAAAATCTTAACTCCAAAAATGTATGCAACCTCAGCTATGTCTTTCATCTCAAAATTGGAAGATAACCAACTCTTGACAATATTAACAAACTTAATATTACTTTCGGCAATCGGTATATCATCAATACATAATGATATAATCACAAATTAATCTTTAAATCTTTTGATATACACATAATGATCATCATCAATCATTGTAAAATCATATGTTATTATAGCATTATAAAAACATATATATCATTATCTCGATAACTTCTTAAGGCCATATATCGATCTCAAAAGTCGACATACATTTTGTTTTTGGCCTTTTCAAAATGAAACCAACGAGTTGTTCCATATATATTTCTTCTTCTAATTCTCAATTGAAAAAAGTAGTCTTTACATCAATTTAACATAATTCAAGATCCATATTAGCTATTATTGCCAGAATAAGGCGAATTGAAGTAAATCTCACTATAGAAGAAAATGTTTCATCATAATCAATTCATTACAGTTGATTATACATTTTTGCCACAAGATGAGTCTTATGTATTTCTATTAAGCCATCAGTTTTATACTTTATTTTGAGGGCCCCTTTGGGTGCGTTTGTTTGCATTTCGTTTAAAAATTGTTTCGGGGAACGAAATAGAAAAAAGTGTTTCTATTCCGGGGAACAATTTTTGAGCAAAAAACGCGTTTTTGGTAAACTTATTCCGGGAATAAAAAATAAACAAACACGTTTGGTAAATTTGTATAATTTTCTTATTTCTTTTATTTTTTTCTATTTTTTTTTCTATTTTTTCCTTTTTTTCTTTTTTTTTTTTTCCTTTTTTTTTTTTTTCTTCTTTTGGCCGGTCGCCGGCCTCGGCCATGGCCGGCGACCGGCCGACGAGGGGCCGCGGCCTCGCCCGGCCATGGCGAGGCTCGCCGGCCCCCGGCGAGGTCGAGCCTCGCCGTAGGCCGGGCGAGGCTCGGCCTCGCCGTCGGCGGGCGAGGCTCGGCCTCGCCTTGGCCGGGCGAGCTCGAGCTCGCCCGGATCCGGCGAGGCTTGGCTGGCCGGGCCACCGCCAGTCGGCGTCGCCCGTCGAGACAGAGGGCCGCCGTTGTCGGCGCCGGAGAAGACGATGGACTTCTTTGCTCGCAGGAGGAGACGCTCGGCGCCGGAGAAGACGGTGGACTTCTTTGCTCGCAGGAGGAGACGCTCGGCGCCGGAGAAGATGATGGAGGGCGCCGGAGAAGACGATGGACTTCTCTGCTCGCAGGAGGAGACGCTCGTCGCAGGAGGAGAAGCTCGTCGCAGGGGGAGAGAGGCGGTGTTCGAAGGGAGCAAGAAATTTTGTTCATTTTTTGTTCCTGGAACAAAAAGAACAAAAAAGGAACAAACGCACCCAAACGCGTTTGCTTTCCTTTTTGTTCCTATTAGAAAAAAAAAAAAAAAAAAAAGTGTTTAAAAACAAAAAAAAAAAAACATAAACAAACACAGCCTTTGTTTCCAATAACTTTGTGTCCTTTTGCAAGATCAATCAGTTTCCAAACATGATTTGATTTCATTGATTTCATTTCTTCTTCTGTTGCATATATCTATTTTTCCTTATTATGGAAATTTAGCACATCATTTACATTCCTTGGCTTATCTTTATGTTGTAAAGCAACCATAAAAGTTTCCTCTTCAATGTCAAAATATCGACGGAGAATACTTTTGCGACTTGACAGCCATATGAGAGATTGTACACTTTGCACATTATTCTCAATTATATTTGTTGACACATAAATTTTACCATTTTTCTTATGACTCAATCGCATGCAAAATCAAGATTAGTTGCTAAAAAAATTGTAAAGAGTAAAGTAAATAACTTTCATTAAAATGCATTGTGTATGTTTTTGTTAAAATCCATTTCGCATAGTCATTAGGAGCATTTACATAACTATCACTAATTATTAAATCTAAAATTTAAATAAATAATTTAAATACATAAATAAATTAATTAATTAAAAAAAGGGACCAGGCTAGGCTCGATCCTTTTCAATTCTACTCTCCTCTGGATCATTTTATCACCTTGGCCCAAGCCCAACTTCACTTTTCTCCCCAAGCTCGGCCCCTCTTTCTTTCCTCTCTTCCTCACGCCCTCATGCCGGTCTTGCTTTGGCAGAAAAGAAACGTATAAACCAGAGAGGTAGAGCATTGCGAGCAAGATGGCAATGTGATGTGTGTCGGGGCTAGGCCGGCCAGCAAGCTGGCGATGGCAAAAGCCATGCGCGCTGGCCGGTGGCCCTTAAAAGAGGGAGAAGATGAGAGAGAAAGGGGGGTTTTTTTTAGAGAGGAGATGGACAGAGAGCTTGAGAGAGATCGAAGTGTAAGACATAAAAATCAAATTGCGGAAGCTAGGATCAATTATAGACAAACCTCCAACCATTGTTTGTAATCACGTTCGTCTGAAAAACCTGAAAAAATAGTAAATTTTGAACATACACTACTAACCCAATTCCCTCACGTACTGATGGTGTATTCCAAATAAGAGGGTTTGTGTTAGACCTTGTCATCACTAGTCAGAAATGAATGTACGTTCTTTTTATACACTGTCTCCCATCAAGACAGTTACCAAATTGGCAGTTGTCACGAAAGGGTACAGAGTGTGGAAAAATACATGTGGAATAACCGCCATTTTAAAAGAAAATGTGGGATCACAAAAATAAATAATATTCTCCCACTTGATCCCATCATTTTCATCATACGGATTATCCAACCAAATCCACGAAACTTTATGCTTAAAGAAAAGAAACAAAACACATGGATCATGGCGATTTGTCCTCTAAGAGTAAGTAATATCTTCCATGTATCACAATGTATCTTATTTCTTTAATGTCAGCATATATGTGACAACATATCTTAATGAATAAACCATATGTTTATTCAAGAACCAAGGATAAATGTTATTCTCATAAACAACAAAATGTGTACACCAAAATTGAGAATCAACATTACAACTGAATAAAAGTTTCATACAACAAAATCATCCATATGACGACAAATCACATAATAGGACCTATTTCCATACTAGTCACATGATCCTTATACTTCATTGGTGGCATACCTTTAGTTAAAGGATCAGCTATCATCGATTCGGTGCTAACGTGTTCTATGACCACTTTATTCTCCTTAACACATTCCCTTATGGCTAAATACTTAATGTCGATATACTTACTTCGACTGCCACTTTTGGCATTTTTAGCCATAAAAACCGCAGTTGAATTGTCACAATATATTCTTAATAGCCTAGAAATAGAGTCAACAATTTTAAGCCCAGCAATGAAACTCTTCAACCATATACCATGCGAGGTAGCCTCAAAACAAGAAACGAACTTAGCTTCCATAGTGGAAGTAGCAGTCAAAGTCTGCTTCGTACTTCTCCATGATACGGCTTCACCAGCTAACATAAAAATGTATCATGATGTTGATTTTCATGAATCAACACACCCCGCAAAGTCCGCATCCGAATAACCGAATACTTTTAGGTTGTCAGTCCGTCTATACATAAACATGTAGTCTTTGGTACCTTGAAGGTATCTCATCACTTTCTTTATAGCTCTCCAGTGGTCTAAACCTGGATTATTCTGATATCTTCCCAACATTCCCATAGCAAAAGCGATGTCAGGTCGAGTGCAAACCTGAGTATACATCAAGCTTTCAACAGCAGAAGCATATGAAATGTTTTACATTTGTTTCATTTCTAAATCGTTCTTCGGGCATTGGTTCAAATTGAACCTGTCATCCTTCACAATGGGTGCTATATTTGGTGATCAATCTTTCATCTAAAATCTCTCTAGGACCTTATTGATATAGGTTTCTTGAGATAGTCCTAAAATTTCTCGAGATCTATCTCTATGGATCTTAATGCCAATGACATAAGATGCCTCACCCATATCCTTCATATCAAAACTCTTAGAGAGAAATTGTTTCACCTCATGTAGCAATCAATTATCATTGGTTGTAAGTAAAATATCATTCACATATAAAACAAATTTTGCTCCCACTAATCTTCTGGTATATACATTGATCCACGACATTCTCTACAAAACCGAAAGAAGAGATCACATCATGGAACCTTAAGTACCATTGACGGTACTTATTTCAAGCCATATATAGATTTCTTAAGTTTACACACCAAATGCTCACATTTATTAGAGGGGAATCCTTCAGGTTGTTTCATGTAAACCTCCTCCTTTAGTTCTCTATTGAGGAACGCCGTTTTCACATCCATCTGATGTAATTCCATATCAAAATGAGCAACCAATGCTAAAACAATACAAAGAGAATCTTCCTTAGATACATGAGAAAATGTCTCCGTGTAATCGATTCATTCCTTTTGAGTGAATTATTTGGCAACGAGTCTAGTTTTATATCTTTCAATGTTACCAAATGAATCATTCTTAGTTTTGAAGACTCATTTACAATCAATGGCCTTCGCACCATCAGGTAATTCAACCAAATCCCAGACTTTGTTAGATGCAATAGAACTCATCTCTTCTTTTATGGCATTGTACCGCAAATTGGATTTATCACTATCCATGGCTTGTGAAAACGTTTCAGGATCATTCTCAGCTCCAATATTGTAGTCAGACTCTTGTAAATACACAATATAATCACTAGGAATAGCCGATCTCCTTATTCTAGTAGATCTTCTTAATGTTGCATCAACATTCTCTTGAGGAGGGTGTTGCTCAACTGGTTGTTCAATAGTTTCTGGTAATTGCTGAACAACTGCATCTACTAGATCAATATCAGTAGGTTGTGGAACTTCAACGATTGGTTGTTTAATAGCCGGCTGAACTGAAGGGGCATTATAAGCAACAACCAACCTTAAACTTGAGGTGGAAGGTTGAGTGTCTGAATGATCTTCCTTAGGAACAAGGTCCCTCGATCGATCGCTCCCACTAATTAAGTCATTTTCAAGAAATTTAGCATTTCTTGATTCCACAATCCTAGTGGTGTGAGATGGACAATAAAACCTGTATCCCTTAGACCTTTCGGCATATCCAATGAAATACCCACTTATGGTCCTTGGGTCAAACTTCTTTTCTTGTGGATTGTAAACTCTCACTTTAGACGGGCATCCCCAAACGTGTATATGTTGCAAACTCGGTTTCCAACCTTTAAATAACTTAAAAGGTGTTTTTGGGACAGCTTTGGTCGGAACTCGGTTTAATATGTACACTGCTGTCTTAAGTGCTTCAGTCCACAAGAACTTAGGAAGTTTGGAGTTGCTAAGTATACTACGCACCATGTCCAATAAGGTCCGATTTCTTCTTTCCGCTATACCATTTTGGTCCGGAGAACCAGACATAGTATATTGGGCAACTATCCCATGCTCTTGAAGAAACTTTGCAAATGGACTAGGTGCTTGTCCATTTTCAGTGCATCTACCATAGAATTCTCCACCTTTATCTGATCTCACGATCTTAATTTGTTTGCCGCATTGTTTCTCTACTTCCGCCTTAAATACCTTAAAGGCATATAATGCTTCATGCTTATTATGAATCAAGTAGAGATACATGTAATGTGAGTAATCATCTATGAAAGAGATGAAGTATTTCTGACCATACGAGTCCATATTCGGACTACAAATATCCGTATGTATAATTTCTAATATTTCTACACTCCTCTTAGCATCTTTCTTCGTTTTGTTGGTCTGCTTTCCCTTCATGTAGTCTACACAAGTATCATAATCAGTAAAATCTAAAGTACTAAGTACTCCATCATTTACCAATTGCTTAATTTTTTCTAAGGAGATATGTCCCAATCTCTGGTGCCATAACATAGAGAAATGTTCTTTCACAACACGTTGTTTCATACCAGCGTTATCATGAACATGCATCGCATCATAATAAGCATTGTCTTGTAAATTAATTCAAAAAAGACCATCAGACAAAGTACCACTCCTAACAATTTTAGATTTAAATGATAAATAGAAGGTTAAGTCTGAAAAGTTAAAAGAGTAACCCAAAGGTGCAAGTCTTGAAACTGAAATTAAGTTTCTAAAGAAACTAGGAATATAAAAGGTCATTTTCAAATTCAAAACAAAGCCACTATTGAGAACTAGTCTACATGTCCCAATAGCTTTCATATGCGAACGCATCTTGTTTCCTGAATATATGCTTTGTTCACTTTCCACTAACTTCCTGTGGTTTTGAAAACCCTGCAAGGAATTCGAAATGTGGATTGTATATCCAAAATCAATCCACCAAGTGTTGTGATTTACATAAGTCATATTAGATTCATAACAAACATAAGAGATTTGATTACCTTTTTTCTCAAGTCAAGCCTTAAATTTGACACAATCTTTCTTTATATGCCTCTTCTATTTACAGAAAAAACATTTGGATTCTTTCTTAATGTCAGCTTGGGGAGGTATTTTATCTTTACCTTTATACTTGCCATGGCCCTTATTCTTTCATTGTATTGCCAAATAAGCACTTTCTCCTAATTCCATAATCAGTCTTTCTTCTTCTTGAACACACATGGTCATGAGTTCATTAATTAACCATTTATTCTTATGTGTGCTGTAAGAGATCTTGAAAGGTGCATACTATTGTGGGAGAGTGTTCAGAATATAATACACAAGGAATGATTCAAATATCTCAACCTCAAGGTTCTTAAGTTGAGCTGCTATGTTCCTCATTTGCATGATGTGCTCACGCACACCTCTAACACTAGTGAGCTTCAATGATGAAAACTTCATAATTAGGGTCATAGCATGTGCCTTCTCAGAACTCTCAAACTGCGCATCTATGGCCTTCAATAAAGCCTTAATATTGCTATGCTGAGCAACCGAACCACGAATGTTAAGAGATATCTTAGCTCTTATAAACATGGCACAAACACGGTCGGACCGCTCCCATTGATTATAAAGAGCTATCTCAGCTAAAGTGCTCGAATCAGTAGGAGTAGGTGGTTCGTCTTTCCTTATAGCATAGTCAATGTCCATCCATCCCAATTGAAGAAGAACCGACTCTTTCCAAACTTTATAGTTCTCACTATTTAATATGGGAACATCAAACTTAAATTCAGAGAAATTCATAGGTTGTAAAGCTGCATATCAAATAATCATACTTATGTCATAAAATTTTAGGCATAATATACATAAATCATGTTTTACCAATGTAAACATGTCACAAATATGAATCACATAACATAAAAACGGCCTGTGGGCTAAGTTTTTTTTAATTTAAATAGATTCATAATTACATCATAAAAAAACTACCATATTATATGCCTTTTCTTAATCCTTGTGGGTAAATTAAGAAAAATAATATAATATTTCTTCCTAATTAATCAATGTTAATATAATTAATTACAATCAATGTCAATTTCTAAATATGATCCGGAGGCTCTTAATATATAATTTAATTAATTAAAGATGCTGTGGCCACTCTCTAATTAATTAAATATATGGACTATTGGACATTTAATTTCATGCAAAAAATATTCATAAAAATGCATGAAATGACATAATAATTAATAAATGTACCAAGGGCAGAACAGTAAATAAATTGGCCAAGGGCAAGATTGCAAAAAAATGAAAAGTTTGGGGCAAAATCGTAAAAGGAGTTGCGGGGAGGGGATGTCAGGTGTGTGCCGAGCACGCACCAGAATCCGTTGCGGGCGCGTGCATTGCAGCGCCTGGCAACTGCTGTGCGCGTGGGTCCACGGGCGCAGCGGTTGAGCGCGCATGAGAGCGCGTGGTGCGTTGGTTCCACGCGCCTGCAACTGCAGTGCGCGTGTGAGACCCACGCGCTTTGTTCGTCGCACCCAGAACGAATTTCTTCAGCGTTTTTCGCCATTCCGCCGCGATTTCACCGGCCATTTCTTCTTCGGTAGCCCATCTCAGACCAAAATAAATAATGGGTTTTGAAGAGCATGCCAGTATGACCACATGGGTTCAAGTTTCGGCAAAAATGATGAAGAAATTGGCCTCAAATCATAAGTAAATTTCCAAAAACACATATCCTCAACCACCACGACTTCTGCCGCCCGATTAGCCTCCGGCGAATATCAATATGCCGAAATAACTCATGGCTAATGTTCCTTATGGCGGTGCGACTGTACAGGTCCGAAATCAAGTGGTGGGTCGCTAGATTTTTCCTAGAATCACCGAGTTTCTCTTGGCCTCAAAATCCTGAGTTACTGTTCATGTTCAAAAATGCCTGAAAATACACCAAAAACAAGGCAGAGGCAATAAATATGCTCTGATACCAAATGTAAGACATAAAAATCAAATTGCGGAAGCCAAGATCGATTATAAGCAAACCTCCAGCCATTGTTTGTAATCATGTTCGTCTGAAAAAACCAGAAAAAACAGTAAATTTTGGACATACGCTGCTAACCCAATTCCCTCACATACTTATGGTGTATTCCAAATGAGAGGGTTTGTGTTAGACTTTGTCATCACTCGTCAGAAATGAACGTATGTTCTTTTTATACACCGTCTCCCATCAAGACGGTTACCAAATGGGCGGTTATCATGAAAGGGTACGAAGTGTGGAAAAATACATGTGAAATAACTACCACTTTAAAAGAAAATGTGGGATCTTCGTGAGATCCGCCCGTTGCTCATCGTCCGAACCGGGTAAGTCTTTTGAACCGTAGGTGCCCCGTTTTAGGAGGTGTCGGACTGAAGCTCGTGACCGACCATTTCTTGCGAGCTTCGGTGATTTTGTTGTGCGTTCTGGTATGTTTCGGTAGGAACTTAGGGCTATGTTTGAGTCTCGATCGTGTCAGAAATTTCTCGCACACGTCAAATGTTTGCAGGGATACTTGAATGAAGTCCGAGTATTCTTAGTTGGTCTTGACCGAGCCTTATCGTCCTTGAGTTCATATCCATGTTAAATTTGATGTGATCTGTCTCTGAGTTGGTCTGTAATGTTGTTTATGTGTCGATGATTGTTCCTTGGTCCAAACAATAGCCTCGGACGAGCCTGGGTCCTCCCTCTAATTGGTGCATTCTATCAGTTTGATGAAATGTCAAAATGAGATTTGGAAATGGTTTCTGCGAGGTTTGTTGCTATGATATTGTCTTTGTTCGAGTTTGAGTCGCTTCCATCATGTTGTTTGCTCACGCCGGTGTTAGTACACAAATCGACGGACTTTTGGTCATACGAAAATTTAGAGCTAAAAAATCTAATCTTTCACCAGAAGCATTCCAGCAACAGTGATAATCTCCGGTCAACTAGTGGCTGGCGGAGGTTCAGCGGTGGAAGGGTCGCCGGTTGTTCCGGCCTGCGTCGTTATTTGGCTGAGTTTTGATGAGGCCATGTTTTGGGGAAGAGAAGGCTTCGGGCGTGCAGAGAGGATGCACGAGGGAGAAGAAGACCAAAGGGGAGGAAGAATAATAATAAATAAATAAATAAATAAAAATGAAAAGCAAGAGAAAAATCGCAGCAAAAAGTTAAAAAAAAAAAAGAAGCGAGAGAAAAGAAGATAAAAGTACCTTCGGGAAAGACAAAGAGGGGGCAGGGAGGAGAGAGAACAAAATAAAAAGAAAAGAAAAGGAAATGAAAAAGGGATAATGAAAAGAAATAAGAAGGGATAAATCAGAGGAGAAGTGGACCTAAGCATGTTCTAAAACTGCTTCACCCTGAATTGGACATCCCATGGTATCTTCTCCCCACAAGCCATTTAAAGGCAAGTGAGGGGAAGAAACACGGGATAAAGTCCCCATTGGGCTCTCCCAGCTGAACTCCTTTACGGAGATGGGAACTCACTCTAGATCCCCGCGAAGCCCTTATCCTAGTAGACTAGGCTGGGTACAGGGAAATGAAAGAGGCCTACCCTTAGCAAAAGGGTGGGGATGGCCGGCCGGCCAAAGAGGGGGCAGGGAGGAGAGAGAACAAAATAAAAAGAAAAGAAAAGGAAATGAAAAAGGGATAATGAAAAGAAATAAGAAGGGACAAATCGGAGGAGAAGACGTTGGGACTTGGAGGGACGTTCTGCGAAGAATGCATATAGCAGAAAAGGACAAAACGGAGATAACACAAAAAGAGAAAAAAAAAAGAAAGAAAAAATATATATTTAAAAAAAACTAAACTATATATATATCCAATGGGCTTAAATTTTGGGCTTCCTCTTGTATTTTGGTATTATGAAGGTAGCGCACTTCTACAGCACTTCGATATAATAGCCGATGATGGTTAATCAATGGCAATTCAATGTGCATTGGTATCCTGAATTATATAAGGAATCTCACGGATCTTCATGATTATCAAGTACATATTGCCATCACGGTTAGGCCCACGAGGAGACCATGGGTGAAAGGCATGTTTGCATCGAATGGCAATAATTAGAGATTTGGGTCAAAATTTGTTAGTGCAAAGGAACATCGGACTTGGATTGAGGGGAATTGGCCCAACGTGGTAGAGACTCACATGTGAGGGGGAAAATGTTGAGTGCTCAAGTGAGTGGTATGAAAATAAAGTAGTCCCATATTAGACGTCCAAAGTTAAAAGAAGCAATTGATAATACCTAGTTAAGGAGCACCTTTCTTATTTATAAAGCCGGTCTAATGAAATGCCATAAGAGGAACTCAATCACTAAATTGATTCATTAAAATAAATAGTTACACCCTCATCTATGTATATGCATGTTAATGGATCTAAAAGCAGTCATAATAGAATTTTTATATAGATAAAATGGATTATATCTACATATGATAAATAAAAGAACTATTTTGCCTCGTGTATCATTAAGAGGATGAGAGAAAAGAGTAGGTCATTAAAGAACGACAATAAAATTAAAATGAATAAATATCTGTGAATCTTGCATTGGTACCTATTCTAATTAAAAGGGCAAAATGACATAAACATTTTTTACTCGATACCAGAAGGAAAGGAATAGAAAAAAATGTGTAAGCGCTCCAATGCTTTCAGCAACTTTGTATTTGACCATTTCCATTTATTTCAACACCAAATTAGATTACATAACAATAAATTATGGATACACGGTTATCTTTGTAATAATGATCTGTTACACTACTTAAGCCCATTATTATGTTAGCCTTAGCACATATATTATTTAACAAGGACTTCTTCTTTCCTTCTTCGTTTATAACAAACGAGAAGGACCAAGAACATTATAAGGAAAGAACAGTGAACATGCACGAGGAGAAGAAAGAAAGGAAAAACCTAACCAAGGGAACTCGATTGCCTTCGTCACAGAGTTAAATTTGACCATAGTTAGACACCAAGTATTAGATCAGTCCATGGAATGAATCGTTAACATTTGACTTGTTTGAGATTAATCAATGGAATAGACTATTAATGATTAACTTGTTATTGTGAGTTGATATTATTGATTGATCTTATACGTAAAAAGTTTCGTTGGAAAGATATTATCCACTTTTGATATTTTACTTATATCTTATACTGGATTTTGGGTTATGAGTTATGATATCGATTCATAATAATCTACATACAAAAGATGTACTACTTATTGGACTGTGATTGCTCATTTTATTCATCTTACTTGCTTTTCAAGTTCTTCAACTAACCATAAGCAAGTAAAATGAGAGCATTTACATTATTGGGATGACATTTTGGATATTATATCTCAGATGAACTCCTGAGTTTAGTTGTTAGATTGACATATACCTATTCTTTTGATCGATTATAGAAACTCTAATATTGTAACTAGATGACTCTTTATCGTACATATGGATGTATATTTCGAAAATAGGTTGATGGTAATTATGCTTAAGGTAGCGTTTTTTGAGTGAAAGGATGGCCATGTCATTGCCCTTGCACTTGTGGAGTTGGGGGTGTGACAATCCTCTATTCGAGGACCGCAAGTCCTTCAGATCTACATTTATCATACTAGAAAAACCAAATACATTAATTTTTATTTATGTTGCTGTGAAATCCATGTTTTCTCAATTTGCAAGCTGTGTTGGTATGCCTTGTTCCTTCAAAGGGCTGTTGACGGTGAGGGAACCTGCCTACAATACTCTGCGAGAGCCCATAATGGGTAAATGTTCCTGTAATTGGGATAGTGCAACATGCAGTTCTTGTTGAAAACCCCAGTGATTTCCTGCAATGCCAAAGTTCATGCTTAGATCATGTTGTTTGGTTGTAAGGCAATTCTTACCGAATCAGTTCCCCCTCTCAATCGGTTTTCTTTTATTTGCACTAGTTCCTGACCATGTTTTGAGGAGTTGAACCAATTGTTTGTAAGATAATATGCGTGGACCATAATCATCTCTACATTTTCCTAGTTGTATGGATTAGTTCGCAGGAAATTCTTTCCTGGGATATTGGTGGCGCGCACTCTCTTATTTCCTGAGATTTTAATCCTGTATGAAATCAACTTTCTGAAAGGTACAAACCTGTTGAGGGTAATCACCGTCTTCCATTTGAGAATTGATTAGCAGCTTTGCGGCATGGTGCAGGGGAGTCGGATCCCTCTCTGCCTGATGGTAGATGAACCAAAGTCAGAAACTTCGCATTGAATATTGATTTTTTACTATCACCAAAAAATGTTTAATGCCAAGGAGACCAAAACGACACAATCATCAACTGACCTGCCCCGCGTGAATCAGACCCATCATAGCCCAAGCGGTTTGCACCAGATTTGATCTGTTTCCTTCAAGCGGTACATATTCCTAAATCAACCCATTTGGCAAACAGAAAATTTAAGATTTCCGTGTTGCCAGAAAAGCCTGCAACTAAAACAGCTAAAGCCAAAGATGCGGTGGAAGGTTCCTCTAGAAATTACCTTCTTCGGGCAAGAAAGATAGCTCTCTCCCCACCCGCCATCCTGCAACTGTGTTCGTAGAAGAAAAGTGACTCCTTCGCGCATAGCTGCGCAATTGCTATATGTCTTACCAGCAGCCGCTAGTCCTCCAAGCGCAAACCATGAGCCATATGTAAAACAAACTCCCCAGCACCCATACCTGTAAGAATTGCCCAGTTAGTCAGCTGTTTCTTTAATTTATCTGAATTCTTCGGCAATGCCCACTGGAAGAGGAACATACCACGAGCCATCTGGCTTTTGTACATTCTCCAGATACTTTACGGAATTTGATATAAAATCTGCAATCTCCTTCTTCCTGTGCCCAGGATACAACTTCCTGAACAAAACTAAAGCTTGGATAGCTGAGGACGTGCATTCAACATATTCATGCTCGATGACAATGTCCTCAAAGAACTCTGTCGGATTTAGGAGCTGCAAGTGACAAATGATGAGGAAGAAGTCCCGCTATAGTAATTTATGAACAAACAAACATGTCTTAGTCCGTGAGGACCACCAAGGAATTCCAAAAAATTTATCAAGTACTTACTTCTAGCCAAGCTGGAGCTCCTGCAGGCTCCCATGCCGGCAATCCGCCATTTTTACTCTGGAACAAGTGGCATTCACAGACGATGTAATAATATTACAATTTATAATCAAACTCAACCAAAGAATTAACTGGCAACGTGATTTTGGGATGCATAGAGCAAACAAAGCTTAGCCAATATTTCTTGTTCGATCAAAGATTTTCTCAAGTCTTTCTCAAAAAAGAAAAACAATGGTATACTCACTTGTAGAGAAAGCAAAATGTTGACAGCGTCATACAATTTCTCTGGCTCCATCTTCTCACCAACAATTTCAGGTGGCATCATTGAGAAAAGCAAGCAACACTGAATGAACAGGGGAAAATTCAGTGAGAAACTGAGCAATTTAGGATTGAATTGAACCTGCAGATACAGTGAAGGCATTCACTGGAGTATTACCTTCAGACCTTCTGCAGTGCAATCGGAGACTTGCCAACCGTGATCTTGATCCGAAAATGTCCAGGATCCTTTAGTAATATGACGGTGCATGCTTTTGAAATCACCAGAAGGATTGTCCTTGACCTGGAATATTATGAACAGATCGATGCACTTCAGTTTATGCGAGGAAGCAAAAGAAACTAGGAAGATGTTTGGAGATAAGCGATGCTCGCAACAATCAAAGATCAAACCTGAGATTTTTTTATGAAGTCGTGTCCTCTAGCTAATACCGGTGCTATCTCCTCAGTCATATTACTGGCAAGCAAAGCTTGGATGGCAAAGCCCGTGTCCCACTCTTGGCAACCAAAACTCTGCATATGAATGAGCCAACCACCAAACTAAGCTTCCCTCTATAGACGGTTCCACTTTACTAAATTAATGTTCTCCTTATTATAAGAATGCTTCCACCTTTCAAATATGCAGCATAAGCACCTATCATTTCGAATTAAGCCCAATTCTGTCATAGTTCCGTGACACTACTACTAACCTGCATCTTCATTCCATCTTCGGCAACCCAGAGGTAATCCGGTATCCTAGCAAGATGCTTCTTGAAATAATCACTGTCTGGGTCTTCTACCCAGCAAGCAAGCATGCATAAAACCTGTCCGAGTCCAAAGCAAAAGACAAATTCTTAGTAAGGTTTTCCCACGATGCAAGAATTTTACACTTAATGTGTCTTTCTCCTCAAATTTATGTACTCATTACCTTTTCTACACATCCGATTGTGATATATCGACTGTTCTCATCTTCGTAGTGAATGTGTTTCATCGTCACCTGAAGAGCCTTTTCTCTAAGTTTATTAAACGGCCAACGGTTAAGAAGAGGCTCTGCAAATATGTAAAGACTATCCCAGATCAGATCCTGTACTAGGGGATGGGGATAGTAGAGATCCTCCTGCAACACCAATTCGAGTCATTTTGTTAAAAATTTTCTGACTCGTAATCCATCTGATTCTAGAACGATATCTTGGACCTGTTATGGATACTTGCCTTGGCACAAAGATGGCAGACTTTTCTCCAGCAAATCGTGTCGTAGGGTTGAGTATGAAGTTCTTCTCTCAACTGTTGAACAAGTGGTGTGATGGGGCCGACGAATCTTTTCCCATACAAGTACGACATGGGCATGTACACCATCCGACAGTAGCACCATATCTTAGCTACATCATTCAAAACAGGACATTCAGACGACATATCCATATAACTGAGGAGAAACCTAGTCACACGAAACAGAAGTTGAAACTTTCTATATTTCAAGGGGAATTCTGGAAGGGTGGCCATTTCAATAACAAGCCACTGCCATATTCTTGTTCGTTCAGCAAAAACACCGCGTTTTTCAATTTGAAAATAGTCCAAAATTATATATGCTAGACTACTATAGAATACCATCAAGGACAAGATCAAGAAAATCTGCAAAAACAAACCTGGGTGCATGGGCAGGAATGAAGGTAAGATCCAGAACTCAGGGGGCATTGGGTTGGTTCCAGACCAATCGAAAAGGCCGAAAATCTACACAGCATGTGACAAGCCAACACACATGCACAAGCACAATGTCACATATCCAATTCACCCAAACACCTGCGCAGAACAATCTGGAGCACAAATTTTTGTCAATTACTGAAGGAAGAGTGAGAGAGTACCGAGAGCCAAGTCTTGCCCCAGGAGGGTATGTAGGTGACCCCACCACGGTCAAGAATCCACTTCCTGGCCCGAGTACAAGCATTATCCTGGCCACCATCAGGCCCTTCCCCGAGAATGCGCATGCATATGTAGCTCAGGGCCGTGCAGAACATGGTGCTGTGACCTTCAATGTGGAAGCCCCACCCACCATCTCCATTCTGCAACAAAATTAATGCAAAACCCACAAACAGTTTCAAGACTAAGTCTTTCAAAGTTCCTCTGCTATTTTCTCCATCTGAGTGTCTTCCTTTTTGCGAAAAAAAGAGTAACCTGATGGTTGTAGAGGTAGCGGAGAATTTCTTTGCGGTGCTCGGCAGGGAAGACGGCGTTGAGGTGGCCGGTGATGTAGACACACATGACTAGGGGAGGGAGGAAGTAAAGAGGCCCGGCAATCTCGGCAGGCCAGTGGCCATCACTGGCCTGCAGTGCGGAGAAGAAGTGGACAGTCCTCCTCAGGGCGGTGGACGCTTTGTCGTACGTGATCTCCTCGCCGTCCTCCACCCTCACTGGCGAGATCGTCTGCCTGAACTGCTTCTCCCTCAGAAACTGCCCAGAAATCAAGCACCATGCATCAGCTGTAGATTGCCCATTACTTCGTATTGCCACACATTAACAAATTTTAAACTTAATGACAAGCAACAACAGTGAAATTCCAATTGGCGTATGAGAGTTACTGTCTTTCTCATTTTCAGAACACAATTAAAATCCTGAATTATGACAGGGATTCAAACAACTCTCCTATTAGTGTATCATTTTGCAAACAGCTTTCGGTAAAAACGATCTGTCCCTCATCGTTACTAGGGGCAGCAGAGGATATAGACTAGTTATCTACAAACCCCAAGTCTCGAGATCGATACGATGGCTCAGCCCGACTAATGCATGAGATCTAGCATTTCTTCTTAGAATATGGTGACAAGCTCGTATTAACAACACAACTAAGAATCTTCACGTTTTGGTGGACTTGGGGGATTGAGCTAGAGCGAAATTTTTGGAAAGGAAGAAGAGCCCAGAGGAGAGGGCGTGTGGCCATGGATCTTCTCCTTCAAAGTAGAGGCCCGACAGCAACTGGATAGCACGCTATCTCCGTCACTGAGACTAAATACAAAATTAGCTAACATAATTGGGAATTGATTCTACCTATCCATGTCAAGTTTGATATGTATGCCCGTGTACAATGTACAGTTGCCTCTTAGTAAGGCTGTTGCTACATGAGAACGAGTAGGCATGTATGTGTGTTAAAGTACATGGTGTATATTATGTATGGGTGAGCAGTTTCAGGTTTTGTACAAATTTTATATAGAATCTGAAACATATTCGTTGAAACAGCTTCCTCAATTTTTGTAAATTAGAACCTACTCCGCATACTGTAGAACATGAAAACCTATCTTGTTATAGGTTCTAAGATCAGTTCCAGGGTCTATTCAAGTTCCACCTATATTATCAATTAAATCATTGTAATGAATTAAAACTTTTAATGACCACAACTTGCCATTATAATTTACTGACCATAAAGACATGAAAAATATGAACATTAATAAAGTAAAAGTCTTGGTCATAGAATGAAAGCTCAAATTAATGCTTCTAGATTATACACTTACCATAGAATAGTATGGAATATTGTAAGATTGCATGAAAACATAAACCAAGAAAAATATTAAAACTTATTCTAGAGTTTACGTTACAGGTTACAGATTCCAAGTTTCATATTCCTCCAAGTAAGAACTCAGAATCTACTAGTCAAAATAGATTCCTCATTTTTTGAAATCTGAAATCTACCATGCCTACTTTGGAACCTGGAACCTACAAGTTTCCATTGGTCTGATTCTCAGTTCTAGATTTTACCCTAGAACTATGCTCACTCCTAATGTTATGTACCTGCATGCGCCAAAGGAGGTCGCCACAAGGCTTGACTTGGTGGCGGTGGTCGTAGAAGTGCTGGAAGGTGGCCTCAACCTCGGCACGCTCCTCAGCATTGCCGGCCTCAGGGTCGAACTCCCAAGTCTGCCTCCCCACGTAGTTGTTGGTGCTGTACAAGTAGGGGACATCCTCTCCTTCTGCTATCTTCAGCCTCCACATGCTGAGGTCTTCTCTTTTTCTCTCGTCGTTCAGCTGATTATATCGGAACTCTCCTGTACTGTCCTTCCTGATGATCATGCAAACGAACAAGTAAAACAACCCGCACAAGAAAATGATGAATGAGTTGCCAGTTGCCACAAACCAAAAGTCACCGATGAACAAGGTCGCTATATATCCATGAACTATGCTTGTTCTCTAAAGTTATGTCACCATGTGCATGCATATCGCAGTATAGATATCAAAATATATCCCGCAGCGATCTTGGTTTAGCATAGCTAAAGCATGAACTTAGCACACAGAGATGGACAGAGAGAGAAACCTCTTTTGACTGTGAGGGATATGTGAGAGTTAATGAGAAAAGAATCAAGCTCTCTCTCCAAAACCAAGTGTTGCTATGGTCTTTAGGAGAAGAAAGGGACCTCTATTTATACCCACGTTTTGGGTCGGCAGCTTCTTCCTACTTTCTTTATCTCCTTAAAATAGTAGTTAGGGTTTGCCAAACAAAAGTAAAATAATACTAGATATATCATCCTATCATCCCTAATAAGAGCCATGGCTTTTTCCATCCTCTGATTGGGTAGCAATACCGGAACGGGCATAAATACTTGACCATGAATAGCTTTCATCAGCTCAATCCTGCGGAGCTTCCATATCAAGTTGTAATATCATTGGTCACCGTCCAGAGTCTGATATAAATGTATTTGTATTGGAAGACATTCGTAGAAATGAAAAACGTATAGTACATAACACGTTTATTTGGCCACACATTATGTAGAATCGCATCACCATAGAAGCATTGTTTGCTTCATGGGAGATGGGATCTAAGTTCGAAAGAATGTAATTACAGCCTTTTGAAAGTACATCCTACAAAATAAGAATAAGGTTCTTGAGAGTTCAATTCCAATTAAAATGCAGCATCAAATTACTCTCATAATCTTGCTATTATGATTTCGATTCCGTGGCTTCCTAATTGTGACATGTATACTAAATTATGAAAGATGTTCGTGTACTCTTTGTATAATTCAAGTCATGGGTGATCTAGGCAACAAATTAGTGCTAATCTGCGGGCATGAGCTCCTTTCCTCTGTTACTGTTATATGGGATTGAGATTACATGATTGTGGATACAAATAAGTAAATACCATCAATCTTCTAAAAGTACGTGACAAAATTTTGGCTTTACTTTGATAATGCTCGATAATTCTGTTATCATGTAGATATACTGACCATATTATGAATGAGAAAACTTACAAAAAAAAAAAAAAAAACCTTTTGAATTACAAGAATTTGTTAAAAAAACTCACATTTGCCTGCTATCTAACAATAAATCAAAGAAAACTACATTTTTGTGCATTGACAGGTTGTGACGCTACCGTGACTTTAATTTATAAATGACAATTGAATTGGCATTTCGTTGATTAATAAATGAAAAGAGAGATATTAACTATATTGAAAATCGAAGTAACCTTTTCATAGTACATTAAGACATGTGCTCTATACGTGCATACTACATTATACTTAATAAATGTACGAATGATATTCATGGCAAATTTAAATATTTTGTTAAATTATGACCAGAAGATTACTCGTGGAAAATCTTTTAATGCGGTTCACACAACAAATTAAAATAATCAAAAATTCCTATTGATGTGAGGATTGGATTGAGTAGCTAACTGTACTTTTCTATGTCAAAATCAGCGAGACCAATCAGCGTCCCTTTTGTGCATTATTCTCCTGTGGTAAACACGTGAGAGGTAGAAAAAGGCAAGAAGGTCCTTTAAGGTGGGCGAGAAAAATCTGACCGCGGTATGGGAAGGTGTGCATTTAGTCCTCGTGGTTGCGTGGATATCTTGATTTACTTCACTGAATATTGTCCAAACTCAACTAAACATCAAATTTCGGATGTCGACATCACCCTTCGATGTGAATGGTGTGAAAGAAAAGAAGTCGAATGTCAAATATCCAAAGTTGAAAAGCAGCAATCGATGATGCCGCATTGGCCTATGACTCGATAAGTCAAGCGTTATTTTTCTTCTTCCGTAAAGCAAGGTCAACTGGGCTGTCGATGGCTTCGAAGTCATGACTTCCCTCCACAAGTGTCACGCACGTGGCACTCTTTCAACGCTACTCAGCACACTTTTATCTCCGGTCTCGTCGAAGTTGCTGACAAGACACGAAGAAATTTCGACTGAGAATGAGAATCCTGCATCCCTCCCTCGCCAGCCTCAAGGCACAGTCAAACAAAGCCCCCTCTGTAAGAGTTTTCCTAATATGGACTAAATTAATTGATATTGTAATTTACTGTTTTTACAATTACCGTAAAAAATGGTTGGTTTAAAGTGAGATAGAAGGTTTCTTAATTAGTCTAATATGAGCTGGCTAATGTGGGCCGAGTTGAGCCTGGCTCGTAATGAGAAGGAATGACTGGAAACTCTATAAATAGTGCTAAAGACTCTCCTCTAACCCTAATTCTCACCTGTATCCTCACTTAAGGGGCGTTTACCTAACGCTACACGTCTCGCCTCATTGAGCCAGTGATACGGAGGGCAATAGAGGAGAATGACTTGCGCATGGAACATTGTGTTTCCGCTTTCGCTTCAAGAACAATAGATCCCCTTGATAAGTGGGTAATCATTTTTCTGCTTCCGCTTTATGTTCGATGAATCCCAAAACAAGTGCGTTAATCTTTCGACTCAATTATATATGTTATTGTTCTAGTTATGGAGATCTTGGGTTGTGCAATTTGTGTCCAACACCCTCCACCCACCAAACTCCTTGAAACGTGGCGAAAATTTGTACAAGTGACAGTGGATCGTGAACGATACAATGCCTACATATCCCTTCTATTTCGCGCCTTCAGTTCTGGAGAACCTAGCTCGGGCCTCAATGATTATCACCCGCATTTCACGAGGCTCGTGAGGCGCGAAGTGCGCATAACAACCCATGCATAACAACCCATTTTTTAATGGGGGTTTCAAGGTCCCACACCTGAGACCTACGCCTGCCTTTGTGGAAAGTCGAACCGCGCAATACAATATTTTCATGTTTTGTCTCGACTTTTCAGTAAAGCAACTGGGCCATGTCCTTGAACTTAGCGATGTCGAGGACGACAAGGAAAGACGGGCTACCGGTGCCGTATCAATATGGCTTTCCATACTCATAACTGAAATAACTTTTGAGTCCATCCGGGTGTCCCATACCAATCGCTTATCGATTCATCCGTGGTCTCATGTAGATGGGGCAAGATCGATGGTGGACCCATATTAACTAGTAATTAATCTCATTGGTGATATATGAGTTACCTAATATTTGAAATATAGCAAAGAATGAGTCTAATAAACCAAAAAACCAATTAATGATAGGTTTATGATGGGTTAAGAGAGAACCCGCTTTCAACCCAATTAATCAAAGAGTAATGGGGAGGCATCTTGCTCTCACACTCTCTAATGCAACATTATAGAAAGCAAGCTATATTAACTTCTTCAATTAAAAGTACCACCAAGACATGCATACATATTGGGAAATCAGATATAAATTACAGTGGTTTTTTTAATAATCTAAATTTTTTAGAATAAATTGTGGAACGTTCAATTATAGGAATTAAAAAAAATAAAGACAAAAGGAAGACAATGACTTGTTGAAGTTATTTAAAAAGAAAAGAATAAAGTGTGTATAAAGCTTCTTTGAATTATATTACAATGACTTATCAAAACACCATCGTCTTAGCTTGGGTCCTCTATTCTAGGACTATAAGTCCTTCGAATCTGTATTTATGATAACAAGAAAAACCACAAAAGTGGGTTTTGATTTCTGTTTTGTATTTATTATATTTTAAAGCCCTTGCCTCTCACATGCTCAGTTTGAATCGTAGGTATGTTACGCTAAATTAATCCAAACTTGCTTGCTGCTCACACCATAAGCGTACTCGTTTTACTCGATGTAACGAGTCGAGGTGGACCGATGTATTCGTGTAGTCTCATGAGGGCGCACTCAAGAGCACGGCCCGTGATGACCGTTCCATCCTGAGGAACGAGAGAATGGTGCACCGGAGAGAAACCAGTGGAGTGCCAAAAAAGCTTTGCCCGACAGCGCCATTCAAGTCACGCTCGATTCGGGTCCTATATTCCCTCTAGCCTAGGTTGCAACGAATTAGTACCAACCCATGGGCATGAGATCCTTTCCTCTGTTAGTTACAGGATGGAAATTACACGATGCGAGATACGGAGGGATGTATACCGTCAATTTCGAAAAAGTACGTGACTGAAACTCGGCATTACTTTAATAATATATCAGAATGATGTTATTATAGGTTTATTCTAATTACATTATAAATGAGAAAGAATTTATGCAACCCTTCACATTACATGATCGCATAAAAATCTCGCATCTAATAAATAATTTCACTGTACTTATGTCTGCTAAAGAGACATAATCCACATTTATGACATTTTCTAACTGCTTTCGCATTGCCATCACAAGTCACTAACTTGACACAACCTCATAATTCTCTTGTTGTCGACCAAGCTATCGTACCGCCAAGCCATCATTGTTACTTTAAGTTCATGCCATTGGCAAACCTTTTGATGTTAATTCCCTTAACTTGCTTTGATCATTGGCAAATCCATTTTTGTATTTGAGAAGGGGGCAATTGTTGCCTAATTCATGGAATTACCTTTTTGAGTAAAATTGAATCTAATGCAATTCGGCACGAGTTCTTTTTGTTTATCTTTTGATGACAGTTTGGCTATTCCTTTCAAAGTAGTAGATGTGGAAAATCAATTCATTTTAGGAAATGGTGAGCAGACATTGGTGAGCTGACAGCACCGTTAGTCCTTCAAACGAAACGGTGGCTTATCCGTTTTCAATTCTCCATCTTGAATGATATGAGCATATCCATTTCTTGAAATAGAATTAATGTTCTCTCAACATCTAATCTAAATATAGTACTGTTAGGCTAGCAATGCTATTTTTGTCCAATGATCTCGAGAAAATATTAGGTGGTCCCACTCAACCACATTAGTATAGTCTAGCTGCACTCATCGAGCGACTGGTGAAGCCATGTCAGAGGGTAAGTCCCAGTGAGATAGATCTGAAAATTGTCTCTAATATTTCAGACCACGTAATATGTTCTCATGGCTTGGTGGTGATCAAGCTTGGTTGACAGCAAGAGAGAGTCGACGGTGGCCTAATCAGTGACAGCAATGCAGAGCGATTTGACGAAGTGGCGACAACAGCGATGATTATATCACGACTTATTAACATGCAAAAATATAGCTTTCTCTTGATTTTCTGTTAAATACCAAAGTAACCACACATTTTAATTAATAGATGCGAGATTTTCACAGAATCTTGTAATTTGAAAGGTCCTCCACATGTATGCAAGTTTTTCTTATTTATAATGTAGTTGGTATAAACCTATGATAACATCATTCTTATATGTTATTAAAGTAACGCCTAATTTTTGTCTCGCACTTCGGGAAAGCGACAGTATATATCCATCCGTATCCCACATGGTGTAATTTCATTCCCTATGTTAATCGCAAAGGAAGTTCATGCTCACAAGTTAGTATTGATTTGTTGTAACCTAGGTTAGAGGGAAATGCACAAACGCGTTTGCCATTTTTTTTCTTTTTACTTTCACGTTTGTTAAAGATAATTATGATATATATCTTAATTCCTCATATCTCTTAAGGTTGCGTATCTATATCCATTAATTATGCATGCGATTGCTTGATTAGAATTGATATTTATCTTAAAAAGCCAATACTAATGTACTATTCATTATAATAAACAGGAATATATAAATTACATAGAATTTTGCAATTCTCTCTTCAACGTCGTTTATCATGATGTCAAAATTAAGTGATTTTGAGAAAGTTTTGATCGCATTGGGGACATGACATTGTACATCCGGAGCTCCACTGCTTCTTATATCATTTTCTTTTTCAATGACAACTAATATCCTCCTTTTAATGTCTATCTTTAATAAAATTTGTGTCATTTGATAGTTATGTCAATAGTCTATCATGCAGTCACATCATTCTCAATTCTCTCTTCAATATTATTATAATTAACGTTTATTCTCAATATAATTTGCGTCATTTGATAGTTATATTAGTAGTCTATCATGCAATCACAGCATTTTCAATTCTCTCTTCAATATTATTATAATTAATTTCTATCCTTAATATAATTTAAGTCATTTGATGGTCATGGACGTGATCACATCATCCTCCTCTATTGTCCGTGCACGGGAGAAAATATTCAGTGCCACTCAGATATCGACACGTGTTTGTGAGTGGGACCCATTGGAAATTGGAAAGCCTGACTCTTGGCTCGTGGCTCGGCTCAGCTGGCAGAAGAAATGACAGGTCAATGGGTAGTAAATGCGCAACACTCCTGCTTAAAATTTCTCTCTCCTCACTTGAATTTTCTAGGTTTTGTCTCTCTCTCTCCTCGTGGAAGAACAAACAGAGAACGAGCTACACTTCCTTTGTTTCCTTCTCCACATCCCACTCCCTCCGCCTCCCCCTCCCCAAAAGCCTCGCCTGTCATCTACCTCCGACACATCACCTCCTTCAAGAGCCCCGCCAGTCGCAGTTGATTCCTGACCCCCTTTGCCTCCGACTGTTTCCAACGTGGAGATCGAGCATAAGCTTTCTCAACAACTTTTGGTGTCACGCCCCGATCCTCGGGCACGCACACATCCTTCTCTATTGGTTAATTTTATAATGCGATATCCCAGAACTTTATATCGCCAACCCTTTCATTTATTAAGCATATGCGGAAGCAGTTATAAATCCCCAGACAATAAATCAATGGGATAGAAAAGCAAGGCCATATTTTTCATATTGAAACTTATAGTCAAACTTTTATACAAAACAAAAACCAGAGAACTTCATAACTATTCACATCAAAATGGAGTTCACAAAAGAAGATGGAATCTCAGTCCATCCAGGCCGTACTCAAGGCTCCTCTTGGGATTATCTTCTTCTTCCAAAATTCTTCTCCTCAGGTTTTACCTCCAAGTACTCCTTCTCAGATTCCTCCTTAGCTCCTCAACGGGGTCCTGAAATGTTTTCCCCAAACCGGGATGAGACTACGTCTCAGCGAGTTCTACCCCACTAAGGCCCGATTAGTAAACTATTATACTATAGGTTGCCTAAACACGCACAGGGCAAAGGACTTACCTTGGCCTCAGATTCCACCTGCATATTAGCACAGTTCAATAGACACACAAGCAATCACATCACAGATCGATATGTCGATCAAATCGACCCAGTCAATCACACGCCAACAAGATCATTCGTGGTCATTTCCATTCAATCAATCATTTCACAACACCAGATCAAAGTAATGATCAATCGACCTAGTCGATATATGTCAGTTGGACCATTTCTAGGTCATCTCACTCCTATATAATCTTCAATAATACACTCAGTCACGGAGCTACAGTAATGCTCTTGGGTGTCTATTCGCCAAGGTGATATACAATAAACACTTTATGCATGCACTTAGGCATTCCAATTACCTTTAGCCACACGGGCACGATACTCGACACACAAAAATACGGCCACGCAGGCACGGTCTACGCCACACAGGCATGTTCAGTTATCGTCACACAGGCATGATCAGTTATCGCCACACATGCATGATCATTTATCGCCACACAGGCATGATCAACTATCGCCACATAGGCATGATCAACTATCGCCACACAAGCATGATCAACTATCGCCACACAGGCATGATCAATATTCAACAATTTACGTGCATTCTCTAAGGCAACCTCTTCTCCAAGATGACATATTCAACCACTGAACACACGTGCATTCTCCAGGTGATATTCCGATTCATCGAGCCCACGTATTTCGTTTCAGGTGATAACCAATACCCAACGATTTCTCAATCAAATAATTAACCATCAAGTCAATATGAATAACTCCTAAAAATTCATAATTAAATCAATTCCATACAAATTGCAGCTCAATTAAATAAACGGACTATGCCACGATGATTAGCACGAGATTTCAGTCGTCGGCCATCTCAGCCTTAATTTCCGAAAAATAAATAAATAATTAATTAATTTCAAAAATTAATAATTAATTACAATAAATCCAATTTAGCTCAAAATAAAGCCCACTTAAAAAAATGAGCTGGACCACGATCATCAGCATAAAAATTCAGTCACGGGCCATCCGAGTTGAATTTCCGGAAAATAAATAATTAATTAATTAATTTCGAGAATTAATAATTAATTATAATAAATCCAATTTAGCTCAAATTGGCGCTCGTTAAATAAACGGACTTCACTATGATCATCAGCATAATATTCCGGTCACTAGACATCTCAATTGAATTTTCGGAAAATAAATAATTAATTAATTTAATTCCGAAAAATAATATTTAAATACCAAAAATTCCACTTAGGCCTGAAAAGCCAAATTGAAGCCCACTAAGGGTCGAGAAAAATCCCGAGATGCTTTCAATAAATAGTAGACCACATCTACTTGCTAATTGCACAATCAATTTGTCTAATTTACATCACAATTAACTAATAATCGATAATATATTCTAATCTAACCACATAAACCTAATTAATTAAAACTAAACAACCCTTAAGTATAATTAGCCAACTAATCAGGGATTAGTGAGATTACTCACCGGAATCGCGCGCAAAACGTATTAATCCGACAGGGACGACACGAGGAACGATTCTTCCCAAAGCACGGCTCAGGTTCGGGGCTCGGAAATGGCCCAAAACGGCCCACGAACCGGCTGGAAACCCACTCGCGGGTTTGCTGGTTCGGCTGCGAAACAGGGGAAAACAGAGATGGTTAGGGGCGGAGAAGGGTCGGGAAGGTAGGCGGCGGTCCGGCAAGGCTGCATGGCGGCTCCGACGGCTTGCTCGGCCACTCACGGTGGCTGGATGAGGCGGAACAGGGGCGGGAGACGCACGGGGGAGGCCTGGGCGCGAGGAAATGAGGGCTAGCGGAGCGCGCAGCGAGCGGCAGACGCACGGGCGCGGGCGCAAGCGGCATGATGAGCAGCGACGGCTGCCGCGGCGAGCTGCTGCTTCTGCTTCCGTTTGCTGGTTCGCACGCGAAAAAAAGAAGAAGAAGAAGAAGAAGAAGAAGCTGGTTCAGTCGCGTGGGAGTGGGGGAAAAAGAGGAAAGAGAGAGAGAGAGAGAGAAGGCTAAGGCTTTGACTAGTCAAAAGAAAAGAGAGAGAGAGAGAAGTCGGTGGGGGGCTGTCCGCACGAAGGGGGAGGGGAAAGAGAGAGAAAGAGAGAGAGAAAGAGAATGAGAAAAATAAAATAAAATAATTATTCTTATTTTATTTTTATTTTCTCTTTTCTTTTCTAAATTCTTTTGGTCTTCAATTTTTCCTCCGATAATTTCTTTATTGAAATTTCGGACTCGCCAATAATTTGACAGACGATGAGACGGTCCTAAAAATGAATTGTGACACGCCCGAATATTCGATTCCCAAAACCGAATTAAATTTCATGATTAAAATCGACCGGATGCGATTTTAGTCCAATCCAACCAATTAGGTAGCTTTTAGGGATTTTACCGCGGTAATATCCCTTAACGACTTCACCCAATAAGTTAGTTAACTCGTGAGTGATCAGCTCAGAGAAAAAGGACCATAGGCGCGTCGACGATATGCACATTTCACTTTATCGAAACGGGGTCAAATTTCAGGATGTCACAACTCTTCCCCTCTTATAAAAATTTCGTCCTCGAAATTTAAACCCTTACACACTTTGACCATTGTCACATTGCTAAAAAAGGCGGGGGTATAATTGTCTCATTGACTCTTCAGTCTCCCAAGTCACTTCTTCAATACTGTGGTGTTGCCAGACCACTTTGACCAACGGAATGGTCTTTGTACGCAAAACTTGCTTTTTACGATCGACAATTTGAATCAGGCTTTCAACGTATGACACACGGTCATCCACGTCTAATTCATCGAAATTGAGTATGTGGGTCGGGTCAGGCTCGTACTTCCTTAACATCGATACGTGAAAGACGTTATGTACTTGCGCCAATCTTGGCGGCAATGCAAGATGATACGCTAGGTTTCCGATTCTTTCAAGAATCTCAAACGGACCTACGTATCTCGGACTCAGTTTGCCTTTCTTACCAAAGCGCGAAGTTCCCCTCATTGGTGACACTTTCAGAAAGACGTGATCACCAACTTGGAATTCCAAAAATCTTCGACGCTTATCTGCATAACTTTTTGGCCTACTCTGTGCGGTCTTTAATCTGTCTCTGGTTACTGTCTCGGCATCTACTGATTGCTGAACCAACTCTGGGCCTGTGATTTTCCTTTCCACGACTTCATCCCAACATACTGGAGTTCTGCACGCTCTGCCATACAACACTTCAAAAGAAGCCATCTTGATGCTCTACTGATAACTGTTGTTGTAGGCGAATTCCACCAGATGAAGTTGATCTTCCTAGCTTCCTTTAAAGTCTATTACACACGCTCTCAGCATGTCTTCAAGAGTCTGAATTGTCCTTTCAGACTGGCCATCCGTCTAAGAATGATACGCCATACTGTACTGAAGCTTTATACCTAAAGCACTCTGCAAGCTATTCCAAAAAGCAGCAGTAAACCTCGGGTCTCTATCGGATGTTATCGTAACCGGCACTCCATGCATACGAACCACTTGACGCACATATAGGTCTGCGTGTCTATCCGGACTCAGATCCTTTCGAACTGCAATGAAGTGAACCGACTTTGTCAGCCTGTCGACCACTACCCAAATTGAATCCTTTCCTCTTTGACTCATTGGTAGTCCAGTCACGAAATCCATCGTGATATGCTCCTATTTCCATTCTGGGATCGCGAGAGGTTGCAGAAGTCCTCCTGGCTTGCAATGCTGGGCTTTTACTTGCTGACAAGTCAAATACTTGGCGACATGCTTAGCAATATCCGCCTTCATACCTGACCATCAATAGTGTTGACACAGATTCTGATACATCTTAGTGCTTCCACGATGAATGCTGTAGCTGCTACGATGTGCTTCAGATAAGATTTCTTCTCTAAGCTCTACATCGTCAGGTACAACCAAACGTCCACGGAACCTTAGTGTCCCATCGTCAGAAATCTGAAAGCCAGCTTTTCCTTAAGCCCTTGGAACTTACATTTGCACTGATCTGTTCACATGAACTTTTCTTCCTGTTTCAGGAGTCGAGTTGCTAACACTGAGAACCCTTCCATAAACCTTCTGTAATACTCTGCTAAACCCAGAAAACTTCTGATCTTTGATACTGCTGTCGGTCTTGGTCCACTGATAACTGATTCGGTCTTGACCGGGTTCATAGAAATCCCTTCACCATTCTTAGACATCTCTTGTGCTCTTTAGCATTCTTCGAATACACCAAAATATCATTACACGACATGATCACAACTGACCTAGATATTCCTTGCACACTCAGTTTGCCAAATCCATGACAGTAGCTGGAGTGTTTATCGAACAAAACAATCTTACAATACTCTCGTAAAGACCTTATCAAGTACGAACAGCTATCTTTCGTATAACCTCCTTCCTGGTTCATAATTGACGACATCTTGTTCTCAAGTTAATCCTTGAAGACATCAACACTCTTGATGTTTGGTCACCCAAGTCTCCGATCTTGTACAATGGACGTTTGTCCTTGATCGTCACCTAATTGAGTTGACGATGGTCGATGCATACTCGCAACAAACCATCTTTCTTTTTCTCACAAACAAAACTGATGTTTCCCCAAAGTGATGCACTGATATGCATGAATTCCTCATTCATCAATCTTCACATTTGCATCTTCAATTCTACCGCCGAGACAACAACAAATGGTAAGAAGCCTTCGCGAGTAGCTCTATCCTGGTGCTAGCTCGATCGCACTTTCTATCTCTTTCTCTGACGGCGATCTGACAGTTCTTGTGACAACACATCTAGAAATTCTTAGACCACTGAGATGTCCTCCATCTCTAGTTCTTCAATCTGTCCTACCCAAGACAATCGCCAAGCAACCTTGGCAACCTCCGTCTACCAAACAAGTTGCCTTCAGCCAATGAGATTAATGAGATCGAAGATTCTTTTCGACTCCCAATAACCTTGACACTTTCACATGTTAATAGACTAAACTGGATTACTCAATGACCATGATTCATTATCACAAGATGCTCCATAAGCCCACACTATTCATGTGGCATCAAATTCACACCTCAGCAACTAATCAAGCACAACTATTGCTAATGATTTCCCCTTTGTCACTTTTACTTCAACAATTTAAGTTCTACCAACTCAGCACAAAACTCAGCTACGTTACTCTGATGAGATCACCTCCAACACATTCTTTCTCTGATCGGTGCAAGATTAATTCTACTCTCATTCCTTTCGCCATCCTAGTGGCGTTCTGGCCGTAGTAGCAATGTCTATGCTACCTTAGACTTCCACTGACAGTCCTTCATTTGATGGCCATGCTGGTCATCATCACAACATGTTCTAGTCATACTCGGACACTGGATTTATCCATGCTTCCTTCTACAATTCTGACACCCATCAGGTGAGTCTTCTATCTCCTGCCAAGTGACAGCACACATCAGTCTGCTAGGACCACTCCCGACCAGGTATCCTTGTTGGCTATACTCCAAACAATTTCGCGTCCTAAGAAGGACATAAGACTAATCTCCATTATCACGTCCGGAACAACTCGATCTATTAGGCTCGGTGCTGACTTGACTACCCCACCCTTCCTCGTGAGTGGAATGTAATACTTTTCTCTCGACCTCAGTTGTTTCTTTGAACGATTTCCATTCTGCTTGAACTAGATCTATACCTCGGCTCGAATGCAATGACTCGCTCCCGGATCACATCTCCACTCTGGATCTTAGTAGGTGAGGCGACAATGGCGGTAGTGATAGAGACAACAACAGCGGCTTGATCCTGAGCTTGCTGGCTCATCTAGTTCCCAAGGAACACTAGCATTAGAACGATCCTATCGAACTTAGGATCATTCGACGCTGCTACACTAGTACCAACCTGCGGTGGTACTATTACACTCGAGCTGGCCAGAGGCAACACTCTGCCACAACCACCTCGGGTAACGACCTTTGTTAGTGTTCTATCCTGAGTCATAGAGGTTATAACCCTCTTACTAGGAGTCCTTAGCTCTTGCTCGCTCATGATTCAGCCTTTACATTGAAACCCGTCTTCCAAATCCACACTAGATTAGAAGATGAGCGATCCGCACACAACAAACAATACTAGCATTCAGCTAACACAGACATGCACCAACATGAATTTAAAGGTCTTTCCGACCAACTATCCCATGATCAACACTCCTTATCACTCCAATCTTGAACTTCGCTCTGATACCACAAAAAGGGGATGTCACGCCCCGATCCTCGGGCACGCACACATCCTTCTCTATTGGTCAATTTTATAATGCGATATCCCATGACTTTGTATCGCCAACCCTTTCATTTATTAAGCACATGCGGAAGCAGTTATAAATCCCCAGACAGTAAATCAATGGGATAGAAAAGCAAGGCCATATTTTTCATATTGAAACTTATAACCAAACTTTTATATAAAACAAAAACCAGAGAACTTCATAACTATTCACATCAAAATGGAGTTCACAAAAGAAGATGGAATCTCAGTCCATCCAGGCCGTACTCAAGGCCCCTCTCGGGATTATCTTCTTCTTCCAAAATTCTTCTCCTCAGGTTTTACCTCCAAGTACTCATTCTCAAATTCCTCCTCAGCTCCTCAACGGGGTCCTGAAATGTTTTCCCCAAACCGGGATGAGACTACGTCTCAGCGAGTTCTACCCCACTAAGGCCCGATTAGTAAACTATTATACTATAGGCTATCTAAACACGCACAGGGCAGAGAACTTACCTTGGCCTCAGATTCCACCTGCATATTAGCACAGTTCAATAGACACCCAAACAATCACATCACAGATCGATATGTCGATCAAATCGACCTAGTCGATCACACGCCAACAAGATCACTCGTGGTCATTTCCATTCAATCAATCATTTCACAACACCAGATCAAAGCAATGATCAATCGACCTAGTCGATATATGTCAGTTGGACCATTTATAGGTCATCTCACTCCACACTATATAATCTTCAATAATACACTCAGTCATGGAGCTACAGTAATGCTCTCGGGCGTCTATTAGCCAAGGTGATGTACAATAAACACTTTATGCATGCTCTTAGGCATTCCAATTACCTTTAGCCACACGGGCACGATACTCGACACACAGAAATACGGCCACGCAGGCACGGTCTACGCCACACAGGCATGTTCAGTTATCGCCACACATGCATGATCAGTTATCGCCACACATGCATGATCATTTATCGCCACACAGGCATGATCAACTAACACCACACATGCATGATCAATATTCAACAATTTACGTGCATTCTCTAAGGTAACCTCTTCGCCAAGATGACATATTCAATCACTGAACACACGTGCATTCTCCAGGTGATATTCCGATTCACCGAGCCCACGTATTTCCTTTCAGGTGATAACCAATACCCAACGATTTCTCAATCAAATAATTAACCATCAAGTCAATATGAATAACTCCTAAAAATTCATAATTAAATCAATTCCATACAAATTGCAGCTCAATTAAATAAACGGACTGCGCCACGATGATCAGCACGAGATTTCGGTCGTCGGCCATCTCGTCTTAATTTCCGAAAAATAAATAAATAATTAATTAATTTCGAAAATTAAAAATTAATTACAATAAATCCAATTTAGCTCAAAATAAAGCCCAATTAAATAAACGAGTTGCATCACGATCATCAGCATAAAAATTCGGTCACGGGCCATCCGAGTTGAATTTCCGGAAATTAATTAATTAATTAATTAATTTCGAGAATTAATAATTAATTATAATAAATCCAATTTAGCTCAAATTGGTGCTCGCTTAAATAAACGGACTTCACCACGATCATCAGCATAATATTCCGGTCACTAGACATCTCAATTGAATTTACGGAAAATAAGTAATTAATTAATTTAATTCCGAAAAATAATATTTAAATACCAAAAATTCCACTTAGGCCTGAAAAGCCAAATTGAAGCCCACTAAGGGTCGGGAAAAATCCCGAGATGCTTTCAATAAATAGTAGACCACGTCTACTTGCTAATTGCACAATCAATTTGTCTAATTTACATCACAATTAACTAATAATCGATAATATATTCTAATCTAACCACATAAACCTAATTAATTAAAACTAAACAACCCTTAAGCTTAATTAGCCAACTAATCAGGGATTAGTGAGATTACTCACCGGAATCGCGCGCAAAACGTATCAATCCGACGGGGACGACACGAGGAACGATTCTTCCCAAAGCACGGCTCGGGTTTGGGGCCCGAAAACGGCCCAAAACGGCCCACGAACCGGCTGGAAACCCACTCGCGGGTTTGCTGGTTCGGCTGCGAAACAGAGGAAAACAGAGATGGTTAGGGGCGGAGAAGGGTCAGGAAGGTAGGCGGCGGTCCGGCAAGGCTGCACGGTGGCTCCGACGGCTTGCTCGACCACTCACGGTGGTTGGACGAGGCGGAACAAGGGTGGGAGATGCACGGGAGAGGCCTGGGAGCGAGGAAACGAGGGCTGGCGAAGCGCGCGGCGAGCGGCAGACGCGCGGGCGCGTGCGCGGGCGGCAGGACGAGCGGCGACGGCTGCCGCGGCGAGCTGCTGCTTTTGCTTCCGTTTGCTGGTTCGCACGCGAAAAAAAGAAGAAGAAAAAGAAGTTGGTTCGGTCGCGTGGGAGTGGGGGAAAAAGAGGAAAGAGAGAGAGAGAGAGAGAGAGAGAGAAGGCTTTGACTAGTCAAAAGAAAAGAGAGAGAGAGAGAGAGTTGGTGGGGGGTGTCTGCACGAAGGGGAGGGGAAAGAGAGAGAAAAAGAGAAAAGAGAGAGAAAGAGAAGGAGAAGAATAAAATAAAATAATATAATTATTCTTATTTTATTTTTCTTTTCTCTTTTCTTTTCTAAATTCTTTCGGTCTTCAATTTTTCCTCCGATAATTTCTTTATTGAAATTTCGGACTCGCCAATAATTTGACAGACGATGAGACGGTCCTAAAAATGAATTGTGACACGCCCGAATATTCGATTCCCAAAACCGAATTAAATTTCATGATTAAAATCAACCGGATGCAATTTTAGTCCAATCCAACCAATTAGGTAGCTTTTAGATATTTTACCGCGGTTATATCCCTTAATGGCTTCACCCAATAGGTTAGCTAACTCGTGAGTGATTAGCTTAGAGAAAAAGGACCATAGGCGCGCCGACGATATGCACATTTCACTTTATCGAAACGGGGTCGAATTTCAGGATGTCACATCTGGGCCTCCGTCCGATTGCTTCCCTCCAACAAACTCGTCATCAACTCCGACTCCGAGCCGTTACCGCCGCCGTCGACAATGGCATCCTCCGTCTCTAGCATCTGCTCGTCCTCCCCCTCCCTTAGGCCAAAGATGCGGCCGGCCTCCACCACGAAGCCGTCGGCCTCCAGCAAGAGGGAGGCGGCCTCAATCTTGTTCCAAGTGGCACCAGGCTCCCCATCATCGACCGGGTGCTATCCCTGTCGCTAGCCCAATCGGTCACAAGGGAGATCTCAACGAACCTAGGCAGGGTCGATGGCGCGGCGAAGAAGAAGAGGCGTAGGCTAGAGGGCTGGAGAAGGATTCCTGTTCGTTGTGGACGAGGTTATTTTTGAATTGAATATTTTTTCATTGCATAAGAATCCATCCAATTCCACTTGATTTTTTTTTGAATTGTATTGAATATTGTATTCAATCGACAAAGAAAAAAGGGGGGGTGTATAAACAAAACCTCTGTTTCTATCGAAGTTCCTTTAATTGTTCGTATGCACCAACTAATTATGAAATTGCATTGATAGCCTCGACTCGTGTCCTAGCTCGTCTAAGAGCTAGATTTGCCTCAACAGCACCGGAGCTAGGGCTTTTCCTTGGACGTGAGCCGAATTGGGTTCACGGACAAGTTCGTGGAGGAGATGGAGCCTCAGTTCCAAGCCGCATTTAAGGCGATGGAAAAACTGGAGAAGGACGCAATTGCGAAGCCGGCCCTGACGAGGGCTGCATGGTTGGGCACTACTGGTTGGGGAAGTCGGAACTCGCGCCGACCCGGTTCTTGAAGGCATAGATTGAGAGCACGCTTGACGCCGTCTGCAATTTTGCTACCGACATGGTCAGCAATAAGGTCAGTTCTGGAATTTCGGTCATTGTTGCTCTCCGTGTGGTGAGAGAGTTTGTAGTTCCCTGCGTTCTTTTTTTTCTTTTTCTTTTTTTTGGAATCGGTTTGCTATCATAGATGCCTGTGTTAGTTTTCTGGTAAATGCCAACATCGTCTTAGTCGCTCGAGGAAGCGCGAGCTGATGATAAATTGAATTGGTTTCTGGTCGAAGAGATGGAGAGCTCATTTACATGTTATTCACTTGAAATGACCGTGTATGGAAATTTCTGGCTCTGAGACACAGTAATTTCAAAATTTTCTTCAGGTTTTCCGATTAATGTCAACATGAAATTTGGTTTTTGATTGTTGGTTTTCTTTTAGTGTGCTTAGCTGATTGCATCGGACACAAACGAATTGATTGACTTGATTATGTTTGACGCTTAATTTACAGATTAAACCCCCTCCTACTTCTCCACTTTACTCAAGTACTTTCAATTGGAATCGGAGGTTCAGCTCTTGGGCCACGGTTTGTTGCAGAGGCATTGACTCCCGATAAACCTCCATTGAAGTGTTGTAGACCGGAGTGTCCATCCTCCTCTCGCAATCTACCCTTCAGGTATTCAGCTTCGTGGAATGTGCTACTCTTTTAACTTTTTATACCTTCATTGATCTATCCATTTAAGTTGTTGGTCGATGTACATTGCACCATTGATAGTGGAGGTGAGCATGGCCCTTTTTCATTCTGTGGCACCCCTTGATGGTCCCCGATCCGTTAGGGCCATCATAGGTGCTTGTCATTTATCCTGCTACATATCAGTCTAATAATTTTTTTTTTTTTATTAAAGGGAAACCATAGTTCATAGGGGTTGATCAATAAAATTCTTCTCCCATTTTTCTCTCGTTTTTTTTTTTCTAAAGGTCCCAGCGCAGTTCATCAACGAAAGCATAAACGAGTCTCACCATCTCTCACTCCAATAACAATAATGCAATGCACACCAATTACGCACCAAAAGAAAAGACAAAGCCGAGTCACTTTTATTTATATTTTCACGATGGACATCTCGGGTCGATACAGTAAAAAGGCCAAGATTTTTAACTATACTTGGCTATAACTCAAAAGAGAACTCGACCCTATCTCAAACATGTACACCCCTCCATCAACAAGCGTCGGCTATCCTCAAAAAGTGTTAGCTCCCACCAGTCATACGTGCCATCACACCCAAATCCGGTGCATCGGGCGGCAGCGGCGGTAACATCCCTAGCATCACCCCATTGCGTCAAACATGAACGGACAAAAACTCTTGGATAATAGGGCCATCAACAGAACCCACGTCGTACATCACCAAGACACGGACTCGGGCATACTCCAGACCAAGTATACTAATACAAGAATGCTCTGTGCACTCCACCTCAATGTCAGTAGGTATGCCATAGAAGGTACCATGCACAATTGGTGAAAGAATCATCTTTTTAATCTGAAATGTTAATCCCCAAAAAGGGTGAGTACAACCACTCAGCAGTAAAAATCCACCAAACTACACAATGCGTCAAACAAAACAATTAAGGTATCATGAATAAAACACATATCATTCATGCATTCAAGCACACCTCACCTTGCAGCCATGCATATATCACCATACGACGTACATATATCACCATGCACTTGTACTTATATCATTAAGCAGCCATGCATATATCATCATGCAACGTGCACATATCACCATGCACTCCAGGCTTGCATTCCCATGAGGTTCATCCCATGCCATAAGCACACACCCATGCACATGATTCAATTCTCGATCTTTATCTTTCAATTAGATCATATCATTTTTCTTTCCATGGACCAATGTTTGCATCCATCAATTTATCTCTCGCATTCAACCTGGCATTGCAAGGAACCTCTGGCACACACCTTTGGGCATCCGGCACACACACTTCGGGCATCTCATACCCCAACTAGCATCACGAGGTATCCCCCGACACACACCTCCAGGGCTTCCGGCACACACCTCCGGGCATCTCGAAAGTTATGAGGACATCCGGCACACACACTCCGGGTATCCAGCACACACACTCCGAGCATCCCAACACTCCTGGGGCATCGTCGGCTCACACCTCCAACGGTCTTGTTATTATCTCACTTTATATTCACATTTATCTCAATTTCAACATGGCATTTGATGCAACAATATCAAAGATCTCAACCAGCTTTTGACGTCATATAACATGCCATATGTCACTACATATGCAGCATAATCAACCACTCAAGACATTATATCACATGGAGCAATTTCATTTATTTTTGAAAATACAGCAAATTTACAAATAAAAATAGATTGCACTCCTTCGGTCATAATTCTTGAAAAATTAGTAAACAGCCTTAATAAATTCTAAAAATTCGACATGTTATGTACAAGATCTAGAGGAAAATATTCCATGAAGGACACCATATCAAAAGAACATCATACAATTCGGTACAGTCCACGCATCACAGTCTTTATAATTTCGGAATATTGCCATACACAGTTTCATTCACAAATTCAGTAAAAATCCTAAATCAGCTCCAAAAATTCTGAAATTTTTATATGTTATAGAAGAAATCCAGAAGTAAATATTTCATGAATAACTCGAAATTAGATTTGTGATAGATTAAAAACTATAATAACCATAACCGTCCATAACCCTCGGCACCGAATTCCAGTTCTAACCGTTTTGAATAAAGATTGTTTCACCGGTCTATACTTGTTCATTTCTTCTGAAATTTTGATATTTTACTCTCCAAGAAGTCTTTTACAACTTTCATCAAGAGTCGAAGTCAAATTCCCACTAGAACATCGCATGCAACTCAAGAAATCAACAAAAGTCAGACTGTTTTTTCCAGAAACAAAACACTAGGCTAGAACACAACTCTTGTAGCTTCGAGATTTCACACTTCATCACATCCGAAATTTACCATTTTCTATACACACATCACGGTAAGCAAATGATAGATTGATAAACTCTACTTGCCTCTAATCTGAGCACAACACAGCAAGCAAAAACGGCGGGACAAGGCGGGACTCGACGGCTCGACGGCAGCGAACGGCCTCCCTCTTCCCCTTCTTCTCTCGCTCGCTCACTCTCTCCCTTTCTCTCTTCCTCTCTTTCTCTCGGACGGTCACTCTCTCTCTCTTTCTCTTTCTCTCGTGCAACGCCCCCTTGCTCAATCCGCCCCTTCTTCTTTTCTTCCCCCTCATGATTAGCATGTAATCATCACAAAACATGCAAAATGACACTTGGTAATTGCCATGCAAGAGGATGGGCTGGTTGGGTTGGCCTCTCCCCTTCAGTCGACAGCCCTATGGGCTTCATGGGCCAGTCGGACAACAGCCCTTTCCTTTGAGCTTCGCGGGCCTGGCCAAAAGGGCCGAATGGTGGGGCTATGGACTGGTTTGGTCCTTAATTATCCAGCTCACCATCATCCCTAATAACCCCACCTTAATTTCCTACTTATATAAATACCTAATTACACTTATTCACTTGGCCATAAAGCTTGCAACATAAATCAAAAAATCAAATCCATAAGATGCATAGCCAAGAACAAAATTCTCGTTATCAAATTATCCTATAGTACCAACTTTGATAACCCAAGAACATAAAATATCTTTCCATTAAAATATTCGGCCTTAATCTATTACAATTTTTTGGTCTAGAGGCCACAGCATACTTCAACGACACAACCATTCACTTTTCCATAAGTCGTAATGCCTTCAGAAATTGCCATGAAATTTTGGGATGCCACACATTCAGTTGGGCACCGAACCAAACAAACTGCATTAATACGGTTTACCAAACCAAACCACACTATGTTCTTTTTGGTAACTTTTACTCCATCCTATTTTTCAATGCAAGTTGAGCTGCTCACTTCCTTCGGTTTTATTGGCAAATTGTGCGGCAAGCCAGACTCTGTTTTTCTGCTTAGCGCGTTCCTTCCCCCTTAACAAAAAAGAGTCCCTCTAAAATCTATGGCATGGACAAATATGTGCACTATTTGGTGGTTTAAATCAGCACCTAACCTAGCTTTTCACCATATGTCATTTTCTATTGTCTTTATTAGGAAGCAGCCTTCCAGGAGTTGGTATTGTTCTATGCTGAAGAAGTGGACGAAACTGATGTTCAAGGTGAATCTGAGTTCAAATCATTGGATGTATAGATCTACGAGAGAATCCCTATTTGAGCTTTGCCGTTAAATTCCGTATGATATCTGACATTACCGTGTTTGTCGTCCATTCAAGGTATCTTCAGACATTGTAGATAAGTTGGCAGTGGCTTGTTTGTCTTCGTCCTTTCTTGCCTTTTCAATTAGTTAAAATTATTTCTCAAGTCTTGGAAGCTCTTCCCTCAAGTGAGCAGTTCTCTTAATGTTATTCTTCCTACTTGGATTAGTCATGATGTCATTCCATTTCGGGCTTTTCGTTGCAAGTTCATCACTGTAGATATGAGAATGATCCTACTACCTTCCCTGTGTTAGCAATTTTTTGACTTTTAACAGTTTGAATGATATCTCAATTTTACTTTTGGCATATTAGATTCATTGACAACACAGATTTATTATCCTATTGAAGATGGAACACAATCAGACTTGACCTGCAACCTCCGGTGTATGGGAAGGCCGCAAGAGACTTGTAAGAATCACCGTGACACACATGATATCATTAATTAATGATTTAATAATTCTTTGAATGCTATATAAAAAACATCGGTCGTAAGAAAGTGCAACTCAATGCAACTCTTATGAAAAGGTGTAATTTTTATTAGAATGTGTAATACTTATGCAAATGTGTGACTCTTATGAACATACAATATGCTTTGATGGAAGGCACCTATTGATAATTTATATAAAAAAAATTTAAAAAAAAAAGTCTAATCCTTTCTCCACCCAAGACAACAAAAGTTGATTCTGCATTCGTCTAGGAGAGTGAATGTAGACTTAATATAAGCTAAATCACTGAATGTGTTTACAATATCTATTATCTCTTCTTTCGTTTTATTATCTCTTAATAGAATTACTTGCATTTGCTATTGTTAAACTGATTTTGCATCTACCAGAGTTTAATATGAAGTATTCCTAATAACTATCAAAATCATTTAAAACAAATTATCTGTTTAATTTGTATTGTTAGCCTCAACACATATTTATACAAATTAAATATAGAAAAAAAAGGGAATCCCTAACCTTTATCGTTCAACATAAACAAATGTTTTGTTGTAAAATAATGTGTAAGCTAATGGACCGTGCAATTCAATATTAAACAAAAGGAGATGAAATTGCAGAGAACTCAATAAGGGACAATGAGGAAATTGGAAATTAAGGTAGTTCAGTCTAAGTGTTGCTATCCAGAGACTCAACCATGAAGGAAATTCACTATGAATTTCGAGAATTACAAAATTATAATCACTCAATTACTAAAGTCTTTGGCAATGTCAGATTAGTCTCAAAACAAACTCACAAAGTGTTATCTCATGATATCTCATAAAGAGTTCATCAGAAAACTCATAAAGAGGAAATCCCAACACTATTATTTGCTTTAAATAGGTTAAAAAGGAAATCTAAACCTCGCGTGTTTGACGTCGGTCCAAGACCCAAGCATTGGGCACAATTGTGGCATCCTAAAATCTCGTGACAACCTCTGGAGTGCCATGAACCATGATTAGGTAATGGAAGTGCCGTTTGATTTTGTATTACCCATTGAGTTAATGAATTTCAATTAATTTAAGGCCGAGCATTGTAAATGATGATTGTTTGGATGGAGGTGTGTCTTCAAGTGACCCAAGGATCTATTAAAGTGCAAATTGATATAGAAATCTTATTCTTGGTAGTGCACTGTATAAGTAGAATTTTATTGATTTAAATTATAGAGTTTTGTGGGCTTATAAGTTGAAATTAGGAGTTTATTTAAGTAAGGGTTAAATGGAATAGGAATAGAAGAGGGTGGGCTGATTTTTAGGCCCAAAAGCCCATCCAACCAGCCCACGCCAGCCCCCTATTCGACCGGCCCATGAAGGCCCAAGACCGGCCCAAAAACTGAAGCCCATTAACCTTGCATGAGAGAATGGACAAGTGGAGGCACGCCCATTGCATGGACGTGCAAAGTGTCTTTACCCTTGGGGCCACTTGTCACTTGCATGCAAGAACCAACGATTACTAGTCTATTAAGCAAATAAAAGGGAGAATGAAAGAGAGTGCTCGTGTGAGGGAAAGAGAAGAACCGAACAGAATTTTTGAGTGAGTGAGAGGGAGATTTCGAGCAAGGGAAGCAAGCACATGCAAGTACGGGCCGTGAGGGGGAAGAGGAGGACCGTCTTCCACCCGTGCCAAGCTGCCGCCGTTCGTTCGCCGCTTTGCCCGCCGTTTGTCGCTATTTTGTGCTTAAATTCGAGGCAAGTGAAGTCCTAAAACCTACCATTTGCATTGCTGTGTGTATGTGTAGTAGATGGTAAGTCTTGGTTGTGGTAGATGGGATGAAATTTCGGAGCTATGGAGAGAGATTCGTTGGCCATGCATGCTGTTTCTGGAAAGACCAGTTCGACTATCCTTGAGTTTGTGTGTTGCATGTGACTTTTTAGTCGGAATCTTGTTTTGATTTCTTCATGAAAGTTGTAGAGAACACCTTGAAGAACAACATACTAAAATTTGAGACAAAACGAACAAGAAATCGTTAGTGAAATGATTTTTCTTTGGAGAGACTAGATCTGGAATTCGTTGTGCTGACCTTCCGTGGTTTCGTGGTCTGTAAAGTAACCTTCTTGTGAAAATATCACCTTGATCTCTTAATGAAAGTTGTATTTTACTTCTTGAGGTAGAACATATAAAAAATTTAGAGAAAAAAAAACAAGAATAGATAGGTGAAATCGTGGTCCTTTGGAGATGGTTAGATCTGGAATTACGGTACTACGAACAGGGATTTTAACCGTCCATATTTAATTATCTAGGATGAATTTGACTTTGATGTCTTGATGAAGTATCTACCTTATGGTCTTTTCTATCACATATTCGAATTTAATAATTTTTGAAGTTCATTTGGGTATTTAATCGAAGATGTTTCTGAAACTGTGCAAGCCGAATTATTAGAATTTTTAAAGCTGTAATGCGTGGACTATTCGGTTTTATGTGAAATTCTTTTGGTGAAGTGTTCTTCATGAAATATCTGCCCTTAAGTCTTGTCTATCACATATTCGAATTTCATAAATTTTGAAGTTCATTTGGGTATTTAATCGAAATGTTTTCTGAAACTGTGCAAACAGAATTATTTGAATTTCGAAATCTGCGATGCATGGACCGTACCCAATCTTGTAGAGTTCTGTTGGCATAATGTATTTAAGAGATAACTACCTTTAGGTGTTGTTTATAATCTATCAAAATTTCATAATTTTTGGAGTCCGTTTAGGCATTAAATTGAAACTATTTTCGGAATTGTGTATGATGCTTCATCCGAACATTCATATATCTACAGAAAAATAAAAGAATTGGTTTCATGTGATGTGATGTATTGTGTTGCACATATGGTATCATATAGCATGGTACATAATGTCAAAATTTGAAATAGACCTTGTTGCCATCACATCATGTGCCATGTTGATATTGAGACACAAATGTGAATATGAATTATGATAAATGAGGATACCGTCGGAGGTGTGAGCCGACGATGTCCCGGGAGTGTCAGGATGCCTGGAATGTGGGGGTGCCGGATGCCCGGTTGTATTACGATATATGCCCGGATGTCCTTGGGAGTTTCGAGATGCCTGGTGGTATACGATACGTAATTCCAGGGGGAATGCCTGGTGGTATGGCGGTACGTAATTCCAGAAGTCTCGAAGGTGTGTGCCGAGAGGATACCTCGTGATGCCAGTTGGGATACGAGATGCCCGGAGTGTGGGGGTGCCGGATGCCCAGTGGCCTAGTGGCGTAATTCCGGAGGGTCCTTGAGAGTTTCGAGATGCTCGGTGGTATACAATACGTAATTCCAGGAGGAATGCCTGGTGGTATGTCGGTACGTAATCCCGGAAGCCCTGGAGGTATGTGCTGGGGGGATTCCTCGTGATGCTAATTGGGATGCGAGATGCCCGGAATGTGGGGGTGTCGGATGCCTGGTTGTATTTTGAATACATGCCCGGAGGTTTCTCGCGATGCCTGGTTGGATGCGAGCGATAAATTGTGGGATGCAAACATTGATCCCTAGAAAGAAAAACTAATGAGATCCTTGTGAAAGATAAGAATTGAAAATGAATCATGTGCATGGGTGTATGCATATGGCATGATGCATGATCTGCTTATGAAAGTAAATTAATGCTATTTGATATTGAAAATGAGATCATAAAGGCATGAATGGATCTCATGGTGATGTATGCTTGATAGCATGGATGATATGAATCATGGTGGTATATGCACCTATAGCATGGATATGCATGAATGCTTGATGATGAGTGCATGGTGGTATATGCACATATGGCATGGTAATATATGCATGAATGCTTGATGATGAGTGCATGATGGTATATGCACATATGGTATGATGACATTTGCATGGCTGCAAGGTAAGTTATGCTTGAATGCATGAATAATATGTGCTTTGTTATGATGCCTTGATTGTTCTATTTGATGCAATGAGTAGTTTGGTGAATCTTTACTGCTGAATGGTTGTACTCACCCCTTTTGGGGATTAACATTTCAGATTAGATAAGATTCCTCTGCTACCACTGCCACCAGTAGATGGATCGAGTGGTTGAATAGGACCGTGAGGAGGAGGATAGCAAAGGAAGGAACTTTTGGATGCCGACACTGATCGATGGACCTTAAGTATACAACTGTTAGAGGAGATGTCGGTCATCTTTTGAAGTATAGCCGAGTATAGAAGATTACGGTATTTTGATGTACCGTTGAATGATGTCAATTTGGTTTAAGCAAATAAAAGTGTTTGGCTTTTACCTATAAATGTCTTAGTTGGTGCGCATCGTTTTCTGAATATAGGGAAATGAGTTGTTGGATATGCTTTCGTTATATGAACTGCGCAAGGAACCGATCTAAAAAATGTAAACCCCCAGGTTGTATGGACCCGCTGCAATTGAAATGGTATCAGAGTGACATGTTATTAGGGAAAGTGAAAGGTAAGCAAACTGTGGCGACCCTAATGGATCGGGGGCCGTCGAGGAGTGCCACACTTCCCCCTGAACGTAAGCACGCATTTGAGATGAGGAAATGCGTATGTTGGTGGTGTGAAAAGACAAGGACCCATATTGGATGTCAAAAGAAAGATGAAATAATCAATAATTTCTAATTGACCTACAACTTAATGAATTGTATTTCTTAGTGAAGATAGGTTTAACTAAATTGTCAATAGGCTTAAATTTTGGGCTTCCTCTTGGATTTTGGTATTATGAAGGTAGCGTACTTTTACGACACTTCGATATAGTAGCCGACGATGATTAATCAATGGCAACTCAATGTGCATTGGTATCCTAGATTATATAAGGAATCTCACGGATCTCCGTGATTATCAAGTACGTATTGCCATCACGGTTAGGCCCATGAGGAGACCATGGGTGAAAAGCATGTTTGCATCGATTGACAATGATTGGAGATTTGGGTCAAAATTTGTCGGTGCAAAAGAACATCGGAGTTGGATTGAGGGGAACTGGCCCAATGTGGTAGAGACTCACATGTGAGGGGGAAAATGTTGAGTGCTCAAGTGAGTGGGATGAAAATAAAGTAGTCCCATATTAGACGTCCAAAGTTAAAAGAAGCAATTGATAATACCTAGTTAAGGAAGACCTTTCCTATTTATGAAGCCGGTCTAATGAAATGTCATAAGAGGAACTTAATCACTAAATTGATTCATTAAAATAAATAAATACACACTCATCTATGCATACACATGTTAATGGATCTAAAAGCAGTCATAATAGAATCTTATATAAATGAAATGGGCTATATCTACATATGATAAATAAAAGAACTATTTTGCCTCGTGTATCATTAAGAGGATGAGAGAAAAGAGTTGGTCATTAAAGAATGACAATAAAATTAAAATGAATAAATATCTGTGAATCTTGCATCGGTACGTATTCTAATTAAAAGGGCAAAATGACATAAACAATTTTTACCACTTTGTATTTGACCATTTCCATTTATTTCAACACCAAATTAGATTACATAATAATAAATTATGGATACACGGTTATCTTTGTAATAATGATCTGTTATACTACTTAAGCCCATTATTATTTAGCCTTAGCCCATATATTACTTAAGAAGGACTTCTTTCCTTCTTCGTTAATAACAAACGAGAAGGACCAAGAACATTATAAGGAAAGAACAGTGAACATGCACGAGGAGAAGAAAGAAAGGAAAAACCTAACCAAGGGAACTTGATTGCCTATGTCGCAGGCGTTAAATTTGACCATAGTTAGACACCAAGTATTAGATCAATCCATGGAATGGATCATTAACATTTGACTTGTTTGAGATTAATCAATGGAATATACCATTAATGATCGACTCGTTATTGTGAGTTGATATTGTTGATTGATCTTATACGTAAAAAGTTTCGTTGGAAAGATATTATCCACTTTTGATATTTTACTTATATCTTATACTGGATTTGGGTTGTGAGTTTATGATATAAATTTATAATGATGTGCATATAAAAGATGTACTACTTATTGGGCCGTGATTGCTCATTTTATTCATCTTACTTGCTTTTCAGGTTCTTCAACTAGCCACAAGCAAGTAAAAGGAGAGCATTTACATTATTGGGATGACATTTTGGATATTATATCTCAAATGAACTCATGACTTTAGTTGTTAGATTAACATATACCTATTCTTTTGATGGATTATTAAAACTCTAATATTGTAACCATATGACTCTTTATCGTACACATTGATAGTAGTTATGCTTAAGGTAGCATCTTTTGAGTGAAAGGATGGCCATGTTATTGCCCCTGTACTTTTAGAGTTGGGGGTGTGACAATCCTCTATTCTAAGACCAAAAGTCCTTCAGATCTACATCTATCATACTAGAAAAACCAAATACATGAATTTTGATTACTGTTCCAGTGAAATCTGTGTTTTCTCAATATGCAAGCTGTGATGGTATGCCTTGTTTCTTCAAAGGGCTGTTGACGGTGAGGGAACCCGCCTACAATACTCTGCGAGAGCCCACAATGGGTAAATGTTCCTGTAATTGGCATAGTGCAACATGCAGTTCTTGCCGAAAACCCCAGTGATTTCCTGCAATGCAAAGTTCATGCTTAGATCATGTTGTTTGGTTGTAAGGCAATTCTTACCGAATCAGTTCTCTCTCTCAATCAGTTTTCTTTTAATTGCACTAGTTCCTGACGATGTTTCGGGGAGCTGAACCAATTGTTTGTAAGATAATATGCGTGGACCATAATCATCTCTAGATTTTCCTAGTTGTATAGATTAGTTCGCAGGAAATTCTTTCCCGGGATATTGGTGGCGCGCACTCTCTTATTTCCTGAGATTTTAACCCTGTATGAAATCAACTTTCTGAAAGGTACAAACCTGTTGAGGGTAATCACCGTCTTCCATTTGAGAATTGATTAGCAGCTTTGCGGCATGGTGCAGGGGAGTCGGATCCCTCTCTGCCTGATAGTAGATGAACCAAAGTCAGAAACTTCACATTGAATATTGATTTTTTACAATCACCAAAGAATGTTTAATGTCATGGAGACCAAAATGACACAATCATCAACTGACCTGCCCTGCGTGAATCAGACCCATCATAGCCCAAGCGGTTTGCACCAGATTTGATCTGTTTCCTTCAAGCGGTACATATTCCTACATCAACCCATTTGGCAAACAGAAAATAAGATTTCCGTGTTGCCAGAAAAGCGTGCAACTAAAACAGCTAAAGCCAAACATGCGGTGGAAGGTTCCTCTAGAAATTACCTTCTTCGGGCAAGAAAGATAGCTCTCTCCCCACCCGCCATCCTGCAACTGTGTTCGTAGAAGAAAAGCCACTCCTTTGCGCATAGCTGCGCAATTGCTATATGTCTTGCCAGCAGCCGCTAGTCCTCCAAGCGCAAACCATGAGCCATATGTAAAACAAACTCCCCAGCACCCATACCTGCAAGAATTGCTCAGTTAGTCAGCTGTTTCTTTAATTTATCTGAATTCTTCAGCAATACCCACTGGAAGAGGAACATACCACGAGCCATCTGGCTTTTGTACATTCTCCAGATACTTTACGGAATTTGATATAAAATCTGCAATCTCCTTCTTCCTGTGCTCAGGATACAACTTCCTGAACAAAACTAAAGCTTGGATAGCTGAGGATGTGCATTCAACATATTCATGCTCGATGACAATGTCCACAAAGAACTCTGTCGGGTTTAGGAGCTGCAAGTGACAAATGATGAGGAAGAAGTCCCGCTATGGTAATTTATGAACAAACAAACATGTCTTAGTCTGTGAGGACCGCCAAGGAATTCCAAAAAATTTATCAAGTACTTACTTCTAGCCAAGCTGGAGCTCCTGCAGGCTCCCATGCCGGCAATCCGCCATTTTTACTCTGGAACAAGTGGCATTCATGGACGATGTGATGATATTGTAAATATAATCAAACTCAACGAAAGAATTAACTGGCAACGTGATTTTGGGATGCATAGAGCAAACAAAGCTTAGCCAATAGTTCTTGTTTGATCAAAGATTTTCTCAAGTCTTTCTAAAGAAAGAAAAACAATGGTATACTCACTTGTAGAGAAAGCAAAATGTTGACAGCGTCATACAATTTCTCTGGCTCCATCTTCTCACCAACAATTTCAGGTGGCATCATTGAGAAAAGCAAGCAACACTGAATAAACAGGGAAAAATTCAGTGAGAAACTGAGCAATTTAGGATTGGATTGAACCTGCAGATACAGTGAAAGCATTCATTGGAGTATTACCTTCAGACCTTCTGCAGTGCAATCAGAGACTTGCCAACCGTGATCTTGATCCGAAAATGTCCAAGATCCTTTAGTAATATGACGGTGCATGCTTTTGAAATCACCAGAAGGATTGTCCTTGACCTGGAATATTATAAACAGATCGATGCACTTCAGTTTATGCGAGGAAGCAAAAGAAACTAGGAAGATGTTTTGAGATAAGCGATGCTCGCAACAATCAAAGATCAAACCTGAAGAGCCTTTTCTCTAAGTTTATTAAACGGCCAACGGTTGAGAAGAGGCTCCGTAAATATGTAAAGACTATCCCAGATCAGATCCTGTACTAAGGGATGGGGATAGTAGAGATCCTCCTGCAACAACAATTCGAGTCATTTTGTTAAAAATTTTCTGACTCGTAATCCATCTGATTCTAGAACGATATCTTGGACCTGTTATGGATACTTGCCTTGGCACAAAGATGGCAGACTTTTCTCCAGCAAATCATGTCGTAGGGTTGAGTATGAAGTTCTTCTCTCAACTGTTGAACAAGCGGTGTGATTGGGCCAACGAATCTTTTCCCATACAAGTACGACATGGGCATGTAAATCGTCCGACAGTAGCACCACATCTTAGCTACATCATTCAAAAAGGGACATTCAGACAACGTATCCATATAACTAACATTCAGACAACGTATCCATATAACTAAGGAGAAACGTAGTCACACGAAACAGAAGTTGAAACTTTCTATATTTCAAGGGGAATTGTGGAAGGGTGGCCATTTCAATAACAAGCCAATGCCATATTCTTGTTCTTTCAGCAAAAATGCCGCGTTTTTCAATTTGAAAATAGTCCAAATTTATATATATTAGACTACTATAGAATACCATCAAGGACATGATCAAGAAAATCTGCAAAAACAAACCTGGGTGCATGGGTAGGAATGAAGGCAAGATCCAGAACTCTGGGGGCATTGGGTTGGTTCCAGACCAATCGAAAAGGCCAAAAATCTACATAGCATGTGACAAGAAAACACACATGCACAAGCACAATGTCACATATCCAATTCACCCAAACACTTGCACAGAACAATCTGGAGCACAATTTTTTGTCAATTACTGAAGGAAGAGTGAGAGAGTACCGAAAGCCAAGTCTTGCCCCAGGAGGGTATGTAGGTGACCCCGCCACGGTCAAGAATCCACTTCCTCGCCCGAGTACAAGCATTGTCCTGGCCACCATCAGGCCCTTCCCCGAGAATGCGCATGCATATGTAGCTCAGGGCCGTGCAGAACATGGTGCTGACCTTCAATGTGGAAGCCCCACCCACCATCTCCATTCTGCAACAAAATTAATGCAAAACACACAAACAATTTCAAGACAAGTCTTTCAAAGTTCCTCTGCTATTTTCTCCATCTGGGTGTCTTTCTTTTTGCAAAAAAAAGAGTAACCTGATGGTTGTAGAGGTAGCGGAGAATTTCTTTGCGGTGCTCGGTAGGGAAGACGGCGTTGAGGTGGCCGGTGATGTAGACACACATGACTAGGGGAGGGAGGAAGTAAAGAGGCCCGGCGTTCTCGGCAGGCCAGTGGCCGTCACTGGCCTGCAGTGCAGAGAAGAAGTGGACAGTCCTCCTCAGGGCGGTGGACGCTTTGTCGCACGTGATCTCCTCCCCGTCCTCCACCCTCACCGGCGAGATCGTCTGCTTGAACTGCTTCTCCCTCAGAAACTGCCCAGAAATCAGCACCATGCATCAGCTGTAGATTGCCCATTACTTCGTATTGCCACACATTTAACAAATTTTAAACTTAATGACGAGCAACAACAGTAAAATTCCAATTGGCGTATGAGAGTTGCTGTCTTTCTCATTTTCAGAACACAATTAAAATTTTGAATTATGACAGGGATTCAAACAACTCTCCTATTAGTTTACAGAAGATATACGAAGGTTCTAAAGTGATTTTTGTACGTGGAAGACATAATTCCATTCCTCCGTCAGTGTGTTTATGATATGACTTACCATTTTGTAAAAAGCTTTCGGTAAAAACTATCTGTCCCTCATCGTTACAAGGGGCAACAGAGGATATAGACAAGTTATCTACAAACCCCAAGTCTCGAGATCGATACGATTGCTCAGCCCGACTAATGCATGAGATCTAGCATTCCTTCTTAGAATAGGGTGACAAGCTCATATTAACAACACAACTAAGAATTTTCACGTTTACTTGGGGGATTGAGCTAGAGCGAAATTTTTGGAAAGGAAAGAAGAGCCCAGAGGAGAGGGCGTGTGGCCGTGGATCTTCTCCTTCAAAGTAGGCCCGACAGCAACTGGATAGCACGCTATCTCCGTCACCGAGACTAAATACAAAATTAGCTAGCGTAACTGGGAATTGATTCTACCTATCCATGTCAAGTTTGACATGTATGCCCGTGTACGATGTACAATTGCCTCTTAGTAAGCCTGTTGCTACATGAGAATGAGTAGGCATGTATGTGTGTTCAAGTACATGGTGTATATTATGTATGGGTGAACAGTTTCAGGTTCTATACAAATTCTATATAGAATCTAAAACCTATTTGTTAAAACAAATTCCTCAATTTTTGGAAATTTGAACCTACCTCGCATACCTTAAAACTTGGAACCTATCTTGTTATAGGTTCCCGGGTCTACTCAAGTTTCATCTATATTATCAACTAAATCATTGTAATGATTTAAACTTCTTAATAACCACCACTTGCTGTTACAATTTATTGATCATAAAGACGAAAAATATGAACATTAATAAAATAAAAGTTTTGATCATAAAATGGAAGCTTAAATTAATGCTTCAAGATTATACACTTATCATCAAATAGTATGGAATATTGTAAGATCGCATGAAGACATGAACCAAGAAAAACATTAAAACTTATTCTAGGTTCTAGGTTATAGGTTCCAAGTTCAAGTTTAGTATTCCTCTTAGTAAAAACTTGGAACCCACCCATCAAAATAGGTTCCTCATTTTTTGAAACCTAGAATTTACCCTACATACCTTGGAACCTAGAGTCTACAAGTTCCCATTGGTCTGATTCTCAATTCCAGATTCTACCTTAGAACTATGCTTACTCCTACTGTTATGTACCTGCATGCGCCAAAGGAGATCACTACAGGGCTTGACTTGGTGGCGGTGGTCGTAGAAGTGCTGGCAGGTGGCCTCAACCTCGGCACGCTCCTCAGCGTTGCCGGCCTTAGGGTCGAACTCCCAAGTCTGCCTCCCTACGTAGTTGTTGGTGCTGTACAAGTAGGGGCCATCCTCTCCTTCTGCTATCTTCAGCCTCCACATGCTGAGGCCTTCTCTTTTCCTCTCTTCGTTCAGCTGATTATATCGGGACTCTCCTGTACTGTCCTTCCTGATGATCATGCAAACGAACAAGTAAAACAACCCGCACAAGAAAATGATGAATGAGTTGCCAGATGCCACAAACCAAAACTCATCGATGAACAAGGTCGCTATATATCCATGAACTATGCTTGTTCTCTAAGGTTATGTCACCATGCGCATGCATATCACATTATAGATATGAAAACATATCCCGCAGCGATCTTGGTTTAGCATGGCTAAAGCATGAACTTATCACACAGACAGACAGAGAGACGCCTCTTTTGACTGTGAGGGATATGTGAGAGTTGATGAGAAAAGAATCAAGCTCTCTCTCCAAAACCAAGCGTTGCTGTGATCTTTAGGAGAAGAAAGGGAACTATATTAATACCCACGTTTTGGGTCGCCAGCTTCTTCCTACTCTCTTTATCTCATTTAAAATAGTACTTAGGTTTTGCCAAACAAAAGCAAAATAATGCTAGATATATCATCATATCATACCTAATAAGAGCCTTGGCTTTTTCCATCCTCTGACTGGGTGGCAATACCGGAACATGCATACAAACTTGACCATGAATCGCTTTCATCAGCTCAATCCGAGCGTCCATATCAAGCTGTAATATCATTGGTCACCGTCCAGATTCTGATATAAATGTATTTGTACTATAACACATTCGTAGAAATGAAAAACATATAGTACATAACACGTTTATTTGGCCACACATTTTTTAGAATCACATCACCATAGAAGCATCATTTGCTTCACGGGAAATGGGATCTAAGTTCAAAAGAATGTAACTACAGCCTTTTGAAATTACATCCTACAAAATAAGAATAAGGTTCTTGAGAATTCAATTCCAGTTAAATTACGGCATGAAATTACTCTCATAGTCTTGCTATTATGATTTCGATTCCGTGGCTTCCTAATTGCGACATGCATACTTCTTCTAATAAATGATGAAAGATGTTCGTGTACTCCCCGTATAATTCGAGTCATGTGTGATTCGGGCAACAAATTAGTACTAACCTGCGGGCATGAGCTCCTTTCCTCTCGTTACTAATATAGGGGATTGAGATTACATGATTGTGGATACGAATAAGTAAATACCGTCAATCTTCTCAAAAGTACGTGACAAAATTTTGGCTTTATTTTGATAATACTCGAAAATTCTGTTATCATGTAGATATACTGACCATATTATGAATGAGAAAACTTACAAACAAACAAAAAAAAATGACATTTTGAATTACAAAAATTTGTTAAAAAAACTCACATTTGCCTGCTATCTAACAATAAATCAAAGAAAACTACATTTTTGTGCGTTGACAGGTCATGATGCTACCATGACTTTAATTTATAAATGACAATTGAATTGGCATTTCGTTGATTAATAAATGAAAATATACTAACTATATTGAAAATCGAAGTAATCTTTCCAGAGTACATTAAGGCATGTGCTCTATACGTGCATACCACATTATACTTTAAAAGAACGAGTATTCGTGAAGGTGTGAAAGGGGACAGGATTTTATTAAAAGTCATGTATCTATGCTTAATAAATGTTCGAACGATATTCATGGCAAATTTAAATATTTTGTTAAATTATAACCAGAAGATTCCTCGTGGAAAACATTCTCTTTTTGTTATGAAAATCTGTCAACGTGATTCGTTAAAATAATCGAAAATTCCGATTGATGTGAGGATTCGATTGAGTAGCTAACTGTACTTTTCTATGTCAAAATCAGCGAGACTAATCAACGCCCCCTTTTTGCATTATTTTCCTGTGGTAAACACTTGAGAGGTGGACAAAGGCAAGAAGGTCCTCAAAGGTGGGCGAGAAAACCTGATCTCGGTATGGGAAGGTGTGCAATTAGTCCTCGTGGTTTCGTCGATATCTTGATTTACTTCACTTAATTTTGTCCGCACTCAACTGAAAATCAAATTTCGGACGTCGACATCACCCTTCGACATCACCCTTCGATGTAAAAGGTGTGAAAGAAAGGAAGTCGAATGTCAAATATCCGAAGTTAAAAAAGAAGCAATCGATGATATGCCGTATTGGCCTATTACTCGATAAGTGTTCTTTTCCTCCTTCATAAAGCAAGGTCAAACTGGGCTGTCAGTGGCTTCTAAGTCATGACTACAAGCCACGAAGAAATTTCGACTGAGAATGAGAATCCTGCGTCCCTCCCTCGCCAGCCTCAAGGCACCGTCAAACAAAGCCCCCTCCACCCACCAAACTCCTCGAAACGTAGCGAAAATTCGCACAAGTGACGGTGGATCGTGAACGATACAATGCCTACATATCCCTTCTATTTCGTGCCTTCAGTTCTGGAGAACCTAGCTCGGGCCTCAATCATTATCACCCGCATTTCACGAGGCTCGTGAGGCGCGAAGTGCGCATAAGAACCCATTTTTTAATGGGGGTTTCAAGGTCCCGCACCTGAGACTTACGCCTGCCTTTGTGGAAAGTCGAACCGCGAGAGACTTTCTACCCGGCAATACAATATTTTCATGTTTTGTCTCGACTTTTCAGTAAAGCAACTTGGCCATGTCCTTGAACTTAGGGATGTCGAGGACCACAAGGAAAGACGGGCTACTGGTGCCGTATCAATATGGCTTTCCATACTCATAACTGAAATAACTTTTGAGTCCATCCGAGTGTCCCATGCCAATCGCTTATTGATTCATCCGTGGTCTCATGTAGATGTGGCAAGATCGATGGTGGACCCATATTTTAACTAGTAATTAATCTCGTCTGTGATATGTGAGTTACCTAATATTTGAAATATGGGTAAGAATGAGTCTAATAAACCAAAAAACCAATTAATGATAGGTTTATGATGGGTTAAGAGAGAACCCGCTTTCAACCCATTTAATCAAAGTGTAATGGAGAGGCATCGTGCTCTCACACTCTCTAATGCAACATTATAGAAAGCAAGCTGTATTAACTTCTTCAATTAAAAGTACCACCAAGACATGCATGCATATTGGGAAATCAGATATAAATTACACTGGTTTTTTAATAATCTAAATTTTTTAGAATAAATTGTGGAACGTGCAATTATAGGAATTAAAAAAATAAAGACAAAAGGAAGACAATGACTTGTTGAAGTTATTTAAAAAAAAAAAAAAAAAAAGTGTGTGTATAAAGCTTCTTTGAATTATATTACAATGACTTATCAAAACACCATCGTCTTAGCTTGGGTCCTCTATTCCAGGACTATAAGTCCTTCGGATCTGTACTTATGATAACAAGAAAAACCAAAAAAGTGGGTTTTGATTTCTGTTTTGTATTTATTATATTTTAAAGCCCTTGCCTCTCACATGCTCAGTTTGAATCGTAGGTATGTTACGCTAAATTAATCCAAACTCGCTTGCTGCTCACACCATAAGCGTACTCGTTTTACTCGATGTAACGAGTCGAGGTGGACCGATGTATTCGTGTAGTCTCATGAGGGCGCACTCAAGAGCACGGCCCATGATGACCGTTCCATCCTGAGGAACGGGAGAATGGTGCACCTGAGAGAAACCAGTGGAATGCCAAAAAAGCTTTGCCCGACAGCGCCATTCAAGTCACGCTCGATTCGGGTCCTATATTCCCTCTAGCCTAGGTTGCAACGAATTAGTACCAACCCATGGGCATGAGATCCTTTCCTCTGTTAGTTACAGGATGGAAATTACACGATACGAGATACGGACAGATGTATACCGTCAATTTTCGAAAAAGTACGTGACTGAAACTCGGCATTACTTTAATAATATATCAGAATGATGTTATTATAGGTTTATTCTAATTACATTATAAATGAGAAAGAACTTATGCAACCCTTCACATTACATGATCGCGTAAAAATCTCACATCTAATAAATAATTTCACTGTACTTATGTCTGCTAAAGAGACATAATCCACATTTATGACATTTTCAAACTGCTTTCGCATTGTTGTCACAAGTCACTAACTTAACACAACCTCATAATTCTCTTGTTGTTGACCAAGCTATCGTACCGCCAAGCCATCATTGTTACTTTAAGTTCATGCCATTGGCAAACCTTTTCATGTTAATTCCCTTAACTTGCTTTTTTTTTTGGGTAAGGTGCCCTTAACTTGCTTTGATCATTGGCAAATCCATTTTTGTATTTGAGAAGGGGGCAATTGTTGCCTAATTCATGGAATTACCTTTTGAGTAAAATTGAATCTAATGCAATTCGGCGCGAGTTCTTTTCGTTTATCTTTTGATGACGGTTTGGCTATTCCTTTCAAAGTAGCAGATGTGGAAAATCAATTCATTTTAGGAAATGCCTGGTGAGCTGACATTGGTGAGCTGACAGTACCGTTAGTCCTTCAAACGAAACGGTGGCTTATCCGTTTTCAATTCTCCATCTTGAATGATATGAGCATATCCATTTCTTGAAATAGAATTAATGCTCTCTCAACATCTAATCTAAATATAGTACTGTTAGGCTAGCAATGCTATTTTTGTCCAATGATCTCGAGAAAATATTAGGTGGTCCCACTCAACCACATTAGTATAGTCTAGCTGCACTCATCGAGCGACGGGTGAAGCCATGTCAGAGGGTAAGTCCCACTGAGATAGATCTGAAAATCGTCTCTAATATTTCAGACCACGTAATATGTAATATATGGGCTTTAAAGCAAGAAAAGAAAATAAAAGAAGAGAAAAAGAAAGGGTTGAAAAGTCAAAAAAGGGAGGCTGAAGAGAACCGTGGAACCTTCGGCTGGGCTTTAAAAAGAGAGAAAGAGGGAGAGAAAGAGGAGCACGGGCAAAAACAGGGGAACGAAAGAAACAGGGGAGAAGAGAGAAAGAAGAGAAAGGAAAAAGGGAAAAAGGGAAAAATTTTGACGCACTCGTGACCCGGATGCCTCATCAAGCCGACTCAAGTGTGTTTTGCAAGGCCGGTAAGAAATTGAAGCCTTTAATCACTTGCTTGAAGCAATTGCCGCAATTAGGGCTCGAAATTCGGATTTCTTGGGTATTTGTGTGGCGAAGCCCAATTTTTGAGTCGTTAAGCTGTAATTTTTTTTAGAAATGGTACTTTGGGATGTTGTGAAGCTATAGCATCTTTCAGATCGTGATTTGAGCTTGCGGTTTGTTCGGAACGAAATTTTTAAGTTGGGGACGCAATCTGGTACTGTAGCGAACAGTGGCTTCGAGTCTCTTTTTTTGTTATTTCCGGTACTGTTTTGGGGCGGCTGAGTTGGGGTTGTTGTTGTACGTTAAGAGAGCTTTCTAAAGCCTATAAGACGGCTTGAAACGGAATTTTGTGGAGGAAGTTATGGCGTGACGAAGTTGGCGCATGGGCCGTGCCTAGCTGAAAATGATGGGTTTATGCTAAATTGTGAGCTTTTGGGGCGCGTAGGTGTCGTTTATTGACTAATAGGCCTAGTATAGGCGAGTCGTTATAAGAATATCATTTTTTACTCGGCTTTTTGATATTTTTCCGTTAATTGTTAGGAATCCGAATGCGTCGGTTCGTGTGAGCGTCGTAGTTGATTTTTGGCTTTTCCCAGGTGAGTGACACTATTTCTTCTTTGTATTTTAAACTCATGTTTTGAGAAACATGGTTGATTAAATACTCTATGAGTTGACAAAAAGCATATTTTGTTGCATAAAACAGGATTGAGATATTACTGACATTTTTGGTTCGAAGGGAGTTGTATTTTGACGTTAATTTGAATGGTTGTGTGAAAAAGGATTTGTGAAATTCTTTGTGAAAGAACCTTGAAATGATTTGAAGGATGCTTTGATATTTATATATCGAATTTTGAGTTGTGATATGACTTCCTTTCTGACGTTGGATTACTGGATATTGTGATTGGCGGTTGGTGCTCAATGTCTCTGTGGACCCTGAGGGGTGTGAGTATGCGCATACTATGCTAGGATATCCTTGTGGGCCGAGCCACTGGCTAATAATAGGTGGAGACCTTGCCAAGGGGGGAATCTTGGTCGTTTTGTCACGGGCGTTACGCGTGACCATGGTTAGACATTTGAGCATGAATTGGTCAATGGAGTGAACCATTGATGTATGATTTGAGTTTGGTCGATGGAGTGGACCATCGATATGAGTTGATGAGATTAATCAATGGAATAGACCATTGATGCATGTTTTACAAGATTGACTAATGGACTCGACCATTGGTGCTTTCGATATTGAATTATGATTTGGTATTATGATAAAGTGAGTTATGTTTGTGTTTTAAAATGTGCATAGTGATTTCTCGATCCGCTTAGAAGAAATATGTTACTCACTGAGCCGTGGTAGCTCACTCCTCTCATCTACTTGTTTTTCAAGTTCTTCAGCGAGTCACGAATAGGCGTAAGCGTTCGTTCGGGGAGGACTTTTTTGGTGGAAATTTTGGGTATGGCTTATGCATAGTTCATAAGTTTATAAGTTAGTCTTTGTAGAAGGTTTATGTTTTGATGTTTGTGGATTATAGATATACTCTGATATTGTAACCAATTGCCCCTTTTTGTCAAATATATATATGTGGATGTATATATGTTGATATCGGGTTGAAATTTTGGTTACGTTGAGGCTGAGTCCGTTGGAAAAAGGACGGCCGTGTCATGCCCTTCTTCTTGTGAATCGGGGTGTGACATAATATGTTCTCATGGCTTGGTGGTGATCAAGCTTGGTTGACAGCAAGAGAGAGTCGACGGTGGCCTAATCAGTGACAGCAATGCAGAGAGATTTGACAATGTCCGAAGTGGCGACAACAGCGATGATTATATCACGACTTATTAACATGCAAAAATATAGCTTTCTATTGATTTTCTGTTAAATACCAAAGTAACCACACATTTTAATTAATAGATGAGAGATTTTCACAGAATCTTGTAATTTGAAAGGTCCTCCACATGTATGCAAGTTTTTCTTATTTATAATATAGATGGTATAAACCTATGATAACATCATTCTTATATGTTATTTAAGTAACGCCTAATTTTTGTCTCGCACTTCGGGAAAGTGACAGTATATATCCATCCGTATCCCACATGGTGTAATTTCATTCCCTATATTAATAGCAAAGGAAGTTCATGCTCACAAGTTAGTATTGATTTGTCGTAACCTAGGTTAGAGGGAAATGCACAAACACGTTTGCCATTTTTCTTTTCTTTTTACTTTCACGTCTCTTAAAGATAATTATGATATATATCTTAATTCCTCATATCTCTTAAGGTTGCGTATCTATATCCATTAATTATGCATGCGATTGCTTGATTAGAATTGATATTTATCTTAAAAAGCCAATACTAATGTACTATTCATTATAATACACATGAATATATAAATTACATAGAATTTTGCAATTCTCTCTTCAACATCGTTTATCATGATGTCAAAATTAAGTGATTTTGAGAAAGTTTTGATTGCATTGGGGACATGACATTGTACATCTGGAGATCCACTGCTTCTTATGTCATTTTCTTTTTCAATGACAACTAATATCCTCCTTTTAATGTCTATCTTTAATATAATTTGTGTCATTTGATAGTTATGTCAGTAATCTATCATGCAGTTACATCATTCTCCATTCTCTCTTCAATATTATTATAATTAACGTCTATCCTTAATATAATTTACGTCATTTGATGGTCATGGCCACGTGATCACATCATCCTCCTCTATTGTTCATGCACGGGAGAAAATATTCAGTGGTATGAGTGCGCCACGTCATCTGCTGATGTGGTACGCATTTACCACTCAGATATCGACACATATTTGTGAGTGGGACCCGTTGAAAATTGGAAAAGCTGACTCTCAGGTGGTGGCTTGGCACGGCTGGCAAAAGAAAAGACAAGTCAATGGGTAGTAAATGCGCAACACTACCGCTTAAAATTTCTCTCTCCTCACTTGAATTTTTTGGGTTTTGTCTTTCTCTCTCTCCTCGTGGAAGAACAGACACCCAAAAGCCTCGCCCGTCATCTACCTCTGGCACGTCACCTCCTCCAAGAGCCTTGCCATTCACAGTTGGTTCCCGACCCCCTTTGCCTCCGACTGTTTCCAACACAGAGATCGAGCATAAGCTTTCTTGAAAACTTCTGGGCCTCCGTCCGATTGCCTCCCTCTGACGAACTTGTCATCAACTCCGACTCCGAGCCGCTGCCGCTACCGTCGCCGTTGCCGCCGCCGCCATCAACGATGGCATCCTCCATCTCTAGCATCTGCTTGTCCTCCCCCTCCCTCAAACCAAAGATGCCGTCGACCTTCGTCACGAAGCCGTCGGCCTCCGGCAAGAGGGAGGCGACCTTGGTCTCGTTCTGAGCAGCGCCAAGCTCCCCGCCGTCAATCGGGTGCTATCCCTGTTGCTGGCCCAATTGGTCGCAAGGGAGATCTCAGCGAACCTGGGTAAGGTCGATGGCACGGCAAAGAAGGAGAGGCACAGGCTAGAGGGCTGGAGAAGGATTCCCACTTGTTGTGGACAAGGTACGTGGACTAGCTACACTAGCACCATAGCTAGGGTTTTTCCTTGGACGTGAGCCAAATCTAGTTCATGGACGAGTTCATAGAGGAGATGGAGCCTCGGTTCCAGGCCCCGTTCAAGGCATTGGATGTGACAACTTGAATTTTCAGATTTCTATTTCGATTAAATAAATCGGGCCTTTCATCGACACGCTTATAGTGTTATTCTCTGAGCTAATCACTTACGAGATAACTAGGCTATATGGGGAAGCAATTAAGAAATCTAAATGCAAGAGACTTGAGAATTCGATCAGAAATTGACTGCTCGACCGTGTTGATCTGCAAGAGTCATTGCGGCACTGTCAAAAATCGATCAGAGACTAGAGATAGATTGATTCGACTAAGATATGTGATCAGAGTGTGGGTGATTCCACTGAATTGCAAAATACTCGTCGATCGGCACTAGACCAATTTTTCTATCGTTTTGGTACCCAGTGCCCATATTTGAAACATCGAGATTTTTACAACGATCGGGAGTCGCTATTGTGTCGAGTGGGTTCATTGTGACTCGAAGAAAATCGACCACAAGTCATTTGTATTAAAAATTTCTGAAAACTAGGTCACGCTAAAAATGCGCCAATTGGAAATTAACCACGAATTTGAACCCGATTTCAGAAATTGAAAGTTCTGTGGTGTCACGATCTATTTTAGGAACGTCGACTCATCCTCCGAAGAATTTTTAGAGATTCCGGGATTTTTACGGAAAATCGTTTCGGACGTTGCGGAAAATTAACGGAAATTCGGATTGGCCAAAATGAAGAGATTTTCGCCTTGCAAGCCAAGCCTTTGAGTATTGGGGACTTGCAAAAAATAGTACGTAAGTTTTTCTTCAACGAAATTGGACATTGATTTGAGAAAATTTGTGGAGAAATTGAGAAAATTCGGAGCTTGGACTAAGGGCTGAAATTGTTGGCTTCAAAGTTGGTTTAATGGTGGAATTTACTTATTAGAAAGTAAGTGGGGACATTTGGATATTCATGAGGGATTTAGGGGGGACCAACAATTAATGGAATGGGTGAGATTTGTTGACTTTGCCTTCACCTTCAGCAGCTTCTTGATCACGCATTCTCCATTCCCATCTCCTTCGCTGCTTTCCTTCTCGGCCACTTCTGCTTTTCATTTTTTTCGGCAGAAGTACAACCCAAGTGCCATAATCTTGGACCGGCGATACTTAAGTCTTGCCATAACTTTAAAACGGTGCACACTTGAGTGTCGGTTTGAAGTTAAATGGGACACTTAAGTGCCACTCCGGCGAAGATCCGGCTAAATGGCTTATGTGGCGACTTTCCGGCGAGTTTGGTCCAAAATCTGCGTCGTTTTGCACTGACGTGGCGGAGAAAACGCAAAAACGACGCCGTTTCGTGTACGTGTCAATAATAATATAAAAATTAATTAAATTATATTTAAAAAAATTCAAAAAATTTAAAATAAATAAGAAAAATTTTAAAATTTTAAAAAATTAAGAAAAATTTAAAAAATTAAGAAAAATTAAGAAAAATTTTTAAAAAAATAAGAAAAATTTAAAAAATTTAAAAAATTAAGAAAAATTTTAAAATTTTAAAAAATTAAGAAAATTTTAAAAAATTAAGAAAAATTAAAAAAATTAAGAAAATTTTAAAATTTTTAAAAATTAAGAAAAACTAAAAAAATTAAGAAAAATTTTAAAATTTTAAAAAATTTTAAAAATTAAGAAAATTAAAAAAAATTAAAAATTAAATTAAAAAGGGGGGGAGGTCGAACGGGGCGGGCGAGGGTCGAGCCCTCGCCGCCGCCTCCTCCCGCCGTCGCCGGGAAGGGCCGGCGACGGAGGGGGAGGGCTGCGAGCCCTCGCCATCGGTCGGCCATGGGCGCGACCCCGGCCGACCCTCCCCCTCCTTCGTTGGCCCGTCCCGCGATCGCAAGGAGGCGGCGGCGGCGAGGGCTCGCCCTCACCGCCCTGTTCGACCACCCCCTTTTTTAAAAAAAAAAAATTAATTAATTCTTAATTTCTTAAAATTTTTAAAATTTTTAAAATTTTTTAATTTTTTTCTTAATTTTTAAAAATTTTAAAAATTTTCTTAATTTTTTTTAAATTTTCTTAATTTTTTAAAATTTTAAAATTTTTCTTAAATTTCTAAAATTTTTAAATTTTTTAAATTTTTTAAAATTTTATATTTTTCTTAATTTTTTAAAATTTTTTAGTTTTTCTTAATTTTTTTAAAATTTTTCTTAATTTTTTATAATTTTTAAATTTTTCTTTTTTTTTAATTTTTTGAATATTTTAAATCTAATTTAATTAATTTTTATATTATTATTTACACATGTAGACACGAAACGGCGTCGTTTTTGCGTTTATCCGCCACGTCGGCGTGCAAAACGACGTCGTTTTGGGCCAAACTTGCTCTAAAAATCGCCACGTCGGCCATTTGGCCGGATTTTCGCCCGAAGTGGCACTTAAGTGTCCCATTTTACTCCGATATTGGCACTTAAGTGTACCATTTTAAAGTTATGGCGGCTTAAAATGTCATTCCCTCCGTCTTGAAGCTATGGCACTCCAGGTATCCCAACCTCCATTTTTTTTCATTCGACGAAGTTCGGTCTCCCTCAAATTCTCTCTCTCCGTGTATTTCCCTCACGCCAGCATCCCCATCCCACTGTAAACCCCCATTTCTTTCTCCACCTCACGCCCACGCATCCGAGTCTCCATCCTCCTCAGTCAACTCCAGCGCATCTTGAAGACCATAGACTTCTCCAACTGCCGTGCGTCTTCTCCATCGAGTTTTGTCGGCCACAGAAGCCATCCACCACTGCAGCAACCGATCAGCACTTCGGCCTCAAGAAGTTGACTCCGTTCCTCTCACCCGTAGCCACATCTCGCCTCAAACCGAAGACCAACCCTGCTCCACTGCTGAGTCTTCATTTCCTTCGGTCTTCACGTCTGCCACTTCATTGGTTCCTTCGCTGTTGGTGTCTCCATCTTACTGCGTGAGACCGACCGAAGCAGCACACGCCAGCGCAGCAACTCCACGCGGCCAATGTTCAACTGTTCCTCGAGTCTTCCGTGTGTGCAGCCAACCGAAGCTTTTTCCGCTCGCCGAAGGAAGCTGCCAGCGAGCCGTTTCTCCATCCAGCTCGGCCCAGAAACAGTCCACGAAAATTTCAGCTCCTTCTTGGGTTCTTGTTCGGCCCAGCTCCTCCAACACAAGCCCATCAGCCCACACGAATCAAGCTCTAGTCCATTTTCTGCCGCAGCCCATCCACGAAGACAGCCCAAGTGAAATTTAGATTATTTCAGCCCAAGAAAAATTGCAGCAGCCCAAGTCTTTGGCCCATCAACTCCAGCAACCCACTTGAAGCCCAAGAAGCAGGCCCAAGCCCAAGTCTAAGCCCAGAAATTTCTGTGGGCTTGCAAGACTTTTGGGCCCAGTCCGAGTATCTGCTGACGCCGCTGAAAAGTTGGATTTCAGCCGCCGTCGTGGTGATCTAATCTCCACTTTTAATCAAGTGAGTTTTGCTCACTAATCCCTTATTAGTCGGTTAATTATGCTTATGGATTGATTAGATTTAATTAAGTGCAATTAGGTGGATAGATTAGATTCGAGTAATTAAATTAGAGACTTATCAATGCATGTTAGGCATATGGTTAATGTAGTTAGTAAGGAAATAGGTCCTAGTATTTATTGAACGAGTTTCGGTAATTTTCCGGGCTCGTATCGGCTTCCAATCAGGGATTATGGGCCTAAGTTGGATTTATTACATTTATTTATTATTTTCCGTAATTATTTAATTATTGAATTATTTTCCGGAAATTAGGCTAGGATAGCCGATGATTGGAATTTCGTGCTGATTGCGGTGGTGCTCTCTGTTTATTTAATTGAGTATCGGTTTGTGAAAATTGAGTGTGATTGGTGGTTAAGGGGATTTATCCCAAAATTGGAAAATGTTGTTATTTGAGGGGAAAATAACTGTGTGAGGTTGTGAGTTTAATAGATAATTTCCAGGTGGGGCCGTGATGCCACTAAAGTCTAAACTTGCCGAGTGGGGCCGTGATTCCATTAAAGTCTAAACTTATCGAGTGGGGCCGTGATTCCACTAATTAAAAATTATGCCTGTAGGGCCGTGATTCAGAATCGAGAATGAATAATTGAAATGACCGGGAGTGGTCTTATTGACATGTAATCAACTGAGTCGATTAATCGATGACTCGATATGATTGATTGGATGCTATGATTGTCAGTATTTATTATTTAAACTGACTTGCAGAAAGGAAACTAAGGCCAAGGTAAACCCTCTGACCCGTGATGTGCTTAGGCAGCCCTTAGGGCGTTTTTTCTTACTGATTGGGTCTTAGGGGGTAGAACTTGCTGAGACGTTGTTTCACTGGTTATTGAATAACATTTTCAAGTCTTTAGATGGTGTTCGTGGAAGACTTGAAGTCCTGGAGTTTGGGGAAGTGAAGGAAGCAAAATCGGCAAATCTGTTTGACTCACTAGTCATTGGACAGTACCTTTTTGATTAAGCCGATAGTTTTGTAAGCAACCTGATGATGTAAATAAACCTATGTGTTTATAAAAAGTTGGTTTTGGTTTGAAAAATTTATAGCCCTACTTTCCTATCATATTGTTTTATTGTTTGGGAATTTATATTTGCTTCCGCATGCGTATATTAAACGAATGGGTCGGTGATGCGTCCTGGGACATCGCTATTATATTGACCGAGCAGGGATGGGCACGGGTCTGGAGGGTTGGGGCGTGACAATGGAGGAGCTAGACAAGTGCGCAATCGCGAACTCGGCCCGGATGAGGGCCGCATGGTCAGGCACTACTGGTTGAGGAAGTCAGAACTCGCGCCGGCCCAGTTCCTAAAGGCGCTAGATTGAGAGCATGCTCGACGCCGTCTACAATTTCGCTGCCGACGTGGTCAACGGTAAGGTCAGTTCTAGAATTTCAGTCGTTGTTGCTTTCTGTGTGGTAAGAGAGTCTGTAGTTCCCTGCGTTCCTTTTTTTCTTTTTCTTTTTTGGAATCGATTTGCTATTGTAGATGCCTGTGTCAGTTTTCTATTAAATACTAGCATTGTCTTAGTCGCTCGAGGAAGCGCAAGCCAATGATAAATTGAATTGGTTTATGGTTGAAGAGATTGAGAGCTCATTTACGTGTTATTCACTTGAAATGACCGTGTATGGAAATTTCCGACTCTAAGATGCAGTAATTTCAAAATTTTATTTAGGTTTTCCGATTAATGTCAGCATGAAATTCGGTTTTTGATCGTTGGTTTTCTTTTAGTGTGCTTAGCTGATTGCATCGGACACGGACGGATTGATTGACTTGATTATGTTTGATGCTTAATTTGCAGATTAAGCCCCCTCCTACTTCTCCCGTGGATCGCTTTACCCAAGTACTTTCAATTGGAATTGGAGGTTCAGCTCTTGGGCCACGGTTTGTTGCAGAGGCATTGGCTCCTGATAAACATCCATTGAAGTGTTGTAGACCGGAGTGTCCATCCTCCTCTCGCAATCTACCTTTCAGGTATTCAGCTTCATGGAATGTGCTGCTCTTTTAAATTTTTATACCTTCATTGATCTATCCATTTAAGTTGTCGGTTGATGTACATTGCACTGTTGATAGTTGAGGTGAGCACGGCCCTTTTTCATTCACTTGGGCACCGAACCAAACAAACTGCATTAATACGGTTTACCAAACCAAACCACACTATGTTCTTTTTGGTAACTTTTACTCCATCCTATTTTTCAATGCAAGTTGAGCTGCTCACTTCCTTCGGTTTTATTGGCAAATTGTGCGGCAAGCCAGACTCTGTTTTTCTGCTTAGCGCATTCCTTCCCCCTCAACAAAAAAGAGTCCCTCTAAAATCTATGGCATGGACAAATATGTGCACTATTTGGTGGTTTAAATCAGCACCTAACCTAGCTTTTCACCATGTCATTTTCTATTGTCTTTATTAGGAAGCAGCCTTCCAGGAGTTGGTATTGTGCTACGCTGAAGAAGTGGACGAAACTGATGTTCAAGGTGAATCTGAGTTCAAATCATTGGATGTATAGATCTATGAGAGAATCCCTATTTGAGCTTTGCCGTTAAATTCCGTATGATATCTGACATTACCATGTTTGTCGTCCATTCGAGGTATCTTCAGACATTGTAGATAAGTTGGTGGTGGCTTGTTTGTCTTCGTCCTTTCTTGCCCTTTCAATTAGTTAAAATTATTTCTCAAGTCTTGGCAGCTCTTCCCTCAAGTGAGCAGTTCTTTTAATGTTATTCTTCCTACTTGGATTAGTCATGGTGTCATTCCATTTCCGGCTTTTCGTTGCAAGTTCATCACTGTAGATATGAGAATGATCCTACTACCTTCCCTGTGTTCTTCCTGCTCACATTTCTCCTCTATTATTTGGAGCAAGTGTATATGCTGCTTGATTCACTTATGCGCAATGAAAAAAGATCTACTTTGGTTAATTAAACTGTACTTAGGTCTTTTGTCTTCGTCTTTTGATTCGGTATTTGAAAAGCATTAGTAAATTTTAGATTTTGCTTATTAGATTTAAGTAAAGTCACAAGCTATGGATGAATCTTTAGTTATAAGTCTCAGTACATTGGGTGAATACCCGTGTTAGCAATTTTTTGACTTTTAACAGTCTGATTGATATCTCAATTTTACTTTTGGCAGATTAGATTCATTGACAACACAAATTTATTATCCTATTGAAGATGGAACACAATCAGACTTGACCTGCAACCTCCGGTGTGTGGGGAGGCCGCAAGAGACTTGTAAGAATCACTGTGACACACATGATATCATTAATTAAAGATTTAAAATTTTTTGAATGCTACAAAAAAAAAACATTGGTCATAAGAAAGTGCAACTCAATGCAACTCTTATGAAAAGGTGTAATTTTTATTAGAATGTGTAATACTTATGAAAATGTGTGACTCTTATGAAGATACAATATGCTTTGATGGAAGGCACCTATTGATAATTTATATAAATAAAAAAAAAGTATAATCCTTTCTCCACCCAAGACAACAAAAGTTGATTATGCATTCGTCTAGGAGAGTGAATGTAGTCTTAATACAAGCTAAATCACTTAATGTGTTTACAATATCTATTATCTCTTCATTTGTTTAAATATCTCTTAATAGAATTACTTGCATTTACTATTGTTAAACTGATTCTGCATCTACCAGAGTTTAATATGAAGTATTCCTCGAATAATTGTCAAAATCATTTAAAACAAATTATCCATTTAATTTGTATCGTTAGCCTCAACACATATTTATACAAATTAAATATATAAAAAAAGGAATTCCTAACCTTTATCGTTCAACATAAACAATTGTTTTGTTGTAAAATAATGTGTAAGCTAATGGACCGTGCAATTCAATATTAAACACAAGGAGATGAAATTGTAGAGAGAGAACTCAATAAGGGACAATGAAGACTTTGGAAATTAAGGCAGTTCAGTCTAAGTGTTGCTATCTGGAGACTCAACCATGAAGGAAATTCATTATGAATTTTGAGAATTACAAAATTATAATCACTCAATTGCTAAAGTCTTTGGCAGTGTCAGATTAGTCTCAAAACAAACTCACAAAGTGTTATCTCACAATATCTCATAAAGAGTTCATCAGAAAACTCATAAAGAGGAAATCCCAACACTCTTATTTGCTTTAAATAGGTCAAAAAGGAAATTTAAACCTCACGTGTTTGACGTCGGTCCAAGACCCGAGCATTGGGCACTTCCCCCCGAACGTAAGCACGCGTTTGTGAGGAAATGCGTATGTTGGGTGGTGTGAAAAGACAAGCACCCATATTGGATGTCAAAAGAAAGATGAAATAATCAATAATTTCTAATTGACCGACAACTTAATGAATTGTATTTCTTAGTGAAGATAGGTTTAACTAACATGTCAACAGGCTTAAATTTTGGGCTTCCTCTTGGATTTTGGTATTATGAAGGTAGCACACTTTTACGGCACTTCAATATAATAGCCGATGATGATTAATCAATGGCAACTCAATGTGCATTAGTATCCTGGATTATATAAGGAATCTCACGGATCTCCGCGAGATTTTATCGAGTATGTATTGCCATTATGGTTAGGCCCATGAGGAGACCATGGGTGAAAAGCATGTTTGCATTGACCGGCAATGATTGGAGATTTGGGTCAAAATTTGTCGGTGCAAGGGAACATCGGAGTTGGATTGAGGGGAATTGGCCCAATGTGGTAGAGACTCACATGTGAGGGAGAAAATGTTGAGTGCTCAAGTGCGTGGTATGTGTTGGAGAAATCTTTCCAGAATATTTTGAAGCTGACAAAACGTTTCTATCAGTCTAGTCTGGATATTTGCAGACCGACAGTTTAAAGTCTGAAGACTTTATGATCACCAGACTCAAGACTCAAGACTCAAGACTCAAGACTCAAGACTCAAGACTATTCTCACTGACAGTCTTTCTAATCCAGTGACGAAGGAAATCCAGAGCCGAAGTATATGGTTGAGGATTTGATCCTATCCTCTGAAGAAGATCCCTTGGTTGGATAAATATTTCGAATTCTTTTATTCTTATCTAGATCGATTGAAGATCCGATGGTCGACGAAATATTCTTGGAATGTTCTATTCTTGGAAACCAAGATCCTGATTGTATGGGCGAACATGATTGATGGGCTATCGTCAGGTTCCTTAAATAGCTCGAATGATCTTCTTGATTGATTCCGTCCAACGGGTAGATTGGAGGAATTCCTTTGGTAAGTGCCAACGGCTATGATAGCATAAAGGAGTATAAAAGGAAGACGTTCTAGTTGTTTTTAGAAGCGTGATCGATAGAGAAATTCCAGAGTCTGAAGCACCTTGATTATTAGTCGATACAGTTTGAGCGAAATTGTATACACAGAGAGTGTTTATACTTAGTGATACCTTGAGCGAGTGTGGTAGATCATCTACACCTAAAAGTCAAGGAAGATCAACGCTGTAACATCTCTTTGTTCATAGTGGAATCCAGCCAATAGGGTCATCGGTGCGAAGAGTGGACGTAGGCTTGAATCAAGCCGAACCACTATAAACCGCGTGTTCAATTCTCTCTTTTCTTTACTCAGTCTTACGATTGATTATTAATTGCTGCAAATCCTTCAACTGTCTAAGTATTGTGCAATCATCAAGAAAAATCCTTTATATACCTATTCACCCCCTCTAGGTACTCGTACTAGCTATATCAATTGGTATCAGAGCCCGTGTTCTTACTTTATTTGAAGTGTTTTACTTCGAGTAAAAGATCCATGGCTAGTATGCTAGCACCGGGGCTGTGGAAGGGCAAAGCAATACCGAGACCACCCTACTTTGATGGAAAGGATTACAACATCTGGAAGAACAAGATGAAAGCTTTCCTTCGGTCAAAGGATCCTCTAGAATGGGACGTTGTGGAAAGAGGAATCACTCCTACTGCTGCATCAGTATCTGAAAGAGGGAAAGAAACTGTTGAGACCAGCGGAATGTCTCAAGAAGAGATAAACAAGAGACAAGCACTCGATGCAAAAGCAATTTACTCTTTATATTGTGCTTTGTCACCAACTGAATATAATAGAATATCTTCTTGTGTTACAGCAAAAGAAGTCTGGGACAGATTACATATCACCCATGAAGGGACAGACCGAGTGAAGGAGACTAGAATTAACATTCTCCTTGGTCAATATGAAGCCTTCAAAATGAAACCAGGAGAATCTATAACTGACATGTTTAGCCGTTTTACAAATATTGTCAATGGTCTTGAGAATCAAGGACAGAAAATTTCTGATCCCATGAAGGTGAACAAGCTGCTGCGTGGACTCTCCAAGGATTTGAATCATATAAAGACTTCAATAAGAGAGACGCAAAGAATTATGCCATTATCTGTAGACGAGCTGATTGGAACTCTTCAGTCTTACGAAGTGAAACGAATTAATGAAGACGAAGATCCAAGAGGTAAGAAATCCATTGCATTAAAATCTAATGATGATTCTGATGATACAGATTCTGAAGAAGATCTGGACGATGAGGAGCTTGCTCTTATGATAAGAAGATTCAGAAAGCTGAATAGAAAAGGAAGAAGGTTCAACTCAAAGAAACAAAGTTTTCAGAAACAGCAAACCAAGTTTGTTGATAATGAGAAACCAAACAAAGATGTAGTCGCTTTCGAATGTAAGAAAAAGGGACACATCAGACCCAACTGTCCTCTTCTGAAGAAGAAGAGAGGAAAAGCTGAAAAGTCTCGAAAAGCTCTCAAAGCCGAAACCTGGAGCGATACAGAGTGTGAAGAAAGTGATGAGGAATATGCCAACCTGTGTCTGATGGCACAATCAGACTCAGAATCTGGATCAGATTCAGACAGTGAATTTGAGGTAAGTGATTTTAAAATTTCTGTCAAAGTCTCTAAATACATTGATGAACTATGTTTTAGTCTTAAGATCGCTCTCAAAAAAATTTCCGAACTTAAAAAGGAAAATTCAGCTCTAAAACAAAAGGAAAACATTTTAGAAGAAAGAGTGAAAAGTTTAGACTTGAATGTTTCTACTCTTAAAGAGAATGAAGATAATCTTTCAAAAGAAAATGCTTTCTTAAAAACTGACTTATCAAATATTTCAAAGAAATTTTCAATAGGGTCTGAAAAACTTGAGAAAGTTCTTTCAGTTCAAAGACCTTACTTCAATAAGTCTGGTCTAGGTATGACAGCAGAAACAATCCCCTTGATTGACTTTCCGAAAGTAAAAGAAAGAATTAAGAAAAGACCGTCGAGAGAGGCTTACAAAAATCATTTCAAGAAAGTTTTTGTAAAGTCTCGTAGGTCGAAATGCTCTAAGATGTTCAAAGTGTAACAAATCGGGATCACTTTGAAAAAGAATGTCCTATGGTTTGGAAGCCTGTTAAGAAAGTATGGCCTAATGATGCTTATCCTACTAACGCCAAAGGACCCAAGAAAATTTGGGTACCAAAGAAAGCTTGAGACTCTCTTTCGAATGCAGGTCTCTGTCAAAAAAGAAGATAAAGTGGTATCTTGACGGCGGATGCTCAAGACACATGACAGGAGACTCAAATTGCTTCATAAAGTTTATTCAAGTAAATGGTGGAAAAGTTTCATTTGGTGGAAACAAAAGGAAGCATTGTGGGATTTGGAACTGTGAAAATTGGAAATCTCACAATAAGCAATGTCTCTCTAGTGGAAGGACTCAACTACAATCTTCTCAAAGATTAGCCAATTGTGTGATACTGGTTTCAAGATCTCCTTTCAAGAAGGCATATATTCTGGAATTAGTAAAGACTCGACTCAGTCTTTCATGGGACGAAGGCATGGAAATATCTACCTCCTTGATGTAAAGCCAAATGAAACACAATGTCTAATCTCAATTCAAGATGAAGCGATCTTATGGCACAGAAAGCTTGGCCATGTCAACATGAAGCAATTAGCCAAAATCTCATCAAAGAAAATTGTTCGAGGTCTACCTAAATTGCCATACCAAAAGTCTGATTCATGCACACCATGTATTCTAGGAAAGCAGGTAAGAAATTCATTTAAGCCAATAAATCATGTCTCTACTAATCATGTACTACGATTGCTGCATATGGATCTCTTCGGACCAACAAGAACCCAGAGCATTGGAGGTAAGAAATATTGTCTAGTCATTGTGGACGATTACTCTCGCTTTACCTGGGTATATTTTCTTGCAAGTAAGTCAGAAAAAAGGTTCAAAATGAAAAAGGATGTGCTATCTCAAGTATAAGAACGGATCATGGAAGTGAATTTGAAAATCAAGATTTTACAAAATTTTGTGATAAATCTGGTTTTAATCATGTGTTTTCCTCTCCATATACTCCAGAGCAAAATGGAGTTGTGGAAAGAAAGAATAGATCTCTTCAAGAAATGGCTAGAACTCTTTTAATTGAAAGTAAAATTTCTTCACGATTTTGGGTGAAGTCTGTTTCAACAAAGATGCTATATCATCAATAGAGTCTTCCTAAGACCTATTCTAGAGAAAACCCCCTATGAATTGTTCAAAGGAAAGAAGCATATTGTTTCATACTTCCATGTGTTCAGTTGCAAATGTTTTATTCTGAAAAATGCAAATGATCGAGTTGGTAAGTTTGAAAAAAGATCAGATGAAGGCATCTTCCTTGGATATTCTACATCAAGCAAGGCCTACAGAGTCTATAACAAGAAAAGCCGGTCGGTGGAGGAATCAATGAATGTCAAATTCCAAGACTCAACGCAAGATGAATCCGGTCGATTCGGTATGAAGAGTCCGAACCTACTCCGCACCTTCCAAAGCTTACAACTCAAGAAGCATCTCAGACTCTGGAAGTCCAACATCAAGATGCTCATGGAGATTCAAATAAAGAAAGAGATCATCAACCAGGCAAATCAACCAGTAACTAGAAGCATAAGTCCAGTCATCCCAAAGATCTCATTATCGGCGAAATCAATGAAGGAATCCGCACCAGATCAAAAAGGCGTGAAGAATCTAGTGCTTTGTGGCTCTCATTTCTGAAATTGAACCAAAAAGCATAGAAGAAGCTTTATCGATGAAAGCTGGATCGAAGCTATGCAAGAAGAACTCGACAGTTCAACATCAATGATGTCCGGGAATTGACATCTAAACCAAAAGGTAAAACTGTTATTGGAGCCAAATGGGTATTCAGGAACAAGATGAATGAGGAAGGAAAAGTCGTACGAAACAAAGCAAGACTCGTGGCCAAAGGATATACGCAAGAAGAAGAAATAGACTATGACGAGACTTACACACCAGTAGCAAGGTTAGAAGCTATTCGACTATTACTTGCGTTTGCTTGTTATAAAAATTTCAGGTTATTCCAAATGGACGTCAAAAGTGCATTCCTAAATGGATTTATCCATGAGGAAGTTTATGTGGAACAACCACCTGGTTTGAAGACCCAAAGAAGCCGGACTCGCCTCTTGGGACCGAAAAGGCCTTGTATGGTTTAAAGCAAGCACCTCGAGCTTGGTACGACAGACTAAGTAAGTTCCTAATGCAGAATGGTTTTGACAAAGGTAAAGGAGATACTACTTTATTTATCAAAAAGGAAAACAAAAGCTTTTTACTTGTTCAAATATATGTAGACGATATTATTTTTGGATCTCCTAATGAAAGTCTATGCAAGAAATTTTCTAAGTCTATGCAGGATGAGTTTGAAATGAGCATGATGGGAGAGTTAACATTCTTTCTTGGACTCCAAGTGAAACAAATGAAGGAAGGAACTTTCATTCATCAAGAAAAGTATGCAAATGATCTTGTCAAAAGATTTGGACTGGAAAAATGCAAAAAGACCGACATACCAATGTCATGTTCTCTGAAGATAGACAAGGATGAAGAAGGGAAGAAAGTAGATCAAAAACTTTACAGGAGCATGATCGGTTCACTTCTTTATCTAACCGCTTCTAGACCTGATATTTTGTTAAGTGTTTGCATCTGTGCTAGGTTTCAATCAAATCCTAGAGAATCTCATCTCAGTGCCGTGAAACGTATTATCAAATACGTTGCCTCATCTTCAAGCATCGGTCTTTGGTATCCAAAGAAGGGAGACTTTAATCTTCTAGGATACTCAAATGCAGATCTGGCCGGTTGCAGAGTCGATAGAAAGAACACTTTTGGAACTTGTCAACTGCTTGGAAATAGGACAGTGTCTTGGTTTTCAAGGAAGCAAAGCACCGTGGCTCTTTCAACGACAGAAGCAGAGTATGTAGCTCTTGGAAGCTGCTGTTTGCAAATTCTATGGATAAAACAACAGCTACAAGACTTTGGCATTGAAGACTCATGCACAGAAATCAGATGTGACAACACCCGCGCGATCAATCTCACCAAAAATCCAATCCTTCATTCAAGAGCAAAGCATATTGAGATTCGACATCACTTCATTAGAGATCATATTCAAAATGGAGAAATCTCGATTCAATTTGTTGATTCAAAGAACTAGCGGATATTTTCACAAAGCCTTTGGAGAAAAATCAATTCGACTTTATCCGTTCCAGACTCAACATTTTGAAGCTTGAAGAAGTTAAAGACTCACCAACCCTCAGACTGTAATCTCTCAGACTCTAAATCCTCAGACTCAGACATTCATGGCTATAGACTGTAAGTTGCTATTCTATCCGAACTCGAAAAAGGTACGATCTTTCGTTCAGTTATAATTTGTGTGAAAATCGAAAACTTGTCTTTTCAAAAGGATTAATTTTGGCAGTTATTGATTTTAAAAAAAAGTGTTCGTACACTTTCCTCGTGCCGATTGAACTTCCCTTTTCAAAACTGAGTTATATAAATACAGTTTTTTTTCCCCAATCTTCAAAACCCTAAAAGGCACTCTCCTCCCGATCCTGTTCCTACTTCTTGTTCATCTTCGAGAAAGTGGTAATCTTTTCTTGGGAAAGCAAGTGAAGGAATCTTTCAAACGACAAAAAAGGATGTCTTCTTCAAGGAAATCATCAAGAATCGCAAGCAGGGGACCACAAAGAATGGAGAAGGGACCGACACATTTCGATCTCACCGAGGAGGAAGACTTATCTAGTCAGCGACAAAGCCCGATTCACTCTCATCCACGTCATTCAACGCCTTCTACCCCACAAGGTGCAAGTCAACTTCTGGAGGAAGAGATAATCGAGGACGCCGACCCTGTAAGAGTCCAAAAACCCTCCTTTATCTATAAGCTTTATCGTGCGTTGAAAAGCACCGGTACACCATTGAACTATATAGATGATTTCCTTAAGGACAAGAACTATGGGAATGAGTATCTTTTTTTCAAGGAAAATAGAGGAATTGGGAATTGCTCCGAAAGGAAAGGCGAGAGGACGCACTTGCAAACATTCCAAGTGATCCTCGTGTACCAGACAAAATCGATTGAAGGGAACGATGATGACAGAATGTTCCTTGAATTCCAACCTAGAATGGGTGTGGCAGCAAAGGTGAAAGGAAATCGGATGGATTTGTTCAAATCAAAGGATCGGAGAATGTGTATTTCGGGATCGTTGAAAAGAGGGGTGATAAACCCTAGAAGTGTCGATTTTGACTTTCTGGACGCCATCAATATGAACTTAAGAGAGAAGTTGAACTTGCTTCAACTTGAGAAATTTGCTCTGACACAACGGACGGTTATGCACAACTGACCGCATATTTCTATTCGAATCTCAGCTTTTTGGATGCGAATAGAATTCCATTCAGTGTACGAGACCAAGTCTACGTGGTAGATGTGGACATGTTGGCGGACATAGTTGGAGTTGAACGAGGACATTATCATCCAATCAAAGTCTCACCTGCTCGTACTACTCTGGAACTTGTCAAAGATAGGGATACAGAGAAGAGAATCACCTACTCAAGGATGAATGCCATCAACATCGTGCTTCATAAAATTGTGATCAACTGTCTCAGACCGAAGTCTACCTCAAAGACTGCTGTGTCTAATTCTGAAGCAAAATTGATGTACGCGATCAACTCAGGACGGAAGTTCTCTCTCCCTCACACCATTCTCTTCCATATGTACGAGCAATGTCGAAAGACAAGGGACAATTGCCTTATCCAGGTCTGGTGACTAAGATCTTCAGACACATGAATATTGAACCGCCACATACACTTTGTGTTCGACCGTGTGATAAGATGGTGGTAGGTTTGAAGATGTTAACGAAGATGCATCTGCAAGAACTTTCCAAGGCAATGGAGAAATTCAGAGTGAAGTCTCCAGTTCCGTCCGCTCGCTTCAAAGAGAAAAGGAAAAGAGGCCATTGGAGCCCCATCGAAAAGAAGAAAAGAACTCTCATCTTGGAGGATGAAGATGAAGAGGATGAAGATCCCACTATCTGTGCATTGACAAGAACCAGACGTTCTATGCCTCAACCGACCGAACTTCAGAAGAAACAGAGAGAAGAAGAGGAGCAAGCCAAGAACAGAGAATAAGAAGAGCAGAGAGAGAAGGAGAAAGAAGCTAAAGAAGAAAGAGAAGGAGAGAAAGAAAAGTCTGCGGGCTGAATGCTGAGAAAAGGGAAATCAAGATACAGAAGAGCATGATCATCACTCTTCCCCATTTGATATCCTAGAGACAGGGGGAGTTGGCGAGCAAGAAAGGTTCACACCACATGCTGCCGATAGTGAAGGTCTAAGACAATCTCCAGCAGACCCAGAAGAAGTTCAGGTTTCTCAATTGCCTGAAGAATGACACGATACGTCGACTCCAAATCTGCAAGATTATACAGAAGCTCCATCGTCTGCATTCACTCCATCTAAGAAAGCTCATGCAAGTACACAGACGGACAACTCAGCAGATTTTCGTCGTATTCTTGATATCCTTCTGGAAATGCGAGGACAAATATATGCTCTGGACTGTGAGATTCAAACCATAAAGAATGCTGAACAAGCATCTTCGATTACTCTGGAGGACAAAATGAAAGACCTCGCTCTACAACTTCAAGCCAATGCCAAAGGAGAGGAGGTAGCTCAACTAAGGGAAGACTTGAAGAGGCTAGAAGGCATAGTCCAGTCTATGGGAGATTTCCAGATCGTACGCATTCCCAAGCAGACCTGATTCCTTTCTCACTTTTTTAATGATGACAAAAAGGGGGAGAACCAATTTGAACCAACATCTTTTAAACTTTGACTTTAAATTTGTGGTTATGTTTTTTTTTTTTTTTTTTTTAGTTTGACTTGAGTGAACTTGGGTGTGAATTTGACTGAATTGGCTGTGGATTTAGATGCTTGACTGGTTGCATTTATATCAAGTGTTGTTATATGGTATTACTCATGAAAGACTAACCAATTTTCTGTGGATGCAGAGTCTGGTTGTTTCATTAATCTTTATGAGTTAGCCATATTGCTTGAGAAATGTTTTTTGCAGGTCAAAGTTGTTCAAATCTACAAGAAAGTTTTGTCACCATCAAAAAGGGGGAGATTGTTGGAGAAATCTTTCCGAATATTTTGAAGCGACAAAACGTTTCTATCGCCTAGTCCGGATATTTGCGGACCGACAATTTAAAGTCCGAAGACTTTATGATCACCGACTCAAGACTCAAGACTCAAGACTCAAGACTATTCTCACCGACGCCTCTTTCTAATCCAAAGGACGAAGGAAATCCAGAGCCGAAGTATATGGTTGAGGATTCGATCCTATCCTCCGGAGAAGATCCCTTGGTTGGATAAATATTTCGGATTCTTTTATTCTTATCTAGATCGATTGAAGATCCGATGGTCGACGAAATATTCTTAGAATGTTCTATTCTTGGAAACCAAGATCCTGATTGTATGGGCGAACAGGATTGATGGGCTATCGTCAGGTTCCTTAAATAGCTTGAATGATCTTCTTGATTGATTCCGTCCAACGGGTAGATTGGAGGAATTCCTTTGGTAAGTGCCAACGGCTATGATGGCATAAAGGAGTATAAAAGGAAGACGTTCTAGTTGTTTTTAGAAGCGTGATCGATAGAGAAATTCCAGAGTTTGAAGCACCTTGATTATTAGTTGATACAGTTTGAGCGAAATTGTATACACAGAGAGTGTTTATACTTAGTAATACCTTGAGCGAGTGTGGTAGATCATCTACACCTAAAAGTCAAGGAAGATCAACGCTGTAACATCTCTTTGTTCATAGTGGAATCCAACCAATAGGTTGTCAGTGCAGAAGAGTGGACGTAGGCTTGAATCAAGCTGAACCACTATAAACCGCGTATTCAATTCTCTCTTTTCTTTACTCAGTCTTACGATTGATTATTAATTGCTGCAAATCCTTCAACTGTCTAAGTATTGTGCAATCATCAAGAAAAATCCTTTATATACCTATTCACCCCCCTCTAGGTACTCGTACTAGCTATATCAGTATGAAAATAAAGTAGTCCGATATTAGACGTCCAAAGTTAAAAGAAGTAATTGATAATACCTAGTTAAGGAGGACCTTTCCTATTTATGAAGCCGGGCTAATGAAATGTCATGAGAGGAACTGAATCACTAAATTGATTCATTAAAATAAATAAATACACCATCATCTATGCATACGCATGTTAACATATCTAAAAGCAGTCATTATAGAATCTTAAATAGATGAGATGGGCTATATCTACATATGATAAATAAAAGAACTATTTTGCCTCGTGTATCATTAATAGGATGAGAGAGAAGAGATGGTCATTAAAGAACGACAATAAAATTAAAATGAATAAATATCTGTGAATCTTGCATCGGTACGTATTCTAATTAAAAGGGCAAAATGACATAAACTGTGACATCCAGAATTTTCGGTATTAATTTCAATTGAATTAATCAGGTCATTTCTATGCAATTGGAGCCGGGGATTAAAATGGAATACAAAATTGAGATGCGAGACGAGCTATTGGATGAGGTGAATATTTAATGGAAGCATTGAGGCATCACTTGGATTTATCGAGATCTTATGAGGCCAATTGAGATGGATTTAAAGTAAATCAAGTGATTAATGGAAGCCAATTGTTTCAAAATTCGTATGCCCATAGAACCAAAATTTTGAATTGTCTACGGGCTTCTAGAAGGGGCAATTTAGGGCTTGGAAATGAAAAGTGGAAGGCAGCTAGTAGTGGGGCCAGAGAGAGAGAGAGAGAGAGAGAGAGAAGAGAGAAGAGGAGAAAACCGGTTTCCCCTCTTCCTCCGTCGAGCATCTCCATCTTCTTCCCTTTTCTTTGGCTTTCTTCTTCAGCAGCAACGGAAGGCTAGCAGAGCATAAGCAGCTGCCGTCATCGCCTCTCGCCATCGTCGCCGCCCACCGAAGTCGGAGCCGCCGCCGCTGCTCCGCGGTCGGCCGCACCTCGCCGCGTGCCCTCCGCCTCTCCCCCTGCTGTTCGACCGTCTCTTTTTCCTTCTTCGGTGTGCCTTGAAGACTTCGAATCCCAGCAGATTTGGGACGGACGCCGAAGCAGCAGCCGACGTCGCCGGGAGCCGCCGCACATCGCCTCGCCGCCGTTCATCTCCCTCTCGCCCGCTCGAACGCCGTTCGCCTCGTCCAGTCGAGCAACCGCCTCTGTCCAGCCCCTGTTTTGCCTCTGGTCGGTCTCGTTCGGCCACCTCAAGCCGCCGCCCGACCACCTCCGACCACCGTCTACCCCGCCGGAGCTCCGCCTCGCCCTCAGCTGCCCTTGGCCGCCTCAATCGGCCCCGGAATGGCCCCAACCAGCAGCGCACAGAGAGTGCAGAAAATGGGTATCGCAGAGGGTTTTGGCCCGTTTTGGCCGCCTTCCCAAGCCCGGATGCTCGGCCCGCTTTGAGGAAAGTCGATCCTCGCGTCGAGCCCGTCGTTTTGAGTGAGTTTTACTCACTAATGCCTTCTTAGTGCGCTAATTATACTTAAATATTGATTAGTGTTAATTAAGTGTAATTAGGTTGTTAGATTAGAATTGATTAGTGATTATTAGTTAATTGGTTTGCATATTAGTGGTGTGATTAGTGTAATTAGATAGAGAATTGCCTGTAGTATTTATTGGATGCTTCATGGGATTTTTCCCGTCCCTTATCGGGTGTTAATTAAGCGATTCGGGCCTAGGTGGTATTTTTAGGAATTAAATATTAATTTTCGAAATTAATTATTTAATTATTTATTTCCCGGAAATTCAACTGGGATGGCCAGTGATCGGGATTTTATGCTGATGATCATGGTGCAGTCTGTTTATTTAATTGAGTTTTATATTGTGCAAAATTGAATTTATTGTATTTATTTATTTAAATTTCGAAATTAATTATTTAATTATTTATTTTCCGGAAATTCAAGTGGGATGGCCAGTGACCGGAATTTCGTGCTGATTGTCGTGGAGCAGTCCGTTTATTTAATTGAACCCTATTTCATGCCGAATTGAATTATTTGTAAAAGAAGGAATTATTCTTTAATTGAATAATCTTTGGTTATTAATTGAAAAAGAATTGGGCCTCAGTTGATAATGCCAAAAGGATCTGAGTGGGCTACAGAAAATGGTGGAATTTATAAAAAGGAAATTATTATGTTTTGGTTAGGGCCAATCGAGTACCCACTCATGGCATTTTATCGAGAATGATAAAGCTGGTTAATTGATTATTTGCTTGGAATGATATGATCTACCGGCTCAATGACTCTACGGAGCATCTGGAGATAGGACGGTATGATAAATTGTGTGTATACCGGCTCGATGACTCTACGGAACATCTGGAGACAGGACGGTATGATAAATTGTGTGTATACCGGCTCGATGACTCCACGGAGCATCTTGAGACAGGACGGTATGATCTACTAGCTCGGTGACTCTACAGATTATCTTGAGACAGTACGGTATGATATACCGGCTTGATAATCCTATAGATCATCTTGAGACAAGATGCGGTATGATAAAGGGTTGATCAAGAGATAATTTGGATGACATGTAATCGACTAGGTCGATTGATTGATGATTCGATCTGAGTGTGACTTGATGTGATTCATTGCCTCGTTTGATGTTGTGAATTGAATGATTGAATAGAGATGACCGTGAGTGGTCTTCCTGATATGAAATCGACTAAGTCGATTAGATCGATGAGCGCCTATTCGATCTGTGATGTGATTGCTTGGGTGCCTATTTGATTTGTGTTAATATGCAGGTGGAATCTGAGGCCAAGGTAAGTCTTCTAACTCATGTTGTGCATAGGCAGCCCTAAGGTATATTAGTTTACTAATTGGGTCTTAGGGGGTAGAACTTGCTGAGACGTTGTCTCAGTGGTTATTGAATAACCATTTCAGGACCTGGATGAGGAGCCTAAGGAGCATGAATCTGATGAGGAGATCCTTGTTGAGGAACCCGAAGAGGAGTACGTGGAGGAGGACCCTGAGGATAACCCCGAGTACGATCCGGATGAGGATTGAGATCCCGTCTTGTCTTGTCAAACCTTGTGTGCATGTGAATAGATGTTAGACCTGAAGTGTATATATGTACATAAGGATGTGGTTTTCAGGTTCAGGTTTCTAGTCCTACTTGTATATCCCATTGCTTTATTGTCAGGGATTTTTATAATCGCTCCGCATGTGCTATTAAAAAGGACAGGGTCGGCGATATGTAGTCCTGGGAATATCGCATAATAAAATCGACCAAAGGTAAGGGATGTGCGCGTGCCTGAGGATCGGGGCGTGACATAAACAATTTTTACCACTTTGTATTTGACCATTTCCATTTATTTCAACACCAAATTAGATTACTTAACAATAAATTGTGGATACACGGTTATCTTTGTAATAATGAGCTGTTACACTACTTAAGCCCATTATTATGTTAGCCTTAGCAAAATATATTATTTAAGAAGGACTTCTTCTTTCCTTCTTCGTTAATAACAAACGAGAAGGACCAAGAACATTATAAGGAAAGAACAGTGAACATGCACGAGGAGAAGAAAGAAAGGAAAAACCTAACCAAGGGAACTTGATTGCCTATGTCACAGGCGTTAAATTTGACCATAGTTAGACACCAAGTATTAGATCAATCCAAGGAATGGATCATTAACATTTGACTTGTTTGAGATTAATCAATTGAATATATGGTCGACTTGTTATTGTGAGTTGATATTCTTGATTGATATTATACGTAAAAAGTTTCGTTGGAAAGATATTATCCACTTTTGATATTTTACTTTTACTTATATCTTATACTAGATTTGGGTTGTGAGTTTATGGTATTAATTTATAATAATGTGCATATAAAAGATGTATTACTTATTGGGCTGTGATTGCTCATTTTATTCATCTTACGTGCTTTTCAGGTTCTTCAACTAGCCATAAGCAAGTAAAACGAGAGCATTTACATTATTGGGATGACATTTCGAAAATTATATCTCAAATGAACTCCTGAGTTTAGTTGTTAGATTAACATATACCTATTCTTTTGATGGATTATAAAAACTCTAATATCGTAACTAGATGACTCTTTATCGTACATATTAATAGTAGTTATCCTTAAGGTAGCATCTTTTGAGAGAAAGGATGGCCATGGTATTGGCCATGTACTTGTAGAGTTGGGGGTGTGACAATCCTCTATTCTAAGACCAAAAGTCCTTCGGATCTACATCTATCATACTAGAAAAACCAAATACATGAATTTTGATTACTGTTCCAGTGAAATCTATGTTTTCTCAATATGCAAGCTGTGATGGTATGCCTTGTTTCATCAAAGGGCTGTTGACGGTGAGGGAACCCGCCTACAATACTCTGCGAGAGCCCACAATGGGTAAATGTTCCTGTAACTGGCATAGTGCAACATGCAGTTCTTGTTGAAAACCCCTGTGATTTCCTGCAATGCAAAGTTCATGCTTAGATCATGTTGTTTGGTTGTAAGGCAATTCTGACCGAATCAGCTCTCCCTCTCAATCAGTTCTCTTTTATTTGCACTAGTTCCTGATGATGTTTTGAGGAGTTGAACCAATTGTTTGTAAGATAATATGCATGGACCATAATCATCTCTAGATTTTCCTAGTGGTATGGATTAGTTCGCAGGAAATTCTTTCCCAGGATATTGGTGGCGCGCACTCTCTTATTTCCTGAGATTTTAACCCTGTATGAAATCAACTTTCTGAAAGGTACAAACCTGTTGAGGGTAATCACCGTCTTCCATTTGAGAATTGATTAGCAGCTTTGCGGCACAGTGCAGGGGAGTCGGATCCCTCTCTGCCTGATAGTAGATGAACCAAAGTCAGAAACATCACATTGAATATTGATTTTTTACTATCACCAAAGAATGTTTAATGCCATGGAGACCAAAACGACACAATCATCAACTGACCTGCCCCGCGTGAATCAGACCCATCATAGCCCAAGCGGTTTGCACCAGATTTGATCTGTTTCCTTCAAGCGGTACATATTCCTACATCAACCCATTTGGGAAACACAAAATTTAAGATTTCCGTGTTGCCAGAAAAGCGTGCAACTAAAACAGCTAAAGCCAAACATGCGGTGGAAGGTTCCTCTAGAAATTACCTTCTTCGGGCAAGAAAGATAGCTCTCTCCCCACCCGCCATCCTGCAACTGTGTTCGTAGAAGAAAAGCGACTCCTTCACGCATAGCTGCGCAATTGCTATATGTCTTGCCAGCAGCTGCTAGTCCTCCAAGCGCAAACCATGAGCCATATGTAAAACAAACTCCCCAGCACCCATACCTGTAAGAATTGCTCAGTTAGTCAGCTGTTTCTTTAATTTATCTGAATTCTTCAGCAATGCCCACTGGAAGAGGAACATACCACGAGCCATCTGGCTTTTGTACATTCTCCAGATACTTTACGGAATTTGATATAAAATCTGCAATCTCCTTCTTCCTGTGCCCAGGATACAACTTCCTGAACAAAACTAAAGCTTGGATAGCTGAGGACGTGCATTCAACATATTCATGCTCGATGACAATGTCCTCAAAGAACTCTGTCGGATTTAGGAGCTGCAAGTGACCAATGATGAGGAAGAAGTCCCGCTATAGTAATTTATGAACAAACAAACATGTCTTAGTCCGTGAGGACCACCAAGGAATTCCAAAAAATTTATCAAGTACTTACTTCTAGCCAAGCTGGAGCTCCTGCAGGCTCCCATGCCGTCAATCCGCCATTTTTACTCTGGAACAAGTGGCATTCACAGACGATGTAATAATATTACAATTTATAATCAAACTCAACCAAAGAACTAACTGGCAACGTGATTTTGGGATGCATAGAGCAAACAAAGCTTAGCCAATATTTCTTGTTTGATCAAAGATTTTCTCAAGTCTGTCTCAAAATGGAAAAACAATGGTATACTCACTTGTAGAGAAAGCAAAATGTTGACAGCGTCATACAATTTCTCTGGCTCCATCTTCTCACCAACAATTTCAGGTGGCATCATTGAGAAAAGCAAGCAACACTGAATAAACAGGGAAAAATTCAGTGAGAAACAGAGCAATTTAGGATTGGATTGAACCTGCAGATACAGTGAAGGCATTCATTGGAGTATTACCTTCAGACCTTCTGCAGTGCAATCGGAGACTTGCCAACCGTGATCTTGATCCGAAAATGTCCAGGATCCTTTAGTAATATGACGGTGCATGCTTTTGAAATCACCAGAAGGATTGTCCTTGACCTGGAATATTAAGAACAGATCGATGCAGTTCAGTTTATGCGAGGAAGCAAAAGAAACTAGGAAGATGTTTGGAGATAAGCGATGCTCGCAACAATCAAAGATCAAACCTGAGATTTTTTTATGAAGTCGTGTCCTCTAGCTAATACCGGTGCTATCTCCTCAGTCATATTACTGGCAAGCAAAGCTTGGATGGCAAAGCCCGTGTCCCACTCTTGGCTACCAAAACTCTGCATATGAATGAGCCAACAACCAAACTAAGCTTCCCTCTAGACGGTTCCACTTTACTAAATTAATCTTCTCCTTATTATAAGAATGCTTCCACCTTTCAAATATGCAGCATAAGCACCTATCATTTCGAATTATGCCCAATTCTGTCATAGTTCCGTGACACTACTACTAACCTGCATCTTCATTCCATCTTCGGCAACCCAAAGGTAATCCGGTATCCTAGCAAGATGCTTCTTGAAATAATCACTGTCTGGGTCTTCTACCCAGCAAGCAAGCATGCATAAAACCTGTCCGAGTCCAAAGCAAAAGACAAATTCTTAATAAGGTTTTCCCATGATGCAAGAATTTTACACTTTATGTACTCATTACCTTTTCTACACATCCGATTGTGATATATCGACTGTTCTCATCTTCGTAGTGAATGTGTTTCATCGTCACCTGAAGAGCCTTTTCTCTAAGTTTATTAAACGGCCAACGGTTAAGAAGAGGCTCTGCAAATATGTAAAGACTATCCCAGATCAGATCCTGTACCAGGGGATGGGGATAGTAGAGATCCTCCTGCAACAACAATTCGAGTCATTTTGTTAAAAAATTTCTGACTCGTAATCCATCTGATTCTAGAACGATATCTTGGACCTGTTATAGATACTTGCCTTGGCACAAAGATGGCAGACTTTTCTCCAGCAAATCGTGTCGTAGGGCTGAGTATGAAGTTCTTCTCTCAACTGTTGAACAAGTGGTGTGATGGGGCCGACGAATCTTTTCCCATACAAGTACGACATGGGCATGTACACCATCCGACAGTAGCACCACATCTTAGCTACATCATTCAAAACAGGACATTCAGACGACATATCCATATAACTGAGGAGAAACCTAGTCACACGAAACAGAAGTTTAAACTTTCTATATTTCAAGGTGAATTCTGGAAGGGTGGCCATTTCAATAACAGGCCACTGCCATATTCTTGTTCGTTCAGCAAAAACGCCGTGTTTTTCAATTTGAAAATAGTCCAAAATTATATATGCTAGACTACTATAGAATACCGTCAAGGACAAGATCAAGAAAATCTGCAAAAACAAACCTGGGTGCATGGGCAGGAATGAAGGCAAGATCCAGAACTCAGGGGGCATTGGGTTGGTTCCAGTCCAATCGAAAAGGCCGAAAATCTACACAGCATGTGACAAGCCAACACAGATGCACAAGCACAATGTCACATATCCAATTCACCCAAACACCTGCGCAGAACAATCTGGAGCACAAATTTTTGTCAATTACTGAAGGAAGAGTGAGAGAGTACCGAGAGCCAAGTCTTGCCCCAGGAGGGTATATAGGTGACCCCACCACGGTCAAGAATCCACTTCCTGGCCCGAGTACAAGCATTATCCTGGCCACCATCAGGCTCTTGCCCGAGAATGCGCATGCATATGTAGCTCAGGGCCGTGCAGAACATGGTGCTGTGACCTTCAATGTGGAAGCCCCACCCACCATCTCCATTCTGCAACAAAATTAATGCAAAACACACAAACAGTTTCAAGACTAAGTCTTTCAAAGTTCCTCTGCTATTTTCTCCATCTGAGTGTCTTCCTTTTTGCGAAAAAAAGAGTAACCTGATGGTTGTAGAGGTAGCGGAGAATTTCTTTGCGGTGCTCGGCAGGGAAGACGGCATTGAGGTGGCCGGTGATGTAGACACACATGACTAGGGGAGGGAGGAAGTAAAGAGGCCCGGCAATCTCGGCAGGCCAGTGGCCATCACTGGCCTGCAGTGCGGAGAAGAAGTGGACAGTCCTCCTCAGGGCGGTGGACGCTTTGTCGTACGTGATCTCCTCGCCATCCTCCACCCTCACTGGCGAGATCGTCTGCTTGAACTGCTTCTCCCTCAGAAACTGCCCAGAAATCAGGCACCATGCATCAGCTGTAGATTGCCCATTACTTCGTCTTGCCACACATTAACAAATTTTAAACTTAATGACAAGCAACAACAGTGAAATTCCAATTGGCGCATGAGAGTTACTGTCTTTCTCATTTTCAGAACCCAATTAAAATTTTGAATTATGACAGGGATTCAAACAACTCTCCTATTAGTTTACAAATGATATACCAAGGTTCTAAAGTGATTTTTGTATGTGGAAGACATAATTCCATTCCTCCATAAGTGTGTTTATGATATGATTTATCATTTTGTAAACAGCTTTCGGTAAAAACTATCTGTCCCTCATCGTTACAAGGGGCAACAGAGGATATAGACTTGTTATCTACAAACCCCAAGTCTCGAGATCGATACGATTGCTCAGCCCGACTAATTTATGAGATCTAGCATTTCTTCTTAGAATATGGTGACAAGCTCGTATTAACAACACAACTAAGAATTTTCACGTTTTGGTGGACTTGGGGGATTGAGCTAGAGCGAAATTTTTGGAAAGGAAGAAGAGCCCAGAGGAGAGGGCGTGTGGCTATGGATCTTCTCCTTCAAAGTAGAGGCCCGACAGACACTGCACGCTATCTCCGTCACTGAGACTAAATACAAAATTAGCTAACATAATTGGGAATTGATTCTACCTATCCATGTCAAGTTTGATATGTATGCCCGTGTACAATGTACAGTTGCCTCTTAGTAAGCCTGTTGCTACATGAGAACGAGTAGGCATGTATGTGTGTTCAAGTACGTGGTGTATATTATGTATGGGTGAGCAGTTTCAAGTTTTATACATATTTTATATGAAATCTGAAACATATTCATTGAAACAGCTTCCTCAATTTTTGGAAATTAGAACCTATTCCGCATACCTTAGAACTTGGAACCTATCTTGTTATAGGTTCCAAGATCAATTCTAGAGTCTACTCAGATTCCATATATATTATCAATTAAACCATTCTAATGAATTAAAACTCTTAATTAATACAACCTGCCGTTACAATTTACTGACCATAAAGACAAGAAAAATATGAACATTAATAAAGTAAAAGTCTCGGTCATAGAATAGAAGCTCAAATTAATGCTTCTAGATTATACACTTATCATCGAATAGTATGAAATATGGTAAGATCGCATGAAGACATTAACTAAGAAAAATATTAAAACTTATTCTAGGTTTTAGGTTACAGGTTACAGATTCCAAGTTTCATATTCCTCCAAATAAAAACTTGGAATTTACCGGTCGAAATAAATTTCTTATTTTTTGGAACCTAAAACCTACTCCGCATACTTTGGAACCTGTAACCAACAAGTTTCCATCGGTCTAATTCTCAGTTCCAGATTTTACCCTAGAACTATGTTCACTCCTAATGATATGTACCTGCATGCGCCAAAGGAGGTCGCCACAGGCCTTGACTTGGTGGCAGTGGTCGTAGAAGTGCTGGCAGGTGGCCTCAACCTCGGCACGCTCCTCAGCGTTGCCAGCCTCAGGGTCAAACTCCCAAGTCTGCCTCCCCACGTAGTTGTTGGTGCTGTACAAGTAAGGGCCACCCTCTCCTTTTGCTATCTTCAGCTTCCACATGCTGAGGTCTTCTCTTTTTCTCTCTTCGTTCAGCTGATCATATCGGAACTCTCCTGTACCGTCCTTCCTGATGATCGTGCAAACAAACAAGTAAAACAACCCGCACAAGAAAATGATGAATGAGTTGCCAGTTGCCACAAACCAAAAGTCATCGATGAACAAGGTCGCTATATATCCATGAACTATGCTTGTTCTCTAAGGTTATGTCACCATGTGCATGCACATTGCATTATAGATATCAAAATATATCCCGCAGCGATCTTGGTTTAGCATGGCTAAAGCATGAACTTATCATATAGACAGACAGACAGACAGACAGACAGAGACACCTCTTTTGACTGTGAGGGATATGTGAGAGTTGTTGAGAAAATAATCAAGCTCTCTCTCCAAAACCAAGTGTTGCTGTGGTCTTTAGGAGAAGAAAGGGACCTCTATTTATACCCACGTTTTGGGTCGCCAGCTTCTTCGTACTTTCTTTTTCTCATTTAAAATAGTACTTAGGGTTTGCCAAACAAAAGTAAAAAAATGCTAGATATATCATCCTATCATCCCTAATAAGAGCCATGGCTTTTTCCATCCTCTGATTGGGTAGCAATACCGGAACGGGCATACAAACTTGACCATCAATAGCTTTCATCAGCTCAATCCTGCAGGGCTTCCATATCAAGTTGTAATATCATTGGTCACCATCCAGAGTCTGATATAAATGTATTTGTCTTGTAAGACAGTCGTAGAAATGAAAAACGTATAGTACACAGCACGTTTATTTGGCCACACATTATGTAGAATCGTATCACCATAGAAGCATCGTTTGCTTCACGGGAAATGGGATCTAAGTTCAAAAGAATGTAATTACAACCTTTTGAAAGTACATCCTACAAAATAAGAATAAGGTTATTGAGAATTCAAATCCAATTAAAATGCGGCATCAAATTACTCTCATAGTCTTGCTATTATGATTTTGATTCCGTGGCTTCCTAATTGTGACATGTATACTTCTTGTAATAAATGATGAAAGATGTTCATGTACTCCCCGTATAATTCGAGTCATGGGTGATCCAGGCAACAAATTAGTGCTGACTTGCGCGCATGAGCTTCTTTCCTCCGTTACTGATATAGGGGATTGAGATTACATGATTTTGGCTTTACTTTGATGATACTCGAAAATTCTGTTATCATGTAGATATACTGATCATATTATGAATGAGAAAACTTACAAACAAACAAAAATGACCTTTTGAATTACAAGATTTTGTAAAAAAAAAAACCCACATTTGCCTCCTATCTAAAAATAAATCAAAGAAAACTATATTTTTGTGCATTGATAGGTCGTGACGCTACCATAACTTTGATTTATAAACGACAATTGGATTGGCATTTTGTTGATTAATAAATGAAAAGATGTGCTCTATACATGCATACTACATTATACTTTAAAAGAACAAGTATGTTCTAAAAGTTTAGTGAAGGTGTGAAAGGGGACAGGATTTTTTTTAAAGTCATGTATATATACTTAATAAATGTAAGAACAATATTCATCACAAATTTAAATATTTTGTCAAATTATGACCAGAAGATTACTCGTGAAAAACGTTGACTTTTTGTTATGAAAATCTATTAACGTCGTTCACACAACAAGTTAAAATAATCGGAAATTCGGATTGATGTGAGGATTTGATTGAGTAGCTAACTGTACTTTTCTATGTCAAAATCAGCGAGACTAATCAGTGCCCCTTTTGTGCATTATTCTCCTGCGGTAAACATGGTAGGTCAAGCGTTATTTTTCTTCTGCCGTAAAGCAAGGTCAACTGGGCTGTCGATGGCATGGAAGTCATGACTTCCCTCTAGGATCTCCTTCCCTCCACAAGTGTCACGCACTTGGCACTCTTTCAACGCTCTCAGCATGTTTAGATCTCCGGTCTTCTCGAAGTTGCTGACATGACACGAAGAAATTTCGACCGAGAATCCTGCGTCCCTCCCTCGCCAGCCTCAAGGCACGGTCGAACAACGCCCCCTCCACCCACCAAACTCCTCGAAACGTGGCGAAAATTTGTACAAGTGACGGTGGATCGTGAACGATACAATGCCTACATATCCGTTCTATTTCGTGCCTTCGGTTCTGGAGAACCTAGCTCGGGCCTCAAATCATTATCACCTGCATTTCACGAGGCTCGTGAGGCGCGAAGTGCGCATAAGAACCCACTTTTTAATGGGGGTTTCACGGTCCCGCGCCTGAGACTTACACCTGCCTTTGTGGAAAGTCAAATTGCGAGAGACTCTCGACCCGGGAATACAATATCTTCATGTTTTGTCTCGACTTTTCAGTAAAGCAACTGGGCCATGTCCTTGAAGCTAGCGATGTCGAGGACGACAAGGAAAGACGGGCTACTGGTGCCGTATCAATATAGCTTTCCACACTCATAACTGAAATAACTTTTGATGTAGGTATAGTACTAAGAGATTCAAAGGACTAGTGCCTCGTGTTATCACACGTCTCCCCTTACTCCTCTTATTCAAAGAAAAGCGCTAAGATCCTAGCTCGCCAAATCTCTATTCGAGCCAAAAAAAAAAAAAAAAAAAAAATCACCAGCAGACCAAACCGTGCTTTAGAGGGTGGAGTATCCCCTGCTTCGATTCCTCTTCGCTTCCAAATTTCTTCGAGTTCGAGGGGAGCCATTCGGTGAGACCTGGTTATGAATTCCGATGTGAGGGATAAAGGTATTTATGTATTTGTAGGGGCCAATCGATAGTTCGAGTCAATAAGAGTTAGAGACCTACCTCGTAAATGACGAACACTCAGTCGATTTTTATCCAATCCGATTAATGATTTGTATCTTCCTCCCTCATATAAAGAGAGGATATAGAAGGATTGAAACATAAAAATTAACGATGATCTTACGTCATTGGGTCCCAAGCATCGTCGCCTGGGCGATCGGCTCTGATACCATTTGTAACACCCTAGGTTGACTGTGTAATATTGTTCGCTTTGGATACTGAGTTCTCACGGCTTTAAAACGCGTTACACAGATTAAAGGAAGCAAAGCATTATAAACTAGCCCATGACTCCCCCTTAAGCGATGTGGGACAAGAGACACGCCCCTTCCTACGCACGTCTAGGAACCGAGGCGCGAACGCATCGTCATCCCTCCTCCCTGCGCACCGTCGCCTGGGCCGTCACAGCATAGGTGCCATGGAACTCGCCGCCCTCGTGCAGCACGCCGTCGCAAACAACCTGTACTAGGTACTGGCGGCCCGATGCTGATTTGACTTGACCAAGGTCCGGCGTATCGGCATTGTGGAGCAGCAGACAAGATGATTATTATTTATAACCAATATATTAAGGAGGAAAACTTACGCACGAAACGAAGAATCATTCGAATCACAAGATTTTACTAAAACGTAGTATAAAAAATAATTGAATTATATTGCTTATATTGATACCTGCTCGTTGTTGATATTGTATGTGTCCCCATGAAGCTCCCGGTTGCAATCATGTCGATTATGGGCTGTAATAATGCCAGCATTACCGCCGTTGGTATGTGCTGAGGGTATGGACCTTGTGGGAGGACTCGATTTGTGTACCTTTCCGCCTCGCCTCGTGTCCATTTCAGGGGATTTCCAATCAATTCATGTCAGTAACTCTTCTCGTACTCGACCTTTCCATAGTGGTCATATTGGGGTTTCTCAAAGGAAAGCCCTTCTTGGGGCTTACTCATTGAAACTAGAATGTGTGACCCTCTTGCCTTGAGCAATTGATTGTCGGCGCTCTTCCTAGGTGACCATAGGGAACGATTGAGAATTTGAGAATGAGCATTCCCACGGATCTGCAATTTGAGACACTTAAGAAACCAGTAGATCTTCTCTACCTCCTTTTACATACTTCGTGATTGCAACATAGGTACATTTTGGGATATCCTAATAGCCATTGAGTTCATCCCATAAGACCTTCAACTTGGTGTAATATTCCATTATCGGTAAGCGTCCTTGCCTATACCAACCTAATCTCAATTTTGGTCTTGTGGATGCGAGGTCTGTTCCCTTAGGCGGATCTCTACTTTAGCTTGTTCAGCATTACCTTTGCTTCATTTACATATATCACACTTCTTTATAAACTACTATCGAGATAATTGAAAATCCATTAAGTTACCATGCAATTCATGTTGTTGGATCCAACTTCTCTAGCGATCCAACAATAAAGTCGAGTTTGCATTTTGCTTGCAATGCACATCCGGTCCCCTTTGATCATGTTGCCTAGTTATCCGCACTTAGCATACATGAAACAAGGATTGTCGAATGTGTTAAGATAATATGGTAAGATAGTGCAATCGCCGGTCAAATTATCTGGTGGGTTTTGATCTGTTCGCTCTAACCATAACAAAAATCGCAATTGCCTTTTGTTATTTGTCGTTGCAAGGTATTGCCCAATAGAAGCGGCAAGCAGAATCTTCCCTAATATTCCCCAATAACTACAAGAGAACCAGCAGGCGTTATACTAACTTTTAAAAAAACTCTTCCACGATATCAGAGATATACCAAGTACTATTCTTTTTAAATAAAATCACATGTAAAATTCTTCTTTGACGCCGTAAGCTAATTGGGTAAAAACCCGTGAGAGAGGCAGGCAAAGGCAAGAAGGTTGGTAAATATAGGCGGTAACTGCATCTGATTTTTGTTTTAAAGTGGAGGATTCGATTGAATAGGTAGTGCAAAGCGCATGCCTCAGCAGTGACTATTCTATGCGTCAGCAGTGACCATTCTTCACATGGACGGGGAGGGAGGGAGATCTGGTATCGGAATGCAACGAGCATGTGAAACTTTCGTTTGTGTTGGCGAATGATTGGTTGTTCGAATTTCTTTTACCAATGTGAACATCTTGTGGCAACCATTTTAGGTTGTTGTGATTCCGTGGTTGATTTTTCTTGTTTCTTTTTTTAAGGTTATGGCATTTGGGGCTATTAGAATAAGGGTATGTTTAGTAACCATCCAAATAATGCTAAATTCTATTCTTTTGTTCCCAAGAGTAGTTTTGTAACAAAATCGCGTTTAGTAAAAATTTTGTTCCTAGGAACAAATTTGGAGCAGAATCAAGAATAAAAAAAAAAAAAAGTTGATTATTTGTTCCCGAACAATTCTAGAATCAAGTCTACCTAATTTTTTCTTTTTCCTCATCTTTCTTCTCTTATTCTTTTTCCCTATCTTGTTCCGTCTACCACTACCATTTGCCATCGCCGCTGCCCCCCACCCCCCGCTAAACGCCACCATCCGCTGCCCACTGTCGTCGGTCACTGAAGGCTCACTCAACCACTAGCAAGCTCGCCGACGGTTGGGCGAGGTGCCGGCGAGCTCACCAGAGGCTTGCCTTACCGGTGGCCAGGCGGGCCTCCCCTGGCCACCGACGAGCCTCGCCTAGTCGGGCAAGCCCGGCGAGGTCAAGTCCCGGCGGTGGCTAAGTGAGCTTGACCTTGCCAAATCTAGGCGAGGCCGCTCACCCAACCAAGGCTCAACCAACAAGGCATGGCCTAGCCAAGGGCCGACGACGCTCCGATGAGGTCGCCGGCCCTCATCTGGCCGGTCGCTGGTCGTCCCAAGGTCGGCGAACGGCCACCTTGAAGAAGAAGAAGAAGAAGGGGAGGAAGAAAGGAAAAAAAAAAAAAAAAAAGGATGAAAAATTTAAAAAAAAAAATAATTTGAAGTATGAATTGAAATTTTGCTATATATAGAATACATATTTAATTTTGTATTTTAATTTATTATTTAGTATTTATATTTATAGTTTATACTATAGTTTATTATTTAATAGTTAATAAAAATTTGATTAGTTAATATGTTTATTACTTAGTATAAATATAATTAATCAATAGAATTTCTATGATTTGATAAAATTTTAGAATTGGAATAGAAATTTTATGTAGTTATCAAACGCATTTATGTTCTTTTTTTATTCCATAATCAAAAATTTTGTACGATTCTAAAAACGTGTTTTTTGCTCAAAAATTGTTAAGAATGAATAAAAAAGAATAATTTCTAATTAAAAATTGTTCCCATGAACAGGATGATTACTAAACGCGCCCTAAGACTACTAATTCCGACAGTCAAAAGAAATTCCCGCTTGATTCACATGTGGATGATGTACCGTGTACGCTTTTGTATTTGTTGCTGATCGGATGCGGATTACTTGAAGTCAACTTGGCACTCAAATTTCATAAAGAAAACAATAGGAATTGGCAAATGCGTGGTGGAATTTCTTGGGACCACTCCACTAATTTGTGGGCTATCTATGCGCAAAGCCTGGAGAAAATTAACGACAGGTCACATCCATGGTTCATTCTCAACTCAAGATTTATATATCTTTCACGGTCATTTTCGAGCTATTTTTAACCCACACAGTGCGAACCTCACTCTTGTATCATAATTGGAAAGAGATTGTAAGAGCGCTTCTTTTTCGCTCTAAGCTCAGCACCGCGAACCCTATTGTTACATCAAAACAATCATTGCGTTTCGTATTGTACAAAGATCTTATGTAGAATTTTCAAATGGTGGCATTTCTTGTATTGAAAGTTTGAGGCAGTTGACATTGAATAAAAGTTCCCGTTTTAACTCCTCAAGTTAAGAGATTCGGATCTGAGAAAGTCTTTTTAAACAGCTTTATTTGAAATCTTGTGTGGATCTCGGCATCTCTTGAATGTGGAGCTAGGTGCAGAGCCTATAAGGGAGAATAGAGTGCGGGTACTGATACTTAAAATAAAAAATATAGTCTGGCAATCCGTTACATTAGTGGACAGGCGCATATGATCTCTGTTTGGTGGAATATCACCCATGTTACCCTGAACCGACACCAAGGATCAAACTCAGAAGTTAATGTCGCGCAAAAAGTGCAAATGAAATGGATGTTTGGTAATGTGGACAGGCGTATATGGTCTCTGTTTGGTGGAATATCACCCCTGTTACCCTGAACCGACACCAAGGATCAAACTCAGAAGTTCATGTCGCGCAAAAAGTGCAAATGAAATGGATGTTTGGTTTGACTTTTGGGTTGTGGCTTTTGGCTAACCTGTTTTTACTTTAGTTTAAGAATAATATACGGCTGCTGGCCGGTTGGTAATGTACTTGATGTGAAAGTGTCCTGCATGGGATATTAGAAAGAAGTTCGTGGGTTAAATATGAGAGGACTGAAGTGAATGTCATTAAAAAATAAATATGAGCTTTCAAGCGGATCTATGAGCGTGGAACCGCCTCCATTATGATCGATTCGATCTTAACTTGGTGCTTGATTGATCGTGAGGGCATTGCTGCCCTTTAGCTCTCTGTGTTACTTAGGTAAGAGACAATCATAGTTCGAAACATCGTACAACGTACCTTATTTCATGTTGTCATTTTGATTAGATAAATTTCGTAAAAATTATATGGTAATGTTAGAATGTGTCATTGTAATCAATAGTATAATTCTTCATAATAAGCAAGTTGTACGAAACTCTAGTATTGTAATGACCAAACACATTCTACATGGACTAAACCTCCTCAAAATGGTACTTTGAGTAATCACACAAGTTGGTGACTATTTAGGGACTCTTTTTATTCAATGTGTGCTCTAGTCCATTCCAATTCCCTCCTCTATCTTAGAAGTTTGTTAAGAGCTGTATCTTATCTGAACCCTCTCATCTCGACACTATACCCACCTTGTCCAATTTGATATAAGCTTAGTTTGTTTACAAACCACACTCTTGCTAGGTATCCTACTTTAGTACCATATATAAAGATTTGGTAATGTAGGGTTGAGTATTGACTTATAAATCATTTAATGAGTTCTCTCCTAGCTGATATAGTACTTAGGCTGCGTTTAGGAACCCATTTGCAAAGCTCTTTGGACCTCTAAAGGCCCTTGAGCAAATGCTAATGTGTTTGGCATCTATTTTTGGTAGCCCATTTCCAAAATGCTAGCATTTCCAAGGCCTTTTAAAGATCATTAGCCCAAGGTTCTCTCCCACCTGCTTTGGCTTTCTAGCTTTCTCGACATGTAAGAGGCCTAGTTAATGAATTTTTTGAATTTCCAATATTATCCTCACTCACTAATTATTATTCAACATTTGCCCCTTCTTAAATCGCATCTTCTCTCTAAGTGCGACCATGGCTCTCTCCGCGAAGACCGCCGCCGCATCGCACCTCTCGCCACACCTTCGCCTCCTCTCCCTCCACAACACCGCCCCTTCCCTCTTCGCCGCTGCCGTCGAGGGGCCGCCGTCCCTCCCGGCCCCTACACCCACCCACCTCCTCCCTCTGCCTCCTCACCCCAAGCCTCTCCAAGTCGGCAAAGTACGTGATCTCCAAGGTCAATGACCTCATGAACTAGGCTATTGAGATGATGCACACCGACGCCACCCAGCAAGATCTCGATCGCTTTGGCATCATCTTCAAGCCCAACCCTCACCAATTTGATTGCATGATAATTGCCGACATGCTCACCAGCAAGATGGCTTCTGCGCTTTGCAAGTAGGTTTCCATCTGCTTCCTTATTTTCTTCCCGAATTTTCTATTCGGTCGATTGTGGTACGGTTTGACGAGGGATGAGTGAGGGTAGTTACATTTGGTATTTCGATTTGTTGTGATTTTTTTTATGGATTTTGTCGATTGTCGCTTAGTTTCTGAGAAATGCACGAAGAGAAATCGTATTGGACTAGTCAAGAGTATTGCGAGGCTCGCGAAGGTCATGCAACTAGGCATCACTACGCATGGAGTTTGGCAACCTTAAAGCCATCACGTGAGCTCTAAACATAACCCTAGAAATCTTCTTAATCCCAACTGCAATGACCATGGAAGCTCCAAAGTAATGGAATGTCATCTTCACGAAGCACTTGAAGCAAAATCTGAAGCGCAAGGTCTGTCGCAATGAATTCCTCTCTCTTTGCACCTCCACCGGCAAGGTACCTTCGCTTTCACTACTAATGTCTGGCACTAATGTCTAGCTCAACCCAAATGGCAATTTAGTTGCCTTTGATTGGGTTAGGACGTGATTCAATTTGATTGGGTAATCTATGTCAAAAGTGCATTAACAACAGATTTGTTACCATTTTTCCCCGAATTTAGCTTGCTCGATTGAATTGAATGGCAACCACTCAATGCTGCTTGATATTTTATTATGTCTATCATCATGAATTGTTCCGTTTTGTGTTTTTGGTTATAATACTCTCCGTGATTGAGCTTGTTTTCAGGAGATTAGTCCATGTTGTGATCAATGGTGTATAATGGCAGCAGGCAGCTGTTAGACAGCAGGATTTTGAAGAATGATGAAGTTAGAATATGATTCTCCAAACTCAATCTTTCTCTTTCATTTTGTTTTTCTAGAAATGTCCCATTAGATCGAATCAATTCATGATCACTGGTAATATTCTAAGATAGCAAACATTGAATAGAAATCTTGAGAATAAATAAGAGTCATGAGGACACTTAATTGAGGAAATCTTTTCCTCAAAAGTCTCACACGGCATAAAAGTTAAGATCAAAAATTTTGCTACTTTTATTGATCGTCTCATGCATATGTTTACATATTAACTAATTTCTCATAGCATATATCTACACTTTTAATACCGTACAGATAATAATTTAGACATTCTTAATATCTAACTTGAGTTCATGTATCTACTCTTTCACAGAATCCATCAAAATTTACATCTGGCATCAAAGACACTAAGTTAAGACAATATCTATATTTTAAGTTTGAACTCTCAATTATCACTTATCTTAAAAACCATCTTATTTTTATTTATCACATAGTAAATAGAGGCGATTACTCATGTGAGTGAGTTAATTTCTTATCTATCCAACATACTTTCTCAATTTTATATGATGCACTAAGCATAAATACGCATAAAAGTCAAACAAAGACTCATAGACATTAACAATGAAACACAAATTTATTAAATGTAAACTTTTAAGAGAAATTACAATATTCAATACATCAGCCTCTACGTAGTCCTAGAGATTTTACATGGTCACAGAACACATCTCTAAGTATTGGTTTTGTCGTTGGATCTGCTACCATTCTATGTGTAGATATGTATTATAAGTTCACATCTTTTCGTACAACCATATTTTTGACAAAATTATACTTGGTATCTATATGTTCGGTCTTACCATAATATTTTGGATCTTTGGCATACGCTAGTACTGCTTGGCTATCAAAGGGCCTGCATGTTTGTGTTTATTTTTGTTGTTCATAAACAGATTTTCTGTTTTTTTGTTCCCGGGAATAAAAAAAGAACAGAAACGTGTTTGTTTGCGTTTTTGTTCAAAATCTGTTTTTTTGTTCTGGGAACAAAATTAGAACAAAAATAAGAAAAGAAAAGTTATTTTTTTGTTCCAGAAACACTTTTTGAAGAATTGAAAGAATAAAAGGTTTTTTTTCTTCTTTTTTCTTCTTTTTTCTTCTTCTTTTCTTCTTTTTTCTTTGGCCGGTCGCCGGCCTCGGCCATAGCTGGCGACCAGCCATCGAGGGCTAGTGAGGCCGAGCGTCGCCGGCTCCTAGCGAGGCTCAACCTTGCCGGCGCGAGGCGAGGCTTAGCGAGCTCGGGCTCGCCCAGATCAGGCAAGACAGCTGGCCCTCGTCGGCCATGGCCGAGGCCGGCGACCCGGCCAAAAAAAGAAAAAAAAAATTAAAAATTAAAAAGAAAGAAAAAAGGAAAATTAATATTAATATTATAATATTATAATATTATAATAAACAAAAAAAATACAAATTTACCAAATGTGTTTCTATTTATTTTTTATTCCCTAACAACTTTACCAATTGCGTCTTTTCTGTCAAAAATTGTTCCCCTGGAATAAAAATAGTTTTTTCTATTTCATTCCCTAGAACACTTTTTGAACAAACACAAACAAACGCGTTGTTGTTGATAATACCACAAATTCAACTTCCATCGTGGGCAAGGCTATGCACATTTGTTTCTTACTGCTCCAAGATATGACACAATTATTCAGTAAGAAAACAAATCCAAAAATAGATTTTCTTTCATCTAAATCTCCTCCCCAATCAACATCTGAATAGCCTTCAAGTGACAGATCATTTTCTTGATAACTCAGCATATAATCAGCAGTTCCCTTCAAATAACTTAGTGTTCTTTTAACGGCAAAATATATATTAATATCTACTTACCATTCCAACTGCAAAATATATATTAGGTATTGTACACATCATAGCGTACATTAAGCTTCCAATAGCACTAACATAAAGAACATGTTGCATATGTTTTATCTCTTGTAGAGTTTTTGGACGCATTTTATGACTCAATCATTCATCTTTTACAATAGGAGTATTTATTAGTTTATAATATTGCATACGAAATCGTTCAAGAACTTTACTTATATATGTCTCTTGTGAAAGAGATAATGATCTCTTCGAACAATCCCTTAAAATCTTAACTAAAGAAATGTATGCATCTTCACCTTTGTTTTTCATCTCAAAATTGAAAGATAGCCAACTCTTGACAATATTAATAGACTTAATATTACTTCTGGCAATCAATATATCATCAATATATAATGATATGATCACAAATTGATCTTTAAATCTTTTGATATACACATAATGATCATCATCAATCATTGTAAAATCATATGTTATTATAGCATTATAAAAACATATATACCATTATCTCGATGACTGCTTAAGGCCATATATCGATCTCAAAAGTCGACATACATTTTATTCTTGGCCTTTCAAAATGAAACAAATAAGTTGTTCCATATATATTTCTTTTTCTAATTCTCCATTGAGAAAAGCAATCTTTATATCCATTTGATATAACTCAAGATCTATATTAGCTATTATTGTCAGAATAAGGCGAATTGAGGTAAATCTCACTATAGAAGAAAAAAATTTCATAATCAATTCATTCTAGTTAATTATATCCCTTCGCCACAAGACGAGCCTTATGTATTTCTATTAAGCATCAGCTTTATGCTTTATTTTGAGAACCCACTTGTTTCCAATGGTTTTGTATCATTTTGGAAGATTAATCAGTTTTCCAACATAATTTGACTTTATTGACTCAATTTCTTCTTTTGTTTCATATATCTATGTTTCTTTATTATGTTAATTTAGCGCCTCATTTACATTCCTTAGCTCATTTTTATGTTATAAAACAACCATAAAAGTTTCCCCTTCAATGTCAAAATATCAACGGACAATACTTTTGCGACTTGGCAGCCATATGAGAGATTGTACACTTTGTAAATTATTCTTCATTATGCTTATTGACACATAAATTTTACCATTTTTTTTTTGTGACTCAATCGCATGCAAAATCAGGATTAGTTGCTAAAAAAATGTAAAGAGTAAAGTAAATAACTTTCATTAAAATGCATTGGGTATGTTTTCATTAAAATCCATTACGCATAGTCATTAGGAGCATTTACATAACTATCACTAATTATTAAATCTAAATTTTAAATAAATAAATAAATTTAAAGAAAAGAAACGTACAAACCATTTTTTCAGTTCTACTCTCCTCAGGATCATTTTTTCACCTGGGCCAAAGCCCAGCCTCACTTTTCTCCCCAAGCCCGGCCCCTCATTCTTTCCTCTCTTCCTCACGCCCTCATGCCGGTCTTGCTTTGGCAGAAAAGAGACGTACAAACCAGACGGGCAGAGCATCGCGAGCGAGATGGCAGTGTGATATGTGCGTCGGGGCTAGGCCGGCCAGCAAGCTGGCGATGGCAGAAGCCATGCGCGCTGGCCGGTGGCCCTCAAAAGAGGGAGAAGATGAGCGAGAAAGGGGTTTTTATTTCAGAGAGGAGATGGACGGAGAGCTTGAGAGAGATCGATTAGCTCGAGAGAACGGAGGGCGAGCCAGAGGGAGAGAGTGAGACCGAGAGAGCGTTTCGGCATTTCCTGAGATCCGCCCGTTGCTCATCGTCCGAACCGGGTAAGTCTTCCGAACCGTAGGTGCCCCGTTTTAGGAGGTGTCGGACCGGAGCTCGCGACCGACCATTTCGCGCGAGCTTCGGTCCCGCTGGTCCTTCGTTGATTTTGTTGCGCGTTCTGGTATGTTTCAGTAGGAACTTAGGGCTGTGTTTGAGTCTCGATCACGTCGGAAATCTCTCGTTCGAGTCGCGCACGTCAACTGTTTGCAGGGATGCTTGAATGAAGTCCGAGTATTCTTAGTTGGTCTTGACCGAGCCTTATCGTCCTTGAGTTCATATCCATGTTAAATTTGATGTGGTCTGTCTCTGAGTTGGTCTGGAATGTTGGTTGTGTGTCGATGATCATTGCTTGGTCCGAACAATAGCCCCGGACGAGCCTGGGTCCTCCCTCTAGCTGGTGCATTCTATCTGTTTGATGAAATGTCAAATTGAGATTTGGAAATGGTCTCTGCGAGGTTTGTTGCTATGATATTGTCTTTATTCGAGTTTGAGTCGCTTCCATCGTGTTGTTTGCTCATGCTGGTGTTAGTACACAAATCGACGGAGTTTTGGTCATACGAAAATTTAGAGCTCATAAATCTAATCTTTTGCCGGAAGCATTCCGGCAACGGTGATGATCTCCGGTCAACTAGTGGCCGGCGGAGGTTCCGCGGTGGAAGGGTCGCCGGTCGTTCCGGGCTGCGTCGTTATTTGGCTGAGTTTCGATGAAGCCATGTTTTGGGGAAGAGAAGGCTTCGGGCGTGCAGAGAGGATGCACGAGGGAGAAGAAGACCAAAGGGGAGGAAGAATAATAATAAATAAATAAAAAGGAAAAGCAAGAGAAAAACTGCAGCAAAAAGTTTTTTTTTTTTTTTTTAAAAAAAAAAAAAGCGAGAGAAAAGAAGATAAAAGTACCTTCGGGGAAGACAAAGAGGGAGCAGGGAGGAGAGAGAAAAAAAAAAAAGAAAAGAAATAAGAAGGGACAAATCGGAGGAGAAGACGTTGGAACTTGGAGGGACGTTCTGCGAAGAATGCATATAGCAGAAAATGGAGCAGCAGAAAAAGACAAAACAGGGATAAGACAAAAAGGGAAAAAAAAAAGAAAGAAAAATATATATATTAAAAAAACTAAACTAAAATTTTGGGCTTCCTCTTGGATTTTGGTATTATGAAGGTAGGGCACTTCTACGGCACTTCAATACAATAGCCGATGACGATTAATCAATGGCAACTTCATGTGCATTGGTATCCTAGATTATATAAGGAATCTCACGGATCTTCGTGATTATCAAGTACGTCTTGCCATCGCGGTTAGGCTCACGAGGAGACCATGGGTGAAAAGCATGTTTGCATTGATTGGCAATAATTAGAGATTTGGGTCAAAATTTTGGATTGAGGGGAATTGGCCCAACATGGTAGAGACGCACAATATGAGGGGGAAAATGTTGAGTGCTCAAGTGAGTTGTATGAAAATAAAGTAGTCCCATTTTAGACGTCCAAAGTTAAAAGAAGCAATTGATAATACCTAGTTAAGGAGGACCTTTCTTATTTATGAAGCCGGTCTAATGAAATGCCATAAGAGGAACTCAATCACTAAATTGATTCATTAAAATAAATAAATACACCCTCATCTATGTATACGCATGTTAATGGATCTAAAAGCAGTCATAATAGAATTTTTATATAGATGAAATGCACTATATCTACATATGATAAATAAAAGAACTATTTTGCCTCGTGTATCATTAAGAGGATGAGAGAAAAGAGTAGGTCATTAAAGAACGACAATAAAATTAAAATGAATAAATATCTGTGAATCTTGCATCGGTACCTACTCTAATTAAAAGGGCAAAATGACATAAACAATTTTTACTCGATATCAGAAGAAAAGGAATAGAAAAAAAATGTGCAAGCGCTCCAATGCTTTCAGCCACTTTGTATTTGACCATTTCCATTTATTTCAACACCAAATTAGATTACATAACAATAAATTATGGATACACGGTTATCTTTGTAATAATGAGCTGTTACACTACTTAAGCCCATTATTATGTTAGCCTTAGCACATATATTATTTAACAAGGACTTCTTCTTTCCTTCTTCGTTTATAACAAACGAGAAGGACCAAGAACATTATAAGGAAAGAACAGTGAACATGCATGAGGAGAAGAAAGAAAGGAAAAACCTAACCAAGGGAACTCGATTGCCTTTGTCACAGAGTTAAATTTGACCATAGTTAGACACCAAGTATTAGATCAATCCATGGAATGAATCATTAACATTTGACTTGTTTGAGATTAATCAATGGAATAGATCATTAATGATTAACTTATTATTGTGAGTTGATATTATTGATTGATCTTATAGGTAAAAAGTTTCGTTGGAAAGATATTATCCACTTTTGATATTTTACTTATATCTTATACTGGATTTTGGGTTATGAGTTATGATATCGATTCATAATAATCTACATATAAAAGATGTACTACTTATTGGATTGTGATTGCTCATTCTATTCATCTTACTTGCTTTTCAGGTTCTTCAATTAACCATAAGCAAGTCAAATGAGAGCATTTATATTATTGGGATGACATTTTGGATATTATATCTCGATGAACTCCCGAGTTTAGTTGTTAGATTGACATATACCTATTCTTTTGATCGATTATAGAAACTCTAATATTGTAACTAGATGACTCTTTATCGTACATATGGATGTATATTTCGATAATAGGTTGATGGTAATTATGCTTAAGGTAGCGTTTTTTGAGTGAAAGGATGGCCATGTCATTGCCCTTGCACTTGTGGAGTTGGGGGTGTGACAATCCTCTATTCGAGGACCGCAAGTCCTTCAGATCTACATTTATCATACTAGAAAAACCAAATACATTAACTTTTATTTATGTTGCTGTGAAATCCATGTTTTCTCAATTTGCAAGCTGTGTTGGTATGCCTTGTTCCTTCAAAGGGCCGTTGACGGTGAGGGAACCCGCCTACAATACTCTGCGAGAGCCCACAATGGGTAAATGTTCCTGTAATTGGGATAGTGCAACATGCAGTTCTTGTTGAAAACCCCAGTGATTTCCTGCAATGCCAAAGTTCATGCTTAGATCATGTTGTTTGGTTGTAAGGCAATTCTTACCGAATCAGTTCCCCCTCTCAATCGGTTCTCTTTTATTTGCACTAGTTCCTGACGATGTTTTGAGGAGTTGAACCAATTGTTTGTAAGATAATATACGTGGACCATAATCATCTCTAGATTTTCCTAGTTGTATGGATTAGTTCGCAGGAAATTCTTTCGCAAGATATTGGTGGCGCGCACTCTCTTATTTCCTGAGATTTTAACCCTGTATGAAATCAACTTTCTGAAAGGTAAAAACCTGTTGAGGGTAATCACCGTCTTCCATTTGTGAATTGATTAGCAGCTTTGCGGCACGGTGCAGGGGAGTCGGATCCCTCTCTGCCTGATAGTAGATGAACCAAAGTCAAACTTCACATTGAATATTGATCTTTTACCATCACCAAAGTATGTTTAATGCCATGGAGACCAAAACGACACTATCATCAACTGACCTGCTCCGCGTGAATCAGACCCATCATAGCCCAAGCGGTTTGCACCAGATTTGATCTGTTTCCTTCAAGCGGTACATATTCCTACATCCACCCATTTGGGAAACACAAAATTTAAGATTTCCGTGTTGCCAGAAAAGCGTGCAACTAAAACAGCTAAAGCCAAACATGCGGTGGAAGGTTCCTCTAGAAATTACCTTCTTCGGGCAAGAAAGATAGCTCTCTCCCCACCCGCCATCCTGCAACTGTGTTCGTAGAAGAAAAGCGACTCCTTCGCGCATAGCTGCGCAATTGCTATATGTCTTACCAGCAGCCGCTAGTCCTCCAAGCGCAAACCACGAGCCATATGTAAAACAAACTCCCCAGCACCCATACCTGTAAGAATTGCTCAGTTAGTCAGCTGTTTCTTTAATTTATCTGAATTCTTCGGCAATGCCCACTGGAAGAGGAACATACCACGAGCCATCTGGCTTTTGTACATTCTCCAGATACTTTACGGAATTTGATATAAAATCTGCAATCTCCTTCTTCCTGTGCCCAGGATACAACTTCCTGAACAAAACTAAAGCTTGGATAGCTGAGGACGTGCATTCAACATATTCATGCTCGATGACAGTGTCCTCAAAGAACTCTGTCGAATTTAGGAGCTGCAAGTGACAAATGATGAGGAAGAAGTCCCGCTATAGTAATTTATGAACAAATAAACATGTCTTAGTCCGTGAGGACCACCAAGGAATTCCAAAAAATTTATCAAGTACTTACTTCTAGCCAAGCTGGAGCTCCTGCAGGCTCCCATGCCGGCAATCCGCCATTTTTACTCTGGAACAAGTGGCATTCACAGACGATGTAATAATATTACAATTTATAATCAAACTCAACCAAAGAATTAACTGGCAACGTGATTTTGGGATGCACAGAGCAAACAAAGCTTAGCCAATATTTCTTGTTTGATCAAAGATTTTCTCAAGTCTTTCTCAAAAAAGAAAAACAATGGTATACTCACTTGTAGAGAAAGCAAAATGTTGACAGCGTCATACAATTTCTCTGGCTCCATCTTCTCACCAACAATTTCAGGTGGCATCATTGAGAAAAGCAAGCAACACTGAATAAACAGGGGAAAATTCAGTGAGAAACTGAGCAATTTAGGATTGAATTGAACCTGCAGATACAGTGAAGGCATTCACTGGAGTATTACCTTCAGACCTTCTGCAGTGCAATCAGAGACTTGCCAACCGTGATCTTGATCCGAAAATGTCCAGGATCCTTTAGTAATATGACGGTGCATGCTTTTGAAATCACCAGAAGGATCGTCCTTGACCTGGAATATTATGAACAGATCAATGCACTTCAGTTTATGTGAGGAAGCAAAAGAAACTAGGAAGATGTTTGGAGATAAGCGATGCGCGCAACAATCAAAGATCAAACCTGAGATTTTTTTATGAAGTCGTGTCCTCTAGCTAATACCGGTGCTATCTCCTCAGTCATATTACTGGCAAGCAAAGCTTGGATGGCAAAGCCCGTGTCCCACTCTTGGCAACCAAAACTCTGCATATGAATGAGCCGACCACCAAACTAAGCTTCCCTCTATAGACGGTTCCACTTTACTAAATTTTTATTCTCCTTATTATAAGAATGCTTCCACCTTTCAAATATGCAGCATAAGCACCTATCATTTCGAATTAAGCCCAATTCTGTCATAGTTCCATGACACTACTACTAACCTGCATCTTCATTCCATCTTCGGCAACCCAGAGGTAATCCGGTATCCTAGCAAGATGCTTCTTGAAATAATCACTGTCTGGGTCTTCTACCCAGCAAGCAAGCATGCATAAAACCTGTCCGAGTCCAAAGCAAAAGACAAATTCTTAGTAAGGTTTTCCCACGATGCAAGAATTTTACACTTAATGTGTCTTTCTCCTCAAATTTATGTACTCATTACCTTTTCTACACATCCGATTGTGATATATCGACTGTTCTCATCTTCGTAGTGAATGTGTTTCATCGTCACCTGAAGAGCCTTTTCTCTAAGTTTATTAAACGGCCAACGGTTAAGAAGAGGCTCTGCAAATATGTAAAGACTATCCCAGATCAGATCCTGTACTAGGGGATGGGGATAGTAGAGATCCTCCTGCAACAACAGTTCGAGTCATTTTGTTAAAAATTTTCTGACTCGTAATCCATCTGATTCTAGAACGATATCTTGGACCTGTTATAGATACTTGCCTTGGCACAAAGATGGCAGACTTTTCTCCAGCAAATCGTGTCGTAGGGTTGAGTATGAAGTTCTTCTCTCAACTGTTGAACAAGTGGTGTGATAGGGCCGACGAATCTTTTCCCATACAAGTACGACATGGGCATGTACACCATCCGAGAGTAGCACCACATGTTAGCTACATCATTCAAAAGAGGACATTCAGACGACATATCCATATAACTGAGGAGAAACGTAGTCACACGAAACAGAAGTTGAAACTTTCTATATTTCAAGGGAATTCTGGAAGGGTGGCCATTTCAATAACAAGCCAATGCCATATTCTTGTTCGTTCAGCAAAAACGCCGCGTTTTTCAATTTGAAAATAGTCCAAAATTATATATGCTAGACTACTATAGAATACCATCAAGGACATGATCAAGAAAATCTGCAAAAACAAACCTGGGTGCACGGGCAGGAATGAAGGTAAGATCCAGAACTCAGGGGGCATTGGGTTGGTTCCAGACCAATCGAAAAGGCCGAAAATCTACACAGCATGTGACAAGCCAACACACATGCACAAGCACAATGTCACATATCCAATTCACCCAAACACCTGCGCAGAACAATCTGGAGCACAAATTTTTGTCAATTACTGAAGGAAGAGTGAGAGAGTACCGAGAGCCAAGTCTTGCCCCAGGAGGGTATGTAGGTGACCCCACCACGGTCAAGAATCCACTTCCTGGCCCGAGTACAAGCATTATCCTGGCCACCATCAGGCCCTTCCCCGAGAATGCGCATGCATATGTAGCTCAGGGCCGTGCAGAACATGGTGCTGTGACCTTCAATGTGGAAGCCCCACCCACCATCTCCATTCTGCAACAAAATTAATGCAAAACCCACAAACAGTTTCAAGACTAAGTCTTTCAAAGTTCCTCTGCTATTTTCTCCATCTCAGTGTCTTCCTTTTTGCGAAAAAAAGAGTAACCTGATGGTTGTAGAGGTAGCGGAGAATTTCTTTGCGGTGCTCGGCAGGGAAGACGGCGTTGAGGTGGCCGGTGATGTAGACACACATGACTAGGGGAGGGAGGAAGTAAAGAGGCCCGGCAATCTCGGCAGGCCAGTGGCCATCACTGGCCTGCAGTGCGGAGAAGAAGTGGACAGTCCTCCTCAGGGCGGTGGACGCTTTGTCGTACGTGATATCCTCGCCGTCCTCCACCCTCACTGGCGAGATCGTCTGCCTGAACTGCTTCTCCCTCAGAAACTGCCCAGAAATCAAGCACCATGCATCAGCTGTAGATTGCCCATTACTTCGTATTGCCACACATTAACAAATTTTAAACTTAATGACGAGCAACAACAGTGAAATTCCAATTGGCGTATGAGAGTTACTGTCTTTCTCATTTTCAGAACACAATTAAAATCCTGAATTATGACAGGGATTCAAACAACTCTCCTATTAGTGTATCATTTTGTAAACAGCTTTCGGTAAAAACGATCTGTCCCTCATCGTTACTAGGGGCAGCAGAGGATATAGACTAGTTATCTACAAACCCCAAGTCTCGAGATCGATACGACGGCTCAGCCCGACTAATGCATGAGATCTAGCATTTCTTCTTAGAATATGGTGACAAGCTCGTATTAACAGCACAACTAAGAATTTTCACGTTTTGGTGGACTTGGGGGATTGAGCTAGAGCGAAATTTTTGGAAAGGAAGAAGAGCCCAGAGGAGAGGGCGTGTGGCCATGGATCTTCTCCTTCAAAGTAGAGGCCCGACGGCAACTGGATAGCACGCTATCTCCGTCACTGAGACTAAATACAAAATTAGCTAAAATAATTGGGAATTGATTCTACCTATCCATGTCAAGTTTGATATGTGTGCCCGTGTACAATGTACAGTTGCCTCTTAGTAAGCCTGTTGCTACATGAGAACGAGTAGGCATGTATGTGTGTTAAAGTACGTGGTGTATATTATTTATGGGTGTGCAGTTTCAGGTTTTGTACAAATTTTATTTGGAATCTGAAACATATTCATTGAAACAGCTTCCTCAATTTTTGGAAATTAGAACCTACTCCGCATACCGTAGAACATGGAACCTATCTTGTTATAGGTTCTAAGATCAATTCCGGGGTCTACTCAAGTTCCACTTATATTATCAATTAAATCATTGTAATGAGTTAAAACTTTTAATGACAACAACTTGGCATTACAATTTACTGACCATAAAGACATGAAAAATATGAACATTAATAAAGTAAAAGTCTCGGTCATAGAATGAAAGCTCAAATTAATGCTTCTAGATTATACACTTATCACAGAATAGTATGAAATATTGTAAGATCGCACGAAAACATAAACCAAGAAAAATATTAAAACTTATTCTAGATTTTACGTTACAGGTTACAGATTCCAAGTTTCATATTCCTCCAAGTAAGAACTCAGAATCTACCAGTGAAAATAGATTCCTCATTTTTTGAAATTTGAAATCTACCATGCATACTTTGGAACCTGGAACCTACAAGTTTCCATCGGTCTGATTCTCAGTTCTAGATTTTACCCTAGAACTATGCTCACTCCTAATGTTATGTACCTGCATGCGCCAAAGGAGGTCGCCACAAGGCTTGACTTGGTGGCGGTGGTCGTAGAAGTGCTGGAAGGTGGCCTCAACCTCGGCACGCTCCTCAGCGTTGCCGGCCTCAGGGTCGAACTCCCAAGTCTGCCTCCCCACGTAGTTGTTGGTGCTGTACAAGTAGGGGCCATCCTCTCCTTCTGCTATCTTCAGCCTCCACATGCTGAGGTCTTCTCTTTTTCTCTCGTCGTTCAGCTGATTATATCGGAACTCTCTTGTACTGCCCTTCCTGATGATCATGCAAACGAACAAGTAAAACAACCCGCACAAGAAAATGATGAATGAGTTGCCAGTTGCCACAAACCAAAAGTCACCGATGAACAAGGTCGCTATATATCCATGAACTATGCTTGTTCTCTAAGGTTATGTCACCATGTGCATGCATATCGCATTATAGATATCAAAATATATCCCGCAGCGATCTTGGTTTAGCATAGCTAAAGCATGAACTTAGCACACAGAGACGGACAGAGAGAGAAACCTCTTTTGACTGTGAGGGATATGTGAGAGTTGATGAGAAAAGAATCAAGCTCTCTCTCCAAAACCAAGTGTTGCTGTGGTCTTTAGGAGAAGAAAGGGACCTCTATTTATACCCACGTTTTGGGTCGCCAGCTCTTCCTACTTTCTTTATCTCATTTAAAATAGTACTTAGGGTTTGCCAAACAAAAGTAAAATAATGCTAGATATATCATCCTATCATCCCTAATAAGAGCCATGGCTTTTTCCATCCTCTGATTGGGTAGCAATACCGGAACGGGCATAAATACTTGACCATGAATAGCTTTCATCAGCTCAATCCTGCCGAGCTTCCATATCAAGTTGTAATATCATTGGTCACCGTCCAGAGTCTGATATAAATGTATTTGTATTGTAACACATTCGTAGAAATGAAAAGCGTATAGTACATAACACGTTTATTTGGCCACACATTATGTAGAATCGCATCACCATAGAAGCATCGTTTGCTTCACGGGAAATGGGATCTAAGTTCAAAAGAATGTAATTACAGCCTTTTGAAAGTACATCCTACAAAATAAGAATAAGGTTCTTGAGAATTCAATTCCACTTAAAATGCGGCATCAAATTACTCTCATAGTCTTGCTATTATGATTTCGATTCCGTGGCTTCCTAATTGTGATATGTATACTTCTTGAAATAAATTATGAAAGATGTTCATGTACTCTCCGTATAATTCGAGTCATGGGTGATCTAGGCAACAAATTAGTGCTAATCTGCAGGCATGAGCTCCTTTCCTCTGTTACTAATATAAGGGATTGAGATTACATGATTGTGGATACAAATAAGTAAATACCATCAATCTTCTAAAAGTACGTGACAAAATTTTGGCTTTACTTTGATAATACTCGATAATTCTGTTATCATGTAAATATACTGACCATATTGTGAATGAGAAAACTTACAAAAAAAAAAAAAAGACCTTTTGAATTACAAGAATTTGTTAAAAAAACTCACATTTGCCTGCTATCTAACAATAAATCAAAGAAAACTACATTTTTGTGCATTGACAGGTCGTGACGCTAGCATGACTTTAATTTATAAATGACAATTGAATTGGCATTTCGTTGATTAATAAATGAAAATATATTAACTATATTGAAAATCGAAGTAATCTTTTCATAGTACATTAAGACATGTGCTCTATACGTGCATACTACATTATACTTAATAAATGTATGAATGATATTCATGGGAAATTTAAATATTTTGTTAAATTATGACCAGAATGTTACTCGTGAAAAATGTTTTAACGCGGTTCACATAACAAATTAAAATAATCAAAAATTCCTATTGATGTGAGGATTCGATTGAGTAGCTAACTGTACTTTTCTATGTCAAAATCAGCGAGAACAATCAGCGTCCCTTTTGTGCATTAGTCTCATGTGGTAAACAAGTGAGAGGTAGAAAAAGGCAAGAAGGTCCTTTAAGGTGGGCGAGAAAAATCTGACCTCGGTATGGGAAGGTGTGCAATTAGTCCTCGTGGTTGCGTGGATATCTTGATTTACTTCACTGAATATTGTCCAAACTCAACTAAACATCAAATTTCGGATGTCCACATCACCCTTCGATGTGAATGGTGTGAAAGAAAAAAAGTCGAATGTCAAATATGACTCGATAAGTCGAGTCATATTTTTCTTCTTCCGTAAAGCAAGGTCAACTGGACTGTCGATGGCTTCGAAGTCATGACTTCCCTCTAGGATCTCCTTCCCTCTACTAGTGTCACGCACCTGGCACTCTTTCAACGCTACTCAGCACGTTTTTATCTCCGGTCTCGTCGAAGCTGCTGACAAGACACGAAGAAATTTCGACTGAGAATGAGAATCCTGCGTCCCTCCCTCGCCAGCCTCAAGGCACGGTCAAACAAAGCCCCCTCCACCCACCGAACTCGTCGAAACGTGGCGAAAATTTGTACAAGTGACAGTGGATCGTGAACGATACAGTGCCTACATATCCCTTCTATTTCGTGCCTTCAGTTCTGGAGAACCTAGCTCGGGCCTCAAGCATTATCACCTGCATTTCACGAGGCTCGTGAGGCTCGAAGTGCGCATAACAACCCATTTTTTAATGGGGGTTTCAAGGTCCCGTACCTGAGACTTACGCCTGCCTTTGTGGAAAGTCCAGCCGCGAGAGACTTTCGACCTGCCAATAGAATATTTTCATGTTTTGTCTCGACTTTTCAGTAGAGCAACTGAGCCATGTCCTTGAACTTAGCGACGTCGAGGACGACAAGGAAAGACGGGCTACTGGTGCCGTATCAATATGGCTTTCCATACTCATAATTGAAATAACTTTTGAATCCATCCGAGTGTTCCATGCCAATCGCTTATGGATTCATCCGTGGTCTCACGTAGATGTGGCAAGATCAATGGTGGACCCATATTTTAACTAGTAATTAATCTCGTCGGTGATATATGAGTTACCTAATATTTGAAATATGGGTAAGAATGAGTCTAATAAACCAAAAAACCAATTAATGATAGGTTTATGATGGGTTAAGAGAGAACCCGCTTTCAACCCATTTAATCAAAGAGTAATGAGGAGGCATCTTGCTCTCACACTCTCTAATGCAACATTATAGAAAGCAAGCTGTATTAACTTCTTTAATTAAAAGTACCACCAAGACATGCATGCATATTGGGAAATCAGATATAAATTACACTGGTTTTTTAATAATCTAAATTTTTTAGAATAAATTGTGGAACGTTCAATTATAGGAATTAAAAAAAATAAAGACAAAAGGAAGACAATGACTTGTTGAAGTTATTTAAAAAAAAAAAAAAGTGTGTGTATAAAGCTTCTTTGAATGACTTACAATGACTTATCAAAACACCATCGTCTTAGCTTGGGTCCTCTATTCCAGGACTATGAGTCCTTCGGATCTGTATTTATGATAACAAGAAAAACCACAAAAGTGGGTTTTGATTTCTGTTTTGTATTTATTATATTTTAAAGCCCTTGCCTCTCACATGCTCAGTTTTAATCGTAGGTATGTTACGCTAAATTAATCCAAACGTGCTTGCTGCTCACACCATAAGCGTACTCGTTTTACTCGATGTAACGAGTCGAGGTGGACCGGTGTATTCGTGTAGTCTCATGAGGGCGCACTCAAGAGCACGGCCCGTGATGACCGTTCCATCCTGAGGAACGAGAGAACGGTGCACCGGAGAGAAACCAGCGGAGTGCCAAAAAAGCTTTGCCCGACAGCGCCATTCAAGTCACGCTCGATTCGGGTCCTATATTCCCTCTAGCCTAGGTTGCAACGAATTAGTACCAACCCATGTGCATGAGATCCTTTCCTCTGTTAGTTAGAGGATGGAAATTACACGATGCGAGATACGGACGGATGTATACCGTCAATTTCGAAAAAGTACGTGACTGAAACTCGGCATTACTTTAATAATAAATCAGAATGATGTTATTATAGGTTTATTCTAATTACATTATAAATGAGAAAGAACTTATGCAACCCTTCGCATTACATGATCGCATAAAAATCTCGCATCTAATAAATAATTTCACTGTACTTATGTCTGCTAAAGAGACATAATCCACATTTATGACATTTTCAAACCGCTTTCGCATTGTCGTCACAAGTCACTAACTTGACACAACCTCATAATTCTCTTGCTGTCGACCAAGCTATCGTACCACCAAGCCATCATTGTTACTTTAAGTTCATGCCATTCCCTTAACTTGCTTCTTCTTTTTTTGGTAAGGTACCCTTAACTTGCTTTGATCATTGGTAAATCCATTTTTGTATTTGAGAAGGGGGCAATTGTTGCCTAATTCATGGAATTACCTTTTGAGTAAAAGTTGAATCTAATGCAATTCGGTGCGAGTTCTTTTCGTTTATCTTTTGATGACAGTTTGGCTATTCCTTTCAAAGTAGTAGATATGGAAAATCAATTCATTTTAGGAAATGGTGAGCAGACATCGGTGAGCTGACAGCACCGTTAGTCCTTCAAGCGAAACGGTGGCTTATCCGTTTTCAATTCTCCTTCTTGAATGATATAAGCATATCCATTTCTTGAAATAGAATTAATGCTCTCTCAACATCTAATCTAAATATAGTACTGTTAGGCTAGCAATGCTATTTTTGTCCAATGATCTCGAGAAAATATTAGGTGGTCCCACTCAACCACATTAGTATAGTCTAGCTGCACTCATCGAGCGACTGGTGAAGCCATGTCAGAGGGTAAGTCCCAGTGAGATAGATCTGAAAATTGTCTCTAATATTTCAGACCACGTAATATGTTCTCATGGCTTGGTGGTGATCAAGCTTGGTTGACAGCAAGAGAGAGTCGACGGTGGCCTAATCAGTGACAGCAATGCAGAGCGATGTTGACAATGTCCGAAGTGGCGACAACAGCGATGATTATATCACGACTTATTAACATGCAAAAATATAGCTTTCTCTTGATTTTCTGTTAAATACCAAAGTAACCACACATTTTAATTAATAGATGCGAGATTTTCACAGAATCATGTAATTTGAAAGGTCCTCCACATGTATGCAAGTTTTTCTTATTTATAATATAGTTGGTATAAACCTATGATAACATCATTCTTATATGTTATTAAAGTAACGCCTAATTTTTGTCTCGCACTTCGGGAAAGTGACAGTATATATCCATCCGTATCCCACATGGTGTAATTTCATTCCCTATATTAATAGCAAAGGAAGTTCATGCTCACAAGTTAGTATTGATTTGTTGTAACCTAGGTTAGAGAGAAATGCACAAACACGTTTGCCATTTTTTTTCTTTTTACTTTCACGTTTGTTAAAGATAATTATGATATATATCTTAATTCCTCATATCTCTTAAGGTTGCGTATCTATATCCATTAATTATGCATGCGATTGCTTGATTAGAATTGATATTTATCTTTAAAAGCCAATACTAATGTACTATTCATTATAATACACAGGAATATATAAATTATATAGAATTTTGCAATTCTCTCTTCAACATCGTTTATCATGATGTCAAAATTAAGTGATTTTGATAAAGTTTTGATTGCATTGGGGACATGACATTGTACATCTGGAGCTCCACTGCTTCTTATGTCATTTTCTTTTTCAATGACAACTAATATCCTCCTTTTAATGTCTATCTTTAATATAATTTGTGTCATTTGATAGTTATGTCAGTAGTCTATCATGCAATCACATCATTCTCAATTCTCTCTTCAATATTATTATAATTAACGTTTATTCTCAATATAATTTGCGTCGTTTCATAGTTATGTTAATAGTCTATCATGCAATCAAATCATTTTCAAATCTCTCTTCAATATTATTATAATTAATGTCTATCCTTAATATAATTTACGTCATTTGATGGTCATGGCCAGGTGATCACATCATCCTCCTCTATTGTCCGTGCATGGGAGAAAATATTTAGTAGTATGAGCGCACCACGTCATCTACTGACGTGGTGCGCATTTACCACTTAGATATCGACACATGTTTGTGAATGGGACCCGTTGGAAATTGGGAAGGCTGACTCTCGGCTGGTGGCTCAGCTCGGCTGGTAGAAGAAAGGATAGGTCAATGGGTAGTAAATGCTCAACACTCCCGCTTAAAATTTCTCTTTCCTCACTTGAATTTTCTGGGTTTTGTCTTTCTCTCTCTCTCCTCGTGGAAGAACAGACAGAGAATGAGCTACACTTCCTTTGTTTCCTTCTCCACATCCCACTCCCTCCGCCTCCGCCTCCCCAAAAGCCTCGCCTGTCATCTACCTCTGGCACGTCGCCTCCTCCAAGAGCCTCGCCAGTCGCAGCTGGTTCCCGATCCCCTTTGCCTTAGACTATTTCCAACGTGAAGATTGTGTTACGAAATCGCACGTCGATTCTAGAAAAATAACGTTCGCAAACAATTCACCAAGCAGAATATAATAATAAAATAACATAATCAAATGAACACGCCAGAAAATTTGTTATCAAAGTTCACCCAAACCTAGGCTACGTCTCCGCGCAGAGGCACTCTGCGAATCCACTAGACTTCGAAAAAAGTTGGAATACAACGACGATCTTCTCTCAAGATCATGGCACAAAGAGATTGAGAACCCTCATCAAGAAAAAACTCATTTTTTTTCTTCTCTCTCTTTCTTGCTTCTCTATTTCCCTTTTCAGCGTCTTGATGGCCAACGTCTTGCCATCACTAATATAAAGATATCACTTTTAACCTAAAAGGAAATATGATAGAAAAGACAAAAAAGCCCCTAAAAATAAATATTTGGCTTCATCTATAACAATATCCCACTTGAAGACAAATATACCCAAGCACCAAGCAACTTTGTGTCCATTTTCTTCAAAAATTAGTAGTTGAAAAACTTGTGCCTCTGCGATACTCCTCATCAATCAACATGGAGTAATATCAATGGTAGTAGTACAGAAAATATGCTTCTCTCTATCTACTACCTTGGTCAACATGCCAGCTGGATTCTTCGAGCCATCAATCTTCTGTAACTTTAACTCATTATCTTTCAATGCTGACCTGATAAAGTGATAACGCTTCTTGATATATCTAGTCCTTGAGTGATAAGCTGCATTCTTTGCTAAGTGCACTGCACTTTGACTATCACTCCACAGTGTACTGACTGGCTATTTTCGATGTAGCTCATCCATCTAATCTTGTAACCGTATGATTTCCTTGGAGGCTTTTGTAATCTCTACATATTCTGCCTCTGTCGTCGATAAAGCCACTACTTTTTATAGTTGAGATACCCAACTCATTACTATACCTGCAATTGTAAAGACATATCCAGTGGTACTCTTACCACTATCTCGATCACCCGAATGATCTGCATTTACATAACCCTGCAACTTTAGAGATATACCACCATAACAAAGTGAGTAATTGGAAGTACCTGCTAGATATCTCAATATCCATTTCACTGCATTCTAATGCTCTCTACCTGGGTTCTGCATATATCGACTCACAACTCCCACTACTTTTGCAATGTCTAGTCTCGTGCTCACCATGGCATACATCAAACTTCCAACTGCTGATGCATATGGAACTACCGTCATCTCATCTTTCAAAACCTAAGTGCTCGGACACATATCATTTGAAAGTTTGAAGTGATTCACTAGAGGAGTTGCAACCGGTTTTGCCTTGTCCATGTTAAATCACTTTAACACTCTGTTCACATAGTCTTCTTGCGACAACCATAATTTTTTATTTTTCCAGTGCATGATGATTTTCATGCCTAAAATATTCTTGGCCTCTCTCAAGTCTTTCATAGCAAACTGTGATGATAGCATCTTCTTCACTTCTACGATTCTCTTCATATTAGAACTAGCTACTAGCATGTCATCCACATATAAAGAAAGATACACAATGTCACCATCATCATACTTGTAAAAATAAACATAATGATCAGATTCACAGTGTGCAAATCTTTTTTCATTCATGAAACCATCAAATTTTAGGTACCATTGCCACGGAACTTGTTTCAAGCCATACAAGTTTTTCTTCAAGCGACATACCATGTGCTTCTTACCTTTAACTTCAAAACATTTAGGTTGTGCCATGTATAGTTTTTATCTAATTCACAGTGTAAAAACGTTGTTTTTACGTCTAACTGCTCAAGATGAAGATCCTCCACTGCAACTATATTCAGCAGAACTCTAATTGATGTCATTTTCATTATAGGTGAAAATATCTCGGAGTAGTCGATCCCTTCTTTTTGAGAAAAGCCCTTTACTACAAATCTCGCCTTGTATCTAATACTACCATCTGCTTCATTCTCAATCCTGTACACCCATTTGTTTAATAAAACTTTTTTACCTGTAGGCAACTTGGTCAACTCCCAAGTTTTGTTCTGAAGTAACGAGCTTATCTCGTCTTTCATAACACACTCCACTGCAAGTGAGACGTGTTTGCCTTTGCCTCATTGTAAGTCTCTGGTTCTCCTTAATCTGTATATAAGACATGTCTCAGAACAGTATTAGCTGATGGATCAAAAATTACCTTTGGCTTTCTCACACGTGTAGACCTTCTCAAGATAGATACTTCAGGATTGTTAGTTTGCTCCAAATCATTGCGTTCCTCTTGAACTACCTCTTCGCTGATAATAGGCTCATTTTGAACCTCTCTTTCAAGTGCACTTTGATCTACTTGAAACATTTTCACGGGCATTGTGTCTAATTCAACATACTCTGGTTCTACTACCTTCTCATGCTCTGTCTGACAATCTTTATATATATTTTCTTCATGGAATACTACATTGCGACTGCGGATGACTTTGTTATTCCCATAATCCCAAAACCTATAGCCATACTCGTCACCACCGTATCTGATAAAGACACACTTCTGAGACTTACATCAAGCTTTTTTCTATCCTCCCTATCAATCAAAGCATATACAATACAACAAAACACCTTTAGATGTGAATAATTAATTTTTTTTACCTGACCACCGTTCTTGTGGTATTTCTCTATCCAACGCACTAGATGGACTTTTGTTGATAAGATAAACAGCTGCATCAATTGTGGCAGCCCATAAGTGTAGTGGGAGACCCACGTGTAGTCTTATGCATCTCACACGTTTTAAAATAGTCTTGTTCATTCTTTCAGCTACACCGTTCTCTTGAGGAGCTCTAGAAACATTCTTTAACCCATGTATGCCTTCTTGACTCAAATATTATGCAAATTCCTTACTTGTGTATTCACTACTATTATTAGATTTCAGAGCTTTAATCTAATAACATGTCTCTTTTTCTACCATGGTCTTCCACATTATGAACATTCCGAATATTTCTGATTTTTCTCTAAGAGCATAGACCCAAGTCTTCCTTGTTGTATCATCAATGAAGGTGACAAAATATCTCTTACCACCATAAGAGAGTTCCTAAGCAAGTCCCCATACATCAGTATGAACCAACTCTAGCTTCTGGTCTTTATTTTGTCGCACATTCAATTGAAAACTAACAGCCTTCTGTTTTCCATAAATGTAACTCTCACAAAAATCTAACTCAATTTTTTGCAAACCTGGGAGTAATTTTCTCAAGTGTAACTGCTTTACACATTTTTCACCAAGATGTCCCAAACGATAATGTCAAAGAGTAGATAAATTACCTGTAGCCATTGTAATTGCAACCATATCATTGATATTGTTTCCTTGGAGAAGGTAAAGTGTATCTGTACGCTTTCCCTTTGCTACTACTCTTACCCCTGAGGTTATCTTCCACTCTCTGCAGCCAAAGGTTATTACCAAACCTTCTTAGTCAAGTTTACTGGTTGAAATCAGATTTTTCTTTAATTCCGAAATACGCCTAGTTTCACGCAAAACTAGACGTCCTCCACCTAAGATGTTCACAGTCACAGTTCATTTCCCAACAATGGGACACATGTGGCCGTTTCCCACAACCACTTGTCCGAAATCTCCACTGACATAATCATCAAATATGTCTCTTCGCGAGGTGCAATGAAAAGAAGTACCAGAATTAATAAACCATTTATCTGTTGTTAAGTCAAACCCTACAGACAAACACAAGTTATCTAGCAAAGATTCATCGCTAACCACATTAGCTCCTTGATTCTCATCTTACTGCTTCTTTTTGTAGGCTTCACATTGAAACCTCCAGTGTCTGGTTTTGTGACAAAACCAACACTCATCTTTTGCAACATGTCTCTTACCCCTTGATTATGATCTGCCACGCCCGCTGAAATTTCATCTACTTTTACTTCTTCCACGGTTCTCCACTGCGAGTGCCGTTAAAGATGTAGATGCAGAAAAACTATCTCCACCTGAGACTTTCCTTCGCATCTCTTCATCCACGATACTACTCATAGCATCATGAAGAGTTAAATCATCCTTCATGGTGCTCGAAATTCCCTGCACTGCGGTATTGTAGCTTTCTAGAAGAGAACATAAAAATAATAAAACTTAAAGCTTCATATCTAAATTTATGCCTATGGATTCCAATTGACTCGTGACCTGCGTGAAACTATTAATATGCTCTACCACAGAACCTCTATTAGATAACTTCATATTAACTAGTTTCTTCAGCAAAAATACCTAATTTGAAGTTGACAGCTTCTCATAGATATTCGTTAGAATATCCATGGCTTCTTTTGCAATTTTTGCTTTCGCGATGTGGTACCCTGTCTTTTTCATCAACCCTAGACGAATCGCACCTAATGCATTTCAATCAAGAATTTTCCATCCGGCTTCTGCTGTCGGATCCACTTTCGCCATCTCGGGTTTCCAACCCTCAAGTGGTGCATACAGATCTTTTTGATAAAGATAATCCTCTATTTGTAGTTTCCACCATCCGAAATCCTCCCTATTGAGCTTATCGATTCTGATTTTATCTTTTGCCATATCATTTGCTTTTAATCGAATGTCACCGAAAAACCCTTGATGTTCTCGATTAGCCAACCTAGGCTCTGATACCAGTTGTTACGAAATCGTACATCGATTCTAGAAAAATAACGTTCGCAAACAATTCACCAAGCAAAATATAATAATAAAATAACATAATCAAATGAACACACCAGAAAATTTGTTATCGAAGTTCACCCAAACCTTGGCTACGTCTCCGCGCAGAGGCACTCTGTGAATTCACTAGATTTCGAAAAAAGTTGGAATACAACGACGATCTTCTCTCAAGATCATGGCACAAAGAGATTGAGAACCCTCATCAAGAAAAAATTCACTTTTTTTTTTCTCTCTTTTTCTTGCCTCTCTATTTCCCTTTTCAGCGTCTTGACGGCCAGTGTCTTGCCATTGCTAATATAAAGATATCACTTTTAACCTAAAAGGAAATCTGATAGAAAATACAAAAAAGCCCCTAAAAAAATATTTGGCTTCATCTATAACAGATTGAGCATAAGCTTTCTCGGAAATTTCTGGGCCTCCGTCCGATTGCCTCCCTCCGACGAACTCGTCATCAACTTCGACTCCGAGCCGCTACCTCCGCCGCCGCCGCCGCCGACGATGGCATCCTCCATCTCTAGCATCTGCTCGTCCTCCCCTTCTCTCAAGCCGAAGATGCCATCGACCTCCGCCGCGAAGCCGTTGGCCTCCAGCAAGGGGGAGGCAGCCTCGGTCACATTCCCAAGCGACAGCAGGCTCCCCGCCGTCAACCGGGTGCTATCCCTGTTGCTAGCCCGATTGATTGCAAGGGAGATCTTAGCGGACCTGAGCAGGGTTGACAGCAAGGTGAAGAAGGAGAGGTGCAAGCTAGAGGGCTAGAGAAGGATTCCCGCTCGTTGTGGACGAGGTACGTGGATTGGCTACACCAACACCGAAGCTAGGGCTTTTCCTTGGATGTGAGCCAAATCGAGTTCACATACAAGTTCGTGGAGGAGATGGAGCATCGATTCCAGGCCGCGTTCAAGGCAATGGAGGAGCTGGAGAAGGGCGCGATCGCAAACCCAGCCCGAACAAGGGCCGCATGGTCGGGCACTACTAGTTGAGGAAGTTGGAACTCGCGCTGGCCTGGTTCCTGAAGGCACTAGATTGAGAGCATACTCGACGCTGTCTGCAATTTCGCTGCCGATGTGGTCAGCGGTAAAGTTAGTTTTGGAATTTCGGTCATTGTTGCTCTCTGTGTGGTAAGAGAGTTTGTAGTTCCCTGCGTTCCTTTTTTTCTTTTTTCTTTTTGGAATCGATTTGCTATCATAGATGCCTGTGTCAGTTTTCTGGTAAATGCCAGCATTGTCTTAGTCGCTCGAGGAAGCGCAAGCTGATGATAAATTGAATTGGTTTATGGTCAAAGAGATTGAGAGCTCGTTTATGTGTTATTCACTTGAAATGACCGTGTATGGAAATTTCCAACTCTGAGACGCAGTAATTTCAAAATTTTCTTCAGGTTTCCAATTAATGTCAACATGAAATTCGGTTTTTGATCATTGGTTTTCTTTTAGTGTGCTTAGTTGATTGCATCGGACACGGACGGATTGATTGACTTGATTATGTTTGACGCTTAATTTCCAGATTAAGCCCCCTCCTACTTCTCTTGTGGATCGCTTTACTCTAGTACTTTCAGTTGGAATCGAAGGTTCAGCTCTTGGGCCACGGTTTGTTGCAGAGGCATTGGCTCCCAATAAACCTCCACTGAAGTGTTGTAGACCAGAGTGTCCATCCTCCTCTCGCAATCTACCCTTCAGGTATTCAGCTTCATGGAATGTGCTGCTCTTTTAACTTTTTATACCTTCATTGATCTATCCATTTAAGTTGTCGGTCGATGTACATTGCACCATTGAGGCGTTGATAGTGGAGGTGAGCACGGCCCTTTTTCATTCAGTTGGGCACCGAACCAAACAAACTGCATTAATACGGTTTACCAAACCAAACCACACTATGTTCTTTTTGGTAACTTTTACTCCATCCTATTTTTCAATGCAAGTTGAGCTGCTCACTTCCTTTGGTTTTATTGGCAAATTGTGCGGCAAGCCAGACTGTTTTTCTGCTTAGCGCATTCCTTCCCCCTCAACAAAAAAGAGTCCCTCTAAAATCTATGGCACGGACAAATATGTGCACCATTTGGTGGTTTAAATCAGTACCTAACCTAGCTTTTCACCGTATGTCATTTTCGATTGTCTTTATTAGGAAGCAGCCTTCCTGGAGTTGGTATTGTTCTATGCTGAAGAAGTGGACGAAACTGATGTTCAAGATGAATCTGAGTTCAAATCATTGGATGTATAGATCTATGAGAGAATCCCTATTTGAGCTTTGCCGTTAAATTCCGTATGATATCTGACATTACCGTTGTCGCGACCTTCCCGAATTTTTTGAAAGGGTGAATTACCTAAAGAATGCTAATGGATTGCTAAGTCCGAAGACTTGGCACGGACCCTCCCAAGTCCTATCAATCGCGACTTGATAGAAATTAATTCATTTAAACATACAATTTCAATTTCAATTTCAATTTGGAGCCGCTACTAACCAATTAAGGCTGGTTAGAAACCCAAGTAAAATATGGGAGAATACTTTACTATTGCGAACCAGAGATTAAATAGGTCCGGGGACATGGTTACGCTAGATTAATCTAACGCCCTTTCGGTACCTTTTATTTTAATTTTAAAAATATTTTGCAGGCAATGTTGATTAATTTAAACATAAGCTACTAACATGCAAATGGTGATCATGCGAGTGCCCAATCAATAAATTAACATTCAAATAAAAAATGCTAATAAAATTGCATGTCCTAAACATGATTTCTAAATGACATGACACCTAATTTTTCTTTTTCTTTTAAAAATATTAATTATATGCAATCTTAATTTAAACTTAATATGCATGAATTTTACTTTAATGATATATGAGATGCAATTCATATGGCATAATTCAAATCATTATAATATGTGTGCAATCTAATTTACATAACCCTAAATATGCATATGATGTATGATATGAAATGTATGACGTGATAATTTTATATGCATGTTTCTTTTTATGATTTTTAATGATTTTTTTTTATTACACATATGCAACCTGCACTAACAATGATGACATGAAATATGATCAATTATAAACTAATTTATTAATTAACCAAGTAAATGACCTCTTCTGTTTTCTTTTTCAAATGACTTAATGATTCTTATTAAAAGAAAATAATGATGCAATATTAATCTTTGGCCTTTTTTATTAAAAAAATGCATGAATAGAATATTAAAATATTAACCTATGACCCACTAACTAAAGCGCAACATGTGGTGTACACATTATGAAATCTATATAACCTAAATAACATTTTTTGTTCTTTTTTGTTTTATTAAAGGAAAATTAACCTAATCCTATATGAATCTAAAAATCGAAACGCAAAGCTTTAAATATGAAATGCATATGGACCTAAGTACTTAAATTCTAGATATGACATATGATATGATATGTGATGTGCAAATGATGGCGCACCAAAATATAATCCATCAATATATATCAATGACATATTTTAACGCGAATCAATTATGCAAAGCAAACCATAATTTTATCATAAAAAGTTGAAATAATCAAAAATCTAACCTGCTGTCTCGCGGTTCAATATTTTTTATTATCATCACTTAATATGACAAATTTCCTAATTAGATAATAAAAATAAATCAAAATAGATCAAGTTAGAATAAAAACAAAACATGAAATCAAATATCTAAAAATTCACCTAATCTAACTCACGGTTGGATTGAGGAATGGCGAGGAGCAGCTGGTGGTTCGGTGATGGGTCGCCGTTTGGAACAAGGGCTGTCCGTCGGAGCTCCGACGAGGTTCGGCAGTAACCAGACCTGCAGCAAAACAGAGGAGGCAGCAGATGGTTTTGTTCGGACGTGGAGCCGGCGTCGGTTGCTGCAGAGGTGGGGATGCGGCTTCAACTGAGGAAGAGGCTCCAACGCGGTGGTGAGCGACGGGCTGAACTCGGCGACGGCGGGGACGCGAGCTGTGGTAGCGGCGGCGGTGCTACGGATGGGCGAGCAGAGGGCTGATCACGGTGAAGCAGGCTTCGGATGCTGGTGCAGGCGTGGCAGCAGGGCTTCGGTGCGGCGGTGGGCTGCTACGGCGTCGATGCTCGTGGGTCGTCGGCGGAATCTGGAACTCGAAGACAGTGGCGCCAGCGCTAGATCGTTGGGCGCGGTCAGCAATAGTGGCACCGGTGACAGGTGAGCAAAGGCGGTGGCGTCAGTCTCCGGGCAGAATCGTGGGGGGTGCTCGCGGCTGTAGAGTTCCGGCGGCAAATGCTGGTGGAGTTGAGCGGCGGTGCGAGCAGAGGAGTCGCGGCAAGCTTCGGGGAAGACTAACAAAACGGCGATGGAGGCGTGCAACGCTGGAGCAGTTGCAGGTCACCGGTACAGAGCTCGCCGGCAGGAGGAGGTTTGCTGCAATGGTCGGGCTCGGGGCGTCGTGGCCGGTGGATGCGGTTCAGGCGAGGCAGCGAACGGTATGTAGAGCAGAAGCGAAATGGGGGGAAGAAGGTGAACAGTAGAGGTCTTGTCAGCTTTTTTCTTTGTTTTGTTTTTTTTTTCTTTTTTTCCTTCCCAATGACCGGTCACTTCTTCGCTTTCTCCCTTTTCTCTTTTGACTTTTCTTCTTTTTCCCTCTGTGTTTCCTTTTCTTGGCCGAACGAAGAGAAGACCCCCTTCTCTCTCTCACTTTTTCCTTCAACGAAGAGAAGTCCCCCACACTTTTTCTTTTCTTTCTCTTCAGATTTCTTTTTTTTTTTTCGATGAAAGACGAAGAGAAGCCCCCCCAAAACGATAGAATTTTTGTTCTGAATTTTTTCGAATTTCTCCCCTTTGAACCGAAGCTCCCTTTTCTCTATTTATAGAGAAAAACTCCAATTTGTTTTTGCAGGTGAGATATTCACTCAACCGTTCAACAAATTAGCAGCTCCAAAATCACACGATTTTCGAATTTTTTAAATTTTGAAATTTGGTTCAATTTTTTAAAAAATTCCCTCCACAACTAAATACTCTATTATTATTTTCTAAAATATAAATTAGATTTTAAAATAAGTGTCAACAACCGTGTTTGTCGTCCATTCCAGGTATCTTCAGACATTGTAGATAAGTTGGTGGTGACTTGTTTGTCTTCGTCCTTTCTTGCCTTTTCAATTAGTTAAAATCATTTCTCAAGTCTTGGCAGCTCTTCCCTCAAGTGAGCAGTTCTGTTAATGTTATTCTTGCTACTTGGATTAGTCATGATGTCATTCCATTTCGGGCTTTTCGTTGCAAGTTCATCACTGTAGATATGAGAATGATCCTACTGCCTTCCCTGTGTTAGCGATTTTTTGACTTTTAAGAGTCTGAATGATATCTCAATTTTACTTTTGGCAGATTAGATTCATTGACAACACAGATTTATTATCCTATTGAAGATGGAACACAATCAGACTTGACCTGCAACCTCCGGTGTATGGGGAGGCCGCAAGCGACTTGTAAGAATCACTGTGACACATGATATCATTACTTAATGATCTAATAATTTTTTGAATGCTATAAAAAAACATTGGTCGTAAGAAAGTGCGACTCTTATGAAAATGTGTAATTTTTATTAGAATGTGTAATACTTATGAAAATGCGTGACTCTTATGAAGATACAATATACTTTGATGGACTGCACCTATTGATAATCTATATAAATAAAATAAAATAAAAAGTCTAATCCTCTCTCCACCCAAGACAATGAAAGTTGATTCTGCATTCGTCTAGGAGAGTGAATGTAGACTTAATGTGTTTACAATATCTATTATCTCTTCATTTGTTTTATTATCTCTTAATAGAATTACTTGCATTTGCTATTGTTAAATTGATTCTGCATCTACCAGAGTTTAATATGAAGTATTCCTCAAATAATTATCAAAATCATTTAAAACAAATTATCTGTTTAATTTGTATTGTTAGCCTCAACACATATTTATACAAATTAAATATAGAAAAAAAAAAGGAATTCCTAACCTTTATCGTTCAACATAAACAACTGTTTTGTTGTAAAATAATGTGTAAGCTAATGGACCATGCAATTCAATATTAAACAAAAGGAGATGAAATTGCAAAGAACTCAATAAGGGACAATGAGGACATTGGACATTGAGGCAGTTCAGTCTAAGTGTTGCTATCTAGAGACTCAACCATGAAGGAAATTCACTATGAATTTCGAGAATTACAAAATTATAATCACTCAATTGCTAAAGTCTTTGGCAGTGTCGGATTAGTCTCAAAACAAACTCACAAAGTGTTAGCTCACAATATCACATAAAGAGTTCATCAGAAAACTCATAAAGAGGAAATCCCAACACTCTTATTTGCTTTAAATAGGTCGAAAAGGAAATTTAAACCTCGCGTGTTTGACGTCGGTCCAAGACCCGAGCATTGGGCACTTCCCCCCGAACGTAAGCACGCGTTTGAGATGAGGAAATGCGTATGTTGGTGGTGTGAAAAGACAAGGACCCATATTGGATGTCAAAAGAAAGATGAAATAATCAATAATTTCTAATTGACCGACAACTTAATGAATTGTATTTCTTAGTGAAGATAGGTTTAACTAAATTGTCAATAGGCTTAAATTTTGGGCTTCCTCTTGGATTTTGGTATTATGAAGGTAGCACACTTTTACGGCACTTCGATATAATAGCCAATGATGATTAATCAATGGCAACTCAATGTGCATTGGTATCCTGGATTATATAAGGAATCTCTCGGATCTCCGCGAGATTTTATCGAGTATGTATTGCCATTACGGTTAGGCCCATGAGGAGACCATGGGTGAAAAGCGTGTTTGCATCGATTGGCAATGATTGGAGATTTGGGTCAAAATTTGTCGGTGCAAAGGAACATCGGAGTTGGATTGAGGGGAACTGGCCCAATGTGGTAGAGACTCACATGTGAGGGGGAAAATGTTGAGTGCTCAAGTGAGTGGCATGAAAATAAATTAGTCCCATATTAGACGTCCAAAGTTAAAAGAAGCAATTGATAATACCTAGTTAAGGAGGACCTTTCCTATTTATGAAGCCAATCTAATGAAATGTCATAAGAGGAACTCAATCACTAAATTGATTCATTAAAATAAATAAATACACCCTCATCTATGCACACGCATGTTAATGGATCTAAAAGCAGTCATTATAGAATCTTATATAGATGAGATGGGCTATATCTACATACGATAAATAAAAGAACTATTTTGCCTCGTGTATCATTAAGAGGATGAGAGAAAAGAGATGGTCATTAAAGAATGACAATAAAATTAAAATGAATAAATATTTGTGAATCTTGCATCGGTATCTATTCTAATTAAAAGGGCAAAATGACATAAACAATTTTTACCACTTTGTATTTGACCATTTCCATTTATTTCAACACCAAATTAGATTACATAACAATAAATTATGGATACACGGTTACCTTTGTAATAATGATCTGTTATACTACTTAAGCCCATTATTATGTTAGCCTTAGCCCATATATTACTTAAGAAGGACTTCTTTCCTTCTTCGTTAATAACAAACAGGGAAAATTTCAAAAAAGGACCCGAAGTGTCCTTATTTTCTCAAATAAGGGCCCAATGTGGACTTTGTTTCAAATAATGACCTAAAGTGGCTTTGGTTGTTTCAAATAAAGGTCTAAAGTGGCTTTGATTGTTTCAAAATAAGGACTTGACCTCGCCGGTTGCCGACCAACTAAATTTTTCGACTGGTCAAGGGTATTTTCTTCATTTGGCATTTTCCCATTTTTTCCTCTCTTTTTTTTCCTAGTTTTTCTTCTTCCTCTTCATCGATGGCTGTCGGCCATCGGTGATGCCCATAAAGGGCTGGGCGAGGGTCACCTTCGCCGGCGAGGGCCACCCACGCCAGCCACAAGTGAGGGATGGCATCACTTAGGCATGGTGACCCTCACCTAGGGGCCATCTACAAGTCGGCCCTCGCTAGCTAATATAAAGGGCGGGCAAGGCCATCCCTTGCTTGTGGCCAGCGTGGGTGGCCCTCGTCCAGCCCTCCGTTGGCATCACCAGCAGTCGGCTAACCACCGGCGAATAGGAAGAAGAAGAACCCAAAAAAAAAAAAAGAGGAAAGAAAAAAAGGAAGGAAAAAAAATCAGAAAATGGCAAATGACGAAAATACTTTGATTGCCGAAAAGTCAGGTCTTTATTTGAAACAAACATAACCACTTTAAGTCCTAATTTGAAACAACATCCACTTCAGGCCCTTATTTGAAAAAGTGACGGCACTTCAGGTTCCTATTTGAAACAATGTCTACTCCGGGCCCTTATTTGAGAAAAAGAGGACACTTCGGGTCCCATTTGGAATTTTCCCTAACAAACGAGAAGGACCAAGAACATTATAAGGAAAGAACAGTGAACATGCACGAGGAGAAGAAAGAAAGGAAAAACCTAACCAAGGGAACTTGATTGCCTATGTCACACGCGTCAAATTCGACCATAGTTAGACACCAAGTATTAGATCAATCCATGGAATGAATCATTAACATTTGACTTGTTTAAGATTAATCAATTGAATATATGGTCGACTTGTTATTGTGAGTTGATATTGTTGATTGATCTTATACGTAAAATGTTTCGTTGGAAAGATATTATCCATTTTTGATATTTTACTTATATCTTATACTAGATTTGGGTTGTGAGTTTATGGTATTAATTTATAATAATGTGCATATAAAAAATGTATTACTTATTGGGCTGTGATTGCTCATTTTATTCATCTTACTTGCTTTTCAGGTTCTTCAACTAGCCATAAGCAAGTAAAACAAGAGCATTTACATTATTGGGATGACATTTTGAAAATTATATCTCAAATGAACTCCTGAGTTTAGTTGTTAGATTAACATATACCTATTCTTTTGATGGATTATAAAAACTCTAATATTGTAACCAGATGACTCTTTATCGTACATATTGATAATAGTTATGCTTAAGGTAGCATCTTTTGAGCAAAAGGATGGCCATGGTATTGCCCATGTACTTGTAGAGTTGGGGGTGTGACAATCCTCTATTCTAAGACCAAAAGTCCTTCGGATCTACATCTATCATACTAGAAAACCAAATACATGAATTTTGATTACTGTTCCAGTGAAATCTATGTTTTCTCAATATGCAAGCTGTGATGGTATGCCTTGTTTCATCAAAGGGCCGTTGACGGTGAGGGAACCCGCCCACAATACTCTGCGAGAGCCCACAATGGGTAAATGTTCCTGTAATTGGCATAGTGCAACATGCAGTTCTTGCTGAAAACCCCTGTGATTTCCTGCAATGCAAAGTTCATGCTTAGTTCATGTTGTTTGGTTGTAAGGCAATTCTTACCGAATCAGTTGAACCAATTGTTTGTAAGATAATATGCGTGGACCATAATCATCTCTGGATTTTCCTAGTTGTATGGATTAGTTCGCAGGAAATTCTTTCCCGGGATATTGGTGGCGCGCACTCTCTTATTTCCTGAGATTTTAACCCTGTATGAAATCAACTTTCTGAAAGGTACAAACCTGTTGAGGGTAATCACCGTCTTCCATTTGAGAATTGATTAGCAGCTTTGCGGCACGGTGCAGGGGAGTCGGATCCCTCTCTGCCTGATAGTAGATGAACCAAAGTCAGAAACTTCACATTGAATATTGATCTTTTACCATCACCAAAGTATGTTTAATGCCATGGAGACCAAAACGACACTATCATCAACTAACCTGCCCCGCGTAAATCATGCCCATCATAGCCCAAGCGGTTTGCACCAGATTTGATCTGTTTCCTTCAAGCGGTACGTATTCCTACATCAACCCATTTGGCAAACAGAAAATTCAAGATTTAAGTGTTGCCAGAAAAGCGAGCAACTAAAACAGCTAAAGCCAAACATACGGTGGAAGGTCCCTCTAGAAATTACCTCCTTCGGGCAAGAAAGATAGCTCTCTCCCCACCCACCATCCTGCAACTGTGTTCGTAGAAGAAAAGCGACTCCTTTGCGCATAGCTACACAATTGCTATATGTCTTGCCAGCAGCTGCTAGTCCACCGAGCGCAAACCATGAGCCATATGTAAAACAAACTCCCCAGCACCCATACCTGTAAGAATTGCTCAGTTAGTCAGCTGTTTCTTTAATTTATCCGAATTCTTCAGCAATACCCACTGGAAGAGGAACATACCACGAGCCATCTGGCTTTTGTACATTCTCCAGATACTTCACCGAATTTGATATAAAATCTGCAATCTCCTTCTTCCTGTGCCCAGGATACAACTTCCTGAACAAAACTAAAGCTTGGATAGCTGAGGACGTGCATTCAACATATTCATGCTCGATGACAATGTCCGCGAAGAACTCTGTCGGGTTTAGGAGCTGCAAGTGACAAATGATGAGGAAGAAGTCCCGCTATAGTAATTTATGAACAAACAGACATGTCTTAGTCCGTGAGGACCACCAAGGAATTCCAGAAAATTTATCAAGTACTTACTTCTAGCCAAGCTGGAGCTCCTGCAGGCTCCCATGCTGACAATCCGCCATTTTCACTCTGGAACAAGTGGCATTCATGGACGATATGATGATATTGTAAATATAATCAAACTCAATGAAAGAATTAACTGGCAACGTGATTTTGGGATGCATAGAGCAAACAAAGCTTAGCCAATATTTCTTGTTTGATCAAAGATTTTCTCAAGTCTTTCTCAAAAAAGAAAAACAATGGTATACTCACTTGTAGAGAAAGCAAAATGTTGACAGCGTCATACAATTTCTCTGGCTCCATCTTCTCACCAACAATTTCAGGTGGCATCATTGAGAAAAGCAAGCAACACTGAATAAACAGGGAAAAATTCAGTGAGAAACTGAGCAATTTAGGATTGGATTGAACCTGCAGATACAGTGAAGGCATTCATTGGAGTATTACCTTCAGACCTTCTGCAGTGCAATCAGAGACTTGCCAACCGTGATCTTGATCCGAAAATGTCCAAGATCCTTTACTAATATGACGGTGCATGCTTTTGAAATCACCAGAAGGATTGTCCTTGACCTGGAACATTATAAACAGATTGATGCACTTCAGTTTATGCGAGGAAGCAAAAGAAACTAGGAAGATGTTTGGAGATAAGCGATGCTCGCAACAATCAAAGATCAAACCTGAGATTTTTTTATGAAGTCGTGTCCTCTAGCTAATACCGGTGCTATCTCCTCAATCATATTACTGGCAAGCAAAGCTTGGATGGCAAAGCCTGTGTCCCACTCTTGGCTACCAAAACTCTGCATATGAATGAGCCAACTGTAAGAGTTTTCCTAATGTGGACTAAATTAATTGATATTGTAATTTACTGTTTTTACGGTTACCGTAAAACAGGATTGGTCTAAGGTAAGATAGAAGGTTTCTTAATTAGTCTAATATGGGCTGGCTAGTAGTGTGGGCCGAGTTGAGCCCTCGCCCGTAATGAGAGGGACTCACTGAAACTCTATAAATAATGCTTTCAGTCTCTCCTCTAACCCCGATTTCTCACATGTATCCTCACCTAAGGGGCGTTTACCTAACGCTACACGTGAAGAAGGTCGCCTCATTGAGCCAGGTGATACGGAGGGCAATAGAGGGAGAAGGACTTGCGCGCGTGGAACATTGTGTTTCCGCTTCCGCTTCAAGAACAATGGATCCCAAAACAGGTGCGTTAATCTTTCTACTCAATTATGCATGTTCTTGTTCTAGTTATGGAGATCTTGGGGTTACGCAATTTGCGTCCAACATGTGGTATCAGAGCAACCATAACCCTAGAACTTGAACGCATAAAGGTTTTGCCCTAATTTGTACGGATTAGCCCTAATTCGTACGGATCTTGCCCTAATTTGTGATTTTCGAGATTTTTTGTTCGATAAAAATAAAATTAAATCACAAATTCGGACTGGGCTCGACGAGACGAGCAAGACGGTCGGCGGCACGTCGCCGAAGGAGGTCGCACGCGCCCCCACGCGCGGCCACACGCCGCCTGGGCGTCGAACGCGCGCCGCGCGTGAGTCCACGCGCCGCGCACTCAGGCGGCGCGTGAGAGCGCGTGGAGCCTCCGTTCGGCGCGTGGTTGGCGGCATTGGATTCGTATGGCCGTCCTCTACGTCGTGGTGTATTTATTTTACATATTTGATAATTTTATGGATGTGAAAATACATACGGAACCCTAAATACGTGTATTTTTAGTGTATTTTTGCGTTTTTTTCTTATATTTTCTGTGAAATTGGAAATATAAGTGTTGGGTTACATGTATGTTATCACATAAATATTATATTGGTGTGATTTATCAGTTAAAATCAAACTTTATTGTGAACTCAAGCGGCTTAATGAGATACAATCATTATGGAATAGTAATTGAGCTATGTATTGAACCGATGAGAAACAAGTAAAGGTTATGAAATTTTTGTTGCTCAAGCATACTCCTTGACATGCTGATAATCTTTGAATGATGGACGTCTTAAGAACTTGTGCCCAAACGGATTGTACTAATTAACATATCTGCTGTATGTGGGTAATGCATGTCGATTAAGTTACTGTATATTGTACATGAATTCATCTGGTCACTTGTTAATGTCTATCAAGTTAATATTTTTTATGGTTAAGAAGTATGGCAATATTTATGCAGAGCAATTGTATCTACTGTTATAGTTTAGATATTTAGTTCTGTGATTTGACTCAATTTGTAGGCCATTGGTTGAAGTAATGATATTTGTTACCTAAAATTGATTAATAAATCAATCGTTGGCCTTGGAGTCAGTTTTGCCTTATGAAACTCATGAGTAATAGTTGATCGTTATCAAGCTTGTCAACTGGAGTGCCATGTATTGCTATTGATATTAACTTGTGAGGGATCCTTTGGATCGGCATTCTTTTAATGTTGTTTTAGTAATCGTGTCGGGGTGCACAAGATGCTTGCTTCTATGAGAATTTTCTTGTGTTACTGTGATCAATAATCTCATTGGAATCTGTCTTTCAGGTTCGCTGTATATATATTTATATATATGTATGATTAATTTTATTAATGAATAAAGCAATGTAATTAGCATGATATGTGATTTTGGTGATATGTTGCCCCTATCACTAAAGTTAAAATCACATGTATATGGTGTATGTGATGAGTAAAGTTTATATCCCTAGTATGAGAGAATTTCAATGATTCAATTGAGTTGTGACCGCCAAAGTGGCACGCTAGATTGGGTTTGAGAAATTTCGGTCTCGTATATTTGATTGGGATGTCTCCTGGTCTAATGCATAGTTATACTCCCAAAGGAGGTGATTGTGTATTAGTTCATGGAGGGATACATGATAGTGTGGTGGAGGAGTGACCGATCCTAATGGTTCATATGCCCAAAGGTGATGAATTCACGAAGATTGGAATATATTCTCATAACCCTTATCATGTGGGGAGTGTACAATTGCATGCCATATATTCTGCCCAAAGGTGATTATATGATTATGCGTGTAACTCTCTGGATGTGTACTTGTACGTCAAGTTACACGGTACTCACATGATGCTAATTATATATATTGCTTGGTTTTTAGTCACCTTTTCTGTAATTAATAACTTCATTATTATTGAGGTTTTTACTGCTTCAAATTTTAAGTTGTGGACATATGATTTGTTGCTTGAAAAAAGAGCAATTGAATTTGTTTATTGTCCATGAAGCGTTCCATTCTAAAACACTTGAAAAGAGGTTTGCCTGCATACTGCACTGCTATAAGATGAAGGAAGCCTTAGTTGCTTGAAATTATGTCTTGTTTGATATTGAAATTAAGACACATCTGCAAAAATTGTGTTTAAGTCCTAATGACATATACATCTCGTATATGATTTAAAAGTTGTCGGGTTTAACAAAGTGGCAATGAGTATTTTGGCAAGTATGACAATGCGAAATAGCTTAAAGGGTCATTTGTCAAATACTTGGTAGATTCTGGGGTGGTAATTTAATTACTATACCTAAAAATTCTGACAAAAAGATTTGGGCGAAAGGCATAAATGCGTCATATTGAACATTGTGATGAGTATGATTAGTAAAACTAATTTATCTGGTCTTTTGTGGGCTGATATTATGAAAGCAATTTTTTCATATACAAAAGGGGTATTGATTTTATGACCCTAAAGAAGGTACAAGAATTATGAAATCACATATTCTAAAATTTCTAAATATTGACGTAATTGTAGAGGATAGCTGCTCTCAGACTATTAAAGATAATAGTATGATGGAAGATCACTGTGTTTTTGTCTTTACCTATACAGATAATTATGGAATCTCCTGTACCATAGACTAAACTTGTTGAGGTTCAAGGTACTATTCTTGATATAGTTTATAATGAAATTTCTTAAACCTCTCAAGTGCATAATGAAGTGGTGGTAATTTTATTAAAGAGATTTGTTAGGGAAAGACGATCAGTTATTCCATTAAACTATATAGTTTATTTGTGAGAGCATGACTATAGTATCCACTACATGGTTGATTTAGCGACATAAATAAATATTGTTTCTTATCCTCAATCAAGTATGTGATTAGATGCCATAAAAAGGCGATATACAACCTATGAAACATGTTTGGAAACTTACTGACTTGTCTAAAGATCACAAGTTTATTAATTGCAAATTGGCGTACAAAACTAAAAGAATTTCAAAGAAAGATTGTGGAATTTAAAGCCAAATTGGTAACTAAAGTTTTAACTCTGAAAAATGGATGGATTGTTTATAGTGAAGAAATAACTATTTCTTTAAAAGATTCTTTCAGAGTTAATGCGGCTTTATTTATTTATTTATTTATATATGGAGTTACGCCAAATAGATACAAAATCTACATTGTGCAATTGGATGATTTTGTAGCAGATTCAAGTAAACTTGTGTGTAGACTGAAAAGTTCTAATTCATGGTCTTAAGCAAGTTTCCAGACAATATTATTAAAGTATCATAGTGTTGTTATTTTTTGTCTAATTGGGAACAAAGTAAATCAATATACTGCAAGGTCAGTGGGAGGAAATTTATTTTTTCTCATACTCTATATATTTGATATTTTGCTTACAAGTTGTGACTTTGAGATATCTTATATCCTTTGTACTGAAGTCTGTAAGGATTGTTTTTGCCATATTATATTAGATTTTCTCGGAGGACATTTGCTGATTGTATATTGGAAATATTCAATATATATTATTGCAAGCCAGGAATTGCTCCTGTTGTTAAGGGTGATAGATGAAATCTATCACATTATCCTTATTTAGATATTGAGAAAATCTAATTAAAGGGAGTACCTTGTGTCAGTGCACTTAAAAGTATAATGTATGCTCGAATTTGCACTAGACTAAATGTTGTCTTTGTGACGGGACTTCTAGGCAGATATTAGTCAAATCCAAGACATGATCACTGGGTTGCTGTCAAAAAGGTTTTAAGGTACTTAAAGAAGACACGAGATTATATACTAATTTACAGACATATTTAATTCTTACAGTGAGTAAGGTATTAATATGTTAACTTTATAATATCAATAACAATATACAGATTTATGTTAGTAGGAAGTGCAGTAATACTATGTAAGCGAGTGTTAGTAACATTCTTTTAGGCTTTACTTGGGCTTTTAGGCTCCGAACCTCATGACGGAGTTGATCATTTTAACTTGATGGATAGACCCATACGGTTGTATTGAGATAACAAATTTGTAGTATTATTTATTTACTACGAGAGGTCTCAAGGGGTCTAAATATATGGTGGTCAAATATTTTTTATCATAAAGAAACAAATATGAAAAGGTGACTTATAATATAACATATTTTCACGAGATGTTGTGATTGCGAGATCCACTAATTAAAGGCCTACGTCCATGTGTATTTGAGTGACATGTCATTAAGCATGGGCCTAGGAGTATCTTCGGATACTGTTGTTTAGTGGGAGCTATTTTGGCTTTACTCTGATAAATGTTTCATCTGTGTTCGTTACACTTTGTAACGGTTTGATATGTATCAACTTTTGCATTCAATAAAATATTTTGAATGTGTTGTTATTATGTTGAATACATATTGATAAAGTCTCAAGGGATTGTATAAACCTTGAGTGAAGGCTAGGGGCATCCGGGCATCCGGTTATTAGCCTTGTGCATATGTCTTGTGATACATAAAGAAAGGTTAACCATAAGGACAAGACATATGTGGGTTCATTGGAACCATAAAGCATTCTCTAGTGGCACAAGTTTTTGTGACACCTAAGGTAAGAGAATGGTGGCCCGACAAATGGGATCTCTCATGAGAGATGTTATCCATTTGACACACTACCATATTGAATCCATATCAATAAAGTTGAGAACATTCGTGACCATGGAAGGCTCTGTGTGTATACATGCGATTCCGCCATGATTCGGTGTTTAAGACTTTATGGGATAGGATTGACTAGTAAGAATTATCTCTGGACCAAATGTGCGCACATACGGTACGATTTCAATTAATATAGTCCAAGTGGGACAATGTAAGAGTTTTCCTAATGTGGACTAAATTAATTGATATTGTAATTTACTTGTTTTTTACGGTTACCGTAAAACGGGGTTGATCTAAGGTGAGATAGAAGGTTTCTTAATTAGTCTAATATGGGGTTTAGTGTAGTGGCCGAGTTGAGCTTGAGCCCGTAAATGAGAGGACCTACGGCTGAAACTCTATAAATAGTGCTCAAGTCTCTCCTCTAACCCTGATTTCTCACATGTATCCTCACCTAAGGGGCGTTTACCTAACGCTACACGTGAGGAGGGTCGCCTCATTGAGCCAGTGATACGGAGGGCAATAGAGGAGAAGGACTTGCGCGTGGAACATTGTGTTTCCGCTTCCGCTTCAAGAACAATGGATCCCAAAACAGGTGCGTTAATCTTTCTACTCAATTATGCATGTTCTTGTTCTAGTTATGGAGATCTTGGGGTTACGCAATTTGCGTCCAACACCAACCACCAAACTAAGCTTCCCTCTAGACGGTCACACTTTACAAAATTAATCTTCTCCTTATTATAAGATTGCTTCCACCTTTCAAATATGCAGCATAAGCACCTATCATTTCGAATTAAGCCCAATTCTGTCATAGTTCGGCGACACTACTACTAACCTGCATCTTCATTCCATCTTCGGCAACCCAAAGGTAATCCGGTATCCTAGCAAGATGCTTCTTGAAATAGTCACTGTCTGGGTCTTCTACCCAGCAAGCAAGCATGCATAAAACCTGTCCGAGTCCAAAGCAAAATACAAATTCTCAGTAGTGTTTTCCCACGATGCGAGAATTTTACACTTAATGTGTCTTTCTCCTCAAATTTATGTATTCATTACCTTTTCTACACATCCCATTGTGATATATCGACTGTTCTCATCTTCATAGTGAATGTGTTTCATCGTCACCTGAAGAGCCTTTTCTCTAAGTTTATTAAACGGCCAACGGTTGAGAAGAGGCTCCGTAAATATGTAAAGACTATCCCAGATCAGATCCTGTACTAAGGGATGGGGATAGTAGAGATCCTCCTGCAACAACAATTCGAGTCATTTTGTTAAAAATTTTCTGACTCGTAATCCATCTGATTCTAGAACGATATCTTGGACCTGTTATGGATACTTGCCTTGGCACAAAGATGGCAGACTTTTCTCCAGCAAATCATGTCGTAGGGTTGAGTATGAAGTTCTTCTCTCAACTGTTGAACAAGCGGTGTGATTGGGCCAACGAATCTTTTCCCATACAAGTACGACATGGGCATGTAAATCGTCCGACAGTAGCACCACATCTTAGCTACATCATTCAAAAAGGGACATTCAGACAACGTATCCATATAACTAACATTCAGACAACGTATCCATATAACTAAGGAGAAACGTAGTCACACGAAACAGGAGTTGAAACTTTCTATATTTCAAGGGGAATTGTGGAAGGGTGGCCATTTCAATAACAAGCCAATGCCATATTCTTGTTCTTTCAGCAAAAATGCCGCGTTTTTCAATTTGAAAATAGTCCAAATTTATATATGTTAGACTACTATAGAATACCATCAAGGACAAGATCAAGAAAATCTGCAAAAACAAACCTGGGTGCATGGGTAGGAATGAAGGCAAGATCCAGAACTCTGGGGGCATTGGGTTGGTTCCAGACCAATCGAAAAGGCCGAAAATCTACATAGCATGTGACAAGACAACACACATGCACAAGCACAATGTCACATATCCAATTCACCCAAACACTTGCACAGAACAATCTGGAGCACAATTTTTTGTCAATTACTGAAGGAAGAGTGAGAGAGTACCGAAAGCCAAGTCTTGCCCCAGGAGGGTATGTAGGTGACCCCGCCACGGTCAAGAATCCACTTCCTCGCCCGAGTACAAGCATTGTCCTGGCCACCATCAGGCCCTTCCCCGAGAATGCGCATGCATATGTAGCTCAGGGCCGTGCAGAACATGGTGCTGTGACCTTCAATGTGGAAGCCCCACCCACCATCTCCATTCTGCAACAAAATTAATGCAAAACACACAAACAGTTTCAAGACAAATCTTTCAAAGTTCCTCTGCTATTTTCTCCATCTGGGTGTCTTTCTTTTTGCAAAAAAAAGAGTAACCTGATGGTTGTAGAGGTAGCGGAGAATTTCTTTGCGGTGCTCGGTAGGGAAGACGGCGTTGAGGTGGCCGGTGATGTAGACACACATGACTAGGGGAGGGAGGAAGTAAAGAGGCCCGGCGTTCTCGGCAGGCCAGTGGCCGTCACTGGCCTGCAGTGCAGAGAAGAAGTGGACAGTCCTCCTCAGGGCGGTGGACGCTTTGTCGTACGTGATCTCCTCCCCGTCCTCCACCCTCACCGGCGAGATCGTCTGCTTGAACTGCTTCTCCCTCAGAAACTGCCCAGAAATCAGCACCATGCATCAGCTGTAGATTGCCCATTACTTCGTATTGCCACACATTTAACAAATTTTAAACTTAATGACGAGCAACAACAGTAAAATTCCAATTGGCGTATGAGAGTTACTGTCTTTCTCATTTTCAGAACACAATTAAAATTTTGAATTATGACAGGGATTCAAACAACTCTCCTATTAGTTTACAGAAGATATACGAAGGTTCTAAAGTGATTTTTGTACGTGGAAGACATAATTCCATTCCTCCGTCAGTGTGTTTATGATATGACTTACCATTTTGTAAAAAGCTTTCGGTAAAAACTATCTGTCCCTCATCGTTACAAGGGGCAACAGAGGATATAGACTAGTTATCTACAAACCCCAAGTCTCGAGATCGATACGATTGCTCAGCCCGACTAATGCATGAGATCTAGCATTCCTTCTTAGAATAGGGTGACAAGCTCATATTAACAACACAACTAAGAATTTTCACGTTTACTTGGGGGATTGAGCTAGAGCGAAATTTTTGGAAAGGAAAGAAGAGCCCAGAGGAGAGGGCGTGTGGCCATGGATCTTCTCCTTCAAAGTAGGCCCGACAGCAACTGGATAGCACGCTATCTCCGTCACCGAGACTAAATACAAAATTAGCTAGCGTAACTGGGAATTGATTCTACCTATCCATGTCAAGTTTGACATGTATGCCCGTGTACGATGTACAATTGCCTCTTAGTAAGCCTGTTGCTACATGAGAATGAGTAGGCATGTATGTGTGTTCAAGTACATGGTGTATATTATGTATGGGTGAACAGTTTCAGGTTCTATACAAATTCTATATAGAATCTAAAACCTATTTGTTAAAACAAATTCCTCAATTTTTGGAAATTTGAACCTACCTCGCATACCTTAAAACTTGGAACCTATCTTGTTATAGGTTCCAAGATCAATTCCCGGGTCTACTCAAGTTCCATCTATATTATCAACTAAATCATTGTAATGATTTAAACTTCTTAATAACCACCACTTGCTGTTACAATTTATTGATCATAAAGACGAAAAATATGAACATTAATAAAATAAAAGTCTCGATCATAAAATGGAAGCTTAAATTAATGCTTCAAGATTATACACTTATCATCAAATAGTATGGAATATTGTAAGATCGCACGAAGACATGAACCAAGAAAAACATTAAAACATATTCTAGGTTCTAGGTTATAGGTTCCAAGTTCCAAGTTTAGTATTCCTCTAAGTAAAAACTTGGAACCCACCCATCAAAATAGGTTCCTCATTTTTTGGAACCTAGAATTTACCCTACATACCTTGGAACCTAGAATCTACAAGTTCCCATTGGTCTGATTCTCAATTCCAGATTCTACCTTAGAACTATGCTTACTCCTACTGTTATGTACCTGCATGCGCCAAAGGAGATCACTACAGGGCTTGACTTGGTGGCGGTGGTCGTAGAAGTGCTGGCAGGTGGCCTCAACCTCGGCACGCTCCTCAGCGTTGCCGGCCTCAGGGTCGAACTCCCAAGTCTGCCTCCCTACGTAGTTGTTGGTGCTGTACAAGTAGGGGCCATCCTCTCCTTCTGCTATCTTCAGCCTCCACATGCTGAGGCCTTCTCTTTTCCTCTCTTCCTTCAGCTGATTATATCGGGACTCTCCTGTACTGTCCTTCCTGATGATCATGCAAACGAACAAGTAAAACAACCCGCACAAGAAAATGATGAATGAGTTGCCAGATGCCACAAACCAAAACTCATCGATGAACAAGGTCGCTATATATCCATGAACTATGCTTGTTCTCTAAGGTTATGTCACCATGCGCATGCATATCACATTATAGATATGAAAACATATCCCGCAGCGATCTTGGTTTAGCATGGCTAAAGCATGAACTTATCACACAGACAGACAGAGAGACACCTCTTTTGACTGTGAGGGATATGTGAGAGTTGATGAGAAAAGAATCAAGCTCTCTCTCCAAAACCAAGCGTTGCTGTGATCTTTAGGAGAAGAAAGGGAACTATATTAATACCCACGTTTTGGGTCGCCAGCTTCTTCCTACTCTCTTTATCTCATTTAAAATAGTACTTAGGTTTTGCCAAACAAAAGCAAAATAATGCTAGATATATCATCATATCATACCTAATAAGAGCCTTGGCTTTTTCCATCCTCTGACTGGGTGGCAATACCGGAGCATGCATACAAACTTGACCATGAATCGCTTTCATCAGCTCAATCCGAGCGTCCATATCAAGTTGTAATATCATTGGTCACCGTCCAGAGTCTGATATAAATGTATTTGTACTATAACACATTCGTAGAAATGAAAAACGTATAGTACATAACACGTTTATTTGGCCACACATTTTTTAGAATCACATCACCATAGAAGCATCATTTGCTTCACGGGAAATGGGATCTAAGTTCAAAAGAATGTAACTACAGCCTTTTGAAATTACATCCTACAAAATAAGAATAAGGTTCTTGAGAATTCAATTCCAGTTAAATTACGGCATGAAATTACTCTCATAGTCTTGCTATTATGATTTCGATTCCATGGCTTCCTAATTGCGACATGCATACTTCTTCTAATAAATGATGAAAGATGTTCGTGTACTCCCCGTATAATTCGAGTCATGTGTGATTCAGGCAACAAATTAGTACTAACCTGCGGGCATGAGCTCCTTTCCTCTGTTACTAATATAGGGGATTGAGATTACATGATTGTGGATACGAATAAGTAAATACCGTCAATCTTCTCAAAAGTACGTGACAAAATTTTGGCTTTATTTTGATAATACTCGAAAATTCTGTTATCATGTAGATATACTGACCATATTATGAATGAGAAAACTTACAAACAAACAAAAAAAAAATAACCTTTTGAATTACAAAAATTTGTTAAAAAAACTCACATTTGCCTGCTATCTAACAATAAATCAAAGAAAACTACATTTTTGTGCGTTGACAGGTCATGATGCTACCATGACTTTAATTTATAAATGACAATTGAATTGGCATTTCGTTGATTAATAAATGAAAATATACTAACTATATTGAAAATCGAAGTAATCTTTCCAGAGTACATTAAGGCATGTGCTCTATACGTGCATACCACATTATACTTTAAAAGAACGAGTATTCGTGAAGGTGTGAAAGGGGACAGGATTTTATTAAAAGTCATGTATCTATGCTTAATAAAGGTTCGAACGATATTCATGGCAAATTTAAATATTTTGTTAAATTATAACCAGAAGATTCCTCGTGGAAAACGTTCTCTTTTTGTTATGAAAATCTGTCAACGTGATTCGTTAAAATAATCGAAAATTCCGATTGATGTGAGGATTCGATTGAGTAGCTAACTGTACTTTTCTATGTCAAAATCAGCGAGACTAATCAACGCCCCCTTTTTGCATTATTTTCCTGTGGTAAACACTTGAGAGGTGGACAAAGGCAAGAAGGTCCTCAAAGGTGGGCGAGAAAAACCTGATCTCGGTATGGGAAGGTGTGCAATTAGTCCTCGTGGTTTCGTCGATATCTTGATTTACTTCACTTAATTTTGTCCGCACTCAACTGAAAATCAAATTTCGGACGTCGACATCACCCTTCGACATCGCCCTTCGATGTAAAAGGTGTGAAAGAAAGGAAGTCGAATGTCAAATATCCGAAGTTAAAAAAGAAGCAATCGATGATATGCCGTATTGGCCTATTACTCGATAAGTGTTCTTTTCCTCCTTCATAAAGCAAGGTCAAACTGGGCTGTCAGTGGCTTCTAAGTCATGACTACAAGCCACGAAGAAATTTCGACTGAGAATGAGAATCCTGCGTCCCTCCCTCGCCAGCCTCAAGGCACGGTCAAACAACGCCCCCTCCACCCACCAAGCTCCTCCAAACGTGGAGAAAATCTGTACAAGTGACGGTGGATCGTGAACGATACAAGGCCTACATATCCCTTCTATTCCGTGCCTTCAGTTCTGGAGAATCTAGCTCGTGCCTCAATCATTATCACCTGCATTTCACGAGGCTCGTGAGGCGCGAAGTGCGCATAAGAACCCGTTTGTTCATGGGGGTTTCAAGGTCCCGCACGTGAGACTTACGCCCGCCTTTGTGGAAAGTCGAACCGCGAGAGACTTTCAACCCGGCAATACAATATCTTCATGTTTTGTCTCGACTTTTCAGTAAAGCAACTGGGCCGTGTCTTTGAACTTAGCGACGTCGAGGACGACAAGGAAAGACGGGCTACTGGTGCCGTATCAATGTGGCTTTCCACACTCATAACTGAAATAACTTTTGAGTCCATCCGAGCGTCCCATGCCAATTGCTTATCGATTCATTCGTGGTCTCACGTAGATGTGGCAAGATCGATGGTGGACCCATATTTTATGAGTTACCTAATATTTGAAATATAGGAAAGAATGAGTCTAATAAACCAAAAAACCAATTAATGATAGGTTTATATGATGGGTTAAGAGGGAACCCGCTTTCAACCCATTTAATCAAAGAGTAATGGGGAGGCGTCTTGCTCTCACACTCTCTAATGCAACATTATAGAAAGCAAGCTGTATTAACTTCTTCAATTAAAAGTACCACCAAGACATGCATGCATATTGGGAAATCGGATACAAATTACACTGGTTTTTTAATAATCTAAATTTTTTAGAATAAATTGTGGAACGTTCAGTTATAGGAATTAAAAAAATAAAGACAAAAGGAAGATAATGACTTGTTGAAGTTATTATAAAAAAAAAAAAAGAGTGTGTATAAAGCTTCTTTGAATTATATTACAATGACTTATCAAAACACCATCGTCTTAGCTTGGGTCCTCTATTCTAGGACTATAAGTCCTTCGGATCTGTATTTATGATAACAAGAAAAACCACAAAAGTGGGTTTTGATTTCTGTTTTGTATTTATTATATTTCAAAGCCCTTGCCTCTCACATGCTCAGTCTGAATCGTAGGTATGTTACACTAAGTTAATCCAAACTTTTTTTTTTTTTTTTGATCGAAAGTTAATCCAAACTTGCTTGCTGCTCTCACCGTAAGCGTACTCGTTTTACTCGATGTTGTTATGAATCATGTGGAAGCAGAGCTCATGGAAGCAAAGTCTGCACAAGCACACTCTATTGATGTTGCTGTTTCATCAAAGAAAAGGAATGAAGATGCTGCTACTACAACGAAGATCAGAAGAAGTGAAGTAAGCAGTGAGTCGTCAGCCATGTTAGCCACACGTGTACATGATGTTACTGATTCAACTACGAGGAATGGAGTCGGTGGCACAACTTCCAGCTCCACATGTCCAATTATGAATGGAGCTTTATTACTGAAGAGCCGTTATTCTGTCTTGCAAATTTAACAGAATAAGCAACATATTGTTTTTCTGTTAGTTCTGTTTTTAATTCTGCTCTCTTCTTCATTTTAGATCATGTAATATAAATAAGAGAAGCAGAGCAAACGAGATGTAGGCTCTCAGATAAATGTTTCTGCTTTCGTTCATTGAATACAGAGAAGAAAGAATCCAAAACTCTTCATTCATATTCATCCTTCTCTTCCGTTCATTCTACTTTTCTTCACAGATGTAACGAGTCGAGGTGGATTGACGTATTCATGTAGTCTCATGAGAATGCACTCAAGAGCATGGCCCGTGATGATTGTTCCATCCTGAGGAATGAGAGAATGGTGCACCGGAGAGAAACCAGTGGAGTGCCAAAAAAGCTTTGCCCGGCAGCGCCATTCAAGTCATGCAATACAAAAAAATGGTTTTTCACATATAAGCAAATATTATTTTCATGTCAATTATTAACTTATCGAACTTTTCCTTATCAAGAATTCTTCAAAAGTATTTCAATTTTAAGGATTTTCACTTTTTTTATTTTATTTACTAATTTTTTATTGTTTATTTACTTTTTAAATTTGATGGGAAGTTTTTATTCAAGTAACATATACTTGAAGAGCTTAAAGCAAATTAAATGGGTGCGAGTGGATTAACCTAAATTGAGTTAAATATTAATGTGTATCGGTAATATGAGTTGAGTTGGGTATGAATCGGGTCAAGTATAAGTTATCAAATTTACATTGCATGAAAATGGATCAAAATGGATTAAATTGGTCAATATGGATCGAACCATTTTCGACCCAAGCCACCCACTTGAAAACCCTATCTATATGTAATTTTGCATAAACATTAAAACGAAGTTGTTGGACTAGTTTTCAAATTGAAGCAACAGGGCATTTTTGCTGCTGCAACAAGAATATCTTATTGGCTTGTTATTGAAGTGGCCACCCTTCCAGAATTCCGATTAGAAGATAGAAAGTTTCAAATTATGTTTTGTACTTGCTTTTTCTCCTTAGGTTCATGGATGTGTTGTCTAAATAGTCCCGTTTTGAATAATTTAGCTAGGATGTGGTGCCATTGTCGGATAATTTACACGCCCGTGTCGTACTTGTACGGGAAAAAATTCGTTGGCCAGATCAAGCTTCTTGTTCAACAGTTGACAGATGAAATTCATACTCAAACCCATGACACGATTTGCTGGAGAAAAGTCCGCCATCTTTGTGCCCAGGCAAGTATTTCTAGCTGTTCCTAAATATCGATCCTGAATAAGGGAGTAAAACCCAAGTACCAAAATTTGCTACAAATGGACATATAAGTGCCAAAAATTTTAAAATGCACATTTTAATACCAAAATCAAAGAAGAAAAGAACTGGCGAAAATTTCTGACCAAACAAGTAATGTGACCTTTTTTGATGAAAACTTTAAATGATATGGTATTTCTTAAAAAAAGAAAATTATCCACATGGCGCTAACATGCCTGTCAAATTTGATGGCCCTTGCCAATTTCCCTTTTTTATAAAAAAGAAAATTTGTTTTCTAATTTAATTAATATTTATATTATAAATTAAATTTGAGGGCAAACGACTTCATTTTGGGACAAGGATTGTTAAGTAAATATTCTAGCAAGCCACGTAGACAATTTTATTAATAAATTAACGACACATTAAATTTCTAGCAAGGGTCATCGGAATTGGCATTTAAGTATCCAATTTTCAAAAAAAAAAAAAAAAAGCGCGTAAAATGTACTTTTTGGAAGTTTTAGCATTTATATGTTCATTTGTGTTAAGTTTTGGCACTTGAGCTAGCCCAGCCAAGGCGAGGCCGAGCCTCGCCAGGGGCCAGCGACACTCCGGCGAGGTCGTCGGCCCTCAACGGCCAGTCGCCAACCATGGCCGAGGCCAGTGACTGGCCAAAGAAAAAAGAAGAAGAAAAAAGTAGGAGAAAGAAAAATTGTTTCTCGGAAGTGTTCCTAATAAGAAACAAGTTTTTCTTGTTTTTTGTTTCTGTTCTAAATCTGTTCCCGGGATCAAAAAAATAGATTTTCTGTTTCCGAGAACAAAAGTATAAACAAACGCATTTTTGTTCTTTTTTTATTCCCCGGAATTAAAGAATAGAAATTGTATTCCGGGGAACAAAAAAAGAACACAAACAAACAAGCCCTTAATAATCTTAGAGAATAGTCTCTTATTATATGAGAACAGTCTATATATCACTATTGGTTGTGTAGAAAGGTGATGAATACAAGGAGAAGAGAGACACATAAGTTGCAAAATTCACAAATCATGGGAAGAATATATCTCTTGCTTTGGACTTGGACAGGTGTTATTCATGCTTGCTTGCTGGACAGAAGACCTAGACGGTGATTATTTCGAGAAGCGTCTTACTAGGATATCAGATTACCGGTAGTTTGTTGAAGACGGAATGAAGATGCAAGTTAGTAGTAGTGTCACCGAATTAAAACAGACTTGGGCTTAGATTGAACTGATAAAAAAAAAAACTTATGCTGCATATTTGAAAGATAGAGATGTTCTTATAATAATCTAGAGGCACAGGTGGCAGTGGCTCGCCAACCGCTCGTCAATGGCACGCCCGCTGCTCGCTTGATGACTAAGGTAAAGTTAGAGTTTTTGAATATATTTTCAGAATTATAAAGTTGAGCAATGACAAAGTTGAAAGAAAAAACTCTATTTGCATTTTGGAAATACAGCATTCCAAAATACCGCAAACTTGCCTTGACCTAAAAGCATTTAGAGAGCTTTGGCCAAATGCAAACCCAAGAATTTTGCCAAATGGTGACTTTGAAGCCTAAAGGCCTTTGCAAATGATGAATTGAACGCACTCTTGATATGGATTAGAAATGCTTTTTTTTTTTTCCTATTTTTCACATTGGTTGGAAATGGATTAATTATCAACCATTTAAGACACGTGAAGTTATTAGGCAACCTATTTATAAAGTGAATCATCAAAATATGGGTTCTAGACCCATTTTCGCACCTCCACTAATCTATCTACTCAAATGCCCAAAAAATCAAAGTTAAGTGAATCATCAAATATGGATTCTAAACCCATTTTCGCACCTCTACTAATATGTCTACTCAAATGCCCAAGCCATCGAAGTATATCGGTCGATCGCTTGATAATCTTACTAAAAGTTATGCTTTGCATGTATCGCAAGTATTCACAAATTTCCCTTTTCAACGCCAACTCAATTGCACATTTTCTTTTTGGCCATCAACAAACTCAATTACACATTAACGTGAGGGACAAGTGCCTTGTGATATTTGTAAATCAATCTCCAACTTAATACCGCGGGGGCTTCCATAAGTCATAAGGTTGGTCCCTTTTTTTCGCATGAAAGAAGTTTATTAGGACATCACCCCACGCAGTTTTGGAAAATGGGCTGTTGGTGTATAGAAGCTGACAATTCTGTTGTGTACATTTGTTAAGTCTTGTTCCAGGTAATTACATACATTTGACCAAACACAAAGAAAAACATAAATAAGGATCGATCTCTCCTTTTTGCTCTGTGTTTTCTAACCCACGCACCTCCCTTTTTCCCCTCTTCTACACCTTCCAACCGGCTGTCATTGTGCGACTAGATCAGCCTAGTGTTGTAACGAAACATACTTTGCTCTTTAGACCTTCAATGCCGTTCCAGCGTCTTCATAGGTCTCGGTACCTCAGTCCCGCAGTCTTTGACTGGAAGAAGCACCGCGCTTACTCAGTTTTGTCAACACGTAGCCGACGGCTACTTTAGCTCCAAGTGAAGAGTGGCCACGGGTCAGGCAAATAATGCCCCCGAGAAGAAGAAAACCATTGGCGAGTGCTTTCTTGGATGGTCTTCTCAATAGTTTCTTCTTTTCAGTGATCGTTTCGACACGACCTGAAGGTGCTGCAGCCCCTGATGAAGAGTTAGGGCCGCTTGACGTTTGTAGTTCGCGAGGTACCTAGGAGTGAGAGAAAAGCACATATCAGCCACCATGTAGAAAATTTCGGAAGAGAGTTTGCCTGCAGATATAACAAGAAAATAGGGAAAGGATAGCAGCGTAAGCTCATTTCTTGGAACTAAGGAGGTCAATGAATTTAGTGCCCACCGCAAAATCAGAAGTACCCCTATCTGTTATATGAGCAATTAATCAGGTTATGGCGAAACTAAAAACGACCTTGAAAAACTAAAGCACTAGCAAATTATTCTGTTTGTCAGACCTTCTGGATGAAAGTGACAGCACTGAGAGATGAACCATGTTGCATGTGACTCGCTGAATATTTGCGTAATGCACTGTCCATCTTGCACACGTAACTCCAGATGCCCTTTGCAAAAGCCAGCTTTGCCATTTCCACATTTAAACCGGCATCTTCTTGATGGAACATTCTAATTTCAGACGCATTCCTGCCAGGTACTGCAAAGCAGGGGGGAAAGAGATTCATGAAGTAAAAGCCCATAAGCCTGCTGATACGAGGCGGTCAACACGCAATGCATGTTTGCCTCAACTTCTAAATATTAAAAGGTGCCTATGGGCTTTCCAACAGAAAAATTATTATCTACTTAAATTTTTTTTTTTTTTAAATATTTAAAAGAATCTACACGACTCCAAATGACTTTAAATGTCAATATCTATCTGGTAAGGATTTCAGGTAGACAATATCATATAAGAACGAAATTGCTTAAGGCTAAAAGCAAAATTTAAAACAAAAACCCCTCATGAATTTCTCGCTAAGAATAAAAAATTATTTTAGTTTTAATGGAGTTATAATTTTTTTTAAACATATTTAAGATTTTCAACAGAAAACAGAAGACTGATTTCAAATTTAAAAGTTAATAAGAGGCAGAAAGTTCAGTGCGGAAGCCACACCAAACAATCAAACGCCCACAAAGGGTTTGAGTTGATATCCCGGTCAACGAAGCTTCAAACAGAGTCTAGTATCAAGGAGGAGAAGAGTCGCTAAAACAAGAAGTTTGAGAACATACTTCTCCTGATTCTCCATCCTGATCTAAAGTACTTAACACGGACATACTTCCTCTGCTGTGGTGCCGAGGGATGTTGACATTCCTGGAAATAGTCAAAGAAGATAAATGAAAGGCCTTTATCATCAAATACAAAGTCTTCTCATTAATAGTAAGTTCAACATAAGAAGGTCATGGATACCTACCTGATCACGTGTATAATTCTTAAAATCTCAATTAATCTAGCATATTGCGGGGTAAAGTGTGTGGACTATCTCTCAGAGTACCAAAATATAAGTCACCGCAACTTGATATGGTCACATAACTTTCCTAGCCAGCAGCAAGATAATTTGGGGTATCAACTCTCCTCTAGGCTCAAACCAGTCCCCATCTACCACAAACCACCAATTTGAAAGATCTTTTGGACCTGTTTTAGCACCCAGAGTTGAGACATCACACTTAATATTCACATCTCTAGAGCCTTCAACAATACCTGGGGATAATTGCAGCCTCATTGTAAAAGCCGTGGAACTGATGTGACAGCACTCTTTGCACTTAGTATGGCAAAATATAGAGCACGGTCTGGCATTGAACCCATAACTCCTAGGTGAGGCAGAATAAAGATAAAGACAAGTAAGCCAGTGACAAGACACTCCTCTCTCCTCTCTCGCACAAAGTCTTGAGTCCTCTCAGAGAAGCCTCGACAGGAAGGAGCAGTCTTGTCCATATGAAACTTCAGAAAAGTCAAAAGCTTTCCTTGCTAGAATACCCCCTGTATCCTTTTGCAAAGCTCTTCTCAAGAAAACTCATTGTGAAATATGATAATCAAGCTTGACATATGACTTGCTACCACAACCGCATGGACCGATAGGCTTACAGACCTTTAACAAAAATATGCGTCCAATCACATTATAGCTGCCTGCCTCTGCCTTGTTCTAGACCCAATCCTTACCAATGAGTCCCACATAACATTTCTTTAGGTGGTTTGTCACTGAATCAACATATGATAAGCACCATGGTCACAATCACAGAGAATCAAAATGCTAAACTCCTGATATTATCTTCAGCAAACCAAATTACAGTCTCAAGAAGATGAAGCAACAGAGTCAAAAGTTATGAGGTCTTATGCCAATTATCTGAACATATGGCAACTCCAAGTCTCACCAAACAATCAAATCATCTTTCCTTGGCATAGAGATGAAACATTAATTTATTTCTGAAATGGAAATGTACCAATCATCCAATATAAGCAGTCATCCCATTAAAAATATCCCCAAGACTGAACTCCTGAATAAACCTTGAGAAATTAGGAATAAATTTAGTATTACTCTGGTACAGAAATAAAGGGCAAGTGATATTTGGCATTAGTTTTAAGTTCTGGCTGTTGGACCAAAAGCATCTGCCATATGATCTCCTAACCATACCGTCCTGTCACGCAATACAACCAGCATGCGAGCATATGTGAGAGAGAGAGAGAGAGAGAATCTAGTTGTATGCAAGCAATGTATTCATAAGATCCATCATTCAAAAAAAGAAAGCTCATCAATTCAGAGTTACCAGAGCATAGAGATGTGTGAATTACCTTCGTAAAACAATAGAAAGCTCCATCTGAGTCCTCCCAAAGCCTCCAGGCCAATACATACTCTCTGGCTGTCAACAATGGAAACTTTTTAATCGTTCGACCAATTTCAGTTCCATTATTTATATCCATATGCAACTGGACATGCTCAGTGACAGTTTTGTCCCATTGCTGCCTGTAAAAATTATCCATGTAAAAGTCTCTCAGCAATTCAGGAGAGCAATTCTCAAATACTGTCACACTCAGGTATTTCAGGGGGGCATCCTGTAAGCAACCAAAAAAAAGAAAGGCAAGAGATAGCTCACAATCAGCTCATGAAATTCACGAAAGCAAAGATATTGTCACTAGACCTATAAAGAAGCAGACACACTTCCTGAGATTGACTCTGATGATGAGATTATTCAGTCAAAAGTGAAACAATATGATCAAGCACTACGAATTGTTATGATACATCCTAATGTATAACCACGTAATGGGGTACTCCTTGTTCTTTCACCCAATGTAGCACTCCTTTTTGTAGGTATCAATAGTTTCTTTGGCACTACAAATTGTTATGATACATCCTAATGTATAACCACGTAAGCAGGAATGGATAATCTCACCACCGAAGGGAACAACATGCGAAATGCACAGGAGAGTATGACAGCGAAGCGGGAGAAACCTTGGGTCTACAGCACTTGGCGGAGTATGAGACCAGACTATTCCTTTTCTGGACAACATCCTCCCATCTCTCCTCACTGCAATTGCTCTCGTCCAAATTCCGAATCAGAAACCTCAGATCATCGTCCGACACGGTCTCCGAGAATCCGCTGCGGGAGCACAAAAACTTCCAGTCAGATTCCTCCGGACGAAATTCAAAAGAAAACATCAAAAGAGCCGACGCCGGCACGAGGAGCGGGACCGCCGCAGCGAAGACGCGATCCCGCCCGAAATCATTCCAGGACGAGGGTCGACATCGACAAAAAAAAAAACGAAATCAAACGGGAATAGCTCACCCGATTTGGGGAGACGGGGCGGCGGAAGAGGAGGAAGCGGAGGGGAGCGCACACCGGAAGAGGAAGCCAAAGAAGAGCCTCAGCGTCCGCCGGCAATGCCAGAGGAGCACGAGGAGAAGGGCGGCGGCGGTGGCCCACCCGCCCCCGCCGCCGCCCGGCCGCCAGAGTTCCTCCGCAGAGAGCGCCGCGAGAAGGCTCCCCACGACCCGGACCCGGTCCCGATGGCCATCCCGCTCCGGCGCTCCCCACCCTAAGACCGGCGGCTCCGGATCGGGGCTTCTCGCGGGACGAAGCGAGCGGCGGCTTCTTCGCGTGGCTCCCGCCGCCGCGCGACGCTCATCGTCTCTCTCTCTCTCTCTCTCTCTCTCTCTCGCGCTCCGCGCGGCGCGCCGGAAAGAGGAAGGAGGGAAGTTCTTAGCTTGCGTTCTAGTCTTTCCTTTTGCCTTTTGCGGGTTCTCACCGGTTGTTACCTGTTAGTATCGATGTCTAAAGGATCGAGAGAGAGTCGCGCTGGATTATCCCGACATCATGTGGCCGAGGGCGGCCCTTCCGAGATTCAATTTCGCCCATCCCCAGATTTCCCCCCCCCCACCCCACCACCAGCGCGCAGCATTCCCGGGCTTTCTAGTATTGCGTTCCCATAAGTTCCGATCATTCTAGAATTCTTAATATATAAATAAAAAAAGACCTTTGGTGAAAATTTGAAAAATTCCAAGTAAGTATCCTAAAATACCGTCATTTTTTTTTCGAATAATAACTTAAAGTGAACTTTATTTTAAATAAGAGCATGAAGTATTGTTATTTTCTCAAATAATAATCTAAAATATAACTTATTTCAAATAAAAATATGAAATAACTATATCGTCTTAGTCTCAAATAAGATATAACCTTCTAAAGTATTTTATTCTTTTACTTTTTTTGAATTTTTTTCCTTTTTTCTTTCAAGTTTTCTCTTCTTCTTTGCCAATGGTCGAGATCGGCTATCGGAGATGCCTAAAGACCCTTGCCCTCACTGATCGCAAGCGAGAGACAACTAGGCAAGGCGCCCACAACCGGCAAGGCCCCGGGCAAGGGTTGCGGCCCTCACTTGTGATTAGTGATGGCTTGCAAACCCTCACCCAGCGACCATAAGGTCGCCAAGCCCTCACAAGCGCTCGTCCAAAAAGAAAGAGAGGAGAGAAAAGAAAAGATAATTTCAAATAAAAATGGTCTTTTGAAGAAAATAACCCCTTTACTAGGCCAAATATTTAGCCTACCGGCGAGCACTGAGATTAGGTCCTTATTTAAGATTGATATGACTATTTCGGGTTATTATTTAACACAAAGTCCACTTCATATCCTTATTTTAAAAAATGATAGAACTCTTATTTGGAATTTTCCCTTGAAAATTATGGAGGTGATTGGTTCTCTATCCAATATGGTTCTGAGATGAAATCGACAACCGAACCAAAACAACCGAGGACAAGACTAGTCCAGTCCAATGGAATTAGTCATTATTATTATTATTATTATTATTTTCATCTTGTTATTGAAAGCATGACTAGGAACAAATCAAAGCTTGAGACAAATTCTATGCCTCCATCTAGATATCTAATCATCTGATTATAGGATCTTATTTCCTCTTAAATAATAAAATGAACCCACTAGTTCTTTTGAAGAAATAAAAACCAAAAAAAAAAGTATATATAGTCAGTTCGGTCCAATTCTACTATGGAATCAAGAATCAAACTAACACTTTTGGGAATCAAACCGAACCGACTAGTTCAGTTCGGTCCGAACAATTCTTGATCCGGGCCGTCCATTTTAGATACCATTATTCATTTGTCCCAATACTTTGGATAAAGATTAACACAAAATGCGCTTGAATACAACTCCTTATAATCAGGAATTGGTCTGTCAAGGTACCTTAAAAAGGCTAAAAGATAACGTCTCGCTGTTTCATGCGGGAAATTGATTGCTCGAGACTCGCTTTCTCTGTATTCTTTTTCCAAACATAATGTCCTAACTACATAACGAGCTTCGACCTTTCCATCCCCCAAGTTACTTCTTGCGCCTGCCTGATATCGCAAGCGAAGATTTTATGTCGACTTTTTCGAGGGCCTGCCATCCGTCGGCGCCCGTGTGTCTTTTTCGCCCCCGCGTTTAAAAGAGAACCCGATTCGTGAAAATGAATACGACGTCGAAGTTTCCTTTTGCCGTAGCTCGCCAGAAAGGGGAGGTTTGCTAGACAAGAACAAGTAGAAAATCCCCTCTTGGATTTGATCTGATCGTAGGAATGCACAAGACGAAATAACTTCGATCCTACCAGCCATCATGTTCTTGGTCCTATCAAACAATGTAGATAAGGATCCGAATGGACGTGGAGATAGGGTGGGCTGTCCTAAAGGAAGACGAAAGTCAAAAGTGCGGATAGGATAAGATAAGGGGAATTGTCAAACGATGTCCAAGAAAAAATAATACTCTCATCATTTCTTTTAGACTACCGGCACCGTTGGCACCGGTATCACAACTCGTCGTTCCGGTTGCCACCATCGCCGTCGACTGTCTAGGACTAGCGCCAACTTCACACTCCTATTAACGCTACGACAATCCACCTTCTCCACCAATAGCGTCGTCTCATTGCCGCCAAAACCACCACCAACAACACAACTAGGCTTCTTGAGACGTGATGTATATTAGATCTGTTAAAATGGATCATACATCATTTCTTAACCCATATCTAATAGGTTAGATTGTTATATGGGTTAATTATGTTTGGTAAATGGATCATAAATGGATTTAAACTCAACTTTAATGAATCATAAATGAGTTTAATTTGAATGTTCAATAAGTTCGCAATTTACTTAAACTCAACCCGCCATCATGATTTTATTTTCACTCTCTCGATCTCACACTTGCTTACTCTGTACTTTCACCTTAATTTAGCTATGACTTTTCCTATATTGAATTAACATAAAAGTATTTTAGCAATTCGGATAAGATCAGATATGAATTATTAAATTCGTATTACGAGTAAATGAATCAATTTGGGTCAGACCATTATTCGGCTCAACCCATCCATTAGATATGTTTGACGTATATTGATCAAATACGTATGCGTTCAACTGCTGGGCATCGTCAATTAGCAGTGTCCGGGCAGCTCAGTTGCACTCTCAAGGTCGAAAATGTGCACGCACAGTTCTGTTGCACTCTCGAGGCCACTTCTTTTGTTACAATCTCATGGTCCTGGGCTCATGAATTGGGCTGCCATCGATCAGCCAGTTCGGGCCAAGACCGAGAACGAGATAAGTTGGGCTCAGTGGTATGCATCGTGTAGCCTGATTAAAGCACAGGAAAAAGAGTCGTGATCGATTAGTTCCTCACTCAAGACTTCGCATTTGAAGAACCAGATTTGCATATATTCTCTTCCGTAGAACCGCGATCGATGGAGATCAGCGGAGTGTCCTGACGATTTTTAAGGTGCGATAGTAAGAAGAAGAAGACGAGATTGTTGTGAAAATTAACGAAGTATTTTGACAAAGAGAGTCGATTGCCTCGGTGAGAATTGCGGGACAGCAAGGGAAGAGAAGGGGACTTGAGACGAATATAAGCTCTTGACCACACGAATTCACCGGCCTTTTCTACGTTCTGCAATGATGACAAAGGAACTCCACTATTGCATTTGCATTTGTTGGCCCACGACCTTGAGCAACAGTCGCCGGGTTCACGGGACCTCTGGCCGGGGCCACATCTGCCCAAATGTAGCCCACCCGCGAAGGTTTGAGGTATTTTTAGGACCAAAAAAAAACTAGCAAAAGTCACTTACAAGTGTTATTTTTTCCAAGTAGTATTTAAATCAAAGTTGCTTCCTAATATATCTTTAAATTACACTTTACCAATCACTACTTGCATCTTTTATAAAAAAAAACTCTCACCTGAAGTCATTTACCTTACCTCAAAATTTTCTCCCCAAAAGCCTTCTAAAACGCAGCCAAATAGCATGATGACTGTTTATTTTTTTGCCTATTATCATGCTTCATTGATTTCGAACCGTAGTTTTAGGATTAAAAAAAGAAAAGTGAGCAAAAGCATGAGTTTAGTGAGGAAATGCGAAATCGCCAAGAGCTTTCTGAGAATGAAAAATGAGTTCCTCTCCCAAATTGTTTCCATGGAAAGGAGGCTGATGTCCGCTGCAACAAAGTGCACGCCACCCTAGCAGATAGTGAGTGGCCATCCTTTTGTCACCAAAAAGTGGCTCCAAAAGATACTGAGGAGTCTGGAGGTCCCAATAAGGAAAAGAACAGACATTTTGGGGACCACATTGCAATTAGCGCCCCCCCAGACAAAAACCCAAAAATAAAAAATAAAAAAATAAAAAAGAGGGAAAACTTTAGGATCTCCGGAGCCGTGAACACACGTCCCCACCACCACCATCCCCCTCCTCCTCCCCGGGCCCTCCGAGGTAGGATGGCTACGGACCGTCAAGTAGAGGAACAATTGACTGCTCTTAACATTCACTGATGATGTGACCTTTTACGTCCCCGTACAGAGGTGCTGCTTCGGAGCTTCCGAGATCGTTTTCCAAAACCTCTTTACTTCTCATACTAAGGATGTGTACGGTTCTCACTTCTGACGAAGGCTTTTAGGAAAACACAGATATTTTTAGTTCAAAGAGATTTTTCGAAATATAAGAAGTGTTTGATAAATTGTATTTTTAAAGTATGTTGGGAAATAATTTTGACTTAAATACTTTTTTGAAAAAATTACACTTTAGAATGAATTAAAAAAAAAATCAAAATCGGCAATGACTCAATGGTTAATTGGCGTTTGGTGAGACTAAATTTGGTAGTCCACAAGCTGGACCTAGCATAGCTGGTGTCACTTGAGGTCGCCCACTCTCGAGCGATGTGGCTCGAGTCACGCAACCCTAGGTGAGACTGCTGTCGTCAAATTTAGCTCGTCAAATGCTTGCCTATGACCTAAGTCTTTGCCAATGATGTCACATGAGGTAAGAACAATTTTCGAAATTATGAAAGCTTGGCAAAGTCCAAGTTAAAAAGGAAAAAAAATTGTATTTGCATTTTGGAAATGCTCAAAGCTTGAAAACACCTCCAAACTTACATTGAGCCAAAGGCCTAGAGATGCAATTGCATCTCCCTTGAGCTCTCGAAAAAATTTGCTAAATGCCATTTGCATTTACCCGAGGGGCAAATTGATATGTACTGCATATGGAAACACCATACCACATACCTAGCACTCCATCACTAGGTCTCCAAATAGTCATAAATTTATTATACGGCAGTTAATTCAATCATAAATTATCTTAGATATTTGCCAATTTAGTTTTTCCAACCAACTTTAGCTGGAATTGATAATGTGGACATTGACCGACATGCATGGCATAGTCAATGCTAACATAGACAATTTTTACGATCTCTTAAAAAAATTATATTTTTTCTTTTTTTATTGTAATTTTTTCCCAAAGGATCGGCGGTCCCCATTGGCCACAAGTGAGGGCCACGAGACCCTTGCACAATTTATGCGAGGGATGAGGGCCACGACAAGCCTCACCAAGTTTGCACAAGTGGTGAGGACCACGAAGACCATCACTTCACTAGATTTGTGTGAGGCAAGGGCCGTCACAGCCCTCCCTACACACAAATCTAGCTCAACCAAGGTCGACAACCCTCATCTCGCATAAATCTAGCGAGAACCACGACGGCCAACGAAGGGTCTTGTGGCCTTTGCATGTACGTTCGAGGAAGAACGGTGAAAAAAAAAAGGTAAGAAAGAAAAGAAAATTAAAAAAAATAAATAAATGTAAAATTTTGTTCACGTCAACATTGGCTATACAAGGATAGCTAGCATCGATATCACCAATCTCTAGTCAAAATTGGCAAATCGCAAAAGATTTATGAGTAAATTAATACTGAAAAGTTTAAGACTAAATTGATTGATGGAAAAGCCTCAATTAATGTCATGGCTAGAATAAGACAGCTTCGAAGACAAATAATGCTATGGGCAGCAAACGGCAACTAAAGAAATAGTAAGACTAACTGCAAGGGTGAATGAATAATTCGAAAAATATTTTCTTAAAAGTATTGTTTATATCGTTTGAAATAGTTAGTAAATGAGAAATGTTTTATATATTTTTATAGACGATGAAAAAAATTTCACTTGCAAAAGATTATTTTTAAGAAACTTTTTTTTTTTTTTTTTTTGGCCCTGCCGTCGCAAAGGAACAGAAGGGGGAAAAAAAGTTGCAAAGCCTGCTTCCCCTACGTGTGTGATGACGGGAGGTGGAACTATGAAAGGCTTTACGGTAATTGGCTGGGGAAGTTCAAATTCAGGAAACCCTCGAGATTTTGACACCAGAGGAGAGCAATCTTAAGGTGCGATTCCATTGGCCGTAGAGCGCCTGATGGTTTTGAAGGACGCCGCGATGTAACCGGGAAGGGAAAGCCTGACATTGAGGGAGGGGCCAATGTAAAAGAGAGGAGAGGCGCAGGTTTTGATTAAAACAGGGCTGAAATTCATTGGTCACCGACTCACCATCGACCTAAAAAGGATTTGGGATTGTGATATGGCCGGAATCCTCCACCTCTTATGTGACGTTTATACACAAGGTCTTCTGATTGCTGATGGTACTGGCTGGGGGGGCCTAATAAAAATGGGAATCTATCTCGAGTTGTCATACCGTCGATTGCGATTTAAGGGGTCATAAGACGAGTGCGGGACACCATTTCCATAACCTTTAGAGGATTTCGAGAGCTGGTTTGTTGATAACCTGATATTCGAAACCTATCAATTACCTATCGTTTCAATAATAAAAAGTTACTTAAATACTTTTATACGACCGACTATGGAAACCAATTATAATAATCCATAATGGTCCCTACCTTCCACTATCTTTTCCCTGCGTCTTACAATTGATAGAACTCGGATGAAAAAAAAAAAAAAAAAAAAAAAGAAGATTCGAGACCGAGATCAGATTCTTCGGTTGAAGAATTGCGTAAGCAAATACGATGAAAAAGAGGGGTTCCCAATTAACTATCCCGGAAATTGACGAGTGCTCGATAACTTTGCCTAGGGATACTCTTGTAATTTCAATCCAAACGCTTTAGCGACAAATTCGAATAACAGGAAAAAAGAAGAAGAGAGTTTGTTGTTTGATGAGTCAATAACAGTGGCAAATGACACAATGATGCGAGAAGCACTAGTCCATTTCCATCCATATAAACAGTGCAAAAGTAAAACGTTGCAATCTCCTCTCATACCTACCTTGCTTTTCTTGGACTCCATCGCCCCCAAATTGACCATTCCCAACCCCCAATGGCCCCTCTTCCCTCCTCTCTTATCTCTTGGCCTTTGACGAGTTTCCTCGTCCACCCCCTCTTCTCTTTCTCTTTTAGCCTTTCTTTAATTTTTAATTTTCTCCCCCGTTCAATAATGTGTGGACCTCGTGCCCATGTACCTATTGGTCTCTCGTCATCATCATCATTCCGCCATTATTTTTATGACTAAAATAAATCATTAAGCTCAAAGGGCCAAACCAAGTTGCAGGCCGGCTACTTTCTTATTACTTTTGTTGTTTATTGTTAAATTGTTAATAGGCTGCAGGTAGCAGCAACAGCGACTGGAAGTGAATATTGAGGGAGGAGACGTAATCAGCGGGGCCAAGCCCACTTGGTACTTTCGGAATCAACGGGAATCATGTTATATCTCGCTTAAAAGCAAGATGGGCAGATCTCGAATCCTTGTTCTCTCGACAAGCCCCTCCCCCCGTCCATGACGTACGATCGTAGAATCAGGTCGTCATGCCTTCATGTTCCTGCATAAAAAAAATAGTAATAATTAGGTCGTAAGTGGAGAAAAGAAAAGAAAAGAAAAACATGTTTAACATATGAGGTTTTTGCTGAAAAGAAATATCAATTGCATGGTTTTTTTAAACCGTGTTATGTGTAATTAATGTACTGAGAATTAGATTAATTCATATGAAGTATGCTTAACTAATATCTTAAAAGTATAGAGCTTAAAATTTTTATGGACCCTGTCAACTATTTTAAAAGTTTAAAACTGTTAGAAGAATGCATGATTCAATTTTACCAAAAAAAAAAAAAAAATACATGATTCAATATTTAAATATTCTGATACTTTCCTTTATGTGTTAGTCATATTTTGCTCTAAGACGAAGCATGAAAGTATAAAATCAAGAGGTGCATTAGGTACCTAGAGAGATTTGAACTTATGACAGCGCACTCTTTTAGGGCATATTTTTGTGAGGTTACTATCAACTATTTTAAAATGTTAATACGAGAAATGAGAGCACGATTTAAATATTAGAATAAAAAGCATGTTTACTTCTTTACATGTTATTATTATTATTTGGCCAATTGCCAAAGGAAGGAACAGAAAGCAGTCATTATCCAAACCCCACTTCTTTTGAAAAAAAATCACCATTCTCACATCTTCCCCTATGTCCTTGTCACTTTGAATGTGGTAATATTGATATCAACACCTAATTTTTGCATTAGAGTCCTAAATTGCAATGAAATCCAATTAAAAAATTATCATAACAATGCGGCGCCGCAGCGCTTAATATCAAAAGGGCATCTCAGATACAATTAAAATACTTAGCGGCGATGATTAGGCGCCAAATTTCTGCGAGTCTCGTGGTGAGCACGAGGAAGGAGTGATCTTCTTGTCCTCATATCGAAACATGGCATGGATGATGTGAAGGGCAGGCGATAGATTGTCAAATTTGGCATGCTTGGACCATTTCGATCAGGAACAGCACATCGGGTTTAGCTTTTGGAGATGGTGACTCTTAAGTTTGGTCATACTCTTCAAGTGGGCGATCAAGTTTGCTTTGTCTTCTTTTCATGATTGCATCGTTTCATTTTCTAAAATTTCATTTATTTATTTTCTCAAGTGGGTGATCAAGATTATTTATTTATTTAACCATTTTCGTGTTGCATTAAGGCTAAGCATCGGATTAGTCAGAAGAGTCCATTATTGTTTGTCGGGTCCCTAATAGAGACATGATCATTAGATGACAACAATAGTTACCGTCAGAATTGAAATTTTTTGAATGGCTTGTATGCGTTGGGTGGTCTTTTTCCTAGTCGTGATGAAGTTCAATTCATGCGGTGGGGCTAGGAAAGTTTTATGTGATAGCCCGACCTCGCCTTGTAGCACGATAGATCTTGTGAATTGATTCATAAGTAATCTTCTAGAAAATAAAATAAAATAAAATATCCCATCTAGATCATCTACTCCAAAAGGCTACCGCCATTGGTAGGAATCTTCAAGAGCTTGACCCGTGAGAGTCGAATGGAATTGTTACAAATGTTATTAAATCAAGACTATCTAGACACGTGTACCCTTATCTATTAATTTGAATATATCTGCATACCCCAACTAAAATGGAAAAAAAGAAAGAAAGACCATATACTTCATTTCAATCAATTGGTCCATGGAAACCCATTAAAATCATTTGCCTTGGCCACTTTTATTTGCTAAAAAAGCAAATATCTACAACATTTTTTTGCTGCTTGATGATTTAGAGTTCTAACTCAATCGTAACTAGACTTGCCGACTCACTTAAAGGCAAAATGAATACAAAGTTTTATTTGCTCCGTGAAAAATCAATGATTTTGAAAAATGTTTTTCTAATAAAAGTGTTTCACAAAAAATTGAATGATTTGAAATAATTAATCAAATAAAAATATTTCCATTACTAACAACTTATATCTCAATAGTTTCGTAGACAATGAATATATTTTTCATTCATACATATTTGTAAGCAATACAAATAATAATATTTTAGACAATGTTTTTTAAATAATTTATTCTCCGTAAAACAAACGGAGTTCTAAAGGCATATTTTGAATTGAATCGTGCATGATAACTAATTTGTTGGGAATTTACTGTGGCATAAAATTAACTTATTCCCACGAGCCAGAAAACCGGTGAGTAATTGAAAGGGTCGTGAGGTGGGCTTGACTATTGGCGAAATGTCTGCACTCTTTTCTTTAATGGATAAGCATGGAGGGAAGAAAGAAAAAAAGATAGAAGTCAGTTCGCGGACTGAAAGCTGCACAAGCTGCACGTGCTTTTATGTTTTAATGGGTATCAAGTGCTTTTTGGAGCTGTAACTTGTAAAGCTTGGTTTTTATAAGGTACTTAGCTTTGACTCAACAAATATATCTTTAGATATGAAACTTCAAAATATTACAAAGTACCACATGTTAGATATCGTAGCAACAACCATGACATGAATAACAATTACAAGCTATAGGTCTACGGCATCATTAGAGGAACCAAAAGGGTCACACGGTGTCGCGAGAAGTTAATTTCTTCAAGCAAAAAACGGATTAGCGAAATTCAAAAGACCGTTCTTTCATTAAGTTGTTTGGAAGTTTACACGGATTTAAAAAATGTTCGCAAGAAGCCATTGCCATAATTGATAAAGCAATAAAGCAAAAGGGTGGAAAGAACGTTGGACCACAAAACGAGTTAGTATAACTTTTTATTGAATTGCATCCCATAGCCTAGGAAATTTCATTTAAAATAAAAAATAAAAAATCTCGCAACATGCATCGTCTAAGTTGGGCATTCCAAATCCCTTTCCTAAAATTAGATTTCCATGTCACGCCACTCAGATAGGAAAAAAAAGGGATTTCTAAAGAGGGGGCCAAGATTCCTAACAGCACTAATGGTAACAACATTAAGAAATGCCAAAGGAAACAAAAAAGTGGAATCATGGACAAAACCCGAAAAACACATTAGGGGAAATAAGGGAGCAGCCCTAGATTTGTAAGTTTCCCCATCCTGTCCCTATTATGACGGAGACAATAATTATTCAATTAAATCGATAATAATGGATCAAAACAAACAACTGGGAGTCGTCGGCCTGGATTCCAGTATCTGGGCGGGAAAGAGACAAAACAGCTGACGCAACCCCCCTTTTTTTTAATATATCAATTCTAAATTAATCGGAACTAATAGACGGCGCGTGCGGGAGCCACCCCCGGTGGAGCGCGTGGAGTTCGAGCTCGACGATGATTGATTGGCGCCCGCAGCAGCCAAGAAACAAAAGCGGAGGCTGCTCGAGCTTAGCAGATGCACCCCCCCCAAAAGTAGGATAAGAATCGAATTAATTCATTTTTTATACCCCCCATGGGCAAAACAATAAAAAATTTCGCGTCGAGGGTATAGAAATGAATGTTATGACGTCATTAATAGAAGCTATTATGATCTGGGCAATTATGATTTTATTATTGTTATTATTATTGTTTTTATATCGTTTCTGTTTTTTTTTCTTGCGCTATAATTGGAAATGGCAATGGTAACGTTACCTCCCAAGTGAATAAAACCAATCATCGACGACGACGACGACATGGCTGCGTCCGCCTCTGCGTCGGCGTGAATTCCTCAGCTTTTCTCTCGTCCCTTCGGCCTCTCGCGCGGTGGCGCCGTGAAGGAGGAGGAGGAGGAGCACGAGGAGGCGACGGCGGCGGTTGGCGGTTGGCGGCGGCGGTCGGGTCCCGCGTCTTGTCTCAGGTGGGGAGTTGGATCTCATCTGAACTCCACTTCGCCAGTGACGCCTCCTTCGTGCCTTTTCTTCCCACCGCGCCTCGCCGTCGATTCCGCGCTCGCGGTCGTGGGCTCGCGAGAGGCCGTCGTTGATCTTATCATGTATGGGGCGAAGCGATATTCTCTTCTCTCTGTCCTTCTTTCTCTGTTTTTGTCTTTTGTTGGGTCGTCTTCTCCGTCTTCGCCATGAACCAACTCCAAGCTCTGCGCCCGCGCGGGATTCGCCGCGAAGCGATGGATTGTCAGCACACGAAGCTGCCCAGTCGGTTGAGTTTTTGATTCCGTATGGGTTGGGATTCGCGCTTCCCTCTGTCTTCGTCGCGGCGCCTGCTCTTTTTCTCGCGATTTTGACTTGCGACCGCGGCCTCTCCGCGTGTCAATCGCTCGTCCTGAGTCCGGACTTCTTTCTGGTTGTGCTGTCTTGGCTTGCTATGCATGCTTGAATTTGGTTTGACCGCCTAATGAATAGTTAGCGAAAAGCTCGATTCGTTCGAAGGTGATTGGGATTTGAATTTGGAGATTCGGTTGCTGTGGGATTCTAGGCAATGCTATCTCATTCAATTACACGAGATGGGTTCTCTTATAATGAATTTGTCAACCTTCTCTCGTGGTCAAAATTTCTTCTTCTTCTTCTTCTTTTTCCTCTCCTATTCAGACAGCTTTAGTTAAGTGCTTGTCGAGGATTTATCTCGGCTTTCGCCAGAATTCGCTGGCAAAATGCGATTTTTATGGATTTTCTCGTTCTTGCTCGCGTAGCCGGTAGCTGCCCAGTTGCTCTATTTAGTTCTCCCTCTAGTTGGAGCTCAAACCGGACAGTGAAATAGATGTCGGCGCGGTTTCTACTTCTGCTCTTGTTGTTCAGACCGAAGAGAGGGCCGACTAGGAAAAATGCGGGTAGTGTGCGTCGATAAGGAGTTATCATCTCCTTCTTCCTGTCTACCAGAAACGAGATGTGAATAAATTCTTTGAATGCTTACCTCACAATACTTTCTGCTACACAAATCTGAAGCTTATGTACCGCTTATCAATAGGCAATAGCTGCTTTTAAGATTCTTGGACTTGTATTTTAGTCTTACAAATATCTTTTCCTCCTCATTTTTCTTATGGCACGTTCTCGCACACAGCCTATCGGCTGACTAGGGGTACCCATGCATATTGTTTGTGCTGCTATAATTTTGAGTTAATTGTATGACGTCGATGCTATACTAGTGAAAGGAAGATTTCACAAAAATAATCAGCTGAGAACTGTTGGTTTGTTGTGAAGGTATCGTCTTGGAGGAGAGTGTCAGTAAACGTGCATAATTGCTGATGTCCTCTGATGAGAAGGACGAGTTGCTGATCTCTGTAGCAGATAATATGCAAATCCTCTTTCCTGAAAGAAGATTAGAAGCATCTTAAGTTGTCAAAAGACGACTCGTAGCTTTTGATTGAGTGGAAAGGTGAAAGACGGAACTTTTCCTTCGATAGGTAAACTGTTCTTTTACCCTTTTCAAAAGCTCTTGTATTATTTCTATTTATGTAAATTCTATCACTGGAGTGAAGTTCAAGTTCTTACTGTTGTATTTTGTCCTTATTTTTTTTGATAGGTTACTGCTGTCCTCTATTCAGTTAATTCAGCAGTTTTAGAACCATGAACGGACACAGCATAACGTTACCTCAAAGTGGGTCTACGAAGGGGATGAAAAATTCCCACTACACTGGGATGTCCCTGGATCATAGATTTCTGAATGCTGAATCTGAAGGAATTTCCAAGGCCAGTGGATGGTCATCTTCATCCCCATCCACATTAATCCGGTTGGAACCACTCAGTTTGAATCTTTCGCGAGAATCTACCTTTCAATCTCACAAAACCTGTTCAGAATCAAGCCCAAGTAGTCCACCCTCTCTGGCTTCTCATGTCCAAACTCCAAAGAGTACATATTCACGATCTTCAGTGTTCTGTACTAGCTTATACCAGTCATCTTCTTCAACTTCTGAAGCCCACAAGCACCTGCGGAGTCTGCCATTTCTTCCGCATCCTCCAGCATACAATCAATCTGTTTCTGCTATTGACTCAAAATCTTCGTCTCTCTTCAGTGAGGACATCAGTAATTTGGATGATGAAAAACATACAGAGTCTCTCATGACGGACTTCTTGGGTTTTCCTGGAGATACTTCTGATGGTAGCTTCAGTGGCATGGACTGCGCAAGTGACAACTTAATGCTGACAGACCAATTAGAGCTACAGTATTTGTCTGATGAGCTTGATCTAGCTATAACTGATAATGCAGACACTCCAAATCTCGATGTAAGTATACCAAGTATTGCTGCTAGTTTTTTCAACTCCTAATATGCAGATGTTAGTGAAATAATTGAATTTCTGTTTTGTTCCTTCCCTTTCTGACCCCTTATCTGTAGCCACTGCTGAATGATGGAAGACATTGCAGTTAGTTGCTGATAACTGAATTTGATTTGGTCATTTAAGTATCATTAGAAATAATTACAGCAATAGCATGGTTAGTTAGGTGTGAGAAGTGCATGTTGTCCGTTTGCCTGCTTTCACTGTCCATATGAACTGAATTGAAATAAATCAGTTGTTACTCTTGGACGAGACTGTAGAGGTTTGTGCAACTCTATGTTTTGTTTCCTTGTGTATGATCTTTTGCACAATCCGCTTACTGTGCCTAGTCACTAATGTTTTGTCTCCATAGGATATCTATGAAGCACATCTACCACCGTCAAAGCAAGAAACAGAATTGGTTTGCCAACAAAAGTGTCATTCCCCATTGCCAGCCATTGATTCTGTTTCTAGTCAGCCATCTTCTGGACCTGCCACAGCACACAAGCCAAGAATGAGATGGACGCCAGAACTTCATGTGCGTTTTGTGGATGCTGTCAATAAGCTTGATGGGGCTGAAAGTGAGCAATCTATTCGTTTCATCTTTACTTGGTTATTGGGCTTCCACTCGATTATCCAGAGAAGAAATTTTTAGTTCAGACTCTTACTAGTTTGCTCTGATTTTCAGAGGCTACCCCTAAGGGAGTATTGAAGCTTATGAATGTTGAAGGTTTGACGATCTACCATGTAAAAAGTCATTTGCAGGTATATTTTTCACAATTTCTACAGAAGCAAGTGTTTTAGTCCACTGCTAATATCTTATTTTACATAAATCTTCCATATTTCTTGCAGAAATACCGTTTAGCCAAGTATATGCCAGAGAAAAAAGAAGGTAATGATTCATTTATGTTCATAGTTCTGATCATTCATAACTGCTATTTTGCCCTCTTGCCCATGTTCCATCCATGCTGTCCCGCCAGTTATGTGGATTTGCAATTCATATTTGCTGGCTATATGGAACTGCTACTGAACAGAGTAATGCTATTATTGACTGCTGGTTGGTTTTCATTCTAATTACAAAACATGACTAGTAGTTTCTGTGCTTGACATGGAAAAGCCTACAAGTATGGCTATCAAAAACTCCCCACTAACCAAACTGCTTGCTGTGAGCCATCCAATCTATCCAATCCCAAATTCTCACTTCCGTGGCTAATTTACATTATCATGTCCTTTGTGGATATCTTTTGGGGCTTTCTTAGTTTTTGAAGAAACATTTTTACTAGTTTTTTAAGCAATGTAACAGAAGGTATGCACTGGAGACAGGGGACTTGCTGCAGGAGATTGGTATGGGGTGTCCTTGGCTGAAATTGATAGGAGATGGAGAAGATGAGATGAGATTGATATGGCGAAAAGGGGAAAATACTGACACCATGAATACATGACTAAAGAGACAGAATTAAGTTCTGATGTCGGTTGATATGCCTGTATGGGTTTGAACTGTCAAATGAGCACCGCTCAATCAGATTACCTGCATGTCTATCCACGTTTCCAAAAAAATGAGAAGAGTAACTCAATGTACTTGTTTCGGTTGCAATAACCTCAAATGATGAAGCAGAACCATCTAGCTTCCCAATTTGTCTGAGATCTTGTTTACTTTGAAATTTGAGGAGAGAGATGGATGAGTTGACCATTTAGCCTGAGAGTGATCAATATGTGTTATGAAACAAAATGTGGGATAGTTGTCTACTTATAATTGTTGGTGGCTACCAAAAGGGTCCTTGAGGCGATTATATATTTCTGTTAGCTGCATTATTGAGGAAGTTCTTTAAAAGATGGATTCACGATTATCCAAAATAAATTAGATGACTGCGTAATTGGAAATTGTGCAGATCAGAAAAGATCTCGATTTTTGTCATATTGTCCCCACCTCATGATTTGCCATGTATTATTGTAAATGTATTTTGTGCAATCATTGACCATCTATCCACGAGGGTTGAATAGCATTTTCAGCTAATAGGTTATGCAAGAAATTGCACATCGTATGCTTCACTTACGCACACTTAATGCAATTTAAAGTACAGGACTTCTTTGTTAGTGAGAATTGAAGGTAGAGGATAGACAATCCAAATTTATTTTAATCTATCTATTACTTGTTTATTCATCTTCTTATCTGTATTTTTAATGACTTGTTTGCACTAGGGAATATAGACTGAGTTGACCATGTTAATGTCCCTTTTGTTGGCCAATAATTCCGTTTGCAAGTCAAGGGGGGCTTGCATACTCTCTGGCATGTGTATTCTTCATCTTAGGCTTTCTCCTTGTGTTTTGAAGTCCCAGCTAATTTATGCTGTTGAATGATGTGAAAGAATTTTGCTTTTCCTTGCCAATAAGAAACATAGACGAAGTTGCGTACTGGTTCCTCATGAACACTGAGCTTCCCATCTTTCGTTTTATCTGTTGCAGGCTTCTCTATTAATTTGCCAGTGGTTCTCTAGTAACTATAAGATAAAATCTTTCATGTTTTAAACCTTTATTCCTGATTTTGCTTTGCTAGAGAAAAAAGGTGGCAGCTCTGAGGAAAAGAAAGCTATGTCTTGTGGCAATGAAAGTGATGGAAGAAGGAAAGGGTCAGTACTCCCTCCCCCTCTCTCTCTTCCCCACGCATGCGCGCATATAAATCTATGTTCATCTCAATTTCTCCAATGTTGTCAAACAAAATTCAATACAGGAGCACACAGATTACAGAGGCCTTGCGCATGCAGATGGAAGTTCAGAAACAGTTGCATGAACAACTTGAGGTATTTCACCATCTCAAATTTAGTGGCACATATTGAATATCCGTTGGTCCTTCAGTTTTGCTGGAAATTTTTGTACGCATACACAAAAGAAACAGTTGGAAAAGAGAAGTCCAACATATTGCAACATGGACTGAGATGCTATTGCTTTGCCATTTTCCTTGGATTTCAATTTCTTTTCTTCAAGATTATGAATTTCTATTTTAGTTTCATGCGCTTTATGATGGATTGTAGGGGAATCCTTTGTTTTCTAGTTGAGACCCCATGGATCTTAGTCACTGCTTTCACAACATTTATGTAGGTGCAAAGAGAACTTCAGCTACGCATAGAAGAACACGCGAGATACTTGCAAAAGATTCTGGAGGAACAGCAGAAAGCTGGAGTTGTCCTGACATGCCCTCAAAAGATGTCTTCGTCAGAGGATGCATGCCCAGAAAGTGAGCTGCGGCCATCTTTTCCAACTGTCGCTGCTTCACTGCCTTGGCCAGCTGAATCCAAATACAATCCCAGAGTCCTATCACTTAAGAACAAGGCTAGTGAAAGCAGCGGCACCGAATCACACGAGTGCCAGCAGAAGAGGATTCGGATAGAAGAAAAGGCTGAATCCACTTCAGTCTCCGATGAAGCTGTTGTCGACAATCCAAGTGAGGTGACTCAAGCTCAAAGTTGCTAGTCCACTCATTTGTTAGAGGCCTGTAAATTTTATTGATTTCTTGTAGACAAGTTGTCTAATGAATTTGCTTGAATGGACACTGCTTATTCTTCAGCAATTTAGACGGTTAAAATGTACACTTTGAAAATGTATTGCTGCCAAACTCTTTTCGTGACTCTTTCTTTGTACATATACCAAGCAGTGAGTGGTTTGATCGAATCTACGACACGCGTAGCATTAGGCAGGTGCTGTTATTTGTACATTAGTACACTGAACAACATGATATGCTTGTCACATAAAGCACCCACTGGTTCACATGTGAAGAGCACTTTTCAAGTATTTTCTGTAGCCGTTTTTAACCTCATAGTATAGGTGACTCCAATCACGAGCTTGGATAGGAACAAATCTTTGCAGGAATTAAGCAAGGGGCAACAAAGATGCAGATCAAACCAGGAGTTGGAGTTTTAAATCTCAATCACATGAAAACAACCTAAAAGCAGGGAAAATGCTAATTGAGCATCCGAGTCAATTGCGGAAAAGAAAGCGGATGTCTAGTTAGATTTTTTTTTCGTTTTCCAATTCTCTAATTAAACCTTAAAAGAGGAAGGATATATGACTGATATAGAAGATATAATTTGTCGAAAAAGGTACTTGAAAAGGGTATATGAACCATGATGATGTTGCTCATTCGTTAAGATATCACAAATTGCCTATAAATTGTTATTAATTAAAGTCACCTGCATTAGACATAACCCTAATCTTAGTCGGTTTGTGGCCGTTAATGGATTTCCAATAGCCGAGTCTTTGCACCCGTACCCTCGGTTATCCAAAAAAAAAGAAGAAAAAAGCATTTACTCATAGTATAGTCGCAATTGCATATAATAGATAATATGTAGCTAATTTTAACTTAATCAGCCAATGTAGTTGAAACATTAACTAAGCAGGCCTGACCAATTAATTAAAATCATCAGACAAATCAATCTCGAGTTGCAAGGAACATACTCAAATATTGATAATTGCGCTGTACGAATCGACATGATCATGACATGAACAACATCAATGTTAGTCCAAAATCTTTAACTTCATGCCTTTTCAAGTCGTGTAATAAATTAAAACAAAAGAGTGATGTAATAAACTATCATCCTATTTAAGGCATGTGATGTTGGACCTGAGTCTCATACAAGAGACCAAAAAAAAATTGAAATTGAAAAAAAAAAGCCATAAAAAATATAAAACCAAAATGCTTCATGATATATATATAATACGACAAAAAATCCTACATCAATACACCTATCATAAATTTAACTAAATTAGAAACCTAAGTACATCTATGACAAATTTATCAATATATTAATTTTCATAAAACTTAATTAATATGATAAAAACTACAAACTGTTATACATATGATAAATGAAAGATAAAATCCCAAATTGATACACTCGTTAACTGTCATGTGTCATTTAACTTAACAATTTGACTGTAAAATTTAACAGAAATTAACTGAAGGTAAATTTGTTGCAAATGTATTAATTTAAGGTTTTCTATGATATTAACTATATATATATATATATATATATATATATATATATATATATCTTTGGTCTCACTTGGTCGTAATCACATGTATTTTGTATTAATTTCTATATAAGGCGTTGTGCCATAAAAAAAAATTATAAGTTTCCGCCCATGGCCTCTCAAAATAATTTTTTTCTTTTATATTTTATCCCAGAAAATTGCAAGAGCACCTTATAGAAACATGCTTGCTCGAAAGTAGAATTAGTGGACCAATTCCATCACAATATCGAACTAGTTCCATCACAACCCTTGATTCTCACAGCATGAGATCAACGGTCGTGATTGACTGAATTAAAACATTATGCTTTTAAGGGCAATTAAATCAGATTTACTTCTTTGGCGAAATAACCAAGATTTTCCTTTTTAAAGCTAACGCAAGCAAAGAAAAACGACAAAAGGCTTTTGAAATGCTGACATTGTAAACTTAGCTAAAGCTTTTAATGCGACTTGTATTTTCGGGAAAACTGTTGAGCTAACTGTACCGTGGAACATGAAAAAAAAGGGTCGCTTTTGTACCACTATTTTTTTCGAGGAAACCAGTTTGACTCATTTAACCGGTTTCCTTAAAAAGATCGGAATTGGAAACTCGGACCATGAAAGGTTTAAAAAAATAAACATTAGGAAACGATTAAACGAGAGACATAAGTAAATTTCCTTTTAAAAAAATGAAATTAACTTGAGTTTTAGTATGCAAAGTAACAGTTTGTGTCCTGTGCATCTTAACAGATAATAAAAATTTGAAAGTCAATATATATATTTCACATATTGGATATTTAATTTTCTTTATTTATGAAATCTTAAATTTCATTTATTTTATTCATTTCGCCGTCCTATTTTTGCAGTTAATTACCACGCAGTTTCTCTTTCTCTTGAATAGTGTTTCTACCACACTTGCAAAAGCGGTGACCACCTACAGCATTGGCCATCCCGGTTGCCCGTCACGGACAGACTAAAATGAACGGCTCAAGATGCGCCGTCGCTCATGATGAGCGACGGCGCTGTCACGCGAGCGAAGTCCTATTGCAAAAGGCGCTCATCGCTCAGTCTCTCAGTGGTCTTCCTTCTTCTCTGCATGCTCTCGGCAAGTCTCCTTCGTCCGCTGCTCCGTTCCCCCGGAAGGCCTCCCTCGAGAAAGAAAAAGGTACGAGTCTCCTCTTGATCGTTTTGGTTTTTGTCTCCTTGTGCCTTTCGCTGAAGAGAAGGACTCCCCTGTTTCCCGTAAGCGCTCTGTTTCGAGGGAAAAAGTTTTCATTTTGTCTCCTGGGTGGCGATCACCTGTGCCTGTGGGCTAATGGGTCTTGTCTTTCTCTGTCTTCCGGACACCGCCCGGCATGATTCGACTCCCCCTGATGATGCCGACGTCTTGCGACTTCTGTCTGGACCGCGGTCCACTTGGACCAGCGAAGTTTGAACCGGTGCCTGCGCGTGGCATTCTGTTCCCGTAAGCACTCCGTTTCGGGAATGCGGAGGACCCGGGGTTCTCCTTCTTCGAGGGAAAAAAGTTTCCATTTTTGTCTTCTGGGTAGCGATCACTTGTGCCCGTGGGCTAATGAGGTCCGTCTCTTTCTGTCTTCCGGGTACCGCCCGGCATGATTCGACTCCCTTGATGATGTCGACGTCTTGCGACTTCTATCTTCACCGCGGTCCACTTCGACCAGCGATGTTTTGAACCGGTGCCTGCGCGTGGCACTCTGTTCCCGTGAGCACCCTGCTTCGCGAATGCGGAGCACTCGGGGTTCTGCATCTTCGAGGGAAAAAGTTTTCATTTTTGTCTTCTGGGGGGCGATCACCTGTGCCTGTGGGCTAATGGGGGTCGGTCTTTCTCGTCTTCCGGGTACCGCCCGGTATGACTCGACTCCCCTGATGATGTCGACGTCTTGCGACTTCTATCTTGACCGCGGTCCACTTCGACCAGCGAAGTTTGAAGCGGCGCCTGCGTTGCGGCCAGTTTTGGCTACTTCTTTTCCGGAAAAAACAGTAAATGACTGATGCCGTCTTTTGATCTCTACCGTTGAACACGATGAGTTTGCCCGGTTCTTCTGTCATCAGCCGAATCAATGGGTGACGGACGACTCGGGCGTTTGTTTTTGGGTGGGGTTGGGGGGGTGGTGTTGACAAACGATATATTTCGACTTAAAGACCAGCATTTCCTTGCAAAAAATTTTCCGTAATTTTGAGAAAAATTTGGTGACCGAGGTGGGTGGGCCTTCACCAGGCAACAGTGCAATTCAGATCGCTGGCGGGCCTAGAGGGGCTGTTGGTGCGTCATAATGTCGTGAAACAGTTGGATTCTACATTAATCAACGGATACGGCTATGTCGTGTTTAATTTTTTGAAAGAAGTGACGTAGTGATAGAACGACCAGCAATCCCCATGAATAAAATGTCGCTGGGCTAGCTATCTCCTAGTTTCTTCTGCAAGCTAGCTGCTTCAAGAATAATCCAAGAATAACATCAACATACGACAGTTGACATTTTGCTCGTCCTCGGTCCTAGGTTTGCTAAAGCTAACTCCATCCCCATCTGTTGCACTGTTATATACTAATGCGCCCTCCATTTTCTTTCTTTATTCGTGTGTTGGTCAAGGAAATGCTCGGCACATCAAGCTCTTTGTTAGTATTTAATAAATGCATCTGTCTTTGTTAGTAGTTAATATATGACAGAATGTTATGTGCCATGTACACATTTCCTAAATCACATGACTTCATTGCAATTGATTGTCAGAGTTTATCCTCGTAATCTTTGTGTCAATGGCGGCCAGTGGGGCCTCTGCTAGCATTGAAGTTCACTGTACAATTCAGGATAGCAAGAAAGGTAAATTTCAGTGCAATTACTGTGGTAAGGTAGTGAGTAAAAAGTATCGTCTCAAGTATCACTTGGGAGGCATAAGGGGAGAAGTGACTCCTTGCACAGAAGTTCCCGCAGATGTGAAGAAACTATTTCTCGAGAAGCTATGTGAAAATAAGACTATGAACAAGTTAGTCCTTAATCTGGCCACATCGGAAACTCCCTTGAAGAGAAAGAGGTGCCCTCGCACGAATAGCTGCACATCTAGCAATAGTCAATCCACCGAAAGTGCCTCTTCATGGAAGAGTGAAGAGATGACCAGTGCACCAGAAGATGGTTCGGCAGACCTTTCTCTATTTTCTGAAGAAGCAGGTCTATGGGAGAGGACATTTAGCGAAGGAAAAGAGTACAGACCATCAATGCAAGCCCGACTCATTGGCCGGTTCTTCTATGAAAATGGTATTGATTTTAATGCTGTCAATTCTCCAAGCTTCCAGGAAATGATGACTGCTACTGTTGGAAATGCGCATTGTGAGTACGATATCCCTAGTTACCGAGAGTTGAAAGGCCCAATCCTTCAGGAAGAAGTGAAAGAAATGAGACAATATCTCCAAACAGTCAGGCAATCATGGGAGACAACGGGGTGCAGCATCCTGCTGGATGGATGGATTGATGAGAAAGGCAGGACCTTGGTCAACTTTTTGGCAGATTGCCCTCGAGGTGCTATTTATCTCTCGTCAACTGACATTTCTTCTTGTGTTGGTGACGTTGATGCCTTTCTGTCAATATTAAATGGAGTAATTGAGGAGGTTGGAGGCAACAATGTTATTCAGATCGTGGCGTGGTCAGTGGAAGATTGGCTGGAGAATGCAGGCGAGAAGTTCATAGAAAAATACAAGAGAGCTATGTGGGGTGTGAGTGCTTCTCACTGCATCGAACTCATGTTGGAAAAGATTGGGATGGTGAATTCTGTCAAAGGTGTAATGGAGAAGGCCAAGACTGTGGTAGAGTTCATCCACACTCAGGCACCTGGCTTGGAACTAACGGGCTCACAAACCCTTGGCCATGAGCTTCTCAAACCCCACAAGATAATATCAGCTATCCCATATATGACGTTGGAGAATATGGTATCAGGAAAGAAGAAGTTGAGGGAGATGTTCCTGTCATCCGGATGGAGCACCTCACTTTTGGCTTCGGGCGAGGAGGGAAAGAGGGTAGTTGACCTGATAAGTAATCCCTCTTTCTGGTCTGGAGCCAGAATGGTCTTAAAGGCAACGGTGCCATTGTTGCGTTTCCTGGGTTTCATTCTTGGGAGTGATAAACCGCAAGCGGGGTACATATATGAAACCATGGATCAGGTGAAAGAAATGATTAGAAGCGAGTTTGAGAACAATAAGTCCAGGTACATGCCCTTCTGGAAAATAATTGATGGCATTTGGAATGCCCATCTACACAGCCCACTCCATGCCGCTGGATATTATTTGAACCCAAGTCTCTTTTATGCAAGTGACTTTTACTTCGACGCAGAAGTGGCCTTTGGCCTCCTGTGTTCCATTGTGCTGATGGTTCGTGATCTTGATGCTCAAGTCGTAATCGCGTTACAAATTGACAAGTATCGACATGCCAAAGGTGCTTTTGCAGAGGGGAGTGCTGTTGACAAAAGGGACATTTCCCCCGGTAGGACAATTCCTCACCTTACTTGTGAGCTTTACTTGTTTTAATGATGCTGAAGTCAAAGCTAGTAATAGTGACTTCGGGCCGTTTTGTTTGCAGTGGACTGGTGGTCCAGGTTTGGAGAAGAATGCCCCCAGCTGCAGAGGTTCGCTATCCGGGTTTTCAGTCAGACCTGCGACGGTTCTTCAAGATACGGGCTGAAAAGGGACATGGCTGAGAAGCTTCTCACTGGTGGACGAAACCGCGCGGATCAAGAGCGGTTGCGTGACCTGACGTTCTTAAGTTACAATCTTCAACTGCAGCAATTTCATTCTAAGCTGGTTACGAACAATTACTAGCTCCTGTGAAGATTTGGAATGGATTTTGGGGTGGTGGACGGAATGCCTGGAAGCATGTGCTCAGATGAGTAGGTGCTTCTTTTTGGGAAGCAAGTTTGGAGCTTGAGGCAACTGGATGGCCAACGGACAAAGGAACATTGTTCCATAAATGAATCGTTTGAAAGGGATTAAGCTTGTTCAGTTATGAGACTTTTATCTCTCTCTTTGAGACTCTCTCTCTCTCTCTCTCTCTCTCTCTGTTCTATGAACAACGAATGCATGATTATATCCAATTATCTGAAAAAGATTTCTGCAGGTTTTTCTGTGATCTGGTCTCTCGGCAATACTGGCGATAGTCCTCGTGCTGAAAAGTGATGTCTATATCATGTACCGGGAAACTGTCCAGATAAATGTGACATGCGCACTGTCTTGTCAATTCTCTTGAAAATTTTCTGTATTGCTTAGGCTTCCTTAAGGGTGGTGTGCATGACAAAATTTTAGCTTATAATTTTTTCTTCCAGAAATAGAAAATTAAATTACGTCATTAAATGGATTTTTGTTTCAAACCTATTCCGGGAAATAGAGAAACAGAGAAATAGAGAAGTAGAAATTTTATCATGCACGCCTTAGTCTTATAGAAGATGAACTTTGGTGGAAAATATTTTATTTTTAAAAAATCATTTTTCCATGTATAGTTGAATTTTACAGATATTTTACGTCATTTTCCGGTGTTTGTTAGATAAACATTACAAAACACAAATTTTCCAGCTGACTTGTCTTCGGGAAATGGTTAAAATGTTTTCTTACGATTGATTTTATGTGAGACCAACGAATCCTTAATTTCCTTTATGTGTTGGTATTTACACGTTTTGCTGAGAAAATGGTTAGGTCCATTTTTTGTTCTCCTAACTCACGTTGAAATGTGTGATTGGTTATCTGATTTGTTTTTAATTTTATTTTTGTGGATAATAAAGTTTGCCTCTTTGTAATATTTTATGCCATCCAATCCTTCCATTTCATGCAATTTATATCCTTGACATGATAGTGTTGACGTGGTCAAAATTAGCACATGAGTGTTGAAGTGACATGTCATACGACGAACAAGCTGAAGCAAAGAAGTGACAGGAGAGTGACATGAGAGACAAAGAAAGAAGAGGGAAGGAGGAGTGCCATCTCGGCCAGCGGCCGGAAATGTCTCCTGGTCGTGAGGCCGGAGAATTAAGAGGAAGGAAAAATCGTAAACCTAATTTTTCTAGGGCATAGAAAATAAAAATAATAACTTCACAGCTTTGTAGGGTCTATTTGTTTGAAAGAAAATTATTTTCGAAATATTATATTCCGACTTTTGATATTCAGATGATGGAAACTATTTGACCTTCGAAAAACATTTTCTATGGACTGATAAAATAACAAGTTTAGATATGGGCCAAATGACTTCCCTTCTTATAAAAAGGAAAAGACTTTCTCTAAACCAAAAATTAACCATTTTCATTCGGGAAAATTACCAAAAAAATCCTAAACCTATTACAATTGTGCCAATTCAGTCCTAAACTTTTTTTTTTGGCCAATTTAGTCCTAAACCTTTTGTTTTTGTTCCAGTTCAGTCCATCCGGCCATGCATAGTCAGAAAAATCTGATGTAGCATCCTAGTCATCGCCGGTCGGCGTTGCCAATGCTGACATGGCACCAGAGAGCAAAAGGTCGTCGTTTTGCTTTAAAAAAAATAAAAGCCAAAGAGAAAAGGCAGAAGAGAAAAAGACGTGAAGAGAAAAGAGCATGGGTTGGTTGGGTTCTTTCTCAAAATCAAGCAGGAACCCTAAATTGAGAGGATCTTCCCTTGATTCATGGTGCCTAACATTGATTTTTGGTGGATGCCTTCGTTCAACACCTCCATCGAAACCCTTTGGCCTCCGCTTGCCCAACGCCTCGCTCGACACCTCCGTCCAACCCCTCCGACCAACGCTCGCCCAACACCTCTCGTTCGAAGCCTCCATCCAACCCTTCGGGCCGACGCTCGCCCGACGTCTCCATCCGACGTGTGCGTCAACCCGACGCCTCCGTCCGACGCTCGGCTCACCCAACATCTTCGTCGACGCTCACCCGACGCCTACATCGACGCTTGCTTAGATTCGCCCGCTTGCTTGACGCTCACCGAACGCCTTCATCGTCTTCTTGAAATTGCAATGCTTTATATTTATGTTGTTTTGATTTCACTTGAATTTTATTTTAAATTTCGTTGACATGGGTTTGTCGCAAAGTAATGGGTTTGTGGTTGTTGAATTGGATGGCTGGGCAAATTGCTGACATGAGTTTGTGGATGGTCTCGCGTAGAATGTCTCTGTCTCGCCTAGAATTTTTGGTATTGTCGCTGCTTTTGGCTCATTTGGGAAGAATATATTACTTTGAGTGGCTACTTTTGGCTCATTTGGGAAGAATATATTATTTTGAGTTGCTGCCTTCGGTTCAGATTGACAAAGTTTGTTAGGTATATGGAGTTCCTAATATGCTTCTCGTTCAGATTTTCCAAAGCTCGTTTGGATCATCTAAATCTCATTACAATTGCAGCAATTTTGGCTTGCCTATGTTGTGGATTTTATATTATACTTGGAGGGATTTTGTATATATCATCCATGAGCACAGATGTCATATGATCTAATCATGTTTTGAATTCAATTTGCATTAGCTCCTTTCAGTCCCAGATGTCATATGATCTAATCATGTTTTGAATTCCCGATACTGATGCAGTCATTCTTATAAGAAGATTGAGAGCACAATTATTCTTTTATTGTTGATATCTGACTATGCTTTTTGCTGTGCTGATCATGTCCACGCTGACTGATGTTTTCAGTTGGTACGGGAGCACGTATGAATTTATTTCTGAAAGCTTTAAAGGAAAAAAAAAAAAAAAAAAAGAATAGTTGGCCAAGTTTATTTCAAAAGGGGTTGTTGGGCAAAAAAAAATAAAAAATGAGGTGTTGGGTTTGGACGCAAAAATTTATTTGCTCAATAAGACCATGAGGTTTTAAACTAGATGTGTGCAAAATTTGATGGAATAATTTTGAGTACGGGAGCACGTATGAATTTATTTCTGAAAGCTTTAAAGGAAAAAAAAAAAGAACAGTTGGCCAAGTTTATTTCAAAAGGGGTTATTGGGCAAAAAAAAAAAAAAAAAAAGTGTCGGGTTTGGATGCAAAAATTTATTTGCTCAATAAGACAATGAGGTTTTAAACTAGGTTTGTGCAAAGTTTGATGGAATAATTTTGAGTACGAGAGCACGTACGAATTTATTTCTTAAAGCTTTAAAGGAAAAAAAAAAAGAACAGTTAGCCAAGTTTATTTCAAAATGGGTTATGGGGCAAAAAAAAAAAAAAAAAAGATGTCGGGTTTGGACTTAAAAATTTATTTGCTCAATAAAACAATGAGATTTTAAACTAGATCCGTGCAAAGTCTGATGGAATAATTTTGAGTACAGGGGCACTTACGAATTTATTTCCGAAAACATTAAAGAAAAAAAAGTTGGCCAAGTTTATTTCAAAAAGGGTTGTTGGGCAAAAAAAAAAAATGAGGTATCGGGTTTGGACGCAAAAATTTATTTGCTCAATAAGACAATGATGTTTTAAATTAGGTGTGTGCAAAGTTTGATGGAATAATTTTGAGTATGAGAACATATACGAATTTATTTTCGAAAGCTTTAAAGAAAAAAAAAACAGTTGGCCAAGTTTATTTTAAAATGGGTTGTTGGGTAAAAAATAGAGAAAAAAAAAAGATATCGGGTTTGAACGCCAAATTTTATTTGCTAAATAAAACAATGGGGTTTTAAACTAGGTGCGTGCAAAATTTGATGGATTAATTTTAAGTATGGGAGCACGTACGAATTTATTTTTGGTAGAATGGAGAATTCTCTTGTTCTCTCTCGTTCATGCATAAATGGAAACTCACAAAACCCTAAAACTATCAAATTTTTATACATACTTCAATCAAACCAGACTACCATGAGTACATTATAAATGTGGTCAGATTGCTTTATTCTCATGGAGATATAAATTCACAGGAAAAACAAGACTACCAGTGAAAAGGTGTTGAATATGCCTCTGTAAGCTTTGGTCAACAACTTATTCTGCATTCACTCGCAAATTACAAGGTTATTTGCTACAAATACAAAGCATGAATTGCAATAAATAAACATAATAACAAATTGGGTGTGGCAGATCTAATGGCGACAGATACAACCCTAACTATACTCCAAGAGAAAACCATAATATATCTGTACTTCCTCATTTGCTCAATAACTGGCTCCTTCAATGAATAATGTTTCTCATTACAATTCCAAATCTAATTCTCCATCTAGAATTGAGTGGAAGTTTTATCTAAGGGTAGGCAAAACTCTCACAAAGGAGTCTGCTAAAGAATTGTCCATTTTCATGCTTGACTCGGTGATCTTACATCAACAAGGCTAAGGTAAATTAATCCACTATCAGCTGTTTTTGGAGCAGTTTGCGTCTATACCATGCTGGGTGCAATGACGATGCCCAACAGTGACGAAATTCTCGAATCTCTTTAGAACTGCTGTTACTTGCTTGCAACAACCGTTCATCCTCCTCATAAATCAAATACAGTGCCTTGCCTACCTCTCTTGACAGCAACTTCACGGCCCCCTTTAGAACATGATGCTCCCAGCCCTGAACATCTATTTTGACGAGAAGAACCGATTCGACTCGGTATCACTTCGTCCAAAGGATGGACCTCACTTGAAGTTCTATTTCTTCATTGGACTTGAATGCCAACTTGGCACCGGCTGATGAGACAAAGATCTTGTTGTCGAGCCGACCAACCAACCGAAAACATCGGTCGGCGTGGACATGATCGGCACAAAGAAAAGCATAGTCGATACCAACAATAAAAGGATAATTGTACTCTCAATCTTCTTATAAGAATGATTGCATCGAAGATCGGAATTCAAAACATGATTAGATCATATGACATCTGTGCTCATGGATGATATATACAAAATCCCTCCAAGTATAATATAAAATCCACAACATAGGCAGGCCAAAATTGCTACAATTGCAATGAGATTTAGGTGATCCGCACGAGCTTTGGAAAATCTGAACGAGAAGTATATTAGGAACTCCATATACCTAACAAACTTTGTCAATCTGAACCAAAGGCAGCAACTCAAAATAATATATTCTTCCCAAATGAGCCAAAAGCAGCAACTCAGTAATATATTCTTCCCAAATGAGCCAAAAGCAGCAACAATACCAAAAATTCTAGGCGAGACAGAGACATTCTACGCGAGACCATCCACAAACTCATGTCGCAATTTGCCCAGCCATCCAATTCAACAACCACAAACCCATTACTGCGACAAACCCATGTCAACGAAATTTAAAATAAAATTCAAGTGAAATCAAAACAACATAAATATAAAGCACCGCAATTTCAAGAAGACGATGAAGGCGTTCAGTGAGCGTCAAGCAAGCGGGTGAATCTAAGCAAGCGTCGGATGTAGGCGTCGGGCGAGCGTCGGAGGAAGATGTTGGGTGAGCCGAGCGTCGGACGGAGGCGTCGGGTTGACGCACACGTTGGATGGAGACGTCGGGCGGCGTCGGCCGAAGGGTTGGATGGAGGCTTCGAACGAGGTGTTGGGCGAGCGTGGCCGGAGGGGTTGGTCGGAGGCGTCGAGCAGGCGTTGGGCAAGCGGAGGCCAAAGGGTTTCGATGGAGGTGTTGAAAGGAGGCATCCACCAAGAATCAATGTTGGGCACCATGAATTAAGGGAAGATCCTCTCAATTTAGGGTTCCTGCTTGATTTTGAGAAAGAACCCAGCCAACCCCACGCTCTTTTCTCTTCACGCCCTTTTCTCTTCTGCCTTTTCTCTTTGGCTTTTATTTTTTTTTTTTTTAAAGCAAAACAACGATGTTTTGCTCTCCGGTGCCATGTCGGGCCACGGCAACGCCGACCAGCCGACTAAGATGCCACATCAGATTTTTCCGACTATGCATGGCCGGATGGGTGAACTGAACAAAAACAAAAGTTTAGGACTAAATTGGCCAAAAAAAAAGTTTAGGGACTGAATTGGCACAATTGCAATAGGCTTAGGACTTTTTTGGTAATTTTCCCATTTTCATTCCCCAAATCTAAACTTGTTTTTTTCTTCATATTGATTAATTTTTCGTTATCTAAACATCAGCAAATTTTCTAATTTCCCGGAAACAATTTTCCTCGCAACAAACGAACCTTCAGTATTGAGAAAATATTTGATGATTTTGAAGCATTACATCTGCAGCTGATGTGGCGAGTATTTTATTCCTTTGCATCCACTTAAAATTTACGAGCGTCTCGAATACATTTAAAAAAAAAAAAACTGATGAGGAATTTCTTTGTGACATGGAATTGTTTCGTCCAGCTTCGACTTCCTTGTTTGTCCAAAGCCAGCCAATCGACCTTGGGCCAGCTGCCATGGCCCATGGCCAGTGACGCCTCTGCCTTTCCAGATTTGGCCATCGACATAGCTCGTCCCGGGGATGCTGTCGAGGAGTCGTAGAAGATACTTCATTTTCCTTGTTTGGTTGCACGCCATCTTTTTTGTCTTTTTTGGGCCTTCTCTCATTCTGCACCAACCTTACATACTAAATCAAATTTAATTCGATGGCTTTCTTATATCGATCGTGCCAAGTATGTTTTCGCTACCAGCTGCACCTATTTCGACATGTCCTGTCAGGGGGCAGTGGAGATTCCAAGTGTTGCCATCGCTCTAGATTTGGGCAAGCAGCCCTCCCTAGTTTGCGCACGACCGGCAAAAGGTGGCTTGCTCGTGACGGCGAGAATCGCGACCTTGCCTATGCTGAGGCTGAGCTTCCCCTTCCCCCTTCTCTCTCTCTCTCTCTCTCTCTCTCTCTCTCTCTCTCTCTCTCTCTCTCTCTCTCTAGGTTCGTAATTTTTTTTTTTTCTAATTTTCATTTTAAGGATATTGACATTTTCTTTTTAAGATGCCTATAATAGTTTCAATCGGAAAAACGGCGACAATTTTGCATGTTGACCAACTAACTACTAAGGAATCGGGTGAGAACACGATCGAGTTCAAGATACATAAAAATTCGACGTTACTCCTAAAGTTTCGGGAACATGGTAGAATTACAAACTTGAACATCCATTATAACAAGTTAAAGGAATAGAGGAAGAGAATGTTTGACCTCTATATTATTATATCAATTAGAAATGGGCGAACGGCTTTTTCTCGTTCTTTTTTTCTTTTTTGTCTTCTCGTTCCCTGTGATGTGCCATTTTTTTTTCTGTGCATGGCCGTTTGCAACTCTTCACGGCAAGTCATCGCTACAACTCGCAGTCATGTCACGATCTTCGCAATGGCAAAGATCCTGCGCAGTGTCAACATTTTAGATCTGGACGCTCGACCAACATTGGCATTGAGCCTCTAGATTTAGAGGTGACGGCCTTCCATGGCTGCCAAGTTTAACGTTGTTATTATTAAGAGTGTCAAAAACTGAACCGAAAACTGAACAAAAAAATTCGATTTTCTTTTTGGTTCGGTTCTCATTAAAAATCGAAATTTTTGTTATCAGTTTGGTTTTTATCGGTTAACCAAACCGAACCGAATCCATAAACCGATAAGAGCTTATTTTTTGAAAATGAGAAATATATACAATAGAAAAAAAAAACGAAAAAAAAAACAAATACAAAAAGTTGAAAACCAAAAACCCGAATCCGAACCGAACCGAACCAAAATTTTGGTTCGGTTCGTATTCGGTTCGGGTTTCATTTGGTTCGGTTCGGAAATTTTTCTTAACGATTTGGTTCAGTTTTGTTTTTCAAAAAAACCGAACCGAACCGTTGACACCCCTAGTTATTATAATCTCGATGGTCATGGAGAAGCGGCTGAGCTTGGAGCAGGTGAAGGTGGAGTAGATCTAGTCTATGTAGCACCGACACGGACACACGACACGCGACACGACACGACACGACACGACACGCCGACATGTCATTTCTTAAAAATAGAGAATTTCGACACCTTCCGATACGTTATATATTAAATATATTTTTTAATAATAATAAAAATAGCCTAGAATTAATCTACACAAAAAATATTAAATAATATCATTCATTATTTTAATTTGTTACAATAATACACAAAACTTAGAGGAAACAAGCATTGTTTAAAGAAAAATGCTGAAATGATATTTTTAAATTTATTTATTTATCATATATGTCATTTTTTTATTACTTCTTTCATAGTAAATGACTTTTAAAAAAAAAAAAACAATTCTAAAAACACAGAACTGAAAAAAAAAAAAAAATTGACCCCATGCGTGTATATTTATAGCAATTTTATTACTTTTTTTTATTACTTATTTTATGTATATTTATATTTTGACTCATTAAGTATTAGAAATTTTTAAAATTGACCCCGTGCGTGTCAGAATCACGTGTCGGGATTTCTGGACTCGCGTGTCGGAGCGTGTCAAAGAGAGTTGACCACGTGTCGGATTTTTCGACACTCGTTGATTGCGTGTCGGAGCGTGTCGGGACGTGTCGGAGCGTGTCAGACACGTGTCGGAGTGTTGGACACGATACGAAGACTTCCGGAGAGTGTCTGTGCTACATAAGATCTAGTGCAGCGTCAAAACCATGACTTGGCTAGATTTGGAGCCGATGGTGTTCAAGGGTGGCAAGTGGCTAGTCCGAGACTCCGAGATCCATGGCCAGTGGAACGACTGAATATTTTCTCAATAGTGGTTCTCCATCAATTGTCACGTGACACTGTTTGGTGGTCACATGATCCTTAATTGGCAAAGGACCATTTGACCATAAATTAGAAGCCAATTCAAGGATTCTGATGTTATCTTTTAATATGTACCCACAAAAAAATTTTATGGTCTCATTTCTAGGTGTGCCCTCATTGTTGCCCTTAAATGAAATTTCACAACTCACACAACTCACACAACAAATGGTAAAAAGGTTTAAAAAAAGTTGTCTACAATTAAAAAAATATGTACATACTAATTTTCGTCGGATAAAAAATAATTAGAAGACCCGTCTCTTTGCCCAATATATATAACCAACATAACAATCTATTTATAGAAAGATAGCATTCTTATTTTAAGAGATAATTTATTGAGTAAATGTTCAATTTTGTCAATTTAATCTTGAATTTTTTAATTTTGTCAATTTAATTTTAAATTTCGGAGTGAATAAAGATCATTACAATGAAAACGTATGATCGTGTAATATATGAAACAATGTGTGGTTAAATTAATTTCACATAATCTTTACGGACATATCATCACGCTTGATGCAGCTGAAGACATGTGCTCGCGACGCATGTGGGCGCGAGGAGGATCTTGAACCGCGTGTGCGAAGGGGCGAGTCGCGAGAGCGGGTGCGCCCCGATTCGTGGGACGACACTCCATCATCGCATGTTCTTGTCATGTCTCACATCGGTCGATAACGAGACGAGCGACGCGACAGTGAGCGAGCGCTTTTTCACCGGACACGATTCTTGATTAAGAAAGTCTCGACGCGGGAGAAAATTATTAAATGGAGATGGAGGACAGAAAGGCCATGGATTTCTGCTGATGCGTTGAAGGAGGGAGGAAGAGAGAGAGAGAGGGAGTTGGGTCATCTCCTGCGTTTCAAATTTTTTTAAAACATCGGAAATTCCGAAGTCCTGGAGCTTTGCGAATGTCCTGTAATGAGCAATAAAAATCCGGTCAATCCCCCCCCCCACCCCACCCCCATGAAAATCTGAAAAAGGGCATCTCAGGCGACGTCGCTAAAGTCTACCCGAGAAAAAGACATCTTATTTTCTGCGGCCCGCTGTCCATTTCGCCGTCTATGCGCAGAGTCGAGAGACCCCACCCAATTTACCTTCGGTCTACATTTTTAGTTGGGGAGTGGTTGCAGAATCTCCGTATTTTCAAAGTTCGTCTCTTTTTTAATACCCTCTTAAATCCCCTCTGGTTAGCTCGGCCGGGCTCGTTGAAAGAAACCAGCTTTTGGGAGAGAGTCTATATAGCTATTCTAACCTCGCACGCGCCGCACAACTGGGACTTCTTGTCATTTTCTGGGGCCGCCCCGACCAGCAAGCGCAGTGCTAATAAAGCTTGACTTGGATTTGAACTGGCTAGAGAGAGAAACAGCGGCTGCGCACCAGCTCGGTGGAACCAGGAGCATTTGAGCAGAAGGAAGCTGCTTCTGATGGCTTTTGGGTTGCGGCATTTTCTTCAATCTTTCGCGTGCGTCTTGTCAGAGAACTGAAGGGTCCTCCTCCTTCTTCTTCCTCGGTTCAGAGCATTCGCCTCAAAAGGTCTCTCCTTTTCTTTCTTTTTTGCACGGAAAAATCTAGCAAATAGTACCCCTCTCCAACGAAAAGTTTTTGTCTTTAATCTTCCGAAAGAGAAACGACCCACCACTGTGTTGGGTCGGGCTCCTTTTTACGACTCGAACCAGAACGTGTGTTCAAGTAGAAGTGGGATGCTGATGCTGTTGCTGATAGCGACGGATCGAGAATGGTGGATGCTGATGGTTTTAGGCTGCCATGGACCACTCGCTGAAGATCCCCCTACTTTGGATTGTTTTCTACTTCCTCCTCCTATTCTATTTTCTCTCGTCTTGTGGTTCTACCTTGGTGTCGACTGTCGTGTTGTCGCTAACTTTTAGCTTCAATTTGCTTTGTTTCTTTTATCTTTCTTTTACTTGCTTCGAGCTGTTGGGCTCACTATGCTTTCCCGTGATTGGCCGAAGAGCTCGACAAAAGCAGAATCATTTCCTTTCTCTTCGCCTAATATCTTCTTCTTTTGTCTCCTGATTTGCTCAATAATTTAATGCCCGCCGAGTCAATGAACTTCCTTCTTGTAATTTCTGTGAGATCATTTTGGGGGTCGTTGCCTCGTGTCCGTTCTGCCCAGTCTTTGAGTGGGTAAAAAAAGTTCCATTCTTTTTATACACCACTTCTTTTAGGCACTCGACAGTCCCATGATTCTTTTCTTTCACTTCATGCATAGACTGTTCATTGTGATCTTCATCAAAGTGAAAAATGGTCCCCTAAATTTGTGATTCTCCTGCATCAAGTAATTCCCCTTTATACCTTCCTTTTGGGGTTCCTTTGTGAATGTTTGCGTTTTGGAGCGGAAATTTTGGAGTTACATTTTGAATGGTTGCTGTAAAAACTACTTTTTAGGTCGTGTTGAAAGTGATTGGTAGTTCTACTGCATTCATGACGAGCTTGACTGATTTTATTGCTTGGTTCACAGGTGTCACAGTACCTTCCTCCCATAACTGCAATGTTATTTCTATAGAAGGTCTCTCTTCCACAAACTTATGATAGATTTCTTGCATTAAAAATTGGGAAAAAAAGAATGCAAAAGTTTATTTATTTGACTATCCAAGCAGATTTGCAGGTTTCTTTTGGGTCGACGATGATGCACAGCGATGATTTGCGAATGTGTTCGAAGAGACTTCTTATGTGCTCTATGAGATAGTGGCCAAACTCCTGGCTAACAGGATGTGTGACTCACCGTCCCTCAGTCGTTTGCAAAATCAGTAATGGAGATATCTTATTTTCCTTTTCCCCTCTTCTTTATGGATGCTGCTGGTTGTCTTATGTCGTTGAGATCTATTTCTGGAATTTCTTTGATTACAGAAGCCATTCTCTCTCCGAATGCTCTTATTCTGGCACAGTTGGTTTGATCTCAGAAACTTCATTGGATAAACTCCATCTTCAGAGAGATGACGGTTCCTTATTAAATGTAAGATTTTTGTGTTGGTCGAAATGTGTCTTCGTTCTACTTTTTGCAATTGCATTTGCGTTTGCAATCTTACTGCCGTGTTGATTCTGAAGGCGAGAGATTCTGATAACGAAACTGGAAGTCCTGGATTATCTACCGGAAGAAACGGTACCTGCCCTTACAGATTCCAACTTGAGCTGGATGTAAGTCCTTTTCTCACTGACATATGCATTCTGCACAATCTGCTATATGCTCAAGGCTTTGAGCAGATATAATAGGCCCCTTCCATTTCCCTGGCATTCTGGGTGGCTGTTGGTCAGAGTCAGTAACTTAGGTTGTTGCCATCTTGACCAAATTTGGGATTTCTGATCTCGGTTTGTGATTCATTTGTGGTTATAATTTGTAAAATTATGTGCATCACTCTGCATGTACTTGAGATGCTAAATTTTTGTTTGATCGGTTGAGTATAATTATCAGAGTTAAAATAAGGAGGCATCATCATTTCTGTGTAAGAGGTGCATTATCTCAACATTACCCATAGCTTCCTCTATCTGACATATCCAATGTGTAACTATGTTGGAGATGAACATTTTTATATTGGTTGCAGAGATCTTCATGCACCATATTCTTTGTTTAAACTGTAATTAGCAGCAGTTCTTTTGCAGTTTATATTTATCCTCTCTTTTTTGACAATATTTGAGCTAAATGAACGGTTGATTTCAGAACTACAAGAGCCTTTGAAATTACTAATTTCTTTGCTTACTTCGGTTTTTGTTCGACTTTTCTTAGAATGCATAGGACAGAAGATGGCCATCATGTTTGATGCATATGGCCGTTCTATTGACTTGAGATCCTCCATATCTCCTAGACAGAGGTGTCGTGAGCATTCTAATGGTTAGTAATGGAATCTGGTTGCTGCAGGTACAGAAACTTCAAGAGCAGCTACGAGAAGAGATAGAACTGCATGCAGTTTTGGAACAAGCAATCGAGAGAAGTGCTGTAAAATTATCAAAACCTTCATGTCTTCCTCATCAGGTTAAGTGCCTATTCCATGTGTTCTTTGGGTAAATAATTTTGGAAATCTCGTGGATGAAAGTATGTATGCCATCGAACTCCTTCAAGTCACTTTCAGAGGGAAACTTTTACCTCATTATGATCATTCATTTGTCTGTCAACTTCAAATACAGACTGGAGAAATGTTGGTTTTTACATTTCAACACCTGTCTTGCTTTATTCTTCATGTTATGTGATATTACTTCCCATTTTGAGATCCAGGCGTAATCTGTTAAGATATGAGAGCTCATATTTGGGAGGGAGTCCAACAACATGTTCTACATACTTTTTTTGCATTTTTCTATCACTTTATGATTCTGGAAAATAGTTTTTCTCTGTGTTCAAATCTGTTTGCCTTCAGGGAACAGATGCATGAGACATGGAGTTTTAGACAATTCAACTATTACTAAGCCAAAGTCAAGGAACTATTTGTGTTGTTAACTAAAGATAAGGACTGCTGCCTTACCACAGAACCTTGCTTTACAAGGAACAAATTTTCTTGGCCTGTGAAGGATCATGCTAAATATGATTGTCTGATTCCTGACAGCTTAAGCTTTTGGGAAGAATAGATGTCTCATGACATCAGAGCATGTGCTAGGAGTTTGAATCTTTACTTTTTTTGTTATTATGACAATTTCCCAATAATTCGTCTCCTCTTTTAACTGTTAGCAAACACTCTAGAAAATCCGTTCATTGATGCTTATAGGTTTTAGGGAATGCGGTGGTCTCACATGGCCAAGTGCAATTTTTTTATTGTTGTAGAGGGAGTAAACAAGGGCTCTCAAGTGATCAAATCTTCCTTTCAATGGATGAAAGATGGTTTTCTTATTCAGTATAAGGATTGGAGAATAATTTATCTTGTTTCATGAACAGGAACGCGACATAGCCGATTGCTTTTTGTCAGTGGGCTTTGCTGATGTTTTAATTATCTTTCTCAGCCAGGCCTTGATATCGGTAAAATACTTCCTTATGTACAGGCTCAGGAACTCCTTTCCAATATTGCGATGTTGGAACTCGCGGTATCCAAACTCGAACATGAGATAGTCTCTTTACATTTCCAATTAAGTCAAGAAAGAAATGAACGGAGGCTGGCTGAATACCGTTTGAGGCACTCTTCCTTGGAGGAGAAGTCTCTTTGTTCCTCTGGCATATTGCAAGAGCTGGTAATTCACATACTTTCAGTTAAATTGACTTGCTCCCAATTGTCACACATATATAAAATCCTTTTATTTTCCTTTTGGGGTTCTCTTCTCATTGTTGATTTTCATTAGCTTTGGTTTATTTGTCGATGTACGCATCTGATAGACAGTGCTTATGAAAGTTATCCTTGATAATAAAGTAAGTGCTGATTAAGAAGTGGAAAGGAAACTTTTTGTGGATTTGGGTGGTTGAGATCTTTGCATTGGGCATTGAAGGTCACTTATCTTCATAGAATGTCTAAATATATGCAGGTCATGTGTATTGAACCCAGACATTTATGTCAACACAGACATGACATCATTTGACAATGAGTTATATTTGAATTGCCATATGTCCCAACATCATAAAGCCTCCTAATTCTCTGTAAGATATTTAAAGACATGCATAAAGTATTGCTTCATGCATTATTTGATTGCATAAGTTTGTGTTGGTGGTATTTGACTTTGGATATTATGACACTTCCTCGCATCAGGATGGGGATGGCTCCTCTGCACCTCTCTGTGATAACTTATGTACTGGGTCTGATGCAAAATGTGGTCAAACTCAAGATAGTAGGAAGCTACCCAGGGAGTTGCCACCTAAGGGCCTCTGGGATTATCCCAACCTACTGTCTGAAGAGATGGTTAGATGTATGAAGAATATATTTATCTCACTGGCAGATTCTGCATCTCCAAGCCAGTTCTCTACATCACAGGGCCATCTCTCACCTTTATCTCCACATGGGCATCTTTCTAACTCATCATGGTGGTCGTCATCTGAACGCTCGGTCATTTCGTCCTGGGTGCAAAGCCCCCAAGTTGATGTTCAGAGTAACTTGGATGTGCTGGCCTCAGATAATGCTTGTGATCCATACCGAGTACGCGGGAAGCTAAGTTGGGCAGATGTAGGAAATTATGGGCTGGCATCCGAAGTATCTTGGATGTCTGTTGGGAAAAAGCAATTGGCATATGCCTCTGGAGCTTTGAGGAAGTTTAGGTTAGTCTTGATCTATTATTATACCGCTTTAACTGTCTTTAATTAAGATCGAGTTTACGGTCTTAATAGAAGGGGAACTTTTTTTGGCTCCTACAGTGGTTTATGTTTTTTGTCAGGTATCTGTCCTAAATTCTAATATAAACGGAGTATTGCTGTAGCCTGTTGGGATATTATTTTTGGTTTTGATTATGTAGACAAGTTTTCTGCAAAGGAGATGTAGCCAGATAGGTAGAAGGCTTCAGAATGAACTTTAACCTAACAGATGAAAATTAATGTCATGTTGCATTGTGGAGGATCCGCATGGGCACAATTTTGTGCTTTTGGCTGAAATTATGAGTGGTTTGCTCATTGTACTGTGATCAACAGCATGCTTTCTTTAGCTGTTGGTAGATAAAATAATCTTAACAAGTGATTGCCTCTTGCATTTATCATATAGTTCGGCCACTGCGTATGAGAAAACTAGAAACAGTTCTCTCGATCTTTCAATTTTTTACATGTTTGGAGCTTACTGATCATTGTAGCTCTGTGAACGTGAACAGGACACTTGTTGAGCAGCTTGCCAAGGTCAACCCAATCCACCTGAGCAGCCACGACAAACTTGCCTTCTGGATCAACTTATACAATGCCATGATCATGCATGTAGGTCATTGATTTCCATCAAACCAATGAATATCTTGCTTATGTCGTATCCTCAGTTTGGCAGGTGTCTAGTGGCTATGCTACTATATTTTGGACGGTGTTTTAAGTAGGATATTTGGGATGGTGACACCTGGTTCTTGGCCTGTTTTCTCATAGTTTTCTTCCTTTATTTCTTGTTAGTTATATGGACTCTCTTAAAGAACTTAGCATTATCAAGTACCTCTGAACTATGAAATTATGGATGGGCAAAAGCAATGCGAAACATATAACTTTTTGAACAAGCAAAACTTCATATTCTATTCCAGCTACAAGCAATACTTAAAACTATATAAACAAGAAAATAAGGAGGAAAGCATTATTTAGCCAATCAATTTTTAAGTCATAGGAATTCTAGCCCATGCATTGCACGGACATTGTTGCTAGTATAAAGAATATACTGGCAAACAGATTTTTGGAACTTGTGAAGAAGACTTTTGTTTTCCACGTAAAGATATAAAAAAATGTTTAGACAAACAGCTAAATCCACATCCATGGAACATGCACACTCACCCTTCCATCCACATGTGCAGAGATGATTTTCTAAGATTTTGACTTTAAGCAGGCTTACTTGGCTTATGGGGTTCCAAAAAGTGATATGAAGCTGTTCTCGTTGATGCAGAAGGTTTGTATCTATCCTTTCAAGATTTATTTTCTTCTCATGATCATTCAATTTGTGTGGAGAATCTCTTGTGAATATCATGATCAAGGAAATTGCTATTTCATTTTTGGGGACCAATATGTCGTGCCACAAGGGAGAATGCATTTACATGCCTTTCACAAACCATGATGTGTGTGTTATGCTTGTTGGGCGATAACAGAAAGCTGTCTCATAAGAAGTCAAATTGTTAGTTCAAGCACCCTTTTAGGTGATACATGGTGAGTGACGGGAGCAGATGCTGACGTAACTTTTGAGCCAATTTTCTGCTGACAGTATACATGGCTGGAAAGTGATTCCTACTGGTGGCTTTTAGGATGCATGCATGTTTTCATTTTGAATATAAAAGAGAAAATAAGATAAATAGCAATGTGAAATTTGATATTTCTGCATACATCAAGGATGAAGAATCAGATGAAAGGCGTGACTAATGAAATTTTCGGTATTAGTTGGTGCTATCAATAGTTTCATAACTACCAAGTTTATGGCAGAATAACCAAGTAAAACAATATATGACCAAAAAAAAAAATTAAGTGAAAAATGGCTCAGGTTACCTCCAATCACCAATTCTGTGTCCTAGTTATAAGTGGAAGCATAATCTATGCAGATTATTTGAATATCTACGCCAGAACTGAACTCCGTCTTTCTTCTGCTTGTTCCAATTGTTAACTTGATTACTTTTCTCCTGTACTTTTACTAGTTCATTATAATAGAGGGTTTTCTTTCATCTTTTAGTTCTTTCTCCCTAAATGGCTTGGAGGACTTGCAATTCTGGGCTTGTGAGAAGGTGATATGGTTGGTGTTAGTGCTTTGGATCGGATCAGACAGCAAAGCAGAATTAGTAGTGGAATCATATATTTGTCATCCCTTTCCTAGTTATTTTGGAGTGGTGCTTGTAAAAAGTGAAATTTTGTGAGGTCACTACCAACTATTCTAAAAGCTTAAGCTATTAGACGGAGGCGTAGTTTAATATTAATTACTCTAACACTCCCCTCATGTTTAGTCTGGTTTTTGGCCTAGTACTAAGTGTGAAAATTTAATTGGAAAAGCAAATGAAGCTTGTAAAGATTTGAATTCAGAACCTACAGCTCCGATACTATGTGAGATTTTGTAAGACCACTGTCAACTATTGTAAAAGCTTAAGCTGTTAGACAAAAGCGTGATTTAATATTTAATTACTCTAATAGACATAAAATAAGATAATACAGTGATAACATGCAAATTGGCAGCTGACAAGGAAATTATTCAAGGAAAAGTTGGAAGTTGTGAAAAGTGCCAAATGAGGTTAAACACCTGTCCTGAATTTGATACCTAAGGGAGGTTTTGGCTCATCCAGGATGAATCTATTATTTTGACTGATGATATTCGTGCGTTGTGTTTATATAGATGACCTATTTGTCTTTAGTGGATGATGGTTATCAATGTCCAGTGAACCTCAGCCATGGTCAATTAACTTATATGATAGCACTGTGTGTAGATGTTTGCAGCAAAGCCAGGTCTACTCGGTCATCAAGTATTGGAAGTGCTAAAAAATGCCGCATGATGTTGAACAATGCTCGGGAAAATATGAAAAAATTGTGGACTAATCATCTTTCCTGCAGGCAGCATATACTGTGGGAGGCCATTCTTTCAGCGCAACAGTTATTGAGTATGGAATTTTGAAGATGAAACCACCTCTCCACAGGCCACAGATCGTATGGTCCTGCCTTAGATGTGATGTGTCATTGCTTATTGAAAGTTCTCACCTCGCATGATTTTCTGACCGTCATTCCCATTGATAATATTTAGGCTTTGCTCCTCGCTCTTCACAAGCTAAAGGTATCTGAAGAGCAACGGAAGTTTGCTATTGATGCAGCTGAACCACTTGTAGCATTTGCTCTCAGCTGCGGAACGTACTCATCTCCTGCGGTAAGATCTCGTGTTCTTCCCTAGGTGATGTTTGACTTTGAAGAGAAAAAATCACCATACTTCCAAATTCAGGTTCGGATGTACACTGCCAAGAATGTGAGGGATGAGCTGCAGGAAGCACAACGAGATTTCATCAGAGCTTCAGTTGGGGTTAGCAGCAAAGGGAGGTTATTGGTGCCAAAGATGCTACATTGCTTTGCCAAGGGATTCGTGGACGATGCTAATTTAGCTGTATGGATATCGCACTACCTCCCCCCCAATCAGGCAGCGTTTGTGGAGCGGTGCATGTCACAAAGGCGTCAAAGCCTTCTCGGTTCTCGCAATTGTGGAATTCTTCCCTTCGACTCCCGCTTCCGTTACCTATTCCTTCCGGAGAAAATCCATTTTGACAATGCTTGTTCATAGTTACTTTGGCTTAGCCTTGGCAAGATTAGTAAGGTCATAGCAACAATGCCTTCGGGGAGGCTCTGTATCATTTCGTCTTGCCATGGTAAATATCACAAGATGGCTGCAGCCCGTGTAGTTTTTGGTCTTTGCCCTTTGATGATGTACATACTGTTAAAAAAACTCTGACCGACAATTGTTAAACAAGACATTCAAACCATTTCTTCCGCTGATACTGGGAAACATAATGATAATGTTCATATTGGAATGGTAGAGAAGCCAATGAATGAGCAGTGGGGGTGAGACGATTGGGAGGTTTGCTTATTTGACCAATAATGGCACCACAGCTCCTGCTTTACAAGTCCTCGCTCAGAATAATGAACGAAGTCACTAATTGGTACGCTAGATGGTCACAGGTGTCTTTACATTTCGAAGGATGATATTGACACTAACTGTTTACACTACTTAGGCATTGATGCTTATCCTCCATTGTGAAAAATCATGCTTGTTGTTTGGACTGTTCCCCGACACAGGCATTAGTCATAAGCTCAAGTAAATGACTGCAAGATCTTTGAAAACTTCCCATTAAAGATTTTGTGTTATATGGTTGGTCATTCATTCCAAATACATTTGACATATCCTCAGACAACTCAATATTTCCTCTCTTCTGTCGTTTAAATTTTATGCACGAAAGAGAACGGGGAGGTTAGGTTAGTAGTCTGACAACCGGAAATGGTGATTCCAAACAGTAGGTGAGAAGCTTTGTTAATGTCGAAGTTGCACTGAGCTCTAGCACTTTTGCGCAACCAACTTGAAAAGCCATGAATGCATGGACTGAAAATTTGGTGGAGAAGCACAGCATCTGGCATTGTCTTCCTTTTGTCATTATTACACTGCAACTATCACTTTTTGGTACAACCACAGGAATATACTTAACCCCCAAGCAGATTCAAATCCTCTTTGATATGTAATGCTAATAAGAATTCAACGTTCCTAAAGGGTTTTGGGAAAATAAAAAGCAGTTTACTTTCTCCTCTTTCCTACATTGTCTTCACAACTATTTAGGGCGCGTTTGAAAACATTTCTGTCTAAAAATTGTTCTCAGAAATAGAAATAGAAAAAACTATTTCAAAAAATTATTTCTGTTTTGGGGAATAATTTTTGAACAGAATAACGCATTTGATAATTGCACAAAATTTATGTTTCTGGAATAGAAAAAGAACATAAATACGTTTGGTAAATTTCTATAATTTTTTTGTTTCTTTTAATTTTTTAATATTTTAATTTTTTATTTTTACCTTTTGGCCAATCGCCTGCCTTAGTCATGGCTGACGATCAGCAGACGAGGGCCGGCTGTCTCGCCCAGCCACGACAAGGCTCAGCCTCACTGGGCCACCGCTAGGTTGGCATCATTCAACGGTGGCTTGGCAAGAGGTCAGCCTCGCCTTGACTCAGCGAGCTCGAGTTTGCCCAGATCCGACAAGGCCAACCTCGTCCAGCCACCGGCGAGGCTCGACCTCTCCCAAGTGGTGCAAGGTTGGTCTCGCACTGGCTTGGCAAGGCCCGGCCTCGCGTCGGCTAGGGAGGCCGAGCCTCACCATGGCTGTGTGAGGCTCGGCCTCGCCCTAGGCTGAGCCTCGCACCGCCCAGGTGAGGCCGAGCTTCACGCGGCCACAACAAGGCTCAGGCCGACGAGCCTCGTCGTGGCTCAACCTTGCCAGGGGCCGGTGATGCTTCGGCGAGGTTTTCGGCCCTCGTCTAGCCGATTGCTAGTGCCGGCCATGGCCAAGGCCGGTGACCAGTAAAAGGAAGAAGAAGAAAAGAAAGAGAAAAAAGAAGAAGAAAAAGAAGTGTTTCGCGGAAGTGTTCCTGCAAACAAAAAAGTTTTTTTCTATTTTTAATTTCTGTTCTAAATCTATTTCCGGAAACAAAAAAATAGATTTTTTGTTCTCGGGAACAAAAGTGTAAACAAACGTATTTTTGTTGTTTTTTTATTACCCGGAACAAAAGAACAAAAATTGTGTTCCCCAGAACAAAAACAAAAAAATTTGCCAAACAGGCCTTAGTAGCATGATGATTGTTCGCCAAGCACCTAGATGATTGTTCGCCAAGATTCGTATTTGCTGAACAAACTTCCAGCTTCAGACCTTCCAAGAAAATTTTCCAACTTAATGTAGGAGAAATGAACAATGGCTTAAACATTCTTGGCCCAAAACTTCTGTATTACCCCATTCGGGAAGTTCACAAAACGTAAGTAGGATACTGGGAGAATTGTGGTGAATAAGTGGTGTGCCCACTGCCCGAGCAAACCTCAAGATTAAGATATTATCAGTGTGTTTGAATTGTAACGTTGGGACAAGAGGAAAGTTCTGTGAAGAGTACACTCGGAGTAGCCGTGTCTTGTGGAAAGAAGTCCCGTAGTTTGCGCTTCCACCTGGAAGTTAGAGAAGCCCATACGGCTTGCCCAGCAAACTATCCCATGAGCAGAGGTTGGGAACTGGCCGAAACTTCAATCTGGGAAGTGAAAGATTAGACAGCAAGTACAGAACATCTAAATTTTTGGAAGTACATAGTATTGAAGAATAATCTTAATCTCAGGGAGAACCTCCATTATATACACTTAGATGCGCATGAGAAAATCTTATCCTTATGAGAAAAAGCTTAAATCTTTGAATGTACTGTTACTTCTGCTCTCAGTAATTTTAGGGAGACCATGTGAAGAGTATGAAACATACATCATTCTTCTAAACACAGTCACGGATATCAAAGGATTACTACGATGATCTCCCAACTCAGAGACATCGTTCTAATTGCTTTCTCTAATATCGGAGTCAGCATGGTTCCCCTCTATTAAAAATCCAACTCCGAGTGATCAACGTAGCTGGTAGTTAACGAATGAAGTACAACATGAGATTAAATTAACCTAACAGACGCATGTAGCAAAAGTTCGAGCTGTAAAGAGAAGCTAGACGGCAATTAGGGATCAGAACTTAACGAAAGATTCATTGGCGTCCTATTCTAACTATTGAATAGATGGCGTGATGGAAATCACGAAATAATAAGGGCTCTGCTTTTATTCAATGTGTATGAAGAGCAGATGATGAGCGAGGTTCCACTGTAGTCTTACCAAGTTTGTGGTTAGATCATTGTCAAGGACCATAATCCTCATCTCCAATCAAATTACATATATCTGAGCACTCAACCAGACTGCACAGACGTCAAAAGCTAAATCAAACTCTATCCATCATGAAGAAACATGCTATAGAAGAGGGAAAAATACAATGGAATGGTTAAGTGCTAATCCTAAGATGAGGTGGAGAGAGGGAATGAATAGTATATTACCAGTATTTCCTGCTGCGAAAGCCTTGCTTGAAAACCACCATAGGTCTGCCCAAAAGGAAACAGAAAATTAAAGAAAAAGAAATACCCCTCTGGAGCAAACAGACTGAAGGGTCTTGTTCTCTCAAATGAAAAGAGAGGTGGTATGTCCCCGGTTAGTTGGTGGCAACGAGGTGTATGTATGATGCATGTCATATGGCCAGTTCAGTACCACGAAAGAAAACTAGCAACCTGCGAATGTTGAGGGGGCCTTCTCCAGGAGAGCCATCGCCGCCGCGGATGCATGTGGTGACACACTTGGTGGTGCACGACTCTGCCTTTCTCGATTTGGGCCTCTGTATCCTGGGCTTCTTGCAGTCCTTGGGAGACTTGCACTCGCCCGACAGCATCTGAGGCACATTCGACAGTGTATCGGACTCCGATGGCTGCGGAACCACCTCGGCCACAGCCACGGCTGTAGGCCAAATTACGAGAGCTGCAGTCAAGAGCCAGCCGGTTGCTACCTGTCTGGCTTTCGTAGGGATGCGAACGTCGGCAATGCGCCTTGAGAACGAGGGTGCACGTACAAGAGCAGAAGCAGCAGGTGCAGAAGCCGGGCTACAAGGCTTGGAGCAATGAACTGGTACTATCATTATCCCCTCTCCACTGTCTCTGAGTTTGCGTCACAAAGACAAGGCCTGGCTCATTTTTTCTACTCCAATCCAATCCGAAGGCTGGCAGTTTTCTCTGCCTTCTGCTTATCTCCCTCCACCACAGAACGCAAAGCTAACCACCTGTCCAACAATCTCTCCCCCGTTCTGATATGATCTACGTGTCACCACGCATGACCCAGGATGATCTGTCGGCTGTCATGACTTCTTGGGCTCTCTAGTCATGTCTTGTTCTCATTCCCTCTTCGTGCAGTTTCACGTCGCAGTGCAGGTGGAGGGGTTATATGTACAGCCTTCTTCATGCTTGCCGCGTCAAAATAGACATGAAAGCGAACGCCTTCACGGGCGCTTAATAAGTAATGACCACATTATTCTTGGCTTCCCTGGAGGAGACCTGAGCGATCCATCTAAAGCACGGAGCTTTCAAGTTTTAGCTTGTCAGACCTCGTATTATTAGCTGGAAATTCCCTTTCGGATATCCAATTTATTGAAAATGCACATCGTTCGAGTTTTGGCTTCAAGAGTCGTTCGACAAAACAGATCACCTCACTTCTAAATTCTTTGATAGCAAAAATCTGGCTCTAACTTAGGCTAAGAGGCCCTCATGACCATCATTGAAAACAGTGACGAATCTCACAAGGCTTAATGGGAAGTACTTCATAAAGACTACAGTGGTTCAGATAATTCCTTGCTGCGGCTGAGAGTTGGGAAGAGCCTCGAGAGACACGGTAGCATGTGCCGGATTGAACTGTGAAGTTGCTTGCTCGAGAATAGGCCGAGCTCAGATAAATTATAAGACCAGCAAACACATTGACCGCATTATCACAATTCCCTGGGGGCTGCAGCATTACAACAATAAAAGGAAGAGACCAACTATTGTTCCCTGTATATCACAGTCAAACCATCACATGACACACCCATTTTATGGGAGTTACAGAAGATGCCCTGTTTAGGAACACAAATGATTTATGTACATCATATGGGAAATAAACGAGGTAGAGCTACCCCTGAATGTCCTTGGTGTCCTGACAAAATGATCATTTTATACCGAACTAACAATCACAATCAGCAAAAAAGTGTGAGGGTGTGTATAGCGCCCCCATGGTAGACATCACCACTCTTCATGCAAGAAGTCCGATTCCTTTTAAATTCCACGTGTAATTTCTGACAAGGATCTCATATAGTTGGCCAATTCGGCCTCTTCCAGAATGTACTCTGTAAATTTAAGTACATACAGGCCACCAATATACATAGGGATTGTCAAAAGACACTAGCATGTGAAAAATGGGCCAGCAGAACAATTAGATATCATGACAGCATATATTCACAGGACAGTTGAGATCAATTTCACTGCCCCAGATTCACATGTCCAGTAGGGAGACGAAATTTTTCAACTAGTTCAGGTATTCTTTTCTAGAACTGACAGGGCTGGCGTCAAGTAATTATTTGCTTTGTCGGGCAGGTGTGCAACCTACACAAAGGAGATTCAAGACATTGTCACTCCCGAGATACATATACATATCTAGACTTGTGGAAACAAAAAGAAACAACCCGATGGTCTTTACCAGTTCATAGAGCTCTCTCCCTTGCTCCGCAACATATTCATGGCATACCTGAACAATCAAACAAAGTCACTAGTCTACACTACCCCAAATCACAATTGGTAGCATAAAGAGAGTGTAACCCACATCAAAGCTCTTGTTTCTTGCTGTTGAGTCATGCAACGCTTTTACACATATATCAGCCACATCTGCACAGCTGATTCCCTGCGTTAGAAGAGAATCCTGATAAGATCTCAAATATCCCCTTGTCTATAACTTATCACAGCTTGTGTTTTCGCAATTAGAAAATAGATCAAATTCAATGACAACCCATGAAAACTTTTAACATTATCTACTTGCAGGAAGATTGATAATCTTCACCTGCGAAATCCGGTTTCCTTGATCAAATATGAGAGCACGCTGACCACCAGGTTCCTCCTGCAATAACCACCATGAATTTTACAAAAATGCCCATAAAAATTTTAATAACCACCTACGTAAGAAAAAGGTGTATCTTGTACTTGGAAACTATCTGCAGAAAAAATCTATCAACGAAAATTCCTTGAGAATAAAGCAGAAACATTGAGCGTAGCAGGATACAAGGGTCATCCTTAATCTCCAAAAGCCCATCTATGCACTACAGGAACAGAGGATCCACTGAATACATTCACTACCAAGTTTGAAAGGAAATCCAGTTTTGAGTGTTACCATTAGGGGACCAGGGCGAATAATTGTATAACCAAGCCCTGACCTCCTCAAAGAATCTTCTCCAGCCTAGAAATGAAACAGGAATCGTGAGTTATCAAGTTTGACAATAGAATTCCACATGGATGTAAGAAAATCTGAAAGGGCTCACCCTCTTGGCTTTCAGAACTTGCTCTCTTCTAGAAGGCTCAACTCCAAGTCCTGTACACGAAACTAACACAAAGTCTGTTTCTTGCCCAGTCTGCAGGTAAGTAAAAATCAAATGGTTAATAAACACCAAAAGACAGCAGGTTTCAGCAAAATAATCCAGAAGCTTTATCTTTTGTCAGTTAGTTGAACGTTCCTCATTTTCATTGTGCTACAGACATTGCCAAAGGCTTTGCTGCAGAACAACCTCACTCACAACTCCAGAAAGCAGCATAATAGTGGATAAATCTGGCATAAGTGTATTGCTTTTTTTGAAAACTGCAATTTTCCAGACCCTCATCATCATCCTTTCTCTAACATGCAAGTATTTCAAATTCACACAACCAAAAACTATTCGAATGATGTCGATGAGTATTCTAATGGTTATGTATGCAACAACCAGAAAACATGAGGAAAGAACTTACAGGCAAGGCCTTTATATATTCCAGAATAAGCTTAAAGCTTCTCAAGTCCTGCGTAGCACCTGAAGGTCCTTCTATGGGTCTCTGCAGCACAAAGTTAAGCCAAGTATTGGCGGCATTAAACCTTTGGCTCATGTCAGGAAATTTAAAAAAGAGCGCTGTACCCAAATGAAAAAGCATTGACATTTGCAGCAAGGTGATGCCAACCGCATGAATTTGCCCACTGAGAGAGTGCATAAGTTCCATGCATGCAGAGATAGGGCGAACATGCGTGGCAACAAGCACCAGTCATCACTATAACAAATTGAAAACTCTAGATGCAATGGTTTCTGCGTGCTCTGTCAGCAGATCTACTAGGGGCACTGTGGTCGCTATGGAAAGATGAAATGAGAACTGCAATCTGACTGGACTTCCATGTTTTAACAAAAATTTAGAAGAGGGCAAAAAAACTAATGGACTTGTTTTTCACAAAAGTATGCTGTTTAGTGATTCTCAATCACATCACAGGCACTGTTTACTAAATAGAACTGACAGCATGTATTCTGATTGATTATTGGACGAGCTAATGAATTTTCACCACCAGAATTGACTGAGCACACTAGGATATCTGAGATGCAAACTTTGAACAACTGCCCAGCACTTCCAAACCATAGGAAAAACTTGTTAAGGGAATTAGCTTACGATGGTTTAGAGCGGTAGAGACAGGACAATAAAGATCTTACATGCACAGCCTCACAGAATATATAGCATAATGTACGCTTCACCTACTAGATAGTAGGATGGTGAAATTAGTAATCCAACAACTAAAGTCCAGAGTGGTCAAGACAAGGTAATGGTTGAAAGTGGAAGTGGAAGACTACTCTGTTCTATCAATAAGAGGATAGACCTTGGCTAAAAAGAAATGTTCGTGGATACCTGTCTTCGGGGCTCAAATCGAATTGTTAATGTATGCACCAGGAAGGGGTCCATTGGAGGATCATCCGGTTTCACTGGACGGAAGGATGAAAATGGTACTCTCACCTGTCAGCTTATATATCAGTGAGGATGAAGGAAATAAGGCACAGAAAAGAGCAAACATTGTGGAAGCGCAAAGAAATCGATGGGAACAGACTTCATTATAAAAAGGAGGTCTGTATACCCTGCAAAATCCAATTTTGGTGCTGATTCTCGCAAAGTACAGCTTGCTCTGAGTTGTATCGGCTGAAGGACCTGCTTCAAGAATTAACACGTACGATCTTCCGTTGCCGCCGACAGAGAGGACTAGACCCTCGTACCCATCGAGAGTGCGATCCACAGGAAGCGAGAGCTTTTTCGACAGTTCGACATAGCCTCCTCTAGTGAAAACATACCCTGAACCATATAGCTAAGAGTCAGAGTCGGGAAGCATAAGTGAGAAATGCACTTTCTTTCACTGACAAGAGTTTAAAGAACTCCAATTCACCTGAGAAAACGGCCTGCCCTGTCTCGGTGAATTCGAACTTGGCTTCCATGCCCGCGTCGTACTTTGTGGCGAGAACGTCCTGGAAGTAGGTCCCCCGGCGAACCTGCCATCCCTGGAGAGATTCGGGGGACTTGAACTTGGCGAGGAGGAGCTTGCTCTTGCTGCTCCGGCCCGCGCGGAGCTGGGCGAGCCGGTTGTTGTAGTCCTGGAGGGCCTTGGTGAGGTTGTAGACGCCGCGGTAGTCGACCCTGAAGAGGTCGCCGGTGATGGCGGAGCGGGCGGTGGCGCAGTAGATGATCTTCTGGCATCCCTGGACGGCGGCCTTGAGGGAGGAGGGGTCGCCGACGTCGCCGGCGACGACCTCGACGGAGCGGGGGAGGGCGTCGGGGGGGAGCTGGTCGGGCCTGCGGACGAGTGCCTTGACGGAGTAGCCGCGGAGCATGAGCTTGCGGACGAGGATGCGCCCGATGCGGCTGGTGGCGCCGACGACGAGGACGGTGGTGGACTGGGCGGCGGGGATGGCGAACTCGCGGAGGAGGAGGGCGGCGTCCTCGTCGCCGTCGGCGAGGGAGGTGCGGGAGATCTGCCCGAGGCCGGAGAACTTGCGCCAGACCTCGTCGAAGATCTGCCGTGACCGCCGGCCAAGTCCCACCGGGTCCACTATCGACACCTGCTGCTGCTGCTGCTGCGGCTGCTGCGGCTGCTGAGCTGGAGCCTCGCTTGCCTTCGTCTTCTTCACCGTGGCCTTCTTCCGGTCACTGCCGCGATCGCCGTCGCCGCCACCGCCGCCGCCGGAAGTGGAAGCAGAAGCTCTGGTGGTGGAGGCGGGGACGAACTTGACTCGAGCTCTGGCATTGCTGCGGGAGCTGGGCTTGGGGAGGGAAGCGATGCCGAGGAACTCCGACTTGAACCGGACGAAGCTGCCCGCGCCTGACATCGCCGTCGTCGTCGTCGCCGCCGTCGCCGTCGCCGTCGTCGCGCGAACAGCGGATGACATGTAAGGAGGAGGAAGGAGGCGACGTGTCGCGCTGCGGGAAACAAGTGAATCTGAGTGCGCGAAGGCCACAGAATATGAGTTTGGCTGGAAAACCGAGTAGAATCGCGCCACGTGGACCCACCCGCTCCTCTCTTCTTCTTCTTCTTCTTCTTCTTCTTCTTCTTCGTGGGGAAATTCCCTTTTGTATTTTTATGGAGGGGGGAAAGGATATTGCATATAATTTTGTGGATAATGATGACTCAGCAATTTGCAACTATAGAAATTAAAATAGAAAAAAAAAAAGTTGTAATTATACCCAATTTTTGTGACGCTTACATGCGCCATCGTCATTATCATTTGAAATACGAGTAATTATATTTAAAAAATAATTAGCAATATTCGATGTGTGCACAAACGAGCGCGCGCCATAGGCAGAGCGAAGGAAGTATGGCCGACCGACGAGCCGAAGATAGCCAAAAGCTCGAGGGTTCGTGGCATTACAGTTCAGCTCACGTTTGTCCAGTCACATTGATATACTCGTCTTGGCCGGGAGTCGGAATGTTTGGATTTCGTGCATGGATTCCAACATCTAATGAACCGGCACCCATCGTCGTCGACCCTAATGGCTACGGTCGCCCTCAGGCCCTCAGGCTCACCGTCTCAAATCACGGCTATGCGTGTCCTTTCACCTGTGACGCAAATTCAATCGGAATGCAGAGGCGAAACAATCGGTACCCCGACCTCGGTCATGAATCGATAGGTGATGACCATTACCACTTCCCAACCGATAAAAGAGACCAAAAGGGGACTTCTCGGCACAATAAATTTCCTCACACGCTGGTATCACTTCATAAAACCAGCTCCCAGCTACTCTTTATTATTTCAGGACTTGCACCGACAAATCGAGCACCCCGACCGGCTGTCAATTCATCACTCGATATGCTTATAGAATCAGAAAGGAGAAATTAAACTAAACGGCACGGACACAACGAAAGACAATGACATGCTTCTCTCCGGGCTCCAAAATCAGTTTCGAGTCTCCTAAGTACCCTGGCTCTCCCATATGTGCGCGGGAAGCGCAAAAGAGAGGGGATTAGAGAGAAGTTTCTTAAAATAGCAAAAGTTAGACTATACATCAACAACAATGAAAAGAATTGCTGTGGATTTTGGCGACGCCCTTATTTTGCCACCCTATCTATTCCAAGACAGCCTACCAAAAAAGGGGGGGCCAAATATAAAAAGAGAGGAGGGAGTAAAACCCACTTTCCTCCTCACTTCTTCTGTCAAAGTAAGAAGGGATCAGACCAACTATGGTACACTCACTGCTGCGCCACCGGCCTTCACGATAATATAACACTTCGAAGAGGACCGAATCAAAGAATTTGCCATGATGACCCGCGTGATGAGGCACGCACATTGGCACTCTTCTAGCCATCACTTCTGGTCAAGGGTACCTCCGGAGGACGACACCATTTTGAGGAGGAGGAGGAGGAGACTTCATCCTGGTAGATTCTAATAAAGAAAGATCTGTATAGACTGCATGACGGGCAATGTGACAGCATCAACACCACAGGCCCCCCCTCCAACCAGATACAGCCACCAATTTGCCTAAACTCCAAGCAAAATCCACTATACTTAAAGTTGCACGAACCCATTTTCCGCCTCCTTATCTGAAATTTTCCCAGAATAATTATTCACCTATGTACAGATAGGTCATCCTCCATTGTTGGCAACTTCTGCAGCTCTCTGTCTCATCATCTCCATCACAGCTGCCCTGCGCCGTGAATCTGACTGCTGCTGCAGCCGCCTCAAATGTTCTCTTAAGTCTCTGGTTAAGACAAACACATACAATGATAATATATAAGAGCAAGAATTCACCAAACACAACACTCTCCTCCTATGAAATAAAGAAACAAACTGCAGATTGCTTCAAGCATATCTTCACAAGGATAGCCTCGGCATCTTACCTGCATCGTGGGACATGGCACACAGCTTCTTTGCAGGCTCGTGCATGCAGTTGCAGGAGATACCACATCTTCTTGCAAAGAACACAACCTCTAGAAGCACGTGTTTTGCATTGGATCCCATGGCGGAACAAACCTTTCACTTTGCGACAGTTCGGGTATTGACAAAGTGATGAACGGCATTGTGATGCATGCACCAGTAGATCAAGCATTTTCCTAAGCTGCATTTCCACATAGAAAGAAACATGTGAAAGAAAGTCCTCTAAATCCAAAAGCATGAAAAAGTAATACCAATGATCCTAATAACAGAATGCATTGAACTCCATCAGATTAGGAGTTCAAATGGATTGATTATGTGGAACTTCTGCAAAACGACAATAAGAACGACAGGAAAGAGCACTCTGAATGTGCCCATAGGATTTAACAGACTGAAATATTCAATAAATGAAAAGCTCAAAAGCTGGTATGATACCTTTCTCAAATTTTGTTTTGATTCATAAAAATCAGTTTTTGTTTTGATCTATAAAAATCAAATAAAATGAGCATTCAACAGAGAAAATATTAATGACTTGACTGCTATGTGATTTAGCTCTCCCATCAGCCAAAACCCAACTGAAAAACCAATCTTATCAAACCAACCCAAAAACATTTGAAGCCAATCCAATCACATTCTTTTGCTCAAAATTATTGGCCCTCCTTCTCTTCTCTTCTGCACAATACTAAGATACAGCCAAAGTTGAGCATCTTGCAATCAAAATGTATGCGAAAGCAATCCTCCGAGTACATTCATTTCTGCAAGCACTTTACCAAAACCGACTAATGCTCCAGTCTTCCACATTCAAAATTTTTTATGTGCACAAGATGTGTAACCTTTTACAAAGATAGAATGAAGCAAATTTAGAAAAAAATAAAATAAAATGAAGCGATTTAGACAAATCTTTCTTGTCAATAACCTAATACCAACCAAACAAATGTCGACCAAAATTCTAAATCAACACTACTTGAAAAGGCAGCTCAAAACTGTTCATATAAATGCTAGTCCCATGGGTTTCTCCATTTCTTCAACTGTTTTTTGCATGGTCAAAAAGCAGGTACAAAAACAAAGATAAGAGGTGGAGAAAAGAAAAGAACCAACACCTTCTCCCGCCCTTTAAAATAAAACAAAAAGAAACAGCAAAAAAAAAGCTTCATTATTGTTAAAGTAATTAAATATAAAATCACGTCTTCATCTAATCTTAAGCTTTTAGAACAATTGGCAATGATCCCACAAAATCTCACATGATATCAGAGCTGGAGGTCCTAAGTTCGAATCTTTCCAGGCTCCATTTGCCTCCCCAATCAAATTTCCACATTTGCCGGACTAAGCGTGAGGAGGAGTGCTAAAGTAATTAAATGAAAAACCACACCTTAATCTAATAGCTTAAGCTTTTAGAATAATTGGCAATGGTCCACAAAATCTCACAATTATCACGGGACAATTGAGAAGTATTGAGCTCATTGAGATATCAAATTGTCCAGCCTCCTTCATGCTAAACTTTTTATAAATCAGATTTGGTCTAACCTCATGATGGTGGTTTTCGAAAAATGAAAAATAAGTGCCTTGTTTTCAAACAAGGGATGAGCAAGCCTTAATCCTTTTGCCCAAACAAAACCAGTGCTAAACTATTTTAAGGCAAACTAAATTTAATTCCATTCAAACCAAATTAAACTAAACAATCCTCAAGATATCAGAATGTTTTTGAAAGACGCACCTGCAAAACTCTCAGTTGTCTGGCTTCCTTGTTTTGTGCATCACGATCAGCCATAGATGGGTGATTTGTCAATTTGTGGGGATGATCAATACCACCATCCTTTTGATAACAGGTATTGCATATATCATACTCTGGGCAAACCTCACAACGCCAACCCTGACCAGCTTCAATGTCAAGGCTACATAGGTTACATGTTGTCACAAATGCCGGAGCAGTTGGATTATGAAGATGGTAAAGGACCATCATTGAAGAGTGTTTTGCACGCCTCAGGGTGTCATATTGATAGTGATTCCCTTGACATAAACTCAAGAAAGCCTGTCTGGTGTCAAAAAATTCACTTTCGAGTATCTCATCTTTATCTTTTGTATCTTCTGGTACATCAGTAATTTGAATCTGCAAGATTTAACAATCTTTCAGCAGCATATCGTAACCAGCCTTTTTCAAAGCAGTCATAGCAAATTACCATCACTGTAGGTAACTCATTTGTTACAGATAACATACTTACCGGATACAGGGGATGTTTCTCTCTTTGATTGACAGGATGTCGCTCTCTTTCCTCGCGTTTCTGTTCTATTTCGTGGCACCTGCAAAGTAAAATTGTTAAAGCCCATGATTCTGAACAATGCACTACAGACTAGGAATTTGAGATGACTCTAAATTCCAAACCAGAACTAGGGACTTCCTACAAAATAAGGATGGCTCAGGAACAACTATATAGATTCCCAAGCCAGAACTAGACTTCCTACAGCAAAAAAATCATAGAAAACCATAGACATTTCGTTTCCCTTGCTAAGCAGGATAAATTGAAGGATAAGAAAAGGAATGCCACAATTTCAGGTAACAATATGATGCTTCAATCATGATAAAGGAGATACACATTGAAAGTCATCCAAGCAAAGCATAATCAAGGAATAGGGACAGCAGAAATCCTAAAAATCCATGATGACTTCCTCCTTCCACATTAATTAAGAACTGTCCCAAAACAAACTCTTAAAGACCATGAGCATCTGTCCTGTAAACTAGTCAAAGATCGTTCAGTTACCTTAACTCCACACACAGAAAAGGAGATGAGAAAGATTAACAAACAAATGATCAAAACAAGAGTTGACAACTGTTCAGGCCAGCAACTCATCGAGGAACTTACAAACTTAGAACAATCATAATTATCAGCTAATATTATACAATAAACCAAAATTGTCGACAAGTCTCTTACATAATTTTTCTCCATGTTTTACGATGCAGGATAACTCATATTGCAAAGGGTTCAAGTGTCCTACGGGCTATAATAGATAGTATGAATTTCAGCATCTGAAAAAAATAAATTTCATTACTATGAATTCACCTGGCTTTTTTTATAGGTAAAAGAAAGAAGAATAAGGCGCATGTGAGAGAGAGAGATTTCACTGCCAATTTTTTTCCCAACATTCAAGTGAGAAAATGTATTCAGTGACAAGAAATACATCTGCGAGCAGCAGCATTCATGGTGCCAAGGTTGAATAGTTATGAGGTTGTTAGCTAAATGAAACAAACACCAGAAGGCTAACATTCAGAACAACCCAACGTGAATAAGAAAGAAATAGACCACAATAACATTGAAAGATGCCAATGAAGATCTTCAAATCTTACTTGTCACAAATCTGAAAGTTTTTGCACTGGCTGCAAACCCATCGGTTTCCCGAAACCATGAGAATGCAACAGTGGGTGCATGCATACTGCAGATGGACCATAATAAAATCTTCCTTCATAGGAGATATAGTTTCACCAAGCTGAGAAAATAATTTACTCATGTCAGAAAATGAAAATTCACAGAAAATAGAAGATGAGAGACAATTTATGAAAGGAAACAAGGGAGGAAGGGGAAAAAAATTTACTTTGTGCATCAATAGCAAATCCTTCGATGCATTTCCAGAGAGATCAGACTGACCAGATGCTTTTAACGCTCTCTTAGTGATGGTCTTTTTAGTGGTTCCTTTCTTATTCTGCTTTCTGCCATCTTCCTCTTGTTGAAGCTGATAAATAAGATCTTCTGCAGCACCTGGCCAGTAGTCACCATCAAAATATGGAAGCCTAGCTGCAGTTACCTTTGATTTGCATTCGCCAGAGCATACAAAGAAATGATCATATAGATTGGTAAGATCAACAACAATACTCTCCTTTGCAGCTTTTCTTAACATTGCAAGGTACCTAAAATCCAAGATAAAAAGCATCCCCAATGGGGGGAAGAGTCAGTGAATAGAAGTGTTCAGGTTGCATTACACTGATGAAATAGTTTATAAAGTGCATCCTTGCAAGATGCCTCACCACTCCCGGAGTTTATCAGATTTTGGGGTTTTCTGTATCTCTGGATGACAGTACAGTATATAATCTTCGCCTTTTAATGGTGGGCACGCCCATATATAGCAGCTTGTAAAACCCCGCAACTTGCAATATTCAAGGTATCCAATCTGCACAGAGATAAATACTAAGATCCACTAAAAGAACCCCAGACCAGGCATGTGGAAAAACATACAAGCTAAAAAATACAAACTGACCAAAATTTCATGGTACACAAATGTTCGCAGAGCTTCTCCAGTCACTGCTTTAACCTCAGGCCTGAAGTATTTCACGGAATCCAGATACGAAAGATAGACACGACGTTGATTTGGGAATTGGCTTTCAGATCCAAATTCTTGAACGTACATACCAAATAAGCATACCTCCACACCTTCAATCTTTTGAAACAAAAGAATGACCTTCAAGGACGAAAGCAATATTCCATCAGCAACTTGACCAAATGTAAGCATTGCGATAAAACAGAGTCAAGTATGGCACCTCATAATTAGAGATACAAGCAACAAAATCTGTCACGCACCTTAGACTTGTAGGGGAACTCTGTAGGGTAATTTTCTTCCTGAAATATTTCGAGAAACCGAGGCTTTACTTCCAGCTTCTTGTCAACAGATGAAACAACTCTTACAACTAGTGATTCTGCTCCAGGAACCTGCAAAAACAATTCAAAATCAATCACCAAACTAAATTTGAGGCATGAAATATATCCAAGGAGAATTCTTCAAATAGACTTGAATCCCATGGTATCAGCACTAGAAAGGATGATTAGTCCACGTGGAACGATATAGTCTTATGCTATCTGTAACTAATGGGGGTCAAGATACTCATCTATACATTGCAAGGGAAGTCCATGCACATTGGACCTCCCCATATCCCACGAAGTAGGATCCACAAAAACTAAACAGCATTTTCACTAATGACGACCTATATCTGCGGAAGAGATGCTGGCGCATTACCGTTCAAGCACACAGCACTTTGAACAATTATTCATCAACTAATTATGTTTCTATTTGGTCGGTCCAACGTTACTCTTTCTAGAAAAAGATCTCACATAACTATCGCTTTATTTATGCAAACTCTGCAGGAATTACAATCACCTCATCATAACTTTTCCCGAGAACCTTTGCCCTCTCTAGTCTTTCCTGTCTGAGTCTCTTAGCTAGCCGCTGTTCTATGTGGTCACTAAGAAGCGTCTTCGGCAAATCTTTAGCCCCAAGAACAGCATTCTGTGACAAGGGCTTTCGTTCGCCTCTTTCAACCTCAGCTATATAGCAGTTAGGGCAGGTATATTCAGCTTGGCCTCCATCATTTCTCCGACCATTAAACAAAGCGCATATTTGATGTTGCCATGCTTCACACTTGTCACATTGAACCCACTGCACCCATAGAGTAATAATGATCAAGAATGAAAATGAGAACATTAAGAATGATAACTATGTCAATAAAAATAATGAAATCAACGTCATGGCAAAAGAGAAGCACATCAACTCACCCATTCTTCGGTCTCCTCATCGTTTTTCTTCTTCTCCAGCCTTCCCTTCAGTATAGAATTGCCATCAACAACAATGGTGTCCCCACGAGCCTCATTATAGCAGGGAATGCAAAAATAATGCCGGGTATCTCCAGCCGCACCAGTATAATAAGGTGCATTTCTCTTAATACGAGCGCCACATGGCGAGCAATATATTGGTGGTGGTTCAAAAGTAAGCTTTTCCACAGCACACAACTGGCATGAATTTTCACTCATCGAATGCTCCATTGCCTGGTTCCTCTCCGCCTTAGCTTTACTCTACAATGGAATGTAAACAGATACCATAAGCCAAAAGTTAAGCATCCTTAACCAGATACTGGAAACTACCTAGTAAAGGAAGTTGATCACATGTCTGTGTCATTGGACAAAAGCACAAACTATATAATACACATACACACCCCCACAACCCCCCGGGAAAAAAAAAGGAAAAAAAAAAAACCACGATGGAAGGCTCTGAAGATCTAGGATATAACAACTATAAAGGATTACCACTATGATTAGCATTGCTTAGAACGATAATAAAGATTCACTTTTCCAAATATCGGTTTGGCTGACATTCACCCAATCAACAAAAACAATACAATGACTGAAACAAAAGAGAAACAACTTCCAAAGGCTTCCAGGCTCCTATTCTTCAAAGGATGAACTTCCACCTCCCCCCAATAGCACAGTATTCTTCTTCTGGGCTCTACTCACTCTCTGCATTGTGTTCATTCTAGGATGTTTGACACAATTTGGCTACAGAAGTAACCTGAAAGATGCTAATAACCAAGCCACCTTTTACTAACTATAGTGTACACTGATATTCAAGAAGCAGATAGTCATTAAAACAAATTACACAAAGGCTGAGCTAAAATCCAGCTGACGGAAAGAGAAAAGAAGTAGACCATTCAATTTGGGCTTTAAGCAATATTTGCCAGAAATGTGCTTATTTTCATCTGGCAGAAAGGAAGAAAACCAGAAGCCAATAAAGGACTGCAGAATGAGCAAAAAATATACCTGGCCAACCCATTGCCTTAAGCCTGTGATATGCTCTCTCACTTGCTCAGGGGTGAAGAGTTCGGTCAATGATACTCCTTTAATTTTTGGTTTCCCAGACTTGGTAACAATTCCTTGCTCAGCTGGTTGGGCAATTTCTTGATTCGATTGATCACCCTCTTTCTCCATCGGTTCTTGCATGACAGCGGGTTCCTCACCGAGCATTTTATTTGAGACATCATCTGTTCCTTCCATTTTCATCTCACCAGTAGTCAGGTTTCTTTCCCCGGAATTGCCAGACGGATCCATCTTTATATCTGCAGACTCGGCCTTAATAGGTATACCGATCTCATTATGCTGCTGACCATGGTAAGGGACTGACTGGCAAATCTTCTGCTCCTCAGCAATAGGCACTGATTCAGCTGAATTATCAAGGGAGGGAATAGGAAGCTGCAAAGGCGGTTCCACTTTGACACGTTTTATAGAAGGAAGTAGGTCTTCCGAACTTTCAGCAACGGATAGCTTCTTTGTCAATAACTTTGCTGGGTTCTCCATAATGTCAGAGGGTTTACAAGATCTGCTAAGGGAATTCGAAAAACCAGATGTAGAATCTGGACGAGGATATGCCTTCAATTGTGATTGCAAGTAATTTTTCACAGGAATGCACACAGGGCAACTTGGGTCCCTGCAATTTTTATTATGCGAAAGCAATACTTTTGTATGATGACAACGAGGATAAGGGCATTGAGCCAAGTTGCAGCTTTCAATGTGTTTGCACAATTTTTGAACAGTGATACAATTAATCTCCTGGCATTTCCCTTGAGGAGCTGCACATCGACGAGCATGGCGTATAAATAAAAGCCACCTCTGCTGGTTTCTGAATTGACGGTCACGGTTTGTGCTTCCAGACCTACAGGTGGCAGTACTTAAAGTTGGGGCTTCTGTTTTACCCCTTGAAGGGGCATTTTGACCAGCAACAGATCCTTCTGAAGACAGATTGTTACACTGTGCTTCATCATGCTTAGAAATCCTCCTCTGGAAATCATCTTGTAAATGCTGCTCATTTAATTTATTCCCCAGGATTTCAGTCCCATCTTGCAATTGAGGATTCCACTGACCATGAAGAACTGAATTTGATTGTAGTCCGACGGTATGGCAGGTGAATTCGTTTTGGGCCTCGGCAACTAGCTGTTGTGATTGTAGCAAACGTTGCACTTGCGGAGTATTTTGAGACACCATAGAGCTGCTGTTGTGTTGGTTAGTTTGAGAAGCAAAGAGCTGAACCTTAGATTGATTATCAGAAGGATTCTGCTGATACTGATTCTGAAACTCAGGCAAATGAATTCCATCTGATGCCTGTTCTGGCATTATTTCTTTAGGCTCCTGCTTGAATTGAATTCCCGGATCAGATGTCACCTGATGAAGACCAAATATCTCATTGTCCAACAAACCTTGGTGCCGCTGATTTTGCTGCATGTGCTGGCGCTGCTGAGCAAATTGCTGTTGCGGTTGGTAATGAGCCTGTTGCTGAAATTGCTGCTGGTGCTGAGATTGGATAAAGTTCTCCCTTGAAGGAAGTGCAGGTTGAAAATTCACTTTTTCAACTGCATCAACTGACTGAGGCTTCAACTGCGCAGCTTGCTGAGTGCTATGCAAATTTGGTGGATTAGCAACCAATGGAGCTTTTGTTTTGGAAAGAGACTGCAAGTTTAGTGTGCCCATGCTTTGAGAATTTGCCATTGGTCCAACAGAAGTTCCAGCAGTGTATAAATTTCCAGGGCCAGAAACATCAGTACTGTTCCCATACACATCACCTGTCAATAAGAAACTTTTCATTTAATGTACAATCACAAATAATTCAGAGAGATAGCAAAGACCAGCGTTATTCTGAAACATTTGTCCCAAGGCCTTAACTAATAACTAAGGCTATTTATATATAAAAATCATATAAAACGATCTATGGAGTACCCTGAACAGATGAACGTTGATATTGATCAAATTGGTGTTGCAAAGGTTTCGGAGAATTGATATAAGGTGACGCATTCAGAAAGCCCTCGGAGGTGCTAGGCCCATTGGACATATGTAAATTGCTCCCAATCATTCCCAAGCCACCATTTAGTGCTCCATTGGAAAAACCGTAAGATTTCTGCTGAATACCAGACCTAATCGCCCCACCTGTTTGGCTGCTGAGGGCATGCAATACCCGACTGTTCTGATTGCTTACATGCAGCTTTTGATGTGCATCCTGTGATACCATGGGAGAGTCAACAATGGACATCCTGCCACCATTATTGGTAGCCTCTACACTTCCATAAGAATGATTTCCACTATTATTATTAAATCCGGGAGTCGGAATCATATGGCTGCTCATTCTTGGCACACCCATCTGTGACAGGTTGTTTCCTCCAGAACCAATGGGATAGTTCGCTTGAGCTTGCTGATACCCATTGGAAAGCAGACCTACACAATTACAAAGGGTAAAATTGTTGCCACAATAATGCCAAAAGTTTCTAAAACCAAATTGCATGACATTGACATTTACCATCAGTTCGGTTAAAGGAACTGCTCTGCATGACACCACTTGACATAAGGTTTCCCGTGTTTGCATTCGTGGGCTGCATGCTGCTACTCCCAACCATATTACTCATTTGTGCATCCACTGAAGATGTCGCCATCATGGTTGAACTCCCATTATGCGACAATCCCGGAGTTGGAATCATTGTTGGCATTGAATTAGGATTCACTGGATTTCGATTATTAAGAGATGGACGCTTGATCAAACTATGCAACCGGAACTCCAATGTGCTCATATTCAAATACTCCTCCTACATAGTAGTAATTTCAAGATAGCAAAAAGAATGTCATGTCATATTCACCAAAAAGAAAAAGGAAAAATGATAATCATGAGAAAAAACATGTGAAACCAGGCAAGAGAAATGAATAGATTATTGGCTTTCGCCAATGTAACATGTAAAGCACCATAAAAAATTCCAATAAAGGATAATCACAAGCCACTTATTGTACTTTTACTAAGAAGAAGAAGAGAGAATTGATGAGGAGGGGAAGACCTTGGAGGGAGCAGTTTTGAAGAGACCCTCTTCCAGGCGTTTGACGATATCCTTCAGCTTCTGTATTTGAGAGTCATTCATTTGCTGATGATGCCGCTGAGCTAAGAGAACAAAGCTGAAAAGGATAGTAAAAGGTTGATCAGCAAACAAGAAGCGATGGAAGTTAAAGCACAAGAACAAGTGCTGTAGATTAGATTACATCTTTTCTTGCATATAGTTCCGAGCTCTGAGAAGATCCGCATCCATACCGAACCCAGCATGAGGGGCCCCACCGCCAGCAGCTACTATATTCGGGACAACATTGCCATTTTGCGGAGACACGCCGGGCAACTGAGTGCCCGATTGACTAGAAACATGCCCCGACATATCCGCCTGTACATTCATTACGTCAATCCACAAAAGCCCTCACTCTTCCCGTAATCATTCAAATTCACAAAGGGTCTACGCATGCCCGAACCGGCGCTACACGCATAACAAAGCTCTATTCACAGTGAACAAACCACACCCAACACCGCCAGGCACCTGTCGAGACAGCCACGACGGGAGATTACAGAGGGCATCGACAAAACAAGCAACAGCAAACGACATTCCGCATCACTCTCCCGGAAATTTTTCCGAGCACGGGGAATTTGGGGGAAAAAGGAAAATCCCACATCGAGATGCCGAAAAAGATAAAAGCTTTGGTAACGGGGGACGGATTGAAGGACCGGAGAACCGCCGGGTCGGAAACAGTAACCCTAAGGCACCCAAAGGACACCCCCCGGCGAAACCCTAGGGAGGGCGAAATCGGGAGGACGAACCTGAAGCGATGCGCGATTGGCGGCCGTAGGAGCAACGGTGCGGCGGCGGCGATCTCAATTCGGTGCTCAATCGGATTGATCGTGGACTCGACGATCGACGATCGACGAAGGAATTTGGGGAAAAGAAGAGAGAGAGAGAGAGAGAGAAGGGGAGAGAGGAGAGAAGAGGGGGCTGCTGGGCTTCCCGACTCCCACCACGTGCGAGTTCTCACGCGCGAACGGGGCGAGCCAATTATATATCCATATGGATCAAATATAAGCGACGAAGGCGAGAGAGAGAATGGGAGGGAGCTGGAGATATTTCTCATTAATTAACCATGGTCATAAATTAGATTATAACTTTATGTACTTATCGTATGCTTCTTCACTCGGGACGATTCTTTCCCTTTTTCGGGTGGTTTGGATATCGACTCGAGATTGGTCGTCTCGACACAAAAAAAATCAATGTGCGAGCGATGAGCTGTGATGAAAATATGTAGTATTTCGAATGGTACTTTAATAATATCTTTTGTAGGAAAAAGCATGCATAAATCATTTAGGAATGATATTTTCATTTTTCAGGGTCGAGTCAGATATTGGCTTAGGGTCAATTGTTTCAAGGCAAAAAGATAATCCAAGTGTACAATGAGGCGTGACAAAAGAGCGCACCATTTCGAATGGTACTTTAATTATATCTCCTATGCGGTAAATTTATAGAAATCATTCGCAACAATTTAAAATCGGAAATGTTTCTTTATAAGTATGCAGTTAGCTTTTCCCATTTAACGTTAGCCAGAGATTCGGGTTTCAATTTTTTTTAATATTATTAATTAAATATCCTATATATATTGATGATAATTCGAGTTATGAATAAGATTCATGGAATATGATGTATTTATTGCAATCATCTTCTTTTTTTTCTTTTAACATGTGGATCATGCATTGCGTTTAAGAGAGAAAGTCAAGGGCAAAAAAGGGGAAGAAAATCCCGTTTGTTAGATTGGGAAATTACTCTCACACTCCATGGTCGAATTTTGATCAAGTTATTCATCTTCATTTAAAAAAACACCATAAACGTTATCGCAATTTACTACTAATTTCCTCCAGCATTTCTTAAACTGGTTTTTAAAGTAGATTTTGGGAGATAAATTCCCATTGCGGTTATAATGTCACTTTATGCAAGCTGCAGTGATTTTGGCGAAACGTGTCGAGGGATTAATTAATATAAATTTGTGTCATTTGGCAATTGACGGATCTATAGTTCAACCATTCGGGGAAGCTTAAGATAATGTACATTTGTTAATCAGAGTATTTGCAATGCTTATATATTATGAAAATTATTTTTTTTATATTAACAGTATCCTTAAAGATCACTTCCCCTTCATTAGATTTAACTAAAAATCTCAATGCGGGATCGTAATATTTTGCAGATACCTTTCCATAGAAAAGAAATTACATAAAAGAATTCGAGTATCATGTTTGTAACGATATTGCTAGAAAATCAAAGTCTCGTTTATTCATCACCGCACTGAATTTCATATAGTTACAATACTCATATAGTTACAATACAAGACATCTTATTGCTTATTCAGCTGAGTATATATTGAGCATGTAGTAGTGATACTCTCTAAGTTACTCTCAGTCTTCACTCGCTTTCAGCTGGATATTACTGGTTTAGTGTGCCCATGCTTTGAGAATTTGCCAATGGTCCAACAGAAGTTCCAGCAGTGTATAGATTTCCACTATTATTATTAAATCCGGGAGTCGGAATCATCTGGCTGCTCATTCTTGGCACACCCATCTGTGGCAGGGTTGTTTCCTCCAGAACCAATGGGATAGTTCGCTTGAGCTTGCTGATATCCATTGAAAAGCAGACCTACACCATTACAAAGGGTAAAATTGTTGCCAAAATAATGCCAAAAGTTTCTAAAACCAAATTGCATGACATTGACATTTACCATCAGTTCGGTTAAAGGAACTGCTCTGCATGACACCACTTGACGTAAGGTTTCCCGTGTTTGCATTCGTGGGCTGCATGCTGCTACTCCCAACCATATGACATCAGTTCTAATAAAGGATAATCACAAGCCACTTATTGTACTTTTACTAAGAAGAAGAGGAGAGAATTGATGAGGAGGGGAAGACCTTGGAGGGGGCAGTTTTGAAGAGACCCTCTTCCAGGCGTTTGACGATATCCTTCAGCTTCTGTATTTGAGAGTCATTCATTTGCTGATGATGCTGATGATACCGCTGAGCTAAGAGAACAAAGCTGAAAAGGATAGTAAAAGGTTGATCAGCAAACAAGAACCGATGGAAGTTAAAGCACAAGAACAAGTGCTGGAGATTAGACTACATGTCATCTTGCATATAGTTCCGAGCTCTGAGAAGATCCGCATCGGTACCGAACCAAGCATGAGGGGCCCCACTGCCTGCAGCTACTACATTCGGGACAGCATTGCCATTTTGCGGAGACACGTCGGGCAACTGAGTGCCCGATTGACTAGAAACATGCCCCGACATATCTGCCTGTACATTCATCACGTCAATCCACAAAAGCCCTCACTCTTCCTGTAATCATTCAAATTCACAAAGGGCTACGCATGCCCGAGCTGGCGCTACACGTATAACAAAGCTCCATTCACAGTGAACAAACCACACCCAACACACCACCCGCAGCAGTAGCTCCGCCGGATAAGGCCCCGTTGATCCTTGCCCTCAAGGTGAGGGGTTCGAAACCCTTGGTGCCTTAACCACTTGCACGGTGGTGGTTCCCTCGTGCGGCCCCAGGATTTGCCCGGCTGCCGGCTGTACAGTTCCCTGGGTCATAAAAAAAAAAAAAAAAAAAAAAAAAACCACACCCAACATCGCCAGCACCTCTCGAGACAGCCACGACGAGAGATTACAGTGGGCATCGACAAAACAAGCAAAAGCAAACGACATTCCGCATCACTCTCCCGGAAATTTTTCCGAGCACGGGGAATTTGGGGGGGTGGAAGAAAATCCCACATCGAGATGCCGAAAAAGATCAAAGCTTTAGTAACGGGGGACGGATTGAAGGACCGGAGAACCGCCGGGTCGGAAACAGTAACTCTAAGGCACCCAGAGGACACCCCCCCGCAGAGACGGCGAAACCCTAGGGAGGGCGAAATCGGGAGGACGAACCTGAAGCGATGCGCGATTGGCGGCCGGAGGGGCGACGGTGCGGCGGCGGCGGCGATCTCAATTCGGTGCTCAATCGGATTGATCGTGAACTCGACGATCGACGATCGACGGAGGAATTTGGGGGAAAGAAGAGAGAGGAGAGAGCGAGGAGAGAAGAGGGGGCTGCTGGGCTTCCCGACTCCCACCACTTGCGAGTTAGATGTGGGGTATTAGAATAGTGCCGTAAGCTAATTCTGCACCGGGCATGGTACTCATCCTCACTCACCGCAGACACGGAAGGCTACCATACTTGTTTATCTTGATGGGAGCCAGGGGTCTCCCTCCCTAGCCAACCTTTTTCTCTTTTTGACTCTTTTCATTTTCTGTGTGTATTGTCTAAAATTATTAACTTGACAACAGTTGACATACCAAAATACAGTACACTGCAAACAAAATATGGCACATTAGTGATCTTGATACGAAGTAAGCATATTAGGATTCACATTAATTATATGTGCAATACACATAGATTCCCACGTAATCAAATTTCACCATATGCACATGCTTTGTTAATTGTTAATATGAAATTAACAAAGTTTATTCCATACTTTATCGAAATATGAATCGTATCTACTGAGCATATGTTAATCTCACATCTTTCAAGTCATATGTGTACTTCTAAGCTTGTAACTTGACAAGGTAATGAACTTTTCCAACTAGCTACATCTAGTATGTACACCGTCAATTTAGATAAGCAGGCCCTCATAGAAAGTAATATACGTTGTAAGTTATGATGAAGTACCAAACGTTTTTTTGACAAAAACAATAAAAGCATGAATTCATTCCACATAAATTTTCTCTTTTCTGGATGTCATTAAAAGATTGAACCTGATACAGACGACGAACAAGGTAAAACCACCCAACCATTCACCGTTTTCATTGGCGAACAGCCCACCAGCTCCTGCTAATCTCGGGTTGCCCTTAGAGGCCCCATCGGTCTTTAGTTCGATTTAATCCGACTGCGAGGAGGAGAATTCCAAAGAATCCAAACAACTCACTTTTGTGTTGATTCTTTTTATAGATTTAACAACTACACAAGCTCGTGTTTCCTTTTATGAATTCAACACTGTTGGGTTAACGTTGTGCAGATTGGGCCTAGCCGCCTATAGCACGATAGAGGCACTAGAGATGTTTTGGAGTGGGGATGCATTCGCCCTGCTTTGGGTTTATCCGTATGTACTTTCGATCTTCATAAGCATGTCAAAAACATGTAGCACGTTAAAAACTAATGCCCCCTAATTATATGTATATCTATATATATATATATATATAGAGGGAGAGAGAGAGAGAGTGAGTGATCACGTGTGCAGGTAAAGGCAGCACAAAGGAATCAAAATGGAGCATTGCAGGAAACTATCATCCGTCCCACTACACCCAGGATGTACATTTTCAATCTGAATGAATCACTTTTGGAGTGATTATGCTAATAACAGATCTCAGTGCTAACTACAAATCGAAAGGTTGCAGTTATGGTACATAGGAAGAGTTGCCAAAGTCGACTGGAGAATGCAAAAGAGGGTTCCACCTGTCAAATATTATCCGACCCCCTCGTCCTATTCTTCCACGGAACTTATTGACGGGTGGGGTAGTAAAATTTTTCGACAAGTTGGCCGGTGGTACAATGCCGGCGGCTGCCAACTTCTCAGGAACTAAAGGTTTTGTGAACAGCAGAATTGGCTCAAGAGGATCCTGCATTGTCAAGGAGCAAGATTATCTGATGGTCAAGTCTCCGATGGGTAGCAAGAAGAGAGTACACACATATAAAAATAAATAATCATAAAAAAAAGACATTTGCAAGACGAGATTGAGAGTGCACCATCTTATGCAGCCATGTATTGGGCACAGGTCGCCGTCTCGACTCTTGTCTGATGCTGCCCGGAGGAGCCGAAACAAAGTTGGAGTTTGAATAAGGTAGACTCTGTGTTGCTGAAGACCGTGATCGAGGACGAAAGTTAGCAATTTCATCAGAGTCCACGAACTCTTCCTCAGTCGAACCAAACTTGGAAGAGAGAGGTGGAAATCCAGGGAGAGCCAAGCTATCGTCCACTAGCTCCATTTCATGCTAAAAAGGAAAAGGTGCAAGATTAATCAGTATAAAGAATTGGAGGACAAAAGCTAAAGTACGGTCTGGAAATTCAAAGTCCTCATGTGTATAACTCATGTCTATAACAGGAGTTGGTCAACTTCCATACACAGTATCCGAGCAACAATTGCTGCGTTGCTAGGTTCTGGAATAGAAGTGCAAGTTTCAAAAAGAAATGTGACAAGCTATGACTCTGAAGATGGACTAAGGCAGATGGAAAGCAATTCTTGTGTCATAAAAATTTAATTTCACTCGAGCCATTCTCGCCAAAAGAGATCACTGGCAACAAAGAAAATTATGTTCTGGATCTAGCCTCAACAGATAGGAAAACAACTGGACCACAAACATAAAATAATAGCCTCTGCACCTTATATTTCATCTGAAGCCTCTGGAGGCTTACTTCCGTATCCATTGCTTCTCTTTTCATCTCTTCTCTCTGTAAACATGAACCGAGAATGAACATTATTTACTCCTGAAGAGACAAAACCTAAGACATATTTATACCAAATGAGGAAACAACAGAAGTTTTACTCGCCTTAATTAAAGCCTCCATAATTATCTTTGCTTGTTCAAGGTTACGCCGGACCTGGGAGTTGATTTCAAACAAAGAGAAAACCGGGAGTTGATTTCAAACAAAGAGAAAAAGCTTCTCGGTAAATGCATATACTTATACAAATACTCAGGCGTCTACACAGGTTCAGCACTATCAAGTTACATAAATAAGAACAAATATTTCCTGAAAAGTTAACCTGGCTAATCTAATATTACTTGAGAGATATAGTTTACACGAGAATCCATGATCTAACAAAACAAGACGAGAGAAAGTCAACCCTCAGGGGTCCCAAGTAGCACACCCCGGCCAGGATTCTCTGCCTCTCACCTGAGCACCACCTGAGTTGCAGCTGTAACTACCATCACCTTCTTACATATTCTGGAGGGCGTGTGTGCACGCATTTTCTTGTGCATATGAAGTATTGGCTCTAGTAGTTGATATACCCTATCTACAAGGTCCTTGATGTCACATTACATTGTCCAATTCTAGATAGGGACTGGTTAAATTTTATTCATTGGTAATGGGTTGCACTTGTTTATCCTTTTTCTCACTGAATAACATTGATTTGCTTGAATGCAGTTTTTTTCAGCACATGTGGGAGCATTTTGACATGACAGTTTTCCATATCAACATACATTTCACATGTTCGACATTCACAATTAGAGAGGTGTCCTCCTTCACGTGGCAAGATTTCTGAGAAGTATTTCCCAATCCAATGGTTTCAACTAGAAAAACAGATATCAGTCCATCACATAAACTCTCTTCATAACTCATGCTTTTAAGTATTTGAGTCGGTAATTTTTGCATAGAGAATTTCACATTTCCATCCTGTGTAATTCTGAGGAGAAAACTATTCTCTATGTTTCACTGGCACAATACATAAATAATCTAAGAGAAAGCTAAGGTTGAAATGGTCAACAAGTGGATCAGTGCATATTGAACTTCGGATTTTAATTATTTCTTTATGCTGAAACAGGTTGTAACCCCTGTAGAATGAAAGGCTGTACGCTAGTGAATATCAGACATTCTTGTCAATTATAAGTAGATTAACTCTCTAGGTAAAAATTAGCTAGTATAAATAGAAATATTTAATAAAACTCATCTAATTATACCCCTCGATTTGCTTCTAATTCCTCACATGAATTCATGAGAAACAGTAATTTCACAAGTTATGATACATTCACTATAAGCTCAATTTATATGTTGCTTATAGAAAAAACCAGAGTATGAGCATGCATCATAGTTTGAGGCATATAGAAGTTACTTGGAAGAATTCCAAGAATATAGAAAAAGAGAGTAAAATCCACGTACTCCAACCTATAGGCTCAAACCATTATGGTCCTTTAAGTCATAGATGATACGTATGAGGCTCCTACAGCAAGACCAATATGAAACAAAAACTAAACAAGATCTTATGTGAAGTTTCCATAAGAAAAAAATCATTTAGTTTGAGGAAAATCAGGTGTCATTTAAGTTGTCTTTTGCGGATTTTTTAAATTTGATGCAAATCCTTTATATTTCAAGAACGGCTTCTTCTCTATTCCTCTTTTCTGAAGTAACAAGAATCAATAATGAGGCAGTATGGAAGGACCAACCACTACACCATAGAGAATTGGACCCCTTTGCATAACTAGAAGGAATAGAGCTATGGTTTACTGATGGATGCTTCAAGTCTATCAGAACCGAAGAATTCTAAAACCATTTAAATGTTCTCTATTCAAAAATGAGAGGATAACACCAATCTCATGATTGCCGGACAGCAAATAGAACCATACTGGAGAATATCTATGCATATAGGATTTCTCAACCAGCTAAAAAAGCCGATGCCATAAAAGGGGGAAGTTGCAACATTAGCTATACAGACCTGACGAAGCTTTTCAAATGACTGCACATTATTTTCTCTCCGTTGCATCTGAAAAGATCATCACATAACTTATGAGATCTATGGGAAGGCAGATCGTAATGATAATATTGAAGAAAGTAAGACATGAGTGCTGCAATTGACTACCCTTCTTGTGTGAAGTCTGTGGGCTTTCTCCCTGGGTCTAAAGACATTGTAAGGATTGGTGTCATTAACTGGTGGGGGAGGCTGCATAAGAGGAAATTAGAAGAACAAAAATGACATGAGAAGCCAATAGGTATCAGAAATGTCATGGAAGACATTGAAGTGATGGGGTCATTAGCAAGCCATCCTTCGTCAGACGTCTATATGTAAGCTCATGAAGAAACTGACCTGGAGACGCCGCAATACAGGTTTTTGCCACCGTTCACGCTGGCCAAGCAAGAAAACAAAGCTTTAGCATCCTCATTGCATACGGCCACAGAGGTGAAAGAGTCCAACCAGTTGAGTAAAAGATAACCACACGGCATAGATAAACGCTAGAGCACAAGGATATAATCATTTTTTCCACTTCGATCAGTAAGCACTACTTATCCTACTTTTAAATCAGATACATCCCTTTGATAAGTACCAGCTCTGACCTGCAATGAAAGACTACAGATTTGTTGAGGAATATTTGCTGCTTGATTGTAGACCACATATGTTTTCTTGCCTTAGAACCTTACCCTTTGAGGGATGGTTACTTAATAAAAACAGATGATCTTTACAGTAGATTAGAAACATATATAAATTGACAGAAAAAAGCTGGCCTTCATACTAAAAACGTATATGAATTGGAAACCAGCCGACCTTTATCCTACTTCGACATCCTTTTAACAATCGCTCAGAATAAAAATCATTTCAAGAAAACTACTGGCAAAATCAATTTCAACACAAGACCCTACTTCACAAGTCAAGCAATCACTCAGGAAATGTTGAACAATCACACTAGGGTAAGCTAAATACCCAGCAGACCTTTCTGCTAGAACGAAATATTAGTTTGAAAACAACTTTATGCTATCCCAACACCATTCTAGGAATTAGTCAGCAGTAAAAAGCATTTTCAGACTACTCCTTGCAACATCATTTGCAACATCAGACACCATGAAGCAAATCAAGATATTATACTAAGAGGAGCTCAACACTCATCTTTCATCATGAAGCCATGGAAAGAAAGTAAACATTTTGGGAGACAGATGAGTATGCCCATGGATTAGAAACAGAAAGAAAGCTAAAGATGTTATGAACATATACAAAATAACTGCCACAAAAATAGGTACAATTAATAGTTAAAAGCAAAATATCTTCAGAATCTTTACCATAGAAAGAATCAAGGGTTACTGTTAGTCATAAACCATACTTATCCGAATCACATATTCTCAACATTTGGCCCACTTGATTTGTAGCTCCATATCATGTATATTACTCACAGTCATTAAAAATGAAGAAATCCACCCCACAACGCCACCACAGAAGATGAGTTTAGAAGACATCAAAGAACAATAATGAATGGTGTATCAGATTTTCCTTTAAGTGCTCAAATAACAATCAAACGTTTTCAGAAGCATCTAATCCATACCTTCTCCTTCCAATAAGAAAAAACAGACTGGAAAACTGAATATTTAATGGACTGAGCCTGGAAAGCCTGGCACAAAGAAAAAAGAAGTTGTTAAGATGCAAAATATTCCTTCCACAGATACCAAGTCTACTGCACAAAGCAAAACGTCAGTAATCATCTTTATCATAAGAACCAAACCATATAACTTGATCTGAAGAATGAATACTCATTATGGGCAAAAGTGGGTCCTAGGCCAAAAGGTCCACCATGTTTTATAAATCCTTTTTACCATTGTTACAGCGAAAAAAACAGAAATACAAACAACCACTAAAGCAGTCACCAAAGAAATCACTTAACTGCTTAAGAAAACACTACTAATGACAGGGGGAGCTTTATAAAAATCAATATTAGCTTCATTTCAAACTAAAAGCTGCAGTATGCTCCCAATTTGATAATATGGATGAGCTTTCTCTTGTAGTTGAACAAATAGCTTAATCAAGCAAGTTCCTATGCCATGTCAATGCCTTTTTTTATTGGTATCAGAGACTGTCGAGAGCGCCCAAATATTTTCTGAAAATTACAGTTGTTATGCACTCTCTAAGGAGGGAATATTTAAAAAGCATCCAGTCCCTGCTATCTGTCAGACTGTCATCGGCATACAGATGAAATTCAAGTGTCTAGCAGCAGGTCCAGGAATTGAGCTCAGTTGCAACCATTAGGAGATTTTATCCTCCTCAATACAACCAATGGCATGCAAGAGTTTTTACTACGTGAAAAGTTTCTTCCTTTATCACCTGGATCAATTACTCCAATTTTCCACATTCAGAATAGGATCCCATCATCATGTCCATACCCTACTAAGATGGAAAACTTAAACATATTCTTGTAACTAAGGCTTTGAATAGCACCTCAAGCTTAGCTACTTGCCGAATAGTCACTCATTATGTATCTTATAATATTTAATTGAAGTGGTATCAACAAGTAGATATCTAGGAATAGTCAAGTACCAAACAACTGCAGATATATTCATTCTAAGGTAAACTTCAATTGTGGCGAAAGTGGAACTTTGTCATTTTGACCTATGACAAACAACATGTTAATCGGTTCTGGGAGTGAAACTTGATGCTGACATTAGAATCTATTCGATCAACCACAATAAGTAAATAATCTGCTAAAGCATCTCTAACAAGTAATACCATAATATCATAATACCATTGCATTAAGTGATCAAGTGTAGTATATGAAAATTCAGGAGGTATTGATATGATAAATTACTGTACGGTAACAACTATTACGAAATTTCGAGTTAAAGGACATGCCACACATCCAATATGCAGAGAAAGTGAGAACTAGCTCGAGCATCATCAACTGGAATTATTATTTGCTTTTACCTCGGTAGCAGCATCAAGTTGCAAGAGCACGGGAATTGGTGAACCTAATGTAGCTGTTAAGATTCCAGCTCTTTCCCTAGCCTTATGATCCAATACCTCAAAGCGGAAGAGAAGACTTTCAAACCTTCAGTAGACATGAAACAATAATCACAATCACAAAAGAATGTTATTGAATGAATTACGAACACCATGGATAGATTGTCCGTGCATTAACATTAATGATGACTATATCACTTCCCCTATGTCTATGGCCCACGGAACATAGCATCCACCATTCAAAATGAACTACACTTAGACAGTCTTTTCCGCAACCCAATGAAAGCAGTGGCAAAACGGCACGCGGCGTTACCTTTCCGGTGACAAAATCTTTTTTTCCTCGTTAAATTCGTGAAGCCAGTCCTCATCTTCATTGTCCAAGTCATACTCAACAAATTCTCCAATCTCAGCCCTCGCTGCATCAAATTATCCGAGTGCAACACGTTTATTACTGATCAAACAACTAAAACCGCCTAAGAGAAATAAGAGAAGGGAGAAGCTCTTTCATCTTGCAGACCTCCCCTTCCACGCAAATAGGACGTCGGTTGGCTGAAGGTGCGCGAGTAATCCCTTTCGTACGTATCGACAACCACGTACTCAGGAGTAGGTATCTCAGAAGCGGCCTTCTTGCTGCTGGGGACCGGATTCACCTGATCGCATTTGCAATGAAGGCGACGTCAGAGTCAATAAACAACGAAAAGCAACCCGACAGTCAGGTCATAGGAAGGCATCCGGTGGGCGCCGCGATCGACGATACCTCGTTGCTGGTGCTGACGTGGTTATCGAAGTCGATGTTAGAAGAGAGCCGCGACAGCTGGGAGCTGCGGGTGGCGGACGTCGTGGGCGTGTCCTCGTCCTCGAAATCCTTGACGGATTTCACGATGGGGAGCTTCTTGTGGATGTCGAGCGGCCGGGGCCGGAACGAGAGCCTGCTCATCTTCTTCTCCTCCCCGACGCGAGCGCCCGCGCTTCAGCTCCGCGCCTCGGCCACGGCCAGCGGCCAATCAGCTCCGCCGAGTTCGCCGGCAACTCCCCCCACCGGCGACCTCGCCGATCGAGTTCAATCCGGAGATGCGGTGAAGGGATCGCCTGGAATTGGAGCAGAGCGAGCCCTAGGAAGAAGACGAGGACGATGATGGAAGCGCTTGAAATTTTTTTCTTTTCTTTTCTGTTTTTTGGGTCCTATATTATTGTCGATTTTCCTTTTTATATTAAAAGAGCATACTTGAAAATTGACGATCCTACCGTGATTCTTATACCTTTTAGAATTTGTTCAAGAATTCTTGAACTTTTGAAAAAATCCATAAATTACAGTTTAATATTACGTTTTCGCAATTTTAATAAACTGCAATACGTTCCACAATTTAAGCCTTCCCGAAAATCTATCATTATTGGCCGTTATTGCGATTTTACTGGAAAAAAAAAAAAAGAGGCATCATCGAATCTGATTAAATCAGATATAAAAATTCATTTTATTTCCAATTAATGAGTATTTAAGTCTCGTTTTTTCATTCTTAATTTTTCTGGAAAGGATGGTGACTATTGAGATATGAAAGGTAATTTTCTATGATGTAAAGCTGTTGACCAAATGCAAAATGGTAATCAGTGCTAAGCTCATATTTACACCCGAAAGTTTATATTTATTTTACACATATAAATTTTATCTACTTGTTTTTCTAAAAGTGGCTTTAGATACTTCTAAAAATTTATATTGAAATTGTATCATATAAAATGTGTTCAATCTCATTAGAATTGCAAAAAATAAAAAATCCAGTACACTCCGGTAAATGGAAGAAACACCGCTTTATGGTTGTGTTAGTCGGGAAAGCATTCCATTGCAAATATCTTTCACCGAAGCAGCAAGTTTTCGGTTTTTTTGTTATGCGGACCGGTTCCGTGTAATTTCGTAAAAGAAGTGATTAATTTTATTCTCCGGGCAATAAAATAAAGGATAAAAAGGAGATAAAACGTGTGATAAAAGATAAATGTATAATATAGAGAAAAAGATAGCCTAAAGACAAGTGTTATTGTGATGTTGATTTGTCAAAAGGTCTTTTACAATTGCGTCTTTTTTTATATTTATAGCTTAATTTACAAGTAACAAGTAACCGCTCTTTAGTAATAATTGACTTCAATTTCAAATTACTTATGGAGACTTTGGTACTGCACCAAGAATAGCTTCATATCATCCATAGTACTGTAGTCTTTGAAATTATCTCCATTCTTATCTTCTCACTTTCAAGCAATTATTGATTCCGAATCTTCAGTATCCTTGATAATCTTCTAGCTTTGTCACTAAAACAAAGTACATGGATTAAAACTGAAGATTAGTAAAAGTATGAGGACCAAAAGTGCTTTTTTTTATTTTATTTTATTTTATAGAAAGCACCATATATTGACTTATCAATACCAACTCGACATATTTGCTTTGGAGGGGCTAATAAATACATTGAGAAATGTAGCATTAGGACCCAAATTGAATTCGGGCTATGATACAACGGGTTTCGGAATTTCCTCAGTCAGCTGACCTCGCAGGCCATCGTGGTCAGCTCCTCCACCATCTCCGGGGTGGCCAAGGGAGCTCACGGTGGAGCCCAGCTCCGACGAAGCAATCCTGCCACCGCCTCCGGCGTCGAAATTCTTGACCAACTGCGTAGGAACATGAGCCTGAGCCCGTCAACAAGGACCGCGACCCCAGCGGGGTCGCCAACGTGAAGCCCCCCGTCGCTGACGGTAAAATGGGCTTCTGTCTTTCAGAAAAGGGATCGGAGACCCATAATCGAGATCGATTCAAAACAGAGAGAGAAACAATGATCGGAATGGAATTGCAGCATCGAGGCAAGAAATGGGTGCGGCCATTTGTTTCTTCTGGAGAATGACCGACGGTTGATTTCTGGGGCCCCTTCGCCCGCCGCCGTTGCTTCGTCGCATGGCATGTCGGGGCCGCTGGAGCCCATTGGTCCGTACTCAGACAGCACTCCGTCTAGATCTCGACCTTAATTTCGTTCCCTCGAGAGCTAATGTTGGGATTTTTAATGAAGATAAATATAATAGAAATTCTAAAACTCATGGCAAAAATGAAATGAGTCTTAGAATTTACTGAATGTATAATTAAGTTTTGAAATTTGTCAAATCTATACAATCGAGTTATTTCGTTAACTCTATCTAATTTGATTAATGAAAAATATTGATGTAACTTTTTTAAATATTTTTTTCTCCTAAATAGCAATGGCATGACTAAATCATGAAACATAGGATTGAAACAATGGCATTTTAATCCAAATATGATTTTCAATACAAATGTTATTTAAATTAAATTTAAAAGTGAGCTATTTTTTATTTAAAAATAAAAAGAAAGAAGGAGAAACTAGGCGGAGAGGGCTGCAAACTCTTGTCACCACCTCGCTAGTGGCAGCCCTCACTTGCGGGCGGCAACCCTCGTTGGCCATTAGGTAATGGACTAATCTTAGTTCTAATTTTCTGGAACCGGTCTTTAGTAGATTGTTCATGATTCTAATGTGGGAGACGTCTACTCTGACCATTCTCATCTCTAACGAGGCAGCAGCGGCGTGGGCTTCCACCCCCTCACCACCTAGTTTCTCCTTTTTCGTCTTTTAAAATGTAGCTTATTTTTAAATTATTTTAAATAAAAATTATACTCAAAAATCAAATTTTGACCAGAACGATGTCATGTCATTGCCACGTAGGATAAAGAAAAAAAAACACATCAATATTTTTCGTTACTCAAACTAGACAAAGTTAATAAAATGACTAAATTGAATTAACTTGATAAGTTTTAAGACTTGATTGCATTTTTACATCTTCGTGACAAGTTTCGATTTAACAAATTTGGTTTTTCTTTTTATTCAAATTTTTAACAAAAATACCCTCATTCCAATCTCTGGAAAAGTCACTTATTTGGCCGTCAGCAAGCTTTTGATTGGCGAGTGAGCTTAGAGCCTTATTAAAAACTAATCTGGGCATTTTAGGTCCTTACTAGAAATAATATCTATTCTAGGCCATTTTTTTAGAAAATGACCCTATTTTATGCTCTTATTTAGAATCTTCCCGAAATCCTAGAAGGAGATTTCTTTTCTTTTTTGTTTATTAATTTCTCGAGTTTGTTTAGCGTTTTTTTTAGCGAGTTATATGCACGGAGTTCGGCATTGGCCCTCTAAATTTCTTTGCAAATTAATGGGCAATATGAGTTCAATGGATGAACTCGTTTATGAACCATTCAAACGCTACTAATTCGTTCCCCCTACCTTTAGGTTGAAAATGACTTGAGAAAAACTGGTAAGAAGAGTTGTAACTTTCACTCTAAGATAAAGTGGTTATGCAAAACCACTTTTTGCGCTTGTGAAGTGACCCCATTTAATTATTAGGAAATTATCCAAAAAATCTTAAAACTATTCATCTTTACATCAATTCAGTGATAAATATTATAATTTGACTAATTTACTCTTAAATATTTTCATATTTTATCAATGAATTTCATACGCCTCGTTTGGTTCAACTTTGGGGAATATCTTTAGGAAAATGCAAATATATTTGGGTTAAGGGAGTTTTCTGAAATGTAAATAACATTTGGTGAATTGTAATTTTAAAGTATATTGGAAAAAATTTTTGGCTAAAATGCCATTTGGTAAAAATTATATTTGTAAATGACTTTTACTAAATTAAAAAAAAAAAAAGATTTTTGTAATTTTTTTTTTTTTTGAAGTCCACCCACTAATCGACCAGATCTAGCCACCGGACCTCCAAATCTGACCGCCGAATGGCCTCACTGAGGTCGCACGACTGTTGCCTAGATTGAGCAATCCTAGGTTACAATCGCTTGAGGTCGCGCGACCTGAGGCGATCGCCTGGGTCGCGTGATTCAAGCCATTAGTTGCCTAGGTCACGCGACCCATGTGTCGCTTGAGGTCTAACGACGATTGCCAGGGTTAGGCAACCCTCAGGCGGCGATTGCCAACGTGCGTGACCCCTTAGCCGGTCGTAGTTAGCCTCCCATCAACTTTTCTGTGCGGCGGTCTTTGGAGAAAATGAATAGTAACCGAGACCAAGACTTGCACTCCGAAAATGCAACTTCTCAAAGCAGCTTGGGACTTGCTTTGGAATAAAGGCCCTTAAAACCCTTTGGAGACGTAGTTGTATTTTTCCAAAGTTGAGCAAAAACACGAACCAAACGCGTTTGCATTTGGCAAATGGACTTTAGAGTCCCAAAGTCTATTGCAAATGCTGAACCAAACAAGGCCATAGCCAATTTTGGCGATTGTAATATATGGCACCACTAGCATTGACGTAAGCAAATTTTGTGATTTTTTTTTAATTATTTTTGCTCTTTTCTTTTTCTTTTTCTTTTTCTCTTGTTAACCTCCGCCAATTCATGGCCTAGGCAATGGTTGGCGGCTAAGGGTCGCGATGCTCTCTCTTGTGGCCAGTGAGGGTGTCGTGGCTCTTGCCTAAGCCCTTGTTAGCTGAGCCCGTGATGGCCTCGATTAAAAAATAAATAAAAAGAGAGAAAAGAAAATAAAAGTGAAAAAAATATGGGGAGAAAATGAAAAAAAAATTGTAAAAATTGTGTACGTTAGCACCAATCATGTCCCGTAAGACATTAAGAGTTCATGTCAGTGATATCCAGGGAAAATTGGCAGATGGATGTTGTTTATAAATTGTCAAAAGGATTATAATTAAATCGGTTAAATAGAAAGTTAATCACTAAATGGCACAAATAAAATAAATTAATAACTTTTTCTTTAATAAGTATCCCTTCAATTATTGATTATCCCCTCTCTTAGTCACATGTTTAATCACGTTATCACAAGAATTCGTGATTCTTGGGGTGGCTACAAATATCCCGTGACCGCGTGAACCGAATTCGGACCACCTCACTTCTTAAAGCAAAAGGTCTGGGGCATCTAAGCCCTAAACTCCACCGCCAGTGTCGATCAAAACTAACCACACAACGAGGCTGTTAGGTATGGTTTTCATGCAGCAATTTCATTTGCGGAAGAAAAATATTCTTGAAGGCGATATTCTTGATGTTTTTATCTTCCAAATGAAGTTTTTATCTTCCCCACTTAGAAGGCGATATTATTGATGTTTTACGTCCAGAATTCGGACAGTACATTACTAGCATTAACCCGTTCTAACAAACTAGGAACAGAAGAGTTGCAAAGCCTCCCGAGAGAACACACACCTAACCATCGACTAACAAACATGGATCATCTCAATTCTCTTCTCGGTTCCACAGCAGGCCATATCGACAGGACGCCTTTCGGTCTTCCATTCAGATGAGCCGGCTCACGTGCACCGTCCGGACGGGGCCGCCGGCGATGCGACCAGGGACGGCGAAAGCACGTCGCACGCAAAGCCAAGGCTCTGCTCGATTTTGCCAAAGGGGGAGTGGAGTGGAGCCCACGCGCAATTTCCCCCTCTCCTTCTTCTCCCGTCCAAGTCAAAAAAAACCACCAAAGAGGTCTTCCGGTCAAACCTTTCCAGCTCCCCTCCCCCTAAAAAAAAACCTCTTTCTCCTTTTTTTTTTTTTTTTTTTTCTCATTCTGGGGACAATCGATTCGGGGCATTCCATTCGGCGAAGAGAAGAGAAAGACACGAAAGCGCGTGGGGGGGGGGGGGGACACCTCGTCCTCGTCCCCGTCGTCATCGTCATCGCCATCATCACCCGAGACAACACCATACGGAAGGGAAAGAAAAAAACGCGGTTTTTATTTAAGGTAGCGAGGAACTCCACGGGGGGGTCTCCCTCTTTGACATGATCAAGATTAGATTTTTCTGGCCGAGGGCGGCACCTCCTTTGACCTCCTCCACCCCTTTGACCAGCGCTCCGCTATTCAATCCGCCTCCCAGGTTTCTCCTCCATCGACTGCCAAGACCATCATCATCGCCCAGGAGAAGCAGCAGCAGCAGCAGCGCGCGACGCGGGAGGCTTTGGGTGCCGTCGATCCATCTGGGTTTCGGGCGTTCGTTCGTTCGTTCTGGGTCTTTGCTGATTTGATCGATTGATCAAGCCGTCGGTTGGGTTCGTCGGAGCGGGAGAGGGGGGTTGTTGGGTGGGGGCAGGGAATTCGTGTGGCGGAAGATGGGCGGCCTGATGAGCAGGTTGTCCTCGTCCTCGCCCGACTCGGGCAAGGGCCGGAGCAAGTCGAGCAGCGGGCAGGTGTCCCACGGGTTCCACCTGGTGGAGGGCAAGTCCGGGCACGACATGGAGGACTACCTCGTCGCCGAGTACAAGAAGAGGAGGAACCACGTCCTCGGTCTGTTCGCCATCTTCGACGGGCACCTCGGCGATCGCGTCCCTAGCTACTTGAAGCAGCATCTCTTCGACAACATCCTCGACGAGGTAAATTTAAATTGTTAGACTGCCCATCTGGTTACTCTTGTTTCAGTCGTCAGCTCTCGTTCGGTCGGTCGGTGTTTTGTGCCTGCAAAGTTAGCTTCTTGATGAGACTAGATGATAGTTTTAGGAGTTGGATTGGAGTTACATCCTGAATAAGCAAGACCCTTTCCGTTGATGGCAGCCGAGTTTCTGGACAGACCCTGCGACCGCCATAAAGAACGCGTATCGGTCCACGGACAATTTCATTCTCGAGAAGTCGATGCAGTTGGGCCCTGGTGGCTCGACTGCCGTGACTGCGATCGTGATCGATGGCAAAGATTTGTGGGTCGCCAACATCGGTGATTCCAGAGCAGTGGTCTGCGAGAGGGGCTCTGCCAATCAAATTACGGTCGATCACGAGCCACACACCGAACGGAAAAGGATTGAGGAGCAGGGGGGGTTTGTTACTCTTCTTCCTGGTAAAACTGTCATCTTTCGGATATTTTCATTATGTAGTGCCTTCTTCATGACTCCTGAGTCCTGGCAGGTCAACTTGTGGAATGCAATCTGATGGTTTTCATACTTAGAACAAGTGTTCTCTTCTAATTTCAGGAGATGTGCCTAGAGTTAATGGACAGCTTGCAGTTGCACGGGCTTTTGGAGATCAAAGCCTCAAAGCACATTTAACTTCGGAGCCTGACATAAGGCATGTACCAATTGATTCGACTATTGAGTTTGTCATATTGGCAAGTGATGGCTTGTGGAAGGTCGGTTCTCTCAGCATGAATCTCTCTCTCTCTCTCTCTCTCTCTCTCTCTCTCATTATCATTGCAGCCTTTGGTAAATCAGGTTGCAGAAATTTAGATTGTAGGTGATCGTGGCCCCCCTACCAAGATCTAAGAGGTTTTGAATTTGAGTTCTATCTTTCTACTCCCTCGTGTTGCTTATCTAGAAAAAGATAAAACAACAATGAATAGTGCACTTTAAATTAAACTGTTCACCAGTTCTCATTGCTGTAGGTTTTCCTAACCTAAATTTGTGTATGGAATTCATCAACTTAAAAATTGGAGATGCCACAACAGAATTCCTTCTTAAGCCTGTCTTGTATGTGTAGCCTCATAACATTATCCCATGAAGCTTGTTTATACTGTCAAATTTATTGTTCCTGCTGAAATTCAAGGTGGCTTAAATAGGCAGCTTCCTGGCACTGAGTTTAACTGAGTCCTCTCATTCAAAGTGAGGAATCTTATTGCGCAATCCTGATCCTCCTCTATTTATCATTGGTTCCACCCTGCCCCAGTTCGTCAAGAAAAATTCGGAGTGCTCCATCATTTCCTTAGAGAAATCATCTTGATATCTAGGCACGCCTAAGATAGATGGAGAACATGAAATGGTATCGCAAATTGATAAGGCTAAGCAAGTCTACATCATCCACCTGGATTAGTTTTTTTTTTTTTTTTTTTTTTGAAAATTCTTTTGACTGTACCCTAGTAAAACTTTCTTTGAGAGTTGCCACTCAAGGTAATCCCAGTAGGTCAATGGTTTTTTCTTGTCATTTCAAGAATAGGGCATCTGACAAACCACCTTGGAGATGACCTGAACCTTCGATCCCGTGCTGGAATGCTCATCTGAAGAGTTGGCTTTAGTTGTCTTATTTGCAATGTTGCTCCGTTGGCAGGTGATCAGTAACCAAGAGGCAGTTGACTTGGTCAAACCGATAAAAGACCCTAAAGCGGCAGCTAAGCGATTAACAAGCGAGGCACTGACAAGAGAGAGTAAAGATGACATATCTTGCATTGTCATCAGATTTGCTAATGCTGTCGAGAAGCATCATGATAGAGCCACGCAGTCATTGTGAATATCTCCAGTTCTTAAAGAAGTTGAATGCTGTTGTGAAAGGTAAAGTTATATATGCAGGTCCATGTGCTTTTAGCGTGCTGTACTTAGTAGTGGCCTCGGTTGTATAGGTGTTAGAGCAGATTGAATAATAGTGGTGCATTTCCTTCTTTATTACGAGCGCCTCAGCCTCCTGTCGCGCCCGAGTAGTTTTAGGATGTGTGAGGTCTCATTATTCCACGGTATCGTCGTTTGTATAGTTACTCCTACCATAGTGATTGTTGTGAGGGGTATCAACTCTGGGTGCTTTTGAACCTTGGGATGTCTTTTTACCCAATACCAAGTCTGGCTTGTCATTAAAATTCCTTTGCAGTAGCATTTGCACTGTCTTCTCCTTTTTCGATACCGGGGTTCAGAAGTTCCTCAAAAAGGTAGTCTCCTCTCTGCATTGTAATTTTGCATACAACATGTTGGCCAGAATCGATTGAAATGAAGGGGGTTCACCATTTTTTTGTCGACCATGTCGCATCTTTAGTGTGCCTATCTCAAGTGACATGAATTCTTTGTGCCCCAGTGGCTGAGGAAACTGAAGATTAAATTCTTAATGAGATTACAGAATGCAGTTTAAACTAAACGACTAACCTCGAGGAATTCATTTTTTTTTTTTTTTTTTTTTTTTTGGGCGGAAGAAGCAGTCCGCCTACAAATTAAAAGCACGACCAATTTGTTCTTGTATTCCTTCCTCGCCGAGATTAGAACTATCAAGAATGGATGGGTTCGATTGTGTTCTAAAATTTTAGCTTCCGTAGCCAGTCTTCGGGACTATCTCCCAAACAAAGTAGGGAGAGACCAAAAACCGAAATACCAAGATCTAGTTGACAAATTTTCAATTGAAGAATTCTCCCGGAAACGTTGTTCTGACAATGCAAGACGCAAATTAAGCGGCAAGCAAGAGAATATTCATGCACATAATTTCATCTAGAAGTTGAGCGATCGAGTATTGAATAAAATTCATAATCTGTAAAAGTACGAGTAAAAAGAAGAGACCACAACCCAAAACTCGGATCGATGCAAGCAGCAGCCTTAAGTAAATAGAATGGGGAAGAAGTGGGATGGAGGTAGGAATAGAAAGGAAAGAGATACAGAAAGAGGTCAGGATCCGGATTCCGTTTGAACCCTTTTCCGCGTACCAAACGAGGCCGGAATGTTCTTAAGCTTATTAGACGGGGAGTATCGTCTCGTCATCGAATTGTGGTCAAATAGTTGCTAATTTGGGATGTTGCACTGCATCTGTACATACTACATGGCATGTTGGAGAAACATCCATTGCCCTTATTCCCTCCTCTGAATCGAAGGAAGGAAAGAATGTAACCGTACAAAAAGAGACAGGTAGACATGGAAAGAATTAAGAAAGAATGGTGTTCTCTGCACATTTGGCTTGGGAATGGCGAGTCGCCGTGCTGTTCACAACGAACGAGGACGGCTAAGTGGTCGAGGATTCTGTCGAAGACCTAGAGAGCTTGGGACGGGCCAAGCATGTAGCCAGAGCTTTTTCTAAGCTATTTACAATTTCCGTGATCGTCGGGCGATCTTTGCCTTCCAGGCTCACACAGTCTGCAGCTAAGTATCCTACGTACCTCACAGCTTCTATTTCGATAGGGTTAGGGGGCAAGACCTTCCGGTCTAGGATCCTGTGAATCTCGTCTTGCAATATGTAGGGGATCACAAAGTCCACCACATTCCTTGGCACGCCGTTCTCGTTGTTGTGAATAGCCCTGTATCCCGATAGTAGCTCGAGCAGGACGACTCCAAAACTATACACGTCGCTCTTGGAAGTAAGAATTTGGAGCCGGTAGTACTCAGGATCCACGTAGCCAAGCGTCCCTGCAGCGTGGAGCGAGAGGTGGGACTCATCGTCTTCGGGGCCCATAAGAGAGAGCCCGAAATCGGAAACCTTAGCCGTCCAGCTTTTGTCGAGCAAAATGTTGGAACACTTGATGTCGCGGTGGATTACAGGGGGAATTGCGTAGACATGAAGATACTCGATGGCCCTAGCCGCGTCCAAGGCTACTCGGAGACGCGCCACCCACGAATTGAGCGGGGAGTCGGGAAGCTTGTGGAGATGGTCGTGGAGAGTACCGTTGTGCACGTACTCATAGACCAAGATCAACTCGTTGCCATCTTCGCAGAATCCGGATAGCTTCACGAGATTCTTGTGGTTGAGGCGGGACAGAGACTCGAGCTCGTTGAGAAATGCCCTGTCTTTGTCTTCTTTCTGCCTCCTGACGCTTGGGCCGCCACCGCCTAAACGTGGCGATGATGCTGCTGTCGATATTTCGGCTCGCTTGATGGCCACTTCTCGTCCGTCGTCCAGTGTGGCATGGTATACCGAGCCGAAGCTTCCCGTCCCGATCTTGAACTCTTCGGCGAATCCATTGGTAACGCGGGCGAGCACTTGCAAGGGGAATTCCTCCAGGTGGGAGTCCATGCTGACCAAATGGCTCAGCCGCTTCTCCAGTGGCCCAGGCTGTGGCGGCGGGTTCGTAGTTTGATCCGGGTGCGGGGCCTCTTCAAGGCGGCCCGAATCGTGGACGCGGCAGACCCTCCCCTGGCAGTATCTGAACAGCAAGAAACCGAAGACCGACAGCAAGGAAGCCGATCCCACGCATCCCACCACCAGGAATACCACCAGTTTCCCATGTAAACCCTTGGGCTGAACGGTTGGCGCCAGTGGCGATGCCGGTGGCAGTGCTGGCCCTGTAGTCGAATTTACGCACAGGCGACACACCGCATATCCTTGCCCGCACAAGTTCCCAGAGCCCGGCAAAAGGCAAGGACATTGGCTCCGGCACGGGCCGGGCAGCACGTTGTCAAACACCATGGAACCGGGCCTGGACTCGAAGTGCTCATTGCCCCAGCAACACAAGGAATAGTTGAAGGTCAAGACTCCGCAGAAAACGCGGCGCTTGGCTTCGATGGCTACGAACTCTGTGTCTCCCAGGTGTTCCGGCAAGCTGAAATTGCCCTGCCCCCAGCACACGACCCTGCCGTTCTCCCTCAATGCGCAGCTCCTGTTCTCTCCCAGGGCCACCGAGACGAATACCCCTTGCGGTGGATTGATCTGGGCTGCCCCCCAGCACTCCAGCTTGTTATCCACCGAGATGGCGCAGGCGTGCCCAGACCCGGCCGCGACCGCTATGAAGGTCCCGTTTGGCTTGTTATTCACGACGGGGTCATTGTCCCCGACGCACGCGACTTTCCCCTTGCCCATCAGGCCGCACGCATAATCCCCGCCCACCGCAACGCTGGACCAGTTGCTCGGGGCCGTGGCCCGATTAAACCCGCGCCACTGCCAGCACTCGAGCTGGCCAGTCTCATTGGCAAGACCACACACGTGAGCATCTCCGGAATCGAGCTCTGTCACCGGAGGAGGACCCTTGTAGATGCGCTTGTACTCGGTGCCATTGGCGGCGGAGTATCTCCAGCAAACCAGGGCCGACGGGGTCGAAAAATAACTACCTCTCAAGCCGCATAGGAACCCGTCCCCACCGACGATGCCCGTGAAGGAAGCATTGATATTAGCAGGAATTTGAATTCCTGCCGGGAAGCTGGTACAGTTGAGAGACACGCTCTGGCCGGGAGTCTTTATAAGAGCACAGACCAACGTCCGGCTCGCGGTTTCGGTGATCGACACGGTCGAGAGCGAGGCGACCGGAGAAGCGAACGGCGGTGCGAAGAACAAGAACAAGGACAAGGACACGATCAAGCTGAGCAGGGAGCGGAGTTTCCCGAGGAAGTGAGCCATGGGAAATGGTGCTGGTTCGACAAGCTTGGTAATCTCATGTTGGGGTGGTTCTACAGATGGGTTTGAGCCTCTCTGCTCGTCTAGCGAAGCGACCGTTTCTTATGCTCGAGTCTTTGGGGAGAAGGGGCGTGTCGTGACAGTGAAAGTGGAAGGGGAAAACGCGGTTGGAAACGCGAAGGAAAGGAGAGAGCGAGGGGGAGGGAGGGAAGAGGACGCTGACGACCGAGAAGACCGAGTCGTCTCAGCGAAAATTATTTTACAAGTCGAGCGTGTGGGTCAACCTTTTGGAAACGTTCGGGATAGCAGACCAGTCCAACTTTGCCCAATGCCCAATGCCCCATATTTTCAACGGAGAAACCCGACTGTTCTCTCTAAGAAGAGTGCTGAGGCTGATCGATCCGCCCTTTGAATTTGACTCGGTGTCCCGTCCAATCCCGATCGAATCCGGATCTTAATTTTTTTTTAGCGAAAAGATCAAGGTAATTACGCTTACCGGCCCATGGAACTGCTCTCTGCATCGCGAGCCACACGTTCTCCTCGGTTGGAACCTTCCGTAAGCATTTCCCTTTTTGGACTTTTCTTCTTCTTCTTCTTCTTCTTAGGATGATGACTTTATACGATGTGGAAACTTGCGGGTTTGACTCAATCCCTAACTTGAACTGCTCTCCTCTCCTTGTCTTTGCTAATCAAGAAAATCGCCCCATGGCATCGAACAGAAGTTTTGCCTTAGCTGTCCCCATAAATCGAGTATAGGAATCGAACCCGATTCAGAGTCGAGTGCGTTGTCTGTTCATTTCGAGAATTTGAACCCGACTCCCTTCCATTAATAGAACCGTCTAGATACATTTGACAGAGGTTAAAAGGACGGAGGGAATAAGAAATAGTCACGTCGGTGCGCATGAAACTATATTATTGTCTAGATTGGCAATGCAGATGGGCTGTCGTTAATCAATGCACACTCAAGAGGCTGCCATCCTAGAAATGAGCTCACACTGCTTTATTCTATATCGAAACCCCGGCTCACGCGGACTCATTGACGATTGCCTTTTCTAATCTTCATTGGGTGATCGTAATGCATGGCCGGCGTGTGATGTCCTTTCCCTTCCCGTTCACACAAGGCTCGTTCACACAACCTACCGCAGCAAAAAGTGATGCTCCCGTGGCACATCTTTTGCAGCACCGGATCGAGTGGAATCGAATCAGTAATTCCATGAAAAATTAAGGACACATTTGGTAACGATTCTGTTCCCGAGAATTGATTCTGACTAGAAATGATTATTTTTTATTCTATTCCTAACGATTATAAGTAAAAACCGCATTTGAATCGTCCAATATCTTTGATTAAAAATAAATTGCGTTTGATACTGCTTTAATTGATTCTTTTCAAATTAATTTCTTTTGATTTTTAAATATTTTTTAAATATTTTTTTAACTTTTCCTTTTTTTTTCCTCTTTTTTTTTTTTTTTTTTTTTTCTTTTCTTTTTTTCCCTTTTCTCCTATTCTTCTTCTTCTTCATGTGGCTGGTCGCCGGACCGGTGACCGACTAGACAAGGGCTGGCCCTCGTCGGCCGAGCCTCGCCGAGGGTTGGGCTTGCCTCCGGCGAGCTTGCCAAACCTCGCCCTGACTTGGTGAGCCTCCAGCGAGCTCGCTGGATCGGCGATCGACGATGGATGGCAGCTGACGGTGGCAAGGGGCAATGGTGAACGGCGGCGGGCGGTGGTGGACAGCAATCATGGGATGATGGAAGGGAAAAATGAGTTTCACTGTTTTGATTCTTTTTTTGATTCTCGGATGAAGAATTGTATTTTTTTTTATTCTCAATTCTCTTCCCAATCTGTTCCCGAGAACAAAAATTTTACCAAACGTGATTCTCGTCCCAAACTTCTTGGAACAAAAATCGAGAATCGAAGACCACTGTTGTTTGGCACGTTGCCAAACAAGCCCTAAGTGGCACGAGAATGGACCTGAATTCCATCCGAAGTCCTGCTTACCAAACGTTGAAATATCTTCATACATCTTAGCTTGCCATTGCCCATTGGGCTGAGAAATGCCCTCATCCGGACATGTCATCACGGAGCGGGTGATCCCGTGTCTCAGCATCGTCATCTAAATTGAGCTACCCAGATTGGATCACGTTTGACATCATTTAAAAATCTCACAAAGGATTGACTAAACAGATACTTGTCTGAGACTTATCTCCAATTAAGTTAAGAGCACACGTTTATTCTACGCCATCTGCTATGTAATGAATTTCCAGTAACATTGACCGCTGCACCTTGGTCTCCAGGCCAGGTTCGACTCCCCACCTCTGAGGTGTTGGGACCAAGGATGCATACGCCCCTTATACTCGGCTCGGTGCATCTCCAAGCCAGAGATAAGTTGTGCTAGCGTCTCGAATCATCAGAAAGATCAACATGCGAAATGTAATCTACCATATGAGCATGTGATTTGGTAAGTAATCCAAAGATATGCTCCTCCTGAATTGGCTTTTCAAGTTTAGTCAGTTGACAAACTCTATCCCTGTCAAAGATGTCCCAGCATGAAGTTGAAGAGCTGCATCGCCAACGACCTGCTTAAACAAACAGAACAATCATTTAACTGGAAATCTGCAGGAAAACATGTCATTATGAGGTAGCCGCAAGAAGTAGGATAAACAAAGCGATAAATGAGAATACGGTGGGCCGGAGAGTGACATAAGATTTGGGTTGATGAACTCCCACTGTCATTAACCAGAAAGACTAGATTGCAAAAAAACTGGTATTTCATTCGATCCATTCTGCCCCAGCTAAGTATAGCACCCTAGTCTTAGTTCCTGATTACAACAATTTCTTTGGTCAGCCTGATGACTTCACATTAATGGTGCCATGGCAGGCTATTCGAGCTACTTAGTTGTCCAAACTCGAGAAAACTACTGCTTTCAGCCTGTTGGTTTCTGGAGATCGCCAATTGACTTTCATTCTGATTTGAGAACTAAAACAATTCAGAAGATGCATGACAGCAGTTTAAAAACAATTTTCAACTACAAACGAAGAATTCAGCTATCAAAACTAGATATGCAAGTGTGATGATTTGGTTGTTCTCCGTACACTATGATGACCTTTTACGCTTGACCATGAAAAGACAGAACACTAACCCATCCATACCACAGCCTACAATTTTCACAAAAAATGAATAGGAGAAATATCAGATCTTTGCGATCGTTTAGGACACGCATTATAAAATTTCTACTTCACTATTTCTCTTTTTCTCTGTTCTCTGGAACAGGTTTGGAACAGAAATCCGTTTGGTAACGCAATTTGATTTTTTTATTTCTGGGACAAATTTCTATTCAAAATAGATTTGAAGAAGAAATTAAAAACTAAAATTTTTAACTTCTCAATTTCTGAAATAGAAATTGAGAAATCAATTTCTGTTCCAGAAATTTTGTCATGCACACCCTTAGAATAACCCAGAAGATTAATGTGGACAAAGAATTTCTTATACTTCTCCCCTCCCACTGTACTTTTTCATGCACACTTACCCCCTGTTTGGGAACAAGGGTGAAGATAATTAGGAAGGAAGATGCTAGAAGCTTTAAAATTTCCCTCCAAATGCATCTCAAAATTAAATTCCTTCCAATTTTCACCCAAATTGTCTTCTCCACCATTTTTGCTCTTTCTCTAAACAAAAACTTAGGAAAAAACAAAAGAGAGGAATGTAACCCTTGTGTGTGTGTGGATGGGTAGGGGAGGAACCTTTAAGAGTTGGGATAATAACACAAATAATCCCCACACTTTGAACTAATACTTTTAATTTGTTCAATGTGGTCCCTAGACTTCTAATGCATGTTTAAGTTAGTCTTTGAACAATATGAAAATGTTCAAAGCTAATCTTTCATTAATTTAAGTTCAAGGACAACATTGAATATTTCCAATAGTTCAAGGACCATATTGAATAAATTGAAAATTCACGGAACCCATTTACATTGAGCTAAAGTTTAAGGATCACATTTCACATCATTTTCCCTTCAGAATTTAAAGAACTCCAGCATATTTTGTAGGGTCCACATACCTTAGCCATGGATCTATAAGAATGTTCGGTAACCCCAGCAACATGAGGAGTTAAAAGAACGTTTTTGTATTTCAAGATTTTATCATTCGGATCAAATGGCTCTGTCCAAGCCACATCAGTGCCCAAGCCTCCCAAGTGACCACACTCCAGGTGACGAGCAACAGCCTCATAATCCAAGAGACCCCCTCGTGCAATATTTATTAAAAGGGCTCCCTGCATCACCATTGGAAAATAGTAAAAAGTCTTAGCCGTGATGCTCTGCCTACTTGCGAGCCACAGAGATCTCATTTTCGCATCTTTTATTTCCAAATCCTTCAAAGAGAAAGATGTAGAAAAGAAAAGGAATCCTATTATAGGTTCTCTCTTTGCAGCCAGTACTTTTTTTCCCCATAAGATAATTATCTGTGAGCTTAGGAGCAAAAGTACAGAAGTACAAGAAAAGGAACAATGACAAAGCTTGCATCTAAAGGATGAGTAAAGGACATGGCATGAGTCATGATTAAGCATCCGTCATCCATATGTAGGGTGAGTCCACCCCAAGCAAATCACCATACATTTTAAAATACATTTGTATAGTATTCAGGGATGCAACAAAGTGGTATCCATCCTGCCCGACCCAATTTGCAAGCAGACCACACACGTTAAACGCTTCAATAAGAGGTTACTTGCAAAAAATCTGTTTTAGAACCCCAGACAGACCAATGGCTAAGGTTACATGAAGGGCACAGTATCACTACTATCATCACTGGCACCTGTAAAGCACAGAGAAGGATCTAGACTTCTCATTAAGGCTCCTGAAGAGGATGAATGGGGATCAGAGAACCAGTCACAAGTGTTAAGAAAAAACTGGCACGGCCAAAGAACAGAGCAGAACTTTGTATCTGTAGCAAAAATCATCATTTAGGGATACATAGAGCAGACCTTTCTCATTGAAGATAGAAATGAGTCATTGATGATGCCAGCCTGCCAGATAATCAAAATGAAATAATAAGAATCCAGAAGACATTTCCAAGTGAGAAAGTGAATAATAACAAAGGAACAAAAAGAAAAGAAAACGTTTCAGGGCAACATATGTCCAAAAAGAAGCACGGAAATGTATGGCTCAGGGAAAAAAGAAAAAACTGGCACATATGTCACCTTTCCTACTTTCCAACCAATCTGGATAAAGCAACCTAAGACATTTTAATCAAACAGGACAAAGAACTCAGACAAATAGAAGTAACTAAGCCTCAAACTACCCTGAATCTACGCTTTCAAAAGGTTCTTCATGTAAATGCAAAGAGTACTACCTAATTAAATTTGACTTTTCCTTGTGCAGTCAGAATGTATTCTTGGAAAATCAGTTCTATAGGATAACGGATGTGATTTGGATAAACCAATGAAGCAAAGTACGATTGCATGGAGTCAAGTAACTCTTACTGTATCTTTGTTTAAAGACAAGCAACAGACAACTATGTCCGCCTCACCAGCAAAGTTGCAAATGTCGTTATGACTTCCCTTCACATCAACCAGACTGTCACTCATGCCATTTTGGTCAAGGCCTGCTGAGAATGTAGCCAATTATTGTAAGTCAGGAGAATGTAAAGAAATATTTCCTCATTTTGAATGACAGCACATTTACCATTCGACTGGAGAGGAGCTTCTGAATTTAAGCACCAGCTCCTCCTTGTGGCAATTATTTTTACCCCAAAAGGTCTTAAGCGCTTAGCCAAGTCAACTCCAATATTTCCATACCCCACGATCAATACCTACAATGGACAATATATTTTTCAATGTACTTTTTGATCCAAAGAGTAAAGGACACACAACGGACATTCATGAAACATGAAAGAGACCCAAAAGTGATTCTTTGCTGTGTATACAAGAAATAAAACATAAAAGATACTCACGGTTTTTCCAAATAGAGTTTCACCAACTGGCTCCCCAAGTTTTCTCTGATTTACAGAAGCTTGTATCTCATTCTGCAAAGAACAAAACTGAAGCAATGAAGGACACTACAACTTACAGATGACAAAAGGCACACGCGCGCGCATAGAAATGAACACTAGCAAGCAAAAGGCAGCCCATTTTAATATAACAAAAAGGCCCAGTCTCCTTATATAAATTATCACTAGCCATGGAATATGATTATTAGATGTAAAGTCTTTGCATCTAAGTGCCCAAAGATGGATATTCTATCTAATAATTTGCATCATGTAGCTTTGCATCCAAGAAACAATATTTGTTTGTGCAAAACTTTTGCAATGTCATCCTGATAAGGGCATTTCTTTCTCCACAATCATTTTCTCAGTGAAGCATTCTCAGTTTCTTGATAGGAGTACTTGTAACAAAGATGGTGAGATGGAGACCCTCCTTTCTAGACCACCTTAGCTGATTTTTTCATCTGCTCGCTCCAATGTCAAACTCAATTGAGTTCCTTCTTCAGGAACTCTATTCTGTCAGGTACTCAAGACTTTCTTCCTTGTGAGAATTTCTCATAAGTACCCATCAAGTGGAACAGATTTCTTTGTTGTTTTTAGGCCTCGTTTGGTTCTATGCAAAATGGATTCCTCAACATAGGGATTCCAGTTCCTACATATTTCATGTTTGGGGAGAAATCAAGATATGGATTTGAATTCTGCATCGAATAGAATTTCCTCAAATAATGCAGAATTAGATTAACTAGCTATAGTTAGTATTGGAATTCCACTATTACATTTCTATAACCAAAAAACTATCAAAAACCCAACTCCACCACTGCCAGCCACGGGTCGCTGCCACTGTTCATAGGTTGCGTTTGAAAGGAGCCACAATGATCGCCAATCACTGATCACTGTATTCAGTGAGAAGTATTCTCCAACAAGGCCAAAAATTTTTGTCATACAAACAATGGAAAAGGAATCTTATTCTAGTGAATGATATTCCTCGGAATGGGAATCCATTTGAGGATTCCCTATTTATGGAACCAAACGAGGCCTTAGTACTATGCTTGGAAATATTTGTTTTCACAAATCAACTCAGTGATCACCTTTTCAAATCGAATAACAATGGCCTTTAATTGGCATCTTGACAAAGATTTAGGTCTCCTGTATGTTTATGTCCACAACAAACTTACCTCTATGCTATGCGGCTGTTTCTATGAGTTTGACATAATCAACTGTACCAAACTTTGTTAGTAGTTGACCATTTGACATGGGGCAACCAATGGCATTCGATAGACTACTGCTAATTTCATTCATTTCATCATCATTCATCCCCAATTGATGAAATCAATACACAAGTCATGTTTTAGAGCCGCGGTATTGGACTATGTGCGCAAGACGACATGGGCATGAATTACCTATCAAAAGAAGCTAGACCTTTGTGAAGCTTGAAGTGTAAATGAACCTTTCCATTCAGATGTAGGCTTGATGTATGAAGTCTGCTAAGTTTTGAAAGTTGGGGTATAATTTGAACAATTTTCCTGTTTCCCAGTATATTAATGAAGATATAAGCACCTATGCACTTTGATTTAGAAGAAATTACATAGGCTTCAAACAGAATTTACTGGTGCTGATGATCAAACATTACTTAAAACTTCGACCAGAAAAGGATGAGAATGCAAAATGATAGGGGATTTATTCACATTTCAGAAAATGTTACAGCCGAAATGTGCAACCCGTCATTCCATATACTTGAACAAAAAGAAGCACGGCATACCACAAACCTAACCTGTGGACTTAGCACGTAAGATGAATCACATTAAGTACCCTGGCTACTTAAGATTTTTCTAGTGATCAAGCATACCTGCTTTCGGAGTAAACCCAGCATCAGATAAATCGTCATTTCTGCACATGACGCTGCATTTCCAGTGACGTCACCTGGAATTCTGGCAACTTTTATTCCATTTTTGGTGGCAGCGTCAATATCAACACCTTCATGAAGATGTAAATGTTGGGTGGTAAATTCCATTAAGATCTAACAAAACAAAGAAATAACACTGACAAATAAACCCAACTCCTCCAGCCCAACATACGCAAGCAAGCAGGGAAGGGGGAGGGTGAGTGGGGAAGGGAGGGAGGGGGAGAGAGAGAGAGAGATTATCACCTTCCAGACCAACACCAAATTGCATAAGAAGCTTCATTTGTTTCGCTCGAGCTATGATATCCGAGTCAAAGCGCTTGTTTTTTACCACACAAAGATGGTAGTTTCCGATAACACGAGGCACATCATCAAGGGCCGCCTCATCGACCTATGAAAATGGAAAACAGATGAATGAATGATCTCCAACGTGCAGTTAGAGAGAAAATTTGGAAACATGATTAACGAGGATATATGCGCATTTAAACAAAAGACCAAACCGAATCTGCAAAGTTGGACTTGCTTTTTTATTCCCTAGTCCGTTATATATCCAAAGGCCAAGTGCTGGCGACGATGGGATCGTTACTTCAAGTTTAAGTAGGACCCCATCAAGAGCAGATTGCTTCCCAATCCAGCCCAGAAAAAATTTCATCACTTACTACAGTGTCTCAAAGTATACAATCCTACTATTTAGAACATTTACAATGATCGGAGGCAGAAATGGGATGTCACTTCACTTCAGCGCAAGGGGTAGTTGAAATCCGGCAATACCAATGGATGCAAAGCCAATCAAGTCCCAATTTTTTATTTTTTTTTCCGCTCAAAACACAGGATCCAGCCAACTCCACCGACCGCTTCCCAACTGAAGAAAGCGGAAAAGTAAACACCTTTCCATCAGATAATGTATGGGAATCGAACCTGGATAAATGGGTATTGACTCAAGTACTCCCTGGTGTAATCTTGAGAGGCCGGGAAGTGGGGCCCGCAGAAGAGGACGCGGGTGACGCCTTGCTCGCCGGACTCCCTCTCCATTTCCCCCCCCCTCCCTCCGCTTCCTTCGAGCTCGAGAAGCCGCAACTCCTGCGACAACAGAGAGAGAGAAAGAGAGAAAGAGAGAGAGAGAGAGAGAGAAGGCAGGGACGTCGACTTGCCAACTGCCGCGGGAGTAGGTGAGGTGGGAGAGAGAAAGAGACGGAGCCAGCAGCCTCCGCGATATAAAAACACCCGACCTTTCTTTTTCCTCCTGAGTTCTTGCTGCGGACGGATTTAAATACTTAGTATTGTACCACCATATCGCATCGTACAGATTTTCCGCTTGGCCTGTCTGCCACCTCACTCAGAAAGACAAAAAGGTCTGCACAGACCGCGCCGCTAATCACGAGAGACGACTCTTCCTGTGCAAAAAGCATCGGGAAACGAACGAATAATGTTGAGATCTGTTTTAATACGTGATGTCAGCTCTAGTTTATTAATTCGTAGGACATGATTTTTAAAGTTTAATCCAACTTACAATGTCATTTATAAACTTTTAACTTATTTGATGCGATTTTTGAATTTTTAATATATATTATATTTAAGTATTAAAATATATAAAAATATTAAATATTATCCCTATAATGAAATGACAATATTAAGTATTTTCATATAATCAATGAACTAAATTGAATATATATTAAAAGTTTAAAAATAAAATAAATAAATTAAAAATTTAAGCATGACATTACATGTTGGACTAAAGTTTAGGGACAAGTTGAACAAATAAAAAACTTAGAAACTACATTGGGCTCAAAGTTTATGAACTATTTATATCATTCTTCTAAAAGCATTCTATTTGCTGAAAAATTCCATGATTTATCATGACGTCAAGTGTATATTCATGCGGTGGCGTCATAAAAAATCAGGCATATTCAATCTCTCGTCATCCTCCGGTTTACATTGAAACCTTGCTTCTCGAGTTCCAAAAATTTCTCGACCGAAACCCATCACGTAGTATAATAACATTAGACGACCACATATACTTTCAAAATCACTTAACTTCAATGCATGAAAATCGTCTTGACAAACTCTATGTTAGTGTCACAATCCGTGATTCCCTCGTATTTGTGAACCCTTATTGGTGGAGTTTGGGGTTATTGAGTAAAACGCGAGTGATGTAAAGGGAATAAATATAACTGGTTCATGGAAGTGACATTAGGACGGTTAATGTTAGAAGTTCTCAGATAAAAAGATTATGGGCATGTTTGGTTCAGCATTGCAAATGCTCATTTGGACTCTAAAGTCCTTTGGCCAAATGCAAACGCGTGTGGTTCGTATTTTTGCGCGACTTTGGCAAGATGCAATTGCAGTCTAAAGGCCTTTAGCGCAATGGAGCTCTTGAGGTACATCGGCAAGTTGCATCCTGAGAATGCAAGTAGCTCGGTTACTGTTCATCTTTTCCAACCTCTCCAAGCTGCTGATCGGAGGCCGATACCACCGGCGAAGGGATGGTGCACGCCGGCGACCGCTGCCTTAGGGTCGCCCGAGTCTTGGGGTCATCGGACCTCAGGCGACGCCCGGATCTCGCGACCCAGGCCGATGACGCCTAGATCACGTGACCCAGGCGACCGCCTGAGGTCGCGCGATCCCAGGCGACGGTCGCCGGGGTCGGGCGATGATCGGCGGGGTCGGGCGACCCCAAGCGACGGTCGCCGGGGTCGGGCGACCCCGGGCGACGACCGCCCGAGGTCGGGCGATCCCGGCACGGCAGGCCGGGGTCGCGCGCGCCGTCGCCTGGTCGCTGGGTCGCGCGCGCCATCGCCATCGCCTGGTCGCCTAGGTCGCGCGACCCAAGGCGACCCACTGAGGTCACGCGACCTAGGCGACGATCGCCCGGTTGCGCGCGGCCGTCGCTGGGTCGTGGCGACCCCGGGCGGCGGCCGCCGCCGCCACGACCCGGCGACCCGTCGCCCGAGGTCGCACGACCCAGCGGCGGCGATCTCTGGCCATCCGGCCGCCGGATCCGACGGTCCGGCCCGCCGAATCCGGTGGTCCAGTGGCCAAATTTCAAAAATGAAAAATAGAATATTTTTTTGTTTTTTTAATTTAATAAAAGTAATTTACAAATGCAAATTTTGCCAAACGGTATTTTGGCCAAAGTTATATTTCAATATAAATTTTACCAAATGATATTTGCATTTCAAAACCTCATTCACCCAAAGATATTTGCATTTTGGCAAATACATTCCCTAAAAGTCGAACCAAACGGGCCATCTATTACTTAAGAGCTCTAGAAGCGGCATTAATTTCCCGTGCACAAACTAGTCGGGAGCTTATATCGCTCTCATGGTAAAGTTATGGCAGACCGAAATCAATTATCGAGGCAAAGTGATTTGCCATCTCAATGCTCGAGCTAAGTTAGGGGCAGTCCAACCTTAACTAAGGAAACTTTGTCATATTGTTCTTTGGAACAACTATTGAAGGACGGTTGGCCTGATGTTGTTTGCTCATCAAGCGACGCACAAGCTCTTCCACGGCCAAGGAACTGCCAGCTAGTGACATTAGCATCAGATTGTACAACACAGGCGAGACATTATCGCATTGAACATGAACAAGAAGCTTAGGACTAGCCGATGACAACGCTGTTCAGATGCCACAATTAGTTACACAGGCCTCTCTTGTCCATTGTTGCTATTGAACTTGTATAAATGGTCGTACACGCAACATTTTCTGATCGAATGTAAAACGAAGTAGAAAAAGAGCAACAAGGAACGATCTTCGCATCATAGCAAATGTCTGACTTTCCTTCTTAGACCGTAAATGTACTAAAAAGGTGACTGGCGAAACACTTAAGTTGCAAAAAGTCTCATAGCCAGAGTGATTCGATATCGACTCAAACTCGACGGTCCGGTAAGTGATGAATTTTGAGACTTCGGGCTACCACCTCATTAAGTACGTGTCTGATAATGCAACAATCACCATACTGCGAAAAAAAACCGTGCAACAAGATCTAACAGAAGAGATGCGGTTTCCTTGTGATGGGCAACTCTGAGAACAAAACACAATCACGACACCTCACTTTCCACGGTTTATGTATATATACTGCGATGTCACTTGCATCCAACAACCATTTACAACATCAACCAATAAGTCAAAGAACCGAAACTTGGTCAGTTATTTCACCGTCATACGTGACATCTTCGGGGACCAGCACATCAAAATCGCTAACACTCCACTCTGCAATTGCCCCGCTCCGGCTGACGTAAATTTCTGTACCAACATCGATCGAGGACCATATACGCTTTGCTGGTTCTGTTCCCGGATCCTGCGGAGTGAAATAGTTAAAGAGGTGTTGCAGTGACGATCGATAATCAATAGGACAAAGGCCCTTTTGGTGCCTGATTAATCGCAAGTGTCTATTAATAGTGCAGGGAAGAAAAAACTTCCTATGCCCGATGCATATTAAGTAAAAAGGAAACCCAGTGTTATCGAATTGGAAGATGGAGATGTGTTCTATTTTTGTGTCTAATCCTTGCCCGGAAAAAGAAAAAGGGACAGCACAAGGGAGTATTGGATAGTCAAGATTGGAAACAGGAATGAGGCTCTTTCATTTGTGAAACAGCTTAAGATTGGTTAATCAAGATCCGAAATGCAAATATTCTGCTCCCTGTTTGTTTAAGTTGTAGGCTGCACCCGGTACAGCAGAGTGCAACCAATAGATAGTATGAATATCAGGCAAACTAGAAGCATGCCTATAGGAGCATAATGACCACTCAACATAATGACCCCTGAAAACCTGGTAAATTAACATGCTACATACAGCACAGAAATTATGTTAATCACGCAATGACAGTAGTGCAACCAACCTGATAAAAATATAGACGATGGGACAGAGCTCCGACATCAAGTTCCCACGTCCTAGAATCTCCAACCCATCCATCACCTTGCTTTTCAGGATAGCCATGGACTGCCCATTCAGAATGTGGCAGAAGTTGAACAAGTTCCTGTGCTTGTGGATTGCTATAAGGATCACAGATATCATATGGTTTCTCCAAATGGTCAGCATTCCCAGGGCCACAATATAGATGATAAGCAGCATAGGGGAACCGAGACGTCTCGTTCCTATATATGATCTCACCAGAAACACTGACATGGTAAGGAGGACAAGAGACAAGGTTCTCTGGTCTGCACCAGCTTGTAGTTTCTGGATTGATTATCATCTCGCTGTATCTAGTCACATCTGTGAGTACATCGCCATCACATGGATCTCCATTATTCTTCCAACAGCTTCCTATATCGAGTAGATAGAATTGGCTATTAGGCCCTCCGCCGCGTTTCACATTAAGAGTCAATCTTACTTTGAAGTTTGGAGATTCTGGCAACTAAAAAATCACAAATAAAACCATCACTTCCAGGAATCAGATCACATAACACAAATTTTATACACCTAAAATCAATGATATGGTTATATAAATTGGGATCTCTATTACCCCCCAAAACATAAAGATTCTGATTTAAAGAGCAGAAATTTGGTGCATATTGATTTTTCTGCTTTGACTATTTGATCTCTTTGTTTCCTTTTGCCCTTTTATGTACTGCCTAATCCAACAAAATCAAGTACTGGAGATGACGTTGATGCAACAATGACCTGCTTATTTGACATGAGTAATTATGCATTGGCGAGAAGATATATGGAGAAAGTACCCAGAACTATATGTTTGCAGACCAAAAAGCGTACACTGCTTAGCTCCACGAAAACCAAAAGAAAATCCACTTCTGCCCTAGTCCGAGGTCAAAACAATTCCAGATGGGGACAGAAAGGGGGAAGAGAGAGAAAAAACAAACTATTGCTTAACTTCGCAAGTCCCATTGCATTATGGATATGGACAACTGTTGCCAAAGAGGACAATCCCAATTCAGTCAACTGCACTTCACTAACTAGCCAAATAATATAAAAGAAAAAGAACATTCCATTCAGCCTATATGCTGAGTAGAATGGAGAAAGAAAAGGCCTCAAGTCTCTCAATTGACCTATTTGCAAATTCTCTACCCTTGGTTAAACATCCGTTGCACTTCTCCAAATACTCTATAGATTCAACAAAATGCAAAGAGAAAATTTAACAGTAATTAGAAGTACATAAACGAAACAAACCTTTCGCATGATTCCCTGACCCTGATAATGATAACCACCATTAAATCCGTTTGTAGCATCTGCCCGTAAGTACAACATAAGCCAAGGATACTTGGCATTCGTTCTCAATATATGAGAAAATATCCAACTTCCTGAGCTCATATTCTTCTGCCACGAGACTGAAAAGTACGAGTTGTTTCCAGTGCCTTTGCTCAAATCAGCATCGAGGTCATACGTCCCGTAAAAACCTCCAGTCAAAGAAGCCATTTTGCCATCAACCAATCTCGACTGATTATGGTAAACCAAGGGCTGATTCATGCAGCCACTACCGAAACAGGGAAAGCTCCTGTCGGTCACTATTTTGCTGACTTTCTTCCCGTTCTCGGGACAGAGCGTGGTGTTCTTATCGAAATTACCATTCTTGAGCATGACCATCCAGAACTGCCACGGTTCCGCAGAATCATTCGCCTGGCAGAGAGAACCGAGGTACATCTCTTTCTCGGCAGCATACAGATCCGGATCTTCGTACGCCTGAAAACCCTCCAGACGAAACGCATCGCCTGCCCTCAAACTGTTGTCCGATTCCTTCACCTTCTGATGGACCGCGCATTCGCTCCCACCATCAGAAGGAGTTAAACTTAAACCTAACACGCCAGTGAATCGAAACAAAACCAATCAATAATCCAGAAGCATCATCATCAAGAGACATCAAACGTAAAACACCGAAAGCACACGCCTTTCCTGATCTAGAAGAGCTACTTTATGCACATGCAATATCATCCGCAGTCAGAATCATCTCAAAACGACAGAACCCGAATTCTCTCTCGGAAAAGACAACGAGGATGTTTCAGAGATCGCGATTCGCGAGTCTAGGGTAACGATCATCATATTTCATAGAATAGATGAGAAAGAGAGCGAAATGGGCGAACCGGGGAAGGGAGGGCAGAGCAAATCAGAGCAATCGGCGAGCCTGGGACTGGGCATGGCGGGAGCCTCCGCGCCCACCTCGTTACAGAAGTTCCAAGCTTCGAAGCCGACTCTGACGTTGGGGCTCTTCATTCCAGGGTCTCCAATTGCCGACCGATACCCATTCGAAGACGCGGCCGCCGGAGACAGTAGCAGCAGAAGAAGAAGAAGAAGCGGCGGCGGCCGCCGCGAAGAGCCACCCATCGTCTTCGAAAATTCCTACTGGGGCTGAGGATGAGGAGGAGACAGGAAAGCTCGACGCTCCTGCCGCACGAGTGGCGACATAGAAGATGGAGAACGGCGCTGGAGTCGCTTGCTTTTTGTCCATGCCTGGATTTGACATCCCAACGACACCCACTCGCTTTCTACGGCGAGAGACAGAATGTTTTTTGTAATTGCTTAGAAGCAAAGCACCGGGCGTGCTCATTTTATACGTTTGATGACAATAATTGGAATGACTTTCCGTAAACGACATCGTATTGTTAGTGTGATACGGTGACAGCAGTGGGTTTATCCAATGCGGAATTTACGAATGGGGAACGCAACATCTGAATGCCACACTTGCATCTTGGAGTAACCTATCTATGGAAATCCACGGAATCCACAGTTTTGGATTACAGGTAGCGGGCGAGCAAGTTCATGTCGAACCTACGCTTCTTCTGAAACCGTCAAGCTAATAACACTGTAGCTGATTTCCTCGATCAGGGACAGTAGGAAACGAGGGTGAAGCTCCACTGTCGAAAGTGATCGAGGAGGAATATAGAAGATTGGTTTTGAAAAAGATATAGTGGGTTAATCATTGACAAATTCTTCTATGGCATGTTCACTCCCAAATTTGAAACGGCATTTGTCTGGTTAGTAGTAGAGATACAAATAATTTGTGGCTAAGCACATTAAGCCGATGAGAAAATAAGGACCATTCGGTGTGATAACAATCCTTGCATCAGCTCAACTTGGGACTGAGGTAAAACTTGGGATCTCTGAAAAACCTCCTGATGATGTCTGCCTTCTCGGCTGAAAGGTCAGTTTTCTCCAAAATGTCTTCCTTTGATGCCTTAGCAATTGCCTCAATGGAACCAATAGCTTGATTAAGCTGAACATAGGAAAATCAGGAATTAGTAAAAATAAGGATGAAGAAAAATAAATGTGATGTTAATCTTACAACTTCAAGTGCAAAACCTACAATTAATTTCAGACAAAATAACCTGTCGCCGAACACTATGCGACACTTAAGAGGAGAATAACGATAACATTACATCACAGTACAATCTATCTGGAGGAAGCTAATGAATTTCCTGAGAGAAATATGGTTTCTGATACAAGTCTATCTCAAATTCCTTTTGAAGAGATCACCGCAGAGGGTAAAATCCCTTTTAAGTCCAGGCAATTTTCACATGACTAAATAAAATCTGGAAGTGATTGCTATTACCTACATGGATAACTAATGAAAAGACAATATTTGCAGTACATGATACTGTTTTGATTAAGGCCTTGCAATAATTGAGAAAATAGACTTTGCAACGTAAGGATGCACAAGATGCTATGGAAAGGATGCAGAAAGCAAAATTTCTACAATGGTTCCAAGTTTCCCCGTTTAGTTAGTTCAACATATTGTCAACCTGATAAGACAAGTTTTTTGCAGTGAAGGATAATTGGCAATTAACTGTAGTGCAACTATTGAAAGTCACGAGCAATGGGCATCCTTATTTTCTTCCGAGAGCAGATCAGATTTTCCCAGGTCCCATAAGGTAGCTCATTGTGGAAGGAACCGAAAAATGAGTCCTAGATGCTTTGAAAAGATTGGACAGCAAAGAATTCGAGTAGTAAGTTGCCGTGAACTTGGTAAAATTACCAAATTAGCATCATGATTGTCAATGCCAGGTATGGATGTGACGATTCCAAGAAAGAGATCCATCCTCTGCATTGACCGCATCCTCTTGAAGGTGATAAACAGGGGGAATCATGTTAAATGCAGCCAAGGACTAGCTTCCAGAAACCTTGAAGACATCTAAATAATCACCCAGCTTAGGTGAACTAACCTCGGCCTTCAATTTCGATACACCATGCTGCTGCTTGCTTACTGCAATTCATATGGCAATAAACTGTGGATATATGCTGCATAGATTTATCAACTATAGCCAGCGGGAATAAGGTTTACCCCCAAGGGAGAGAGCTATCTTGACAATCTTCTCAAAGCCCATCTCTACGTCAGGAACAGGAACGAATGTTGGCCTGCCAAGCTCCATTCCAAATCTGTGCCATAACCAAAGATTAGGAGATCTTTACTAGCATCCACCGCCACAAGTGAGATGCACATGAATGTAACACTTACTTGAAGTAAGAGTGGATGAAAGAATCGTTTTGCTCCTTCGTTTGGAGAGTGACAACAACATAAAAATGCGCAAATTCCTCCTTCAGTTTCTGAATCCTAATCCAGAAACCAAATCAAGCATCATATAGAGCAAGGAACTTGAAATAACTCAGCCGACCAACCTGCTGAACATATATGGAACAAGGTTGTACTCCCAAGTCGTAATAAAGACGAAAGCCACCGACAGACCCCCGCAGTTAAAAATAAGGTCCTGCAAAGAGTACACCCTAAAAAACTGAGTAACAGCTCGGGGATAATTATGGATGCAGTGGCTGAATTACCGGGTCGATAGAGACGAAGTTAAGGCGGAAAGAATTCGAACTGAGGAAGGAGGAGATGAAAGAGATAAAGGACTCCTCTTGTCCGTTCCTCCAAGTAGTTTTCATCAAGCAAACCCCCGCACGACCTGCAACCACATAAGGCTATGCTCATCTCAGGCTGTTCGCCAGGCGAATGCTTGCCGTGGCAATAGGAAGAATCACCAACCAAATTTTTTGCCCAGACACCATGTGAACATAATGTAGAAAAGGAATTCATCCGAGACTCATACTCCTTAACGAATATGAAAAATCACATCCCAGATTATCTCTAGCCTGGACTCCACAGAAAGCAGATATAGCTAGAGAAGATGTATAATCACTTGCCAATCAGCCCAAGCCGTCATCACAAGTTTCTGTAACTTCTCCCAACATTGCACGGTTGGAGTAATAGGAGTAGACAAACTGATTTGCGATCGGTTAACACAATCTCATCATTTATCACTAGCTAGTATTAAAAGCATTGAAACTACCGAAACATCCAACCGTCAAGACATAACGAGCAGAGTGTCGAACTAATATATGGATCTCGAATGACGGAAGCTGAAATAGCCGACGAACATTTAGCCACAACAGCTCCGCCGTCCATTGCCGTGTCATCAGCTAGCTAAATCCGAGATTCCGACCGTTGCAATAAAATAGGCGGAGAAAGATATCGGATATAGCATTTTGCATCGTAGCTTCTACTACGAAGAAACAGAATCGAGCCGCTATTCCTTCTGCACGTCTCCTGTTTCTAAAATTATCGAAGCCGCATTCCTTTCGACCGGTCAGATCATCCGCCCTCCTCCGATACTCCGATCAGTCACTTTACTCAGTGGCCAAATTGTCTATACACGACTGAAACTGACAGATGAATCCGAAACGACATCCCAGGATCTTTTTTGCAACAACAGCGGATGTATTATGGCTTTGTGAATGCACTTGACGATCGTTCTCGATCATCCGGGCGAAATCCGAAGCAGTGCGGTAGCGAAAAGCAGAGGAATCACCTGAACGCGACGCGGCGTTTGATGGGAAGAGAGGCGTCGGATGTCGCTCGCTGCGAGCGATGGTGTTCTCCATCTGCGAGAGAGCGAGCGAGAGAGAGAGAGAGAGAGTTAGAGTTCTCGTTCGATTTTGTGTTTGCATGAATGCCAAGGAGCGACGCGGTGTCTCTGCGATGCATAGAAGCAGCGGATGCGTTCGCGCGCGTGAATGGTGCTATTTTACACTCGAAATAATCTCACTACTTTTTAATCTTTTCTCAAAAAAAAAAAAAAAAAATTAAACGGTCTCTTTCTACATACTTCTAGAAAAAAAAAAGGCTAAAAAGTCTTAAGGATTATTTGTTTAAAATGTGGATATTTCGCCATAAAATCATTCAAAGATAATACGTGCATTTATTGCAATAAAGTTTATAAATCCACCATTTGTTTTTGAAGTCTCAACACCGTTATAACTTATAACATGTCAGAGGAGTCGTACGAAATATTTTCAAGCGACTAGCCTCGTTTTGACGTGGCATATGATTAAAGCGCGATGCGGTGTGGTGACCTCCAAATAGACCTTACCATGGAACACAATCACCATTTGAAAGGATAACCTCCGCAAAATTAGCACAACCTTGCTCTTAGTGTCTAACATCGATGCAGTGATCTTAGGACACATAAAATTGTTTCCTTAAGATTGTTGTGCTGATGATTCATTTCGAAGATCGAATCTAGAGAGTCTTGAGATCATGAATACGATTCTTGCATGTTATAGATACTCGATATTGGAAGTTATGCATCTATGCTTGCGACGTAGCTGGTCCATGGGGTGCTTTATTACAGATATGGAAGTGTTCACAAATTGCCAGGCCTCTAAACCATTCAAGTCACGCCATGACGCCAAGAATAGACTTGCTGGGGACCAAATGAAAGAGGATGGTCTTCTAGCACTTGAAAGATGAGGAGAGTTACTACCCCACATGGTGTTCTGACTGGAGAGCATTGCGGCGCAGAAAGTGCACTCTATCCCAAGACCTGATTTTGGAGAGTTTCCAGGTGATCTTAACTTCCACATTGGATCCTCGAATGCAAAGCGCGTCTTAACATGAAACTCTCGTGCAGCAAACAGGATGGATCTCATATTCCTTTATCCTACCTATCTCCTAGTATCAATGACAAAGCCATCTCAAAAAACACGAGTCTGAGGCTCTTGGATAGGTAGTCACGCCTTCTCTTTCTGGAAAGACCGTCCAAACTTTCGGGTCTTTGGACCAATGAAAATGTAACTTCTCAATTTTTCAAAACAGGGAGAGATTAACTCTCATTTCCAAACTGCTTCTGGATGTCGTTGAACGATACAGTCGCAGATCCCCTTTGTTTGGCTTTCGGCTGAGATGGATGCTCCTTCCAGCCCGTCATATAAATTACCTATGAAACAAGCAAATAATTGAAGCTGATGAACAATGTGAATCGCAGATGACAAAAAGAAAGATGTCTACCAACTGATGCAACAGATCCACATTCACAGAGGAAGGGAAACATTCTCATGATTAGCGTCAAGTATATGTAATGTTCTCTTCCCGGTGCACTACACTTAACCTCAATGTTATTAGGATTAAACGGCTCTTGAAGGAAACAAAGCATGATTCTTTTCACCTTGTAAAGTTCCCATTTAAGAAACAAAACAAATATGAGAATCCACAGCCAGATGTGGATACTCTGGCTACCTGGAAAGTTGCCGGGATGGTACCGTCTTCAGCAGCAAACATTGACTCATAGATTGCTGCAGTTGCCAGAGCTGTTTCCCTTTTCAAAATCTGATTTTATGAACAAACAAAGTTCTTATTAAGTTTATCAAGTGCATAGGATTCTGCTATTGTAATAAACCAAAGGAAACAGTGAGCGAGGGAAGAACATTCACGACATTTAGGGGTAGTCTTACAGGAATCCTTTGTTGAAGAGCATTAGTCTCGCCCATTGCCCTGAGATGTTCTATCAGCTCAAAAGCTTTACCAGAAAACAGAGGAAAAAAAGAACATCAGAAATACTGTATAAATTGACACTAATTGTTGTAAATACAGAGCCAAGAAACACGGTACTATAAAAAGAAATTACACGTATAAGCATGACAAGAGAAAAAGGAAGCACAGTACCTAACATTGATTAAACATTATTGTTGATTGAGTTATAAGCCCCAGGCAATGAGAAGATCAAATCGAAACTTAAATTCTTCAGGCCTTTAACATACTCTGACTAGCATGTCATAAATGAAGTAGATGCAAAACAACTTCTGACCAGAAAGAACAGCAAAAGAGAGGATTCATCAGCAACTTATGACGCGTTTGGTAACGCTTCTGTTCTCAGGAACAATTTCTGATCAGAAATGATTCTTTTTTATTCTATTCCCGGGAATAATTTTTAAGTATTTTAAGTCGTTTGGTAACTGTCCAAAATTTCAATTCTCATAATAGAATTGCATTTTGTACCATACTCAAAATTTCTACTCCAAATAATTTTCTTTTAATTTTCAAATAATTTTATTACTTTTTTTCCTTTCTTTCTCTTCTTCTTCTTCTTCAAGTCGCCGGTCGCCGGCCTTGGGATGACCGGCGACCTACCAAACGAGGGCGGCCCTCATCAGCCGAGCCTCGCCCAACTGCCGGCGGGGCTCAACCTCACCAAGCCACCGCGAGGTCAGCCCTGCCAGCGGCACGGGACTCGGCCGAGCCTCGGCAGATCGGGCCGAGCCCCACCGGGGCTAGGCGAGCTCAGGTGAGCCTCGGCGGGACTAGCCGAGCCCCGCTGGGGGCTAAGCGAGCTCGGCCGAGCCTCGCCGAGGCTGGCTGAGCCCCGCTGGGGCTGGCGAGCCTCACCCGGTCAGGCAAGCCTCGCCAGTGCCCGGGGGAGGCCCGCCTCGCTGGTGGCTAGGCTTGCCTGCGAGCTCGCCAGACAGGTTGCCGGCGACTGGTGGCGGTGGCTGGCAGACGGCAGACAGCAGCGCATGGCAACCGCGGCGGTGGCAGCATATAAAGAAGATGAACAAGAAAAAAGAAAAGAAAAAGAAAAAATAGGTGCTTGATTCTAAAATTATTCCCGGGAACAAGAATTAACTTTTTTTGTTTTATTTTTGATTCTACTCCAAATCTGTTCCTAGGAACAAAAATTTTATCATTCCGTTCCAAAACTACTCCCAGGAACAAAAGAGCAGAAACAAATACTGTTTGGCAAGTTGCCAAACAGCCCCTTAGTAGATTTTGCATCTAGGATGCTCATATGCAGCTTGTGCAAACCAATAACTGACTTCGCATATCATCTTTTTTGCTTTACTACTCCTGGCTTTTCTTCCTATTTCTATGTAACACATAATTCTCCTCTGATAGAAAGAAATACAACTACCACCTTGACTTGACGTCCTTATATAATGCATTCTCTCACGTGCTGATAAAACATGTAGGGCTACAAAACACTTTGTGCAAGTGCTGATAAAACATGTAGGGCTACAAAACACTTTGTGCAAGTGCTGATAAAACATATTATTACTAGGGAGAATGGACTAATAGAGAGGCTATGCAAAATTTTCAACAACAGCTTTTTCTCAGATATCAATCATTGGCCCTAAAGATTTACCATCTCTCGTCATAATTTAAATCTCAAAAGTGAGTTATAAACTAGCAGTTGCAATGAAGTCAAAACAGAACTTTCGTAGTTGAGCTGTCATTTTCACGCTGATAGAGAACTTAAAAATAGCAAGCACAAGCATCAAAACAAGAGCTCACCACTTTTATATCTTACTACATATTCATCCACATCAACACCTGGAAGAGAGAAACCTGCTCTTGTCAACAAATTACCAGCATCTCGCACCTGAAACACACCAATTAATGGTTGCGAAGTAAGGAAAAATGTGATAACTATCAATTAAAGGATCATGAATCATCTCTTTAACCAAGATGTATATGGACCAAAAATTCACTGTAGTCAGAAATGGCAGTTACAGGGGACACAGGACTCAAGACTTTATTATCACAAGTACATATACCAAAAAGTCATTTATGCACAAGCCCATAAAGTGAAGCAGGCACGCAAGACTGCATCTGCCAAATTTATCTTACTGTCCATAAAGGAAAGTACAACTTCATGAATACAGACAAAAGGCAAGAGAGATTTGAAGAATACTTGTGCTAGAGGAGATATCCTTGGACTGATGCCTCCTTCACGTTCCATTTGTGCTATGGTGCATGCAATTCTCAGTTCCCTTGTAACAAGAATAAGAAAACAAAAGAATCAATAAAAAATTTAATCCTTAAGGTAAAAATGAGATAAATATATATAAGAGAAAATTCGACAACTTTAAGGTTTCTCCACCCAAAATTGCTGCTAGAAAGAGGCCATCGGGCTTCAATGCCAGTTTACACTGTCAAAAAATAATAAAATAATTGTCTGAGCTTCAAATGAACAGAGAGTTTCATGCATTACCATATATCAGCAAATTGATCTAGATTAAAAAAAAAAAAAAATCTGGAGAAGAACTTTCTAAACAGCATAAAGAAACAAAAAATAAAGGACTGCTATCGTCCTCATCATGAGCCTTCACTTTCTCCAATAATCTCACAATAATCATAAGTCCTAATCAGTGATGACAAAACTACTCTCACTCTCCTGGGAGAAACATAGAAATCTGAAGGAAATTAAGACCTGATTACAGAATATCAATCCATGTTGTGGAATTTCATATAAGAGGTGGAGACTCAGTAAGTCTATTTGTCTGATTAGTTGAGGGCAAGCTCTGATGCTGAAATGATGAAGTTTTTAAATCAAGACAACTTGGCAGAGGGCATTTACGCAGTTTGACCAACTTAAGCTCCAAGAAACTACTTTCTGGCCTGAAAATAGCAGTGGAAGTCACTTTGCTCCCTTTATATATGCAATGCACGCTGAGACATCAATTCTATGGTGCCTCTTTTCTAATAGTACACAAATATCCACTTGCACAAGTAACCCAATTTGATGTTTCCTCCACAGCAGAATTTTTTGGAAGGCCCATATGCTCGCTTTAATTCCTCTTTCCCTCTAATATACATAACCATATTGTTGCCAACGAGTAACTACAGGATCAGATCGCACTAATGACAACAAAGAACAAGCAGACCCATACCTGAATCATCGCTCCAGGAAGATCATTTGTCCAGTGTAGACCCAAACAACTGAGAACCAGATCTAGAGAACTTTATGTCCAAAAACACAGACTGTTAGGAATTCAAATTATACTGCTCAGTCAAGTAAACAATGTAATAGAATTAATGTCCAGATCTACACCTTTCCTTCATAGGCAAAAACTCTTCATCACCAACAACATGCAGCGTCTCAATGTTCTTATCAGGTTTATCTTGCTCCCGCTGTTTGCACTGTTGTATCATGTCAGATGACATATCCATCATAATGAGCTTTTGAATGGCACCTTATGTCAGAAAAGAAAAAATGTTCATCATGTTATATGTATAGCATAAACAGTATTTACTAAGTCTGCAACACATTGAAAATAGTTGCTTCTCTATGAGATATGTGATGTTTGCCAGGTGAGGATGCTAACATAAACTACTAAGCTTCCTTAAAAATCAAAGTGATGCTCATAAAATCATTACGAAGCAGCATACTAGATTTTCATACAAGCAAGCATGCTTATCTCCAACATGCAAACTGTAATAGCAGTTAATTGATGAGGAAAAAGGATCCTTAATATATAGCTGTATACAAGGTATACATAAAAGAAGAGTACTAAGATGTTAGTAAAGCTAGGATAAAGCGAATGTCAGCAAAGGTAAGATAAAACTAACTCCTGCAGAGATCCTTTCTGCTCCACCCAAAAAAAAAAAGAAGCATATGTATTAAAGGATTTGCTTCCCATGAAACAAAAAATTGCACACTGTATCCCTACTTCAAACTCCCCTTTCTCTGCCCAGACATAGATAACGTGGATCAAAATACTCCAAGACTATGACATAATATGTTTGAAGCTCACATTATGAACTGGCATTTCAGGATTTCCATCTATTCATCAAGAACAAGGCCGCTACTGTGATCAGTCTATAGAAAGCAGAGGCATGTTGTTACTGTAAGACAACCACTTTGCTCAAACATTTGGAGAGGACCTCCGCAATCGGTTTGCATTTGATCCAAATAAAAGCACTATGCATAACCACCATTCAACTGTTATTTCCTTTAAAACCGCATGCAATCACAAGTGTCCTGGCTAATTGGCGGAGAGGGAAAAGGGAATTGAACCTAAAACCATTGCATCTCGGTAAGGGTTTTCTGTCGACCTGTAGGCCAAAACTTTGTCTACATGCATAACAGTAGAGCAAAATAGATTATGAACATCAGCCCTGTTTGTTTCATATATTCTTCCAACCAAATGAATAATACTGGGCTAAGAATGTTAATAAACTCAAGCTAACAGGCTTCGACAAGGAACCCACAAAAACTTGCCATTCCAATTTGCAAAGAAAGGGTTTGTACTAAACTGTGGGATCTCATTCTCACGAGTTCATGTCCCCACATGACGGTCTCCTGCGTTCTTAAGCGCCAAAGCCGACCTTACAGTGAGCAAAGATTGAATTAGAAAGCATTGCGCTGGTATTAACAACTCACCCCGACCGCGTGACAAGCGCCTGACAGCTTCCAAGGAACCACCCAAGCATAATGCTGTCGGAAATGTTTTCTTACAGTCCTACAAGAGGCGATCACATTCACACCATAAGCACCATAATTGAGAAAACTAAACTAAATGCAAACTGAAGAACGAATTCTATCTCCCCCATATCTCTCTCTTTGCCCGAACCGGATCGCAAAAGAAAGTGGAAGCAATCTAAATCAAGTACAGAGGAATTCGCTCCACGCGGCGCCCACCTCCAAGCGATCCAACAGATTCTCCGCGACGGAATCAACGAAACAATCACTGGGACGCATCAACCACGCAGCTCGATCACGCTGCCACGCCGAGTATTCCAACCAGAAAAGCAAAAAAGAAATTGTAACTGAGCAGGCAAAACGGCGAACGGGAAACTATCGATTTTCTGATCGGGCTCGCATTACCTGCTTCCGCTTGAGGTCGCGGTCGAAGATCTTCACCCTCGAGCCGTCGCCGCCGTCGGTGGAGAAGCAGATGCGGGCGCCCTCCGGCGCTTCGCTCGCTCCCCGCGCGAAGAGCGACGGCGACCAGGTGCGGCCGGCGCTCCCGCCGGAAAGCAGGGACAAGCTTCTCGCCGCTCTTCGCATTTTCCTCGACGAGGTGAATCGTACGGAGAGTCGCCGGCGAGGTTTGGATTGGATTTACCAGCTCTGGGGCTTCGCAGGGAAAGAGCGAAGTGAACCCCTGGAGGGCTCGCCGCTCGCCCGCCGAGTCTCGCAGACGATTGTCCAAGAGCAAGGGACGATGGCAGAATCGTAATTAGCATCCATGTTTTACTTAAATAAATTATTGAAAAAACATTTCCCAAAAACGACCACTTACACCAGTTGAAATAATTGATTAATGAGAAATGTTTTCATTGTCATAACCAATTATGTTTTAATATATTCATGAATGGTAAAAAAAATTCATTTATTCATTTTTGTGTACAATACATGCAATCATTTTTAAAAAAAATATTTTCAAAATCATTCATTTTTTATCAAATGAAAATTTGAAAATAAATTTGATTTAAAAATAAAACTAATTCACGTAGCTAGACTCATTGTTGTGAGATATTCTATCACACCCTAATCCACAAGAATAAAGGCATGACATGGTTGTCCTTGGGTGAAAGGACGCACCCTTAACATAACAAAGATTCGGCCCGATATCAACATATATACATTGACATACACACACATATATACATGACAAAAAGAGTATTTGGTTACAATACAAGAGTATTTCTATAATTCACTAACCCAAAACATTTACCTTCTATTAACTGATAAACTTATCAACTATATACAAAAATCCTCCTCGAAATGGACGCTCACCCCTACTTGCGATACATTGAAAAAGCTGAAAAATAAGTAGATGAGAGGAGTAAGTTACTACAACTCAGTGAGTAACATATTTCTTCTAAGCGGATCAAAAAATCACTATGCACATTTAAAACACAATCCTAACTCATTTTAACATAATATATAATCATAACTCAAATACCGAAGATATCAATAGTTCAATCCATTAATCAATCTCATAAACATGTATCAATGGTTTATTCCATTGATTAATCTCATCAAATTACACAATCCATTTCAACGACTAAATTCAAATAATACGTCAATGGTCTACTCCATTGACCAATTCATGTTCAAATGTCTAGCCACAAGAGGAACAAGATCCCCTTGGCAGGATCTCCACCTATTATTAACCGGTGGCTCGCCCACAACAATATCCTAAACTAGTATACGCATATCCACACACCTCTCAGGTTCACATAGACATTGAACATTAATCATCAATCACAATATCTAGTAATCCAACATCATAATAAAAGTAATATTACAACTCAAACATTTGATAGATAAATATTAAAGCGTTCTTCAAAATGTCTCAAGATTCTTTCATAGAGAATTTCACAGATCATTTTAAAACAATCATTCAAATCAAATTCGAAATATAACTCATTTCAAACAACAAAATGGCAGTAATAGCTCGATCATGTTTTATGCAACAAAATATGCTTTTTATCAACTTATAGAATATATAATCCACCATGTTTATCAAAACATGAGTTTAAAATACAAAGAAAAAATAGTGTCACTCACATTGGAAAAGCCAAAAATCAACTATAATACTTACTCGAACCAACGCGATTGGATCCGTAACAATTAATGAAAAAACAATATCAAAGGCCAAGTAAAAAGAATATTCATATAATGATTCGCCTATACTAGGTCTATTTGTTGACGAAACAACACATATATGGCACGAAAGCATGCATTTAGCGTAAACCCATTGTTTTCCGCTAAGCACGGCTCGCGCGCTAACTTCATCGCGCTATAACTTCCTCCACAAAATTCCATTTCAAGCCGTCTTATAGTCCTTAGAAAGCTCTCTTAATGAACTACAACAATCTTAACTTAGCCGCCCCAAAACAGCATGGAAAACGACAAAAAATTAGACTCAAAGCTACTGTTCGCTACAATTCCAGAACATGCTCCCAATTTTCCGGATAAACCAAAAGCTCAAATCACAATCTGTAAGATGCTATAACTTCACAACATCCCAAAGTACCATTTTCTACAAAAATATGTAGCTCAACAACTCAAAAATTAGGTTTTGTTGCACAAATACCCAAAAAATCCAAATTTCAAGCTCTAATTGCGACAATTGCTTCAGGTAGATGATTAGAGACTTCAATCACTTGGCTTTGCAAAATAAACTTGAGTCAGCTTGATGAGGTGTACGGATCGCGAGTGTGCCGAATTTTTCTCTTTTTTCCATTTTTTTTCCTTTATCTTCTTTCTCTCCTCTCCCCGGTTTCTTTATTTCCCCTGCTTTCGTTTTTGCCGAAGCCCTCCTCTCTCCTCTTTTTAAAATAGCCGAAGAAGCTTCAGTTGACTTTTCAAACCCTTTCTTTTATTTTATTTTTTTAGCCCATATATGACATTGACATATTCAAAGTCCAAAATGGATCTGAGCTCAATTTGTGTGCCAAAACCCTTTGCTTGGCTTGAGCTTCACTCGAATATAAAATCTTTATACTCAAGCTCGATTTGGTTCAGTCCATTAATTTTAAGTTAGTTGTACCTTATTTTCTACTATCTCAAACAAATAAATAAATATATAAACAAACGTGATTTAATTTTTGTATCGAGTGATGATCGGACCCCATAGCATAAAACATGTGCGAAAATAATCAATTCAATTCACCCTAAAGCCATGTGGGAAATTAATGAGCAAGCATTGTAATCCAAGCAAAATCATCATTGTAAAATAGATCGTCGGAGATTCAAAGGAATAAAAAAAGAAAGAAAAAGACTTCATATATTTGCTAAAAACGGTAACAAAAGGGAACCATACTTTTATTCATTTTCCATAGTTTATTAAAGTCGTCCGGACCGTGCGGGCCCAAACCTTATCTAAACATCAGTTGACTAATTAGTTCGCACGTTTCCTCGCATGAAACGCGCCAAATTGTAATTTTTCTAACTCTTGCAGGGACCGAGGGGAGGACCGCACAGGCAGCGGTTTCCCACGAACGCCGCCGCGGCGAACTTCTTCGCGCCGGCGGGGATTCTCCCGCACAGCCGGTTGTAGCTCACGTTCAGGCTGTCCAGGCCCGACACCGCCTCCGGCACCTTCCCGTACGCGAGGTTCCTCGATACGTTCAGCTGCCTCATCGTCTGCGGGATCCTCAGCGCCCCCATGTCGAACCTCAGCCTGTTGCCCGCGGCCGCAAAGCCCACCAGGAAATCGGTTCGGTTCAGCAGCCCTGCCGGGCTGCCCGAGATCTGGTTCTCCGACAGGTCGATGTAATCGTAGTAGTAGGTCTCCTTCGGTTTCCAGTCCTCCATCCGCATTTTGATCCCGCAGCCGGCCAGCTTGAGCGAGTATATGATAGGCGAGGAGGTGACCCAGGACGGGATTTGGCCCAGTCTGAACCGGTTGTGCGACAGGTCGAGCGACTCGATCCCTTTGACGTACATTTGGGGGAACGGGTCGACGAGGCGGTTGCGGGAGAGATCGAGGTTGAAGATCTTGGTGAGGTTGGCGAAGCTCTTGGGCACGACGCCGCGGAACCGGTTCGACGACAGGTCCAGCGTGTCGAGCGTCCTAAAGTTCCCGAGGAAGTCTGGGATTCGTCCCGTCAGAGCATTGTGGCCGAGCTCGAGATACGCGAGTGATGGTGCCAGACCCGAGATGGTCGCCGGAATCGTGCCGGATAGTTTGTTGTGCGACAGCATGAGGAATCTGAGATTGGTTAATGACCCGAGATAGTCCGGCACGGGTCCGGTGAGCCGGTTCCCGGCCAGGTTCAGCAGGCTCAGGTCCTTGAGCAGCCGGATCCCGCTGGGGATGGCTCCGGAGAGGGAGTTCCCGCCAAGGTTCAGCTGGGTCAGCTGAGTCATCTCGGAGATCGAGGCCGGGATCGGCCCGGTGAACTGGTTCCCCTCCAGGCTCAGCGCCCCGAGCCCGGCCAGCTTCCCGATGGCCGACGGCAACCGGCCCGAGAGCCTGTTGTTGTCGATGTACACGAACTTGAGCTTCGGCAAGCGGAAGAGGAGCTCGGGGAAGGGGCCGGAGATGTTCCTGAGGTCCCGGAGGTAAATGCCGTCGAGGTCCTGGAGCTTGGAGAGGGAAGACGAGATGGTGCCGGACAGGTAGGCGGCGGGGCGGTCCGGCCGGCCGGAGACCCAGAGGCTGGTGACCCGGTCTTTGGAGAGGCACGTGACGCCATTCCAGGAGCAGCAGTCGGTGCCGGGCTTCCACGAGGCGAGGAGGCCGGAGGGGTCGGCGGTGACGGCGGACTTGAAGCCGAGGAGGCCAGCCTCGTCGTCGGGGTGGCAGGAGGCGGCGGAGGCGAGGTCGGGGCGTGGGAAGACGAGGAAGAGGAGGAGCAGCAGCAGGGGGGACGCGAGGGGAGGAGGCTTCATCCCTCTGGTGGGGGCTTGAACGGAGATGAGAGGAGATGGATGAGGAGGAATTGGAAGTGGGAGGCGTTGCTTCTTTGCTTCTTTCTTTTATACTGTTCTGGACCCGTCGACCGAGAAGTGGCGAGTCCAAAATGTCGTGCGGCCTTTGACTCTGCGGTCACGGTCAAAGGGAGGAGCAGCCGACAAGCTGAGCAATTTGCCAGCGGTTTATCGCCATACCCGGCGCACCAGCAGCCGTGGCCATGTAGCAAGTGGTGGGGACGGGGAAAACGCGCATGCTGTGTCAAGGGCCATGTAGAAAGTGATGGGGAAAACGCGCGCGATATGTCAAGGGGAAAAGCGCTTAAAAAGTCATAAACCTTTTATATTTGTGCCACTATTGTTCTAAACATTTTTTCGATATTAATTTAGTTAAACATTTTTACTTAATACCGATTTAGTCATTTTTGATCAATTTTGATCGGATTTTCTTGACGAACACCGCCACCGACGTTGACGTTGAATTTTAATAATATTTTATTTTTAAATTTTTTTTTTTTTTTTCCTCCTCCTCCTCCTCAATCGCCAGACCTCGGCAATCAGCTAGAGGCGATGGCTAGTGAGGGCGAACTTGCCGGACCTCGCCAGTGGCCGTGAGAGCGGCCTTGTGCTAGTTGGCGAGGCCCTCGCCAACGTCGCCCAAGCCGTAAGGGTGACCTAGCGCCGAGCTGGCGAGGTCGAGCCTCGCCCATGGTCGACGAGGCTCAACCTTGTCGAATCACGGCCTGGGTGATGTCAATGAGGGCAAGCCTTGCGGCCACTGTCAAGCTAGGTGGCGAGGTCTAGCGAGGTCGACCTCGCCGGCCATCACCTCTGGTTGGTCACCAAGGTCCATTGATTGGCTAGAGGAGGGGAGGGAAAGAAGAAAAATAAAATAAAAATAAAAATAAAAATAAAATATTATTAAAATTTGTCAACATTAACACTAATTAGGCCATGTTAGCCAACCTGCATCCATCCAAAAAAAAAATCCGCCAAAATTGGCCGGAAAGGACTGAATCGATACTAAGTAAAAAGGTTTAGGACTAAATTAGTATAAATACAAAAGGTTTAGGAATTTTTTAGCACTTTTCCCAAACAAATAAATAAATAAGCATATCATGCTCTATCCATTTCATTAGAAAATGATTTGAAAGATATTCTTTTAAAAGTCGATCGCTTGTATCGTAATAGTAAATTATCTCTAATAATTTATGCCTAAATATTTTCACAGACAGTGAAAACATGTTGTGTTCGTTTATTTTTTAGAATCGCATAAGCAACTGTTATACATCCAATTATAAAGAAATAAAAGGGATTTCATGTGCATCTTGAATCTCTTAGAATCTTTTTTAATATAGAGGGATTGAGAATGATTTGGGAGTGGATAAATAGATTTATTCTTCTGTCTTGCTTAAACTCATTTCATTGTTTTACATCTATTAATAATATATATAAAACTATATTCATGTCATAATGCATTTTTTTTCCCTTGGTTTTCCCTTGCCAACTTCTAAACAATTTCACAATTCAATCGCTTCACTTTCTTTCTCTTCTTCCCACCGAACTAAGTGTTAATGTGTGTTAATGTGTTGATTTTGTATATGACTTGCAGTAAATCTAGCATTAGTGTTTGCTCCCGCCTACTGTAACTCTAAGGGAGGTGAAATGATCCAGCCCGTGGTCCGATCCAACATGGTCGTCTCGTGCTTGGGCTGCGCCTTTACTTGATTAGCATCCCAACAGGCTTGGCCCAACACATACCTCCCCCCCCCCCGTACTAGGCTGATGCGATGCATCGGCCGGCCCCACTAATGAATGGGCCACACGGTGCATGTGCTGGCCCGACCCGGCCCATTTGACACCCCCGATTTTCTCAGTCAACCAAAAGGCGTGGATCAACTATTCTATTTCAAAAAACAATTTTTGCTCATAAAATATTTTTTTTTTTTTTGTTCCAAGAATAATTTCTAAGTTTTTAAAGACACTTGGTAATTGTCCAAAACTTCTATTCTCAAGATAGAAATATGTTTGGTAGGATTTTTTAATTTCTCTTAATTTTTTAATTCTTTTATTATATTTTCTCTTTTTCTTTTTTCCTTTTCCCTTCTTCTTCCTCATTCTTTTTGGCCGACGGTCGGTTGGACGAGGTCCGACAAGCTTGGCAAAGCCTTACTAGGCAAGGGGGAGGTCCAACGAGCTTATTGGAGGCTTACCTAGCCACGGCGGGCTCACCCGAGTGAGGCCCAACTGGCACAAGGTTGGGCCTCACTAGGCAGGGGTGAGGTCAAGCCTTGCCGGTGGACTAGCAAGCCTCGCTTGGCTAATGACGAGGCTTGGCCTCACCCAAATTTAGCATGGTCGAGGCTCATCGTGGTCGGGCAAGTCTCTGGCGAGCTTGTTGGGCCTCACCTAGGTGGTCACTAGCCTTCGCCACCAATGGCAGCAGTTAGTGACCTAGGAGGAGGAAGAAGAAGATAGAAGGAGAAAGGATGAAAAAAAAATTAGATTCAATTCTCAAAATTGTTCTAAAAAATAAGAAATTACTTTTTTCTATTTATTAATTCTGCTCCAAGTCTATTTTTAGAAACAAAAAGACGAATTTATGTTTTTGATAATAAAAAATTATCAAATGGATTTATATTATTTTTTTATTTTTGAAAACAAAAGAACAAAATCAGTTATTCCTAAAATGTGACCAAGCAAGCCCTTATATTACTGTTTCTTTTCCTCCTCCCTTCTCCGTCCACTAGCAAAAGTCAGCTTTAAATGGAGCAACTTGTTCTTGATGTTCGTGTTGCCGCCTAACCTCAAATTGATCCCTCGTCCCCGTAGACTTGATTTCTAAAGCCCCATCTGCTCACAAAATATAAATGATTTGAAATCAATCGCTTGCATAGCTAAATAAATGGATGAGCAAAATATATTTTCATTAATCGTAAAAATGTTTGAATATAAATTATTGTCAATATAAAAAATATTTCTATTAACTAATTATTTAAAAAGTATAAGTAATCATAATATATTTTCCAAAACATTTTATTTTTAATGAAACCAATGAAATATCAAAATAAGTCATCTCAAACTCCAATCATGGTGACCTACACACGTCACTGATTAGCTTTAGATTTGAGAGCTTTCGGTACCTTTTTGTTTCAATTAGTTATTTGTATTTTTTTTTTGAAAAGACCAAAAAAACCCCAAGTTTTATTCAAAGTGACAAATTTATCCTAAACTTTGCAAATTATGACACATTTACCCCACTAGGGGCATTTTCATTTTTTTTTTCTTCTTCTTCTCTCTTCCCTCCACTGGCCATGGCGGAGCAGGTGAAGGCAAGCTGGCATCCGGCGAGGGGCTAACCTCGCCAGTGTTGGGTGAGGGTCGCCCTCGGCTGAACTGGCTAGGGTTGTCCTCGCTCGACGTAGGTGAGGGTCGCCCTTGGCTGGACTAGCTAGGGTCGTCCTCGCTCGACGTGGGTGAGGGTGGCCCTTGTCGGCGTCGAGCGAGCCTCGTCGATGTCGGGCGAGGATGGCCCTCGTCGGGCGAGGGCGGCCCTAGCCAACTCTCGCCGGATGTCGGTTTCCCTCCGCCGACCGCCGGTGGAGGGAAGAAAGAAGAAGAAGAAAAAAAGAAAAAAAATTTAAAAAGTAAAATGACTAAAATGCCCTATAGTTTAGGGTAAATGTGTTTTAAGATAGAAGCTTATGATTTTTTGTATCACGAAAAAAGTTTGGAGTAAATTTGTCATGATTGACAAAGTTTGGGGTTTTTCATGTTACAAAAATTTTTTAGGGTAAATTTGTCACTTTAAGCAAAATTTAGGGTTTTTTGTGGTATTTTCCCCTTTTTTTTTGGTCAAATAGTTCCCTGTTCTTTGGTTCGCACTAACTTTCCTAATTTGTCGAACTTTCCTTGTTTTGTAATCTTTGGCGAAAGAGTTAAGGAAAAAAGGATGGTAATCAATGCATTTTGATAGAAACCTGGCTTACTTTTGGGGGAAAATGTCGATGTGATGCGTACGTGGCAACTATTCGGCATCTCCAAAATTGGTCACATCTTCTCAAAATGTATTTATTCGGAAAGAATAAAAAATAATTGGAACTTTAATATAATTATTGAAACCAAACTGCAGCAAATTCCCTAATCACAAAATGGAAGTCGACGATATTATTTTTTCTTATGGGAGAGTGATTGGTGAATCGAGGCTTATAAAGAGCACGGCACTAATGAATGCCACTTATGCACGTGTTAAAGGCCTATTTGGTAATTATTTTATTTTCAAGAATAATTTTTATTTGAAAATATTTTTTTATGATTTTATTCCTGACAAATATTTAAATATTTGAAGAAGTTTGATAACTATCTAAAATTTCTATATCAAGATAAAAATGTTTGATATGACTCTTAAATTATTTTGTAACTTAGAATTTACATTTTTATTTTTTCCTTTTTTTATATTATTCTTCTTTTTCCTTTAGCCTGTCGCTAGCCATGGCTGATGGGTAGCGACCTTGCCGGAGCATTGCCGGCTCTCAGCTAGGTTGAGCCTCGCTGACCCAAGTCTTGTCTTGCCACTAGCAAGGCTTGGCCTCGTTATGGGGCTGGCAATAGGAGAAAGGAAGAAGAAGAAGAAAATGAAAAGAATAAAGGAAAAAGGAAAAAGAGAAAGTGGTCTTGATTCTGGAGTTATTCTCAAGAACAAAGAAGAACTTCTTTTACCTTTTTGATTTTGTTTCAAATCTATTTATTGGAACAAAATAGTTATCCATGTTTGGCCAGTTATTAAACATGACCTAAATATGCTTAAATATCTAATTTTGATATATTGATTATGCATATAAAAAAAGAGTCGGTGTATTTGCAACATACTATTTAGTTACCTGGAAAATTTCTCAGTGCACTTGTAAAGAAATGGAAAAACACGTAATAGTAACTATTATGTAAAGGGGGACTATCACAGTTTCTTCACGAACTTATTAATATGAATATGATATATTTTTAAAATGAAGCATGCACTCGGACGTGGGCCATGAGAGATCTCATTGTCACCCCGCACAATTAATCCCCTATGAGTGGGCTATATTTATCGTTGCATTTGGCTATTTTGATTTCTCTTATTAACGAAATTGAATCTCCTGAAAAAAAAATAAAAATAAAACAATCTGAATTTTACCGATTGTATCAAATGTCGTTTTTGCTCTCTATTCAAATAAAAATTAAATGAAATAAAGAAAAGTAAAATTGCCACTGCTAACCTAAAAGGTACCAAATTGATATATGTAGTCATGAAAAAGGTTATGGTTTATATTAAAAGGATAAATACAAAAAAATAAAAAAAATAAAACAAATAGCTGAAAAAAATAGTGGCTATTGATTATAAAAAGTCAGAAAGATTTCTCAATTATTTGTATTTTTTGATAAATTTCTCGTCATTACAAGGTTTTTCTTGATGCGTACTTTACATATCACTCATGCAAATGTAATACTTTTATTCATTTTCCATAGTTTATTAAAGTCGTCCGGACCGTGCGGGCCCAAACCTTATCTAAACATCAGATTGACTAATTAGTTCTCGCACGTTTCCTCGCATGAAACGCGCCAAATTGTAATATTTCTAGCTCTTGCAGGGACCGAGGGGAGGACCGCACAGGCACTGGTTCCCCACGAACGCCGCCGCGGCGAACTTCTTCGCGCCGTCGGGGATTCTCCCGCACAGCCGGTTGTAGCTCACGTTCAGGCTGTCCAGGCCCGACACCGCCTCCGGCACCTTCCCGTACGCGAGGTTCCTCGATACGTCCAGCTGCCTCATCGTCTGCGGGATCCTCAGCGCCCCCATGTCGAACCTCAGCCTGTTGCCCGCGGCCGCGAAGCCCACCAGGAAATCAGTCCGGTTCAGCAGCCCCGCCGGGCTGCCCGAGATTTGGTTCTCCGACAGGTCGATGTAATCGTAGAAGTAGGTCTCCTTGGGTTCCCAGTCCTCCATCCGCATCTTGATCCCACAGCCGGCGAGCTTGAGCGAGTATATGATCGTAGACGAGGTGACCCAGGACGGGATTGGGCCCAGTCTGAACCGGTTGTGCGACAGGTCGAGCGACTCGATCCCTTTGACGTACATTTGGGGGAACGGGTCGACGAGGCGGTTGCGGGAGAGATCGAGGTTGAAGATCTTGGTGAGGTTGGCGAAGCTCTTGGGCACGACGCCGCAGAACTGGTTCGACGACAGGTTCAGCGTGTCGAGCGCCCTGAAGTTCCCGAGGAAGTCTGGGATTCGTCCCGTCAGAGCATTGTGGCCGAGCTCGAGATACGCGAGTTTTGGCGCCAGACCCGAGATGGTCGCCGGAATCGTGCCGGATAGTTTGTTGTGCGACAGCCTGAGGATTCTGAGATTGGTTAGTGACCCGAGATGGTCCGGCACAGGCCCGGTGAGCCGGTTCCCGGCCAGGCTCAGCAGGGTCAGGTTCTTGAGCAGCCGGATCCCGCTGGGGATGGCTCCGGAGAGGGAGTTCCCGCCAAGGTTCAGCTGGGTCAGCTGAGTCAGCTCGGAGATCGAGGCCGGGATCGGCCCGGTGAACTGGTTCCCCTCCAGGCTCAGCGCCCCGAGCCCGGCCAGCTTCCCGATGGCCGACGGCAACCGGCCCGAGAGCCTGTTGTTCTCGATGTACACGAACTTGAGCTTGGGCAAGCGGAAGAGGAGGTCGGGGAAGGGGCCGGAGATGTTCCTGAGGTTCAGGAGGTAAATGCCGTCGAGGTCCTGGAGCTTGGAGAGGGAAGGCGAGATGGTGCCGGACAGGTAGGCGGCGGGGCGGTCCGGCTGGCCGGAGACCCAGAGGCTGGTGACCCGGTCGCCGGAGAGGCACGTGACGCCATTCCAGGAGCAGCAGTCGGTGCCGGGCTTCCACGAGGCGAGGATGCCGGAGGGGTCGGCGGTGACGGCGGACTTGAAGCCGAGGAGGCCGGCCTCGTCGTCGGGGTGGCAGGAGGCGGCGGAGGCAAGGTCGGGGCGTGGGAAGACGAGGAAGAGGAGGAGCAGCAGCAGGGGGGACGCGAGGGGAGGAGGCTTCATCCCTCTGGCGGGGGCTTGAACGGAGATGAGAGGAGATGGATGAGGAGGAATTGGAAGTGGGTGGCGTTGCTTCTTCGCTTCTTTCTTTTATACTGTTCCGGACCCGTCGACCGAGAAGTGGCGAGTCCACAATGTCGTGCGGCCTTTGACTCTGCGGTCACGGTCAAAGGGAGGAGCAGCCGACAAGCTGAGCAATTTGCCAGCGGTTTATCGCCATACCCGGCGCACCATCAGCCGTGGCTATGTAGAACGTGGTGGGGAAAACGCGCATGCCGTGTCAAGGTATGTCAAGACTACTATATAAAATAATTTCACTGAAAAATGATTTGAAAAATATCATTTTAAAAATTGATCGCTTGTATCGCAATAGTAAATTATCGCCAATAATTTATACCTAAATATTTTCATAGACAGTAAAAGCATATTTTGTTCGTTCATTTTTTAGAATCGTGTAAAAAACTGATTTTCATCCAATTATAGATAAATAAAATGAATTTTATGTGCATCTTGAATCTTTTAGAATCTTTTTTAATATAGAGGGATTCGGAATGCTTTGAGAGTGGATAAATAGATTTATTCTTCTCTCTTGCTTAAACTCCTTTCACTGTTTTACATCTATTAATAAATACATAAAAGAATATTCATGTCATAATGCATTTTTTTCCCCTTGATTTTCCCTTGCCAACTTCTAAACAATTTCACAATCCGATCCCTTCACATTCTTTCTCTTCTTTTCTCTCGTAAATTTTATATTCCTTTGTTTTCCAAACTGGATCACTCCCACCGAACTTAGTGTTAATGTGTTGATTTTGTACATCACTTGTTGTAGATCTAGTATTAGTGTTCGTTCCCGCCTATTGTAACTCTAGGGGGGGTGAAATGATCCAGCCCATGGTCCGATCCAACATGTGATGGGTCGTCTTGTGCTTGGGCTGCGCCTTTACTTTTCAAATTGGAGGATCATTAGCATCCCGAACGGCTTGGCCCAACACATACCTTGTCTCGTACTAGGCCGATGCGATGTATCGGCCGGCCCACTAGCCCACTAATGAATGGGTCGCGCGATGCTTGTGTGGGCGCGACCTGGCCCATTTGATACCCTCGATTTCCTCGGCCGATCAAAGAAGTGTGCACTCGGATGGATGGGCCATGAGAGATCCCACTGTCACCCTGCACAATTAATCCCCTATGTCTCACAACCCACAGATGAGTGGGTTATATTTATCGTTGCTTTTGGCTATTAGGATTTCTCTTATTAACGAAGTTGAATCTCTTGAAAAAAAAAAGGAATATGAATTCTACCGATTGTATCAAATGTCGTTTTTGCTCTCAATTTTCGAATAAAAATTAAATGAAATCAAGAAAATAAAATTGCCACTGCTAACCTAAAAGGTACCAAATTGATATACATAATTATGAAAAAGGTTATGGTTTGTATTAAAAGGGTAAACACAAAATAAAAAAGAAAACAAATAGCTGAAAAAATAGTGGCTATCGACTATAAAAAGTCAGAAAGATTTCTCAATCATTTGTATTTTTGGATAAATTTCTCGTCATTACAAGGTTTCATAGTCTCAAATTTTTCTTGATATGTACTTTGCATATTACTCATGCAAAATGGGGTAAATTTTTGAAGTTTGGGATTTGACGTGCACCAACTCTAGAGCAAGGGAGAGCAAAATGAATATTTCCGTGATATATATCTTTTTTGGGGATAACTTAGGGCACAAGGGAAGCGGCGAGACATGACGGTCCACGGACTGGAATCGTGTTATTGTCGGTCAGGCACATTTTAATAATTTAGAATTAGAACGTGCATTAGGATCGCGGAATAAATTTTCCTAAAGAGGCAAAGCAAAAGCCAAGGCGTTCCCCGTGTCCGAACCCGCCCTCATAACCACCGAAAGCCGGAGGAAAGAAAAAGGAAAATAAAACTAGGAAAATAAAAGAAAATGACGAGAAATGACGAGAGATGACGGAGCAATTGGCGTCATTTTCTTCTTCCGCTGCGTTTAACGGGGGGCCCGATCGAAATTCCATCAGAATAAAACAAAATCGAATTCCTGCGCGCGACGGAGAAGCGCACCACCACCAGAGCCGGAGGAGACCGGACGGAGGAGACGACGCCGGCGCCGACGACGAGGAGGAGCCGCAATTCGATCGGTCCCGCCACCGCCCACCGCCGCCGCCCGCCTCTCGTCGACCGATCCGGCGGGCGTGACCGTCGATCTGCGCCCCCGCGCGCGCGTAGATCGGCGCCCGAGCGAGCATCGATTTTTTCCCGATCGGCGCGACGCCGATGGCCCTCAACATGAAGACACTGACCCAGGCCCTCGCCAAGGCCGGCGCCGTGATCGAGAAGACCGTGCAGACGACGGTCCAGGAGGTCACCGGCCCCAAGGCCCTCCAGGACTACGACCTCATCGACCAGATCGGCTCCGCCGGCCCCGCCCTCGCCTGGAAGCTCTACTCCGCCCGGGCCTCCCGCGACGCCGGGCGCGCCCACCAGTACCCCCAGGTCTGCGTCTGGGTCCTCGACAAGCGCGTTCTCTCCGAGGCGCGCGTGCGCGCCGGGCTGTCCAAGGCCGCGGAGGACGCCTTCTTGGATATAGTCCGGGCGGACGCGGCGCGGCTGGTGCGCCTCCGGCATCCCGGGGTGGTCCACGTGGTGCAGGCGCTGGACGAGAGCAAGAATGCCATGGCCATGGTCACCGAGCCCCTGTTCGCGTCCGTCGCCAATGCGCTGGGCAATTTGGAGAATGTTCCCAAGGTTCCTAAGGAGCTCAAGGGCATGGTTCGTGCTCTCGTCCTTTTTCTCCTCATTTCTTATCAGTTGTCGGCAATAGCGTAAATGCCTTCGATCGTTGCATTGACGTATTTCGACAATTAGAGGCGTTTTGCGATCACTTGCTTACTGCAACCATTGTTAGGTTTTAGTCGCATGACCTTATGGTTAATTTGTTTTTGGTGATCCTCAGTATTGATTAAGCTGATTGCGTAGTTTACATTGGTGTGGTTCAGATAGGACCTCTTTTTGATTACTAGTTTGATAGGAATCCATACAGAAATTGAGGTAGAAGGAGTGTAGCCTCCTGGTCAAACTTGGTTCAGGAGAGGGTAAGGCGAGTAGTAGTTTGATAGGAATGTTTACAGAAATTGAGCTGGAAGGAGCTTGTCTTGTGCACAAGCCTCCTGTTAATCTTGGCTCAGGATAGGGTAAGGTGAATGCCTCGAGATGTACATGACGACTGTTTCCTTGGTTCAGATGGGAGGCAAAGTAGGCGCTCACTATATTTACGAGACTTCACTAATGATAATTTGCACATGCTTTTTTCATTTTAATGATATGCATAATGTCTTCTCTGGGTTGTGGCTATTATTATCTTCAATTTATTCTTGCAAGAAACTTCTGCTTTTGGATGGAGCATGCCTATTTAAGAAAGCATACTGATGTCCATAACCCCTTGTTTTTATTGGCTTGTCTTTTATAAGATCCAACGAGTACCAGCTAGGATCTATATAGGCCTGGATGTAAATTAGAGGATACTGGTGTCAAGAATTGCAAAATGAGGAGGGGCTTGGTGTTTCTTGTCTTTCTATTCATTCAGGATCGTCTTCTTTTAAGTCAAAGTCAATTCGTGTCTGCTTTGCAGGAGATGGGGTTGTTGGAGGTGAAGCATGGCTTGCTACAAATAGCCGAATCACTGGACTTTCTCCATAACAATGCGCGTCTCATACATCGGTCGATATCACCAGAGGTTAATTCTTTGGACACCATTTCTTTTCCCTGAACTTGCGTTAGGGATCATTGGAAGAGAAGCATAATGTAGTGTGGAGTTATTTCTTTCTTTCTTGCATCATGTAATGTGACTATTTTTTTTATGCTTTATCTTTAAAACTGGAGCTAATAGGATCTTTTAGCTGAGTGCTGTCTTCTTCTTTGCTTGGGTGCATGTTTATTTCTTGTCACCACAATTTAGTGACATGATAGTTGCCCCCTATATTAGACGTGAAGTTCTATATGAATGGCTTTACCTTCACATATTTGTATAACTTTACTTTCCACATATGCTGTCTTCATGTTATGCTTTCCATGGGATTTGTGCTTGCAAATGAATATTTCCCCTTTCAGAAGAAAAACTTTGTCTTTCCCTTTAATGGTCGATGTTTCTACACTTCTAAGTAAAATTTTCACTCTTTAATCCAAGATTGGAGAAATAGTAGGTGGGTTATTGGACATGCATAAGTAATTAATCATAACTTTTTTTCTTTTTTTTGGCAGAATGTGCTTATTACGTCAAGTGGAGCTTGGAAGCTTGGTGGATTTGGTTTTGCCATTTCCTCAGACCAGGCCTCGGGGGATTTATCTAGTCTGCAATCCTTCCATTATTCTGTATGTGGATAATTCAATAAGATGAAGAGTGAAGAAAACTTTGTTTTCATCTCTCTATTCTTTGAGACATGATTGCTGCACGTTTCTTTTCTCATTTTGGATCTTACAATAGATGTTGGCCAAAGTTACTTATCCTTTTCCTTTATTCACGATGATTATACTCAATCTTAACTGTTAGTCAGTGCCTGATTGTGTTTTTGTAGTTTCTACCTACTCGATTCTTGTTCTCTTGCTACCCCAACCATTACGTAATGATGGAAAACTGTGGAGATAGACTAAAAATTCTCTTTTATGTGTCATGACATTATTGTGTGGCACAATTCTTGCATTTTGTTCAGTATGTTATTGCGGATATTAGTATGATGGTGGTTTGGTTACTTATGCCAGCTTTTGTAATAATCACGCAGGAATATGATGTTGAGGATTCTGTACTGCCCTTGCAGCCATCACTAAATTACACTGCTCCTGAACTGGTCCGGAGCAAGACAGCTTCAGCTGGGTCTGCTTCTGATGTATTTAGTTTTGGATGCCTTGCTTACCACTTAATTGCTCACAAGCCTTTGTTCGACTGCCATAACAATGTCAAAATGGTACTTTTCTATCAAATGCTGGGCCTGTTCTTCTATCTATGTAATCTAAGTGTGCGCCCATATAGGGGGATCAGTGGACACACATATTTTTATGGGATCTCTCTTTATTTATGGTGCTCCACTGATGCGTTTTGTTTTCGGTGTGCCGTATGCAGTATATGAATACCTTGACATACTTATCAAAGGAAGCATTCTCAACCATTCCTCCTGAGTTAGTTCCTGACTTGCACAGAATGCTTTCAGCAAACGAATCTTTCAGGCCTACAGCACTTAATTTTACAGGTCCTTACTCGATATTGTTTTGTGGATTGATTATGTATTAGTGAAAAAAGGGAAGATTTAGGAATCTGTAGAGACATTTTAATGCATAATAAAGGCAAATAATTGATCTTCACTTTATTTGTACCATGGGCAGTTGGTACGGCTCAGATATTCTGTTTATTCTGTTTGCTACGTGAAGGGAATGATAGTTTTTGAATTGATGGATAAATTATTGGGTTATTCCTTGTCCATCTTGAAGGTCCTCATAACCCCAAGGAGAGGTTTCCTATTAACCATGAGAACAGGTGTCCTCTCTTTAGTTTCTCTTCTCAGTAATTTATGTTCTTCCACAAGATGAGAGCAATTATAAAGTGAAATTCCTCGGAAGAAAAGCAGAATTAGTACTTATAGTTTGTCTATAGGCTGGGTTCTTGGAATTGATTGAAGAAGCATTTTGGCTTGAAATGGGGTGGTTGGCCATGTGTACTTCTATCTCAGCTGGGGAAAAAAGCAGTGCGGTCAGAGGCATTATGCAGTTGTCAACTGCATGGGTTATTAGGAGACAAGCTTCTTTGAGATTTTCCTTTGGAATTACTATTCTTTGCTTGCAAAAAAAAATGATGAAGGACGTGTTTTTTGGTCAATTACAGCTTAGATGAACTTCGTATCGTTTATTTGTATGTTTGACAATGTCATATGTTTCTCTTAATGTTCTAAGATTAAAATTCCTTTTGGGGCAGGTTCACCATTTTTTCGAGATGACACGAGGTTGAGAGCTCTTCGCTTCCTTGACCACATGCTTGTATGCATAGTTATACTATTTTGTTAACTCACTCTTAGCTGGACAATTGAATTAGAATAAGATTGATATGCAAACCATGATCAATCTTGTGTTCTTGCAGGAAAGAGACAATATGCAGAAATCTGAATTTCTGAAAGCATTATCAGATATGTGGAAAGATTTTGATTCTCGGGTTTTGCGGTATAAGGTTTGATTTTTATTGGGTGTTAAAAAACATAATATACAACATTGGCTGCTATCATTTTTTTTTTTTTTTTTGACTTCTACGTTTCTTTCTATGCATTTGTGGATTAACTCCCAGCTCATCAAGTAATTAATGTTATTTGAATGAGACAGTTCCCTGTACGTAATGTATATACCATCTCTTTTGAATAGAATAGCAATGAATCATGTTGTTCCACTTATGCAGTGTCCCATCCCAATACCTATTCTAAATATTGTATTTATATGTAAATGGAGGATTTGTGTGTGTCTGCTTATCATTTTTCCTGCTAGGAGGGATATATGATTTTATTAATTCTCTTTTAATAAAGCCCAAGAAGGATTTTGTTTGAGGTGTCGAATGTCATTTATTATTTTGAATCTTCCGAATGATGGGCAATCAGTTCCTGTCTGCTGTGGCGACATTTCATTTTAAATGAAATTTTCGTGTCTTGTCAAAAAGAAAAAAAAGTTGATATTTTGACTAATTTAGAACCTAGATGCTGTTATTTGATTAAAGAGAAACAGAAGTAAAACTAAGGTGGCTGATAGCCCTGGACAAACTTCTTTTTGGTTTGATAGCGAACAAAGAGGGGAGAAAGGTTGGCTGGCGACAAACATCTCATTGTCAGCGGAGTTTGTTTTGTCAAATATACTTTATTCTGGTGAATGCTGTAAAGAATTCCAAATTCATCTAGCACTTTGGTTTTCAACTCTAGTTTTCTGTAATTTGGCTCTAGATTTGTACATCTTTTTCCTTGTTCTTTCCTGAATAAAGTTTTTCCATTATGTCCATGCAGGTTCTGCCGCCTCTTTGTGCTGAACTTCGGAATCTGGTGATGCAACCGATGATACTACCGATGGTACTTACGATAGCAGAGTCTCAGGTACTTGGCCTAAGTCTTTAATTTTAGGAACAAATGTTCTACAGCAAGGATGTCCTCATGCTAGGTTTAGAGATTGGCTACTGTTTCTGTAATTTTTCTTGCATACATTGTAAAAGGAAAGCAGAAATGAGGATAAAAGTCTTTCTTTTCCTTCAAAAAGTGAAGATTTATGAACCAAAAAAATGATTTAATGAAGAATTTGACTTATGTGTTCCTTTGATGGATCTAGATATGATTTGTGTGAAACAATAATTAAGACGGGCGCCCTTGACCTCAACCAAACAATTTAGGTCTTCATTCACAGTTCAAATCTACCAAAAACTATAATGGGTTAATTTCTTATAGCTATGAATGATATAGGCAACTAGGTGCAATAATTCTTGTCTCTCTTACTTTGCGAGTAATGATTTTCGATTATCTGGCACAATAAGTAGATTCCTTGGATCTTTTTTTGTTTCGAATCTTCTGGAAATATTTCTTTGCACCTCAATCTTCTGAATAGAATGGATACCGTATTCTTTTCTTTTTTGGGAAAAGACCATATTTTACTGAAAGGCCAATAGTTTTGTCAACACCAACTTAGAATGTTAATGCAATATGTTTCACATGCTATTCATGATCAGAAAATGTTGGTCTCTCTGTTTCTGCAATATATATATATATATCTATTTTTTTTTTTTTTAAATGTCTTAAGAAGATGAGAACCTTATTTTTAGATGTTGCATCTTTTGATGTAAATTCATTTTGGGAGAATAAGCGCAGTATTGAGAACTGAGCAGTCAAAGATAGGAAAATTCCTTGGAATGAGGCCTAGATTTTCTAAAGTTCTAAGCCTTCTATCTAGTGCAGAAGAGGAGAAGAAATTATTATGAACACTGAGTTGGCAAAGTGAAAATTTTCATTTCTCTCGTTATTTTCACGCATAATGAAATTTTTTGGAGAAGTGAGCAGTCAATGAATCAAATGTAGAATGAGAGTTTTATGAGGACTAGAGACATTCCAAATGTTGAACTTCTGTCGTCATGTCTTTTGCAGAGCCAAATACAAGAATTACCAACTTTGTATCTGACATTGGCACAAAATCAGTAATGCATTTGTTATATACCCACTCTGAGGGATAGTTTTAGTTAAAAATAACATAAGTTTTGGGAATCTTGACTGGCTTGCTGGATTCTGGATTAATCTGTCGCTTTGTGCCAGCTAGGACCAGCCTGAAGGAATGACCATAATTTATCCATCTTGGCTATATTATAGGATAGACTCAAAACCTCCTTTGGGTCTAGGATCATGATCCATGTTCCCAGTCTTTGTATACTTATGTCTTTGGTCGCCAGAATTCTGGACCCTGCGGATCACTTACACCATTGCTAGAATTTGCATTCCCTTGTATATTTGCTTCTGTTTGTTCATGCAAGGTTGAACAACAATTTATGCTAAGTGTGATGCAAGTGTGCGTGCGTGCATATATCCATTTGTCTGGTTGGATGTTGGCTTCTGCCAAAGTACGTGTTGAAAGCTTTGATTTATTAGATAGCGTATTTTCTCATTCGTTGTCAATTCCTTTTGTAGGATAAAAATGATTTTGAGTTATCTACGCTTCCAGCACTTGTTCCCGTTCTCAGTTCTGCTTCTGGCGAGACACTGCTACTACTTGTGAAGTACGCAGACCTAATTATCAACAAGGTAATTGCTTAAGTGTGATAGGGGAACTGGGATTTCTCTGACATATTTTACATTGAAGAGGAGCTTCTTGTGTTGGAGATGATAATAACTGTCATATCTGGATTAACCTCTGGTTTGTCAACTGGTTTGGTTGCTGGTAAAAGAGATTGGAGAAAACTGTATGATGTTTTTCCTTCTCCAAATTAAGCAGCATTTTCTGGGTGGAGAAAATAGGAAGACTTACATACATAAACATGATACATTTCCCTTCAGTTTTGGATGAATGAGTTCTCTTGGTATAGGACTTGCACCTCCTTGGTTCTCTTTGATGAAGCTTTTTACTTAAAAAATAAAAGAACGAAAAATTTGGGTGGCAGTCAGTTGCAGTCCATAAGGAAATAATTTACCCATATCTCTTTAGTTTGCTTGCGTTCCTTTACTTTGTACTTCCCTTTCCACTTCAAGCATCATCGGTTACCTAACCCAATGAATTACCATAAAATCAGGTCTTTAGCTTGCTTAAACTTTTATTGGGATTTATGTGAAGGACTTCTTTTTGTTAAACATTGCTGCTGTGAATTTGTAGCTGTAATTGGAATTTATTTTTAGTTTAAATGCTCCACTGTTGATTCATTTTATGAGGGAGTCAGTTACCTTCAAATTTAGTGTGATAATTGATTTTTCTTTTCTGCTAACAGTTGATATGAAATCAGTTGCTTGGGTTGCTTCTGGTATGACTAGATTTCTTTTAACTTTGGAAGTGGGCGGGCCTTATACGTGCTAATATAATCATGCAAACTATAGCCTTTCCTTTCTTATGACCCAAAAAAAAAAAAAAAATTATAGCCTTTCTGAGATGCTGGCTTTCCAGTCGCAACAGGATTAGTTAAATTAGTTGTTGACTCTATCAAATTACTATTTGCAGACTCATGAAAGATAGTTCTTAGGGATTGTGAGTTATGTTTTTTCTGTTGTATTTATAAATAATGTGCATCTATATTAGATTTTTCTAGGAACATGAAATACCATTTGTCTGAATATTTGAAATCTCTTGTTGTGTACTTTAATTTCTTCTATCATGTGTATGCCTTACATCCAGCAGTATTGATCGTGACATGGGCCTGAATGTCATTGTAGACTAGTCAGGAGCAGTTAATATCTCATGTCCTGCCATTATTGGTTCGAGCTTATGACGATAGTGATGCCCGCATACAAGAGGAAGTCTTGAAAAAATCTGCATTTCTTGCCAAGCAACTTGATAATTCGGTAATTTCTTCTTTACTCTTAGCAATAGTGCTACTTGTGTTAAATTATTGTTAAAGCTTCTGTGCAATGTGGCATGCACAAGCCTTGTCTGATATGAAATTGGGAATGAAAGACAAAGTGGCTGTTTGGACAATAAAAGTTGCTGCATCACATTAGGAAAAGTCTTAGGTAAAATATCTCGACACATGTAAAATGATGCTTCTTAGTAACTCCTTGTTTGTTATTTTAGCATTTTCTCTGCCATTTTCTTGCTGCTTCATCTCATTTTTTCCTAATAAGGTTACTCTTACCTATGACCTTCTGTCCTTGCATGATCCACTGATATTTGCTTAAAACTATTGTTCAACTAGTTCCCTCCTGTTTATGCTAGAAATCAGGATGTTTTATTTGCACATGGATTTCTATTGGACAGGCATATAAGAGTCTCATTAGGGCATGGTTGATTTGAGTTGCAGCAGTTTGATACTTGAGCTTGACTGGTCTCTATCGTACACTGCTTGATACTCATCTCAGGCTTAGTTTCAGTAGCTCGATCAACTTGACTAAGTTTTCTATATGCTCAAACTCGTCCGGGCTTGACTGAAATAATTTTTATTTTTATTTTTATTTTTATCTAAGCCCACTTTAAGCTCAAACTGAGTCTTGAGCTTGAACTAAAATTCTTAAAATATCATGTAAATTTAAAAAAAATCATTTGCTGTTTGTAATAGTTACAAATTAGACACATTAATTTCCATATAAAATTCAACTACTTGATTAGTCTTGCTACTCAAGTCAAGCCTTGTTGAGCTTGAGTTCAAAGAGAAGAATCGAGATGAGTTCAAGTAATATACAGGTCAGTCTGGAGTAGCTCATGAGTAAGTTGATTGGGTTACAATCCATCTCAATTTCCTTCTACGAAAACTTCCCAAGGTTTTTATTTTTATGCTTTGGAGGTTGTCTGGAAATTTTTTTTTGACTATTGACAATCTTAGTAAATGAGGCTGCTGTTCGGTGAAGCAAACCTATTCTCTCTGTAAGATGGATTGTATTATGCCTACTTTTGGTACATTTAGAATTTTGGGGCTTGTACAGTTTGATTTGAAAATAGAGAGTGAAGCATTGGACTTTGGATAGTATAGGTCCAGAGGAATAAGAGATGTTTTGACGAAATGGTGGCGCATAATTCTAAACATCATTAAGCAGAATGTTGAATGGATTTTTCCTGATATTTCTATGTGGGCTTCAGGATGACCTAGTATGCTTCTACCAACTTTACTCAAGCAATCAGCTCATGTAGCTTCTTTCTTTGGAATATCAGAATCCAAAATTGAATGACAAGCCCTGGGATCAAGCTAGACTGTAATTTTATGTCCTTTTCAAAACTGAAAGTTGAAAAGTCAGACGTTAAACTGATAACCTTCAGACTTAAGTTCTATGTGGCTCACTACACAATCGGAAGTCCATTGACCTCTGTATTATGTGTCTAGTCAGGTGTGGGATTGATTGGAAAAACAAACTAATTCTATGTTTAGAACCCAGAAGGGTTCACTACAGCTCTTTGTGATGGATCTTGGCTGGCATGCTAACATCTACAGATCTTTGGATTTGGTTCCATTATGGTGCTTCTCTGGTTTTGACTTGTGCTGTTTGATTGCAAGATTTTGCCACTGGAAGCAATAGATGATGGGTTTTAACAAACATTCATCAACTAATAGAGGAATCTGTCATTGCTCAAGTTGACTCCTTTATTTGTTTGTCCTATATATGGAACTTCATGAACAGTTTTTGATGATTTTTGTTGGCAGCATTAATGCTCTCCACTGTAAGTTCTAATTTCTTGCTATTTTATGCAGCTAGTCAAGCAAGCAATTTTGCCTCGAGTTCATGGCTTAGCGCTTAGAACCACTGTTGCTGCGGTATGTATGTCTAATATGCGTCATTTACAAAAGTAAGTGGTCAGACCGATGTCATTGGGAAGTTGTCACCAAGATATTGTTTTCTTTGTCCGGACTCATCATGTTGACTCTTTCGTCAACTTCATTTTCTTTGGAGTATCGAACAGAAAATTCATTAAGAGGGTACCAGGGGGCTGACTCAACAATTTTCCATGTGAATCAGAAATGACTATTTCCTCATTTTTTTTTCACCTTGATCACGGTGTGTTTTTTTCTGTCTTTATTTAGGTTATCTTGACTTTGACGCATGGTAGGTTAGACATTTGTATTGTTTTTGTCTGCCTTGAGTATGAGGTCTTTCACTTTCAGTCGGGTGGTAAAATTTCAGTAGTTCTCGTCTTGGTGGCTTTTTCTCTTCTCGTCTTCATCTTCTTCACCCAGATTTGATTGTTTCTACATCAATGCCTATGCTTCTGCCATGTCTGATGATAAATAATCCATCAATCTTGTTTAATCATACATTTGCTTATACATTATTCTAATATGTTTTATGTGGCGGAGAGTTATCTTATGTGTATGAACTCTGTGAATTCTCATCTTTTGCATCTAGTTTGATGCTTGTTTTGTTTCTTTTGGAAGGTGAGAGTCAATGCTTTGCTATGTTTAGGGGATTTAATCCCTAAGCTCGACAAGCAAGCTACCCTTGAAATTTTACAAACAGTTCAACGTTGTACTGCTGTTGACCGTTCTGCTCCTACGCTCATGTGTACTCTAGGAGTTGCGAACTCTATGCTTAAGCAGGTAGGAGTCTGCTTTTACTCTCCTGTTCAAAATGCCTTTTCAAAAATACTTGTGTTTCTTGGTATTATTGTTGTTTTTACGATAAAGTAGAAAGTTCTCTTTCTTATAATGACTTTCTCTGCTGCTTTCAGTATGGAGTAGAATTTGCTGCAGAGCATGTCCTTCCATTACTTGTGCCTCTTCTCACTGCACAACAATTGAATGTCCAACATTTTGCCAAGTATATGCTCTTTGTAAAGGATATATTAAGGTACAGCTTCAGTATCAGCATACTCCCTGCTCTTGCTTTCTTCTACGGATGTATTATCATCATGTTTATGCCATGTCACAGGAAGATAGAAGAAAAACGAGGAGTTTCGGTTGGCGATTCTGGTACTGAGGTCAAGTCATCTTCCGTGGCAGATGGCCTGCAGTCCCAATCCAACAGCAAAGCAAGCGGTACTGTCGCCTCTACCATGAAGAAGTCCTCTTCTTGGGATGAAGATTGGGGTCCAACAGCTAAGGGACTCATCACTGCAAATTCCCCAAGCATCTCTGTACCTCCAACTTCCAGCAGTCAACCTGTACAATTGCTTTCTCTGCAAATGCCTTCCTCCATCGCATCTGCAGCATCTAGCCAGCAAACAATCACAACATGCACCCCAGTAGCTGATGTGGAATGGCCTCCACGGACGTCATTGAGTGTTAAGCCCCATTCAAATGAGGCGGAGAAAAAATTGGATGCAGGGGCATCATCTACTTTGAGTTTTGATGAAATTGACCCTTTTGCTGACTGGCCACCACGCCCTAGTGGCTCCCAAAATGTTTCCAGGTCTTCCAAAAATGGCACTGTGGCAACATCTTTGAATGGTTCTGCTGTCATGAGTACGTCTAACATGACGAATTTCCAGACTGGCAACTGGGGCTTCAGTCAAAATTCTGTTGAGCCATCGAGAACCAGTGTAGGTAATTCTGCTTTGATTGGTGGTGGTCAAAATGGTGGTGTTAGCTCCCAGAATTCATTAGGCTATCTAAAACAGAGTCAGGGAAATATGAGCTCTAGCTTTAATCTTGATAAGAAACCATCTGATATTGGATCCATCTTTAGTTCCAACAAGAGTGAACAGACTGCTCCTAGACTTGCACCACCACCTTCAACTGCAGTTGGCAGAGGGAGAGGGAGAGGTTTGACGTCAACCTCTCGGTCAAACCCTCCTAAATCGGCCTCTGGACAGCCGCCCCTTTTAGATCTACTGTAATTTTGTAAGGTCGCTGTACAATGTTTGTATTACATAATATTGGAGTGAAGAGGTGAAAACTGGGGGTGAAGAGACCTTGAAGAGTGGCCATTTCCACGGTGCTCGGAGAAGATCTTGACTTGGATAACGATAGTGGCCCTAAGTATTTTAGCCTCCACTACGGCAATGGCAACTGGGATGGTTGTGAATTTGTGGTATTAGTCACTTTTGAGTTTTGCGTATAGCTTGGAGCCAATTGTATGTACGGAACTTTTTTACTCTTGATGTTCTGTTCGATTCTTTGTTGAATTGATGATCTCAGGCATGTGCATTTTTTCAGAGTCCCGACTGTCTGGGGTAGTTTCATATTCATTTCATGATAAGATGAAGATTATTGTTCTGCACAAGCTATTTGTAGATTGATATAGCAATGATCAGAATGTCACAAGTTGAGCCCAACATTGTGAAGTTGAGTGGGTTTTGGTATGTGAAAGAGGCAGTGGACAGAGAAGCTGCCAATTGCCATTGGCCATTTGATGGCTCTTTTATCGGATGCTTCTGTTTGATTAGTGGACGGTTGAACCAAAAATAGGAGCGCAAATGGAGTGGATGGGGCAATAAACCATTCAGAGTCACCTGGGAAAACAGATGTTTGAGACATGTTTTACGGCCGAAGTTGTCAGAATTTGATTGTTAATCCAACAAGTTCGTGAGTCAACGAACCGGCTCTTCCTCAGGCTGTTTTCTGACTCTCTAATTTGAGGTATCCACGTGGTACTAAGCTAAGTAGCATCGGTATTGATATGCGACACGACATGACAAGCCGATATGTTGTTTCTCAAAAAATAAAGAATTTCAACACGTTGGAACACGTTGCATATTAAATATATACTTTTATATATATGTAATAAATTATCATTTTGATGATTATTTCAATCAAATTCATAAATAAATAAATAATTAAAAAAGCCTAGAATTAATATACACTAAAAATATTAATCCGCCATTTATTAATATCATTTATGGTTTCAATTTAACAAATTTAACTCTATTTCAATAATTCATAATTGGAGAAAAAACAAGCGATCCATATTTTAGACTCGCATGTTAGATATGTTGAAAGAGGAGAAAAAATAAACTTAAGAGGTGAATTGTGTATTATGGGAAGTGAGAGTCAGAAGAAAATATAAGACTATGTTTTTCTTCTTTCTTAATTTATTATTTTTATTATTGTCTTTTATTTTTTCATATATATATTTTGATTTTTCATTTATTGAATTTTTAAAATTGGCCTTGATATTGTAATCATGTGTCGGAAACTCGTATGTCATAATTCGACTCGAGTGTCGAGAAACTTGATTAGGTATTGAATTTTCGGACACATGTTGACTGAGTGTCGAAAAGTATCTGAAAGTGTTGGAGAGTGTCGGACACGTGTCGAAGTGTCCGACACGATACGAAGGCTCTTGAAGAGTATTAATGCTTCATAGGTAGTAAGTGACGCGTGGTATATAGTTACTTATGTTAAGGGATTTTGTGAACTCATCCATCAATAATTGTAGTACAGTTTCTGGCTTATTAGAACCATTGTGGATCCATGGAAGAAAGGGGATAATAACCAAAAAGGTTTTAAGCCTATCATATGGATGATAATTTAGTCTTTGAACCTTTTAATTTGATCAATTTAACTTTAAATCTTTTGATAATTTATTAATGTATTTATTTTGGCTAATTTTGGTTGAAATTGCTAACGTGGCATTAACATGGATAATTTTTTTTTGATTATTTTTCTATTTTGCCCTCGTATTCACATTGCATTTTCCTTTAAAAAAATGTAAAATTGTCCACGTTAATAGTTGGTGTCCTTGTTAGTGACTCCAAACTAAAATTGGTCGGATTATATTGGCAACTTGTTTATAAATTTATGACTAAATTAGTCAAATTGAGTATATGTTTGGGATCTTTTTGGGGAAATGCAAGGAAAACCTCTAAAATTATTTCAATATTGGACTCTGCATTAGGGGTGAGCAGTTCTAGGTTCTATAGGTTTTGTCTGGAACTTACCCTCGAGTACAAATTTCTTATTTTTTTGAACTTGGAACCTACATATTGGAATTTGGAACCTATAACCTATCTTGTCACAGCCTCATAGGTTCCAAGATCCAACAAGTTCTTTTTTATATTTTTTTATTTTTAGTTAAATAAAACGAAAATAAACACAACAATAATAAACAAGCTTATCATTCATCAAAGAGAATATAAAACGAATAAAACCATTAATAGAGGAAAAGGAATCATTGGCAAGGAATTCAACTAGATAAAATAAGGGCGAGTGATTTCAAGTTCCGTACAGATTTAATCTGGAACTTGGAACTTACCTGTTAGAATATGTTCATCATTTTTTGGAACTTAAAACTTACCTTACATACCCTAAAACCTGGAACCTACCCTGTCACAAGTTATCTACTCAGGTTCCACCTATATTATTATTTGAACGATTACAACACATAAAAAATATGAACATTAATAAAGTAGAAATCTTAACCATAAAATGGAAAGTCGGACTAGTATTTCTGGATTATACACTCATAATTAAATGGCATGGAATATCGGAGGATCGTATGGAGACATTAACCAAGAAAAAAAATTAAAACTTGTTGTAGGTTTTAGGTTATAGTTATAGGTTCTAGGTTTCAGGTTTCTCTAACTAAAAACTTGGAAGCTATCCGTTGAAACAGGTTCCTCATTTTTTGGAATTGGATCCTACCTTACATACCTTGAAACTTGGAATCTACAGGTTCCCATTAGTCCAGTTCTTAGGTTTCAAGTTTTATCCTGGAACCATGCTCACCCTTACTTTGTATGTCGATTCTTCATTTCATGTTATGATTAGAGATCCTATTCATGATGGAGGATGTTAAGGTCTTTTCATTCCGTTCATTTATGTAAATTTACCATCGGTGACTAATTTACCTCATTGGTAAGTGGAAACTGTATTAAATCAACAGATGTAAGATCAGTTATTGAAAACTGACAATACAATCAAGAAGCACTAGATATGAAAGTTAAGAGGCAAAAAGTGGTAGATAACAAAAGATTGATCTTCAACGCTTATTAGTACTTTAGCTTTGTTTTGACAATAAATAAATAAATCTAGTTTTGTTAAAATTTAGGGAATAACTTAATGATTTGATTATATGGAATGTGATCATATATCTAATTTTACCAAGAAAAAAGAGATACGTAATATGAAACGATACTTTTTATAATAAAAAATAAGTATTTTGCTAACACATTTCTAACCCTAATCGGGAAGTTATATTATGAAAGATTTAATCACCTGTTAGGTAATTTAAAATGGATAATATAGATTTCCTAGACAAAGGAAATCTCCTCAGCGATGACTAAACATCATCGTGGGGGAGGGTTATTTTCGCGCATTGGCATTGGATCAGGCGGCGCGTGAATTGACTCTACTTCTTCGGTATCGAAACAAGAACACCTCCTGCACAGTGATGTTCCTTTCTGGAGCTCCTTTCTGAGGGAACAGTTAGTGTGGATAAGGACCACTCTTGCTTAAACCGAGCCATCATCGGTTCAAAATGGAGGTGATTGGATATGAGAGATGACAGTCTCTTTTTTGCACTCTATTTTATTCCAACGCAAAAGAAAAGTGAATGTTTGGAAGAACAAAATAAGTTGCCTTTTCCTTTTAGAAGAAATGCATTTCATATCTCCATTAAAGCCGTGTTACAGGCAAAATCAAACTTGAATTGCGCGGATCAAATTGCATAATTGGCCGTGCTAACTTTGGGTGTGTTTTCTCGCTTTGTGATTGCGTCTTCGACCATTGGTAATACATTTATTGGTGAAACAATTGTTGATTATAAGACAAAAGGCATGACTCCATTAATCTCAAAAACCAAATATGGGTATCGGGGCAAGTGTTGATTGTTTTCCATGCACCGCATTTCATAATTTGCACATTATGGTATTTTGTCTCTAATGAAAATATCATGATTTTGGCCTAGAGAGTGTAAATATGACAACAAACCGTATAAGTGACGAAGAAATTGTTAATGTCAGTGCCAGGTTAGAGCCCCAGCCAACAACAGGTGGCGATGAGCGACACATGTCACTCACGTGGCTAACAAGTATAATAAATACGTAAAGATCCCTTTCCACATAAGTGCGATTCGGGTTCACACTCACAGTAGGAACGTGCGAAATGATGCGTGGAGTGTCCAGTGGTTAGTGGATTTGCGTTCAAATCCAATTCTCGTTGACGAAGAATTGGACTTGCTCGGGTCTCATGCCTCCCAATTTAGTTTATTTTGATTCGCACACAGGTTGGTAAAAAGGAGGGTGGGAATACTGGTACATGAATTATGGCATTAGAAGATTATCTTAAGCTGCATCGTACTTCGAACGGATTTTGTGGGCCGAACGCGTACGAGAAATAACTCTTTCAGGGTCCTACCCAACTCTATAAAAGCTCTTCTCCGTGAGGCTGTTCAGTGTATAGTTCAAGCTGCTCCACCTCATACATATCATTTCGCTCGCTCTCTCTTGCCCACCCTTCGCAACTTAGTAGCCAATTTAAGCTCATAAAATGGCACATTTGTGTTTTATTTGGGCACAACTCCTTTGTTCTTTTCTTCTCTTGGCTACTCTCCTCGCGTCGTGCTTCGTTGTCATCGTTTCTGTTACTAACAATACAGATAGACTTACATTATTTGCATTCAAGGCGGGAATAACTAGTGACCCTTTTGGGTTGCTTAACTCATGGAACGATAGCACCGACATTTGCCGTTGGTACGGGGTTACATGTGGTCATTGACACCACAAAGTCACGACATTGGACCTTAATTCCCAAGGACTCTTAGGACCCATCTCCCCTCACATTGGGAACCTTAGCTTCTTGAGAGAACTGAGGCTCCAAAATAATAGCTTCGGCCTTGAAATCCCTTCACAAATTGGTCAGCTGCTTCGGTTACAATTTTTGGATTTATCCAATAATTCACTGGCAAGCGAGATTCCCAGGAATATATCTAGTTGCTTGAACCTTGCAGTTCTCGGCCTTGCGTTCAACCAATTGGTTGGAGGAATTCCAGTGGAGCTAGGCTCCTTGTTACATCTTCAATTGGTCAGATTTATTTCTAACCAAATAACTGGCAGCATCCCTTCATCCATAGGGAACTTATCATCTTTGGAGGAGATTTATTATACTGAGAATGGTTTGGGTGGAATTATTCCCAAATCTCTAGGTCGGCTAACCAAACTAAAAGCGCTTTCCTTGGGAATCAATGGCCTTTTAGGTACCATCCCCCCTTCGGTCTTCAACTTGTCTTCGCTGGTTATAATTGATGTAGGTATGAACCGGATCTGCGGCAATCTTCCTGAAGATATATGATTCACTCTCCCGAATATTCAAGTTTTGAACCTTTTCATAAACTAGTTCAACGGGTTGATTCCTTCGTCAATATCTAATGCCACAAATCTAGAAATGCTCCAACTTGGATTCAATGAGCTCTACGGAAAAGTCCCTTCATTGGCGAACCTCCATAACCTTCAAATAGTGACATTATTCTATAATTATCTTGGGAGTGGAGGGTCCAATGCAGATGATCTAAGCTTCCTTTGCTCCCTAACAAATGCCACTAACTTGAGGGTATTTTTGATGCGTAGAAATAGATTTGGTGGGACACTTCCTGTATGCATTGGTAATTTCTCCGCTACTTTAACAATCCTGGGAGTAGGCCAGAATATGATATTGGGTGAGATCCCAAGAGAGATTCGAAATCTTGTCAACTTGCAGAGATTAGACATGGGAGACAACCTTTTTTTTGGTTCGATCCCATCAGATTTAGGAAACCTTTCGAATCTTGCATTAGTTGTGTTGTCGGGCAACAATCTATCTGGCATAATCCCATCCTCTTTGCAAAATCTCCAGAGTTTGATCATTTTATATCTTTCAAAAAATAACTTCCAAGGGCCGATTCCTTCATACCTAGAAAAGTATCAAAGCTTGGCATACTTAGATCTTTCTAGCAACAATCTTAGTGGTCCTATAATATTCGCCAAGACTACAAACCTCCTCTATTTGAATTTGTCTTGGAACCATTTGAGTGGAGTCATTCCGATAGAAATCTGAAACTTGAAACATTTGGGTGTTTTGGATGTTTCGGGAAATATTCTAAGTGGTGAAATTCCAAGTAGTCTAGGCAATTGTGATGGACTGACAATATTAAGAATGCAAGATAACCTCTTCCATGGGTCCATTCCTCAACCAATTAGCTCATTAAGAAGCATTGAGGAATTAGATCTTTCCAACAACAATTTCTATGGTGAAATTCCAAAGTTCTTAGAGGCATTTCAATTTTTGACAAAGCTGAATTTATCTTACAATCAATTGGAAGGCTGGCTACCAACTCAAGGAGTTTTTAGGAATGTGAGTGCGACTTTTGTCATTGGAAATGAAAAGCTTTGTGGAGGAATGCCTGAATTTGGGCTTCCTAAGTGCATCTCTCGAAACTCCAAAAGTGGCGGAGTTGTCCATAAGTTGAAAGTCACCATTGCTGTTGTTTTTGGTCTTCTCGGAATAACTCTTGTTGTCACTTTTCTATATCTATGTTGGTTGAAGCAGAAAAGAAACAAGCCGATTTCAAGTGGCTTAGATGTTTCATTGTTGAATCTGTCTTATGGAACTCTTCTAAAAGCGACAAATGGTTTTTCTTCGACTAATCTGATTGGGATTGGAAGTTTTGGGTCCGTGTACAAGGGACTGCTCCAAGAGAATGGAAATGTCATTGCGGTGAAGGTGCTTAATTTAATGCGGCATGGCGCTCTCAAGAGCTTCAAAGTAGAATGCGAGGCTTTAAAGCGCATAAAACACCGAAATATTTTGAAAGTCTTGACAGCGTGCTCAGGCATTGATTTTAAGGGAGATGAGTTCAAGGCTTTAGTTTACGAGTTCATGGTCCATGGTAGCCTAGAAGAGTGGTTGCACCCAAATCCAACTCCAAATGATGCAGATGGGCACTTGAAGAAATTGAGTCTCATCCAAAGGATAAACATTTCCATTAATATTGCTTCAGCATTAGATTATCTCCACAATCAATGCGAAAGCCCAATAATTCATTGTGATCTAAAGCCAAGCAATGTACTTCTAGATTATGACATGGTTGGACATATTGGTGACTTTGGGGTGGCGAAGATTGTCCAGGAATCCGTGTCTGACACAAGAGCAAGTATGAGTTCCGCTGATTTAAGAGGAACGATTGGTTATGCTGCTCCTGGTAAACATCTCTCTGTCACATGCTTTCCATCCCCAAAAGCTTTTACACCCTATGATAATTAACTTATCCTTCGAGAGACTAAAGCCTTTTGTTCTATCAGTTCTCAACAGAAATTATTTTGTGTATTCAAAAAGTTCTTTTATTTGATATTTCTTATGCCACGGCATGTGTAAACTGCAGAATATGCTAAAGGAAGCCAGGTTTCAAGAGAAGGTGATGTTTACAGTTACGGCATCCTCTTATTAGAGATGTTCACAGGATTACGTCCCACCAGCGACACATTCAGAGATAATTTGAATCTTCATAATTATGTCGTTGAATCTCTGCCCCCAACAAGCCATGGAGATTACCGATCCTGTGCTGCTTCACGAAGAAGAGGGCCACAACGGTTTCCGTTATTCGCTTCACGAAAGAAACCGCATATTTCAGGATTGTTTGGAAATGGTATACCGTATTGGACTTGCTTGCTCCGTGGAGGAGCCTGGAAGGCGTATGAGCATCGACAAAGTTGCAACCCAGCTACACTTGATTAGGCAGAAACTTTTTGCAGCTTCTTTTCTTGGACGGATGAGATACGAATAGCTGACACCGAAAGGAAAAAGTTGTTTGTTTCCTAGAATAAATCTTTCTAGTGCTATCTGAGTATGAAAAAAGGAAAAAAATGAATGTCCGACTTTCCTAACTTCCTAGTAAATCTAAAAAAGGATTGTCCCCCACATTGCTATATTAAAAGATTAGGCATCAATTCTCACTTTGTAACATTTTTGGGCAGAATAACATCTTTTGTTTCCCTTTAAGTTTCGTTTGTCCCCACATTTTTATGTTTGACTCGTGAGAATTCTAATAAACCCTCATATTTTCAGCCCTGCTATCACATAGGTAAGATTCTTTGTAGGATCAAATAGATAAACTAAGATACTACAAAAGAGAGATTCGAATGAATTTTTAATTTTCGATTTCAGGGCCATTCGCGAACGTCTAACCAGCCTATTCAAAAAAAGAAAAGAAAAAAAGAACCCCGAGCTTGGAAAGTTTTCAGCATTGGAATCACGGGGTTCATCGATCATTTTTTTTTTAGGGTCAGAATCGTTCGATCATTTGTGCATTTGAACTTGTGATTCAACTTCCAATCTAGGGCCTAGGGCCTGACAAGCACGATAACAATAATTCACCGTACTACAAATCGAACAGTGACGAAACTCATGAGATCGAGTCTCAGGGCGACTGCATCCCACATGTGAGCGCATCCTAAGCCCTTCCTCTGACATGCTTTAACCCAGTTCAAGCCACTCCTACAAAAACCTATTGACAGGGTGCAACTCCGGTGCAGGCACATTACACTCGAAATCGCTAAGAAGAGCATAGGCTAGAGATTATAACTGTAAGTCTACATGCGAGTGCCAATTTCCAATATCACCATAATAGCAAGTAAAAATCAGTTCTAGCTCTCGAAGATTGGCTCATCCGGAACTCATCTGACTTGCTTTTCATTTGCTCAATTTGCTGCTTCATCTGCAATAATAGGAGTTGCACGAGCACCATTAGCGTTCATGGAGAAAGATGATGAGCTGCAAACTGAGGATGTTAATTCCTAGTGTTTAGTTGCCTCTAAACAACTTTGCTTCTATATTTCATCATTACAATAATGGCTTCTATTGTCCAAGTGATTAAAATTAGACATCACCCTCATGGCAAAAGGTGAAATTAACAGATGAAGGCGGAAGCATAAATACAAAATCAAAAGAATACCCCCTTTATAGGTATCGGTTATAGAGAGCAGGTATGCCATTTAAATCGAGCTGCTCCATGGCAGTTTCCTGCTAGATTATAAAATTGAAATAGTACATGCTTCATTCAGGCCATGAGTTGGTAAGCTCTATTCTCTGGTGCTTATCTCTCAAGATGAGCGTTGTAGTGCATATCGTCACACATCCGTTCTAACCTCTGACAATCACGTAAAATCATTTTTACAAGAGAAATGAAATCAACACATTGTGGAAATTAGATATGGGCTACTTAGCTGCAGAAATTAGATATGGGCTACTTAGCTTTTGTTCTTTGTATTTCGTCAAGTTTTGCTTTCGCAGAATCCACACTGAAGATCAGTTCCTTGCTTGGTTCATTGTTCTGTCAGATCAAGCATTAAGTACTCTGTTCAGTGAATATAGTTCTTTTGTTTTTAGTTTTTCGTCTGTAAGTACCACGTTATCAGTACGCAGGTGATTGGAAAGTTTGCCTCTTGTTGCAACGGTATCAGCATTAGATATCAAAAGTAAACCGCAATGGAAGTTTTTGTAAAACATAACCTCACGATAACCTCAGTACGGGGAGCATGGCTCCTAATTATATCTGCTTACTGGTGCTTACATGTAGGTGATGAGTTTTCCTGGTGTAGATCCTGCCTTAAGTTGAAACATCAGAAAATGATGATCAGATGAAGCGACAAATGGCCCAAACACTAAGCACTTAAGCGTAAAGCCACGCGCACTAGGTACATTGACAGTGCTCAGGCGTGTAAAGCCACGTGCACAGGACAGCTCAGTCGCATTTTCATGATGGACACGGTTGAGTAATTGACTGCCTCTGCTTTACTAGGTACATTGACAGTGCTCCAGCCAAAAATAAGGAAAGGTTGACAGAGACTCACACTTACTAAAGGGGATTGACGAACTTGTCTCAATGATATATTTGTCAAACTAAACTCATACCGATGGAAAGAAAAATGAAACCATTCTTGTTTTAAGTGTATTGCCAATGATGATCTATGCTGAAGAAATATGTGTCTTGCTGTTATAAAGCACAGTAGATCACATTATCGATGTTGAAAATGCACATGTTGAGATCTGGGTTAGATGCCTTTTAATCGATGGCATATTGTCTCCCTAATGTAAACACTACCTGTTCCCCATTGATTTAAGAAATTATTTTACTCTCAAAAAGCATTGAAAAAAAAATAGTAATGAATTAAGGTCAAAATAAACTCCTGCATCCAGTTTCCAATTGACAATGAACAAATTATTTACGTCGTAATAAAAAAAGTACAGTACAATTTTTTATCAGCAACGCGAAAGAAAATTAATACGGTTTCCGGGTTCTGGAACCGGAGTGGATTCATAGAGGAGAGTGCTCTGTAGTCCAATTGATTTATCATTTCATGTCACGATCTGAGATCCTCTTCATGGTGGAGGATCTTAACTAGAGTATTTACATTGAAGAAAGTGCTCTGTAGTCCAATTGATTCATCATTTCATGTAATGATATGAGATCCCTTTCATGGTGGAGGTTTTTGACTAGAGTGGATACACGGAAGAAAGTGCTATGTGGTCCAATTGATTCTTCATTTAATGTCATGATCTGAGACCATCTTCATGGTGGAGGATCTTGGGGTCTCTTCACTCATCTTGATTTAAAATGTATGAGCCGGTTCACTTATATCGATTTATCATTGCTGACAAGTTTAATTTAATAGTACGTGGGAAGTGCAGGGTCCCTCCAATTAAAAATTCTACTTTTGGTGGGGAATTCGCAAGCTTCACATTAAAGCAGTAAAAGGGGAATGATTAGAACCATCAATTGAAGGTGGAATCGGACTATTGTTGTTCCACTGGTATATATTTACACTAGTGATTTCACTTTCAATCAAAGATTTCACATAGAGCAATAATTCATCATGTAAGAGATCAAAAGGAGACCCGGACATCTGAAGTGCCAAAGCTTGACATAGGGAGACATTTAAGTGTCAAAATTTAGGAAAATGACACGTGCCAAAATTGAAGCAAAATTGATCAGTTAGGGTGCGTTTGGCAACTGGCCAAATAATGGAAATTTTTATTCTTTTGTTCCCGTGAGTAAATTTGTAATAGAAATTGGTTTGGTAAAATTTTTGTTCTTGGGAACAAATTTCTATTTTTTTGTTTTCGGAAGTACATTTGGAACAAAATCTAGAAATAAAAAAAGTAAATTCTTTGTTCCCGGAAACAATTCTAGAACCAAGCCAACCCATATTTTTTCTTTTCTTTTTTCTTCTTCTTTTTCTTCCTTTCCTCCTCTTCTTCCACCACTGCCATCGGCCATCGCCGCCGTTGCCGTCCATTGCCGCCGGTCGCCGGAGGCTCGGCCTCGCCACATCTGGCTAAGCCGAGCCTCATCGGTGGCTAGGCGAGCCTCATCAAGGCCTCCCCCGGACATTGGTGAGCCTCCCCTAGCTAGGCAAGGCTCGGCCGACGAGGCGCGGCCTAGCCAAGGGCCGGAGAGGTCGCCGGCCCTCATCCGGCCGATCGCCAGTCATCCCAAGGACAGCAATCAACAACCCTTGAAGAAGAAGAAGAGAAAGAAAAGAAGAAAAAAAGAAAAAAAGTAATAAAATTATTTACAAATTAAAAGAAAATGATTTACATAAGAAATTTTGAGGATGGTGCCAGACACAATTCTATTCTGGGATTAGAAATTTTGAACAGTTATAAAATGATTTCAAATGCTTAGAAATTGTTTCGAGAATAGAATAAAAAAGAATCATTTCGATCATAAATTGTTCTTAGGAATAGAAGTGTTACCAAACATACTTTTAAGTGTCAACGTCCAAAAATTCAACCAAAATGCCAACGTTGCGATTTTCCAGTAAGGCAAGTGCAAAACCACGCTATTTTGCACTCTAACGTGACTAGACAAGTGCAAAAATGATGTCATTTTTGCTATTGACGTGGATAAATAATTAATATAAAAATTAATTAAATTGAATTTAAAGCCAAATTTAAAAAAGAAAAAGAAAAAAAAAGGAAAGAAGTTGGAGGCGGTTGAGGGCTTAGCCCTCGCCGCCGTCGCCAGAAAGGGTTGGCAACAGTGGAGGGAGGGCTGGCGGGGATCGTTGGGCCCTGGTCAAGGGCTGGTGACCTTGGCAAACTAGCGGCGAGGGTTGTGGGGCGAGGGTTGCGGCCCTCCCCAAAATCCAGCGAGGGTCGCTAGTCCTCGCTCGGTTGAGCCAAGGGCTGCCGCTCACTAGGGTCCCCCACTGTCGTCGGTGAGAGGGCCGAGCCCTCGCCCCCTCGCCGCCTCCAACTGTTCATCTTCTTTCTTCTTCTTTTTTTTTTTTTTTTTTTTTTTTTTTAAATTTGGTTTTAAATTTCATTTAATCGATTTTTATATTAAAATTCAAATCCACGCCAAAACGACGTCGTTTTTGTATTTTTTTGGTGAGTTAGCTCTTTGGCGAGCCACGTAGGTGGGAAAAGTTAATAAAAAATTGCCACATAAGATTTTCAATGGGATTTGCTTGAAATGGCACTCAAGAGTCCCATTTTTCAAAAAAAGTGGTAATTAAGGCTGTGTTTGTTAAAAATTATTTCTGTTCCTAGGAACAAAATTTCCCTTTTTTTTGTTCCCTTAACAAAAAAAAAAACGTGTTTGTTTGCGTTTTTGTTTCAAGATTATTTTTTTGTTTCTCGAAAACACATCTCTGAATGAAACAAGAAACAAACAAAAGTTGTTTTTTGTTTCTAACATATTTTAAGAACACTTTTTTCTCTCTTTTTCTTTTTCTTTTCTTCATCTTTTTTCTTCTTCTTTTTCTTTGGCCGGTCGTCGGCCGGCCATGGCGGCGACCGGCCGACGACGTCGTCGAGGGCCGACGACCTTGCCGGAGCGTCGCCGACCCCCGGCGAGGCCGAGCTCGCCCGGCGGCCGGTGAGGCTCGGCCTCACCGGGGCCGGCGAGCCTCACCGTGGCTAGGCGAGGCCGTCGGCCCTTGTCGGCCGGTAGCCGGCCATGGCCGAGGCCGGCGACCGGCCAAAAGAAGAAAAAAGAAAAAAGAAAAAAGGAAAAAGAAAAGAAAAAAAAAAAAAAAAATGAAAAAAAGAAAAAAGAAAAAAAAAAAAAAGAAAGAAAAGAAAGAAAATAAAAAATAAAAAATAAAAGAAATAAAAAAATTATACAAATTTACCAAACGTGTTTTTGTTCATTTTTTTATTCCCTAATGTTTTTTACTAAACGCGTTTTTTTGTTGAAAATTGTTCGCGGAACATAAACACTTTTTCTATTTCGTTTCCTAACAATTTTTAAACGAAATGTTATTAAACACGCCCTAAGTGTCACTTTCTAACTTTTGGTAATTAAGTATCATTTTGTGCCAATTTTGACACTTGGGATGTTCTTTTGCTAGATCAAAAGAAACTAAGCCAAGTCTCAAGATGATTGCACCTCGGATGTGAGCATGTTTTAAGCACTTCCTCCTTATGCCTTGACTCTCGGACCATTTCTTAAAAAACCTATGGTCCAGTGCACCACGAACGTGGGCACAATGCATTTGAAATTACTAAGAAGAGTATATAGGCTACAACTTTTAACATAACTACAAATTAGTACAACTTTTAACACGAAAGCTGCAAAAGTAGACAGGTGCAGTTTGACGAAACATAATGCATAGAGACAAACAATCACTTACCGCGGCTTTAGGAAGATATCTGAAGAGAGAGGACCACGGATAGGGATGGGCAGAAACCAGAAATTCCATGAGAAAAGTAGATAGGCGATTTCGAAGGAGGTCCAGCAATGTCCAAAGTTTGTGACAGTTGATCGATTCATTATCACAATAAAAGAAAATTTATAATTTGAATAATTTTTAATTAAAGGAAAGGAGTGAAAGGATGGGAGAAAGAATTTGCACCCAGTGGTGTCCCGCCCCGAAAGGGACGATTTTCACCCCGACAGTGCAGCGTCGGGTATTTCACATGTAAATATTATATCATATAACCTATTATATCTATTACACACTTAATAATAAAAATACATGTCATTAAGTGAATAATTCAGGCATATCACCGACCCAAAAAAATTAAAAATTCAAGCATATCAATATATGAAAGTAGAGTCAAAGCTCGAGGTTGTGGCTATTTTAGTAATATAAAATATGAATAATTTAAAATAGATTAATTCATAATTGATCAAAATTATAATAATTATTTATTAAAGTTTAATAATAAATTAATGATTTTGTTCCCGACACAGGAACAGTGCCACTTCCCCGCGCCTCCCAATCCGGCCCCTCCACCCTGGGTGGTGGGTATGGGGCGATGGCTTGGCAAAGCTCCACCCTCGCGGGACGAGGACAGGATTCCATGCCAAAAAGACAAGTTCCCGCTGATAATAATGACCTTGGCGGCTGCCACCTTTAGTCTCCTTTTATCCACCACCTAGCGATTCGACCCAAAAAAAATAAAAATCCACCACTAGTAAAAAATGTTAGCTGGCGACGAATTCAAGAAGGTAATCACAAATTGGGGGAACTTCTGATGATCGGCTTTTGTCCTTATCCTCCTCCTCCTTTTTTCACAACTTAAATAAGGCATTAAACATGTCAAAATGATTTTGCGATCATCTAAATCATTCTTTATACAAATTGTTAGACTGATCAAGGTAGGAGTGGCAATTCATAAAAAGGATGAACCTGAATGAGCCAGAAAATTTTCGTCAAAAATCCTACACAACACGACAAAGCTAATTCGAAGACGACATGAATCGACACGCTTTCACTAATATTTCATTGAAAAACAAAACTCTTTGCAATTACCATGAAATGGTACATATAATCTATATTAGATACGGTGACACAAATTGTCGATCTTATCAGAGCATGGAAAAGTCAATTTTCATTAAGGATGTTTTGCGGAATACTTTTCCACAGAAACATGAGTTGAATTCAAATTCGCTGTGGGGACGTGGAAAATAATGTGTATGGTGCATCCAATGGTCCAGTAAGTAGGAGGACCACTCAGCGAACTAAATCATCCAATGAATAGTGGTTTCATGGTCTATAAAAGCTCTTCTCCCATAGGCTGTTCAATATATGGCTCAAGCTGCTCACCCAATACATATCACCTCACTCATTTCTCCTTCCCCTCCTTTGGCGAATCGATACGCAATTTATGCTCGTAAAATGGGACGTTCACGTCCCCATTGTGCACAACGCCACTGTTCTTGTCTTCTTTTCACTGCCTTTCTCATGTTGTGCTTCAATATAGTCATTTCTGTTACTGACGATACAGACATGCTTGCATTGCTTGCATTCAAGGCTGAAATAACTAGTGACCCTTTTGGGTCACTTAGCTCGTGGAACGACAACACTAACTTTTGCCAATGGTTGGGAATTACGTGCGGTCATCGACATCACAACAGAGTTACGATACTGGACCTCCGTTCTCAAAGACTCTCGGGATCCATCTCACCTTACATTGGCAACCTTAGCTTCTTAAATGAATTGTGGCTCCAAAACAATAGCTTCAGCCTTGGACTCCCTCCACAAATTGGCCAGCTGCATCGACTCCGAATCTTGCATTTATCCAATAATTAATTGACGGGAGAAATTCTGACACAAGCAACCGTTTGCATCAGAGTTTGACTGTTAAAGCTTGAAGTTAAGGGATTTGATTGGTCTTGTTGCCAACCGCTTTTGTATAATTGTTGTTTTGTCCGCATTGCCATCCTTCAAAGTCAATGAGCAAGCCCATTATCAGAGGCGATCGAAACATCATCATGCAGCTTTTTCTCGAGGACTTACTGACCGTGTTATGTTCCGGCTCAATATGGTCAGTATGTATGGATGTTACAATGAAGCAGCAAGTTGTTTGATTGGGCAGTCGATCTCTGTTTTTCATTATTTTCCTTCCCTTTCTTTCACCTTTTTATTATATTGACGCAAATTCCTCTACAGCGATTTGTCATTCCAGTTTAGTATCACATTACTAGGCTAGTTAGTAGTTAAAACATACAAGTATCTGATGTTCTGGCTGCTTCTCCTGTTCATACACAGCCATCTAACTCAATCTTGTACTCCTGTCCGCAGGCGCACTTCACGAGCTGTGATATTCCCTGTTAAAAGCAGATAGACAAATTATACCTGCAATATATATATGAATAAGGGTACTAAGAAAACTTCTAAACAGAAGGGTCTGTAACATAATTATTCGTTTGAGTTGAGACAGCTTATATGGAAGAACAGTAAAATCCAGAGAAAACTAGACACTATAAAAACACAATCTCCTAGTTCTGGAAGACAACAGAGGCTGGAAGTAGAGTGAAAGCAACCCTGTTTTATGGGCACATTCCCCAGTTAACAGCACATTGTTAAAATATGATATTGTTAACACCCATTTCACTCTTTTTTTTTTTTTTTTTTAAATGAAAATCACAGTTTTGGATTAATTTTACCTTCAGTTTCTCGATTTGATTCTGCAGAGAATGCTGGAACTCGGTTTCCCCAACAATATCTGCCAAAAGAGCTTTTTGTTCCTTTTCTAAGGTCTTAAAGTCCATTTCCCTTAGCTCTTCCTGCATCGTACCACAGCAAACAGAGATGCCAAGTCTCAACTACAACCAAGTACAATCAATACAAAGTCCTGGACCTGTACTCCAAGGATCCATTTTAAAATCAAGTTCAGTAGATAAGCCAAACCACATTAATAGAACTTCAAGTTACCTATATCTGTAACAATTTGATTCATTAAAAGCAAATGCAGACATTCTACATAGGTATTGCATGAACTACAAGTATTATGGTGATCGAGTATGACACGTACTTGACAAAACCTATTGCCTTGATACTCACCTGGAACTCATTTGACCGGCTTTTCATTTGCTCAATTCGCTGCTTCATCTGCAATAATAGGCGTTGCACTAGCACCATTAGCGTTCATGAATAAGTGATGATCAGCTGCAAATCGAGGTTATTAGCTCCTCATGTTTAGTTGCCTCTTAACAACTTCGCTTCTAGTGATTAAAAGTTAGACATCACACTCGCGCCAAAAGGTGGAATTAACAGATAAAGATGGAAGCATGAGTGCCAAATCAAAGCTAAAACCCCCCTAGAGGTATCGGTTTAGTTGATTAGCCATGTACTTTGAATCGAGCTTCTCCATGAAAGTTTTCTGCTAGATTATAAAATTGAAATGGAACATGCTTCGTTCAGAACCATGAGTTGGCATACTCTATTTTCTAGCACCTTTCTCCCAAGATGAGCATTGTAGTGCATATTTTCACATATCCGCTCTAAGCTTTGACAATTAGTGATAATCAATTTAATAAAAGAAGTGAAATCAACACTTCGTGAAATTTATATATGGACTTAACTGCAGAATTTTCTGCAGCTAGCTCAGCTTTTGTTCTTTTGATCTCATCAACTTTTGCTGTTGCAGAATCCACACTGAAGATCAGTTCCTTGCTTGCTTCATTGTTCTGTCAGTTCAAGCATTAAATTTAAGTAAATACTCTGCTCAATGAACATAATTCTTATGCTTTCAGTTCTTTGTCTGTGAGTACCACGTTGTCAGTAAGCCGGTGATTGGAAAGTTTCCCTCTTGCTGCAAAGGTATCAGCATTAGCTATCAAAAGTAAACCGCAATGTAAGGTTTTGTAACAAATAACCTCACGGTGCACGGTACAGGGAGCATGGGTCCTAATTGTATCTGCTTACTGGCGCTTACATGTAAGTGATAAGTTTTCCTGGTGTACATCCTGCCTTAAGTTGAAACATCAGATTGCGATGACCAGATGAAGCAACAAATGGCCCAACAAAACTAAGGACTAGACCAGTAATATGGCTTTCATGACGGACATGATTGAGTTACTACCTCTGCTTTGCTAGGTACATTGACAGTCCTCCAGGAAAAAATAAGGAAAATTAACGAACTTATCTTGATGATATATTTGTCAAATTAAACTCATACCAATGGAAAGAAAAATGAAACCATTCTTGTTTTAAGTGTGTGGCCGAATGATGATCTATGCTGAAGAAATAGGTGTCATGCTGTTAAAAAGCACAAGATCATGATGACATAAAAATAAAAACTGTAGAGAAGATTTCACATATGCCTTAACTGGCCTATAGTTCAAACTTGAAAAGGCTAAATACCCATACCTCCAGCTGCAACCTTTTCTTCATCAAATGTTTCCTTGACCTGCCAATATTCAGGTTAGCAAAGCACTGCTATGATCTAATAAGCTAATTACTAACCATTTGGCTGCAAGGTAATAGCCAAGCCAAAAAAAAGAGAATTCAGGGTGGTTAACAAACTCTTTCCTAGAGGGGAACTATAATATAATTAATATTAGAGTTCCCTTTATTAATTCAGCCTTCAGTTCACAAAATTAAGAAAAAAAAGGTTCAGCCTTTCGAAGATTAATAGTGAGGACCTACAAGAGGGAAAAAGTGACCGAAGCAATGGAAACCAAGATGTTTGTATGTGTTTGTGAGCATGTGAATTAAAAGTACATATACGGTAGGAGCACAACAAAGGATGCTCCTCCTCTATCAAATTTAAAATCTGAAGGCAACAGCAAGTCCAGAAGTAGAATAAACAAAAAGGAGTACCAAGTCACACACTTCTGTGTCTGGGCTTGGTTTGCGACGGTTAAGCCATCCCTAAAAGAACAGGATAAAAAGACTGTCAGCTTGGTGGACATTCTAAAGTTGAGAGGTCAAAACTTGAGAAATCTTACTTGCAGCTGCTGGAATTTGACATCTGTATTCTCAGCAACCTTGGCATAGTAAATGCTGAAAGTCCAAGGAATTCAGTGAAGAGTTGAAGAACACCATCTTTTTGAGTTCGAGGACACAACAAAATTAGATACTTGAGAACAGGCCAGTAACCTTTGCTCAACTAGTTTGGCTGATAAGCTTACTCTTTCTTGGTGGACTAGCTCCAAAGTCTGCACAGAACTCCTCTAAATATTCATGGTAAGATAAAATTACCCCAAGTTTTCTTTATTAAGCATAGTCAATCATGTGGAAAGCCTCACACTCCAGCATATATATCATTGTCCACCATTTCAGATCCAACTTCATTTCCTTAAATATAAGTAATAAACACAAGGTTGCATATGCTCTGCCAGACTTAAATGGACAAAATTGAAAATCAACACAGAAATGATTGAAAAATTACCTAATTCCACACATTTGGATAATTCCTATTCGAGTATTAGTTGCTTCGACAGCCAAGTATCAAAGCAAATAGCACTTTAGCACATGAAATTTGTCTCCAGGGAAACTCTGAAAAGGCTCCAGGAAAAAGATATTTATGCATTTCATTGCTCGTCTGTTTGCCTTTTAGGATGTCTGCTCATATCAGATAAACATCTATGTTTGGTAAATTGAAAGGCAAATTTGAAACCTTTCCAACTTCCTCTCCATCCTCACTTTCTGCTACTGATCCAAATCTAAAATTCATGTTGACATTAGAGTTCTGCTCAACGTTCGTAGCTATGTACTAGCCATCCAAAGCAGCCCAACTGTAATCCTGAAACTATTCTCTGTAAGCTATATATCAACCTGTGGCGATACATTAGTTTCTAATACAATGTCTAACTCTTCAGAATTATTTTGAGATGTATGATCATCTCCACCACAACATATTACAGTGATTTTTTGCAATAACCTGACTATCAGAAAAGCCATTACACAAAAAATAATCGCTGCAAACAATAGAGTTCAATGCTTCTCTTTATCTGGTACCCTTCTATCTCAGAGTGGACTAAGGCATGATACTTAAGTCATGGATTTTCTTTAAGATATCACAAAGCTAGCAGCTTGAATAAATTATTCACATCAATACAAGCGAAAGAACAATCAACTAATAGAGAGACATATATTTGAGGAAGGATGCGGCATACTATTTCTGCTGAATCGGATGCTTAGTTGAGTTTCAACGTGATAAAGGTGCAAAAGATTTTCCCAGGCTCTACACATTTCAGCATAAGATTTATCTCTGGAGTTAATGAGTAAGGGAAGTAGAACAGTATCTTATCACGGGATCACCGTTAAGGACAGATATCACATTTCAGCATATTGGATATAAGGCTGAAGATCACTTCCTTCTTCAGAACCCAACAGGTGATCATGTTCTTCTTTTCCCCTCTTTTGGTGAAGTTCATCTAATGCGTCACTATTAATTAAACTAACCATATTTAAATAAGGAGGAGCTCTACCTGTGTCAGTGTGTGACAATCAGATTCCAAAGAAGTGGCCTTTCTCTGTTTGTCCAATATCTGAGAGCATATTTGACCTTTTGCAGTCATCATCTGCTCTGTTTCTTCTTTAAGTTTCTGAATTTCGGATTTTGCTGGACAAACAATGTTTTAAAAAAGAGAAGGAAGTTAAGTACTGTAAGAAAAGGAAAAGATTACAAACAATGTTTTAAAAAAGAGAAGGAAGTTAAGTACTGTAAGAAAAGGAAAAGATTGTTTGCTTTTAACAATTCTATACAGTAGCTTGCACAACAAAATTACCCGAAGGCAATCACAATTGAAACATGAGGATCAAAAGATTTTGGCAAGCAAACAATAACTAGCACGGATTGGTAGGGTAAATACTTTCCAGGAGATATAGAAGAAGAGTAAAGCTTAAATTCAAATAGTAACTGTAATTATCACAACGAGGTGAAGAAGAATCACGCAGCTCTCAAATCCCTACGATAAGCAAATGAAGTATTCTCACGAAAGTTACCTCACACCCTAGAACAAGGTCCACATATCCCATCAACTGACAGGGAGGGAGAACAAACACTGACTTAGGGTTGGAAAGATGCTCTCTGAAACAACCAGAAATGTCAACTATGCGCATCAAACATTGGGTTTGCTCGTGTACAAATAGACCTAGCAAGCATGCGCCTCTTTGATTAAACTTCATTCGGCTACAACTCCACTAATAAAGCATCATCATGATTCAACTTAACATTATCTTCATCCCTTATGTAAATTCAAAATGATGATCAACAATATATTGATATAAGACTGACATTTAGTGTAATTAGTACTAGCCAGGAGCGACTCATATTGAGAGTTAAAATAATGTAAGCTTAACTAAAAATAAAATATTCACTCATGAAAAGCTTTGCATGAATATTCTGGCTTGAATTTAAATATCCAATGCTAATATAACCAATGAGTTTAGTGAATCCATTACATACTAGACTGAACTCTTGCAGAAACTAATCTCCATTTTTAGTATGTCATCCACAGGTAGATAAGCACCAGTAAAAACAGTTGTCATCTATAACCGATAGTATTATTAAGAAAGATCATAGTCATTGGTGGATCCATTAGGAAACAGGAAAGATACCGTAAGCGAAGCTAAACATTCACCTTGAAGACAAACAGAGGGGTAATACATATGTTCAGAGATACACCTATCACGTGCTCATCTGTGTGAGAGAAGAAGTAGTGAATAAGAGAGAGAGAGAAACCAAACCAGAAGTGAGGTCGCTTTCCAGAGATTGAATGGTAGTAATCTGCATCTGCTCTTCGACCGAGATCTTGGCTGCCTGATCCTCCACATCTTTCAATTCACAATTGCCAGTCAGCAACATTTTTCCACAGAGGTATACATGTTTTACTTCAAGAGAATGACAGGTAGAGATGTTGTACCGTTCATTTGAGATCGCAGAGTCTTCATGTACTGCAAGTATTCCTCCATCTTCAAACTGTACACACACATTCATGTCACTTGCCACGCCATGTACATAAGCAGAAAGTCATCAAACGAAGGTCCTTTTCCCTAAAAACTTCTGAGCGGCAATACTGCGTTGTGAAACTCAAATCCAGTGAAAGCAAGAGCTTAAATTCCCGATTATGAAGTAGCATCTCCAACTCCCTCGTCAACGGAGCCCTGAGCTAAGACAGACCGAGTAAGAACTGGACATTCATTAAAGCCCTCCGTATTAGGCGACATTGACAAGGAGAAGCTCTAGTGCAGTGACGAACCCAACCACTAATCACGCAACAAGATCACAGGAACGCGTCCCTCAGCCGTAACCGCTAGATGACCGAACGAAGCGCGCTCGAGTCCTCGAAAGAGACGGACCTAAGTACAGAGACGCGCTAGCGATGGAGGTGTCGTGAGCTCGTGATGGAGGCGGCCGCGAGCTCGACGTCGCCGACGATCGCGCTGAATCGGCGCCGGCGACGGTGTCGTGAGCTCGTGATCGCGGCGATCCCTAGACGACGAAGAGCTAGAGACGCACCTGACGAGAGAGAGAGACGACCGAACGGCTTGGCTTCGGTGACACGGCGATCGGAGGGGAGTGGAGCTGGAGCGGACGATGGGAGGATCGGACGTCAGGAACTTGATTAACATTGGGCGCCAAAGAGTCGCCAATTTCCAACCCGCCTGAACGGAAAGCAGGAAAAAAATTGATTTTTTTTTTCAAAAAAGGAATGAAACGACGCTAATACCCTTCACTAAATTGACGTGGCCAGCCTTTTTTTTTTTTTTTTTTTTTAACGGTAACTTGCACGGTCAAATATTCACTTTACTTTGATCCTACGGTTCCTCTTCCTCAGGAATTAAAACTGGTGGAAAGGAACGATCGGTATTGACGATGCCCAAGTGACTATAAGAATTCTATACCTACGATAACATATGTAGTTTGAGTCATGAAAACTGCTCATTTTGAACAAATCTCTTTCATCACTACCTCCTCATCATAATCCTAGTGGGAGCCAAACTTTTTTTTTTTCTTTTTTTAGGGGAGAGGGGGAGGGGGATACAATGAAGGAGGTGAAGGTCCAAAAAATAAAGAGACATAGACTACGAAATTTTGATGTGTCTTGGAAAGAGGCAACTTCTAAAATTTTTGACGATTGGTCTTCCATAACTAGTAGATTTCTTAGTAGAATGCATCCTTACTGTGGCTGTGATATCAACACATTGATTTGCTCATCTGATTATGTGCTCCATCCATTATTATTGAGGAAAGCTCTTGAGGAGAGCCCTTGAATTTAAGCTCTGTAATAGATTTGGAGTTAAACACCTTTTTAAAAAATGATCACCTAAATGACTTACAAAGGTGAAAGAATGATAATTATTTTTCGTCATGCACATATATATGTTTAGACATAAATTATCATAAGACTTCCTATATTTTTAAAGAGAACGTTGTCTTCAATGAGCTTAGGGACTTCTAGTGGATACGAATAGGATGGCCATTTGAGCTTCATTTCTCGAGCCTTGAAACCTCATATGGGAATCCTTGCTGCATACCTACTTATGGAAGTGGTAGCTCTAAATTATTTTGGTCAGGATAGATAATCAACAAGTATATCCTTTTTTTTAATAATATGTTTGGTTCCAAAAAAATATTTTGAGAACCATTCTACCCACCTAAGAAGCTAAGGATGTGGAACATTACACTCGAAATTCAAGCCATGTGATCGAGTTTAATAGCGAACTCACGAGATCGAGTCTCAGGGTGACTGCATCCCACGTGTGAGCACATCCTAAGCTCTTCCTCTAACATGCTTCAACCCAGTTCAAGCCACTCCTACAAAAACCTATTGACCAGGTGCAACTCCGGTGCAGGCACATTACACTCGAAATTCCTAAGAAGAGCATAGGGTAGAGATCATGACTGTAAATCTACATGCGAGTGCCAATTTCCAATATCACCATAATAGCAAGTAAAAATCATTTCTAGCTCTCGAAGATTGGCTAGGATCAATAGTTTTCGTCCCTCAGCTATGTCACGATGCAAGCCATAACCATCTTGAAGGCAATGTCCCAATTCGCGAAGCGCGTCGATATGGCCAAGAGAGGCAAGCTGGAGCGCATAGGGCTACTCTGGCCACAAGATCATTGCGATTCCTCGGTTGGCCGCTGCCGTTGAATTGGATTAGGGCCAGTGAGAACAACGAGGGAGCGTGAGATTGTATAGCGGCCTTTGCGACCAAGGACAGCCAGCACGCTCTTTTTCTCAAGCAATAGATTCGGATCTACAACGAAGGTTTAAGAAAGAAAGCTGGACATGCATTTTTTTTCTCCAAATATCACATCGATACTTAGCCTATCATGATGTTAAATATGCAGTAGCCGTGAATAAAATAACTTCCTTTTTCCAATTCTAGTTGTTTCTCCAAATATCATATCAATATCTTTTTCTCAAGCAATAGATGGCAATGGATTTTAAATGAATGTAGCGACCCTTCGATTAACAATTCTAATTTTCGGGTTAATTTTCGAACATTACATCAAAGCAAAAACTTGTTTTAGTCATGACCCGAAGCAGTGGTTTGCATCGGAGGTGAAATACTAGAGCTTGAAGTTTTGGGATTTGACTGGTCTTGTTGCCAACCGCTTATATAATTGCTGCTCTGTTTTCGTTTCCGGTCCTTGAGGTCCACGAGCTAATCAATTACGCAGATGCAACAGTAACTTCTCTTGTTGACATCACAATTAAAAAAAAAAAGTTGAATTAATTCATCTACTTGCGAGGTCAACTAGTACAGCCGACAAGGCAAGAATTTGAATGAAATCCATGTCATTAGTAGCTAAAAAAACCAAATGGCTTGGCATTTTTCGTTTATTTTAAACTTCTATGTTTCATAATGTTAATCATGTGGAAAGTATATGGAAAGGAGGAGAAATAGTTTATGCAACTCTTTCTTGAGGACTTCCTGACCTCGTTATGTTTGGAAGGTATTCCGCTCAATATGGTCACTGAGTATGGATGTTAGTATGTTACAATGAAGCAGCTGGTTGTTTGGTTGGGCAGTGGCCTCTACAATTCGACTCGATCTCCATTTCTCATGACTTTTTTGCTTCCCTTTTTCTCAATTTTCCTTTTGTTGATGAAACTTCCTTTAGAGCGATTTGTCCTTCCAGTCCGGTGTCATATTACTATGCTAGATAGTAGTTAAAACTTCCGAATATCCAACGTTCTGGCTGCTGTCTTTTCCTGTTCATACACAAACATCTAACTCAATCTTGTACTCCTGTCCACGGGCGCACTTCACGAGCTGTGATATTCCCTGTTAAAAGCAGATAAATGATTCCGGCAATGCATTTATGCAAGGTTACTAAGGAAAAAATCTGAACGGAAGGTTGCATTACATAATTATTCATTTGAGTTGAGACAGCAAATATGGAAGATAATAGAGTTTGAATATAGGATGAAACCAATCCTATCTGATGTGATGGTTTTATTTATGGAGATGGGCCTAAGTTGGCCTGTCTGCCCATGTTGGGCCCAAAAAGTCCGGCCCACGGGAATAGGGCCCGTGGATGGGGGAAGGTATAAAAGGGAGGAGAGAGAGAGAGATGATACCCAACGTTGGAAAACAAACGTACGTCTTCTCCCGAACGCTCTCTCTCTCCTCCAAAAGAACAAGTAAGCACAAGGCTACTGTTTTCTCCCCTTCAAGGCGTCGTCGGATCGAACAGGATCGAACAGGGCCAAATTCTCTTCCTCTTATCGGCGTCGGTGTCTAATCTGTGGCTAACAAGGTACGCTCGAATCCGTGGTGTGCTTTACGATCGGTGATACGTGTTATTCCCGGGCTTCGTCTTCCGCATTGATTTAGGGGTTCGATTTAATGTCGAATCCGGTTTTCGGGGATCCGTTATTCCTAATATTGGTATCAGAGCCAGGTTCACGTTTTGCCCGACCTGTTTTGATGTTTTTGATTGATTTTTCGCAAAAACAATTCGGCCATACGGATCGGGGCGAGAAATCCCGACACACGAGCGCTGTTTGGCCATTCTTTCGAGTTTTCGTAAGTCGAAATCGAATTCTGAACGCACTAGGTGAAAGAGGTCGTCGAGACGAGTCCGGCGACATGTCGTGCGCCGCCAGGAGACGCCGCACGCGCCCAAAGCGCTGGCATTGGCCAGCGCGTGCGCCACACGTGCCAGTCGGCGAACCGACGCGTGATGACGTCAGCGATGACGTCGGTTGGCCGGGTGGCGACCCGACCGACGACCCAACCTGACCCGACCCGCGGACGCCTGGCACGTGCGTGACACGTGCTACCGACGACGTCGCGTGCGTGACGTCGCCCACGCACGCGCGCGCACGTGCGTGGCGGCCCGTCTCCGACCCGGCCGACCGCCCGACGGGACCGTCGTCGTCCGACCGGTCCAACCGGTCCGTCGACCCGCCGCCCGTTGACCGTTGACCAGCCGTTGACTGTTGACCGACTGTTGACCGTTGACCGACCGTTGACTAGCCGTTGACCGTTGACTGACCGTTGACCGTTGACTGATCGTTGACCGTTGACTGTTGACCCCGAAAAAAAAGAAAAAAGAAAAAAAGAAAAAAAAAGAGGAATTTGTTTCTTTTTCGGTCATGCCTAAGTGGGTTATAAAGTAATCCATTTTTAATTTTGCATTTGTTGCATAAATTTTGGAAAATTATGTATTTTCCCTTATGTTTATTATGGATTATAAGTGATCCATTTTAGTTTTGCATTTGTTGCAGGAACTATGATGCGTTATGCACGGATACCTGCAATCCCGAGAACGGACGAGGGAAATGCAAGACTTAAAAGGCTGATGTCAGATTTAGCTAATTATCGGTGGCATGACGGTGATTTAGTATCACATGTGGTCAGGGTCAATCAGATGATACAGGAAATAATCTTGAACGGTTATTTTATGCCAGATTTTGAGAAGGTGCCGTCTTTGATGAATACTCTTCCACCTGAATGGCAAGCAGTGTTAGATCGGCTATGGGAGGTCAACGTGGTCCCGGGTTATAGGAGGCTAGTGGAAGCTTTTGTAAGAGAAAGTCTTATAGGATTGAGTTAACCAAAACTTCAACCCTTAGATTGAGCGTCGCATGGCACCGAGTGAATGCGCCTTGGAGGCGACATGAAAGCTCTCCAAAAAATTTTCCATGGTTGGCAAATGTGCCTTCAAATTTCTCAGATGTTTTGACTGATAGATTAGAAGGGACATTCCCTAATTATTTCTTGGATTAGTTTGAGATATTTTTTTTAAGTGTGAATATCTCTTTCTATGTTGATAATTTTCTCTGTATAAATTGCTTAGTGTAATGTATAGTTGTATTAGATGAAAGCATTGTTATTCTATTGGATGTTAGATATTGTTGCTTTCTCATTATTCTTTGGTTCTTTGTGGGTAATTAGTCAGGTAGTTTTAGAAACTTTTGTAGCTTCATAGAATTGATTTTGCATATGACAATCATATTAATGATAGTTTTGAGTTAGGATTTTTGGAGGATGATTGGAAACGTAGTGACCTTTTGATTCTAAAACCTTACTTGAAATTATTCATTAATATGATGGGTCTATGTAAATAGGGATGTATAAATGATAGGCATTAATTATTCGTGCATGTATGTCTGATGTGTTCAGATCGATGGTTTCAGCAACTAAGAACGTAATTGCTGATATGAACGGCAACAATTGTGAAATATTGAATATGAAGATTCAATATGTCTTTGAAAAGCAAGAAGCACTAGAAGCTCTTGACCATGTTATGGAAGATCTTGAGGATGCTGTGCGCCACCTTGAGCTAGTAGAGGACCGCTTAACGGCATTTGAGCCGAAAATAGATATTTGCAATGCTGGTTCTAGCTCAGAAAGGGCTTTGTACTCTAAGCGCAAGCGTATTGATTCATTCAATATGTGGGAATACAAATGATCAAGTCCTTATTGCAAGAAATCAAGAGTTGACTAACACAAGAGAGGAAAACATCCTCAAGTGAAGAAAATGTCAAGGGTGAGGTGTTACAATTGTGACAAGAGAGGTCACTATGCTCGCAACTGTTGTGAGCCGAAAAAGGTAAACACCTCTTATATATTTGAGAACTTTGCTTATGTGTCAAGTTCTGTATTATTGGCTGAATCCAATCCTTTGTGGACTGTAGATTCAAGAACAACAGACTATATAGCGAAGGATAAAGAATCCTTCGTGGAATTCCGACGATACCGACTAGAACTAAGTGGATCTATAAAGGAAATAACTCCAGAGCTGAAGTTAAATGGATTGGCACCAACCAATTGAACATGCATGGTGTACGCATCTTGATGTTCTATATGCTCCGGAGATTCGTCGAAATTTTGTGTCTGTTTTTGATGTTGGTTAAGCTTGGTTTTAGTGTGAACTTCCATAATAGAAGTGTAGATTTGTATTTGGATACAAACTACTATAGTTGTGCTCATTTTCTGAATGGTTTTATTGTATTAAATGTTGACTGTGATGATGTCAATATTTGTTATTCCCTTTTCACGTCTTCTACTTCATATGATAATGATGTGAATGTGTGGCATGCTAGACTTGGTCATATTGGCCAACAACATATGAATAGACTAGCCAAAGAGGGTTTGTTGGGTAACATTGAAAAAGTCGATTTGCCCATATGTGAGCATTGCCTAGTAGGGAAAACAACAAGGAAACCATTTAGAAAAAGATAAAAGAGCTGAATTTCCTTTGCTTTTAATCCATTCTGACATCTGTGGTTCAATGAATGTGAGAGGAAGGCATGGGGCTGTTTATGTCATCACATTTATTGATGATTATACTCGATTCGTATATGTCTATTTGATTTCTCAAAAATCTGAAGCAATAAGTTGTTTCAAAAGGTTTATGAACCTAGTAGAGAATCAATTAGACAAGAAAATAAAAGTATTTAGATTCGATCGAGAGAATATTTATCTGATGAGTTCAGAAAATTATGTGACGAAAAAGGAATAGAAAGACAGGTTATGCATTCCATATACTCCTCAACAAAATGGTGTTGTGGAAAGAAAAAAATGTAACCCTACTGGAAATGGTTAGGTCCATGATGGCGTATGCTAACTTACCTATCACTTTTTGGAGTGATGCGTTGTTAACTCCGCCGCCTATATACTTAACCGGTGCCTTCCAAATCGAGTTGCTTCCACTCCATATGAGTTATGGACAGGTAGAAGACCGGACTTAAGTTTTCTTAAGGCATGGGGTTATGCTACCTATACACATGAGTCCTCTCACAAGTTTGGGAAATTGGGTCCCATAGGAAATAAGAGTATTTTCATGAGATACTCCGAACACTCGAAAGGGTATGTGTTCATAGGTGAGCAGGAAAGTGGGAATATAACTGAATTTGAATCACGAGATGTCACATTCTTAGTGGATGAATTTCCTAAGAAGGGTGAAATAGGGGAAGATTACTTCCTATTTTGAAATCTTGGATTAAGATAATGATATTAGTGGAATTCGTCCAAGTGGGAGTAATATGAGAAGTGATGAATTAATTTCAACTCATTCTCAATTGTAACCATATGATGAGATGTCGTTATCATTATCTAATCCTAGTGGGAGCATAATGGGGAATGATATGCTAAGTGTGCAATTTCCCATACGGTGAACAAGTTGCCAAAGTATTCCCCGTCGATGTTTTGACATTGAAGGGGAAACTTTTATGATTGCTCCACAAGATGAGGATGAGCTAAGAAATATTAATGAGGCTCTGAATTGTCCTAATAAGGAAAAATGGATTTATGCAATGGAAGAGGAAATGGAGTCAGTGAAGTCAAACCATGTTTGGGAACTGGTTGATCTTCCAAAAGGACGCAGAGTTATTGGGAACAACTGGGTTCTCAAAATAAAGCGAAAGGCTGATGGCTCGATAGAAAGGCATAAGGCTCGCCTTGTGGCGAAGGGGTATAATCAATAGGAAGAAATTGATTATGAAGATACATTTTCTCCTGTAGTGAGATTTACCTCGATTCGCATTATTCTGGCAATAGTGATTAGTATGGATCTTGAGTTACATCAAATGGATGTAAAGACTACTTTCCTCAATGGAGAACTAGAGGAAAAACTATATATGGAACAACCTGCTGGTTTCATAGTGAAAGGCCAAGAAGGTAAGGTATGTCGACTTTTGAGATCAACATATGGCCTTAAGTAGTCATCAAGACAATGGTATATACGTTTTCATAATGCCATAATGGCATATGATTTTACAATGATTGATGAGGATCATTGTGTATATATTAAAAGATCCAATGATCAATTTATGATCATATCATTATATGTTGATGATATACTAATTGCCGGAAGCAATATGGAGTTTGTTAATACTGTCAAGAGATGGTTGTCTTCTAACTTTGAGATGAAGGATATGGGTGAGGCTGCATACATTCTTGGAGTTAAGATTTCAAGAGATCGTTCGAAGAGATCGTTGTCTCTTTCGCAAGAAACCTATATAAATAAGGTTCTGGAACAATTTTCGTATGCAAGATTGTAAACCCATAGACACTCCTATTGCAAAAGGTGAATGATTGAGCCATAGACTGTGTCCAAGGACTCCACAAGAGAAGGAATAAAGGAAACATGTTCCTTATGCTAGTGCTGTTGGAAGCTTGATGTACACTATGATGTGTACAAGACCTGGCATATGTTTTGTAGTTGGAATGGTGAGTAGATACCAATCCAATCCAGGTCCAGCACAATGGAAAGCCGTTAAGAGAATACTGAGGTATCTAAAGGGGACTGCTGATTATACGCTGAGTTATTAAGGAAAGGATCTGCGACTCTAAGGCTATTCTGATGCTGTTTGGGGGAGGAGATTTAGATGAAAGAAAATCTATCTCTAGGTTTGTTTTCTTATCGAATAATGGCGCCATATGTTGGAGCAGTAAGAAACAAACGTGTATAGCCTTGTCCACGATGGAAGTTGAGTTCGTGGCATTATCAGCAGTAGTATAAGAAAATGTTTGGCTTTAGAGATTTTTGGATCATTTAGGTGTTATTGAAAGTGCTGCAAATTCATTGTTGGTTTACTATGATAGCCAAGCAGCAAAAGCGTACACCAAAGATCCAAAATATCATGGCAAGACTAAATACATAGATATCAAGTATAATTTTGTCAAGGATATGATTGTACGAAAAGATGTGAACTAAAAGTACATACTACGCATAGAATGGTAGCAGATCCTATGACAAAGCTAATACCTAGAAATGTGCTTTGTGGCCATATGAAATCTCTAAGATTGCGTAGAGGCTGATGTACTGAATATTATAATTTCCCTAAGTGTTCACATTTGATGAATTTGTGTTTTCATCATTAATGCCTATGAATCTTTGTTTGATCTTTCTGCATCTTAATGCTCAGTGCATTATTTTAAGTTGAGAAGTATGTCGGACAGATATTAGATTAGCCCACTCACACGGGTAATCGCCTCTGCATTTCTTGTGTGATAAATAGAGATGAGACTGTTTTTAAGCTTATTATCTAGGTGATAATCGAGAGCTCAAGCTTAAAACACGTATGTCGCCTTAATCGGGTGTTAAGATGAGGACATAATACTTACTATGTCCGAAAGTAAAATACCCCACATATTTTACTTTATCTCTGTCTATGAAGCCGATGTGAGTTCGATGAATTTTGTGAATGAGTAGATACGTGAACTCAAGTTAGACATTGGGTATGTCTGAACTATCATCTGTACAGTATTGAAGGTGTAGACATACGCTCCATGGGAAATGAGTTAATACCGTAATACGTATTTCATACTACGTATGCATGAGTCGACCAATAAGAGTGGCAAAAGTTTGATCTCAACTTTTATACCGTGTGAGACTCTTGAGGAAAAGAGTTCCTCAATTTTTTAGTCCCCTCATGACTCTTACTTATTCTCAAGATTTCTATTTAGTGTTTGCTATCTTAGAATGTTGCCAATGGTCATGAGTTTGATTCGATCTAATGGGGCATTTCTAGAAAAGCAAGCTGAACTGAAATTAAGAGTTTGAAGGAAAGAGGAAGATCGATTTTGGAGAATCACATTGTAGTTTTGTATTCACCGGTTAACCAATTATGATTGTCTTTGGGATAATCATAATTGTGAATACAATATATATATATATCATTGTTTAAAAGAGATCAAGAGAGATATAAATGTGATCGATCGATTTAGGGTACTGCATACTAAATCTACTCAGGATGTGATGCCCATTATGAGCTGCTATATATTCCTAACAGATGTATGGTAACGAGCTCTCTAAGTATGCTTTGGTCGCACGGATTATTCACCGGTATGAATGTTGAAGAGAGGTAAAGAGAATACTGTTCGGCCCACCATGTGCGAGTGTATATATCATTGTTTAAAAGAGATCAAGAGAGATATAAATGTGATCGATCGATTTAGGGTACTGCATACTAAATCTACTCGGGATGTGATGCCCATTATGAGCCCTATATATTCCTAACAGATGTATGGTAACGAGCTCTCTAAGTATGTTGGTCGCACGGATTATTCACCGGTATGAATGTTGAAGAGAGGTAAAGAGAATACTGTTCGGCCCACCATGTGCGAGTGGGAGATGGGCCTAAGTTGGCCCGTCCGCCCATGTTGGGCCCAAAAAGCCCGGCCCACGAGAATAGGGCCCGTGGATGGGGGAAGGTATAAAAGGGAGGAGAGAGAGAGAGATGATACCCGTTGGAAAACAAACGTACGTCTTCTCCCGAACGCTCTCTCTCCCTCCAAAAAGAACAGTAAGCACAAGGCTACTGTTTTCTCCCCTTCAAGGCGTCGTCGGATCAAACAGGATCGAACAGGGCCAAATTCTCTTCCTCTTATCGGCGTCGGTGTCTAATCTGTGGCTAACAAGGTACGCTCGAATCCGTGGTGTGCTTTACGATCGGTGATACGTGTTATTCCCGGGCTTCGTCTTCCTCATTGATTTAGGGGTTCGATTTAGTGTCGAATCCGATTTTCGGGGATCCGTTATTCCCAACATGATGGGCACACTCCCCCACTTAACAGCACATTGTTCAAATAGGAGATTGTCGACAACCCATTTCACGTTTAAAACAAAAAGGAAAATCAGAGTTTTGGAATGGTTTTACCCTCAGTTTCTTGATTTGATTCTGCAGAGACTGCAGAATTCGGTTTCCCCAACAATATCAGCTAAAAGAGCTTTGCATTTCTTCTCCAAGGTCTCAACATCCATTACCCTTAGCTCTCCCTGCATCAAACCACAGAAAACAACAGATGTTGAGACATAAATACAACCAAGTACAATCAATAAAAAGTCCCGGACCTGCACTTTAGGGATCCATTTTAGAACCAAGTTCAGCAGATAAGCCAAACCGCATTAATAGAACTTCAAGATGCCTATGCCTGTAATAATTTGGTTCATTGAAACCAAATGCAGATATTCCACGTAGGAATTGCATGAAATATAAAGTATTGAGGTGATCGAGTATAATCCGTACTTGACAACACCTATTGTCTTGATACACACCTGGAACTCATCTGACTTGCTTTTCATTTGCTCAATTCACTGCTTCATCTGCAATAATAGGAGTTGCACGAGCACCATTAGTGTTCATGGAGAAAGATGATGAGCTGCAAATTGAGGATATTAACTCCTAGTGTTTAGTTGCCTCTAAACAACTTTGCTTCTATATTTCATCATTACAATAATGGCTTCTATTGTTCAAGTGATTAAAATTAGACATCACCTTCATGGAAGAAGGTGCAATTAACAGATGAAGATGGAAGCATAAATACAAAATCAAAACTATAGCCCCCTTATAGGTATCAGTTATAGAGATCAGGCATGCCATTTAAATTGAGCTGCCCTATGGCAGTTTCCTGCTAGACTATAAAATTGAAATGGAACATGCTTCATTCAGGACCATGAGTTGGTATGCTTTATTCTCTATTGCTTATCTCTCAAGATGAGCGTTGTAGTGCATATCAACACATATCCACTCTAACCTTCAACAATTAGGTAAAAACTTTTTAACAAGAGAAATGAAATCAACACATTGTGGAAATTAGATATGGACTACATAGCTGCAGAATTTTCTGCACCTAGCTTAGCTTTTATCCTTTGTATTTCATCAAGTTTTGCTTTCGCAGAATCCACACTGAAGATCAGTTCCTTGCTTGGTTCATTGTTCTGTCAGATCAAGCATTTAAGTTCAAGTAACTACTCTGTTCAATGAATATAATTCTTTTGTTTTTAGTTTTTCGTCTGCAAGTATCATGTTATCAGTAAGCAGGTGATTGGAAAGTTTGCTTTTTGTTGCAAAGGTATCAGCATTAGATATCAAAAGTAAACCGCAATGGAAGTTTTGGTAACACATAACCTCACGATGCCCTCAGTACGGGGAGCATGGCTCCTAATTGTATCTGCTTACCGGCGCTTACATGTAGGTGATAAGTTTTCCTGGTGTAGATCCTGCCTTAAGTTGAAACATCAGATAACGATGATCAGATGAAGCAACAAATGGCCCAACGACACTAAGGACTTAGTGTCAAGCCACGCGCACTAGGTACATCGACAGTGCTTGGGCGTGTAAAGCCACGCGCACAGGACAGCTCAATCGCATTCTCATGATGGACACAGTTGAGCAATTGACTGCCTCTGCTTTACTAGGTACATTGACAGTGCTCCAGCAAAAAATAAGGAAAGGTTGACAGACTCAGCAATTATTAAAGGGAATTGACGAACTTGTCTCAAGTATATATTTGTCAAACTAAACTCATACCTATGGAAAGAAAAATGAAACCATTCTTGTTTTAAGTGTATTGCCAAATGATGATCTATGCTGAAGATATATGTGTCATGCTGTTATAAAGCACAACGGGTCACAATATTGACGTTGAAGATGCACAGGTTGAGATCTGGGTTAGATGCCTTTTGATCGAGGGCATATTGTCTCCCTAATGTAAACACTACTCGTTCACCATTGATTTAAGAAATTATTTTACTCTCAAAAAGCATTGAAAAAAATATAGTAATGAATTAAGGTCAAAATAAACTTCTCCATCCAGTTTCCGATAGATAATGAACAGATTATTTGCGTCGTAATAAAAAAGTATAGCACAATTTTTTATCAGCAACGCAAAAGAAAATTAATACGGTTTCTGGGTTCTTGGAACCGGAGTGGATTCATCGAAGAGAGTGCTCTGTAGTCCAATTGATTCATCATTTCATGTCACGATCTGAGATCCTCTTCATGGTGGAGGATCTTAAGTAGAGTATTTACATTGAAGAAAGTGCTCTGTAGTCCAATTGATTCATCATTTCATGTAATGATCTGAGATCCCTCTTCATGGTGGAGGTTTTTAACTAGAGTAGATATGCGGAAGGAAGTGCTATGTAGTCCAATTGATTTTTCATTTAATGTCATGATCTGAGAGGTCCTCTTCATGGTGGAGGGTCTTGGGGTCTCTTTACTCATCTTTATTTAAAATGTATGAACCCGTTCACTTATGTCGATTTATCATTGCTGACTAGTTTAATTCAGTAGTCAGTGGGAAGTGTAGGGTTCCTCCAATTAACATTAGAAGATGGCATCACACGATTGTTGTTCCACTTGTATATATTCACACTAGTGATTTCACTTTCAATCCAAGACTTCACATAGAGCAATAATTCATCGTGGAAGAGATAAAAAGAAACTAAGCCGAGTCTCAAAATGATCGCACCCCGGATGTGAGCATATTTTAAGCATTTTCTTGTTATGCCTCGACCCTCGAACCATTTCTCAAAAAAACTATGATCCAGTGCACCGCGAACTTGGGCACAATGCACTTGAAAGCACTATGAAGAGTATAGGCTACAACTTTTGACCTAATTACAAATTAGTACAACTTGTGATGATCAGCTTCTGTTTTAATCCTCCTCCTCCTCCTCCTTCCTATGCAACTTAAATAAAGCATTAAGCATGTTAAAGTGATTTTGTGATCACCAAAATCATTCTCTCTATAAATTATCACGCTCATAGAGGTGGGGGTGGCAATTCATTACCAAACTAAATTTGAATAAGTAGTTATTGAGAAAAATCGTACACGGCATGAGATAGCTAATTCTAAAACGACACAAATTGACACATTTTCACTAATATTTAATTGGAAAAAGCTCTTTGCAATCACCGGTAAATGACACAAATAGTTAAGACTAGATTTGATGTCCCAATAGATAAGGACGTAAAGTCCCTTTTCCTCGGAAATGTGACTCGGGTTCAAATTCCCCGTGGGACATGGAAAATAATGTGCGAGGAGTCACGGTACTGGACCTTTCTAAAATTTATGAACAAAAAGGTAGAACAAATTAGACATGGCAAAGTGGTATGAACGTGAGAAATAATGTGTGTCTCGTCAAATGCGGAGTCTTTTCCTCAAACAGCAGGGATGACTGGCTTGGAAAAGAGTTATGAATGCATACCAGAAGGAAGTCTTCAGGGTCTATGCAGCTTCTGGAAAGTATAGAAGGGATTTTGAGATAGGTTCAAGGTATGCCAAAGGTATGCCAGTTGATTGATTCAATATCACAAAGAAAAAGATTTATAATTAGAACTGTAATTAAACAAAAAGAACAAAAGGAACGAGAGAAAGAATCTGAGTCTTGCGATGCACCATCCAAATGAGACAATTTTCTCCATGAAAGTGCAAGGCGGGGCAATTCACAGGGCAAGGCAAGTTGATATATCATATACCCTATCATACGAAGATTTAATTATAATATCATATACCCTATTATAATTTGTTACACATTTAATAGTAAAATAAAATAATCATAGAGGTTATCAAGTGAATACAAACACCTTAATATGGAATGAGACTTTTTATCATCAAAATAACTATTTTACCAACACAATTAACTCTAACCAAGAGGTGATACTATGAAAGATTTCATCACGTAATTTAGACTTCTCAGCTAGAGGGAATTTTTTTAGCGATGACTAAACTTCACCAAGGGGGAGGACGTAAAGATCCCTTTCCACAGAAGTGCGATTTGGGTTCAAATTCACTATAGGGATGTGGAAAATGATGGGTATAGAGCAACCAATGGTTAGTGGCCTCGACATATCATAAACCTCTCACAAATAAGCTTTGTTGACATTGAATGGTTATTGCCAATGGGTGCCCAAGCGTGTCTTTTGGGCTTTTAGACTGGGAAAAAGGAGGGTGGAAATACTGGTAATATGAATTATAGCATTAGAATACCATCTCAAGCTGCTGTCACAATTGCAAACAGATTTTTCCTTTGAAGTGTAGGGCAGGGCAACTCATGAGACAGGAACACGAGTCCTCTAGCAGTTGCCACACGCAATGTCCTTTTAACCACCACGGGCAACAAATGTTGATTGTCGACAAGTCACCCATTCTGGAGACGTTACTTGAGGAAGAAGGAGATGGAAAATCGACCACAGTTTCCCCCTTGAAGTGTAGGACGGGGCAATTCATGGGATGGGGACAGGAGTCCTTCGGTGGCTGCCATAAGCAATTTCCTCTGAACCACTACTGGCAACAGATGTAGGCTGGCGACTGGTCATCCTTGTTGAAGAAGTTATTGGAGGAAGAAGGAGAAGGAAGAACAAAGAAATGATAACAATTAAAAGAAAAAGGAAAGACTTCACGTCAACCATTAAAATCAAAGGTAATATGGTCCTCGCCCCCCGGGGGGAAATGGAATAAAAATATAAATGTCATTATACCTTTCAGATTAAAAGAATCTCCACCACTATATCTACATACATTCACTGACTAATTAGAGACGATGGGACATAATAATGAAAATATCATCATTTAAAGGGTATTATGCACCAATCTTTGACAAATTGAAAATCAATAGCGTTCAATGACATCCTACATATAACATTCGGCATAGAAGTTAAATGAATAACATGTTTCCCTATTAAGAAGTTTGGTAAAACTTTCCCTTGATACCTTAGCTATAAATAAAGGCCTTGTAACTATTATGAGGTGCAAATTCCTTATAATTGCAGTTCCTCCAATTTTAACATGAATAACTATTATGAGCAGCTTTTGGGAGGAAACCCCATCCGATTTTAAGATGTTGCAAATTTTAAATATGTATTCTCAAGCACGTAAATTACAATACACTTTACAATACAGTTAAACACAACACAATTAAAATTCAACCACAGTTGTATCAAGCATCATGCCATGAAATAGAGAAAAAAGGGAATGATTTCTGTTAGAGAAAACTCCCAACAGATTTTGAAGTTGACATAACTTTACAAAACCTTATTTGCCTTAAAGAATCTATAATTTAGGCATATAGTCGACATACTCATTGCCACATCTAGACCGAACTCAGTCAAACACATTCTCTTATTCCCAAGATATTATCAGTCAGAGAAGGAGAAAACCTTCCATTTCCATCCAGACAACCTCAGAATGTAATATTTAAATGATACATATTGTATTTTGTGTGCTCATCCAGAAGGAAACAGATCTGAGATTACCTCAGATTCCACAACGGCTAGCAATTTGATTGGGTTTCACATCTTTGAGGAAGATTAACTAAATCGAGTTGATTAGGAAATCAATCCTAAAGACAAGTTCTTTCCAAACCGAAGGAGCTCTAATTATGGAAATTAAGACTCTGATTGTATGAGCGATCATAATCAAATAAATATTCTATTTTTATCACTCAATGGCCAATATATCTTCTTGATACCATCAACCAAAAAAGGAAGATGATCCTCTGGAAGCTGTCCAATTGCTAGTTTGGAAGTGAATGAGTATATAAGGAGATCAAGGGACTAAGGAGCAAGGAAGAGACAAGGCCTAGAATCAACAATTCCAAAGTTTAAACGAACTTTGATTATACACGTATCTTTACCGTGCTTAAGTGATTGTGATCATGAGAGGAATATCAAAAGAATGGCTTAGTGAGATAATGTGATCTACCACTGAGTGTTTACACTCAAAGTTGTAGCCTCTTGTTGATCATACAATGGAATTTTGCCAGTAAGCTATCAGCGTGGGAGAGTAGACGTAAACTTGATCCTAGCCAAACTATTATAAAACCTTGTGTGCAATTTTCTATGATCCTCACTCTATTATTGTTTTTGTTGAAATCTATTGCACACTTGCGAGTTGCTCTTAAAATCTATTCTACCGCATAACATATTATGAAACTTGTTCCAGAATTTGGACCTCGTGTAAACATTAATCTTGACTTATTCTATTCCACTTTAATTTGTTAATATTTTATTTTATCACCTATTCACGCCCTCTAGATGATCTTAGTTAGCAACATCAATTTCAACCATCAATTTTAAGATGGATCACACAGTTATTGCTCTGTCAGTATACATTTACACTTGCAATTTGACTTCCAATCCAAGGCCTGACATAGAACTATAATTCATCATACTAGAGATCAAAACAAAACTAGGCTGAGTCTCAAGATAATTGCCCCCTAAATGTGGGCATATCCTGAGCACTTCATCCACATGGCTCAACCCTTGAACTACTCCTTCAAAAACCTATGACGAGGGAAAAGTACAAAAAAGTTTTTAAACATATAGCATTGATACAAATTAAGTCATAAACATTTTAATCGGATCAATTTAGTCTTAAAACATTTTTACATTAATTAATTCAATCCTTTTGGCCAATTTTGACTAGCCAGCACTGACGTGAACACCGGCCGACCGACGAATGCTGATGTGGCAATTTTAAATTTTTTTTTTTGAATTTTTTTGAATTTTTCTTTTTTGCCCTTTTTTTTTTTCATTTTCCTCCTCCTAGGCCAGCAAGCCACTGGAGGCTCGTTGGCCACTGCAGGAGAAGAAGCCAGGAGAAAGAAGAGGAAAAGAAAAATAAGTAAATAAATAAATGGAAAAAATTATTTAAAAATTGCCACATTAGCAGTCGCCTGCCAATGTCCATGTTAGTGCCGGTTGGCCAAAATTGGTCGGAATGACTAAATTGATATTAATATGATAAGATTTATAACTAAATTGGTCTAATTAAAAGGTTTATGACTAAATTGGTATAAATGCCAAAGATTTATGACTTTTTTGGTTCTTTTCCCGCGCACCTCCAATGTGGGCTTCCTATTTCACCACACACTCACTGACCAGGGGTGTCCAATGAAAAACACACACAAACCTTGGTAGAACTTATGATGATCCGCTTTTGTTTTAATGCTCCTCTCCTCCTCCTTTTGTAACTTTAAATAAGTCATTGAAACATGAAAGAACGATCTTGCCTAATAGTAAAATTATCCTCTCCACAAATTGACACGCTTTCACTTATATTTAGTAGGAAAAAACACTTTGTAGTCACCATGAAATGATATAAATAATTAATATTAGATTTGATGGTACGAATTGTCAACCCTATTTAGGGCGTTAAAAAAGGTATTTATTTTCTAAGATGCTTTGCAGAATAAGGATGGAAAAATCCCTCTCCACATGGATATTACTTGGTTCAAATTCACCCTGGGAACGTCAAAAATAATGTGTGCGGAGTGTCCAACGATTCAGCTTGTAGGAGGACCACTAATCGAACTGAATTGTGTCCCATGATTAGTGGTCTGGTGGTCTTTTTCCGCGAATAGGAGTTATCATGGACGGTCAATCAATGGGCGCTTTAGCTTGTAGGAGGACCACTCAGCAGACTGAATTGCTGCTCGCGACCTAAATAGCACGAATACGCAACATGGACACGTGACACGACACGACACGACACGTTATTTCTAAAAAATAAAGAATTCCGATACGTAGAAACACGTTATTATTAAATAAATATTTTTATTTTTAATTCATTTGATTTAAATTCACAAATAAATAAATAGTTTACAATGAATTTATACTAATAATATTAATAAATCTATTCATAGAAAATTTGAAAAACATATTCATAATTAATGTGTAACCATATTTAAGAACATGTTTTTAACTTTAATAAAAATTATGAATAAGACTAATGACTAACAAAAAAATAAAATCTTTATTTAAATAAATCTATAATATTTTATAATCATCAAAATTTATTATTATTTAACATTCAACATTTTTATTTTTCGAAATAATTTTTTAACTCATTTATTTACTTTTTATAACAAAAATAATTTTATAACTCAAAATTATTTCCCTCTCTTCTTTCCATCGTCCCCCACCACCCTCCCCTCGCTAAAACCCTTACCACAGCCTCTTCTTCCTTCTCATCACACAGCTCTCTCCCGGTCGCCTCATCGCAGTCGCTTGCTGGAAGGGCCCTCTTTCGCAGCTGCAACCTCGCTGTCGGCCATTCATCACATTGTCGCAAACACGGCCCTCTGGATTGCCTACTCTTCCTGAGGCCCTCCCTCGCCATCTCGGCCTTGCCTCCACCCTCCATCGTCATCCTTTCTCCCGGACACGTGTGTCGAAACGTGTCGAGAGAAAGGTTGATCACGTGTCTGGAAATCTGACATGTGTTGATCACGTGTGGCAGCGTGTCGGACACGACACGGAAGCTCCGGCGACGTGTCGGTGCTTCATAGCTCGCAACTGAATATACAGAAGGGATGACTTCCTTGGAAAAGAGAGATGAATGCATAGCAGAAAGAAGTCTTTAGGGTCTACACAACTTCTATAAAAGCTCTCCGTGAGGTTGTTCAGTATATTGTTCAAGCTGCTCAACCAATACATATCACTTCACTCATTCCTTCTTGTCGTCCCTTAGCAAACTAGTACCCATTCATGCTCTTAAAAATGAGACATTCACGTCTCAATTGTGCACAGCTTCATTGTTCTTGGCTTCTTTTTGCTGCCATTCTTGTGCTATGCTTCGATGCAATCATTTATGCTACTAACGATACAGACAGGTTTGCATTGCTTGCATTCAAGGTTGAAATAACTAATGACCCTTTTGGGCGGCTTAACTCATGGAACGATAGCACTGATTTCTGTCGATGGTATGGGGTTACATGCAATCGTCAACACCACAGAGTCACGGTACTAGACCTCCATTCCCAAGGACTCTCTGGATCCATCTCACCCCATATTGGGAACCTCAGCTTCTTAAGAAAATTGTGGCTCCAAAACAATAGCTTCAGCCTTGAAATCCCTACACAAATTGGCCGGCTGCATCATCTCCAAATGCTGTATTTATCCAATAATTCATTGACAGGTGAGATTTCTAAGAATATATCAGCTTGCTTGAACCTCCTATTTCTCCACCTTGAGTACAATCGGTTGATCGGAGGAATTCCATCAGAACTAGGCTCTTTATCAAATCTTCAATACGTCAACTTTGCTGCGAACCAATTAACTGGCAGCATCCCTTCATCCGTAGGGAACTTGTCATCTCTAGAGGCTATTTATTGTTATCAAAATGGTTTGAGTGGGATTATTCCCCAATCTCTAGGTCGTCTCAACAAACTAAAGGTGCTCACCTTGGGAAGTAATGAGCTTTCAGGTACCATTCCACCTACAATCTTCAACTTGTCTTCATTGACTGTAATCGACGTAAGAGCGAACCAGATTCGTGGCAATCTTCCTGAAGATATAGGATTCACTCTCCCGAACCTTCAAGTTTTGATCATTGCTTCTAACCAGTTCGCTGGATCAATTCCTCTGTCGATATCCAATGCCACAAATCTAACACATCTCGACCTAGGAGGCAATGAGCTAGTGGGGAAAGTCCCTTCATTGGCTAATCTCCATAACCTTCTGAAAGTTACCTTATACACCAATTATCTTGGGACTAGAGGGTTCGATGCAGATGAACTGAGCTTCCTTTGCTCACTAACAAATGCCACTAATTTGATGATATTGGTGATGCAGGGAAATAGATTTGGTGGGACACTTCCTGCATGCATTGGTAATTTCTCCTCTACTTTTATAGCCCTGCGACTAGGCCAGAATCTAATTTCGGGAGAGATTCCGGGAGAGATTGGTAATCTTGTTAGCTTGCAAGGATTACGGATGGACGATAACCTTATTTCGGGTCCAATCCCATCAGATTTAGGAAAACTTTCCCATCTTGCAAAATTAATCTTGTCAAACAACAATCTGTCTGGCATAATACCACCCTCTTTGCAAAATATGCAAATGTTGTTCTTTTTAAATCTTTCTAATAACAATCTCAGTGGCCCCATTATATTTCCCATGGTTGGGAACCTCATCTATTTGGATTTATCTCGGAACCATCTGAGTGGAGTCCTTTCGATGGAAATCAGGAACTTGAAACATTTGGATACTTTGGATGTCTCAAGAAATATTTTGGACAGTGAAATCCCAAGCAGTCTAGGCAATTGTGATGGACTCACAGTATTAAGATTTCAAGATAACCTCTTCCATGGACCCATTCCTCAATCAATTAGCTCATTAAGAAGCATTGAGGAATTAGATCTTTCCGTCAACAATTTCTATGGGGAAATTCCACAGTTCTTAGAGAAGTTTCAGTTTTTGGAAAAGCTGAATTTGTCTTACAATCATTTTGAAGGCATGCTACCAACTGAAGGAGTTTTTGGGAATGTGAGTGCGACATTTGTTGTTGGAAATGAAAAGCTCTGTGGAGGAATGCCTGTCTTTGAGCTTCCCAAGTGTGTTTCTCAAACCTCCAAAAGTAGAGGGCGAGTCCGTAAGTTGAAACTTACCATTGCTATTGTTCTCGGTCTTCTCGGTCTTCTCGGAATAACTCTCATTGTCACTTTCCTATGTCTGCGTTGGTTGAAGAAGAGAAGAAATGAGCCAATTTCAAGCTCCTTAAGTGATTCGTTGTTTAATCTATCTTATGGAACTCTCCTAAAAGCGACTGATGGTTTTTCTTCAACTAATTTGATTGGGGTCGGAAGTTTTGGGTCTGTCTACAAGGGGCTGCTCCAAGAGAATGGAAATGTCATTGCGGTGAAAGTGCTTAATTTAACGCGGCATGGTGCACTCAAGAGCTTCAAAGCTGAGTGCGAAGCATTAAAGAGTATAAAACACAGAAATCTTCTCAAAGTCTTGACAGCATGCTCAGGCGTTGATTATAAGGGTGATGAGTTTAAGGCTTTAGTTTATGAGTTCATGATCAATGGCAGCCTAGAAGAGTGGTTGCACCCAAATCCAGCTCCAAATGTTGCGGATGGGCACTCAAAGAAATTGAGTCTCCTCCAAAGGATAAACATTTCCATAGATGTTGCTTTTGCATTAGATTATCTCCACAATCAATGCGAAAGCCCAATTATTCATTGTGATCTAAAGCCAAGCAATGTCCTTCTAGATGCTGACATGGTTGGACATGTTGGTGACTTTGGGTTGACGAAGATTGTCCTTGAATCCATGTCTGACACTAGAGCAAGTATGAGCTCTGTTGGTTTAAAAGGAACAATTGGTTATACCGCTCCTGGTAAACATCTCCCCCTTAGACTTTCATTATCAACTTGTCCTCATAGACACTAGTGCTTTTTTTTATCCTTTCTTCAAGAAACTATTTTGTGAATTCAAATTTTTGTTTGACATTTCTTACGCCATGGCATATGTAAACTGCAGAATATGCTAGCGGAAGTCAAGTCTCAAGAGAAGGCGATGTCTACAGTTATGGTATTCTCTTATTAGAGATGTTCACAGGATTAAGTCCCACTAGCGACATGTTCAGAGATAATTTGAGTCTTCATAATTATGTTGACAAGGCTCTGCCCCTACAAGCTAAGGAGATTACCGATCCTGTGCTGTTTCACGAAGGAGAAAGCCACAACAGTTCCCAAGATTTGCCTCGCGAAAGAAACTGCATACTTCAGGAATGTCTGGAAACAGTATATCATATTGGACTCGCTTGCTCTGTGGAGGAGCCTCGAAGACGCATGAGCATCGACAAAGTCGCAACCCAGCTACACTCGATCAAGAAGAAACTTTTTGCAGTTTCTTCACTTGGATAGATGAGTCACGTATAGATGACATCAAAAGTAGTATGTTCTTCATTTCCTGTAATAAATCTCTCTAGTGCTATTTGCGAATGAAAAGTAAAGGACGAATGTCCAACTTTCCTAATTTCCCTCTGAATCGGAGAGAGTATCTACCCGACATTCCAACTTTAAGCCATCAATTCACACTTTTTAACATTTTTTTTAGTCTAAATGACACTTCATGACATATTTATGGGATAAAAGCCCAATTTATGAGCTAAATTCACCTGTAATTACGGATTCGATATACACTTAAATGGGACAAGTAGCCCTGTGAGCTCTACAAGGCTCTGCTCTTTATATCGTTCCATTGCTATCAGGGTGTCATCTAACGTTGTTGATTGAATCTGGTTTGCAGGTCTACCAGAAAAAATGACGATACTTGAAAAGTTTTATTGCAACTGGTTAAGGTCTATCCGCACCCCTAAAAAACTAAAATGCAATGGGTTTTATATAAATACGGCGTCCCCCCAATTAACAATTCTGATATTTGGGGCGAATCTTCAAACATCACATTTGAGCAAAAATCTCGTTTTAGTCCTGACCAAAAGCAACGGTTTGCATCAAAGATTGATTCTCAAAGCTTGAAGTTTTGGGACTTGAATGGTCTTGTTGCCAACCGCTTCTATATAATTGTTGTTATGTCTGCGTTTCCGTCCTTCAAAGTCAATAAGCTAGTCCATTATCCAGAGGCGATTGAAACGTCATTATGCAGCCTTTTCTCGAGGACTTACTAACCTTGTTATGTTTGGAAGGTATTCCGGCTCAATATGGTCACTATGTATGGATGTTCCAATGGAGCAGCCAGTTGTTTGGTTGGGCAGTTAATCTCCATTTTTCATTATTTTTATTCCTTTTCTTTCACCATTTTATTATATTGATGCCGATTCCTCTTCAGCGACTTGTCATTCCAGTTTAGTATCACATTACTAGGCTAGTTAGTAGTTAAAACTTACAAGAATCTGGTGTCCTGGCTGCTTCTTTTCCTGTTCATACACAACCATCTAACTCAATCTTGTACTCCTGTGTGCAGGCGCACTTCACGAGTTGTGATATTCCCTGTTATAAGCAGATAAACAAATGATTCCGGCAATACATATAAATAAGGGTACTAAGAAAATTTCTAAACAGAAGGGTCTGTTACATAATTATTCGTTTGAGTTGAGACAGCTTATATGGAAGAACAGCAAAATCCAGAGAAAACTAGACACTCTAGAAATTAATCTCCATGTTCTGGAAGATAACAGAGGTTGGAAGTGGAGTGAAACCAATCCCGCTTTATGTGTACACTCCCCAGTCAACAGCACATTGAAATATGATATTGTTAACATCCATTTCACTCAATTTAAAAAAAAAAAAAAATGAAAATCACAGTTTTGGAATAATTTTACCCTCAGTTTCTCGATTTGATTCCGCAGAGATTGCTGGAACTCGGTTTCCCCAACGAGATCTGCTAATAGAACTTTTTGTTCCTTTTCCAAGGTCTTAATATCCATTGCCCTCAGCTCTTCCTGCATCGTACCACAGCAAACAAAGATGCTGAGTCTTAACTACAACCAAGTGCAATCAATACAAAGTCCTGGACCTGTACTTCAAGGATCCATTTTAGAACCAAGTTCAGCAGGGAAGCCAAACCACATTTTTAGAACTTCAAGTTACCTATATCTGTAATGATTTGGTTCATTAAAACCAAATGCAGACATTCTACATCGGTATTGCATGAACTACAAGTATTATGGTGATTGAGTATAACTTATACTTGACAAAACCTATTGCCTTGATACTCACCTGGAACTCATTTGATTGGCTTTTCAGTTGCTCAATTTGCTGCTTCATCTGCAATAATAGGCACTGCACTAGCACCATTAGTGTTCATGAAGAAATGATGATAAGCTGTAAATCGAGGATATTAGCTCCTAATGTTTAGTTGCCTCTTAACAACTTTACTTCTAGTGATTAAAAATTGTACATCACATTCATGCCAAATGGCGAAATTAACAGATAATGATGGAGGCATGAGTACCAAATCAAAGCTAAAACCCCCCTAGAGGTATCAGTTTAGTCGATTAGGCATGTAATTTGAATCGACCTGCTCCATGGCAGTTTTCTGCCAGATTATAAAATTGGAATGGAATGTGCTTCATTCAGGACCATGAGTTGGCATGCTCTATTTTCTAGCGCTTATTTCCAAGATGAGCAGTATGGTGCATATTATCACATATCCGCTCTAAGCTTTGACAATTAGTGAAAATCATTTTAATCAGAGAAGTGAAATCAATACATTGTGAAATTTAGATATGGACTTAACTGCAGAATTTTCTACAGCTAGCTTAGCTTTTGCTCTTTTGATCTCGTCAAGTTTTGCCGTAACAGAATCCACCCTTGTTCTGTCTGTTCAAGCATTAAATTTAAGTAACTACGCTGTTCAATGAACATAATTCTTTTGTTTTTAGTTTTGTATGTAAGTACCGTGTTATCAATAAGCAGGTGATTGGAAAGTTTGCCTCCTGCTGCAAAGGTATCAGCATTAGATATCAAAAGTAAACTGCAATGGAAGTTTTTGTAACACATAACCTCACGGTGTACAGTACAGGGTGCATGGCTTCCAATTGAATCTGCTTACTGGCACTTACGTGCAAGTGATAAGTTTTCCTGGTGTAGATCCTGCCTTAAGTTGAAAAATCAGATTGCGATGACCAGATGAAGCAACAAACGGCCTGACAACAATTGACAGTGCTCCAGCATAAATTAAGGAAAGGTTGACAGAGACTCAGCAGTTATTAAAGGGAACTGGCTAACATATCTCAATAATATATTTGTCAAACTAAACTCATACCAAAGCAAAGAAAAACGAAACCATTCTTGTTTTAAGTGTATGGCAAAATGATGATCTATGCTGAAGAAACAGGTGTCAAGTTGTTAAAAAGCACAATAGATCATGACGACATGAAAATAAAAACTCCAAAGAAGATCACATGTATGGTCTAATAGGTCAAACTTGAAAAGGCTAAATACCCATACCTCCAGCTGTAACCTTTTCTTCATCCAATGTGTCCTCGACCTGCCAATATTCTGGTTAGCAAAGCACTGCTATGGTCTAATAAGCTTATTACTAACCATTTGGCTGCAAGGTAATAGCCAAGGCACACATAAGAGAATTGAAGGTGGTTAACAGACTCTTTCCGAGAAGGGAACCATAATATAATTAATATTAGGGGTCCCATCATAAATTCAGCCTTCGGTTCACAAAATAAAAAATGTTCAGCCTTTCGAAGATCAATATTGAGGAACTACAAGAGGGAAAAAAGTGACTGAAGTAATGCAAACCAAGATGTTTGTACTTGTTTGTGAGCGAGTGAATTTAAATGTACATACATGGTAGGAGCACACAAAGGATGATCCTCCTCGATATGACAAATTTAAAATCTGAAGGTAACAGCAAGTCCAAAAGAAGAATAAACAAAAAGGAGTACCAAGTCACGCACTCCTGTGTCTGGGCTTGGCATGTGACAGTTAAGCCATCCCTAAAAGAACAGGATAAAAAAATGTCAGCTTGGTGGACATTCTGAAGTTGAGAGGTCAAAACTTGAGAAATCTTACTTGTAGCTTCTGGAATTTGACATCTATATCCTCAACAACCTTGGCATAGTAAGTGCTGAAAGTCCAAGAAATTCAGTGAAGAGGTGAAGAACACAGCATCTTTTTGGGTTCAAGGACACAACAAAATTAGATACTTGAGAACAGGCCAGTAACCTTTTCTCAACAAGTTTGGCCGATAAGCTTACTCCTTGGTGGACTAGCTCCAAAGTCTGCACAGAACTCCAACAAATATTCATGGTAAGATAAAATTACCCAAGTTTTCTTTATTAAGCATAATCGATCATGTGGAAAGCCTCACACTCCAGCATATATATCATCGTCCACCATATCAGATCCAACTCAATTTCCTTAAATATAAATAATAAACACAAGGTTGCACGGTACAGAAATCTCACACAATTGACTTTAAAAGTGTCAAAATCAAAATTACATATGCTCTGCCAGTTCTACATGGATAAACTTGAAAATCAACACAGAAATGATTGAAAAATTACCTATCTTCACACATTTGGATAATTCCTATTCGAGTATTAGCTGCTTTGACAGCCAAGTATTAAAGCAAATAGCACTTTAGCACATGAAATTTGTCTCCAGGGAAACTCTGAAAAGGCTCCAGGAAAAAGATATTTATGCATTTCATCACTGGTCTGACTGCCTTTTAGGATCTCAGCTCATATCAGATAAACGTCTATGTCCGGTAAATTGAAAGACAAATTTGAAACCTTTCCAACTTCCTTGCCATCCTCACATTCTGCTACTGACCCAAATCTAAAATTCATGTTGACATTAGAGTTCTGCTTGACATCCCAAGCTATGTACTAGCCATCCAAAGCAGCCAAACTGTAATCTTGAAACTATTCTCTGTAAGCTATCTATCAACCTTTGGTGGTATATTAGTTTTTAATACAATGTCTAACTCTCCAGAATTGTTTTGAGATGTATGATCATCTCCATTCCCACAACATATTACAGTGCTTTTATGCACTAACCTGATCATCAGAAAAGCCATTACACAAAAAATAATCGCTGCAAACAATAGAGTTCAATGCTTCTCTTTATCTGGTATCTTTCTATCTTGGAGTGGACTAAGGCCTGAACTTTAAGTCACAGATTTTCTTTAAGATATCATGAAGCTAGCAGCTTGAACAAATTATTCACGTCAACACAAGCAAAAGACCAATCAACTAATAGAGAGACATATATTTGAGGAAGGATGCGGAATACTATTTCTGTTGAATTGGATGCTAAGTTGAATTTCAACGTGATAGAATGGTGCAAAAGATTTTTCCAAGTTCCACACATTACATCTCAGCGTAAGATTTATCTCTGGAGTTAATAAGTAAGGCAGGTAGATTAGCATCTTATCACAGGATCTCCGTGAAGGACAGATATCACAGTTCAGCATATCAGATATAAGGCTGAAGATCACTTCCTTTTTCAGAACCCAACAGGTGATCGTGTTCTTCTTTTCCTCTCTTTTGGTGAAGTTCATCTAACTCATCACTATTAATTAAATTACACATATTTGAATAAGGAGGAGCTCTACCTGCATCAGTGTGCAACAATCAGCTTCCAAAGAAGCGACCTTTCTCTGTTTGTTCAATATCTGAGAGCATATTTGACCTTTTGCAGTCATCATCTGCTCTGTTCCTTCTTTAAGCTTCTGAATTTCAGATTTTGCTGGACAAACAACGTTTTTAAAAAGAAAAGGAAGTTAAGTCCTCTAAGAAAAGGAAAAGATTGTTTGCTTTTAACAATTCTATACAGTAGCTTGCACAACAAAATCACCCGAAAGCAGTCATGATTGAAACACGAGGATAAAAAGGTTTTGGCCAAACTAACAATAACTTGCACGAATTGATTGGGTAAATACTTTCAAGGAGATATAGAAGAAGAGTAAAGCTTAAATTTAAATAGTTACTGTAATTATCACATACAAGGTGAAGAAGAATCACACAGCTCTCAAATCCCTACAACAAGGTCCACATAGCCCATCAACTGATAGGGACAAGGAGAACAAACACCAGCTCAGCGTTGGAAAGATGCTCTCTGAAACAAACAGAAATATCAATTATGCGCATCAAATATTGGGTTTTCTCATGTACAAGGAGACCTAGCAAGCATGCACCTCTTTAATTAAACGTCTTTCAGCTACAACTCCGCTAATAAAGCATCATCATGATTCAACTTAATATCATCTTCATCTTATATGTAAATTTAAAATGATAATCAACACTAATTTGATAGAAGATTGACATTTAGTGTAATTAGTACTACCCAGGGAGGACTAATATTGAGATTTAAAATAATGTCAGCTTAACTGAAAAGCATTCACTCATGAAAAGCTTTGCATGAATCTCACTTGAATTTAAATATCCAACACGAATATAGGCAATGAGTCTATAGAAAGCATTGCATACTATACTGAACTCTTGCAGAAGGTTATTGCGGTTTTTAGTATGTAGTCCACAGGTAGATAAGCAAAAGTGTAGATCAGGTAATACATACGTTCACAAATACATCTATCATGTGTGCCTGAGCGTGGTCATGTGTGTAAGAGAAAGTAGCACATGAGAGGGATAAACTGAACCAGAAGTGAGGTGGCTTTCCAGAGATTGAATGGTAGTAATCTGCATCTGCTCTTCGACTGAGATCTTGGCCGCCTGATCCTCCACATCTTTCAATTCACAATTGCAACTCAGCAACATTTATTTACATAAGGTGTATACGTTTTACGTTGAGAGAACGACAGGTATAGAAGTACCGTTCATTTGATATCGCAGAGCCTTCCTGTACTGCAAGTATTCCTCCATCTTCAAACTGTAAAGACATTCATATCACTTACCACGCCATGCACAAAAGCGGAAAATCATCAAACAAAGGCGCTTTTCCCTTAAAAATTTCTGTGCGGCAATACTGCGTCGTAAATCTCAAATCTAGGGAAAGCAAGGGCTTAAATTCCCGATTAAGAACTAGCGTCTCCAACTCCTCCGTCAACAGAGCCCCGAGCTAAGACAGACCGAGGAAGAACTGGACATTCGTCGGAACCCTCTGCATCACGCGACATTGAAGATGAGAAGCTCTAGCGCAGCGATGAACGCAACCACCTAATCACGCAACAAGATCACAGGAACGCGTCGTTCAGCCGCAACCGCCAGACGACCGAGCGAAGCGCGCTCAGGTTCTCGAAAGAGGCGGAGCTAAGTACAGAGACGCGCTAGCGATTGCAGGAGTCGCGAGCTCGTGATGGCGGCGCCGCCGCGAGCTCGACGTCGCCGACGATCGCGCTGGGCCGGCGCCAGCGACGGTGCTGTGAGCTCGCGGTCGCGGCGATCCCTGGACGACGACCAAGAGAGAGAGACGCACCTGATGAGGGGGAACGTCGGCAACACGGTTAACATTGGGCGCCAAAGAGACGCCGATTTCTAGCCTGACCTGTCCCCACACCCACGGAGCGCGGAAAAAAAAATTAAAAAAAAAAATTAAAAAGGGAATGAAATGACTCTAATACCCTTAACTAAATTGACGTGCCCAACTTTTTTCTGAACGGTGACTCGCACGCTCATATATTCACTTGAACTTGATTATTTAGCTCCTTTTCCTCGGGAATTTTAAAAATGGTGGAAAGAAACCATCGGTATTGACGATCTGAGTGACTATCATAATTCTATACCTGCGATAAAATGTTTATCTTGAGTAATGAAAACTGCTTATTTTGAACAAATATCTTTCACCGCTGCTTTCTTATGGTAATTCTAGTATGAGTAAAGCCTTTTTTTTTTTTTTTTTTTTTTTGGGATACAATTAAAGAGGTGAAGGTCTCAAAAAATAAAGAGTCATAGACTAAGAAATTCTTACGTGTCTTAGAAAGAGACAACTTCTAAAATTTCTAATAACTGGTCTTCAATAACTAGTTGAATCCTTGGTAGGATGCGTCCTTTTCTTTTTGCCATGATATCGACACATTGATTTGCTTGTCTGAATATATGCTCCATCCTATATTGAGGAAAGCTATTGAGGAGAGCTCTTGAATTTACACCCTGTGACGAATTTGGAGTTAAACACATTTCTGAAAAATGATTATTTATATTACTTATCAAGGTGAGAGAATGATAATTGGTTTCGTCGTGCACAAATATGTTTAAACATAAATTACCATCAATAATGAAAATACTTTTCATAAAATAAACAGCATGTTAAGATATGAAAGTCGCAAGGATACTTGCACAATAAATTTTCGTCGAGTTCAGTGTGAGTATTAAAGCAAACATTGTTATAAAAGCCAAGCCAAATGTGGTCCAGGATTTCAGGTAAAGTCCTTGTTTACCAAATTCAAGACCCATCATTTGGTATTTACTCCGTCAGGATCTTTTCGGACAACCACCGCTTTTGTGCTGAAGTTCCCATTACCTAAGTAAATTTTCACTTTAACCCATGTCTTTGACAGCTTACTTGACAATGCAAGTTGCTTCGATGGCCATCTTGACGTGGATAGGTGACTTTAGTCGAGCAAAATCTCAACATTCGAGTGACTATCTGAGTTCGAACGTTCGAGTTACTGTCATGCAAAATTTCACCCGAGTCAAAATTCCACTCGAGTGAAATGATCGCCAATTTGGTTTTCAACTGGGGAAGGGAGGTACTTCCACTACTCTTCTCGTAGCTTGAAAATTTGTTCTACCATTGCCAGTTGGGAGAACCGAATTGGTTTGAATAAAAAAGCACGTGATCAAATTAACTAATCATAGTTTATTTCAAGGATCAAATTGAATAATGACTAAGAATTCGACGACCGTATCTGCGTGTGGTTACTCGACGCGATTTCCTTTTCGTCCGTCCGTCTTAGAGACCGAATATTTGGTGTTGTTCTGTTTCGTTCACTGCGTCGAAGCCAGCACGCGAATGGTTGGTTTTAACTTTTAACGTGGGTTGGAATCTATGGGAGTTCCTGTGTCGATTGAAACATGAGATTTAGATCTCCATTGTCGCTGCGACGCTTTGATTGCCGAGTCCGAATGTCTAGGATATGCTGTCCCGATCCTGTGCCCTTTTTTGTGTTGCGTTTGTTGCGTATGAAGACATTCTTCTGAGGGAGAATGATTACTGGAATCGAGGGAGACAAAGGATCGACGTTTCTTCTGAAATTTTGTGCTCTCAGGGGTGCAGAACCAAAGCAGCTGGCATTTTCTGCGGCTCTCGGCATTATCCTCGGCGTGTTTCCAATTAATTTCATGGCTGCTCCTTTAGAATGGAGGTAAGCAATTTAGGCGCAGCGCCATGCTTCTTGCCTTGAAAAATTGAAATAGGACAAGACTATATCACCAGTATATCGAGAAGCTGCTGACTTCTGTCGATAGTCCTCATTTAGTTTTCACAGATAATTGGATGTCCAGTGGACTAAAAACATAAAGGCTCTAAAAAGTGACTTTTTGGCCGACGGTAACATACAGTACGTAAGAATAAAAGGTTCCGAATATGCTAACCACCAGCAGAAAACTGAGTGCTTTAGGTTGCCACCAAAAGAATTTGTTAGGCCGACACTTGACATCCGAAACCCTCTTTTGCCACGATTTAGAATAATGGGAATAGGTCTGTGACTATTTTGATGAAGAGGTTGCCATTAGAGATCTGCATTTTCGGAAAATAATTTGCATAGGTTTGGCACCCAATTATTGTCATCGTCTCCGCTACCAATGACGTCACCCACCTTGCCATTGTCGTCAGAACTATGTTGCCACCATGTCTTGCTAGGTCTATAATTACTAAAAAATATTGTTATATCTAAACAGAATATCTTATTATAGGGAAAATTACCAAAAAAATCATAAACCATTGTAATCATGCCAATTCAGTCATAAACTTTTTTTTTGGCCAATTAAGTCATAATTCTTTTACAATTGTGTCAATTTAATCCTTTCAACCAAAATTAGCCTTCATTAGTGCGATATGGTTACCAACTAGCACCGACGACAATTTTTTGAATTAATATTTTTTTCAAATTTTTTATTAATTTTTTTATCTTTTTTTTTCCCTCCTCCCTTCTCCTTTCTCCTCCCTCCTTCTTCCTTTGGCTTCAGCAACCAACCAACGACCGGCCAAAGGGGAGGGTTGGCGGTTGCTGAACTGAGGCAGTCGGGCGAGCTCACCTCTACGTCACGGGGCAAGGGCGAGGGCCAGCTCGCCTCGCCGTCACGAAGCGATGGTGAGCTCGCCCAACCACTAGTGAGGTGAGCCCTCACCGAATCCAGCGACGGCAAGGCCCCCTTGTCGGCCAACAAGGGCTTGTCTTGCCATACCCAACGACAACAAGGCCCCCCTCGCCAAATCCAACCAGTGGGGGCTCACCTCACTAGACGTGGGATAGTGAGGCTTGCCTCGCCGATGGTTGGGTGAGCTCCCCCTCGCCTAGCGACGGTGAGGCGAACTCTCGCCAGATTCGATGGCGAGGCAAGCTCGTCCAATCGCCTTAGTCCGGCGATGGGCCAGTCCTCCCCTCTAGTCCGTCGCCTAAGCCAAAGAAAGAACGAGGGAGAAGGAGGGAGGAGGAAGGAGGAGGCAGGAGAAAAAAAGATAAAAGATAAAAAAAAAAAAAATATACAATAATTTAAAAAAGTAATAAAATATTATTAAAAAATTATTGTCGGCACCAACCTAAGCAGCCAAATTTTGGTTGGAAGGACTGAACTGACATAATTACAAAAGATTTAAAACTTGATTGGCCAAACAAATAAGTTTAGAACTGAATTGACATATTTACAATAGGTTTAGGAATTTTTCGGTAATTTTTCACTTATTGTATTTTGTGTATATCCTTTCAAAGTCGAAATGTATATGCAATGGTGCATCCAAGATGCCTCTTTAAATTAGTTTTTAATCACCGTACAGAAACATTAAAGAAGAAGAAGTTGTTTCTAATGAAGAATAAGATGTACGAGCGAGTTTGTGTGAAAATCCAAATCTCTCCGGCCCTTCTCCATTATCTCTTCATCAGCTGAAGCAATACTCTCTTCAGTGGGTTGTGGGGACGCAAAAGAAGCAGAATATAAATTTTCATCCACCATGCACACCAACTTCAATTTTTCATTCTGCTACCTTCTTTCGTTCTCTACATTAAACTGTAAGTACGATTGATAATCAAAGAACCGTCTCCACTCTTAATCGATCACTCTAGGTCTTTGTTCTTTTCTAAGGTTTCCCTAATGAGTTTGGAAAGTAGACAACGGGCTTTTTTTATTTATTATTATTTTTATAACATCCTAAGTTTCACTTTAAATGAATAAGAAACTCTTATGTTATAATCAATTTAAGGCCCATCTCTAAATGTTGTATTCCTTTCGGGTCATTAGGGCTTGAAGCAATGGTAGGAGCTGGGAGCATTAGAAACGCATCCACTAAAACACATGCAAAACAAGTTAAAAAACTTTTATGTATATTTTCCTTTGTTTTGGTTTCCTTCAATTTTTTCCTTATGCTAAACTCGATCCCATGCACCTTTCTTTTGCATAATACGGGTTCAGTGTATACAAAAATGGAACAAACAGGGCGTCACCTTGCTTTGTTGATTGAATTTGGTTCGTAGGTCTACCGGGAAAAACAATGATGAATATCACGTACTAAAAACTTTCGATACATCTTGTAGAGGCTTTATGTTAAGGTCTATCCACATCGCCTAAATTCTAAGTTGTAATGGATTTTATATGAATGTAGCGTCCCTGCAATTAACAATTCTAATTTTTGAGGTAAACTTTCAAACATCAAATTAGAGAAAAAGCTTTTTTTTTTCTTTTGTTTTTTTTTTTATAGTCATGACCACAAGAAATGGTTTGCATCAGAGATCAATTACAAAAGCTTGAAGTTCTGGGATTTAATTGGTCATGGGTGGCCAACCGCTTATTGCTGCTTTGTTTTGATGTCCATGAGCTAGTCAGTCCATTAAGCAGAGGCCACCGCAACTTCACTGGTCGACATCACAAGCAAAAGAATTCGAATTAATTCTTCTACTGGCGAGGTCAACTATTTACAGAAAGGCAAGAGTTTGAATGAAATCCATGGCGTTAGTAGATAATTACCCAAATCACTAGACATTTTCGGTTATTCTAGTCACATATGGCTTATAATGTTAATCATGTGGAAAGAATGGGCGAAGGAGGAGCAATAGTTTATGCAGCCTTCTTCTTGAGGGGCGTAATGACCGTGTTATATTTCCGAGGTATTTCGGAACGATGATAGCAGCCCAAAGAACTTTGGCCTCCACTGCGGTTATGACAACCGGGAGCAATGTGAGTAGTCGCTTTTGAGTTGTGCATATATCTCGAAGCCCATTGTATTTATGAATTTTTTTATTTTTTTTTTAATTCTTGGCATTGTATTCGATTCTATGTTGTATTGATGATCTTACGCAAGTGCCTTTTTTTCAGAGTCCTGACTGAGTAAGGTTGTTTAATATTGTACCGCACAATCTATAAGGAGATCGATACATTCATGTTTAAAATGTCACAAGTTTAGCCCATCGTGTGAAATTGAGTGGCTTTTGGTATGGGGGATGAGACAGTGCATAGAGAAGTTGCCGATTGCCATTTGATAGAACTCATGCTTTGAATCTTCTGGGAAAAACTTCATCAGATGCTTTTTTGTTGATGTTTAGCTGAAATTGAGTCGACGAAAAATACCTTTCAATATATCCAAATAGATGTTTCACCATAATTGAATCAATGATGGAATACCTATTGAATATATGTAGATCAATGTGTGAATCGACAAAGGTTGCATAGGGTCATTTATTGATTTTGGATAGGGAAGTAGATGACAAGGTATTTCAAGGAGCGCGGACTAGAGGCAATTGCGAACAGTCATTTAAATTACGGGAAAGTAAAGACAAATATAAGTTTGCAAAGAACATTGAGTTCTGTGATTGATTGTGGCGATTTACAAAAATTACAATGTGGTTATTTATAATCCACAATCATGGTTACAAATGGTTATCGAATGTGAAAGATAGATTACTAATCCTATCATCATAACAAATAACTTTTTAGTTCTATATGAGGTTACCAAAAGTTACGGCAACACTAATCCACAAGAAGTTACAAATCCGAAACTATCCACATTAACCTAACTATGAATAAGGGTGTTGTAGTTTTGATGAGTTGCAAATCAGAGTATAGAAATTTTTAAGGGCTTACCTCATCCAATTTTAAGGTGTTGCAACTTAAAAAGTACAAATCACCAAGCAGAAGTTACAATGCACTTCACAGCACAGTCAAGCACAACATGGTTATAGCTCAACTATGACGACACTAAACAAACTCATTAAAGATGGAATCACACGATTGTTGCTCCATTAGTATGTATTTACACTTGTGATTTCACTTTCAATCCAAGACCTCACATGGAACAATAATTCACCACACGAGATCAAATGAAAACTAAGCTGAGTCTCAAGATGATTGCACTCCGGATGTGAGCATATCCCAATCACTTCCTCCATATGCCTCTACTCTCAAACCATTCCTTCAAAAACCTACGACCCATTGCACCTCGAACGTGGGCATAGTGCACTCGCAATCACTATGAAGAGCATAAGCTACTACTTTTGACATAACTACAAATTAATACAACTTATGATGATTGGCTTTTGTCTTAATGCTCCTCCTCCTCCTCCTCCTCCTTTTGTAACTTAAATAAAGCATCAAACATGTAAAAATGATTTTACCATCATCAAAATTGTTCTCTCCATAAATTGTCACACACGATGTGGGGGTGGCAATTCATTAGAAGACTAAACTTGAATAAGTCAAGAGACTTATCGAGAAAAACCGTGCATGACACGAGAGTGCTAATTCAAAGACGATACAAATTGACACACTTTCAGTAAAATTCAACTGCAAAAAAGCTTTTTGCAATCACCTGGAAATAACAAAAATAGTCAATACTAGATTAGATGTTCCGCTGGATAAGGACGTAAAGTCCCTCTTCCACAGAAATAAGACTTGGGTTCAAATTTGCTGTGGGAACATGGAAAATAATATGCGTGGAGTCACGGTACCGGACGTTTATAATATTTGTGAACAAAAGGTAGAACAAAGTAGACAATTGCGGGGTCTTTTCCTCAAACAACAGGGATGACTTGCTGGGAAAGAGGTATAAATGCAAGCCATAAAGAAGTCTTCAGGGTCCACCCAATTCTAGAAAGCATAAAAGGGATTTCGGGTTAGGTTTTTTTTTGGTCGAAGATTTCGGGCTAGGTTCAAGGTATGCCCAAAGGTATGCCAGTTGATTGATTCAATATCACAAAAGAAGGAGAAGAAGAAGAAAAGATTCATAATTGGAATTGCTATTAAAGAAAAAGGACAAAAGGAACTAGGGAAAGAATCCTCAACAAGACAATTTTCCCAATGAAAGCGCAAGGCGGGGCAATTCACAGTTTTGAGTGGGTTGGTGTACTGTATACCCTATTATAATTTGTTACACACATAGTAAAGTAAAATATAAAAAAAGGTATATGTTATTAAGTGAATACAAACACATTAACATAAATAAATAAATAAATAAATAGAGTTAAGTCCATGAGATTGTAATTCTTTTAATAGTATACAATATAAATAGTTTAAAACAGAAAAAATATAGAAAAATAAATCTTTTAATAACTCAAAACTAAACGAAAATTTTGACGATTATATACTAAAATTCAAAAAAAAAAAAAAAAAAATTAGGAAATTTTTTTTCCCTCGCCGGAGGTGGTGCACCGTCCGCGTGAGGACGGGGCTCGCCCCGGCCCATACGGGACACGACGTGGTGGCAGGGCAAAGCTCCGCCTCATGGGAAGGAGACGGGAGTCCATCCCTAGCCATGAACAAGTTCCACCACGCAATGATTCCTCCGGCAGCTGCCACTCATGGTCTTCTTTTATCCACCACTGGCAACAGATGTTAGCCGACTTGCCCTTCGTGGAAGAAGGAGAAGGGGAAAACAAAAAGAAATGAAAAGAAAAATCATGACAAAAACTTTTCAACCATTGTAACCATAGATATTATTATGTTTTTCCTTAAATGAAACAATTTTCAATGTAATTTTACCTTTCAAATTCAAAGAATCTCTGCCACTATGGCTACATTCCTCTACCAACTGATGAGAGATGATGGGACATGATAAATTTGTGTTGAAATGATTTTGCGCTCGCCAAAATCATTCTCTCCATTAATGGTCTCGCTCATTGAGGTGTTGGAAGCAAACCATTACAAGACCAAACTTGAATAAATTAGAGACTTATCAAGAAAAACCGTACATGATACGAGAGAGTTAATTCAAAGACGGCGCAAATTTACACACCTTCATTAATATTCAATTCAAAAAGAAGTTCTTGCAATCATCAGGAAATGACAGAAATAATTAACAATAGATGTCCATTTATTTCACGGAAAATTAATTAAATGAAAATTTTCCTAGAAAATATCACTTGTATCACATAAAAATGATATAAAAATTATTTTCACTGTTGAAGAATATATTGAAGGTTGACTAATTATTGCAATTGATACACACAATCACTTTTAGCAAGTAATCCATTTTTCGCATAATAAACAGAGCCTAAATTTTGACGATGCTCTAAATAAATCCCATTTCCACATAAATATGACTTGGTTTCAAATTCGCTGTTGGAACATGGAAAATAACTTGTGTGGAGTCATGGTACTAAACTTCATAATACTTGTGAACAAAAGGTAGACCAAATCAGACATGGAAAAGAGGCGCGAACATGAGAAATAATGTCTATGTGGGTCAAAAAATGCGGGGCCTTTTCCTGAAACAGCAGGGATGACTTGCTGGGAAAAGAGGTGTGAAAGCATACCAGAAAGAAGGGGAAAATTGTCCAAAAAGTTCTAAATATATTGCACTTTTGCCAATTTAGTTTTAAACCTTTTAATTTTATCAATTCAATCCTAAACATTTTCACTTTTTGCCGATTCAATCCATCCGGCCAATTTTGGCCGGAAAATACTGACGTGGACACCGGCGATGCCATGTATGACTCGCTGATCTTGCCGACGTGAACAATTTTTAATAATATTTTTTTTGAATTTTTTTTCTGTTTTTTCCCTTTTTTTTTCTTTTCTTTCTTTTCTTTTTGGCTTTTTCTTTTGCCTTTTCGATGGCCGGCTACAGGCCACAACCAGGCCGGTTGGCCTCGCCCGCCACAGGCGAGGCCAAACCGGGCGAGGAGGAGCTCCAGCAAGGGGAGTCCTCGCCCAAGCCAAGACGGCCTCGCCCAGCGTGGGCAAGGCGACGGCGACGCCAGGCGAGGGCCGGCCTCGCCAGATCTGGCAAGGGGAGCCCTCGCCGGGGCTCTCACCCTTGCCCAAGAGAGCGTCGACCTCGCCTAGACCAAATCTGGAGAGGCCGGCCCTCGCCCCTGGCCGAGCTCAGGCGGACTTGGAGCTATTGGCTGAAGATGCAGGCCAGGTCCTCTCCATAGAGGACAGAGACGAAGATGATGAACGATAGCAGGGCGAAGAGGTAAGGTGAGAGGCACGTCTTCCTCAGTGGAGAAGATGAAGACGACGGCAACAGCAGCAACGTTGACGTCGAAGGAGAGAGGTGATTTCATTGAGGTGGTTGGCATCAGCCGGCCAGGGGCAAGGGCGAGCCCCGGCGAGGGCTCCCCTCGCCAGATCTGGCCAGGCTGGCCTCGCCCGGCGTCGCTGTCGCCCGGCCGACGCTCGGCGAAGCCGCCCTGGCTTGGGCAAGGGTCGGCCTTACCCAGGTGACCCTTGCCGAGCCGCGCTTGGGCGAGGGCTCCCCTCATCGAAGCTCCCCCTCGCTTGGCCAGGCCTCGCCTGTGGCGGGCGAGGCCACCACCATCGGAAAAGGCAAAAAAAAAAAAAGCCAACAAGAAAAGAAAGAAAAGAAAAAGGGAAAAACATAAAAAAAAATTCAAAAAATTCAAAAAATTCAAAAAATTCAAAAAAATATTAAAATATTATTAAAAATTGTCAACATTAAGACCGACAATCCTATATGGCACCACCAATGTCCACGTCAACATTTTACTGCTAAAATTGACCAGATTGACTGAATCGGCAAAAAAGTAAAAATATTTATGATTAAATTGGCAAAGTTAAAAAGTTTATGACTGAATTGGCAAAAGTGCAATAGGTTTAGGACTTTTTGGACAATTTTCCCCAAAAAGAAGTTTGCCGGGTCTAACATTGCTTCTAGAAAGTATAGAAGTTGGGCTTGGTTCAAGGTATGCCAAAGGTAAGTGAGCTGATTGATTCAATATCACAAAAAAAAAATAAGCAACTAGAATTAGAATTCGAATTGCAATTAAAGAAGAGGAACAAGAGAGAATTTGCGTCGTTCGGTGTCCCCATCTTGACCAAGCCAACTTTCCTTGTGAAAGCGTAAGGCGGGGCAATTTACAGGACTGGGGGGTTGGTATATATTACACCCTATTAAATGAGGATTTGATTATTATATCTACGCCCTATTATAATTTGTTGCACATTTAATTGTAAAATAAAAAACAAAAACGTATACGCTATTGAGTGATTACAAACATATTAATACAAAAAGTAGAGTGAAGCCCATGAGATTGTGATTCTTTTAATAATTATAGAATGAAGATAAGTTTAAAACACACAAAAATTATAGAAAAATAATTCTTCAAATAATTCATGACCATTACGAAAAATTTTAATAATTATATGCTAACATTTTTTTAAAAAATTACTGAAACTTTTGTCCTTGCTGGGCGTAGTGCACCGTCCCCGTGAGGATCATGATCATAATCCATTATCCAATCATGCTATGTTACAAAGAAGAAGGGAATGATTTCAACCATCAATTCAAGATGGAATCACACCATTATCGATCCATTTGTATGAATTTCTACTTGTGATTCCATTTTCAATCGAAGGCTCACATAGAACAATAATCCATCACGCTAGAGATCAAAAGAAAACTAAGCTGAGTCTGGGGAGGATTGCACCCCGGACGTGAGCATATCCTAAGCACTTTCTCCCTAATCCATATGCGTTGACCCCCGGATCATTCCTTCAAAAACCTATGACCCAGTCCACCTCAGATGCGGGCACAATGCACTGGAAATCACTATGAACAGCATAGGTTACCACTTCTGGCATAACTACAAATTAGTACAACTTATGAGGATCAGCTTTTGTCCTCCTCCTCCTCCTTTGAATCAGTCAAAGATTTATCGAGAATATCGTACACGACACGAGACTGCTAATTCAAAGACAATACAAATAAACGCACTTTTACTAGTTTTCAATCAACAAAAAAAAAAAGCTTTTCGCAATCATCCGGAAATAATAGAAATAGTCAATACTAGATTTGATGTTCCGCCAAATAAGGATGTATAGTCCCTTTTCCACAGAAATATGACTTGGGTTCAAATTTGCCCTGGGAACACGGAAAATAATGTGCGCGGATTCACGGTACCGGACCTTCATAAGATTTGTCAACAAAAAGGTAGTGCTATTAAAGGGAAAAAAAACAAAAAACAAAAGGAACCGGGGAAAGAATCTTGAACGATACAAATTTCCCGTGAAAGCGCAAGGCGGGGCAATTCACAAGGCTGAACGGGTTGGTATATCATACACCCTATTATAATTTGTTACACACTTAGTAATAAATTAATATATATATTGTTAAGTGAATACAAACAAATTAACATAAATAAGTAGAGTTAAGTTATGAGATTGTAATTCTTTTAATAGTATAGAATATAGATAGTTTAAAACAGGAAAAAAAAAATATAGAAACAGTAAATATTTTAATAATTCATATAGAAAAATAATTCTTCCAATAATTCATCACCATTATGAAAATTTTAATAATTATATGCTAAACTTTTTTTAAAAAAAATTAATGAAACATTTTTCCTTGCTGGGCCTCCTAGCGCACCGTCCCCGTGAGGATGGGCCTCACCCCGCCCCCACACGGGGCATAGGATGGTGACAGTCCATCCCTAGCCGGTGGACAAGTTCCCACAGGCAGTGATTCCTTCGGCAGCTGTCGACGAGTTGCCCTTCGTGGAAGAAGGAGAAGAAGAAAACAAAAAGAAATGAACGAAAAAGAAAAGGAAAAAAACTGGGAAACCATTAAATTATAAGATTCTAGAAAAATATTAATTACAGGTGATCTATTAAAATTTAATCATCCTATCATATAACCCTCTACAATTTATTCCACGACTAATAGTAAAATAAAAAATATATATGTTGTTAGGTGAATAATACAAACAAAATAAGATAAATAAGTAGAGTCAAGATTATGACTATAGACATGCATTTACTAACGAATGAAAGATGATGGGATATAATAGTTAAAATTTCACTTACCCAAACGCTATTATGTACCAATGTTTGATGAATTGAAAATAAATAACGACTAATGACATCCCGAACATACTATTCATAATAAAAGTTAGGGTTAATACCCTAAAAAAACCCCAAACTGGTACACATGTGACAAATTTATCCTAAACTATTTTTTTTACCATAAAAAACCCCAAACCAGTACACCTATGACAAATTTATCCCGATCGACCATAAAAAAATCATAAATTGGTACATTTATGACAAAGTTACTACAAACTAATTTATTCGACCGCAAAAAACCCCAAACTAGTAAATTTGTAACAAATATACCCTCCGCTAAATTGGATTAATACCACGAAAATATCACAATTGTAAACTGTAACAAACAGATCATAAAATCCCAAATTGGTATACCCGTAAATTGTTACGTGTCATTTAACTTAATAATTTGACAGTAAAATTTAACGAAAACTAACATATGGTAAATTTGTCACAAATATACTAGTTTGAGGTAAATTTGTCAAAGGTATACCAGTTTTGAGTTTTTTGTGGTAAAAAATAGTTTATGATAAATTTATCACATGTGTACCAGTTTGGGATTTTTAAGGGTAATGAGCCCTAAAAGTTAAATAAGTAACATGTTTGGCTTTTAAGAGGTTGTTTGGCATAATATTTCCATGGTAGATTAGCTATGAATAAGGCTGCTGTTGGAATGATTTTGGGATCATCAAAATCTTATCTCCCCAAATTGTCTCACAAACAGAGGTAGGAGTGGCAATTTATAACGAGGATGGACTTGAACAACTAGACATTTCATTAAGAAAACTCCTACACGACACAATAGAGCTAATTCAAAGATGACACAAATCAATACATTTTTACTCATATTTAATCAAAAATAGAATTCGCAATCATCTTGAAATGACATAGATAATCAATATTAGATTTGATGTTACGAATTGTCAATCCTAACTTTTTATTTGGGATGTTCCGTAGAGTACATACGTCAAGATCCCCTGCCACATAAGTATCCCTCGGGTTCAAATTCACCGTGGGAACGTGGAAAATAATGTGTGGAGTCTCCAACGATTAGTAGTTTCGTGGTCTTTTCCTCGAGAAGGAGTTTCCGTGGGAGGTCATTCAATGGTCTTGGTTTCCCTCATGTCTCATGCTTCCCAACCCTCTTGTTGTCAGAGCTGGTAGGGCCACCACTCAACGAATTGACTGTACAGGAGGGATTGACTTGCTGTAAGAAGTATGAATGCAGACCAGAAAGAACTTTCAGGATCTACACAGGTTCTATAAAAATCTCCTCTGTGATGTTGTTCATTATATAGCTCAAGCTGCTCAATCAATAGATATCACTTTACTCATTCCTTCTTGCCCTCCCTTGGCCAATTAATGCTTCTGAAATGGGACATTCGTGTCTCAATTGTTCACAACTCCATTGTCCTTGTCTTCTTTTCATTGCCCTTCTCCTGCTGTGCTTCAATGAAGTCATTTCTGCTACAAACAATACAGATAGGCTTGCATTGCTTGCATTCAAGGCCGAAATAACTAGTGACCCATCCGGGTTGCTTAACTCATGGAATGATAGCATGGACTTCTGCCGATGGTATGGGGTTAAGTGCGGTCGTCGACACCATAGAGTCAGGAAATTGGACCTCAATTCCCAAGTACTCTCGGGATCCATCTCACCTCATATTGGGAACCTCAGCTTCTTGAGAATACTGAATCTCGGAAACAATAGCTTAACCCTCGAAATCCCTCCACAGATTGGTCGGTTGCGTTGGCTCCAAGTCTTGTATTTATCACATAATTCACTGAGAGGCGTGATTCCCAAGAATATATCAGGTTGCCCGAACCTTGGAATTTTACTGCTTGACTACAACCAATTGGTTGGACAAATCCCCATGGAGCTAGGCTCCTTGTCAAATGTTCAATTGCTCAGCTTTGCTGCAAACCAATTAACTGGCAACATCCCTTCATCCATGGGCAACTTATCATCTCTATTGTGGATTTTTTTTGGTGGAAATGGTTTGAGTGGGATTATTCCCCAATCTCTAGATCGACTGACCAAGCTAGAAACAATTGCCTTGCCAGTGAACAATCTTTCAGGTAACTTTCCGCCTTCCATCTTCAACTTGTCTTCGCTGGTTGAAATTGGCATAGGCTTTAACCACATCCATGGCAATCTTCCTGAAGATATAGGGTTCACTCTCCCAAATCTTCAAATTTTGTTCGTTACTCAAAACCACTTTGTTGGATTGATTCCTTCATCGATATCTAATTCCACAAATCTAAGACGACTCCAACCTTCAGGCAATGAACTCTCTGGGAAAGTCCCTTCATTGGCAAATTTGCGTAACCTTCAAAAAGTTACCTTAGACAGAAATTATCTTGGGAGTGGAGGGGTCGATGTAGATGAATTGAGCTTCCTTTGCTCACTAACAAATGCCGCAAACTTAGAGGTATTGTCGGCAGTTATCAACAGATTAGGTGGGACGCTTCCTTTATGCATTGGTAATTTATCCACTACTCTTACATCCCTACGAGTAGGCATGAATATGATATCGGGTGAGATCCCGAGAGAGATTGGTAATCTTGTGAATTTACAGAGATTGGACATGGGAGACAATCTATTTTTCGGTCTAATCCCATCAGATTTAGGAAACCTTTCAAATCTTGCAGAATTGGACTTGTCGGACGACAATTTATCTGGCAATAATCCCATCCTCTTTGCAAAATCTGCAAAATTTGTTAGCTTTATGGATCGACGGAAATAACTTTGAAGGGCCGATTCCTTCGTACCTAGAAAAGCACAAGAGATTGACAATTATGGATATTTCTAGAAACAATTTTAGTGGTCCTACTATATTCCCCCTAGCTGGGAGCCTCCTTAGTTTGGATTTGTCTTGGAACCATCTAAGTGGAGTCCTTTCGATGGAAATTGGGAACTTGAAACATTTGGACGCATTGGATGTCTCGGGAAATATTCTGGACGGTGAAATCCCGAGCAGTCTAGGCAATTGTGATGCACTAGCGGTTCTAAGAATGCGAGATAATCTCTTCCATGGGTCCATTCCTCAATCAATGAGTACATTAAGAAACATTGAGAAATTAGATCTTTCCAACAACAGTTTCTCCGGTGACATTCCAAAGTTCCTAGAGGCATTTCAATATTTGGTAAAGTTGAATTTATCTTATAATCATTTGGAAGGCCCACTATCGACTCAAGGAGTTTTTAGGAATGTGAGCGCAACTTTTGTTGTCGGAAATGAAAAGCTCTGTGGAGGAATGCCTGAATTTGAGCTCCCTGAGTGTATCTCTCGAAACTACAAAAGCTAACAACGAGCCCATAAGTTGAAACTCACCATTGCCATCCTTTTTGGCCTTTTAGGAATAACTCTCGCTATCACTTTCCTATATCTATGTCGGTTGAAACGGAAAAAAAAAATGATCCGATTTCAAGCTCCTTAGATGATTCATTGCCGAACCTATCTTATGGAAATCTCCTAAAAGCGACTGATGGCTTTTCTTCGACTAATCTAATTGGGGTCGGAAGTTTTGGGTCCGTCTACAAGGGACTGCTCCAAAATAATGGAAATGTCATTGCAGTGAAGGTGCTTAATTTAACACGGCATGGTGCACTCAAGAGCTTCAAAGCTGAGTGCGAGGTTTTAAAGTGTATAAAACACAGAAATCTTCTAAAAGTCTTGACAGCATGCTCGGGCATTAATTATAAGGGTGATGAGTTTAAGGCTTTAGTTTACGAGTTCATGGTCAATGGCAGCTTAGAAGAGTGGCTGCACCCAAATCCAACTCCAAATGATGCAAATGGGCATTCCAAGAAATTGAGTCTCATCCAAAGGATAAACATTTCCACTGATGTTGCTTTTGCATTAGATTATCTTCACAATCAATGCGAAAGCCCAATTATTCATTGTGATCTAAAACCAACCAATGTCCTTCTAGATGCAGACATGGTTGGACATGTTGGTGACTTTGGGTTGGCGAAGATTGTCCTCGAATCTACCTCCAACGCTAGAGCAAGTTTGAGTTCTGCTGGTTTAAGAGGAACAGTTGGTTATGTCGCTCCTGGTAAAAACTCTCCCTCCCTCCCCCTACCCCCACCCTCCCCCCAAAAAAGAGAGAGAGAGAGAGAGAGAGAGAGAGAGAGAGAAAGCTTAGACCTATCATTATCAGCCTATTGTTATAGAGACGGTGTTTTGTGTTTTGTCATCTCTTCAAGATACTATTCTGTGAATTCAAATTCATTTTGACATTTCTAATGCCACAATGTGTGTAAATTGCAGAATATGCCAATGAAAGCCAGGTCTCAAGAGAAGGCGATGTCTATAGTTATGGTGTTCTCTTATTAGAGATGTTCACGGGATTAAGTCCCACTAGCAATATGTTCAGAGATAATTTGAATCTCCATAATTATGTTGCTGAGGCTCTACCCCAACGAGCTGTGGAGATTACTGATCCTGTGCTGCTTCACGAAGGAGAGAGCCACAACAGTTCCCAAGATTCGCTTCAAGAAAGAAACCGCATATTTCAAGCATGTTTGGAAACAATATATCGTATTGGACTTGCTTGCTCCGTGGAGGATCCTAGAAGACGCGTGAGCATCGACAGAGTAGCAACCCAGTTGCACTCGATCAGGAAGAAACTTTTTGCAGCTTCTTTACTTGAATAGATGAGACACGAATGGATGATATCGAAAGTGGCAAGTTTCTTCATTTTCAATAATGAATCTCTCCAGTGCTATATGCGAATGAAAAAAGGAATGGACAAACGTTTGACTTTCCTAATTTTCATGTGAATCTAAGAGAGTATCGTCCCGGCATTCCTACTTTAAAGGATTAGCCATTAATTCACAATTTTTAGCATGTTTTGTACGGATGACATTTCTTGACATATTAATGGGTTGAAAAAACCAATATACTTGAGGTGAATTTTCAAACATCACATTTGAGCAGAAAACTTGTTCTAGTCCTGACCACAAGCAACGGTTTGCATCAAATGTTGATTGTTAAAGCTTGAAGTTTTGGGATTAGAGTGGTATTGTTGCCAACCGCTTTTATATAATTGCTGTTATGTCTTCGTTTCCGTCCTTTGAAGTCCATGAGTTAGTCCAATATCCAGAGGCGACCGAAACGTCACTCGATCACATCCAATTGAAAGCATTCAAATTAATTCTTCTACTTGCGAGGTCAACTAGTACAGCGGAAAAGGCATTCTGGCTTACTATAGTCACTATACCATGCATTAGCATTGATGTCACAATAAAGCAGCAAGTTGTTTGGTTGGGCAATGGCCTCTACAATTCGACTCGATCTCCATTTTTCATTAGTTTTCTTTCCTTTTTTTTCCTTCACTTTTTCCTTTTGTTGAAGAAACTTCCTCTTGAGCGATTTGTCCTTCCAGTTCAGTATCATATTACTAGGCTAGTTATAGTTAAAACTTAAAAGAGTATCTGATGTTCTGGCTGCTTTCTTTTCCGGTTCATTCACAAGCACCTAATTCAATCTTAGGCGCACTTCACAAGCTGTGATATTCCCTGTTTAAAGCAGAAAAACAAAGGAGTCCCGCAATACATAGGAATAAGGGTACTAAGAAAGTTTCTAAACAGAGGGATCTGTTACATAATCATTCGTTTAAGTTGAGACAACTTACATGGAAGAACAGTAAAATCCAGAGAAAAGAATGGACGCTATAGAAAAACAATCTCCTAGTTCTGGAAGATAACAGAGGTTGGAAGTAGAGTGAAACGATTTTATGGGTGCACTCCCCAGTTAACAGCACATTGTTCAAATATGATATTGTTAACACCCATTTCAAGTTCATTTAGAAAAAAAAAAATGAAAATCACAGTTTTGAAACGATTTTACCTTCAGTTTCTCGATTTGATTCTGCAGAGACTGCTGGAACTCAGTTTCCCCAACAATATCTGCTAAAAGAGCTTTTTGTTCCCTTTCCAAAGTCTTAACATCCATTGCCCTTAGCTCTTCCTACATCATACCCCGGCAAACAAAGGGCCTGCATGTTTTTATTCCTGGGTTCTGTTCAAGAACAGAAATTTTGTTTTTTTTAGAACGAAAAAAAAAAGAATGCAAAACGCGTTTGTTTGCGTTTTTGTTGAAAATCAATTTTTTGTTCCTCGAAACACAAAAAACAAATGAAATGAAAAAAAAAAAAAAATTGTTTCTTGTTCTAAAACGATTTTGAAGAAACACTTCTTCTTCTCTCTCTTTCTTTTCTTCTTCTTTTCTTATTATTTTCTTCTTTGGCCGCGCCGGCCTCGGCCATGGCCGGCGATCGGCCGTCGAGGGCCGGCGACGCCGTCAAGGGTCGGTGACCTCGCCGGGCGTCGCCCGGCCCCCGGCGAGGCCAAGCATCACCGTGGGCTGGCGAGCCTCGCCATGGTCAGGCGAGGCCGCCGGCCGAAAGAAGAAAAAAAAAAAAGAAAGGAAAAAATGAAAAATAAAATAAAAATATTTAAAAATTAAAAGAAACAAAAAAAAGAATAAAATTTACCAAACGTGTTTCTATTCATTTTTTATTCCCTAACAAATTTACCAAACGCATCTTTCTCGGTCAAAAATTGTTTCACGGACATAAACACTTTTTTCTATTTCTATTCCCTAGAACAATTTTTGAATAGAAACGTTACCAAACGCACCCAAAGATGCTAAGTCTTAACTACAACCAAGTACAATCAATACAAAGTCCTGGACCTGTGCTTCAAGGATCCATTTTAGAACCAAGTTCAAGAGATAAGCCAAAACACATTAATAGAACTTCAAGGTACCTATATCTGTAATGATTTGGTTCATTAAAACCAAATGCAGGCATTCTAAATAGGTATTGCATGAACTACAGGTATTATGATGATTGAGTATAATGCGTACTTGACAATACCTATAGCCTTGATACTCACCTTGACTGGCTTTTCATTTGCTCAATTTGCTGCTTCATCTGCAATAATAGGAGTTGCAATAGCACCATTAACGTTCATGAAGAAATGATGATGAGCTGCAAATTGAGGATATTAGCTCCAAATGTTTAGCTGCCCCTCGACAACTTTGCTTCCATATGTCATCATTACAATAATGGCTTCCCTCATCAAAGTGATCACAAATTGGACATCAGGCTCATGCGAAAAGGTAAAATTAACAGATAAAGATGGTAGCATAAATACCAAATCAAAGCTAAAAACCCCCCTAGAGGTCTTAGTTTAAGCGCTTAGGCATGCCATTTGAATCGAGCTGCTCCATAGCAGTTTCTGCTAGATTATAAAATTGAAATGGAACATGCTTCATTCAGGACCATGAGAGCATTGTAGTGCACATTATCACATATCCAATATAGGCTTTGACAATTAGTGAAAATCATTTTAACCAGACAAGTGAAATCAACGCATTGTGAAATTTAGATGTGGACTACTTAACTGCAGAATTTTCTGCCGCCAGCTTAGCTTTGGTTTTTTTGATCTTGTCAAGTTTTACCGTCGCAGAGTGCACACTGAAGATCAGTTCCTCGCTTGCTCCCTTGTTCTGTCGGTTCAAGCACTAAATTTAAGTAACTACTCTGTTCAATGAACATAATTCTTTTGTTTTTAGTTTTTCGTCTGTAAGTTCCACGTTTTCAATAAGCAGGTGATTGGAAAGTTTGCCTCTTGCTGCAAAGGTATCAGCATTAGTTATCAAAAGTAAACCGCAATGGAAGTTTTTGTAACACATAACCTCACGGTGCAGAGTACGGGGAGCGAGGCTCCTAATCATATCTGCTTACTGGCGCTTACATGTAGGTGTAGGTGATAAGTTTTCCTAGTGTAGATTCCGCTTTAAGTTGAACATCAGATTACGATGACCAGATGAAGCAACGAATGGCCCAACAACACTAATGACTAGACTAGTAATATGGCTTTCATGACCGACACGGGTGAGTTACAGACGACCTCTGCTTTACTAAGTACATTGACAATGCTCCAGCAAAAATAAGGAAAGGTTGACAGAGAATCAGCAGTTATTAAAGGGAATTGACGAACTTATCTCAATGAAATATTTGTCAAACTAAACTCATACCAATGGAAAGAAAGACAAAACCGTTCTTGTTTCAAGTGTATGGCCAAATGATGATCTATGCTGAAGAAATAGGTGTACGTGCTTTTAAAAAGCACAATAGATCATGAGGACATAAAAATAAAAACTCTAAAGAAGATCGCATGTCAGCAACATATGCCTTCATTGGCCTATAGGTCAAACTTGAAAAAGTTAAATATCCATACGTCCAGCTGCAACCTTTTCTTCATCAAATGTTTCCTTGACCTGCCAATATTCTGGTTAGCAAAGCACTGCTATGATCTAAAAAACATATTACTAACCATTTGGCTTCTGACCAACAAAAAAAGGGAAAAAAAAACATTTGGCTGCAAGGTAATAGCCAAGACAGAAAGGCATTAGAGAATTAAATGTGGTTAACAAACATTTTCTTAGAGAGGAACCATGATATAATTGATGTTCCCCCCATTAAATTCAGCCTTCAGTTCACAAAATAACAGAAGTTCAGCCTTGCAAAGACTGACATTGAGGAACTACAAGAGGGAAAAAAGTGACTGAACCAATGCAAACCAAGATGTTTGTACGTGTTTGTGAGCGCGTGTACATAAAAGTACATATATAAATTGAATCACAGAAAAGGATGATCCTCCTCGACATGACAAATTTAAAATCTAATGGTAACAGCAAGTCCAAAAGTAGAATAAACAAGGAGTACCAAGTCATGGACTTCTGTATCTGGGCTTGGTATGCGACAGTTAAGCCATCCCTAAAAGAACAAGATAAAAAGACTGTCAGCTCGGTGGACATTCTGATAAGAGGTCAAAACTCGAGAAATCTTACTTTTTTTTTTTCTTTTTTTTCTTTTTTTTGGGTCATAAGAGAAATGTTACTTGTGGTTGCTGGAATTTGACATCTATATCCTCAGCAACCTTGGCATAGTAAGTGCTGAAAAGTCCAGGAGATTCAGCGAAGATTTGAAGAACACAGCACCTTTTTGGGTTCAAGGACACAACAAATTTAGATACTTGAGAACAGGCTACTGACCTTTTCTCAACTAGTTTGGCCGATTAGCTTACCCTTTTTTGGTGAACTAGCTCCAGAGTCTACATAGAACTCCAACAAATATTCACGGTAAGATAAAATTACCCAAGTTTCTTTAGTAAGCATAATCGATCATGTGGTTTAGTCATTTAGAAGTTTAGAAAGCCTCACAGTCCAGCATATATATCATCCTCCACCATTTCGGATCCAACTCAATTTCTATATATAAGTAATAAACACAAGGTTGCATATTACAGAAATCTGACACAGTTGACATTAAAAGTGTCAAATTCTAAATTTACATATGCTCTGCCAGATATACTTAGACAAACTTGAAAATCGACACAGAAATGATTGAAAATTTACCTATCTTGGCACATTTAGTTGCTTCAACAACCAAGCATTAAAGAAATAGCACTTAAGCAAATGAAATTTTTTTTTTTTTTTGGTAAAATAAGCAAATGAAATTTGTTTCCACTGAAACTTTGAAAAGGCTCCAGGAAAATATATATATGAATTTCACTCACTGCCTTCAACCTTTTCAGCTTGTATCAGATAATAACCTATGGCTGGCAAATTAAAAGATTTATTTGAAACCTTTTCAACTTCCTTTATATCCTCCCTTTTTGCTAGGGATCCAAATCTAAAATTCATGTTGACCTTAGAGTTCTGCTCTACGTTCCAAGTTATGTACAAACCATCCAAAGCAGCAACACTGTAAGCTTGAAACTATTCTCTGCGGCCTTTGGTGATAAATTACTTCCTGATACAGTGTCTGACTCTTCAGAATTATTTTGAGATGCATGATAGTCTCCATTCCCACAACATATTACGGTGCTTTTATGCACAGACCTGATTATCAGAAAAGCCATTACACAACAACAATCGCTGCAAACAATAGAGTTCAATGCATCTCTTCATCCGGTATCTTTCTATCTCTGAGCAAAATAAGGCATGAACCTGAACTCCAAGTCACGGATTTTCTTTAAGATATTGTGAAGGTAGCAGCATCAACAGATTATTCACATTAATATAAGCGAAAGACCAATCAACCAAAAGAGAGACATAAGAATCAGCCTGTAATTTGAAAAGAAAAATATTATATGAGGAATGGAAGACGCAGCATACTATTTTTGTTGAATTGGATGCTTAGTTGAGTTTCCAACGTGATAGGATGGAGCAAAAGATTCTTCCAAGCTCTATCCATTACATTTCGGCATAGAATTTATCTCTGGAGTTAATGAGTAAGGCCAGTAGAATAGCATCTTATCATGGGATCACCGTGAAGGACAGATACCACAGTTTAGTATATCAGATATAAGGCTGCAGATCACTTCCTTCTTCACGACCCAACAGGTGATTGTGCTCTTCCTTTCCTCTCTTTGGGTAAAGTTCATCTGACCCATCACTACCAATAACACATATATAAATAAGGAGGAGTTCTACCTGTGTCAGTGTGCGACAATCAGATTCCAAGGAAGCAACCTTTCTCTGCTTGTCAAATATCTGAGAGCATATTTCACCTTTCGCAGTCATCATCTGCTCTCTTTCTTCTTTAAGTTTCTGATCTTCGGATTTTGCTGGACAAACAACATATTAAGAAAAAGGAAGTTAAGTACTTCAAGAAAAGGGAAGATTGTTGGCTTTTAACAGTTCTATACAGTAGCTTACACAACAAAATTACCCGATAGCAATCATGATTGAAATACAAGGATCAAAATATTTTAGCCAAACTAACCATAACTTCCACAAATTGATTGCGTTAATACTTTCGAGGGAATATAGAAGAAGAGTAAAGCTTAAATTCAAATAGTTACTGTAATTATCACCCACGAGGTCAAGAAGAATCACGCAGCTCTCAAATCACTACAAAAAGCTGAAGAAAGTATTCTCACTAAAGATACTTCACACCCTAGAGCAAGGTCCACAAATCCCATCAAATTAAAGGGACAAGGAGATCATTGACTTAGTATTGGAAAGATGCTCGCATTGACATTGGGTCTGCTCATGCACAACTAGACCTAGCAAGCATGCGTCTCTTTGATTAAATGTCATTTGGCCACAACTCCACTGATAAAGCATCATCATGATTAAACTTAACATCATCTCCATCCTATATGGAACTTTAAAATGATAATCGACACTAATTTGACAAAAGAGTGACTTTTAGTGCAATTAGTACTAGCTAGAAACAACTAATATCGAGAGATAAAATAATGTAAGCTCAATTAAAAATGAAGCATTCGCTCATGAAAAGCTTGGCATGAGTATTGTGGCTTGAATTTAAACACCCAACGCTAATATAGCCAATGAGTACAGAGAAACCATTACATACTATACTGAACTCTTGCAGAAACTTATCGTGGTTATTAATATGTAGTCCAAAGGTAGATAAGCAAAAAGCGTATAAAGTAAGCACCAGTAAAAACAATTGTCATCTATAACCAATAGTATTATTAAGAAAGATCGCAGTCATTGGTGGATCACTAGGAAACAGATAAGATATCGTAAGTGAAGCTAAGCATTCACCTCAAAGACAAACAGACGGGGACAAGCTAATGCGTGTTAAGAAAGGGAGCACACAGATATGTAGATGAGGCAATACATATGTTCACAGATACATCTATAATGTCCTAATCATGTGTGCCCGCACCTGCTCATATATGTAAGAGACGAAGTAGCAAATAACAGAGCGACACCGAACCAGAAGTGAGGTCGCTTTCCAGAGATTGAATGGAAGTAATCCGCATTTGCTCTTCGACCGAGATCTTGGCCACCTGATCCTCCACATCTTTCAATTCACAATTGCAATTCAGCAACATTTTTACACATAGGTGTACATGTTTTAACTTCAAGAGATGACAGGTAGAGATGTCCCGTTCATTTGAGATCGCAGAGTCTTCATGTACTGCAAGTATTCCTCCATCTTCGAACTGTACATAAACATTCGCATCACTTGCCACACCATGTACAGAAGCGGAAAGTCATCAAACAAAGGTGCTTTTCCCAAAAAACTTCTGTGCGGCAATACTGCGTTGTGAAACTAAAATCTAGTGAAAGCCAGAGTTTTACATTCCCGATTATGAACTAGAATCTCCAACTCCTTCGTCAACAGAGCCCTGAGCTAAGGGAGACCGAGTAAGAAGTGGACATTCATCGGAACCCTCTGCATCACGCGACATTGACGATGAGAAGCCCCAGTGCAGTGATGAAGGCAACCAGTGATCACGCAACAAAATCACAGGAGCGCGTCGTTCAGCTGTAACCGCTAGATGACCGAACGAAGCGCGCTCGAGTTCTCGAAAGAGGCGGAGGTAAGTACAGAGACGCACTAGCGACGGAGTCGCGAGCTCGTGATGGCGGCGCCACGAGCTCGATGTCGCCGACGACGGCGCTGAATCGGCGCCAGCGACGGTGCCGTGAGCTCGCGATCGCGGCGATTCCTAGACGACCAAGAGCTAGAGACGCACCTGATGCTGATGAGGGAGACGACCGAGCGGCTTGGCTTCGGCGAGACGGCGACCGGAGAGAGAGAGAGAGAGAGAGAGAGAGGGGTGGAGGCGAGTGGGGAGTGGATCGGACGTCAAGAACCTGATTAACATCGGGGGCCAAACGGACCGACGCCGATTTCTAGCCTAACCCGTCCCTCATGCCCGCCTAAACGGAAAGCAGAAAAGAAAATAAATAAATAAAATTAAGAAGGAATAAAATGACGCTGATACCCTTCAGTAACTTCACGTGCCCAACTTTTTTTCGAACGGTGGCTCGTACAGTGTCCAATACCTCGGTGTCTCCGTGCGAATCATGTGTCTAACTAGTAGGAAGCAAACTTTCGACATAGGCCATAATTGGTAGCTCGACAACCTAGTGCCTAGCTTGGATAGATTCTTTATTTTAATTTGTTGATATCCACACGCCCTATTCCCTAATTAAGAAAAAAGCCTTTGTTCCCTTATCCTTGGAATACCCCCAAATTTTACGTTTTAGAGTTTAGACGAAATAATTTTATGACATATTCACAATCAATCACGCTTAAAATATTCGCTTAACTTGTTCTTTGGGTCCTTTTCCTCAATAGTTAAAAAATGGTGGAAAGAAATTATCGGTATCAACGATCCCTAAGTGACTATCAAAATTCTATACCTACGATAACATATTTAGTTGGAATCATGAAAACTACGCATTTTGAACAGGCCTCTTTCACCGTCACCTTCTTATTGTAATTCTAATTAGAGTAAAGCTTCTTCTTCTTCTTTTTGGAGGGGGAATACAACGAAGGAGGCAAAGATCCAAAAAATAAAGAGACGCAGATTAAGAAATTCTTGCGTGTCTTAGAAAGAGGCAACTTCTAAAATTCTTGACAACTGGTCTTCCATAACTAGTAGATTTCATATTAGAATGCGTCCTTTTCTTTTGCCGTGAGATCAATATGTGCTCCATCCTATATTGAGGAAAGCTCTTGAGGAAAGCCCTTGAATTTAAGCTTCATAACAAATTTGGAGTTGAACACCTTTCAAAAAAAATAATCGCTTTTATCATTTACAAAGGTGAAAGAATGATAATTATTTTCGTCATGCACAAATATGTTAAGATGTAAATTATCTTGAAGACTTCCAAGATTTTCAAAGAAAACGTTGTCTTCAATGAGTTTAGGGACTTATGGTGGATTCAAGTAGGATGCCCATTTAGGCTTCATTTCTTGAGTTTTGAAACCTCTTCTGCGATTCCTTATCACATGCATATTTATGGAGATGGTAACTATAAATTCTTTTGGTCATGACAGAAAATCGACAAATATATATTCTTTTTCTAGCAATATGTTTTGTTTCAAAAGAATATTTTAAGAACCATCCTGCTCATCTAAGAAGTGAGGATGAGGTACGTGCTTTTGCTCGAATTTCGGCATCTGAGAAATAGAGGACATATCCATCTCCACAAGGAAATGATGTCCTATAAGATAAAATTTATCCATCTCCATGAGGAAATGATATCCTATAAGATAGAATTTAAACTTCTTGATTAATTATTACAAATCATTAATTTTTCACAAAATAAACAGGGCCTTAAGATATGAAAGTCATAAGGACGGTTGCATAATAATTTGTGCATTAGATTAAATGTGAGCGTGAGAGCAATACTATTATAAAAGCCAAGCTGAATGAGGTCACACGATTTCAGGCAAGGCTGTCCAACGGTGGCTAACCTCTACTAAAAAATATTTAAAAATTTAGAAAATAACTTTATAAAATGTAGTTTTTACCAAACAACATTTAAGTTCAAAGTTATTTCCCAATGTATTTTAAAATTACAATTTACCAATCGCTATTTGCCTTTAGAAAAACTCATTTAAGCCAAAGCTATTTACATTATCCCAAAACATTTCCCCAAATTGAACCAAATGAGGCCCTTGTTCACCGATTCCAAGACCCATTATGGCTGCGTTTGGGAGTAGCTTCTCAAGGCTACTTTGAAGGCCCAAGGATCTTTGAGCCAAGTATGGGGTGTTTGGCAAAGAATTTTCAAGGCCCCTTTGCAAAATGTCAGCCTTGTGAAGGCTGGAAAGCCTAGCAGGTGGGGGAGGCTACCTTGGGCTTTCAGCATGCCGAAAATGCTGAGGGTGAGGGGCTAAAATTTTTTTTTCTTCCCAAATTATCCTCGTTGATTCTTCGTTTTTCCGGTTTTGCCCTCTCATCGTCTTCTTCTTCTTGGGTACTGTTCATCTTCTTCGCGGAGACCTTGCTCGCGCCAGCCACTGTGCCTGCAGCCCTCGACCGCACCAGCACCACCCGCACCGGCACCCGAGCCGTCGACCACTGTGACGCCAGCCCTCGACCGCGCCAGCACCACCCGTGCCGGCGACCCTTCGGCGAGGGTCGCGTGACCCCGCTCAAGAGGTCGCCGCGAAGGTCGCGACCGCGACCTTCGCGGCTGCGACCCGATGGGTCGCCGGCCGCGACCTTCGGGCGACCTTCGCGAAGGTCGCGACGCAGATCTCTGCGTCGCCGGCCGTGCTCAGGCGACCTCCGCGGAGGTCGCGACCTTCACGCGACCCATCTGGTCGCGACCTTTCGCACCGCGACCGGATGGTCGCCGACCGCGACCTTCGCGGGAGGTCACGACGCCAGATCCGGTAGCGACCAGATCTGCGTCGCCGGCCATGCTTCAGGCGACCTCCGTGGAGGTCGCGACCTTCGCACGACCCATCTGGTCGCAGATCTGGTCGCGACCACGCCGGCCGCAACCTTCACGCGCGACCAGATGGGTCCCCGGCGACCTCTGTGGCGCGGTGGGTCGCCGGCCCAGATCCGGGGTTGCCGGAGGTCGCCGGAGGTCGCCGGGGGTCGCCGCCAGCCGTCGAATGCCGCCTGCCCTTGCTGGTTTTCATTTTTTTTATTTTTTTCTATCTTTCCTTTGATAATTTTTTTTTTACAAAAGTCATTTGTCCCCCAAACGACATTTTGCTCAAAGGTACTTCACAAAGGGCTTTTAAATTATAATTTACCAAACACAGTTTGCATTTTGGAAAACACATTTAACTCAAACATCTTTGCATTTTCCTAAAGACTTTCCCCAAAAGTTTTCCCAAACGCACCCTATATGGTATTTACTCCGTCAGGATCTTTCCTAGGATCTTCCCCATTGTCTAAAATTTTTTTCACTTTAACCTATTGTCTTTGACAGCTTCCTTCACGGTGCAAGTCGCTTTGATGGCCATCTCGAGGTCGATGGGTGACTTTAGCGGATTAAAATATCAGGATTGAAGTGACTATTTGAGTTCGAACATTCGACTTATTACAAAGCTAAATTCCACTCGAGTAAAAGACCGCCAATTTGGTTTTCAACGGGGGAAGGAGGTAGTTCCACTGCTTCCTCTTCTCGTGTTTGAACGTTTGTTCTATCAATGCCGGTTGGAAGAACCAAATTGGTCTGAACAAAAAAGCACGTGATCAAATTAACTAATCATAATCAATTTTAAGGACCGAATTGAATAATCACCAAGAATTCGGGGAGCACGTTGATAATATTGCCGAAGATAAGATAAAAGAATAGGCAAAAGGAAAGACGTGTTTATACATATGGAGTAGAACTGGATCGAAAGCAAACGCCTTCGCAAGATAGATAGCTAGCCAGCTATCCATCGAACAAGCAAGCAAGCAAGCTCGCGATTCGAAGAGAGATTGCAGCGGCGAACCTCCTGCGCAACCGAAACTCGATTCGAGAGCTGGGTTCGAGCTTCACATTCGATCCTGAATCTCGAGGGATCGGGGAGTAGATGACGATGAGGATCCCGGGGAGTGGGTTGATGCCTTGGTTGCACGGCAAGGTCGTCGAACCCCTGCTCCAGATCCTGCGCAAGTACTCTCTCTTTCTCCCTCTCGAGCTCTTTCGAGTGACTGCGCGGCTTCTCTGTACTCGCCCGTGGTTACTCGGCGCGATTTCCTTTTCGTCCGTCCGTCCTGGAGACCGAATGTTTGGTGTCGTTTCGTTTCGTTCGCTGCGTCGAAGCCGGCACGCGAATTGTTGGTTTTCGACGTGGGGTTTGGATCTATGGGATTTCCCGTGTCGATTGAAACATGAGATTTAGATCTCCACTGTCATTGCGATGCTTCGGTTGCCGGGTTCGAATGTCTAGGACATGCTGTTCCGATCCTGGGTCCTTTTCGTGTTGCATTTGTTGCGTGTGAAAACGTTCTTCTAAGGAAGAACGGTTACCGTAATCGAGGGTGACAGAGGATTGACGTTTCTTCTGAAATTTTGGACTCTCAGGGGTGCAGAACCAAAGCAGCTGGCATTTTCTGCGGCTCTTGGCATTACCCTCGGCGTGTTTCCGATTTGTGGTATGTTTTTCTTCTCACCTTTCGACAATGGACTAATACTTGCAAAACCAACATGCTGCATTTGGCACCCGTTTGAGCTGGCTTGATAGTTTTCAGTCCCGCTACCCAGTTCTGGATTTGTGCTTTTGGAGCTTTGAGTTCAAGATTTACCTCCTTACTTATTAATTCATCCTACTAAAAGCTCGGTGGTAGTTCAATAAGAGTCTTGACATTTACTTGGTAGAAATATGTCAAGCTGCCATGCGTCATCCCAATTTAGGAGCAGGCCATACAAGTCTGGCACTAATTCTGCAGTTGAAGAAAGAGCAATGAACTCATTGTTTGTTCACTTTCATAGGCGGTTCTACCAAAAGAGGGACTAGCTGCTTTATGATAGAACATTGTACTGCATCAAGATTTTCAAATGCAAGTTGATGGGCTCATTTTATTTTGAACAGGTGTCACAGTGTTTCTTTGTGGGGTGGCCATTGCCTTGCTTGGATCTCGATGTCATTCCCCAAGTGTGCTGCTGTTTAATTTCTTGGCTACTCCTTTAGAATTGAGGTGAGCAATTTCCCCACCAGTACCTTGCTTCTTGCCCTGGATGGTTGAAATAGGACAAGATTATATCAGTATATCTAAAAGCTGCTGACTTCTGTTAATAGTCCTCATTTAGTTTTCACAGATAATCGGATGTCCAGTGGACTAAAAGCATGAGGGCTCTAAAAGATGTTCTCATTATTAAATGATTGGATAACCAGGGTCCATGCTTTCGATACTTGGCTGACATTAACATAAAGTGCAAGGGTCCATATATGCTATCCAGCAGAAAACTGATTCTGCTTTAGGTGCTGCGAAAAGAATTTGTTAGGCTAACGCTTGAAGTCTGAAACCCTTATCTCCCCAAAGAGCCTCATGACCTTAACTGGTAAATTTAAGATTAAGGCCAAAAGAGAGCCATAGTGTGGTAATGATGCTTTCATTGTACAGCTTTGGATGCAAGTCAGGAACGGATCTACTTCTGGAGAGTCAGAATGGCATAAAGCAGTAAATCACATCTTTAGTCACATATAGAGCCTCCTCATAACAAAGCCATTGACGCTACATTTTTCAGACTAAGAGCTTAGACCATGGCAAAACTGTGACTAGCCAAGTAGTGTAAGCTAAAAAAGAAAGTTGCCCCTACCTAGTAGACCATGTCATTCAATGTCATGGGCATGTGCATTGTTGATGCTTAAAGTTGCAGTTAGATTTAGATCAGTAGGTAGATACAATCCTTGAACTTAGTTTGCCAGATTCGCAATCAACTGTGAAGTCCAAAATCTGAACTTCAAGCATCATTTTTGAGGGGGAACAAGTTCTATGGCCAAGTACATTATTCATTCCCAAAATAATGGGCTCCAGCAGATGAACTACTCTTTGGACTAATCAGAAGCCACTGGTTCCTTAGAGCTTTCTCTCATGGCCATATAAATAATAAGGAACTATTCTCCTAAGAAATCTAACTCTTCCTATCCTGACCTGTGACACAGTTTTGGCACCAAGTTTTATGGATGAAATGAGTTTAATTCTGGTTATTAGAGCAGCTGTGTGGTTCTCCGGACAGACCAATCAACATAATAACACGACCCCTTACAGTAGCTTTATGGTTTGGATGTTTTGGAGTTCAGTTTCGTCCACTAAGGTACTGGATACTAGGAGAATCAAGCTGGGTTATAGGAGCTGGTCCTTAATCATAAAGACTGGACCGATCAAAGACTGAGCAGTATTGGTTTGGATATATGATTTCCTACTGTCTTTTTCATAGTTTAGAAAGAGAGACAAGTCCTGTAGCTTCCTGCTTTGGATTGTGTACCAGGAAATTGAAAAGTAGTTTTAGAGATTAGTTTATGTGCTATAAAAATGGAATCCATAATATTAAAGTTTAATTTAATATCCATTTGAGGAGTTAACCAGGGAAGGCCTTGCCTTTTTGCAAAGCCCTTACGTTGTCAGTGTTTGATTGAATCTATTAAAGGCTTTGATCTCCATTGTAAGCTTAGTGCTGAACGAGAGATCGCATTCACTGTCATTGCAGTCTTTGTTTTTCAGTAGATTTAGTTTCTAAGCCTATATGCTGTCAGCATGGTACTTATTTGTGAGTTATACTTCCATATTCTGCTTGCCAGCAACTTAGTTTATTTTAATTTGTTTCTTGGAACATCTTTGTTTGGCCTTTGAAGTCTGGTGGTTCCGTTTCTGCGCTTTGGCGAGTTCATATCGGGTGGGCCTCATTTTCCACTAACATCTGATGCCTTGAAGAAGGTGTTAATGGGTCAAGCATCTCGTGACGTCTTACTGAGTATATGTCATGCGGTAAGTGTGGTCACCCTCTCTTTGTTACTGGATTGTCTTTTTTCTTCTCCCTTTTTTGTCTACTATGTGGAAAGGCAAATTCACGGCATGTACTCTTTTCTTTTGGCAGAAGAAGTTCCATGTTTTTCCTGAAATTTTTCATTGTTCATGTGTAACTCCAAATTAAGACTAAATTGTACAATAAAAGCACTAACCACAACTAGGCCTAACTAAATGGGGTTGGCTATGTTAATCCTTGTACGTGATCGCGCCTAAATTGTAGTCAGTCCTATGTAAGATCTATATGCTCAATACCTTGCCTCATTATCTTCTACTTCTTTTCAAGTTCTTGCGGAGCCCTTCTAGCCTGAATCCCCATCCTGTATCGACATCTCACAGCAGCATAGTGGCTTCATTACGAGCACTGAAATCATCTCAAGCGAGTTTAGCTCATTTTATTCTTCATTGGGACCCAAATTTCCTCTGATACAATTTTTTTTTTTTAATCCTTTCTTTGTTGAGGCTTGGGGTCACCTTTTAGTTGTAGGAAAGTCTTCGTTTTTACCTTCATGTGCCCTTACTGAAGTCATGGCTAGTCATACATTTCTTTTGTAGCTCATGTATTTGCAACCATGCTATTTTCTTCTCTGGAAATCTTCCAAAGATATTCTTCTCTTATAACCTTTTTCATATGACTTATCCAAATCTATAGAGGCCATATGCACATGCTCTTGTTTATTCTTATACCTTTACACCTGTATTCTGAAGCCTTTCCTGACTCCTGTGGTATTTTATGCAATTTCTCTGAGTTTAAACATTAGGGAAGTTATAAAAGATTGTGCTCTAGATGATGTCTTAGTAATTGTTCCACCAAGCAAACTGAGGCTTCCTGGCTTTACCATAGATTAGTATGCCTTGTTTATCATTCTGTTGGGCACAGGCAGTCTTGTTGTATTATTCTTTCTTTATATCTTGGATTTGTGAGAGCTAAAAATCCTTTTGCAGTTATTGGGATGGCTTGTTGCAGCACCTTTTATTTTCGCCTTCCTCTGTGTATTATCTCTACCGTGTTTCAAGCTTTTGGTAAGCAAGTTCAAATCTGGTTCATCAAGCCCTAAAAAGACCGTCCATTCGCCAAAAGATGTCAAGATAAAGGTAAGAGATGTCTGACAGCTGATAACTCTTGCAACCCTTCTGTATATAGGACCATTTTCAGCTTTGTGTAATGCTCTGCCAGTCATTTTTTTTTTATCACCATGTGGGTCGGAGAGCAACCTGTGAACGTTATGATCACAGTGAGAAATGGATCGAAGTCTCTGACTGAATTTGTCATCCACTCGAATGTGCAGTGGATTCAATGTAATTTGTTCTTTCATGGTTATATGAAATGCATTCTTCCACATTGGTGTCGGCAAAGCAGCAGCTAAGATCACTTGGTTTAGTATTTACGCTAATGTAGAAAAACAATAAACTCAAGGAGCACCAGTGTTTCCTTTCAAACATCTATTCGCTGGATGTCAGATTTCTCATTTATTTTCTTGATGATTGTACTTGAAAGCTGATGTCTGGTTTGACTCTGTCCCTTGAGATTGGTTTTTGCTTCTTCGGCAACCTACAAGACGTTTTACCGTGAAAGATCATGAGAAATTCGTGGAAAGGGGGAGAGTCAAACTTGCATCGTCTTATCATTGAGACGAGTAATGACGTAAGGCATTTTCCATGTTCCTTAAGATCAAGGCTTGTTGCATTTCAATTTAATAGTGATAAATTATAAAGGCACGATGTGATCAAGAAATCACCCATGGAAAGGAAAGGGGAAGTAAGGGGGCTGGGTTTTCCTTTTGTGTCGAGGCATTGATTCCATAATGGTCCAGCTCGATTTTGACTCGCGTCAATTTAGTATGTTGGAATGGAATGGAAAGAGAAAGCAATGCAAATAACAGAAGTATACCCTAAGTGTTAAAACTTGGTACTAAAATTTGGTACAAATGAATATATAAGTACTAAAACTTTTAAAAAGTACGTTTAAGTATCATTTTTTTTTTAAAATTGGACACTTAAGTGCCAATTTTGACGAGATTTATTAAAAATCTAACGTGGCGTTATTTTATTAATAAAATTAATTTATGTGGCTTGTCGGAATCTTTGCTCAACATCCTTGTCCCAAAATGACATCATTGTGCCCCTAAATTTTATTTTAAATATGAATATTAATTAAATTAAGTTTATGAACCAAATTAAAACAAAAGGAATCAAATTTTGGGCTGAGGAGGCTCTTGTTGCCGCCGCCCCACCATCGTTGGAAAAGCTCGGTGACTCTCGCCCTGGCGGTGGCGACAAGGGCCTCCACTGCCCCAAATCTGATCATTCTTTTTTAGAATTTAGCTTTTTAAAATTAATTTGATTACAATTTATATTAAAAATTAATTTGATTACAATTTATATTAAAAATTAAATTGGACAAAAATGACGTCGTTTTGATCTTATATAGCCATTGTCAACACTACATTAATATTTTTTTGAAAAGAATTGCCACATCAATTAAAGATCTCATCAGAAAATGCCACGTTAGTAGTTTGGTCGAAAATTTTGCCGTTAACACTTAAGTATACCTTTTGAAGTTTTGGCTTGTAAAGAAAAAACGTTGTGGAAATGGAATTGAATGAGAATTCTCTCATGAATTTAATTTGCACTAAAGGTACATTGATAATATAATAATCGATACTTCTAAAAACAAATATAGGATTTTTAAAGAAGCATTATCAATCATATTGTTCAATGATCCTAGTTCTTGACTATAATATAGAATTACTGGATTATTGTCTATAATTTGACATATTGATAGTTGGCATTTCGTAGATATGATATAGATCAATTCAATAGTATTTATTCATATCATTCATCAATACTTTAAGTTATAATTAATCATCAAGATACTCATTAAGATAGTTTTTTAGCTAAACTACTTGATTATATATTGCAATGTTGCATACTTGTCGAATTATTTAGATTCGCAAAGAAATATCAAATAGCATCGTTATCATAATTACTCTATTATTACAATTAACTAGTAATTAATTAATATTGATTAATATAATAATTTAGTATAACTTAATTATCAAGTCGGGTGGGACTGGACTCTCCAATCCCAGATGTATGCTCTTGAATGATAATCCCGACGGTAGAAGGAATGGTCGTTCCCTTGGGATGGTGGTTCCAACTTCCAACTTGTAAAATACCCCCTTCCCCCCACCCAAGCAATTGTACAGGGAATCATGGCCATTCCATCAAACCAAGCCCAATGTCGTGCCGTCGATCGAAACGAATCGACATAATAAATCATAAGTCTGGCTCGAGAATTGACTTGGATGGCAGGAGAAATTTTAAGTTCAAGTTTAAATAAACCCGAAATTATGGGGCCTAGCTACAAAAATTGACAGGATTTAGGATTAAGTTGCCTTTTCTAATACCTTTGAGGGGCCGAAACTAAGAAAAGATGAGATGGACCTAAAATTTTGCCAAACATATCATAGCTAGCGTCATTTTACATGATTTTCTCCTAAGCTCTCATCATATTCCCAGGTTCGGAGAGAACGAAAATAATCCCCCCTCTCAATTTTCGTTTGCCCTTTCTTTTGGTTTTTCACTCCTTTGAGCAATTAATAATTGTGAGTATCATCAATTGCTCTACATATATTATGTCAATCGGTTCTTTGCAAGAATTGCCCTCGATTAGTCCACAAAAGAAGTCGATAGGAGAGAAAGGCCCCCCCGTGCCTGAACTTTTATTGCATACTCTCGATCTACGTTAATTCACTTTACATGAATTGTTCAATCATGTAAGGGGGCGAATTTAGATCGAGACCCGCCGGATTGACACCTCTCCCCGTCTTTCCTTCCTAATTACGAAGTATCTCCTCAAAAATCCAAAATGCTTCAATACCCTCGAATCTTCTTTCACGATTGGAACTTCTGATGACTCTGAAGGGCGTGGGGTGATTTTAAAATCCAACGCGGCTCTTCGGGATATCTGCAGAGATGGGAATCGAGATAGGAATAAATATCAAAAGGCATGAAAACAATCTTGGACGTGCTGACAATTTGACGATGCTAGGTGCCGCTTTTTAATCGGTTAAGATGAAGCTTACCGCACACAGATTTTCTAGCTCTGGGAGCGATTGCCTTTTTGTCTCGTCTGGACAAAATTCCAAAGCGTATTCTTGCGACGTGTTGTCTCCTCATCGTCAAAGAACACGCTGTCCAAGTTTGCTTTGCGTGGCCGGAGAAAAGTCATCCATAAAAATGTCCATGCGGGCGTAGCGTGGGGGGTTGCCCTCTTAGGCTTTCATTTGGAAAAAAATAACAATAAAAAAACGGAGGAGATTTCAACGCAGGCGAGATGTCTGAGTAAATACAGTCAGTGGTTTTAGCAATTAGAGAACGGATATATGAGGGTATGTTTAGTCTTCAGAAGGGTGACGGACCATAGTTTTATCCTTTGAGTACCTAAGAGTTATGGAGAATATGACAATTCCACGTGAATTATGTCAATCGCCTCCGGCCGGTCTACATGGTCTACATAAAAGTTGAGAGAAGAAAGAGCCCTCGGGCATAAACTTTCGATTTGTATTGATTCACTCTACATGAATCACTCGATCATATAAAGTGGACCAATTTAGATAAGAAGTATTTGATGGGTTCTGCTCTTGTAGACTTGGCACTCTTGCGTGCCCCGACTGCATTGCCTCGCCAACCTCACCATCAAGCGAGTACTTTAGATGAATACAATATAAATAAGTGCATACATTAAGTTGAATTTGACACCTCCGCCAAATAATTTTTGCCTAGTACTATACTCGTGATAAATCAGAGATATCTCCTTCTCTCTCTCTCTCTCTCTCTTCATTCTGACTCTGGTGGCCAGTGAAGCGACCCTGTCCGCATCCGAGTTTCTCTCTCCACCGTGCTGACAGGGACGCGCCCCCACATCCGGGATCCTCTCCGGCGACTCGCATTGTCGTCTCCTGGAACTTCCTAGCACATTTCATCCATTCGGGCTCCACCATTTTTCCCTTTCCTTTCCAATTTTTTTCTCTCTCTTTTTCCTTTTTCAAAGCAGTTCCTGTCGCTGTCCTCGGCGCGACCCGACCGTTTGGAAAATCATTTTTTGGTGCTGGGTTGGGGGCGGTGGTGGTGGTGCGGGAGATCTTGATCTCTCCCCTAATGACAGCCGTGTCGGCGGCGGAAGATGTCGTCGTCTGATATCGAGGACGGCGGTGGCGGCGGCGGCGGCGGCGGCGGCTGGAGCTCCGGCCCTCCGGACCGCTGCTGCCCTCCCTCGCCCGGCTCCAGCTTGACCGAGCTGAAGCTGTACCAGGCCTTCATCTTCTCCGTCCCCATCGTCTTCACGTTCGTCCTCCTCTTCTCCTTCTACATGTTCTACCTCCGCCGCCGGCGGGCCGATTGGGTCTCCCTCCGCATGCGCACTCCTTTGCCCATCGATGATGGGCGCGGCGCCGACGTCCCCAGAGTAAGGGAGGCCGATGGGTCCCGCTATTTTCTCCCCAAGTTTGGATCTTGTTTGGTTATTTGTTGCTGACTGATGGATTTCTCGTTGGCAGACTGAAGCGGGCCTGACGAAGGAACTGAGAGAGATGCTTCCCGTCATTGTGTATAAAGAGAGCTTCTCGGTGAATGACTCCCAGTGAGTAACATGATGCGCCGGCCTTTTGTTTCGCGTTTGCAGGACCTGTTTTGGCGTGGCTTAGCGTAATGTTGCCTTGCCTGTTGCTTTGTCTCCGGATGTTTAAATCAGTTTCTTCGTCTCTTTTGTGTTGTGGAAATGGAACTCCTCGAGGCTACAGACGTGGCGCATGATGAGTAGAGGTTAATTTATCTTAGGTTATTCTACTGGGCATAGATGCTGTACATTCGAACCTTTCTTATCATTCTTGTTGGGGTACTTTCGACATTCTCAGCATTGTAACTCACTGGAAATTTAGAAGGCGAATACATAGCCAGGTTTGAGAGTAAATTGCTCCAGAAAAGATTGTTGCCTGGCGGAGATTGTGTTTGATTGTTTTGTTGGTCATCTTAATCATTGGGCACTTCTTTATCATCTTAGCTTTTTCCCAACAGGTGTTCAACAGGCAACAACGAATAAGAAGAAAAATATGCACATTTGACTGTATATTAGTGGTGGACACAAGATTTCAGGACTTTAGAAAGGGTGATTTTGGGTTTCAGTCTTGTTAGGTAGCTTTAGCAAAGGGGGAAGCTTGATTCTGGTGGAACAGAACTACGGGGAAACCTATTAGACAAAAGTTAAGTGGGGACCTTTAGGCAGGAAGTGAAGTGAAAAAGTATCATATCCACCCAGAGTTCGAAGAAGAGAAACTTTCTTGGTAGTGGTTTTCTTTTTTGGGACATGGCGGAATCAGTGAAAGATCCTACTTGTAAACTTGAAGGGTAACGGATTTACCTGCATTGACATAATAACTGTGGATGAAATGGCTCATGTCAGTTTTTTTTTTCCTTTTTTTTCTCTTTTTTCTTTTTCATTAGAGGGTAGGTATAACTTTGAAGTAAGTTGGTCCTGCAGGGTCATGTATGTAAATGTTATATAGGAAATGTGTTCAGTATTCTTTGGCTTCTTTAGAAGGGGATAAATCAGAGAGAATCAAAGAGAACTAGTTTTCCGTGGGAGTGGCGCTTTGCTGTTACAGGCGCTGCTTATGATTTTTTTTTTTTTTTTCCATTCATTTGTTCTATTTAAAGTTTTTTCTTAATCGACCGGCACATATATTGGTCTATTATGAGAGCTGTCTGGTTTAGCAATACATGAACAGTGGTTTTGGGGCTCTGGAAGCATGCTATAGTCACACTGAATCTCATTTTGGTGGTTTGGTCATTTACCATTTGTGTTGGGCTCGGTGTGATAAATATGTGAGAGAGAAATTAAGTTTGCAGCTTTTTGGAGGTGCTGGTGCATTCTTATTTCCAGACTACTTGGCAATGCTGCTCAGCTTTATGGCAGGCAATAGCCTGTTGACGGTGATAGTGTCCATTAATGAGGGTGTGCTAGAAAACGTTCCTTGAGGAAATCCGAAGAGATAGAATTAGGGATGTTAGCTAGAATTTCTAGTTAGTTTGATGCACATTTTATAACATTAAAACGATGACCTGATCTTTAAATTCTCTATCTTTCATAATTTGAAAATTCTGTGGCTGCAGATGTTCGGTGTGTCTCGGGGACTACGAGTCCGAGGATAGGCTTCAACAAGTACCGGCGTGTGGTCATACTTTTCACATGGGTTGCATTGATCATTGGCTTGCTACCCACACAACCTGCCCCCTTTGCCGCACCTCTCTCCTTGCTCCTACAAATAGATCCATTGAGGTCCAAGCAGAAGCAGGACGTGGATCTTCTGTCCAAGAGGTTCTGCAGGCTTCTGAAGAAACAGAAACCAGGCAATCTCAGCAGGAAAATGGTTTTCTCAATGAACAAACAGGTTTTCAACCTCTTGTTCTTGAAACAGAACAGCATCCTCGAGTGGCTTGAGGATGGTGGACCATTCCTATGGGGTCAGCACTTCATCTCCCGCTCATTTCATTCAACGCTTAATTTTATTCATGAAGCCAATTCCAAAAATCAGTTTTTTAGATGCATTGGGGCAGATATTCACTGTAGATTAACCGACGTTCCCTGATTTGAGCAATAAAATAGTGTGCCTTGGTCAATCTAGAATATCTATTGACTAGGGGAGTCAATTAGATTGAGTTCTGTCTCTTTGTAATGGGCTTGTACCGGGATTAGAACACTGCACTTGTTGTATTTCTGATAATTTATGATACAAATCCTTTGTCCACCACTGACATTAGCAGCTCCTTTTTATCGATTCGTCGGAGCTTTTATTTTCCTCGTGGTAGCTGTTGATTTTCTCTCAAATTTTCTGTAAGCGATATTGTCGCCATCTATTCAATTAGTTAGCTAATTGTCTGAGATTTTGCACCGACGGCAATTGGCTGGTCTTGCAAGCGAAGCTTTAGGTTTCCTATAGAGAGCATTTGTTCTAATAGAGAACCGCCATGTTTCTACTGAATATTCTCTTGGAGTAGTGATCATTTCATTTCTATTTTCATCAGCAAAACATGTAGGAATCCTTTTGTAAGAGCAGAGGTTTGCCTGCAATATCAAACAAGTTGATTATCGGCCAAGGATCGGGCCACATAGGAGTTCTAAGGCAGTTGGCTCTACATCAGTTGGCTCTACATCGGCCGTCTCGCCGGTAACAAGTGATGATTATTTATATGTTGATTGGAAAAGTTGAGAACTCAATTAAATTTAACTAGAAATAATTTAGAACATATTTAAGTTTCATTTTTTTCACGGAAAATCAATGATTTGGAAAATCTCTTTTTAAAATTATCACTTATATAACTTGAGATAATCAGTCAATAATAAATATTCTCATTATTAATAATAATTTATGTCTAAACATTTTTATTGACAATAAAAATATTTTTTCGTTAATTCATTTTTGTAAGTGATATGAGTAATCATTTTTAGGAAAATATTTTTTAAATAATTCTTTTTTTATGAAATAAACACATTTAGATCAAGTCTATCTACTCGTAAGAACAGCTTGTATGATCTCTAATAGGACTAGTCTATCGTCATTACACAATAGTAGAGGAGAAGTGGGTACTGATAAATGGTGGTGATGTCGACAGTGGAACTCCTATCGATTGGAGATGACATTAGTGACGATTGGAGATGACATTAGTGACGATGGTGCCAGTGGCCGGTCGATGGCGGGTTTTATTAAGGCAACAACATACAATCTTCTTCAATCTCAGCACAAAGGAGTGCCTTTCAATTCAAGTGCCCAAACATGTGAAAAAGTCTATTTCGGTCAATTACAGTTGCTAAATATTCTCCAAGTAGAGTTATCATCAATAATGGTCAATCAACTTTAATCATCTTTTCTCTTTAGACCTAACATGTCGTGGTCGTAGAGATACGAGTTTGAAACCCCCACCCCACCCACACAAAAAAAAAAAAGGATTTAATAAAGAAAAATCAGATTATTGATTATTCGAAAATTCTTTCCTTTTTTCAGAAATTAACGTACATGTTCTCCAATCTACACCATTCCGTGGCGAAAACGTTTCTTACATGGCAGTAGTTTCCTTCTCTTAATTATATGTATTAAATATTACGGGCCCCCGGGATGGGAGGTGATCATCCACCGTATTTTTTGCATTTTGAAAAATTCATCGGTGAATTATTTACAGTTCCCTTGGATTGACAAATCAAAGGGGGGGTTAGGACAAAGTCGATTCTTTATCACGAGATTTCTTGCGGCTGCCTACATCTCGACGGATGATGAACTGTGCAGGCGGTGCTCGAGCGCAAGACAAAAGGAGTAAGTTAACATGGATGGCGATGCGCGTATGCCCACCTGATCGCTAGTAGTGGAGTACGAAAGGGATGATGGGTCAACTCAGCTCAAGCTCAGCTCAAGCTCAGCTCGAACTGTCACGAGGGTGATTGGAGTTTTGACCCATCCCACCTCGAAATCTGCCGCCCCCGAATGAACCTCGCCCTCCCACGCCGTCTTTTTTGGTAGTTGGGGAAGCTCTTTCAGATCGTTTGCGGCCTTGAACGCGTCAAATTTCTTGCGGGGTATTGCCGGTGACGTTGTCGGAGAAACTTTCGAGTTTCCGTGTCTGTTGGTCGTCGAGAAGTTTCGAGGAAAAAACGGACGACGCCAATTTCTTATCCTTGGTTCTGTCCTCTTCTTCTTCTTGTATCCGTCCACTTTCTCGTGAGTATCCTCGTTTTTCCGTTGTTACCCTTTCTCGATCGCTGTCTCTTGATCTCTCTCTTTCTTCTTCTTTTTTTCCCTTTTTTTTTAACTTCCGTTGTAGTTCTTGTTAATGTTTTTTGGGGGGTTATTTCACTAGATTTCCTTTATTCTAGCAGACGCTGGTTGCACCCTCTTCAATGCATGGAATCAGATTTTCAATGTTTGTCAGTGGTCGATTACGCTGGCTGAAGGAAGGGACCATATTCGTTCATCGGTTGTTTTGATTGACCCTGTTATTGAAGAGGGTTTTTGAGGATTGCGTCTAAGATCTGAGTTCTCGCAAGCTGAGAGGGGTGCTTCGATTCTGAATCTATATTGGGTAGCATCGACCGGACAATCTTTTGTGGCATCATGGGTACTATCCCGGATACAGTTCACTATTGTTCGGTGTCAAGGGGAAACAGAGTACTTTATGCCTACAATGGGGGCAACCCCGAGCTAGATAACTTGGGCGCCTTGTGCTTGGAAAGCACTCCTGCTTTCCATAGATGGTACTTTGAGACTGTGGGTAAGAGGACCTTTGGGTTTCTGATCGAAGATGGTTACGTCTATTTCGCGATTCTTGATGAGGGTCTCAGGGACCGGGGCATCCTACAGTTTCTAGAGCGTGTGAGGGACGAGTTCAAGAAGATTACTAGAAAGGGTTCGAGGGGAAGTTTGTCTAGTATTAACTCGGTCATAGTTCAGGAAAAGCTAGTACCTGTAGTACAGCACTTGATAACTTCGCTGGAGCAAGTTCCTCAGGGTGGTGATGACTGGCCAATTGAAATTGCTGCATTGGATCAGGCAGGATTGTCCCCGTCCCCAAGTAACATGAATGGGGTAAATGAAATTGGTAGCTCCACTAAAGCCCCTTTGTTGGGCAAGATCGGTGTGCAAGAGAAGAAGAAGAACAAGGATCATGTTCTTGTGTTGCGGGATATTGAATTGGAGGAGCACCGGCGGTCATCCGACAGAGGAGTCAAAGTTGATTCTGCTGGCCTGGACTCTACCAGCCTTAGCAGATCAGGTTCTGCTGTCTTAACACAGAAAGATTATGGTTCCATGAGGAATAGATCAGGTTCACAAAACATTAGAAAGAGGTGGTGGCGCCTAGTTCGCATTGTTCTTGCCATTGATGCTGCTGTCTGTGCAGTTCTCTTTACCATTTGGTTAATGATTTGTCTCCGAACTGAATGCATGCGCTGAGGAATTTTCTTCCCCGTGATGCTGCAATTTTTCTCTTTCAATGAGGGCTTCCACTTTCACAGATCAAAGCAGCTGGCTTCTTGGTCATTTTGAGGACATAAAGTGGACTTTTTCTGAGGAAGGATCTGAATGGGATGTTCTTGATATTGTCGACCGCCCCATAATCCTATTGGAGGTAAAGTGATTTACGTTGTATCTATGATACAGTGAAAGTCATCGAGTGTAGGGTCCACTATGCAAAGGGAAAGAATGTTAAGATGACGAGAAACAATAAGGATCTTGGTTGGAGTGTCTATACCATACTTGCATTGGTTACAGCTGTAATTATTTTACATGTTGAAAATGCGAGTCTCCCTTTTCCATTCTAAGTTATGTTTGTAGTTGCACCTCTGTAGTGTTGAAAACACGTTGTAAATGTTGCAGTTTTTTACCTACATGATTGATCCGTTTGTAGTACATGTCATTGTTAAAATCTAATTGCACTTTTTTTATGATTCTTGTTTTTCACTTGGGGATTACTTAAAAATGGTGGATTTTAATATTAACATAAAAAATAGTATCTTTACAGTGGTAGTCATAATTGATGATTCTGATACGATAAACTATATTTAAGTTGGCCTGCAAAAGATTAAATCATAGTTTGTTTAGGGTGGTTTAGTCTTTTAGTTGGAGCCTTTGGCTTTTTAGTGACTCTAGTGTTTGGCTTTAGTAATGACTTCTACAGAGATTTGTTGGGAAGGTTCGTCTTCTGAAGCTGTTATTACACCAGAAGCATAGATAGAAGCATAGACAAAACTATATAGAGTAATTTTTGAAGTAGTAATTTTTGAAGGAGATGGATTTCATTTAATATTAACTGTGTGTCAATTGTCACTTACTCTGCCTTATCAATGGATCCACATGGCGTATTGCAACGTGATGCCTCCTGGAAAAGGTATGATTGATGGGAGAGTGGAATTCTATAGTGGAAGTTAAAAGCCTAAGCCACGAATCCCTGAGGAGAGGGCAAGGGAGCAGCTCCTGGCATAACTTGTTTTAAGCCTTTATAGAATTGTGTTTTGATTCCAAATAATGACTTAGAATCTGTAGGAAGCTCTTAACAGAACACAGTCTTTGTTTTCACATTAATCAGAATCTACTTCCTGACTTTTCTGTACAGGCCAAGAAGAATGAACTTTGGTGTTGTGTACTCTGAGGCACGCATTATAGCATCGTTCGTGATGTTCTAGATGTGTAATTGTCAACATGGATAATTGTCTTTTACATCACTTGCTAGGATTATCTTGACGAGTCATCTGAGTTGGATCTTATGCTTTGAAGCCTAGGCTCTATTAGAAGATGGAGATATGAGATCTATATAAATATTGGATGAATGGAATAGGTAGATGTGGATTATATTTATATAGCAGGGAATACCCAGACATACATTTGATGTTTGACATGAGTTTCTTGTCAAATGTGACAGTACAGAGATGTAGCGTGTTTATGAGCCCAAACAAAATGCAAGTAATGGTCGAGTAGTTTAGGTGTAGAGAGGAGAAATAGCTTTTATGGAGAGAAGAGATCATATTGACCCCTGTGTTAGTTTTTGCTTATCGCGGAGGCAAGACATTGGCTAGCGTTGGAAAAAACAAGGCATCTACATGAATTCTTGTGGTGGATACTTTGGATACTAGATTCTGGTTTAGTAAACAGCATTTTACAAATGTGGAAGTTGCCATAGACTTTGTTGAAAGATCAGATATTATTGCCACTGACACCTCCATGATGTCTATTATTAGTAAATTTCGTTTCTAATCTATTAGGGCCAAAAAACAGCAATTAGTGACTTGCTGGTTTCATCAGGTTCTGCGTTCTGATGCTGATATCTGTAGTATGTTAAAAGACAAATAGGTTGAAAGTTAGACTTAACGTGATCAATGAAGAAATTATTTAAACTTGACGTCAGCAATGATGAAGTTGCTCAATGCTCCTTTGGAGCTTCATCTTTTTGGGTCAAGCTCCATTCTCAAGATGCTAATCATACACATAATGCTTCTTCTCTCTCTCTCTCTCTCTCTCTCTCTCTCTCGGGTATCATATAATGCTTATAAAGTGTGTAAGTGATCAGTGGACCGTACTTTATCAGTGTGTCTTTATTGATTGCGTCAATTGGCCTAGCAGAGTCGGTAAGATACTCCATTCGCTTTGCAGCGACTCTACATGCAAGGCTGAAGTGAAGTGGCGAGGGTGGTAATTTTTTAGTTTGATTCAAAGTTAAGGTTATTCACTTATTCCATATGTTTCTCCTCTGTGTTCGCAATCCACATGTTCACCTTCAGTTCTGACTTTGATGGAAAACTTTCGCAGAGTGCTTCCTTCACCTCTGCCTCTTTTTAATTTGAAGTAGTTTATTTTCAGTCCAAATAGTTGTAGCTGATACTACAACGTTCTTGCTAGTTCTTTACTTTGAAAGGGATGAACTCTAGGTTTCAAACAGCCAAGGCCATCAGTTGGCCAGTCTGCAAAACTCTTCCGCGAATCAAGCATAATGTATCTGAGGACTATAAAGTTCCAATAGGATTTGACTTTATTTGACTTTGAGCCTTGTTAGGCCGTTAAGAGTTGTTTCTTTTGGTCTGAGATGATCTTAATGGCTTGTCTTTTATTGGTCGGTATCTTAATGGCTTGTCAAGAAGTAACACTCACAGGTGAAACTGCATAAATCAAATTGGAATATCACTTGAGAATGCTTGATAACTTGGGCTACTGAAGTTGCAAGCACCAACACCCTCTTGATGAAATGCATAATGTGGATGAAGAATTTGAATGTGATGACATTAGCAGAGCAAATATCTGCTTTAAAAAAGGTACCTACACCGTTACTTTGACAGCACTTGAATAGATGAGGTCAATATTCATGCTATAAGCATCTGTTTTTGAACAAATAGGACGTTGTTTATCATTCTTCTCTTCGTTTTTCCCTGACCCATCAAGCAACCTACAGGTTTACCTACCATGCGATGGTTGTCCATTGACCGTGTATGAAAACGTTCATGCTAGGACTAGAACGTCACGTGTGAACGGTGATCATTGTGATTCGCCTCCGTTTTAGACTACTCACGCTGAACGGGACATTCAACTTCCGTTTGATGTCAATACGCCTAGAACTAAGCGGGGATCCATTGGAAAAATCCAAAGAAAGGCAATTATCAGATGGACGAAGAAACAACATAATACGCACAGAAGTCTCGATTTAAGGCAATAAACTTAGGAAAGGAGTAGCTGATTCATCCTCATCCAACCTTGAATGATGAATGAACCACTTATATCCAACATAGCATGCTAGCTAAACATTACAATCCAAGCAGTCTTGTAAATACATCGACGACATTATCAAGGTCCACAGAATTAATAAACGAAAGTTTTCACGGAGAAGAGTGGGTTTTTTTTTTTTTTTTTTTTTTTTGGGGGTGGTGTTGGGGGGGGCGGTGTGAGGGGGAGAGAGAGAGAGAGAGAGAGAGAGAGAGAGAGAGAGAGAGCTGATGCGATGGAGAAGATCAATGGAAGGGAGACAGGAAGAGAGTGGGAGGGTGGAAAGGCGGGAGCTTCAATGAGAAAGGATGATGATGACGGCTTAAAGTCCTAACCATGGTTGAAACTTGAAAGGGTGTCAGCGGAGGAGAACCCAAGGGAAACAAAATATATCCCAATCTGGGTTGCATGCAAAATGCTTTGAGCTCCATCTTCCATTAATGGAGACCTCAAAGTTATGGTCAGTTATTACAAGCCTAGATGCAAAAGGGGAGAAAGTCCTATTCTAATCCTTCTACTCGTCTCTACATTGTTGGGGCTTGACCTCCCGTGGTTCAACCCCCATTCATGCTACAGAAGAAAAAAGGGTATTGAGCAAAAAATAACAAAACATGACTATGTTCCCTTACCCTAAGGGATGATGGTTGATTAGTAGATAGTTTATGTGAGAATTCACCATTGATGATGAAGTATTTAACAAATGCCCGGCTAACTCCTAGTGCTAATTACAGATGTTTAAGACAGTACTACATGTTAACACAAACAAAATTTGGGGCCCACCTGGCCCGAAATTTCTTTTTCTAAAACTAACCCTTCATTTTGAGAGGTGATTAGTTTTCGAGTAATTTGGATGGATTAGCCAGTTTCCTAGCCTAGCCTAGACTAGTCAAACTTCCAAAAGTGAGGATGGGCTTGCCATTTGTTTTCTTTTGGTTGGTGAGAAATTTACAGATTTTTAGCAAACCATTTTTGAAGGGTTTCTTCATTTTTCTTTTTTCTCTTCTTAGCCTCTTTCCCAAGGGCTAAAATAATCTTCTCAGTAGTCAAAGGCTCCCCCAAGAGCCAAGACTTTGAAAAAAGAAAAGAGCTTTTTTTCTTTCTCCTCCCAACTCTGGGCTATTTCCATAACATAGCTTGAGCTGGTCATGATGAATCCTTGTTTGGAAAAAAAATGCAAGGAGATGATGATGATGCTGATGCATGAAACACACTCCAATTCTCTCGGAGGTGTGATTTTTTGACCCCTACAGAGGGCTTGGCATGAATGAGATGGCCCGAGAATGCCGAAGGCATGGGCTCATGAGTGTTAGAGAGAGATAAAGAGAGAGAGACACAGAACCATGGTTAGGCTTTAAGGTCTTTGAGGCTTCAGAGAAGGGCTGAGCAAAAACGTAAAGAAGACTTGGGACCAAAAAGACGATGAATCCAGTCTAGCGATGTGGTATCGGGGCATGCAACGCCATCGTCACGCCTGTGGCACAGCAAAACAAACTGTCATAGATATTAGTACCTTTTGTCGACTTAATGAAATGAACTACGAAGCTTGAATAGTTATTTTAAGTCGTCAAGAGAGATTGTTTCTTTCAGTAGCGACTAGCAAGTAAATTTTTCTTTCTTTTTTTTGACATAGAGAGGTCAAAAGTTCGAATCTTGAACTCGAGGGCGGAATATTAATTTTACTTGCCATTAATTTTACTAACCTGAGTGAAGAGCAGGAGTGGGTGCGAGAGACATGGGGGTCGCATAGTGCTGCGCCGGGTAGCCCGACGTCGAGTTGATGGCCGAGTAGTGGAAGAGGTGATGCGGGTATTGGACTCCGTAATTCTGGCCCGAACTGTAGCTCGAACCTCCGCTGCTCCCTTCACCGGCGAGATGTAGATATGGGTAAAATGCCGTCGCCGCCCCATTCATGAGCCCGCTCGGCCCGGTCCCGTACATTGGGTACTGCGCAGCAGCTCCTCCATACACGCTATAGTAGTTCTGAACATTTCGCACAAACTCCGATGTGTCACTACTTCATTCTTGCACATGCTCGAGACTATAGTTTAGCACCTCTCAAAATCACTCTCCATGCACTGTAAAGTCTCGCGGGCACGTGACATGCAGCTCTTCTCTTTTGCGACATAGTTTTTTATTCTTGTTCTCATTTTTATTTTCTGTTTTTGCTCCCAAATCTTTCGTAGTATAGTATAGTAGCATGTGCGTGAGGCTAAGGGACAAAAAGATGCATCGAACATACCAAACAAATGGGATCAAACAACCCTTCGTTTCAAATATCGCCGAGTTTGACCGAATTTCTATGGGATTTGCGTCTATAGCAGTTGACGAACCACATGTAGAGTCAGAAAAGGACGCGCTGGTCATATGGTAAAACTATAGGTCGAAAACATACTCGGAGAGTCAGTCAAAAAGTGAAGACAAGATCATGTGATGCGCTCCATTTATTTCACCACTAAGAAATTACTACATTATTCCTACAAACCTTATGGCGAACTTGTTTAATTAGGTCATAGATCATTTATCTTTCACACCGGAGGTTCAGAGAAGATAAAATGAGACCGACAAAAGGAACAGTCCAAACCGTGGCAAACTTGTTTATTTTATTTTATTTTATCATTTAATGGTTTATTATCCAGAACAGTAGGGGCAACATTTCGCGGAAAAAGAACCAAAGGGCTACGCGTCATGTTATTCTTCGGAAATTAACTATTGACCATAGTGACTAACTAAAGGTGAGGGAAGTTTTAACAAAGTGATTTGTCTCCCGAAAAGATGGTAAGGCCGGTTCAAAAGTTAAAAAAGAGGAAGAATCCTATGGAGTTTAGCTTTCAAAAACAGGTAATAAAAGAGAAAAAGGGAGGGAGCGTACGAACCGCGGGGTAAGTGTAATCTGGTGAATAGGAGGAGTACCTGAAAACCAAAGCAAAACAATTAGAGAGATATTAGAGCTTCGTCGTGCACGCATGAATGAGTATGCATGTTCTGCGGTTGCATGGGCTCGCCATTACAATCCTAATACGCTGCATGGCAATGCCAGGGACGTGAGAATACGTATGTACAGAAAGGAACCCTAGATAAGATGAGGGACAGCGAAGAAGAGATTGATGTCGGGTCCAGAACATGGGTGTTTCTTTGATGAATGTAGATATGGGGTCGAACATGAACTGTCGCTATGAGCATGTGCATGTCCAAAGCAGACACTGTTGTGAGACCCCGTACGAAAAGCCAACCTAAAAGCGGAACAACTGTAACACGCTTAGAGAGAGAGAGAAAGAGAGAGAGAGAGAGAGAGAGAGAGATGAGCGGTTACACACAAACACAATGATGGAATGGAATAAATATGTGGGTGGCTCGCATTCTTCTAAGTTTGACTGGGGGAAAAGAGAAGAGAGAGAGAGAGAGAGAGAGAGAGAGAGAGAACACGATGAAGGATTCCGTGACGTGGAGCATTCATCTCGCAAGAAGCTTCTTTCGATATCTAGATCCATCTCAACCGTTATAACGACGATCGAGATTGATTGAAACCATCAATGGAGCAACTTACAAGGTCCAGGATCTTGATCCAGAGACCTGCAACTCCTAGTAGTTGCTAGCTGGACGAACTAATGAGTGAGTAGGGTTTTTGCGAATGAGAGTACGTATGAGTTGGCAATGCACGTGGAGGGTTCTCCCACAGAGAGAGATAAAGAGAGAGTACCCAGCATAAAGGCTAAATGGGAAGCCTTGTTGGAGCGCATAATGGGGGAAGGTTGCTGCAGAAGCAAAAGCTGTGCCCACGCCTCCATGAAACCCTCCTGTCTGGAATCCGCTCACCCCCCTCATATTCCTCCCTCCTCCACCTGCTCATCATTCACCATCATCATCACCACCATCACCAACCCGACCATTTTACTCGCATTAGTTAAATTAAAGTGATCAACAATTCCCATTCGCTTTCCATAGCTAACAATAACATACAATTCCCATTCGCTTTCCATAGCTAACAATAACATATGACAGCTTAGGAAATATGAACTTAAACCGAAATACAGTTTAGATGACCAGAAGACATCGCTATCAGATAAAGAGAGAGAAGTAAAACATCAAGCGATGCATAAAATGTGAATGTGGTTCCTTAGAAGTAGATATTAAAGAACTTTGGGATGCATGGCATATACCGAGTGAGTAAAACGACTCATTTCCTCTCCTCTCTCTATTCTCTTTTTGTTATTTACTTAGAGAATTTCCCATGACAAATGGTGTTGTCTTTGTCGGCTCTTACTTTTCTCTCGCCAAAACAGCTAAAAGCAACCCAAAAGAAAGCAAAAGAAAAACCCTTAATGCATCTTCTATATATATGGATCAAAATGTAAAAGCTTTGGAAAATCTACAAATAAACCCAAAAAAAAGAGGGAAAAATTGTGATCACTAGCGCATGGACTAGAAGCAACCACAAAACCCTAAATAAGAGAAAAGGGGGTGTCACCAGTGAAAACCCTCATTAAACTTTGGCCAGATCTGATGAAAAAAAACCCATCGACATCGGAAGATAAAGAAACAGTTATCATGTTTGTAGATATACCCGTTTTGGGGGTGGAAGGTTTGGATCTTTGGAGGCCAAGGCAGGCGAGATTGCAGTTAGCTCTCCTCCCATCTATCACCGGAGACGCATCCACGCACGCTCGCATCGCTGCTTCTGGTTCTCGAAACGTCACCTGCAAAAACCAAGAATTCCATGACAAAAATGGAAAAGAAAGGAAGACAAAGAAATAAACAGAAGATCCCCTCAAAACATCCATGTTTATAAACCCCGTGACTCAAAAGGACTCGTGAAAACCATCCATTTCGATACCCCATGAAGGGTCGAAGACAGGATCTTTCCATCGGTTTAAACTGTTTCAAGATCTACACCGACTAGAGAAGAGAGAGAGAGAGAGAGAGAGGAGATGAAGAAGGAGGAGAGGTGGAGGAAGAACGTACGAAGCCGTATCCTTTGGACCTGCCAGTGGCCTTATCAGTGATGACGACGGCCTCCAGAATCTCCCCGAACTGTTCAAAGTACTTCTTCATGGTGTCCTTCTGCGTCTCCCAAGCCAGCCCTCCCACGAACACCTTGGTGTAGGTGGTGTCCCCGAACTGCCCTGCCAAGTTAGCGGGAGTCATCTTCTTCCTCTTCCTTCCTCCGCAAGGATCTCTAACGTCCGCGCTACCGAAAAGCTCGGTTCCTCCGGCTGCGCTCAACACCACTACTACCGACGGTTCAGATCTATAATGGAGGGACACGACAGATCTTGAGGGATCTTCTCTTTGGATATGGAGGGTGGTGGTCCGATCTTGGCGGTGTCGATACAGTACAGACCAGACAATTAGGTCAGATATCAGAACAAGAAGATGAGAGAGGGGGAGAGAGAGAGAGAGAGAGGGAGATGGGGAGAGAGAGAGAGAGAGAGAGAAATGAGAGGGAAGAGAAAGCAAAAGCTGAAGAGGAGAAAAAAATAAGAAAACTAGAGAGAAAAAAGAAAAAGGGAAGACGCCATGTCATTTATGAATTATATACAAAACGCAGCAGCCCCCACTCCCTTTTACATCCTGGACATCACGTTCTCTTCCTCTCACGTCCCTCGTCGCGCGTGGCCGCCACGCGCCCGCACCGCCGACCGCCGTCAACCCGGGGGCGGTTCGCGGCCGGCCCCGCTGCCTCACGCGCCGTGACGCGCGTGGGGCGGTTCTCGGTAGAATTATTATGTCCGTCACTCGCTCGCCAACTTTGTATTATTTCTAGGGGGTGGCGGGTGGATTTACCGGTTCGCCCTCGCAGCTCGGCGCGAAATTACGAGGCGGCGCCGCGCGAAACGGTGTTTCCCGTCAGTGGCAGAAACGGGACGGGGGCGATTTTCTTTGTTTTTTATTTTCTATTTTATTATCATTATTTTTTTGTATGGGGGAGGGAGGGAAACCGGGCGGGAAAGTCAAAGGTCAACTCTCGACCGGTAGTAGTGCTGATGCCTGGATTCTTCCGAGCCACTGACACCGTCGTCGAAACCACACTGTTTGCATTTTCATTTGATAGACAATCATATCGGCTTCACATCATCAAAATTAACATATCTTATCCAAGCTCGGAAAAAAAAAATATATATTCTTTTTATATGGTTGGCGTGCGAAATAAAAAAATAGAAATCATTACGCAAACCAAGCGGATGTATTTTTTTTTTTTTTAGAGTCAAGTGGGTCTCTAGAAGACATCGTCGAGTCGATTCATGTGGTTAGCATCTTATCCGGGCGGGTTCAACGGCCTCTCCACCTCCACCTGCGGACGAGCACGTACGGACGGATCCTACGTCAGGTCAAAGAAGCAAAATCCGATTTGGCTGCTTTGAAGGGACGAAGCTGGATTGGCATGGACATGGAGATGGGTTTTGTTGGGGAGTTCGAGATGGTGGCGGCCGCGGTCGTGGCAGGAAATTCAAAAACGGCGACTTTTGTCGGCGAAGACGGTGGGGATTCGCTGGTTGACCGCGTCGGGGCGGGCGCCAGGACATTCTCTCTGCAAGCAGCCATTATGAACCCCAAGCTCGACTCCCGCTTTTAATTCATTTATTTAACCCGTAGCGTTTTTCATGGGTTCTCGTGCGAGCTTGTCTCGCTCTCCCTTTTTTTCTCTCGGGAAAACGTGAAAGTGAATATACCGCTGTACTGTCATGGGTACTGAGAATCCCTTCTCGTTTGACCGCGGTATATTCGATCCGGCCGTGACGGTCCGGGTTTTCCCGGGAATCGTCGAAGCCCAGTCCGCCCAACGAGTCGAGGGCCTCGGCGATTTGAGAAACATTTCATGGACAGGCCCGATCCTAGGAGAGGATCCTTGGGTCCGAGAATCCGCGACGAGGTGGGGTTCTTTCCAAGTGGACGGGAAGAGCGCGTCGATTTCGTCTACGGCGGCGAAGGCCTGGGTGGAACTGATTCTCGTGCCTATGACCGTACGCGGCACAGCGTATAAAGCGGCACGGACGTAGCTTTTAGACGCAGTACGCAGTCGACGACGTTAAGGGTAAAAGGATGGGCGTGTTAGCGCTGTAATAAATGGTTCGTGCGAGGGGGAGGGGGGGATGCACGTGGTGGAGATGAAGTGAGCAAGTGGGGGTGGGGCCGTGCACGCTCGAAACTGTGTGCAGATGAGAGAGAAAGTCCTCGTTGTCTATGCAGTCGCAAGACTCGCAACAATTATAATTCAGCAGGAGAGAGAGAGAGAGAGAGAGAGAGAGAATGGATGTATCCATGTCGCTTTCTGGTCAAAAAAATGAAACCAGTTGGAGACAGCTTGCCCCCCCCTTCCCCATCTCGCCAGATAAAGAAGAAAAGGGTACCCCTTCTTCCCCTTGTTTTCCCCTTTGATCTCCTCCTAGAACTCCCCTTCCCTCCCCCTCTTCTCTCTCTCTCTCTCTCTCCCCATTCCATCCTCCGTTCGATTCCTCGACTTCCCCCCAATCATTGACGCTTCATCGACGGCTGCTGTTCGTGGTTGGATGCCACATGTTCGTTTAATCACTTTTTATCCGCCCAACTAAGGTGTTGCTCAAACCATGAGCGTGTCCGTGGTTTTCGTTCAAGATTTGGGTTCAAACCACCGGATTTGCATATACGCTCAGGTCATCTCCAAAAGCATAGACATTGGGTAATTCCAACGATCATGAATAGTTGAGCATTCAAAAGCCCCGACAATACAATTTAAGGATGCAATTCCAAATTTCATACGGATTCCCTTTGAAACTTGAAATCCATCGATCAAAATAGATTCTTCATTTTTTGAAACTAGGAACCTATGTTGATTTTGCAATTTATTGACTATAACTATATTTAGACACACGCAAAATATGATATATTAACAAAATAAAGGTTTCAATTATAAAAAGGATCATAAATTTACCATCGGAATAAACCAAGAAAAATACATATACTTATTCTTGATTTCAAGTTTCAAATTTTAAGTTTCAGGTTTTAAGTTATTTATCTCTTAAAATAGGTTAACTTATTTTTGGAATCTGAAAGTTAAAACCTCCTCTATATATTTTGGACCTTGTTTCCCCCTACCCTACTAGACACACCTCGTCGATATACAAGAAGAAACCACCTCAGTTACAAATAGATGCGGATGATTACTGTCTTGAGAATACATTACTTTTTGGTAATCAAATCAAGCAGACAAACAAGATCATCAATAACAGAGACGACGAGACTGAAGGTGGGGTATAATATTATCTGGTTGGGGCTACCAGGCACGTGCCCGTCTGCAGCCTTTGCACTGTCCCCCCCTTAAAACAAAAAAGAAAAGAGAAGGCCTATCCATCTTCCTTCCACATCCCGAAATTACCCTTCCAGCACGACCCTTTTTGCCGGATTGCCCCCTCCGTCGTCTTTCCATTTTGGATCCGGCTGCTGATCTTTCGGGGGCGGGTGGGCCAAAGCCCACTGTTTTCTCCATCCCGCTGGCAATGGATGATTTTTCTTCCTGACCAACGAGGATGTAGTAATGCTCCCAACCATGTCATTTCGTTTGTCAAATCTTCATGGGCGGGCCCCCAAAAAAAATAAGAAAATTTCCCGATCCCTCATCTGGCTTATGATCTTCATCTCTACTAGTAAAATACTCGGTACTCTTACGCAAAGTACAGTACAGTCCATTACACTTGGGGAAAAGTACTTCGATTATGGACTTATTTCGTGTCCTTGTCAAAGCCAGCTAATGATGTAACAGGCCAGAAATCATTGGCGTGCTGAATATATGATTTGGTCCATCACATATTCACATATACAAGTATAATATCCCTATAATTTTTGTGAGATTATTTCTGGATTAATTCGCAAATTACACGGCGCCAATTCTGCCCGAACAATACTGAAATGCCTAGGTGAGTTAGGAAAAGTCGAACATGCCGAATATATAATGTCATCGGCAGCACAGTTCAAAGTGCCATACGAATGGCACTTAAGTCACACAAGAACTAAATAGGATCCTAGACAAAACAAGCCATTACCAAGAAAGATAAATTCCAGTTAAGATAGATACAGCTCCATAACTCAACCTGTTACGTCTTCTGCAGAACAGCAACTCCAGAACAGCAACTCGAAAAGATTTAACTTGTGCTCGGTAGGATGTCCAATATCGAGTAATGCAACTATCAACACTTCTGTTGCTTAGAAAAAGCCACGACCACACTGATGCATATTTCACTAAAAAATTCCTTGTATGTGTGAGCGCACAAAAAAAGAGAAAGCTATACACCGGAAGAAATCACAATCAGGAGCTTTAGTGAGACTTCAATGACATTACTTTGATTTTTTTTTGACAGACAATTCTCCGTGTTCCTACATCCCTCATCCCACAGGACCGACTTTAGCATGAGATTGGTGCATTAAAGATAACCCACCATCTAACTTAGGGAACCTGGTCAGATGCATATAGAAATAATGCTTTAACCATGATATGTAGCGAAATGCTCCTTTCCTTCAAACATCACAGAATCTATATAAAAAGTCCAGCCCATCTAACTGACAAGAAAAAAAATAAAAAAACTGATGAACCTCCTCTCCTGCATCCATAGCAACCAAAAGAGCAGGAAAGTCATGCTTACCGCAAAACCAAGCTCATCACAGCATATCTTCACGATACAAATGTAGCCCAAGGCCAAAGCGCGCACAAGCTCAACGAAAAGCCATAGCTTCTGCCTTTTGCACAGGATCTCCATAGCCAGCACCATCCACCGAAGCAGTACCGATTGACTCCCTGTACATCTATTGTTATAAAGAAAAAGGAGAGACAAAGAAAGACAATTAAAGTCAGCTTCTTCCTCTCTTACATGCCACCTGCATCCACATTCTTGATAGAGTAAATTGAGGCATCGACATAGATAGGAATCTGTCAACTGCTTTCTAGAAAATATTTATTAAGACATTTAAAAAGTTCGTTTCATCGGCCGAACTTTGCCACCACGATACATGAATGACAGAATGTGGTGATTGTACACCATATCGCATTACTTAATCACAGTGGCACGGGATGGCCATCCATAAAATATCTCAAGAACGAATATTGCAACTTTTAATATGAAAAATAGAATATTTTATTGAAGATTAAGTTAAAAAAAGTCCTTCCAAGCAGATTCTACTTACAAGTTCAAGCAGACTAAAAGGTTCTATTCAACTAACATGTATGTATGCGAAAAGTAGACAAATAAGCACTTTAAAAGTACAAAAAGTGGGATGATTGAATTAGTTAAAATTCTTAGACCCAACATTAACAACCACTAGCTTTATCAAGATACTCCACACAGATAACTGTTTAAGCAGCAACAAAATCGGCAGCAAGAACTGTCTGTGGGGTGGATATGATGCTTAGCCTTTTGCTTAATGTTAACTTCTAACAAAAGTGTACGTAGAGTTCTTTATTTCCAACAACACCAGATTATGACAGCTAATCACAGTAATGCTATCACACTTCGGAGCTGATGTGAAATCAATAAGTGCAAACTAAAAAATTGCTAAAATTTTTCATCAAGTTGCACTCAAATATACATCGCTATATCATAAATCAACAGATTTGCGTGAAGTGAATAGTTCAAATTCTCACATATTGAATCTCAGAACATAACAGAACATCCAACTGTAAAACATGAAAGGTGTGATGAGTTCAAACAAAGACAGTTTAAGGGAGCAAACACCCTCATATAGTACGTTTACTTCACACCCTGAGCCAAGATTAGTCCGGTGCATTGAAAGGATCAGAAGATAAAGTTTCATCACAATTAACGTAACATAAATCAAATTCCACTGAGTTTGCTCTTTGATCAAGGACTAAACTGGATAGGCACTTGGAAGTGTTGCCACTAATTCCTCTCCAGTTTCAGGAGAGATCTGTAATTTTATCCAGAGAAAGTTCTGTTTCATTATCTGCACCATACTCTTTATCATCATTACATGCACCACGCATTGACCTTTTCTTCCAAGTGAATCAAACCCCAACCTTTGTCCCTCATAAATAGAATTAGGCATTCTCGAAGCATCCTATTTGGAGCTATCTGATAGAAAGAAACTTTTATGTATCCACACAATCTACTTCAGTAGTTATGAGCCAATTAATCATACAATGGTTTACAACATTTCCACCATGAATGGCATGAGACTTTACCCATAATTGGCAATCATATATCAACATTTAGAAGTCCAGCAACTATTCTATTTGAGGAGCCAGTTTCTTACCACATCTAACTTGAATAGTTCAAGTTCATCCACAAAGAAATGCAAAATTGATCTGATCAAACAACCAGTTTTCTCCCCCTCACTGGGTAATTACATAACCACAAAGCCACAAATTGGTGGAAAGTGCCAGTATTACAGATTTACTATACTCTGAAGACATAAGTTACTTTGATCCAACTACCCCATCTGAAACCTTCTTTACATAGATCAGAATTCCTTCACTCATGTTGGAACATTGTTCACAGTGATATTTTGGTCATATTTTTTGGAGTTTCTCTGTTGAGGGAAGCTTTGAGGAGTTTTGCTTTTACCCACTAAAAGCTTGCTGCAAATCCGAGATACTATCGGACAGTATATAATACCATGTCAGTGGGATGAAACAAGGAAGGGATAGAAATTATGCACTAAAAAGATTTAGAAGTCAAGAGCGCTTGTTGCAAACGTGGAAATGGGAGGATATGGATATGGAATACCACTTTAGTAAAGGAAGAGGAATGACTGAACCCATGATGAGAAATGAATGTAAGAACCAATAAAGCTGTACATAGGCCTATTTTGCTGAACAATGGCAAGATGGAGAAGTCACTGTGACAACACAAGCGAAATGAAAGAAATTGGTCTTTTGAGCAACTGCAAAATGCCACTTAAATTTAAGAGACAATTAAGCAAAAGTGCAACGAGAGTGACTACATTGGATAGGTTAGAATCCATCATGAAAAGAAGTTTGGACAGAAGCATTGGCATTCAAGAAAAACAGAAATAGAAATGAAAATTAAAATAAGAACTTGAAGGAGCATAGTGGAGGATAATATGAGAAGCAAGTAACCTGGTTAAGGTGGTTTGCCCACTTGTAGTGATGACCAGGAGAAATTTTAAGTCAGGAAATGTGATTTTATGAAAGGAGAGAACGCCAAAAAGAAAAGGGTACTGAAGACAAAATAGACATACACAAAACCGTAAAGTACCTTGATTTGATAGAACTTCCAAGGATAATGGCACTTAAAATGGTACAACAGCATAAGAGTATCTATGTATGACTGACACTACTCAATGAGCAAAGGCTCTATTATTATTGTTGTTACTATTGAGAAATGTCCCAAATTTCCATTGAATGTGGACTACTATAGATTGTACTTGCTGAGATGAGATTAACTCAGCCATAATATACATATTTGAACTGAAAAGAAGTGTTCATATAGCGATATACAAGCTACAAGTGATGGGTGGTGGAACAGATTCTGCTAAGGAAGAAGAAAGATTTAGCTGACAATTATCAGTCTAGGACATGACATGAGAATCCAAAGAGACTCATTTTTGAAAGTAATGTTGTATCTGTGCAGCACTAGCGCTAGTTTCTAGAAATATATATGCACAAGGCATGGGTGGAGAAACTAAACGGAGTGAAGTCACACAAGAGAGCACATCTACGCACGTAACGCACCTCAGTTACAGTTCCCCAAGGTTATAAACAATCTTAGAATGTGGTCGATGTGATCACTCTGGTAAATCAATGTGATTTGTGTTAAATCCAACACAAAAGATCAAGTAGACACATTCTAGGCAAGTGCACTATAGAAACATGACACACAACAGATAAAAACTACTTGCAAAGGTCATTGGCTCATTGCCATATATGTGAAATGTTTCAGGAAGTGGCAAAACTACCTCTGCATCGGTCCCGTAGAGCGTCACGCGGTAAACAACAGACACGGTCTTGCCATCAGCTGAATAACTGATGCTCCGAACCTCACCAGATCACCCTGCAACATGCACGTTCCAGATAAAAAGTAGGGAAGTTTAAAAATTCGATCTGCAACACTCGCCTAAAAAAGAGAGGGAGATTGAAATGACAGGTCTTCCACTTACCCGGTGCATGTAAGTTCATGATTCTATTGACTATGTGCCTGCAAAGAAACGCAAAGGACAAAGAGCCCACTAAGAATCCCGAAAATCAAATCGATTCAGTTGCCAAGGCGACAAATGTCAGAGACTCGAATCATTCCATTCAAAACCGGTTGGGAAAAAAAAGGAGCTTTTCCGGCTGCAAACTCAAAAATCACAAGGAAAACAAGAACCCAATTCCCATATCGGCGGAGAGAGAGAGAGAGAGAGACCAAGGGATGTATTTGATGCAGGACCCATATTCGATGCGGTCTTTGGCGAGTGAATCGCCGACTCGCTTGTTGAGTTCTTTGAGTATCTCGATCTCGATCTCGAAGAGGGGCCTGCTGACGCCGGAGGTGGGTACGGCGTCGTCGAACTTTTTGGCTTTCTCGGTCTCTGCCTCTCTGCCTCGGGTAGAAGAAGGCGAAGACTTGAACTCGAATGTGCGAACACGAGCTCCAAGTTGCCGGGGAAGGAGGAGGGGTTTCGAGGGAGAAGAGGAAGGAAGTGAGCTTCTGAGGGATCTCATCACAGAACCGGCCATATTCAGTCGCACATACACAGAGAGAGAGAGAGAGAGAGAGAGAGAGAGAGAGAGAGAGCTCTTTCCGAGGTTTTACGCCATGGCTGACTGAATCACTAGGTGGGCGTTGACTCTTTAAAACTGTCTGAAAATGAAATAAGGACAAGACTGTATTAGGTGCACTCATGCTACGTAGGATGATATGACAAATTATATACGAATCGACATGCGGCAAATCCGGGCCCATCTATTAGTTGAACCATGAAAATTTCTATTCTCCACTCTCTCCATTAACTCTCCGTTGCGGAGAACTCTCCTCTCTCACCTTCAGAATTTGTTTAGTAACGCTTCTATTTTGAAAAATAATTCTTTTTGATAATAGTCTTTTTCTATTTCTAATATTTTGAATAATTTCTGAAGAAAAAAATATATTTGATAATTATACAAAATTTTTATTCTCGAAATAATGAAAAAATAAATAGAATATATTTGGTAAAATTCACAAAATTTCTATTTCTTTCGATTTTTAAAATTTTTTTCTTTTTTCTTTTCTTAGAGAGAGAGCTCTTTCCGAGGTTTACGCCATGGCTAAATCACTAGGAGGGCGTTGACTCTTTAAAACTGTCTAAAAATGAAATGAGGACAAGACTGTGGTAGGTGCATTAATGCTACATAGGATGATATAATAAATTATACACGATATGTGGCAAATCTAGGCCCACTTGTTAGCTTTTTTTTTTTTTGGTCTGTTCCTTAGTTTTTTTTTTTTTTTTTTTTTTTGTCGATCTTACTATATTCTTACTCTAACACTCACTCTCAGACTTTTGCTTTATCGCCTCATCATAGGGTATGGGAGTCAAAACCCACTCTTGAAACTAAATCATTTTCACCCCCAACCCCTGAGAAGATGGGAATTCGAATCCCCAATCTCCCCCTTCCAAGTTGGAAGGATGGCTATTAGGGCAAACCCAAGTGATTTCCACCTATTAGTTGAATCATGAAAATTTCTGCTCCCCACTCTCTCCATTACGGAGAACTCTCATCGCTTACTTGGGAGTCCGTTTGTAATACTTTTATTTCATGAAATAATTTCTTTTTAAAAATAATATTTTTCCTATTTTTATTTTCAAAATAATTTTTGAATAAAAAACATATTTATTAATTATATAAAATTTTTATTCTTGGAATGAAGAAAGAATAGGAATATATTTAATACGATCAACAAAATTTCTATTTCTTTTAATTTTTTAAGATTTTTTTTCTTATTCTTCCTTGTCGGCCACTGGTGACCTTTACTCGCTAGTCGACAGCCTATCATTGCTCGTTGCCCGCCGATTGATTGGCGACAATCAATGGCTAGCAATGGATCAACGGGCGGCGAGCGACAGTCGACTGTTGGTTGATGGGTGGAGGAGAGCAGCAACAATGGTCGGTTGATGGCGAAGGGTGGTGAAAGCAGTCGATCGACAAGCGGTGAGTGACGATAGTCCACCGGTGGTAGGTGGGCAACAGTCGGCGGTCAATCGGCATGTGGTCAGTAGCAATTGGCGGTCGGTCGACGAGTGATAGTCGATCGGCGACGGGGGAGGAACAATAAGGGGCAGCAGTGAGGGGGGCAAGGGGTAGTGAGGAAGAAGAAAAGAAAAAAAAAAATCATTTCTAAAAATTGTTTCAGAAATAAGAAATTATATTTTTTTACTTCTTGTTTCCATTTCAAATCTATTCTCTAACCACTTTTCTATTCCAATGAATAGAAAATTTAATTGACATTATCAAACAGTTTTTATTTTTTTTTTTTTTTTCCGTTAAAAACAAAAGAACGAGAAATTGAGAGAAACATAAATATTACCAAATAGTGCCTTAGGGCACGTTTGGTAATAATTTTATTCCGTGGAATAATTTTTAATAAGAAATGATTTTTTTTCGATTCTATTTTCGGGAATAATTTGAATAAAAGAACACGTTTGGTAACTTATCAAAATTTCTATTCCCGAGATAGAAATATGTTTGGTAAGACTCTTAGATTTTTTTTTATTTCTTTTAATTTTTTAATTCTTTTATTATATTTTCTTATTTATTTCCTTTTTTCCTTTTCCTTTTTCTTTTGCTGATTCCATTAATAAAAAAAATAAACCTAATCTTATAAAATGATTCATATCTATTATGATGAACTTATTGAGTTGAAAGGTCGAATCGAGTGAATGTTATGGATGCACGTACAAAATACATGTGATAATCTCTCGAGTGAATGGATCAATCTTCAATGTTGTTTGCTTTATTACTTCGTGCTTCCATTAACAGCAATCTTTAATTTTGAAAAACGGAAATTCCATCCTTTAATTCAAAATCCATGTGCAACTTAAGACTCCAATGAATCTACCCTTTACAGCTTTCTAATTTCTGTAAATTCAACCCTGGAACCAGATAATTACTCGATGTTGGGTGCTTCACGGCAATGGATTTTCTGTCGCCAACAGAGAAATATGTGTCGATCTCACCAAAGAGGATTGGCGTTCAGTTTGAGATTACACCTTAGATTTGCACATATACTTTAGTAAAAAGAACGCACGCAGGCAGAACCCAGAAAGCCAAATGAGCTGAGCTAGAGCTGAGCCATTTGCTGGGTGTTGATCAGGTAACAGTCCGACTGCGGACCGTAGAACGCCCTTCGGGCAAGACACCAAATTGGCGGCCTGCGTCAGGTGATACGCGTCCCAGAACATGTTTTGATTCCTGTTGGCGCACGGCGTTAGAAATAAAGTGCACGTTATCTCCCTCGGTTCCTTCCTACTCCACAGCATGCCCTGTCCACGACACTGAATCCTGTGCATTCACAGACATCCCGTTTAAGACCAGTCAATCTAACAATGAAGACGGTGCTGGTTCACCGAAACCACGAGGGTTGTAAATGAAGTTCTCGATTGCTTTTACCGTATGCAGCTGTATTGTTGAGAATATTGCCCAAAGCGCCATAGGCGTTTCCATATGGAAAGATCGAGCCCGGATGGTTGCTGTTCGGCTGCTGCACGAGCGACCTGAGGCCCTCGTTGAAGGTCCCGAGCATCTGGTTCACGGAGTCGATGCATCGGTCCGGGGGGATTGGCTGCTGGTCCTCTGGTTCGGGATGCAGCCGAACCGTGCAATTCCTGCTAGGAAGAACTTCCTCAGTCCTAGACTGTTCAGTGCCTGCGAGAATCAGGAACATCAAGGACTTGCTATGTAACTTCTCATCTAACAACCTGATGGAAACCCAGACAAAAGAATTAAACCAAAGTTACAGCGATGGGTCTAGCGAGGTATTGGCTCAAAGCGGTTCCGCTCAGCATTGTTCTCAGTTGATTGAGGGTGTTCTCAAAGTTCAGAACTTGCTGGCTCAGGCTGAAGTGCTGAACCTCCCTCCCTGCATTTTGCATGCGAAAAGAAACCGATTCAGTCAAACGAAGTGCATCCAATGAAAGGGAAAGTTTTCTCATGGATTCATGGTGAAGATGGGAGCGTATCTCAAAGGCACATCAACACGTCTGATCCAATCTATGTTACGTTGGCAGGCTAGTAATATCTCCCCAAATTTTTCGTTTTTCTGTCCGAATTGGAATGATAACCAAGTAGAATCCCTGTGAATTCCCTAATAATCTCGACACAAATGGTCATGACACACGCAAGCCATCATGAAATGGACCGTTAGGCGCAAGAAAATCACGCACCAACCCCCCTCCCGGCCCAAAAAAAAAATAAAAAAAACGTCCCCTTCTTTGCACTGGCAATTAGCATATAGGTCTTGTGTTTGCTAGAGATCTTTGTTTACCCGGTTGATTTACAGACAATACAGCGCATATAAAGTTCAAAAAAGGAAATTTTGTTACATAATGTCGGCCCGTCTCATCGAGCATGCCCCCACAAGACACTGGTTTCAAAATCGATTCCAAGGTTTATCCAATTCCACCTATATTATTAATTTAATGATTGCACTGAATCATTACATTTAATGACCATCACTTGCTTTTACAATCTATTTACTATAGATGCATGCAAAATATGAAATTTTAACAAAATAAAAATCTTAGTCGTAAAAAAGATTATACATTCATCATCGAAATAGATCAAGAAAAACACAAACACTTATTCCAAGTTTCAGGTTCCACCTACCTAAAACTTGAATTCTAACCATCAAAATAGGTAAACTAATTTTTGAAACCTGAAACCAACCTTACATTTTTTGAAATCCAAAACCACAAAGATTCTCATCAATCCGATTCTCCAATTCTAGGTTCTACCATAGAACCATGCTTACCCATATTAGACATACCTCATTGATATATAAGAAAAACCGCATTAGTTACAAATAGATGCGGATGATTAGTCTTGAGAATATATTACTTTTTGGTGCTCAAATCAAACTGCCAAAAATATGATCATAAATTACAGAGACGGCAAGGCTGAAGGGGCGGATATTATCTGGTAGGGGCTACCAGGCACGTGCCCATCTGCAGCCTTTGCACTGCCCTCCATTAAACAAGAGAAGGCCCCGTTCAATTCAACTTTCTCGAGAGACTTTGAGGGAAAAAATATGAAGTATTTGGCAAGTATTTCTAAGACCCTATTGACCAAATGCCAGCATTGAAAAGATTAAAAGCCTAAAACAAATGGAAACCTGAGCTTTTAGCATTTTGAAAATACAGGTTCACGTTCACTATTCATCTCACGTTCAATGTTCATTTTCCATGATTTGCACTGAGGAGCTGCCAGATCATCGCCTAGGGTCGCACGACCTTAGGTGGCATCACTTAGGTCACGACCTCAAGCAACATCACTTGAGGTCGCCCTAACCTCAAGCCACCTCGCTTAGGTTGTAACCTCAAATAAGGTTGTTCGACAATTAAGCTCCACTAAATTTAATTTTGACTTTGAAAAAAAAAACTCTTTGTAAATGAATGTTTTACCAAATGGTATTTAAATCAAAGTTATTTTCTAATGTTAGAATTTGTCAAACATCGTGGCATTTCAGAAATCTCTTTGCCGAAAGGTGTTTATATTTTCCAAAGTCATTTCCTAGAGCCAAACCAAACGGGACGAAAAAGAGATAGCCCGTCCACCTTCCTTCTACATCCCGAAATTACCCTTCCCGTACGACCCATTTTTTCATCTCTGTGGCAATAGATGATTTTTTCTGACCAACGAGGACATGGTAATGCTCCCAACTTATGTCATTTCATTTGTGAATTCTTTATGGATGGGCCCCAAAGAAGAAAATTTCCCGATTTTTTCTTCTGGCTTATGTTCTACATCTCTACTACTAAAATACTCGTACTTTTACGCAAACTACAGTACAGTATGTCCCTATTACACTTGGGCATAAGTACATGGATTATGGACTTATTACATGTTGTTGTCAAAGCCAGCCAATGATGAAACAGGCCAGGAATCATTTATGTGCTAAATGCATGATTTGGTCAACACATATTCACAGAGACAGGTATACTATCCCTTTTATTCTTGCAAGCTTATATCTGGATTAGCCCGCAAAATTGCATGGCACCAGTTCTATCCGAACAGTACCGAAACGCCTCGGTGAGTTATGAAAAGTCAAGCATGTCGAATATATAGTGTCACCGGCAATATGGTTGAAAGTGCCATATTGACATTGTGGCGCTTAAGTCACCCAAGAACTAAATAGGAAGATCCTAGACAAAACAAGCCATTACCAAGTAAGGATAAATTCCAGTCAAGATAGATACAACTCCATTAACTCAACCTTTTGTGTCTTCTGCACAGCAGCAACTCGAAAAGATTGATCTTTTGCTCGGTATGATGTCCCACACCACGTAATGCAACCATTAACACTTCTGTTGCTTAGAGAAAGCGACGACCACACTGCTGTACTTTTTGCTAAAGAATTCCAAGCATGTGCGAGCGCATAAAAAAAAATGAAAAAGAAAGCTATACACCAGAAGAAATCGCAATCAGAAACTGTAGTGAGACTTCAAATGACATTACTTCGATTTTCTTTGACAGAGAATTCTCTGTGTTCCTACATCCCTCATCCCACGCGAACATCGTTAACATGACAGAATCTTATATAGAAAGTCCGGCCCATCTAACTGACAAAAAATAACTGATGAACCTCCTCTCCTGCATCCAGAGCAACCAAAAGAGTAAGAAAGTCATGCTTACCACAGAACCAAGCTCATCACAGCATATCTTCATGATACAAATGTAGCCCAAGGCCAAAACGCGCACAAGCTCGACGAAAAGCCATAGCTTCTGCCTTTTGCATAGGATCTCCATAACCAGCATCATCCACTGAAGCAGTACCAATTGACTCCCTGTACATCTGTTGTTACACAAGAAAAAGGAAAGACAAAGAGAGGAGATTAAAGTCAGCTTCTTTCCTCTCTTATGTGCCATCTGCATCCACATTCTTGTTAGAGTCCATCAAAATGAGGCAAAGACATAGATAGGAATCTGTTAACTGCTTTCTGGAAAATATTTATTAAGACATTTCAAAAGTATGTCTCATAAACTGAACTTTGCCACCACAATACATGAATTACAGAATGCGGTAATTGTCCACCATATCGCATTACCTAGCCACAGTGGCACGGTATGGCCACATCTAGAAAATATCTCAAGAGTGAATATTGCAACTTTTAATATGAAATATAGAACATGTTATTGAAGATTGAGTTACAAAAATTCCTCCCAAGCAGATTCTACTTACAAGTTCAAGCAAACTAAAAGGTTCTATTCAATTAACATGTATTTACGTGAAAAGTAGACATATAAGCACTTTAGAAGTACAAAAAGTGGTATAATTGAATTAGGTAAAATTCTTAGACCCAACATTCACAACCCACTAGCTTTATCCAGATACTCCGCACAGATAACTGCTTCCTAAACAATAACAATATCAGCAGCGAGAACTATCTGTGGGGTGGATGTGATGCTTAGCCTTTTGCTTTAATGTTAACTTCTAACAGAAGTGTATATAGAGTTCTCTATTCCTGAGAAAACCGGATTATGGTAGCTAATCACAGGAATGCTATCACACTTCTGAAGCTGACCTGAAATCACTAAGTTCAAACTAAAAAATTAATAGAATTTTTCATCAAGTTGCACTCAAAAAAATGTTGCTAAATCATAAAACAACAGATTTGCAGGTATTGAATAGTTCAAATTGTCACAGATGGAATCACGGAACACAACAGATGATCCAACTGTAAACCATGAAAGGCATGATGTGCTTGAAAAAGACAGCTTAAGAGAGAAAACGCCCTGATATTAGTATGTACACCCTGAGCCAAGATTTGTCTGGTGCATCAAAAGGATCAGAAGAAAAAATTTCACCCATAATTAATGTAACATAAATCAAATTTCACTGACTTTGCTCTTTGATCAAGGACAAACTGGATAGGCACTTGCAAGTGGTGCCAATAATTCCTCTCCAATTTCAGGAGAAATCTGTTATTTTATCCTGAGAAAGTTCTGTTATGTTTTCTGTATCATAATCTGTCTCATCATTACAAGCACTACACACTTACCCTTGTCTTCCAAGTGAATTGAACCACAACCTTTGTCCCTTATAAATCTACTTCAGTAGTTATGAACCAATTAATCATACAATGGTTTCCAACATTTCCAGCATGAGTGGCATGAAACTTTACACAGTAATGGGAATTATATATCAACCTATGAAAGTGTGGCACCCATTATTTTTTAGGAGTCATTTACCACATCTAACTTGAATAGTTCATGTTCATCCACAAAGAAATGTGAAATCGATCAAATCAAATAGCCGGTTTTCTCCCTCCCAGTGGGTGAATTATCTTGCCATAAAGCCACAAATTGGTGAAAAGTGCTAGTATTAAAGATTTACTTTCCTCTAAAGACACAAGTTAATTTGATCCAACTATCCCATCTGAAACCTTCTTTACTTAGATCAAAATTCCTTCACTCATGTTGGAACATTGACGGTGGTGATATTATGGCCATATTTTAGGAGTTTCATTGTTGAGGGAAGCTTTGAGGAGTTTTACTTTTACCCCCTAAAAACTTGCTGCACAAATCCAAGATAGTATTGCCTAGTTTACGCCTTTCACATATCATATCATGTCTCCAGGAAAGGTTAGAAATTAAGCACTAAAAAGATTAGAAGTCAGAAAGGCTTGTTGCAAACGTGGAAATGGGAGGATATGGAAATGGAATACCACTTTAGTAAAGGAAGAAGAATGACTTAACCAATGATGAGAAATGAAAGAAATTGATCTTTCGAGCAACTGCAAAATTTCATTTTAATTTAAGAGAAGATTAAGCAAAACTGCGATGAGACTGGCTACATTGCATAGGTCAGATTCATCATGAAAAGAAATTTGGGCAGGAGTGTCAGCATTCAAGAAGACAGAAATAGAAAGGGAAATTAACAAAAGAACTTGAAGGAGTCCAGTGGAGGATAATATGAGAAGTGAGAAACCTGGTTAAGGCAGTTTGCCTGTTTGTAGCGATGACCAGGAGGAATTTCAAGTCTGAAGATATGGGGTTATGAAAGGAGAGAGCATAAATAAGAAAAGGGTACAGAAGACAAAATAGACATACACAAAACCAGAAAAGATTATGATTTGATAGAACTTCCAAGGATAATGGCACTTAAAATGGTACAACAGCATAAGAGTATCTATGTATGACAGACACTACTTATAGAGAAAAGGCTCTATTATTATCGTTGTTATCATTGAGAAATGTCCCAAAGATTTTCATTGGATGTGGACTACTATAGTTGTACTTGCTGAGATGAGACCAACTCAACCATAATATATATATATATATAAACTGAAGAAAAGAGTCCATAAAGCATTATACAAGCTACAAGGGATGGGTGGTGGAACTCATTCTGCTAGTGAAGAAGAAAGATTAACCTGACAATTATCAGTCTAGGACATGACATGAGAATCCAAAGAGACTCATTTTTTAGATAATGCTGTATCTGTGCAGCACTAGCACAATAGATGACGACGCCTTCTAGCACTAGCACTAGCTTCTAGAAATATATATGCACAAGGCATGGGTAGAGAAACTAAACGGAGTGAAGTCACCCAAGAGAGCACATCCACGCACCTCGGTTACATTTCCCCAAGGTCATAAACAATCTCAAAATGTGATAGATATGATCGCCTTGGTAAATCAATGTGATATGTGTTGAATCCAACACAAAAGATCGAGTAGACACATTTTAGGCAAGTGCACTATAGAAAAATGGCACACGACAAAGGACAACTTGCAAAGGTCGTCGGCTTATTGCCATATATGTGATGCTTCATGAAGTGGCAAAACTACCTCTGCATCGGTCCCGTAGAGCGTCACACGGTAAACAACAGACACGGTCTTGCCATCAGCTGAATAAGTGATGCTCCGAACCTCGCCAGACCACTCTGCAACACACCATTCCGAATAAAAAGCAGGAAAGTGAGAAACTTTGATGCGCAACGCTCGCCTAAAAAAGAGAGGGAGATTGAAAATGACAGGCCTTCCACTTACCCGGTGCATGTAAGTTCATGATTCTATTGACTATGTGCCTGCAAAGAAACGCAAAGGACAAAGAGCCCACTAAGAATCCCGAAAGTCAAATCGATTCAGTTGCCAGGGCGACAAATGTCAGAGACTCGAACCATTCCATTCAAAACCGGTTGGGGAAAAAAAAGGAGCTTTTCCAGCTCTAAACTAAAAAATCACGAGGAAAACAAGAACCCAATTCCCATATCGGCAGAGAGAGAGAGAGAGAGAGAGAGAGACCAAGGGATGTATTTGATGGAGGACCCATCTTCGAGGCGGACTTTGACGAGTGAATCGGGGACGCGCTTGTTGAGTTCCTTGAGTATCTCGGAGAGGGGCCTGCTGATTCCGGAAGTGGGTACGGCGTCGTCGTACTCCTCGGCTCTCTCGGTCTCTGCATCTCTGTCTCGGGTAGAAGAAGGCGCAGACTTGGCCGCGAACGTGCGGGAACGAGCTCCGAGTTGCAGGGGAAGGAGGAAGGGTTTCGAGGGGGAAGAGGAATGAAGTGAGTTTCTGAGAGATCTCATCACAAAACCGGCCATGGTCAGTCGCTTTCGCACACAGAGAGAGAGAGAGAGAGAGAGAGAGAGAGAGAGAGAGAGATGGGGGGGGTTGTGGGGGCGCGGGGGAGGAAGGGAGGGAAGGAGGGAGGGAGCTTTTCCGAGGTTTATGCCACGGCTGAGTGGCTTTGACTCTTTGACTCTTGAAAACTGTCTGAAAATGAAATAAGGACAAGACTGTCCTCCAAGAAGTGGGAATGTTTAAATTTATTTTTTAGGAAAATCCACGTCGGGCTCTAATAAATTTTTGAAATTCGATTAATATGTACTCCACACAATACTTGCGCATAAAATGAGGGCTTAGGTTAACAAAAAAAATAAGGGTTAGGTGACCAAACTAGAAAATAAAAATTTCAAATTTTGCAAAACTTGATAATTATTGAATTTCTAAATTTACTAAATGATTTATGAGCAAAATTTAAAATAGATGAACCATGATTCGTGTTTAATACAATGAACATATTGACACATAATGTTACGGATGCATGAATAAGAAATATGTGTGAATGGATTGATCTTCAATGTTGTTTGCTTTATTACAATTTGCTTCTCATAAAGAGCAATCTTTAATTTTGAAATTTGGAAATTCCACCCTTTAATTTCAAAAACCATGTGCAACTTGAGACTTCAATGAATTTACCCTTTACAGCTTTTAATTTCTGTAAATTTTTTCCATTAATTTCTTTAATCTTTGTAGCCTCTCCAAACTGTCCATCCCACGCAATAAATTTTTCTGTCGTCAACAGTAAACATGCGTTGATCTAACTAAAGAGTATAAGCGTTCAGTTCGAGATTACATCATAGATTTGCACATATACTTGGTAAAAACTAAAAAGAACAAACACAAGCAGAACCCAGAAAGCCAAATGAGCTGAGCTAGAGCTGAGCCATTTGCTGGATGTTGATCGGGTAACAGTCCGACTGCGGACCATAGAAAGCCCTCTGGGCGAGCACCGAATTAGCGGCCTGCGTCAGGTGATACGCGTCCCAGAACATGTGTTGGTTCCTGTCGGCACACGGCGTTAGGAATGGAGCGCACGTTATCTCGCCTTGGTTCCTTCCTATTCCACAGCATGCCTTGTCCACGACGCTGAACCCTGTGCATTCGCAGACATTCCCGTTAAGGATCAGTCGGTCTAATGATGAAGACGGTGCTGGTTCAGGAAAACCACGAGGGTTTCTCAATGGCTTTTACCGTATGCAGCCGGATTGTTTAGGATGTCACCCATGGCGCCATAGGTGTTTCCGTATAAAAAGATTGAGCCCGGGTGGTTGCTGTTCAGCTGCTGCACGAGGGACCTGAGGCCCTCGTTGAAGGTCCCGAGCATCTGGTTTACAGAGTCGACGCATCGGTCTGGGGGGGATCGGCCGCTGGCCCTCTGGTTTGGGATGCAGCCGAGCGGTGAGATTCCTGCTAGGAAGAACTTCCTCAGTCCTAGACTGTTCAGTGCCTGCGAGAATTAGGAACATCAAAGACTTGCTATGTAACTTCTCGTCGAACATCCTGATGGAAACCAAACAAGAAAATTAAAACAAAATTACCAGAATCTGTCGAGCGTAGCGATTGAGAAGGAGGTTCCCATAGGCCTGGGGAGTGTAAATGTAGCTGGAAGAGTACATAGAAGGCATGAGGTAGTTGTTGATGTAGTCGTTGCTGCCAATGACCATGACGGCGATGGATTTCGCAAGGTATTGGCTCAAAGCCGTTCCACTCAGCATTGTTCTCACTTGATTCAGGGTGTTCTCAAAGTTCAGAACTTGCTGGCTCAGGCTGTACCTTTCTCCCTGCATTTTGCATGCGAAAAGAAACCGATTCAGTCGAACGAAGTACATCCACTGAAACGGAAGAGTTTTCTCCTGCATTCATGATGAAGATGGAAGCACATCTCCAAGGCACATCAACAAGTCCGAACCATTTATGTTACGTTGGCAGGCTAGTTAATATTTCCCCAAATTTCTCGTTTTTCTGTCCGAAGTGGATTGATAGCTGAGTAGAATCCCTGTGAACTCCCTAAGAATCTCGACATAAATGGTCATGATACACGAAAGCCGTCACGTGATGGACCACTGGGCCTAATAAGTACAACCCCCCCCCGGGCGGGGGCGCCTCTTTCTTTGCACTGGCAATCAGCATATAGGTCCTGTATTTGCTAGAGATCTCTGTTTATTCTATTGTTTTACAGACGATACCGTGCATTTAAAGTTCAAAGATGGAAATTTTGTTACGTAGTGTCGGCCTGACTCATCGAGTATGCCCCCAGCCGCAGATGCATAATTTACTCCCCCTAGGATTTTTGCTCCAGTTGTGGACGGATCGGCATAAGCCGGAGGACTTGGCAAACCCAGCAGGTCTCCTGTCGAATAAGACTCGGATTAAAGACGAAAATAAACATATGAATCTGTCTCGACCAAGAAAAGGCATATGATTTGTTAGACTTAATTGTTCTCTGTTTCTGGATGCGATGCATTTCAAAATATATCGATTGATCTGTACAAGCACACAGTCGAGAGAGATGTAGAGAGAGGTTTTACCAAGCATGTCGACGGTGTTCTTCCCATTACAAAATCTGCCAGAAGGTCCAGTAGGGTAGTCAATACCGTAAGGAGGGTAATTGCATTTGGCATAGGAGTTGAGGTAATTATTGTTCCCGACATCGACTATCGAGTCTCCAAAGACAAACATCGCTGGTACTTGCTGTGATCCTAGAGCCACGTTCGCACACTGCACGACTGAAATCATCAGTAGCCCAGCAACGAGCCATGGTCTCTCACTGAACCCTATCATATTTCTCTTTCCTTGCTATGAAAGCTGTGATGTTTGAGGCACTTTTAAAGATGGAAACCAGAGATGATGATGATGAAGAACAGAAGATAAGAATTGCACCATTTATTGAGTACCATAACGGCTGTGCTTGTAGCATGTCTTTTGGTGTGAGCAAGCCTTGTAATGTTGCTTTTGGTCACGTCTTTTGTGCAGGATTTGGGCTGCACCTTCTCGACGGCCGTTTGTCCTGGTCCTTTCTTCTTAATTACAATGCTCATCAGCAACCTTGGTTTCTTTCATTTTCTGTGTCCTATACGAGATATATACAAGAATACAAACCGAAACTTGTTGGCGAAGTCGGTCAAGGGGTTGGACAATTTCCACTTAAAAAATGGTGGTCACCTGATCAAATCCCACAAACTGCACGACGATGACTTTGGGTCAAGTCCACCTGCACATGCTAAAGACCTCAACTTAACCGGCTCGTTAACCCTTGCAAGGTGTTTCACGAGTCTTCAAGTGGCGGGGTTTCCAGATCAGTATCTGTAGATTAACGAACAAAAGAACAAATTGACACAAATCGGCATGTTCTTTTCACAGCTTTACACTTACGAATAAAATGGGCAAGCACCCAACGTAGAGATACATGTCCTCAGAACTTTAGATTATGTTGGGACGTCTTTCCTTTTCCTTCATGTAATAGATCATATCAGGGCCTAATCTGGTGGTGTGCTGGGCTTAAAAATCCTTGCCCAAGCCTCCCTATGATGTTAAATCTTTTTCTTGTTTTTTTACTTAAAATGATAGGCTTGAGCAAGCCGAAGCTAGGTGGAAACTGCTCTTTCAAGGCTGAAGTTTGTGCTCTGGACCTGTGGTTGATCAGGCCATGAGCATGTCTATTCGAGGAGGAAGATGCACTCACTGGTAAGAAAGTCTACCGCATCATCCATGACTTACTCGCAAATAGGCAGCCTCTTGATTGTTTTTGCAATCAAGTTATTATGGTCAGCAGGAAGTACAATGAGCATGATTTGAGAATTCTGTAAGCTTAAAATTTTCAAATTCTTTCCATGTCTCTTGGTTAGATTAGAATCCCCTATTGCTTTCAAAACTTCTTTTTTCACCTGCACAATCCCAACTATTTGACTTACATCATTCGATCCACGCATTCTCTTCAGGCCATCCGAACTCTAGAGGAGCAAACGGTTTTCATTCTCATAATCACCTGATTTTGAGCGTCAAGGAGAGATTGCGCACTAAATAGGGAGCATTTAAGTGCTCAGGACGCACCAGACACCGGGTTATCTGTGAGAAGGAAAATCTCAAACCAGGTAAATTTGCGCACTCCTCTTGCTCCTCTTATAGCTAAAAAGTAAAAACACATCATAAAAACAATGGCTTCATAGTATCATTCGATGTCCCTCATTTCCTTAACCTTGAGGAAGAGAAAAAAGCAAGTGCCAGGAGCATTTCCCAAGCGTGGGACCCTACCTCTACCTCATAAAAGAGACAACAAACATGGGCGGCACATTTCTCAGCTGATACGCAAGAGCCTATTCACCCAAGTAAAGATAAAGATCACAGCATTTCCAAGCTCTACTGTCAACCTCTTTTGGAATTGATTAATTTAATTGATTTCAATCCAGGGGCGACAGAATGCTCACAAGCAAGCACTGTATTCCACATTGATTCATGAACCGACATCATGATAAATATTAGATTCGCCTTCAAAAGGAAGGGTTCCTTTCACGACGATGGGAAAAGGCACAGACACGGCACCAAGCCACAGCACATCCCCCACCACTTAGCATGCCCTCCTTTTTCATCCAGAGAAAGACAGTGACTACAGGAGGTTTATATATATATATATATATATATATATATATATATATATATATATATGAACACATTGTCATAAAGACACATACAAGCTAGGTGAAGTCACTGAACCATGATGATAGTTTGCATTGTGGGATTAGACCTAACTTCCTCGCGATAGCCTCGCCAACATGGGGGACCCCTCGTGTCCCCCACACACGGTGAAAAGTTGATTCCAGGATGAAAAAAGAAAAAGAAAAGGAAGACATGACCATTGATCTAGCCAGAGAGTGCCAGAGTTTCCCAAAACAGGAATAATCACTCTACTACTAGCTTTTCACTAAGTGATCAGTAAGATATCTAGTCAACTGGATCGACAAAATTAATCGCAGACCCGGGCCTAATTTGAGCAATATGATCAGGATCCTTCATGTTCAAGTGGGTTGATCCAGCTGTGGTCTTTCTACAGCGTCTCCTCCTATGTGGGATTTGATTGGTGATGTTGAAGATAATGGAGATGGCTTGTTAGAGTACCATAAAGAGCAAAAGAGGTAGTTGAGGAAGTTAATGAAGCTTAGTGCAGCCAGTAACCAGTAAAAGAGGTCAAGCCTGTCCTTGTTGAGGTCATTGTCACTGAGCCACCCACCAACAGAGGATGATGAAGTTGAGGTGATCTTGTTGACCAGTGAGACCAGGAGTGAGCTCAGATAGAACCCAAATGAGTAGGAGCAGTAAGTCATGGCAGTCAAGAAGGATTGCATCCCCTCAACCGACTGCTTGTAGAAGAACTCGATGAGCCCGACTGCAGTGAACATCTCCGAGAGCCCGAATATGAGGAACTGTGGGGCTATCCAGAATATGGAGAGAGTCTCGTGATGCTGCAGCGCCGAGTCCCTCCTCTTCTTTTCGACCAGAGCTGCAGAGACCATCGAGAAGCTTGCGATGAAGAGCCCGATACCGACTCTCTGGAGCGGGGAGATCCCCGAGTCCCTCCCAGTCAGGCGACGGGTGATCGGGACAAACAAGGTCTCGTACAGTGGGACGACAACAATTAGCATTAGGTAAGGGATGGCCTGTAGGGACGCTGGGGGCACATGGAAGTGGTCCTTGATTCGGGCGTCCATGGAGCGCCCCTGTAGGACCGAGAATGTTTGGAGCTGCGCTAGGATGGTATTGAAGATTATGGTGCAGGCGAATATCGGGATGACCGAGATTATGATCTTCACCTGCTCCACCTGCCTGACCGTGCAGAGTCTCCATGGGCTTTCGCTGTCCTGAGCTCCATCTTGTATCTTAATGCAGGCCTTGTCTAGGAATCTGCAGTTCAATTATGGTCACAAACTGCATTGTATGCACTATGTCACAGTAAAAATGCAGTCCATGAAATGTGATACGTGTCTCTAAGGCAGATATCAATTTAAGTGAACTTAGTAGGCATGAACCAAAAGTCCAGGGACCACAATGAATAAATCAAAAGTTTGGGGACCGCATTGCACATTTGGCCAAAGTTCATAGATCATTTATATCATTCTCCCGACTATGTACAACATGTGCAGAGGATAGTGCTATATGATTTTGTTTTGCTATTCGGCCAACTTGAACAGTTTGAGCACTACCTGAACTTCTTGGTGTGGCGTAGATTGCTGCTCTCGGCTGCAGAGGCAACCTGATCGTTAGATCCATTGATTTTGTTGCCATGAAGCATGTCTGTATTCGAAGGACAGATCTGCTTTCTCTTTGTGATGGCAGCCACAAAAACCTGACCCCACGCAAAAACATATGCACAAAATTTACGTGAATTTATGCAGAACATGAAGCGTCATCCAAGGAAAGTGACTAACACGGGAAAGGCAAAAGCGAAAGGCTACTCACTTGGGCTATCGGGGTGAAGATGCTTCCTTGAGGAGGCGTGTTCTTGTAAAACAGGATTCCTGAGATCAGGCTGACCAGCCCCACCACCATGGCGGCGGCAGAGACGCCAAAGCCTACATCCATCCCAGAGTCAGTCTGGACCCAGACGAGGACAGTGAGGGCGACAAGCTCCCCGGTGCAGAAGGCAAAGTAGGCGGCATTGAAGTAGGTGGAGAGCCTCCTGGACTGCCTGGAGTCCTCCCTCCTGAACTGGTCAGCCCCATGGGAGATGATGTTGGGCTTCAAGCAGCCACTCCCAAGTGCCACTAGGCAAAGGGACACATAAAATATGAGAGCCCTGTAACCACTAGCCTCCTCACAATGGGACCCTTGGGCATCACTCATGTTGCATTTTGGTGGCCTCAGTGATTGGAGATGTGCTTGGACGGACAGTAGTATAAAACCCTGCATATCCAATTCAGAAACCATAGTGCATTTCATTATTATTGTGCCTCTATATGTCCTCCCATGACAGTATGGTAGCCCTGTAGGGGGTTGACCTTCACTTATGCAGAATATTCTAATCCATAACATAGTGGTCTCTGTATTGGTATATTAAAAAATTGTGAAAATTCTGAGTGTAAGGTCATCATTGAATGAGAGAACCATGTATAATCCCACGCTAGTCGCACATTTTCCACATTATTGAATTCCTGCAGTTAGTGAGCGTTCCTTTAAAAGCAATTTCGTTCCCTCCATTTCAGCAAAGAGCTTGATGTTCAACGTGCTTCATGCCGTGGATAGATTAAGAGCAGCTAAAGCATAATTATTCTCTGTTCCATGTACTAAACCGTGGGCTGGAAAAAGAAGCAAATTTTAATATAGCATGTAAGTGCAATAGTCAAAAAAATGAAAGTGCAATAGGCACTGAGCTTGCTTTTTGCTTCTGAATAGGACCACGACACCAGGAAAACAGAAGAAAAATGTACAGGAATAAAAATGGAAGATCCTGGGAGGGAAAACAATCGAGTTCGAGGCAAGAGGATTGACTCACCGCAAGCTCAACGAAGCCGAAGACGAGCATGGTCCAGAAGCTCCCAAGGTATGAGTCGGAGAGGAAGCCGCCAAGAAGGGAGAGGAGGAAGATGGTGCCGACGAAGTTGGTGACGATGTTGGCGGATTTGGACAGAGGGAAGTGCATGTCGCTGAACACATACGTTATCAGATTGTTGCCAACCCCAGCGATCGCCATCATCTCAAACGCTTGGAGACCTGTGCGTGATCATCAATTACAAACCACCAACCAACAAAAAAAACAAACAATTACAAACTACCATAATATATTTTTATGTGCATGAACTCTGTTCGAAGTGAGTGAGGCAAGTGTGTGAAACTCCACTTGCTTAATTACTAACAAAAGGAAGTGACCACTTCTAAATTCAACAGTAACTTTGCTTCCATCGCCAACACCTTATACAGTGGCTAGAGAGCTACAGTTGACAGTTTTGAAAGGGAAAAAGTTGGAAACTTGCTCAGTTCAATTCCCACATACACACATCCACAAAACAAAGAGCAAAAAACTTACGGAAAACAGGGGTTAGCATAAACATAAACAAGGCAGAGCATATAATCTTTGAAGCTGCATGAGAGAGAGAGAGAGAGAGAGAGACCAAGAACGAAGATAGCGGCAGTCATTCCGCCATGTCTGTTGGCTCGGCAAGGTCTTCCTCTCCAATCCACAGGCACCTGATGATGAAGAGTCTGATCACCATCTCCAATTTCAGACATCGAACTTAGGTCCGACTTCCTGCTTGTCTTCTCCATCGCTTACCCTCACTCGGTCTCAGGACTCTCTTTGTGCCAAGCTTGTGTTTCTCCCTGTCTCTCTGAGCGCGTGTTATATATAACTTGGCAAGCAAATACTGTTTTATAAAGTTTCTTCGAGGCTTAATGAGGATCACTATACCAATCTTCTAAAGCGAACCGAGAAAGCTACAGAACTCATGCCTATCTTTTCCTCTTTAGCGAAATGGAGAGGCAATGTCACAACACAAAGTGGCAAACAGGCCCTTGATTTTATAATGCATTCTACTGTTGAATGCGCCCTCTTCTTCTTTTTCGTTCTTTTTTCCTTTTCCGCGCGTCGTGCGGGTAAAAATCAAAATGGCTTCGATCTTTTTTCTCGAGCACATGTAATTATGTATTTGCCACTCGCCCAGTTGACTCCATGGATGGATCAAAGTGGTGGACCTACCCCATTTCCCCCCCAAATTTTTAATCTCTCAGCCTATCATGTCATCCATTTCTAAGCTGCCATGAAGCTCTCTCTCTCTCTCTCTCTCTCTCTCTCTCTCTCTCTCCCTGTAGATTGGTGGCTCCGGGAGGCAAGGACCGAACATGGCGCAGATGGCGAGCCATTCATCAAATCCTAAGGCCATCTCTTCCTCTGTTTGTGTGGGGTTGATGAGTACACATGATGAGACCGATGAAGCCATCGATACCACCCCCACCACCATGACTGATGGGCTCTTTTATCTCTACGACCTCTTCGGATCACGAATCAACTCGTGTCCCACGTAATAAAGTTAAGCTGGTCGTTCCTCTGTCCCCTTGATTTTTCTTCAGAGTTCCTTATTTCGAAAGTCAATGGCACACGAAATGAGCGCACACCCGCGCGTATAGATATGCTCCCTAATCATCACCCTCATGATCACACGAATTACTCTGTTTTCTCAAAGGGTACAGAGCTCTCCTCATCGACGAGCCGCCGGACTGAGACGGCAGCGTGTTCTAACTTCATTTGACCTTAAACCGATCGAACCGAAAGACAAGAACCGAAAGACGAGAGGTCTCTCCTCTTAATGCAGGAGAACAAGGTTGAGTGCTGCTACTGGCCCCACGGGAATGATGAATCGGATATCTGCAGCACGCCGAATGATGCGATGGTCGAACGAGGGTAACGGTGAAAGGCTAAGTCAAGAGTCTCGTCGACAACCCCCCCACCCCACTAAAGTCTGAATCTTGGTACGACGAAAACCCCGGGATTTGAAGTTGCAGGCATATCAGCACCTACCAGATAGAGGATCTCTACCACTTTTCCTGCTGCTTCCGAACTGTGTTCTTTAATTCTATTTTCTTTTTTCTTTTTCTGAAATTTTTTTTCTTTAAGGAATAATATGATAGATAATCTTTGAATTTTGACCTAACATGTGATATGATTCCCGATATTTCAATTTGTTCAATGTGATCCTTACACTTCAATTCAATGTGTAATGTTATTTTTGAACTTTTACTTTATTTAATGTAGTTCATGGACTTTTTATATGCTGTCGATGTCATCTATAAACAAATCAAAAATTTCATTGAACAAATTAAAAATTTAAAAATGACACACATTAAATTAAAATTCAAGGATCACAATAAACAAATTAAAAATTGAGGGACCACATTACAAATTGAGTAATAGTTTAAGGACCATTGGATTTTATTTGCCCTTATTTCGTACATCTTATAATTTCTATATAAAAAAACAATTTATATGCGGTACGTGTTAATGTAAACTCGTAGTGCTTGCTTTGAAACGCTTCCATTGCCTTTCTAGCATTAATCTTCAAGAAAGTTAATTCTGACCCGCACTTGCATTCAAAAAGTGTGATTGTTCACATCTATTATTGAAGTGGAACTTGGAATGTTCTTAAATCTAGTCTAGGGGTTTTCTTTTTCTCATACTTATTCATTAAATTAATATCAACACTTGGAAAGACATGCATGTAGACGTACCCTAAAACGTGTAGACACACCCTAAAACACACTTTCAACGCAACCTCTTGAGATATGGATACAAGGAACATAAGGGCCTCCATAGTAACATTTCCGTTTCTTCCGATTTCTATTCTTTTATTTCTTAGAACAAAAAAAAGAATAGAATTCTGTTTGGTAATACCAACTTATTTTTCTATTCTCTCGGAATAAAAAAAGTAGCTAAGGAATAGATTTGAAACAAAAATAAGAAAAAAGAATAGCTTTTTATTCCGAGAACAATTTCTAGAAATAAGCCATTTTTTTCTTTTCTATTTTTCTTTTGTTTTTCTTCCGTGCTGCGGCCACTGTCAGCCGCTTGCCAACTGCCGGCCACCTTTGGCTTCTAGCGTCCATCGTCGGCCGATCGTTCACCACCGCCACCACAGGCGATCGTCGTCGCCACAGCCATCGTTGCTCAACCGCCAGCTATTGTCGTCGCCGTCACCGCCTAATTGCTGACCAACGCCACTACCCACAACCCACTGGCCACCGTTGCCAACCGACGACCGCCATCGACTGCCATTGTTGCCTCCCGACTGTCGGCAGCCTGTCGTTGCCACCAACTAGTGGGCTATGGGTGATGGTTGTGCAATGGCAATCGATAGCAATGGTCGACAGTTGATGGTCGTGCGACAATGGGCGACGGTCATGCGGTGGCGAGTGGCGGTTGACGGTCCATGAGCAAGAAAAAAAAATGAATAAGTACTAAAAATTTATAAATCGTACCAAACACATTTCTATTCTTTTTCTATTCCAAAAATATAAATTGTGTATAGTTACCAGACATATTATTTTATTTAGAAATTGTTTCCTGGAGTAGAAGCGTTACCATGTGCGCCCTAAGTAACTATTATCAATTCTCGGTCTCATTATGGATGACTTGTCTTCAACCAAACCGTAAAGAAAGATTTCATTATGATTAAAAGATCAATCTAGATATAACGACCCAAAAAAGGGGCTCTCATACTTATAATTTTTTTTGTTACAATTGACGTATCAACCACGTGACGAATCAATTGTGTCTAATGCATCTAACAAATGTTCATATGTTTACCTATGAACAAGCCAGCATGAATTTTCTCACTCCACATGTATAACATGAATCAAAATTATGGGGGTGAATAGGATGAATGTGGGATTCTTGAGAGAAAGGCAACCACCATCAACCTCTTTCTCTACCTCTGGCTCTACCCCACCCACTTTATGGGTAAAGAAGGCAATAATCAATTTGGGAATGTGGTGCAACAGAAGAGGTCACTAAAGCCTATGGCCGAAAGCTCCCTTCCATGATCATATTTTATCTTCCCCAACACTCACATACACACAACAAGTAAAAAATGCAAGGCCAAAGGCCCAAAGGTCAAAAGATGCTACCATCGCCTTGACTTCGATCCCCCTTCTAAAAGTTTGATATGTACTTTTTGCCCAACAATTATGAAATTTGAACTTTGAAAACTAAAAAAAAAAAAAAAAATTGTAAAATCTCATGATAATAATATAAGTGATCTTTGAATTCCTGCCCAATGCACAATATCGTCACTAAATTTTAAATTTATTTAATATGGTCCATGAACTTTAAGTTAATGTGAAATATCGTCCCCGGATTTTTGATTTATTCGATGTGGCCTCTAAATTATATGAAAATGTTCAATCTAGTTTCTAGAATATATGAAAATATCCAATATTATTCATTCATTAATTTAAATTCTAAAACAATGTTGAACATTTTCATTTAGTTCAAGAATTAAATTGAATATGTACATCATATATTGAGCCAAAGTTGAGGGACTACTTATGTCGTTTTCCCTTAAATCTTCTAGATCACTTCCCATCATTCTAAACGAGACGAAAGCAAGACATAATGAGAGGATCCGATGCTTCGGAACAAAAGATCTCCCGAATCTAATACCAATTAAAACTTAAGGCAAATTCGCCATGAATTTTTCCATAATAAGTTCAAACCATCGAATGAGGCGTGATATTTAATATTAAAATGCTTTAAGGAGAAAAGGAAGGAAATTTACCGAAGTCTTTTAACCCATAATTTCAACTTTTGATGGGACGATTTTGAGGGAAGGCCCCTTTTTTCGATTGTGCTGCGGGTTGGTCAGATGACAATTTCACAAGCAGTTGATTTTCACTGGAAGTGCATATCCTACGTGGGCGGAATCTATTGGTCCTTTGGGGATGCGAGTGCTGGGGAGTGGGAGACAGGGGACAGCCATTGATCCTTTGTCCCCGACATCGACTCTCGATGAGTAATGGTCCTCCTATAATCGAGTGATTCTCCAACATCAACCTCCTAATTCCTTCGTCAATTCATCATTCGATGCATGTAATGACCGGATGATACAAGTTTCTGTATTTTCGGGTAATATTGAGTGTTTTTCTTCACTTTGCTGAGCTTCCGGCGCCATACGTTGGTTGTAATTTTCTCATTTCATTATGATAATCATCCGTTGTTAACTGCATTAACAAGACACTTAATTTGGCCTTTTTTTTTGGAGATTTTTTGAAAAGGTTATGACTTTCCCAGTTAAAGTACATATTTAGTGCTTTAAATTCCCGCGTTTCTATGGTTTGGTTCCCTATCTTTTACTTTATTCAATGGAGCCCTCTAACTTTAAATTTGTACAATTTGTCCCTCTTTTTTTTTTTTTTTTGCAATTGAATTCTCTAACTTTCTTAATTAGATGACCAAATCGCAAAAATCCTAAAAGTTAGAGTACTTGTTTGCACAAAATAAAGCTTGAAAAGACACAAACGCAGAAACTTAGAGGACGTGATATGTATTTTAACCCTTATCATTCTAGATCAAAGGTGAGCCAGATGGTGCCATCACCCTATTGAGAGTTTTGATGTTACCACTGGACCTGCTCATTTGGGCTGGCCCAGGCAAGCTCAAGCCCAAACCTCCTTAGGTGTAGCCGAAGCCCACCAAGGTAAAGGCATGGGAGGGCCAGGCCCGCTGGCCAAATGTATATATGAAATAACATTAGGGATCTGTGTGTTATTTTACTTCATTACTTTACTTATGAATTTTATATTATTTTTTCTCTCCTGTTTTAGACATCTGGACTTATTTCATCCGACTGGTGTTCATGAATCTTTAAATATCAAGTAAAATGACTAACTGAACATCCTTTTTAATCTCTTTCAATAAAATGTATGCATGGGCCAGGCTGAATTCCCCAAGGCCCTTTCCCAGGTCCGACTTGGAATTTTTTGTCGAAGGCTACCCAAATGAACTGCCCGAGCCGGTCAGTTTCCAAGGGCATCAATCTGACTCATTGGAACGGATGGATTTCGATCTATTTCCTGGTTCTAGATGTGAAATCACTCATCCAAACAAAATCAATTTTTTTTTAATTTTTCAAAAATATTTAAAGAAACCTAAACTATCTCTCATTTCAAATTTCACTTACGCATCCAGATACGCACAAGTCGCACGATTCGCATTTCATTCACACACGTGAGTAAAATGACAAGAACAAATAAAAAAAAGGGTAGTAATTGCTCATTCTAACTAAATTTTGCCACAAATTGGAAAAAGAGAATGCCACACGTAACTAAATGATTGTAGAAAGGCCTCAATTACCAAGACAATCTTCAATTTCGTCTCGATCATTAGCGATAACTAAATAAATAAATAAAATTGAATATGCCACTAGTTCTATTAGCCCACTCAGAAACTGGATCGAATTGGTTGGTCCTATTCCAAGAGGCACCAATTCAATTCTCAATATTTGAGCAGAAACAGATCACCCTTAATGCACAACGCGATCAAACGTAAGTATCGTTTGCACCATCAACTACTGGCTAGAAATATTTTGAATTCCACATAAGCAAAAGGGCAAAAGAAAAATAAGGTCAGATACGGGGGAATTCGTGACGATCATGTTTCCTTGCGTTGTCGTTCTGCGACATAAATTCAAGAAATATTAATAGTCCGACTGTTGACATCCCAAAAAAAAAGAAGAGTTAAATATACCTTCATCGAGAGCTAACACGTATTCATAAAGTAGTTAGCTGTGCTTACATATGTCAATCATCCGACTGCAAACCCGTACATCGCAGACCCATGCAGGGTCGACCATTTTATTTTATTTTATTTTCTAGGTCGCACCCATGTTTATCCCTAGGAGGAGATACCAAACGAAAAGGCCCTCTTTATTAGGATGCGATGTTGTTGTTATGGCTAGGGCGTAACGTCTAGGGGCCCTGCACTGCAGATGGATCAGATCCAGAAATCTGAGAGTTAAAGTTAGTATATTGGGCAGTTCTCTTGTTAACTACGCACATTAAAATTACCCTGGTGGATGACCCCTGAAGATTGTCACTTTGTTAATCCATTCCATGTGTAGTTTTGGCCAAAACAAAAAGGTTTTATGTGTAGTTGTTCTCCTTTTCAATATTGATGAATTATATATGATTTTTGCACATATTATTTAGAGCATTTTGTTTTTTCCTTTTCTTTCACACACCCACAATGCATTATACTAAATTTTACGAATTTATCAATCAAAGAGAAAAAAAAATAGAAAGTAAGGCCAAAAACCACAAAAATTTCCAAACTCTTTTTTTTGTAAAAAAAAAAAAAAAACTTCAAACTTGCCAACTATGACATTAATATCCCAAAATATTACGAAAAAAATCCAAATTTATATATGGCATATATACCCTCTATTAAAGATTCACCCAAAGTATATTTGTCACATCGATATCAGTATAAGTTTAGGATTTTTTATGATACAAAAAAAAGTTTGATATATTTGTGTCACAATAGCCAAGCTTAGGATTATTAGTGATACAAAAAAAAGAGTTTTGAGTTATATGTGTTACAGTGTGCATAATTGAGGTTTTTTGTATTAATAAACCAATAAAGTAATCACTTGTTGGCATCGACATTTAATACTTTGCACAACATATCAACGAGAGGATAAACATGTAACTCATATCAAGCGACAAATGCTTAGTGAGAAAGGGCAAACCATTTTACGTGTGTGAATATTGGGCGACGAGCTACTTATAATGCTTGCGTCAATTGCTTGAGTTCTGGAGAAACCTCATTTGCAACCCACTTATTTTGCCACATACGATCACTGTCAAATGATGTAACCGTCGCACATGATAATCTTAGTAAGAGATAGCTCACATCCTTAAAAGATCAACAATCATCCTGTGGCTCCCAAATTTGAGTGGGCGACATGCCAAATGTAAAGAATTCAAGATATCAGCTCACTTACTAACAACTCGAGAAGTTAATGAATGACCTAACAAAAGGTATGCTGAAATAGATTGTTTCCTTTCCTAGGCCCTCCACTAAATAAATCTACGGGTTATCAATACAGACCCACCTATCTTTACCCACGAACTTAGGCATGCGCATCACTTTGGGGATTTTCCTTTTAAATAGGAAAGACAATTCTATGAAGACTTTCTCCCTTTTGGTACCAATCTTTTGATCATATGGATTGCATTTACTAATATGGATGTCAACTGATGGATTGCTACGCATCCAATTCGTCCTTTGTGGCGAGGCTTTCTGTTCAAGATAGACCCACAATGGCAAATTATTCTCTTTCTAAACTAGACTCCTATCCGACCAAAACAACTAGACCCTTGAAAAAAAATAAAGATCTTCAATTTAGACCAAAAGGCGCAAAATTGTTAGATTCCAGTGTCACTGAGATCGCACAATTCACTTGGCAAATTTGTACCCACAAACAAAGTTGTCCGTGTCTCTAGCATCAGCCAAATGAAACGGTCTTCTTTTGTCAAGAATGTTGTGGATTGTGGGACTGCAGGACCTTGGTACATGCACGAGGGTTGTCCCATTGATGCTCGACGATTTGGACAAAATGGGATCAAGTTATAAGAAAAAAGTTATAAACTTATTGTAATTGTGCTAATTCAATCATAAATATTTTAATTTGATCAATCTAATTTTGAACATTTTGACAATTTGCTAAACGGGTCGTTTCTAGTTAATTTTGATAAGAAATTGCTGAAGTAGACGCTAGCTATTTTACATAGCATGAATGGCACTACCATGGACAATTTTTGTAATTTCTTTTTAAAAAAATGAATTATTTGTTTTTTTGGATATTAGGATTTTCTTCTCTCTCTTTTTTTTTTAAATTTTATTTTATTGTCAAAGTCGGTGATTTTTAATCATAATTAGCCAAAAATACTCCATTGGCAAATGGTTAAAAATTTAAGGACTAAATTGGCCATATAAAAAGGTTTTTTTTTTTTTTTTTTTTCAGGATTGAATGGGTACAAATGTAATAGGGTGATGATTTTATTGTTTCCCATGAAACAGGCCACGGTGCATGTGCTTCACCTTCCCATGTTTCGTATCCTAAGCATGTTATTATATGTGCCGTGTGGTATGTCTCTCGAATGCTCAAGCCTGATCAATCAGAAACAAGGTCCATCCGACACAGGCAATTTTAGGTTGTGCACTGTTTTCAGCTCCCCCTGTCGTAATTGGGCAACCGATGAATGACTTTGGGTTGTATTCGCAATTGCAAACAAAACCGTCTCTCTTTCCCCCTCCTCCTCTCCAAAATTAAGAAAATTGACGGGCGGAATTTCGACGACACATCTCTCGGTCTTGCTTGGCGATGTGCTTATCGATACGTAAGGTTACTTCCTTGTAACGACGACCGGAGTGGGGTGAGAACTGGACCAGTCGATCCGCACTAAAATTCATTTCATCTTATAGTAAAAGTAAGAGAATCGACAATGCTTCTAATTCGACCCTTTTAAATGGAGTCCATCATTTCAACCAAAAAGAAATAAAAAATGGAGTCTATCATGTCCACATATTTTCGTTTGAGAAAATGACACAAATACTTTTTAAACTTTGACTCAATATATAACGTGGTCTATGAGCTATAGTCCAGTGTGTAACGCCACTCTTGAACTATTAAATTGTTCAATGTGGTCCCTAAACTTTTAGTACATGTTCAATTTTGTCCTTGAACTATATGAAAATGTTTTATGTGGTCCCTGAGTTTGAATTAATGGAAGGATCATACTGAACATTTCCATATAGTTCAGGGACTAAATTAAACATGTATCAAAAGTTCAAGAACTATATTGAATAAATTAAAAGTTTAGGGACCACGATAAACATTGGGGTAAAGTTTATGAACTATATTGGATAAATTAAAAGTTCATGAATTAAATTACACATGGAGTTAACATTCAAGAAGTATTTGTGTCATTATCCATTTTCTTTTTCTTGTTTGAAAAGAAATTTTTTGCTAATGCTAATCTCATTCGCTCTCTAAAGAGAAGGGAGAGGCCTTACAGCTTGGCGGACAAGGCGTGTATCAACAAGAAGCAAATGTGTATAATCTCGGTGACATGAGCAGACAGGTTCGTTGAGCCATGAAAAACAGATGATCGATCCTCCGAACAGAGCCGTCCGTCCCTCTAAATCGTTCAGCCTTACAACCTTTTGCTTAAATAAAGAGACTGGCATTCTCTTTATCCTTGTAAAACCGAAAGGAAGACAGCGCCCCCGTATGTCATCCCGCAGCTAGCATTTAGACAGCGCTGGATTGCTGCTATCCTCGCGACCCCTGGACAGGTACTCAGCTTCGTGCCGCTTGTTCTCGCGAGGATATGACGTCGTGTTGTGTGCATGGCAAGTTTTTCTGAGTTAGAAATCTGTTGTGAGTAAAGTTTTCAGTGATTTATCTACTCGGCGATGCAGATCATTCGTGAGTCCGTCTTGCATTCGTGCATGGTCGACATGGAGAATCATGCGTGAATTTTACGTAGTTTGACGTCGACCTAAGTTTGCCGGTTTAGGTCGATTATGCGGTTCGGTCACTTCGCCTTACCTAGGCCATTTACTTAGTCATGGATCTTAGCTTTCTTTCTGCAAATGACATGATCATTTCCTGTCTCTCTTCATCTCGGGGTAGCTCAAAATGGAGCAGGGTTTGCCATCAAACTTCACGCATGGAGAATCATGCGTGAATTTTACGTAGTTTGACGTCGACCAAAGTTTGCCGGTTTAGGTCGATTATGCGGTTCGGTCACTTCGCCTTACCTAGGCCATTTACTTAGTCATGGATCTTAGCTTTCTTTCTGCAAATGACATGATCATTTCCGTTCTCTCTTCATCTCGGGGTAGCTCAAAATGGAGCAGGGTTTGCCATCAAACTTCACGTTACCGTCACTTTCGCTAATCTGATTCTCCCCCTCACATGGCATGTTATAACAAGGAGACTTCATGTTCAAATCGACGGCTTCCTTTTGCGCGGCGGTGGCTCGAGGACTATCTAAAACGTTGACTGATAATGCTTTGCGTTTAGGTAGAGATCTCTCGAACAAGGAGAGCGACGACGATTGTGTAATTCTCCAAGCACTAGAGCGATTCTGCACTATAAATACCATCCTGTGTCCGGGGACTTAAGAGGGCCACCCTGAGTTCGAGTATATCTGGTCATCTTCTCCTTATTTTCTTCCAGGAAACATTTCTCTAAGGCGCCTTCATCGCGGAAGGAAGTGATCGTGGGGCTGCGGCGACTAATGCTCAAGGCTTGGCCAGTGCATCCCGAGAACGAGCTGAAGAGAATGCGGGGAAAGCTGCTTCCAGGGAGATTCATATTCGTGCTGTGCATTTCCAGCTTCCTGGCAGGATCGCTCTTCTCGGGCCGAACATGGACTGCTCACCCATCTCCCGACACCGACGGACAAATGCCGACGGCGCAGGATTGCGACCACAAGCGCGTAAGCTTTGGCTTTTCGTTCACTCGGTATCGTCACACGAACTGACGTTATTTCCGTTCTTTCAGAAACTCGTCGAGGAAGAATCCGGCGATATGGCGGCGGAAGTCACCAAGACCCACCAGGCCATCAAGTGAGTCTGACCTGAGGATACGCTGAGCTTCTGCAACATTTTACCTTAGATAGCATCTGATCTTTTGCCCAGCGTCATCGGCATGTTTATCAACGTCGATAATCCGGTTTAAGCGCAGGTCGCTGGACAGAACAATGTCGAAACTGGAGACGGACTTGGCCGTGGCTCGCGCAGGCCAACTCGACGGCCGTGCTTCGGAACACAGTGCGTCCTCATCCAACCACAGTCTCGCGAAGGCCTTCGTCGTGGTCGGGATCAACACGGCGTTCAGCAGCAAACGGAGGCGAGATTCACTCCGGCGAACGTGGTTGCCTAGAGGTTTATTCCTTCTCTTTTCGTCCAATCTCATCCTTCCCTAGGAAAGTTACCTCTTTTTTTTCCTTTTTGGTCGAACCTTAGGAAAGTTATCTTACATGAGTGCAATTTGTGGCAGGAGAGAAGCTGAAGAAGCTGGAGAAGGAGAAAGGGGTGGTGGTGAGGTTCGTGATCGGGCACACCGCGACGCCGGGCGGGGGCCTGGACCGGGCGATCGACGCGGAGGATGCGAGGCACCACGACTTCCTCAGGCTGGACCATGTCGAGGGCTACCACCGGCTCTCTTCCAAGACCCGCCTCTACTTCTCCACGGCCACCTCGATCTGGGATGCCGACTTCTACGTCAAGGTCGACGACGACGTCCACCTGAACCTTGGTCCGTGAAACTTGTCCCGACCCAACACGCCTCGCCGGCCACTCTCCCATTTCATTTTCGCTCTTGTCGGCCTAATGACTAATCCTGTGTGACATAGGCACGCTGGTGAGCACATTGGCGACGCACCGGTCCAAGCCGCGGATCTACATCGGGTGCATGAAGTCTGGCCCGGTTTTGTCACTAGAGTAAGCAGCCACCGAGCCGAAATGTTAATAAAGTCCTTTTTTTCTGCAATTAGTACAATGTGAAATTACAGGAAAATCAATTCACGGGCATAATTGGTATATTTTTTTAATTTTGTATTTTTCAAATGTCGTATTGAAAAATGAAAGGGACGAAAAATACCACGAGCCGGAGTTTTGGAAATTCGGGGAAGAAGGGAACAAGTATTTCCGGCACGCCACCGGCCAGCTCTACGCCGTCTCCAAGGACCTCGCTTCCTATATTTCCACTAACTCGTGAGTTGACTCGTCGCTGACGCGGCCAATTTTTTCTTTTCTTTTTCCTTGAAATCACGGCCAATCTTCACACAATTATGCTTTTTTCGTTTAGCTAATTTTGTATTTTAAAGTCGACTTATTTTTAATTAATTTTTTAAAATTTTGTTTTGGCAGGCCCATATTGCATAGATACGCGAACGAGGACGTTTCGGTGGGAGCCTGGTTCATCGGCCTGGAAGTTGAACACGTGGACGAGCGCTCCATGTGCTGCGGGACCCCTCCAGGTAGTAATTTAATTATGTAGATTTAATCCAGGATTTTTAATTTATATTTAATTATGCGCCCAAAAAGAAGGAAAAAAAATTAAATTAGAGGATCTGATTTTTTTTTAATATATATTCTTTCATTCCGCCTTTTTTTTGTGTGTTTTTTTTTTTTTTTTTTGGCAGACTGTGCAGCGAAGGCGGAGGCTGGCAACGTGTGCGTGGCGTCATTCGATTGGGCATGCAGCGGCGTGTGCAAATCCGTGGAGCGGATGGAGGAGATCCACGGGCTGTGTGGGGAAGGAGACGGCGCTCTTTGGGATTTTCATCTGTGACCCCGGAAGTTTGCTTAAATTATGTTCCCACCTCCCCCCCAAAAAAAAAAAAAAAAAAAAAAAAAAGAGAGGAGAAGAAGAAGCAAAAAGAAGTTGCTTATTAGAGTACGGAGAGTTTGAGCGAGGCTTTGTTGTTTGCGAGAGTTTAATTGTTAAGTACATCCGGGCTTATATACGTGTTTTGAATATTCGGGATGATTAGTATGATGGTTGCAGTTGTTTTTTTTTGGTTGCTAAAATATGATGTCTTTAAATTGTTTCGTGCTTTTAATATCAAAAAGAGTTTGATTCTGAAACTAAAATGAGGAATTTACATTTCTTTTCATTTGCTGACATATCAAATCGAACTCTTGCAAAAACTAAGAATTGTATCGACGACATCTCAGAATGAATTTGCAGCACCTTCATTGATTATGCTTGATGTTATCTGTGGAGCGAGAGGACTAATTTGAAAAGAGAAATGATTGATGCGTCTAAAAGTTAGAAAAAGGGAAAAGGAAGAGGGTCATTGGAAAATACTCGAAAAAAGAAAGGCGGTAGGAGGAGCGGGAGAAGTAGGAACCTTCTGAATGGACGGACCATTTATTGCTTTCGTCGCCCCCCGCCGGCTCCTATTCCCGCGCTTTGCACTATGGTCCACAAAATTTTTCCCGCTTAAACGTTGCTCCCCCCCAAAAAACCCTAATTTCCCAATATTTTCTGTGCTTATTCCAGTCGGAGACAAATAAAAAATTAATTAAAAAAAAAATCGATCCCTTTCACCATGTCTCGAAAGTCTTTCGGAAGCTACACCTCATTCGAAATCTCCCATCTGGACGGCTACTCTCGACTTGCACTTAGCCATCCTTATTACATCACACATCAATTTAAGAAGATTCCTTTTCGTACAATTCGTGATGATTGTATGATTGTATGTGAGCCTATTTACTTTTATATATTAAAAGGGCGATGATCATTTTGAATTCGAATCTGGGATGAGACATTTAGGGATTACATGGTAATTATCTCAAGAATTTCTTGAATAACAATTTTGTCTACTAAATAATAATGCGATTTTTTTTAATTTTTTCGACCAAAAAAATATTAATGAGATTTTTTGATAATTTATTATATGACTTTTGTAATGAACTCATGAAAATCATGGAGTTGAATGATGTTTTAAATTTGCTCTATTATAAATAAAGAGATAAAGAGGATATAAATGTCTCGAAATATCTTTAAATGTAAACATATTATTTGGAGATTTTAGTAAAATTCATGCTCGTTGTGAAATTAATAATGACAGAATAATGCTAAACAACACAAAAAAATTGTTAAAAAATTTTCAACGCAGCTCCGATCTTATCCAATGAAATTTTCAGATATTATAAACTGAAATTAAATCTTTCTTATTACTGCAATATTGCAGCCAACGCAAATTTTCTTCTTTCGTTTATTTGTTTTCATTTTCTGCAGATGCGCACGTGTACGTGTCCATTTTTTCAGGTAATGTTTCAGCCTTTTAAAAGCAAATTCAACATTAATTTCCACCTAAAATTTTTATAGAAAACGCAAAAGAAGTCTGACGCCCAATTTAAAATTAAATCTATCCGTTCATATTTTTAGCAAATAATCCATGAATCTCTCACTTTTTGAATTTTGAACTGAGGGTAAATGCCAAGTATTTCATAAGTTCCAATCTTTTCAATATTATAGGAGAGCATCTCGGCTCATTTCCACTGTGATAAAAAGTCTTTGCATTATTTAAATATTGACACATAGATTTGTACATACACATCTCCTTACCTTTTTATTAATTGGATAGGTTTTTTAAGTTTACAAATTTTGAATTTCCAATTGGAATCCGAAAGGGTTTCCCTCCCTTAAATTAAATGCACTAAATGCCCAAAAAGTCTATTTTAGCACAACACATCGGATTATCATCATCGATATAATAATTATTCGATGACCAAGGTCAGATTTTCTACCAGTTTTGGGCCCAATAGATAAAAGAAGAAAACTACAAACAAAAGAAGGGAGCTGAATTATAAATCGAAAAAATAGAATTACAGAAAAGGTAAGACAAGCAAATTAAGAAATCTCAGTGGGTAGAGAGAGAGAGAGAGAGAGAGAGAGAGAGAGAGGGAAGGAACCGCCAATGACGGAACCGAACGAAAAAGAAGTAATAAATACAGCTGAAAAAGTAAAAAACCCTAATCCAAAACTCCTCCTGCTTCTCCTCCTTCCTCACCGCCTCTCTCCCTTCGCCTGCAACTCCTCGGATTCCAGCTCGGATTCAGACACGAAGCAAGACCAAAACTTTCCACCCTCCCTTCGTAAATCGGATCGAGCCGAAACGTGGGTCGACCTCAGATCCTGCAACCGAGCTCTCCGCTTCGTTCCCCCCCGCCCCTCAATGCCCTCTGCCATGGGAGTCAACGACTGCGGGAGACCCTACAAGCGCCTCAAGAGGAGGGTGACCGCCGACCTCGCCGACTTCCTCTCCTTCAACTCCGCCTCCGCCGCCGCCGCCGGAGAGCTCTCCGAAGGGCCCTTCCGGTCGAGGGTCGCCGAGTTCCTGAGCACCCGCGCCCGCGCCACCTTCCCTCCGTCCCCTTTCTCGTCCCTGGCCGCCTGGAGGGTCCTCTTCCGCGTCGGCGACCTGGACTCGTCCAAGGTGGTGGTCCCTCTGGACGTCGTCGAGGAGGACGTCACCAGGTCCAGATCCGTGTACTGTGACCAGTGCCGCGTCGTTGGTGAGTCTTGACTCAGTGAGTTGGGACGAGTTTTCGCTCTTTCTTAGGCCCGGGGGGCGGCTTCTTTTCTTTTTCGCTCCTCGCTTTTTCTAACTTTTGTTTAGCTAACGCGAGGAGCTGGGCTGAGCTGCGGAAATTACGAGATGGGTATTTTGCTAATTACAAACGTCTTTGAAAATTCAAGAAGCGACAAAAAGATATTATATAAAACTCTAATGTGAAAGGACTACTTGGTGAGCCCGGCCTCAACCCACGAAAAGAAAATGTTAAAAAAGTAGGAAGTCTTGAAAATGATAGGCCGTCGGGTCTTCTACGAAAAGGAGCACCGATTCTCTCTGGGTAGACGCACTGAGCTAGAACACGAGACTTTCTTCTTCTTTCTCCACCGAGATTTGACAATACGGAACTCTACTTGAATTTTCGGGTTTTGGTATTACAATGGATGAAGACGATATTGATGGGTGTCTCTTTTCGTTTTCTTGGTCGATCGATGGTCGGCGGTGAAAACAGGGTGGAGCGGACATCCGGTGTGTCGGAAGCGGTACCATTTCATCATAAGGAGGTCCAACGAGACCAGTCTCTCCCAAGGCAAATGCCGCAAGGCTTGTTCCAGATGTGGCAACACCTTCCTCTTATCCGATTCCAGGTCTCCCTCTCCGTCTCTCTGTCTCTCTGTCTCGCTGTGTGCGCAAAGCCTTCCGATTCTCATTGTGGGTCTTTTCTTGTTTTCCTTTTGAAGCTGACGTTGTTATGTTTGTTTGAATTTGTGCGATTGATTGGCGTGGGCAGGTGCAAATGGTGCGACTGCGAGATAACGTTGGAGGATGTGGAGGACTGGGTGTACTCGCAGCTGGAGAGCAACACCCATCTCCTGCACGGGGTCATCCACTCCAACGGCTTCGGCCACTTGCTCTCCCTCAACGGCCGAGAGGGCGGCTCCACCGTCCTCTCCGGCCGCGACATCATGAACTTCTGGGACGGCCTCTGCACCACTCTCTCCGTCAGGTTCGTCGTCTCCTCTTATCCTCTGGAAATTGGAGTTTTCCATTCACTTGCTTTCCCTCGGTGGCACCATGTTTATCTCTTCGAATCGATGAACAGGAAGGTCAGCGTGATGGACGTGTCGAAGAAATACGGGATGGAGTGTCGGCTGCTGCATTCGATCGCTCATGGCCACTCTTGGTATGGCAACTGGGGCTACGAGTTCAGTGCAGGAAGCTACGCATTGACACTCGATGCGTACAAGAGAGCCATCGATTCGCTCTCTAGCATGCCCCTTTCGCCCCTTCTATTCCACAGCCGGAAGCCTCGGACTGCCTTGCAGAGAGTCATCGCTTTCTACCTAGCCATAGCCGAGACCGAACTTCTAACGCTGCAAGACCTCTTCTCCTTCATGCTGGGTCTAATCCGAGAACACGGAGGGGTTTCTAAAGAACCGTCCCGGAAGAAACCTCGAACTTCAAAGGTGTTATGTGCTTGGTCTAAGGACGACGTTGAACGCGTGGAACAGGCTATGGTGAGAGTTTTATCAGCCGCGGCCGGTGAGGCTGGCTGGGTGAAAAGGTGTGCTCTTAAAGGTGCCTTGTATAGGTCTGCTTCTCCTGAGCTTCTGGACTATTGCCTCAAACACCTGGGAGGGAAATTGACGGCCGATGGGATGGTAGTCCGGACCCGTTACAACCCCGCGACAAGTGCTGTCGAATTCAGGTAAGTCCAAGCGACGATGAGGTTTCTATCTTACAGTTTGTCTTCAGCGGTTTGCAGTATGTGTTTTCTAAATGAGATGACATGTCAGGCTTGAGACTCCGAGTCTTGGATACGACAGATCTCGCTTCCAGCTTAACCACCACCCATCGAGAGAGCATGTGATTCGCGACCTTAACTTCCTGTACGGTTCTTTGATTTTTCCGGAAACAATGGTAAATTATAGACCTCAGACGACAAGAGAGCGTGTGCGCGATTCGGCAACAAAGCTTCTTGATTGCAAACAGTTTATGAAGGATTATGCCTCGGATGAAAAAGCAGTTAAATCCCCACTTAACATTCACCTTTGGTGTCATGTGGAGCTCTCGGACCATTCTAAGGATGAATTGCACCTACCTCAGGAACTAATTGTGTTGCCCTTGAATGCAACTGTGGCCGACCTTAAAGCCAAAGTGACAAAGGCTTTCCAAGACGTGTATGCGATGTTTAAACGGTTTCAGGCAGTGGGCTTCCCAGAATATGGCAATGTCGAGGACTCTCTCTCTGTTAAGCTATTGACTGGTTTGAATGGGTCTATTCGGGTTCATGGTAAGTGCCTCTCGATGCATGGGCTCAACCGCTTTCGGATGGAGAGGGGGATAGAGAACTGGACGGTGGATTGTGACTGTGGCGCCAAGGATGATGATGGAGAGAGGATGTTGGCTTGCGACACATGCGGGGTTTGGCAGCATACCAGGTGTGCTGGAATCGACAATACAGACTCCGTCCCTTTGAAATATGTCTGCAAGAGGTGTTTGGACTCGTCCGTTCAAGTTATGAAGGCATCGGGCTCTGGTGGTAACGCCACCAATATGGATTTTCCTATCTCAGGTGCTACTTGCAGGGTTCAAGCAATGCTAACTGATGATCACAAAGTTGGAAGCAATGTAAATGTGTCGTTTGGTGTCCCCAGAGTGTAGATTTCATGTTTTGTATATTTATGCAGTCATGCAGTTTTGCCACCCTGGATCAGCAATATGAGCTGCTGTGATGAATGGCTTCATGTGATTGGACAGTTTTGTAAAGAATGAAAAAAGAAAATGTAAAGAGAGTATTTAGGAAGTAATGTTTTATCCCGTGATCCGTGAACATACTATGTTTGTCAAACAAAATTGCATAGTGCAATGGCAAAGAAAAGTCCAATACCTACCTGATAAACAAGGTAATAAGTTTTTACCGCATTATTCACCTCTTCCGTCCATGCTTTCTTTGTCTTTGCGAAGGCTTGGCTGAGGTGGCTGGGCAAACGAGCCACCAGTTCCCTCCAAATGATGAAATTCCGGTTTTGACAAAGAAAGCTGCCTAAACGCCTCACTTAGATGTGTAAACTTGTTGACTACATCCTTGTATATGCTTAGCAGTCTTTCAACATCTCCCACTGTAAGTTCACCAGCTTTCGCTTCCATGAATGGATAAGTTGAACGTCCTGTAATGGTTGGTTATGAGCAGCTTATTAGTAATAAAGGCAGTTGCAAACCAAGCTGCAATGAGCCTCTACAAGACAAGTTGTCAAGGAAAATAGAACATGTTTAACTCAGGATATGCAAAATTCAATAGCACAATAGGAACATGGAAAAGTACATAACAATCCCTTCAGAAAAACTCCTTCAAATGGAACATGAAATAATATTCTACACTAAGCTTACCCTTCATGATTCTTTCTTTATCATTCATTGTAAAGGACGGACCGGGGTTGCCCTGTCTTCTCCTAGCAGCCATCTCCTCAACTGCAGGGTCAGGCTCATCATGTGCAAGTTTATTGGCTCCTCTAGCTGCTTGCATGTTTTCCTCAAATTCAATTTCATTGATAGATAGGGATCTGGCGTTTAAGTCAGCAATAAATGATTTTGCTGAGATGAGATTTGTGAGATAGTAAGCTGCCTCAGAGACAAGTTTCGCCTGTCTTCGATATAGCTGAATGAATCTGAGGTTGGAATGCAGCTCTGGAGGATTAGCCTGTCCAAAGGAATTATTGCCATGAATACAGGAAAAAGCATCACTTCCAAAGTGAAGAGGATTTTAACCAAAATGTATGATCTTTTATCTAATCATGTAGACTTAAAACTGAGTATCAACGACGACAATCTTACTATCTTTTTTACAATGATTGAAGTTACAGAATCATATGATAAGTCAATCCATGTAACTTCATCTCAGTCAAACATCAATTCTTTGAGGACCACAAAGAACCAGCAGGGCAGTCAATACTTAAGTCGTTTGTTTGGGTGAGATCTAGGACAATATCTAGGAAGATACTGGCTAGATTGTTAGGCCGCATATACCTCAGGATGATATTTCTTAAGGGGAGGAAAATCTAAAGATGCAGCTCCTTTGTAAGCAGCAAGAGCTCAGAACGTGGTTACATTCAACTGGAACCACATCTCTTGCGTTAGGCAGTCTGCTAACATTGGGTAGCAAACTCTAGGATTTTGCTTCAAGGCTGTTCTGAAAGTTTTTCAGAAGACCAAGACATCACAACCACTAAAGATTTTATTCTGGAATAACTTGACAAATATGATAAAATTTAAACTTCCAAATTGGATTTCATTGAAACCAGATGAACCAAGAGAGAAGAATGTATTGCCCTATAATGAAAAGAATGAAAACACATGAACCAGTTGACAACTTTTTGTGTTCCAACATATTTCCACAGGAAAACACTTGGTTTTAGCCATAGAAGTTTCATGTCAGATTGTAATATGCCTACATATTCTAAGTTACTGGAAAATAACCATTTAAGTCAAGAAAGTCAATTAAATCATGAAATCTGGTCCTTCAAGTTTTGACAGCATCTGGAGGTAATCTTTCAATTTTTCAATCTAATTAGTCATGATTTGATTGGGCTACTTCCAAGCATCACAAAAAGTCAGGAAGATTATAATCACAATAATAGTAAGACTGACAAAAACAAAAGATATCAACTGAAAGAAAAGCTTCTATAAGTCTAACTGTGAGGCGAGACTACCGTCTTTCCCATTATTTCACAGTGCCTCAATTGACAAAACTGTAATAATCAATGTCACTGAACAAATGTGCTTCCCTTTTACTAATGTCATCGAATAAGCAAATACTACTTCCCTTCTGAAACTCAACTTTTAATCAAGGAAAAGAGAAAAGCTTACAAGAAGTGGCAAACCACATTGCAAATTGCATTCGTGTTTGCCAGGCATTTAGATAAGAGTACTTCCCCTTTTAATCACACAAACATACTTGAAATAGAAGCACATTTATATAAATTAAAATATATACTGGCGGAAAATATTACCAATAAGAGCTTGCCTTGATCGTGACGTATATAAGAACCGGAAGAAAGTCATCAGCCCCCGCTAGCACATGATTTTCTGACATTGATGCATTGAGCAGCAAATTGTTGATGACCCTACAGCAATTCATAATGCACAGAAGCTTCTCCCGAGGAGCTTTGAAGCTATTCATTTTTTGCAGCTCCTTCTCTGCAAGCTGGAAAGCACAAAAATTATAGCACTTGAAGTATTAGGGGAGCAGACACAACGATGAGCAGTCTAAGAACTGATACACGTGAATTTAACATATCGATTTAACATGTGCTAAAAAGTAAAAGAAGTGATGCATCCCCATAGTAATATAGTTGTTAATTATCTGATTCGAGGTTTTTTCCCTCTGAAGAAGAAAACAGTCAGTTAACAGGAGCCAACAACAGCAATCTCTAAGCCTTTGCTGTAATGACCAAAAATAGAAAAGGCATTGGCCATAAGCTATGGTTAAAATCATTTGTTACAGTACAGCAACTTCAAAAAGACAGGCATAGGACAAATTCATGCTGTCCAACACATCATCAAAGCCTCTAAAGTGCAACCGCGGCGTGCTTTTGCTATCCCTATTTATTGAGCTTAAAACTGTCTCTCATGGAAGGTGTTAAAGTCACCGCCCCTTGTGGCCCAAGAAATCAATGAAATAAATGGTTCAACAGGCAACCCAAAATGATACCGGAGAAGCATCAAGAATACCAAGTGTTTAATTTCCACGGAATTATTATTGTCAAACTATTTCTACTAAAAATCTTCTTTGATCCTTTTACCTCCTCAACAATCACATAAAACTATTGCTTGAAGAGGACCAGAGGACATGACAAATGAGCACATTAAAACAACAAATCAATAAACATACGCTGGAATAATCATGCAAATCAGCAAACTGAAATAGTTTCAGCTTTGTTTTAATTTTTTAAAAAATATTAGAAAGGCCAAACTAAGGTAAGTAATTTACAAAAAGAGTAAAACCACATAAAAATTAAGATCTTCCAGGTTCCATGGGGCATCTATATGGAAACACTCAGGTTTCCTACAAACACCATCTCTTGAGTAACACGCATGTCAAATTTGCAAGCGAAAAGCAGTAGTATCGCACATACCAACCATGACGCTTCGTTTCGGAGAACAGCTGGTATATCTAAATGCTCAGGCCTCAAGAAGGTCTGCAATAGTGAAATTTTCTCCGCAATCTCCCTGTCAACTTTTGTATCCTCTGGAGAACAAGCAAATGTCCGAGAGAACAGCTTTGTCATGACATATTTTTCCAATCCCTGCATAGTACATAAGAGTAGAGGTTAAGACCAAAAAAAAAAAAACATCAGCTGTAGAAGAGAAAAATATGTACTAGTTTTGAGCAGATTCATAATTGGACACGATATGCCTCCAGATTTCATAATTATAAGCACCAGGCTCATATATCTGTTTAATAATACCTAGAAGACATTCAACTACTCTTCATAAACAAATAGTGAACATAACAACATGAGGTATCCCAAAGGGAACGTTGCGATCAGGCTCTAAAGCTAAACTCAAGCTAATCCTAACAGAACAGTCACAGTGGACTTTTGAACTCAATTGCCCACATAAACTGACCCACAATTCTGAGTGGATGGCGACATAATATCTTTTGATCAACAGAATAAAAAAGGATTTCTAAAAAAGATTACCTCCATTGCACGGTCAATTTCATTGTCAGAAGCGCCTGCCCAGAGAGGATGATCCCTTAATGCACCTTCCATCGTCATAAAGAAGTCTTGCACTTTTTTGCCATCATTTTCAGGATTTGCAGGATAAAACGAGAAGGATACAATGAAGCTGCAAAAAATGCATTCGGTGCAGTAAAAGATTTAGAAAACTTTGGAAGAAGTCACTCGAAGGAGTAGCGCTTATCTGGAATAAATTAAAACCCTCAAAACAGGAGCCAAATCAATCAAAAGGCAAGTTCCTTTCCAATAATCCCTTAACAATACCCTCAAGGATGAAACTGTGGAAGCATTAAAAAAATGAATGCTCAACAATTAAGATGAGAAGTACAAGATGCTAGAAAGAAGCTTTCATCATCCCATTCTCTCAACTCTAGTCCTATGAATGACGGACACTGGAGATCCAAAACTAAAGTTATGCTGGTCGATGCACTGGAAACTATCTGTTTGAAGATTTAAGAAAACCATTGATCTGGGCAAGGTAACACGGATGTTTTCTTTGAGAGTGATAAACCTTCTTCTGACGTCTCTTTGTTTCAATATCTGTGTGGCTGATGCAACTTAGGGTACTAGTAGCACAAAGTATATGCAAGTTGCAATGCTAGTTTACTCTAGATGCAACACGCACGTTCCTTCTCGTCTGTTGGACGAAAAGCTAAAAAACACCCAGAAAGGAAAGAACACTCTGCAGCAAGAAATACAAGGATCTACATCACAGGTAACAGAGAAGAGGTTCCTGTCAAAAAGTAAGCCCCCAAAACCCCCTAAGAGAGTTCAGCATGAGCTAGGAACAGGAAACATCATTCAAAGAACATTCACAGGCTTCTCCAGTGCGCCTAATCACTCTGTATTACGCAATTCTATCGCAAACCCCAGAACCCTGAGCAGCAGAATATGCTAAAGTTAGCATCTTGCTAAGCGAGTCCATCGATACGGTAAATCAAGGCACAGAAAGCGAACGTTTCCGAACACCAAAGGCTTCCACAGTCGTCGGGCTTTTAACTGATGCAATTGCTTAAACTCACGACGAGTATCACGCTTTCCCGCATGAACTAGTATCCACAAGTACCGCAAAAAGACAAATCAAATTGAAAAAAAGAAAAAAAAGGGAACAAACGAACATGCTTCCACAAAATCAACTTCGGATGAACCGAGCAGATTGTGCAAGTACAGATTGAGCTGCAACCGCCACGGAATTGAGAGCGAGAGAGAGAGGCAAGGGAGGGAGGGGGCGAACCTCTTGATGGACCGAACGAGATCGAGAGAAGCCGGGTTGCGCATCCTGTCGAGGAAATCGTAGAACTCCATCGAGGTCGGAGACGCTAGCGACGGCGACGACGACGCCGACGGAGACAGCGGAGTCGTATCCATGCTACAAACTTCACCAAAAGAAGAAGAGAAAACAGCGACGAAGAGATTTGTTTTCCCGAATTCACTGCTTTCAGAAAGCGGAGGATCGCGCGGACTGCGCGAGCTCCGATCGCCTCCTTCCTCTCCGCCGCCGCCGCCCCCGCCGTCGAAGTCGCTCGCTCGCTCGCGATTGCAGGTTTTTTGATCAGGCGTTGAGATCAGACCCTGGGAAGAAGAAAGGAATGCAGTTGGAGACCGACGACCAGAGCGAGACTGTTAGCTTCGGCACGTGACCTGAGTCACGGCGTGCTGGAGCTTGTATTGACGAAGAGCAAATACCCTAGAAATCCAAAAATTTCTAAACCTTATTACAAAAATATAATTGAGTCTTAATATAAATTTTAATACTTCTTTACACATTTTAAAAATTTTAAGACTTGACTGCATTTTCATGATAAATTTTAGAATTAAGTTGGGTTTATTGAAAGTTTTTTGAATTTAATTATACTTTCGTAACAAATTTTAGAATATTCAATACACTAATCCTTATTAACAACGGGAGCAAAACCTAGGGGTATGCAAAAAAAGGGAAGCCACCTAAGCCACTAGTACTAGATCAGATCAGTCTTCTTATTGGGACTGATCCAGTTCTCATTCCAAATTACTAGAACTGGTGAATACGTCTTTTGTTACCGATCTTAGAATGTGGCTACCGCACACCTGGACTCAATCGATATATATATAATTATTTAATTTTTATATTTTAAAATTTTAGATCAAAACTCAGGTTTCCTTTTTGTCTCTCTCTATCTCTTGCCTCAATCATCTTGAGCCTCGCCTCCCTTTCTAATTCTCACTCTTGATCACCTTCGGCCTTGTCGCTCCCTCTGTCACTCTTGCTTTCAGTCGTCTCTAGCCTCTGACCTCGTTACTTATTCACAAGTCTCATGCCTCTTTCGAAGTAGATAGCAAAGTTCCAACTTTAGGAGTTGATCTTACTAGTTGATCTCCTTAGTTATGTTTGGTCTTTGCATATATCAAGTTATTTTCTCTACTTAATTCATTTTTGAGTTTCTACACAGGGTAGGAGATATTAATCTCATGAGACTCCATTATATGAAGGTTTGGGATTTTAAAAGAGGAGATTTACTTTCACTACATTTTTTATTGACATTCCACCGCACTTTCCCTTTGTTGGTTACTCCTATTTTTCTCCTTCTCTCACGTTCCCTATAACTCTTGTCATTACAATATCCTAAGGGACAATATCGCTATTTCATTTTACTTCCTCAAAGCAGGAGCACCGACCATAATTTATGATTAGCTACATTCTTGCAATCCAAATGTCTCTCACGGTCGCCCGAGCTTGGTCACTACGACCCCCTTTGTGAGGAGGCACCCCTTCTCTCGAAGTTACGGGACTACTAGATTAACCCTCATCTCTGTTGATCTGTCAATTATGGTGGTGGAACAGATCACAACAAATAAAGGTAAATTGCTCCACTTTAGACAGCTCTTGACCAGTTCCATACACCCACTCAAGAACTGGACTGAGCATTTTTCGGTACCTATTCTTAGTGAGCGGTGACTAACTCAAATATATGAATAGATTTCGCAACACTAGTTGTGGTAATTTTTGACAAGCTCTTAAATAAGGCAAATAATTAATTACAAAAAAAAAATGTCAATAAGTAATAGGATGCAAGTTGTTAATAAAAAATTAGTTGGTAACTTAATCTAAAAATAGTGAGCAAGTCATTCACCAAGAGTCAGGAAATTCAAGGAGTTAGTAAGAGTGACAAATAAAAATTGATAAAAGAGAAAAGTTGGTAATTCGCAATCATAAAAAGAGGTTTAGTAACTTCGTGAAAGTACCGATAATTTACTAACAAATTTCACCGAAAATGAGGTGAACTTTTTTCACTAAAAATGTTTTTATCACTTATCTATATTTTCAGAAATCTATGGAAAGGAGAAGAATTCCTTTCTTTTTTTATACATCTATATCTACTACTGCAAGCCCTCGTCGTGGAAGTTCTGCAAAAATTGTGCAGCTGCGTGAATGGTGCTGACGATGCAACTCAGCAAAAATCTTCCCAGGACACTCTCAGTTCTATCATTGAACCATTGCGGATTGTGGAGTTTTACCTACTCTATCCCATATTTGAGGAACAATACTGTCAATGCATTCATCAACCATTTTCTCATCCGAGGCTGATCCGATCTGTCTTCCTTAAATCACTGCCGTGTTCTTCCCCCTCAGAACCGGGTATCCTAAAGTATAATGCAACAAAGCCGTGCATGGTTCCTTGCCCTGTTTTGCTTACAGAATACAAGAGGCCGAGATTAAAAAAATCCCTCCTGGAATCACAGGTCGATATACATTGCAAAAGGTTGGGATGAAGAGTCCATGTACTGACTCTTTGCCGAAAGGATATTCCCAATCGCTAGCCACACGGTGCAATGAGAAAGTTCAGGGTCATCTGGGTTGAAACGAGCCCATGTATGCCGATCTACCGTGTTACTTTCTGTTTTGAACCCTTGAAGAGGTTGTACAGATCAATCGAATCAGAGAGCTACTTGGAATCGTCTGAGAGGAGCGAACCGCCTTGCCTTGGCATGATGTGCTAAAGCTGAACTGCACCAGATCATCGAAAGCAACGCTGCCCCTTCTCTTCAGCCCAGTTGCAAGAAATTTTTCGAACTGCAAAGTATGGCAGAACTGGATGCTCTCTCAGCTACAAGAATGAAGAGTCAACGATCTCTTCCCAATATGATAGATGTAAGTAGAGACAGGCTAGCGTGCTCGGAAGTCCTAGAACAAGCTACACGCCTCATGGTTTAGGCCAACCTATTGCACCTAGTGACCTTGGACTGTATTTTCAACTGTTACCATGTATTTTCGCTCACGATGTACCTAATATAAACTCGTGATCCAATCAAGTTCTATGAACCGGTATTGCCAGATTCAACCCAGCATGGCCAAGGATTCTTCGAGCGCTCCTTCGTCCGAGAGGGCCAAACGAGATGACCATGCAAAAGGGGCGCAGCGATTCAAGGCATGAACGCAAAGTATTGCATCTCATTAAGTCAACTGATCAAAGTTTCCCCATCCCAATATTATAATCTGGCCTTTCTTCTAGTGATGGTCCCATGCAATGAGGCCCCCATCGTGGTCATGTCGGTGTAGTTATGTTTCGCTGGCACGTGAAAGTTGGAAATAGCGGGCGAAAGATCGCTTCAAAAGCCAGTAAACCTGCGAATTCGGGTTGCTTCAAAAGGTTATTTCCGATGGTGGTTTGACCTTCGAGCATTAATTGAATTAAATTCGAAACTGTGTCGAATATTCTTTGGTTGTCTCGTCTGGTCAATGATGAGCACGATGCTTCAGCTGGAATTCATCCCAATCTAGATGCCGGGGCGTGAAATCTTGCCACTTCCTTTATGTAATAACTGATACATGATCAATGGGAGATGGACACGAAGGTGGGGCGGGACGGGACGCGATCCTCGTTCCCGGGGAATATCCTCCCCATCCAAGTCAAGGCCCTGCGATGCTCCCGTGCCCGTGTCTATAATCAATGCATCATGGCCTTCTTGATTTGCTCTCTTGAAAGTTGAAACGCACCATCGATTAATATTGCTTGAAATTTCGGTTTTTCATTTGCGCTAATGCAATGTATGCTCATATTCAAAATTCAAAAACAGTACAAGATTTCGTTTTTATGAACCGGTCTTATTCAATATTTCTCTTTTTCCAGAGGTCTTATTTTGTAAAAGTTGTTATATACATCATCGTGTGCCATTTTTATCTTGAATAATTTCTTTTACACGTAATGATTACAGATTTGGTTATCATAGATGAATCTCTAAGTACAAAGAGTAGGACGTTCAATTGAGAATGACTTCCTGCCAATAAGAGTAAACTTCAAAGTTTTCAAATCGGAATGAGGTTTCGTTTAAGAAAATAACGACCAATTTTATCATAGTTAAAATTATCGATTTCCAATTACCGAATTCTATTTGCATAGTTTTCCAACGTGGTTAATTCAATATGAAGGTTTGTAACTTTAACAAAAGTTGATAATTTATTAGAATAGCCAGTAAGTTGTTAAAGAAGTTGACAATTTCTAATCAAATAAACGTCGGTTTAATTACCCCCAATAAAAATTAGCAACCTAGAACTAACTACTAACTTAATAGGAAAAATGTTGGTTATTAAATCAATCAAACAAAGATTGATGATTTCTTATAACAATCAATAATTTTGAAAAAACGGTTACTGACGCAAATAAACGTAGGTAATTTCCAACCAATCAAAGTAACTATTATTAATTTATGATAAGGCTGTATTTTTCTTTCATTCCGGTCAAGAGGAACTTTCTCAAATCAATATTCTGATTATAAGGCTACAAATATAAATACATATATATATATATATATATATATATATATATATATATATATATATATATATATATATATTTTTGGTAAGGTAAGTAATAAATACCTGTTATATTCATATTTAATTAAGTTTGTATGTAGTGATATTCATAATTTGCAAATCACCAATCATAGACATAGTCAGACGAGTTCAACCACTTAAAAATGGCAAAAATGTTTTCTCGTTAGAATAAGTAATACCAATAACTTACTAATAAGTTGCCTGTCAAATAGTTAACCGGTTGCATTTTGCTTAGGAACAATATCTGATATAATACCAACACTATTTCCTATTTACCAATTCAGGAAATTGTCCTGTTTCTTAGCACCCAGAATCAATTAAACTTTCCCATTTAAGAATAGATTAAAGAAGTGGACGGGCGAGGGAAGTAGATCTAGCATTCTTTCATGGTAGTACAACCTTGAGATCCTCCATGAGAGTGCACTTAGTGGAACTGTCACCGTGGATGCCTAAAAAATTACGACTTGCTGCCAAAGGAAGAAAAAGGTGGTCAAGGTTTACCGCGGCATAAAGTTTTAGGATGTGGACACAGGATATCACTCCAAATAGGCAAATAATTTGTCATCGATCGGCTCGCAATCACAAATATATGCACGGTCTTCACCAAACGGTCGTGCTTTCATTCATCTCCAATTGGAGTAAGCCATCTTTCAACCAGCCTTTTGATTGATAGGTTGCATGTATATTCTTCACTTATATGTAAACTTAACTAAATGCATATTTCTCCTCCCTCGACCTCCGCCGCAACTTTCCTCATCATCATGACTTGCCGCCATGCACCTCGCTATTCGAGCCTACAGCCACTAGCCGCCGTCGGCCCGGCACTCGTCCCGTCGCCACCATCCTGTATGTGTCCGTGTGATGTTTATGTGGCGTGAAACAAGCTGCAAATGATTTCCTAACCCAATGGATCGTTGAAAGACTAATCAGCAGAGCATTTATTAGGGCAAGCAACATTCTAGGGACCGAGTCATGTGGGAGACAAGCTAAGCCTACATTTTACAAAGCGAGGATAACCCTACTCCTAGTACATCCCTAATAACTCCTACAAAATCAACTCCGTAAGACCATGGGAACCTTCACTATCAATATGATATATTATGGTCATATATAATCTCCGGGAGGGTTCAATGATATCTATTACGCAAGGACTAGGACGCGTGCAATTGAATCAAATGTACAAATGCAAAGGTCATACCCACCACCACACATGTGCAAAGGCTCAAGCTATGGCAACTGCCTCTCCGACGGTTGATGAGGGGCGCCATTTTGTAGTGCCGAGTGAACATTCGACAAGTAAAAAGATCAATTGAGAAATGCACAGTTTTCTTCTAAAAGTGAATAAAAGAAGTTCACAATACTTGACATGCTAGGCCGTTGATTGGCACCACGGCCACGCTATGCTCCTAAAGCAACAGAAAGTTTCCCATCCGTTGATGATAAGAACGAAAATCATACCTGATTAAGTCAGGCCCGTCTTTTATATTCTTATATTCTATGAGGGTTGTTTTCTTGATACAATAGTAACGTTTTCAACTTTTCCAATAAGTCGACGATACTAATGTTCTTTATTGATAACTTTCAAGTGGGCACAAAAATATCCACGGCACTATGACAAAGAAACAATCCAGTTGAATCAAGACAGAGAACGCGAGCAAATATCTAATCTAAGTTGTCTCAATATGATAATAATTTCGTCATACAACAACTTTTCGCATCTAACAATTTTCAGGCGGATACGAGATAATATAAAATGTTGGTTTCAGCTTAACTAGCATGAACGATCAAATCGATATCTACCCACAATAACTTTGGCCGTTCAGTCGAACGTCGAGAATCCCTAGGAGGAGGAAGTGGCCGTTTTTCCAGAGGTTGCTTTGAGAACAATCAAATATCCCCGTAAATGATTTCCCTTCTTTATGCCTCGGGATCGTTTAAGGGTTTAATATATTCCGTTCGGCTCGTTCGTTGCACTTCGACAATGAGACGACTCCATGGCTTTGCGGTGGCGCGTGGAAACATGTTTCCCTTGCCTAATATTTAGCTATCGCATTACTCTGCTGATATTCACGCGGTACGTTGTTTTTGATGTTTTGGATATGATCAACTATTCTTACTAAGATACTTTATCAATGATTGAAATGTAGATTGTGTAAAAATAAAACCTTCATACTTCTAAGTCAATATGAATTCTCTATCTTTCCAAACTTATTCATGTAGGTTTTTCAGTTATTGAGAATCCTTTTTGCTTATATATTACTTAAAAGACAAACACTTCTTACATTTATCAAGGTTGATATAAATCATGAATAGTTTTATCAACTTCAAAATATATTGGGAGGTTTTCTTAATAAGGAACAACTGTTTAAAAACAAGATCAGGGGATAGTTAAGATGCATTTTCAAAGAAATAGCTGCTCGAGAACAAGGTCATGAGGTCGTGAAAGTATGGGCGCAAAACTTTCAAAAGTGGAGCATGAAGGCAGCTGCTGGAAACCATTCAAGAAGGGAACCACTAGAAACCACTTTGAAGTAATTACACGCAACCATATAAATACCTGTGGTTGTCTACTAGAGCCGCCTCCCTCTGAGTACGAATCAAACAAATTTGCTATCCTTTTAGTATCTTTTACCTTTTTTCTGCATTACACTTTATTTTTCTAATTGTAGCTTTCAGATTTGTATCGTCAACTAAATTCTAGCATGTATCTTTATCTTGGGTGCTGTATCACCAATTAAATTTCGGCACAGTTTTTTTCTGTCCTCAGACTATATCGTCAATTAAATTCCAGCATAGTTTGTTTATCTATGGTTATTTCATCAAGTCTATGTCTTTCAAGCCTTGTTGTTGATTGAATTCCAACACTATTTGCATTTGTACAATCTTATTTTAATTGAAGTTGTTGGTTCATTTTGCTTGTGACATTTTCTATCCGAAGTTGGAGTAGAACCCTAGTATCCTTTAATTAAAAAACTGAAGAATGACTTTTGTCCAGCGAAACAGCTACTCACAAATTATACCAAAACGAGGTGAGCAGTAAACTTTTTCACTAACAAAGTTTTTCCACTTATCAATTATTTTGGAAAACCACCGGAAGGGGAGAAATTCCTTTCTTTTTTATCCATCTAAATCGACTACTTGCAGGCCCTTGTCATTGTAGCTCAGCAAGAAATGTCTAACCGTGTGAATGAAGCTGACAATGAAACTCAGCAAAAATCTTCCCAGTGCAATACGAGGAAACTCTCGGTCCTATCATCAAACCATTGCGGAGTTTTAACTACTCCATCACATATTCGAGGAGCAACACTCTTATTGCAATAATCAACCATTTTCGCATCCGAGGCTGATCTGATCTGAGCAAAGTCGTCCTGAAATCACGGATATGTTCTTCCCCCTCAAAACTGGGTACCCTGAAATAAAATGCAACAAAGCGGCATGGTTCATTGTTACAGAACACAGAGACAAAGTATATATAAATGCCTCATGGAATCACAAGTCAATATACAGCGCACGAAGTTGGAATGTGCAGGCCATGGATTAACTCTTGCACAAAGAAAGTTCAGGTCATCTGGGTTAAAACTAAACGACCCCGTGTATACCAAGCTACTTTGCTACATTCTATTTCCAACACGTAGAGGTTCACTGACGAATCGATCATAGAGCTACTTGGGCCGCAACTACATCCGGGACAGGGCCGTTCGAATCCTCCAAGAGGACCGAATCCACCTTGCCTTGGCATGAAGTGGTAAAGCTGAATTGTACCGGATCATCGAGAGCAACGCAGCGCCTTCTCTTCGGTCTAGTTGCAAGGAACCTCGAACCGCAAAGTTTGGCAAAACTGGATGCTCTCTCAGCTACAAACCTCATGGGCTTGGCCAGCCAATCGCAATCCAATGACTCAGGACTGTTACCATTCCTCAAATCTTTATTTTCGCTCGCGATGGACCTAATGAAAATTCATAAGGTGATAAAATTCTGGAAAATGGTATTGCCGTATTCAGCCCGGCGTTGCCAAGGATTCTTCGAGCGCTCCTTTGTTCGAGAGGCCAAATCAAACAGCCATGCAAAATGGGACTCGGTGATGCAAGGCATGACCGCAAACTGGTTCATCTCATTAAGTCAACTGGTCAAAATTTCACCATCCAATATTATAATTTTGGCCTTTATTTTTTTTAAATAGCTCCATGCAATGAGGCTCTCATCGTGGTCACGTCGGTGTGGTCATATTTCGCTAGCACGTGAAAGTCTGAAATAGCGAGCGAAAGATCGCTTCGCAAGCCAGCAAACCTAAGGATTAGGGTTGCTTCAAAAAGGGTAATTTCGATGAAGGTTTGACCTTCGAGCATTAATTGAATTAAATTCGAAACTGTGTTGAATATTCTTTTGTTGTCTCGTCAGGTCAATGATGAGCATGATTGCTTCAGTTTTGGGATTCATCCCAATCTAGATGCCATGCGTGAATCTCACCATTTCCTTATGTGATAAACTGATAAATGATCAGTGGGAGATGCACACAAAGGTATACTTAAACTAGTACTTGTTAGGATAACCTAACGCTCCTTAGAAATTTCTTAAAACAGTTTGTAATTTTGAAAAGTTTGTTAAGAACGTAAATAAACGTAGGTAATTTCTAAAAAATCAAAATAAATATTAGTAATTTGTAATAAGGAATATTTTCTTCCAACCTGGTTGAAGGAAACTTTCTGAAATCACGCTCATATCTAAATTTACTTAAGTTTGCATGTAGTCAATACCTAGACCCTATAGCCCACTAATCATAGACATAATTAGAAGAAGTCTCCCCCAATCAGAGGTGGAGGAAAATTGTATCTTTTAGAATGACTATTACTAGTGACTAACTAATAAGGACCTGTTTAATAACATTCTAAACCGTGTTTGATTTTATTCTTTTGTTTCCCAAAACTAAAAAAGAACATAAATCTGTTTAATAATTTTTTAAATTTATTTTTAGGAACAAAAATATTTTTTATTCATGGGAATAGATTTGGAACAAAATTAAAAAGTAGAAAAAAGTTGTTTCTTATTCCCGAGAACAATTCCTAAAATCAAGTCTAATTTTTTTTTCTCTTATCTTTCCTTTTTTTCTTTCTTTCTTTTTCTTCCTTTTGTTCATTTTGGCAGGTCGCTAGCTTTAGCCATGGCCATCGACACCAAGCCACGGTGAGACTCGTCGGCCCAAACCTCATCATGGTTGGGTGAGGGTCGACCTCATCTTGGCTAGGTGAGGTTGACCTCGCCTTGCTAGCAGGCGCAAGGCTGGGCCTCGCTAAGCTAGAGCGAGGTTGACCTCGCATCACTTGGGTGAGGTGGAGCCTCGCCGGTAATCAAGCAAGGCTTGGCCTTGCCAAGATTTGCGATGCCAAGGCTCGCGATGGCTCACTTCGGCAAGCTCGCCAACCCTTGCCAAGCTGGTCGCCAGCTACTGCTGTGGTCGGTGACCGGCCACAAAGAAGGAGAAAGAGAAGACAAAAGGAAAAAGAAAAAAAAAAGAAAAAAAAGAGAGAAAAATATAATCAAAGTATTATTAGAAACAAAAAAAAAAAAAAAAAATTGAGAGTCTTACCAAATGCATTTTTATTCTGAGAATAAAGATTTTGGACAATTATCAAACATCTTTAAAAACTTAAAAATTGTTTCTAGGAACATAATAAAATAAATAAATCATTTCTGAGCAAAAATTATTTTTGAGAACATAATGATTACTAAACGTACCTTAAGTTACTTGAGAAATAGTTAACCAATCACATTTTGCTAGAACACTATTTAATTTTACCAACACAGATAATTTAACTATTTTTTAGCAGGAGACTAAAGCGGAGCACCAAACTTTGGCAAGGCCCCCCTTCTGTAAGTGTTAGGTTAGTCGATCTGGCCCCAGCGAATCCCTTGCGTTAAATTCACAAGTCCACTCGTAACTGTCGACATAGTCTCCTAGGCTAATGCTTGGTAGTGCCCGGATTGCTTTCCTCGATCTGGACTTCCTAAGAACTTTGAGGAAATTCGATTTCCAGATGGATTGGTTTTCCCTTTTCGTGGACCAGAACAATAGAATTTTGCCTCTGATGAGTGGACGAGGGGAAGTGGATGTAGTTCATTTCATCGGACACTAGTTGCAACCTTGAGATCCTCAGTACGAATTAGGGTTTAGGCCGTGGATGAACAATCGTGAAAGTGCACATATCATCGTGAACGCCTAATGAATTACGACTTGCTGCCAAAGGAAGAAGGTGGTCAAGGTTTACCGCAACCTAAAGGTTTTCAATGTGGAAAAAAAATATGACTCTTTCATTAGGTAAAATAATTTCTTGTTGATTGGCTTGCAAACACGACAAATGTGCCACGTGGCTAATTTAGGAGTTAATAAGAATTGGATTCTCTTCAATCACCTATTAAATAATGGACCATACTAAATTACTCTGAATTTACCAAAAGGTCACGTTTTCCTTCGTCACTTATAGGAGGAAACCAGACTTTTAATTGATGAGTTATACGTATGGACTTCACCCATACGTAAATTTAACTGAATATGTGTTTCTTCTTATTGGCTTCTGCCGCATCTTGACTTATCATGGTGACTTGCCGCCTTTTGCCTTATTATTGAGCTTGTAGCCACTAGCCACCGTCGGCCTGATGCTCGATCTCCGTTGCTACCATTCTATATGTGTGTGTGTTTATATGAGGTGAAATAGGTAGCTAGTGATATCCTAACCCAAATTCTTCATTGAAAGACTGAGTAATAAGCAGAGCATTTATTAGGGCAAGCAGCATTCTAGGGACCAAGTCATGTGGGAGGCAAGATACGCCTACATTTTACGAAGCGAGAATACCCTACTCCCAGCACATCCCCAATAACTCCTACAAAATCTACTCCGCAAGACCATGGGACCCTTCAATATCATATGATATATTATGGTGATATATAATCTCCGGGAGGGTTCAATGATTTCTATTATATAATCATGCAAGGACTAGGAGACGTGCTATTGAATCAATTGTACTAATGCAAAGGTCATATCCACCACTGCACATGTGCAAGGCTCAATCTATGGCAACTGCGTCTCCAGCTGTTGATGAGATGTGTCATCTTGTAACGCAGCGTGAACATTCGCCCAATGAAATGATCGATTAAGATATGTATACTTTCATTTCTAAAGTAATTAAAAAAGTTCATAACAACGAACACACTTAGGGCGCGTTTGTCAATCGGCTAAATAGTGAAAATTTCTATTATTTTGTTTTCAAAAGTAGAATTAGAATAGAAATTCATTTAGTAACATTTTTTTTTCCTAGGAACAAATTTGCTCCGTTGAATAGATTTCAAAGCCAATTATTTTTTTTTCTTTTCTCTTCTTCTTTTCTTCTTGTTTTCCTTCCTTTTCTCTTCTTCTTCCACTACCGCCGCCATCAGCCACCATGGTTTGGATTGGAAATTGTTTCTGAGAACAGAATGGTTATCAAACACACATTTAGTGATTGATCATCATCACAGCCATGCTAAGTTTCAAAAGCAATTGAAAGTTTCCCATCATGTTGATGATAAGAACCATAATTATACCTAATTAAGTAGGGCCAATATATGATATATGAGTTCTTGTGAGGATTGTTCCCTCACTACAATAATAATTTCTTTTTCAATTTATCTGATAAGTTAATAATAGTAACGTTCGTCATCAATAGCTTTCAAGTGGATACTGAAATATTTATAAAACTATGGCAAATAAACAATCTAATTGAATCAAGATAAAGAATGTAGGCAAACGTTTCATCCGAATTGTCTTGATATGATAGTAATTTTGCCACGCAATAAACTTTTTAGGTTAAACAATATTCAATAGGATACGAGATTATATAAAATCTTGATTTGAGTTAACTAGTATGAACGATCAATTTGATATCCACACACAGTAACGTTAGCCGTCCAATCGCGCGTCGAGAATCCCAAGGAGGTATAGTAGCTGTTTTTCCAAAGGTTGCTTTGAGAACAATCAAATATCCCCATAATTGAATTCCCTTCTTTATACCTCGGGATCGTTTACGGGTTTAATATATTCCGTTCGACTCGCTCGTTGCACTTCGACATTGAACGACTCCAAGGTCTTGTGGTGGCGCGTGGATGCATGTTTCCCTTTCTTTAATTTGACTGACGTACATTTTACTTCTTCAACTAATTTTTTTTTTTTTTTTTGCTAGGTACCTATTGTCAATTTTGGGGTCGTATAGTTCACTGCGCCCGCCGCATAATGCGAGCAGAAGCCACTTAGACCATGTTCATGGACAAAATAGTTACGAAATTTTAAGATATGACATCTATTCATTGAAAAATTCTTTTGCCGTTGCCTTTCTTTTATGATGAATATCGAAATAATGAGTTTAGTTCTTGAATTACCGATTCTCATCCTACTAATTCCTTTTCTCCGAACATGGATCCGGTATACATTTACAGTCTAGTGAACAAGAGGATGACACATTGTCATTTTACAAATGTGCTTAAACAAACATTAGGTAAAGAAATTTGGGAATCCTTATCACCCCTCTCCCTACCCTTTTGCCCATACCATGTCAATGGTCCCCCACCTTCCTTGTGTCCCACCGCAAATCCGATCACCACCGCCAACGGCAACCTCAACTGTACCGTCATCAGTCTCCCCTCAACGTCCATGGCGCTCTCTGTCTCTCTCTGTCTCTGTATCTCTTTCTCTCTAACTTTGAGGTATTCATTTCTTTATAGTATGGATCCCGAGGTCTAGGTAGATAATTGAGGTTTCACGAGGCTTTAGCATAAGTAGGAGTATTTCATCTATGTTAGAAGAGAGGGTTAATCAAATGTCGGTGAGCTAGTGCTGGTATTAATCGTTTGAGGTCACCTCGTGAGGTATGACACTTTTGCATGAGGTCTTTACATGAGTTTGGGGAAAACTTCTATATTTATGAAGTTGCTAATCCTAAACATTGTGAGATGAGTGCAATAGGGACATCGGATCTAGTGATCCTGACTATGCCATTCCCTTTCAAGTTTTCGATGAAAATGCTAAGATATAAAACAACATCTGGCTCTACATCCATCGACTTTAAGTAATCATAAGATTTCAAGATCACTGCCCGAACGGTCGGATGATCTTGATCGCCACTAAACGACTCCCTAAAGAGTTATGGAAGTGAACGTGAGTTCGTAATTTGATGTTGGAGGATAACGTAAAAACATTTCGTTTGGTCGCGCGAGAAGTACCCTTCTTGGAGTTAAAAAAAGAAGACATGCATCAATGGATTCCGAGGTTTGGAGGGAGTTGCTGAGATAATCGATAACCAGACCCAAAGTAAATCGCAACAACGCGTGAGTTGACATTAGCGTAACGTAATCATCGATCCAGGCGTCCACACACGCTCTGCCGGAGCGAGAGGAGAGGAAATTGGACTGTCCAGGGAATCGACAACTGCAGCCTGAGGAATTAAAAAAGAAAGCTGGTCATCAAGCCCTAGAGAGACTTGCTTTTCACGATATCTTTACCATTCCCGCCGGCGTAGTCACAGGCCGTCAACACTTTATTTTGCCTCATCAAACATATATAAACCCCCTCTCTTACGTACAACTGACATTGCTTGCTCTTGCGCACATTCTCGTTCCCATTTCATTTCACCAGAACTCATTAGCCGCAAGCATCCTCTCTTTCTCTCTCTCTCTCTCTCTCTCTCTCTCTCTCTCTGTGCGCGCAGAGTTAGGCAAAAACTTATTCTTGAAAGTCCTCGAAGAGAGATATTGAAGAGCTTTGCTCCACCGGCTTGCCGTTGTGGGGTTTGGCTTGATGGCCTCATCCAGCGGCGGTGTGCCTCCGGGGTTCCGGTTCCACCCGACGGACGAGGAGCTCCTCCAGTACTACCTGAAGAAGAAGATCTCGTTCCAGAAGTTCGACATGGAGGTGATCAGGGAGGTTGACCTGAACAAGATGGAGCCTTGGGAGCTTCAAGGTAATTAATTTAAAGTTAGTTTATTAGCATGCATTGGTTTTTGTTAATATTGACGTTTTCATTTCTCTTTTCTGGGCTACCCAAAACGAAATTAATGCGCAACTTCCGACCATAGGGTTTAAGAAATTCTCACCCAACACTAGATGTAGTTTAGTTTGGGAACATCAACGACACCATGAGGGTAGAGAAATAAGTACTTTGATGCAGGTTCCTTAATTTATAAAGGTCTCAATAAGAATTCGTTGTGTAACTTGTTTCCTTAATCTTTTTGCATCATATTTTTAGTAGGATTTCGTTAATGAGTGTCCCCAAAGCATTTCTTAGATACTTGCTTAAGGGAAGATTGTAATTTCCAAAGCATTGCTTTCCTCGAGATCAATGCATTGATAATCAAAATATTCCCATGAATATACGGAATTTGGCCAATTAATAAATAATCTTTTATCAATTGGTAAAGTTATGAAGTGACTGGGTTCTGAACCCGAAAACTAAACGCCCCCAACTATGGCCATCCTCCACTGATATGTAATAAAATCTGCTCTACAAAATTCTTTGGATAATTGCATCTCTAGGAGGGAAAAAAAATTAAACCTCAAAATATTTTAATTTCTATTTCGTAATAATTATGTTGCTTATTTAAAAGCTCGAAGCATTCTTACATTGACAGAGGAAACTCATCGTATGTCTCACAATTCATGTGATTTATAGGCCACTTTTTCGGTTAACAGGACAAAAGCCACGTGAATATTTGCTTAGCAGTGGCCTAAAATCATGCAGGATTTTCTTGAGGCCTCACATGAATTTGGCTGTCGTGCATACACAGCAAGAGCAAGTCCTTGCTTGCATGAATTTAACGCTTATTTATGGACTGCCTGAGTGGGTTTTTTCTAGGGCATACCTTTTAATAGACGGGGAAGAATATAGTTTCTTGCAAAATAATTATTAATATACAGGAGCACCTTGTAGAGTCAAGCTTAAGCTGTGCATCGACATTCCATAGGATCTGTAGTTAGGGGAAGACATTCGTTATCTAACTAGTGCGAATGGGGAGAGTACTTACCACGGTCGCATTTGCTGATTCCGGGCACTTAGATAGCTATTTTCCATATTCAAACTATTCCTCCCTCTCAAAAGCCGTCAAATATGTAATATATTACTCAAATTTCAGAAGATTGTGAAATGACTATTCATGAATCTATATGTTGACATTTGAGTAACTGTGAAAAGATTCAAGAACTCAAGAGAAAGTCTGAATACATACATCGCAGGATTTAGATTAAATTGAAAAAGGTCAAACGTAAACGTCGAATTTAGATAGGATTTTTGCATCTGCTTGGAAATGCAAGAACAGATTTTCTACGTGACAGGTCAGGGTTTGACCACGAACCTCCTCAGAAAAGTAGAACAAGGTCGACCCATGTACATCTCCTCCATTTAGTTACTGTCTATGAATTTCGAGAGTAAATATCTTCCGGTCCTGTTGCATGTAAGTTCCTTACAATTACCATATGCGAACTCTCGTAGTAGTTATGTTATCCTATGAAGGGCAGTACGTCTGAATTAATGCAATCTCTTTGTCAAATGTAGATTTCAAGTGAGTCAACGGCCCATCCTTCTCAAGATCTTGTTTTTATAGTACTTCATATTCCATCAATTTTGGTAAATCGATTTCAATTTCTTGTACCCGTAGAGCGATGCAAGATCGGATCAACACCCCAGAACGAGTGGTACTTCTTCAGCCACAAGGATCGGAAGTATCCGACCGGCTCAAGGACGAACAGAGCGACGAACGCCGGGTTCTGGAAGGCGACGGGGAGGGACAAGTGCATAAGGAACACCCACAAGAAGATCGGGATGAGGAAGACCCTCGTCTTCTACAGGGGACGGGCTCCGCACGGCCAGAAGACCGACTGGATCATGCACGAGTACCGGCTCGAGGACGGCGACGACCCCCAAGGAAACCCTAATGTGAGTCTCCACTTCCTTAACTGCAAAAGATTTTCGCGCTTTCATGGTTACGATCATGCGCGATGAGAGAGAGCTAGTTAAGATGATATCGAACTCTCACGCATGTCGAATTTGTTTATCTCCTGGATGCTCCATTGCCAGGAAGACGGGTGGGTGGTGTGCAGGGTGTTCAAGAAGAAGAACCTCTTCAAGATCGCCGGTAATGACAGCGGAGGTCAGACCAGCGCCGGCTCCGACCAAAATCACCACCACCAGCAACTCAGCATCAACAGCACGTCCAACACGACCGCCCATCAACCTCGCTCCTTCATGCACCGCGACAGCAGCCTCTACCTCCACTCCAACCACCTCAGCCCGTCGACGGCGTTCGAGCTCAACAAGCCCGAGCTCGCCCTCCACTACTCCTCCCACCACCTCCCTCAGTACTCCCTCTTCCCTTCCTCGCAAGGCCTGATCCCGACCCCGAAGCCCATCGGGTACCACGACTACACGGCCCTTCAGTCGGCTGACACGGTGGCGCCGCCGGTGATGCTGAAGCAGCTCATGTCGAGCAACACGAGGGACCAGTGCGAGAGCGGGAGCGACAGCTTCAGGTACCAGAACTGTGACCAGGGCCTCGAAGTTGGGACGTGCGAAGCGACGCAGGAACAGATGGTTGGAGCGAGGGACGAAGCGGGCATGAGCGATTGGGGCATGCTCAGCGTCACCAGCGGCGCTCATAATCAGCTCGGGAACCACAATGAAGGCGATTCTGGCTCGAAGGGGGTGAGGTTCGAGGACGGGACGGCTGCGACTTCTCTGCACCCGATCAACCATCTGTCCTTGAGGGGCGAGATGGACTTTTGGGGTTACGGCAAGTGATCGTTTTTTCAATTCTGCGTGGTGCTACTGAAGTTAATCAAAACAATTTAATTGAAAGATATGGATTCAAAGAACCAGCTATGTCCATAATGGTTCTCAGCGTGTCTAGGTTTATGCCACCACCCAAACTGGGTATGGCAAAAGATTAATCATTTGTTGCATTCGCCCTCATTCTTGTTGTGTTCATCATGCTTGTGACACTGATAAAGTGAAGATTGTTGTATAACTGTATTGAAACTTTGCTGATAATATGTTCGCCTTGTTAATGCCCTGCGTGTGTCGATGCGTTCAGACAGTGGCTGCACTTTGTGATACTTCGTCACGCCCGGTTAAAACTGATTGAGAACCTTGAGTTTTCATGCAGGTGCGAAATGGCAATGCAGGATTCAAGATGTTTTGAAAGCTGAGGTAGCTGTCGTGTAAATAACTAGAAAAGGATGTATGCATATATATATATATATATATACATATATAAAATTGGTGAAAGATTACAAATTCATTACATAATTTAACTAAGATGAATATTATCGAAGACGTACGGTTAAATCGGCAATAGATCGCATGCACATTACATAGCAAGCCCTACTAGTTCTTGCGGCTTTCACACACTTATGATGAACCGAGCTTTCGCAGAACGACTCTGATTAGGTAGTGGTAGCCTTCGTCTCTCAGAGACGGCCGCAATCATAACGAGTGTGGCCGATTTTATCTGAGAAGAGGACGGCCATGAGCAGCACTGTCATAAGCTTGATGATCCCTGAGTAATCGCCTAAGAGCATCGCAATAAAGTAAGTCTGCAAGGTCAGCCAAAACGCTCTTGCCCTCCGCTCCTTACTGTACTTTTCAAATGCTTCCTCGACAGCGGGCTTCTCGAATGATAACCGCGTCTCTCTCGGGCCGTGACCATCGCTGTTGGCTAACTTGATCTTCTCAGCCAAGCACCGAGCGAGCACAACCGCGTCCTCCAACGAGGCAGCGCCACCTTGTGCAAGGAACGGGGCCATCGCATGCATGGCGTCCCCGGCCACCACGATGAAACCTTTCCTAAGACTTCTTCGTAGTATCTCCCACGGCGGACGATACCGCAGTTCGGTGTATTGGACGGTGGCTAGGTCGCTGCCGGACACCATTTGTATCGCTTCAGTTGGGAAATCATTCATTGCTTTCACGATCGAACTCCTGAGGAGCATCGGATCTTTTGAAAGCGTTGCCCTGGATTCTAATCCCAGAAAGCTTGTAACCTTTAGAACGGATTTGAATTTTCCCTACTTAAGAGAAAAGTTCATGTCGTATTGGGTTTGAACAATTATTTATGATGACATATCACTTTATTAACGCGATTTGGATAATCTTAATTTGGTTTTACGCGAGTTGTATTAATAAAGAATATTCCTCTCATCAAGTTTGAGTGACTCGAGCGGGATCATAATTTCCATTGCATTGCTCAAGTCAAATCTTATGCCGCTCTTCTCATAAACATAGGTCATGTCGATCAGACCACATAAATCCGATATCTGATTTATTTTATTGTTTTGCTTATGATAATGTTCGATTGCTTATTTTCACAACATAATTAATGGGAGAGAGCAAGACATAATAATACCTGGAGAAGTCCAGTTCCGAGTCACGAACCAGTAAACCAAGCGATCATCTATGGGAAGCCACCCCAGTTGCAGTTCAGCTTTCCTCATCACAACGAACTCATTTGCAAGTCCATGACCATTTTCATACCGAGTGAACCCTCTCGTTACATATGTCGGGTAAAGCCCGGTTTTGTTCAATCCGACGATATTCGCGACCACGGAGTTCACACCGTCGCATCCGATTACGACCTGAAAATTTCAATCGGATACAAGCCGTATGACCAAAGAAAGCAGTATTTAGCAACGGAAAGAAACGTCGATCGAAGGGTTCAGTGTTCTTAGGGCGGAACCGCGGACAGAAAAGACTGTAACTCAGGTCATGTGCAGCTCTTAGAACATCACCTTGGCCTTAATGGTACCTCCGTCGTCGAGATGAAGGAGAGGACGCGATGTAGTCGGATCCAGTTCGACAGAGACGACACGACATCCGAATCTTATGGTGTTCGACGGCAAGCCCTCGGCCAATACATTGATGAGATCCATTCTTCTCAAGCACCGAAGTTCTCCTCTGCAAACCAAAATTTACAAACGCGAACTTGATTTTCAATTCCAATCGCGCGTTCGATCCCCAAAATAAATCGGTCGGATAAGCTCTTCATCATGCAGTTCCGATGGTAATCTACTGCTCTACTGGACACACTTGACAGGCATTCAAAAAGGTTTACCCTTTAAACAAGAAAACTATAGATGCTGTTGATCGTGACTTACCCAAGACGGATAGGTCCTTGCTTCCCATCCGGAATGCTTACGATGCGGCCGCTGGGCATTTGGCTTAATGCATTAGCACTCGAGAAAATAGATACTGTCCGAAACTCAACCGATGCTCTAAGCAAGAGACGAGGATCGAAACTTACGCTTCCATGGCAACAGCAGTCTTCCGGAGCTTCGGGCCGACTCCTAACTGATCGAGTGCCCTCCAACCATTCGGCTGCATGATTATGGCCGATCCAGTCGCCCGGAGGGTCTCCGATCTTTCTAACACCAAGCTTGGTATCCCCTTCCTGCATTCGGTATAGTAAATACAGGTTTGACATTCGCGGAAAACAATCTTTGTAGCTTAATACACGTTCATCGAATGATTTCGATTCTCTTCACATTCGTTCTAATTCATAAAGCTTCACTTTTCCCACGCCGAAATATTTGATTCATCACAACATTTGTCAGGTCGTTCAAACTTTGGAGTTATGTTCTACTCTCAACGTTATTGTACTTTTTACCGCACTGTCGATCTGTCATCATGACTCATGGTAAGGACAAACTATTTGTGTAGCTGCCCTTGATTATAAGAGAGTACAACCATTTAGTACAAGGCAACCCAAATGCAAATTTTGGGAAAATCACCAAAAAAGTTTTAAACCTACTTCATTTTCTTAGTCCTAAATCTTTTAACGATTTATCAATGTAATCATTACAGGTAATTTTGACAAGAAAAACCCGACGTGACAATCCAGCCAATGCCAATAATACCATGTAGGAGGGATGTAGATGACATGAACGGTTTTTATTTTTATTCTTTTCTTTTCTTTTCACAAGCGACTAGTCTCAAATGATGGCTGTTAAGGATAAGCAAGGGTCACCCTTACTTGATCTAGCGAGGGAGACCCTTGCTGGCTGTAGTTGAGGGGTCACCCTTGCTTGATCTGATGAGGGTCTCCCTCACTAGTCACGGGTAAGGCTGACCCTCGCCAGATCTAAACAAGGGTTGCAACATTCGTTGGTTGGCTGCAATAATAAAAGAAATAAAAAAACAACTAAGTAAATGAAATTCAATTTTTTTAAATTCCAAAAATTGTTTATGTTGGTGCTGGTGGTGCCATATACGATAGCTAGCATTAGCGATTTCTAGTCAAAATTTAAACATTTATTTTGTAATTTTCCCTACAAATTTGAAATTATATAAAATGGTGTGGCTTCACGTCATTTCAATTGCCCTTCAAGCTTTCTTATCTTCCGACCAAAAAAATAAAATAACTCTCATCTAGATAAAGTGTATAAAACTAAATAAAGCATAGAGGTTAACAAAGAAAAGAGTCCACTATGTACGACTTTTGCAAAAAAGTGACGTCAATGCTTTTTTGATAAACTCTACTTAAGCTGGAGAATGAAAGGAGAATAAATTGTTGTAAGCTATCAAGCGAGAAAAAAAGAAACCGATAATCGTACCCGAAAGCCGAATTAAAATCGGAAGAAGCTCATTGTTTTACTTGCTACTCGAATCGAAAGAAAATCCAGACAGACTAGACTCGAAATTTTTTGTTCCGGTCACTACGGTCCACGTGCATAGGTTACATATGGTGGCAACATATCAAAAGAAGGAAGGAAAGGAAAACGAGAAAAGGATATATGGGGCAGACAGAGGAGAAAGGAGAAAGAAAAGGATAACAGTACATATTCGGTCATTTATTTTGGGTTCACTACCGTGCCAATCATTTAACGGGAATAAATATAAGATTTACATTCACAAAAAAAAAAAAAAAAAAAAAAAAAAAGTATGAAAACTTCAAAATGGAAAATCGGATCTATCTTCTTTTTTTTTTTTTTTTTTTGGCTTTGGGCAAAGGTTGCGATTTGTCTCCTCGACGAAGTACCGAAGGCGATTCGATTTGAATTCGCATGATGTATGATGAACGCATGCAACTCCATGCAAAACGAAAATCCGCAACCCCCCCGGGGGAATGTGAAAACCTAAACGAAAGCACATCTTCGACGCATAACAACCAAATGCCGATGAGTACAATAAAAAAAAGAGAGATCTATATGACACAAACGATGAAAGTATCTTCTTTCTTCAAGGGAAAGGGAAAGAAAACCTATGAAGTGCCAGGCCGGTCGCAAGGCCGCATATCCCTCCGCCGACGACAACTATGTCTCTCTCTTCGCTCATCTCTCTCACTTTCTCTCTCTCTCTCTCTCTCTCTCTCTCTCTCTCTCTCTCTCTCTCTCTGCTCAGCTCGTGAAGATGATGGTACGCAAAGTGGAGGCAGAGGGGCTTAGCTATTTATCATTGCAATGGAAGACCGAGGGAGCGGCTCAAACGAGTGCTACGTTCCGGTTTGACACGTTGACGAAGATGTACGGTGATTCAGAGAGCATCCTAGGGTTTCCCTCCAGCCCGAGCCAGGTACGTGCATGCCTAGCCTGTCCTTAGGTTTTCCATGAGCCACACTTTCGAGCAAAACACTGTTTGTCCTTACTGCCCAGTCTGCTTGGTCTCCACGGGTGTCACGTCTCCTTTTTTTTTGAGACGACCCACTAAACACTCACTAATTACTACCATTAGGCTGCCGTTTAGTAATCCAGACGGGATAGCAAAATATCTTATCCGGTATCTGGTGACATTTTCTTCGCATAAAATGCCAAAAAAAGATATCTGATCTAGGGGATGGGACAAATCCGAATTGAATATAATATTCTAAAACACAATTTGACAAATTCATATTTTCTTTAAATGGAGGGCGTGATGGGTTGGATATTGCCAAGCACCACCAAAATAGCTAATAATTGTCACCTTATACCATGGCAAAATCACCGTTGCCCTCCGACTAGGCAACTCGTCATTAATGGCCAACATTCGTGTTCCAACGAGTGAGGGTGAAAAAGGATATAAACATGATGTTGTGCTAGTTTTGTGCAAATCATACTTTCCGCGTAGGTCATACTTTCCACCCCAGTTGCATATGTCTTTCATGTCGGGCTCGACTTCTTTGTTGTCGCATCCCTTAGCTACTTCTAGATGGAAGAGCCGCTTTCTTTGGCTATGAAGTCCAGCCGTTAGACCCACGGGAAGTGCCTCCTCCCGTCTTTCATGAGGTCATCCCAGAATTACGTGAACTCGGTTGAGAGTCGTCATGCTCCCAAAGGTCGATTGAATAAGGATTTGAATCTCACATATAGCAGCCGCCAATGGAAGATGGGACTTTCAAAGATTTTAAAGGGATCATCAAATAAGAAAGATTTTCAAAGATTTTCAAATCTATTTTTTTTTTTTGTCAAAATTCAAATCTATTTTAAGTTACAAATTTTTAAATATTTCTTCAATGAGTTTAAATCCTATCTTAGATTGTACCAAACATATGATGACATATTTTTACAATTTGAAGATATCTGAAGGATTTCAAATCCCACTTTATCCTATACTATCTCAATTCAAATTCGGATGACGAAATGCAATCTTAGGACATGGATCCTTTGCATTTACGCTAAAATGAAGAAAATGTCCCTAGTTTAGAAAGAATTTGCGCTAGAGTAAAACCAAACTTCTAATATCTCTCTTATTAAAGCGACAAATCAAAAGGCAAAAAAATCAGTATGGTTATAGTGCAAAATATATTATAAATTAGCATAAAGATAACACATCAAGTTAGAGGTCTTTTCTGATCTGTAAAAAATTATACATTGTTGACTCTGTGGTGGTGCAACTATCTCTATAGTAAGGAAATCAAGTGGGTCCTAACTTTCAATTAGAGACAATACCTATGTCTCCCAAAGTAAATAGTTGTTTTCATTGAGCTTTAATGTAACAAAACTTGCTACATTGATGTTCGAAGGAAATGGAAATTTAAGGCTATCCGTTTTTTTTTTAACAAGAAAAGATCGGCATGCTCTTGTATGGCTTTGATACCATAAAGAAAATATTACTCTTCATTGATATGTTGTACAATATAAATAGAGATATCATCACCTTTAATTATGATGAAAAATAAAAATAAAAAGACAAAGAAAAACAAATCTCGTAACGAGTTACGCTGCTTAATGTATTACTTCATATTGATTTATAAAAGATTTCGCATTGCAATCATTGCGATTTTTCTTTTTCTTAGGCTTTCTTTTTACGTCATTATCTGTCTGCATGGCAACCACCGCCCCTCTGTCGCCCCCTCGCTCCCCACCGACGTCTCCATTTTCGTCGGTATTCTCCCCGTCTCCATCTCTAGCTTTCTCTCTCAATGAAAGACAAGGCGGCATAATTTAAGGGGTGTCAATGCTTGGTACGTGCTGCGTGCACCAGAGGCAAGAGGGGAAAGGAAAATAAAAGGCTATTGGGTTTTTTTTTTTTCTTCCTAACCAGTTTTTCATTTATTTATTGGTGAATTATAAGTTATGTTCATCAACCACATGAAAATTCAGTTTAAAATTAAAAGAATAAATGCATCAAAAGTTCTAAACTTATTATAAATGTGCAATTGAATCCTAGAATTTATAAAAAAAAAAAAAAATACAATCAAATCTTAAAATATATTAAATTGATACAATTAAGTTATTCTATTTACTTCGTCTAATTAGACTAATTTAAAATACTGTTGGCAAGGGTCGCCAGCCCTCGTCAAGCCCCCTCCAACAATTGTTGACGTGGTGGTGGCAAGGGCTAGCTGCCCTTGCCCTTAACCTTTGTGTTTTTCCATGATGCATTTCTTTTTATTTTTTAATCTAATTTAATTGAGAATAATTCGAATTTAGGCCAACATGATGTCTAGTCTTATATTTCATGTTTTTAGTAAGGTAATGTCTCGTAGGAGAGAAAAAATATTTTTCAAAAGTTACATAAAAGAGTGAAAATGTTTTAAAAATCACATGAGTATTTCTCGTTTGTTTAATTGGACGGAATTAATTGAAGCATTTGATTATACTGACTTAATAAGTTTTATAATTTAATTGTACTTTTTATAAATTTAAGAACTCAATTGTATTTTCATGATAAGTTTTAGAACGTCTGGTATAATTATCTCTAAATTAAATGTTTGCGACGATGTTCATCCTAGCCCATGAATCAGAACATAGGTTGAAGTATTTATTAAAAAAAAGAAGATCGAGAGGAAACAAATCTGGACCGTTCAAAACGCACCAACTCACTCCGGTACATCGGCAGATCACCAACATTAACTGGTGAGATCGCTTTGTCGTCGCGTGCTTTGTCGTCACGTGCAAAATGAGTTCGCGCGCCGGAACTGGACACGCTCACACAGCGAGTTCAAGACATGTGGGCGCATCCAATTGGACCACCCACACCTACCCACAGTGGTCTGAAAGAAATCCTCGTCTCCATCATTTTCTGGGGTCCCCTGAAGTATGATGAAGAAGACATCTAACCATATTTGGCAACATTATTTATGGCGGAATTAATTAAAGGGAAAATCTCGAAGTTGAGGCAACTTATAATTGTGAAACAAGTTAGGCAAAATGCATCTTTCGACTATACAGTAATAATTGTCTTACTATAATAGTTAGCAAATAGCTCGTATGTTCACTTAATGGTTTGATTCAATTGAAAACCAATAAATTCAATGCCACACCAACCACCTTGCTTCAAAGATAATCTACTAAATGGAATTATGGATTGTGAAATTAGATTTCGAATGATTTTGAATTGCCGACCATTATGATTTTGCATTAAGGGCCAACAACTCGGGTTGGTGTGATTGTACTTGTAATGATGCATCAATAGTTCGATTCCACAAGCTAAATACGATTTATGAGGAAAACTAACACTAATTCAATGAAATTAGAAAAATTACCAAAATTTTTTAAGGTCCAACAACTCAGGTTGGCGTGATTGTACTTGTAATGATGCATCGATAGTTCGACGATTGATTTGCGAGGAAAACTAACACTAATTCAATGAAATTAGAAAAATTACCAATTTTTTAAAACCTATTATAATTATATCAATTTAATCATAAACCTCTTTTTTGCTAATTAAGTCATCCATCTTTTGTATTTATGTCAATTCAATTCATCCTATCAATTTTTATCGATCGATAGCTAGTCCATCCTACGTGGCTTCATCGGTGCTAATATAGATAAGTTTTAATAACATTTTAATATTTTTTTCAATTATTTATTTATTGGTTTCTTCACTTCCTTCTTTCTCCAATTTGTCGTCGGCTTGTGACCAATTAAAGGCAAGGCCGGCAAGGTCTGGAAGCCTAGCCATGGTTCGGCAAGGCTTGACCTCACCAGATTTGATGAAGTCATGCCTTGCCCAAACTCTAGCCTTGTCAGAAGCTACAAGGGCAGCTTCGCCTAAGCCACTCGCTAGGCTGGTGAAGGTTCAACCTTCCTGAGTGGTTGGGTGAGGCACAACCTTGCCGAATTCAGCAAGGTCAAGTCTCACCTAGCCATGGCTAGGCTTCTCAAGGCCTGCGAGGGACCAAGGTCCCTTACTGGACTAGCCTTTGGCCAATCGCTGCTAATAAGCAATTGGAGGAAGAAGGAAGTAAAGGAAAAAAAGAGAGAGAAAGAAAAAGAAAAGAAAAGAAATCAAAATATTATTAAGAATTGTCCATATTAATATTGGCACTGCTACATTGTCAACGCTAGTCAATCAAATTATGATTCATTATCGGTCTCCTATTTTGTTGGTTAGGGTGCAAGCTAATGTGTGAGGGCCATCTCTCCGACTATTTTCTTAGAGTAGCCTTGGCCTCCATTATTGCTTTCATACTACTTAGCTAGACTCGGACCATTCAATTATTTGAAAAGAAGAGCAAGTCGTGCTAGGTAGGACCCAATTTTTATTGCTTAGCAGTGATTAATGTATTGAGAAAACTCCTATTAAGTATTGAAATTGATAAAACTTTCTGGATCTAACGCTAATTTTAAGAACATATAGCTTTTAAAGTTGTTTCTGAAGAACTATCGGAGACTTTTGCAAAAGTCTATTCATCCCCAGAAGCACTTCCCATTCTGGCAAAAGTCCAGAACAAGGAAGAGTGCAAAATCAGACTTATCGATTTTGCGATACAAATCCATAATGAACTTATTAGGAAATTATCCTATATCGTCTAGTTCTCTGGTAAAAGATTTCACTTACCTATTATAAATACGTTGATGGAATCAATTACAAATTGATGAAATCAATCTTGACAACATGATTATTTTTTGGGAAACATCCACTTATGGAAGCCAAAATTTTGATTATATATGCGACCATCATCAAGTGAAAATTATGTTCCTAACTTCAACGGCCGCAAGATCCCTTTGATTGATTATATCTAACGGCTTGATTGGTTCATCCGGAGATTGTCAACGGCTAGTATGGCATTGAGGAGTATTTAAAAAAGGTCATTCGATCTAGAAGAGGGTGGAAAACGTGAATTTGAGATTCCAAAACCTGAAGCTACTCTCATTTTACTTGTCTTTGTCTGTGAGCATTACAAAGTGTGATCAATGGAGAAAACACAAAAGAATGTCTTAATAAGTTAGAGAGTTCTATCACTGAGTGTATGCTTATGAGTTGTGATCTCTTGATTTATCATATAGTGGAATCTAGCCAGTAGGCTGTTAGCGTGGGAGGGTAGACGTAGGCTTGATCTAAGCCGAATTATTACAAAATTTGTGTACACTTTTCTTTTTCCTTAAATCCTTCGTTTATTGTCCGTTGCACACTTTATGATTATTATAGAAGTATGTAGCTTCGTGTTTCTGATCCTCATCCAGACTTTGCAGGTAATTATTTTATTTCGCACCTATTTGTCAAGATTTATTTTAAACGCCTATTCGCCCCATTTAGGTGTGAGTACTAGGCTACTAGCTTTATCATATTACTTCATCTATTTCGTGAACAATAAATATTTTGAAAGGTATTTTCTTAAAAATTATCGCCCCCATCATTTGAAGTAATTTATTAATGAAAAATATTTTTATCATAGCCAATAATTTATATATAAACATTTTCGCGAAAGATAATATTTTTATTATTCATATTTGCAAGCAATACAAACAGTTAATTTCATGAATATTTTTTGCATAGTACTAATCTTTCACGAGATAAACATACTCTAATAATGAACCCACGTGGGGACTAAATTTGTTGAGGACGGCACGGGAGGTTCCCACCTTACGTGACTCATTCTTGAATGTGCGATGCCTGATAGTATCATTGTATAGTCATTGCACTGACTCTGCTCTTCTCCTTAGTTCTTTCTCAGGAAATATACCATTTTTCACGGGCGTGCCCGAATAATTTTCACTTCTTGGGCAATATTATAAATCAATGATAGAATTCATAACTTTAACTTTAAAGAGAAATAAAATGATGGGACATTATTTTTTTCGTGTTGCCAATATACCAATTCCTCTAATCTGGAAGAAAGCATTAAATGAGGAATGAACACTTGCTCGAACTTCAAAAAATATAAGAAAAATGAGAGAAACATTCTAAGTATTTCACCTAGAGCGAAAAAAGATGAGATTGGTTATTACACTGTAAAGACAATTAAGTGACTTTAATAATCTCACATCCTCAATTGAAAGTGGTAGTTAGATTCTTTGTTTATTCTTGGGATAAATGCTACAGAAGTCCTAAAACTTGTTACGAAAATGCAATTAAGTCTTAAAATTTGTAAAAAGTGCAATCAAATTCTAAAACTTGTCAAATTGTTTCAATCGAGTTCTAAAATTAACGCCGTCGACTTTTTTAACCGAAAATGTTGACATGGCATTTAAAATTAATTTTTATTTTCGATGTGGCTTTTTAATTTTAAATAAATTAGATTTAAAATTTAAAAAAAAGAAAAGTGAAAATTTATTTAAAAAAGAAAACAGTTCAAAAAAAAAAAAAAAATGGCAGCCGGCGATGGCGGTGGCAACGGCTGGGGCAACGAGGGAGGAGCTACCTTTTTTTTTTTTAACAATTTTTATAAATAAATTTTAACTTTTATTTTTTAGTTTTTAAATCTAATTTTAAAAAAATTGAATAAAAAATAAAATTCCATGTGAAAAAATGAAAAATTATTTAAAATTCCACATCCGTCCTACGTCAGCATTTTCCGTCAAAAAAATCGACGGCGTTAACTTTAGGACTCGATTGAAATAATTTGACAAATTTTAGAACTTAATTGCACTTTTTGCAAGTTTTAAGACTTATCTCTTTTTTTTTTTTTTTCTTTTACCCCTAACTACCGGACAAATTTCTGGCGGCGGCGACGTAAAGCAAGCATTAGTATGGGGGCCTACCTCCCACGGCACTCCACTTTAGTCGTGCAATAGTGGTGCGGAGTTTCAAACCTCTCCCCTCCCGGATGAGGAGGCAGGGCGCGAATCAGTGCGTCCACTACATGGTGGCTTATCCCTTTATTCTTTACGCCTTTTTCTTTGACAATTTTACTCTCTCTCTCTCTCTCTCTCTCTCTCTCTCTCTCTCTCTCTCTCTCTCTCTTTGCTTTAGAAGTAGAAAAATAAATCTATAAGTGCTAAATGGGAGACACAAAGATGAGAAAAATGACGCTTTTGACTTGAATATGTGAGGGTTAGGTGGGGAAAGTTAAAAGTGAAATGAAATCCACTTCTAGACTTGATATATAGATTTCAAAAGAGGACCTTTTATAATCAAGGAGAAGGACGAAGAAGAGGACAAGGAGGAAGAGGAAAGGTGAAGTGAGAAAAGAAAAAAATGGCTTCATCTTCCTTATCACTCTGATTAGGTTTTAAATTGTTGAATTATTATGAACGTTACTTACAAGAAAAAGTAATTGAAAATAAATGCGACTGGTTCTGCTACAATAACTAGGATGGGGGTACAGTACTGAATGGCAACTGCTCCAGTACTGCTATAGTCAATTATTTAAGCACACACGGTTGAAGAAAGTTTTCTCCGATCAGGATGAAGGGGTAAAAAATCAATGCAAGACGATAAGAAAGAAAAGGGGAAAAAAAAGAAGAAAGGAAAATAGAGAAAATTGAGATACGACAAATCCAGACCGTTCAAAGTGCACGTGGGCCGATGTGCATCACAAGACCCCGCTTTCTCTTCTCGTGCAAAAAGGAGGTCATGCACACAAAGTAGACAGACTCACCCGACGAATTCGTGACTCACTCCGGTCGATGAAGCGCTTTCGATATAGGCACATCATAATGTTCTAACAAACCCCCTAAGAGAGAAACATCTAGGCTCTATTTGTTTTTATTACGTTTCTGAAGAATATCTTTTAGGAAGTAATTTTTCACAAACATAATTATATTTTCTAGCACTTGACGTAAACTTAAAAAAAAAAAAGCTGAGAAATTTTTTTCCATTGTTTAGACAAGAAATTCTAATTTGATTTGCCTATATATACATATACTATTTGGGTACTAGTAATTTAAGCATAAGCAGTCAAAAAACGCACGAGCATCGGGATCTCAAGTCTAGTCTCAATGAACCTAGGGATGAGCATGATTTTAAGGTAGAATTTGGAACCTAAGAACCGGATCGGTGAGAATTTATTCGATTTCAAGTTCCAAAGTTTACAGGATAGGTTCCGGGTTCCAAAAACTGAGAAACTTATCTTGACGAGTCGGTTTCAAATTCTAGGTTTATGAAACCTGGAACTTGTAAGTTTTTGTATTTTTCTTAATTTATGTCTTCGTGCAATCCTATAGTATTCCATGACATTCGATGATAAGTATATAATCTAGAATTATTAGTGCGAACTTCCATTTTATGATTAAGACTTTTACTTTGTTTCGTATTTGTTGAAATTATAGTCAGTGAATTGTAGCGATAAGCTATGTAGCACCAACACGGACACACGACACGCGACACGACACGACACGACACGCCGACACGTCATTTCTCAAAAAATAAATAATTCCGACACGTTATATATTAAATATATATTTATATATAAATACAAAAATAAATAAATAATAATAAAAAGAGCATAGAATTAATTTATACTAAAAATATTAATCCAACATTTGTTAATATCATTCATTATTTTAATTTGACAGAGATTGAATGAGAGATTCAAAAATTGCAAACATGAAAGAGTAAACTTAAAAGGAAATGTCATGTTTTCTTATACTTGTCAGAGATTAATGAGATTTTTATAGTTCTAGACAGAGTTCGGAGTTCATGATATAGACTAACTTGGAGCTCCTCTGCAAAATAAGGTTAAAGAAAAATGAAAATCCAGAACAAGAACTCTTGAAGTATGACCAAAAGAAAAAGAAATCACTAAATTCGCCACGGAAAATGTGAGAGATAACTCACAAGCCAATAACATAGACTAAAAGAGATAACTCGCAAGCGATGCTTGCGAGAGGTAGAAAGAATAGCCAAAAAAATTATAACTTTAATTATGTGGGGGCAACAGAACGACGTCGATGAGAAGAGGGGCGTTCCATCGTCACTCACGGGAAGATCAAAACTTATAAGCGAGAAACTTGAGAGTAAGAATTTTCTTCTTTCCCTTTTATTTTTATTATTTTCATTATTTTTTCATATATTAACATTTTGATCTCTCAAGTATTGAAAATTTTTAAAATTGACCCCGTGCGTGTTGGAATCGGGTGTCAGAATTTCAAACTCATGTGTCTGAGCATGTTGGCAAGAGTTGACCACGTGTCAGAACGTGTCGGAGTGTGTTGGACATGTATCGGAATGTCGAACACGACACGAAGGCTTCCGAAGAGTGTCAGTGTTTCTTAGGCGGTAAGTAGTGGTTATAAAAAGTAATAATTTACTATAATCATTCAATTAATAATAAAGTGGAATTTAGGTATACCTTAAAACTTTAATAGGATAGCTTTCAAGTTCCAAGGTATATAGATAGATTCCAGGTTTCAGATAATGAGGAACCTATTGTATAAGGTAGGTTTTAGGTTACAAGTGGAATCAAAATAGATCTTGAAACTGCTTAACCTTGGATGAACCCCAACTTGGATACTGGGGACAAGAGCATGGGTAGTTGGGTCTTGACCAAGGGCACAAGCATTGGTCCCAACTCCATAAAGGCCAAGCTCAAGGCCTCAGTGCTTATGCCTTGATCTTTGGCACCTAGGCTTTGGTCCACAAAAGCTGAGTGCGAGGCCTCAGTGTGCGGGCATAGAGGCCAGGCTAGGACTTGGTGCTCGAGCTCTATTCCTCGACACTCAAGTGCTAGTCTATGGAGGCTGGACTTAGAACGCTAGTGCCCGTGCTTGAGTTCCTGATGACTTGGCCTAGGTCCTCAATGCCAAACTTGGATCCACAAAAGCCAAACTCAATTCCATCAAGGCTAGGCCTAAGACCTTGGTGCCTATGCTAGGGTCCTCAATGCAAGTGCTTGGATCCCTGGTGCTCGGGCCGAGGCCTTAATGGACCAAGGCACAAGCACTAGGGTTTCAAGTCACAGCCTTAATGGACTCGGACTCGAGTGCGAGGGATTTGGGCTCGATACCTTCAAGCACAAGCACAAGGGTACTAGGCCTAGCCTCGATGGACTCGAGCCCGACCTTGGTAGATCTGGGGGTAGGGCATCAAGGACCTTGGCATGGGCACCGGGGTCTTGGCCTCGACCTCAATGGATTCAAGCTTGAGCATTGGGGACTCGGGCCCAATCTGGGTTCCCAAGCCCAACCTAGATGGACACGAGCACATGCACCGAGGTCCCAAGCCTTAGCCTCAATGGTTTTGGGCTTGAGCGTAGAGGCTCTTAGCACGAGCACCAGAGACCCATGCCCAAGCATTTGGGACATTGGCATGTGTGGGCTTAGGCCATGGTGCGAGGGCATTAGGTTTGGGCATGGGCACTAGGGCCTCAAGCTCAACCTTGATGGATTCTAGCACTCGATGGACTCGACCTAGGTGCTGAGGATCCGATCCTGGATGCTAGGGTCCCGAGAGCGGACATTAGGGTTTTTTTGTCAAAAAGGCAAAGTCATTTGTTCAAATATCGATATTTAATCATATTTTAGAAAGTAATTTTTGATTTTTTTAAAGAGACGACCATTTTTCAGAATATAAACATAGGTTTTACATTGGCTAGGAAAATATAATTCCGTTGACTCATTTTCTTCAATGATCCAAATAGATATTGATTATTTGAATATTTGGCTCGACTATTCTCATAGGTGCACGAGAACGTACCATTCATGCGAAATGTGAAATTACACCACCCAACAAACCGGTGCGGTTTCAGCTCCCTTTGCGGTATTCCATCAACATCGAACTAATTATAATTTCTAAGAAGTAGAAACCGAAAAAGAAACGGTGTAGAGCTATAATAACCCTATGGAAGCAAGGCACGTGCCCACTCCAAATGCCAAGCATCTAGACGCATAGTCTCCAGGTCGGGCATCCAAAATTTCCGCCGAAGACGAAACGAGTTAGAAAGAGAGAGACGTCACTCGCATTGATGGGAAAGGAGCAGTTGTTGGTGAATCCGACACACCAAGGTCATCGAACATAAACTATCGAGCGGTCGAAAGGCAAAGGAGAGAAGAAAACGATACCGAAGAGCATTCGAGGCTCGCTCAAAGCAACCGTGGACAACGTGCGAGTGTGGAGAAACCGGTTTGGTTGAGAAAAAGGAAGCCATCCGTGGACATCGATGGAAGTCCGGTGATAACGAAGGGCTTTGCTTCTTCCGGAGCAACCTCCCTCGACTGCGGCACTTGCCCGCCACTGAGGCCATGCGTCGCCACAGTGGACCTCTCAGTAGGATTCAAATCGTGCTGTGTTACGGAAATTCTCGGCACGATAAAGTTCTCTTGTGTTGAAAAAAAAATAATATAATTTTCATGTTTTGGGAGATAAGATAATATTCACGTATTGGAGGACAAATACGTAATACTATTTGTTGGAACTAGAAAAATAATAAATCTAAAGAAATAGTAACAATAATATAATAATGATAAAGCCAATGTTTGTATAATCTTTACATATAAAGATACTGAAATCACAACCCAAAATACAAACTTGTTTGATTAGTGAGTTAAAAAGGAGGTGAAATACAATTAACTGAATTTCTTTAAAACGATTAGTTCTTACCAACAATTTTTAGTAGCTTCACGAAATATGTCTCACAAGATACAACACTTTGAACCCATTTGTATTAACACTATACAAATAGGACTCTGTCAAATACTTCTAGAAATCATCATATTTGGAGGAGTGTTTTTTTTCGAAGAGAAATTCTAATTTCCAAATGACTTTATGTGCGACAAATTAAAGAAGACTGAGAAGTTAATCATTTTCGTAATTTGAAGCTCATCTTAGAATTGTTGCTGATAGTGTTTGGAAGATTCGTCATTAACATTTCCCTTAATGCGAGTAAAAGTTGCTAAAGATGAAGGAATTCGTATCCATACATTAATTCGTCCATATATGTGTCATAAAACTGATGCAAAATTGTTGTATATGCATCCATTAACACATCAATTAATTCATCCATAAAACTGCTCCAACACTGAGAGCGTCCATTAATACATCCATTTGATCGGTCATTAATCTTTAAGGTCGAAGAAACGTGTGAATTGAGTCATCAGTAATTGTTATAATTACATCTCCATCGTCCTTGTAATGATATGCTGACACGTACCGCTTGGTGTTCCATGGAGATCTTTACAACGTTCTGAAGATCTCTCCAAGTGTTGAATGTTTCTATATGTTTGAAGATCTGAGTTGAACTCGAATTTTGAAAGGCCCAAAGCCGAAAATTCCAAAGTAATTTCTCTTCAAAGACAGCAAGCCCAGTCATGCGAATGATTGTCCAACTCCATCATACTCATCTTTGGAGTTAGACACGGAGTTAACCAGCTCAATCATAACTATTGAGAGTGATGTATTGCGGATGAACCCCAAGTGATCAGATAATTTATGTGTCTAATTAATGAAAGGTTTTCCCCAATTAATTCATTTTTTGTGAAATGAACATCAGAAAATTTGAAAAAGGTTTTTTTGAAAGTTATTTTTAGTGAAACGAATAGAGCCTTAGTTTATGAATATTCTATTCATGCAGAGTATTCTTGATGGATCAACCCCTTTTAAAAGAGGATCTTCTATATATGGTGACTTTTGAACGATGCAGTTCTGTTTCTGAGTGTTTATTCATGTTTTCCTTAGAGCTATCGCCGCCATCCGTTTACTTACCACATTAAGGCCAGGTCCATGCCTCCTGCAATTGCTAGCTCGCCGCTTCTAGCCGCCAATGACGTGCTGCCTCCGTGCTGCATCCTGTGTGTGTGTAAGGGTCATGCGCCTGCATCAAGCTCTAGATTAGGGGTCGCGGCCCTCCCAGGTTACCGTCTTAGAATCGCGCCTTTGACCTCTGGTCTGAGGTCAAAGGTTGATGACCGTTGAGATTCAAGGTCATCCATGGCAGACAGGCATAAAATCTAGGTCGTCATCTTGATTTGTGGCAACTACAGAGAGAGTTACTTAGTCTAAGCTATCTTGGTTATATAGGCGATGAGTACTTCAAAGTTCAAAGTTCAATCAGGTCGTGACAAGAGAAGTGACAAATAATTGTGCATTAGTGGTGCTGAACAAGATTTTGCACATGCGATGACAAAAGAATGTTCAAGATGTTACAGCCTTTATGGCCAACTCGATCAAGCCCTCTATGTAGATCACAAGAGAGAAAGTTTCAAGTGGAAATTCTGATTGATGCCTCAAACTGTCTGAAAGAGATGTACAACTCATTCCCATATTCAAGAGGATTGTCTCAAGGACTACAATCACAGGGTAGGAGTTCTTTCCGCTGTTCCTGCAATCACAGTGAGCAAGTTGTTTCCAAACGGATCACTGAGGTGCTTCGCAAGATTCTCGACAGGTCCCTCCCCAGTAACGTAGGCTTGCAAGAAGAAACCGAGCATGGCGAACATGGCAAGGCGGCCGTTTTTTATCTCCTTCACCTTGAGGATGGCAGCCTGGTCTGGGTCCTTAGCGAGACCCAATGGGTCAAATGGACCACCAGGGTGGAGCTTGTCCTCCAAATCCTAACAAGAGAACAGAGAGACAATCAGCAGAAGAAATGAGATGTTAAGGACCAAATGGTGTGTATGTGCTGCTGGACTTGTAATGTAAACACAACGGATTCACAGTGCAATATTGATGGATTTTTCAATCGACTGATAGCAAAAAGTGGTCTACTTTCTATATTTGAAAACTTGAAAGCTTGTGATGTTTAAGAATGAAAATCATGTGAGAATATGATTTAACCAGGGTCAAATTAGCACCACCGCAAATACAACAACAACAACAAAGCTTTGGACACTATGTGGCAAGGTTAATGCACTCTAACAAATCATTGCACACCATTCAACACAATGTCAAAGGCCTTGTATGAATGCGAACTCTATGCTTAAATTCACCGGTCAAGACTCAAGACTGCTGATCTAAATCCAACTTAGCTAGTTCAAGGCATTGTCTCCCTGCCTGTGGCTACTCTTACAATCAACAGGGCGGTGTTCGACATATTTACACTTGCCAGGAGATATCTCTGACTCAAGACACTAAAGCAGTCATCAAAGTGAGATTCGATTTCCCTACTCAATTATAGTTTATTAAACACATATAGCGTGTTTAAGTCAGATAATTGGCATAATAACATTTGACCTACCAAGCCATTGATAATTCTGTAGTACTCGGCACCACCAACAAGAACAACCTCAGCAATGACAGCAAAAATTAGATTGATGGGAATGTTCTTGCCAAAGTAGTTCAATGTGTTCCCGTCCAAGAGTAGGGCTCCGGTCTGTATCAACAGCCAGAATATGATATCAGATAAATGTCAAGGGAAACACAGAACTGTGAAATTCTACACCAATTTTGGAACAAAACAAACAACTGGAGATGCGAACCTTGAACCAGACAGCTTCGGGGCCACAGTTGGCGCCAAATTTGTTGAAGGCCTCAGGGATAATGAATCCGGCAGCTCCGAGCATGGCCCATCTAGCATGGATCAACTCATAGGCCTGGTATCTGCAGACAAAATCTCATCGATTTGAGATGCTGATTCATTCTGAATATATCTTCGCCGAGAGAAAAGAGAGAGTGATAAGAAAATAAAATGGCGGGCCAACTCACTTGCTGAAGTCTTCTGGCTTCTTGCTGAGGCCAAAAGGATCATAACCATAGCTGCACGAACACGCTCCAGAATTAGCACCGCTATCATATCAGGATGAATCTAAGAAATGCACTAACTGCTAACCCTAGTGGTGCGCCTTGCCATGTACAGTTATCCGGGAAGATTTTATGCTAGCTGAGTCTATCCCACTAATTTCAATTGCAACAGACCTCAATGATATTACCGCTACCAGAGGGAGGAGAGGAAGGAACTTACTCTCCGGGCACCTCTCCGGTCAAGTACTCAGGGATCTCGGACCGGTCCAAGAGACCATCAGGCAAGAAGATCCTCCTGTCAGGACCTGAAAACCACACGCCCACAAATCCAAATGACGACCACTCCCGAAAGCTCCTAAAAATACTCCATGCAAAGCATAGCTTTTACAACGACCAGCAGAAGGTCTGGACACTAACTCTTTAAGTGATTGGCCACTCACCGTACCACTTGGCGAGCTCCTCGTCGGCTGGAGAGACGGCAACGGGCTTGGCCTTGGCAGGCGGGGCGGGCTTCTTCCTGGAGAAAAGGGCCACGGTCTTGAAGGTGGCGGGGCTGGAGGCGGTCGGGGCCGACCTGGCGGCGCTGCTGAAGTTGAGGGGGTTGCCCAGCATCTCGGAGACTCCGAGGGAAGCCATTGCACGGTGCTGGGATGGGTGGTGTTGGAGGGGAAAGATTGAATCTGTGTATTGAGAGGAGGTGGAGGAAAGGGAGAGAATATAACGGGTGGTCTGGTGGATGTGGACGTGCCACATTGGATTGCTAATCCTGCGCCTTTGATTGGCTGCACGGTGGATTGAAGATGCGCAATCCAATCCAGTCGTACCATAGGTCGCCTGGAGTGACGTGGCGGATGATGGGCTTACGTGGCAAACAGATGAATGAATGCATTGGTCCGTTTTGGATAACGTGTCTAATCCTTCTCTGTTCTCTCGTTCTGGCTACAACCAAGGAGGAATCAAAATCCTCGCTCCGTACTTGGAGAAAGACTATGAATTTGCTCCAGCAGAAACTTCATTAAAAATAGTCAATTTAGAGCCGATTCTTACGTCTTTTCAAACGTATTAATATCACCAGTAGTAGGGGTGCCGAATCTCTTATGCTAAAAGGATTAAAGCAGAATTATAAGGTGCGATTTCAAGCATATCACAGAATGTTGCTCTCGAATACTTAAGAATTTCGAATATCATTTCATCATTCAAAAACAATTCTGAGAATTAATACTAATGAACGACCGCTGCCAGAATTGGACATAAATTCATCTCGCCGATGCTATGGTCGTGCCTTAAGAACAACCAAAATCTATGCCAATGACATCAGGAGGGGAAAAAGTTAAATCGAAGAACTGCAATTTCGAGTGGTCCTGGAATGCTGCATACGCAGCTGAATGATAAATACAATCAATACAATGTATTCCACATTCATGGATTCAACAACTTCAAACAGAAACATAATTCGGTTAGAACATATCGATGCTATACAACTATATCCCCGATTTGTCTGCATCAACTTAAGTAACTGAAATCATCTCCTCCACTTGTCAATTTCTCTTGAAGTTGCAGTGATGAGCTTCTTCGTGTTGATTACCAGATCATCAACAAGTGCACCAATTTCATCCCTGTGAAAGCCAAGAGATGTCAAAAACCAAGTATCCTGAAAATCCTTCCTATGTTAAGTATACGTTACTCTGCTTCTCCCCAAACTAGTGACTCACCCATCGTGGACTCGGCTCATTGTCAATTCAAAGGAAACAGAGGATGTAACTAGAGGAGACTTACTGAGTAGGAAGACTCCCTGAACCATTAAAGAGATTCCCCACATTTGAGTATCTACGAGTATCATCATGGGCAATCCCCCTTCCAGCACCATAACCAAATCCCACACCAACACCACATCCGGCCCCTATCCCAAAGCCAAGCTGCAAACCAGGAATTCCAGGACCAAAGCCTAACCCTACAATGTGCCAAAGAACTCACTATTACAACTCCAAGCATTAAAATAGCTCTTAAACATCAGGTTGACGGCACAGAACTTACAAACCTGGTCTGTGCCTACGAAAAGTTGCAAGGTAGAGCACACACCTATGCATCATTAATATGCTAAAAGAGATAACCACACATGACAAAATCTCAATGAATGTTCATACTTTACACTAAAATAATTAAACCAATTGAATCATCTTGCAGAGAAAGATGGCCCCTTCTAGCTGAAAAGTAAAGACCTAACCAAATAAATCACGTCATCTCCCTTGCACCCCCTGTGGAAAGAGGTGAGAGCAAGACATCAAGCACATAACAAGATCATTCTCTACTTGTAAGCTGCGAAACTCACATGTAGCTTGCAATCTATTGAAGCCTGAAGCAGGAGATTCGTTTTGCAGAAATATTCAACTTCTGATACATTAAAGTGAAGAAGGAGATGAACAGAAAATATAAGCCAGGAGTTCAAAGCTTGCTTCTCTACCATGAGATCTAAAGTGCTTCATGTCCCCTGCCTCCGACCAAGCAACATATCTTCAACCACATTCAATTTCGTTATTGCACCAAATAGAAGTGGCAATACTGACACACTCAACATTAGCGGCTATATCCCATTTCCCAAATAAATTAACTTTTAAGACAAGTGAAACTTTGATGGCGCGGCAACAACTAGGTGATTCTTGAAGATAACTCAAGAGGAAGAGCGAGCAATCCACAGACAATGTTTGCTCGTTTTTATATCAGAACCAGTCCAACGCCCTGGTCGCGAGAAGACTACTCACTCTCATACAACAACAGGATGGACCACCAAGGTGGAAGCATACAGATTCATCCAAGAGCCGCGAAGCTACCCTAAAGGAAATTGTTAACTCGGCGAACGCTTCGCCTTCGAAGTAGAGAACTATACAGCTGAAATGCACCAACTTCCGTGCCGCTCGCTCCCTTTTCGCATCGAAAGAGGAAGAAAGCCATGATTCAGCCGCTTTCTCTACCCCTGCTCTCCATCCCACTTCGCCGACACGAGCGCTAAAACTCGACAACCACAAGCATCTTGAACCTCTGATACTCAAGCGAAACAGAGTACGCATCTAAAACCCGACGTCCGTGCAGAACTCTAAACACAAAAGCGACGCCTAGCCTGGAATCACGAGTTCCAGGATTCGGGAATTGCAAGGAAGAGAAGAGAGACACGGCCCGAAGCGATGAAGGCCGTTCGGCTCGGAGCTCGTCTCTCGCTACTCGTAAAGAAGAAAACCCTAAAATAATCGCCGGAGAATCCAGGGAGAGGGAGGGTGGAATCTTACCGCCCATGAGGCCGAGGCCGGCGCCGAGGCCGCAGCCGACGCCGACGCCGAAGGCGGGGCCCAGCTTGCCGAGCTGCTTCGATCGGACCGCCGGGAGCTTCCACAGGAGCCCCCGGTCGTCGTCGTCTCCTCCTCCCCCCCTCGCTCCGCTCCTCCCGCCGTTCATCCTCTTCGCAGGATTTTCGGCTTTTTCGGAGTGCAGCCAAAGCAAGCGAACTCTCTCCGCGCTACTTCTATAGTGCTGGTCAAGAGGGCCTGTCTGACTTTTAATTTTTATTTAATTAATGATGCGTTTGCTTGGGGAAAAAAATTCATAATCTATTTTTTTAAAATAAATGATCGAAAATGCTTTTTAATGTTTGGATCTCATTTTCCGGTCTTACATTAAAAAAAAATATTAATTTATCTTGTATGTCATTGGACTCAATTCATTTCTAATGCTCTCCTCCTATTTATCATTTCTAGGGGTGATCAATTCTTAATCCGAAAGCCAGAAATAGGACCAATTTGCTTTAGGATCGAGAATTGAATCATTCAATAGAAATGATCACTTTTATTTTTGTTACTACTTTTTTCTCATTACTTTTTTTCCCATCACTTGGAATTGGACCAAGATAAAGTTTGATTTACATCTTACTAATTTTTCAAGAAATAACAAAATAAAAAAAAGTATATTTAGCCTGTCCGGTCCTATCTCCCCTTGGAACCGAAAAATCGATCGCTTGGACATTAGTTTCACTTTTTAGGTATTATAAACCAGACCAACATTCTTGGGAACTAGACCAAATTGATCAGTCTAATTGGTCTGGTCCAAGTGATTCTCAATTTGGACGGTTCATTTTGCACACCTATAATCATCTCCAAGATCGCCAACCTCAAAACCCTCATTCTCTACTCGACAGTCGACACCATCTCCCTCCCTCCCCGTCGACTACTTCGACTGCGGCGGCTCCACCAAGGGGAGCTATGTTCATGCTTTGTGGAGGATCTTCAAGAGCTTCAGCATCAAACTGATCAGATCGAGTTAGTCGGCTTTGGTTCGCTGCTCCTGCAGCCGCGTCGTTTCGTACGACAAGCTCTCTCACCTCAAACACCAGTTCTGAGAGCTCGAATCCCTTTGCGTCCAGCTCCAGAACTCCATGAGGTTGCGAGAGTCAACAATGCGGCTTGGCAACTCCCTGACCTAACAGAAAGCCTTTTTGTGAATCTCGACTTGAGAGACCTGCGTCGTCCTCTCCTCCACGGTATGGGTTTTACAGCACCGGAGCTGGCGCCTTCGGTGGTGTTGTGTTGGCCACATTAGGAGAGGATGAGCCAAGTCCAACCTGAAGTCGATCCTCGAGACGACGAGATGCTTGTTAACGGGAAAATGGTTTTGGTTTGTCCAGTCATTTTCGGAAAACTAAATAGGTGAAAGTCATATTTTTACCAAGCAAGTATTTTCGGCTCCTCTTTCTTTCACCTCTTCACCAAATACTTTTTTTTTTTTTTTTTTTTAACTAAACACGTCTTTCTTTTTTTTTTTTTTTTTTTTTTTTTTTTTTTTTTAAATTGGGTTTTAGAAAAAAATGTTTTCTTTTTCTCTTTCCCTTCTTCTTTGGTCGATTGTCGGCCATGACCATGGCGGGTGATTGACCAAAGAAGAAGAAGGAAAATAGAAAAGAAAAGAAATTAAAATTTTGATTTTTGAAAAAAAAATTATTAAAAGAAGTGTATAGAGAAAAATCAAATCAAATTTTTATACCAATTGATGACAAATATTTTATTTTTCATTTATAGGTTTTAGCGAGAACATGAAAAAATATTGTTATTTTCCTAATAAATGACTTCTTAGAAAATATATTTTATAAACATCACATTTTTAGCGAAACGGAAAAGAGCCATGTGTGTTTGTTTGGAGGAAAATATTTTCCAGAAGTTGATTTTCCATATCTTCACTTACTTAGTTTGCGAGAATTGACTAGTCAACTAAAAAAACTTTCTGGTTAATGAAAATATTCATACATAAATTTAGGAAAGTAAATTCCTAAATTTAAAAGAAGTGAAAATGCTTTCCGAAACTGCTCCTCTCAAATTTTTTAAAATTTTACTTTTCCTTTTCTCTCTTTTTCCTTTTCCTTTGCCCTCCTTCATTGGTTGCCGGCCTTAATGAGGGTTGACGATAGGCTACATGCGTTGGGCACCGAGGCATGATCTTATTGACCTTGGGCTAGGTTGAGCCTAGTGAGGATTAGGTGAGCTTGAGCTCATGTCTCAACTAAGACTTGCGACAGGCATGACCTCACCGACCTTGGGCCAAATCGAGTCTTATCATGATTGGGCGAGCTCGCCTGTGGCCATTGCCGGGAGGTCACAGTGAAGGAACGACGAAAAAAAAAAAAAAAAAGAAATTAAAAAATATATTGGATTTTTTTAAAGTAAAATAATAAAAATAATAAATATTAATTTTTACATGAGATAAAGCCATTATATCAGAAAATGTTTTCAATCATACCAAATAAAGGAAACGAAGACAGTTTGAGCACCATCTGATGTTTTTCCGTCCCTCCATTAACACGACGGCAGCGGGGCGATAAGGAATGGAGGAGAGTGACGGCGATGTTTAGGCCACGCGAGGCGCCAGCGGCGATGGAGCTCGCCGTCGCTCCCATTCACCGTCTCGTTCCTCGAGCCTCGATGCGAGAGAAGCCGCTCCTTCGCCGCCTCGGCTTCCACCGTCGTCCCGCGCCGAGCCGCCGTCCCCGAGGGCCGCGTCTCTCCGCGACGTCCCGTCGCTCGGCGTCCGGCGCCGGCTCTTCTCACTTCACGGGCGAGGACAACCTCGATGCCTTATTGCAGGTCTCGTCCCTTCCCTTTCCCAGCCGAGTTAATTTGCCGTGAATCGCCGATCGTATCCGGTCGACTGCAGCACTCTGTTTCCCGCCACCGTTCTCTTGTCCGTACAGTTCCGCAATTTGCTATATAACTCTGGCTGCATTCGGTGTTTTGCGTCCGAATTCTCCGTATTTATTCGGTGTATCGTAAGAGGGTTTCTCCGTGATTGCTAGTTGCTTTGTTGTAATGTCTCCGCCATAGGTCCTGAAGCAGTTGAACTGGTGAGCTGAGCAGTGCTCGTACTTCCTCCATTTTCTATGCAATAGAACAAGAGCTGCATTATCTTACTATTTGATTATAACTCATTTGTATTTAAGAAATGTTTTCTATTGTAGTATGGTAACGTATAGAAGTTTTTTTTTTTTAGTTAGCGGACAGAGGCTTCTACCTGTTTATATGTATTTTAGAGATAGTATAATATTTGCCGTTTATAGTATTCTGTGTTGTGTTTGTGGAATTTTGTTTTTATACTAATTAGTTGCTTTCTACTTTGAAAATTTAGTTTCAGGCGTACCTTTTATGCCTAATGATACGTTAAAGTAATGTTGTACTTATGCTAAGATGTTCCTTACTCCATTTCAATTATATTTTTTTTGAGACAATCTGCGCAATGCGCGGGTAAATGTCTAAATTTAGTATATAACTGACTCATCCCCAAAATTCTTCTTCAAACTGGGACCTTTACTACAATAAGTTGATGTTTTCCCCTCTGTCACTGTTTAAGCTCTTTGCATTTTTCATACTTGTGTGACATGTCATTTTAGTGGAGAATAAATTGAAGTTCTGTTTGCACTTTGTAATGTTTCAGAAGTTCTGTTTCTGGTAAGAATTGTAAAATTATTGTAGTAGAGTGCTGTTGGTCTGAGGGCCGGTGCAAGCAAGAATGTGGATCCAGCTTTCCTGAAACACAAGACTCATGTGTGCATAAAATTCCTGTCACAATAACTTCATGGTGCTATTATTGAGTGAATTCCTTCTTTCTGCATTGCAGGTTCTTCCAAGTGACTTGCATGATGATCTGATGAGTGAACCTGGTCGATCTCAACTCGTAGAGGTTACATTCCATTAAACCTGTGCTGCTACTACTTATATCAGTACTCTTATGGAGTATATGATATTGGTCTTCTCTTGTTACTTGCTCACGAGACATATTGCACTGTTTGTGCTGTGGAGTAGGTGGGGCATGCATTCTTATTGTCCTGCATTTTACATTCATAAGGTACTAGAACAGTTTTCTCCCCCTAAATAAAATTAACTTTTACTTAAGCAAAGAAGCACTTAGCATTCAGAATAGCATGGGAATAACATTATTTTTCTGCAGCAGAATTTCTATCGTGTGTTGCTGTGGTGGCACATTATAGAGAAAATTCGACAAGACCAAGACGTGGAGAAATTCTGTAATAGCTGAAAGCACGACTCTTCGAAAATCCTCAGTTGGAACGAGGATAATCTAAGGTTCTTTGAAAATAAAAATGTATAAAAACTAGATGTTGGTTTTCTTATTCGTTGAATTTTCTATGTGTACTAAGTTTAGTATGCAGATAGAAAGATATGGATAATTACTGAAATGATGATTTTCTTCATTGTAACTTGTGATGGCTTGAAACAATGAGAATAAGTCACTGGTTGAGATGGTTGCTGTCTGAGTCACAAATGGAGGGGTCAGTATCTAGGTTTTGATACACCAGCATAGTTTCAACCTGGAAGGCTGGAATAAGTGTTTGAGGTTTACAAGTAGGCAAGCATTAGAAAATGACTAAGATTTAGTACTTGCTTGGGGTAGTTGTTACTTCTTGTCATGTCTCTCTGTGTTGCCTATAAAAACCGGCCAACATATATCTAATGCCAATACAGCTTTTAAAGCGTTCAAGACATTAAGAAAAGAAGACACTTTTTGATGTAAAGGAGAAAGCCCCCCTCCAATCAAAGCTCCAAAAGTGTGTATGGTATTTCCTAGATTCTAGCTGTGAAGTGTTGTGAATTTGTGGTGCATAAGCTCATATGTGTAGATGAACACCTTGAAAGTGTGAGTAACTTGAAAAAAGGCAACTTTTTGTTGGACTCCTGGATGCCACCTCCTGCCATGCATTATGCTGTTTCTTCTTGCATTTCAATTTGGTCAAAATCCATCACAATGAAAACTGGATTTTCCAATCGCGTGACGTTTTTCAGTACATCCAGCAATGGTTTCCTTCCAAAACCATTAGACTGAAATACGTGCTTTCAACACTTCTTTAGGACTTTTTTTTTTTTTTTCCAGTTTTTAGACGTTCTCTAAGAATTAATCTGAGATATATAAACTTTCCTCCTTCATAATTTCTTTTTAATTGCATTTTTTCTTTTCGTAGATTTTGGCTTGATTAAGTGCTCCTCTGTCATTTTTTATTTTTTCTTTGAAGTTCCATTCATCAATAAGTATTTTATGCTGGCCTTCAGGTTTATAGAATTAAAAGGATTAGCATAATGGAAGTTGTGTCAAATTACATTGTGTATATCTCGGTGGAACGATCTTGGATTCTTGACAGTTTTACTTCAGTAAAGAAAAAGAATTATGTTGATGATCCCTTTAGCCATGCTATATAACCTGGAGACAATGAAGGAGAGCAATTTAGTGCACACATAGCTGCTTGTGTTGTATTTGGAGAGTCTAGTGCAATTTAGTGCACACATACTGCTCAGATGCTAAATAAGTCTAGATGTGAATGAAGACAGATTTAGTTGGATCTTTCTGCTAAAATAATTTTTTAATGGGGTTTGCTCTTTTTAAGGATTACACTGTTTACCAATGAAGGAGGTATCCTATCATTCTCAGCTTAAAATGAATGGGAGCGTTTTGCACAATAATTTCTGATATAGTTTTTGTCTATGATTTTCTTTCCTGCGTAGAAAATCTAAAAGATAACAGCTGTCTTCTGCTGTCTGAATAGGTGATACTAGATTTGGGCCGTTTGCCTGAAGCACGTTATCAAGGTGAAATTGGTGGAAAATACTTGAGGCCAACTGAGGTGATCGATGGATTCTCTTTAGTTGTTCACATTTGAACTTGCTTGAGCACTAACTTATTTACTGAATAAGTTCAACCTTCTCGACTTTCTTCTCCCTCCATATGTTTATACAAAAAGATTCCTTTTCATTTTCTGATAAGAAAAAAACATTCCATTGTGCTTTGACAAAAAAAAAAAGAACACAAATTCTAGATTTAAGAGAGCACTTTTGCAAAAACTTTGACATAGCTTGTCGTTGGAAATTAATCTGCAGTTATTCAGTCGCTTTCCTGACCCAACACCAGTATCTAGGTTACAATGAAAGATCTGGAGTACGCACTAGATGCTGTTGGAGAATTTATAGACAATAGAGCTGGCATGGCAGGGACCTTGCATAGGATATCTGCCATCAAGAACAGGGAGGGGGCCGTGGTTGGTTTAACATGCCGAGTTGGCAGGGCAGTGATTGGTCATGGTGACATGGTCTATGATTTACTTCGATATGGGAAGAGCATCCTGTTTGTTGGAAGGTGAGCACATTTACTGATGTTAAAGGAAAGAAAAAGGTTGATTGGGGGTCATCCTTGCTCGAGTGATTAATGATGTACATATGCTGTTGTGCTTTCTTTTGTATTGTGTATTTTTCCTTCTAAGCTATCTCCTATCAGGCCCCTTGAATCTAAAATTGTACACGCCATTTATATCTAGGCTTATCTGTCTTTACCCATTGAACATATTGTTGTCAAATGCTGAATATGAGATGAATATCTTTTTGACATACTATATGGTCCATAAAATGCATTATAATAGGTGGCGTTTCCTTGTCCATGTATAATGCCTGTTGTGTTTTTCCCAGATTATGTGAAATGAATTGTCAACTAATGATAGTGCGTAAGAAACATTTAGGATTTCTTTTTTGATTTAAGGTCATTATATATATTCTTTATATGGACAACAAAAAACAGTATTTTTTTTCTTATTTGTCCTAATACTGTATGACCCAATACACAAGCTCCCAGTGCCGCCACAAGAAAATTACTTTAATGAGTTTTTTTTATTAGTTATTTCCTTCTTTCTGATAAACTCTGGTGGTTATTTCTTTTTTGATTTTTGAAGAACTTCTAGTAACTAATAATCATATTGTACTAGTACTTCTTGCTGAACTGGACACAGCTGCTGGAAAGAAATAGCCATTTCAAATGGCAGGCTAACAGGGGCTAACAGTGATATAAAACCTCTGGATGGGGTATTGCCCTGTTACCTTTAAGAGGTTGGGCCAACTCGAACAAGGGGCCTTGTGTTTATACTTATATCTTCTTTAGCAATTAGACCCTTTAGCTTTGGAAATCTGCTCTGATGTACTTTCTTATATTGGAAAGGCCAGGTGTTGGTAAGACAACTGCAATGCGAGATATAGCTCGTGTATTGTCTGATGAACTTTGCAAAAGAGTGGTAAGTTAAGCTTCTTCTTTGCAATGCTTTCTCATCTTTGATTCTACCGTATCTTATCTGTCACCACCTCTTTGTTTCCCCTGAAAGAATAGACAAACCTCTGAAGTCACTTCACCTGATATAGGTGATTGTTGATACAAGCAATGAAATAGGTGGATATGGAGATGTTCCACATGCAGCTATAGGAAGTGCCCGAAGATTGCAGGTTCCAGAACCATCATTGCAGCACAAGGTCATGATCGAGGCGGTGGAGAATCACATGCCTGAAGTGATCATTGTGGATGAAATTAGCACTAGGGCCGAAGCTTTTGCTTGTCAGTCAATCGCTGAAAGAGGTGTCATGCTTATTGGGACAGCACATGGTGAAACACTTAAGAACATGCTAAAGAACCCTAATCTTTCTGACCTGGTGCGTTTGAATTTCTGAGGACTTTTATAGAAAACTTGCAAATTAACAATTCATCATGTCTGTATGGGGTTATATTATCTTACATCTTCTTTGCTGAATTTTCTCTTTGATTTTGCCTTACACCTTGCTTCACAATAATAGGAAAGGCCAATACCTATGAATTGCTAGTTGTGACCAAGCATAACGTGGTAATTTAAGATGAAAATTCCCCTTCAAAAGTTCATCGAGGAAAAGATTATTTTTTTCCAACTATCTTAATTTCCAAAGCTCTTACAATCAATAACTTGTTATGTTCTAGATGTACTGGCAAGTTTCCTATCACCTCTTAGTATCTTACGCCTACTGATACTCTGTTTCTTTGGTTTAAGATGGAAGAGAACGAATAGGGATGTTGACTATTTTCACCAAATTTCAGCACTATCGAAACATCTCTATTAGAAAAGTGCCATAGAGATTCTCACTCTAGAGTGTTGTCCATTTATAACAGAACTACTTTTCGGGAATACAATTCTCCTGACAATCTCTTCCCATTGACAATAAATGCTTCTGAATATCTCCTTCATCCTAGTCTAAGTATCATGCGAAGGGTCTTGTTATTGAATGTCCACGGGGCACTCGTAAACATATTGAGGAATGTTTTGATTTCTAAGCATTTATTACGCATTAATGAGAAATGAAACTGTAAGTTGTTCTTATCTGGTTACTGAACAAATTCCCTTTAGCAACTCATCAACAGAATCCTTATGCAAAAAATTTTCATCCTTGAATCAACTTCTGTTTTGGAGGAGTAAACGCTGGATTTTGTTTAGATTTGGATATTGAATTGATAATTTAAGTCTTGATGTTTATCTCTTTTTGATTGATCATTGTGACTTCAATATATGCTCAGGTTGGGGGAGTACAAGCTGTTACTTTAGGCGATGATGAAGCTCGACTAAGGAGATCTCGAAAGATTGTTCTTGAGAGAAAAGCTACTCCAACATTTCCTTTTGTGGTAGAGATGAGGAACAGATGCTATTGGGTGATGCATCGGGTATATACTGCTGCTGTTCACTCCTTGGCTAAATCATTGAAGCTATTCCTTTTCCTTTTTTCACTGCACACTTGGGTTGACCGAGAGTCTCTTTTCATTGGCTATATGTAAATAGATAAGTATGTCAGTTGTTGGGAATTATTAATTCTCGACATGGAGTATTGAGCCTGTTTCCAGTAACTCAAGCTTTTGGCAAAAGGATTGTTTATTATGGTATTGGAGCTCACAGCACATGAGGGGTTTTGAATCCCTGCACCTTTTCTCTCAGTCACTTTGTTTTTTTACCTCCTAATGGATTCTTGATACAAATTCTACTTTTATTTTTTTCATCAGTAATAGCAATGAAACAACCAAAAAGCTATTTAACTTTACATCTAATTCATTCTTCGATTAACATACTGCAATTTCTTGACATTATTAGATGCTTTCAGAAAACATTCTAATATTCATATTAAATTGTAGCTAAAATTATATTCGAGTCGCAGAAGTTAATTTCTGATTTTATTATATTTGTGTTCACGTTTTAAATATACATGCTTCATATAACTGCTTCATGCTATGGGGTATCCACTATGCCTGCACCAGCAACTACCGTAGTGAGACTGCTTCTCTGACCATAACCATAATTCAAAACCTTGCTTGACATAATGTTAAATGACTGCTGATGTTATGTCTTTAGTGTTCAGTTTATGTTTGAATGCATGGTGGTTATGACTGTTCTTGTTTTCACCTTCTCTGTTATTGTGTATGTGTACCTTAGTTGGATTCCAGTTGCTATTTGTATATAGTGTGGTTGGGCATCTGTTACTTGCTAGTTGATGCTTATCAAATACACAGACATCTGGGCTTTGTTCTTTAAGAAGAAATCACCTAACGATGTGGGATAATAAAATATCGATTTAATTATGCTTTCAGATGACCAATTTTTGCCCTTGTTTTGCAGACAGAAAAAAGCGTGGATATGTTGCTTAATGGTAAATTGCCTCTGGTTGAGGTAATGATTTCAACCTATGCAACTCTTTTTGTTGGATAACCTAGTGGAATAACAATCTAGTGACATAGAAGTCCAGGTGGATTTGCATGGATATACTGTTTTGCTTTAGCTGGTGCCTGATTTGTGATTAACTGGCAGAACAAGAAATAATCCCTTAATCTGTATGATTCTTGCCATCATTGACCTAGAACACTGTGAATCTCTTTTCTTCCGTTTCAGTTATACAGCTCAGAAGCTCCTTGGTTTTTCAGGTCAGGAAGCGAGATGGCCAGTTCAAGGTTGTAATAGAGAGGTGGAAGATGTACAATGATAATATGCATGAATAATTTTCCCCTTTTGTTTGCTAATTTCTCGTGACAAACTCCGCCTCTTCATCCAGCTATTTTTAAGCATATCTTTGTGCTGGGATGTAAGTTACAACCAATCCATGATTACATTTTTTGAAAAATTAACATAAATGGTTATGCAGTGTCCCATTCTACCAATGTTGATGTATTCTATCTCTTTTGCAGTGCTTCAGTTTGTGATCTAGACCACGACCTATAGTATGGCATCTGGCTAGAAAAGAATGTTGGTCTAAATTATCACCCTATCATGTGTTTCCTAACAGCCATACCAGTGGAAGGAATCTATTCCCCTTTTACTCGATTCATTTCAAGCGAGCAAGTGAAGCATATGTCGTATGGCAAGAACTACAATAGCAAAGGGCTTTCACGGAGAAGGCATTATTGGTACATATACCAATAGAATAGAAATGCCTTTCCTAAGCTAATGGCTGTTGAATAGTTGAGTGCTTGTTACAAAAGTCTGATTAACCGTGTTAAGTATCCAGTTTTGTAACTTATTCTATCTTGTACAATTGGATTAAGATCTATGTGAACAGTGGATTGCCGATTCAAATATTTTTTGAATATCTATGAATTCCAGGTTCTGCATAGGTATGGTAGAGGATATATATCATGTGAATTTTTCTTTTTCATGGTAAGTTCGTTGTTGGAATTGAAAAAGAAGGTACAGAAAGCCTCTTTAGTAGGTTCTTCCATGTCCATTGGTTCTGAATCTGATACAAATGCATGGTCGACAGAAAAATTATGCCTTTTTCTTCGAGCTGAACCGCGGTCAATTGTCTATGGGAACATCAATTGAATTACCGTAGAACCATAGTCTAAAAATCCACCACAAGCTAACATGAAGGTCCACCGCAAGCTTTCTTTTGTCTAGTTAGGGTCCAGGTGCCTTCCTTTTGTCTAGTTTCTGTCCACACCACAAGGGATAAGTACACTAAAAGTATCAAAAATTGTGTGTGTCGTTCATTTCTGTGCCAAAAATGAAGATAAACCACTCTTCCCTTTCTTGAAATTGCTGCACATCGAGTCCGCACTTTTTTCTTTGCCTCTAGTGGAATGCTCATGATATTGTGTTAGCAAGTGAAGAAGGCCAAATTTCACGGGTTAAAAGATGATGGCTTGATTGTGGCTTGTGAAGAAGGTAATTTAGAGCGACTGAGCTGCCGGAATTGGCGGGCCTGCAAGCAAGATGATGGGGCAAGATAGGGCATGTCATCGACGTCAGGTGCCAAGGGACATGAATAGCAGCTACAAAACACTCACTAGTCCAGCAGCTCGCTGCTCGCTGATGGAGACCCGAAACAATGAATGGACGAGTCATGCGTGGGCAAGCGTTGCTGAACGACTGCTTTTCGCTCGACGTGCTGGCTACATTTGCAGCAGCGTCTTGTAGCTCATTTGCTTGCTCCGTCGCCCGCCGCCTGCCGCACCTCCTCCTCCATCTGCCTCTTCGGTGGCGATGGCCTATGTTTCTTGTGAGAGAGGGTCAACAGGTTCAACAACCATTAAAAAAAAAAAAAAAAAAAAAAGAGTAAGAAGAAGATAAGCAAGTCGATTTTTGAAGGCTAGCCATGTTGGCTCATGAAGTCATTTTGCGCGTCCACATGGACCGGATTTTTAATAAAATATGTAAACTCATATAAAAATTTTATTATAAAAGTCATGTAATAATTTAGTTGGAATTTTTTTTCAGATGCACTCAGATAATCTTTCTTTCTTTTTTTCGATTTGACATTTAAATGAGCTAGCATACATAATTATTAGCACTTCTATTGTATTTACCCCACCACAAGCTAATATAAAAGTCCAATGGTGTTGAAGATTCGTAATGGTTAATGGATAAGTCTGGAAATTGGATTCTGCCGGTAGTCATAAAAAAAATAAAAAATAAAAACATCTAACGGCATGCTCTATGAGCTCAGGTGTTAGTCTACACACGTCGTGTACAGACACCTGTCAAATGGCTGCCTAAATCCGCATTTTTTCGGGCGGAATAGAATATTAGCACGGCGAGTGGTACTACGCAGTCCGGACAAATCACTACGGGTTAATCCTCTGCTCCAGCATAATGCAACAGAGGGGTCAAGCTGAGGACAATGCTTCGGTTCAGCCATCTGCGTTGATGGTGATAGAAGAGCGCGTCTGTAAAATCCGTAAAATCCCCTTGATGTTGTGTTAATTAAGGCCGGTGATCCAAAAATTCCTAGCCCTATCAGGCTCTGGATCATGCTATTGGCTGCTAAGTGATTGCAGAAGAAATTGATTCAAGCATGAAGGTAGGTCCTTGGTCATCTTTTCTTCGGATAGAGACCGACACGGCGTGATCCGACCGAATAGGATTCTTGCCCTTCTTGTATAAAACCAGTAGCTATCGAATTGTTTAATAGGTGACATCAAATCGATGGCTCTGGCATGGATGGTGATGCAGGTTACCTCCACATACAAAAGGAAGAACAGAAACACACAAGTGACCAGTACTCTACGTTTGGCCGGCAGCAGGTCCTGCTCTATTCTAGCGTCATGTTAACCAGGAGCATCCATTCTACGAACTCGTTTCTTCCTTGTTTGTTCTCTTTAACATCTTGCTGAACATGCGCAAACACATGTTCCACGAACGACCATGATGTGGCGAGATATATTCGACCTCGAGATACTGTCGTGTAGGCTCGAGGGTCCTATTAAGATACTCAACCGATCCCAATTTGGGAAAAGAATTGGCCAGTTGTACATAAAGAATGCTATGGACTTACGCATGTTTTATCAGACCCTTGATTTGTATTGCAACCTGTTTTTGTCACCATGCAATAAAAGTTTGAGCCGCATTAAATACGCAATGATAGGAATTTCAACTTCGCCAAACTGCTGCAACAAATTTATAAGAATTGGCCGGCCGCGTGTATGCGTACGTTACTAGCTTGATTTGCCTATCCGTTTGTCTTCAATTAAAGGAGATGATTCTCCACTTTTTTCCTTTAAAAGTCACTCCCTCGCTTCGCCCTCTTCTCAATCCCGAAACATGATGGCGATGACATGATGATGTGCTCCGTCGAGCGCTGCTTGATTGGCTGCGTGTTCGTCGTCTTCATGTCTCTTTCCGCTCCTGCTCTCTGCTCATCCGCAGACAGCATCGCTTCATGCCTGACCCAACACAACGTAAACAACTTCACCACTTTCCCCGCCACTGAAAATGAGTCGGCACGGTACTATGATCTGCTCAACTCCTCCATCCACAATCTGCGGTTTTCAGGCCCCGCGGTCCCCAAACCGGTCGCTATTATCTTCCCTGGTAGCGTCGAGCAGCTTCAGAGTAGCATCGTGTGCTGTAGGGAAGGCGCATGGGAGATCAGAGTGCGGTCCGGTGGGCACAGCTACGAGGGGACTTCATGGGTAGCCACCGATGGAGCCCCGTTCGTGGTCATCGACATGATGAATCTGAATCGGGTCCGTGTGGACCTTGACACCATGACGGCATGGGTCGAAGGTGGGGCCACACTAGGGGAGACCTACTACGCCATCGCAGAGGCGAGCGATGTCCACGGGTTTTCGGCAGGGTCATGCCCAACCGTGGGAGTGGGCGGACACATCAGCGGTGGCGGGTTTGGGCTACTGTCGAGAAAATATGGACTAGCCGCAGATAATGTGGTCGATGCGCTCCTGGTGGACTCAAGAGGGCGGTTGTTGGACCGCAAAGCCATGGGGGAAGACGTGTTTTGGGCGATTCGGGGTGGCGGCGGCGGCCTCTGGGGTATTATCTATGCCTGGAAGATCAAGTTATTAAACGTGCCACGAAAAGTGACAGGCTTCGTAGTCTCCAGGCCAGGAACAAAACACCAAGTAGCAACGTTGGTTGGCAAGTGGCAGCATATTGCACCGAACTTAGAAGACGACTTCTATTTGTCAGCTTTCGTAGGTGCTGGTTTGCCAGAGATGAGGACGATAGGGATTTCAGCTACTTTCAAGGGCTTCTTCCTGGGTCCAAGAACTGAAGCTGTCTCTGTCCTAAACCAGAAATTTCCGGAGCTCGGCATCAAGGAAGAAGACTGCAAGGAAATGAGCTGGATCGAGTCGATCCTGTTCTTCTCGGGGCTCGGCGATGGAAGCTCCATTTTGGACTTGAAAAACCGGTTCATAGACTACAAGTACTTCAAAGCCAAATCGGACTACGTGAGGTCTCCGATATCCTTGAGCGGGATCCTGGAAGCCCTGGACATACTTGAGGCAGAGCCCAAAGGGTACGTGATCCTGGACCCTTATGGAGGAATCATGCACAAGATAAGCGGCGAATCCATTGCTTTCCCGCACCGGGAAGGCAACCTGTTCACGATCCAGTACCTCGTTGAGTGGCACGAGAACGACAACGAGGTGAGAGACGGGTACCTAAATTGGATCAGAGGGTTCCACGATTCGATGGCGGCCCATGTCTCGAGCGGGCCGAGGGTGGCTTATGTCAATTACATGGACCTTGATCTTGGAGTGATGGGACTGATCGATCCTAGTGCTGGTAACGATGACGCAGTGGAGATCGCCAGGGCGTGGGGCGAGAAGTACTTCCTGGGGAATTACGAGAGGCTCGTGCGAGCCAAAACGAAGATCGACCCTCTCAATGTGTTCAGGAATCAGCAGGGGATTCCTCCCATGCCTCCGGGTGGCGGTGCCAGAGCAGGACGCCTCGACGCGGCGAAATGAGCTTGACAGCGTCGTCGGAGGCGGAAGAGGAGGAGGGAGATGAGGAGACTTTGTTAATGGTGATTTGATTCGTATGCGCTCACAAGATGAGGGATGGGAGTGTTTCTGTTTGCACGAGGTTTGAGTCCTGTACGTGGTTTGTTCTTATGCTAGGAGTCTTGCGTGGTTTGAACTTGAAAAAAAAAAAAGAAAACAACCACCTAGTGCCTCGAAGCTATAGAACATATGATTTACATCACAATATACACCTCTCAAATTAAGCTTTAGCCCAGTCGTATGAGCTCCTCTTGATCAGAATTGTTGGATAGCATGTCATAGCTCCTAAGAAAGTATAATATGTGATGGGTTTCCAGATTCTCTTGTTGAACATAAAATAAAAGTAGACACTCCGGCTTGTAAAAGAAAATTTGTTTAATATGATCAACACGTTAAATGATGTAACAATTAATTTATATACTTTGAGATTTCCCTACTAGGATATGTCATAGTAAGTACAATTTTGTGAGTTCATGCCATCATTATTATGTAGTTTGTTCGGATTTGGGTGACCCATGATGGATTAATTTTTCCAGCCTAGAGAAAAACTAAGCTTTACTCGCTCAATTCAAATGCTCTCGCTCAATTTTTTGCTAGAATGGAAAAAACAATGTCATCCATCAATTTTGGTCCATTGATAATGGACAGAGCCATTTGTGCAGGTACCAATAATTGCATTAAAAGAAACCTTCGAAGTGAAAGAAAGGGACGTAGAACTAAAAATAATTTCCGAAGCGAAGAAGCATAAGTAGAAATAAAAAAGTCCATACACGAAGATCCTTCTCCTTCCATTCATCCAGTCGGAACGAAAGGAAGAATTGGACAAAATTGATGAAAGGGAATATATGGATGAATTCAACTTTTAACGAGGATTACTAATTGCGCCACGTGTAATGTCGATGGCCATGAACCATGGCCATAAGGGGGGGGTGGCTCGATGGTCAAATGCCCTGGTCGGGGGCTTCTGATCATCCAAGCGTTGAGCTATTTTCTTGAGGATCGAGACACTTGGGACAGGTGGTGCATCGGAATTTCACATGGTTCCGGGATGAGAAACGAGTGGCCACCAACCGAGTGTAGCCCGACATTTATGGCAGCAGAAGAAAGGAGAAGGAGGCTTATTACAAGATTACCCAAAAAAAAGAAAAAGGTAAAAAGGAGAAATGGCGTGTTCTTGTGCGGCCAGCAATGGATTATTAACGAGCCAGTCCCTGCTGAAATCCCCGAGTCGCCGCCGTCCAAAGGTCGGAACTTTAGCGTTCCCGTCGATCAGAGCGTCGACCGAGAGCATGAGCGGCGTGGTGGAGAAGCTGGGCATCAAGGTCGAGAGGAACCCTCCCGAGCCTAAGCTTACCGAGCTCGGCGTCCGCAAATGGCCCAAGTACGTCGTCCTTCGTTTCTCTTTTTTCGGTTCGGGCTTCTGGGTTTTCCTCCTGTGTTGTTCTTCTTCGTGGGGCTCGTCTTCTCTGGCTTTCCCGCTCGAATTCGTATCTGGGTGTCTGAATTTATGTTTCTGTCCCTTCTGGGACCGTCCCATTTCGCCGGCGCGGTTGAGAGCCCAGATACTCGGCGCTGCCCGAACGTGAATTTGTGTTGTCGGTAGGCGGTGCAGTGGGTCTTTTTTTTTGTTCAAAAATCAAGTGATTGTGGAATTGGGGGTAGAGCCTTGGAAACTATTAGCTTGAAACTTTCTTCATGTGGTGGTGCGGAATGGGAAGAGTAAGGTGTGGACAGTTGCCGGTGAACGAATTATGGAACCATCTTGCTCTAAGATCAGTATGGTGTTGCCTTAGTTTTCATCGTTTCAAGATCTTCTTAATTTCACGATAGGAGGGTTCTTTATGTTCGACCCATCTTTGTATCGCGATGGTTAAATCGATCTATCGCCAGATGGGTTCACGATATGTAGCAGGGGCCGTAGCTAATCTTTTGCTCTCGTGCGATACGTTACAGTAAATTAAGAGAGGAGAGTTTTTAAGAAGGTCGCCCCCTTTAGTCTATTCCTGACGTTTGGACAGATACTGAACTGGTTGGAGGCCTCACGAGGGCTAATCTACTACTTGACTCATAATCGTTTAAAGTATTACTGGACATAGAATAAAGAAACCGAGGTTCTCGAAGAGTCGGCTGATATATCTAAACAAGTGTACACTGGAACATACTGAGCTTCAATCCTATAGGCACGATATGCACAGGGTAGCTCCAAGATTTTGTGCTTTATGAATTCTTCCAACGCTGTATTGGTTTTTTTATAAGCAGAGACGCTTTGGTGCTTGATACTTACGTTTCAGCCCACAAATCTGTCTGATAGTATAGACCAGTTGGGTTTATGGGTTGACAAGACATACTGTTTGTCTCTAGTTGCTCATAATGTCTTTTTTACTGTGAATTCGCTTATTATTTTATTGTGTTTGATTGAATTGTCTTGATTGATTTCATAGGAGGATATGACTTCAGTCTGATAGTATAGACCAGTTGGGTTTATGGGTTGACAAATCATTCTGTTTGTCTCTAGTTGCTCATAATGTCTTTTTTACTGTGAATTCGCTTAGTATGATTGAATTGTCTTGATTGATTTCATAGAGGATATGACTTCATTTTCGCCGTTCTATCTTTGTTAAGACAGAACTGGTAGCTGGAAATCACTGGCATTGTCATGGCACTTTTATCGCTTCCATTTTTGTGACTAATTAGCATGAAGATCCGTAGCTGTCTGCTCTCATCACAAGTTGCTTTAATCTGACCTATGTTTTTGTTGGGTTGGACCAACAGGTGGGGTTGCCCTCCAAGCAAATTCCCGTGGACATATTCCTCCAAGGAGACTTGCTATCTTCTAGAGGGAAAGGTGAAGGTCACTCCCGAAGGAGCAAATGAGGCTGTGGAGATTGGCGCTGGTGATCTAGTTGTGTTCCCAAAAGGAATGAGCTGCACTTGGGATGTCTCGGTCGCTGTCGACAAGCACTATAACTTCGAGTAGATATACCCTTTGGATGGAGCATGCTTCGCCTCTTACTTAGAGAGAGGTCCACGTAATGCTGTTTCCGAGATATGGCTCAGAGAAACAACATTAAGTTATTAGACAGTTGTGTTCTGCTATGAGGTCTCTGTGTTCTTATGGTACCTTGGCATGTTAACTGAGTACGGCTATCTTTAAATTCTTCTATCTTGGCTCTAATTTTCCAAATTTCTTCCCTCAGTGTTGTGAAAGCCCTTGTTTCTTGGCGTGTTTCGAAAATTTCTCTATCTTCTTCCTTGTACCGAACCATCTGTTCGTTCCGGGTGGGAGGTTTGGCTACATTATCATCATCATCAAGTTGGGGGCCTCATCAGCAACCGAACATAATTTATGAAATGCATAGAGAGAGGAGGGGGGGATTGAGGTAGGTTGGGCTGCGGCAGCATTCCCCTGCGAGAGTTTCGAAATCTTGATCGCGTCGGCAAGTACATCAAAATTAAATCATTGCAACATTCAGGGTTCCGTGCACAAATTGTCATCTTCGATAGTCAGAGTTAGTTGTGCCATTCTCTCAGATCTAAGGGCCTGTTTAGCAACTTGCCCAACAGTGCCAGACTCTGATTTTTTATTCCTGAATCGGTTTGGGACAAGAATCGCGTTTGGTAAACTTTTTGTTCCTAACGATTTTGGACAAGATTTGAGAATAAAAAAATTTGATTCTACGTCCGAGAATCGAAAAAGAATCAAAACGGTAAAACCCTTATTCTTCTCTTTCAACATCTCGGTTGCCGTTCACCATCGCCCGCCGCCGTCCGCCGCCGCCCGGCCGCTGCCGCCGGTCGCCGGTCCGCCGCCGATCGCCCGGTCCGGCGAGGTCGCCGGAGGCTTGCCGGCCAGGGCGAGGTCCGGCGAGGCCTAGCGAGCCTCCGGCGACCTCGCCGGGCGGCCGGGCCGGCCTCGCCCGGACTCGGCGAGGCCGACTGGCCACCGGCGAGGCCGGGCGAGCCTCGCCGGTGGCCGGGCGAGCCTCGCCGGCACTGGCGAGGCTCGACGGCGAGGCCGGCCCCCCACCGACGAGGCCGGGCGAGCCTCACCGGTGGCCAGCGAGCCTCGCCCGGGCCCCCGGCGAGGCTCGGCCGACGAAGGCCAACCTCGCCGAGGGCGGCGACGCTCCGGTGAGCGTCGCCGCTCTCGTTTGGCCGATCCCGATCCGGCGACCGGCCAAATGAAGAAGAAGAAGAATAGGAAAAAAAGAAAAGAAAAAGTAAATAAAGTAAATAAATTATTTAAAATTTATTTAAAAATCAAAAGAAATTAATTTGGAACATAATCAATTAATACTGATGCAAAACGCAATTCTATTCCGAATCAAAATTTTAAACAGATTCTAAACGCGTTTTTTTACTCGAATCGGTTAATGTAATCAAAATAATCATTTTTAATCGAATCGCCTCCCTAAATGAATTATTACCAAACGCGCCCTAAGTAGCTGAAGAGAGGCTGCGACAGCACATCGCCGCTGCTCCTTCGGCGCTGTTCAGGGATCTTTTTGAACGAGTGTTTCGAACCATAGTCGTTTAGAACCAAATGTAAGCATACGCAAGCACAAGCACGATTTCGAATTTCAAGCAAACTACTTTGAAATCACTTGTGGGGGTCGTTTCTCAGACTCTTCAGTGGAACCTAAGATGGAAAAGACAGGATTTTGTTAATACTTCGCTTTTTCTCAGACATGCTTTTAGCAGACCAATCGTTCGGAAGTCTCGAAAGTTACAGTAATAAAAAATGGAAGGAAATCTCTTGCGATTGGCTCGTTGCCACCTTCTTTATAAAGACAAAATCAAAATGCGTGATTCTCTCCGAGCAGTAAGATCTCCTCCTCGAATGGCGTCGTACTATTTCCCCTCCAAATTCCACCCTCTTTCGCTGCTCGCTCTCTCCGCTCTGCTCCTATCCTGCCTGGTTCTCACGGTGCCCATATCGAAGAAAGTGGCCATGTCTAAAGCGGCGGCAGGAGAAGAAGACGCAAGATTGGTGACGGAGATTCATGGTGTTAAGATAGAGAAGAATCCTCCTCAGTCCAAACTCGACGAGCTTGGCGTCGCCGATTGGCCCAAGTACGCTTTCTTTTTATTTATTTTCTTGTTTCTTGAACCGGCGATGATCTCTAGTGTTGACTGCTGATGTTGTATCTGCGTAAAGTTTTCTGGGCACTTGGGTTTATGTTATCAGTTCCTGCTCGGGCTGAATCGTCTTCTCGTTCTTGATTTCATTTTGTTCTGGTTTTCTGTCACTTCGGAGAAATTTAGGTTCAGTGGTTAATATGTAGTGATGTTGCAATGAAGAAGCCGCTTTGAAGTTTTGCTCTGTTTCTTTTGGCTCCTTATGCTCATGGTTTTATGGAGAAAGCTCCTTTCTTTTTTTTTTTTTTTTTTTTTTGGGCCCACAAGCCGAACCTTGCTGGAATCCTATGATTGAAAATGGTGGCAAAAGCAAGAAACATGAGATTTTCTAAATTCTGTGTGTGAGAGAAGCATTTGGGCCATGCTGTGATTTTAGCTCATCAGAGAGGAAGGACTTACATTTAAGGGTTTTCAAACATTGTTTAAGGATGAACATGTTATGTTACAACATTATGAGTAATACGGAGCTTGTCTTTCTCGTCTTTGGTTAAACCATCAAGTACATGATCAACATTACAAATAACCCATCTTCCCCTTGTTGTGTTTCCTAGTCCTGAGTTTGTGGGGCTCTCAATCAAAATGGAAACTTGCCCTGCTTAATGCAGGAATCATTGGACTATTTCCCGTGGCTTGTGTTTTGAATGTTTCTTGTCCCCATAAATGGTCTGCTCTAGCAGACAAAATATATGAATGAAGTCGCACTACAGAATGAGACACCTCCTTTTTGCCAGCCTCGGTCTAGCTCAACACTTTCTACTCAAACCGTATACTCTGGTAAACTCGAAAATGAAAAATGAAAAGCCCGTAAGTTTTAGCTAAAGAATGATATCTTAATGATCATGATGATGACTCCTCATACATCCAGGAAGATTTCCTTTGTCTTTTCTCGGACTTCTTGTTCTAGGAATAGCTGCAGATCTAAATCCACTGTAATTGCTATATTCATGATCTGCCCTATCCAGTAACTGCAAGGCCTTTTGCTTCTAATTTGAAGAGTGGGACATTGGCCATTAATCTTTGGTACAAATTTCCCTCCTCAAGGATTTAAGTTTCATAAGACTAGGCTTGCGAGCCAGGCAAACCTAGGGTTGAGTTCTCCCTTAGGTACCTTAGTGTTAGTAAATCATGGCTTAACCTGATCAGTGTTTGTGCTTAGTCAACTATATCATTAAACACTCATTACCAAAATTCAGTGTAGGGTACCTCATGTTTCATGTTTGGAATTCGTCGTGTTTCTTTTGGGAGGCCAACTGGACTTTATCGTGTTTATCTGTCTCGATCTCTGTGCATGTCCACAAGCAATATCATATCACCTAGTGCGGTGATTGGACATGAGGAACATGAATTGTTACGGTTTGTGTCTGATCCTTTGCCTGTGAAAAGTCAGCTTCAGCCAATTTAACAAGATATTGGACTTAACACCAGAAGTGCGACTACATAGTGCAATATGAGAAACAATTATATTCCGAGGCGCTTGACTTAAAATTATGAAGAAGAAACCTTTGGTCATCATGTCTTACTTATAGATGAAGTTAATGCTCGAGTCTGAAGTGATCTGCATTCTTCTAGAATACCCTGTTCCCCTTTTTTTCTCTTTTGCCAGCACGAGAAGTGCTAGCATTCTACTAGAGGTGCTTGACTTAAAATTATGAAGAAGAAACCTTTGTTCATCATGTCTTACTTACAGATGAAGTTAATGCTTGAGTCTGAAGTGATCTGCATTCTTCTACAGTACTCTGTTCCCCTTTTTTTCTCTTTTGCCAGCACGAGAAGTGACTGGAAAGCTCAAATTTTCATCCTTGTTTTTGAGTTTTTTTTTTTTAAGAATAAAATAGTGTTACAGAAAACTAAAGAACATTAGAATTTGTTTTGCTTATTCTTCAACTAATTGTTTCTAAACCTCAGTGACAAAGAAAACTCAAGTGGTTTTTCAAAGCCGGACAATTCCAAAGCAAGCCTCCTTGAGTGAAACAGCGAGAGAATTTGCATTTCTGTCCACTTGCAGCATTCATCCAATTAATTTGGTTAAACTTTATTGCGCAAGATCTGCCGATGCTGGGTTGATTATAAGAGGGGCGATGCGTTTGCAAGACGTAAAATATCTAGAGCCGTTGTCATTTGACGTACGAAAGTAGTGTTGGCAATTCTATACTGTGAATCAAATCTTGTTCTGGGGTTTGTATTGTTATGATGGCTTATGAAAGAAGTCTTGTATAATGCTGGAGAAAAAGAGTAATCAGAGGGCAGGGAGTCAATATTCTCAGTAAACATCTTGATGTGTGATTATATCGGTAGCTTACGATGATGATGTGATATGACCAGGTGGGGATGCGGTCCGAGTAAGTTCCCGTGGACCTTCACATCCACGGAGACAATGTACCTACTGGAAGGGAAAGTGACAGTGTATATAGACGGGCATGATGGATCTTTCGAAATCGGAGGCGGGGATCTGGTTATATTCCCCAAAGGTATGAAGATTGTTTGGGATGTCGTTGAAGCTGTGAACAAGCACTACAGCTTGGAGAAGAACTAAGGATTTCGAACTCTGTCGCGCAACTTCATGCGTCTGCAAATCTAATATCTGCTTACTAGGAGGCACTAGATTTCAATCGCTGGCAACTGAAGGAAGAACATATCGGAGACTTGACTATCAAATATTCATATTATCATCTTGTATTTAAGCTTGGACAAGTTTTCGCTACTTTCTATTCAAGGTTCTTCCTGAGCTTACAGGATGAAAAATCTTGTACTCTTCTGTTGACCGTATTGTTTCTTCGGCGAAATTTGCTTAGATAATGCTATGCAACATCTAGAAGATGATATCGTCAAGTTCTGGTTCGTTATTGCATTCAAGAAAAGATTGTATGCAAGGCTCTACGACAACTTGGTGACGAACATTAACTGCCGCATCAAGCCAAGCCATCAAGCTCTGTGAATAGTTAAACCCTGTCCTGGCAGGCTGGCATCAAATTTTATTTTGGGCATAGGTTGATCTTAAATGGTAAAAAGGGAAGATTCACATGTGTTGTGTCGAAGTGATGAAATGTTGGGCCCTGGGAAGAGATCGGAGGACAATCTTTATGGAACTACCAAGGAGAAATACACTGCCTGAGCAAGAACGCGGCCAGAATTTTCCACCAGTTAAACCCCCTTTAATTGCAATAAAAGTTTTATACAAGGAGCGGCTCAATTAACAACGCTCAATGATTTGCTTATCTTCACTAAATTCCTATTTTCCTATTGAAATTGAACTGAGCTATATGTCGTCTACAGTGGTATAAATACACCCAATCATGAATTCCCGAAACGGCAATGGGTTTTATAGCCACATTATCTATTTGCGGTAATAACCTCACAAGCTCGCGGCCCTCGATGATACATCCGATTCGCCATCCTGCATCTCACCTTCGGGTGCATCCACATTTGCCTGCAACAAGCATACAGGAATGAGAACCGATTTGGGCACAGCATAAACGCCATATCCGAGAAACAAATCCAGCAAAAAGCAGACTTGACAAAAAAATATTCAAAAGGTCAATAAGATGGCTCAAGTTAACCATTATGTTCCCGAGAACAATTTTTAATCAAAGATGATTTTTTCTGATTCTGCTCTCGAAAACAATTTCGAATAAAAGAACGCGCTTGCTAATTGTCCAAAAATTTTATTCCCAGGATAAAAATACGTTTGGTAAAATTCTTAAATTTTTTGTTTCTTTTAATTTTTTTAATACTTTATTATATTTTTCTTCTTTCTTTTTCTCTTTCTCTTTATAAGAGAAAAAAAAAAGAAAATAGAAGAAAAGAAAAAAATAGAAACTGATTCTAGGAATTGTTCCCGGGAATGAGAAGCTACTTTTTTTCTACTTCTTGATTCTGCTCAAAATCTATTCCCAAAAACAAAAATCTACTTTTTTTTTCTTTTTATTCCGGGGAACAAAAGAACAGAATTAGACACTATTTGGAGTAAAAACAAACAGGCCCTAACAGGCCCAGACCACATAAATCTGTAGAATCATACCGCTGAGTTTTGTAATTTTGTTTCAGCAAGGTAACGCTCCAGTGCATTGTCTCCCCGAAGAATCTTTCCTCCAAATCCCAGGGCTTCAATTGAACCTACAGATTCCTCGTCTACGACAACAGCATCCACTCTCTCATTTCCCGTCTTAATGTCAGGGATCTGCAACGTGTGAAAGGCCAATAGCTAAGAAACAGCATAACTAGAACAGGTGCCTGTGATTGCCATGATAACTCTTTGTTATACCTCATACATTGCTTCTGTCAAAATGCTTTCGAGGATGGCCCTTAGACCTCTGGCACCGGTATTTTTTACCATTGCTTTCTTAGCAATCAATCTCAGCGCCTTTTCTGTAAAATGTAGCCTGACCTGAAAGGGTAAGAATATAAGAGGACAAATGATATTGAAATTACTCATATCGCTATATCTACTAGATTAATCTCCTAGTTTTCTTTTCTTGCTTTGAAAGAAAGTGGATTGTGTGCACACATGCTGGTATGCTTGGCTGAGGGGGAAGGGGTTCAAATAAAGATAAATGAGAGGAAGACTCACATTATTCATGCTGAACAATTTCTTGTACTGCTTGCCAAGAGCATTTCTTGGTTCTGTGAGTACCTGTAAACAAAACCATTTTAAAAATGAAGCAAATGACCAGTAGTTTATGTTGTTACATTTCTAAAGCTGAACTAGATCACTGAAGTACTTCATGTAAAGAGCAGACTCCAACTAGGATGCAAATATCATGGTCAATAAAAAAACTCAAATCTGCAGAAAGTGCCATAATCTTTCAGCTCAAGTGGTTCTCTAAAGTCGATCAAAATAAAAATAAAAATAAAAAGTGGTTACTCCAGATGGGATCCATCAAAAAATAGTCCTGTGAATGGTTTTGCAGAGAGAGCCCAGTTCAATCTCCCAACATCAGTACAATTTGAAATGAAACAAGTAATTGAGAAAATATAATATGAAGTCTGTATATAAATTTCTTCAATTTAATCATGGACTAATGAAAAGTATAAAATTACTTAATTTGTAATCACATAATTTCTGAACTTGTTTGAAGTCATCAATCATTTAGATGTTACTATGGTAAAATATAATCATTAGCACGCAACTTTATTTCTTTGACAATACTATTTTTTTTCCCACTTTCGATCTTATTTGGCAGTTGTTCTTTTACTTTTCCTGTTCAAATATATTATAAGGAAATTGACAAGCTGATTTAACCTGATGCAACCCATTGATCAAATGGGATGGCTCTGACCAATTTTCTACAAGCCAATTTTCCCATCTGCATGCACCATTCAGCCTGTGTCTTTCCAGCCAAAGACGCTCTAGTTACACAAAACTATGGAAACAAACACCACGATTCATTCACAGATATCTGTCATATTAATGGGGTAACGCCATTTAAAACTAAGGTATGGCAAGGTTTTCATCACATTATACAGATTCTACTGAATCGTACTTCAATATCGCTGGGCCAGGCAGATTTTACTCTATTACATGTCTGCACTAAAATGTACAGACAGAATTAACATTCAAATTACTCAAGCTTGTCGTGAAGTATTGTCGATGAGGGCTATCGTTTACTTTGAAATCAGCGAACAGGTTAGCACAAAGGACTTTGAAATAGTAATAATCAAAAGAAGACATCAAATCAAACCCACAGGCTAATAAAATGGTATTATGATCCAGATTATGAAAGTTGAAAATGGTTAAACACATTTCGCAAGTATCAAAAAGATTACCTGAACGAGTTGGTCTTCTGTCAGAGCTGACAAACTGACTAAGATTGGAAAGCGTCCAATAAACTCTGGGATGAGGCCATATGCAATAAGGTCAGCACTTTCCACCTGAAAACACAACAGAAAATTTTCAAGAGAATATTATGATTGGGGGAATTAGGAGGATCATGAAAATTAATACAAGAGAGAGAGTGGAGAGCAGCAATTTATTTTCTGCAAAGAAGAAAATGAAACAGTGCTTTGCCATACTGATTCAAGTAAAGATGAAGTCACTGCAGCATTTGTTACTCCACCAGCTCTCATGTTAGCACGAACAGGTGCTCCAAAACCGATGGAAGAATCTTGCCGCCTGGTAAAGCATTAAGTAATTAAATACTGCAATCAACAACATGGACAGAAAAATTCAATTCACCAAAGGAATGATGTCAAAAGTTATTACCTTTCTGAAATGGTTTTTTCTAAATCGACAAATGCACCACCACAGACGAAAAGAATATCTTTTGTGTCAATCTGAACATAATTTTTCATAACAATTAGAGGAAACACTAAAAACTTAATATAAACATGGAACCACTCAAATCCTAGAGTTCTCTGATGCAGAGTAAGATTGATAGAGGACCAAAGCAGGTAAAGGGACTGCATTTGAGTTGCTCTTTATAGAAACTGTGAAATCTGGCAAAATGAAACAAGCATAAAGAAAATACTAGAGGTGAGTGATAGAGCATGCAACCACTCAAATCCCAAAGTCTCTGATGCACAACAAGATGAAGAGAAGACCGAAGCAGGTAAAATGACTGATAAAATAGATAAGCCTACAAAAATAGAGGTAAAGAGACAATATTCTATTGAAACCACACTAAGAAAATAAGCAAGTTTTCAGCTAATTGGCAAATGAGTTGGCTCTCACATGATGCCTACTTTTGAAATCTGTAGTCTGAGTGAAATAATATTGTGTTCATTCTGCAAAAGAAAACTTGATATGAAGACATTTCTGAAGCAGTCCAATTCCACCACAGAAAACACAGCCACCTTTACAAATAGTGAACCGTATCAAGGGTCACAAAAGTAGCCATACACAGCTGTCCTATATGATATATACGGTGACTACAAGACATGAAAAGCCTGAAAGCGCAACCAGGAGATGAAGCAAAAATAGATCACAACAGAAGGGCATATTCACAGCAGAATACCTGTATGTTATCACCTCGGGGATGCTTCCTCGCACCCTTCTCAGGAACATTTACTATCTGGAGAACAAAAACAGTTGTTAAAAACAGGAAGAGGTGGACAAGCTCCCTTTTGCCTCTGAAGCAACATGAATAGCTTGGGCATACAAAAATCGCATTCTGTATCTTGAACACGTGTCTAATGCAATGAAATCTAAATATCAGGCTATGATGGGTAGGACAATTCCATTTTTGAGGTATGCAGTCCTTCGACAGTTCCAAGATGTTTTTGTAACATTTTATCAAGTAGAGTAGGAGTGTCATAGCTTCTATAAAGATGCTAATGGTTAAGAACTCATATACAACCACCGAGACAATTAAGAGGTACTCAGAGTTCTTATTTGTGTTCCTAAAATGCCAATAGGATGTTCTGGCAGTGACAGTTCTCCTCTCTATATGCAAGCTTGACCACAGAAAAGAATGACAAGAAAGGTGAATTATTTTGCAAACAATTATGCGTATTAGCCCTTATCATTGGCAACAACAGCACATCTTTGGTGCTTGATATTTTTAGCACATTCACATACTTAATAGGGCCTCTTTGGGATGGTCTTATGTAGCTTTTGCCTGATATATTTCAATTTAACCGTGGCTTTTCACTTTAATTTCAACTACTACTATGTTTTGGGGGGTTATGATCATAGATATTCTTTAAATTTTTGGCTTTTGTTCCAAAATAATGCGAATGTAAACCAAAGTATGCTTCAATAAATCAAAAGCACCAGCCAGAAGATAAGAACTTTTGCATCCAGCTTTAACAAAGTTTTTTATGGCAATCAACAAGAAGGATTTATACCCAAAAGCCCAAAGGATTTTTGAGGAATCGACAATTACAGCAATCTTTATTGAGATTACTTTCACCGCATATCCACTCATACAGATAATGTGCAATTATTTCAAAAAGGGCGTGCAATTTGCAGACCTCATTTAATGGGATTCAAGAAAGCATGAACGGGAAGAGAATGTTCCTTGGCAAATGTACTACAGGATACAAGGTACTACTATTCTACAAGAAAGCATCATGTGACTTACTGTTCCTTCCAGCATCTTAAGCAAAGCCTGTTGAACCCCTTCACCAGAAACATCTCTGCTGATATTTAAACTTTCAGCCTGCAATCAAACTTCACAGTAAAGACAGATGGCTTGCAAAGTAGAACTAAACGGAATAGTCATGAAATAACCCAGAAACCTTCTTAGTTATCTTGTCAACTTCATCAATGTACACCATTCCTTGCTGAGCTGCTTGTACATTGAACTCTGCTACCTAGAGGAAAATTCAAAAACATCATAATTGACAACTTCTTTCATAATTTTACTAAAGGAAACTGACAGATGCAAGACCATAATAAGTACAGATTTAACAGGAAAAACTACATATTATGGAAGCTCTGACACAACTTATAGAAAAATGACAACTCCATCTACCAATTATGCAAACAAATATAGAACGAAACTCACTGTTGCAAATATCCACTACTAAATAACACAAATCCCTTCACCAGAATTACCATCAGCACATTCATTAGATCCTTTTAAGCATTTCAAACTATTATATTGGAGCTAGTCATATCCAAATTCGTTACTTGTATCAGACAGAAGAAAACGTGACATAAGCTGATATCACATGAAGTAAGCAGCTATGCCTACACTGAGACAGGGACCGATGATGCCACCAGATTGATAGAACTGAAGAAGGAATCGAAAGAAATCAAGTGCAAAAAGCAACAGCAACTTAACTACAAATCTTGAAGGGATAGAGACATGAACTCACCGTGAGCAGCTTATACAGTATTGACTCCACATCTTCTCCAACATAACCGGCCTGCAAAAGTAATCCCATTTTGTGTCTGAGTAAAAGATGTCGAGCCTAGACCAAGAGCAGCACAGAAAAGCTAAACCAATCTCGATTTCAGTACTTAATATTATCACAAGAAGAATGTCTCGACTTTACCTGTGTGAGAGTCGTTGCATCAGCAATGACAAAAGGCACGTTCACAAAACGAGCAAGTGTTTTTGCCAATAATGTCTTCCCTATTCAGGAGTACGCAAGTCAGAGGCGCATGGTGAGAGAGGTAATGAAAACAACATAAAATGGCACTTAGCAAGCATTCATCGCATGCCCAGACCAGAGGCGCATTATTTGACAGAAGCTATCATACCCGAGCCTGTAGGGCCCATCAAAAGGACATTGCTTTTCTCTAGCTCCACATTATCATCATCATCTAATGTTTCTGGGACTCCTGACTCTGCTCCTGACCTAGTAATAAAAACACTAGATCAATTTCAAATCATTATAACAAAGGTAGTATGACCGAAACTGTAGCCAAAATGCACGTCTCAACAGTTTATACATGCAATATTCACAATGCTTATTGTCTGTAGATTTGGTTGAGCCAGTATCAACAAACATTCGCCCAACAAACTGACTAGTAGATGGCATACATGGCGATGTCACAGCAATCAAATGTTATATATTGCAGGACCACCATTTCTTAAAAAGCTATTGATGTGCCAACCCATAAATCCAGCCTAACAGAAGTAATTGAGATTCAAATTTTGCTATGAAATTGCTCGAAGGAAAAGAGAGGCCAAGAATAGCTAACCCTTTTTGGGAGGCAAGGTATATTCTTTTGTAGTGGTTATAAACAGCCACAGAGAGTACCTGCGGCATAGGCACATACCATCTGCGTTAGCTTCTAATAGAATACAAGGTTCACAATACAAGTCCAAAGAGTCTTATTAGTGAGAAGACCTTAAACCATATCTTCTACCTGCGAACTGAACTTCATATCAAAGAAAAAAATTCAAAAACATGCATGTAAACTGAATTACTCTTTTCCTTGCTCCAGTTGATGATTTGCTTATTGAATAACTAACAGAGGAAAATCATTTTGAATCCATCCATGCAGAAACCTCAAGGGGAAATTAGTTCTACAAGAGATCCTATTAGTACAGACTGAAACCAGTGACTTGGTTTGCTCGATGACTAATTTTGATTAGCTTAACCAATACAATCATGACCATAATAATGTCATCAGTGACGATTACTAACTCACATCAAGATGCCAAGTAACAGCCACTAATCTTTTAGGAGAACTAGGAGCAAATGACATATACCATATCAGTAATCCACATGAAGAACCCATCTGAGGAGTTCAATTAAACAACCAATTAGCATTGGTGAAAGGGAGGGAGAGTCATCAAGATTCCTAGTCCTATTTGCAATTTGAAGAACTATCCCTACAGTGGCTCGGATATGCAGCAAATCAAAACAGATGGAAGAGAATTAAATAAGAGAACCAGAATATGATGTCCCACCGGATCAAAGATGTCAGATATATGCCTGAAACTGAAATGTCGTCCAAATGTGTATCATGGAGAGCTAATAAAGCAAGATCTAACGCAGTGTTGCATACTTTGCCCAAGGTCTCTAAACTCTAAATTAAATCAACCGGCAACTCATGAATGGCATTAAGAAGATATTGAGATAATGATAACACGTAAGAATAATAAGACATAACATTATAATGCTGGACCTTCGGCATCAACAAAACATTTCCCACCTTTTTGGCTCTTTCTTGGCCAATGACAAACTTGTCAAGGCCCTTGCAAATCTCCTTTGGCGTGGGCAAATCCTTGCCCAAATTTGCCCCGCCCCATCCGCTCTTCTCCCCGCCATTTCCACCAGCAGCACCTCCACTGCCGCCACCAGAACCACCTCCACCAGGGCCAGCGGCACGGATCACATTGACCCCAGGCGCAAACGGTGGCCCTGGCGGAGAATGCACAGCCAACCCGTTCCCAGCAGGTGGGCCTGGAGGGGGCGGCCAATTCTCCGGCGGGTCCCCACTGTAGGACCTGAGAGTCTCCCAGAAGGAGAACCGTAGCTTATTATTCACAAAATCATTGTACCCACCACCACCCCTATTGTCCTCATCGGAATTAGCACCAGCACTATTACTAGAATTCCGAGGACCGCCGTTCTTGTTCCTCTTCTCGGCGCCGTTATTGTTCTTGTTCGTGCTCGCCACCCTCCCAATCTCGACAAAGCTGCCCTGAAGAGGGGCAATCCGGTACGGATGGAAGTAGTAAGCACTCTTACAATTGGGGCACAAATTGACGGCCTGGTAACCACCCGACGCGGCCTTGGCGACGTCGCCGCCGCCGCCGCCGCCGCCGCCGCTATTGTGCTGGGCGAAATTCTGATCGAGATTAGGCGAGAAGTGACGATTGGAGAAGAGGAGATCCATACTCTTGGAGCACCGGGGGCAATTGGCCTCGGCCCGGATCTTGCGGTGGCGGAGGTCGTCGGAGCCGCCGTGGTCCCACTTGTAGCGCTCCTGGACGCCGATGAGGGATTCCCGGCGGCGGTGGGAGGCGAGGTTGAGGTAATTCAGGTGGGTGGAGATGGCGGAGACCTGCATGTAACGGTGGTGCTGCGGCGAGGAGGTGGAAGAGGAAGAAGAAGACGACGACGAAGACGAGGTGGGACGGGTCAGGCACTTGGAACCCACCAACCCTTTGAGCTTCCTCCATCTCCATATCGTCGGAGACATAGTAAGATTGCAGATAGCTTTTCTGGGTCGCCGTCACCGAGAGAGGTAGAGGGGAAGATAGAGAGAGGGGGTGGATTGGGATCTGGAGAAAGCTTATGGGTAATATATAAAATTTGCAGCAGTTGCAGGGGAATAGATAAAGTAATCTAATTTATATGGAGTACCATGATGGGGAAGCGTAGGCAGCGAATTGCATGAACATATAGAAATGTTTTTTAAGAGAGAGAGCGAAGGTAGAAGAAGCGAAACCGCGCTGTCTCGGTTTGCTTGAAGCTTATGGTTTCGGAGGAAGAGAGAACGCATGACACACACGTCTCTCGATGCATCGCCATTTCCTCTCTCTCTCTCTCTCCTCTCCTCTCCTCTCTTTTCTCTCTTCTTCTCACCCAATCCACAACTTGTCCTAGAAAAAATGGTGTCCTCAACGCTTGCTGTCGCCGGCGTGGTTCGCGTTTTCACTGTTTCCTCGGCTTTGACCGCATCGCTCGCTCGCGCGTTTATCCACTCGGCCTCTCGCCGCTCTCGTTTCGCCTGCTTTATCGGGCCGAACCGGTCGGCTCTTACCCTAGACTTCAAGCCCAAGACAAGGAAAAATTCTTGCATCCACGTGATTCATCTCGACCGCTGGATTGGGAGAGGTGAAATCTACGGAGCACACATGTTAAAAGAAGGTTTCGCATTTGGAGGGTTGTTTCAAGAAAACCTCGTAATATAATTTTTTCTGTCTCAATCATCTCCATAAAGATTTTCCATTTTGTCTCGGCTTTAATTTGTTCTAAAACGAGTTAACGGCTCGATTTATTTCACAAAAAAATAATTTTTGAAAAAACATCGTTATCATTTTCCATTATTTGAATCGTTTGGAAAAATGAGTCTACAGAAAAATGGGCACAAGAATCCCAACGCTCATTCCTAGGCCTAAGACAATGGGGCAAAAACCGGAGGTTAAGGCCAAGACCTCAATGCTCGAGCCTAGGTCTATTGAGGCCATACTCGAGACCCCAATTGTCGCGCCCCAATCCATCGAGGTCAAGTTCGAGTTCATCGAAGTTGTGCCCCAGACCAATGGCCAAGAACTCGACTATAATTACCCGGTCCAATGAGGGCAATGAGTGATCATGAAGACCACAGGGCTTGGATAGAGAGCAACTCTTGAGAAGCTTTTAGAATTGATAAACCGAATTACACACCAAACAATGATAGGGTGTATCTAGGATATATATATTGGAATTAATTCAAAGGATGCACCTTTAGCTTTGCTTTAGAACTCTAAGGTTCAGTATTCTCAAGCTAGAGTACTATCGGGATGAGTGACATCTTGGAAAAGTGCTTGCCTATATACCAAAATATAAAATCGTAAGAGTTCGTATGATACAGACAAAAGTGGATAATAGCTCGAGTGAGTTAATCTAGAGTGTCATATCGATGCCTATGTCAATTAAGGCTAGGCTTGTACTCGGGACCCCAACTGCCCACACCAATATTAGAGTTTCAAGCTTGACCTCAATTGACTCAGGCCAAAGCATTGGGGTCTCAATCTCATGCATTGAGGTTTGGGGCTCGGCCTCAATGGACTTAAGCCCAAGCACAAGGGTACCCAAGAGGGGCTCCAAGAGGTGGGTACAGGCACCAAGTTCTCGAGTTCGATTTCGAATGACCTAAGACCAATGTCCATGCTTGTGCCCAATAGTTGGGATTCAAGCTTGAGATGCCAGATTCCGTAACTATTTATGCGTAAGACACTAGCGCCTAAATAGTGTATGCTTATTTAGGAAAATCACATTTAATTTTCCTTACAAAACGACAAAGTAAAGCTTTTTAGTTTCTTTTTAGATGTCAGTTAAATACTGAAAAATATATATATATATATATATATATATATATTTTTTGAAAAAATAACTTTTCAAAAAACATAGAGAGCACTTGCAAATTAAAATTTCTTTTATTTGGTCTAACTCCAGGTCTGACTCCACCTAGCGTCGTCGGAAGGCTCAATATAGTAGGTAACTGAATAAAAGGAGTTCCTAAACTAAAATAAGAGGAGATCCCCGATTTGACGAGATTTATACAATAAAAATTTTGATCAATTTTACTAGTAAGTTACATTAGAAAACGCAACTAAGCACCGTTTGACAAAGCAATAGCATTATAGTTACGTTGTATAATCTAAAAAGGATTCTAAATTTCAATCTCACCTCCGATTGCTGTGGTTCGGCTTAGTGATCAAATAATTGATTTGGTATAGGGATGAGGTGCATGATACATTCAAATCTCCATCCGTCATCCATCCAAGTTTCAATTCACATCTTACATAGTCCGGCAACTACAATGTTATCATGTACATTATAGGTAATGAACTTTCATTGCAATTGGCATGCCATGTCATAAAAGAGACCCTACTTAAATCTTGATTTGACTAGTCGATTAGGTTGGACCGTTAACTTGCCACCAAATTGATAGGGGCATGAGCAAGTCAAACTATTCATGAGCTACTCAAGTTCGACTACACGAACACAGCTCGATCCTTTCCAACTTCTATTCGAGTTCGAATAGCTTTTTTTCCTTTTTCTTTTTTTTTTTTTGCCCCTGTGAGTTTGAATTGCTCGAGTACTTGATTAAACAAAGTTAGAAATACTTGGCTCAAGTAGTTAATGAGGGCAAGGGGATGAAACAAAACACTCTCACTTCTTCTTTTAATTCTTTAGTTTCTGCAAATAGAAGATTTTATGTATATATGGAGATGTTTAAAAGTTACATTCCCTACAAACAACTTTGATATGTAAAATAAAAAATAAAAAAATTGACGCTAATAAGATTGATGCCATTAACTACACATTGATTGTGTCCACTGAGTCAAGTCAATGTTGATAAGAAAGTGCTAAAACCATTGAGATAAAGAGGAATCTCTTAAGACTGGCCGAAGTAATAAAGCAAAGTTACCGAATCAAAAAAGTGAGGATCCATTGTGAGTATTGACTAAGCAGTAAAGCACGTTGGTCGTCGACAAGAGAGAGTGAATACTATTTCGAGTAGCATGCATGTTTTAAGATTATTATGAATACTACTAACGATAAAACACCATTGTTGACTGTGAGAAGTCATAATTGACCGTCAGAACAATTTTTTCCTATGATAATTGAGCTGATGTTAATTAAGTTAAATTAAAATCAAGTTAACTTGATGGATAAAATGGAGGAAATAACTATTGCGGTAAAACTCTTAAGGTCATAACAGTTAAAGAATGTGCCAACGGACAATTATAGTTAAGCAATTGAGTCAATTAGTTATTATCATTGAGAATTCATGTTCAGATTTAGAGCCCAATTAAGTTCTCATTTCTTTATTATTACGCAACTGTATATCAATTCGAAACATAAAAATTGTTATTTTCCATTAAGATCATCAAATAGTCGAAGCATGATATTTTTTATTGGCAGGTGGACGATCCGAATGAAGCAATAACGATCATATCTCCAAAACGGAGCTCAAGCACGAGTCCGAATTCCATCCAAGTTCACACACACACAAACAAAAAAGATGATCCAATAATTGACTCGAGTTCGAGCCTAATGGTTATTCATTTGAGTCTAGTTCGAGCTCGACAGCTCGAGCCGATCCGGCTCTGAGTCGGGCATTGGCTTGGCATTAGGCTTCAACTCGACTCGATCGGACACGCACCGGTTCTTTCGGTTCGTCCGGTTCGGGGACCCAAAGAAAAAAAAAGACGGGGGGTGCTTTCAGCAACCCGGCGTGAAACTTGCTCCTTGTACGCATTTGCGAGCGCTGGCTTGCAGAGAGAGAGAGAGAGAGAGAGAGCAGCAAGCATGCTCTCTGCGACGAACCTGAACGAGCACGTCTCGGCGGTCCTCGGCCGAGGCGCCCACCTCAGCCACCTCAAGCAGCTCCACGCCCTCCTCGTCACCCTCGGCCACGCCCGCACCCAGTTCTTGGTCTTCAAGCTCGTCCGCTTCTGCGCCCTCCACCTCGCCGACCTCCGCTACGCCCGCCGCATCTTCGACCACCTCCCCTCCCCCAACATCTACCTCTGGACCGCCATGGTCACCGCGTACGCCGCCCGCCCGGACCACGCCCCGCACGCCTTCGCCCTGTACCGCGACATGGTCCGCCGCGGCCTCCCTCGGCCCAACAACTTCGTGTACCCCCACGTCCTGAAGTCGTGCCCCGAGCTCTCGGAGTCCCTGGGCACGAAGCTGGTGCATGCCCAGGTCTTGAGATCCGGGTTTGGGGGATACCCAGTGGTGCAAACGGCTCTTGTGGACGCGTACGCGAGGTCTCGTTGCGACATTGGCGCTGCGCGGCAGGTGTTTGATGAGATGTCTGAGAAAAGCGTCGTTTCGTGGACGGCTATGATCTCTGGTTACGCGAGACTTGGGCAGATTGAAAATGCCGTGTTACTATTTGATAATATGCCGGAGAGAGATGTTCCGTCTTGGAATGCTCTCATTGCTGGCTGCACGCAAAATGGCCTCTTTTCTGAGGCAATATCCATCTTAAGGAGAATGATAAACTTCTCCGTAGAGATGCGATATAAAGAGAATAGGCCTAATCATGTAACAATAGTGTGTGCACTCTCTGCATGTGGCCACAGTGGCATGCTTCAACTTGGTAAGGGTATCCATGGGTATGTATATAGAACCGGCTTAGGTCCTGATTCATTTATCTCAAATTCTCTAGTGGACATGTATGGCAAATGTGGGAGCTTAAAGGAGGCCAGGCGAATATTTGAAAGGACTGCTAAGAGGAGCTTGACATCATGGAATTCCATGATTAATTGTCTTGCTCTCCATGGCCAAACCGAGAGCGCAATTTGTGTCTATGAGGAGATGATGCAGTCTGGAGATGACGTTGCCCCAGATGAGGTTACTTTTATTGGCTTGTTGAATGCTTGTACTCATGGAGGGTTGGTTGAAAGAGGACGTGCTTGTTTTGATATGATGACCAGGAATTATGGCATTGAACCTAGGATCGAGCACTATGGATGCTTAATTGATCTCCTTGGCCGAGCTGGTAGGTTTGATGAAGCTTTACAAGTTGTCAGGGATATGAAGATGCGCCCTGATGAGGTTGTGTGGGGCTCTTTGCTTAATGGATGCAAAATACATGGACGAACAGATTTGGCAGAATTTGCATTGAAAAAGCTTGTTGAATTAGAGCCAAATAATGGTGGTTATGGCGCAATGTTGGCGAATTTATATGTAGAGCTTGGGAAGTGGGATGAGGTCCGCCGGGTAAGAAAGATGCTAAAGGAGCAGGATGCATATAAGACTCCTGGTTGCAGTTGGGTTGAGGTCAATAGCCAGCTCCATCAGTTCTATTCTGTTGACTTATCACATCCACAGACGGTGGATATACACAATGTCCTGGAGAGTCTGTTTTCTGTGGGGTATGTAAGCATGAGTCCGATTCTTTTTATCTGACAACTACTCAATAGCAAATATATGGTAATATTTGTTGTTAAAACTTAAAACCAGCTTCCCGTTTTGCATGTCCATTTGTTCGGCCTTTTGGATTCTCTAGGCAGCCTTGCCTGTATGTGTTTGCTAATTCCATTCTATTCACTGCATGTCTAACTTGATTGATTTGAATGCAGTGATGAGCCAAGATGCTAATCTCCTATATCTATTGTTTTTAACTAAAGGAGCAAGTACAAGATCCGAAGAATGGTGAAGTAGCTGTCTTGAGATTGAAGTCAGTGAGGACTGGATTGTGTTTCTGTCACTTTTAGAGTGGCACGGCTCTGGATAAGCAGATGCACCTAGGGTTGGGAGCCCAATATAAACCTAATTCACTGATTGTTTCTGGAGGACAGGTGTGGGGATAGCAAGCTATAATTTATTTGGATGCTCAGGTATGTTCTTTCAGTTGAGATGTCACATGTGTTGCTTAAACTTGTAAGGCAAGAAATATCTATGTTAGCCAGCAGAAGAAACCATGGCATCAGTGATTGCCAATTATTTGTTAATTTCCACCATTGTCAATTTGCAGTGGAAAATTTCAAGTCGTCGAAGGAAGACGTATCATCTTGACCCAGCTTCAGCCCGATAACTTTCGTTTCAACATCTCACTGAGAAATTTCTTGTGCTACCCTGTGAACTTGGTTGTTCAGCAACCCCCATTTCACCTGCTTAGTGGCGACATTAGAAATCTTCTTAAAAAAATTTCGATGGCAGTAAAGGTAAGCATCCATGGACATAGTTGTTTGGTGACTAATTTATGTATCCAAGTATTATTTTTCTGATCTTGACTTGGACTAGAACATTGTATTCCTTGGCTTATTTTTGTCCACTGGTGACATGTAGATTGGCGATACCTTAGGTGCTGATTTTGTTCCATAACTTGAAATGTTCTGATTTTGCGTCCTCGTTATTGTCTGTTTCTGGTACCTGCAGGCAATTGTTATAGCAGGAGCTTCATGGTTTGTCACTTAGCCTCGAGGATGTTGACAAAGAGGCTTTTACGGGGGAACTAGTACCTTTGGATATCCATTTCACTGAATAACGAAGTTTCCCATTTCCAAGAGTGGCTTGGCTGACCAACTTAAAAAGGCTCTATGTTGAAGACGGCTTTGGAAATTTATGCTTGAGAAGATAGGTTCATGTAAAACGGAGAGGTTCTTTAGATGTAGAATAATCACCCCTAAGCATCAACAGGACATGGAGCATGTTTATTGTGGCACCTTTTCAGCGCAAGATGCGCAAAATTTACCCAACAGTTCTTTTAGGTGCAGAAGATAAGATCATTTTCTTCCTCTACTTTAGCCTCCTGGAACCCAGGTCTAGATCACTCTTTTACATAGCCTCAAGTAAGGAGAGCAGCACTGGATCTTTCCTTTTTCACTTGGGTGGATTGGAGAGAAGGGATGGGATTTGAATTGATGAAAGAAATTTTGGTGGTGCACGATATGCCATGGAAACGTAACGGAATCCATAGCATCATCCTACTTAATCTATTCTCCCTGTGGTCTTATCGAGTGCAGAGATCCGTCATGTTGATTCAAATCGATCACGTATCTTGTAAGAGTAAGTATCATTGATAAGACTCTAGAAAACATTCAGTTAAACTAAAATCAGACAATTTAGCAAGCTCCACACATCATATACTTAAGAAAACTTTTGATAGGGAGAAGAAATACAAACATAAAACTCTTTATTACTTCACCATTTCCATGGCGTTCGTGTACATCATATGCACGTTCGCCATTCACACGTCCCGGTTCACAACAAAAACTTGTTCATTCTCTCACAGTTCTTGCTTGGCGTCGCTCTTGATCTTCTGTGGCTCTGCTCCGGCTTCTCCTTCAATGCCGACCACCCTCGGACCCTTGATCTTCTCGGGGGCCAGCTTGGCCATCGTCACCGTCAACACGCCATCCTCGAGCTTGGCCTTCACCGAGTCCAAGTCAACGTTCTCCGGCAGCCTGAACTGCCTCCAGAACCTGCCGTACGACCTCTCCACCCGGTGCCAGTGATCGCCTTCCCTTTCTTCTTCCTCTCTCTTCCTCTCGCCGCTCACTCGGAGCACCCGGTTCTCCTCCACCTCGATCTTGATCTCCTCCCTCTTCAGCCCAGGAACGTCCATCCTTATAACGTGCCCCTCTGGCGTCTCCTTCCAGTCCACCCTTGCCGGTGCCGGAGCCTCGGCAGCCTCTCTCAGGAGGCGGTCTGCCCCGAACGGGACCTGCTCCAGGACCCGGAACGGGTCAGTCCAGAAGGGGTCGCTTAGCAAGCTGCCTATGAGTCCTGGCCCGGTGGACGCCTCCATGAAGGGCAAAAGCGAGCCATTCGAGCTTGACACGATGGCGAAGAGCAGAGACAACACGAGAAGCAACGTCGGCGTGCGGCTTGCCATTTCTACGCTTGTGCTCAGGCTTCAGTTCAGTCGAGTGTGTGATCTCTTTCGAATGTGGCTTCAGGTGAGCTTTGCTTAGCTAAGCGGCCGCAGCGGGACGTCTTTATATAGATGGTAATGGCGAGATATTCGGTGGGTGGTGGGGGGTTGTTCTTGAAGGTTCCCTTAGGCGCTCGATGGGTGACGAACGTTCGGGAGAGATGACGACGGGTGACAGTCAGCGACCGTGGTTTTAAGATGGAAGAACGATGCCTAGCTTTTCATCGAGTGTTGCATGTGAAATACCTCCTTGCAAGTCTATTGCGATCCACCAGAGTTTTCGATGAATATTTAATATTTTCAGATCAGTTTAATAAAATAGAGCATCACTCGAACAGTCAAACTTTGAGAGGACGCAGGCGTCTTCCAGTTGCTTCCTCACCTTCCACTTTCTAGTCTCTCTCTCCAGAGTCTTCAAGAGTACGATGATAACGGGGAGAGTAACAGGAAGGGACGAGAGTTATGCGTGCACGAGTGACGCCATGTGGGCCGGGGTCATATGGGCCCAACGATTCGATTCAGTCTCCATTCCCCTCCCAAAAAACAAGGCATGGACCGGCCCATTGGGCTAGTGGGCTTGACCCAGCCCATGCCCACCGGGTCGGTGCCGGGCACGCCTCCTCGATCCAACGGGCAGTGCCGACCCCGGTCATGTTGGGTTGTGCTGTGCTTGACTCAACACAGCCCGTTGGCCGGTGCCACTACCGCATTTCCCTCGCCTCACGGGTCGAAGACCCTCGTTAGGAGCTCAACGTAAACGATCCTTCCACGTGCAGACATTAGCTGAGGGCAAGTAAACCCTCGCCAGTTGTCACGGTCCAGCATTTTCCAAATTGGCGAAGGCATAGAAATGAGCTCTATAATTTCGAGCAAAACGCGAGGGATGTAATAAGAACGTCACAACTTGGTCCGTTCCATGCGAGTGATGTCAAAGAATTTGTGCTAGAAATTTCTTGATGCAAGAAATATGACGTGGAAGGCATCCCAAGGTAGGTCAGCGATTTGCTCATAAGTTGGCTAGGATATAATGCTGCTCTAGTGCTGATGGACACGACGAGTCCCTACTGATTATTATTATTATGTTGAATTAAGATGAATAGTTCAAGGACCAAATTGAGCCGATTGAAAGTTTATGAACTAAATTGCACATTAAGTAATAGTATAAGGACCATTTGTGACATTTTCCCAAAAACAAAACCAACCGTTAAAAAAATAAAAAATAAAAAAACAGTTAAAAGTCCTCCGCGCCGTCCGTCCACTCATTCCTGCGAAAAAGATCTTGGAAGATTCGGCGCCACAGAAGTTGGTCTCTGTTCAGTGTGGTCATGGCAGGACGAACAAGAAGAAGAAAAAGAATCCAACCTTCGCTATAATGGGCACTGCGGTGACGTCTTCTCCTCTCGGGTCGCTAGGCCCTCCGTCGCCGGCGCTCACGTCGTCGTCGCGGAAGCCGCGCGACCTCACCACCTCCTCCTCCTTCGCTCCTCGAGGCCCCGCGAGGAGGAGGAGAAGCAGCGGGAGACCAAGGCTCGTCGCCGTCCGTTGCGGCGGCGGCGACTCCGCCACCTTAGCCCCTGAGGCCGCCAGCCCGAGAGGCGGCGGCGGCGGCGTGGTGGTGCTGGAGGCGAGCGAGATAAAGGGCAGGTGCCGAAAGTGGCAATGGCAGGGACAGTACTCCATCAACTACTTCGTCTCCGATTCGGATCCCTCGGCCTCGCCTGCCGGCTCGAAGCCTCCCCTGCTTCTCGTCCACGGCTTCGGTGCCTCCATTCCCCACTGGCGCAGGTTCTTCCTACAATTCCCAATGCCGACTTTGTTTCAAAGGTTTTGATTTTATCCGCACTTTAGGATGAGGGCATTTGCAATTCGAAGTCGCGACCTGATGGGTGAGCTTGCGTGCGTTCGTGTCTGCGCAATTCCGATTCCGGGGTTTGGCGATTTCATTGTTTTTCGGTGACCATGTATTCCGGATGCTAGTCCGTTACAGGGGAGTTTCTTAAAGTTGAGGATTGCAATTTGTATGCGTATGGGTGGGGCTTGATGGACCAGGATTGATGTTCTAAGGCATGCTCTGCGATTAGGGTCGAATCATGTTGTTGTCGACTGTCCCTTGAATTCTTTTTATCACTCATTGTCGATATTTAGAAGAATTCCTCTTGTTTATCAGGCCCTTTCTTCAGATATGGGTCCTCCACTTGCTCTTTGTTACTTTGAAGCATGCACACAATCTTAGGCGCCGAGAGTTTATTGTATGAGGAAGCAATCTGATTGCTATTTTTGACTTGTTCTCCAAATTTAAGCATCTTCCAGGAATATTAGCACACTGGCTCAAAATTACACTGTCTATGCCATCGATCTTCTTGGATTTGGTGCTTCAGACAAGCCGGCCGGTTTTAGATATACAATGGAAACATGGGCTCAGGTACGAATGATGTTGTCTTGGCTTCAAATTCGGATGTGCTTCCTGTCCTCCTTGTTCAAGATCGTGGCTTGTTTCTGACAGCTGATACTGGATTTCTTGGAAGATGTCATTAAAAGGCCAACTGTTCTGGTGGGAAATTCTGTTGGAAGTCTTGCTTGTGTAATTGCTGCCTCAGGTATGATTTATTGTTTAGCAGTGTGGGATCAGCCTTCTTTCATTCAGAATCCACTGAACTTCATTAATGGGAAAGGATTATCGAAGCAGTAATCTCTTCATGATTCTTGAAGATTACGTTGCTTGTTTTTCTGTCAGAATCTAGAAAGAACCTGGTCCGAGGGCTTGTCCTGTTGAACTGTGCTGGTGGGATGAACAACAAGGCCATTGTAGACGATTGGAGGATAAAACTACTCTTACCACTGCTTTGGTTCATTGATTTTTTATTGAAGCAACGAGGAATTGCTTCTGCAATTTTTGAGCGTGTTAAAGAGAAGTAATGTATCTTTTTTACTGCGGAAATCTGTTTCTTCCAAGCCTTCATGTAATGCAAAAGTAATCCGTTTCGTTTGGCCTATACAGGGATAACCTGAGGAATATTCTACTGTCTGTTTATGGAAATAAGGAATCTGTGGACGATGAATTGGTTCAGGTAAATGGAAGTACCCTATTGATCAAGTCATCTTTTTTAACTGCCTGGAGATATTTGTTCAAAATGCCTCTTCTTTCATTGGACTGCAGATAATTAAGGAACCAGCAGATGACGATGGGGCTCTGGATGCTTTTATCTCCACTGTGACTGGCCCTCCTGGACCAAACCCTGTGCAATTGATGCCAAGCATCTCGTTGCCTGTTCTCGTTTTGTGGGGCAACCAAGACCCCTTTACTCCTATTGATGGGCCTGTTGGTAAATACTTCTCCACTTTGCCTTCTAAACTTTCTAACGTTAGCCTCTTTCTTTTAGAAGGGGTAGGACACTGTCCTCATGATGACCGACCCGATTTAGTTCACGACAAACTACTTCCGTGGTTGGATTCCCTTTCTGCCTCATGAGTGGTTGCTTCAATGGCAATCTCCCTCCACTTTGCAGCAGATGGTCACACTTTTCGCACATAATAACTTGTGTCTCTTTTTTATATTTTTCTTCTATTCGGAAATTCACACAGCAATCACTTTAGCTCCTCTCTGTGTTCTCGATGTCCTGAAGGAAGGAGAATCATCATATCTTCCTGGAAAATAAATAGGTTATCACTCTGTCTTTGTAAATGTAAAACGCGTTTTCTTGTATATTCTCAAGTGTACATTTTCACTATATTTTTGGCAGAATGAATGGAAAATTTTTAGCTAGTGAAGATCTTTCTCTCTGTTTCCTGATGGCAATAGTATCTGTCTTGTCTTTTTTAAGCTTTACTCTTAATCCTTAAACAGTGGTTGCTTTCTTGTTATGGATGAATGTGATAGTGATAGCATGTCAATTTGCATTGATGTGGGATCTTGGTTTTCTTTACTCTGCGATGATAGGACACCCTAAGAATTTTGCGATAGTTCCCATGTTCGTTTTCCTTTTTCACATGCTATTTTGTGTTATACATGATTACTTGAAGAACAAACTCTCTCATTTTAGAGAGTCTACTCTGCAATTTCTTTAGGGAAGTTGTGCTAAATGAATTGACTGGAAGGGAGGTTGCGGATTGCCTTGTGGATAGGTTAAAGGAAGTTGACTCGAATCTCGTGTGCATCAATTATTCACTCATGTGAGCTCCTACAAGAATTAAAGCCGTGCTGACCTATTCATGTCACCGCTCACCACATTGGTTTTATTCCACTGCCACGCACTCCTCTCTGAACTCTCCTGAGTGACGATCCATCAACAAACATACAAACACTGTCGTAGGAATCTATATGGAGCATATGCTCCTACTAGCCTACTTAGTTATGGGTTTGAAGGCGAATTAGAAGACCGTTGGCAGGGACCGGCGATGGATTGTAGATGATCTTCTCGTCCGGGATGGCCTTCTCTATTTTGAACCTTGTCACCAGATTGTGTATGAAAACAAGTAGCTCAAGTCTTGCATATTCCTTCCCCGGGCACATGCGAGGACCTCCTCTGAAGGGAACATAAGTGAATGGCGCTGGCCCTTCCCCCTCGAATCTAGATGGATCGAACCTCTCCGGATCGGAGAAGTACTTGGGGTTCTTGTGTGTTGAATATACTGTCCAAAATGTCTGCACATCATGATAGTGGTTAGAAAAACATCGTTAGCGAATTGAGTGTTTGCAGATTGTCATGTTCGAAATGGACCGAGGAGATATGACTCTGTCAAAGTACACTCATCAAGCTATGAGAAAATTTAAACTCACTTTATGATAGTAGAAACCCGGTGAAGGATATTCTAATATCATTATCATTTCGTACCCACACGAGTGTATGAATTGAATTCATATGGAACTCGATGTTGATTAAGTTATATAGGAAAAAAATAAAAAATAAAAAACAGAGATTTTGGAAATTTCGAGTTCCTCGCTTCACTTCTCTCATTTGGTTTTCCTTTCGGGATCTTATGCAGCTGAGATTATCACATATGATTCAGTGTTTAGATTAGGAGAACATACTGAAGGCTCTGGAAATGGACAGTCGGTAAACTGTTTCTAAGAACTACATTTTTTAAAGCATTTAGATGAAGATGGTAATGACCTTCCAACCCTTTGGAATTGTGTAGCCAGCAAAAGTGAAATCTGTAATGGCCTCTCTGAATGAGCCTTGAGCAGGCGGACAAAGCCTCATGGACTCGCAGGCAACATTCCATGAGTACTTCATTTTCTTGATGTCGTCCCAGTTCAATAGCTCATCCGGACGCTTAGACTTTGCTATCTCCATTTGTTCTGTTCAAAGAAGCAATTTCAAATGGCTTGTCATGTGCTAATTTCGCCTGTACATAGAGCCAAAGATTTTATCCCGTAACAAGCTCAACGTTGCAACCCCTAGAGTATGCAATGAGCTGAAAAGGAAAATCAAGAATCCATTCTATAAAAACAGAAGCGATGGGGAAACCTATCATATATCAGTACCGGGGTACAAGGAACGTATCCCGGAATTCTTTGAACAGCCAGAAACTTTTCTTGAACTAAGTTCCTAGAGTCAATGCAATTGAAGTTTCACAATCCCAACATCATTTTTGTAAAGTATAAGACCTCGTTTTTTGCACAAGCATCAAAGTATCTGATAGAGAACATTGTATAAAGGTTTAGCTTAGGTTTACTGCTTTATTTTACCAAATTTTGCATGGTTGTCATCATATTTACGGAGGTTGTGGATATGTCTTTCCACTGCAGATATCTAGTTAAAAGTTTCCCAGGATAATGAGATTCAGTACTCTCCTCGAATTGATCAAGAAAAACAAGTGTGAGTTGATTACGCGAGAAGTTGTAGTACCTTCATATACTCGCTGGTAAACATCAGGGAATTGGGCAAGAAAGTTCACCACGACGGTGATCGAAGTACTGGCCGTGTCATGACTCGCAAAGAGCAATCCAACAATCTTATCCGAGACCTCCATCTCATAGAACACGCTCCCATCATCATCGCTTCAAGCAGCAGCCGAGATAACAAGTCCCTGGCATTAGCATCTTTTCCCTCTAAGAGCTCCTTCTTCCGTTGCCGAAGAAGATCGCCAAGAGCTCTTCCCTTAATTGTTTCCCTCCCCTGACTGCTGTCGCGACCTATTTTTTTTCGGGGTGTGGACCACCTAAAATTTTGGCTAATGGATTGTTAAGCCTAGACTTAACTCGGGCCTCCCCATACCATTCGCGACTTAGGTTCAAGTTTTCTAACATGCAATTGATTTTTAACTAGGAGTCGCCACTAATCTATTTTTGGTGGGTCGATTAGAAACCCAAGTAAAATAATGGGAGATTTACTTTACTCCTACGAACCGGAGATTTGGGTACGGGGACTTGGTTCGCTAGATTTCTCTAACGCCCTTTCGGTACCATTTCTTTTACTTTGAAAAGATGTTTTTGCAAGCAGCTTGGGTTTATTTTAAATCTATTTCCCTAACATGTGAAGTGATCATACGGGTGCGCAAACCACAAATTTAACACCAAAGAAAGCAATGAATAAATTACGAAACTTACCTCGTAGCAACGAAAGCATCTGCGTCGTTAGATCAAAATTCACATCATCAACCCTAGATATGACTTCTAATTAATGCACAATTTCTTTTTGTTTTTATTTAATTAATGAGAATCATGCTCTATGCAATGCAATATAACTAAATGACCTAATTTTAATGACAGGCAATTTCAAATTAAATGGACTTAGCAACAATCATTAAATGACATGCATTTCATGAATCTAATTCTATATGACATGCAATGACATTTTTTTTGTATTTTTTATAAAAATTTCATAATTGAAAATCTAACTAAAGTGAGATATTATCCATCTTAGGTTAGGAAATAGACTAATCTGAATCCTATCTTAACTTTGAAATTTATCTCGACATGCAATTTAATTCAAGGATACTATCTAACCTAGATATCATCTAAACATGCGTTCTAATATAATCGAAAAAGAATCTAACTATTCTATCATGCAATTCTACCTAGGAAATTTATTGTAATCTACATGATATGCAAATGCAATCTTTTTGTATTTTCAGGATAAATAAAGCAATTAAAAGATAAACACCAAATCATTTAAAATCATCAAAGATATCATACATCGTTCGAATCGGGGAACAATATCCAAATCGGCTTGATTATTTCGCTAATAAAATCAATAAATTGATCTTAAGCCTTAAAGATCAATATATCAATTTTATTCCCACGTGATTAATTATTCCATCTAAAGCCTTATAGATGGAATAAAAAATCGGTGTGCGGTTGCGAATTAGGAAATATATATATATCCTAGTGAATTAGATATCAATCTCATCAATCTAGACAATATGATGTTTAAATCAAATTAAGATGAGATTTTTTTACCTAATTGCCGAAAACATTCCAAATTCGAATTTGTCAATGGACGACTTACAGGGGAACTTGACTGAACACGGCTAAGGCTCTTGGAGCAGGCTGGTCACGTGGTGGTTCATAATGATGCTGGCCAATGGGTCTCTCGGTGGTGCTTACGATCGACAAACCTACAAAACAGAAATTTCAAGGGATAATTGGTTCGGGGATGAGCTCAGCGGGACGAGCTCAACGGGATGCAGCTTGTCTTGACGTTGGGCCAAAGGATGGTGTCGGAGGCATCCCACATTGACCTTCTTTTGGGAACAGACGAAAAGCAGGAATTAACCAAGGCATTCTTTATCATATCTCATGCTGGCGTTCCTTTAATATTATTAGTTGTGGAGTCCCTGGCGAGTTCATCGACTCGCTGTTGCCCTACCATGCTGAGCTGTGAAGCCTCAATGTGAGCTGCTCCGACACCATCCTTTGGCCCAACGTCAAGACAAGCTGCATCCCGTTGAGCTCGTCCCGCTGAGCTCATCCCGAACCAATTATCCCTTGAAATTTCTGTTTTGTAGGTTTGTCGATCGTAAGCACCACCGAGAGACCCATTGGCCAGCATCATTATGAACCACCACGTGACCAGCCTGCTCCAAGAGCCTTAGCCGTGTTCAGTCAAGTTCCCCTGTAAGTCGTCCATTGACAAATTCGAATTTGGAATGTTTTCGGCAATTAGGTAAAAAAATCTCATCTTAATTTGATTTAAACATCATATTGTCTAGATTGATGAGATTGATATCTAATTCACTAGGATATATATATATTTCCTAATTCGCAACCGCACACCGATTTTTTATTCCATCTATAAGGCTTTAGATGGAATAATTAATCACGTGGGAATAAAATTGATATATTGATCTTTAAGGCTTAAGATCAATTTATTGATTTTATTAGCGAAATAATCAAGCCGATTTGGATATTGTTCCCTGATTCGAACGATGTATGATATCTTTGATGATTTTAAATGATTTGGTGTTTATCTTTTAATTGCTTTATTTATCCTGAAAATACAAAAAGATTGCATTTGCATATCATGTAGATTACAATAAATTTCCTAGGTAGAATTGCATGATAGAATAGTTAGATTCTTTTCTGATTATATTAGAACGCATGTTTAGATGATATCTAGGTTAGATAGTATCCTTGAATTAAATTGCATGTCGAGATAAATTTCAAAGTTAAGATAGGATTCAGATTAGTCTATTTCCTAACCTAAGATGGATAATATCTCACTTTAGTTAGATTTTCAATTATGAAATTTTTATAAAAAATACAAAAAAAATGTCATTGCATGTCATATAGAATTAGATTCATGAAATGCATGTCATTTAATGATTGTTGCTAAGTCCATTTAATTTGAAATTGCCTGTCATTAAAATTAGGTCATTTAGTTATATTGCATTGCATAGAGCATGATTCTCATTAATTAAATAAAAACAAAAAGAAATTGTGCATTAATTAGAAGTCATATCTAGGGTTGATGATGTGAATTTTGATCTAACGACGCAGATGCTTTCGTTGCTACGAGGTAAGTTTCGTAATTTATTCATTGCTTTCTTTGGTGTTAAATTTGTGGTTTGCGCACCCGTATGATCACTTCACATGTTAGGGAAATAGATTTAAAATAAACCCAAGCTGCTTGCAAAAACATCTTTTCAAAGTAAAAGAAATGGTACCGAAAGGGCGTTAGAGAAATCTAGCGTAACCAAGTCCCCGTACCCAAATCTCTGGTTCGTAGGAGTAAAGTAAATCTCCCATTACTTTACTTGGGTTTCTAATCGACCCACCAAAAATAGATTAGTGGCGACTCTAGTTAAAAATCAATTGCATGTTAGAAAACTTGAACCTAAGTCGCGAATGGTATGGGCTTGGGAGAGCCCGAGTTAAGTCTAGGCTTAACAATCCATTAGCCAAAATTTTAGGTGGTCCACACCCCGAAAAAAAATAGGTCGCGACAGCTTGGCGACTCCGCTGGGGATTCGAGTTGAAACTCTTAGTGGACTTAGGCCAATTTTATATTTTGAAAAATGTTTTTGTTTGACAGCAAGGATCCCAAGTACGTCTCTAACATTTAAGTGTTAAATGTTCTTGCAGATTGGGAGGTATAAGGGGAGTAGTGATTGCTAACCTTTGTCTTGCAGGTTGGAGTTGAGGATGAATGTTTTTTTATTCGAGTTATTGAAGTGCTGTTTGATATAAACTGCTATGCATGCTTTGCATTTTGCACTACACTATTGCACACACAACCTGCCGCCGGACCTGGGTTGCACTAGGACATTTAGGATGGTATTGAGTTGGATACGACTTCGACCGCGAGGCCGCGTAGTAGAGGTTGCCCAACTCAATCCCGAAAGTTTTTCTTGGTGTTAAGAATGTTTACCTCTGCCCGCGAGGCTGCGTCGCATTGGGGTATCATTCTTGACTGAGCCGGAGTTAGGAGGACTTGACTTAGTATGCGAGGCTGCAACTAAGTCATCCCACCCTTTTAACTCCACTGAAGACTTTGACCGAGCAACCCTCTTAGGCCACTTCTATACATCGAAAGTAATAAGAAAGTGGCATCTTCTACGTGTAATGGGTGATGAAAGTATGCCAAAAAAATCTGCAGTAAGAATAAGGCATAGAACTTTGCAGGATCGGTCTCGGTTGTACAGGACCAGACACGTTGTTGCAGCTTGATGTGGCCTGACCAAGGTTACTCGTCGTGGGAAACTCGCTGGCTGCCGGGCGGTGACTGGATTCGGTCAAGGAAGACCTGCGATAATAAAAATTCAAACGAAAGCAAAATAACTGGATCGGTGGAGGTCTCGGGCACATCAAGGACGCCTAAAAATTTTCTCTTGTTCCATGTTGATCTCCAAGCATCGCCAAGTGGAGCTTTGTTAGAGCCGCCAAAATCTGAACATCATGAGCTTTCGACCATCGTCATCGGAGGCTCCTTGGCGCGTGATCATTGTCGAAGGTCGCACCTCGGCTGTGGACTTCAGGGCAACGAGAGATGCAGTTCGGATTTCAGGCTCGCGAGCGGTGGCCACAAAAGTCTGGCGTGACTTTCACGTATGTGGAGAAATATTGGCCTTGCTGGACATCGGCGAATCCATCGGGCATAGATGGAACTCCACAGGAGTCTTGCTGGCTCTAAAACATGACGAAAGTGATTCAAAAGATCCTGAGTTGTGCTGGTGAGGAGCTTGCCGAGACCGCTGGACACTCCTGGGAGCTCGACTGGAGGTGCGTCGTTGGTGGTAAGATTCTTGATGGATCAGCAATAGCGACGATGAGAGTAGGCGTAGTGGTGAGGCTACGTGAGGATTACAGAGATAACAAGCTCACAGCCGCGAAAGGGACTTGGCCGTGACTTCTCGTCTTTCTCTCTTTTTTCCAGTGTGCGTGCAAAGCCCCCCCTACGTACGGCCGTGTGTATCGATATGTGTGGCCTCCTTAAACCCTAGCGAATTAACTTATTTATAGGCCACGAATTAGGTTTTTTTTTTTTTTCAATTTTCCAAAATTATATCCACGAAGATTTCTTTTCCAAACGTAATATTTACTTTTGAATTGAAATCTCACAAAGGTAAATTCGTAAAATCTCCATGATGATACGGGCTTGGGCTGATTCGCTCTCTTCGTGGGCTTAGCCCGATTCATCAATTTAACAGTTTCAACCATCAATTCGAACCCACCATCACCGGCTCAATGTAAATGCAAATTAAAGATAAATGCACCTAAAACTATATGCTATGCAATTAACTATTTTCTGTTAGGGATAAAATTAACCCCTAATTTTCTATGCAATAAATAAATGACCGGATCGCCAAAATTTAGGTGTCAACAACTGCCTTGCTAAACGGCGTGCCAGGGAGATTAATTGGCACCGAAATGAGCCCAGGGGCGATACAAGCAAAAGGTTTGGCAAATTTTGAAACGATCTGCAGATCATTGCTGTTCATGAAAAGGCAACAAGCCAGGGCGAAAGTGTAGTTCTTGACTGAAGAAAAGACCTCAACTTCCTCTCGTGGCGCCCACTCCGTGTCCAAGTGATCCTTGGCCATCGAGTCCATGATCGGTATGTAATGTTGGAGAGCCTCTGGCTTCAGGAACTCCTGCAAGAAGCTGCGCATTTTCTTGGAGTCGTCCCTGTTGAGCTTCTCTAGGGTCTCTGGGAAGGCTAGGACTTTCTTCATGGAGCTGGGCAACCAGGTGGTGATGTACTTGTTCTGGCCCGAGAACAAGAATTTGTTCCCTGAGGGCCCGCAGAAGACCGCCAGGTTCTCTCCGAGCAACGAAGTCCGGAAGACCTCTGGCGAGTACTTGGCAGTCCTGTCCGCTATGAACTTCTTGGGGCGGCCGCCTTTCGCAGTGCCGATGTACTCCAGAGACTCGCCAATGATGGGCCATCCTCTTTTGCCCGGTGGGAGATTGGGCGGCGAAGGTGTCCACCTGAAGACAAGGAAGAGAATGGAGAGAGAGACGCAAAGAATGGCCAAGTAAAGAAGAGACTGAGAAAAGAGGTCCATTTGCCTGTGTTTGGTATTGGGCTTGGTTAAGGCAATAAGAAGCCTATGGCGTTGGAGGGATTAGAGAGAGGTTAGGGATGAGGAAGAAGCATCGTGTTCGGTGGTATATATACAGACAGGAGGTCGATGGTATCGATTTTTTTAATCATAGAACGTCTCTAACTTCTCGTCCTCGAACGGAAGGGACTGGGGATATTTCCTAATATTTTACTGCACCATTGTCAAAAGATAAAGTTTTCAAAACGAGACTACATTGCAGGTACTAACTCACGAGTCTATGTGATATCATGTGATTTGTTCGTTATCTCGAGCACCTTGAGTTGTTGGCCAAAAGTTGTCTAGCGTAACGCCAAGAGTTTTGGGAGTAATTCCGTAGACTACTCACCGTCGAATCTTCGTATTTCTTCGGCAAATCGTCGCCACCTTCTTATCTACTTATCTATTCTGCGTGGACTCGCTCTCCGAGGTCTCCTCACTCTACACTGGCGTAGTAGATATATGAGAACGATCGATCGTCCGGGATTGCATTGTCGAGGGCTCGAATCTGGACGGTCCGGATTCTCCCTCTTCTTGCCAAACTCTCATGATGTTACTGTACATTTACGGGCCTTGATTTGATACGATTACATCCACGTTTCGTGTTTCACATGCCAGGTACAACTTGCAAGTGACGAGACTGAGATACACAAATGATATGCACTATTGATCCTTTTTTTAATCGCATAAGTTTTCTTGGAATAGAAGGACGAAGTTTTCAAGATAAATAATCATGCTAAATAGATTCGTTAAGATTTCGCTTGAATATTCAAGCAAGTGGACGTGCCTTTCAGTACACAAATTTTAGTGATACTATATGTACTAAACAAAATTTGAGCCGTCAAATTTGAATAGGACTCAAAGAAACTATTACATAATTGCATTGCATGTGCCGTGAATTAAATCCAAACCATTGAAAATTAAGTCATTAGCTTGTTTGTAAAACAAACAAAGAGGTGCCTTGTCCCACATCGAAGAGATGTGAGTGAGCGCGTGTGTATGAGATTTGACACTAACCAACTATCGTTATTTTTATTTATTGAAAATTCAGATTTATTTTTATAAAATTAAAATTGCATCCTTTTGAAGGAGTTACGAATTTTATTATTTTCCAACGGTTATATTAGAGTTCGTACATGTTCAAACATAACTTCTTAATCCTAAAAGTTGTATTTGTTTGGATACAACTTCTTGTTTTTCCTACAAATTACTGAACGTGTCTATTCAATTACAACTTTCTTCTTCCATTTTCGTTTTTTTTGAAAGAATATACATCCATTGCTTCTAATTGTTTCCCACGAGAGATCTGGAGAAATACTAGAATTATTATCTAGTATTTTTATTTTAAGACTTTATTGTATCATTGAGGAAATTTGCCTTTAACCATTAACAACATTGTGGAGGTAAATAAATGCTTAAAGAAAGTGCTATCACGCCTCAAAATTCAACTTGATTGCTCTAAAGATCCGACTTCGTTGTTTTATCCAATTTGAAATCATATTTTTACAACGCTTTTTAAGGATTTATTTGTGCAACAATGAAGTTAAAGTCAATCACCAAAAGCAGAAGTTCCTTTAGAGGCTTCGGGTCGTGATGTATGTGGCCTGGCTGTGTATCTCGCTCGCTGGCGAGGCATGCTAGACGAATGATTTATTGCCAGTGGTGTGAGCATTGCACGATTATCTGGTTCTCTTCGAGTCGGGCTCGGTCTAGTCTGCAGAGATTGCGAGCTTGTGCGAGGAGTGGTGGAAGGGCGATCTGCCCGAGAAAGAGAGGAAAGGAGACAGAGAAGAGAAATCGTGAGAGGTTGGCCACGAGAAAAAGAGAAATACAATCCATGAGCAGAGGCGATAGAAAAAAAAATGGGGGCAGGATAATACAAGGAAAAAATTGTGGGCTTGGAGGTTCACAAAGAGAATTGAAAAAAAACAAAAAAAACAAAAGAAGGAGATAAGTTCATCCAGGGAGAAGTTGAGAAAACGCAAAAGCAGAATTAGGTCTGTTCCTCGATGGCTTCCACGGACGCTGATGATCATCGCTCATCGCCATCGGCTGTATTTTTGAAACAGCACAAAGCGTGCTCTGCTTGGTTGAGAGCCTGAAGCGACTGCATCTCCGTCGAAACATTTTCGTTGGCTGTAACTCCGATCGTCAACGATAACCGAAGCTTTTATCATCGATCCAATCGCCAATCTATTAACAAGTGATACTCTTTTCTAGAGTATTGCTTCACTTTTCTGTGGATGGCACAAGTAGATTCAACCGAAATGTTCCTATGTTCGCAAATTGGTGTCGCATTGGTCGCACTGATCAAACTCAGGAATAGTGGGGGTCATTGCACCCACAAATAGGACAATTGTGGTTAGCACTGCGCGCAAGTTGAAGTTTACGAAGCCCAAAATTTATTACCATTCCAATGGCATTCCTAACGTGGCTTATCCGTATGCCAATCCTCCAGTGCAAGTGAAGGCAAATGTTGGGTCATTCATGGATGTTTTGGAGGATTACTTGAGAATGTACTGAGGTGTTGCTTTTCGCTTATTGGCTTATATGCTAAGGTATGCGATATTTTTATCTCCATGTTTAGCACGTAAACTGCTACACTATTTGTCATTGAGGGTTTCATACTTGCTCTTAGTCTTTAGTCATCTTTTGGCGTGTGTGTTCGATTCCATCTGTGGGATAATGATAGAATTGAAGAGATGAGATATGCCCCTATTTAAGACTTCCATAACAAAGAAAATGATACTCATGCCACATGTCTATGCTTAGGCTGTTGATCGTTGTAGGCGGCAAACTAAGGAAGGTGAGTTCAATCTCAATGAACTACGAGATCGACAATAGGTGTGTGAATGATTGAACTGATACTGGAAGGTGTCTATTGAATTCTAGCAACATATGACTTGGACTTTCTAAACGTAGTTCCGTGCAATTGGTTATTTGCTAATGAAATTGCTTGGTCAGCAGGTCATGTGTATGTGATCTGGCCTGAAATATGTTCTTAATGGGAAAGTGATTGTTGATTGATTATGATTGGATGTTGTCTGCATGTACAATGGAGACAATGTTGCTCCTTTCGCTATGCTGCATAACTTTGGGTCACCTATGGTTTAGTAGAAAGTTACCTTCCTAGAGCGCGCACGTAAGCAGGGTGCATTTTATTGATATGAAGCAAATTGTCTGTTGCAATTTATTTAGGCATTTTTCAGTTTGAGTTAAATACAGCTGAAACCATTTCCTAGTGTTAAAAGAAATACGGATTCATGGATTTGGTGCATAGTAACTTATGTGAACTCAATGCCTTGATCGTTATGTCATGGTTGGGTTACTCAATGCTTGCACACAATTGGGAGCACTAGAGTTAGGCTGTTTGGCCAGTAACTTGATAAACGGAAACAAGTTTCCGGATAACCCCATCTTGGGCCCGGAATTGATCTACATGAATGCAAAATGCGGATGCATGGCTAGAGACTGAGGGGTTTTCATGGAAATGAGATAAAGTGGTGTGGCCTTACCATGAATGGGCGTGTCAATCCTACATTTGCATTGTTTGGCCAAGTAGAGAAGCTTGGGTATTTAAAAGTTAAAAACATAGTGGGGTTATTCTTTGAGATAAAGTGATGATATGTAAAAGATGTTAAATATATTTAAACATCTTGGCTTCAAAGAAATAAGTACTCCATTTGATTATAATATTAAATTGAATTATAATACCGACAGAGCCGTAGCACAATTTGAATATACGAGTGCTATAGGGTTTTTAATACATGTGATGCATTGTACTAGACCCGATATTACTTATTTCGTATAAGTTGAGTACATATATCTGTAATCCAAATATAGAACATCGGAAAGTTATTACCCAGAATTACCTGAAATTTTGGTTATTATTGAGAACTAAAAATTTGGGATTATTTTATAATAATTATCTAGGTATATTAGAAGGATATGCTGATGTTAGTTGGGTTACAAGTGTGAGAAATAAACGATCCATTACTAGATGGATTTTCACATTACGTGAATGAGTTGTTTCTTAGACGAGCAAAAAACAAATGTACATAGCAATTGTCTACATGAGGTCAAGCAATAATATGGCTAGTCCCTTGGCAAAGGCTTTGCCAAGAGGTGTGGTAAAAATGACCCCACAAGAAATTGAGCTGAAACCCTTTAACTAAAATTATCAGTAATGGTAACTCAACATTTTTCTAAAACGTCACTAGTTACAAAGTTTAATGGGTAAAAACAAGTTACGAGATACACAAATGATATACACTATTGATCCTTTTTTTTATCACATAAGTTTTCTTGGAATAGAAGGACGAAGTTTTCAAGATAGATAATCATACTTAATATATTCGTTAAGATTTCGGTTGAATATTCGAGCAAATGGACTTGCCTTTCAATCCATATATTTTAGTGACCAATCTTAGCAACCCTTAGCATTATCAATCATCATATCTCCACCTTTCAAATTTCAAAGAATGTACTTAAGAACAGACACCTACTAAAATATTATGATGCGAGTTTCTAAAATATTATAGATTACTCACTCCGGTCAATTTACTACATGTACTAAACAAAATTTGAGCCGTCAAATTTGAATAGGACTCAAAGAAACTATTACACAATTGCATTGCATGTACCATGTATTAAATCTAAACCAATGAAAATTATGGGTATCTTAAGGATTTCAAGTGAATCTTGCCAAATCCGGCAGTCTAGATTCAACTATATATATAAAAATACAAAAGAATTTAACAGGCCGTTTGTCTGAACAGAGGCGGGTCAAAGTTGATAACATAAATCACATGGGACAAACTAATCTTCCTTTAAACATGAGTCGCCTGGGCGATATGAAATGCGACGATCCTCTTGTGCTATCTGTCATCACTCCTTGTCCTCATCCTGAATTCTCCTCAGCCATCGCTCTTGAGGGTAGCGTCCGTTTCATCCAGCTTGAACCTTCTTCTCTCTCTCTCTCTCTCTCTCTCTCTCTCTCTCTCTCTCTCTCTCTCTCTCTCTCTCATCCACGTGTTAGCAGCAAAATTGCAGCACTTGCGTTAAATGAAGGTTAGCCAAGGTTAGAAGCTTCTGATCATCTATGCTAGAATATTTCATCTCAGTGGTCGACCGCTTCTAGAATCAATTCCAAGAGTCAATGCCAATGGACGATCACCAGTAGACTTAAGACTAGACCCGTTAAATGGGTGAGTCGGGTCAAATTTGGGTCGGGTAATAAATGGTCCGACCCAAATCGACTCATTTAACCCGTTTATGACTCATTTATTGTAGTGTAAATTTTTTTACCCATACCCAATAAGAGTGTGCAAAAGAACCGGGACCCGCTTGGAACCGGACCGAATCCGCCTGGAACCGGTGATTCTTGAGGGAACTGGTCCGGTTCCCAATTCCAATTTATGGAACCAGTGAGTACTGGTCCGATTCCCAGTTCCAATTTATGGGAACCAATGGGTACAAGTCCGATTCTCGGTTCCATGGACGGATCTACCCACCCGCCCACTCAGACTGAACCGATTATATTAAAATAATATATTAATTTTTAATATTAAAAACTGAAATTACAAATTAACAAACCCAAATCAAATAATTAAAAATTAATTAAAATGGAAAAAATGTCCAAAGCGCACCAAATGGAGAGGCGTTGATCTCAAGTCAAACCAAATGGAGAGGCGTTGAAGCTAAAAAGTCCAAAGTGCATCTTGACAAAATGTCAAGCAATTGGTGAGCAAAAAGCAAGCATGTGAAGAGGAGGAGAAGGTGGGCAAAAAAAGCAAGCACGTGAAGAAGTAGGGCTGCTGGAGGAGGAGAAAAAGAATAGGTCGGGCGACGAAGAACCAACAATTTTGGTCAAAAACTAAAGTTGTTTCCCGTCAAGATCGGAGCTTTCAAGAAAATGATATTATTATTATTGTGAGACCGGTTCCATGGATCCACCTAGGAACCGAACTGCGACCGCCGAGTGGATCCATGCAACTAACGGGTGAATCTCGGTTCCAATTTTTCGAAACCAGTTCTCAACGGGCGATTTCCGGTTCTAGGTCGAGAACCGCTCACCCAGACCATGCATACCCCTAATACCTAATTTGTATCCGACCTATTTAACTAAATCTAAGAAAGCTTATTTCTTATAAAAAAAAATTTGAAAAATGGTATTGCTAAAATACTTTTACACAACATAAATTTAATGGAAATTTTTTATATTTTTTAAATTTTATTCTTAGAAAATTATTTTTCTAAATATTGAATTTTTATTTATTTTTTAATTTTAATTTTAAATATTTTCTTTTTTTTTTTTCTTTTTCTTTTTTTTTTTTTTTTTTTTTTTTTTCTTCTTCTTCGGTCGGCCACTAGCCACAATAACGACCGGCGATCGCCACAAGCGAGCCTCAAGCCTCGCCCAACACTAGCAATCTTGAGTCTTGCTAGATCGGCAAGGCCGAAGCCTCACCTAGCCGGTCGCCAACCGTCGTCATGCCAACCATCAACTAAGGAAGAAGGAAGAAGGAAAAAAAAAAAAAGGAAAAGAAAAAGAAAAAGAAAAGAAAATTGGAATATAAAAAATAATTATAATTTTGATTTTAAAAAATTTTAAAGTTAAAGAGGGAAGAGAGATTGTAAGGTTTTGGTTGAAAATGGGTTTTAAGTCCAACCCATTTAAGACCTACTTGGCAAGTCTTCAATTGTTAAATTCATTTAATTAGTTTCTTCAAAAAATAAGTGACTCATATATATAACTCATTTATGATTTAAATGAGTCATATATGGGTCTTAGACCCATTTTGCCACCTCTACTCAAGACACCAATTCATCTTTGTCGATGCTATGGTCATGTCTGAAGCCCGACCAAGGAGTCAATTTATCGAGCTTTCTAAACACATTTAGATAAATTTGCTTTTTAAATAGCATTAGTTTCGACGCAGTTTCAGGACTAGTGCGCTCTACTTTGTAAACCCGCATTCTCATCCACTAAGCATACGTCTTTCGATGTCGGTCCAAGCACTAAATACATAAGTTCAGCGTAGCTATTTGTGTCGAGCCAACTTCTGATCGATGCTCCGCTTCATCATCAATGTTCTCTCTCTCACGCGCACACTAGAGTTCTTATGGTTTCAGTTGTCCCAATATGGTGGAGATGGGTTCGTACAAAGCCTAATGCACATTTTTACTATCACTTTAATAATAATAAAACTATCCGAGCCGAGCAGCAATCTTTGACGAGGTACCGAGAACCAGTTCCTGTCATTTCAATTTGTTGCTTGCTCTTGCGCCTTTTTTTCTCTCTATTTTTTCTATGTATCTTGGCAGAACTCTAGTTGACAACTCATGCAAGACCCAGTTTTCCGCCACTGCAATAGATTACCTTCCACGTGATTAGGGTCGACGATCCCTGACGACTCGAACAGCGGTCCTAGACGACTCGGACATTTTATTCACACGGGCTTAGTCAAGCGTGAAGGTTTACACTTGGGGAGGTTATGAACCATCATCGCCGGTCCATCGCCTTTGCATCTAGAACGAGGAGCTGAAGTGTGAACCAGCCATTTAGTAACACGAGATTCTACCGCCTGTGTTAAATGATAGTCATGGTACAGAAACTTCTTGACATTTACTCCCAGAAGTCTTTCAAAGTGCGCACATGCGCTGCATCTTTCAACCTAATGAAAGGTTGTTGTAATAAGTCGGTCAAATATGACAATCTCTTAGGAAAAATAAACAAAAAAAAAATCATAAACTTATTACGCTTATATCAATTCAATCATAAACCTTTCAATCTGACCAATTTAGTCATAATTCTTAATACAATTTGTCAATAAAGTCCATTTAGCTAATTTTGATCAAAAATTGATGACATGTTCACTAACCGTCCTATGTGATATGATTAATACTAATGTGGACTATTTTTTTCCATTTTTTGAATTTTTCAGAATTTGTTTAGTAATTTTTTTCTTTCATTTTTCCTTTTCTTCTTCTGTCCTTTCTTTTGTATTTTATTTTGGACAATCACAAAAATGGTCTTTAAATTTTAAGCCAATGTGTAATATTGTACCTGAACTTTTAATTTTTTTAATGTGGTTCCTAAACTTTTGATACATATTTAATCTAGTCCCTAAGTTACATAAAAATACATAATGTTGTCCCTTAACTTGAACTAATGAAAGGACAACATGGAAGATTTTTATGTAAACTAAGGATTAGATTGAACATGTACTAAAAGTTCATGAATCATGTTGAATAAATTAAAAGTTTAAAAACAACATTATATATTGACAAGCGCCATAAAGCCCTTGCCGGTTGTGGATGAATGTGATAGTGATAGCATGTCAATTTGCATTGCTGTGGGATCTCGGTTTTCTTTACTCTGCGATTATAGGACACCCTAAGAATTTTGCGATGGTTGCCATGTTCATTTTCTTTTTCACGTGCTATTTTGTGCCAGACATGATTATTACTTGAAGAACAAGCTCTCTCATTTTAGAGAATTTCTGCAATTCCTTTAGCGAAGCTGTGCTAAATCAATTGACTGGAACGGAGGTCGTGGATTGCCTTATAAATAGGTTAAAGGAAGTCGACACGAATCTCATGTGCATCCATTATTCACTCCTGTGAGCTCCTACAAGAAGTAAAGTTGTACTGTCCTAACCGTATCACCGCTCACCACATTGGTTTTATTGCATCGCCACGCACTCCTCTCTGAACTCTACCGAGTGACGATCCATCAGCAAACATACAAACACTGTCCTAAACATCCATATGGAGCATATCCTCCTACTAGCCTGCTTAGTTATGGGTTCGAAGGCGAATTAGAAGACCGTTGGCAGGGACCGGCGACGGATTGTAGATGATCTTCTCGTCCGGGGTGGCCTTCTCTATTTTGAACCTCGTCACCAGATTGTGTATGAAAACGAGCAGCTCTAGTCTCGCGTACTCCTTCCCCGGGCACATGCGAGGACCTCCTCCGAAGGGGACGTAAGTGAATGGCGCTGGCCCATCCCCCTCGAATCTGGATGGATCAAACTTCTCCGGATCAGGGAAGTACTTGGGATTCTTGTGTGTTGAATATACTGTCCAAAATGTCTGCACATCATGACAGTGGTAAGAAAAAAATCGTTAGCGAATGGAGTGTTTGTGGATTATCATGTTTGAAATGGACCGAGGAGATATGACTCTGTCAAAGTACACTCATCAAGCTATGAGAAAATTTAAACTCACTTTATGATAGTAGAAACCTGGCGAAGGGTATTCTAGTTGTCATTTTCATTTCGTTTCCACACGAGTGTATGAATTGAATCCAGATGGAACTCGACTCTGATTAAGTTATATGGCAAAAAAAAAAAAAAAAAATCAAGATTTCGAAAATTTCGAGTTCCTCACTTCACGTCTCTCATTTGGTTTTTCTTTCGCAGTTTTACGCAGCTGAGATTATCACATATGATTCAGTGTTAAGACTAGGAAAACATACTGAAGGCTCTGGAAATGGACAGTCGGTAAACTCTTTCTAAGAACTCCATATTTGAAAGAATTTAGATGAAGACGATAATTACCTTCCAACCCTTTGGAATTGTGTAGCCAGCAAAAGTGAAATCTGTAATGGCCTCTCTGAATGCGCCTTGAGCAGGTGGACAAAGCCTTATGGACTCGCAGGCAACGTTCCACGAGTACTTCATTTTCTGGATGTCGTCCCAGTTCAATAGCTCATCTGGACCCTTGGACTTTGCAATCTCCATTTGTTCTGTTCAAAGAAGAGCAAATTCAAATGGCTTGGGTACTAATTTCTCCTTTACATACAACCAAAGAATTTATGGCAGAACAAGCTCAACATTGCGATGCCTAGAGTATGTAATCAGCTGAAAAGGAAAATCAAGAGTCCGTTCTATAAAAATAGAAGCGATGGGCGAACCTTGTTAAATATCGGTACAAGGGCAGAAGGAACGCATTCCAGAATTCTTAGAAAAGCCAGAAACTTTTCTTGAACTCTAAGTTAGCAGAGTCAATACAATTGAAGTTTCACAATTCTAACATTCTTTTTATAAAATATAAGACCTCGTTGTTATCTGCTTAATTGTATGGAATTCTGTAAGGTCTAACTATTAGAAAGAAAATCTTTGCACAAGTATTAAATTATATAATAGAGAACATTGTATAAACGTTTAGCTTAGGTTTACTGCTTTATTTTATAGAATTTTGCATGGTTGTCATCATGTTTATGGTGATTGTGGCTAATGTCTTTCCACTGCAGATGTCTAGTTAAAAGTTTCCTAGGATAATAATGCTCAGTACTCTCCTCGAATTGATCAAGAAAAGCTAGTGTGAGCTGATTACGGGTACCTTCATATACTCGCTGGAAAACATCAGGGAATTGGGCCAGAAAGTTCACCACGACGGTGATCGAAGTACTGGTTGTGTCGTGACTCGCGATGAGCAATCCAATGATCTTGTTCGAGACCTCCATCTCATAGAACACGCTCCCGTCGTCGTCCGCTTCGAGCAGCAGCCGAGACAACAAGTCCCTGGCATTAGCATCTTTTCCCTCTGAGAGCTCCTTCTTCCGTTGCCGAATGATCGCCAAGAGCTCTTCCCTTATTTGTTTTCCTCCCTGGACCGCCTTGCTAAATGGCGTGCCAGGGAGATTAATTGGCACCGAAGTGAGCCCAGGGGCGATACAAGCGAACGGGTCGGCAAATTTTGAAACGATCTTCGGATCTTTGATGTTCATGAAAAGGCGACAAGCCAGGGCAAAAGTGTAGTTCTTGGCCGAAGGAAAGACCTCAACTTCCTCTCGTGGCAACCAATCCGTGTCCAAGTGATCCCTAGCCATCGAGTCCATGATCGGTATGTAATGTTGGAGAGCCTCTGGCTTCAGGAACTCTGGCAAGAAGCTGCGCATTTTCTTGGGATCGTCCTTGTTAAACTTCTGTAGGGTCTCCGGGAAGACTAAGACTTTCTTCATGGAGCTGGGCCACCACGTGGTGATGTACTTGTTCTGGCCCGAGAACAAGAACTTGTTGCCCGAGGCCCCGCAGAAGACTGCCAGGTTCTCGCCGAGCAACGAAGTCCGGAAGACCTCTGGCGAGTACTTGGCGGTCCTGTCAGCTATGAACTTCTCGGGGCAGCCACCTTTCGCAGTGCCGATGTACTCCAGAGACTCGCCAATGATGGGCCATCCTCTTTTGCCCGGTGGGAGATTGGGCGGCGAAGGTTTCCTCCTGAAGACAAGGAAGAGAATGGAGAGAGAGACGTAAAGAATGGCCAAGTAAAGAAGAGATTGAGAAAAGAGGTCCATTTGCCTGTGTTTGGTATTGGGCTTGGTTAAGGCAATAAGAAGCCTACGGCGTTGGAGGGATTAGAGAGAGGTTAGGGATGAGGAAGAAGCATCGTGTTCGGTGGTATATATACAGACAGGAGGTCGATGGTATCGTTTTTTTTAATCATAGAACGTCTCTAACTTCTCGTCCTTGAACGGAAGGGACTAGGGATATTTCCTAATTTTTTACTGCACCATTGTCAAAAGTTAAAGTTTTCAAAACGAGACTACATTGCAGGTACTAACTCACGAGTCTATGTGATATCATGTGATTTGTTCGTTATCTCGAGCACCTTGAGTTGTTGGCCAACAGTTGTCTAGCGTAACGCCAAGAGTTTTGGGAGTAATTCCGTAGACTACTCACCGTCGAATCTTCCTATTTCTTCGGCAAATCGTCGCCACCCTCTTATCTACTTATCTATTCTGCGTGGACTCGCTCTCCGAGGTCTCCTCACTCTACACTGGCGTAGTAGATATATGAGAACGATCGATCGTCCGGGATTGCACTGTGGAGGGTTCGAATCTGGACGGTCCGGACGCTCCCTCTTCTTGCCATGCTCTCATGATGTTACTGGACATTTACGGGCCTTGATTTGATACGATTACATCCACGTTTCGTGTTTCACTGCGAGGTACAACTTGCAAGTGATGAGACCGAGGTACACAAATTATATGCACTATTGATCCTTTTTTTTAATCGCATAAGTTTTCTTGGAATAGAAGGACGGAGTTTTCAAGATAAATAATAATGCTAAATAGATTCGTTAAGATTCGTTAAGTTTTCGGTCCACATATTTTAGAGACGAATCTCAGCACCCCTTAGCATTATCAATCATCATATCTCCACTTTTCAGATTTCAAAGCATGTATTATAGAATGGATACCTACTGAAATATTATGATGCGGGTTTCTCGAAATATTGTAGATTACTCACTCCAATCAATATATTATATGTACTAAACTAAATTTGAGCTGTCAAATTTGAATAGGACTCAAAGAAACTATTATATAATTGCATTGCATGTGCCATGAATTAAATCTAAACCATTGAAAATTATGTTGGTAGTTTGTTTGTAAAATAAACAAAGAGGTGCCTTGTCCCACATCGAGAAGATGTGGATGCACCTGGACAAGATTTGACACTAATCAACGATAATTATTTTTATTTATTGAAAATTCGGATTTATTTTTATAAAAATTAACAATTGCGTCATTTTCAAATAATGTAACTATTCAGAGGGAGTTGCGGTTATTTTTTTTTATTACTTATTTAATTCTAAATTTTATTATTTCTTCCAACGGTTATCTTAGAGTTCGTACCTGTTCAGACATAACTTCTTAATTTTTGGAAAGTTGTGTCTGTTCGAATATAACTTCTTGTTTTTGCTATAAATTACTAAACATGTCTATTTAATTACGACTTTTTTCTTCCATTTTTGTTTTCTTTTGAAAGAATATATAGCCATTGTTTATAATTATTTCTATTTCGCATGAGAGACCCTGGAAAAATACTAGAATTATTATCTAGTATTCTCATTTTAAGACTTTGTTATATCCTAAAGGAAATTTGTCTTTGACTATTAACAATATTGTGGGGCAAATAAATCCTTAAAAAAAGTAATATTACGTCTCAAAATTTTACTTGGTTGCTTTAAAGATTTGACTTCATTGTTTTACCAAATTCGAAGTCTTATTTTTATAACAATTTTAAGGATTTATTTGTGTAACAATGAAGTTAAGGTCAATCACCAGAAGTAGAAGTTCCTTCGGAGGCTTCGGGTGGTGATGTATGTGGCCTGGCTGTGTATCTCGCTCGCTCGCGGGCCATGCTAGACGAATGATTTATTGCCAGTGGTGTGAGCATTGCACGATTATCGAGTTCTCTTCAAGTCGGCCTCGGTCTAGTTTGCAGAGATTGTGGGCTTGTGCGAGGAGCGGTGGAAGGGCGATCTACCCAAGAAAGAGAGGAAAGGAGACAGAGAAGAGAAATCGTGAGAGGTTGGCCACGAGAAAAAGAGAAATACAATCCATGAGCAGCGGCGATAGAAAAAAAAAATGGGGGCAGGAGAATACAAGGAAAAAATTGTGGGCTTGGAGGTTCACAAAGAGAATTGAAAAAAATAAAAATAAAAGAAGAAGAAGAAGGAGATAATTTTTTTTTTCTTTTGGTAAAGGTAAGAATATATTAAAGGAGAGTTAGTTATACAAAAGCGGCGCCAAAAACTTTCACTCATAGTGCAAAAGCATAATGAGTGGAAAGGGAGCCAGGAAAAAAGAACCAGAACAAACACAAGAACACCAGCCAAAACAACCGGCAAACATAGCACAGCAATGCCAAAGATCAAAGAAGATCAACTTAGCAACGGCAACTATAGCACCATTCATAAGTCCGGAATGGCCCGCCATCAATCCATATGCTCAGCAGGGCCACCAACGAAGACAGAGGGGTCAAATCCCCATCCTCGTTGGAGCCTTCTATTCCTAGGGTTGTCCAAGATACTCTCTTTTGAAGTGAGGGCTTTGTCTTTCACAACTTTGATGAGATAATTCTTCAAAGCTGCAACCTCAAGGGCTTCACCACGGAAGATGATGCTGTTCCTTTTCTTCCAGATAAGATGACATAAGGCCCCAAAAGAAAAACGAGCGATAGAGTGAAAGAAGTCATTACCCGACAGGAAATTCAATGCCAAGAGGAGATTTTCCGCCCAAGTTCTGTTACGCCATGGAAGATTACATCTTCTGGCCCAAAAGAAAGCAAGTGTCGCAGGAACATGACAATCAAAGAAGAGATGATCAATAGAGTCTGGGATATGATTGCAAAAAGCACATAATTCAAAATCAATCCTTCCAATGGATATGAGAAAAGCCTGAGTAGGCAATCTGTTCTTAATAATCAGCCAAAGGTTAAATTGAAATCTTGGGGCTATAGCATTATTCCAAGTAAAACGAGCCCAAGGAACCCGAATCTTTTTGGTCCTAATCGCCTCCCGAGCTGAGGCTACTGAAAAGGTACCATCAGAAGACTCGCGCCAATAGAAACGATCAGGGTTCTGAGAGAGAACCGGCAAGGCAAACTGCCAAGATTCCAAAAGAGTCCTGAAAACACGGCCCTTAGGCGAAAGTAAATCTGCCACCGTTGCTTGTCTAGTAAGTCCCGATGTAGCAATAAGAGAGTCTGCAAAAATGAGGCTCCAAGGGCCTTCCTGATGCCAATTGCCATACCAAAGCGAGACCGAATGACCATCACCCAGTTTCCACAAAAAAGAAGCCCTAAAGTCTCTTCTCAGCTGGAGAATTTTCCTCCAAGCCCAAGAACATACGGTGGGAATGGAGGAAACCCAAAAGTGATCCCTTTTTAAGAAATTGGTGTGGATCCACTGACACCAAAGGGATTCTTTGTCAGTAAACAAAACCCAAATATACTTAAGCATGGCAGCTTTATTACAATCCTTTAATCTATGAATACCCAAACCACCTTCCTTCTTAGGAACACAAACATCTTCCCAAGAAACTTTTGCTCCCCCCGGCCCAGGGATGGGCCTTTCTAGAGGAATTGTCTTAAAATACATTCGATACGATCAATAACCGAAGCAGGAAGAGTAAACACACTGGCCCAGAAAGCCTGGATAGAGTGGAGTACTGACCTGATTAACTAGAGTCTTCCAGCAAATGAAAGAAACCGCTGAGCCCAAGTCTGGACTCTGGCTGTGATCCGGTCAATAAGTGCAATACAGTCCGTTTTACCAAGCCTTGAAGAAATAATTGGGACTCCTAGATAATGTACTGGAAGCTTCCCTTCCTGAAAACCCAATGTCAGAAGAATATGCCTTCGCAGAGTAGGAGAGCCTCCCGCCATAAAAACTTCACTCTTATTTTTGTTAGGCAATAAGCCACTCCAAGAGGAAAAGATGTCAAGTCCTCTCTTGAGTATAGCCACCGAAGCCCAATTAGCTCAGGAAAAAAGGAAGACATCATCGGCGAAGAAGAGATGGGAAAGCTTAAGATGTTTACACCTCCAAAAGTATTTGAAGTCCTTATGAGCTGTGTGAGAAACCAAGATACCCGAGAAAATCTCCATTATCAAGGTAAAAAGGTAGGGGGACATAGGGTCCCCTTGCCGAAGTCCTCGTCCACTTGAAAAGAAGCCATGAAGCTCACCATTGATAGCTATGGAGTACTTGGGGGAGCGAACACAAACCATGATGAGTCTGATCATCCTTTCGGGAAAACCAAAAGCTGAAAGAGTAAGCTCCAGAAAGTCTCAATCCACTGTGTCATATGCCTTTTGGAAGTCCACCTTAATTGCACATTTGGGAAGATAAGGATCGAGGTGGAAACCTGCAAATAGCTCCTGAGCTAGGAGTATATTATCCGTGATTCTCCTACCTTTCACAAAGGCATTCTGAGGAGGGCTTATCAGGTCATTCAATACAGCAGCAAGGCGATTGGCCAATATCTTAGTGATGATCTTATATATTGTGTTACAACATGTTATAGGCCTGAAATCAGAAACCCCACAAGCATTAGGAATTTTTGGCACCAAGGTTAAGATTGTGTTGTTTACCTCTCTCAGCAACCGGCCTGAGGAGAAGAAGTCCTTCACCGCCTCAACTACCAAAGGCCCCACCAAATCCCAATTGCTCTTATAGAATTCAGCTGTAAAACCATCTAGTCCAGGGGCTTTACCACGAGCTAGAGAAAAAACAGTATCACGGATCTCGGAGTCAATAATTGGGCGAGAAAGAGCACTAGCCTGGTCGACGGAAAGAGGCCGTCAAATGAACGCCTTCAGCTCCGGCAAGGAAGGCTTTGAGAGGGCAGTCTGAGGCATCAAGAGGTTGCTAAAATAGGAAACAAAAACAAGGGGCACCAAGGCAGGGTCCGATATGAGAGAATCAGTGGAATCCTTTACTAAAAGAATCCTGTTTCTGAGTTGTCTTCTTTTAACCGAATGATGAAAAAATTTGGTGTTTCGATCACCTTGCTGGAGCCATCTCACTCTTGATTTCTGTTTGTAAAAAGACTCCTCCTGAGAACGTAACTCCACAAACTGACGGCGCCGAGATTTCTCCAACTCAGCAAGGGTGATATTGCCCGGGTCTTGCTGAAAGCCAAGCTGCATAACTCGAAGGGCCTCTCGAGCAGCAGCAATTCTCTCAGAGATATCAGAATAAGCCTCTCTATTGAGCTCTTTGAGGCGCCATTTCAACATTTTTAACTTGCGCATAAGTATAAACATGGGATGCCCCACCACCGGGCTTTCCCAAACTTGCCGAACAATGGAAGTAAAAGCGGGGTGCATCATCCAAAACTCAAAGAATTTGAAAGGATTTTTCCTAAGAACCGGGTTAAGAATTTTGACAACCATAGGGGAGTGGTCAGAAATACCCGAGCTTAGAAAAGAAGCTTCGGAAAAAGAGAAGACATGGTTCCATTTCCCATTTACCAAAACCCGATCAATTTTTCTCATTTTTCTTCCGACTCCTGAGGAAGTAGACCAAGTGTACCGAAGTCCAACATACCTCAAGTCCTCCAATTCAATTTGTTCTAGACAAAGCCGGAATTCGTCAAAGCAAGGGATCCAATTGGAAGCTCCCCCAACTCGGTCAGATGGATCTTTGATTGCATTGAAATCCCCAGCGACCAACCAAGCAGAGTCCTGCATAATATTATTCATGTGTACAAGGTCATCCCATAGGGGCAGACGACGGATAAAGGTGTGCTCACCATAAACCACCAAAATACAACAAGAAAGACCCGACAGTAAAGACCGCATGTGGCCATGGATAGCTTGAGCATTGATAGAATAAGCTTCAAATGTAACAAACTCTGGGTTCCATCGTACCCAAATTCTACCTCTACCTGTAGGAGAATACTCGTGGTTTGCAACCCAATTCCAACCCGTTAAAAGACTCAAGGAAATAGAATCAAAAAGGGAATCGGTCTGTTCATCCAGGGAGAAGTTGAGAAAACGCCAAAGCAGAATTAGGTCTGTTCCTCGATGGCTTCCACGGACGCTGATGATCATCGCTCATCGCCATCGGCTGTATTTTTGAAACAACACAAAACGAGCTCTGCTTGGTTGAGAGCCTGAAGCGACTGCATCTCCGTCGAAACTTTTTCGTTGGCTGTAACTCCGATCGTCAACAATGACCGAAGCTTTTATTGTCAATCCAATTGCCAATCTATTAACAAGTGATACTATTTTCTAGAGTATTGCTTCACTTTTTTGTGGATGGCACAAGTAGATTCGACCGAAATGTTCCTATGTTCGCAAATTGGTGTCGCATTGGTCGCACTGATCAAACTCAGGAATAGTGGGGGTCATTGCACCCACAAATAGGACAATTGTGGTTAGCACTGCGCGCGAGTTGAAGTTTACGAAGCCCAAAATTTATTACCATTCCAATGGCATTCCTAACGTGGCTTATCCGTATGCCAATCCTCCAGTGCAAGTGAAGGCAAATGTTGGGTCATTCATGGATGTTTTGGAGGATTACTTGAGAATGCACTGAGGTGTTGCTTTTTGCTTATTGGCTTATATGCTAAGGTATGCGATATTTTTATCTCCATGTTTAGCACGTAAACTGCTACACTATTTGTCATTGAGGGTTTCATACTTGCTCTTAGTCTTTAGTCATCTTTTGGCGTGTGTGTTCGATTCCATCTGTGGGATAATGATAGAATTGAAGAGATGAGATATGCCCCTATTTAAGACTTCCATAACAAAGAAAATGATACTCATGCCACGTGTCTATGCTTGGGCCGTCGATCGTTGTAGGCGGCAAACCAAGGAAGGTGAGTTCAATCTCAATGAACTATGAGATCGACAACAGGTGTGTGAATGATTGAACTGGAACTGGAAGGTGTCTATTGAATTCTAGCAACATATGACTTGGACTTTCTAAACGTAGTTCTGTGCAATTGGTTATTTGCTAATGAAATTGCTTGGTCAGCAGGTCATGTGTACGTGATTTGGCCTGAAATATGTTCTTAATGGGCCTCTTTCAAAGTGATTGTTGATTGATTATGATTGGATGTTGTCTGCATGTGCAATGGAGACAATGTTGCTCCTTTTGGTATGCTGCATAACTACAGGTCACCTATGGTTTAGTAGAAAGTTACCTTCCTAGAGGGCGCACGTAAGCAGGGTGCATTTTATTGATATGAAGCAAATTGTCTGTTGCAATTTATTTAGGCATTTTTCAGTTTGAGTTAATTACAGCTGAAACCATTTCCTAGTGTTAAAAGAAATACGGATTCATGGATTTGGTGTATAGTAACTTATGTTAACTCAATGCCTTGATCGTTATGTCATGGTTGGGTTACTCAATGCTTGTGCACAATTGGGAGCACTGGAGTTAGGCTGTTTGGCCAGTAACTTGATAAACGGAAACAAGTTTCTGGATAACCCCATCTTGGGCCCGGAATTGATCTACGTGAATGCAAAATGCGGATGCATGGCTGGAGACTGAGGGGTTTTAATGGAAATGAGATGAAGTGGTGTGGCCTTACCATGAATGGGCGTGTCAATCCTACATTTGTGTCGTTTGGCCAAGTAGAGAAGGTTGGGTATTTAAAAGTTAGAAACATAGTGGGGGTTATTCTTTGAGATAAAGTGATGATATGGAAAAGATGTAACATCTTGGCTTCAAAGAAATAAGTATCCTATTTGATTATAGTATTAAATTGAGTTATAATACCAATAGAGCGGTAGCACAATTTGAATATGCTAGTGCTATAGGGTTTTTAATACATGCGATGCATTGTACTAGACTCAATATTACTTATTCCGTATAAGTTGAGTAATCCAAATATAGAACATCGAAAAGTTATTACCCAAAATTTTGGTTATTATTGAGAACTAAAAATTTGGGATTATTCTATAATAATTATCTGGGTATATTAGAAGGATATGCTGATGTTAGTTGGGTTACAAGTGTGAAAAATCAACGATTCATTACTAGATGGATTTTCAAATTACGTGAATGAATTGTTTCTTGGATGAACAAGAAACAAATGTACATAACAATTGTCTACGTGAGATCAAGCAATAATATGGCTAATCCCTTGACAAAGGCTTTGCCAAAAGGTGTGGTAAAAATGACCTCACAAGAAATGGGGCTGAAATCCTTTAACTAAAATCACCAGTAATGGTATCCTAATATTTTTTTTCTAGAATATCAATAATTATAAGGTTTAATGGGTAAAAACAAGTTACGAGAATAAGTACACTAATGGTGCCATAAGTTGTGTACGGCGCTCACTTTGGTGCCAAAAATTTCCGTCGGATCACTTAAGTGCCAAAAAATTTGAAAAACGCTCACTTTGATGCTAACTCTGATTCGGTTGGCCGGAAATCCGACGTGGCACTTTTTTATTAATGTTTTAAGCTGATGTGGCTCACCGGAGAACACAGTCAGCATCCTAACACCAAAACGATGCCGTTTGGTGTCTCCCCCAATTCAAAACCCTAATCTCCAGCCATCGCCATCCTCGACGGTCCTTGCGCTCGGCGGCCACGGCTTCGATCCCGACCTCAACCCCAACCCCGACGATGGCCACTCAATGGCAGCGGCTCCGACCTCGACCCCGACCCTGACCCCGACGGCCGCAGCTCCGACCCCGACCCCGACCCCGACCGCGACGATGGCCACTCGACGGCCCGACTCGACCCCGACCCCGACCCCGACCCCGACAATGGCCACTCGACGGCCGCAGCTTCGACCCCGACCCGACCTCGATGATGGCCACTCGGCGGCCGCAGCTTCAACCCCGACCCCAACCCCAACCCTAACGACAGCCACTCGGCGGCCAAGTCGAAACCCTAATTTCAATCCTCAATGAGTTAAACGGCATCGTTTTTGTGAGGCCATACATGTAGGATGGCAAAACGACGTCGTTTAAGGCCTTGTCGATTTAAAAAAAAAAGTCACGTAATTATTTTGGCCGGAATCTTTCGCCGTTGGCACCAAAGTGAGCGTTTTTCCTCCGATTTGGCACTTAAGTGATCCGACGGAAACTTTTGGCACCAAAGTGAGCGTCGTACACAACTTATGGCACCATTAGTGTACTTATCCCCAAGTTACGAGATACACAAATGATATGCACTATTGATCCTTTTTTTTAATCGCATAAGTTTTCTTGGAATAGAAGGACGAAGTTTTGAAGATAGATAATCATACTTAATATATTCGTTAAGATTCGGGTTGAATATTCAGGCAAATGGACGTGCCTTTCAATCCACATATTTTAGTGACAAATCTTAGCAACCCTTAGCATTATCAATCATCATATCTCCATCTTTCAAATTTCAAAGAATGTACTTAAGAACAGACACCTACTAAAAAATTATGATGCGAGTTTCTCGAAATATTATAGGTTACTCACTCCAGTCAATTTACTATATGTACTAAACAAAATTTGAGCCGTCAAATTTGAATAGGACTCAAAGAAACTATTACATAATTGCATTGCATGTATCATGTATTAAATCTAAACCAATGAAAATTATGGGTATCTTAAGGATTTCAAGTGAATCTTGCCAAATTCGGCAGTCTAGATTCAACTTTATATATAAAAATACAGAAGAATTTAATAGGCCGTTTGTCTGAACAGAGGCAGGTCAAAGTTGATAACATAAATCACATGGGAAGAACTAATTTTCCTTTAAACATGAGCCGCCTGGGCGATATGAAATGCGACGATCCTCTTGTCCTGTCTGTCATCACTCCTTGTCCCCATCCTGAATTCTCCTCAGCCATCGCTCTTGAGGGTAGCGTCCGTTTCATCCAGCTTGAACCTTCTTCTTCTTCTTCTTCTTCTTCTTCTTCTTCTTCTTCTTCTCTCTCTCTCTCTCTCTCTCTCTCTCTCTCTCTCTCTGTTATCATCCACATGTTAGCAGCAAAATTGCAGCACTAGCGTTAAATGAAGGTCAGCCAAGGTTAGAAGCTTCTGATGTATGCTCCTAAAAGTCTTATAGAGTGATCATCTATGCTAGAATATTTCATCTCAGTGGTCGACCGCTTCTAGAATCAATTCCAAGAGTCAATGCCAATGGACGATCATCAGTAGACTCAAGACTAGACCCGTTAAATGGGTGGGTCGAGTAATGAATGGTCCGACCCAAATCCACTCATTTATTGTAGTGTAAAATTTTTTACCCATACCCAATAGGAGTGTGCAAAAGAGCCGGAACCCGCTCAGAACTGAACCGGATCCGCCTGGAACCAATGGTTCTTGAGAGAACCAGTCCGGTTCCCAATTCCAATTTATGGGAACCGGTGGGTACCGGTCCGATTTCCGGTTCCAATTTATGGGAACCAATGGATACCGGTCTGGTTCCTGGTTCCATAAGCGGATCCACCCATCCGCCCACCTGGACTGGACCGATTATATTAAAATAATATATTAATTTTTAATATTAAAAAAATAAAATTACAAATTAAAAAACCCAAATCAAATAATTAAAAATTAATTAAAATGGGAAAAATGTCCAAAGCGCACCAAATGGAGAGGCGTTGATCTCGAGTCAAACCAAATGGAGAGGCGTTGAAGCTAAAAAGTCCAAAGTGCACCTTGACAAAATGTCAAGTAATTGGTGAGCAAAAGGCAAGCATGTGAAGAAGCAAGGCTACAGGAGGAGGAGAAGGTGGGCAAAAAGCAAGCACGTGAAGAAGTAGGGCTGCTGGAGGAGGAGAAGAAGAATAGGTCAGGCGACGAAGAACCAACAATTTTGGTCAAAAATCAAAGTTGTTTCCCGTCAAGATCAGAGCTTTCAAGAAAATGATATTATTATTATTGTGAGACCGGTTCCATGGATCCACCCGGGAACCGGCCCGCAACCGCTGAGTGGATCCATGCAACTAACGGGTGGATCCTGGTTCCAATTTTTCAAAACCGGTTCTTAACGAGCGATTTCCGGTTCTAGGTCGAGAACTGCTCACCCGGACCATACACACCCCTAATACCCAATCCGTATCCGGCCTATTTAACTAAATCTAAGAAAGCTTATTTCTTATAAAAAAAAATTTTGAAAAATGGTATTGCTAAAATACTTTTACGCAACATAAATTTAATGGAAAATTTTTATATTTTTTTAAATTTTATTTTTAGAAAATTATTTTTCTAAATATTGAATTTTTATTTTTTATTTTATTTTTAAATATTTTCTTTTTCTTTTTCTTTTTCTTTTTCTTTTTTCTTTTTTCTTTTTCTTCTTCTTCGGCCGGCCACTAACCACAATAACGACTGGTGACTGGCCACAAGCGAGCCTCGAGCCTTGCCCAACACTGGCAAGCTTGAGTCTTGCCAGATCGGCAAGGCTGAAGCCTCACCTAGCCGGTCGCCAACCGTCGTCATGCCAGCCATCAACTAAGGAAGGAGGAAGAAGGAAAAAAAAAAAAAAAAAAAAAAGAAAAAAAAAAGAAAATTGGAATATAAAAAATAATTATAATTTTGATTTAAAAAAAATTGTAAAGTTAAAGAGGGAAGAGAAAGATTGTAAGGTTTTGGTTGAAAATGGGTTTTAAGTCCAACCCATTTAAGACCTACTTGGTAAGTCTTCAATTGTTAAATCCATTTAATTAGTTTCTTCAAAAAATAAGTGACTCATATATATAACTCATTTATGATTTAAATGGGTCATATATGGGTCTAAGACCCATTTTGCCACCTCTACTCAAGACACCAATTCATCTTTGTCGATGCTATGGTCATGTCTGAAGCCCGACCAAGGAGTCAATTTATCGAGCTTTCTAAACACATTTAGATAAATTTGCTTTTTAAATAGCATTAGTTTCGACGCACTTTCAGGACTAGTGTGCTCTACTTTGTAAACCCACATTCTCATCCACTAAGCATGCGTCTTTCGATGTCGGTTCAAGCACTAAATACGTAAGTTCAGCGTAGCTATATGTGTCGAACCAACTTCTGATCGATGCTACGCTTCATCATCAAAGTTCTCTCTCTCACACGCACACTATAGTTTCTTATGGTTTCAGTTGTCCCAATATGGTGGAGATGGGTTCGTACAAAGCCTAATGCATATTTTTACTATCACTTTAGTAATAATAAAACTATCGGAGCAGCGATCTTTGACGAGGTACCGAGAACCAGTTCCTGTCATTTCAATTTGTTGCTTTCTCTTGCATTTTTTTTTCTCTCTCTATTTTTTCTATGTATCTTGGCAAAACTCTAGTTGACAATTCATGCAAGACCCAGTTTTCCGCCACTGCAATAGATTACCTTCCACGTGATTAGGGTCGACGATCCCAGACGACTCGAACAGCGATCCTAGACGACTCGGACATGTTATTCACACGGGCTTAGTCAAGCGTGAAAGTTTATACTTGTGGAGGTTTTGGACCGGGGTTATGAACCATCATCGCCGGTCCATCACCTTTGCATCTAGATTGAGGAGCTGAAGTGTGAACCAGCCATTTAACACAGGATTCTACCGCCTGTGTTAAATGATAGTCATGGTACAGAAACTTCTTGACATTTACTCCCGGAAGCCTTTCAAAGTGTGCACATGCGCTGCATTTTTCAACCTAAATGAAAGGTTGTATTAAGTTGGTCAAATATGACAATCTCTTCAGAAAAATTACCCGGAAAAAAAAATCCTAAACTTATTATACTTATATTAATTCAGTCATAAACCTTTCAATTTAACCAATTTAATCCTAATTCTTAAAACAATTTGTCAATAAAGTTCATCCAGCTAATTTTGATCAAAAATTGATGACATGTTCACTAACCGTCCTATGTGATATGATTAATACTAATGTGGACTATTTTTTTCCACTTTTTGAATTTTTCTGAATTTTTTTAGTAATTTTTTTCTTTCATTTTTCCTTTTCTTCTTCTTTCCTTCTTTCTTTTGTATTTTATTTTGGACAATCACAAAAATGGTCTTTGAATTTTAAGCCAATGTGTAATATTATACCTGAACTTTTAATTTTTTTAATGTGGTTCCTAAACTTTTGATACATATTTAATCTAGTCCCTAAGTTATATAAAAATACATAATGTTGTCCCTTAACTTGAACTGATAAAAGGACAACATGAAAGATTTTTATGTAAACTAAGGACTAGATTGAACATATACTAAAAGTTCATAAATCATGTTGAATAAATTAAAAGTTTAAAAACAACATTATATATTGGACAAGCGCCATAAAGCCCTTGCCGGTTGTGGATGAATGTGATAGTGATAGCATGTCAATTTGCATTGCTATGGGATCTCGGTTTTCTTTACTCTGCGATTATAGGACACCCTAAGAATTTTGCGATGGTTGCCATGTTCATTTTCTTTTTTCACGTGCTATTTTGTGCCAGACATGATTACTTGAACAACAAGCTCTCTCATTTTAGAGAATTTCTGCAATTCCTTTAGCGAAGCTGTGCTAAATCAATTGACTGGAACGGAGGTCGTGGATTGCCTTATAAATAGGTTAAAGGAAGTCGACACGAATCTCATGTGCATCCATTATTCACTCCTGTGAGCTCCTACAAGAAGTAAAGTTGTACTGTCCTAACCGTATCACCGCTCACCACATTGGTTTTATTGCATCGCCACGCACTCCTCTCTGAACTCTACCGAGTGACGATCCATCAGCAAACATACAAACACTGTCCTAAACATCCATATGGAGCATATCCTCCTACTAGCCTGCTTAGTTATGGGTTCGAAGGCGAATTAGAAGACCGTTGGCAGGGACCGGCGACGGATTGTAGATGATCTTCTCGTCCGGGGTGGCCTTCTCTATTTTGAACCTCGTCACCAGATTGTGTATGAAAACGAGCAGCTCTAGTCTCGCGTACTCCTTCCCCGGGCACATGCGAGGACCTCCTCCGAAGGGGACGTAAGTGAATGGCGCTGGCCCATCCCCCGAATCTGGATGGATCAAACTTCTCCGGATCAGGGAAGTACTTGGGATTCTTGTGTGTTGAATATACTGTCCAAAATGTCTGCACATCATGACAGTGGTAAGAAAAAAATCGTTAGCGAATGGAGTGTTTGTGGATTATCATGTTTGAAATGGACCGAGGAGATATGACTCTGTCAAAGTACACTCATCAAGCTATGAGAAAATTTAAACTCACTTTATGATAGTAGAAACCTGGCGAAGGGTATTCTAGTTGTCATTTTCATTTCGTTTCCACACGAGTGTATGAATTGAATCCAGATGGAACTCGACTCTGATTAAGTTATATGGCAAAAAAAAAAATCAAGATTTCGAAAATTTCGAGTTCCTCACTTCACGTCTCTCATTTGGTTTTTCTTTCGCAGTTTTACGCAGCTGAGATTATCACATATGATTCAGTGTTAAGACTAGGAAAACATACTGAAGGCTCTGGAAATGGACAGTCGGTAAACTCTTTCTAAGAACTCCATATTTGAAAGAATTTAGATGAAGACGATAATTACCTTCCAACCCTTTGGAATTGTGTAGCCAGCAAAAGTGAAATCTGTAATGGCCTCTCTGAATGCGCCTTGAGCAGGTGGACAAAGCCTTATGGACTCGCAGGCAACGTTCCACGAGTACTTCATTTTCTGGATGTCGTCCCAGTTCAATAGCTCATCTGGACCCTTGGACTTTGCAATCTCCATTTGTTCTGTTCAAAGAAGAGCAAATTCAAATGGCTTGGGTACTAATTTCTCCTTTACATACAACCAAAGAATTTATGGCAGAACAAGCTCAACATTGCGATGCCTAGAGTATGTAATCAGCTGAAAAGGAAAATCAAGAGTCCGTTCTATAAAAATAGAAGCGATGGGCGAACCTTGTTAAATATCGGTACAAGGGTAGAAGGAACGCATTCCAGAATTCTTAGAAAAGCCAGAAACTTTTCTTGAACTCTAAGTTAGCAGAGTCAATACAATTGAAGTTTCACAATTCTAACATTCTTTTTTATAAAATATAAGACCTCGTTGTTATCTGCTTAATTGTATGGAATTCTGTAAGGTCTAACTATTAGAAAGAAAATCTTTGCACAAGTATTAAATTATATAATAGAGAACATTGTATAAACGTTTAGCTTAGGTTTACTGCTTTATTTTATAGAATTTTGCATGGTTGTCATCATGTTTATGGTGATTGTGGCTAATGTCTTTCCACTGCAGATGTCTAGTTAAAAGTTTCCTAGGATAATAATGCTCAGTACTCTCCTCGAATTGATCAAGAAAAGCTAGTGTGAGCTGATTACGGGTACCTTCATATACTCGCTGGAAAACATCAGGGAATTGGGCCAGAAAGTTCACCACGACGGTGATCGAAGTACTGGTTGTGTCGTGACTCGCGATGAGCAATCCAATGATCTTGTTCGAGACCTCCATCTCATAGAACACGCTCCCGTCGTCGTCCGCTTCGAGCAGCAGCCGAGACAACAAGTCCCTGGCATTAGCATCTTTTCCCTCTGAGAGCTCCTTCTTCCGTTGCCGAATGATCGCCAAGAGCTCTTCCCTTATTTGTTTTCCTCCCTGGACCGCCTTGCTAAATGGCGTGCCAGGGAGATTAATTGGCACCGAAGTGAGCCCAGGGGCGATACAAGCGAACGGGTCGGCAAATTTTGAAACGATCTTCGGATCTTTGATGTTCATGAAAAGGCGACAAGCCAGGGCAAAAGTGTAGTTCTTGGCCGAAGGAAAGACCTCAACTTCCTCTCGTGGCAACCAATCCGTGTCCAAGTGATCCCTAGCCATCGAGTCCATGATCGGTATGTAATGTTGGAGAGCCTCTGGCTTCAGGAACTCTGGCAAGAAGCTGCGCATTTTCTTGGGATCGTCCTTGTTAAACTTCTGTAGGGTCTCCGGGAAGACTAAGACTTTCTTCATGGAGCTGGGCCACCACGTGGTGATGTACTTGTTCTGGCCCGAGAACAAGAACTTGTTGCCCGAGGCCCCGCAGAAGACTGCCAGGTTCTCGCCGAGCAACGAAGTCCGGAAGACCTCTGGCGAGTACTTGGCGGTCCTGTCAGCTATGAACTTCTCGGGGCAGCCACCTTTCGCAGTGCCGATGTACTCCAGAGACTCGCCAATGATGGGCCATCCTCTTTTGCCCGGTGGGAGATTGGGCGGCGAAGGTTTCCTCCTGAAGACAAGGAAGAGAATGGAGAGAGAGACGTAAAGAATGGCCAAGTAAAGAAGAGATTGAGAAAAGAGGTCCATTTGCCTGTGTTTGGTATTGGGCTTGGTTAAGGCAATAAGAAGCCTACGGCGTTGGAGGGATTAGAGAGAGGTTAGGGATGAGGAAGAAGCATCGTGTTCGGTGGTATATATACAGACAGGAGGTCGATGGTATCGTTTTTTTTAATCATAGAACGTCTCTAACTTCTCGTCCTCGAACGGAAGGGACAAGGTAAATTTCCTAGTTTTGACTGCACCATTGACCAAAGAAGTCTTCGAAACGAGACTTGGGAGGCGTTTGGTTGGGCATTTCCAAGAAACTTTGGGGAAATTTTGGGTGTTTGGCAAAATTTTTGAAAGCCCCTTTGCCCAAATATGAGCATTCCGAAGGTTAAATGCTGAAAGCTGGGGAGGGGCGGCATTGAGCATTCGGCATTTGGGAAATGCAAAAATCACTGTTCATTTATCTTCCACCTTCATCTTCCTTCTTCACGTAGTCTTCTTCTTCCTGGCGTCGTCTTCTTCTTCCCGGCATCTTCTTCTTCCCCGTCCATCGGGCTTCTCCGGCCGCCACCACCGCCGCCTAAGGGTCACGCTTCCCCGATGACCACCGCCTAGGGGTGGCACGACCAGCCACCCAGGCGGTGTCACCTGGGTCGCGCGGACCTCAGGCGGCGTCGCGCCGGGTCGCGCGAACCGGGCGACGCCGTCTAAGGTCGCGAGGACCCAGGCGGCATTGCCTAGTTCACGCGGAACCAGGCGACGCCGCCTAGGTCCACGCGACCTCGGGCCGCCGGATCTGGGCAAAGGCGAAGGCTAGATCGGCCTCTGCGCTTCCGGGCGCCCGGTCGCCCGAGGTGCGACCTCAGGCGGCCGAACGGCCAGATCTGGCCTGCGGTTAGCTGACCGCCAGATTTGATTTTCAAATATTTTTAAAAAATAAAATAAAAGCAAAAACCCATTTATAATGTAAAATTTGCCAAACGGTATTTATGCTGCATTTCAATGCCATTTGAGACTACAAATTACCAAACGGTATAACATTTCGGAAAACCTCTTTATCTCAAGAATATTTGCATTCTCCTAAGGGCATTTCTCCAAAGCCGAACCAAACGGGCCCTACATTATAAAATACCGACTCACAAGTCCATGACATCACGTGATTTGTTCATCATCTAGATGGCTTGAGCTGTTGATAGGCAGTTGTCCAGCGCACCGCCAAGACATTCAGGAGCTATTCTGCGGACTCACTGTCCCGTCTTGTTATTTCTTCAGCAGTCAGCGTCACCTTCTTATTTACTCATCTCTTCTGCATGGACTCCTCAATCTACACTGGCGTAGCAGATACAGAGTCCGAGACACGTGCTTGACATATCGCATTTCCCGATATCCTACAAGTTTTGGATAAAAAAAAATGGCAACGACGGTCTCGCATCGCGTCGAAAGTTGACGTCAAGGGTTCGAATCCGGGCGCTCCCTCTTCTTGCTGTACTCTCGTGATGTTACTGTACATTTACGGTTCATGGATTGATGCGATTACATCCCCGTTTCGTGTCTCATGTGTATGGTACAACTTGCAAGTGAGTAGACCGAGATACACAAATGATATGCACCATTGATCCTTTATTTTTCAATCGCATAAGTTTTCTTGGAAAAGAAGGATGAAGTTTCAAAGATAGACAGTCATGCTTAATATATTCGTCAAGATTCCGGTTGAATATTCAAGCAAGTGGACGTGCCTTTCAATCCACATATTTTAGTGACAAATCTTAGCAACCCTTAGCATTATCAATCATCATATCTCCATCTTTCAAATTTCAAAGCATGTACTTAAGAACAAACACCTACTAAAATATTGTGATGCGAGTTTCTCGAAATATTATAGATTACTCATTCCGGTCAATTTACTATATGTACTAAACTATTTTCGAGCCATCAAATTTGAATAGGACTCAAAGAAACTATTACATAATTGCATTGCATGTACCATGTAGTAAATCTAAACCATTGAAAATCATAGGTATCTTAAGGATTTCAAGTGAATCGTGCCAAATCCGGCAGTCTAGATTCAACACTACATAGAAAAATACAGAAGAATTTAGTAGGCCGTTTGTCTGAACAGAGGCAGGTCAAAGTTGATAACACAAATCACATGGGACGAACTAATCTTCCTTTAAACATGAGTCGTGTGTGCGATAAGAAAAGGGACGATACTCTTGTGCAGTCTGTCATCACTCCTTGTCCCCATCCTGAATTCTCCTCAGCCATCGCTCTTGTGGCTAGCGTCCATTTTATCCAGCTTGAACCTTCAACCCTACTATCTCTCTCTCTCTCTCTCTCTCTCTCTCTCTCTCTCTCTCTCTCTCTCTCTCTCTCTCTATTATCATACACATGTTAACAGCAAAGTTCCCGCACTTGCGTTAAATGAAGGTCAGCCATGGTTAGTAGAAGCTTCTGATATATGCGCCTAAAAGTCTCATGGACTGATTAATTAATACTAAGACATTTCATCTAGAATCAATTCCAAGAGTCAATACCAATGGACGATCGCCAGTAGACTCAGACACCGATTTATCTTTGCCAATGCTATGGTCATGTCTGAAGTCCAACCAAGAAGGAGTCAATCTATCAAGCTTTCTGACCACATATTTAGATAGATCCGTTTTTCAAGATCATGAAATTCAATACAGTTTCAAGACTCGCGTGATCTAATTTGTAAACCCACATTCTCACCTATTAGGCGCGCGTCTTTCAACGTCGGTTCAAGCGCTAAATACATAAGTTCAGCGTAGCTATATGTCTCGAACCAACTTCTGATTGATGCTCCGCTTCATCATCTAAGTTCTCTCTCTCGTGCGCGCACACGCCTGCGCACCGTAGGTCTTATCGTGTCATTATGATGGGAATGGGTTTGCACAAGCCTAATGCACATGCTTACTTTCACCTAGGAATAGAAAACTACGGGAGCAGCAATCTTTGACAAGGTTCCAAGAGCCAGTTCCGGTCATTTTATTCTGTAGCTAGCTCTTGCGCCTTTTTTTTCCCTATTTTTTCCACGTATCTTGGCAAAGCCCTAGTTGACAACTCCCGCAGGACCCAGTTTTTCCGCTACCGTAATAGATTACTTTGCACATAATATCGAGTGTCAACGATCCCATATGACTCGGACATGTTATTTACATGGGCTTAATCAAGCGTGAAGGTTTTATCCTTGTGGGGGTTCGGGTCTGACAATGAGTCATCATCGCCGTTACATCACCTTTGCATCTAGAACGAGGAGAAATAGTCCAGAGGGAATTCCATTGAAAACGCGCAGGAAATTATTCTTCAATGTGAAATGCGAACCAGCCATGTAGGCTCCGTTTGGTAACGTTTTTATTTATTTCAATTTCTTTTTTTAATTCTCCGAAACAAAACAAAAAAATAGAAATCTATTTGGTAATATCAATTAATTTTTCTATTCCCTCGAATAGAAAAGTGATCGGGGAATAAATTTAGAACAAAAATAAAAAGTATTAAAAAATAACTTCTCATTCCCAAAAACAATTTCTAGAAGTAAATTATTTTCTCCTTTCTTTTTTTTTCTTTTCTTCTTTTCTTCTTCTTCGCGCTACCAGCCAACCGCCGCCGATTGCCGCCTACCGCCGCCCGTTGACTAGCCGACTACCGCTACTGGCCGATCCCTACCACTAGCCGACCGCCACCGCTCCCAACCGCTACCTCTCGCTACCGCTGCCTACTACCACCGATCGCCCCCACCGCCTGCCACTGATGACCACCATCGCCATCGCTCGTCGCCACCAACGACAATTGACCGCCCGGTTGGTGGCAATGGGTGGCAAATGGCAACGTCGCCAGATCATCAATAGTCGGTGACGAGTCAACGGCGACGATAAGAAAGAATAAGAAAAAAAAAATTAAAAGAAATTCTACATTATAAAAAATATTGTGAATTGTACCAAACGCATTCCTATTATTTTTCCATTTTGATAATAAAAATTTTGTATAATTATTAAACACATTCTTTTAATGAGAAATTATTTTGAGGAATAGAAATAAAATAAAAAACTATTTCTGAAAAGAAAAAATTATTCCTTAGAACGAAACGTTACCAAATAAACCTCTAGTGGCACAAGATTATATCACCTATGTTAAACAAAAGTCACTCATGGTATAGGAACTTCTAGACATTTAGGGTGCGCATGACAAAATTTCTGGAATAGAAATTGATTTCTGGCCAGAAATTGAGAAAAATTTCTATTTCAGAAATTGAGAAATTAAAAATTTTAGTTTCTGATTTCTTCTTCAAATCTATTTCGGAATAGAAATCTGTTTCAAAAATAGAAAAATCAAATGACGTTATCAAACGGATTTACAAACTTGTTCCGAAACGAGAAAACAGAAATGAGAAGTAAAAATTTTATCATGAGCGCCTTTAGTCCCAAAAGTCTTTTAGAGGGCGCACAAATGCACTGCATTTTTCAACCTAGTGAAAGGTTGCAATAAATCGGTCAAGTATGACAATCTCTTCAGAAAAATTAACAAAAACAAATTCTAAGTTTATTGCATTTATATCAATTCAGTCATAAACCTTTTAATGTTGCAAATTTAATCTTAATCTTTCTGACAATTTGCCGATAAAGTCTATCCCGATAATTATGATCAGAAATTGATGACATATACACTTACCATCCTATGTGGTATAGTCAACGCTAATGTGGACAATTTTTTTTTCCATTTTTAGTTTTTTTGAATTTTTCTGAATTTTTTAATAATTTTTTCTTTGATTTTTCCTTTTCTTCTTCTTTCCTTCTTTCTTTTGTATTTTATTTTGGATAAGCACAAAAATGATATTTGAACTTTAATCCAATATGTAAAATTAGTCCTAAACTTTTAATTTATTCAATTGATGGAGGGATAACATTGAATATTATTATGTAGTTTAGGGATTTGATTGAATATATACCAAAGGTTCATGGATTACGTTGAACAAATTAAAAATTCGCAGACAATATTATACATTGAAAAATAAGTTCATAGATCACATTGAACAAATTAAAAATTTTAATTATTATATTGCACATTGAGTGAGTTTATGAACCATTTGTGTCATTTTTCTCTACTTTTTTTCACTAGGCGAGGCTGCCTTCGTCCGTGGCTAGCAAAGCTGGATTCACCCAGATCTACGCAAGGCAGTCTCACCGGAAGCCCGATGGTCAACAAGAAAGAAGAGAAAAAAGGACAAAAGAAAAAGGGTGAAAACGAAGAAAGAAAAGAGGACGACATATGTCTCTATCCTCGAAATACACCGACGAGTTCTCCTTTGACGATTGTAAACCAAACTCCACTAAACATGATGCCCCGAAGGTTAAGTTGAATGGACAGGTTCGTGCAAGATGCGACAATGAAAATGACATGCAGATAAAAGTAACAAGAACGCCACCTCTGTAGTCTTCAATGGCGTCGTCAATGGTTAGATAAAAGTCATGTCGTTGCACCTGCGTCAATATTCTAATGCCATTCTAAGATATGATTATCTTTTCTTCTCCAAGACCTGCCGAATTAATGACAAACATTCTCGATTTGCCTGTTTAGTTAAATATCTGGACAATCGAGAACACATTTTAATAACTGTGAAATTTCTACCCCAAACTACGGTCAATTCAGTGATGCTTAGTCAAATATCTGGAAATTCTACAAAACTTTTGAATGTGTGTAAAGTTATACTGCAGACTTGAGCTCCACTCTTTGATTCTGGCGGCCAACCATCTGTCCAGTCCTCCAAACTCAAGCCAATTGAAAAGCACTTTTCTAGGACCGTCGAGTATTCAAGGATCATCAGCAGAATTATATGAACACAATCCGCTTATAAAATAGATAGATAACTTGGACCTTCATCTTTTTTATTTTTTTCTCTCTCTTTTTTTTTTTTTTTTTTTTTTGTGGTTGGTTTGGGGGAGGGGGGATGAACAGGCAAGTTTAGGGATCACACAAGTTTATTAGGTCGGGTTGTTCCACAGGCTACAAGACTAATATGGTCGAAAATTGAGCAAACATACTCCCAAATTCGAACAGATTATCAGGCTATCATGATTATTTAAAGATACTCTACAGTTACTCAAATCAATATAAGTACGCTAACTTCGCTATTGACATGTCTCAACACTAGGGGCACATCGTGGATAAAGTTTGTGAGTCATGAAGTCTCAACACTACGTGCGCATCAAAGTCTGAGTCATGAAGTCTGCCATTCCATGCTTGTCAACGACACAGCTTTACCTCCCAAGAAGAACGCATTTAGAGTCCTCTCTGTCCTAATAAGGCATTAGGTTCCAATAACCTATGAAAAACAATAGGGAGACAAAAAAGCACAAGCAAAGAATCAATGACCGCTATACTTTAAGCCACCCGAGGGACAATCGGCAGAAATGTGAGGAAACCGCTTCCTAGAACGAGCACGAGTCCAGCTGAAAAATCGTTGCCGACTGTCGAGAACACCATGGATTAGCTTAAAGTACTTCGTTTAGATATACGAAAAGTTACCGATTGGTCGTACGAAAAGTTACTGATTGTTGTACTCTTAAAACCATTCGCCCTGTTTTTCTTTTTAGATGTAACGGTAAGAAAGTCTTATAAACGTGAGTCCTGTATAGTATATTGCCCATATACGAAGTACTTTAAAACAGAAATTTGGATTCCAAGCCCCGTCGTTTGAACTTTATGAGTTCCCCTCTGTACCCTAGTGCTGTAAATTATTTTGCACTGATTTCTCTAGACTTTGTTCCAATTTGAAATTATCCACTAAGAAAGAATACATAACTTGATAAACTTCATCTCTCTCTCATCTTAGCTTGCTATCGATCAATTCAGAGAGGAGTGAAACACGACTCAAGTCCAACGGTCCATCAAAATGGTAACAACACCTTGTCCATATAAAAAGTAGCACTCCCGAAGCATTGTGCATAATCTTCATGTACATATTCCATGGACGCGCGCACTTCAGATTCATATCTTAGATTCTAAAATTAGTTCTATACTAAGGTGCAACGGAGTATACTATATCAAAACCAACAAAATATTCCTCTGGCTCATTGGTACTCTTCAACTAAATACAGTTCAACATTAGTTGAAAATCACTAGAAACTACAAAGCTAGAGTTCCCAATGGAAAGGATATATGACAAACAATGACGTGTGCGCAATGGTAACACATGGTAGAAAGGGAAATCTAACCACAATCATCCTTAAATAAAAGAGTATCGTGTAAGGCCCAGGGGGAAAGTTGTACTTAAATGGCCAAAGAGAACCGTGTGGCTCTGCACCCTTTGCCCGCTTGAAAAGTCCACGAGGTTTTCTCAATTCCTTTGAGAAACTCTAACCTTCTTTAGTGGTTCAAATTTCCACTGATGCATTAGAGTTTCTAAGAACCACCATGACGGGAATAGAGTACAGAACGATATAGAGCGGACACATGGAGGAAGCAAATGAGGACTATAATCAGATCATCCAAGTAGCCAATAATGGGATTTATCGCTGAGGCAAACCACAGAATGGCATGTTAGTTTCCAAGACATTCTAAACCGTATGAAGAAAGCTCAAATAGCCTGAAGCAAAATACCTTCTGGAATGAAGTCTACAGGGCTGAGTACGTAGATTGCACTTATAACCATCTGCAAAAGTAAAACAAGATATGATTTCATCTGCAGGTATAACAGACAAGCAAAGGAATAATCCTGTGAACGTAATTAAGGCATGCCCGAAACTTTTCCCCAGCCAAGTCATTATGAAAGTACATATTTTAACCCAATGACCTGTCTGGTTTAAATTGCCCCATCACTTTGATACTTCTATGTTCTTGTTATACATCAGATCTAATTAATATTACGACTCCAGGGCAATGGATATCAGTCAGTGTCTTGAATCCCTACCACCCAACTATACCGCCCCCCCCTCTCTTTTCTTTTCTCTTTTCTTTCCTTCTTTCTCCAAAATGCGCCCGAATAGGTCATCCAACTAATAAAATGGAAGCAATTTTAAGGTGCTACATGACAGGCAAACAAACAGAAGGAAGCATCCTGAGGAACTGGGTTGAAGCATCCCCTAGCCCCACTTAACTTTTTCCAGTTTCCCAACACCTCCCTGTCCACATAGAAGAAGAATTGGAGACACAGTTGTATAAAGCATAATCTATGTAGGCATAAAACTCAACCATCTAAGGAATGGACTTTCCTGATGACCCCGAACCGCCCATTTTTGTCATGTTACCCCCAACACCCCCCCCTTTTTTTCTTCCTTTTCTTCTTTCTTCTTTCCCCTCTTTCTTTCTCACAATAAGCTTTAATTCAATGTAAGTGCAAGCCAATTTGCTCCTGAGCTTCCAACCAAGTATAGACAAAAATTCGTAGGTTTGAACATAAGAAGTATTTATTGACACAATAGATCAATCTTTTAACAAAATCAGTAAAAATATTACATAATGACATTTCGCAAAGGAGCCATCACTTTCGTCTCAAATTTCTGTAAAATATTTCTGAAAGTTTGGACTTTTAATCAGACAAAGCATGGTTGCCCCACAGATACATAACCGATACATCCCTTAAAAACCAGAAGGAAAAAATTCTTCTGACTTCAAGAAGTACACCATGGACTACTTTGGAGTGATGGGAAGCAATCTTAGTCATGAGTCTTCAGCCTCTTCTTGCTGCTTCCTTACGTGTACAGCAGAATTGGGCCATGGCTAATTGCCTATTTCTAGGCAGTTCACTTTTATCTTGGGTTGCTGAAAGGATGGTCACTCATGGTGCTAGATCTAACAGCTCTAAAAACAGGCACTCGATTTTTAAATGTGCTTCAGCTTTTGCTTTTCAGGTTAAAAAAGCATGAGAATCATGAGTACTAATCCTGTATATTCTAAATGTCTCATCATACTTCAAGCACCAAGCACAAACCATTAACTCAAACACAGACCTCTTCATATGGTTTTCACTCTAATTGAAGAGTTTGATCTGAAATACCAGAAAAGGCTCAGTTGCCCCGTCACAGGCTCAAAACAGATTTTCAATCAGTTTAAATACTACACCAACAAGTCCTGTCATATTTGATTGTGTACGTACAGAACCTATAGAATTCACTCCTAGAATTTGCAAACAGAGAGAGACATTTCAAAAAAACACACAAGAGTAACAGAAAGCAAGGAATGCCAGCTTTCCAGATTAGAAACTCCAAAAAAAATTTCAAGCATGTATGGACTATGGTTATGTGAAGAAAACTGCAGGACATTAGAAATATTGCAAATGAAATTGGATTTTTCACTTACTGAAATATAGACGCGTGCCCTGATTATGAAAGGAAGAGATCTTTCAGGATCCATCAGTTCTCGTGCCAGCCTTCTCAAGAAGAAAGGAAGGTCTTGCATCCTCTGTGGGTAAACAAAAAGAACATACTCCAATGTAAAATTGATGTCTTTTACTATAAAGACTGAATGTAAGTCAATCATATGAAAGGCCCGGGTTCAATTACGAAAGTCTGCGAGCAATGAACAATCAAGACCACAAACAGGCAACATAATTTCTATTGTGGACATCATAATATTAAAAAATAGATTATGTTAAACATAAAAATGGAAAGAAAAGGTAAATGACTGAAAGGTTATATAAATACACCAACCACTCTCGAGTTTCTTTAGCCTATCAGAATAAATCAATAATAAAAATTTATTACCCAAAACAAAAGATTACAAGAATGATGCACCAGAAAGCGCCTAAGGCAAAGCAGCATTCATTTGCTAACACATGTTCATGATCATGCACCCGAGTATCTGTGCTTTTCTAACATCCAATTCAGTAAATGTCATTTTGGTTTCTTTCTTCATCTGAGTCCTGATCACAGCACACGAAAGTATGCCATTCTAAGGGATTAACAATGATTATAGTTTTCATGAGGTACAAAAATATGGCATTCAAAAAATGACAAGGCCTTGTAGATACTAAGACTGGAAATTGTATATGGAACAGGAATGAGAACATGAGATAAGTTGGTCCATATCGTCCTTATAATGATTGGTCCTTTGACAGAACACATAAGATCATACCATACATATAGCCGATAAAAAGATAACTGTGCCAGATTTAGGTCTAGAGAAGCACCAGTGACAAAAATTGTGACGAGTAATAATATGAGTATGGGGCAGAAACAAACACGCATCCCAATCAACCCTTCATTCCTACAGTTCAACATTAAACTCGAACCATACATCAGAAGAGGAAAGTGAAATCAATCCTCCTCCAGTTTCACCGACATCATTACAAAGGAAATGAGATGCCGCAGGCATGTAGGCATCCGACATTCCATAATTTTCTGCACAAGAGGCCGCTTCAGCAAGTTACGTAGACGAGCATCGTCTAGTTTCTCTCCTGCTAACAAACTCCCAAGTTTCATTCATCGTACAGAACCTGACCTCCTGACCTCAAACTTCCTAACAGGGCGCAAACACTCCCTAATTGTTACACCAAAAGGAAGCCACTCTAACACCTAGAAATGGAGCGACCAATCAAATGCAGATGCAGCACTGGAAAGGCACGTAGACGGATGCAATTACCTGGATCAGACCATCGCTCCTCCCGCCGAAAGTACGATTATACGTCTCGACCTTGCGCAGAATCTCGGAAACAGTGGGGTCATGACGCAGCTGCAACGAAGCCTCGGTGGGAATCAACAGGGTGATGTTGCGGCGACACAGGGGGCACTTGCAGGGCTGGAGCGCCGAGCCGTGATGCCACACGAGCATGATGCAATCTCCTGATACCGCCAAAAAAGCAACGAGCCACACGTCATCCCAGCGAAAATCGTTACCCTAACCCCACATTCACAAGCATGCAGAGCCCCAATCCATGGCCAAAAAGAAGGGGGCCAGCACGATCACAGAGTCGATCAGCAGAAGCTGGACTCGGCATCGAAGAACCGAATTCGCGAACTAAACCTCCGGGAAAGAACGGCGGTCGGACGAGCCATCGGACCGGTGAGAAACGAGGGTTAAAGAAGAGGGAGAAGAGGAGAGGGGGAGGGAAGAGGGCGAACCGCAGAACCAGTGGGAGCAATTGGCCTGACAAGGGACGTTGAAGACGCCATGGCAGATGGAGCACAGGTCGTTCTCGGGAGGTCCCTCCATTTCACGTCATGAGCTCTCTCGCCGCCGCCGCCGCCGCCGCCGCCGCTCTCCGATCAATCGGATCGCGTCGCCTTCTCTCCGATTCGGACGTCGGCCCTGCGATCGCGACCGGTCGAACACTGATTAAGTGAGTGAGCGAAGGAAGGAGCGAAGGAACGAAGATGGGAGTCGATCGAATCCTCAAAAACAGGCGAAAGTAGTGGGGGGGTCACGTCGGCTGAAACCCTTTCCCAATTAAGACCAAACACGCCGCGCGCGCGCGCGGCGGCCACCGGCGGATGACTCGTCGGAGATTCGCTTCGGCGAAATGTAACAAATAGTCCACAAACTTCATTCAATATGGCCGTGAATTTTTCATACATACTCAAATTAGTCTTTAAATTATATGAAACATTCGGTATTTTTTATGAACTTGAAATAATCAAAAAATGATACTAAATATGATCATATAGTTTGGAAATTGAATCAAATATATACCAAAGTGCCAAAGTCTTTTGAATCGTTTATGTTATTATCTCATTTGCTTTTTAAGTGATCTCAAAAATTAAAAAAAAAAAAAAAGTTGTGACAAGGCATGTCAACTTCGAGCTTCCGTGTTAAGCGATCGTGCTTGAGTTGAATATTCTGTAACGAATGTTCGATGAAATGCCAGTACGATGCTCAAACAAGTTAGCAACGTCGATAATCCCTTGGCCTCTTGCATGTTGAAAGGAGAAATCGTTGGAAAGACATAGACTAAATCATTGGACACACAAAATGATATCCAGTCTTTAACCTAGTGCAAGCACCTAGCTCTATTTAAGAAGAGAGAGCATTTAAAGTATGGGTGGCATCACTGGCCAATGAGACAATTGGAATCACCACGTGATATGAATCTGAAGCAATTTTGAGTTCGAGTTTTGAAAAATCCATATAAACGGTTTGTTGAAATTAATCAATTAACAAAAAATCATGTACGGTAAAAGATAAATATACAAGCTTAAAATTAGAAAAATAAATTCCCTAACCTGAAAAGGGAAAAGCATTTTTTTTTAAAAAGATAATTTTCTTAAATGCATTTTCCTTCATCGTGAAATATCCTCTAAAAAAATTAAACCAAAATTGTTGTTTTTTTTTTTTGTCATTTGTTTTCGTGGCTTTTTATTCGCCCTTAGTAATTACCTCTAACTTATTTGTTATCTACAATCATTTAGTCTAAAACTGGAGAAACACATAAAAAAAAAATATCTACAAATCTTGGATAAGATTGCTTATTTTGGAATTTTTTTTATTGTCATACAGTTAAGGTATTCTACTTTATTAAGTGAGAGACATAATGTATAATTGGATTTTTTTTGTAATTGTAATTATTACTTACCATTTTTTGACCGCAGAGGTATATGCTACTTCATAACATGAATATGCCTCGCTAAATATAAACTAGAACTAACATGCGCTACGCACGCCACGTGTTTGGTACTTGAATTTGAGCAGTATTTCTCAGTGAGTAATTTTTTTTAATCGAAAAAATAGTGGGTACTTTTTTATTATATATTTTTTTTTGACAATTTTATAATTTTAGCCTTTGTGAGCTTTTATTTAATGAGAAAAATAAATTAAGGTGCATCACAAAAAAGAGATATTTCGTTTTAAAAACGGAAATGCGAGGGTACTAGGGAAAGTGAACAACAGCACGAACCTCACTTTCAACAAATCAGATGATAATGCAAAATGCTTCACTTTCAGCTTGATGACTTCGAGGTACATCATCAAATACAGATTAGGATAAGTCTCTTATTACCAGCTGAACGAGGCCTCCTAGAAAGACCATGGCATCGGCCTAAGTCTTATTCCCCATTTTCCTTCGGGGCCCGAATGTTGGACATGTTCGGAGGTGTGAGAATTCTTAGTGGGTTCTTGGGAGGCAATGCATTTTGGGCTTTTTCCCCAACGGAAGGGCCTGCTTCAACTACAACATTCGGGTCAGTTGTTCTAGAAAGCCCATCGCATGCGGCGGATCCATGTGTTCCACGCACATCCTAGAATTTCAGCAACGTCTCTCCCCTTTCTGCCATCCAATCAAACCCTTCATTCAATTTTCCATGCGCAAATTCAACCGACCCGAGCGGGTTATATTCGTTAAACTTGCCAAACTCTCTCGATGCCAACGACCCCAGACAAGTTTCGGAGAGAAAATCCGCACCTCGTACCTAAACACTGTCGTGGATTCTTTCATGAATTCTTCCAATTAAGAAACGATTCTCTCTCGTTTGCTTCTAATCCAGAACAGAAGGTCGATGTCATTTTGACATTTCAACACCGTCATCCTCAAAAAAAAAAACAAATTGAAAAAGCAAAAACGAAAAGGAGAAGGGAAACGATGGAGCCGTACTTTACTATTTTTGAAGGAGGGGGACAACCCCCTTGGTAACCGCCGCGACCGTCGCTGTCGGAAGAGTCAATTTGCAAGAGGGCAGGCCTCACTCACGGATCCCTGACCGCACACCATCCTTTCCTGATCCGTTGCCGATCCCATCCCATTACGCGTCCCCCCTAATTAATCCGATCCAGTCCAAGAACGAACGAAAGCGACTCCCCCACAGAGAGAGAGAGAGAGAGAGATGAAGAACATCGCTTCCCCCAAATGCCAACTTTGAAAACGACCAAAATCATCGTTCGCTGTCCCAATTGACGCAACGGTGCGGCCCCGCCGGCGGCCGTCATTTCACTGCCCACAATATTTGCTCCGGTTTGGGGTTTTCTTTCCCCCCCCCCCTTTGAAAAACCCTTTCGTTGAAAGATAAACTAATTTTAATTATCCGCGTGATTATCCGATCTCCGACTCCAATCATTCTGTCTTCTTGCATTTATAAATTGCTGATTCCGACGCTACGAGATACTTCTTAATTAGGCGAAGGCGACGTCTCACCATTGAACCTGGGAATCTCTGCCATGATTAATCTTCACGGTCCTTTCCTAGTTCTCAAAGTCGTCCTAACTGTCCGGGCCCTTAAATTATACTTGTAGCTTAGGGGTTAGTGCAGCTCTTATATCATGATAGTTGGTGGAGAAAATGATTAGATGACGGCAACTTTGATTAGAAAGGAATCTGCTGTTAACAAAGCATGCATCCCCAGCTAATAAAGACCCTTATAGCTTTTAGCCCCACAAGGCCGAATACCGTCTTCATCCTCCTTGCAAAGGTGCTTATCAATATGGCGTGCTCTAGTTGCGGACCAGAATTTGGGTACGAGGCGCACTCCACGACTCGCCCGAGTGGAAATCAATCCTTATCTCAATGTTGGGTTGGTGAAGAACAATGGACTTTAGTGCCTCTCTCCGATCATTAGGAGTGGTCTGCTGCAGCATCACATCACATGCACATACACCTCAACCCTCTTGAAGACAAAATCATCAGATTGATCAGGACAAGCCGGCGTGCGTGTCCCCCCCCCGGCCTGCACTCGCTTATATAATTCTGTAATTCTTGGTTGGTGGGAGTAGCAGTGTAATCGATCAGATTCCAGCAAATGGGATCCCAAGTTTTTCGAACCGAGGTTCCCCTTTTGTCAAAACAACACCACCTTTTTCACCACCCGAAGATTCCTAAGCCTTTGAAGGGAAACAAACATTGTACGGCACGCAGAGATGAGACACGAGCCAAAACGAAGAGACCCATAAAATTTACACCATTTATACAAGAGAGTATCATGAACAAGAACTGAGTCTATTCACAGCCAACAAAACATTACCATCCCTTTACATAAATGATGACATAAAACCTCAAATGCTCCCCCAATTCAGCAGGAAGGTATGTGCATTCCAATACCAAGAACCACCAAATCCCCAAAACTAGAACCTTAAAACGTATGAAATAAATAAGGAAATTTGGAAGGAAAAAAAAAATCCCCAGACACGAAATATAGGAAATTAAATTATGATTTCAGACAAAGTGAATGACCATGGGAGGACTGGTTTAGGAAGAAAGGGACCCCCAACCCCCCTTCTTTTGCCACTGCAGTTGTAGATGATGATTGAGCATGGGATTCATTTTCAATCTGCAGTTCAGTCAGAATAGGCTTTTGTCTTGGACCTGTAGAGGAGCTTCTTCTTCTTGGAGGATTGGTTATCAATGGTGAGAACAATCTTGCCAGGCTCTCCGCCTTTGAAGGTCTCACTGATTATTGTTTCGTCAGCAGGGGCAACCTTCCTTGTCTTCTGCACAATCACAGTGTAGGCGCCTTCTGTGCTCGGCACGAACTCAGCTCCATATACGACGTCCCAACCGACGACCCGAATTTCCCATACAAGAAGGCATTTCTGCACAATTAAGAAAATCCTCGGTCAATCGGATGAAGCGTGCAAAATAATTCCATGGAAATGCGGACGAATCTTAGGGATACCTCAGTGACTGGGAACTCGACAGTGTGCTTGGAGTACGGCTTGATAGTGATGTCGGTAGCAGCATCAGCAGTGGTGAACTCATGCTCGCCCTCCCTACTCAGCCCACCGTACTGCACCGGGACTTGTTCAGGGGCTATGTATCTGTTCAATTACAGATTGAAGAAACGGATTACACACGCAACGAAACAAAAGAACGGAAATTGAGTTGCAAATAGCAACTGTCACGAGCCAATACACATTCACATGCAACATGTTTTTGCCAGTATGACGCCACCAAGAAATCAAAAACAAGAACTCTAATCGATCTCCCATGCGGATGACACGCATATAATCCTCGACTTCAAGCTAAGCACCGTCCTTAATATCACGTTACAGGAAAGACATGTTCTTTAGATACTACAGACTCGCTCTCAAACAGTCACAAGGAATATGAGATAGAACAATCGAGGCATCAGATAATCAAGCAAATTTGTCACAGGGAATTATCAAAGATCTCTTTGGCGGCTAGCCCCAAAAAAAAAAAAAAAAAAAAAAAAAAAAAAAAGAATTGATCCGGCAATAATTTATGGCTAAAGGGAAACGAACACAATAATAGAGTAGCTACAACAATAACTAGGGGGGGACAGCAAGTATTATTGATGAAGCGGGAAGCAAAATTGGCAACGCAAAGAATCCAAGGGAGTAATTAATACTCACTTGAAAAGGATCTCAGCAGTTCTAGAAACCACAAACTTGCTCTTGGTTCGCTGAGTCAGGAAAGGACTGATCATCCTGTTGAAGACCAAATACCACCAAGGAACATTTATGAACACCTGCAGAAAAGACCAACGCCGAACAATAAGAACTCCGCTTCCCAATCCTAGAAAGGCAAACTTTTTTTCGTTCTCCTTCAAAGAAAGACAGAACAAGAATTCCAACAATAGCAGGGATGAATGTTTCGGGTACCTGCTTGGCCACGAACTCAGGGTAATTGTCCTGAAGCAGCTGGAGGGCCTGGCTGGTGGCCTGCCTCAGCTCTCTCTTGGCAGGTCCAGGTGAATTCTTGAGATCGTTCACTTGGACAATAGTGCAAACACCTGTGGGGCTGAAGTCGAACTTCCTGATGCTCTTCTCCAGGAACTGAATCCTCCACTTCAAGAACTTCTTGCGCTTCTCTTCATCAGCAAAAGCGCTCTGGTACAGATCCTTCTTCTGGAACTCCCCGTACACGTTGTAGCAGACAGGGTGGCCCTCGGTGTCGAACCCGTGCGTGAACACGACCTTGTCGAGCTCGGCTCCGAGCTCTTCCTCGAGGATGGCCTCGATCCCGAACTCCTTCCGCCAGCGGACCGTGTTCTTGATCATCGCGAAGGCGTCCTTCACCTTGAAGTCCCTGGCCCTCAGGAACTTGAGCAGGATCACGTCGCTCTTTTCGTCCGCCAGGAGGGGAATTCCCCAGATGGACACTTCCTCCGGCGGAGGTGGCGGGGTGGAATCGGCTTCCTCCTTGGGCGGCTCGGCTGCCTCCGAAGCGGGCTCCGCTTCTTTGACAGGCTCGGGCTCGGCCACAGGAGCCGAAGCAGCAACTTCCACGATCGTCTCCTTGTCGACCTCGACGGTCTTGGTTCCGTCCTCATCGACCTCCGCCCTCAGTTTCTCCACCACCTCGACGACCACCGCCATCTCTTCCGTCGGAGTCGCAGCAGGAGCAGCCTCTTCCACCTTCTCCTCACCCGCAGGCGGGGGCGGCGCCTCGGCCTCGGCCTCGGCCTTCGGAGGCTCTTCGGCAGAAGCCGCCGGCTCCGGCTTCGGCTCCGGCTCAGCCTTGGCCTCCTCCTCAGCCTTGGCCTCCTCGGCCTCCTTCTTCTCCTCGACCTCCTTCTTCTCCTCTTCCTTGGCCGCCGGCGCGGGCGGCGGCGGCGGAGGAGCGGTGAGCTCGTGCTTGTTGAGAGCCTCCTGGATCAGCTGCTTGAGCTCGTCGAGGGCCTTCTTCTGCGGCTCGGGGAGCTCCGCGTACACGTTGCTCTCCTCGTTATAGGTCACGGGCTCGACGACCTTCTCGGCGACCTTCTCCTCCTCGGCCGCCTTGGGCTTCTCCTCCCCTTCCTCCGCGGCCGGGGCGGGCTCCTCCTCGGCTGCCGCCGCGGCGGGCTTCTCGGGGGCCTCCTCGGGCTCGGGCGCGGATGGCAGCTCCTTCTCGGCGGAGGCGGAGGCGGCGGCTGCGGCTTTCTCCGCAGGAGCCACGTCGGGCACGACCACGACCTCCTCGGCAGCGGCGGCGGCGGCGGCGGCGGCGGGCTTCTGGGTCTCTTCCGCCATGGACGAAGGAGGTCAAAGATACAGAGAAGAGAAGAGAGAGAGAGGAAGAAGAAGAAGGAGAAGGAGAATAAGGAGAGGAAGAGGGTTTGGGGTACGTTTGATGGAGAAAGGGGAGGTTTTTGAGGAGGGAGATGGGTTGAGAGAGAGAGCGAGCTTGAAGGGTGGAGGTTTGGAGTTGGTGGTGCGTTTGTAATGTAGGAGAACTGGAGAGAGAGAGAGAGAGAGAGAGAGAGAGAGGGAAGGGGGAGGAACAGACTGTCAGAGTGAGATTGCCAGCTCGTACACCACTTTCGTTACCACGGGCCCCACTCCCCGCACGTCTCTTTTTAAAATTTTAAAAAAAAAAAAAAAAAAAAAAAAAAAAAAAAAGAAAAACCGCTATCCCGCAGCGAATCCTCCACCCCACCTTCTCCTCCTCCTCTTCTTATTCTTCTTCTTCTTCCTTTTTCTAATTTATTCTTCTTCCTTTGCTTCCTTTTTCTCCGAAAGCATTAATTAGGATCGTGCAGGCCGGTTCTTTCCCCCCCGCCCCGCATTTTTCACCTTTGTGTAGGGAATAGCGTGTCGTGTCGTCCGTTCCTTTCCACACTGCTTAACCTTACTCATTGCACTCGAAAGAAAGTAATATATATAAGAAAAAAAAAAAGAATTTCTTCACCCCATATTTAAAAAACCCTGTAACAATTTCGAAAAAATTAACGTAATTCTATGCCCCGTGATCTGCAAATCACCCAAGTTTCGAGTTGATGAATAACCAAATTGTCTAAGACTCCCAATTCGGACTCGAGTTATCTAGCCTCACTCTAAATTCGGCAAATAATGATCGGCTGTTATGTGTATTCTTATGATTGGATGTGATTTCCTACGATTTCTCAAAAATACATGTCTCGATTTTTTCTCTTTCGAGTTTTAGAAGAGAAGTCATTAGCAAAGTTAGAAATAACCGATCAGTCGATACAAAACACAACTCGAATGTGCGTCGAACATGGATATTGTCTTACTTAAAAGCGCAACTTGGATGCAAGTGGTTAGAGTATAAAAATGTCACGTGGTATTCTAGATAGTTGCTATTGCCATTCCCATCAGCAAAAGCAATATTTATAAAATCTATTGGGTAATTGAGCTGATTATATTCCTTCACGCGCAAGTTTAGAATTTAATTAGATATTGTTACAGGGAGAGTTAACATCTACAAAACCTTCTGTGGGGTAGGGACTAGGGAGGAGCGATGGTATCAAGCTTGGGATAAACTTTGAAGTACAAGCTAGTTCACTCAACCACATGCCATTAGCTCAAATCACAAGTTCCCTAAACCGAGGTGTTCCTAACCAATTTTAAAAAGGTACCTTCCCCCTATTAGGTGCCTAAATTGAATGCATTGATAGTTTCGCGATAATGAGAATGCTAAAAGCACAATGATTTCTTGATTTTATAATACTAAACTAAAGGCTCGTTGAGAGTTTAAATACGAATTACTTTTTTAGAAGCTCCATGCTTTATTACATCATTGCACAAACCAAACTTTATGTAATCATAGCCTCACCCTACTCACTAAGAAGATGAATACTAATTAAGTTTTTTGATAGCCCATTGATCAAAGTTCAATCACTTGCGGCCTATGTCACAATATCAAACATGCATACATTTGAGTAACATTCGTTCGCAGTATAATCTTTCTCATCAATTTCGAATGGATAATTTTAGTAATTTGTTAAGCATATAAGATGTACCGTGTGGTTTAATTCAGGCAAGGTAGCTAATGTAGCCGACGCATTTATCGTGTTTGAGCATATATGGATCGATCTAGCATTAAGCGATTTGAATGCGAGCTTGACTTTTCCATTTATCATGTTTGAGCATATATGAGCACTATTGAAATAAATTTGAAAACCACTAACTTCCTGTTTAATTCAAGTCGTATAAATTACCACCCTCAATCAATTGGCCATGACTTAAAGAATTTGACATGCCAAATCAACAAATTTCAAAAGAGAGGGGTGTTCGAGTAAGTTTTTACTTTTGACTTTTACTTTCTCGCTTGATAAAAAAATGTCACGTTGCCCTTCGCTTTTTTAAGTTTCTTGAAATCTTAAATGTTTGAAGCTCTGCAATACACAAGCATTGACACTTATATTCCTCCATATTTCTTACAATTTCAGATAATATGTTTTGATAAATAGTTACTCATCATTTAAATTGGAATCTAAGCAAGCGAACCCCGCCCCGTACAACCGCACAAGGGAAAAAGAATCGTGCGGGTGTGCAGGGCTAGAATGAAACTTCAGGTAATTTCACGTGCTGTTACCCGCCCGTCGCCTTGACTCGTGGGCACGACCCCATTGTTGAGCAAAGCTCCTCGTGTCCGCAAAACGCCAACTTTAAGATCAAAATGGGGCGAGAAAGCGAGAGAAATGCAGACATTCTGTTCACCTCATTTCCCTCGAAAAGTATTTAATAAACCTCTCTCTCTCTCTCTCTCTCAAGAACGACACGACTTCTCCATAGCCGCCTCCGGATTCCGTTCATATCCAACCGAGAAAAAGCAATTATTTCCACTCCTTTCACCTAAAATCTTTATTTTTCTTTTTTCCCTTTTTTTTTTTTTATGCGTCTTCGTTCACATTAAGAATGTCTCCTGAACACCCTGTCGCCCGATCATCTCCGTGCGCGAATGAATTGGAAAAAACCCTCTTCCCATATTAAAAATAATTCCCTTTGAGAAACCAGAAAAAAAAAAAAAAAAGAAATAAAGGAAGAAAATGGATTTCACGACCACCTTGACATTATCGAGGAGAGCTTGGAAATGCTTAAAAAATAAAAAATAAAAAATAAAAAAAAAACCAAGGGAGGAGGGAGGGAGGGCCGGCCAGCAACAGATAACTGTCAGGGTCGGGAGGCGGCGGGGCCCGCCCCGCCCCGGTCGTGGGGCCCGCGAAACTCGGCGGCTTTCTCGCCCCCGCAAAGCAACCCAAAGCTGTTGGCTGGCTTGTCCTCGCTGTCCCTTTCTTCTCGCCCCTTTCAAAAAAAAAAACTAAAAAAAAGAAAATCGAAATTCTTTTATTAGGAAAAAAATCCGATCTCTTTTTAATTTTTATTTTCCGCCGTATTTATTTTTTAAAGTTTAATTATGGTTGGGATCTTATTCGTTTCTTGGGTCCGCCGTTAACGATCCGATAATAAATCGGGAACGGCCTCTGCTAAATCTTTTCCCGTAATCTTTCGGCGTAGCAAATAAAAGTTTTCCTTGAATAAAAGGAAAAGAATTCGATAAAGGCCTCGTCGGGGAATTTTTGCGGTCAAAACTTTGGACGATCCAATAGTGCGCCAGCGTGCGATGTCGTCTTAGGTAAGGATCGCAACCTTTGTGGATCCTTATCTTGTAGAAGGTAGCTTATGAGGAGTTACTTTCCAAAAGTCATATAAGGATCTCGAATTGACATCTTTCTAATTCGAGAAGAGAGGTAAAATATCATCCGCGATACGCGCCACTTGACTTAAGGAACTAAAGATTGGCTTAATCGTCTTGGGCCCACTTGTCTATTCCCCGGGGCGGCAGGTTTAAACCATGTCGTATGCAAAGGCATGGATGAATCTGAGCTCTTAGATGTTTAGAGTGCCGAAGTATTGACATGTGCTCGACAGTAACTGGTTCATTAAAATAATTTAATCAAGTTAGAGTCCAAATTGTGTAGGGTAAATAACTAGGATGACTTGAGGGTCAAGTGCATCTTCAATCCTCGTGGATAGGCATATTTCGCTTGCAAAAATACTATACCAAATCCGGATGCACGTCTCAAATATGAAAATTATGAGCTCCATGGTTGTTATGGCCAAATGTATACTATTCCTACCTAGTCAACATGTATAAAAACAATCCTTGAAAACTTAACCGACCATGAATTAATATTGGAATTGTTAAAACTTTCCCCTCCTAGAAACCGTACAAAATTGGGCAGAGTAAATAATTGAGATGACTTGAGGATCAAGTGTATATTCGATCCTTGTGAACATGCATTATTTTGCTTATAAGATATCATATCAAATCCGGATGCACGTCTCGAATATGAAAATTCTGAGCTCCATGGTTGTTAAGATCAAATGTATACTATTCCTGCTTAGTTAGCACACATACAAACAATCCTTGAAAACTTAACCGACCATGGATTAAGATTAGAATTCTTCAAACCTCCCCACTTCTAGAAACCACCCAAAAAAAAAAAAAAATAGATAAAAGGAAAAGAAAAAAAGAAAAGAAGAAGAAGGCGGAAGACTATTGTATATCGAATTTATCTCTTGGATTATTAAATAAAAGGGGGGGAGGTTGATTGGAGGAATGACATTGACTATAACTCGGTCTCCATTCGATCGAGACGAGGATTGCACTTGCGGGCGGGTGTCGAGGAAGAGCACCTTTTCTAGTGCAGCGACGGGCCAGACAATTTCTGTCTTCTTTTCTTTCCCCCTTCCTTTTATTCGATTTTACATCATTTTTCCTTTTTTGCTGGAAAGGGGAAAGCACCTTTCGTTAATGCCATCGTGGTTGATGCGCAACAGGAAACGGCTTTCATTATGCACTTCATGTTCATGGTACGTGGGCCTTCTCTAGTTAGCCGTTTGATGAATCCTTTGAACGACGACGCATCGGAAAGGATGGAAAATATAACGTGCGATGGAAAAAATCTAAGATGCGGGGTACATGTTGATTCTCGGAAGGTTTTTAGATATTTCCACCGAAGGCTACTAGAAGCCTAGGATTCTAAGTTTGTTTTTTTCCGAGGGTAATTATTTGGGTGGTCCAAAATATTTTTCTTGATGTTCAGTATAGTCTCTGAGGGTTTTTTTTTTATTTTAAATTTTTTAATTCGATATAATCCTTAGACTTCTAAAAGATTTCTCAATCTAGTTAGTGTGTTGAATATATCACCGCATCGATTGGATAACACAAGCTACAATAAAGTCAGCTAACGATGTTAAAATTTTCGGTGAAAAGACTACGTTAGTTGAACTTTTGAATGTTTAAATACTATATTTAACAGGAAAAAAAAAAAAAGCAAGTCACCATTATCAAGGATCATTAAATCCCTCGTACAAAAAGACCAAGTTAAGCCCCAACTTGGCGCAATCAATTACTACACTTGGGAATTTTTAACTTGGGGAGTAAAATGATCACCCATTTAAATCTCACTAATCACGTGACAACTACTCTAAACTAGGGCTACTTGCACAAGCCTAAGCTTTGATTTCTCTTATTCATGAGACTTGTAGGGTACCTCATGAATTTTTAGATAATCAAGTCTCCACATTCGAGCTCCTTAATTAAGAAGACAAAAGACGCCGAGTTGCCATGTAGAAACACCATCGCCGTAGTCGCGTGGTCACCACAGTAGCAACGCGTCAGCATAGAAACGGAAGGGTTGTGCCTCGTGCATGTACTCAACGTATCAAAATCAAAAGGACTGGAAGGTGACTAGCCGTTCCTTGCCGAACCTCGTGAATGTCATCATGTCGGAATCTTCTTCACGAGGTCAAACAAAAAACATGAAGGAGAAGGGGAGAATTCGCACGTTTTTCACCGAACGCGAACCGTAAAAATAGGCGGAGGGGGGGGAAGTGAAACACGCAATCAATCCCCCAGAGATCGCGAAAAATTATTGCGTCGTTATTGGGGCCTACGAGGCTCGTGCTAAGGTTTTCGGAAGAGAAGCCGCCAACAAATTTTCTAAAACGCACGCAAACAGTCTCTGTCATGATTGACGATTGGACTGCCACGCCCACCTATGCCCTACCACGTGTCCCCCTTCCCCAACGGCAGTTTTGTTCAAACGTCATCCGCAGCATTAAAATCCCATTTCTTTGCCTGCCGGCACCGGTTGAACTGTCAAGATAGATTATAAATTAATATATTATTATATAAATTAATTATATTAAATAAATTATTTATAAATAAATTTAGAAGAGGAAAATTCAATATAATACGAATGTTAAATGGATTTATAACTTGTTTAAACTAAATCCATATTTACTATTCTCGCTGTCACTTTCATTTAAGTGTGAATTTTTCTTAATTGAGTCAAATATGGATATGTTTTAATAATATGAATTGGGTTAGGTATGATTCGGATCGAATATCAGTAACTAAATCCGTATTACATATTAATGAGTCAAGATAGGTTAAATTGATTTGTTTGGATTGGACTGTTTCAACCCAACAACAATTCAACGGGCCTACTTTGTTGTCATGGTATCTTCCCCAGGGTAAATGCATTTATTATCTCGAACTGTATACCCAAGGCAGCATGTCTTTCATTTCTTGTCCCCCTTGTTAAGGTACAGTGCCACCTTCGTACTCGCCTCGAATGCTTGTTCCATGTTTTGTTCGGCATGCATTGAATGTGACTGACAAATGCGCAGACTGGCTCGTGGCCGGGATTCCAGCTCCTAGATTTGCTCCCACATGCGCAAACAAACGAATCGGTCGAGGCATTCCAGACTGTTATAATTAAATTTGGCTCTTCTTTACTTAAATCGTGGAGCAGAAACATGTTTAACGGAGGAACTTAGGATGGATCGACAATTAGACCAAAAGACAAAAAAGAATGGACCCACAGTCTCGGGCATGGCGACGCGCCGACGGCAACGGCAATCGATGCGGTGGCTAACATAATGGATCGTAATGCCGCCCGTTTTGGTCAATTGGGAAAGAGGTTTTAGGTGCACTTTTGTGTCGTCGTTCTATGCCAATCGGAGCACATAACCCTCCCGATGAGGGATTTTTTTTAAAAATAGCTAGGTCGTCAGTCATTCGGGTCGGACTTTACCCTTGCCATATTACGCTGCTTTGTCTAACATAATGTATGTGGATTGAAGTCTCGAGGCCGTCTATGTGCGGCTTCCAGTCAGGCACAATTAGTTATGTCAACCCATCAATTTGATCGTCATTTTGACCCCAGTTGGCTTTCCTATTCCCCACTAGTACCGTGATAGTCTCTCGGTTCCACGCTTGTTTTAAATGGTCAGTCGAAGTTTATAGATTCGTACTTCAAGTAGAGCCTCGGAAGAATGCCAAAATTTTACAAATTGAACAAGAAAAGCGGACATTAGCTCAAAAAAATCACTCATTCTCATATGTTGCGAGAGGGATGCAATATCACTATATAGATATGGAGAAGTATATAGAGCTTAATATGCCAGTTCCAAAAAGGTGCTCGACTCTCGCAATGTGATGGTGAGACTTTGTCTGTGTCCAAAGGCTTTTGGACCACTCATGTACTAGAACTATAAATCTGGTGGGACAAAGCTCCTGCCTAAGGACAGACATGAAGAAGCGCACGTTTTCTTAATATCATCACGCCGTAACTCCCAAATAAATGCTGTCTATGCATATATATGGTCGAGGAGCACGGACGTAGAATCTCGAGGGCTGGAGAAGTGCACTAAATTTCGTAAGCAAATGCAATCAAGTCTCTAAGCCGTTCATTTGATTACATTAAGTCCTAAACCTTATTTCCAATTAAATTTAAATAGAAAGGACCATTTTACTTTCTCGTCAAAATTAAAAACATCACACATATTTCGAAACATTAAAGAAAAAGATATGAATATGTGAATTTACATATCAATATTTGTTTTATTGCGAAAGTCTCAGGCGTTTAGTTTTTAAAAAAAAAAGAGAGGAGGCAAATGCTACTAATATCCAACGAAGCAATTCGCTCGAAAAAAAATGAAAACGTCGTAATCGGGGAACGCTTCATCTCTCGAAGCTGCTCCGTCTCAGCTATCGTGGCGAGCCTTAAGGGTTTAATACTCTTCTTAATGAAATGAAATGGATTTGTGGTCCTGGATTAGAGATGATTAAGAGATCACGTCGTTCTTAAGTCGCATCCTGACTTTTTCTTTATCTAGAAGGCACTTAAATTGAAAGAGTCCAGCGAAGAAAAGAAGGGTGCGGGAGGGGATAGAAACTGTGGACCGAGCCGCTGGCTCTGAAATCTGTCATTAGTGTCCTCGATTGTGACTTGTAACAGCTCTCTGCACATGATCAGAATCATAGGAAATATTAATCGATTGCTTGTTTGAATGCCCAAAGGCTTTGAAAGAGTCATCGAAGATGTTGCGTAGTTAAGCTTTAGCCCCTAGCGTTCGTGATCTTTGTGATTATGTCATTGCCCGCGATGGGGATGGAGATGATAATGTATCTAAAAACAAAAAGGGAAAGAAGCGGGGGAACCGTGAGAAACTAGTAAAAAAAAGATTATAGGGATCGATTAGTGAATTGCTATTCCTTTTTAGTCTTGAAAACATGCCTATTGTGTTAGGGAAAGTTAACGTGGCCGAAGATGCATAGAAACTAAATTTGTCAAATACGAGGTTTCGGTAAAAAAATAGTCCAACTCAAATTGATTACTTTCCATACAGTACAAATATAGTGATCTTTACCCAATTTGTTTCATATTCATACCGGCCCATATTCATACCGTATCCAACTCACCCATATTGTTAAAACATTTCCTTAGTTAACCCAATCTAGGAAAATTTACACCCAAATTGACGTGAGAGCAAGAAATTAAAGTGAGGGCAAGAGAGAGTGAAGAGAAAGTCATCGATGTGGGTGAAGTTTAGGTAAGTTGTGAATCAATTTAATATACATGTCATTTTGAGTTTTAACATTCTAAATCTATTTATAATCCACTCACTAAATATGATTAATTCATATAATAACTTCACCCCATCAAATATAGATTAAAAATTGGGTGTATAAACGATTTTAAAAAGTCTAATTGAAATTTACCTTTATATATAATACGAAGGAGTGAAAACTGAGATAAGTTCCGAATGGTTAACATAATCCCAAATCTAAAGCCGGCCAATAGGCCAGGATTGTCCCATTATTTTGTCAGAGTTGCAACGTCCTTTCTAACAAATGTTTGTTTTTGCAGCGAAAGGGAAAAAAAAAAAATAGAGAGAGAGCGGAGTTGACTCTAAATATACTATTTATAAACCAAATGAAAAATTAGGGAGCCATGCCAAATCATACAAACGATGCGCGAAAAATATGGACTTTGCACGTTATTTGGAAGTTCCTCGTTTGAGTATTACTCAACAATTGCTTCTTAAGTACCCGTTGTAATGAACAAGAGGATTCCAATTCTCGCTGTAATCCAACCCTAAAAGTTGGCAACCCAGCCGTGGGCGAGGAGAGACAAGAAATAAATCCTTGTCCATATGCTCTCTCGAAACCTTCTTCGTAAAAACAAAAAACAAAAAAAAAACCCTGCTGGCCACGTGTCCCTCCCTGTAGCTCAATCCGGCAACGATTCAGTGGGCGGGACACGTGGCGCGATTAATCATGGAGATCAACAGACGTTGGAAAAGTAGAAATTTTGATAGATCACACGGAACGAAAGAGGCCAAGCACCATCTTTAGAAAGAGGGGAGGGGAGGGGAGGGGCCGGCGCTCGCTAATGGAGGACTCGACAACGACCTTTAATAGCGATTCTCGCTTCGGATCATCGCCCGTCGGCGATTCCTCCTCCCCGTCGTACCCGCAAGTCACGGCAATCTGGTCTTTTCGAACGTTGGTTTTTCTTTGGGCCCTTTGTCGCGTTGCGCGCTCCGTTTCGTCGCGAGTTCGCTTTTTGTTCGGATTACATGATTCGGTTCGACTTCCCCTTTTGCTTTTCCTTTTGTGTTTTTCGGCCCATGTTCATGGGACGGTAGGAAGACGGCTGTCAACGGCGGCGACAGCGAACCCAATCTCTTTTTCCCCCCACGAATGAGAATGCCTCGTGAAAATTATGTCTTGGCCTTTGATAATTTTCCTAAACAAATCTCCCGACTTTTAAGTACAATCTTCATTTTATCTCGAAAAGAATCTTCAACTTTCATTCGGGTCACGAATATGTCCTTTCGTCTAAATATCAACACTGACTTCTTAAAGATTATCAATATCATGAGGTTGTTTATTATTTCATATCGAGATAAGGGTCTCGATAAAAACACGAATTTTGATCATACATTTTTAATTGGTTTTGAAACTAAATGTGATTTTTAAACGGGTGAGCATATTCGGGATTGAAGTGAATGCCGGGAAATTTTTTTCGGATAAAAGAAGGTTTAGAACAAAATTGGAATTTGACCTAAAGTTACAGATTTTTTGGGGGAATTAGGCCAAAATGAAAATGGCTTGTAAAGATTTTTTTCGTGACATTACTTTTGGTAAGTTGCATCCGGGTCCATGCAATAAGCTTTTTGGTCTCTATGGGGAAACTGACCCGGTGGGGTCCCAAATAAAAGTGGGTTTTGCTCCCCCCCACCCTCAGAAAAAGACGATAATTTTTTATCAAAAAAAAGAAATTGTGGGGCCCCCACATGGACAAATGGGCCAATGGAGAGTAATGAGGAGGAATCTCTACCTAATTGGTACAAATTAATTAGTTTGACAACAATCCACTTTAAGAATAAAACAGTGGCGGAGGAGGAGGGGAGGGGAGAGAGAATTGAATTGATGATTGTCTCTCGATTCGTGCAGTAGAGCTTGGCTTGATTGAGAAGCAACCTAAGCGAGAACAGCAGTGGCTGCTTTGCTGGAGCTCTTTCGCAATGATTAAGGAAGGAGAGGAGAAACAACCGATAATCCGGGATTCGGTTTCCCCGCTACACAGCTGTCCCCAACGAATTCTTAGCCAAAGTCGCGAGATTCCGTTCGAAATTTTAATTGCTCTTTCCTCTTGCCGCTTTTGTCCGTATGAATGTCCATTTGCTTCCGTTTCATCACCCCCGTATGCATTTAATATATCTATATATATATATATATCTGACGCACTTCTTCCTGATATATATATATATATATATATTTTTTTTTCGATCTCTTTTCTATTCTACTTTCTTCCTACTTTACACTCACTTCCAGACTTGTCCTCTACTTTGCGGGCGTGGGAGTCCGCAACCCACTCTCGAAACTTACGCGTCACCTATCCCCATCCCCTCGAAGGTGGGGATTTGAACCCCTCACCTCCCCCTGATATATCTTAACGAGAAGGGAAAACAAGAAGAAAATGAGGAAAGCACCGTATCGTAGGGTTTGGCTGGGGTTGGAACGTTCGATTTAAGGCGCCTATCATGGTGGCCTTGTAAGTACGAGTGGATAGAAATCCTATGACTATAGATGTGGCTAAAGTCCATGCCAATCCTTCTCGGATTGACCTGTGATTTAAAAAATAAGTGTCGGATCACTTGACAAATCACCTGATTGGAGTTCTTTTCCTCATTAAAATCTTGCGGAGATTTTTGTGTCTACCTTTCCATTGCATACAAATGTCAATGCCCTGATTTATGTATCAAATTTTGGTGGGAAACAAAGGTTTCTTTTGATGGCCACATATAATTTCATTAATAATGCTTACACATTGATTGAGCCACATAATGCAATCATACGCGTGATATCATGCCTACTTATTTTTATTCACACGCTTGGCAGAAATAAATATGCACCTCAAACTATATGTTGTGATCTATGCATGTATATAATACGTATGTATAAAAATATGCCAATCCTTCTCATACTGACCATGATATGTGATTTCAAAAATCAAGTGTCGGATCATTCGACAAACCACATGATTGTGGTTCATGTCTACGCTTCTCATTGCATACAAATGTCAACGCCCTGATTCATGTATTAAATTTTGACGGGAAACAAGGGTTACCTTTGATGGTCATGTAGTGATTTCATCAAAGATGCTTATACATAGTCGAGCCACGTAATGCAATCACGCGTATAGTCACACGTGATATCATGCCCAATTTACACGTGTGGCTGGAATAAATATGCAGACCTAAATGTTAGTATCCGTACATATATATAATACATATATATATATCTGTAAATCTGCATACATATGTATTTTATTGGATGGAGAGAGCCAGGAGGGCTATGAGAGCTCTAGCAAGGATTTTGAAGCCCGGTCTGATTTAGGCTTCCGTTCTCATGTGTATGGATAGTCGAACTGGGCTTCACCTGATTTCGTTTTGTATGGGCTTTCAAGTTACCTTTGTACGGTTTTAGAATTACTCCGAATCAGATCAAGACCATATTAAAGAAAGCTATTCTCGACATTGATTGTAAATTAAGCTCGCAGAAAATGATTGATATGCAAAACTTTAACCTAAGATGATCACTTGATCGCCTAACAAATTAAAGGAATGAAAACATGTTCAAACGTAACTCATTGTCATTTTTCATTCATCAATTAAATATTCCAAGCGATGCTAATATTTATTTTCCACGAAATGAACGAAACTTGAGAGCAAATGAATAAAGTTTTAAGTGATGTAAAAAATATAATTTTTATTATGAGAATCATAAATCATGCCCACGATGACATCAATGTTCCAGACAAGCGTATCGCCAGTATAGAGTAGGTTATCCCCGTTCACTGATTTTGTTGAATTTCACTTTTATTGAACTTAGTAGAGACAATGTACTGCTTCAAAATTTAAATTTGGTTGAGTTGATCCGTTAAAACTAGCCAAGACACCCGATGGGAAATTCATTGGGCCACAATGAAGAGAGCCAAGAAACCCAATGGGAAATTCATTGGGCCATAAAGAAGAGGTGAAGAGAGGAAAAGGGGGAAAAATAACAATGTAAACCCGAAACCCAACCCGAATTATTATTTAGGGTATTATGCTTTTCAGGTTGGTCGGGTCGGAACACACTTCATTGTGATTCAGGTCGGGTCGGGTAATGTCAAAACCTGACTCGACCTGACCTATTGACAGCCCTATCTCCAAATGCCCTTTGTGTCACCAAAAGTCTTAAAACTATATCCACCATAGCATTGAATAACTCAAAATCTTAAATCTTATCACACTGTTACAAATTTAAATACAAGACTAGATAAAATAGCATTTTTTTATCATATTTGTACAAACAAATCTGGTGCTTTGATAATAAAAAAAGATTGGAAATTAATGTCACTGTGACATAATCGAGGATTTTTGGTGGTATTAATGAAATAAATTAGAGAGAAGCTTGTCGCGAAGCACGTAGCCCAACAGATAGAAAATCTACCATATCATATATATTTCATTTATGTGGTAGCACACTGAGTAGCAAAGCACTTCTATAGAGGAAGCACATTCAACCTAAGAATCCTAGGCGTCAAGACTCAACAATGGTAAGCACAAGAGCACTTGGTCTCTATTACAAAGCAGAACTATATAAAGGCGTATATACACGGATGAACCAGAAGCAAGCTAAGCACTCTTACACTGTACCATACATTGAAATCTTCCCGAGCTCGGCTTGCATCAGCACGGCGTCGAGATGCGCTGCGCCAGATACACCAGATGCCAAGTGAGGGCCATCAGTGTCGCGATGTTGAGGAGCGACGAATGCGAGTTCAGCTTCCTCAGCCTCTCGTTCAATCTCGTGACCCGGGCTCTGAAGGCGTCTCCTTCCCTGTCCTCCTGTACCAGCTCTGCGGTCTCACCTGGCGGAGGCCTTGGCTCGGTCACGCGGGTCGTCTCGGTGGGCTCTCTCCCTCTGCCCTCTTCCTTCTCCAGCTTCATCTTCTCGAACATTATCTGCAATGAATCACGAGGAACAGCATTAGTGAATGGTAAGTCAGGCGCACCAAGCCATTTAGTAAGAATCCCTTATGCATAGGTCGGATTACATCTATGCGATTGCTCATCCACCTAAAAGACCTCACTAACCAGCCTCGAGCAGAATCGAACCAACCGCGATGTTCCTATAAAGACTCAATTCCCACTAATGGCGAAATCGACACATGATCCCCGAGAAAATGAATTGGCGAAAACACATGAACTTGTCGTACCTTAGTGGCACGAGGTTCCAAGTAGAGCATATTGGCCAGGACCAAAGGAAGCGAGGCCAGCAAGTTCAAGCCCTGCAACATCTCCGGCTTGTTCGCGAACAGGTGCCGCCCCTGGCCCAGCAAATGCCCCAGCAGGCTCAGGGCGATGCTGGTAAACATAGCCCTGAAGTACACCGGGTACACCTTGCTCTGCACCATCCCGAACTGCTGCCTCGGCATCGCCCCCGCGAGCACGTAGCTCGACACGAACGTGACCCACACGCACGTCCCGTACGCCGTCGCGAACCCCAGCAGGTGCACCAGCCCCGCCAGAGTCCTCCCGTCGAATCGCGAGGCCACGTGCCTCCTCACCGCCTCCTTGAGCCTGTGCAGCCTCGAGCCGACGTCCCTTGCTGCCTCCTTTGCTTCCTCGGCCTTCTCCTTGGCCCTCTCCTTCGCTGCCCCGGCCGCCTCCGACACGTTCCTCTGGACGTCCTCGACCATGGTCCTCCCTTCCTCCTTGGCGTGCTGCACGGCACCCCGTGTGCTCTCGAAGGTCTCCCTCGTCTTCTCCCCAGCCTCGTGCGCCGCCTCCCTCGCCTTCTCCCCGGCCTCATGCGCCTTCCGCCCCACCGCCTCCCCAGCCCTCCGCAGCTTCTCCTCAGCCGCATCCTTCGCCTGCCTCGCGTCTTCCTCGACCTCGTGGACCTTCTCGGCCACCTCCTCCTTGGCCTTCCCCAGGCCGCTCGCGATCCTGTGCCTGCACTTGCCAAACGCATCGCATATCAGCTCCTTCGCGCCGATGTACCTGTAGCCGCCATCGTCTTCCTTCCGCTCCGGTGCAACCGACGAGGTGGCCTCCTTCACCTTGTCCTTGGAGCGTTCGAGGACGTCCTTGGCGCCTCGGTAGAGGTCGCCCTCGAGGTTGGAGACGGAGGCGGGCTTGATGGGGATGTGGTCGTGCTCCGGCGAGATGGAGACCTTGGTATTGGGCTGGCCGTCCTGGTCGTACTCGACGACGACGACTCGATGGCCCTCCTTCAAGATCACGTCTTCGTCCTTTCGGTGGCTGCCCTGCTTCTCCGGTGCCGGAGACCAGACTCCGGCCGCCGCGAGAGACGTCACGACGAGGCAAATGGCTACCGCGTTCATCATCCTCACGAATCTCTCTCTTCTCTCTCTCTCTCTCTTCTCTAGGGAAGTTCAACTGAGTGGGAGCGAAGAAATGGGAGGTTGGATTTGTAGCGAAGTCGCGGGAAGGAAGGGAAGGAAAGAGGGGTCGCCGGTGGTAACCGACACGCGTGGAAGGAGGCTCCACGTGGATCTGAACGTGCGCATCTTAATGCCACGTGTGTGTCTGGATAGGGATAGATGTGGAAGTCCCGAAAAGTTCCTCGGCGCGCCAAAACCCATGGAGGAAATACGCTGGTTCTTACTTGTGGCACCACGCACTTCTGACACCAAGGATCTATGGAATTTTACCTTAATTTGCGATGTCTTCCTCAAATTTTTTAATTTATTTAATGTAATATCTAACTTTTTGGCAAATTTTTAATTTATTCCTTGAATTATATGTAATTTTTAATGTTATCATTTTATTAATTCAAATCTAAAGACAGTATTAAATATTTTCATATAGTCAAAAACTAAATTAAGTATTTATCAAAAATTCATGAATCACATAGAATTTAGGGACAACAGTACACGTTGGGCTGAAACTTAGGGTCCAAATAAACACATTAGAAGTTCATGAACAATATTTTACATCAAGTCAAATTGAGAGACCATTTTTGTCATTATCCCTCTTCTATACACATATCGATAAAGATTTAATTATGGGGTGGCATCATTTGACTCTCACAGCTCAATTAGTAAGGATGTGAACAGTTTGGTTCGGTTCGAGTTTCAAGAAATCCAAATTGAACTAAACTGTTTGTGTGTGCATTAGCTTTAGATTGAATCCCCACCTGAATCAAATTCAATTCAGTTTTTTCTATTTTTTCTTTTTTTAATATTAAGAAAATGTGTAGTGACAAATAAGCGGGATTGTGTAAATTGTAATATTAAGAAGAATGACGATTTTCAGTTTGGTTTAATTAATTGAATCGAATCGAAATTATCTGAACTGGAATAGAAAATATTTATTTTTGCATTATCCATAATGAAACCCAAACCAAACTGAAAGTGCATGAAAATTCGGTTCAATTTCAATTTCAGTTCAATTTTTTGGTTAGGTTCTAATGTCTATCAATTAGACGTAGGCTAAGTTTTGACATCGCTACCGATTAGACACAAGTTAGACTCATTTTAATTAATGTTTTAGGCACATGTTGTACTATGTTACCGAGCTGAATTTTGGCATCGCCACATGATATGAAGATGGACTATGATTTTTTTTTCCTTCCCAGCATCAACTTGCTGAAATATGTTAGCTTGTTTCCGTGCATCTGCAGGACCAGTCCAATTTGTCCTGTATATGGTGTCGAAATATGAATCCGTGTCTTGTCTTAAAGACAATATTTGTCCGATCGGTCACTTTGTTCGACATTACGTTTGTCTAGTCATATCATTGTTAAACTCGTCTCGAATTGTTTGGATCGAGGAAGTTCGATATGTCCCTTAAAAGTGTTGTTATTTGGATCAGGTCAAATTCGCACAGTGCTCTAATTTCGATGCGACATGATACGGTCGACCCCGATGCCAGGTGAAAACGTGCTCTGATCATTGAAAACCGGGGGATCGGATCCATGCGGATAGGGGAGAGACGCATCCACCGCCGCATTGCGATATCCTTCCTTCAACCGATCCGAAAGGTATAATTGGGCAGGCCCTTAGGACAAGCCCCAAGAATGCATTTCCTCCCAAGAATTCACACTTTTGGACCGTGTCTAATGTTCGGGCCCAAAAGAAAAGTGGCCATATTGGCCAACTCCCACGATCTTTCTCCAATAACATGTTGGGTAACGTAACATGTGGGTGTGTGTGACATCTCGCAAGAACTGACGAGTGATGGAGTGAGACCATTTTGCCAAATTAATAATTTGGAAACTAATTTCCTAAACGGTCGCTCGTATCGTTTGCCAAAAACAGGCTTAAAAGATAGTTATGCAGCTGGATTGATCCTCTCGTCATAACTTGTTTCTTACGTTTGTGGCGGACTAAATGAAAGTAGGTTTACTACGCTTTTAATATATAAAAACAGGTTGATCGTGACTATAGATAAATTGAGTCATTCCGTTTTGTTTAACTAGCCAAAAAGGGATATCTTTGATTGGCGGGTCTCGAACTTTGGTAGTTGAGCAGTTGTTCAATTCTTCGCCTTTGAAAATATCGTAAGTCAGAAAAGCAACTTCAAACCTCTGTACACGTCTTGCAATGTGAAACCTACATAACTCATATAACATATATTCAAAATTTAAATAGTATCGGAAATTGCCTGGAAACCATAGGCAAAAGAAGCAAACAAACTTGCCAAGTGTAATTTTTATTTTCTACTTAAACCCTAGATCCCATATATATTTTTTATGTTAAACAACCCAATTCATATAATAATGTTAAATTAGCATCATACTTTTCTGTAATTTTAGAGAAATTATTTCTTCGTTTTGACTAGAAGTTGGAAAGGCCTGACCCACTAAATACTCATTCGTCTCCTTCTATTCGTCCGTGGTAGTCCAGTCGTCTGTCGTGCCAAGTCCCCAAAATGGACCAGTTTGGGCAATTTATTTAATAAGAAACCAATTCACTTTCTTTCCAACCACTTGGTACACGCGGTCTTACAACCTTGACGTGACGGCCGGGTATTACGACCCAGCACCACCCAATCGACTCGATCGAATGGCGATGCCTATGCCTCTTCTTTTTGAATAGGGTTTCCCACCATTTCCAGTGTCTGGCGAGGGAGACACTGTTCGATTGGCGGAGATCGTGGGATTGATCAGTTCGAGACATCTATTGGCTATGCTTCATAATTTCAATTCATTTTACTTTTCGTTGTGATTCGATGAGGATTTCACTTTAGACCTTCTTTAATGTTATACTAGAGACTTTTTAGATCGAAAGTTGAGAAGAAATTGTCTGGACATAGGCTTTGGCGGGGACAAGGCCCAAAGTTTTGTGGGGTCAAATTCGCCACTCCATGGACTCTCTGTTGATAATCTTGTTAAAAAAGTCACAATGATCAACCACCTTGAAAATTCACGGTAAACTAAGCCCATAATCTCTTATCTTTTCTTCAATAAAATTCCAAGGGTGCAATTGTAATGCAGCCGGCTACCTTTGCGGGGAACAAGGATAACAACTTATCATCATGACCCCTTACTTAAATTTGAGTTCTTTAAATCAAGAATAATTGCGATACACATACGAAACGTGTTTGGGAATTCGATATTGAAAAATTGATGTGATGTCGGAACAGTCAATATAATTAAGTTGGCTTAAAATTCATCAGCTTAAATTTTTGAAATAAAGGCGGGTCGTGGGTTTGGGCTCGGATTTGGATTCTCTTGGCAATTTCCTGAGCACATGGCTCCCATGCTTTTACCACTAGACCAATCCTTTTATCTCTTATGAAAGCGGGGAATCCGGAGGACCCCTCGAATCTGCACACACGAGAATGAGCAGAAGGAACTTTTGTACTACGGGACTCAAACTAAAGAGTTAGCCAAATGTCATCTCACAATAATAGAAGTCCTTCGGGGCGGGCTCTGCTCGATCTCTTCCTCGCTAAGATATCGCCACGAGGTCGTCTGGGCGGTGTCTGCATTCACAAAAGAGAGGGAAGAGGAAAATTACAATGTGACCTTCTTCAGTGGGGTATTTGCTTTGGGCGCGACCTTTCCTTTTTCGCATCTCTTTTATCTCGCTTTTGAGTTTTTGTTTTCATCTTTGGGGTTCGAGGATAGGCAAGGCAAAGGGGGAGCGGGGGGGGGGAGGGATCTTCTTTTGGTGCAGTCGAAATGCTTGACCTTTTAGGCCCACGACTTTGACGTCTACCTCCCCCTCCACCACGGCGGATCGATCAATAATGGATCCCCAAACCCGATACCACCCCCTTCGGAGAAAAGAAAAGAGGGAGAGAAAAGTATTCTTCTTTTCACAAAAGGGATGGGGAGATATTCTTGAAAAAGAGAGCGGGATGGATGGATGGACATTTTGCTTTTTTAGCAGAACAGAGACGTTTCGATGCGCACCGAAGCTTTCTCCTTTCCCCATCAAAGAATTTCCTTCTCGATTCCCTCTCTACCGAAACAATTAATCCTTATCATAATGCTTAACCCGGTAAATCCCCACCAGGAAGATTAGAATGGAGATGGAGCCCCACTGAATTAAAACTCTCTCTGTCTCTCACAGAGTCTGACATAAGAATCCACCAGAATCACTCTCTATCAAACACCTGTGACTTCCCACCACCGAACGATCCCTCTCTCTCTCTCTCTCCCCGACATGATGTTTCTGTCTTCGTACTCCAAATGGCTATCCCATCTTCTTTGCCACTAGCGGCTCATCCCTTCCTACAGATTTTTCTCCTTCTCCTTTGGCTCCGTCCCTTCCAAGTACTGTTGCCCCACCCACCCCCGTCCTAGATCGAACCGGTAGCTCCCCGTCATAACGCTCTGGGCGGGTTCTTGAGGAGAAAACCCAGGTACCCACCATGCCGAACTTGGTCGTGGAAGTCCTCGACGCGAGCGATCTGAAGCCCAAGGACGGGCAAGGCTCGGCGAGCCCGTACGTGGAGGTGGAGGTGGAGGAGCAGCGGCATAGGACGCTGACCAAGCAGCGGGACCTCAACCCCCAGTGGAACGAGAAGCTGGTCTTCAGCATCGGCGACCCGAGGAGCCTTCACAGCAAGACGATCCACGTCGTGGTGTACAACGACACCAGAGGAGGAGGCCCCCACAAGCAGTTCCTCGGCCGGGTAAAGATCTCCGGCGCTTCCGTCCCTCTGTCCGAATCGGAGGCCTCGGTCCAGAGATACCCGCTCGACAAGCGCGGCCTGTTTTCGCACATCAGCGGCGATATCTCGCTTCGGATTTATGTCGCCCACGACGGTCTCGGCGGTTACATGTCGCCTCCGAACGTCGGTCCCGACGATGGCGTCGGAGCTGCGGAGACGCCTCTGCAAGATGCCGATTTTAGAGATGCCAAGCATGGTAGTGACCACGTCGGCGTCGACCACCATCATCATGCCGATTTCGATGAGAAGAAGAACAAGAAAAAGCATAAGGACCCAGAAGTGAGGACTTTCCGCTCCATCGGAGCTTCGGCTCCGACCGGCGCTCCCCCGGTGACGAGTTTCTTCTCGGGCCCCGGGAGCGGAGCCAATTTCATGAAGGAGAAGGCGCCGGCCGCCGAGACCAGGGCCGACTTCGCCCGCGCGGGCCCAGCTGCCGTAATGCAAATGCGGATGCCGGGGGGCCCGAACCCGGAATTCGCCTTGCAGGAGACTCGGCCGCCGGTGGCGGCGCACTTGCGGTATCGGGGAGGGGATAAGACCTCGACCACTTATGATCTCGTGGAGCAGATGCATTATCTGTACGTGAACGTGGTCAAGGCCAGAGATCTTCCTACCATGGATGTTACGGGGAGCCTGGATCCCTATGCGGAAGTGAAGGTTGGGAACTACAGAGGAGTCACCAAACACCTGGAGAAGAACCAGAACCCCGTGTGGCGGCAGATATTCGCGTTCGCGAAGGAGAAGCTGCAATCGAATTTCCTGGAGGTGAACGTGAAGGACAAGGATACATTAACGAAGGACGATTTCGCGGGGAGAGTCGTCCTGGAAATTTCTGAGGTGCCGACTCGAGTTCCTCCGGACAGCCCTCTGGCTCCTCAGTGGTATAGATTGGAGAACAAGAGAGGAGAGAAGTTCAGGGGAGAGATCATGCTCGCCGTGTGGATTGGGACGCAGGCCGACGAGTCATTCCCCGAGGCCTGGCATTCCGATGCGCACAGCATTAGCCACACTAACTTGCAAAATACTCGATCCAAGGTCTATTTCTCGCCGAAGCTCTATTACCTTCGAGTTCACGTCATCGAAGCTCAGGATCTTGTTCCCACCGAGGGCGGTCGACCGGTCGACACATACGTCAAGGTTCACCTAGGGAACCAGGGAAGGGTAACCAGGTCTTCCCAAGTGAAGACCGTGAATCCCGTGTGGCAAGATGAGCTAATGTTCGTGGCGTCTGAGCCGTTCGACGAATATATAATCGTGTCGGTCGAAGAGCGGGTAGCGCCTGGGAGGGATGAGCCGTTAGGGAGGTTCATATTCCCGGTTAGGGACGTTCCGCACCGAAGTGAAACCGGCAAGATGATGGATGCTCAGTGGTTTAACCTCCACAAGCCATCTGTCGTCGAGGAAGGAGAGAAGAAGAAGGAACATAAGTTCTCTAGCAAGATTTGCATCCGGTTTTGCATGGAATGGGGGTATCATGTTCTCGACGAGGCCACGCATTTCAGCAGCGATCTTCAACCGTCGGCGAAGGTGCTAAGGAAGCAGAGCATCGGAATTCTCGAGCTCGGGATTCTGAGCGCTCGGAATTTGCTTCCCATGAAGGGGCACGAAGGCCGAGCTACCGACGCCTACTGTGTAGCCAAGTACGGGAACAAATGGGTCAGGACCAGGACCCTGCTAGACACCCTGGCTCCTCGGTGGAACGAGCAGTACACCTGGGAAGTTTTCGACTTGTGCACCGTGATCACGATCGGAGTTTTCGACAACTGCCACGTCAATGGAAAAGAGGACGCTAGAGATAAGCGAATCGGGAAAGTGCGAGTTCGCCTTTCCACTTTAGAAGCCGATCGAGTGTACACTCACTACTATCCCCTCCTCGTCCTCCTTCCCTCCTCCGGCCTGAAGAAGCTCGGCGAGCTCCATTTGGCTCTACGCTTTACTTGCACGGCGTGGGTTAACACGATGGCTCAATATGGCAGGCCTTTGCTTCCCAAAATGCACTACATCCAACCCATACCGGTTCGGTACATTGATTGGCTCCGGCACCAAGCCATGCAGATCGTGGCGGTGCGGTTGGCCCGGGCCGAGCCGCCGCTCAGGCGTGAAGTCGTGGAATACATGTTAGATGTGGATGCCCACATGTTCAGCTTGAGGAGGAGCAAAGCCAATTTCACCCGGATCATGTCCCTGTTTTCGGGTCTCGCCGCCGTTTTCAAATGGTTCAACAACATCTGCCACTGGAGGAACCCTATCACCACCTGTCTCGTTCACATACTGTTCTTTATACTCGTTTGCTACCCGGAGTTGATCTTGCCGACGGTTTTCCTGTACCTTTTCGTGATTGGTCTTTGGAATTACCGAGTCAGGACGAGGCATCCACCTCATATGGATGCCCGGCTGTCGTACGCGGAGGGTGTCCACCCGGACGAGCTCGACGAGGAATTCGACACATTCCCCACGACCAGGCAACCGGATGTCGTGCGGGTGAGGTATGATCGGCTGCGGAGCGTAGCAGGCAGGGTCCAGACCGTGATCGGGGATATAGCCACACAAGGCGAGCGAATCCAGTCGATATTGAATTGGCGGGACCCCAGGGCCACCGGGATCTTCATCATCTTCTCATTGATATGGGCAGTCATCATCTATGTCACTCCGCTCCAGATTATTATCGTGCTCATCGGGCTCTACCTGATGCGGCATCCACGGTTCCGGGGCAAGCTGCCTCCCGTACCGGTCAATTTCTTCAAGAGATTGCCGGCCAAGGCGGACATGCTACTATAAGGTAGGTAGAGTTCCTATATATACAACTTAACTACATATGAGTCTTGTCCTATTGATTCAATATTTTACATATAAGACCACGATTCGCCAATAAACCTGAAGATGTGGTATACTAGAGCAATAAAATGCCAGCAGCTTGCTGTCTCAAGTCCATCGTCACTCCGATGAAATCTCGCTTTCTGATAGTACCTGCATTCTTTCTGTTTCTTTGGATAAAGGAAAAGGGCAGCTCTTGTTCAATTTCGATGCTTTATGGCCTTTGTTGCTCACCAATAGTGATTGCTGCAGAAAACTTTAGTCTGTGGCATGTATCCTATAGTTTTCTTTGGAAGATAAAAGATATTGAATGAATTAGGTGTCACATATTCAATTCCTGATGTATTTTATCGAATTCCCCCTATATTTTAAGAATGATGATTTCGATGGCATTGGGCTAAAATGCATGGATGTGCTAACACGGCGTTGATAAGATTCTTCTGAAATCTATGCAGTTTGAGACTGACCAATGACTCGGTTTAACCAGTACTTAAAATGTCCAAGTCTATAAACACGCGCCTAAATGCGACCGACAGTAGAATATGAGTTGATCATTCTAGGCAGTTCTCGATAACTATCGGTTGCCTCTTCCCACTCTAGTTAATGTGGTGGATTATCGACTTTGTGAGGTTTCGTGAATAAACTGTTGGCAACGAGAAGCGGCATAATTTCCTAGCCAATCGCGCCATTCACTTGATCATCGTAGCTCTCTTTCTTCCCACGCATGGCAAAGTCACTTGAATTGAATCGTAAATATTTCTTTTTGATTTCACTGCAAATAGGTCCAAAGTAAAAAGAGAAGAGGTTTGCAAAAGATTTATGAATCTTGAGACATGGGGGAAAACTTTCTAAATGAGCTTGAACTGCATCGGAGTTAATGTTATGGTATCGGTGGTTGTCTCCCAGATTGGATCCATCCAGCAAATCCCCTCCCTCCCACTAACTATCCGACCAGATTTGTTCGCGATTTTCCACTTATATGTTCATAATCTGGCGCGTCCCACAAATTTCGAACCTGATATTTGTTTCAGTTTCTGCTCTCTCGCGACATGCGCAAGCCGTGGTTCTGCCACCAATTACACCCACATGATCGGAGTAGAAACCAAAAAATGCATCATCATTTCATGACGAAGGTTTCGAGGTTACAGAGGCAGCCAATTTACTTGACCAGTAGCAATAGAGCTCGCCAACTAGAGGATTTATCCGGAGAATTACAAACTCAAGAACCTCACTGTCCTTTTTCCTGGGACTAACTAGTTCAGACACATCCTGCTCTACAATGACACTGAGCAAGAATTCTATCTTAAGTGACATAGTTATGCCAGAAATCGAACTAATTAATCCTACGTGCAATGCGCTAGTCAATGACTTACTTTATATCTCCACCCTCTTCTTGCCTTTTGACCAATAAAGTGCAAAATATTCCGCCAGGACCGACAAAGAATGTTACAAATACCAGGGGAAAATTTTTCTGTGTTTTTGGCAAAAGTAGCTCCCAGCTATTTCTAACTCAACCATGTCGGTATAGAGGCAACGCCGATGAAAGCCACCACTTCTGTCTAAGCCCTATTCACCAAACCTGAAAAACAATTAGCCACAGATTCAATCGGCAGGCACCGTGCACAGCAAGCCATGTCCAGGACTATGCTCCAAAGGATACATCGTTGTCCCTCTAACATATCTTTCGTGGTCTATTGCCGATTTTCTGAGACTGGAGAGTCCTCTAGAGCTCCTTTTAATTTGCTTTTTGATAATCGAACAAGCCGCCCGAGGGTCCAAAGATGCAGCTCCAACCCTCCTGCATTCATACAGAAAAACAATCAACCAAAGTCCAAATATAAATCAACACCCAAAAATCAGATTACTTAGGAGAAGACTTTTACCACGTCAGTCTTTCAACTACAACTAGTAGTGATTAGGCTTTTACATTTTGTTGAGATAAACACAAAAATCATGGTGATGCCACTAAGTTACAGCAAGGCAAGACTCACTCCATCTAGCTTTGTTTTTACCAATTTTTCAGTCTAGATAATCAGGCAAAGATAAATGCAAAGTTTCCCACAGGATTTACGTATTGCAAGAGAGGAAAATAGATAAATATCACTTGAGTTCCGACTCGCATATTGGAGGTTCGAAATAGCCTATTAATCCAATCGTGCCTCAAAAAAATCAATTGATTCAAGTCTCAAAATGCTATTTTGGAACTTGTTTGAGGGTTTGAGCATGGAGTTCATATGGAGCTATTAGTTACAATCAAGAATATGGACAAATGGGAAGCGTCACCTTAACACTTTCTCTGATGCAATTCTAGCAGCTCTGATTAAGCTATGGCTTGGCAACCACTTCACAACGCGGTTTGGGGCAGCACGCATTGGAGAATGAATCTTGACGAGCTTTACAAGACAAGATGAAAAAATGACATGAAATAACGTTAGTTACTAAAACTGCCAGGTGAGCATTCTAACATAAGTGGGATAGAATACGACGATGATGCATTTCAAAATTACAAATTACAAAGATGGGATAAAAAACTGAAACAAAGAATGCATTCAAATCTCCAGCAATAATTGCAGTTGACTTACCATGTAAATGATATGATAAAAATTAATTCATCTAGATGCTTCATTCGATTGATGTAAAACCAAATCCTATTGCCAGAGTCTTACTAGACTTATAGAAATATTTAAACGTTGATTGAAAAAAGTAGATAAAATCTTCACATACCCCCAGGCACTCCATCATCTGATAGTAAGCCCGACCATGAAGAGGTGTATGACCTTTTCGAGATTCTGAAAAGTATCTAGTCCTGAGAGAACACTTAAAAAGGATACATGATTAGGAAAACCAGAGAACCACAGTGAAAACATGAAAGAGGTCATATGATATACGCAAATTACTAAATCTATACCATTCTTTATAACCAGGATCCACAGTGAAACCATACATATCTACTGATTCACAGATTGACAGAGCAAATTCAAGAGCCTTGAGCCCAGTTCCTTTAGCAGCAGATCCAAAGGATGCCCCCAGCATAAGGTATACAGGATTTTTTATAGGAAGTTCCTGCAAAAGGCAAACCTTGTGCCAAGTAAGGAGGATGCTCCAAACATGTCTATGAGACAGATTAAGAGAAAAAGGAAACTTACGGACCCTTATCATCTTGCTCATGATGTCATGGATTGTCGTTTTTACGATCAGAACTTCCTTCCTCGTTTCTGCAGAAGAAAGTTGTTACTATATCTCCAGTGGAATTAGAGAACGTGATAAGTAAGGTGCCACACATACCATCTAACTCAACAACCTTATCAAGGGCTTTTGCAGATCCCCTATTGAGAAGACGGAATGAACTTTTCTTTCCCACATAATCTGTATAATTCTGGTAGACACAGATAGTCAGAAACAGGCAAAGTAGAGTGGAAATAAAAATGTGCACATCCAGTATCAAAATCTCACCTGGATAGGTGCACCGTTTTCCCGGATGACAACATCATAATTATCTATCTCCTTTCCAAACCTTGTTTTTAGAAGATCTCCGGAGTTACCAATGACAGCACAGCGGTCGAACTGCCGTGGAAAGTATGGGGGTGTTTCAGGAAGTACCAGAGAAAGTTTCTCCTTGCATAGAGTCTTATTTTCACATCGGTTGCTGAAATTCAAATATATACCTTGTCAATATGCTTGTATGCAATCTTTCTGCAGCTTGCTCTAGTTAGCATACTAACATTGAATAACAATTACCTAAGGTGACTGAAACTTTGGAAGAATATAACCAATGGAAGATAATGAATGCTACTAATTTCATTTGCAAAACCAACTTCATATACATGAACCAGCTGGAACTAAGCCCGTCAAACAGGTGGGTCAAATTGAAAATGGCCCAACCCAAATGGATTCATTTAACCCGTTTCTAGCCAATTCCATTCAAGGAAAATCTTGTGACCCATACCAAACCCAACCCATCTTGCTAAAACAGTTGCATATTTAACCCACCTTAGGAAAACTCATACCCAAACTAATGTGTGAGAGTGTGGAGTGAGTGAGTACGAGATTAAGAGATGGCAAGAGAGAATGAAGAGAAAGTCATGGAATTGGGTTGGGTTTAAATAAGCCATAAACCCATCATGACCCATTTACCACCTATAGCTGGAATTGACTATATGCAAGAATGAAATTTCCTATATTTTGAAGAAATGTTAACAAATTCCATCCTACAGACTTCCTCAAAATGTTATTTTCTTTTATTTACCGTTATGTAATTCTCTAGCCAAGCAAGGGCCGAATTGAACTATGAACAACATCAAGAGAAATTCACATGATACTTACAGTTGTATTCCTTTGTTAATCCTCCGCCATGCATAGTCTTCCCACCCATTCGGTAAAGCATCAAGGAAGTCCCTGGTAAGTATAGTGGTACTATTCCTGACCTGTGGCAATCAACTCACTACATAATAAATCAATCGCATAGCGTATCTGATTTCTCAGGAACCCAAGTTCTACGAAAAAGGGAAGCAGGGGGATAAGGCCACATTTACTCTATCCCATCTTCAATATCTCAACTTGCGTTTCAATTTACAAACCCTAGGCTCACCTGTTCCCATGTAGCCACAGCTTCACAGAGATTGAAATCGAAAGACAAACCTTCAGGTTCTCCAGATGTCGGATCTCTCTGCCAAACAAAACCCATTTCACACTGTGAAAAATCAAAGAGAAACGCCACTCCCCAAGGACGACGAATTGCCACAAACGGCAAGGAGACGCCAAGCACCCACCCATTTGGAAACCGTGTCGGGAGGGAAGCTCATGGTGACGTCGCAAACACTCTTCCCGCCGACGGCCTCTAATCCCAATCCATTCGCCTTCTGCAAGGACAGCGAGGCGCAAATCGTAACCGTTGCCACCACGCGATCGATCCGAAAGAGAAGAAAGGAAGAAGGAGAAGCGACTGACCACGCACTTTTGGAACTGGCCCTGCAGAGCCCGCAGGGCGTCCAGATCGTCGTCGGAGAGCCGGTAGCCGTCGTCTGCGGACCAGCACGGGAGCAAAAGAGCGCCGGACGCGGCGCGGATCAGTAAAAAAAAAAATCGCAGTGCGTTTCAATCGCGAGGGAGGGAGAGGGGGAATTTACAGAGATTGGAGACGCCGGCGATGTAGATGTAGAGCGCGACGAAGCCGGAGGCGAGGGCGAGCAGGAGGCCGAGCTGCAGCACCCTCATGGCGGCCGTCGCCCTTCTTCCCCGAGCCACGACGGGGAGCTCGAGTTGCAGATTCGAACTCTTTGCTGCGATGGCGAAGACGGTGATCTGGAAGAAAGGAGAAAGAGAAGAGTTGCGGCTGAAGTCGGAGAACCGAAGAAGGGGTGAGCCGAGCCGAGCCGAGCCGAGCCGTACCGTAGTCGACGCGGCAACCGGATCTAGAAATGTTGGGGGTGTGGCGTGGCACCTTGGAAATTTCTTAAATTCGGTTATTCATCCCTCATTTTTTTGTTCGATTTTTTTTCAATTGGTCACTACACTATAGTTCTTTCTGTTTATATTGGCAACTCCATTTGAAATAGTATGTAAAAATGCTTAGACACGAATTGTCACATTGGCTTAGCGTTACTAATTTGCATCAGTTTACATTATCAATAGAAATATCGTATATTTCTTTTAAGAAGTTAAATGATTAAATTGTGATAATAGTGTATTAATATAAGAGAGATTTTCTTAGGGCATTGAGAGAGAGAGATTAATTATGAGTTTTTTTTTATCCTAATTTCACTTCTTCTTTTTTAATGATGAACTAAATTGACATTTTAAATTTTTAATGTTGACAAAGGTAATCTTATTACCGTCCAAATTTTATCGGATTGAAAATACTCGATGGGAGGAGCAACACTTAAGAGCACATACTTGGGTATCTCTGGTAAGAAGCCAGTGCATGTTGGAGATGAGAGGAAATGCCGCACTTGATAAGATTAGTTGAGTGCTTAAAAATCTTTGGACACCATATTGATATAAAAGAAATACTTGTTATGGGTTAAGCTCGGGACTATTACCTAGACATAAATTGTCATAAATTATTGTTGATAATAAAAACTTATTCCATCGACTAATTAATTCAAATGATATAAGCAATTACTTTTAGAAAATGATTTTTCCAATCATTCATTTTTCATGAAACAAACGAGCTTTATAGTCACATGATATGAAGAAAGCAAGCTTATCAATATAGTATTCAACTTATCACCACCCGTGGTGGCGGCATAGTGGTTGAGCTTTAGTTCTTTTCAGGAGAGATCTGGAGTTCGAATTCTTGCGTTGTCTGCCTTGTTGGAAAGGAACCTACGATTTACCCGGGGCAGAAAGGGTGGTGGTGACTCTTCTGCTCCTCCAGGGGTTTCTTGTGCCGCGAAGTTAGCCGCACGAAGGTTCCTAGGCACATATATATATATATATATATATATATATATAGTATTCAACTTATCTTGGAAGGCCCAGCTACCCAGTCACATCCAAAAGCCCGATTGTGATGGAAGGCCCAACCTCTCGTGGCCAGGGGCTGGCCTTCATCTACATTTGGACCCGGCCACCTAAAATCTCAAAGTGCGTTCGTGTAATCAAAACACCTATGATTGAGCACGAAAGTCGTACATGGGTAAGTTGATGCGTCGGATACATCGAAAATTCCCACCTTTTTCTTTCATCATCTAACTTGAGCTTAAGAAGATCTCCAAAAGCACCAACCTCGAACTTCGGGCCCATTTGGTTTAACTTTGGAAAAATGGCTTTGCATTTCTTTAAGTATCTTTAGAGGAATGGGCATTTCAGGAAGACAAAGATGTTTTGATACTCTATTTAAAAAAAATCATTAAACCCCTATTTAGCATTCCGAAAATATTTCAGCATTTCAAATGTAAGCATTTGGCCAATGAGACCTCCAAATGCTGAACCAAACGGGGCCCATCCTCGTCTGTGTTCTTTACTATTGGCGCTTAGCCAAGCAGATTGCGTGCCTCGACGTTCCATCGATTACATGACCCGAATTCCGGTTCGGACCTCGCTCGAGAGAGAAATTAAGCAGCATCAGCACTTTAATTTGATATATCTGGATCATATGCCGTCAATGCACTTAGTGTGAAGGCATCCTTTGTACTTTTGTTACCTGTCTCCGTTATTTGGTTTCAAATAAACCTAATTTCATTACAATCCACAAGCGCTCATCTGCTCAACATCGATGCAATCGAACATTAAAATTCAAATTTGTCAAATATAAGAAGGGAAGGAAAAAAAAAAAAGAACTCTAGGAAAGCAAAGTAAATCTCGCCGTTGGATTCCTGAAGCCAATATGACGCCTCTCCAGAGACAGAGAATCCGTCAAATATGTGTCCCGATGAAGTTGGGAACGAACGAAACGAGTGTAATTTGAGCTGGGTGTACTTGGAATGAAACGAGCTAATCTCGGCAAGAACGTCGGAGAACATGTTCCTGTCTAATTGTGCTTCGAATTCTCCTGTTTGCATCAATTGCTACACGTTGCGAGTCTCAGGAGTCTCGATCTGCAATTGCACTCTCAGGTTTTTCTACTCGCATTCATTTTCTTTTCGTGACTTTGATCCGCCTTGGCTTTGTTACCGAGCTTTCGTTCGGCGATGTCATTAGGATTTTTCCCGATGGATTCCATGAAGGGACAAGGAGGGATTCAGATGCTGTTGACTGCGGAACAAGAGGCTCAACAGATCATTTCGAGTTCTAAGAATCGTAAGGATCGAGCGAATTCGCGTTTCTTTAGATTTTTAAGATGCTGTTCGGTGATGTTCTCATTTCGGAAGAACGAGTTCATTATACGGGCGAGAATTTTCCTCCGATCATATCTTTTTCATCACTCTTAACCGTTCATCGGTTCATCTGTTCATTTTATTTGATTCAACAGTGAAAAACACAAGATTGAAACAAGCGAAGGAAGAAGCGGAAAAGGATGTCGCAACATATCGATCGCATCTAGAGGCTGAGTACCAGAAGGGGATTGCTGAGGTACCGCGTGCTTAGTTTGTAGCCAGAGAATCTTTTTCTTCTTGGTTAATTTTTATAGTCGTTTGTATGAACTGATGCTTGCTGTTTGTAACTCGTAGACGGGCGGGGCGTCTGGAGCGAATGTACAAAGGCTCGAAGAAGAAACAGACATGAAAATCCAGAACTTGAAAGGATCGGCTTCGACAGTCTCCGAGGATATAACTGGGATGTTGATTAAGTATGTTACGGCAGTGAAGGTGTAAGCGATTGGATGACTTTTATTTGGAGAAGAAATGTCAATTATGCTGAATTCGGCTTAGAAGAGGATCGGTGCTTCTTTTCATTTCATTCAAGTAATGATATCGGCATAACCCATTTATCATGGGCTTATCTTGCTCTCCTCTTCTTGGGCTTTTCCCTCTCAATTTAGCAAGACTTTCATATATGAAATACTTAATTTCACTTGAACCAGCACATGATATGAGAATCCAACTAAACATAAACAGAATTGCTTTGAGTCTACGACGATCATGAATGGTTTTGAAAACAAAACTGTCGTGATAATGCGACGAACTTATGTAGTTACTTCATAGGAAAGTTCTGGTTTTCAAGTACTAAGTTATGGTCTGGAATGAAAATTCTCTCCGTCTGACGGCGCATGTGGTGTTCATTTTCGCCATTCGTTTGCTTTCCTTTTTTTCATCATCCTATCTTGCTTACCTTCCTGTCCCACTGATCAAATCCACCATCCCGCATCACTCGTTGTCTCACTCCTATTTCATCCTCCATTGTCAATTTCGTATTCCATTCCGATTGTAACTTGGAATGCTAGACGCCCTCCAGAGCTTAGACACTTCCTCTGGAGATGCTGTAATGAAGCTATTGCCACTAAAGGGAATCTTTTTCTAAGCCTTTTGTGATCAAGTTGAAAACATTGAGCACATGCTTATTTAATCCAAGTGAATGTGGAGGTATCTGGTTTGGTGGTGCTGATGTTGAGAGAGCCAAGAGAGCATATTTTTAGAGGAAATGATTTGTTGCTTGCTTTTAACTGATGTTAACTGATGGAAGGGAACCATCTAGAGAGGGTAAGGTCACATTACTCATGAGCATAGCTTTCTGTTGTTGGGCAATATTGAAGAGGAGGAACTAGATTGTGGTTCTGCCCAAGGCTGTGAGCAATGAAAAAGCTGTAAACAAAATTCAAAGAGCTTGTGGGAAGTTACTTTTCCTTGAGGAAGGTGGTGGATAAGGCAAAAAGAAAGTACTCAGCACTCAGCAGACTACAGAAACTCGTCTTGCATTGTTTCTCGACACATAATTTTACTTGAGAATCATGTTCTTTTTTTCTTCTTTTGGTCGGCTATTTGAGAATCACGTTACCTACTGAAGTTCCGACTGCTTTTCGGGATTAACAGTTTTGAAATGAGGGAAGTTTTTGACAATGTCACATGCCTATATTACTGAATTGCAAAGAGCTCTTTGATTTTCATTTGAATTATGGCAAAATCTATATCCACCCGTGAATTCTGGGTATATTCAATTGGCTCCTGTTAGGGCAGCACCTATTGATTATTGACTAAACTGTGTTCGGCTGGCAAATTCGCCCTTTCAAAGTCATCACGTATGATAAAGCGAAAAGAAAAGTATAGAGGTGAATCATGAAAAAAGGAAAAGAGCGAAATTTTAAGTACACGGCCTGTGCACTCTTTCTTTTTCACACAAATCACGTCTATCACAATTGATTTGGATAGCTGGTTGACTTTTTTCAAACTATAACTACACAGTCCATGGCAATGAAAGTGGGTTGCTTATGCAGAAAAAAGGAGATGGCATGTAAGGGCGAGAGTTGAATAGTGTCGCTTTCGATAATGTAAGATTCGAAAGGGAGATTTTTTTTATAGCTTAATGAAGCCAAACTTTTCTAGGCAATACATCTATCATCCTGAAGACAAATTTGTTTAGCATTCAACCACATCAGTTAATTTGTTTCTAAGCGAGTTTCGTTAAGAACATGTAAAATATGGCACATTTGCGTTTCTATCCCTTTGTGTTTACGAATTGGACAAAGAACATGCATGGACTTTGGAGCTAGACGATTCCTTCATGACCAACCACTTCAACAAGTCTTCTGGTTTGTAAAACATGAGCAAGATAATCACCGTAAAGCTTTAATGTAAAAACAATGGCTAGACTAGCCATGAGTAGATCTTGCTTGGAGGCACTCGCCATTTGCAAACCACCGCATAAGATTTCGAAACATGTATGGTTAGCACTGCATAAAAACAGCATGATCTATCGAGTGTGTTACAAGATAACTTTTAAATAGTAAATGCATCAATATATACATTATATATGTAATGACCATCTAACTTTTAATCGAGAATATGGTTGCATGACATCAAATAAAAGTAACCTGTTGTCGACCTTTGGATTTGCGCACTAATTTCCAATATCACGTGCTACTTTTACAAGTCATAGGATCACTGTACTTAAGAAGCATATGATACAGTGTAAATCTGCAGTCAAACCTTGAGCTTGAAACGTGCCTGCCTCCATCCTAAGAAGCATAAGCCCTCAGAGCTACAAAGCCATGTAGTGACATGGCAACTTCTCTCTTTTGCACACACGTATATGCGTGCATATGCACTAAGTCAGTATGGATATGAAATCAGCAAAGGCAGCAGTAGCAACCCTCTCCAAATATATGGAATCTGCTACTTCCTCTAGCTATCGTTTAATGTATAAGATCCCCCGGTAACCAAGGAAAACCATGTAGCATCCACTCTTAACTGACTTTCTACTAAAATATCTCATTTTTTTATTTACACTTGCTTATTCCACTATTACAAGCAGCTTTGTATTAGTCAATTATATGTTAATGAATGGGGAAAAAAACCCTCATTTGTTGAGTTAAATTAGATTATATCAGACAACTTATGTACACAATCCAAGACTAGATAGGGATAACCCAGATAATATTACAGCGATTTTCATGCACTGATTGTAAAATGATTTAGCCTGAATGCTACCTAGCTAATTGAGAACAAACCCTTCAAAAGTTCTTTAAAAGCAAAGTCTTGTAGGATTGAAAACCTCCTCCTCGCACACACAGGAGAAACATTACGTACACAATTCTTTGTCCAAGAGGTCTGATGATAATGGAAATCTGAAAGGATAATGAAGCTGTTCATAGCAATCAATTCGCAAAAACCATATCACTCAGTTGGTAGTCCATAAGCACTTCATCGAGTTTCAATTGCAGCCGAGCCATATCGAGGCACCCGGCATGGCAAACCTGAAGTAGAGACGATGAGAAAAGAAGGCAATGAATTCGTAGTGCTTAGATCTGTTGTCCGGAAAACCAAGATAACAGATAAAACCCTAATTCTAAAACACTTCTTCTGAGAGTTATACCTCGGATTGAATGGTGTGGATGAATGTCATTTCACTACTTCTAGTGGAAAGACAATTTGCTACACTAATTCCTTCTTCGAGCAGTAGTTGCAGCACCTTTGATAAGCGAAAATCATGGTCTTGGTCACTGGAATTGGTGCTTTGGATGACTATTTCCACTCCATCCAGAGAAGGCCTTATACTCAAAGCTCTCGCCGAACGATTAGCACTCTTCAATTCGTCTCTTTTGCTTTCCAGCCCTTTGATCTTCCTCTCAAGATGGCTTATGTGATTTATGGCCCCACTTATATGGTCCGAGGTCGCTCGCTTCCCCTAAGACTCCCATGCAAGAAAACCCTAATTTTTAGGGGAAAACATAAGAATAACAAAGAAGATAATCTCTCTGATTACCTTAATATACTCGAGAGGGAGTAATGATCTGAGAGATGCATAAAGCGTGCTCATCTCTTGCCGCCTCTGCCGTTCAATGTCTCGATGCATCTTCTTCTGAGGATCACAATCTGCATCCCTTTTGTGGCTTCTGCTAAAGGATATGAGTACAGATTTGTCTAAGCCCTTGTTCTCATCGTTTGGGTCGGTGATGCAAAGGCTAAGAAGATCTTGATCATGATGAATGATCCGATCCTCTGGGATCGGGTAGTGATTCGGTGGGAGATAGGGCAGATCGTTGTTGGGTTGTAAAGGAAACATGTTGCTCGAGAAATTATAAACTAATGGAGGAGCTCTAAGCTTTGAGCTGGATGGAAATGGAGATCAAAGAAGAGGAAGAGTCATATTAATCATGTTAGGGTTTGTGTGAATACTCTATTCTCCTTTTGATGGGCCTCAAGTGTCGGGAGATTCTTGAAAATCTCCTTGAATTAGCATAATCACTTTATTTAAAGCTTAGGTATTGGTGTCCTGTTCTTAAAGCACACCAGACCTTATCCACCTTAATACAATACCGGTGTTGGTGTCCCGTTCTTATGGGATTTGTATGATACGATAATTCCACTACAATACCAGTAAAGAAAAAGATTTTCGATTGATTTGGATATGGTCTTCGAATAAAAAAATGAGGAAAATGATGAAAGCTATCTTAAATTTTGTCTTGTACAGCTATCGTCTAATGGAAGAAAAAAAGAAGAGAAAAATAACACCAGTGGTCAATGAATTTTGATTTGATATAGAATGTGGTTTTTGAATTTTTAATATGTTCAATGTAGTCTTAAAACTTTAATCCAATGTGTAATACCATCCCTGAATTTTAAATTTATTTAATATGATCCTTGAACTTTTGATATATGATTAATTTGGTCCATGAATTATATGAAAATATTTAATGTTGTCTTTGAATTTAAATAATTGGAAAATAACATCAAACATTTTCATATAATTCAGGGACCAACTTGAACATGTACAAAAAGTTTAGAGATTATATTAAACAAATTAAAAGTTCATTAACCACATTACACATTAAATCAAAGTTCATAGACCATTTATATTATTATAAAAAAAAATGATGGAAACCATCTCAATTTGTATCTATCAAATAAATCAAATCAATAGTTCATAAATGTTTTCAATTATAAATGATGATGAGTTTCAGCTTCAAGAGAAAAGCTTGAGTCTTAAATCGTCATCAATCTGCATTGAGAAACCGGCTCAACATGGAAACAAGGTTTTAGTTAGTTCCTTAAAATTAAAGTCATGTGTGTATATCAACACGAGAGCATTGTATTCATTTCTTAATTGGTCTAAGATCATGGGCAACTTCGTGGAACTGACAACATTAAAAGGTACTTGGTAGTGCTTCCTGACATGCTGCATATATTTAAAATATGATTCCCAGTCATCGTCCGTCAAGTCAGAGTTGTAATCGCGAGAACCCTTGAAAGCTTATTGGAACCGTTCTCTTGGTCAACGAATCCATCTCGGGTCTTGTCGAGTTATAGCGTTATGAGATGACTCTCATAGGGCTTTTGGAGCTGGCCAGCCTCTGATTCGCATATTTGACTAAGATTATAACGATCAGTAGAAGCTCGTCTTCTGATTCACCTAACCAACTAAGATCATAACAATCAATAGAAGCTCGTTGGGAATGGAAGTGAGTTGGAAAAAGAGCTTAAGTTCAAATCCGTCAATGTATCTAATTAAAATCACACTCATTCAAAAATTTAAATTCATAAGTTATGAGTTAATTAAGATATGTTAACTACTCCGTACCACAATAATTCTTCAATATGAGACTTTTTTAATATAACTCATATATATATCTCAATAGAACAACGATTGGGCATTGTGCGAACATTCCGGTTTAGAAGTTAGGATGTTTTTCAAACATTCTTGCAACTTTAATGGTGTCCTTTCTCTCACAACTCGTAAACTTTTAGAGATGTCCAAAAATTGTTGAGAAAATTGCTAAAAAAATCATAAATCTATTATATAGCAGCAACTTCAATTTTAAACCTTTCAATTATGCAAATTTAGTCATGAACTTTTTAATGATTTGTCAATTTAATTATCTTAGCTAGTTTTGGTTAGAAATTACTAACGTGGATGTCGATCGTCCTACATGATGTGACCAGTGTTGATGTGAACAATTTTTGTGATTCTTTTTAAATTTTCTAAGTTTTTTTTTTTATCGATTGTTTTACATTTCTATTGTTTTTTTTCCATAGGTCGATAGAAAGAAAAGAAAAGAAAATCAATAAAAAAGCGTAGAAAATTTAAAAAGAATTTGCAAAAATTGTTTATGTTAATATTAGTCATGTTAAATAAGATGGCTAACATTTACATTAGCGATTTCCAACCAAATAGTACCAATAGTTACCACCTACTATAGTTATCTAATGCAACAAGAAGTCCAAATCAACTAATATGTCCTTACAAAATGATATCGAACAAGAGGAATCTAATGCAATCATCAACTTTCTCCAAGACCTCACTCTCTTCATCTTCTAATATGTACTTACAAAATGATATCGAACAAAAGGAATCCAATGCAATCATCAACTTTCTCCAAGACCTCCCTCTCTCCATCTTCTTGATCATCACTTGGTCCTCCGAATAGTTTAAGTGGCGTCGGGGATTTGACAAGTCAATGTGCATGAAGCAAACAATGTCAAAATGATAATTGGGGCAATCGATGATGATCAGGAAGACGAGTATGAATCAATTGAAGGAAGTTAAAAGTACTCATCCTATTATAATTTATAACCTACACTTGTGAGTCCGGTGAGGATTCTCCTGTGCCCTGGGATATTGCTGGGTCATGGGATGAAATGCATCCAATTGACCTTTCACAATAGACATCTCTAAATCACGACTCTTTTGCAAAGCGGGGGAACCGATCGAATGGAGAAGAAGGGAGCAAGCGTCGGTGCCGAGCGAGCCAATCATGAGAGCTGAGTGAACATGGGAGAGAGCGACTGAGGTGAGCGAGCGTGAGAGAGTGTAGAGACTAATTTTGGGCCGGATATGGTAACACGTGCTGTGCACGTGGGCTTGGGACATTTGTGGTCTCGGACCTGAGACGCCTGCTGAAACGAAAGCGCTATCATTCGAACGGCCCGACGAATCCTTTCGTTCTCTGCTGCTTTTGTCTTAACTTCTGAGGAAGCTATCAGACCGAACGTGGCCTAAAATCCGTTCTCACTAGAAGTTGACTCGACGGTCAAAAAATCGGGATGCCTTTAGGCGTGCGAAAGGAAGAAGAAGGCCCGGCCCGGCCCGGCCCAAAATAACTCCGGAAGTTTTCCGGTTCCAAACCCGGGCGGAACCCGGTCCAGACCCGGGCTTGCCATGGCCTTCTTTGCCAACACGAAACCTTCCGAAAAGCTTTAATCGCGCAGAAGAAGTAGCTCTTCACAGAAGCAGAAGCAGAAGCGGACGCGACCTCGGCCAGTTCCTCGCATTTCCCCTTCCTCAAGCGAACTCGCCATTCGCTCCCTCGCGATCGCAATCCCGATCATCTTCGCCGCTCTCGCTCGAGGCCGAGATCCGGTGAACTCTCTCTCTCTCGCTTTCGCTCGATCGCTCTCTGTTCGTGTGTGCGCGTGTGTGTTCGATTTGATTGCAATTTGATGGATCCGTTCGCGTTCTTCTGGCTTTTGAGAGTGACGCGCGCCCCCTTCCTTTCTGCCTCGCAGGTTCGCCGCTCCGTTGTTCCGCAATGGGAGACAGTCAGTACTCTTTCTCGCTCACTACCTTCAGGTGCGTCCGCGTAAGCCTGCCGAAGCCGGGGCTCCTGGTCGTCGCTGGTTTTGTTTCGTTGCGTTCGGTTGCGTCTTTCTTCGATTTCGTGAGTTTATGATTTTTTTTGTTCCGTGTGGCGATGGGGGCAGTCCTTCCGGGAAGCTCGTGCAGATTGAGCACGCCCTAACTGCGGTGGGTTCTGGCCAGACGTCTCTCGGAATCAAAGGTGAGGTCCCTCGGGTGCTTATGTTTTTGTCCCGTCGGTTGAGTGCTTTTTCTTCGGTAAGTGTGAGTCCTTTGCCATGGGAGTTTCAGCATTGTAGCAGGCCCGCACGGAGTATAGGGAAGCTTTCTTAGCTTAGGATTCTAACAATAATCACTTTGGTTCTGCTGTAACACCATTGGGTTTGATTAGTTATGTGTTATTAGTGTCTCAATGTTCAGCATAGAGAAAATTTTAAAGGCCATTGGGCTGTTAGTGGGCGTCAGTAAACAAATTCCATTGTGTAGGTATTGCCAATGAAGGGTTCCTTATGTATTGTTTGTGCAATTTTCACTGGGACAAGGATCCAATGATTTCACCCTTTTTCGGCATGAAATTTGGCATTTTAGACTTGATTGATCAATTCAAGATAGACCATTTAACCTGAATATCCTTGGGGGTTATAAATAGTTCTTGGCAGTCGATAGCACCAGAAGGATCGAGTTCTTTAAGATTCATTCTCTCTGTCATTCCCTTCTGTGGCCAACATTTGTGTGTATTTTTGACCTACTATGTAATATTTAATGGCCTTAATCTAATCTACGTGATTGCAGCTAAAGATGGTGTTGTCATCGCGACAGAGAAGAAGCTTCCCTCTATATTGGTTGATGAAACTTCCGTAAGTAACTCTTAGCATGTCTTTTATTTTCTTTTTGTTTCTTTCAAGGAATGATTTTTTTATCTAAGAAATATTTGTCTCGTGCCTGTTGGTTATCATTGTCTTCTTTCCATATTACTTATGCCCTCGATGAATCTGCCTCTTTGGATGGTTGTCATAGGTCCTTGCAAATTTTTTATGAATAATTTGGTAGCTAAAGAACTTTCTTGAAGATAGAAAATTTATGTGAAGAAGTTGCAGACGGGTTTCAAGGCTTTTGAATACCTTAGAGCGATAATTGGTCCCAACTCGTAACAACTTAAGTTATATTTTTGGTTTGTCTAATTATGCAAGGCACTAGAATCTATGTCCTGCATTTGGTTACCGTCTCCACTTGGTGGATGGCTTACCCTCTAATGCTTTATTTATGAAGGGGTTTTATCGTCGGCACCTTTGATAATGCAAATTTTATCTATCTGCAAAATGGTAAATGAGATCATACTTGTCACTGTTGTAATTGTTATTATGGCCTTACGTGTTTGCATTTAGTTTTTTGATTCTTCAAGTCTGGACCTTCACATTCTTTAAATCAATTCTATATAGTTGTTGGCTAACCATATATCTTTCTTTTCTGCTAAATCTTATCAATTCTACTTTTGTCAGGTTCAAAAGATACAGTGCCTGACACCAAATATTGGAGTTGTTTACAGGTTTATTTCCTCAATGCTTTTTCATTGTTGCAAGCCTACATTTTTGGGCCCTGATTCTGGCAGAACTATCACTGTGGGTCTTCCGGTTCTGTGGCGATATGAGTCTGTTCCATAAAGGGGAGGGGGCAATGTGAGAATAGTTTTTTAACAGGAAAATGATATTGATGTAAAGCTCAGGGACTGAATTCTTCAAAGTTATGCCCATATTGTTTTTTTAGTAAGATTAAGACATGACATGGTATATTTTGACTTGGCTATGAAGATAATTAATCTGCTAAAGAAATTGTCGAGCTTTCAGTTCTGCTCTGGAAAGCAGATTTGGCTGCTCTTCTCTGGCACCATTGGAGAGTATATGGTATATAACATGCTTTTGCAATGAAGCAAAAGAAGATTTGTTCAATGCATACAATACCGTGAAGAAATGTGGGCTTTTGAAAGACCAAAATGCAAGTGTTGCACTGTGTCTCCCTTATTTGTCAATGAAATTGGAAATTTGTGTTTATCTGAATATTACATCTTGAGTCAAGCAACAGCTAGAAAGTATTTTTCACTATTCCTTTTACTACTTGACATGCTCTACTTGTTGCTCTTTTTGGTCACTGATTTATTTTCTCTTTTTATCACCATTCCTGTTGCAGTGGCATGGGTCCAGATTTTAGAGTCTTAGTTCGGAAAAGCAGGAAACAGGCAGAACAGTATCATAAGTTATATAAGGTACCTCTTTGCATTCTGAAGAGTGATCCTCTTTTGTTGGATCAAAATAGTTGGCAAGCCAGCCATTCTATTGTGTTGCGACCAAGGGTTGTTCTGACCTATGTTTTGTTCATATGTAACCCAAGCAAGCATGTATGGTTTCGTAAAATGACAATCCACAGTTCACATGAAATCTAAGGATTATAATATCACAGAAGGACACTCTTGTGTTCTATAAGTTGGTTATTCATCTTTTGTTCTTTTTGTGGGGGTATACATATGAGAGAGCAATCGGTATTTATTGTGGAACCTGTACATTTGTGTAGTTGTCGGAATTGTTATCAACATCTATCACCATAATCTAGCAAACACGCTTATGGTACCTTTTAATTCACAAGATAAAAGTATTCTTGAGCTGCTTCTTGAGGATTATTTATTGTATGTTTCTGTTTTTATTTTGTATATGCATTTTAACTGCTTCATTTTTATGTGCCTTCTGCTCTTTCAAGTTCATCAGCAGCACTATTGTAGCTGCTGTAACTTTTAAAAGTATGATTGTAAAGCACTCCTAAATAGATATGAGTGATAAAGATATAAGTTTTTGTTGCATTGTTCACTTATCATTGACCATTCTTTCTCTAACTGTAGGAACCCATACCGGTCACGCAACTAGTGAGGGAGACTGCAGCTGTCATGCAGGAGTTTACTCAGTCAGGGTAAATGAGCTACTTTATGGAGTATGCTGTATTTGTTTTTTTCCATAGTCAGTGTCGTTTAATGGAAGGTTCAGTTGAGCCTAACACGATGTACGTACAATAAAGAAAGTACGTTTGTTGATTTTATAATGGATGTCAACCTTGCAAAGTTTTTATTGTTCTTTTGATCTTGAATGCCATTTCTCACTTGGCCTTTCCTTTTCATCTGTCCTCTTTTGAAGTGGTGTGAGGCCTTTTGGAGTATCTCTTCTGGTTGCTGGATTTGATGATAATGGTCCTCAATTGTATCAGGTATTTTGTCTTCTCTTAGGAGATTCTGTAGTGTTTTAATGACAGCTATATATTTAGTTAATCTGGTTTATAGTGTGCGACTGGCAAAGTGGATGTGAGAATACCCCCTAAGATGATATGAACACCTCTCATCATTGATCCACCTATAATTAACTTGTGAGTCAAGTTTAATATGTTGTAATGGGGGTCTAGTCTGTCCATGACAAGATTGGTGGTGTTCACTATTTTTCTTCAATATTTTATTACTTTGACATCAAACAATTATTATGAAGGTTTCACATTGATTAAAATACCTCAAAGATCTTTTCTGTACATGGCGGCAACTTTGTTTTCAACTATGTAATTGGTGTTAGATCGTATGTCTTTTCAACATCTTATCTGTACTGGAGTTCAACATGATCGCGGTAAACTGGAAGAGTTGAGGATGTGGTTGGTGGAGACAAGGGTAATGGTGTCAGAGAAGTCATGAACGACTGAGTGGTTGTCATTGGAAGAGTTGGCAGCCTTGCCCTTGGCTTTCGCTTCACCAGCCATGGTGATCGGATTTTGGGAGGATGAAGTTCCATGAGAGAGTAACTTAAGTGGTTGAATTTTAAAAGTTTTAAAAATAAAAGAGATTGATGGAAAATTGTTGGTACAAAACTGAGTGCTGCATGGTAGTTTTGACACCTCAAGTGTAATTTTTCTCAGAATGTTATATCAATCTTGCAAGCTTTGTACCACTTCCTGAACTTCAAGACATTCATCGTTGAAATATGCATATCCCAGCAATCACAGTTAGAAGCATTAAAGAATGCTTATTTAACCCTCTTGCTTTATATTTGTAAACAGAAACAACAGTCTTTTATTACCTGGTATGTGGTTAATTAGAACTACCATGAAGTACTTGTTGCTGTACACTTAATAGGTTGATCCATCTGGTTCATATTTCTCGTGGAAAGCTTCAGCAATGGGAAAGAATGTTTCGAATGCAAAGACATTTCTTGAGAAGAGGTAATAAGAATGTAGTAGCTGTTGGAATGTCTTCTGATTTCTTCTATTTGTATGTCTGATTATTATTAATTTCATGGAATCGTTCACTGGAAGGTACATTAAATAGTCTTCATTTCCCATACGACTCTTGATCTTTAGCCAAGCTTTATATCATTGCATGAACTATGCAAAAAATGAGATCTTCCTACTGTGGCATGGAGAGCTAGATGCTTTAAAAAATCTGTTTGTTGTTATCTTTTTCCTTTAAATGTAAACTTGCATGATTGACATGATTTTGAGTCAAGAGGCATACAACTCTTGCCTGCGCCCCTTTGCATGTGCTTATTTAATGTTTTCTATGCCATGCGATCGTGTAACAAATGTTTTCTATCTGAATCATGATAGATTATTCTGATTGCTTTGTCTCTATCTTCATCTATATTCTGAACTTATTTTGTTCTAATGGCCATGAAGAGTCAGAATGACGAAGGTTTCCTTTGTATGATTTTAAGTAAATGTTTTGGCTCCTGGCTGAAGATAAGTGATATCAATATTCCCTTTTTCCAGTTTAAATATCAGCTTGCTACTGTAGGTGGTAACTTAAGTAGGAATTCTTAAGAGATTCTGTCAAATGCGTAATTGAGTTAGAATGGTTGGCAGCAGTGATGTATGAGGAGATGATATCAACAGTGGGTTCTTAGAGCTGTATTTATGTAGTATCGAGTGAATCTTGCATTCTTGCATCGACATTAGATTGTGGTAGATCACTTTCCACAGACCGGTCTACTATCCTGAAAATCGATTATGTGCTTAAGAGGTTTACTTTTAGAAACTTTTGGACCACTCAATGTATAATCCTTTATCTTCTGAACTTCCTTAGTTGTCCATTTGCTGTGTCCTGTGACGTCTTACAAGTAGAGTTAAAACCGATATAGTGATGTACGAAATGGAATATGTGTCAATGAGTGCATCTGCTTCATCACTGTGCAAGGGAGGATTTGAGGATTAACCCTGCATGGCTCCACAAACACACAGAGGAGGTCTAGCCTCCCCAGCCTGACTTCCCCGGTGCCTGTCCACTTGATATACAGCGGTGGTGGGCTGCTTGGATTCTCCAGATACAATGCCTCGGGGAACACGGCACTAGACTCTCCCTGCACCTACCCAAGCTTTTCTTCCCGGGTAGAGGGGAATACGTGCCTAGCTGAACGGGGTCTCCCACCCCAGGGCAGATCTCCCGCCGTTTCAGTGCGTGGGCCTTTTAGGACGGCCTTTCACCGTGTTGGTTATCTCATTATATTTTTCTTGGGTCGATAACATCCCAATACCCCCCTTAGTTTAAGGTTGGAGGGGCCCCTGGGAAGCCAGGGCGGACCTGCCCAGGTCGGCAGCAAGCCCCCCCACGGGGCTTACCCTTCATTGCCGAGGGAGCAGTTTAACGAGCTGCTCAGCTTGAAGGTATTATGATTCTCTAAGAGGGTTCCAAAATGGTAGCTTGAAAAACCTTGATGGTCGTAGAAACCCTAGCTAGTGTCCACTGCACTACTAGGGCAGAGAGTGGGAAAATATTCATCATGTGTAGGAATTATGTTAGTTACTCTAAAAGGAACGGTCTCTTATCGTGTAGTCACTCCTGTTAGTTCTGAATATGTGAGCTGTCTGTGCTGCATTTTTCAAAAGTATGGAAGTTTAGCAGGGTTCATCATATTGAATCAACTAATAAACATCATGGTTTGGCTTGTCGTTTCACATTTCTCTTTGGTATTATTTTAAGGGGACATGTGAATGTCCTGATGAAGATTCTTTTCTGTCTTTAAAATTGTGCCATAAGATCATTTTTCTGATGACATAACTTTATTATGTGGACTCCCTTGATGACAAGAATAAGCTCCTTCTTGGGTATTGTAGGTACACTGATGACATGGAACTTGAAGATGCCGTCCACACAGCTATTCTTACACTGAAGGAAGGGTAAGTGACATTCTTTTTTCCTTTACCTGGAGGCTTTGTTTAACATGCAATAACTTATGATTCTGGATATAGTGTCTAGTGCATATACTCTGGGGCGAATGTTTCGTCAGTATTCTGTTTCTCACTTTTAATTCCGATGATGGCAGCTGTTTTAATGTTTTTGTTTCTGATTCCTTTGGCTAGGATTCATTTGATTGGTAAAGGCGAACAATGAGATCTTTTCGATGTTAAGGCATTTATTTGTGCTGATCCTATTACTTTCTGGTTTCTTCCTGTCCGTTTTTTCATACTATAGACTTGAAAACCCACAGAGCTTCACAGCTTAATGTTTTCAAGAATGAGATAAATTGCAGAAATACTCCTCTGTCTTTACCACTGCATTTTTTGTGCATTAAGGGAAATTTAGAGGTGGGCTTGCAAGAGGCCAAATTTTGAGCTTTCTATCGAATTACATAAGTCCTCCCTAGAATGTAGCTGTGAGATTTTAAGGGGTTTTCATAGTTGATTTGCTGATAGCCTAGCGATGCCTTTGTTACTATGACTGATCCAGCTATATCTACAGTTTCAAGTGCTCCTCTGCAATGTGTTACCAGTATGCAGTTGGTAGGCCTAACCTGTTGCATCTGTAAGCCAGAAATTAGGGACTTTAGAATATCACTTCGTTGGAAGTAAAACTGCTTTTGCAATTTTTTATATTCTTTAGAATTAGAAAAGCTGCATTTGGACATCTGGCTTGATATTCAACTAGAATAAAGTATCCAGAATCTTGCAGTCAGAAATGCTTCGGTTAGAGAAGTAAACTTGTCAGAAATCAAGTAATCAATGAGTGCATGTACTGATTATGAAACATGAATGAGTCGCATTTTGCAAGGGCAGTCTTTTTGGTTGAATGTTTAGGAAAAGCTATGAAATATGGCATTTTTTTGCCATGTATGCTTTTATTGTCAGTAGATGGTTCCAGACAGAGTCAATTTGCTTTTACTTTGGTATGTACCTATAAATTCGGTAGATGGTTCAGACAGAGACCAAAATAAATTTGTTGTGTGATGAGTACTTTAATTGCTCGTGTTTAATTGGTAATTGCTTAAACAGGGTGTACATGTTAAAGCCAAGGACAATTATTATCATAGGTTTTTAGGTGTACATGGAGCCAGGAAGGAGCTGTGACAGTTCTTGTTAATCCCTCTGGCTAATGGCTTCCTTTCTTCTGTTCTGGAACTTCTGCTGTACTACTTGGGCTTGCTTGTTAACTTTTTCCTTTTGTTTGAGATTCCAATTCATATTATTGTTAAATGGTTTGCAGGTTCTTCTGTTCCACCTTGCTTCTGTGATCCATACATAGCTGATGTAACTTCACTTGCAAATGCTGAGATTACAAATTAAACATCTTTTATTGTGGATTGCAGATTTGAAGGTCAAATTTCAGGAAAGAACATTGAAATTGGAATAATTGGCACTGACAAGAAGTTCAGGTAACATCTTATTTGTGAACTTCTCTTTAACATTTGTGGCAAAATCTTGAAACTTACTCAAAATTCTGTTGGTGAATAAGTTTCTCCGTGATTGCCAGACTTTTTGGTACATTCATCTTTCGTGGATGTGAAGCAATATGAACTTTAACATTCTTGAAGAGAAGTCGTTTCACTCATCTTTGGAAGACCTCTAATTAAATTTTCTTGACTGAATCCAAGTTGTCTTAAAGAGTTCTAGCTATTTTAGGTAGCTGACATGTTTCTAATTGAATTGAGTTTTCGAAGTATACCAAAGGTCTTTCCTTGCCATATAATCATCAGTTACTTTGTACAACATCCGAACATAGGCCAACACCTTATAAGATAAAATGCCACAGAATCTCCTGTTGAATTTGCTGTCTTTTTTCCCTTTCATGTGCATCTGGTGATTCTTGTAGTACAACATTGGTGATGATGGGTCAAGTAAGATTTCCAAGCAGACATAAAACATAATGATTGGAAGCTGAACCTGTCACTAGAGTTGAGAATGGAGAGGCAATGAGTCAGACGTGAATGAAACATCTGGCATTCTTGATTTATGCTTTGAAGTCTGGAACGGGCATATATCAGTATTTTTTTTTTGAGGAAAATGATAGCTATTTTCTGATTTGACGTGAAAATATTAATGCTTATGTCTTATACACTACACGATGAAGTTTACCACGTGCTTAAGGTGTGGATCTCCTGGATGCTTCTATGTGATTCTTTATCATTAAAAAAATGAAGAGCAATTCGTTCTTTTTTCATATAAGATACAAGGACATTGGTTATTGCGCTTTGTGACATGCTTCTCATGCTGCAAAACAGACAGTCCCCCAGTCTAACCAGCCACACTCTCCGATCAGATGTCCAAAATCTAAGATATCTAGAAATTTGTTTGGAACTAAAGATAATCTGCTGATGAAATAATATGCAATCTTTTATGATGCGTGTCCTTGTCGATAATAACGTTATCTATTGACACGGTACTTGCTTAAAATGATTCCAAGTTGGGAATTGCTGCCCATGCTTAATGAGGTACAGCACTCCAGATTTTTGTTCTTCATGCATGGGTAACTTAAGCACAAATTCTCCCATGCAGGGTGCTGACTTCAGCTGAAATTGAAGATTATTTGGCAGAAGTGGAGTAACTTGATTCATTCTTGTATACTGGTTGATGAGGTCCGGGCAGATCCTATGAGTGGTTCTGTGCATTTAGCATGACAAGTACCGTTGCTTGGATATTTAGTTTTCGACAGCTCAGAAAAGCCTAATTGTATTAGACAGAAGGTGGATTTGTGTTCCAGTTTTAACGGTTCATCAAGTTGTGAGCACTAGATCCTTTCTATTTTATGGCCAGAATGCGAAATCCACATTTTAAAGTGATGAAAATGTGTTGCTTATGTTTAAATCTTGCAAAACTTTTTTGAAGTGTTATATTTGGGGCCCTGTACTCCTAGTAGGCTGCGATGGGGCAGAAGTGATTTGATTGAAAGGCATCCAATCCATGGGGGCTCACAACTCGTAGGATGACCTTTTTGATCAGTACCACTGTCTGATTTCACTTTTCTCTTATCATTAAGAAACACTGCACATACGAACAAGGTACTGGAGAATGAGAATTCCATTTCCCATGGTACCCAACGAATAGTATGAGAAAGGATCACTGCATATGACTCAGGGCTACATTTTGCCTCAAGCCCTGAGTCTTGTGGGATCAGGCTTTCATGAGAGAATGTCAGATACATGAGGGGAAAAGATATTCTGTTACTCTATACAATCGCTTATAATACTTCTTCCCCTCATGTTGCCTTTGTAGCCCAAGGCTCAGATCTGACCTCTTCCGTAGTAGAAGGGAGATGTTGCGGGGAGGCAGCATTTCTCTTCACAAAAGAAGGTAAGCTATGCAGTTTACAATGTACGCGACTGACATCACTTTATGAATCATTAGTAGGTTTACGGCACATCATCCCAACAAAGTTGTAGTTTGAAAGTTAATTCGCGTTGCCACTTCATGATTCTGGTCGATTCTTGTCTATAGCTTCTGTATCACAGTTGAAGCGAATGCATCTCAGCTGTCATTGAAAATGAAGCGCATTTGCATTAAGATGTGTTTTTGTGGATATAAGTTCTCGTCAATCTCTGTTTCCTCTACGATATTTCTCCTCGTGTCATCGTATAACTAAGAGATGCCGACCATTCGTCAGATTTTTAGATCAGTGCAACTGAAGGTGGTCGTAGAACTTGAGTTCTGGTTCATGACCTAGATACTATTTACTGTCCTTTGCCTTCATGAGCTTTCCACTCGTAATCAGCATTGCTCGATTCAGTATCACAACTTTAGCATACGTTTGGTGCTCACGCTACTTAAGAGTTTAATCTTATGCCCCCGACCCTTTGCTGCATTCATGGATGGACTTTTTGATTGCTACGTTGCCCGATTTCAATCCCAAAACGTTTGGAAGTTTCCATCATTGCGATATGCCCCTATAGGTTCGGCAGAGTTATCAACATATATGCTGAAGATCACGAAATTTGCTCTCCGTAATTAGCAGGCCGATGCCCGGTTTAATATAACATTTACTGGCCGTGTACAGGGTGAGATTCCTAGACAGAGTTGTCAATGGAGAAACTCGCAATTTGGCCACTGCTTTGGACGATTGTCACGTGGGATATGTAGCGGGCATCATTTTCATATCGAGATAAGCACATGGAAACACAGCAAGTTTCCATGTGAGAAGTTCAATCCACCCATATTAAGACAAGGACAGCGACTCCACTCCACTAAGATAGAAAGAGTTGAGAAAAACCAGACGCCGACTACCCTCTTCCTTTCGGTTCACACGATAGACTACTAGAAGCACACCATATACACAACCCTGAAACATTGAAGTAAGGATCATGACTAAAACACATAGCTAGAGCCAGAATTACTAAACCACGAACTACTACTGACTACTGATCATTGCCGTGACCGCATGATTATGCTTGACCAATCCGGGGGCGAAACAGATTGGAAGATGTCCTGTTTGATCTCGCGATGTAGATTACGGAGTCTGAAACCGCACAGGTTTGCTTGCAGGATCCAAGATTAACAAATCCCAGGCCATCGCTTATCCTCCTCGAAACCTTGGCCACAGCCCAGCGATTCTGGGTCATCTCTCGGGTGTCGTCCTTGGAGCACTTGACGAATGCTGAAACAAAAGGGTCTCTCTTGCTGTTTCTTGTGGCGGAGGTTGTCCTGCTAAGCCGGTGTTTCTTGGAGGACGGAGAAGCAGTGGCGGCGGCAGCAGGAGGTAAGGGAAGGAGGAGGCTGGTGGATGGAGATCGCGCCATCATCCAGGACAAGTGGTTCTTGGGGATTCCTGGAATCTTTTCCCAGGAGAAGGGAACGCCGGAGGAGGCGACAGGGGTGCGGGGCTGGAATGCAGATACTGATCCGTGCCTGAGTTCAGGGGAGTCTGAAGGTCCATGAAAAGGAGAAGAAGAGGAAGAAGAAGATGACCGCGACGAAAGTGATGATGTTGAGGGAGACAGTGAAGGAGTTCTGCGAGAAGATGAACGCCTTAGTGTTATCAGAGAAGGTGAGGACTCCATCTTGTTCATGAGAGACAGAGAGAGAGAGAGGCTCTGTTGCATTTATTTCTGTGCCCTTCGATCTTGGTGACTCTATTTATAGACGAGCTCAGCCGGCGGCTGTTGTCATCTCTCAGACGTCCGGATGGAAGAAAAGAAATGAAAATAAAATGGACAAGGGAAGAAATGTTATTTGACTAACATAAAGACCACCTACAGCATTGATGACTACAACCACATGGGGAAGATGGCTACTAGATGGAAATCGGAAGCAAAAATTAGGAATGTTTTGGTGGATCCAAAATCTTTTAAGTGCAGGGATCTTAGATTGTCAAGGATTTTGATCTTGTTGAGTCCATGTGAAATTTGGATAAAATAAATCCATGTGCTATTCATGTGCTATTTTAGAAAAGGTAAAAAAACATCTCCGAAAGGAAGACAGGTGGACTCCAACTCGAAATGTTAGGAAATCATACCATGTGTGCAATATATCTCGCATGTCCTGTACAACTTCTTTATAGCAATTCTAGTTGTGGGGTGATTTGATTTTTGATATCTATGGGAATATGTACTAGGTCTTTATATTAGGAGTCTTCTCCGTTATGGGAAAATTCCCTTTTATGAGATTCTATTGCAGTGGGGAAAACAAAACCTTTCATGTATTAGGTATACAAGATTTCTTCATGAAAACTTTCATTGATGGAAAAATTTCATTGCGATAAGGGAAAAAAAACCCTTATTTGTATTCCGTCGAAAGATTATTATATTCCGTGATTAGTTCTATTCATTTTATCAATGTATCCCTATGAGATCGGATCGAGAAATTTCCTGGGTGTGAAGCTAAAATCGTTTATCATTTACGTGTACGATGCGTCTAATCCATCGCATTGGCGAAGCGAGGAGCACGGGATTTCCTGTGCAAAAGAAAATGGGGACAAAGCAGGCTTTGGCGTCGCTAGACATTCGGTGCAGCGGTGACGTGCATCGCCCCACGAGCCCCATGCACGTGATGGAGGCTTTTGTCCGCTACTCGCACGTGAAACTCGATCGGGCCCCACCTCTTCCTCATGACGGCTGCTGACGTCACTCCCACCTGAATTATATTAGGGCTATGATTACCATTTTTCCTTTGTTCTACGGCAAATGGATGATTTGAAATAAAAAATTACCACTCATGTAGCTTATAAAAATGAATAAATAAAGATTACTTCCCTAGCCAATGAAATGTTTTGAGGCACAATTACTTTTGTGACGAGGGTTACCAATTATTTATATCCATTCTGAAAATACTCTTGTTTAATTATGCACGCTATTGAGGTTTAGCCATTCAACGAGCCTCTTGCGGCTGTGATCTCGCACAATTAAAAATTAACCCATTTCGTCCTACATAGGTGCTCCACACTTAACAACTGTACCACAGTCTTGTCCAATTCTCACTCAAACTGCAAGTCTTCGCTGCGAGATCACGTGCAAGTTTTAATTGTAGTGTCATTCGAACCTCTCGATCGCTCGACAAGTCAGTGCAAGTGTCATCTTGCATAGCCATCTCTATCTATCAATTCATCTAGCCTAGATTCTCTATACATGCTTGAAGGAGATTGCATGATGAGGATTGATACCTAATTCACTTGCCACCATCTAGATATCGTTTGATCTTCAGAAGATCCTATAAGTGACATTAGTTGTTTAAGCCAAAGATTATGCATTCTAGAACTAGCTAGTCATGTAATATGATATTTTTGATCATGTGCGCTTCACACGAGGCTTAGCTGCTCAAAGACATTGGATAATTGAATTGGGAAGGACGCTTTCCAGAGTTCAAGATGGATTAGTAGTAGTCGTCATCTATGGCACGAAACAAAATGTAAGCCCGAGAAAGATTAAGAGCTTGTTTGTTTTAATCAAGCATCAACCTTCTCTGCTTTCTTTCCGGAGTTCGAAGTATCACCTTAAATTTGAAGAAAAAAGCTTACATGCCAATGTATGTTTGTGAAAGTTTAACGAGGTGTTTCACGCTTATAAAAGGTCAAGAAACGGGTGTCGTAAGATCTAAGTTAAGTGAAAAAACAAAAAAGTATCATGGATATCATTTATGTTTTGATAATGCTTGGTGGTCATGTGAATTTTGTAAAGAAGCTGATGCGGTTGAATTGGCCTGACTCCGTTTGTGGCCAACGATTTGACGCCTCTTCTTGGTTTAGTTTCCTGCTTCATTATTGTCATATGCGGTTCAAACTTTTGGAAATGTTACACCCGTGGTATCACAGTATCTCTGCCCCACATTTGGGAGTTGTGGAAAGATAGGGAGGAGCGAAAATTAGAGTGAAAAAAGATGAAGATTTTGAAATTCTCGTGAGAGCATAAAATAAAAAGAAAAAGAGAAAAATTCAAAACTAGCAGGAATTTCCTTTACATTTTTCTCCCCAAGTGTCTTCCAAACATTTAAACATAGCCTTAGTATGAATTTGTGTTGTACCCTAACGTTCGGTACATGGGTAATCGATTCTTGATATGGTCCGGTTCCACCTTGAAACTGAGAATTGGACCGGGAGGACTAGTTCCCAATTTTTGGGACTAGGAATCAGAGCAAATGGTCCTAGGACCTGGAACCGATCACCTAGCAAAAAAAAAACAAAATACTAGAGTTATTACTATTTTGAAAGTTTATTGCTATTTTTAAGAAATTTTAAAAAATATATTTTTTAAAAAAGAGTCGATGTGGTCGATTTCCCCCAATTGGAAATCGAACCGACAATCACCGGTTCAATTTTTATGGAAGCGGGAATTGGATCGATCATTCTAGGAATCGAACCAAACTGGCTAGTCTAGTCTGGTTCGGGCAATTCTCGATTTAGGCGGTCCAACATGCTCACCCTTAGTTCAGTAAGGTACTATGCGACAATAACGTCAAGGGGGTCAACTGACCTCAATGAAGTTCTACTTATTCATTATAAAATACATATATATATATATATATATAAAATACATATATATATATATATATATATATATATATATATATATATATATATATATATACACACATTTATATAATATTTATTATGTAATTTATCAATAGATATTGAGCGTTAAAACACCTAAGGAGGGCGTCAATGAATATATTAAAGAAAATTAATGGGGAGGATTACTCAAAAAGTTCTAAACCTATTATAATTGTATTAATTCACATAGACCTTTTTTTAGCCAATTCAATCCTTAATTGTAATCGTGCTAACTCAGTCCATCTAGCTAATTTTGATTGGTTGACGCTAACGTAGATGCTAGTCAGCGCTGTTTATCTAGCTAACGTTGACATAGATAATTTTTAATGATATTTTATTTTTTTGAATTTTTCATTGATATTAATTTTTTTTTGTTTCTTTTTCTTTTTTCTTTTCTATTCTTCCATCTTTTCCCCTTTTTCCTCTACGGTAGCTAGCAAGACTTATTGAGCGAGGTTCAAAACCATCGACGGTGGCCAACGAGGGTCTTGGCTCTTACCCAACCTCACCCTAATTTGGGTGAGGCTAGCCTCCCTAGCCTTTCTCGCGATTGGTGAGGCCATGGTTGCCATTACCCAAGGCAGCCATGGCCTCCCCCAAATCTGGGCAAGGCTGGGCAAGGGCCTTGACCATCGTCAGCAGCTAGCGAGGGTTTTGTGGCTTTGGCCCAGTGGTTAGCAGGCCTCATCGGCCACCGTGAAGGGGAAAAAAAAAAGAAGGAAGAAGAGAAAAAAAGAAAGGAAAAATAATAAAAAAATTCAAGAAATTAAAAATATTATTAAAAATTATTCACGTCAACGTCACTCGAATAGTCATGTCGATCATCATCCACATCCACATCAACGCTAGCCAACCAAAATTAGTTGGATGAATTGAATTGACAAAAGAAAAAATTTATAATCGAATTGGCATAATTATAATAATTTTAAGATTGTTTTGGTAATTTTCCTTGAAATAATGTAATTGCACTCTTTGTTTATTTTTCTTTTTGTAAGTGCTAATGCTAGCCCATCCTCTCTTTTGAGGAATTTGACAAGCCCGTGTTGCCAAGCTAGGAAGGCCCGGCGGATTCCAAAACCCAAAAAGACGTTTTTGCTCCATCTTGGGTTTTGGGAATCGAGGCCTTTTCAAGAAATTGATATGATTCGGGAAGTGCCGAAAGGCTGTAATTTCGAGCGATTTAAATTTATAGATGGTGGGTTCATCAGGCCTTTATGAAATCCTTTCGTTTTATCCCATCGTCCGAAAATGGAAAAAGCTAGATTTCATAGTCACCTATTACGGCCAGAAGAAACATGGCTAGAACTTTATCGTGGCCAAAGCCAATATTAATGTGAATTTGCCATCGTTTGTAGAATTCTAACTAGTAATGGCCCAATGGGCATCTTTAGATAATTTAAAATTTATCCATAAAGTTGATATAGGAAGCGAAGCAGTAATTGTGACTTAATATTTAAACCAGCCGGCCATATTCATCACTCAATCGGTCTGTATTAGACCAGTTTGTATATTGAGTTTGGAAAGCAATCTTCATAATCTTAACTTTCGATTTTCAAAATCTAAAATCACACATATGTATGTATATTTTGTATTATATCAACAGTAATATTCTAGATAAAAGTAGTTCTAAAAGTGTAGTGATAATCATAACTTGAAAAATCCTGTTATTGCTCGTGTAAACGACTAATACATGATTCCAAGGAAGAAAAAAAGAGGCTAATACATTAACAGCATGTCAATACACGTGATCATAATTGATGAAAAATATTATTTTTATTTCATTTGATCTATATTTATGTTAATAAACTACGGTTATTCTAACTTTTCGTCTTTTATGTGATTACCATTAGTCAATTAATTTCAATATAGTAATATTTCATTTGCAATTAAAATTGAAAAAGTCATCACAATGAATACTTATTTGTGCAAAGAATCGAGTTCACAATTTTTCAAATTCACCATTCAACTCTCTCCTATTTTTTTCTTTCTTTCTTTCTTCTGGGTATTAATTAGGGCAAAAGCCAATTGAAAAATTACAAATTAACCGATTTTAACGTGAAAGAACCTACTCGAGAAATGATCCCATTAATACATGTGTTGTTTAAGGCAAAATTCGTTAACCATCGAACAAATGGCAATAGGGTGATCTACCGCTAGCGTCCCGTCTGTGTTCCATTTACCCTAAATTTGATTGAGGAGACTCGAGCTCCCCTAGAAAAACCTTCACTTCTTTTCTTGACTCGAGAAGCTCTACTCTGAAATTGATCGGATTGAATTGATCTCAAAGCTTAATTTAGAAAAAGAAAATGATTTTGCACTCACCTAGAATCAAACCATGTCTTCAACACGAACGAACAACAATGTGACCCCTTGACCAATGTATATTTAGAAATGGTGAAACATTTATATCTTATTACAGGAATTCAATCATTCACACAAAAACTAAATAAAGTAAGCTGATTGTAGGACATCTCAAATATCTTCATAGGTCATTCGGTAAAGAGAAACCACCAATGATCTAGGGATAATTACATAAAAGAGCCACAATGTTATCTCTAAACTTTTAATTTGATCAATGTAATCTGTAAATTTTAACTCAATCTATAATATTGTCCATAAACTTTTAACTTATTCAATATGGTCCTAAGACATTCAATCTACTATTTAAATTATAAGAAAATATATAATATTATCTTTTCATTACTTCAAGTTCTGACATAAAAATTAAACACTTATCAAAAGTTTAGGATTACATCGAGTAAATTAAAAGAAGTGTGGGGATCATATTGAGAAAATTTAAAATTCACGAACGGAGCAAAAATTCAGGGATTATCGACGTCATTTTCGCATGGATTTAATGATTTTTTAAACTCTTTGAATTAAGTCGTCACGCTTTCGAGAGAGAAAGAGAGAGAGAGGAGAGAGATTATTCTAGTTCATTCTGGCGAGCTCCATGAAGACGACGCGAGCAGCTCTACAATGGATGACGTAGCTGAAGACCGAATCCCTTCGAAGGCTTGACGCGTCGTTACCTTCGCGACCGAGAGGAGGAGTTCATACACAGGATGGAGAGATCGCCGTCGCCGCCGCCGTCGCCGCCGCCGTGCGAAGGCTCGAGGGAGCTCCAGTGCGTGGGCAAGCTGGAGATCGTCAACCCCAAGCCCGTCGGCTTCCTCTGCGGCTCCATCCCCGTCCTCACCGACAATGCCTTTCGTCACGCCTTCGACTCCGCCCTCGTCCCCTCTCGCCAAACGTATTCGCTTCTTTTCCCTCCCCCTCGTTCATCCCCTAAATGCGTTCGCGAACGCGTTCGTCCGACACGATCGCCTCCTTCATTTGGAACTCGGGACGCTGTCGGTTTTTTTGTTGGCTGATGATTCCTGGCTTTGCTTGGTTCAGGGTGAGCGCTCCGCGGTATCAGATGCTTCCGACGGAGACCGACCTCAAGAGGCCTCCCGTCGCTCCGAATTCTTCCGAGAAGTTGCTCCCCACCGGTGCACTGTTGTCGAGGATGGCGGCTGGAGGTAATTTTTGGGATTGCGTTGAATGCTGGAGTACGATGCGCGTGTAAATATGTAGTTGATGTTGTTTTCGTAGTGTTGTCGTGATTGTACTTCTGGATGGATTGATTAGCGTTTGGCATCCAGGAAGTCCTCCATGCGTTGTATGATTTTCAGAGAATTCGCAGCTTTGTACGTCTAAATGATTCTTCTGAACGGCTGTCTGTCAGTACACGATGATTGAGGCAGCAGATTGTGAAATTATTTGATGATTATATGGATTGAGCTGTCCTGTGTGGGTGCAACATTCATTTAGACTGCGGCCTTGGGGGTTATTAGAGCAGTTGTAGGGTTTGCATAGAAAGTGTCGAATCTTCATCGTGCCTTGTGTGGCTCTCTCATCATGATTTTTATTAGTATTCTTGTAATTCTCTGCTCGGAAGATTAAGGTCCATGCATTGCAGATTTTGGTGTTATGATTTGGAAAACCAGAGGTTTTGTTTAGTTAGCTAGAACTTGATCGAATAATCTAATACTCTATGGCTTTTATGGCAAGTCTTTACTCCTTTGAAGAATGAAGCTTTGGTGGGAAGTGGATTTGGTGTTTTAATACTGAACACAATGATGTTTGGTGAAAGTTGATAGTAGTATTTGGCCTTGAAGGAGAAGGATAAATTTCAAACAGTAAAGGAGGCTCTGAGTAGCAGTTTTTGAGAAGGATTGGAGTTGGTTGGGGGAACTTCAAATCAGTTGACACTTAAGTTAAGAATGGGAGGGAAAGACTGTTGATCATGATATGCGGTGTTGCAATGAACCTCTAAAGAATCGATTCCTTAATTTTGTGTTGCTGGGAGCAAAGAGGCTGTGGTAGCATACGTGCTTTATAATGATAAGATGTCTGCATCCATTTATCTCTCCAAGCGAGCCCTAGACTGGGAATTGGAACCCTTCTCTAACTTTTGCAGAGAAATATATCAGTGTTATCTTAGCAGGCAAAGCAGAGGAGGCTGTTCATGGCCTATGGCTTATATGGTGTTATCATTATAATAATATTGTAGATCTTGCAGAATATTTTTCATCAGTAATGGGAACAAGAGACTTAATTGGGATACGATTTGGAAAAAGGAACGTCTTAAGAAAAGTAAATTCCTTTGTTTGAGAAAACCTAAGAGGTGGAGGTGATCGACACTTTCGTGCTAGGAAGAAGGGGACATGTTGCTCACATCTTTCTACACAACCTTTGGATGTGGCATACTTGGTCAGCTGTTTGTGCACGGAGATGGATTGGGCCATAATATGATTATTGTAGCAAGTTATTTGGGCTTGGTACAGTATATGAGTCCTATTAATAACTGAAAGTCATCATTTTTGCATGTTAGCGCATATTTGTTAGTTTTGATTTAAAAAAGAGGACAAAAGGCCTTTCAATGGAAAGTATTCTTTTCCTTTAGATCGAAACTGTGTACTTTTGGTATTGTATGAAAGTGCTTCAACAGGCACTGCAGTTTCTGTTGCTGGTGAAAGAGCTTATTTTTGGGCTTTGATCTCTTTATGTTGATGGTTCGCACTCCCTTGGTGTCTTTTTGATTACATTTCTAGCAACCAAAAATTTTAGCAATACTTTTATTACAAATAAAAACTAATAACTTGTTAAAAACCCTTCACTTAATGGGAAAAAAGAATATAGAAATATGCATCCTGAAGGTGTGGAGAGCAATCGATGTCAAATAGCACGTAAGAAAATGAGCAGGGAATTTATTGAGTGATGTACAGTCTCTCGTGTACCTAAAATAAGCAGCCCAACTACATCTTTTCATCTCTGGTCAACGTGCTTTTCTTATGCATGGGAATATTTCAATGGAAAATTCAAACTCTTCTCCAAGGATTCAATTCAGATCTAGAGCTTTTTGCAATGACACCTTTTTGCCATGTGAGAATAATTGGGGACACTAAGGACCTTGTTGCAACTTTACGAAATGGTTTAGGACTTGTTTGATTCCTTACAAAAAGTTCATAACTTCTGGTCTTATTGTCTATTATACGAAAGATCATTTACTACTTTTTTGAATGCATGAATGGTTGATCATCGGAAGAAAATAAATAATGAACCATTAAAAAGGTGGAGATAAAAAAAAATCCAGTTAAATGATGGTTTTGGACTGCCACTTATAACAGAAAATTGTCAAAAAGTGGGGCCTCACAAAGAAAGAGTGCATGAAGCTCTTCCCAAACTTTAGGTTAGGAAAGAGCTGAACTTGTAACTTGGTTCACATGAAAGTGAATTTTCATAAATACGAAGATTTGCATTTCAAGAACCATCAAAATGCGGGTTCATGGAATTGATCAGTGTATCATGTGGTTATTTTGTCCTTTCAGAGCATAGTTGTCTGGTGGCTGCATTTAACATTTAATACTTGATGTTGTCCAGTTATTAGTTACAAAGCCTGATCCTTTAGTTGAACTTGATTAGCTTCTGTTATTTTCATCTTGAAGCTCCATGTCTGAAGATGTTTCTGTGTCATTCTTATTGACAGATTTACCTTGGGAAGACAGTGCTATCACATCAAACTTTAGTAGGAAATGTGAAGCGCTTGCTGTATCTGGCTTGGTAGAATATGGTGATGAGATTGATGTGATCGCTCCTGCAGATATATTGAAGCAGATATTTAAGATGCCTTATTCAAAAGCTCGTTTGTCCATTGCTGTCCATCGTATTGGGCAAACTCTTGTTCTCAACATGGGGTCTGTGCGAGAACCAACTGTCTTTGGCTCAACATTGCTTTTAGATTTCTAATCTTATGTTTCTGATATGACACAGGCCTGATGTGGAAGAGGGAGAGAAGTTGATTAAAAGGCATAGTCAATCACAATGTGCAGAACAGGCATTATTTCTTAATTTTGCCATGCATTCAGTTAGAATGGAGGCTTGTGATTGTCCAACATATAATTCTGCATCATCAAAGGACCAATCGGATTCTTCTGTTCTTCCTGGGATAGATACTTCCAACATTTTTGGTCTGCATGATGACATTGCTGACAAAGAGCAATCAAGACAAAGCTCAGAGTATCCACAAATAAAACAGAGTGGTTTCATATGGGAAAGTAAGTCCAAGAGGAATAAAAGGCGCGATCCTGTCAAAAAGACGACACAAGTTAGCGAAAAGAACCGACATGCGGTGCAAGAGTCTGACAGGCATAGAAGAGCTGCGAATGATGGATTTTTGAGGGTCTTGTTTTGGCAATTTCACAATTTCCGTATGCTTCTGGGCAGTGACTTGCTTCTCTTTAGTAATGAAAAATATCTTGCTGTGAGTCTGCATCTGTGGGACATTACAAGACAGGTTAATCTAATGAATCGTCTGTTTTCTTCTCTTTCTTTTTTCCACTTTAATCATAACCACATTTTTACACTATTTCTATGTTTGTGCAGGTCACTCCATTGACTTGGCTTGAAGCCTGGCTTGATAATATCATGGCTAGTGTGCCGGAATTGGCTATTTGTTATCATCAGAATGGAGTGGTTCAGGGCTATGAGCTTCTTAAGACAGAAGACATCTTTCTATTGAAAGGCATCTCTGAGGATGGCACTCCTGCTTTTAACCCTCATGTTGTCCAGCAAAATGGCCTTTCTGTATTGAGGTTCCTTCAAGAGAACTGCAAGCAAGATCCTGGGGCATACTGGGTAAGTTTTTATTATCTACATTTCTTTTTTATTATATATTCTTGCACTGGGTAAGTTGCTTAAAGTGAACCAGTATTTTAAAAAGTTTCTTGCGAACCTTGTTGGTGTTGAATTTTCTTCTTCTTTTTTCTGACATGGTCCATCACAGCTGTACAAAGGTGCTGGCGAAGATGTAATTCAACTTTTTGATCTTGCTGTTATCCCTAAGAATCACTCTTCTGACAATAGCGATGATAGCTCAAGCTCTTTGCCTTCACCAATGCATAGAGGAAGAAGCGACTCTTTGTTCTCACTGGGCACTCTGCTTTACCGCATTGCTCATAGACTTTCCTTATCAGTGGTCAGAACTTTGTTACTCCTTAGAAAATTTTCTGTTTTGCCCTATTAGCTACAATATATTGATGAAAATGTATGATTTTTCTGCAGACTCCAAAAGATAAGGCAAAATGCGCAAGCTTCATTAGGAAGTGCTTGGAATTACTGGATGAGCCAGATCAGCTTGTATGAGTCATTAATTTGTTTTTAATTCCATTATTGGAGTACAATTTGTATTCACTTTTTTGTGTTTTTTTATTATATTAGGTTGTACGCGCTCTTGCTCATGAACAATATGCCAGACTTATTTTGAACAATGATGATGAGGATGTTGATTTGGCATCTGAATCTGTCCCAGAAGAATGTGAAGTTACAGTTATGGACGTTGAAGAAGAATCTCGGAATTTTTTAAGAAGCATTTCTGACTCTTTTGTCCAGGACGATACGCCCTCTTTTGTTTTAGAAGAAAAGCCTAGTGAAGCACAAAAGGAACTTCAAAATTTAGCATCAGAAGCATCATTGAATATGTCTTTAGAGGCTAGTACATCTGCTTCTGGAAAATTGGTGACATCATCTGACATTGAGAAGACAGTTTCAGAAGGAGGTGTCTCTAGTTCTGGATGCGGTGATCACTTTGCAATCTGCCAAGTGTCCCCTGTATCTACACAAGTAATTCAAACTGTTGCAGATCCTATCTCCTTCAAGCTGGCTGCAATACATCATGTTTCTCAAGCTATTAAGTCACTGAGATGGATGCGCCAATTGCAAAGTGACGAGGCAGAGCTGGTTGACTGTGGCAGTGGAGCTGCTGATGGAGCTCCCTTGCCTACGAACTTCTCTGTTTGTGCATGTGGTGATGCTGATTGTATTGAAGTTTGTGATATTCGTGATTGGCTGCCTACATCAAAATTGGATCATAAGCTGTGGAAACTTATTCTGTTACTTGGAGAATCTTACTTGGCACTTGCACAAGCATATAAAGAGGAAGGTGAGTTGCTTCAAGCATTGAAGGTTGTAGAATTAGCTTGTTCGGTCTATGGGTCAATGCCCCAACATCTTAAAGATACAAGATTTGTTTCCTCAATTGTTAGTTGTTCAACATCCTTGTCGATGCTTAATGACAAAAATGGAAGGACAAAATCAAAGTTCGATGCTGGTGAAAATCTTATATCCACCACAGACGATGATCATTTTACTTCTGAGCAATTCTCCTTCACTTACCTCTTTTGGGCCAAGGCTTGGACTTTGGTTGGAGATATATATGTTGAGTTCCACATGATAAAGGGCAAAGAGGTTTCAATTCAAACAGCTGAGAAACGGTCCATGAAAGAGCTGAGAATGTCATCTGAGGTTGTGAAGGAAGTCAAAAGGCTCAAGAAGAAGTTGGGACAACTTAAGCAGAACTGCAGTTTGTGCTCCCTGGTGAATTGCAGCTGTCAAAGTGATAGGGCTAGCAGTGGTAGCAGCGCAAGCAGTAGCACTGGAGATTCACATATGATGGCTCATTGCAGAAGATTGGGAAGAAAGTCGCATAGTAGGCGAAGCTCTTTTTCAAATTTTGTAGACACTGAAAATGAAAGCACTCTCCAGAAAGTGGACAAGGGTAGGCGGAAAAAGAAAAATACTGGCCCTGTATCAGAAACTTTTAATATAGCTAGAGGCATTGTGGATTTGGATTCTTCAGCTGCTACTGTTTCTAATAATGGTGAAGATTCTTCTGAAAAGCATGCTGTTGCATCTGAAGTGGCTTCTGAAACAGGCTCATCTTGGAAAGAAGTACCTATAAAGAAAACAGGTGGAATATTTGGATATATCATGGGTGCTGCAGCTGGAGACACAGACAGCAATCTTTTATCTGCTCTAAGCTGCTATGAAAAAGCTAGAAATGCATTAGGTGGAGTTCCGGCTGGCTCAGTGGAACTTCAATCTATTATGAAAAAGAAAGGATGGGTTTGCAATGAAATAGGTAGAAACATGCTGGAGAGGAAAGAGTTGAGTGAAGCTGAGGTTGCTTTTGCTGATGCTATAAATGCATTTAGAGATGTCTCTGACCATACCAACATCATACTAATTAATTGCAATCTGGGTCATGGAAGACGGGCATTAGCTGAAGAGATGGTTGCAAAAATTGGACATCTTAAATCGCTTCCAGCTTTTCATGATTCATACAAGCAGGCATTGGTAACTGCAAAGCATGAATATTGTGAAGCTCTTAAATTTTATGGGGCAGCAAAGTCAGAGCTCAGGGTTGTGGAGGAACATGAAGATTCTATTTCTGAAAGCTTGAAAAATGAGGTGTATACACAGTATGCCCACACTTATCTGAGGCTCGGTATGTTTTTGGCTGGAGAAGACACAACTGCTGACGTGTATGAAACTGCAGCCTTGGAGGAAATTTCACTTGCTGGCTCTAGTTATAGTCCTAGAAGACCTAAAGATTTGATCTTGAGAAAGCACGAAATCACAGCAAATGAGGCCATTAGAGAGGCGTTGTCTGTGTATGAATCGTTGGGTGAGGTGCGTAAACAGGAGGCTGCATATGCATATTTCCAGCTTGCTTGCTACCAGAGAGACTGCTGCTTGAAATTTCAAAATTCAATTCATAAGAAAGGATTCTCTAAAGGTGAGAATAGCATTCTCCAGCGAGTGAAACAGTATGCTTCATTGGCTGAGCGGAACTGGCAGAAAGCAACAGATTTTTATGGTCCCCAGACCCATCCAGCCATGTACCTCACCATAATGATGGAGAGATCAGATCTCTCATCGACCCTCTCGAGTTCATTGCACTCAAATGCGGTATGTCTTTGGAAATATTTGTTTCACAGTTTGTCAATCTGTTTTGCTACCATCTGATGCTATCTGTGGTCGTCTTTTTAGTCAGATCACTTTGTTTTTCCTTGATCATGAATATATATACTTCTGTTTTGATACATACATGAGCATGGATCCTAAGGAGGATTGTCCTGAGATCTCCGAAAATTGGATCATAGGATCGGATCAGGGATCATAAGATCACTCTTTTTTACAAAATTGAGACTTAAATTGTGCAATTTTGTCCTTATCATACACAATAAGATGCATATTAACTCCAAAAGAGAAGAATGAAGCTGAATATATGCCATAGAGAAGGTCAGGTTTAAATTCTAGCATTTCTTCAAGCAGAAAAGAGTATCTGAGCATGTTAGAAACACATGAGTTCTACAGACGCAATTACCAAATATCACTAACATCATGATATGAAAAAAACTACTAGAACACATAATTTCAAAAATTCATTTATCAGTATTGATAGTTTACAAACTACTAGAATGCATAATTTCAAAAACTCATTATCAGTATTGATAGTTTACAGGCACGTAGACCATATAATGAAAATAGGAAACCAATCTGAGAGTGAAATTGAACAAATAAGAACTTTCCTCACCAAATTGAGATAGCACCCAAAAAAGGACAATAGAAGCAAGGGTATTAGGAAGGAGAAAAGAGAAAAATAGCTAAATATGGTTGGCATGACCGGTACAGTTCAATGTGAGAATATCGAAAAAGAAAAATTAAAGCTGAAAGATGTTTTGATCAAGTGGGTTGATTAACAACAGCTAATTGTGGCATGAAGAAAGAGAAAAAGAAAAGAAGAAAGAGAAAGAAAAGGCAGGAGAAGATGGGGTTTAGTCGACATGCTGAAGTAGAAGATGGTGTTTCCTGAAAAAAAGTCAATCCATAGCTGAAGATCTTCTCCTCTGCTTCGTGCTTCTTCAGAGCTTAGCCTCACCAGTAGGGATCTCTGTCAATTCCCATGCCATTGTCTTTCGAATGGACCTAAAAGTAGGCTTAAGGAGACAGTGGGTCTTGTCTAGGAGAAATGTGGCCCAATTTTCTCTTTCTTGTGGCTGGAACATCAATTCCAAGTGAAGTTTAAATCACTATGATCGGCTGTGGGATCGTGATCCCACCATGATCCTGACAGCGAGTGTTTTTTTATACAATCAGGATCGTTTGATGCATTTTGGATCAGAGGATCGTATAATCCTATGACCCAGGCCTAACAAACCTCATGTACGTATGAAGTATGTGAAACATGCATTTATTAGTATTGGGACCATTTTTATGAGGCTCATCATTATTTTTCTTGTATTGTATATGAATCTACACTGTTGCATCATTCTGGATTGGAAAAACATGATCAGTTTTTCTTTGCCTCCCTTAGTCTTTTTACTGACATACAGAAGGGGTTTTTCATTTGAAACTACTCTAATGTTTAATATCACAATCAAATTCCATTGTTTGTTCTTGTTATTAATCTCAGTTTAGGTCATAGATATTTGAGTTGAACAATGTACTGTACGTCAAGTGATTATGATGCACCAAATCACTATTTCTTTCGGTTCATGTGTTATGCAATGGATTTATTCAGTTGGATTAGTCATTTATCTCTGTTGCTCTGTATCTCATTCACAATCGCAGCATTTATCTTTGTCACTACTCTCAGTTTAGATCTTAGATTATTAAGTAGAAAAAATGCACACTAAGCCAAGCCTTAGGGAATGCACTCAATCACCATTTTCTTTAGATCACTTAACATGCGAGATTCATCACTCCTTGCTTCTCTTGCTTTTTGTGCAATCAACCTTGGTGTGGTGTTTGTATTTGAACAATGAACACAATATCCTAGAGATTTACACTGCATAAAAGCTTGTGCACATTTGTTGTTATGATGTCAAATTGATTCTTTTGTTTTCGTTGAGCTTGACTTAGGACTCAGTATGGTGCTTTTGCTTAGTAGAAAACAATATTTAATTGGGTGCGTCCAGTAGATAATGTGAGGAGTGAAGACAATTGAGGGATTGGCAATCATGTCTGTGACATTAAAGAAATTAGGATCAATAACAGCTAAAGTTTCTTGTCTGCAGCGACTATATTAAAGGCACTCTTGGTTCTTCTTATAATGTGTAGAAATTTGTCCACTGATTTTCAATGCGCTGTGAAAACAGTGTTAGCCACAGATTTTATACTTGAAAGGAGTGGATAGCTTGAACTACAGTTACACCATGATTCATTTTTCTGTACTTGTTAGTATGATCTGACTTCTCAACCAGCTATATTGTCAAATTGGTTAAAAATTGTTAAATTCAACTCCTTGGTATTTCCAGAGATTTTATTCACCTCAACTTGTGACTACAATCCTCCAGTTTGTTTCAATTTTCACACAAAAGGTAAGTTTGCAACTGATCCAGATTGATTATGCTTGTCTCAGATGCTGGAAGCATCTGTGTCTCGGCTGCTAGATGGCCGTCAAATATCTGAAACAGCCTCAGATGCTCTGAAGGCCAGTCACCCTGAGATACATGCCAAATTTTGGAGCCAGTTGCAGATGCTTTTGAAGAATATGCTGGCGTCAATACTTGCTGCAAGTAGCAGCAAGTCTCCCTCGCATGCAGTTTCAATACCCAGCAAGCCTGGAGATGCTGTGAAGCTCAAAGAACTTTATAAAATGTCCTTGAAGTCCACTGAGTTCAGCCAGCTGCATGTCATGCACTCCTTGTGGATATCTTGACTTGACCTGAATTTGCATTTTGTGATGCTTCCATGAAACACGTGCATTTTAACAGGTATCATACAGAAACGGACTGTCTCTTGGATATCTTGCGTACACGTGCTGTAGTGAACCCATGAATTAATACACGGTTGAAATTGTAGTAACAGTCTTACAAGGCGGTTCCCGGAGGTTTTGAACTTGACGATAGCAGAGCAAAAGTTGATTGGCATTCCTTTCTTTTCTGTGGTCTACCTCTTTCTGGACTAGGATGTGTGTTTGTGTGTGTGTTAGCAAATTCTGGTTCTTCCCCATATGATGCTAATCAGGGTAGTGGGGGCCTCCTTCAGTCATTCTACGTGTATGTCTCTGTGATTGACTTTTTACTAACGGCAGACTATGAAATACCATTTTACTAGGAACAACAGAACTGGGCAAGGTCTTATAATTGCATCTTGGGGGCGCTTTTAAATGAAGGGCTGGAGAAGGGGAATATCGACTTACTCGAGGAGGGGCCTTAACCATAAAGAATGTGAGCAACATAGCCCAAAAAAGAACACAAGCCCCTAGCCTCTTCTGCTGAGAAAGATGGAGGGAGGGATGTATCCATGGCATTGCTGTCAATTTTGAAGGTAAAAACTAAAATCAACCTTGGAGGGGCTGGTTCTCGAAATTCTGAACAGCGGGTTTCTATGAATTGATCCACCGTCCTAGATGCGTCGTATCTTAATGTATCTTATCATAATTCTCATACATAACGTAACACCACGCAAATATGTACTCTTATGAGTCGACCGCTGCAAATCCCCGAGGATCCTTGGGATTTGCAGAAACGCCCATCCGAACAGGAACTGAAGCAATCCTGATTTTTCTAATCTGTTAATTCATTCTAACCGATCACAAGTTGCTACCTGTAGTTCCTCTTCATGCGAACGGACGATTTTCGGCAATGGTTAATAGTATCAGCACGCTCTATGAGACGCTAAACATTTTCTTTCCCAGTATCTTGCTAAATAAACAAACTCTTTACCTGAAAAGAAACAAAATTCGTCCGATAATTATACAATCAGGGCCTAGAGGAAGTTCCTTTGGAAATTTCCAGAGGAAAACCTAGAAGTCAATCCCTGAGCCATATTTTCTGAGTCGAGCTTTACACTCTGGCGCCCGGCCTCTAGGTCCTTCTCCCGATCCCACGGTTTCCATGGATGCTTCCCCAACCAATCTTCCTTCTCTTGTGGTTGCTGCTTCTGCTTCTTCTTTGAACGGCTCGTAGACTCTTCTCGATGCTTTTGAACCAATGATTTCGATCTTTTGGCCTTGTTGTACATGTCCACCAAGCTGGCGTCTGCTTTGACCCTCTTGTTTTCCTCTTCATTTGATGCAAGTGCGCTAGCCTCATTGTACGCCTCCAGATAACTGCCATGCCGAAAGTGAATATGTACGGATGAGCAGAATCAAAACAGAAAAGCTGGAGTTTCCAAATCTTTTCAAAAGAAGGCACATACTTCATCTTAGCTTTCTGTGCTCTGTCTGATGGGGTATCGGTCCAAACACTGGTGTCACCACGCCCTTCTTTTGAGCTGTTGCTAAATTTTGTGGATTGCATAGACACACCAGCCTGGCAACAAAAAGAAGCTGGGTGAAATGATCTATAAGAATAGGTTGTGCTATTCAACTCTATTGAGAGGTGAATTTAGATTTATGTGGGCCTTACAATCATTAGAGGAATGATGGCGATTAACAGTCTACGGTGTGAAATTACCTTTTGCTTGATGTGTATCTCACTTTCTACCGCACCTTAGTTAAAATGAATGACATAGCATAAAATAACTGCAATATGATCAGACAAGCTCAATGATCATCAGAGGCCCTAGCAATTTTCCTACAGTATTTATGATTTGTGTCTCTCCAGGATCTTCCACCATCCAGGGGCAAATAGATGACAGTCTTAAATCAATCAAACAGGACTAATCATGCACTAATTCTCACAAAGTAAATGATATGGACCTTACGAGGATTTTCAGCATTGCTTGACTAATCAAGTTGGTAATGAGTGATGCATCAGAATTCCTATAACCATTGTTAACTATTAAACTTTATTTGTTACAGGGGACTAAAATTTAAGTGGCATTGTGAACTAACATGAGAGTTGACATAATATGAGATTGTGAAATTTTGACAAGATCAAGAAAGGATGAGTGATCTTACTTTCCTCTCTGGAGGTAGAGTTGTCATCCACTCATCTCTTTTGCGCATCTCTTTAACCTGTATGTCCGCTAAGAGTTCATCATCACCCTCCATGGATATACCTGACAAACAACTGATAATTAGTAAATAGATCAATGAGTATTTTCTTCATTTCTTCCAATGAAAGTAATTCTGACATCGTTTCACTCATGCCTCACACTCAGGAGTCAATAGTCACATGATCATCCAAAACCTCGGGACCACCTCCAAATGAATATGAATATAAGAAATCGTTTTCAGTTCTTTTCACAAGACTCACCAGATACAGAAAATTAGAATATTCAGGACTTTTATTCCTAGTTGATCATATTCCATATATAAGTGTTGCATCAAAAAAGAATACAAAGAGAAAACTAAAAGACGATATGTCAGTGTGCCAAGAATTGTGTATTTAACGAGTGGTAGTTGATGAGGATGATCAGCTACCTGGGACTGAGACATGACTCAGACTCTTATGGGTGACAGCAGTCTCCCATTGGTGGTGACAGTTAAAGATCCTTGTCAGCATCACACCCGAGAACATTTTTTGGCAATTCATTGGTTGCTATACCCATGACTGACTAAATATGATTGATGGTAGTAGTTGGCAAAAATGCTGTACAATTAGACTACTGAAAGTGAGGTAGACTCATAAAATCCCATTTCATTTTTCTCTAACATCAACATATGTACCCTTGACTTATCAAAACATTAATTTAGTGCATTTTCTTCTATCTACTTTTCCAAGAAAAGTTTTTAATTCATTTAATCCATCTCATTCTACCTAAGGCAATCCATAGCAGCATACATTTAAATTGAGCATCAGAGATTTCAGGCAAAAGGATTGACAGCATGTAAGCAGTAATAGTGTACCTTGCAATCTCCTCCACTGGGCAGCTTCACGCATGGCTTTCAATTCAATCTAAGGTGAAAGAAACACCATCAGTCTTGTGGCAAGTGAGATATATTCCTAATCTATCGCCTTAGCGATATTGATACATAGCAAAGCACACACCTTAAATGCCTCTTGTTCCTCCTTCAGTTTGATTTTGTCATCCAATGCTTTTCGCTGGACAAAGAAGATATAACATTTTAATGGAAACAGGCAGATACAACTCCAGAATGATCTCCAGTTTTCATACACTTGCTCTTATAACAACATATTCACATGGGCTTAAATCTTCACACACAACTCTAATTTTAAAGATATTTTCTACTATTGTGAAGGACCAATAGTCCAAAAAAGTCCCTGAAAACCAAGGTTTGAGTACAAATTTGAAATTTAAGCTTTCCATTTAATAAGAAGACCACATGTACAGGCAAAGATTATGTGGTTTGGAGCAAGTACATGTCTGAGTGTTGTTTTTGCCTAAACTAAGAAAACAATAACCAAAGTAATGTCAATCATAAGCCCATTCAACACTGGTGCCTTGGTTAAGGAAAAGGATCCATTTCAAAAAGACCAGAGCAACCTCAGATATACTACTTAGAAAAAAGCACTATTAATAAAGGGGGAAAAAAGTCAAATGTCAATCCAATGCCTAGAAAGAGCAGCAGACTGCCACTCCTTTGTACTTAGACATAATTCATTGTGATTTCATCCCTCTGCAGTGTATTCAAGCATTTTCTTACAGAAATCTTAAACACAGTGGTTTCAATGGAACGAGAGAGAGAGAGAGAGAGAGAGAGAGAGAGAGGGTCACTACTAATAACCCGGGGGGCGCGCAAAATAAGTCAAATGTCAATCCAATGCCTAGAAAGAGCATAAGACCGCTACTCCTTTGTACTGAGACATAATTCATTGTGATTTCATCCCTCTGCAACGTATTCAAGGCATTCTCTCTACAGAAATCTTACACAGTGGTTTCAATGGAACTAGCTCCCGCTTCACAGAGAGAGAGAGAGAGAGAGAGAGAGAGAGAGAGAGAGAGAGAGAACACAAGCATTTAGAGTATCTTGCATTGTGGATTAAATTTTATCTCACCTTATCTGGATCTTGTAAATCCTTAAATGCTTTGTTCAGTTTGATAAATGCTTCATTAGCTTGTGGATGAGAGCATTTGTCCGGATGCACCAAAAGAGACAACCTCCAATACCTAGAATGATATTAACATGTGAAAAAGATTTCAGAATATGCAGACAACTGTCAAATACATAACCTATTTAGTGACTCAAAATATATCAAACCTACTTTAACTTCAAGACTAAGATTAGGTTGTTGACTGTAATTCTCTCCACAGTTAGGGGCTACATTGCAATTAGACCTCAGGATAATAGAGTGATTATAAGCATAGATCTGGTTTTACTTCACAGTAATCAACAAATAGAATGGGAACACGGAGAAAGTGAGTAAGTATATAGCCCTTGGAGACAGGGTGATATATATAATGAATCTAGGTTCATTCAGACTAAAGTATCAGCAATCATTGGTAGAGTAAATGCAAACCTATATGTTTGCAAGACAGAGTAAAAGGGTACAAGCAAGATACATGTAGTGGAGAAGTTCATCCAGTGTTTTGTGCGACTTTTGGATGCCACTTAAGCTAATGAGAAAGTTCCAGAAGACGCCAATTAAAAACAACATGCTTTATGGCACAAAGTGTTGTGAGAACATTTGCACAGAACGAGTGTAGAAGATGATAATGCTTTGTTGGATGTACGAGCACACAAGAAAAGACAGAACCAGAAATGAAATTATTTGAGGAACAGTAAATATGGTTTTTAATTGAGTATATAATAAGAGAAAAGGCTTGTACTCGATGACTTAGGTGCTATTTGATAACGTTCCGAGGAACACCTGTTTCTGTTTTTTTGTTCCCTGGAATAGAAATAGAACATAAACGCGTTTGGTAATTTTTTTGTTCCCGAGACTGGATTTAAACATAAAAAAAAAAAGTTGTTTCTTGTTCCAGGAACAATTCAAGAAACAAGCTTTTCTTCTTTTCTTTTCTTTCTTTTTCTCTTCCTCTCTTCTTCCCTAGCTGGTTGCCAGTCCGACGATGGCCGGCCACCGGCCAAACGAGGCCCGGTGACCTTGCTGGCCACCGATGAGGCTCGGGGGAGGCCCCCTCGAGCCTCGCCATGGCTGGGTGAGGCTCGACCTCGCCTAGATCTGGTGAGGCTAGGCCAAGCCTCGCCCGGCCACTGTGAGGTCGGCGTCGCTTGGCCTCATGGTAGTCGGGCGAGGTCAAGCCTCACCTAGCTACAGCGAGGCCTAGCCTCGCTCGGCCATGGTGAGGGAGAAGAAAAAAAAGGAAAGAAAAAAGAAGAATGTAATAAAATTATTAATATACTAAAATAAATTCTAAATCACAAAAATTTTTGGAGTTGTACCAAACGTATTTCTATTCTTCCAACATAAATTTTCTAGAGTTACTAAACGCCTTAAAATGCTTAGAAACTGTTTTTGAAAACAGAAATAGAAAAAAATGTTTCTGAAAGGAAACTGTTCCTGGGAACAAAAAAGTTACCATAAGCACCCTTAGTCATCCTAAATGAATATCTTTGGTAATCATCTGAGATATGATCAGTGGATGGGGAACTTGGATTTATAGGGGTACGGGGAAAAACCTAAAAGAACGTCGTTGAAATATTGTCCCACATCGCTTAACAACAATGGATCCTAAATGCTCTTTATATTCATGTGGTATCCCTCTATCTATTAGCTTAAGCTTTTTAGGTTGGACTTTATAAGATGATATCAAAGCCAGTCATCCCTTACGTGAAGGTGTGTGGCAAGAAAATTCCATGTGAATGTGCGTAGTCAAAATTCCACGTGTAGCTTCCACATGCAGCTCATGGTAAAAAAATTCCATGTGAATGTGCATAGTCAAAATTCCACATGTAGCTTGTAATCCAACTTGCACGTGAGAAAGGGTGTTGAAATATTGTCCCACATCACTTGACAATGATGGATCCTAAATGCTATTTATATTCATGTGGTATCTCTCTACCTATTAGCTTAAGCTTTTGGGTTGGACTTTTTAACAGACGTGCAAGGAGAAAATTAAAAAAATATAGAGCCTTTAGAGTTTAGAATACATCACAAGAAATTGAGTGCAATGGCATAAAAAGAAATTATCTAACCAACGCTGGTTAGCAGGGTTAGACTAGTTTACTGTAGCTGTTTTTGTTGTCAGCAAGTCGAAAGAGATTCACTATGAAACATCAACAAGGTGCAAAACTATCTATCTCAGCTACTACAACTCCCAAAACATTTTATTGCCCTCATTCATTGTAAGAATCGTATTTATGGACAGAAACATAGAAGTTCTAAAAACTTCACTGATAAAAATCTATCACAACTCCTCTCAAACCCCACGACCAAAGTTTCTTGACATGTTTACATCTATAACACAGATGTGGGTACCAGTGGTTTACTATATTGACTTACTGAAAATCAAGAGGAGGAAAAGAAAAAAAAAAGATCAAAAGATCTAGCAGTTTGAAAACATAAATTGCTTTTCATTTTTCACGAGCAATAATTTCAGAAAAGTTTATTGAATATTTGTGAATCAGTGTCCAGCTACCAAAATTGTTCCCAAGAGAGGAGATGATCCATGCACAGGAAAGTAGTTTACCTTTTCTTCACCTTATCAGTGGACATGTTGTGGTTCACGCCCACTACATCGTAAGGGTTATCAACCTCAGCTCCCACAATTCTTGTCACCTGGAAAAAAAAAATGGAAATTGATAAGCTGATGAGACATTTGTACATCCATGTGACCAAGAAATCATATTTCCAGACACATTGACGGATTTGACAGATTCACGTAATAATTAAGCAAGAAGATGAAAAACACTTAGCCCTCCCTGTCAGTGGCTGTCTGAGTAGTAAACAATACATACTGCTTTTTGATATTTTACTACACCGTATGATTTATTCAACACAATAAATTATGTAGACAGAATTTATTTTATGATTTCTTTTATCACAGAATAACTATAAGTCTTTCATTGATCAAAATGAACAGAGGAGGTATCGATACACAATAAGATGAACTAACTACAGTAAAAAAAAAAAAAATACAAGCGAGAGGTCTATGTCCAAATCTGATACATCATTTTCATTAAAAATTTTCCCATTATAAAAGACAATTCAAAGCCTGCAACTACCTCCCAGGAAACAAAAAAGTAATGTATTCCATTCTTAAAGGCCCTTCCATTCCTCTCCATATATGACTGAAAAATAGAAGGAAACCCTTGCCACGACCCAATTGAGCCCAACAGAGCAAGAGATGTCCAAAGCTACCCAAATGGAAATGCACCAGGTGATGGTTAGCAGTTTCTAGGTCAGGCTTCAATGGGAATCTCAAGCAAATCTTGTTGAGAATCCCATTGATAGCCTTTACTTATGACTCACACCTTCTGAGAGCTAAACATTCCTCAAGTTATCAGTTGATTTGCCCTATAGTCCTAGTTGCATACCATGCTCATTGCCACAATGGTTTTCAAATGCAAGCATCCTCATAGTTAAATGCTAAGCCAAGTATATTCCTCATATCGACAAGAGTTCTATGTCATCATTATTATGTTTACAACCTTTGTCATTTTAAAATGCCACTGTTAATTCCATACTCCAGCATGACTGAGATACACCACAAACTACCTTAACCATGGTGCATAGAAGAATGACAAACCTCTTCAAAACGCTCTGCTTCATTTGCAGATTCTGCTTCAGCAACCACAGCTGGCGGTGCAGGTCCAATGAATAACTCAGTATCTTCCTCCAATTCAGCATCCCTAAAAATAAGCAAGTGTCCATACACAGTATTACATAAGCTTATACAAATGAACGCAAATATACTCACAAATGATGACCTAAAACTAGGAAATTAACATTGCTCCCTAACATGTGCCGAAGTAGAGCACTGCTGTGAACCATATGGTGTTAGAGGGAAAAAGGAACACCTGAGCTCAGCCTGCGCTTCGGTTAATTTAGCTGCAGCAGCCAACAACTCAGCTGACGGCATTTCTGGGCCAATGACCCTGCAACGTGGCATCCGTAGTTACCATCAGAGCACTTACATGAATAAGCTTCAAAATGCAGACCAGGTACAAACAGAAAAATACGGCAATAATCAATTAGATCATTCCTATGAGTATGAAACTACCTGTGCAACTATCAATTACAAATTATTGGATTTTGGAGATGATATTGGGCTAGTGTCCTAATCGAGAAATCAAGCAATATGTTTCATTGTTTCCATTTATTATCTGGTCAAACAGATCAAAAGAGATAATACCTTCTACGAGCTGAAGAACCTTCCTCCGAGACATCACCGCTTATGCCCTCCTGATGGTTAGGCTCCAGCTGTGAATTCCTCACAACTTCAGACTGTTGAAGATTTTCTTCTTTATGCTCCATATGAGCTTCAATCAAGGGTCCAACAGCCTGCAGCACTGGATGGCTACTTGGTGGCAGTAAGAATACCCCATCCTTTTCCTCAAGGTCAAGTGAATGGAAGAGCTGCTTCAAATGCCTAACCAACAATCTTTCGGATATGCCATTGATGTCAACTGCTTGTCCACTATCAATCATTTGCAGAAGCTATTGGAGAAGACCAAAAAGGAGTCAATAGACTAAAAATAAAGGTTGACATAACATGTGAAAGGTGATTAAAAAAAAAACAGCTACTACAACTCAAATGCCCACAGTTCTTCAGGAGGCACCTCTGCGACAGCTTAGCTTCTAAAAAGGACAACTGACCTTCTCTGTACAGAAAAGGGACAGAAGTATCATATCCAATAATCGATTCAAAGAAACGAAATTTTCCAGAATTTGGGCTGATAATTTCAGTCTGTTGTGATTCTTTTTCCAACTGTTCTCATATCTAACCTCAAAACTCAAAACCCATCAAAGCAAGGCTAGAGCCCTGAACTATTCAGGCAGGATCACATTCCACCAAACAAGACCAGCAAAACGAACACAATTTTACCTGCTTCAAGTCGCTCGCCACGCTAGGGAACTCCAACAACATATTCCTCAGAACCGATTCCGGATCAACGCGAACTCTCTCCGTCTCCGAATCGGAACCACCAGAAGATCCGTCGCGAGCGCTCCTCCTGCCGCTCCTCTTCTCATCCTTCCTCGACCTCCTCCGCTCCTTCTCTCTATCCACGCGTCCTCTCTCCTTCTTCCTACTGCTACTGCTGCCACCGCCGCCGCTCCTCTCTCTCCTCCTATGCTTCTCCCTCCTAGAACCGCTCCGCTCCTTCCGGCGCCGGTGCCGCCGCCGCCGGGAGGATTCCTCCGAGGCATCGGAATCCGACGGGGACGGCGACGGCGATTCCGACTCCGTGTCCGTCTCCGAGTCCGATCGCCGCGACGATTTCCTCCTCCGGCTCACCATTTTTCCCGGGGGGGGTGGGGGCGAAGATGCGGACCCGGCCGATGGCCACCAGTCGGCAACCGGCTGTTATCGCGCGCGGGGACGCGGAGGCGCAGGCTTTGGGCCGAAGAAAGAAGATTCGATTCCGTTTCGGGGGCCCATCGTCTTCTCCTTCTCCAGTCGATCCTCGTAGCCCCCTTGAGGTCGGCCCAAATCAGCTACTCATATTGGGCTGCGAAGCCCAGGTACTGAGAGGCCCAACAGATTTCGTATCGAATCCATCAAGGCTTTATCTTCATCGTCAAGGGAAATGGCCATTAGAATAGAATCGCCTTGAGCTCCTTCAATCCGATCCCACGTCACAAGATGCATTCGCTTCTCATGGGCAGCATCTATCTCTCCCGAAACGAAAAGATCTGCAGCTTTTCTCTGGGGGCAAAACTTTGCCAGTGTGAAAGCGTTTGGAAATTCTATTGTGTGGATGCTATCATTCTTGTTTGGTCTTATTAAAGAAGTCATGCTTTTAAGACTCAAAATGAGTTCTCTACCCACTTCCATTTAATATGATGCATATTTAAGTAATGGGGTGTCATTTAGATTGGAGATAACTCTGATGACTTGCTCGTATCTCTTGACACTCTACAGTTCTTCCAAAAGTATTCCCAGCATATCCTAATGTTTTTATACTATCTATTATAGAGTTAGAATTGATCTGGAAGTTAGTGATTTCGGCCATTGATGAGATTCGACTACTGGTGTTCTTGCGGATGATTTCCTTGTTCTGGCAATAGGAGATGGTTCGTGAATGGGGTTTGTAAACAAGACTCGTTCATAAATGGTCATCAATTGAACATTCGAGGAGAAATTTTAGCAAAAAAATATCGATCGAAATAAAGAATGGTTTCACATTTTATCTTTTTTTTCATCCATACCCTACTAAAGAAGCCACAATCTAGACATTGATGGATTATTGAATCATTTGTAGCATAGGACCATCCATACATAATTCTGCTAGGGAACTGAGAGACACATTTTATTAATCAAAGACCTCAGCTAAGTAATGCGAAAGTCCTCTTTTACTTGGAAATGAACCGACGATCAATCCAGCTAAGTACATAGAAACCACTTCTCACGTTCAACTTTATTTGCCATTCTCATACAAACCCAACCTTACTTTTCTGCCTACACGCATGCATGAAATGCAAGCGTGCATGCATTACATTTAGACAGACAGGAACAAAGATACAACGAGAAACACAGCACAGTACAAATTATATCCAATATTTGAGTGAACTTCGAGAAGTATAACGTGATCTAGGGACATTTGTGTCGACCGCCGTGGGTGGTCATGTTGGCGTAGCAAGGGCAAACGTCCTCGTTCCCAGAAGTACCGGGAGGCACGCAGTTGCACCTCTTGCAGCACGTGTTGCACGCCCTTATGCACATCTTGTGCCTCGATGCCTTGCTGCACCTGTAGTTGCACTTGGACTTGCAATCTGCAAAGGATCACCAGAAATCGCAATCAACGCAGCCATCTACTATATGGGTCTGTATTAGCTATCAAAGTTCTTATCCGCTCTTTTATTTTCTTCTTGATAATGAACATTTTGGGAGGTTGAAAGTATGTTCGTAGGTTCCCCGATGAAAATCTGCAAAAGATCTTACCAATTGTCTGAGCTTCGGCCTGGAGTTGTTCTCCACCAAAAACCAGCACCTGACATTGCAAACCCAAATAAAAAAGAGAGGAACTTTAAGTCAGACTCTCACTCTCAATGGATCTCCTTCCATTCCTTTTACACTGAATCTAAATCTGTTTAGAACCGTGTAAAAGGATGCCGGGGATATTGCACAAGAAGCATGATATCTGTGTACATAGCGTGTACCTCATGTACCAAGACAACGCAAAGGATCACAAAGAGGATGCTTGTCTTCGCACTCGCCATTTTTCCCTTTTCCTTTCCCACTAGCACGCGACTGCACAACCACTGTAGATCGGAGAGAGAGAGAGAGAGAGAGAGAGAGAGAGAGAGAGAGAGAGAGATGAGGAGAATGGATGTGTAGATTTGAGAGCTTGAGAGTGTATTTATAGTGGAGGAGGCTGTTGATGGTGAGAGTTTCCCGCGCAACGCATAATGTGACTCCATTGAAGACCACGTATTTCCGCAAATCCTACTTGCCGTGAATGACCGAGTAATGCTTAAGATTCAATGGCCGGTATTATGCGGTGAAATCGAATTCACATGAATTAAGATTAGGTCGCTCTTCTTTTCTTTTTTTCTTTTTTGCACTACCCCTTGTCGCATGACTCTTTAGAGACAATATCGGGAGATTGTCACACGTCATGTCATCGACTTATGTATACAATTTGCTCCAATTAGTTAGAGAATGCCATGTATTGTGACCGCTTATACCTCACCTGCCTCCATTTTCTCCGCAATTTGGAAGATGGATTTCGCCATATTTATGTAGCTGGCATACTATTTTTGATTGTTGCACATCATATCAATTAGTGGCATGATGTATAGCAACAATATTCCCTAAAAAGATTGATTTTATGATTTTGATCACCTTTGGCTATCCCAAAAGGTACAAAAAGTTTCGAGATTATAAAAATAATGCTAAGATGTATTCCCAGATTTTGATTATTATTAAATGATTCAACAAGTTCGATATCATACTTGATGTTTAAAATAAGAACTTTAGCTTGGATTTTATTTGGTGAATCAAACGACGTGTTATTGTCACGTAATTTAGTAAGAGCCACTAAAAAACCTTAATATCTCTATCATCACTCAAAATTAGTATACAATGTCAGTATACTATGCCGCAATCAAACTGTGTCACCACAAATTTAGTGTTATTGTTTATTGCGCTACCAACAAGATGTCAAATATGTCTTGAAAACATGAACACTCGATTGATTGGAAATACCGTGCCCAAAAACCACCTCACCATCTTTATGTATGGAAATGAACAGATTGATTTCTTTCTATGCGAAAAACGTCTACAAAACTTAACCAAGTAACTTTAAAATTCAAAATTCAAATGCTACCTTTTCTTTTAGTGATACGGATGCACAAAATTAGTTGAAATCCTTTAAAAGATATGGTGATTTCCCGATTTCCCTCAATTTGTTGACACCTATAATTGAGGTGATCTTAATCCTATTCTATCATATAGCTTCTGCAACTGGACACCATATTCCCTACAAGCCTACGAAAAACTAGCCTTTTCATGCATTTCACATGCCACAAATGAGCAACTTGTGCTCGGTCTTAAGGACGATATGGAGACGTTTCGTCTTCTTAGCAGAATATGACGTGTGGGTCGTGCAAAAGAGGCCTCAGCTGTCATATTGGCATTTCAGAAGGGCATCTCAGAAATTTCTTGCGGATAAGAAACTGGACATTGAGCCATCGAGTGAAAAGTTCTCTTTCCAGGTGAGGTCTTGGGATATGGCATATGTATTCACAACCACATAATCACAGGATGACAGCCGGAAAGTCAACTTTTCGTTAACAGAGCACGAGCTTACAGAACACGGTGACAATACATCCCCTTTCTTCCTGTAATATTCAGCATGTTACCACGACATAAGCAGCAATTGCTGGTTCAAATTACTTTCAATGAAGTACAAGTGGTCTACGAGCCGCTGCTCAAATGATTAAGGATGATACTGAACTGTTGCTGTGTCTGATAGTCATTTGGGGTATAATTTCCACGATCGATTACGATATAGACTCTGAACCGACTTATATTTGCCTCCTTACTAGTAACATAAGATTTTCAGTCTTATTGAAACATATAATTGTAAGAGATTGACTATCCTTTATTTTTTATATATAGATAGATGCATCTAGTTCTTTTGAGTTCTACCGTGCATCCCGACAAAATGCGGATTTGATTGGCAGCGCAAGTCCTGAACTTTGTGCAGTACAGTGAAGCAATATGATAGGAAAAGGAAAGCTTGCCATAGACTAAGACTTTGTAGAACCAAAACTGTGTGGACCATTACGACATCGAAGCATCGACAATTACTTTGGAATCTAGTTTTGTCCATGACCTATATTTATTCATTTTTGGATGTTCCATTTCCTGGTCACCTACTTGGTTAACGATGGGAAAGAATTGAATGCTGTACTTTGATGAGTTACCTTCTGTGCTGTTGCCTGTATACAGTTGGCAACACCTATAGATCTGTTTACCAACCCTAAAGTTTAGTCTCTTTATCAGGAAATTTAGGATACATTTTCTTTATCATAATTAGCTGTACATGGTTTCAGATCTTGAAGAGGATCTCGAAAAGATAAATTTTGTTACGTGACTGATGTCATATGATGTTAATGGTACCAACCACTACAGCAATGGAAGGAAAAGCTTTTGTAGTAGTCGCTGTGAAATTAAACTTTTTAGGGTCGTTGTGGAGTAAATTTGTTGCCTGATAATACCTAAGATTCGTTGATGAGATTGACTAAGGTATTGCAAAACCGAATTGTATTAGATTGCCCACAGATACATCGCAAGGTTTCTGATAATTTATTGACAGAGGGCACAACATATTATGTAGGAAGAATAGAAAAAGGAACCTCCATTACAAGGTTTCTGATCATTATTATTCCAAAGTTACTCGAGTATGAAGTGCTATGCTGCATTTAACATATATAAAAAACTATCTAAGACCTACATACAAAAGAATCACAGCACAATTATAGAGGCGTCGTGTTGGAGAAATAATCTTCAAAAGCTTAAAATCGAACCCAGCATCTCGTGCACTGTGCCATACAATCTCCCTTGCAATCAATGTTATAACCTAAGACTTTTGGATTTCGGAGCAGAAGATTGCGGAGAGACTTGCCCTTTATCCCCCAATCCTTTTCCAGGACTTTGACATTGCTCTTCACTTCTTCTTCGAGTTTGCATCCGAGAACCTCAGGGAACTTCTTGAGCAACTTGCAAAGATCGTCGTCCGAGAGGCTTAAACTCCTCAGATAATCTAAAGTTTCACCTAGAGCTTCGTAGGTAGGGACTTCCTTTTTCCGTTCTTCACCCCAGTAAGGTGAATGAATCTGGCCAAATGCTTTACCAAGCATCTTGTCCTCCTCCTCGTTGCTGAAATTGAACACAGAAATAGCATCTCTACATCTTTCCCATGTTCTCTTCTCTTCTTCACTTAAATCTACATTTACAGCAGTTGCACGTACTACCCATTTCTTAGCAGAGAGACTTGGAGGCCAAGCTAAGCTGGTCACTTTAGATACGGGCCAACTGGAGACATGTGTGCTTAAAGCAGCACTAGAAAGTGCAACAGTCACATTATCACTCTGCAAGACAATTCATATAATTTGATGCAATTAATGAATATTTCACAAGAAAGGAAAGTACAAGATCTAAAGCATGAATTACATTGATTTGTCATAGATAACTCTGCTGTAATATTGTCCAAGTTCATTTGAGCAGCAATGAACAAAGCCAAAGTGAAGCACGAAAGATATATAAGACAAGGAAATAAAACTGCAGAAGCAGGAAGCAAATTATGTCTGTGAGCTATATATACAGCATCACGACTCTCATTGTGCTCAAAGAATTGAGATGAAATCCACACGCCTTTCGTTCCTCAAACTATTAATCCTGATTGTCCCAAGTTTCCTATATACTCAAAAGAGATGCATTCGAGGGTTAGACGTGTCGACACGCTTCAGATAAAAAATTCAAGCATGACAATAAGATTTTAAGCATACTTGCAATATCCTTAAAGTTATACTACAGGACTTCGGGATGTGAATTCTGATATTTCATTCAGGTTCTAAGTTTGCGCAGTCCGTTTGAAAACCAAGATGATCCCATATCTTCGTTCTTTCTCCCTAAATCAGGGAAATGAGAGAAAAGCTTAGTCATGTACCTAATAGTACTGAAATTTTTTTGAATTTTCAGTATCTGACCTTCAAAAGATAGTCATTAGGATGATCCAGAGAAACCAGTTTCAAATTGTACAAAGTACTCCAGGAACCAAGGCTAGACAATCTGATATCTTAGTTCCCAATTTCTCAGTTAGGATGAGAAAAAATTCATCATGCACTAGTCAAAACATGTGTTCTTTACTCAAAATGTGTTATATGACTCAACATAGTAAGACCCCAACAACAGAATGAATCTGTTCTAAGAATTCCTCAAGAACAACAATGCAATGTGCACAAGCTGCAGTGCTGCTGGCTGGTTCATGCCTTTAACAAGTTTTTCACTCATTGATAATACAGACATTGTTATCATATTTACCATATGTTACAGAAACAAGTACTTAAGTATACCAATTGTTTAACTAACATAGGACAGCATCATCAAATGCAGATGATAGTTTAAACAAAAAACCACCTGCAATGTAACTAGGCCTAATTTATAGCACAGTCTTGCCAGCAAGGACTAACAAATCCCACCTGCTCTGTAACTTGGCCTAATTTCAATCACAGTTTTAGCCAGCAAGGACTGACAGTTAAGGATCTCTCAGAGTGTAATTTGCAGGCATTCATTACTATCAAAGAGGTTCCCTAGAGTATGGAAAGTGCTGGGCTTAGCCCACAAAGATTCAATGGGGAAAACGGATTAATTGACTAGTTTGCAAAATATAGTGCCATTAGGAGATGGAAATAAGGGTCACGGCAGACTGAAAAGTTGCAGCATGCACGGGTTTCGCTTAATTTTAATAGTTCCTCTAGCACACACCATTGCAACTGGTACTTGAGGTTTGAGTGATAACTTGTATTCCACTACCTTCTCCAACTGTCAATCCGACCCTTAAAACATGCTCATGCACAGGAATGTTCTTTCTTAATAAGCTTAAATCAACAAAGCTTAAACCAGAATGTTGAGTCCATAGGTTTGGTAGCTGTATGAATCTGTTGGGTCCATACGCGTAAACAGTGATGAAATTCATGGACATGTGAGCTGGTAAGCAGATTCCCTTGCACAACCTTCTATTTATTTAGCTGGAGCAGGGAAGTAACATGAGAAAATGGAGACTGGACTTCCCATAGTGGTATGTAGGTATATAAAGAGGTAAACTAGAACCAATGCCTCTCCTAATTTAATTTGCTAACAAGGTAGATATCATCATGGTACTTTGATGTCATATAATTGCAAAAGTTCAATCTTAAATACACAGGAAGTATTCTTTAGAAACCACTCCACTAATGGGATGAGGACAACAACGGCTAAGCCTTATCCTATCCTGAGATCGGCTATATAAATCTTTTCTTGCTATTGTTTCCTATTTTGAGTCAAGTCTGATGTATGATCAAAATACTCCACATCTTTCCATATTTATTCATTCGTGTCTTTTTAGATCTTTCTTTACCCTTTAACTTGTGTCTTCACTATAATACCATTTTCTCATTAGAGCATCTACATGTCCAATATGGATGTTTTTCTAGTTCTTCTACAGGTATCTTTTACAGCCAGGCAGACTGTTGAAAAGCTATAAACTGCAAAAAGCAATTAAACATCATAAAAAATAATTGTCCTCCATTCGTTCCATCTCGAGTTGGAAGAGAGGGGGAAGGTGTTAGGGTGGTTTATCTTGAGTGCGGACGGGTCAAGAAACTAAGCCACATATCTAGGAGACTCACCCTATCAACCTGCTTCTCCCATCTCTCTCAACAGGTTCTTCAATCCACAGATTTGTGAATTTTTGACATGAATTAGTTAAGTGAATTAGAGATATGAAGTATGCCTTGAGAAGGGGATGAGGTTCTAGGAAGGAAAGCAAGCTGCAATTAAGGATGGGGAGGAGAAGATTACCCACCCTTCCTTGTATCCATTCTTGCAGGAAATGACCTAAGTAGCAACGTAGAATAGAATTATGTGTACCCAAGAATCTGCAACCTAGGTGAGCCCCATAGCTAATAGAATTTCTGTAATATTATTTCCTAATCTAGTCACCCTCGCTCTTGTTTCCACTTTCAGAAAAAGTGAATCACAACAATCAAGTCACAAGAAACAAATTATACAGCACCTTAAATGAAGAAGCCGTGAGTCTAATGGCAGGACACTGAAGCCTGGAGAGCTCGATAACCGGATGTAAATCAAGCCCTTGTGTATGTCCAATTTTTGTAAGAGACACGTTCCTTTCACGGCATTGCAAGTTATAACTCATTCACAAGTAAAAGGGCCCTCTACTGCTTATATATATAACTTATTCAACGTGCTGAGATGATTACTGGCCCGATGGACATAAGATTTCACAAGAAACTCCAAAAAATTCAGGCATGTCCTCAGCAATGTATGTTTGAAAGCATTCGAAGTTAGCCAGTCAGATGAACAAAATAGTGGTTTTGTATTTCGGAGAAATTCACGAGAGTGATACGATCCTTCATATCACGTTCCATTGGTTACAATCCAAATGAAAGACCTCCTTGCAGCTTATATCGCAAAACCAAATTTGCAGAAGGCAGTTATGAAGTACAAACATGTGCTTTGCCATGCCAAAGAAGAAAAGGAAAGGCATTTCAATTTTCGTCCATGCGCCCGAAATTCAAAACAGCCGATGAACAAAGATTCGACTTACGGGCGCAAGGTTGAGCAGAGGCGAAGCCAAGCAATTCCCTACCATCCCTGCACTTAGAGAAGAAAAACAAAACAGCCATTTAAAAAATAGCCATCACGGGATTTAAAGAAGAGCTGCAATACTAAAATTAAAAGGGGAAAAAAAGAAGAAGAAGCTTCTTTTGTATGCCAAAACCATCGTTGCTTCCGCTTTCTCAGGCGAAAATCTAATCATCCCAAGAAGAGACCATTGAATCTCTGTTAGCGACACCCTACAAGCAAAAAAATCTACAAGCATCGATCTGGGTTTCCTTGAACTCTTCAGTTTCAGACAAAACAGCAGAAAATCTAGCGTGAATCCGAGAGAGGCCATGGCCTATGGTGATGTCGGAGAAACAGGACAAGATCAGAGACATTACCAGAATCCAAGGGTCTCTCTCCGCTCAGAAGCTCCGGGGGAAGAAAGAGAGAGAGAGAGAAAGGTTGAGTCCTCCGATGGTCGGAATTTGGAATTTGGAGTTTGCGACTCCTGGTTCGCAGGAGGGGGCGCCAAAGATCGGGGTGGGGAAGGTGGGTCCTACTGCAGATATAAGGTCCATAAAATATATGTACCATGTCACAGATATTAGGAATTTTTTTAGTTCTCCATCAGAAAATGTAATCTACACCTTCTCCACTCGACAATTAACATATAGAAAGTTTTTTATTTTTATTTTTATGGACAAACATATAGAAAGTTCAATTGATGATTTATTTGAGTACATGCGACATGCATCTAATAATTAATATGTGTGATGTGTTTTACACTAATATAGAACCTAATAATCCTAAGCATCGATAATGTCGAGAGATGGATAAATTATCATAATATGGGATATTCACTTGAATCCAAGGTAAATATCAGTCCTGTTTTAGTGCCAAAATCGGTTCAACCAATTCTCAGGCTAACCGAGTAGGTTCTTGGGTGTAGAATCTTAGAATTATCCATGGCTGATTTGATTCTCAAGTTCACATTCTGAATTGTTAGATTTTCCCGGCCGATTTTATTTAAATCGGTTTAGCACCTTATATTGAAAAAAAAATTAAGAAGTTATAAAGTTGAGGAGTAGATCCCATGAAGGTATGAAATTGGAGTGCATATCCATTCGATCAACCAAAGAATACTGGACATTATCTTAAAAAGCATGTGCAATATATATAATTTGATTTTGCTAAATAAGCCGATTCCAGATTTAGTTAGTTCGATTCCTGGTTTAAAAAAAATTGGAACCGAGACCTACAAAGTGAGTTTCAGCTTCAAGTCTTAGAATCGATCCATCTTGAAAGTAATTATCCTTAATTAGAGCATTTTTCCATTTAGAAGGGAAAAAAAGAGAGAGATCTAGGAATTACTGTTTTCGAGACCAACCCTAGACCCAGACCGGTTGGACTAGTTCCACAAACTAAGAACCGACCTTGCCCGATCTGGTTCTAAGGTAGGGAACTGACCCAACGACGAATCGATCACCCTTAGGATGGCCTACTTTTGATAAGATATTGAAAGATTAATTTGACATGTTGAACAAATAGGGTAATATTCACATTGCCAAGAGAGCGACATCCTAGGAAGAGTAATGCATTGGCTAGTGGTGTTCTACTCGTCGACAATTATCATGGACTTATCAGCAATGAAAGCTTAAGACATGTGTATATCAGAAGAGGAACATGAAATTCCAGGTCAATATTATCCCGCTGAATTGAGCAGAAAATACAAGCTCCTGTCAGGGGAAAAAGAGAGCCTCCGAACGCGTCGAAAACCATTATAAAAGCAGCCTTAATCAAAGACCGGTGAATCCAAGAAAGGGTTTGAATGTGAAGCAAAAGCATGGTTAGTTCTGCTTTTGGCCCCATTTCGGTTGACCGAAAAAGCAGCCCCAAGTCTATTGTTCAGCCAGCAAGATTCTCTGACAAGTGAAAAAAATCGTGACTTTTTTACCATGCGCTACTATCACAATGTGACTAATGGAGCCGCCAGTAACTGTATTACAGGTAGCCCTCGGTCGGAGTTTCTTGAAAGCTAGTCAGTCTTTCCTCTTTAAGTAATAAAAAAAAGATGAATGAAGCTGAAGAGAGACATTGTGATTGTTGGTGGGGGTATCTGTGGCCTTTCCACTGCTCTTGCTCTACACGGGTCAACTTTTTCCCTTCTTTTCTATGGTTTTATGTCCATGCGAAAAGTTTTGAGATCATTTGGAGCAGTGAAACTGCCGAAGTTTATGATGTGTTATGCTTGTGAGGATGGGTTTACAGGAAGGGCATTAGGAGTTTGGTCTCAGAGAGATCGGAGTGTCTGCATGCAACGGGAGCAGCCACGACCATTCGAGCCAATGGATGGCGTGCCTTGGATCATCTTGGACTAGGATTGTTGCTCCAAAAAGACTCGGTTCATATTGATGGGTTCTCTCTCTCTCTCTCTCTCTCTCTCTCTGAAATGGCATTATTCTGTTTATGAGTGATATTAGTCTAGGAAGTGGGATTCTACGGAATTTGGCATGTTTCACTTCCTTGAACATGCATTTCCTTTGGATGAACGGGTGTTTATGCTTGATCAATATGCATATACTACTCTGAACTTGTTATGTTATGCTTCATCAAATGAGCAGAAACTGAAATGGAGAGATTGCTCTCTGGGTCGTCACAAATCATTTTCTCCACATGAGCTCTTGTACTACTCGTCTTTGGCTTGATCGTGATGGCCAGAACTATCGAAATGAAGTTTTTTTTTCAATTTTCAGCAGTTGATGTTCCCTTTTCCCAAAACTTCCGTTGACTAATCGTTTTTCTTTTCGAACAATTTCGCTTCCCCCATATAAAAATCATGATCCAGCTCATTTCAAGGAAAGCAGTAACACGGCAATGGGTGTAGTCATTTTCCTTGCGGCCGTCTTTTACAATTTTTTTTCCAATGATTGGTTCGGAAACATGAAGCTTGATCAAGGAACAAAACTGGTAAAATCGCCACATGTTTGAATATGAGGAAAGATCTCTGCAGCCCCTACCTTAATCTCCATGGATTTGAGAAGCATGAGTACTTATAGTAGTATAAAGCTAACTTATCTTCTTCACCTTCTTCTAAATCTTCTACTTCTACGAAATTAAATTCGAATTAGAATCTTTGTAATAAATTGATTATGTTCCAGAAGATGGTCCAGTTCCTACTACTTATAATCCTCTCATTAGAAATTCATATCACAAAGAAGAGAGATAGAATGTAGAACCAGAGCGGAGGATCCTTATGTTATGGTCGATCCTGAAGTCTCTGCCCATATTAGAAAGCTTTTGTTCCCGACCCGATACGATAAAAGTGAATCAGTGCATAGCTTTAACCGACCAAGGGTAGGCGTAGGCAGTCGTTCCAACTAAAGAGGCAGAAAGAGGGAGGGCTGGTTCGGGAAAGGAGTAGGCCACGGTTAGCCAACTTATCTGGCAGGCGGGTCAAGAAAGAGACAAAACTTGAGCGAGGAACGGGCTCAGCTCTAGTTCTTAAGGCAAAGTATCACATGAAAGACAAAACTCAACATGAGACTCAGAAACACAAAACTCGGCTAGAAAAGGATCAAAACCCATCCTCCGGGTTAAGACAGCAAGAGATTGTGTAGAAAGGGGCTCGATAAGGCCTCTATTTAATTAGCAAAAGACTAGTTAGGAAGTGAATCAAATAAATCTAAGTCGGAAGAGGGTACGAAATGGATTTCTTTTGAAACCAATGGCAGATCTTCCTCAATAGGAACTGAACTCCTTGAGTAACCGATGCAAGTGGTATGATCCATGGTTGATGCAATAAAAGCTGTTGGCAATAAAGGCAGCTTTCGTATAGACTGTGGTTTTGAAGCTAGATAGTCAACAGCTAAGGCTAGTGGTAGTAGGAGCTCATGGATGAATACCCGTTGTTCAAATAGCCTTTGTTGAATAAGCGGTGTGCAGATGAATTGAATCATCAGAGACTAAGCCCTTCGCAAATTTTTGGGGAAACAGGAAGCAATCAATAGTGTTGATATTTCAGACGCATTTCGCAGGAAAGGGGAAGCGCAGTGCATAAGACGGAGTGATCTTGTCGAAGCTTTGGCCGAGGATCTGTCTCACAGCACCATTTGCTTCAGATGCCACGTGATCTCCCTGAAATTGGAGCCCCAGACTTCTTACACAGTGCTGGAACTTCACTACGGGATCGTTATAAAGGCTAAGTTACCGTATGATCTCAACTTCATTCCATGCTGTAAAATTGGTAACAGCAGTGCTGCGAATGGAGTGCATCATCTCCCTAAACTAAAATACCGATGTGAACTGAATGTACATATACTCGATCTCCATTTGGTAATTTCTAAGATAATAGGTACGTAAATTTAACATAATTTATGCTATGTCACTATTTTGTACATGAGTTAACTAGCTTGTCTTAGAGATTTGGTTCTGCTGTTAATTTAAGAAAACCAAGAGTTCCATTCTTTTTTTCCAGTCTTGAAGAGTTTCTCTTTTTTCCCTTATTTGACAGGTTCTGATGGGCATGTGATGGGGTAAATTCCATCGTTTTGAGATATCTTCGCATGAACCCTACAAAGTTTTCCGCTACACCTGCTATTCGAGGTTTCATGAGCTATCCAGAAGGTCACGGAATCGACAACCTCTTTGTAGTTGCAATAAAAGAGCAAGTTGTAGTTGGAAGTACCCGTCAACAGCACATTGGTCTTTTGGTTCACAACTCACCTTTGGACACCTACAGGTATGATCTTCCTGTGTCAGCAGTCTTGCTTATTTTTGCGAGCAAAATCTGATCTCAACAGACGAGGAAAGAAAAGGAAATTAACTGAGGAAAATAAGCAGACCAGACAGAGCTAGAAACTCATATAAAATGGTGAGAAGAATACGTCCATCTAATTAGGACTATATGGTTACCTGCACTACCGTCATCTACATTTTGCAGATTCAGAGATATCAAAGAACCAAGAGTTGATTAAGATGTTGAGCCTCCAAACCATCAATGATTTCCAGGAAGAGATGAAGGAGATGATAAAGAACAGCGACCAGAGTTTGTTATCTTGCTTGAGATTAAGATACCACGCCCTGTGGGATTTAATGCTAGGAAGCTTCAGAAAAGGAACCATAACGGTAGCATGTGATGTATTAGACGCTATGAGTCCGTTCATAGGCCAAGATGACTCGACAAGTCAAGAAGATGCAATAGTCATTGCAAGATGTTCGGCACAGAAAATTTTGGAATTCGATGGAAAGACATTATTTGAAAAGTGTACTATAGACAAATGCGAGGACTTGCACAATCAGTATGCAAAGGAAAGGAGAATGAGGCTAATCAAACTGTCCACGCAATCTTTTCTTCTGAACAAGATGTTCGAAACTTTGTCCATGGTTGTCAAGCTCTTTTGTATTGTGTTTATGGCCATCTTCTTCAGGGATTCGGCAGGTTACAGTCAGCTTGACTGAGGCCACCTTGAAGATGTCTTGGGCCAGTCACAGCTCGTGCCTTCAGTCCGAGTTACAAGAGGGACCTGGATTAATATCTGAAAGACGAATGAACGCAGTGCAATAACAGCAATGCCTTCATGATTCACTCTGTCTTTAGCAATTTGAGTGAAGCAAAATGAAAGGAGCAAAGGAGAAAAGACGACGATATTGGCTGCACATTTCTTTTGTGAAGTAGTGTTTGCAGTAAATTGCTATCCCGAGGCTCTGCACTGTACAGATTCTTTATAAGTTCGTCTTTTATGATCTGGGATGCGGGTTAGAGTTTTAATTATACAGTGACAATTGTAATAAGTACAGACAATTAAACAAGTGGTTGCTTGTCATTCACACAAAAGCATTGGCAAGTCTGGGGCATTGTCTAGGATCAATTTATAATGAACAAAGAAGAGATCAGATAATCGATTTCCCTCTTTCCCATTGAATCTTGGATCAAAATAAATTCAATACAGAAGCCCCAGGGAGATAAAATCGCTGTAATTGTCGAAGAATAGATGAGAAGGCATAGGTATATTTTTCCAAGGATCTCTCAAAGTTAGAAAACCCTCAAAGCACATCATATATTCTCATTCCACCCTAAAAGAGCCAAAAACGAGTAATTCCATAGGAAACCATGTCGAAATCTTGTGCAAATTTGGAAGTCCGAATCAATCCAGTCAAAACGGGCACCTAGCCAAGTTATACCTGATGCTCATCCTTCACTGCTCCTAACTCGGACGTCCGATCCAATGGAGCTAGGTGCATAGGGCGTAACCAAGTTACTTCTTTTCGGATGTCGGGTGCTTACGGCCAAGCCCAGTCTTACATCTTTATCTTGTGCAAACTAGATTATCTGCATGATATATATGATTACTCCAGTTGCGTAGGTTGACTCATTACACTGGTTAGTTCGTTATGCTAAGAATTAGTGACTTGAAGTGATTATTTCCTTTTTATAAATTTGATTCAGTTGATAACTAGATCTCTGAAAGGAAATGGCAAAAAGGGCAAGTGGGTTCACACCAAAGGAACTCAGAAAGGAGGACAATGCGCATAATTCCTGAGACAACTGGTCCGGTGAGTGGAGGGTTTTCTTGTCGACCATACAACCGTACTTTTGCTCATAGATCTCCTCTGATCACTGTGCTTAGCAAGTGTTCTTAAAGCTAACATAACTTTGAACGCAATTAGAGAAAGGTAATGGGGATTGAAGTAATGAACGTGGGAAAACTCAAAAAGGGAGGCACTTTTTTTTATGTTGGTCAGAAAAAGGAAGGCACCTTCGACATTGCCAAAGGGAACTAGAAGCCTTTCTCCGGTATCACACCACTTAATTCGCTGATCCCCAGTAAACCATGTTTCTTTTGACTCTGTTTTTCCTGCAGAATATATGTTTAAGTACTCTCCAGTCTCCACTGAAAGAAGTATTAATCTAGGGGGTCACGACTCACGACGTCACCTTATGGATAGATTCCTATCTTGTGCACGTGAATAGGGGGTGATTTGCCTATCTTAATAGAAATTAATCAAGAGAGAAGGTCCCTTTTTGCCTTCCAAATTTAACAAATTCACTTTTTGTCTATTGCTGCTCCAAAGCCAGCATATAGGACAGGATGATGCTGATTCTTCTCTCTGATCTGTTGACGATTGTCCATTAGCTTAGGTTAGGGTTATATATTGCCTGGAGTTCAGACAGTGAACAATTTATGCACAAAAGAAACTTTAGAAGTCTCCAAAAAGGAAATTCCAAGAACACCTACTATTCTGCGGAAGTTAAAAGTTATAACCCAAGATTAGGTAATGAAACACTATTAAAAAATTCTGGGATTGATCTTATGAATAATGTAAAATGGGGAGTAAATGCTCTCAGTTGATAACTTAATCAACAATGCTCTGGACAATAAAGATTCCCTCTTTCTCTTGTCAAGGAGTAGAAAAGATGCCAAACCTAAACTCTGTCAACAGTAGACAGATCTAAAGAATTTACATCCTTGTTTGCTTTGTCCGGTGCTTCTCCAAGAGCAGCATAGAGACAAGAAAACAAGGCAAAAGAAAAGCGAAAATTGAGTTTTTCCAATCCAGGATGATCTTCATCGGGACCACCATGGGGATGGCTTCTTCATGGAACCATGGGCATGGCTTTGTGACCGTGATGAAGCAAGAAGAGCTTCTTCAGCACCTTGATCAGCACCACCACACCCGGCTGTGGCGCCCTCCTGGCAGACACCAATGCGCCTTTAGTCCTCGACACCGTCTGTGCCTCCACGCCCCCGACTCCTGCCGCTTCCCGTGACGACGTCGACGTCGACGTCGACGACCACGACGACGACACGTCGGGATGCCCGTGGCTCCTCGGCAACTCCTCGTTGAAGTCCTCCCACAACATGTCCATCTTCTCCTCCTCCTCCCCCTCTTCACGAAGACCGCCACCTTCGCCATCCGCCATCTCGCCGAGGTCTCCCTCGTCCGAGCCCCGCGAGGACGATCTGTCTCGGAGGGGAGGCGCCGGGGGAGGCGACACGGGCCAAAGTGGGGGCGAGCAGATTGAGCAGGCCGACGGGTCTGGGATCCCGGGGAAGCTGAATCCTTCCTCTGCCATGAGCTTGGGTGGTTCTTGGTTATGGGATGTGGAAAAGGAGGGGAGGACTTAGGAAGGAGAATGATGAGAAGGTATTTGGGTTTGGTGGGCTAATTGGCCATGAGATCATGAAAAATTGTAGACGTAGCTCAACTGCTACGAAGTTTTACCTTCTTTGTTTAGTCAGTAGGGAGGAATCTTCTAGGCTATTTAATTGAGCAATTACAAGCGAGGCTATTGGTTTTGGAGGTGGGTGTTCTTTATTTTCTTGGTTTCTGGTCTCATCAAATTCTGAGGATGATTTAAACAATTCTGGAATGTTAATAGGAAGACAAATGGATGGCTACCTTCTAACTAACGACAGGCATTGACGGATGAAAGCACCAATATTCATGTAAATGGCGAAACCAGGAAGGAAAAGGAGATGGTGAAATGTAAGACATCTTATCCACCGCCGGATTGGTAGGGGATGATTATACACTGAAATTGATTTTTCATTTGATTTTTTTTTTAACCTTGGGCCTTCTCAAGAACTCTGGGGTTGATTTTCTAACTATTAATGCACGCTTTCATTTCGTGAACGTTAAAAAGACATTTGTGCGCGTCCTGGGGTCGACAACGTCCCCGCCAGAAAGCGACAGCCTCAAATGACTACTACTTACTCGCGTGACTTGCAAAGTGGACTTTTGGATCGTTACTGAGGGTCGTGTCGTCATATGAGGTCATATGGAGGCATATTTTACGTCATGGATCCTTGTCGGATGATCCGATCGGAAGGTCGGGAGATTTCTCGACTCGGGGAGAAACGCCCGCCTAAAACTGATCCATTTGGACACCTTCGATCATAGCTCTGTGTCAGCAAACGTTATAAGTCCTAACCGATAAACAGCCAAGCTTTTGACCCGATCCAATCCATTCGAGGCAGTTTCACCAATTTGAAGCGCCACCCGTGTAATGTACGACAAAGGACGTGTACAGGAGGGAAGAAAAACCAAACTCTGACAACGAATTGACATCCAGCTGGTAGGTGCGCCTTTTGAATTTCTCTCCATTCCTACAAGTAGGTAGAAGAAGAAAGGAGTGGCCGTATTTACCAATCCTTGAGCTTAGAATGGCAAGGGAAGAGGCTTGTATCGAAAACATCGCATTAGGGAGCAAAATCAATACAACCGATACAAAAGGTACTCACTTGGACTGGCGACACAACACTGGTATTGCTCTTAATTTAACCGTGTACTCGGCGTTTAGGCTACTACCAGGAGCTCTTCCCTACATGCAGCAGAGGAAGCTTAAAGGACAGCAGTTCACATCACAGGATGGGGTTATTTCTTTGAGACATAAGAAACTGGAATTGAAAAACATAAGTCGAAATCCAGCTCTCTTTGATAAAATTAAACTTTAAATGAGCTAAGAAACTAAAGAAAGAACAAATATATGCTTAAGGCCTGACTTCAGAAGTTCAGAACAGGAACTAAAACGCAATGTAGCATCTGCAGCATTGCAAGCACTATGGGCTTCCTCAGTTGAATGCTACCCCACTAGCACCAGCAGTGGCTGTTTGACATCAATTTCCTCAAAAGGCTCATCAATATAGACAATACTCTTGCCATCTGATAGTCGACCCAAAAAGAATTCTAGTTAATAAATTTCAATCAAGACGATTCCATTTGCTCTGCAAATTTGAGCGGAAATACAAGTACACAAGAACTCTGCGCTCGCTATTACAATGCGAAAGATGTTCCTCCAGGAACAGCATCATGTGGAAGCTTTATGAGTATCGCGACCACTGCCACGTGAAACTTCATCGTATTGACTGGACCCTTGACAAAGAATTTCTTCGATCTTGGCCATCATTGGAATCAAATGGAGGGTCATCCAAAAGTGGGACGAAACACAGGATGGCCTTATACTCTTATACCCAAAATGGGTATAAGAGTAGTGGAATAAATAGCATCTATGAGGATCTCAAGGACTCAGCTGAGCGTAGTGGAATACCTTCTAGGTCAAAATTATCATCTTCCGTGAGCTTAGAATGCCGTGAGGATAAAGATGGTGAGCCTGCAAAATAAGCAGAACAAGATTAGTTTCTGTTACTTTCTGTTTTGAGAAACAATCCAAAGCTTCTTAAAATCGATGAGGGCGCACCATCCACCATGTCCTTCGTTCTGTGGAGAAGGAAAGTACCACCAAGGATTGTCACAAAACCACACATCTCCGTCACTATCTGAGTTGGATTTTGCCGGTCCCAGTCCTGTCATAGATATTTTTAATAGAATTAATTAGTACAATGACTGACATTTAAGTAAAGCAAAAGAATGATATCAAGGTAATTCACCCTATGATGAACTACCTGGGAATCAAGCAAACCATCCAAAGTCTAGCAAGTCATAATCAATGCTTCAGATGACATTCAACTAGCAAGGAGATTCTTTTCTCAGTCAAAGTCATCTCTTCATAGCATGACAACAGAATTTGAGAAACTTCTTATTATTTCCAAGATTAGTATCTACTGTCTGATGACCTTACAAGAATCTATATCCACCACGAAAACATCTTCTGCGACGCATAGATAATTATATGGGTCATACAGACCATTTAATACTGGACTCTGTCCAACATGATTCCAAAGATATCTCACTCGATCCTTTTCATATATAGCCAGCATTGAAGCCAAGTTGATGACTAAAAGGATACATCAACACAGTTACACAAGCATCAAATGTCATGATGCAAAAAACCCATAAGCAGAGAAGATAGCCCAAACGTTTTACCTTAAACATAATTACACTAGCCAAAATAGTTAGTGATGTAAACATCACATAGTATATTGGTGATACAACAGCAGTATTGAATGTATCAAGAGCCTGCAATGATAAAGGAACTTGGTTAGTCTTTCACAATAAACAAGTCAAACCAAGCTTGAACAATTGCATGAGCTCTAAATCTGCATTACCTTGTTCAGATAGTTCATTTGAGTGATCACACAGGTACCCACAACCATGATAAAGACCCATGTTTGAGGATATATTAGCTGATTCATCCCTGAGAAAGTTAACTTCAAAGCTATTCCAAGTGCTTTAACGCTCATGACCTACAATAGCAAAATACTATTGAATAAATAATAGCAAAGTAAATAAAACAAGCAATTTGAACTTGGAACATTGAAGGAAAATGGCTGGCTACATACTGATAGCGACCCCACAAGTGAACACACACCAATATAGACCATCACATGCGTTTGTCCATACTGTGGCACAAAATGGACAACGAGGGTGAAGACTGCTGCTATTACCGAAGCCGCATACAGTAGAAAGGCTGCAATAGATCAATTTTCAAGCACAAAAGCAATTCATTGATAGGCAAATAAATCTATAATTAGATAGTTGTACAAACTGACAAAGTAAAAGTGAAAACACAATCTGTTTGCATACCTGGCTCTGTAGCAAGATCCCACACTTCCTTGACAGACTCAATTTCCCGCTCTGGAGGAGCATGAAGTACAATCGTTGTTGATCCAACAACACATAGTATACAACCAAGAACCCCAAAGATATGTAGCTTTTCTCTTAATATAATATGTGCAAGTGCGGCACTGCAAAAGATACCTGAATTAGCATTCAAGAGAGTTTCAAAAGTTTGGCTCTTGATAAAATCTACTTGCCTAATTATAATACTCAGTGCACCAAGAGGAGTAACCAGGATTGCCGGCGCAAACGCATAAGCTGCAAAATTCGCAATTTCTCCCACAATCACTGCATTGAAATCATCAGCAGTTTAAACTGGCTGCACCTATCAACTGAATAGAGTAATATAGGGCCCCGATAGACAACATAACAAGTTCAGAGAAGTTTCCAACGCAAGAAAGATCAAAGAAGAAAATTCCAAATAGCATGAAGACATGGAAATGTTTAGAATTTACTCCAATAATCAAGAGATTCAAGAGAAAAAAATTAGATAAGTAGACCATAACAAATGTTATAACAATTTTTAGCAATATATTAACAAATAGACTAGGAGATCCAAACAATGAATGAACACCCCAAATTCTTCTGTGCCCAATAATTTCGATCTACTAGGAAACTACTGAGTATTAGTTCCAACTAGGGCAACTAGCCATCAGTTTAACCAGGACATGGGTACTTATGCTTAGAAACTATTGTCCCTCTACTGTCTCCATCCTGAAGTTACACTACCTGATAGTTGGATAATAACAACTAACAAGCGCTTGATTATTGGAGAGGTTCATCTACATTCATCTCCAATGAAATGAAAATTGGGTTGATCCATAGCAATTCAGACTTCTTAAAGAAGTAGAAAGTAGAAATAAATTAAACAAAGCTAAATAAATTTCATAGGCAATTGCATACGGGAGCCCCGCAAAACTATGCGGACGGACAGCATTTTTAATAAGCTGAATCCAGTGAGGTTTATTCTTAGATTCTCCACTTACAATGGGTACCTCTGATTGCTACGGATATAAAAGCCAACTAGGCTTTTTTAGGGGCCTAGACATCTCAGTCACATCTTCTTCATTACAATAAGACCTTAGCAAAGCATATTTTTCATCCTGATAAACTAGAAATCCTACTTATGTTTTTCCCTAGAACTCAACTCCATTTTACTGGGACCCATGGCTTCAAACTGCTACGCTGGAAAGTTACCTAAAAAAGCCCAACCAAATTAATTAAGCGAAGTTCTATGCAAGCCATACCACAAGAAAGCAGCAAAATTGATTCAACTTATGAGAAATGGCACAGATTACTACACTTCAACAGAGATTAAGGGGAAGTTATCGATTTGTTTGGCTCCAAGATACATTTTCAGTGTGGTTACCAGTAGAAGTTTTCAAAATACTATTTTTTCTTTGAACATTGACTTCTTTAAAAAGTATTTGCTTCAATGTTTTCAATATGCAAACTCATGCCTTTCATTGTCCTCATCCTAACTATAACTCAAAATGAATGAGACACGACAACTATTTCATTTTTCTTCAAATTTAAATTTATATATAACGATCCACTCAATGAAGCCATGTTTTATCATCAATTATTTTCTCATCCAAAGTTGCTTTAGAGAATTGTGTTTGAAGCTAGAGGCTTAAGCCAAAGTGGGGACAAGGAGGGGCAGATAGCCACTTAAAGAGGCACTCAATTTTGACTTTCACAGAACTTTGCACTTTATAGGATTGTTACCAAAATCATTCCAAAATGAGGCCTTGAGAATCCTATTGTAAGAAGAGGATCTTAACTGCAAACCATGGAGATATTATCCGTACACAACAAGTTTTCAATCACCAAGATCATCTCGCAAAGCTAAAACAAATCTTAACTCTCATGTACCGTACTTTCAAGATACAATTTCCAACCGCTTCCCCTTACACAAAGTACAAGTTCCTTTATGAAGCAAGATAGAAGTGCCTGCCAACCAATGCTTCAAGAAACCTTCTGAAGCCCACATTATCCAACCAAATTCCACGCAAAAACCAGAATTCGTAAGAATTTGGAAAAAGAAAAATCAAGAAAGGCAGGAACATCATACAAAAAGATTTTCATCAAGTATTGGCTTTTGTTGAACTTCACCACAACAATCCTAATAAATGTACATCAATAAAAACATCTCAGCACAAGGACCACAATTTGATAAGGCAAAATCGATTCTTGTAAATTACGCTTTCCACCAGGAGACATAAAGAAAAGCTCACTTGTAATCATGCCGACCCACCAAAGAGGCTCATACAGATAAGAATAACCTCCAACACCTGCAACAGACAACCATCTTTTAAATCCTATTTAACGAATATGTCATGGATTCATGTACCGCACATCCTTTTAAGGGAGATGGAAAAGATTATTCAGAAACTACATCAGCATGCATATTCATAAACATTTGAACAAATAAGTAGGAGAATATTTGGGAAAAAATATTATTCTGCAGTTGAGATAAAAAGAGGAATACTGTTCCTCTTCAGACTGTAATAAATATAAAATCTGTCGTTGATGAAACTATTTTGTGCTGCACCCATGCTAACTATAGGAAGCGTCATAGGCCATTTTGATTTCCTGCAAACAAGATTACGTAGCCAAACTTCTTTGTGAGACTAATCAGAGATTATATAGTTTTGATCTAGCAATGTTGACTGCTATTTAATGATTTTGAGCTCATAATGGTGAATTCACACCATTAGTTTTTGTCCTCTCCTTTACCATACTAGTGGCAGTTTTCCAACAGAGTAATGTCATAGATTCTATATTACAACTCTGGCTATGCAATCAAACCATTAACAAATATGTTGTTTCCAATACTTGAAAAACAGAGGGCCTTCAGGAAAGAACAAAAAGATATTAACCAACAGGATATCTGTAGAGAATACTAATAAATCTGCCTTGCAGGTAGAGAATAATTTGGAAACTTTTGGCAAGAGAAATGATTGAAGATTGATGTAGAATTCATAATAATCAATCTGCTTCCTACGAACTGCCACTTCTTCAAAAGCATTCACAATCACCTATTGGGTACACAAGCTCCATTAGTCATCCATAACATCCATAGTTCACACCTCCAGGCGTCAGCATATGACAGCAATCACTTCCCTAAGAAATTAGAACAGTCAAGACACTGGCAATGCGCTGACGATGGATCTCCATCATACTTAACAGAGTCATCCTTTGTATAACAAAGAAGGTACACCTTCTATTAACAGAGTCATCCTCCCTGACTAAAGTTAGAGTGACGTGAAAAAATTTCAAGTTTCAAGAAAAATATAGTCACTACAGTCCATTTGTGAAATTGAATCACAATACCCAAAAGCGGGTGTTATGAGAAGAAAGACGCCTTAGGCTCAGCTCAAATGAATTCAAGAAATGGCTTCTAGAGGGATATTGTACAAGGAATGGCCAAATGAACGGGAGTTTAAACTCCAAGAAGGGAAGGATACCTCCAATTTTGCAAAAATAACACTTGATCAAAAAGAAACATTGCAAGAAGAAGCAACTTTTTTTTTTTTTTTTTGGTAACCCAGGAACTCCCGTACCGCCGGTAAACCCAGAGCGGTGCTAGCGTAGGACCCACCACCACGACACCGCGCTTAAGACCACTAGCGACGACGCTGGGATTTGAACACCATCCCTTGCGTTAGGCGAAGGAGCCCGAAGCCAACGCTGCCACCACATGGGGTGGAAGAAGAAGCAACCTTTGTACTCAACTATTGCCAATACTATGTGAAATGTCATAAAATTGCCTAAGAACTTGAAAAGCTGAATCAGGAAAATGCCATGTACTGCCACAGAAGTGCCTAATGCAAAGCACAAGCAACTCTGCAGAAGGCAACCTGTGTCCCCCATTGGATAAGAATTGGGATCAGTAACATCTGCACATTGGCAGATCTAAACAGATTGACATTCACAAAAGGCCTCATTGTTGTTTGTCTTTCTCGAATGTACCATCATTTTTCTTTCCATCCCAGCATACTGGATACAGGAAACAATCTCTCAGGGACAGTCTTTGTTGTCCAACGCAAGCAATCACACCAAGCTCATTATTTAGTGTTGTAATATCAGAGTTGCTTCATCCATCTTATAATATTTGCGAGGTTCCAATATAACCACCTTCCAACATGTTTCTCAGTATTTCACCTCAACAGATATCCTGCAAGATAGTCACATATGAAAATGACCAGCAACATAAAAACCAACACCATAAACATACTCTCTTCCAACCACAGCCCAACCACAGCTGGAGAACCATCATGTGCATATTTCAGCACCTCCAGATCCCTGTACAAGATGCCAGAAGACTTAGAACCAAATTCCTTCAGCAGCAGCCCCAACTTCCTTACTACCCTAACTCAATCCCAGCCCCCAACCGCCAACCCTTCTCCCCCCCCAAAACAAAACATAAAAAAGGGAGAAGATAACCAAAGAGTGATAAATCAACACAAACAATGTGTCCAGGATTCAAATCACATTTCCTCTGGCACAGAAGTGTGTTTCTAAGACTTTCAGTAAAAAGCTTTTCAAGTAATGCAGCAATGAGTAGCTTCCAGCAGCTGCCACAGCACAAGAAATGAGCAGGACTAAGGGGAAAGCTAATATCAAAAGAGAGAAGCAAACTTCTGGCACCTATGGCAGGATCAAGCCATTTGAGAAGCCCTCCTCATCCAAAGACAGAACAGCAAATAGAAAGGAGCAAGGAAGACAAAAGAGAGAACTAGATTTGTTGCTTTAAGTTCAGTGGCAACCTATGTAAGATGTATTCCATACAAGAGCCACTAAACCATGGTATCGAATGAGAGTCAGATCAACAGTCGGAGAGTCACTTCCCCAGTTTTACGGCTATGCAGTTCATAGCAACCTTACACATCTCGGCCGAACGGAGATCCCATCAAGAACTATCAAATCATCCCATCAAGAACTATCAAATCATACACTCAATTCACACACAAATCAGAATCCGCGGCCAGCATGCCAGTTAATCTCATGCAGAACCACCTGAAGTAATAAAATCACCAGTCCTAGCAGCATTAGAGTGCCAAAGACGGACAATACTCAAAAGTAAATCCACATCCGCACACCGCATTGCAAACGAAGAAACACCTCAACGAATCACATCCCAATCGAATCCGAACTCAAAAAGCCCCACACACCTGCGAACCCAAGCCAAATCGACGAGATCTCACCTGCCCTAACGCCAGAAGCCCCGGCTTTCTTCAAGCCCTTCTTCTTGACGATGAAGCTGGCACCGATGAAGAGGCTGGAAGACAGGGCCAGCACCAGGCCCTTGATGTTGTCCGAGGACATCCCCTTGTCCGCGTCCATGCCTGAACGCCCGCCGAACCACCCGAGCGAATCCCACCGACGCCCCGCAACCCTAGCAGTCCCATGCCCCGAGATCCATGCAAGCGCGGCCCATCGTCACTCCCTCGCCATCGGCATCATCGTATTCACCGCCGAGAGCAAAAGCACACTGGTGGCCCCCCGCGCGCGGCACTCCCAGTAAAGGACGTTCGTTCGCGAGCGAGAATCGCGGAGGATTGAGGGAGATGGCGGCAATGGCGGCGAGAGATCTGAGGAGGGAAGAAAGATACCGAGCGAAGAGAAGGAAGCAAGGGAGCTCTTCTGCCCAGCTAGCGAAAGCTTTGAGATCCCGATGGAGAGAGAGAGAGAGAGAGAGAGAAAGAGACAGCTTGAGAGAGAAGGAAGGAAGATCGCAGTGATCGACTCTTTTATAGATACGTAGATCGGAGGGAAGAGAAAAGACGAGGGGAAGGAAATAGAAAGAAGGGAAAGAGGCAGATACGAACTGCAGCAGATAACCCCGCGTCGCGATTCCGTCGTCCCCCCTTTTTTTTTTTTTTTTAATTCCGATAAAATCAGGGGTGAATTCAAACCTAATAAAAAGCCCAAAAAGCCCTGCCCACCGCTCGGACCGCCCCGCAGCTAAGGTCAATGCCTCCCGACCGCGAATCGTCATCGTCATCGTAATCGTCGCCTTTGTCTTTTTGGTTTGCGTGTTTTCTCCTCGACGGAAACGCACTCCATAAAAACATAATCCATAGAACCCCACGAAGAGCCGCGATCATCGGTCGCTTCCCACTGTCCAAAAGAGAGTCCTAAATCTCTTCGCTGGGTTCGTCGCCCCAAATTTCTCCCTAAACTACAGCGTTAGAGAGTCAACGTGAGGACTCGGGGCAAGTGTTTTGAGTCACTGAACAGTGAACGCCGTACCGAACGTAAAGATCATTGGGTTGGCCGTTTCCGTCGAAAGATTTAGACCCTACGCGATGGGTGAGGCCAGAGGAGGGCCGGGATGCGTGATTGTCCCGTATATTAAGTGGTTTCTGAAATGCAATCCGTGTGTACTTTCAAGACGCGATGACCAGACAATGGGATGGTTGTTTGCAGCGATGTCGGAGACGTTTAAAGGATTAGTTTTAGGTCGCAGTGAAGGTCCATTGCCCTTGCCCTCATGGCAGGCCGCGGTGGCTATCGATTCTTGACGGTGGTTTCAAGCGACAGTCAGTGGCCAAGTTGAATGAGCATGCATCGCATCAAATACCCAATAATGATATCGACGTTGTTTCGAAATTGGATCTAGGGGTAGCGTGGTCCCGGCCCGTTGGTCCGCCCCCTAACCCTGGACCAACCCTTGGCCCTCATTTTTAGGACCAGACCGACCCTATTGAGCCAAGGGGCCAAGACTGACCGACCCCGATGAGTTCGGCCCTGGTTTTAGGGTCAACCCGGGACCGATTGATAATTTTTTTTGTCTTAATTTTTATGCTCCCTAAAAAAATAAACCCACAAATTCAAATTACATATCCATCGATAATGTGGCATTATGCAACTAAACTATAAATACCAATACATATTTAGCAAATTTAAGATGACACAATAATAGAAATTTCATACCCGCTAACCGTTCATTGAGATATGAGACAAGATGGAAAGTTCTTGTAATCATCTATCTTTAATATTCATAACACCATATGCAAAAGCGTTTTCCTGCATTTGATCATGTAGAGTCCATTCAACCAAAAAATGAGTTTCACACCACTTGACTAGCATTTGATCATGTAGAGTCCACTCAACCAAAAAATTAGCTTCACACCACTTGACTAACAAATCACCATAAAGAATCGTAGTAGACTACTCTACTCTTCAAAAACTTCTACCATTTGACACAAATTGAAAAGCAAAGTGCGGTGAAACCCATTAGTAAAATACAATTAAACCATAAAAAGTTCAAAATACTTAATATAAACCATGAATATATAACTTCACATCTTGTTAATTCACTTGAACTTCTAAACCCCTGAAAACAAAACAAACGACACAATTTTTTTTTTTTAGTAATCCAGGGAACCTCCGCACGCCGCTTCGCGGTGGAGAGTAAACCCTGGAGGGCTGCGTAAGCAGGAGGACCCACCACCCCTGACAACCCACTTAAGACGCGGCTTGCACTTAAGACTCGACGACGCCGTGGATCGAACTCGGGCCTTTTTGCGAGAAGTCCCTTGCTCAACCACCTACGCCACCACCGCCGGTGGTCAAACGACACATAATTAATACTCAACAAAAGTTTTAAATTGAAATTACTATTAGTGCTATTGATAGAACATGTCAATATAATATAATATAACGTCAGACATTTTACTTAGGTTTGAATATATAAAAGAATTATAAATAATATAATATAATATACAAGATTGGTCCAGGGGTTGGACCACCCAAAACTCGTGGGAGGCGGGACCAACCCGTACAGTGTTGGTCCTGGAATTTCAGGACCAAGGACCGACTCAGTCCCCTTGGGAACCGGACCAGGATCGGCAGGGTTGGACCGGTCCAGGGTCGGTCCAGGGTCGACCCTAAACCGCTACTCACCCCTAATTGGATCATCATATACAAAGTACTAACAACATCAACAAGTTAATAGTCAGCTAACTCAACCGACATGCATCGTCATTCATCACACATAACATCACGACGAAACTATAGCAACAAACATAAAAAAAACAAATATGGAGGAGAAATAAGCGTTTTCAAAAGGTTAAAAAGATTACATAAATTTCACAATTGTGTGGAAATTTGGGAATCACTATTAACTATTCTAAAGCTTAAACTTTTTGCCCAGTACTATGCGTGGAAATCTAATTGCAAAAACAAATGGAGTCTGGAAAGATTTAAACTCATAACCTCCAACACTAATATAATGTTAAGAATAATGTAAAAAAGAGGAATAGAGAATTTTAATACATTTCGATATATCGTAATGAACATTACATTAGACTATATATGATTTATTAGACAACTATCTAACATGACGTACATAAATCAATATATGCACAATTAAAGGAGATATTCATATAATTATCTCAAACATAGGATAATATTCTATACTAACATTAAAGCAGAAGAGAAATTTTATATTTCCGTGTATAGATATCTTTCTTTTTTTCTAACTTGGTATTAGAATATTCATTTCCTTGGAAACCTAAGTGCATCGGTCTGAAAATTCTGTCTATGTATCAATCTTTCTTTTCGCTAACTTGGTATCGAAGCATTTTTCCTTGTGGAAACCTAAGTGCATCAAGACTTCAAGTGCACCCCATGCACCTTGGTACACATCCAAATAAATCCATCCCCATCATTGTCGCTTAATAATGTTCAATCCGTGTGCACAAGTTTTATCTAAGGAAGCACTTAATTGAGTCCTTTCCATGATAGTCATGTTTCAATGCTAATCCCACTAACCACGTCATTAGGTTGAGCCTTTTTCATGGAAGTGGCTTTCTTTTGATGCTAGCCACACAAATCGTATCCCAATAACTATTTTCCAAGCTAGTCATACAAGCCGCTTGATGCTACAATACTAGCCGCATAAGCCGCATTGCTTAGTTTCACAAGCCAACTATATTGATCCCCTCCGATTCTTGACCTTTTACGCGTCGTTTCAAGAAGCCGACGCCTCCACCAGACTCACTACCCTCAAATGAGGCAGATTAGAAGACGCTACCTCACACGCCGCCTCACCGTGGATCAAGAAGCTCGATGCCCCGTGGTGTTGCTAGGGAAACAAGTTTTTGTTGCGCTATTTGACATTAATTTAAATGCCAATTAACTACTTCGATGTCACCTTGAGTTTAAAGGGGATGTTGAGACTCTCAAGATTTTATATAGAATATCGAGTTAATACCCCGAAAAATCCAAAACTAATACACTTATGACAAATTTATCTCAAACTATTTTTTTAATCATAAAAAACTTCAAACCGGTACACTTATGACAAATTTACCCTAACTAACCATAAAAAACCTTAAACTAGTACATTTATGACAAATTTACCCTAAACTAATTTATTTGACTGCAAAAAACCCTAAACTAGTAAATTTGTGACAAATATACCCTTCACTAAATTGAATTAATACCACCAAAAAAATCACAAAATTTGTAAACTATGACAAACGGAGCGTAAAATCCCAAATTGGTATACTAGTCAACGGTCACGTGTTATTTAATTTAATAATTTGACAGTAAAATTTAACGAAAACCGACAGAGGATAAATTTGTCATAAGTGTATTACTTTGGGGTAAATTTGTAAAAAGTATATTAGTTTAGGGTTTTTGGTGGTCAAAAAAATAATTTGGGGTAAATTTATCACATGTATACCAGTTTGGGGTTTTTTAGGGTATTAACCCTAGAATATTATCCTATGTTAGAGACAATTATGATATTACTGTTGATTATCAATGACAATCAAGATTGTATAAATATCTCCTTTAATTGTGTATATCTTGATTATATACATTACTTTATATAGTTGTTTCATAAGTCTATATATAAGCTAATGTAATTTTCATTATGATAAATTGAAATATACCAAAATTCTCTATTCCTCTCTTCCATATTATTCTTAACTAGTTGAATGAAGTTCCACCATTGGCAATTATCCATTAAGAATTGTTTTGTTTTGCAAGAAATTAATAATTTGGAAAACATTTTCCTAAATGTAATAGCTTATATGGCTTACAAAAATGAATGAATAAAAAATATTTTTGTCATCCAAAAACATGTTTAGACATAAATTGTTATAGCAAATGAAAAAAAAAATAGTCATTAATTATTTGAAGTGCCATAAGCAATCACTTTTATAAAATGTTTTTCAAATTATTTATTTTTGATGAAACAAACGAAACCTAAAGAACTTCAAACCCCATGTCGCATATGGACAGTACCTTAAGACTGTGATCAAGACCTAAGATTTGAGCTAGTCAAGAAATCGGACCAAACCATCTGCTTGGGATGCTCTCATCTCTACTTTATAGGTTATTAAGGAAATATCTTTAATTAATCGATATTCACATAAATCAAGGCAATCACAATCATCAATCTTGCGAGTTTCACGGATCAAATGGGGATTATCACACCTCGTCCACGTTGACTCGAAGCAAGAAGTTTCAACTTACGCTTATTAGAGGATTATGAGCAAACAACATGAGCTGTCCTTCAATTTGACTTCTTCTTTTTCTAATTTTTAATGCGGTTCTTTAATTTTTTTTGCTCAATCTAATTCCTTTATTTTCAAGAATATGCTCAATTGACATTCCTTCTGCTAAGTGTACCACGTGATCATGCTTATTTTTATGTTGTGAATGGTCGTGTCCACATTTACTGAGTCAAAATAATGATACAAATTATGATCTTGTTTTCTTCGAATCAAGTCACTTTGTTTTTCCTTTCCTTTTTTGGGCCATAATAATGAAAGAGACGAGCTGGAAGTCAGATGGATGCTAGCACGACACACCGATGTTAACAGTTTTGAATGTTTAAGAATCGAATTGAAAGAAAAGTTTAGAAATTATATTAAACATCGAAAGAACGATAAGAAACCGTTTATGTCGTTACCCGCGATCGAAGGCCGGCAGGCCGGCAGTATTTCCTGGTAAACAAAGGGCAAGAGAGAGGTGGAAAAAAAGTTCAAGAGTGGGGACCATGACAGAGGCCCACTGGTGTCGCTAGACTCTCCAATATTGGAAGGGGAGTCGTTAGTGAAGCGTGTTCTCCGCTCCGGTGAAGAGTCAAGCAAGGCGAAGAAGAGCGGGAAACACAGAGAGAGTCGCGCACCGCTCTCGGTCGAAGTCTCTTTTGCAGCATCAGTCTCCTCCACCTTTACCACCCCGAAACCGAAACCTACGCCATTGAAGCCCTCGCCAACACAGAGTCGCGCGCTGTTCTTGATAGGCTTCAATTTTCTTGTTGTGGATCCCTCTCTCTCTCTCTTTCCCTGCTCCTTCTTCCGCTTTTATGTTCCTCTTTTTCCCGCTATCTGAACGAGAGATTGCTTGGGTTGTGGCTCTCTTTATACACAGCCTCTTGGGTTTTCGAGGCTAGCTGCGAAATCTCTCGTCCGCCATTTTGGCTTTACCGTATCGAAAGAAGCCAAAAGATGGGCTGGTGCGCACATAGCAATGCTCTGCTCATCCCTCTCTTGTTTTTTCTCCTCCTTCTACCCTTTGGCCTTCTCCAAGCTGTCATCACCTCAGATAGCAGTCACGGTCGATCTCTCCCGGAAAATCCCGAGTTCTGACTTATCATGGAACAGCACCGAAGACCCGTGTAAATGGAAAGGGGTCACATGCAGTTCGGATAACTCTTCCATGTTCAGGCTCTCTCTCTCTCTCTCTCTCTCTCTCTCTCTCTCTCTCTCTCTCTGGGCCGTCTCTCGCTTCCTCCGGCTTTTTGCCTGTGACTTACCAGATTGGTTCTTTACAGGTTCTTGATCAGTCCGAACTCCCTGACGCGTTCATCACTTCTTGCGGAAAAATTGGTGGGCTCAGGCGGTTGAACTTCAGCGGGAGTGCGCTGGTGGGTCCTTTGCCTTCTTTTGCTGGTTTTGTTGGGTTGGAGGCCTTGGACTTGTCTTATAATAAAATGAGTGGAAGCGTTGGCTCAGAATTAGATGGGTTAGTCAAGTTGAGGAGTTTGGATCTTAGTATGAATATGTTCAATGGGTCAGTTCCGGTTGACCTGTTCCGGGTTCTGAAGGAGCTCCAGCTTTCGGTGAATTGGTTCGAAGGTGAAATCCCTGAGGGAGTCAAAGATTATCGGAATTCGGCCCTGCTTGATCTTAGCGTGAACCAGCTTTCAGGATCTGTCTCCGACAGACTTGGGGGGCTCCCAAGGTTGGAAGTGCTGGTTCTGTATTCCAATCTTCTCGGCGGAAAAATCACGAATAGTCTAGCTAATATCACAACACTTTCCAGTTTCTCTGCGAACCAAAATGACTTTCAGCGGCCCAATTATCAGCGGGGTTAATGAGGTTTCTCAGAAGTTGGGATCTTAGCTCCTTTAATCTGAGTGGGTCTATTCCGCCCGACCTTTTATCGCAGCCAAATTTGCAGTACGTAAATTTGTCTTACAATCGGTTGGATGGGCTGATACCTAAAAATAGATCGCCTCTCATGTTCAGGTTGAGACTGGGTAGCAATTTACCTAGTGATACGATCCCTTCTGATTCAATGGGAAGCCTCAAGAAATTGACTTACTTGGAACCGGAAAATAATAGCTTGACAGGAGCAGTCCCTCCTGAACTGGGCAACTGTCGGAGTTTGGTTATGTTGAATTTGGTGCAGAATAAACTGACTAGTCTCTTACCGGTGTTGAGAAAATTCCTACCAAGTTAGAGAAAACTCATATTGAAGTTGACAAAACTTATTAGTTCTTATTTTAACGAATAATATGCATCTAAGTTTTATCACAAACTCTTGTCAAAATTAATTCTAAAAGCCTTCCCACTCCGACGCAATCTAGACTGAAATCAAATTCAGAATGAAGATATAATCAGACTCAGATTTATTGATCTTGCAATAATGATTCAGAATGAACGCAATAGAAATTTATTTTTCAATATTTGGCTCTCTGACAAAGAATCTCACTTACCTTTTATAAATATATTGATGGAATCAATCACAAATTGATGAAATCAATTTTGAAGACAAGTTCCTTTTTGGAAAGCATCTATTTATGGAAACCTAAATTCTGATCGTATGGGTGACTAGAATTAACAGATTTTTTATCTCAATTTTCAAATAGCTATAAGATTTCCTTAATTAATTATGCTCAACGGATTGATTGGAAGAAATTTCTCTGGAAAATGCCAACGGCTAGTAAAGCGTGGATGAATATTTAAGGAGATCATTCAGTCTATTTGAGATAGAGCGTGAAAATTGAAATTCCAAAGTTTGAAACATTTCTAACCACTTGTTCTTCATCAACGGTTTTTACAAATTGTATTCAAGAGAGAAAATTACAAGAAGAGTGACTTAGTGAGAAAAAAGGAATCTTCCACTAAGTGTTTGCACTTGAAAAATTGTATTTTTCTATTGATGTTGTAGTGAATTCCAATCGGAAGGTTATCGACGTGGGAGAGTAGACGTAAGCCTAATATAAGCCGAACCACTATAAATTTCATGTGCAATTTTCTTTTCCCTTAACTCTTTTCATTTCAATTCATTGCATCATTTTTAAGTATCGCAAAAATCTATTTCATCTCTTATTTGATTTTGAATATTCATCAGAAGTCTAAAGACTTGTTCATCAGATTCTAATTGGTTCTTAGACTTTGTTTGAAATTTATTTTACTTTTCAAAAAAATTGTAAACACCTATTCACCCCTAGATGTTCGTACTCACTTTATCAACCACTAGAGCTGGGAAACCTCAGCAGTATTCGAGTCATGAAGCTTCAATTCAGCAAGATTAATGGGGACATCCTAGGCCAAATTACGCAGTTAGGGAGTTTAGCATAGTTGAATACCAGCTAAAATCTGCTGAGGGCGCATTTGATAACTATTCTGTTGCCGAGAACAATTTTTGATCAGAAATAATTCTTTTTTATTCTGTTTCCAGGAATAATTCTTAAGCATTTTAAGCAGTGTAGTAACTATCCAAAATTTGTATTATTGGAATAGAATTTTTGCGTTTGGTATTGTTCTGAAAATTGCTAATCCAAATCATTTTCTTTTAATTTTTAAATAATTTTATTACTTTTTTCTTCTTCTTTTTTTCTTTTTCTTCTTCTTTAAGGTTTGCCGGTCACCGACCTTAGGATGATCAATGACCAGCCAAACGAGGGCTAGCGACCTCGTCGAAGTGTCACCAGCCTTCAGCGAGACTGCACCTCGTCGGCCGAGCCTCGCTGGTAGGGGGAGGCTCGGACGAAGCCAATTTGGCCATTGACAAGGCTCGGCCTTGCCAGATCTGGCGAGGTCAAGGCTTGTCAGTGGCTGGGCGAGCCTTTGGCGAGCTCGCTTAACCTTGCCTTGGCTAGGTGAGTCTCCGGCAACCTCATCGGATCTTGCCCAACCGGTTGCCTGCAACCAGTGGTGATGGATAGCGACGATGGACGGTAATGGTGACAATGGCAGCAATTGAAGAAGACGAACAAGAAGAAAGGAGAAAAAAAAGAAAAATTAAGTTGGCTTGATTTTGGAATTGTTCCCAATAACAAATAATTAACTTTTTTTTACTTCTTGCTGTTCCAAATCTACTTCCGGGAATAAAAAATAGAAATTTATTCCCATAAACAAAAATTTTACCAAACAAATTTTTATTTAAAATCTACTTCCGAGAACAAAAAAATAGAAATTTTCATTATTTGGCTGGTTGCCAAATGTGCCCTAAGTGGTGCCATTCCATCTTCCCTTCCAAACTTGAGCACCTTACTACCTTACTAGGTTTATTAGAACTCTAGCTGGGGAAAAATCAACTTAGTGGAGATATCCCAACCATGCCACAGGGTTTGCAGATTGTTTTGAACCTCGGTAGTAATCTTTTCGATGGGAATATCCCGATTACATTTTCTCAACTATTTAACCTAGAGATTTTGTATCTCTCAAACCACTGGTTTTCAAGTTTGGTTCCATCGCCTTTTCTTCATATGCTGGCCCTGACATATTGCTACTTTCCAATAATCTTCTGACGGGTGTTCTTCCGAAGGTTAGGGACATGGTCAAAGTGGAAGCCGGTGGAAACAAGGACTTCATTAATGGGACAACACTGGTCCTGCTGTCATATTGAAAAGAAACTTAGGTTGCGCATGGCAACATTTCTATTCTAGAGAACTATTTCTTTTTAGAAATAGTTTTCTTCTATTTCTACTCCTTGGAACAATTTCCAAGTAAAATAATGAGTATGGTAATTATACAAATTTTATTCTTGAATAGAAAAAAAAATGAATGCATTTGGTACAATTCATAAATTTTTTTTTCGTAACATAGGTTTTTTTTAAAGAATTTTTTCTTTTCTTCTTCTTGCTTGCCAAGGGTGTGACAACGTCGGCTGGCAAGCAACGACTGCGAGCAGCAGTGGATAGCCAACGGCACGACAATGATCAGCGGGCGGCGGCAATTGGGTGCGACGAGTAGAAAGCAAGAACAAGAAAAGAAAAAAAATGCTTTATTTCTAGAAATTATTCTTGAGAACAAGAAGTTACTTTTTTTTTTTTTTTTTTTTTTTGCTTTTGTTGCAAATCTATTCATTGGCTACTTTTTTCATCCGGGAAATAGACAAATTAGTTGACATTACAAAATGAATTTTTATTCTTTTTTTGTTTCAAGAAACAAAAGAATAAAAGAGCAGAGGCATAGAAACGTTGATGTGTGCGCCCTTAGTTTTTGTGTCAATTCTTATTGCACTGGCCTCTTTTTTTGCCATGTTTGTCATTGCAATGGTTGTTATATCAGTATCAAAACGCTTCAATTGCCTCAATGACAACCATTTGCAATGCAAATGAAATAAATTGGTGAGATAAGGCGATAAGAGGGAATGCGAAAGCCCAGTGCTTTTACTTGTTTAAATAACAATTAATGTAAAGCAGTGGTCCAAGGATAATGTATATCTTTATGATGAGTAAATTCATTTTGCAAGTTTGAGTAATTCCTACAAAGGATTGGAGTAATGATGTGTGTGAAACTTGAATTTTCAATGTACATGCCATGCAGAATTTTTAGGTCTCTAACTCGTTTGTGCTTGTACGACAAATAGAAAAATGAAGGGTTTCAGAGATGTCCCGCTGCCGACCAAAAAAAGGAAAAGAGAGAGAGATGTCCGACTAAAAGGAAATGTTATGAATCTCTTTTGTGGGGAGAGACCCGTGCGCGGTCTCTCTAGGTAGACTGCAACCTGGGACTTCGACTTCTCTAAAATCCGGAGCAGTGGCTCGAGTTGGTTGATCGTTGAAGTTTCGTTTATTTTGTAAATAATAAATAATTTAAAAATATTTTTAAAAATTAATCATTTATTTCGCTTGAAATAATTAGATATTAAAAGATGATTTCATTGTAGACAAAAATTTATGTTTATGAAAATATTTTCCGTTTATTCATTTTATGAACAATTATTTTTGAGAAAATATTTGTTAAATCATTTATTTTTCTAAAAAACAGAGCCAAAATAGTTGTAAATGCAAAGATGTCAATGGGGCAGGTTTGAATGGCCCGTGAGCATTGGCCTCTTTGAATCTTAGGCTTTGGTTTCTTGCCTATTTACAATGGTTACCGTCCTTCAGCAACTCAAACCTTGCTTATCCACCTCGAGAAAAATAATTACTAAAACCTCTAATTTTTTTTAGGTCAGTACTAAAACCTCTATTTTAGCAGGCGTGGAAAAGGGCTATTTCAATTGAGGACAACTTTCTTCATAACACGTATAATTTCATGAAAACTCATGCCTTGCTATGGAGAGAAAAATAGCAAATACTAACACAGATGATATCCTCAAATCAAAAAGGCATATGAAGAGGCTTTTATCAATCGTCATCGATGTTGCGCGATGACAAAAGATGGTTCCTATAGCATATTAAGATATAAAATATTTTTATTGGTCATCCAAGTCTTGTCAAAAAATACTCGTTGCTAATCACAAGAGGTTACAAATTTATCACTTCAAAACGATTCAAATCTTTCAAGACAATTTCACTCTCTTTCCATACATGACTTTCTTACAAGTCTGGTAAAAGTCAATGATTAATTCCATTTAATCTAGCTACCGAAGATATCTTATCTATAAGTTCTACTCCACACATCATTTCCAATTGCCAAATGCAGAAGAATCACACATTGGACTCCATTTATTTCGCAAAAAATTCGATACTTATGAAAAATATTGAAGAAATCATCTTTTACGATAATAGAAATAATTTCTTGGGCTCATGCCATTTCCAATTGGCTCTTGACACTCCCCATTGCATTCATTTAACCATATTATTCCTTAGGATGCCACTCTTGATTTGATATTATTTCTTTCATTTTTTTCGTTTTCTTTTGTTTCAATTTTGCTAGAGATGAAATTACCCGAGCTCCTCTTAAACAATATATGTTAAGATTAAACGTGGGACACACTCTTGGTTCAAGACTATTTCGTGCATTCTTTTCTTCTGTTTTGATCTTTTTCTTTTTATTCTCCGCTCTAAACAAAATTGGTATTCCCATCTTCCAAAAAAAAATTATTTGGCAGGTAGCTAATGAATCTTCCTGTTAATGATTGATATTTTTCTTTGTTTTGTACTAAAAAACTATTATTCAAAATATAACGTAAGCATAAATAGGATTGAAAAGAACCATCTGCCAGTTTTTATATGTAATTTATTTTATTATAACATTAATATCTGTCATTACGTTGTCGTTAATGTACTTTAATTGCTCAACTTTCATTTTATTCGGTGAACGTAGTCGTCTAACAACCATTTTTTTTATGCCATCATTGCATGATGTTTTAAAAAATACTTTCAAAAAAGTTAAAAATATGATAAAGCTAAGCACATAAGAAATTATAAACATCCATCATTATCATACAAATGCAAAAGAAAATGCTCTCTTTACGTTATTACATAGAATGCTATATTTACCCTGATTGCATGTACAACTAGTTGTTGATAAGAAATTATGGCAGCGGTAATAGCATTACTTCTTTTTTCTTTCTTTTTTTCCTTTTCCAAAAAAGAATAAGTGAGAATCCTACTAATTAAAAATTACAAGTAAAAAATGAACAATCAAAATGATAATTTCTTATGTTTGTGCACATAAGACTCAAGGCATTTTAAATTTGTTTTGCAAGTATTGGAGGAAGCAAATAAAAAAATTCAGATTGCGGACCTCGATTAGGCTAAAGAGCACCCGGGCGATTTCTATTATGATGCTCAAAGCATTCAAATAAAAAATCCAATCCAACGAAATAGACATGGTCGTCCAAGAGAAAATCGATCCAACACGACATAATTTTCTCATATATTTATTATTAGCTTGATAGTACTTTACTAAACAAAATAATAACAACCCCTGATTGCTTGACACGCATTGACTCTCCCATGAACTTGGATGGCATGGTATGGTGTTTCCAAAATTTTATACAATAATTATGTAGAATTATTTGGAAATTTATATCATAGTATCTATCAGTTGAATTAAAATATACAATCTATCAAGACGAGAGTATAAGGAATTTCATTGATTTTCACACAATTGCTAATTCGGATGAGATAAGTCATCGTAGCTATTCTCGGAATTTGATTTATAATCAGGAAAGAATCGGGGTTTTCAATTGTTGCTGGTTTGTGTTATTATTTTATTTTGAATTAAATTACCTTACTATAAATTGACTCTTTTTTTATATATAAAATGATATAAGGTCAAATATCTCGTGGTCATGTGAATCTTCTCAATGAACTAAACATTGAAGCTATATATTAGGTGAAATATGTATACAAATTAATCAAAAATCATTTTTTGGCTTAATTTTGACTTGTATGACCTTAAGATTAATTTTGTAATATTTTAGGTCCAAATACATCTTTATCTAGGAGATTTGGATCAATGGGGTAAATTTTCTTCTCTTCTAATTCATTATTCTTATTTTGTTCTTTTCTTTACTTCATTTGTTTTATGCGTAATCGATAGCACTCATTTCGATTTTAGGTCACTCGAGAGTTTTAAAGCAGCTTGATTTTGGCGAAAGGAATGAGGAGCCAATACATTGCACAATGATTTTGTTATTAGTTACAAAACCAATGTTTCAAAGTGTTTTTTATCTTTTAAATCTAATAGATTTATATAATCAATTATTTCTTTTTTTACCTTGTAATTAATGATGTTTGGGTTGTGTTGGAATTTTGGAGGGTTTTATAAGGATGGCTTTAAGTCTTATGTGCACAAACATAAAAAATTATCACTTTGATCGCTTATTTTTTTCTTGTAATTTTTTATTAAGAGGATTCCCACTAATTATTTTTTAGAAAAATATATATATTTTTTAAAAAAAAGTAAAGGAGGGAAAACATGTGGTCCTTAGCTGACCGCTCCATCGGGCAGTGAAATTCACGAAAGCGGGTCGTAGGAGGCGAAGTGTGTCTTACGTTCCGGAGTCAAACCAAGGCGAAGCACAAGAACAAGAACAAGAACACAGGAGAGAGAGAGAGAGAGTAGTGCACTGTTCTGAGTCAAAGTCTCTCTCTTTTTCTGCAGCATCGGTCAACTCCACCTTCCTCCTCCCAAGCCCAGAACACACGCCATTAAATCACTTTCTCCCTCTCTGTCTCTCTCTTCCTTTTCTCTTGCTCCTCTTTTTTCTTGATGGGCTTGTATTTTCTCGTCCTCGACCCCTCCCTCACTCTTTCCCCGCTCCTTCTTCCGCTTTTATCTTCTCTTTTTCCCACTACCCGAGCCAAATATCGCTTGTGCTTTGGCTCTCTTTATATACTCCCTCTTGGGTTTCCGAGGCTAGCTGCGAAATCTCTCGCTTCACTACACCACCATTTTTTAGCCTTTTGCCGTATCGAAAGGAACCGAAAGATGGGCGGGTGCGCGCATAGCGGCAACCACCGTTTGCTCATCCCTCTCTTGTTCTTCTTCTCGTTCCTCTTCTCCTTCTACCCTTTGGCCTTCTCTAAGCTGTCGTCACCTCAATTCGAAGTCATGACCAATCTCTCCTGGCAAATCCAGAGTTCTGAGTTATCGTGGAACAGAACCGAAGACCCGTGTGCATGGGAAGGGGTCAAGTGCAGTTCGGGTGACTCTTCCGTGATCGAGCTCTCTCTCTCTGGGCTCTCTCTCGCTTCCCCCGATATTTTGCCTGTGATTTGCCAGATTGGTTCTTTGCAGGTTCTTGACCTGTCTAACAACAATTTGGGCTCACTCCTTGATGAGTTAATCACTTCTTGTGGAAAACTTGGTGGGCTCAGGCGGTTGAACTTCAGCAAGAATGCGCTGGTAGGTCCTTTGCCTTCTTTTACTGGTTTTGTTGGGTTGGAGGTCTTGGACTTGTCTCATAATAATATGAGTGGAAGCATTGGCTCAGAATTAGATGGGTTAGTCAAGTTGAGGAGTTTGAATCTTAGTATGAATATGTTCAGTGGGTCGGTTCCAGTCAACCTGTCCAAGGTTCTGGAGGAGCTCCAGCTTTCGGTGAATAGATTCGAAGGTGAAATCCCTGAGGAAGTGGCAGATTATCAGAATTTGGCCCTGCTTGATCTTAGCGTGAACAGGCTTTCAGGCAAAATCCCGGATAGTCTAGCTAATATTACAACACTTTCCCGTTTCTCTGCGAACCAAAATAACTTCAGCGGCCCAATTCCCAGCGGGTTAACAGGGTTTCTCAAAATTTTGGATCTTAGCTACAATAATCTGCATGGGTCTATTCCGCCCGACCTTCTGTCGCCGCCAAATTTGCAGCGTGTGGATTTGTCTTACAATCAGTTGGAGGGGCCGATACCTAACAGTCTATCGTCTAACGTGTTCAGGCTGAGACTGGGTAGCAATTTGCTCAATGGTACGATCCCTTCCGATTCGTTGGGAAGCCTCGAGAAATTGACTTACTTGGAACTTGAAAAAAATAGCTTGACAGGATCAGTCCCTCCTGAACTGGGCAAATGTCGGAGTTTGGCCCTGTTGAATTTGGCGCAGAATAAACTCACTGGTCCCTTGCCACCAGAGTTGGGAAATCTCAGCAGTATTCAAGTCATGAAGCTCCAGTTAAACAACATTAGTGGGGACATCCCAGGCCGACTTATGCAGTTAGCGAGTTTAGCACAGCTGAATATCAGCTGGAACCTGCTGACTGGTACCATTCCATCTTCTCTTCCGAACTTGCGGAACCTCACTAACTTGAATTTGCAGCACAACAATCTGAGTGGCTCAATACCCACTCGCATAGGGAGCTTACCAAGTTTATTAGAACTCCAGCTGGGGAAAAATCAACTTAGTGGGCCTATCCCGACCATGCCACAGAGTTTGCAGATTGTTTTGAACCTCAGTAGTAATCTTTTCGTTGGGCATATCCCATATACTTTTTCTCAGCTAACCAACCTAGAGATCTTGGATCTCTCAAACAACCGGTTTTCAGGTTCCGTTCCAGCGTATTTTCCTCAGATGGCAGCCCTGACACAATTGATACTTTCCAATAATTTTCTGTCGGGTAATCTTCCAAAGTTTAGGGACATGGTCAAAGTGGAAACTGGTGGAAATCAAGGCCTCATCATTAATGGGACACCACCGAGCCCTCCTCCTGTCACACCGAAAAAAAAATCTGTTGCTGTGCCAGTCTCTACTGCACTGGCCTCTACTGTTTTTGCCGCGTTTGTCGTTGCAGTGATCCTTATGTCAATATCAAAACGCTTTTACCGTGTCAACGACGAGCACTTGCAATTAGGCGAGAACCTTCCTCTTCCTCAAGTCATCGACGGCATGAAATAATTAGATGTTGGAAGAAGATTTTGTTATTGACAAAAATTTATATCTAAATATTTTCGTAGATGATAAAAATAATTTTCATTTATTCATCTTATGAGCAATCATTTTACAAAAATATATATTTTTCAAATTATTTATTTTTCCTAAAACAAATGGAATCGAAATTATCACAAACACAAAGATGTTAATGGGGTGGGTTTGAATGGTCCTTGAGCATTGGCCTCTGAATCTTTGGCCCTGGGTTCTTGCCCATTTTCAATGGCCACCGCCATTTAGCAACCTAAAACCTTGCTAATCCATCTCAAGAAAAATAATTACTAAAACCTCTATATTTTTTTGGTCAATACTAAAACATCTATTTTAGCAGGTGTGGAAAAGGTTTATTTCAATCGTGGACAAAAAATTGTTATAACGCGTATAATTTCATGGAAAATCATGCCTTGTTGTGGAGAGAAAAATAGGAAATACCAACATAGATGATATCCTCAAATCAAGAAGGCATACAAAGAGGTTTTTGTCGATTGCTATCAATGTTGCGCGATGATAAAAGATGGTTATTGTAGCCCATTAAGATGTGAAATATTTTTATTGGATTCATTCATGTCCTATCAAAAAGTATCCGTTGCTGCTAATCACAAGAGGTTTCAAATTCATCGCTGCAGAACAATTCAAATTTCTCAAGAAGACTTCACTTTCTTTGCATATGTGACTTTCTTACAAGTCTTGCGAAAGTGAATGATTAATACCACTTAATCTAGCTACAGAAGATATATTATATTTAAGTTCTATTCCACACATCCTTTCCAATTGCCAAATGCAAAAGAATCGCACAAAGAATTTGGACTCCATTTATTTTGCAGAAAATTTGACGCTTCTGAAAATATCGAAGAAGTCATCTTTCACGATATTAGTAATAATTTCTTGGGCCAGTGCCATTTCCAATTGGCTCTAGACATCCTCTACTACATTGATTTAACTACATTATCCCATACTAATCCCACTCTTAATTTAACTACATTATTGTGTTAACAAGTTAATATTTCTCCTTTTTTTTTGCACTAAAAACTATTATTTAAAATATAACCTAAGCATAAATAGGAGCGAGAAGAACCGCCTATTAGTATTTGTACCTATTTCATCTAATTATAACATTAATATGCATCATTACGTTGTTGTCTGTGTATTCCAATTGCTCAACTTTCATTTTATTCGGTGAATGTGGTAGTCCAATAACCATTATCTTTCATGCCATCGTTGAATGCTCCCTTAAAATTGGCAGAAGTCCACCACAAGTGCCATAACTTGGCACGCCGGGACACTTAAGTGCCATAACTTCAAAACTTGATGTACACTTAAGTGCCACTTTTTTTTTTTTTGGGACACTTAAGTGCCACCTCCGGCGACCTTCCGGAAATCCTACGCAATATTTTTATTATTATTATTTGCTTACGTGGCTCGCCGGAGCTCCAAATCAAAAAAATTAAAAAAAATTAAAAAAAATTAAAAGTTTTAATTTTAAAAAATTTTAAAAAAATTTTTAAAAAAAAATTTTAAAATTTTTAATTTTAAAAAATTAAAAAAATTTTAAAAATAAGAAAATTTTAAAAATTTTAATTTTAAAAAATTTTAAAAATTTTAAAAAATAAGAAAATTTTAAAAACTTTAATTTTAAAAAATTAAAAAAATTTTAAAAATTTTAATTTTAAAAATTTTAAAAATTTTAAAAAAAAAAATTTTAAAATTTTTAATTTTAATAAATTAAAAAAAATTTATAAAATAAGAAAATTTTAAAAATTTTAATTTTAAAAATTTTAAAAATTTAAAAAAAATAAGAAAATTTAAAAAATTTAAAAATTAAAAAAAAAAGGGGGGGGAGGCGGCGGCGGCGGAGGTGGCGGTGGTGAGGGAGCCGGCGACGGCGGCAAGGGAGCCGCCCCGTTCGGCCTCCCACCCCCCCCCTTTTATAATTTTAATTTTTTTAAATTTTTCTTAATTTTTAAAAAATTTAAAATTTTCTTAATTTTTAAAAAAATTTAAAATTTTCTTAATTTTTAAAAAAATTTAAAATTTTCTTAATTTTTAAAAAAATTTAAAATTTTCTTAATTTTTAAAAAAAATTTAGAATTTTCTTAATTTTTTAAAATTTTTTTAAAATTTTTAAAATTTTCTCAATTTTTTAAATTTTTTTAAATTTTCTTATTTTTTAAAATTTTTAAAATTTTTCTTAATTTTTAAATTTTTTAAAATTTTAAAATTTTCTTAATTTTGAAAATTTTGAAAATTTTCTTAATTTTTAAAATTTTCTTAATTTTTTTAATTTTTCTAAATTTTTCTTATTTTTTTTTTAAATTTTTTGAATATTTTAAATCTAATTTAATTAATTTATATACTATTATTTACACGTAGACGCGAAACGGCGTCGTTTTTGCATTTTCTACGCCACGTCGGCGTGCAAAACGACGCCGTTTTGGAACGAGCTCACCGAAAAGTCGCCACGTCAGCCATTTGGCCGGATTTTCGCGGAGTGGCACTTAAGTGTCCCATTTTACTCCGATGATGGCACTTAAGTGTACCATTTTAAAGTTATGGCAAGACTTAAGTGTCTCTTGAAAGTTATGGCACCTTCAGGGTGTCCCGCACTCCCTTAACATTATTACATAGAATGCTTGGTAATAGCATTATAAGAAACCCCATTCAAACCACTAGCAAACACATATCTTTTGTCAATTATAAATGCATCATAATTTTCATAGAACTATCAACGAAAAAAAGTTATCCTCAAAATACAAATGTACTGCAACAATTAGTTGCATACAAAACTTAATAAAAGATATTTTTGTCTATTCATTAGCTTGGCTCCCCTCGAAAACGCTACTCTCTTGAAAAAATATTTTACCTAAATCAAACAATAAAAGTTTTCAATTACATAAATAAGAGAGTAATTATTTACTTAAAGTAAACATATATTAAGGAATAATTTTGAATGTCATAATGTGAGAAGCTCCAACTTTAGAATTCGTCTTTCAAGTTGAATTATTGCATTCTTGAGTCCTCTGTGCCTACTATATTTCGCCACCATGAATTTCAATAATCTTTGAATGTGAGCTTGATCCGAGATATTTTCCTTTCCGTTACATGTTCAACTGTTATGATCATGAACCTACATTTCTTCCCCTTTTGAACAATTTTAGATGCAGAAGAATAGCGTTGTGTAGAAGTTGTTTCCACTTTAGTTTTGAAGTGGAAGGACGACCTATATGAGATGCAGATAAGGGCTCATATGAGAAAGGATCACTTGCTCGTAAAAATAGCTCAATTTGCTTTCGAACAATTTTCTTTTTGGAAAGTGACCATTCTCGATACCTCCTTTCCAACTCATGGAGTAGTTGCAGAAATGAATCTTCTTCATTATTTTGTATGATATCACATTCCAAAAAGGATCTTATATCAAGCTTCCATTGTTGATTAATTATATCTAGAGGTAAACCATCATAAAACTTAAATCTTATTTTATGCGCACATCATGGATTGCATAAAATGCCCAGTACAAACAAGTAGCTCAACTCTACTTTTAGCAATCTCATATTGCTTGGAGAGCTTACCTAAAGTAAATACTGACACCTGAGTAATTAAGTTCCTAAAAAGAGGAATGTTAAGATGATGAGAACCTTTTACCTTTTCACTTGACAATTTGGTTTTGATTTCTTGAAACCGATTCTCAACTAAAAGTCATATTTGAAACTTGTAGATATTCTTTCAAAGTCAAACGTGCCCCTTCATCTCTTGAAATGACACAGTTCCCAAAATGCATGTGCAAGTCTGTCCAAGCAGGCACAAAAAACTTTAAAAGAAAATCATGTAGTTTTAATGTAATTACGAACCAATGGCTTTTCCTTACAACGAACTTGAAATAGTCGAATATTTGCACCATATTTCACTTCACTCTTAGAGTTCATAACTTTGGACTTATCAAACATAAAAGAATCCCAATCCATTCCTTCTTCAAACTGAGATTTACTGTTAACCAGAAATATTTTTCCTAATGTGCCAAATGCACAACAAGTTCACGCTTTTAGGAAAAAATGAATCAAATTGCATTCATCACTGCCAACTCTCTATTAGTGATGATAGCTTTAAGTTGACAATCAACACCCCATATGTTGCTAAGCATCCTCAAAACCCAAACATAATCTTCTTCTTCTTCCCTTCTTAAAAAATGCAAAGCATGAGCAAAAAGAAGTATAAAGCTAGAAACTCCAATAATATCTAACAAAGGTATTTTGTATCTATTGGTCTTATAAGTACAATCCATTATAAAAACACCTAAGAAGCTCTTAATTAATGCCAAGAGATTGGATGAGAGAAAAATAAATATGTTGAGCGACACTCAACATCATGTTTAAAATTGTAATTGAATCCAACTACACCAAGTTCCTCCAATAAAGCTTGGACCATAGTGTGACCATTTGAATATTCACAACAGAATTTCACTTTTATGTTGTAAACATTTTTAGCAATAGCTTGAACTACGAGATTACTTTGTCTCAAGGAAGAAAGAATTTGGTAGGGAAGTATACTGGCTTTAGACATCTCTTTCACAAGTGAACTTAAATTTCAGAGAAGCGACGACAAGTAGGATGTTTGAACATATCACTTAGAGGTCATGTTTGTGTGATGCATTTAATATTTTGAGTGACTATGATTCGTTCTTCTTTGTGTAGCAAGGAACTTCAGAAGGATAGTCAACTAAACAAGATCCAATCTTTCTTCTCTAATGTGTAATAGAGATATCATATCAATTGCGATAATTACGTCCCATATCACAACTAAGAATAATGTATTTGTCTCTCTTTGACCTTTTCATAAAGACTACAAAACCTTGAGCAAGAAGATGCCTCCACGCTCTACTCAAAAGATCCTTTGTTGTTAGAAAATTTCATGGTAAAGTTTCAAATGAACCTATTGCCATGATTGATTATTGCTCTCCATTCGCAGTTTCATCATCATTAGATACATTTAAGTAATTGAGGTCCTCTTCAATATTGTCTTCCATAGTGATAGCACTACAAAAAATAGAATTCAATGAAAGATAAGTAAATTGTATATAACGCATACATCAATCACAATATTCAATCATCAAGTAAATTCTCGTAAATTTGTATTAAAAATAGAAATCGAAAAATTCACGATCATGAATGACAGTCTATGGAAATAAAATAAATACTTTACACATAAAACTAACATTTCTTACTTTGATATACGATTGGTGCTTGCTCAAATTGCAACAATGGATAATATGTTCAGAAGAAAACAAACGTGTAGGAAGAGTTGACATGTAATGGGTGTGGGAAAAACGATTAGGGTGCAAAAAGGGTGTTTAAAAGGGACACGGGTGATTTTGTTTTTTAGTAAAGAAAAATAAAAAAGAAAAAGAAGAAAAAATGTAGGAAATAATCTTAAATCAAGAGTTGAACTGGCAAGAAATAATGTAGTAAAATCAATACCATGATGGTTGTCAGGATGTGGAAATAGCACGAATCATTTCTTATATTCGCTTGGAAATGAGTCAGAAATTCTTTTTATTTATTCGGTATGAAAAATGGTTTTTTACTGATGGATTGATTCTCATGCTTACGCTTATGGTGGACCAGAAATCTAGTTTGGGCCCGAAAATTTGCTCACTTTTTGTGGTCCAATTCACAATTTCTTATTTCCTTATTTTCTTTTTGTCCTCTTTTCTTCCCCTCCTTCTTCCATTCCTTTTACGTTCGGCACAGTGAAGCCTAGCGCCTCAAATCCAAACACAACCCAACCGCGACGGTGGATTGGATGGTTGTTTATGACATCGGTAACAAGTCACTAACTTTCAATCTAGACTTAAATTTAACTCTATTAATCTTTCGTCTAAATACCATTATCAGTTATTTGACGTGGTATTTCTACATTGGAAATAAATTCACATTAGTAAGACAACGTGAAAAATCATATTCAAAATGAAACCGTTCTTTGATAAAAATTTCATGAAAAGAATGATTATTAGCAAAGATTTTTGAATAAAGGACTAACGAGGATAAATTTGAGATTAAACCTAAGGTTCAAGTTGAAACTAAAGCCTAAAGTTGATGGGTTTTTTAGTGAATTAGGCCATCATTCATGTCATCAATGCGTGTGGTATTATCAAGTTGTCAGAGTTTGGAAGGATGAAGCCAAAGGTGAGCAATTTTCCCAAAACTTTAAATCCAATCTCGATTCTGCCTCCAATTTTTTTATCTAAAAAAAATCCAAATTTTAGATTCAGTCTCAATTTTTCCTTGAATATTTTCTTTTTCAAAAAAAAATCTTGATTATAGGTCTAGTCCCATATTTGCTCTATACATTTTTTTTTTTAAAATATCAATTTTAGCTCTAATCCCAAATCTACTTTGAATTTTTTTTAATTTAAAGAAACCATCAACTTTCAATCTAATCTTGAATCTATCTCTGCTAAACCTCCGTCCAAAAATCACTATTAATTGTTTAATATGATATATCCATGTTGCTAAAAAATCGACATTAATAAGGTGATGTGGCAAAATCGTTCTTTGACTAAAATGATTAAAAAAATTAGGGACGACTAGGGACGATATTTGGACAAAGGCCTAACAAGGATAAATCTGAAACCAGACTTAAAAGTTCAGGATGGATTCGAAGCTCAACCCAAAGTTAAACCCAAAGTTAAGGGATAGGTCATCAGCGCGGGCGGCATCATAAAGTGGTCAGAGCTTGGGAGGACGAACGCCTGCCTTTTCTTCCACGGTAAACAAAAAGGAAGAGAAGAGAAAGGTGGGAAATGGAGGGGGGCAAAAAAAGTCAAGGAGGGGGGGGCCACGAGAAGGACCCCATCTGGCAGTATCACCGAAGACTCGCCAAAATTCACGAAAGCGGGTCGTCGGAGGCGAAGTGTGTCTTACGTTCCGGAGTCAAACCAAGGCGAAGCACAAGAACAAGAACAAGCACACAGGAGAGAGAGAGAAGTTGCGCACTGTTCTGAGTCAAGTCTCTCCCTTTTTCTGCAAGCATCGGTCAACTCCACCTTCCTCCTCCCAAGCCCAGAACACACGCCATTAAATCACTTTCTCTCTCTCTGTCTCTCTCTTCCTTTTCTCTTGCTCCTCTTTTTTCTTGATGGGCTTGTATTTTCTCGTCCTCGACCCCTCCCTCACTCCTTCCCCGCTCCTTCTTCCGCTTTTATCTTCTCTTTTTCCCACTACCCGAGCCAGATATTGCTTGTGCTTTGGCTCTCTTTATATACTCCCTCTTGGGTTTCCGAGGCTAGCTGCGAAATCTCTCGCTTCACTCCACCACCATTTTTTAGCCTTTTGCCGTATCGAAAGGAACCGAAAGATGGGCGGGCGCGCGCATAGCGGCAACCACCGTTTGCTCATCCCTCTCTTGTTCTTCTTCTTGTTCCTCTTCTCCTTCTACCCTTTGGCCTTCTCTAAGTTGTCGTCACCTCAATTCGAAATCATGACCAATCTCTCCCGGCAAATCCCGAGTTCTGAGTTATCGTGGAACAGAACCGAAGACCCTTGTGCATGGGAAGGGGTCAAGTGCAGTTCGGGTGACTCTTCCGTGATCGAGCTTTCTCTCTCTGGGCTCTCTCTCGTTTCCCCCGATATTTTGCCTGTGATTTGCCAGATTGGTTCTTTGCAGGTTCTTGACCTGTCCGACAACAATTTGGGCTCACTCCCTGCTGAGTTCATCACTTCCTGTGGAAAAATTGGTAGGCTCAGGCGGTTGAACTTCAGTAGGAATGCGCTGGTAGGTCCTTTGCCTTCTTTTACTGGTTTTGATGGGTTGGAGGTCTTGGACTTGTCTCATAATCAAATGAATGGAAACATTGACTCAAAATTAGATGGGTTAGCCAAGTTGAAGAGTTTGAATCTTAGTATGAATATGTTCCATGGGTCAGTTCCAGTTAACCTGTCCAAGGTTCTGGAGGAGCTCCAGCTTTCGGTGAATAAATTCGAAGGTGAAATCCCTAAGGGAGTCGCAGATTATCGGAATTTGGTCCTGCTTGATCTTAGCGGGAACCAGCTTTCAGGCTTTGTACCCGACAGACTTGGGGAGCTTCCAAAGTTAGAAGTGCTGGTTCTGTCTTCCAATCTTCTCGGTGGAAAAATCCCCGATAGTCTAGCTAAAATGCGAACACTTTCCCGTTTCTCTGCATACCAAAATAAATTCAGCGGCCCAATTCCCATTGGGTTAACAAAGTTTCTCAAAATTTTGGATCTTAGCTACAATAATCTGTACGGGTCTATTCCGTCTGACCTTCTGTCGCCGCCAAATTTGCAGCATGTGGATTTGTCTTACAATCGGTTGGAGGGGCTGATACCTAACAGTCTATCGCCTAACATGTTCAGGTTGAGACTGGGTAGCAATTCACTTAGTGGTACGATCCCTTCTGATTCGTTGGGAAGCCTTGAGAAATTGACATACTTGGAACTGGAAAATAATAGCTTGACAGGAGCAGTCCCTCCGGAACTGGGCAAATGTCGGAGTTTGGCCCTGTTGAATTTGGCGCATAATAATCTCACTGATCCCTTGCCACCAGAGTTGGGAAATCTCAGCAGTATTCAAGTCATGAAGCTCCAGTTCAACAAGATTGATGGGGTCATCCCAGGCCAAATTACGCAGTTAGGGAGTTTAGCACAGTTGAATATCAGCTGGAATCTGCTGAGTGGTGCCATTCCATCTTCCCTTCCCAACTTGCGGAACCTTACTACCTTAAATTTGCAGCACAACAATTTGAGTGGCTCAATACCCACTGGCATAGAGAGCTTACGAGGTCTGTTGGAACTCCAGCTCGGGAAAAATCAACTTAGTGGGGATATCCCAACCATGCCAGAGAGTTTGCGGATTGTTTTGAACCTCAGTAGGAATCTTTTCGATGGGACTATCCCGCGTACTCTTTCTCAGCTAACCAATCTAGAGATCTTGGATCTCTCAAACAACCGGTTTTCAGGTCCGGTTTCCTCGTCATTTACTATGATGGCGGCCCTGACACAGTTAATACTTTCCAATAATCTTCTGTCGGGTGTTCTTCCGAAGTTTAGGGACATGGTCAAAGTGGAAGCTGGTGGAAACAAGGGCCTCATTAATGGGATAACACCGAGCCCTGCTGTCATACGGAAAAGAAATTCTGTTGCTGTGCCAGTCTCTACTGCACTGGCCTCTACTGTTTTTGCTGCGTTTGTCGTTGCAGTGATCCTTATGTCAGTATCAAAACGCTTTTACCGTGTCAACGACGAGCACTTGCAATTAGGCGAGAACCTTCCTCTTCCTCAAGTCATCGACGGCATGAAATAATTAGATGTTGGAAGATGATTTCGTTATTGATAAAAATTTATCGCCAAATATTTTCGTAGATGATAAAAATAATTTTCATTTATTCATCTTATGAGCGACCATTTAAAAAATAATAATTTTCAAATTATTTATTTTTTCTAAAATAAATGAAGTCAAAATTATCATAAACACAGATATGTCAATAGGGTTGGTTTGAATGATCCTTGAGCATTGGCCTCTGAATCTTTGGCCCTGGGTCCTTGCCCATTTTCAATGATTACCGCCATTTAGCAACCTAAAACCTTGCTAATCAATTGTGGACAATTTTTTTTTTTTTGTAACACGTATAATTTCATGGAAAATCATGCCTTGCCGTGGAGAGAAAAATAGAAAATACCAACATAGATGATATCCTTAAACCAAGAAGGCATACAAATAGGTTTTTTTCGATTGTTATCGATGTTGCGCGATGATAAAAGATGGTTATTGTAGCCCATTAAGATGTGAAATATTTTTATTGGATTCATTCATGTCCTATCAAAAAATATCCGTTGCTGCTAATCACAAGAGGTTTCAAATTCATCGCTACAAAACAATTCAAATTTCTCAAGAAGACTTCACCTTCTTTGCATATGTGACTTTCTTAGAAGTCTTGTGAAAGTGAATGATTAATCCCATTTAATCTAGCTACAAAAGATATATTATATATAAGTTCTATTCCACACATCCTTTCCAATTGCCAATTGCCAAATGCAAAAGAATCGCACAAAGAATTTGGACTCCATTTATTTTGCAGAAAATTTGATGCTTCTGAAAAATATCAAAGAAGTCATCTTTCACGATATTAGTAATAATTTCTTGGGCCCGTGCCATTTCCAATTGGCTCTTGACATCCTCTATCGCATTGATTTAACTACATTATCCCATACTGATCCCACTCTTAATTTAATATAATTTCTTTCAACTTTTTCTTTGTTTTCTTTTGTTTCAATTTTGCCAGAGACGAAATTACCCGTGAGACGAAATTACCCGTGCTCCTCTCAAACGACATATGTTAAGATTAAACGTGGGGCACACTTTGATTCAATATTATTTCTTGCCTTCTTTTTTTTCTTTTTTTGATTTTTTCTTTTTGTTCTCCGCTTGAAACAAAATTGGTCTTCCCATCTTCCAAAAAAAAAAAGTTTATTTGGCAGGTAGCTAAAGAATTATTGTGTTAACGAGTTAATATTTCTCCTTTTTTTTGTACTAACAACTATTGTTCAAAATATAACCAAAGCATAAATAGGAGCGAGAAGAACCATCTATTAGTATTTGTACATATCTCATCTAATTATAACATTAATATGTGTCATTACGTTGTTGTCCGCGTATTTCAATTGCTCAACTTTCATTTTATTCGGTGAATGTGGTAGTCCAATAACCATTAACTTTCATGCCATCGTTGAATGCTCCCTTAACATTATTACATAGAATGCTTTGTAATAGCATTATAAGAAACCCCATTCAAACCATTAGCAAACACATATCTTTCGTCAATTATAAATGCATCATAATTTTCATAGAACTATCAACAAAAAAAAAGTTATCCTCAAAATACAAATGTACTGCAACAATAAGTTGCATACACCACTTAATAAAATATATTTTTGTCTATTCATTAGCTTGGCTCCCCTTGAAAAGGCTACTCTCTTGAAAAAATATTTTACCTAAATCAAACAATAGAAGTTTTCAATTACATAAATAAGAGAGTAATTATTTACTTAAAGTAAACATATATTAAGGAATAATTTTGAATGTCATAATGTAAGAAGCTCCAACTTTAGAATTCGTCTTTCAAGTTGAATTATTGCATTCTTGAGTCCTCTGTGCCTACTATATTTTGCCACCATGAATTTCAATAATCTTTGAATGTGAGCTTGATCTGAGATATTTTCCTTTCGGTTACATGTCCAATTGTCATGATCATGAACCTTACATTTCTTCCCCTCTTGAACAATTTCAAATGCAGAAGAATAGCATTGTGTAGAAGTTGTTTCCACTTTAGTTTTGTAGTGGAAGGATGACATTTATGAGATGTAGATAAGGGCTCATATGAGAAAGGATCACTACTTGCTCGTAAAAATAGCTCAATTTACTTTCAAACAATTTTCTTTTTGGAAAGTGACCATTCTTGATACCTCCTTTCCAACTCATGGAGTAGTTGCGGAAATGAATCTTCTTCATTATTTTGCATGATATCGCATTCCAAAAAGGATCTTATATCAAGCTTCCATTGTTGATTAATTATATCTAGAGGTAAAACATCACAAAACTCAAATCTTATTTTATGCGCACATCATGGATTGCATAAAATGCCTGGTACAAACAAGTAGCTCAACTCTACTTTTAGCAATCTCATATTGCTTGGAGAGCTTACCTAAAGTAAATACTAACACCCAAGTAATTAAGTTCCTGAAAAGAGGAATGTTAAGATGATGAGAACCTTTTACCTTTTCACTTGACAATTTGGTTTTGATTTCTTGAAATCGATTCTCAACAACAAGTCATATTTGAAACTTGTAAATATTCTTTCAAAGTCAAATGCGCTCCTTCATCTCTTGAAATGACATAGTTCCCAAAATGCATGTGCAAGTCTGTCCAGGCAGGCACAAAAAACTTTAGAAGGAAATCATGTAGTTTTAATGTAATCACAAACCATGGCTTTTCCTTACAACGAACTTGAAATTGTCGAATATTTGCATCATATTCCACTTCATTCTTAGAGTTCATAACTTTGGACCAATCAAACATAAAAGAATCCCAATCCATTCCTTCATCAAACTGAGATTTACTGTTAACCACAAATATTTTTCTCAATGTGCCAAATGCACAACAAGTTCACGCTTTTAGGAAAAAATTAATCGAATTGCATTCATCACCGCCAACTCTCTATTAGTGACGATAGCTTTAAGTTGACAATCAACACCCCATATGTTGCTAAGCATCCTCAAAGCCCAAACATAATCTTCTTCTTCTTCCCTTCTTGAAAAATGCAAAGCATGAGTAGAAAGAAGTATAAAGCTAGAAACTCCAATAATATCTAACAAAGGTATTTTGTATCTATTGGTCTTATAAGAACAATCCATTATAAAAACACCTAAGAAGCTCTTAATTAATGCCAAGAGATAGGATGAGAGAAAAATAAATGTGTCCAGTGACACTCGACATCATATGTTTAAAATTGTAATTTAATCCAATTACACTAAGTTCCTCCAATAAAGCTTAGACCATAGTGCGACCATTCAAATATTCACAACAGAATTTCACTTTTATGTTGTAAACATTTTTAGCAATAGCTTGAACTACGGGATTACTTTGTCTCAAGGAAGAAAGAATTTGGCAGGGAAGTATAATAGCTTTAGACATCTCTTTCATGAGTGAACTTAAATTTCAGAAAAGCAACGACACGTAGGATGTCTGAACATATCACTCAGAGGATATGTTTCTGTGATGCATTCAATATTTTGAGTGACTATGCTCCGTTCTTCTTTGTGTAGCAATGAACTTTAGAAGGATAGTCAACTAAACAAGATCCAGTCTTTCTTCTCTAATGTGTAATAGAGATATAATATCAATTGCAATAGTTACATCCCATGTTACAACCAAGAATAATATATTTGTCTCTCTTCGACCTTTTTATAAAGACTCAAAACGTTGAGCAGGAAGATGCCCCTAGGGCCCATGCTCTACTCAAAAAATCCTTTGTCGTTAGAAAATTACTTGGTAAAGTTTCAAATGAACCTATTGCCATGATTGATTATTGCTCTCCATTCGCAATTTCATCATCATTAGATACATTTAAGTAATTGAGGTCCTCTTCTATATTGTCTTCCATAGTGATAGCAATACAAAAAATACAATTCAATGAAAGATAAGTAAATTGTATATAACACATACATCAATCACAATATTCAATCATTGAGTAAATTCTCGTAAATTTATATTAAAAATCGAAATTAAAAAGTTCACGATTGTGATGATAGTCCATGGAAATAAAATAAATACTTTACACATAAAACTAACATTTCTTACTTTGATATACGATTGGTGCTTGCTCAAATGGCAACGATGGAGAATATGTTCAAAATAAAACAAACATGAAGGAAGAGTTGATATGTAATGGGTGTGGGAAAACGATTAGGGTGCAAAAAGGGTGTTTAAAAGGGACACGGGTGATTTTTTTTTTTTTATTAAAGCAAAATAAAAAAGAAAAAGAAGAAAAAACGTAGGAGATAATCTTAAATCAAGAGTTCAACTGACAAGAAATAATGTAGTAAAATCAATACCATGATGGGTGTCGGGATGTGGAAATAGTGCGAATCATTTCTTATGTTTGCTTGGAAATGAGTCGGAAATTCTTTTTATTTATTTATTTATTTTGGTCGGTAGAAATTCTTTTTATTTATTCGGTATGAAAAATGGCTTTTTACTGATGGATTGATTCTCATGCTTACGCTTATGGTGGACCGGAAATCTAGTTTGGGCCCGAAAATTTGCTCACTTTTTGTGGTCCAACTCACAATTTCTTATTTCCTTTTTTTCTTTTTGTCCTCTTTTCTTCCCCCTCCTTCTTCCATTCCTTTTACATTTGGCACAATGAAGCCTAGCGCCTCAAATCCAAACACAACCCAACCGCGACGGTGGATTGGATGGCTATTTATGACATTGGTAACAAGTCACTAACTTTCAATCTAGACTTAAATTTAACTCTATTAATCTTTCGTCCAAATACCGTTATCAGTTATTTGACGTGGTATTTCTACATTGGAAATAAATTCACATCAATAAGACGATGTGAAAAATCATATTCAAAATGAAACCGTTCTTTGATAAAAATTTCATGAAAAGAATGATTATTAGCAAAGATTTTTTTGATAAAGGACTAACAAGGATAAATTTGAGATTAAACTTAAAGTTCAAGTTGAAAGTAAAGCCTAAAGTTAATGTTGTTTTAGGGAATTAGGCCATCATTCATGTCATCAATGCGTGTGGTATTATCAAGTGGTCAGAGTTTGGAAGGATGAAGCCAAACGCGAGCAATTTTCCCAAAACTTTATATCCAATCTCGATTTTGCCTCCAACTTTTTTTACCTAAAAAAATTCAAATTTTAGATTTAGTCTTAATTTTGCCTTGAATATTTTCTTTTTTTTTTTTTAAAAAAGAAATCTGGACCATAGGTCCAGTCCCATTTTTGGTTTGTACATTTTTTTTAAATATCAATTTTAACTTTAATCCCAAATCTACTTTGAATTTTTTTAGTTTAAAAAAATCATCAACTTTCAATCCAATCTTGAATCTGCCTCTACTAAGGCCCTGTTTGTTTGTGTTCTTTTTTTTTCTGGTCATGAACACAAATTCTATTTTTTTTTGTTCCAAGGAACAAAAGAAGAAAAAAAAACGTTTGTTTGCGTTTTTGTTCCAAATCTATTTTATCGTTTTAACAAATTTGGAACAAAAACAAAAAAACAAAAAACTTATTTCTTGTTCTTGGAACACTTCCGAAAAATAATTTTTCTCTCTCTTTTTTTTTCTTCTTCCTTTCTTTTTCTTTTTCTTTGGCCAATCATCCGCCTCGGCCATGGCTGCCGAGGGCCGGCGACCTCGCTGGAGCGTCGCCGGCTCGTGGCAAGGCTTGGCCTCACCTTAGCTGGGCTAGCTCGAGCTCGCTCAAATCCGACGAGGCCGAGCTCGCACAGCCTCGTCTCGCCGTGCCAAAAAGAAGAAAAAGAAAAAAAGGAAAAAGGAAGAATAAAAATTAAAATTAAAAATTAAAAAATTAAAATAAACAAAAAAAATTATTCAAGTTTACCAAATGTGTTTTTTTTTTCTTATTCTAGAACAAATTTACCAAACCCGTTCTTTGTGTTCAAAATTGTTTTCCTAATAGAAATAGTTTTTTTTTTTAATTTACGTTCCTCAAACAATTTTGAATAAAAAGCTTACCAAACGCACCCTAAACCTCTATCCAAAAATCACTATTAGTTGTTTGATATGATATATCGATGTCGCTAACAAATTGACATTAGTAAGGTGATATGGCAAAATCGTTCTTTGACTAAAATAATTAAAAAAAATTAGGGACAAGTAGGGACGATATTTGGACAAAGGCCCAACAAGGATAAATCTGAAACCAGACTTAAAAGTTCAGGATGGATTCGAAGCTCAACCCAAAGTTAAGGGATAGGTCATCAGCGCGGGCGGCATCCTCAAGTGGTCAGAGCTTGGAAGGACGAACGCCTGCCTTTTCTTCCACGGTAAACAAAAGGAAGAGAAGAGAAAGGTGGGAAATGGAGGGGGGCAAAAAAAGTCAAGGAGGGGGGGCCCACGAGAAGGACCCCATCTGGCAGTATCACCGAAGACTCGCCAAAATTCACGAAAGCGGGTCGTCGGAGGCGAAGTGTGTCTTACGTTCCGGAGTCAAACCAAGGCGAAGAACAAGAACAAGAACACAGGAGAGAGAGAGAGAAGTTGCGCACTGTTCTGAGTCAAGTCTCTCCCTTTTTCTGCAGCATCGGTCAACTCCACCTTCCTCCTCCCAAGCCCAGAACACACGCCATTAAATCACATTCTCCCTCTCTGTCTCTCTCTTCCTTTTCTCTTGCTCCTCTTTTTTCTTGATGGGCTTGTATTTTCTCGTTCTCGACCCCTCCCTCACTCTTTCCCCGCTCCTTCTTCCGCTTTTATCTTCTCTTTTTCCCACTACCCGAGCCAGATATTGCTTGTGCTTTGGCTCTCTTTATATACTCCCTCTTGGGTTTCCGGGGCTAGCTGCGAAATCTCTCGCTTCACTACACCACCATTTTTTAGCCTTTTGCTGTATCGAAATGAACCGAAAGATGGGCTGGTGCGCGCATAGCGGCAACCACCGTTTGCTCATCCCTCTCTTGTTCTTCTTCTTGTTCCTCTTCTCCTTCTACCCTTTGGCCTTCTCTAAGTTGTCGTCACCTCAATTCGAAATCATGACCAATCTCTCCCGGCAAATCCCGAGTTCTGAGTTATCGTGGAACAGAACCGAAGACCCTTGTGCATGGGAAGGGGTCAAGTGCAGTTCGGGTGACTCTTCCGTGATCGAGCTTTCTCTCTCTGGGCTCTCTCTCGTTTCCCCCGATATTTTGCCTGTGATTTGCCAGATTGGTTCTTTGCAGGTTCTTGACCTGTCCGACAACAATTTGGGCTCACTCCCTGCTGAGTTCATCACTTCCTGTGGAAAAATTGGTAGGCTCAGGCGGTTGAACTTCAGTAGGAATGCGCTGGTAGGTCCTTTGCCTTCTTTTACTGGTTTTGATGGGTTGGAGGTCTTGGACTTGTCTCATAATCAAATGAATGGAAACATTGACTCAAAATTAGATGGGTTAGCCAAGTTGAAGAGTTTGAATCTTAGTATGAATATGTTCCATGGGTCAGTTCCAGTTAACCTGTCCAAGGTTCTGGAGGAGCTCCAGCTTTCGGTGAATAAATTCGAAGGTGAAATCCCTAAGGGAGTCGCAGATTATCGGAATTTGGTCCTGCTTGATCTTAGCGGGAACCAGCTTTCAGGCTTTGTACCCGACAGACTTGGGGAGCTTCCAAAGTTAGAAGTGCTGGTTCTGTCTTCCAATCTTCTCGGTGGAAAAATCCCCGATAGTCTAGCTAAAATGCGAACACTTTCCCGTTTCTCTGCATACCAAAATAAATTCAGCGGCCCAATTCCCATTGGGTTAACAAAGTTTCTCAAAATTTTGGATCTTAGCTACAATAATCTGTACGGGTCTATTCCGTCTGACCTTCTGTCGCCGCCAAATTTGCAGCATGTGGATTTGTCTTACAATCGGTTGGAGGGGCTGATACCTAACAGTCTATCGCCTAACATGTTCAGGTTGAGACTGGGTAGCAATTCACTTAGTGGTATAATCCCTTCTGATTCTTGGGGAAGCCTCGAGAAATTGACTTACTTGGAACTGGAAAATAATAGCTTGACAGGAGCAGTCCCTCCTGGACTGGGCAAATGTCGGAGTTTGGCCCTGTTGAATTTGGCGCAGAATAATCTCACTGGTCCCTTGCCACCAGAGTTGGGAAATCTCAGCAGTATTCAAGTCATGAAGCTTCAGTTAAACAACATTAATGGGACCATCCCAGGCCAAATTACGCAGTTAGGGAGTTTAGCACAGTTGAATATCAGCTGGAACCTGCTGACTGGTACCATTCCATCTTCTCTTCCGAACTTGCGGAACCTCACTACCTTGAATTTGCAGCACAACAATCTGAGTGGCTCAATACCCGCTGACATAGGGATCTTACCAGGTTTATTAGAACTCCAGCTGGGGAAAAATCAACTTAGTGGGCATATCCCAACCATGCCACAGAGTTTGCAGATTGTTTTGAACCTCAGCAGTAATCTTTTCGTTGGGCATATCCCGACTACTTTTACTCAGCTAAAAAACCTAGAGATTTTGGATCTCTCAGACAACCAGTTTTCAGGTCCGGTTTCCTCATCATTTCCTCAGATGGCGGCCCTGACACAGTTGATACTTTCCAATAATCTTCTGTCAGGTATTCTTCCAAAGTTTAGGGACATTGTCAAAGTGGAAGTTGGTGGAAACAAGGACCTCATTAATGGGACACCACCGAGCCCTCCTCCTGGCATACCGAAAAAAAACTCTGTTGCTGTGCCAGTCCTTACTGCCCTGGGCTCTGCTGTTTTTGCCGTGTTTGTCGTTGCAGTGGTTGTGATATCAGTATCAAAACGCTTTTACCGTGTCAACGACGATCACTTGCAATTAGGCGAGAACCTTCCTCTTCCTCAAGTCATCGACAGCAGCTTGTTGACTTCCAGTGGCATCCACAGATCAGGTATAGACTTCACCAAAGCCATGGAAGAAGTTTCTGATCCAACGAAAATTGTTTTGAAGACCAGGTTTTCAACCTATTATAAAGCAACCATGCCATCTGGAACAAGCTACTATATCAAGAAGCTTAACTGGAGTGATAAGATATTCCAATTGGGTAGCCACGACAAGTTTGGACAAGAGCTAGAAGTCCTGGCAAAGTTAAACAACTCCAATGTCATGACCCCACTAGCCTATGTCTTGACTATTGATAGTGGGTATCTCTTTTATGAGTATGCGCAAAAGGGTACCCTCTTCGATGTTTTGCATGACAGCTCTAACAAATTGGATTGGGCAAGCCGTTACAGTGTTGCAGTTGGAGTGGCTCAGGGTCTTGCGTTTCTGCATGATTGTTCCTCCGGTCCAATTCTCCTGCTCGACCTTTCGAGTAAGAGCATTCTGCTCAAGTCCTTGAAGGAACCTCAGGTGGGAGATATCGAGCTCTGTAAGGTAATCGATCCATCAAAGAGCACAGGCAGTCTCTCTACTGTTGCAGGATCTATTGGCTACATACCTCCAGGTGATTTACTTTGAATTTTACTTATTCTGTTAACATTACTTTTGACAATCAGCAATTTCTTATACCTTCTCAAGGTGACTGTGTTTTCTTGACAAAGTTACACATTATTAAGAATTGTCGAAAGAAAATAGTCGGCGTATTTTTTCTCTACTGTGCTTGATTTAGTTCATCGAGCTTTTCTTATCAACGGTTTATCCATTGTCAATCTGGTTGATGCCGTGCCATGGTTGCCTTTTGGCCTCAAAACTAACCATTAGTTGTCCTCATCCCATGGCTCACAGAGTATGCTTACACGATGAGGATAACGATGGCCGGAAATGTGTATAGCTTTGGGGTCGTGCTGCTGGAACTGCTCACTGGGAAGCGAGCGTGTAGCCAGGGAAACGAGTTAACGAAGTGGGTGTCAACTAACACTTCAAAGCAAGATAAGTGGGACCACATCCTCGATTTTAGTGTGAGTAGAACATCCCTCACCGTGAGGAGCCAAATGCTTGCAGTTCTGAGAGTTGCTCTCGCATGCGTCAGTATAAATCCCGATTCAAGGCCAAAAATGAAGAGTGTACTCCGCATGCTTCTCAATGCTAGGTAAATCCTTGTCTAGCTAATGCACTACTGCATATGTAAAAGAGGTGACCAAAAGAAGCATGGTCCTTTTGGTTTTTTTAACGGGTTCTGTTTTGTGTAATATGGTTTGTAATAGAGAAGATTAGATGGAGGTACGATTTCTCTTGCAGCTACATACGTGTTTTAAAGTAGACCCTTCATGTCATGTAAAAAGTTTTAAGGTGTTCTCATGGAAGACAGGCAAAATTTTGGGGTTGAAATTGATAATATTTCGAGCTTATTCAAGTCATATTAGCCTTCTTCAGCTTTCTCCATTTTATGGGAGAGTTTCTTAAAGAACTGTTTCGGTTCTGTTTATCTCATCATCACGTAGCATCAAGGCTGATTCCATGGAAAATCACTAAGATTGTAGGTGTGCATCGGAGGCTTAGGGTGCATCGATTAGTTGTTGAGACAATAGCCTGACTGGAGAGTGGAATTTCGTTGCTGATTTCCTAGGCAACTGACCTCTTTATGAACTAGGCTCTGTTGGATAGTTCTGCTTGCAATCTTCAACATTACATTCTAGACTCATGAGGTACACTGAGGTAGGGATGTTTTGACTCCTCCCTGGTGAAATAAAACCGTCTTCAGTTCTAGCAACAGACAATAGCCTGACATTGGGTAACGGTCAAAAGTAAATCCGCCCTTGAATTTTTTACAAACTCACTAGAATGAATGCAAAAGTTAGTTGTTACGAGCTCTCTCCGAGTCTGTTTGTTTCCCTAACTTGGTTCTTCAGTCGGACTATGCTTTGGTCGGTAAACCTATTCCTGGAAAACGATTTACAAAATTCTGTTTCTACTGTCTGTTTGGCATGTATACATGAGAAAATCATAAAGCTTTTTTTTTTTTTTTGGTCAAGAAATCATAAAGCTTTTGAAAGAAATAATTTATCGATGGAGTAGAGGCGGACTGACAGCAGCCCAGATTCGGCTGCGCAGGGTCCTTGCGTCTGGCCATTGGGTCCCGAGTCCAGTCTCTCATGTCTTGAGTCAGCTCGCCGGGGGCTCAGATTGAGCCATCAGAATCCCAGGGCCCCCAGGAACCTAAGTCCGGCCTTTGGATGATTCAATGTGCGTTTGACTGCGTGGGTCCATGGTTCTGCTCTGGCTGGTGGCAACAGTATATGTAGAACAGATTTTCCGTCGACCTTAGAAAACCCATGGTATGATTCTTTTGGAGATGGTCCATGTAGCCGCACTTTCTGGCACAATTCACCTTTGTTTCAAATCATCATAGCCACTAGCCCAGCCTTGAACATCCCCTTTGCCATGGCATTGCACTTAAAAAGGCCCGAATTCATTTTTCCAACATTGCAAGGGTTTCTGATGAAGGATTTCTCAAGTAATGTGTAATGACCATACCACGAGGAGGTACAACATTCCACTTGCGATAAAGAGGTTCTCGCAATTCCTGTCTTATGCCTATCCCTGTCGTATCAATCACAGAAAAATGTAGGGAAAGATGGGCGCCGAGACGGTGTCTAGTTCAGAAGTTCTGCCTTATTATAAACTTCGGTAGATAACTATTTTATGTTTTCTAGAAACATATTTCCGCACGGTTGCCATATATATATGCTTAATGAGGTCAAGAAAGGTCAATTTTCATCTCCTTTCACATGGCAATATATGCATCATCTTAGAATTCAGACGCAGGTTTCACATCCCATTATGTTACCTTAGCCAGTCTGCTACGTAAACCTCAAAAAACAGGTTCATCCTGCAGCATCCCAGCGTGATCATGCAAATGAGAGAAACTAATAGCCAAAATCCATTCATCGAGGCAGCATTTGAAGAAGCATGACTTGATTAAAAGCTTGTTCAATACATCCACATGATACAATTCAATAGGCCGTTGCTCTAGTGGAATCTACTTTGGTGTACGGAGTTCAATCAAGCAAATTAGCTCGCTTTCTCCTGGAACTGATTCAGTTGATGCCAAAATTTGATAAATCAAAGGAGGACAAAACTAGTTTCCAGGGCAACCAACATTCTCTTGAGAAAAATGGATGAGACAACATAAAGCCTTGTTTTTCAAATTATGTTTAATCAAAATGTAAGATCCTTTGGGTCCTCGATAATCTTGGCCAGAGTTTGCAAGAACTGAGCCAAATCAGCACCGTATATTACCCGATGATCGGCCGTGATGTTTACCTGATGTCATTTATTTTAGCTCAGTGTTAGAAATACTGATGAAGCTAAAAGAACTTAAACATAAACACCCAATCATAAAAATAATAAGCAGATGTCTTTCTCACCTGCATCTGATTCTTCATGCCAATCCGACCATCCTTTGTGGCCACAACTGTGGGCTGGGATGCACCAACAGCCATGATTGCTCCCTGCATAAAGGCACGTGTCAAATTTTTACACCATTCGTTGCATTTTCGAGAAGCCAGAGGAATTCTTGGTACAGTACTTACAGTTCCAGGGGGTAGAATGGCATCAAACCGATCAACACCAAACATTCCAAGGTTAGATAGAGTAAAGGTACCTGTTAACAAAACCAACAATGATAAGAAACAAATCACAAAGATATCACAAAGATGCTATTAACACTGAGCAAGCCATTGACCAAGAATAACTGTGGAGGGCCTGGCATGAAAGAGGGTGCAAAGAAGTTAAAATTTCTTCGTGAAGTAAGGAAACTCTGCCCACTCAGTTTGCACAAGCATACTGCAGTCCAGCAGTAGAACAGTTCTGCTGCCACTGTGGAGACTAGAAAATCAACCAGAGGGAAACAAGTGACATCACAACTCAAGCTGGGTCATGGCATACCCTGCTTTCGAGACTGAGGGCAAAACATTGAAAAGAGGAAACCTTGGAATTTAGAATGCTCCAAGTCGGAGCTAGCCAATAGACAGGAAGGACCTTCTGGGAACTCAGAACAGGTACAGACCACTAACAATAAGCTGAGTCCACATTTTCTCAGCTGCTATGGAAATCAAGAGATAAAATTAAAGAGACCCTAGTCTCAGAAAAACTGCCATGAAGCAAACAGATATCTGAATCTGTTCAATTTGTTCTTGCCTCTTTCTCATTGTATCATCAACTAGGGCCAAAGAAAATGCTTAAGCAGATGAGAAAAACTTATAACCAAGTACGCAAAGGCAAGCAAAAGAGAATTCTCACCATTTGCTCTTACCTCTTTCTCATTGTACTCTTCTACTAGGGCAAAGCAAGTGCATAAGCACAAGAGAACAACTTATAATCAAGAACGCAAAGGCAAGCAAAAGAGAATCCTCACTACCCTAATTGTGCCATTAGCCCATTGCAATAATCATCTATCTCTCTATGGAATGAACCCCTCAACGTGAAACACTGGTTATAGTGAGATGCCATGATACTCTTTTTTGTGGTGGGGGTATGGATATCTTCTTACTGTGCAAACGAAACAATTATTCACCACGAAATTCATCTAACAACATCAATCATATCCTAATCTCCATAAGTATAGAAGAAATTAATTCTTTCATCACAACCATGTCTTTAATTATATGGTAAAAGTGGCAAAAGCTCGGGAGTGTATGAAAAAAAAAATTGAAAACTTTGCATCATTCTACAGTATTAGCTTCCAGGCTTGTATAAGTTGATTGTCATCCAGAGGCATAATTCGTCAATGCTCTTTCTGGGCATAGGACTAATCTTTAGGTTTGTCTTTAGTTTAGAATATCAAGCACACCATAAACTGTCTAGCTCCATTATCATGGTAAAGAAAAACTAAGATCTGTTTGAGCTGTCGGCAGAATTTTAGATTTTGAAACTTACTTTAGTCCAAGAGTAAAAGAAACTCTCAAATCCCCGACCATCTATTTGACTGCACCCCAGCATGAAACAGAAGAATTGTTGCATGTGGGCCATTTAGTTATGGCCACTATCCTGAATAACTAAGCTCGTTACTTGAAGTTCTTTGACTTCAACAACACTTCCATTTCCGTACATTTTATCTCAAATCAAAGAAACACAAGCATTCTTAAAGTTTGAAAATCCAACCGGATTAATAAGCGCTACAGTTACAGAAAGAATCGTGCGTATAGATAAGGGCACCATAAGATGATGTGTGAAAGGAATGAATTATGTACTCACCAGTATTATACTCATGAGGTTGCAGTTGCTTGGCTCGGGCCTTGTCAACCAACTCCTTCCACTTTCTTGACAAAGAGTAGATATCCACCTAAACCAGTACATGACCATAAGCTCTCCCAAAATTTCAGGCAATTCAATAATAAATCAGAAAACCACTACAAGGCAGATAATAGCAAATAGCAAATACTTTATCTGCATCCTGAAGCACAGGTGTGATCAGCCCCCCATCTATAGCAACAGCAACTGCAATGTTGATGCTACTGTTGTATGTAAAGCTCTTTCCATCTCTACAACTAGAATTGATGACAGGGTGTTTCACCAATGCAAGTGCCGTTGCCTTAGCAAGCAATGCTGACATTGTGACTCCCTTTGACTTGATCTATAAGACATACAACATCACAACATCATCAACAAAACATGTCTCTATTGGCAAACAATACCAAAGTAGACCACTCAAAACAAGAGAAACCGTGTAAGGATCCATCAAGTACGTTGACACTCCACCTGCTATATATCAGCTAAGCACAAGGCACCATAATACAAGTAATGCAACACCGCAAATATAAGTTTAACTCAGACAGAATCATGGCTTTAATCCGGAACTTTGCTCTAATGACACAGCCAACCAAATAGTCATTCCAAGGTCAACGCATAGTTCATGCAGGAAAATGCTAAATTTGTCAAACTAACTGTCAATGGCAATCCAAAATGAACGGCTAAGGAAATTATCACTATCATAGTCCTAACATTACCTTCTTGTAAAGAGCATCAAGCGCATTCGTGGTGATAGTGTACCCAACTCTAAAAGTAGGCACACTCAAGCTCTCCACCATATTCCTACTCACCGCACCCTGCATCGTTGTGAACGGAACAACCGTGCCCAACTCAATTGCAGCACTCGTCTGTGGAGCCGCCACTGGTGCAGCCACTGCAGCACCAGCTGTGGCCGCACTTGCTGCATCCGCAGCCGCATTAGCAGCCGCTTCCACATCTTTAGCCACAATCCTTCCCATCGGGCCACTGCCCGCTAACATTCCCAAATCAACCTTCAGCTCTTTCGCCAATTTCTTTGCATAAGGCGATGCCACAATGCGCTTGCCCCCCTCAGAAGCCGGGTGGACGGCCGAACCACCACCCGCAGCCACTGTCGCGGCTGCCTTCGCGAGGGGAGCAGCAGGGGCCGCGGCCTCGACGTGCGGCTCCGGAGCCGGAGCCGCGGAAGCCTCGGGCGGCGGAGGCGGCGAGGAGGACGAGCCGTCCCCCGCCCGCGACCTGGCCTCGGCGATCTCCTCCTCGGTCTCGGCCAAGAGGGCGATGGCGGAGCCGACGGCGGCGACCCCGCCTTCCTCCACCATGATGGCGGCGAGGTAACCGTCGTAGAAGGTCTCGACGTCCATGTCGGCCTTGTCGGACTCGACGACGACGACGCTCTCGCCCTTGGCGAGCCTGTCGCCCTCGGACCTGACCCAGGACACGATCTTGCCCTCCGTCATGGTGGAGCTGAGGGCGGGCATGAAGATCTCCCGGATCTTGGACTGGATCGTGGGGGCGAACCTCGGCCCATTGCGGGGGTGGCCGGGGAGGGAGCTCCTGCGGGCGACGTGCAGGGAGGGCGGAGAAGGCAGGAACGGGGTCTGGAGCAGGCGAGCCATTCGAGGAAATGCGTCAGCGAAATGCAAGAGCTCGGCCCTCAGTTCGCGAGCGCGCGAGCGAGAGAGAGAGAGAGAGATGACGATGATGATGAAAGGGCGCGGACGATGGGAGTGTGTGCGTGCGATGCGGTTGCCGGTTGGGGGGGTTATTATTGTGACCGCCGTCGTCGTGTCGAGGGTGTCATCGAAAGCATCGAAAAAGCGGGCGAAGGTTTCAACAACCTTTACCGGCGATAGTGATGTCGGGGTCTTTGAGTTTGGTTTGATCGACTATCTGCATTGTCCCTCTCCCCCTGTAACACTCTCTCTCTCTTCTCCTTTTTTATCCTTCTGTATTTTCATTTCCACACCACTAGATTTCTCCCATTTTCTAATCCAGAAACACGTAACTGAGGAGACGATCCTACTACTAACCCTCTTAATTCTCGATTAAGTTTTTCATATTAAAATGGTGTCCAGAATTTTTTTTGAACATCTATTATATTCCTCTCTCGACTTTTTGATTTTCTTGAAAAATTATCTAAAGATTTTCTCAAATTATTGTACAACAGTTAATTTAGTCTCAAACCTTTTGAAAACTTGACTATTTAGTCCTAAGCTTTTTGATTATGTCATTTAGTCCTAAACCTTTAAATTATTTGCCAAACTAGTCATAAATTTTTTAACAAATTATCAATTTAGTTTTTCAGCTAATTTTGGTTGGATATTATTGATGTGGTGGCCCAATTAACATCAATAATCCTATGACACGATCACTATTGACATTGATAATTTAACAAGAAATTCCAAAAATTTTATTAATTTTTATCTTTTTTCTTTTCCTTTTACAAAAGGCCACCGATCATTGGCCGAGAGCTAATGACCTTTGCCAGCCATTAAGCATGGATCAGCAACCACCCTTAAGCCCTGGTGAGGGCCAGACTTCAATGGCAACATGCAAGGGCTTGCAAGCTCTCACCATATCTAATGAGGTGAGGCATCGAGGCTCTTGTCGACAACAATAAGGGCAAGCAAGGGTCATCACGCCTTTGTTGGCTTGCAATGGCTTGGCTGAGGATTCGCGAGTCCTTGCCAAACCAAGTGAGGGCCACGACACTCTTGCCAAATAGGGGTGAGCATCGGTCTAGGGTCCCTAGACCGACCTTGGATTGGTCCAACCTTGCTGATTCTGATCCGGTTTCTAGAAAGACTAAGTCGGTCCTTGATCCTAGGACTCTTAGACTAGCATTGTGTGAATTGATCATTGATCCTAAGAGTTCAGGGTTGGTCCGGGTTGGACCAACCCTAACTATATATATATATATATTTATATTTATATTTATTATTTATAATTTTTTTTGGTAAAGATATTATTTAAAGCTTTTTTAAACAACTCTTTAGTGATGAGTTCAAGTAATTTTATATTGTTCTTTAATAACTTATATTTTAATGTCTTTTACAGCATCAATAGTTATAATTTATGAAGGAGAAAAATATTTTTGTAAGAAGTCCTCACGGTGTCCAAAAGAGCATAAACAGCTCTTTACGGCATTCTCCTCTAGTACTCGTTCTCTTCTATTTTATTTGTTCTCTTAGTCTTCAATTTGCCAAAATTGAAATAAACAACTTTTCCACTCGCCACGCGACACTCACCTCGCTCGCTTTAGGTCACTCATGCTGCTCGTCACTTGATACTCACTTGGCTTGTTACTCCTCACTTGACACTTGATGCTCACTCTGTTCGACGCTCACCCCACTTGACATTCACTACTTGCCTTTCTTAGCTGACCTTGCTCGTTATCAAACCTATTAGGTCCGTCCGGTCCTCGGTTGTCCTTTCAAGAAGTACAAAAAATGAAATAAAAAATTATTGGTTAGTCTTGGGTTGACTTTGGAACCAGATCGAATCCATTAGGTGAGTCTGGTCCTCAATTGCTTTTTTTAAGGAGTACAAAAAATGAAATAAAAATTATTGATTGATTGACCGAACCCATTGGGTCGGTCCGATCCTCAGTCCCAAGCTCAATAGGGTCAGTCCTTGATTCCAAAAATTGAAGACCAGTACTATACAAGTTGGTCTTAGGGTTAGGGGTGGATTGGTCCAACCTAGACCATGCTCACCCCTACTGCCAAATATGGTGAGGCAATGGTGTCGCGGTCCTTATTGCCATAGCAAGGGACCGAGGACTGTGATGCCTTCATTGTGGACTGCAAGGGCTTGCAATGCCCTCACACAAGGCCCAACAAGGCTATCGGCTGTTGCCCAGGGATGGCAACCTTGCTTAATGGCAAGCGAGGTCACCATCCCTTGGCCAATGGCCAGTAGCCTCATCAACCATGTATAAAAAAAAAAAAAGGAAAAAAGAAAAGAAAATAAAAAATCAACATAAATAAATAAATAGAATTCTGAATTTTTTAAAAAAAATTTAAAAATTGTCTATGTTAGCATTAACCTCGCTACATAGGACAGTTGGCACTCACTAGACTGTGCATATCGGCGATATCATGTCAAAATTAACCGAAAAAACTATATTAGAAATTTGTTTAAAGGTATAGAACTAGTTTGATAAATAATTTAAAGGTTTGTAACTGAATTGACACAATTGAAAGATTTAAGAATGAATTTGTAAATTTTCAAAAGGTTTAAGATTAAATTGACAAAATTTAAAGGTTTATGATTGAACTCATCGTTGTATAATACATTTAGAACTTTTTGAACAATTTTTTTTATTTATTTGTAAATGTTCCCATTGAGAATTCTTGGAATCGGTCTCGATGCCCTCCCGGCGTTGACTCCGACCATTTTCCCAATTAGAGTTCTAGTTATGCGCTTGTCACGTGACTAAATAGCTTCCTTGTGAACTTCAAATCGGCCTCACAACACATGGTGAATTACATTTTCGCACATGTAGCAAGTTGTCCCCCTAACTTTTCAAATTTTTATTCTTAATGTGCCCTTAAAATATTCAGACGAGTTTCACAATCACCTCGACGTTCATTCTGACGGTATCTAGTCTCCACTGGAGATCGACCCAGGCAACCTAAGCGAGGGGTCGTCTTGCCCTCGCCTAGTAGTTGTGCTTGGCCTCTATCACTCCGACAGAAAAAACCGCGTGCTAGACCATCTTCCTTAGTAATAGAAATAATAAAATCATTTCTTTTGCTTTATACATATCTTGCTTTGCATTCTTTTATTTGCTTTATGCCTTATCCTACATTGCAAGCTTTAAGAGGTCATTTTTTTTAAAGATGACATCTAGTTTTGGTCTATTGCATGATAATTTCGAAAGTTTGGATGGAGTTTAGACGCCACAATTGAAATGAAATTCAAAGTTTGGTTATCCGATAGATTATTTCTAACTTATGGGCTAGATTCGAAAAATTATTAAAAGTTGCCTTCTATGAAAATTGGCCAAAGTGAACACTAGGAGGACATCAAAGCTTTGGCAGGGAAATTGACCAAAGGGAACATGTTTGGTAATTACACAAAATTTCTACTCCAGAAATAGAAAAAGAATAAAAATGCGTTTGGTACGAAACAGTTTCTTTTTTGTATTTATTCGTTTTTTATTCTTGCTCACGGATCGTCGACCGCCGACCGTCATCGCCGACTGCCGCCGCATAGCCCATCGATGGTTGGCGGTGACAGTTGGCGGCCAATGGGTTGTGTGGCAAAGGTCGGGGGTGATGGTCGGCGGCCAGCGGTAGCGGTTGGCGATCCGTGAGCAAGAATAAAAAACGAATAAATAAAAAAAAGAAACCGTTTCGTACCAAACGCATTTCTATTTTTTTTTTCTATTTCTGTAGTAAATTTTGCGTAATTACACTATCGCCCATAGCAGCGCAGCTAGCTTGAGGCTCTTTCCTCCTCACGAAGGGGAGGAGTTCGAATTTTAGAGACGTTGTTAGGGATTATTACTTGGAGTATTGTGGTGGTGGATCTTGAGGCGTCGGGATTCTTACTTGGAGTACTGTGGTGGTGGCTGTCGGCTTACGGGTTCCCTGGGTTATCAAATTTTTTTTTTTTTTATTGATGGATAGATTGGTTCTTTGTAAAAGGAGCTAATTAGTCACGTGACGAGCACGCGATGGAGCTTCGCTTGAAAAACGGCCGGAGTCAACCTTGGGGGGGAACGGCAACCGATTTCAAGCATTTGATTTAGAGGGCACATTACAGAAATTTAAAAAAGTCGGGGGACTACTTCCAATAAGTGCCAAAATATAGGGGCCAAAGTGCAATTCAACCGTTAGATGAGAGAATCCCTTGTGGAAGTTAAAAACACAACTGTACTTTCGTTCTGAAGCAACCACCGCTCGGCGTGCTTGAGCCGGAAGATGATGATGGAGATGGCGCAGGTGAGGCCTCGGCCGAGTGCGGCGCCATGGCCATCGTCCTTTCCCTTCTCCGCGAGCCTCAAGATCAGAGCAGATGCAACCGCCGCCGCCGTCGCCACCGCGGCGACAAGGGCAAGCAAGACGCGGAGCATCCAGGCGGCCTTATCTCCTTCGGTGTCATTCCGTCGAACAGCTGACGTGCAATCTTGCTCGAAAGCCGAACCCAGAAGTATCAGCGGCGGGGCGAGAGGAGAGGGGAAGGCGAAGGCGAAGGCGAGCAAGAAGAGGGTCTTCTTCTTGGACGTCAACCCTTTGTGCTACGAGGGAAGCACTCCCAGCTTGCGCTCCTTCGCTCGCTGGATCTCCCTCTTCTTCTCGCAAGTCAGCCACAGCGACCCAGTTGTTGCTGTGAGTCACCAGTCTCTGTCTCCATCTCTCTCTGACTCTCTGGTCAATCCCAACTTTGATTGCGGATGTTGGTCTGCAGGTTCTTGATGGGGAAAGGGGCAGCGAGCATCGAAGACGGTTGTTACCTTCGTATAAAGCACGAAGGAGGAAATTCTCGAGGTATGTCTCGCCTTTGCTAAGATCTTCGCGGAGCTCAGTGGAAAGGTCTCATCAATCCGTCATAAATTTCCTCAAGGAATGCAATGTCCCGGTTTGTAAGCCTTTGAACCTATCTTTATCCTGTGAATTGTAGCAATAACTGTTGGGACTGTAGCAATCATTGTATGTCTGAATTGTTTTTGTAAAGCAACTATTATGTTGGATCCCATATCTATGATAGGATGATGGTCTATATATGAAGAGAAACAGAGCAATCTGCTTGATGTACAGTGAGCACATTTCAAATATTTATCCATCCATGGTATGAAAGTAAAATATTCAAGTCTCTAGAATTTCTTTTCAAATTGGGCAATTCCTTCATGACCAAAAGGAACAAACTTGAAACGGTCTATTGAAAATTCATGTGTTATGCATTCCTTGTGGAATTTAGCAATGTTAAACTCCATTAATTTGATGGACTTTTTACAAAGATCCTGATGAACTCAGATTCCCTGTTTCATTTGTTTAAACTTATCAGAGAACTAATCTTGTCTGGGAGTGATTATCTAATTATGACAAAGTGAATATAGACTCACTTGGTTATCAGAAGCATTAGTACCAGAGATGTAAAGGGCTGATTTTTTTTTTGTCACCCGGCTGTCTCCTGGTCATCTTAATAGTTACTAATATTTTTTTAAGTGAATAAAATTTCGGGAATTCAATTGGTGATAACATGAAGTGATTCAGGTCATTAAAGTTGAAGACCATGAGGCGGATGATGTTGTAGCTACTCTCGTGGGGCAAGCTCTTCAAAAAGGGTATCGAGTAGTCATTGCCTCTCCTGATAAAGATTTTAAGCAGCTGATTTCTGAAGATGTCCAGATTGTTATGCCTGTGGATGAGTTACAGCGCTGGTCCTTTTACACTCTGAAGCACTATATCGAGCAGTATAACTGTGATCCCGATTCCGATCTGAGCCTTAGTAAGTATGTGCTACATTACTGTTTTTAGAAGTCAAAGACAATAACTAATTACTGCTTTAGAAATATGGAAGCAGGCTTAAAGTTTACGAATGATAAGCCATGAATCAAATTTCTTTTCTGCAGCATTTTTTTCCTTTTTGTTGTTTAAGTATAGAATCAGATCACTGGTCATCCTTCACTACAGGTGATAACACTGATCTAGATGAATGTTTATGTTCTACTGGGTAACTACAATGGGATCCACTACCTCCACACAGCTGTTCCTTTTTACACAGCCTATTTTTCTTTCTTGGGCTTCCAGAAACTAATTATTGGAATACTTCTTAGGATGCATCCTGGGTGATGATGTTGATGGTGTTCCTGGAATCCAACACCTGGTTCCAGCATTTGGTCGGAAGACTGCCGTCAAGCTGCTAAAGAAACATGGATCATTGGAAAATTTACTAAACACCGCAGCAGTTAGAACTGTGGGTAAACAATATGCACAAGAAGCCCTAACAAAGTATGCAAATTATCTGCGAAGAAATTATGAAGTTCTAGCACTGAAGAGGTAAACTTTTTCTCACCTTCTCTGTTCCTCTTCCAATCGTGAGTATTTCGTTTTGGGTTATTGTGCTCCAGGATGTGATAAACGATATGTTACACAGGGATGTCAATGTTTTTCTTCAAGAGGAGTGGCTGGTTGAAAGAAATTCCACTGGTGATTCAAGAAATTTATCTACCTTCCTCACATTGCTGGGAGAGGCGAAGCTCTATAATCGAAACAGACATCATTCTCCAAAGAATTTAAGCGCAGAAGGTTAGCACCTCTTTAGAAGAGTTACTATATAACCTCTTTTGCAGATTTGGCCTATTCTTAGATGATGTTTCATTGTAGATGTTGGCCCCTAAGAACCAGAAAGGGAAAAGATTGGAGACTTGTCTGGTGCTTCCCTTAGCAATTTAACCCATAACCTTCAATTTCAAGGTTCTAGTGCTACTAAACACTGATTTTATATGTGTCATTTGAACTAGATTTTACAATCAATCTATCTTAGTCTAGACTTCAAATCAGTGAGCCACATTGCATTAGCTAATAAAGGTGGAGCAAGGTGTCTCTTCTGCAAATTATTAATGCCAACATGAGAGCCATATGTTCTGTTATTCAAGGGATACTGGCATTCCTCTTGTTTTCATCCCTATGAACTCGTGTCCATCCTATGCATGCATGTATCAAGACGTGCCTACTAGTGATTAAATTCTAGTCATTATCTAGCTATATCAAGTTTCTATCTCTTCTTGGAATTTTCAGTTCATATCTAGTTTTGTAGCTTCACTGCTTGATTTCTTGTTTTTTATCATTATACTTCAGATAGATGATGTTGAGGTGGGGAGTTGCAGAACATCTTGTTGGCAACTTGGCATAATGGAAGACGGGATGTTCAAGGGAGAGATTAATGTAAAAGATTAATTTGGGGGATCAATCTGGTTCTGAAATACACTGCAGTCAAACTCCACTTATCCAACCAACAGAGGTATAACGGGATTCTTTTTATTCCTGCCCTTGCCTTCCTCACGAGGCTAGTATATTTTTCCGTGGAGGAGCAACTAGTTTTTGACAGATTAGAGTCATGCGGTGCAGCTGATTTCATCTGGTTCAAGTGGCTTCCATCGCGGTGTTACTTATTAATTTCGTGCTGTCAGAATGGTGCATATGTTACCAAGGGGTTTGAGCTTGATATTCTGTGTATTGTAAAAGCTATCGGCGGTAGATGCATGTAGATGGGATATATCTCATCTTTCTAACAAACTTGTTTTTGGCCGTCTTCCTATCGGCCATGAGAAGAAAGCCATAGCCATGCTAATAAGCTTATCCCCGGTGCATTTTCCTGCTCTTCAGTCCGGTTTAGCCCAAGGAAAACATGTTCGTGTTTAGGAGCAGCCCTTTACTTCTGTGAGGACAGCCGTGAATTCATCACTCCCTTCTCTTCTCCTCCTCTTCGCATGTTCCTTTGTCATCCTCTTCCTTTTTCACTTTTAAAGATGTTTACTTTGGGACCCTACGATTGACGCCTCCAAAAATGATGAGAATTGGGGCATGTTGCATTATTAGGTTTATTTCAAGTACGATGGATATGCATCGAAAGGCTGTTGAAGCATTGGAATCAGGTACAATTTCCAGGCGAAAGATATCGATGGAACTTGTACTGATAGGCTTGTCACATGCTCTTCAAAGCAATACTCGAGACCTTCCCCAAGATGAACATGAAACACTCAGAAGTTGCCCTTGCAACCGTATAAAACAGCATATATGTTATCCTCCATGCCTATTTCGACGAAATTTCGTCTCAGGTATGTAATTTACAAATATGAATATCACCCCACACGTACATTTAATAAATAAAAATTTGGATAATATCCATATTCATAATCCACAATATAAAAAATAAAAAATCGATCGATGGAAGTTTTCTCTGATTATGATCCTTAATCTAAACCAAAAGTACACCAACAGCCCCTCAATATGGGATTCACAAGTCGCTCTCAAATATGCTTTCAGGCCAGCTTTGTGAAGTTAAATAACCTGACCCTACTGTCGAGAAAATATTCAGTGATTGCTAATCACCACGTCATCTGCACCGTGGCACGCATGATCCATTGGTGCAGGCACGCATGATCCATTATAATTGTGACGCGTGTCGAGTGACGTGGAAATCAGAAGAAGGGAAAATAAGAACTTTGCAGTTAGGCGATGTTCTCTCCTCATTAATTACACGATGCTCTTTCCCTCTGTCCCCTACTGTCTAACCGCAATGAATGAAAATATGGGAGTTATTAATACCATGCTTGACGTTTCGTTCAACATGCTCACCTTCAAGTTTCAAAGTTTGAAACTTCCCCCTAAAAGTCATGTAAGACAACAAAAAGAACAAGAATGCAGCGTTTTCCTCCCAAAATACTCATAAATTTCACCAAAACGCACCACGAATTACGTCGACCATAAACAAGGTCACATGAAATACAAAGAACCGTGATTAAGTTCAAAATAGAGATGGATTTCCTGCTTATATGACTCCCAAAGTGTTAGGCAAGATGCTTTACACCACGGAAAAAGAAAACACCATGTGAGCACAAAACTTTTCAAAGTATGATGTTATACTATCCAAAACAGAAGATCGAAGTGTAGAAATTTTTTACCATAACTAACTCCGCATGAGGAGAAGCTCAGAAAGAAAGGCATGTGATAAAAGATTGACTCCCCATATATCGTCATCGTAAGCCACGTGCGTCAAGTATTGGAGGTGTTTGAGCTAAATAGCATGATCAGGAGAGACTGATGCATCGTGCCATGGATCACCTCAGTACTACCGCAGAATAAAAAAGTCAGTCCTGCTTATTACGAGAAAGCCTTGCTCTATGTCTCAGCTCAGCCTTTTTCCACCTAACAATCAGATGGCACAACGAAAGAAGCGTATTTACCTGCAATATATAAGTAATTTTAGAAAGATGCAGCTGCCACAGAATCATATCTTAATACCTGAGTAGGAGCAAAATGATGTGCAGACACATACCAAGATCACGATTGCAATAACCAGTAGAGGCCCTGACCAGAGTGTTGACAGAAATATTCCTTGCGGATCAAAGTAGTTCTGCGTTGCAAAGCTCTTCCAGTTGTCTCCCAAAAATTTATTCAGCCTCTCAGCAAGATAAACACCACTCACTGCACAGTATCAGAAAAAACAGACTTGAAGTTCAGAAGAGACTTAGTACAGGATAAGCTAAAGGAATCTTATCTTTTCTTCCACCGGGGCACATAATTGCTGCACAAGCAACAAATGGGCATCTCATCTAAAAAATTGTACCAAGCAGATGGTGAAGAGATTTTCATAAGCTTTCCCGTGAAGGTTTATTAAGAAACACTCTTTATATCGAGTGATTTGCAAGGATGCAGAATTACTTTCTGTGGACAACTTTCAGAGGATGAAGTTTTTAAGGCTTTGAAAAGATGAATGGAAATATGGTCAGAATAAACTGTTGCTTTAACCATGATAAACTGTTTAAGATTATGGAGGAGATGGGTTAATGTATTTTTCAGAAGATTCTCATTGAAGAAGTGCTTGGTGAATGTGGAAAAGTGCTTTGGCACCTCATGCATATGAATAATGCTCGCATGACTCTGAGAATTGTGCCAACGATGAAGAAAATGAGCAGATGCGTCATCCTGTCAAGTTGGTGGCAGGCTTGGGCAAGAAATGCATGTTTCAAATAACCAAATTAGGTTTATGATAGGAAGATTGATGATGGAAGCAAAATGTGTGCTGCAAGCATTGGTGGAAATGTGCAAGGACAAACAAGGATGTCCACATATATATGGTGAAAGAATATATCAGGTTTTCAAGAGAAATTCTACAAGAGTTGCTTCTGTACAAGCTATATAGAAGTTGTGTGACAAAGGCGTGACTTCACTTGGACATGTTAAGAAGAAATACATCAAGTACCATCTTTAAGTCCATATGTCTTTACTTCGCATAATGGCAAAGCTCACTACAAATAGTAAGGACGAAATCCCTACTAAGAACAGAAAGATAAGAGCCAGAGAGGCCTACTTATGTTACTACCATTCAGCCATAACAGAAAACAGGACCTTCATACATCAAATACATGCAAAGATTTCCAGCCAGGAAAAGCTGTTGAAAATTAAAGGAGTGCAGAATATTCTACCCATGAGGTGGATGAATTAATAATGTAAATCTGTATTAGTGCTTATATCTATGTATTTTCATTCAAACAAACATTCCTGGGGTGTAGAGAATCCTCCACTAGTAAAGCTATGGGTAAGGGGTACAATATAGTCAGGACTATTCCGAATTTGGTAAGGCCAGGACCACTTGTTTCAGACCAGACCAAGAACATACTGGCAAGGAGCGTTGCAATTTCTGTCTTTGCGGATTCTATACCAGGACAAGCTGACCTAAAAAGTCAATTTTAAAAGAGCATTTACTATTTTAAAATCCCATGCAAGTCATATTCTTACTGGTGTCAATGCCATTTACTCAATGCTTTGCCATGTATAAGAATCCCACTTTGGAAGGAGCAAAGATTCAGAAACATCAACTTATGGCAAAAAGTAAAGAAAATGAGGAATCAAAGTACACTTAATGCTAATCATTCATATTATAGCACAAAAATGCTGATAAAACTCATAAGTGGCATTTTGGTAGAACACTTACATGTCAGCAGAAATAAACACATTTGGAAGTTGACACTCTTCCTCGAGATGATTGCTATTAGCAGCAACAATATATGGAATGAGATTAAGCAAATTAACCAAGGTTCCTGAAAAAAAATTGTCAACATTAATAGTCATAAAATGATGAAACAGTGCTTTAAATTTAATCATCAACACCAGGCGAACTTCAACAATACTTCGGAAATAAATATTGACAGAAGTGAAAATTTTTAGGCAAGGCTATAATAACAAAATTTGATGATGTCCAGAGTCATCAAGAGCATTTGGCCACCATGATGAAGTGAGCAAATTCACATGCTCTATATCCTAAGCAACATATAAAGGGTCTAATGGCATCCATACAGATTGGCAGATCATGTAAAAATGGTTTGACCACCAACTTCGGTCGAATATTAGCTCATCCAAGATGAAGTTAATCAATGGTTCAATATACTAGGGCCAATATGCGGTGTCTTCTCCAATATTTCTAAGATGGCATAGTTGGATTTCCACGAGAACAGTACTGTTCAGGATCTGGGAAGCAAAGTTTTCACCAAATTGCCTAACACCTAGTATTACTATTAAAAACAGAAATGTAATTTGCCACGGAAACTCAGCTAAGTAGAGGTTGCCTTTCCAAACCTCTACAAACAAGGGTTACAAGAACAAGCTTGACAGCAGCATTTGGTGCACAGTGATAAAAGGGAGATACACAGTTTGCCACCTAAAGTTTGCCTCTTCACAGTTGATGCTGTTTCAGTGAAATTTATTCCTCTTGAAGCACGCGATACAGAAAAAATAGGACAAAGATGGGCATCATACAGTTCGTCTGGATAGTTATAGCCAATTCATTCTCAAAGCTACATGTCACGACTCATTTGCTCCAGAGGAATTGAATTCTGCCTCTGGAAAAATGCTGACTTTTTGGATTTATAGCCAAATTGACATAGGTTGCGAAAGTCTAGGAGGCAAAATGACACAAATCAAGCGCCACTGAGCAATGTGATACAAAAATACAAGTTCCCCGTGATGAAAACAAAACAAAAAATTTAAAATTTTGAAAATAAACCGGCACCTACATCAACAATATACGAAGAACCACGATCTTAAATTGACAAAAGTAATCAAAACCAGAAAAAAATGCGATTCCTTTCGGTCTCTGGCAATACAACTGCTACAAATGGCCGCACGAATTTCACTACCGTATCGGGCCACCAGAATCGCAATGGTATTTTTATATAAGTAAGCAATGCGAATTAACGGGAAAAAAAAATAAGGGAAAAGGAGCAGAAACCGAAACCTTCCAATCAATCGCATGGAAAAACCCGATGAGGTTATCGTACGCAGGCCGAAGTCCAGATCGGAGCTCGCCCGAGATCTTCTGGACGAGATCCGCCACCTGGTCCATGTGCTGTTCCATAGCCTTATTCAGCTCTTCCATAACCTTACTCAGCTCTTCCATCCTGTCCCTCCTTCCCTCTCCTCCTCACTACGCTCAAGCGACGCGACGCCGGGGCTCGTCGGGGAGCAGCGGAGCGGCGCGGCGGCAGAAGTCGGGGAACGCTTCTTCTGCGAGTGAAAAGAGTCAAACTAATGCCTTGTGGAAGAGGCAGAAGTCGGGGATTTCACCGCGCGGACGGCTCCGCCGGCAATCGCAGCTCGATTACGTAGCGCCGACGTCGGAGGTTCGAAGCGACGATCGCGTTCGTGGAGATTCTCGAAGCAGCAGATCGATCCCGCAGGAAGGAGAGAGAGAGAGAGTAGCGGCAGGTGAGGACTCCAAAGTACCGTTTTTCGTTAAAGCCGGACCAAACAGGCCCGGCCCGGCCCGGCCCGGCCCGACAAGATCGTGGGCTAAGAAAAAGTGTGATGAGGCCCAACTCTATGGGCCCGTATTACGTATGAAGCGACCACTTCGTACACTTGAGAATGGGCTTCGACGGATATGACTCGGACCGAACGTTTCTCAGCGAATGCGGAACCCGGGATGGGAACGCTCCAGGGGAATAGGATGCTGCTCGTCTCTCTCCCCGCGCCCTTTCCTTTCTACTCATTTGAAAGAAAGATGACTTCGGATGAATCGATTGATGGGCACGACAAGATCTGCATCCACGACGCTCGCGTCACATATGGAATGCACGGCCCCTGCGCGCGCACGAATAGAGAGGAGAATGCAACAAGTTGGGAGCGGCGGGGGAACGCCCACCCGTGAGTTCGCGCGAGAATCATGAGAACGACGAGAAAACATATCAAAGAAAGTATTAGAGGATTACGGTATGTCGATGGCATGGTTAGCAGATGCGCGAATGAGGGTTCGAATTTATTTAGATGTTCGATGTTCCGAGGTAGATCTTTGGATTATGAAGCCGGGAATTCCATTGTCGAGTCCTTTTGAAGGCATTCTAGCGAAGTCAACAACAACGGAGGATATCTTGTGGAGTAAGAAGTTTTTTAACATATAAGAGACAAACAGGGCTAATAGCTTTCCATTTGCATAAATATCGCAGGAATCCAGCCCACTTTTTTTCAAGGCCTTTTGTGATTAAAGACAAAATCTACGAGTAAAAAAGAGTCAAACTAATGCCTTGTGGAAGAGGCATATCATGTACATTATACACCTAGCAGGAAAGTTCGTTCCTATCAAGGTGTGCTTGAAGTGCTGGATAAGATGAAAGGATATACACTCCTCTGAACATGGATGAATGTCTATTGCGGCACTTGGTGCCAAATCCACTTGGTCAGGCTAATTCCTGGTCGAAATTTCAAGGAAAAGGAAATTTTGTATTTGCGAGTATGTTGCAAGTGCCTTTGAGTGTTTTTCAAGACTTAAGAGGAGAAATGACCATTTATAGAAAATTACTGAAATATGAGGCAGTCAAAAGTTAATGGCACGGTAGAATCGTGAATACTGCCATGCCCCCATGCGGTGAAAACTTGCAAGAGAAATTTACACTCGTAAGTCATGAGAATTGTGAAGCATCATGAAATTCCATGGAGATTATGATCTTAATTAACACAGATCCTTCAACTTAAGTGAAATCTTTCTGAAAAGAAGCAGGGTGACAATAGAACCTACTAAGTTACATTAAAGAAGGCACGGCAGGGAGTAGACCACTTATAGAAGAAGAAGAAGAATCACTCATTAGGCCAGGGATCAAGACTATAATGGGAGGTTCAATTTCTTCACAGATGATGTCATTCACTGAACCGCTAGAAACTGGAATAATAAGATGCAAAAATGAGAAAATTAGATGATCCAGATATATCGCTACTATTGCACATGCAGTATTTCTAGTATGGACAACAAGATTCCAGGATAGTGTCATCTAAAACCAGATGTATTTATAATAAAAGAGATTCGACAGGGTAAAGCTTGTAGAGTTTTCTTGTACTTCGATAAATTTTACTTTATTTTAAATGAGATAGTCAGTATCTTAGATTTGCAGATGTCTTCCGTGAAACTTCAGTTAGATAATGTGTAGAAGTCATAATAGGAGTTGTAATTCATTATCATCTAGTGATAAGATGGCCTGATTATCTGCACTTATAGTGCACGTGAAAGCGGAAGAAAAATGAGCATATCTTGCTTTGTTAAGACCTCTGCAAGAGAGATTTACGACCATGAAAACTTTTTAGCAGAGCTTTATCGTTCCAAAGATTTCTTCAAGGACAGATTCCATCGATCACTCAGGATCCAGATAAAATTCAACGTCAAGACCCAGTTGTTATCAGTCTCCACAGTACTATCATCTCATCCTCGCTACTTGCCAAATGTATGATATCGGATAAGGTAAAAATTATCTGCAACTCCGGATCATCAATATTCATAAGCTGAAGAGAGTTTGGAAAGATCAATTATAGGCCACAAACTTGAGGATAACGTTAACCAGAACATTTTTGAATTCACCATCAGCTCCTCCGGAAAGTTTAGTAGATTTTGAACTTGCCGGCAGCATTTTAAATCGGCGTTAAATGCAAGCAAATAGCGCCCCTTTCATGAATTTCCCCCGCAGAATTGTTAGAATGATAGAAACCAAAGACATGAAAATCAGCGGGCCATCAAAAGCCTCTACCTCAAAACACTTGAGCGACATAGCAGTGGAACAAAAAATGAGAAATTGATCTCACAATTAAAATGATTTTCTACCCATGTCAAGTTAAAAGTGGACCTTTTGCATTTGAATGGTTGTAGGAAAAGAAAAAAAGTAAGAAAAAGGACCTTTCTCCAAATATAAGACCGGGCACTCGCCACCATGAAAATGTTAGGATTAAAATTCTCATACTGATGTTTGACAAATCAAGCAAAAATAGCGTAAATATGTGCAAACAAAACCTGACCAGATGTAATATACATGGTCATTTCATTTTAGCTGCCCATGAAATATAACGTAACACATTCTTGTCTTAGTTAAACATAGACAGTTGAAATAACCATGAAACAGAAAGGTACTCGTCCCATAAGCATTTTCTGTAGCAGAAGAAACATCATTACCACAAGCTATCGAATCCTCATGCATTTTTAATATCTTCCGGAAGTTTTTTTTTTTTTTTTTTTTAATGTCTTTTCCGTCAAACCAAATTTAAATGACGCAAGTAGCAATATTTAAAACAAATAACACACACACACCCAAAAGGCACCCAAATGAATTATTACCAATTTTTCTTTCTTTAAATTTCGATTAATGTCGAGCTTTCTCTTTTATAGCATTCGAAATCGTTGGTGGAACTCATTTAGCGTTTCATCGAGCGAAACTTTTCGAAACCTACGAACTTCAACGAGTAGAATTATCAAGGATTTTTTTTTCCGTGGCTTTCTAGCCTCAAGATATGCATAATGACGAACTGGGATATTCAAATCTATATAGTAACAAATAAAAATGATATCATTAGTTGATTAAATCACCGTCCCGGAGAATAAATGCTCAATATAACAAACCTACCCAATCTTAATAATCAAACCATATGTATATAGTAAATCTAATTTATTGCCCCATATAGAATCGCATTCTTAATAGACAATATGAACTTCATGGTAAACTAATTAATTTTTACTCTAATCTTATCGATTTTTTTTATATCAAAATCAGTCATAAATTCAATCCGCTGCTCCATACGACTTCTCCCTTTTTATCTCATATATCGAAGTGAGCCAAATCTGATTCTGGCGGTGTTCTAGCACGTATCGTACGGCGTTGAACTCTTGTATCAGGGTAGTGCGCGGATATCAAGTATGAAAAAGCTTTGATAACAGCACACTCTTAACAGATAGAATAGAAGTAGTAGTGAATATTGGAGAGTTACAATAGGAAATAGAGATTCCATATTTGTAAGTTTTTTTAAATTTTTAAATTTGTTAATTTTTTATATATCTCAGAATCGGGGAAATACACAGCCGGAACCAAGCCGCGAGAATCACGGGAAAAAACAGAAGCGCCCCGCAGCGAAGCTGACTTCATTTGGGATCCGGAAATAGTCGGGCAATGCAGCCGAGCAACACCGCAGGAACAAAAGAAGCATGCTAGGGACCAGGGGGAAAAGAGAGGAAGATCATCGCAGCTAAAGGTACAGCAAGATGCCTCGGTTTCGAATCAATGTCCACCACCAGCCATGAGGCCGGGCATGGAAGCTTGTGCTGGTGGGTTCGGAAGCACGAACAGAGCCATGAGGGAGCTGATGACTGCCGCAATGGCACCCATGATGAACGCCGGCAAGTTCCCTCCTCCGAATGCCTGATCGATCTTCCCACTCACCACGGATACGAACATCTACAAAACCAGATTAGAAAGCACAGAAACGAAATGTCTCAAGTTAATCATCATTCCGAGGCATCTAATCGAATAGAATCGTCAAAACTGAAGGTGCGGCTCTTTTGGCTATGCAGAGAACGATACTTCTATGGGACGACAATGTCTCTTTCTCGGGATATCATGAGAAAGACGGAAGGTTTGTACACGTAAACTAGCATGTTCTTCTGACCAAAAAAAAAAGAAAAGAAAAACCTAGCATGTTCTTAGGCAGGAGAGGATTGTGATGTTATCGTATCACATGCGACTGTACGAGGAAGATCCAAAAGTGAGTATGTCAGTATCATAAAAGTAACATATGATGAGAACGTCTCATTTCCTCACGTGGGCTCCTGCAGAATTATAAATGCCTCGAAAGGTGTTCTTCCTGATTTTCTTCTCTATTTCTTTCAAGTACGAAACGGTCAATACAGATGGACGTAATTAAAAATAAAATAAAATTGGAGCATATTCAAGTGATGCAAGTTGAGATTCGATTGTGTTCTTGTTATATTTACCTGCGGGATGACGATGGCCATATTGAGAACACCCAAAGAAAGCCCTGTAAGGTAATTGATGATCATATGACAAATTGATCAGTTTTAATCTGGTCGAAGAAGCCGAAAAAATGAGAGAACGAATTATTTCACACAAAAATGGATGATTCCTTCACCTTGGCCAGCGCCACCGCTGGATGAGTAGATCGATGCCAAGGCAAATGGAATGCTGTACGTGACCTGCGCAACGTTGGACGGAAGGGAAGGTTAGTGAACTGGTCGCTCCTGTTTGATTCCATCGCTAATGGAAAGTAGGAATCGATGAAAGGGATACTCACCGAGAGCGGGATACCGAGGACGGAGAAGATGCCGAAAGCGCCCGCCTTGATGTTGCTGGGGGGCAGGACAAGGCCGTGGATTCTTCGGTACGCCTCGGCCGCCCTCGTGACGGGGACGGTGCAGGCCAGGCCGACAGCCAGGATGAAGTTGACGATGGCCCACCACCTCTTGACGCCGCCCACAAGCTTGCCCACGGGCTCGACCACTAGAGAGCCGAAACCGAGGACCACCGAGTTGATCAACAAACCCATGGCGCCAGCGCGAACACCGAGGTCGTAGAGCCGCTTTTCCTCGGGCGTCCCCTGCGCCTTCCCGCCCCACACCTCGAGGCCCATCCAGTCGGTGTCGTAGAGGATGAAGGGGAACCACGCGATCCAATTGAGGGCGGTCACGAGGTAGAGCAGCCACATTGGTTTGGTCAGGTTCTTGAACGCCGAGGTCACCTCCCTGCCGAACGGCGTCATTGGCTCGGACTCGCCGGTGACCACATCCTTATGCGGGTGGACGGTCTCCTTGATTGAGAAGATCGCGATGGCCGTCACGGTTATGAGAAGGACGATGTCGATAAGGAAGCAGGTCTTGAGGTTGGCGCAGTAAACGTCGCACGCGACCGTGGTGGTGAAGGGCAGGAACTTGTAGAGGGTGGAGACGGAGCCCGCGGCATAGCCGAGGACGTTCCCGACGGCCATGAAGAAGGAGAAGAAGCCGTTGGCGACGCGCATGCGCTTGTGGTTATGGCCGGAGAGGTCGGCCAGGAGGGCGCGGCAGGGGCCCTGGAGCATGTTGTTGGCGACGTCGAGGATCCAGAAGCCGACCACGAAGATGGCGACGGCGCGCGGCTTCATCAGCGCGTCGACCTTGTCGCCGGCCATGTGGCCGAGGTCGGCGGCGAAGCCGATAAGGAAGACGGCGACGGCGACGAACGCGGCGCCGGCCACGATGAAGGGGCGGCGGCGACCGAACCGGTTCTTGGTGCGGTCGCTGAAGTAGCCGACGATGGGCTGGACCAGGAGGCCCGAGACGGGGCCGCAGAGCCAGATGAAGGACGCCCACACGTGCGGGATGCCGAGCTGCTGGCTGTAGGGGGTCAGCAGGGAGAGCTGCAGCGCCCACCCGAACTGCACCCCGGCCGCGATGGACGCGACCACGATGATGTTCCACAGCGGCGCCATGGTCTCGCCGTGACCTCCGTGCTCCATGCTCGCTAATCACGTGCTGCTAGCCTCACTCCCGTGATATATAGAGTCCCTCCTGAGCTCCCTTCGATCTCCTCCTCGACGACGTTTCGGCTGCGACGGGACAGACAAGACGAGAGCGACAGAGACCCCAGAAACCACCCTGCGAATCTCCTCCTCTCCCCTTCTCTCTAGTCCTCCCTTTATTCGTTGCTCGGAGCAGGTCCTTTTGGGGAATGGATTATTTCGGATATATATGGAAACAAGCTTCTTATAAAGGAAAGAGATCGAAGAGAAGGGATAGAGATGAATGCGAGGGAGCGGTTCACACCCGTTCCCGTCGCTCCTCCGCCGTCCTATTTTAGGAAGGCGTTGCTGGCAGCGGATAAGGATCCAGCCTGATGGCCTTACGAATCACCACCCCCCATGGCTATATTTGGCACGCTAGGATTCGGACATATCCAATATCCAATGCCATTCTGGGCAGCGCAGCATGGCAGCGTTTTTGCAGGTCCATTTTCCGTTTATTCGTCCTTTTACTTGCTTTTGCCATTCCAAGCGCCGAGGACAGTGATAATGAGGATGGATACAGGCATACTATTTGGCACTGTCCCCCAAAAAGTTGACCAGAAGATTAGCTGGAGCCCTAGACAAGAAAGGTAGCGTCCTCATAGGATGTGATGCGACGTGAGATGGGTACGGACAAATTTGGAACGTGCCAATTAATTTTATTAATCGATCCGGCGTCAAGAACCCACGTCACATCTGACCTAATTGGAGTTAAAAATAACAAGGAAGATGCTCTTGGACAGAACAGACAAATGCAACTTTTATTAAACGTGCCTAATTTAATCTATAGCGTTACTCAATCCTATTGCGAGTCGAAGGTAAGAGAACAAACGAGTCGCTGTCCGAATGGATTTGATTCCGTCCTCCCGGTGGATCTTGATCCCCGTCCTTGGCTGTCGACTTTCCAACCTGAAATTGGGGAAAGAAAACCTGGGCGCCGTCCATTGCCATGTTTCGCGTGCACAGATAGTCCAGATCCAGATAACGTGCTTTTTTTTTTTAATCTTCTTTTACTGTGGTAATAAGTAACAACTTGAGCGATTTGGTTCTTATTTTCTGAGTTTGGTCAATCTTATATTGATTACGAAAAGATTAATTGGCTCGGAGGGGTTGTTTCTAGTCTGAAGTATATGAACTTAACTTATGAAAAGGGGTGGATAAAGCAAAGTATCTTGGGAGCGAAAAATGGAAGGGACCAGCAAAACAACTTTAAGTTATATCCATGGTGACATCAATATCCGAAATTTTTTACCAAATACATATCATTGTGACAAAAATGCCATCCGTTTATCAACAAAATCCTACATTTTGCCTATGGAAGAATTAATAAAAAAATCCTAAAGCTCAATTCAGTTTTACTTTTTTTAACTAATTGAATCCCAAACATTTAACATATACGACAATTAAGTCCATTCGATAAATTTTGGTTGGAAATCGTTGACATGAATATCGATCATCTTATATGATATGGCCACCGCTAATGTGGATAATTTTAAATAATATTTCTTTAATTATTTAATTATTTTTTATATTTCTTTTCTTTTATTCCCTTCCCTTCTTAGAAGCAAGAGCCAACAAGGTCTGGTGATGGCGAGGCTTGATCTCGCCAACCATTGGCGAGGTCAACCTTACTAGCCTGATAAGGTCGTTGGCTTGCCTCTAGCCAATCACTAAGGTCCAACACCTGGCTAGAGGCAGAAGGGAAGAAGAATAAGAAAGAAAGAAAAATAAATAAATAAATTGAAAAAATTAAAATACTATCTAAAATTATCCATGTTAATGCTATGTGCCACTTAAAATGACTAGCATTTATGTCAATGATTTCCTATCAAAATTAACCAAATGGATTAAATCGACACAAATGCAAAAGTATCAAGACTCAATTGGCAAAAAAAAAAAAAGTTTGAATTGGCATAATTACAATACATTCATGACTTTTTTAGTAATTTTTCACTTTGCCCATTGTCATAGTGACAGAATACCCAAAACTTTTTATTATGACTAATCGATAGGGCCGAGCGCGGTTCCCGGGTTACCCGGGAACCGGAACCGAACCGGAGGAGGGTCCGGTTCGGTTCCCGGTTCCAAGGGAAACCGGTTCCGGTTCCGGTTCCTTTTTTCTGGGAACCGGAACTGGAATCGGAACCGGAACCGGTTTCGGAACTGGAACCGGTTACTTAGGGCAGAAAAAGCTCGACCTTGGATGTTCTAGTGACTTGTATGTGATGTTCTAGTTGAAGTTTGGCTTCGGCCTCTAAATGAAAGTTGTAAAGGACTTCTTGGAGTATAACATACTCAAATTTGGGACAAAACGAACAAGTATAAGTGGGTGAAATCGTTATTCTTTGGAAAGACTGGATCTGGAGATTTTGGGACCGACCCTTGATGAATGCATGGACTGTAAGGCAACCTTTTTGTCGAAATTTTACTTCGGTTTCTTAACAAAAGTTGTAAAGGACATCCTGAGGTACAACATATCAAAAATTTAGAGAAAAGAAACAAGAATAGGTAGGTGAAATCGTGGTCCTTTGGAGATGGTTAGATCTGGAATTACGGTACTACGAACAGGGATTTTAACCGTCCATATTTAATTATCTAGGACGAATTTGACTTCGATGTTTTCATGAAGTATCTACCTTATGGTCTTGGCTATCACATAGTCGAATTTCATAATTTTTGAAGGTAATTTGGGTATTTAATCGGAAATGTTTCTAAAACTGTGCAATCTGATGTGTTCGGATCTTGTAAGTTGCAATGCATGGACTATATCATTTTGTATGAGGTTCTTTTGGAAATGTGTTCTGCATGAAATATCTCTCTTCATGTCTTCCTACAACATATTTAAATTTCGTAATTTTTGTAGTTCATTTGCCTATTTAACCAAAAATGTTTTAAAAACTGTGCAAGTAGAGAATAGGAAAAGTAAATTGATTTTATCTTTTAATCCAGAACGAATTGGACTACGATTTCTTCATGAAACTTGTACCTCTAGGTCTTAAATACAACGTGTCCAAATTTCAGAATTTTTTGAGTTCATTTAAGGGTTTAATCGAAATTGTTTTCAAAACTTGTACCTCTAGACATTCTTGTTCTAGTGGTGTTTTATTTCTACTTTCTAGTTTGCTATTTGTTTTGAAATTTCTAATTATATTCTATTATTGTTGTGCAGTGCGAGGTTAACGTAAGATAACATGTCAATGGGAAATTACCATGTAGTATATGCGTACATTATAGTTTTTCTTGGTAACGTGCGCATACGTTATATTTTTTTTTGGTACCGTGTGTGAACGTTATAGTTTTTTTTTGGTACCGTGTGCATACGTTATATTTTTTTTGGTAACGTGCGCATATGTTATAGTTTTTTTTTGGTAATGTGCACGTACGTTATAGTTCAAATATGAAAATTAAAAAAAAAAAAAAAAAAAAGAACCTGTTGGAACCTGGAACCTGTGACAGGGTAGGTTCCAGGTTCTCGGTTCCCACAGGTAGGTTCCAGGTTCCTCATTTTGAGGAACCTGTACCCGAGGGTAGGTTCCAGATTCCAGACGGAACCGAACCGGAACCTGGAACCTGGAACCGCTCACCCCTACTAATCGACAACCCAAACTTATATTGTTGTAACACACATTTATAGTATTATTGTTATAATGGGTCAGGGATCTTTGATGACTAAAAAAGGTTTGAAGGTTCTAGCATCATTGTGGGCATAATTTAAAGTTTTCATGACAAAAAAAATTGGAATATTAACGTCACAATAAGTATAGTTTTTTGACCTTTGTGTTATCATCCCAAAGTGAAAATACCCATTAAATTCATCATAGATGGGTCCATCAAGTCCAACGTCTGTGTCCATCCGTTATACTTAATCTATCTGTCATAAATTTTGGGTCAAATGAACTCGTCATAATCCTGTATTGAAAAAGATGGTCACGAGAGATCAGAATTTAACTTTCCAAGAAGCTGTGGTCAAAGGGGGTAGGGAAAGTCATAAGTTCAAAGGTCATCCGTTCTTATCCTTTTGCTGCTTTATTAAGGTATCATAATATCTCATTCTCAATTTATTTACCTGAAATAAAGCACGATCTTATCTCGAAATCCGGGAGGAGTAACTGCTTTAGAATTAGAGTAAAAGGTAGCTTTCCCCCATTTCGATCTCCCTTGTTACGCTTTTCCTATGATCACATCTTTGTTCCATTCACTATGTCGCACTTTGTCATACGTTTCGGTTCGTGATTGGGATGACCTTTCAAAGAAAAATAATGGTACTCATGTTCAGCTTATTTCGCCAGATTGGATGTTGCTTGAAAAATATTTTCTAAATATCGAATTTAGCTTAAGGAAAATGGTTTAGCTTCTCCACGTTTGATTGGACTTTTAAAATGAGTTATGAAACATTTTTGATGTTCACTATCCAATGCCTTTAAAGTGTGTTTATGATAAATGAATAGGGTCAAACACACGATCTCGGGATCATGCATGAGTCTAATTCTGGGGGGTGATGACCCCTTCCTCACAAGATCCACTTTCAATTTTTGTCATGTAGCTATAATTCTTTATATAATGAAATCTCTTTGATCTTATCCTCAAGTATTTTACTCTAGATTTGTCATTGCTTAGGAGCATACGGGTTAGATCCAAAATCTATAGGGTCCAAGATCGAGGTGCCTAGATCCAGGACTCCAAGGGATAGACCCAAGACCCTGACCAAGCACATGATTCAATGGGCCAGACTCAGGGACTTGGTCCCAAACTTAGTGACTCGATGTCCGAACCCAAGTTCCTGGGACAGATCCAAGGGCAACGCGACAAGAATAGGGTCCTAATAATTGCACCTCCCATGTTCTTAAGATTGAGTATGGGAACCATCGGCGGTCCACATCCTTTGTCTATTTAATCAATCACTTAATAAAATTTATGTTCCTTTCATTACACTGTATCTTACACAAACTCCGGGACAACAAGCTATGCCACTAGTTTGGGCATATAATTTACAGTAGACATTTGGACCTATAGGCGGAATTTTCGTGAGAGACGGATATATGTTTAATTTTTAAAAAAATTCCAAGTTTCAATCCCCGCCTGTCAATTCTCTCCCCCTCGTCTGTTTCCAAAAGAGCATGCCTGACGAGCAAACAAACTGATTTTGTCCATCACTGTCAATCTCCACCACATCGCCGCCTTCATATTTAACGTTTCCGATTCATGATGTTCAATCTACTTAGATGTCATTTCGAAGACTGTAGAGGCCATGTTGTGCTTTTCAATCAAATAAAGAGAAATAGGCTTTTCTGTGGAAAGTTTTCTGGACAACAATTTGAGATTTGTGTCCATTGAAGTCGAGCCCATTAGAGCAAAATTTGCCATGGCTCTAGTCATGTTGGTTGTGGCAATACAACCAGCTTGTTTCTGACCACATAAGAGAAGGGACATTCACGGAAAAACTGAAAAGTGGGACAAACTCCCAGTTTGATGATCCATAGAAAAGATTTCAATATGCTTTTAAAAGCGTGAATGATAATCATTCTGTTCAAGAAAATCAATTTCTGACTAGAAATTGATTTTTTTATTCTCTAGATGAGTTTAGCCGAAAGAATAATACGTGTTTGATAATAAATTAATAATACAAAATTTATGTTCTTTAAATAGAAATTCGTTTGATAGAGACATAAAATTACTTCCTCCTGAGTGGTGGTGAGAGGCAGCTAATAGCTAGGGATTAGCGGTGGGCATCTGGCAGCCAACAACGAGCATCTAACGTGTGGTGATGGGCGTTCGGCATCTGACGGCCAGCGATAGGTGGCCAGCATCCGGTGGTGGGCAACAGGCTTCCGATGATCAATGGGCGACGATGGGTGATTGGTAGAAGGTGGGCGGCGGGCGGATGGCGAGTGGTGATGAGCGGCTCAAGTTTGGCGGCTAACGGTTGGGCTTCTGATGACCAATGGGTTGCGGGCAGGTGACTGGCGAGCGGGCGATTGGCAGGCGGGCGGCAGGCGAGCGGCAAGTGGGCGGCAAGCACAATGGACAAATTGGCAATGTGCCAGTTAATTCTATTAATCGACCCAGAGTCAAGAACCGACGTCACATCTTATCTAATTGGAGGAAATTAAATAACAAGGAAGATGCGATTGGACAGAACTGACAAATGCAACCTCATTAGACGTGCCTAATTTAATCTATAGCGTTACTCAATCCTATTGCAAATCGAAGGTAAAAGAATAAATGAGTCACTCCGAATGGATGCTTCTGTCCTCCGGTGGATCTTGATCCCCTTCCTTGGCTGTCAACTTTGCAATCTGTAATTGGGGACCAAAAAAAACCTGCGCGGCGTCCATTACCATGTTTCACGTGCACGGACAGTCCAGATCCAGACAACATACTCTTTTTTTTTTTCTTTTTTCTTTTTTCTTTTGCTGTGGTAATAAGTGACAACTTGAGCGATTTGGTTCTTACTATCTGAGTCTGGTCAATCTTATATTGATTACGAAAGGACTAATGGCTTGGAGGGGCTGTTTCTCGTCTGAAGTATATGAACTTATGAAAAGGGGTGGATCAAAGCAAAGGATCTTGGGGGTGAAAAATGGAAGGGACAACAAAATAACTTCAAGTTATATTCACGGTGACATTAATATCCTAAATTTTTCACCAAACACATACCATTATGACAAAAATACTATCATTTTATCACTAAAATCCTATATTTTGCCTATGGAAGAATTACCAAAAAAGACATAAACTTTAATTCAGTTTTAAACTTTTTTTTAATCAATTGAGTCCTAAATATTTTGCATTTGTGAAGATTAAGTCTATCCAATCAATTTTGATCAGAAATCGTTGACATGGATATCGATCATCTTACATGGCATGGCCGCCACTAATGTAGATAATTTTAAATAATATTTGTTGAATTATTTATTTATTTTTATATTTCTTTTCTTTTCTTCCCTTCTTAGAAGCAAGTGCCAAAAAGGTATAGTGATGGCGAGGTTCAACCTCGTCAACCACTGGCGAGGTCGACCTTACTAGCCCGACAAGGTTGTCGGCTTGCCTCTGGCCAATTACTAAGGTCTAGTGATTGGCTAGAGGAAGAAGGGAAGAAAGAATAAGAAATAAAAAAGGAAAAATAAATAAATAAATCAAAAAAATAAAACTATTATTATATATTATCCATATCAACCTTGGCTACGTCACGTAAAATCGCTAACATCTATGTCAATGATTTTTTTATCAAAATTAACCAAATGGATTAAATTGACACAAATGTAAAAGGTTTAAAACTTAATTAACAAAAAAAAAAAAAGTGACTGGCGTTTGGCGGCGAGTGGTAGGTTTTTAGAGATCGGTGGGTGATGATGGGCGACCGGTGGAGGGCATTAGGTAGGCAATGAGTGACCAACTAGCAGCGGGTGGGTGGTGATGAGCGGCTGGAATTCAGCGACCGACAATGGGCTTCCGACAATGGGTGAGTGGGCGGGCGGGCGGTGGGTGCATGAGCAGTGAGCGATGACGAGAGTAGATGATGAAAAGAGGTTTTATTTTTCACTTTAATTCCAGAAATAAAAAAGCTAAAATGTTTAACTTTTGATTTCTGTTCCAAATTTTGTTCTAGAAACAAAAAAATAAAATTGTGTTACCAAATTGATTTCCGTTTTAAACCTGTTTCTTGAAATAGAAAAATAGAAAAATAGAAAAACATAATAGTTATCGTGCGTACCCTAAAAATAAGTCATTCAGATATGTTAATAATTTGTTTTTTATTTACAAAAGCATGTGGTATGTCACAAAAAAAAAAAATAATAATATTTTAGCTTTCTAGTAACTTTTTAAAATTTAGAGTAACTTTTGAAGGTTCTAACTAAATGGCAACTATGACAACAAATTTTATATTGATTTGTAATGTCTTGATTATAAAGGATTGTGTTATTAGGGAATTGTGATTTTTTCCGATGGCCTCTTTCACGATCCTTTCTATAGGTAGAACTATTGGGAGCAATAATATAAATTTCAACCCATATTCCTTTCTTCACATCTTGTAGGGGAGCAATGCCCCCTTTTTGCCCCTTCTATTGAGAAATCAAAGGCCCTCCTACCGTCATTTCATTGACTCGTCGGCTTTCCCTCTGCTCATTGTCTTTGCGCGACTCCAGCGACGCCTGAAGGGGCAAGAAGCGTAGGCTCTAAACGGAGTTTAAACTTGGAGGATTTGGAGGTGAGAACTACAGTTTTGTTCCTCTCTCGTCTTTCTTTCTTTCTTTCTTTTTTTGTGTGTTGTTTCTGATATTTTTTATCTGGTGAAATGGTCTTCGGTCTTTAAGTTTAATCGGTGAATTGAACTTCTTATGTCAGATATTCGATGATTATGCTTATTCAAATTTACTGCATTTGCTTTCGTCGGATTCATGGGACAGGCGCATACCTCGTATGAATACACTGTTTCAGAAGGTGCGCTTGCTTCTGACAAAGGATGGAGGGTATGAACAGACTTCAAGCGGTAATAGAAGTAACGAATTTCTTATACTTATTCTTATTAATTTTTAAAGGAGAAAAGTAAAATAAAAATTGTGTTTAGTAACTTCTCATTCACTAGTGAAATTTACTACTAATAGAAGTAACTTTTCATAAGTTAGTAACCATTGATTTTATTTTATTTTCATCTGGTTAAGAATTTAAAAAATTAGATTGAGAAGCAGTGGGAGACACCATAGGTCTCTCCCTTGATAATAACTAGTTTTTACCCACGCGCTACAAACGTCGCAACTATTTTTTAGATGATATTGTAAGTTAGAGTTACTCAGTTATATAGTGATATCATTTTAGATGTAATATAGAGATTTTATGTATGTTGAAGTAATATTTCAAAAAATTATATAATGACGATAGTGTCCCTAAATCATATTGGCACTTGTAAAAGTGAGATAAAATGACAATTATTTAGGGGAGCAGTACTCAACCTACATGTGACTATATGCTGCTAAAAAATCAACTTGGCTAAGGCAGTTAAAACGTGGCCTAACTTTATTTCTTCTTTCCCCTTGAATAAGAAAGTCATCTTCACAAATTAGGGCCTCCAATTTTAGTTTCCCCGCAAGAGCACGATTTAAATAATTGAGTTGTGCTTATTATAAAAATTCTTTTTTATTTCTATGCGTTCTTAGAAAAGTTAAATACTAACCTCTCATCAAGATATTAAGATAAAATGTGATGACATCTATATTTTTTTCGTACAGGTTTTTTAACTTAGACGTGTTCCTTTATATTGGTCGGTTTTTCGGTCTAATTTATAATCAGCCAAGTCACCATGGAATACACAAGATATTTAAATATTCGGCGAGTTATTTTCTCTGTTTTGAAACAAATTTGAAGTACGTGTTGATATGTATTTAATGAGTCCGGTTAGTTTCTCTTCCCATAGCCGGCTAATATGGTTGTACGTTCCAAGACCGAAAAGAACTTCAATCAATTTTCACATGGAATATATATTTTCGTCTATAAGTTTGAGATTACAAGAGATTGACTCGCTTGCGCTACCCTTTCTCCTGCAAACTCTCATCAGCGACTAAAACCTATTGTCCTCGCTACTATCGCCACCAGAGACTGAGCTCACAACAGCGTTTACTCCTGGCGAGCCGACAGATTCCACGGTGGCTTTGGGAGTAGGAGTAGACCAGTTTCCTCTGTAGAAAAGCGTGAAATGCGAACTATTCTGCTGTAGAGACAAACAAAAGTGCCTTGCGACCCTAATTTCTTGTGGCGGCACTCGTGTTGCGGAATGGCCTTTTGGCGAGAGCAGGTGGAAGACCGACCAGTGCGAAGGATGACGTAGATCTCTCAAGAGGATAATAAGGCTGAACAGGATGACGAGATCATCCCGTTTTTTTAATCTTCAGAAAGTTTGATGTCGTTGCCAACCTTAAAGTAGCAACTTCAGGGGCCACAACAGGACAAATTCTGCGCTTGAAAGGTACGTCAAAAAGTCGCATCGGTGTTTGATCAATGTCCACCGCCGGCCATGAGGGCGGGCACGGAAGCTTGTGAGGGAGGGTTCGGGAGCACGAATAGGGCCATGAGGGCGCTCACGATGGCCGCGATGGCGCCCATGACGAACGCCGGTAGGTTCCCTCCTCCGAATGCGTCGTCGAGCTTCCCACTCACCACGGACACGATCATCTGCAAGACCAAATTAGAAAGCACGAAAAAGGAACGTCTCAATCAATCATCACCCGAGGCATTTAATCGAATCGAACCGTCGACTGATCGAGTTCCTCTTTATGGCTATGCAGCGAATGGACTTTTAAGGTACGTCATTCTCTCTTTCTTGCCTAGTCGCGTGTTCTTAGGCAGGAGAGGATTGTGATGTTATCGTGAGATGTCTGACGTGTAATTGTCCAGGGAAGAAACGGAGACTTCTTCACGTGGGCTCATGCAGAACTATAAATGTCTTGAGGAGTAAAGGGTTCTTTTTCTCGTCTCGTCTTCTCTTTTCCTTTCAAGTACGAAACGGTCAATACCGATCGATGGTGGTAATAAAACCTAGAGCAGATTCAAGTGATGATGCACGTTGGGATTCGATTGTGTTCTTGTTTAATATTACCTGCGGGATGACGATGGCCATATTGAGAACGCCCAACGAAAGCCCTGTAAAGGTAATTCGATGATCAGGACGAGTTCATCAGTTTTTGTCTGGCCGAAGAACCAGAAAAAGAAAAAATGAATTATTTCACCCAAAAAAATGGATAATTCCTTCACCTTGGCCAGCGCCAGCACTGGATGAGTAGATTGATGCCAAAGCGAATGGAATACTGTATGTGACCTGCGCAACGTTAGATGGAACGGAAGATTAGCCGACCTGGTTGCTCCCGTTTGATTTTCCATTGCTCACAGAAAGTAGAAATAGAAGAAGGGATACTACTCACCGAGAGTGGGATACCGAGGACGGAGAAGATGCCGAGAGCGCCGCCCTTGACGTTGGCGGGGGGCGGGACCAGGCCGTGGACTGCGCGGTACGCCTTGGCCATCTTCGTGACGGGGATGGTGCCGGCCAAGCCGATTGCAAGCATGAAGTTGACAATGGCCCAATACCTCTTGACGCCGCCCACCACCTTCCCCATGGGCTCGACCCCTAGAGAGGCGAAACCGAGGACCACCGAGTTGAGCATCAAGCCTAAGGAGCCGGTGTGAACACCGAGGTCGTAGAGCCGCGTCTCCGCGGCAGTCCCCTTCGCCTTCCCGCCGTACACCTCGAGGCCCACCCAGTCGGTGTCGTAGAGGATGAAGGGGAACCACGCGACCCAATTGAGGGAGGTCACGAGGTAGAGCAGCCACATTGGTCTGGACAGGTTCTTGAACGCCGAGGTCACCTCGCTGCGGAACGGCGTCATTGGCTCGGGATCGCCGTTGGCCAGCTCCTTGGGCGACGGTTGAATGACCTCTTTGACCGTCGCGACCACGCCGATAGTCACCACCGCGAGGAAGACGATGTCGATGAGGAAGCAGGTCTTGAGGTTGGCGCAGTAGGTGTCGCAGGCGACCGTGGCGGTGAAGGGCAGCATCTTGTAGAGGTTGTCGATGGAGCCCACGGCGTAGCCGAGGACGTTCCCGACGGCCATGAAGAAGGAGTAGAAGGCGTTGGCGATGCGCATGCGCCTGTGGTCGTTGGCAGAGAGGTCGGCCAGGAGGGCGCGGCAGGGGCCCTGGAGCATGTTGTTGGCGACGTCGAGGATCCAGAAGCCGACCACGAAGATGGCGACCGCGCGGGGCTTCATTTCCCGGTCCAGCCTGTCGCCGGCCTTGTAGCCAAGATCAGCAGCGAAGCCGATGAGGATGACGGAGGTGGCGACGAAGAGGGCGCCGGTAATGATGAAGGGGCGGCGGCGACCCAAGCGACTCTTGGTGCGGTCGCTGAAGTAGCCGACGATGGGCTGCACCAGGAGGCCGGAGATGGGGCCGCAAAGCCAGATGAAGGACGCCCACATGTGCGGGACGCCGAGCTGCTGCACGTACGGGGTCAGCAGGGAGAGCTGCAGCGCCCACCCGAACTGGACGCCGGCCGCGATGGACGCGACCACGACGATCTTCCACAGCGGGGCCATGGGTACATGATCACCTCCGCACTCCATGCTTGCTATCATCTCTACTTAACTGTTGTCCTAGTAGTAGTAGTAGTTGTCGTCGTTTCCGCGGCTGCATGCAGGGGATGGATATAGTCCTCCCTGAGCTCCTCCAGTTTGCGCTTCCGCTTGCGTCTCGGTGTCCTCGTGGGAAAGCGGGAGGAAGCTGCCGTGGCCGGACAGCGAGAGCGATCCGAAGCTTCGGAATCTGCCCCCTCTTTATTCACTCTTTTTATTCAGTGCAGGAACTGGTCTTGAGGATTAGGTTCCCATGGGAACGAGCTCTTATATAGACACAAGGATGGAGAAGAGAGAGAGAGAGAGAGAGAGAGAGAGAGAGAGAGAGGAAGTGAGATCGGAGAGAGCGATGGATACCCACTCACATTGATCGTGGTGATTAATTGCATTGCGCTACTTTTGGGATAATGACCGAGTCCAGTGGCCTTCAAATCCTTTTGGCTACACTTGGCAACTTGGCATGTTAGGGTTCAGAACTTTTCATGCTATTTTATTATGGGGACGAGATTATTAGAAGTTTCATAATTTAGGTAGTTCACTTGAATGTTTATTCCGGTAATTTATCCTACGCGACTCTTTAGATTATTTTGGAATTCGAAGTCGCTTTTTAAAAGAAATTGAAGTATAATGTGAAAAATTCTTTGTTTGTAACAAGAGCTAAAGAAACGTTTTTGGAAAAGACTGTCTCTCCCCGTGAAAATAGTTGACTCCATAGAGAAAATTTATAGAGCTTTTTCTTTCTCTCTCACTTTTGCTCTCGTTCTATCTTCTCTTACTTTGGCTTGGAAGCAGAGTCCGGTAAACTTCGATGACAATGATGCAGCTCCTCCTCCGTTATTCACTGATCTTCTTGCTTTTCTCTCCGTGTGCTCGCTCCGAGATCTAATAGCCATCGCTGAAGGAAATAAAGAAGGGACGATGGCAGCTCCTCAGGGAGCGTGTGAGAGAATCTCTTTCATAGTACTTACGGTATTCTTATCCCCACTTTTATTTGTGCATGCGAGTGTTTCACTGTCGATCGTTTTCTGTTTTTCCCTGTTCTTTTTTATAGAGCTCTCTCCGTGTTCTTTTTTACTGTTCTTTTTTATCGATGACAATGATGCAGCTCCTCCTCCGTTATTCACTGTTCTTTTTTATCCAGATGTTGGATAAATCGACAGTGGTCATCGGATAATTAACCAAATTTACCTGGCATTGCCAAAAATGAATGAAATTAGCTGTAACCCAGAAAGAAAGGTCACGTCCTTTGTATTTTAAGTTAATTTGCTAGTGCGTTAGTTCATCAATATTGGTTAATGTCGAGTCGTATCGTATCCTTCGTTAATTTGCTAGTGTGTCAGGTCATCAATTTAAGAAAACATCGTAGTACGTACCTAATAGGGTCAGATAAGATTGAATATCAAATGAGTGGAATTCTGACAATTTGGAATGTCCAGTAAATTCTATTAAATTACCTGGATTCTAGAATCCACCCCATAACTAAAGTACTTCGTGGAGAACATGCATATGCAACTTTATTGGACATGCCTAATTTAATCTATGAGGTCCCCTGATCCTTTTGCAAATTAAAGGTAAAGAACAGATGGGTCGCTGTCCGAATGGATTTGATTCCGTCCTACAGTTGATCAACTTGGCTGCCAACTTTCCAATTTAAAAATGGGGAGAAAGACTATGAAGCATTCATACTATGATTCATGGAATAATTCCAAATAAGAACCTAAAGTGAGATCATTTTCTCAAAAGATAACTCAAAGTAAATATTATTTCAAATAAAGAGTAGACAATGAATTATTTTATCAAAAAAGAGTTCAGAGTGGACATTATCTCATATAAAAGATTGAAGTGAAAATGTTAGTCTTAAATAAGAATCCGAGCTCATTGATTGGCCAAACCTTCATTGGTCGGCTTGCACATGAGGCGCACTTTCCACTCGCATGCTTATTCAGTCAATAAAGACGACAACAACTGGGGTAATTTTCTTTTCAGACCTTCTCCAGCGTTAATGTCTTTACTTTGTATTGATGCCCTTACTGTGGGTTGTAACTTTCGCCCTCCTTGAATATATCGCATCATCTTTTCAGACTAAAAAAAAAAAGAAAAAAGAAGGAGCCTTAAATTGATGTCAAGGTTCCTCAAGAGCTCTTTTGGGAGCAATTTTCCTCCTAATATCACTGATGTAACTTCAGTTTTTTGATTGTGTCTATCATTCCTGGCTCCCTAATACTTCCGCTGGAATAAGAACGCAGGTGACCTGTGCAAACCAATCAATTGGAGAAGATTTGACCTGCTAGTGAGCTTGAATACTTATTTTGATCGAGTTAGCCACTTTAAGCCTTTATTTGTAACAATATTTACTCAATATTACTTTTTTTTTTTCTTGAAATGGCCTCATTTCAAGCTTTTATTTGAGACTGAATTAAACATTAATGCCCTTATTTGAAACATGATCCACTTTGGCCTTTTTATGAAAATCCTAACATACTTCAAGTTCTTATTTGAGATAATGTTTACTCTAGATCCTATTAACTGCAATTCAAGCTCTTATTTGAAATATTTCCTATTTCATGTGCACAATAATCCAAATCCAACTAACAAGTTTGTATTTATTTTCTATTCTCTTACCGTGGCAACAGTAATGACTTGAGAGATATGGCTCTTTCTATTTGTGTTTGGTCAATCATACCTTAATTACTGAAAGATTGATGGCTTGGATCAACTTAGACCCGGCCAACAAAAATATAGAAGGCTTGGGTCAAAGCAAAGTACATTGGGATGAAAAATGAAAGGTTAAATACTGAAAAGAAAGTCATAATCACCAAAATTCAAATTTATACCAGTACAATAAAAGTACCTCTATCTACTATAAAAAAATCTTAAGCTTTGCCCACGCGCCATTTCCAATGAGCTGCAGGAAGCAGCAGATAATGATGGGGATGCTAATGATAGCTCAATGACCTAAACCCAGTGTTACTGTTGAACGGTAATGATGCCCAATAATGACCAACTCTCCCAAACCAATCACTTCCCCCCCTACCTTTCCCTTCTCTCTCTGTCTTTATTACTGGGTCAGTCGTGGCGGCTTTGATTATGATGAGGTCTCCCGTATGGTCTTCGGATAAGAGGGGGCGTCGCCGAGGTTCTTCCCTTCGCAGCAGGGGCTTTGAAATTTGCTCTCCCGTGGAGCCGTGCGTTGTAACGAGTTCCAAACTCTGTCATGAGATCGTTCGGTTAAGGGGTTTATATAAGACTTGACCCTTCCTATGGTCCATAGTAGTTATTTTCCAAGGTCCTTCGGGCGGAGATTCTATTATATTTAAAGAGTAATGCTCGAATTTGTAAAGAGATGTGTCATATATCCAATGTAACAAAAATTCGTAATTTGGTGTCACATGACGCTAAAGAGTTTGAGGTATCAGTGTCATAATGAATAGAATTTAGGGTTTTTGATGACACGAATAAGAAAAAAAAAAAAAAAATTAAGGCATTGAAATCACAATGAACATAGTTTATGATTTTTTATTATGCTTATCCGAAATGAAAATACCTATTTCCTTCACCAAATTCTAACAAATGGGTTTCATCATGTCGAACGCTGGTGTTTATCCGCTATCCTTAATCTACATGTCGTAAAATTTTGAGGCAAATTGAACTCATCATCTTCCACTGAAAAAGTTGGGTCACGAAAGATAGGAATTTGACATTCCAGGAAGCTGTGTCAACGAGTTAAGGCAAGGTCATGATTTCCATGGTCATCCGTTCCCTTCCTGTTGTCGCTTTATTAAGGAAGCACGATCTGATCTCGAAATCTGGGGAGAAGTGGCTGCTTTAGAATTGGAGTTAAAGTGGCTGCTTTAGAATTGGAGTCGATGGATTTCCCCATCATTTCGATCTCCCTGGTTGCGCTTTTGCTATAGCCACGCTCGCGATGTTGCGCTTTGTCAAAAGATTTATTCATAATTTGAACGACCTTTCGGACAAAGCGCGATGGTAATTGAGTTCCACTTCATCTCGCGGACATGGTACGATGCTTGCAATATATATATTTTTAATTGCGGCACTTAGCTTAGGGAAAATGGTCGTGATGCATTGAACCTTCCAATTGTACTACGACACGTTTTAGGAGCTTTTGATAATGCCGTGTCCGTGATGTTGCGCTTTGTCAAAAGATTAATTCATAATTGGCATGACCTTTTGGACAAAGCAAGATGGCAATCAAGTTTCACTTTATTTCATGAACATTGGACGGTGCTTGCAAGTACTTTTTAAATGCAGCACTTAGCTCAGCGAAAGTGATTGTGGTCCACAGAACCTTCCAAATGTGTTGAGACGCGTTTTAGGGGAAAGCATAAAAAAAAGAAAATGTTATATCTATTATATTAATACCAATTCAGTCTTAAACATTTTAATTTGACTAATTTGGTCCTAATTTTTCTTTTCACATTGTATTAATTTAGTTCAATTAGTCAATTTAAATTAGAGATTGTTAACATAAAAGTTGATTATTCCACATGGTACGGTTAATGCTTTGATGTAAATAATTTTTTAATTTTTAAAATTTTTCTGAATTTTTTAGGTGCTATTTTTTATTCTTTTCTTTTCTTTCCTTTATTTTTCTCCCGACTGTGGGATGACAAGGTAGCCAAGCAAACCTTGCTAGCCATAAGCAAGGTCTAGGCAAGGGTCTTCGTGCCCAGATATAAGCCAGGGTCATGACGCCCTCACCTGTTGGCCAATGAGGGTGCAAGGACCCTTGATTAGGGACGATGAGGATCATGGGCCCTCTCCCGTGGGTGGCAATGGTCGGCTGGCTACCTCGTTGGCCAAAAGCGTTAACAAAAGCATAGTAAAGGAAAAATATAAAATATAAAAAATATAAAAAATATAAAAAATATAAAAATTTGTAAAATTTGTAAAATTCGCTCGTGTCAATACTAACCATGCCACATAAGAAAATCGACATCCACGTTAGCAATTTTCGGCCTAAATTAGCTGAATGGATTGAATTTATAACAATGCGAAAATGTTGAGGACTAAAATCGATATAATTAAAATATTTAAGATTAAATTGGAGCCAATGAAATAAGTTTAGGGCTTTTTTTTATACTTTTTCCAGACACTTATGATGTTGACAATCAAATACCCCCTCTTATAGTGTGTTTACAACAAACAAATCGGATCAGGCACACGATCCCAGGACCTTGCATGAATGAATTCAGGTGGGGGCTGGTGACCCCCTTCACTTTGAGATTTACTATCTTTTATAGCTTACCAAATTTTATTATATGATTATAATTTTAAAATAATAAAATCTTATTATTCTAGATTTCTCATTACTTGGGATCTTAGTTTGGGGGTTGGACTCGGAACCATAGGATTCGGGATCGAGGTGCCTAGATCTAAGGCCCTGAGGCATGGACCCAAAATCCTAGCCAAACACATGACCCCCCCTAGGCTAGACTCGGGGACTCGGTACCAATGCCAGTTGTAATTGAAGGTGGTAAATTGTAATTTTTGTCGAATGTATTGGCGACGCAAAAAATGAATGGCAACAAAAGATTGAATTCTTGCAAATTATTTTCTAGTAGATGCAATTGATAGGAAATAAATGAGATGTTGACAAATGCCTTACTATAAGAAAAGAAAACACCTTCCTGCTTAAAAATCTTTCCTCGTTTGGTAACATTCGAGTATTGAATAGTATAAGCTTGAAATCAATATATCAAGTAAACAATCATAAAAGAGCAAATTACTTATGATGTTTAGTTGACATTCTAAAAAGTATATAATGAATAATGAGTTCAACGCATTATGTTTAATGAAAATACATGTGTCCCTCAATCATTATCTAACAATTTCTTATTCACAAATCTCGTGTTGAGTTAATAGAAAACTGTGAAACGACTTGCCGCTTCAAACCCAAGAAAAAGAGCCGTTGCTTCTCCAAAGTTAAAAAAGGAAGACAAGCGTTTTTTGAATTGTATCCGCCAAAAGGTACAACGACGAAGACCAAAACCCTCAACTTCAATTTCAGCTCCTCGGATCCACGAGCACAACTGCCCAGTGGGTATCTGAAGCCTGATTACCGCTGTGCACAAGTCGTCACGAACAAAATATACGAACGTGATTTTGGTTAGAACATGACGAACTTCATCTTATTTTCCATTTGGATTACGTGTGCGGGTTCAGAGCTGCCTTTTTCTCTTAGTCAGGTGTAGTCATGCTCCAAACTAAATTCGACCTCCTTAAATAGGTAGTGTTTTGCAGTTGTCTTGATGTCATTTAGAATTCATAGGGACTTTTTCTAACGCGGGTTTTTGTGCATTTGCTGGCCCCTCCTATTAGTTCTTGATCACATCACTGATTATGGTGCTACGAATAACAGCGTTGCCTTTCTTGCAAGGAGATGAGCGTGACAATCGGACCTAATAGAAGATGAAGGCTTTAGTTTTCCCACGGATCGTATGGTGCAATGCCATAGTCATCTTCTTCCTCGCCATAACAAAGGCTGAAGGCTTTAGTTCCAGGTACGGATCGCACAAAGCGAGCATGATGTCAATCATTCAACTTAAACTTCTCTGCTATCCTTCAACCAGTGCCATACCGAGAATGTCATTGAAGTAACTATTCCATGGATGAGGTTCAGTGGTTCTTGGCACCTAATCTCCTCCATGAGTTGTGACTAGATCACGTCGGCCATAGATCAAGCGGCAAGCGGGTTATAAGATACAGGCAGTGAGCACCGATCAACTACAGCAAGATTGAAGCACAGAGCAATCGGCGGAGGTGAGAAAGAAGAATCCAACAGCGAGGAAAATGCATCCTTCCCTTAACTGCTTGGCCAGAATTAGGTTGAGTAGTCACCAATAGTGATGAAATAATATAATTTAAGTCTCCATGCAGCTAGATAAGAAGATATATTTGACCAGGTTGAATGTATTACTCATTTCCTCCTATTCTTTTAGCAATGTTATTCAGCATATGCCACTGCAGGACATTACAATAATCAGACAGGGAGAGTTTTGGTTATAGCTTATGAGTGATGAGCTTCTTAAACACTAAAACAGGACGATGATAGAAGAGCTAATTCAAGAAGATAATGTAGATCTATGTACATCTGGCGAAGCAAATGCACCAACTTAGACGGGTTTTCAACCACAGAGAGAGTTCACACAGAGGAAAAACACTTCTTTTTTTTCCCAATTTTGCTTTATGTATATTACACCATAACCATGAAAGTGAATTAGACAAGTTGAATAACTCGTATGGAATTCCAACCTGCATTAGAGCCTGAATTTCCCTCTCCACTCTCCAGCCATAACAGGTTTTGTCAGGAAGCTGACATAGCAACTAGACAGCATCATATGTCGGGTTGAAGAACCTGATTACAAGCATATAAAATGCCTGGTTCAATATTGGTAGCACCGTGGCCTATACCTATGTGCTTCTGTGAAGTAAACACTGCAAACAACAGTAAGATTGGTGAGGACATAAGTGAACTTTTTTAAAACTGTAGACAAGAAATATTTGACATAATCTTTACGTATCAGAAAATATTTGACTAACATAATGCGAAAAGAACTTCCATCATATCCATACATAACCAAAAAAATTTCAGTCTGCATGAACAAAATTATTCCATTTCGATCGGTAAAGCTGACTAAGCATTACAAGTTGTTAAAATTCTCAATATTTCGGAATGAGGAATTGTTAAAATTCTCAATATTTCGGAATGAGGAACTGGTGTCCATAGCTCAAATTTCAAGACAGAAACATTTCCTCGGAAGCAACGGATTTATTACCAAGAAATCAGGAATGGCTGTTTCAAGTTGTAGACACTAATAATCAAGTTGTCATTAGTGACTGCATCAATTTAGGCACTGGAAATTGCACATTAATCAGAATTCCCTGTGCCGGTCCCAAACTGAAGTCCAGTTCTTCAATTTATTTAAGCATAATTGTATAGCATTCTTGGGAAAACGAAAGTACATGTAAAATTTTTCTTGTTTTTCAACAGAACAAACCCAAGGAGGATATTGAAAAAAAGGAAACTACTTCTTTGTCTCAAAAGCTTCAATATCACATCCCACAATAATCCCAAAGTTAGTCTAGTCCATCAACATATTTAAGTACAAATTGATTTGGCATTGTCCAAAAGGCAAAAAAAAAAAAAAAAAAAACAAACAAACAAACCTTCTTGCAAGACCACAAAGAAAGGAGAAGAAGTAAAGCAAATAATCAACCTTTTCGTCTAAAAAGCAAATGGTCAACCCCAAATCAAATAATGTCAACCTATGAGTGGGAAATAAAGAAGATAGTAATCACTAAATGCCTAATACAGAATATGTATAAGTATATTGGCAATAAAAAAAAAAAAAAAATTGGTTTAACAAGTACCGATTTTCAAATTGGTCACTTGTCAAGAGAAACCAAAATTGAGTTTGGCTCCATCGTCGTAGTTGACAACTCTGCATTCAATTCACAGTGAAAATGAGAACTGAAGTATCCATTGTAACATAGAAGGGCATAAACAATGTACAAAAAATTTTCACCTGACTCAAAATTTTCGAGTTCTCCTAAATCCTCCTCAACCAAAAGTGAATGTGGTGCGGAGCGTAGCCAATCTCGAGCACATATAAGAGCCTCCACCATACTTGGGGTCAAGGAGCTATGAAACATGTCAAGCACACAACCTGTTGTGCTAAACACAGCCTCTGATGCTACAGTCGAGACGGGCATGGCCAAAATATCTCGAGCAATGTTAGAGAGGATAGGATATCTCGAGGCATTCACCTTCCACCAATTTAAGATATCAAAGTTGGGACTATAACGTTCACATCCTTCCTCCAAATACTTATCCAATTCAGATTTTTCTTCCAAATAATATTGTCCCGTTTGACTAAGATACTTCGCTGTCATAATGTCAGCACCAACTTCAGGATACTTTGACACGTTTATCATCTCTGTGCTCTTTAACCTCAAGTTGCCTTGGGGGCATATACCGGTGCGGTATTGCTCGAACAATGACATTAAAGATTTTAAAACTTTATCTCGCAAAGTTTCTGACTGCTTACTCTTATACACATCATTAATCAACCATTTCACATATTCCCACTTATGCCGAGGGTCAAGTATGCAAGCAACAAACAAAGTAAGATTGATGTTATTTACATTTCCGAAATACTTATTAAATTTGGTCTTCATTTTCTTGGCCATTTGTCGCAAACTTTTGTCCTCATTCTCACAAAATCCATCAATCATCGTATGAACCCCATACACATGCTTCACCATATCATTACTAGTGACATAAGAAGAACCTGAAACTTTTAAAGTGGTATCAAAGAACAACTTTAGGAAAGGAAGAAATTGACGAACATACTCCCAATCATCACTAGTGGGCAACCCTTTCGCCTTAGAGAGCTCTTCAACAAATTTGCTATCTTGAATTTCCAATAAGCCAAAAGCTTTTTGAAACTTCAAAGCCGCCTCCAACATCATGTATGTTGAGTTCCAGCGAGTCTCCACATCCAAATATACAAGACTCTTATACTCAATATTTTCTAACTCAATACAACTCTTAAATTGTTTCAGCCTCGTAGGGTAAGACCTTACATAATGAACAGCCGAACGTATTCTAACAATGGAATCATCAATGTCTTTCAACCCTTCTCTCACAATCAAGCTAAATATATGAGCGCAACACCTCATGTGAAGTAACTCACCTCTCAATACTAGAGAGTTCCAAGAGTCGAGTCTCATTTTCAAGAATTGAATTCCCAAGTCATTTGAATTTGCATTATTCATGGTGATAGAAAATACTCTATGAATCCCCCAACTAGTTAAGCATTCCTCTACTGCTTTTCCTATTATCTCGGCAGAATGATCCGGGATTTGACAAAAATTCAAAATTTTCTTCTGCAACTTCCAATCAGCATCTACAAAATGAGCCGTGAGACACATATAGCTCAAATTCTGACAAGAGGTCCATGTGTCGGTGGTAAGACAAACCCTAGGAGATATATCGGAAAAATATTTCTTCAATTTGCTTCTTTCATCCACATATAACTCAAAACAGTATTGCCTCAACATGTCGCGTGATGGGATTATAAACTTCGGCTGGATTCTATTCACGAATCGCTGAAATCCCTCGTGTTCCACGAACTTGAAAGGTAATCCATCAAGAATAAACATGATAGCTAGTTCTTTTTTACTAGCATTTTGATCAAATTTCCACGGACTAGATGAACTACCGACCCTAACAAGTTGATCTGAGGCCATTTTTCGCCTTTTCTCCACGTTCGCATATGGGTATTCTTTACATCTAGCTAAATGATGATGCATTGCACTAGTCCCTTGACCACTAGCACAACCAATTTTTGCCCCACAATATAAACATTCAGCCTTTTCTTGGCCCTTATCTGCACAAGGAACCCTTTGAAAGTGTTCCCACATAACAGATCTCCTCTTTCTATCTCTCTCTACGACACTAGGATCCTTTGTTGAAGACATCTACCAATCCGTCTATCTATGACAATCGAACCTGAAAATTATCATTGCAATAAGATATAATGTGCTGGACCAATTCTCTTCTACAATCAAAAAGTAAACAAGTATGAAACACGAAAGCTGTAGTCCTCTACATATTCTCAACAAACAACTTAAAAAGCTAGCAAGCATCCCTAGGTTCACATTCATAGAAAGTGTTGTACAACATCAACATTCATAGGGCCAAAATTACTCCCCCTCTATTTTTGAACAATACAGCAATGAACGAGCACATGCACACAACACAATCTCAAATAAAATCACAACGCATGATGTAAACACAAAAACCTGAATAAAGGCAGTGACTAGATAAGAAAGAGAATTATCTTTACGGTACAGCTTCATCAGCTCATAAAACCGCACTAATCTCTCATTTATGGATGAGCAGCAGTAAAACTTTTCACCCTGAACTGATTCTACTTCTGTTTTCAATTGGCTCTGTCAAGCTATAAGAAAAAGGCCATCGGCATAAAAACAGAACCGAGCACAAGCGCAGAACAAGGCGAAATCCGCCAGCAACTATTCCGGAAGAGGGACAAATGTAAGACAAAACACCGAGAAGATAAGATCCCCATCCCTCTCCAACAAGCAACAGGGAAATCGAAATCGAAATCGAATCTACGAAACGAGAGCCGAATCATGATAAGAGAGGCGAGAAGGGAAGGATCGACCGAACCTCGTGAGGAATCGCGGGGGGGGGGGGTGGAGTTCCAGAGAAGGCCGCGAACGAACGCGGACGCGAGCGGATTGAGTAACGACGGAGATGGGCGACGGCGACTGGAGTTGCAGAATCGAGAGCGGAAAGGGGACGCGGACGGAGGAGGCGGGTCCGACGGGACGACCGGAGCAGCTAGGGCTCTATGCTTCAGCTCGGTTTCCGGGTCTTGACCCGAACCGAACCGAAACCGTTGCGAAAGCCCGATTTTCGAGCTCTTGTCCGAGTCGGGGGGGACCCGACCCGAAATATGGTGGTGCGGAGTTGGGGGGAGAGAGATCGGGCATCTCGCATCCAACCCGGAAAATGCGGATTTTTTTTTACGCCGGCCGTACATTTTGCCTCCTCCGGCGATTTCTTATAGCGCGAAAATTACCAACTTAATATAATAAGCAATCAGCAATTATTTTCGCCAATTAACCTTTATTCGAAATTACTGAGATTCGACTATTGCACCAAAATTCATTACATTAGTATACCAACTAATTTTAGTCCCTCGCCAACTTTATCCTGCTTAGCTTTAAGGAGTCCGAACGTTTTTTTTAGTACTTCTAGAATTACTAACTACTCCAATAATTAATTGACATTAACTTTTTTTAGTCACTTTCCAACTTTTTTTTAATCTTACTTGGTTCTAAAAAGTACAATTTTACATTTCCAAAATTACTAACTAATTTATTAATATACCAATGTCGAATTTTTTGGCTACCAATGTGTTGCAGTTACTTTTATATGATTTACCACTTGTAATTTGATCGATTTATCAATGTTCATCGCATTAAGTTAATAAATAATTATAGTTACTTACCAACTTTCATCTTGCTTGGCTCTAAAAAATACCAACATTTAATTATGCTCTCGAAGTTATTGACTTATTTAATAATCTAAATATATTTGTTTCTGCAAATTACTTATATATTAGATAATTGGTGATTTTGGAAGTTGGCAAATTATTAAAATAATTAGTGACCTGCGTATAAGCTTTTATGAAAGAGCCAAAACTAAAAGCTTCTATGATACAATTTTGTCTCATCTATTTTAGAAGCACGCCATTTCTTTAATCTTGAAGAGTGGCTAGGAAAAAAGATAACCCTCAGGCCTCACAGTCAGCATAATCTTTTAAAAGTAAAAATTAAGGCAATAACACGGGTGATTCTTAAACTTCTCAATAATATTCAATGCATTCCCTAAACTTATTTTATATTTAATCTAATAATTGAATTCTCAAAAATACACTTAATGCAATCTCTTTATAAGCGTATTGTCACATTATGTGTATTTTTTTTTCCATAGATTGCCATGTATTTTTTCCTTAGTTAGAAAATATTTTCCTTTCTCTTTTAGCCAAAATAAAGAGAGGTATACGATAATTATGGTTATGTTAGCTCACGGTGTTCTAAGAGAACGACTCAATAGGATGGATTCTTGAAAGTCTAAGGACTAAATTGAATAAAAATAAATTCAATAACCACGTTTAATATCAAATAAAAATTAAACACTCTGGTGATTATTCTCAGCAACGAAAGCTGATAGGAATGGGAATTTTCCGGCGCAATTCATTTCTCAAAGTTACTTGTCGCACACCACTCCTATACAATGTCATTTGCCTATATAAAATTTCCCATTCTTATGCATCCCGACAAGCACAAAATTACTAGAGAATAAGAGAAGTCAAGCCATTAAGACGCGCCTCCAGTTATTTGTCCGGTTGGACAAAGTCGAAGAAGGTAAAACTTCAAGAGAGAAATAACTCATCACTCGTACATCTTTTGGGGCAATCCTTTTTCTTTTTTATTATAGTCCGTGTAATTTTTCAAGACGAATCTTTATCTCAGATGATAGAGTCGAGACTTGCATCAAGGTTATATTTTCAAGAAAGACACGTGAATAGTAATGCCGGTATTAATGAATTTGGTTCAGTTTCGAAGTATCGATGTGAATGATCAAATGATCATGTATTTTCTATACTTTTCGCATGACTTTTCGAAAGAAATCTTTGCCTAATAAAATCGGGACTTGTGGACGGCAAGCGGGGGGGCCAGGGGGAAGTTTCCCTCCAAGACAATTTCTCTACCGTTTCCAGGACGACAGCGAGTCAGCGGCTCTCGGTCGACTCGGAACTTCAGAAGCCAAACTCAGGAACGAACAATCTCCCCTCTCCCTCGGTTCATCCAGAGTCCCCCTGCCTCTCAACTTCCCGATGGTGTTCAAGTACTTGACGTTCATCCCCAACGATAATTTCCTCAACACTCGCCCTGGCTCCCCGCCGGCCTTCACGCCGTCGCCGTCGGTGGCTTCTACCATCTGTAGCGGTTGCGCTGGCGTCATCAGTAGATTCGATGAGCTGCAGCTTCGGGATCGGTGCAGGTACGGTCCCTTCTCTCGGTCGTCGTTTGCGAGTCCAGTCGCTAGAAACCTGATCATCCGTCCCGAACTCTGCTTAAAAATCGTGGACTCTCATTGGAAAGTTCACGTTTCGTCTCGGTCTCGTGCAACAGAGACAGAGGAGCTGCGGATGAGACGCAGGACGAGAATCCCGGGGGAAGGAATGGTTCGGCGGGAAAAGCGAACCCAATTGCCGAGAAGCAGGTAGAGGTTCTCGAGAGCTGTCGTTGGGATTAACATGTCCTTCATCTTTAGCGATTCATCCTCCGAGTGACGATTCATTAGCATAGCTTGGATGTCGTTGAACTTGTTCATCTTACTTTCTGAGATGAACAAAGAAGACGAGCGTTAATATGGATGTACATGTTGCTGATACGTTCTCCCTGCACTTCTGGCCTTGTAATATTTCCGACAACTTGTAGCTGCTGTCCTTGCGCTTTGAGGTCTCAATATACGTCTAACTCAAAACCGTACACATAAGTCAATCATCTTCTCCAGAATCCCTGTTCTCTTTTCTTTTCTCTACTTATATAATTCTCTCCAGGTTTTTCCCCCTAATTGTTGCGTGGTGTTTTTTCCCCTAGCGGTTCTATTTCGCAAAGCGTCGAGAGGATTTCCATAGTAAAAGCTTGTGTTTTTAGATAAGTTAGTTGGAACTGCTCTATAAATTTCCTTTTGGTATCAGATCACAGGGATGTCTACACACAAATTGAATCTTTGAGGCCCTTTCACATGTCTCCCGTTTAAATTTTATTTTCTCCCTCCAAGCATGAGCCCACATTCAGCAGACATGTGTGTAAGTTAATGGAAATTTTATCATTTTAGTGTGAATTTGATCCTAGAACTCTAGTCTTCTTTCTGTGTATTGGGATATTTAATCTTCACGATGTGTAATGTATAAGAACAGAAAAGGAAACTTGTTGGCCAATGGGTGGTCAGGTACTGGCAATGTGGGGAGGGTTGGGGAGTGAGGGATTAATTGGTCTGCCTAAATTCTTGTCGTCATCATGCTTCTGCATGCCTTTACCCTCATGACCTCTCCGTCCTACTTTTTCCCCCGTAATGTAATAAATGTTGGATCTTCATTATGCTGTCACTTAACTGGGCAGCAAAAATATAAAAGGCAAGTGCAGTAGCAAACAGGATATTGTGTCAGATGCATAAGTTCTCAATTTTTTATGTATAATGTGGAGGTTTTGTTTTCTGTTTGTCTCGTTGGCCCTCACCCAAACCTAGTCAAAGGTCGCCAGGCCCTCACCGAGCCCCTCGCTGGCCCTTTCCGACGACAGGCTAGGCGGCAACAATGGTCTCCGCCTTGCCTTTGTTCTTTTTTTTTTTTTTTTTTAAATTTTTTTAATTTTGTTTAATTAATCTCATGGTTAAAAAATTAGAATTATATCCAAAACGACATCATTTAGCCTAGTGTTCTATGTTTTAACCATGTTATCATCACGTAGGAGAGCGAAAATATTTAAAAAAGTCAATCTTGTTATGAAATATATGAATGAATAGAATACATGAATGAATATTCATTATATTCATCTTACTTTATGTACTTATTATGGTACATTTGTATCATACATTCTAAGTATATCTCCTTATACAATGAACGTTCATCTCCCATATCCAGTACATGTATCATTCGATACATTGATATTAATGATAAGTATATTCTTGTTCTCCTGTAAATAGGAGTTTAGTTTTGATGTACAATAACAACTACAACAATCACAATAGCAATCACAATACAGTGAAATATTTGGCTTTCTCTACTATCTCTAGTGTTCACTTGCTTTCTCTTCTCAATCTCTTCTCTATTATATATTCGCAACACAATATTTTACAACACGTTATCAGCACGAAGATCTACCGACTGAGTAAGTAATTTTTGCAAGGTAGGTATTCTTTTTATTGATCAACTTATACTTCATCTTCTTCTATCAATTCTTCATTTTTATTTTTCTTGACCCGAAGCCAAATTTTAAATCTAAAAGTATCATTCTGCTCCTGAAGTAACAGTGGATATTTGGAGATCATTTTAATTAATTTAAGGATTTATTTTTGCAAGGATTATGGCAAATATTGAAAAGCCCAAATTCCACATTCTCGAAGTGAGTGAAAATAATTATCTATCCTGGTGCCTTGACATGGAAATGCACCTCCAAGGGCAATGTCTCGCTAATACAATTACAGATGATGAAACCTCAAATGAAAAGGATAAAGCAAATGCGCTAATTTTTATTCGCCGTCATTTACATGAGAGTCTGCAGACTCAATATTTATCCGTTCGAGACCCGCATATCTTGTGGTGGAGGTTGAAGGAAAGGTATGATCATACCAAAACTGTTATCCTCCCTCAAGCACAATATGATTGGTAAAATCTCAGACTGCAAGATTTTAAATCAGTGTCTGACTATAATTCTGCTTTATTTGATATTGTTTCTCGGCTTGAGTTATGCGGTATCAAACTCGCTAATGCGGAATTGTTAGAGAAAACTTTCTCCACCTTCCATGCTTCAAATATTGTATTGCAACAGCAATACCAGCAACGTCAATTTGTCACATATTCCGAATTAATTTCTGTGCTTCTTACTGCTGAGCAAACCAATGAATTACTGCTCAAAAAATCATGATCTTAGACCTGCTGGCTCAAAAGCATTGCCTGAAGCACATGCTAATTTGAGAAAAATACTGGCCATTTTAAGGGCTATAAACGCTGGCAAGAACATAATCCTAGAAGGGATGGCAAGAAATTTAACCGCCCTAGGAAATCAAACTTTGGCTTGAATCATGGCAAAGAAAAGAAGCCAAAGAAGGTGATTAATGAAAGTATTTGTCATCGCTGTGGCATGACTGGGCACTGGTCACGTACTTGTCGTACGCCAAAACATTTGTTGACCTATACCAGGCATCTTTAAAGAATACGGGCAAGCGTGGTGAATCTCATGTCATTGAAATCAATCCTACTGCCATAACCACTGTTGAGGCCAACAATACCTCCGTTGGTGAGACTCCTTTTGCTCCTGAAATAGCAAATGCATCATTGGATGTCTTTGATTTCTTTGAGGACCTCTAATTACTTTGAAGAAACATTAGATTGGTGGATGATGATTTGAATTTCGAATTTTATGATTCTAATAATTTCTTTTTAGTTGTTTCGCTTTAGATATATTACTTATTATTATTCTTTCATATGGTTATGAAATGCTTATGAACCTTATATAATATTTATTTGACTCTATAATTAAAATGCAATATTGATTAACCCCAAAAGTGGTTATATGGCTCAATTGAGGGGAAGATATTATAAACTATGTATTGCAGCATTGACATGCGGCGAGTTCACAAGATACAATAATGATTAACCCCAGAAGTGGCTATATATGCATTGCACTCTTTTTTCTTTATGTCCGGTTTTTTTCCCATAGGGTTTTTCCGGCTTAAAATTTTTAACGAGGCAAATAATGCATCTATAAAAGGGAGAGATCATAACATTTATGCTTTGCACTCTTTTTCCCTTTTGTCCGGTTTTTATCCCACTGGGTTTTTCTGGCTTAAGGTTTTTAATGAGACAGTTTCATTTGATGCACATTCGTAATGAATATGATGAATATTCAAGGGGGAGCGTTATGAAATATATGAATGAATAGAATACATGAATGAATATTCATTATATTCATCTTACTTAATGTACTTATTATGGTACATTTGTATCATATATCTTAAGTACATCTCCCTATACAATGAACGTTCATCTCCCATATCCAGTACATATATCATTTGATACTTTGATATTAATGATAAGTACGTTCTCGTTCTCCTATAAATAGGATAGGAGTTTAGTTTTGATATACAATAACAACTACAACAATCACAATAACAATCACAATACAGTGAAATATTTGGCTTTCTCTATTATCTCTAGTGTTCACTTGCTTTCTCTTCTCAATCTCTTCTCTATTATATATTCACAACACAATATTTTACAACAAATCTAGTATTTTTTGTTAATATAAATGAACGGATTTAATCAAATGACTTAATTGTATTAATTTGATAAATTTCAGGACTTGATTGTACTTTTTGTAAATTTTATGACTCAATTGCACTTTAGTAACAAATTTTAGAATTTTCGGTCCACATATCCCAAATAAAAACTAAGGCGATAACATGAGTGATTCTTGAACTTCTCTACAATATTGGATGCGTTTCCTAACCTTATCTTTTGCTTAATCTAATCACCGAATTCTCAGAAATTCCCTCCACGCAATCTTTTTATAAACCTACCGTCACATTACATGTATTTTCTATCGTGGGTCGCCATGTCTTCTTCCTTAGAAAATATCTTTCCATTTCTTTTATGCGTCGAAGCCGTGTGGATGTCAGCATGGCAAACCTAATGCCGGCTCTCGGTGCTCTAACAAAACTAATTTATAGGGTGGATTCTAGGACTTTCAAGGACTATATTCATTAATACGGTCCGGTTTTAAAATGACCATGTGTACGTTCTTTTGGATCCCGCGGCCCGGGGGGGCGGCGGTTGGGGAGTTTCCCTCCAAGACAATCTCGCGACCGTTAGGACGTCGGAAAGTCAACGTCTCTCGGTTGACTTGGAACTTAAGAAGCCAAAGTCAGGAACGAACGATCTCCCATCTCCCTCGGTTCATCCAGAGTCCCCCCCTCCCTCTCCACTTCCCGATGGTGTTCAAGTTCTTGACGTTCATCCCCAACGATAATTTCCTCAACACTCGGCCCGGCTCGCCGCCGGCCTTCACGCCTTCGCCGTCAGTGGCTTCTCCTATCGTCTGTAGCGGTTGCGCGGGCGTCATCAGTAGATTCGATGAGCTGCAGCTTCAGGATCGGTGCAGGTACGGTCCCTTCTCTCGGTCGTCGTTTGCGAGTCCAGTCGCTAGAAACCTGATCATCCGTCCCGAACTCTGCTTAAAAATCGTGGACTCTCATTGGAAAGTTCACGTTTCGTCTCGGTCTCGTGCAACAGAGACAGAGGAGCTGTTGGAGAGACGCAGGACGAGAATCCCGGGGGAAGGAATGGTTCGGCGGGAATAGCGAACCCAATTGCCGAGAAGCAGGTAGAGATTCTCGAGAGCTGTCATTGGGATTAACGCTCGTCTTCTTTGTTGACCAATTGCTGAAGGCACTTCTTAAGAGCATAGGAAACTTGTATTTCCACAACACTGAAGTTGAGTAAAAATGGAGTGATTTCTTATGTTAGCCCATGAATTACATAGTGCCAGAAGATCAGCATTCTACATTTCCAAGGCACATCTTGTAGCTTAGAAAGTGCCCTAAGGGCATCCCTCAAGATTTTCTTGTGTTTTAGTTATGGACAGTCAGGGGATTCTCTTTAGGCATTGATGATGCCAGGATATGGCACAGCGTTCCTTTTAAAGATTCAAAGGGCCTGTTCATTTTGTTGTTTAATGTAGTTTGTTTGTCGGATAGGTCAAGGAAATTGGCCTTATAGCCAAGGCAGTTGAAGTTCTGGATGCAATTGGTGGTAGTATGACAAATTTGAACATGAACAGCAGTTTCATGTCAAGAAGTACAACAAAGGAGAAGATTATATCAGCTTCGGCCTTTGAAGTTGCAAATACCATCACAAAGGGTGCCAAGCTTATGCAATCCCTATCAGAACAAAACATTGTATGTTTGAAAGAAGAATTGCTCCCATCAGAAGGCCTGCAATACCTAGTATCAACGGATATGGATGAACTATTGAGAATTGCTGCTGCTGACCTGAGGTAGTCCACACAGGATTGCCATTTGTTTTTCTTTGAGCTATACATCAGGAAATGTGCTAATTTAAATTAGGATGCGTGGAACTTTACTATCTTGCTGTACAATCTGACAGGGAAGAATTAAAGTCTTTTACAAAAGAGGTGGTGCAGTTTGGAAATCGATGCAAAGATCCTCAGCTCTACAATTTAGACCGTTATTTCGGGAAGTAAGCAATTGGGTTGTTTTATTACTGCTTCTGCTTAAACACAGTTTTCCAGGTAATTCCTGATCTTGCTCCCTGCTTCTCTCTCTATTGTCTCATAGGATGGAGTCGAGACCTGCACCATGGACACTAATAAGGAAAGACGCATGGGCAGTAATGCTACAATTAACGAATCTGGTGCAGCCTACATCTGTGAGTACTTCTAAGCTAGCCATGTATTATTACCTTGGTTAAGAGAGTGTGTGGCATGTCTTAGTTAATTTCTTTTATATTGCAAATCTGGAGTTTAAGTTGTACCTTATGGCAAAGTTTTCTTGCTGGGATATCACTTTCTGTGTTGTCTGGGTGATTATCCAGAGCAATGAAAGGTGGACAGAGTTACCTTGTTTTGACTTTTCATCCTTTAGGAGGATATTTCAGTCAATTCTCTTTTCCTTTCTCTCTTATTTTAATCTTTCAAAGTTTGTTTCTGTCTTATTGCTGTCTCTTTTTACACTTTAGATGAACTTTCAATAATTTTTCTTGTCTTCACATCATATTTGACTATTGTTCTTGCAATGTATCAGAAAACACCACCTGTAATCAAAATGAAAAATTATGCAACTAAAGTCTAAATACGGGTAACCTCACCCTACCTGTCAAAATTCATTTCCATGCATCTGGAAATCTCAATTGAGTAAGAAGGCTTCTGGCAAAGTACTTTGTTAACTTTGTTGTGACTACTTTTGCAATCAGGGTTATCCTTGAGCCTGCAGATAGCTCCCTGCTTATTAGGTCCTCAAAATATCGCTTCTGCAAGGCATTATTTAATGATGCTAGTAGAGATAGTACTCGGGATACATTCAGATATTGTCAGTGAGGAAAAGTTTTCTATACTGTATACGTAACCTTTAGAAGGCATTAATCATTAACATCAAACTTTCTGTTGGTCAACAGATGAATAGGGAATAGAGCACTAGATATGGATTCACCAGTAGGAGGACAACAAACATTCAGAAATAAAAAGAGGTGTCTCTGGACAATTTCCAAAACTGACGTTAGTTAACTACAATCTTGCTAACATGTAAACACCCACCTGTGAAATTTCCTAACAAGCCTAAAATCTAGAACAAAGAGATGCGAGTAACACTTTCGTACCTATTAACAATATTTCATGGGATAGGGCAGTCCCAAAATTATTCATCATCTCCTGTTTGTAGCAGAACGTAGCGCAAGTTTCCTCGATTTCTTTTGAACACTTATCCATGAAATCTAATCATCAATTTATATTCCTGAAACGGAACTTTGAATTTGATGCAGAACAGAACCTCTGGCAGTTTACCTGTCATTACATCATTAACACCCAAAGTACAAGCAGTGCTGTCACCTTATTGGAAAATGTATAATGCACCCACACACCAAAAGTACAAGCAGTGCTGTCACCTTATTGGAAAATGTATAATGCACCCACATTCTTTTAGTCAATTCTATTATTTTGTAAGATGGTGGATGAAAATCGTGATTAGTTATGACTGAAAGAAAGAGTGCAATGACTAGCCACTGCTGTTTTTCAACCCCTGTGTGTCTGGAATATCAGGTTCTTTCGTTGAAGTAACAATTACTAGTCTTTATGAATGACAGGAGTTGTATTCCAATTTACAAGCCTTAGGCAGAATTGAGGAAGATTATCGCCAAAAGCAGCAAGAACATATTAGCCTCGATGAGAAAGATAAAAACCGTGAGTTCTCAAGACATCATGTCTTGGTTACAGACTATGGTACTTTTGTCACAGCTTCTAGTTTGCTTGCATCATCAGTATCTCCTTGGATAGTGACCCCATACGTCAAAGAAAGAATTTCCTCGACACTCTTGCCCATCGGCTTGTTTTGGAGTCCAGGCATTTTGATTTTCAATGCGATTGGTGTATCATCATCCTTGACACTCTGTGCCTTAAATGGTCTGGAGTCTTTTATATTGGCTTCTACCGTTTGTTCAATCCATCATCCTTGTAGTAATTCAAAATTTGCATCTTTTTTCCTCTTTAATGATTGGACCGGTCTAACCTATGTTTAGTTGCTAGTTGAGAATTAGCCCTTACTCATAATTTTGCAACTCTAATCTTGGCTTGAGGGTGGCCTGTTGGTGCTTTGATTTGAAAAGATGTATACTGGGATGGGGGAAACTTAACTCCTCATGTTCTTCAGAGTGTGTCGAATTTAACTTTTTCCTTATATAGTTTATTATACTCGGTAAAAAGGTTGTCCTTATTGTTCACTTTGATGGTTGGAAGAGAGCCTTTCAATTCTGAGGTCACAGTTAAGGAGTCAGAGGAGGCATGTGGATATTTTAAAGAAGAAATCACTTTGGTCAACGGCTCTGGAAGTGGTACCTTGTTAATTCTGCTCTTTTGGCTTTTCCCTAGACTTTCTTCATGTCAATGTAGTCTCAATTGCGTAGTCTAACAAATTGTTTATACTTAGGAGGAAAAAGAAAGATTTTTCCCCAAAAAATCTCTGTATGTTCTACTCAATAAGCTTTGAACAGAAACTTCAAGATAATTTCTTCTTCTACTGTGATTTTTGCAGACTTAATCTGCATATGATGCAAATATACTCTAGAAATAAATTGTGCTTTAGTTAGGAAAACTGCAGTGACAAGGATGAAATCTCTTGCAGAACTTTAACAGAAATGAGATTAAAGATAAAAATGAACTAGAGAAAACTGGTAAATTAACAGTTTGAGACAAGCAATTGGGCAGAGTTCACACTGCTTCAGGACTTCAAATACCTAGCTTATAAGCATTTTTTTCTTACAATTATGATAGAAACAATTGCTGATACAACATTCTTACTATTTGCTCTTAAGGTGGTGGAGAAGCTTGTGGATATTATCCTTTGCATCCAAATGGAAGTTCTTAAAGCCTTTGGTAGTGCTGGTATGCCTTTTGAAATGCAAAGATTCTCTTCCCCTTAAAATCTGTCTTCTGCTGCAAAGAAGAAATATTACCAAGATGAAATCAGAATAAGATGTGCTGAAATGACTGAAATGGTGCTACTATTTTTGCTGCATAAGTTTTTCTGCTTACAAATGAACTTTTGTCAAGTCCCTTGTCGTCCACCACATTTTACTTCGTTGATTATTTCATCGTATCTACTTTTCCTTGTATTGATGATTTATATATTGAAGTCCACGAAGGGAATATTGGTGGTTATTGAAGCCCTTGTAAGGTTTTCCATCTTCAACCATTCAGATTGTGAAAGAGCAGCAGGAGGTTCTGCCAGCAATGGTAGTAAATTGGGATCTTCTGGCCTGGCTTTGCACTATGCAAGCATTATAACTCAAATTGACACCATTGTGAGTCCATAAATTTTTCCGATTTTGACTCTTCTGGAGTTCCTCATTTCCTAGTCTATTTTTTCCTTTCCATTTTCGTTCAATTGTGTGCATCCTAATTTGGGTTCTTGAACTAATCATGATAAAAAAAAGCGCATGTATGGTAGCTGTAGGATTCTTCATTACCTATCACTCCTAAGACACAAACATTGCAGTCTGCATCCGGTCACTCTGGACCAGATATTTTGTGATTTGGAACGATCTGGAAAATGCAAAGGCTCAATTTATGCATGCATAATTTAACAACAAATATAAAATCATTTGCTTATCAGAATCCTAAAGTTCTCAACCTGAATTCAACATGGACTAGAACAGGAAAGTGGCTTGAAACTTTTATGCGAATACAGATTGATCTGTCAAGGAGGCTGACCAGCCATCCAAAGATCTCTCAAGTATTAACTAGAACCTACCCGAATTAACTATAAATATGAAAAAGATATATTTGCTTGCAAGAATCCTAAAGTTTTCAACCTGAAACCAACACTGAGAAGAACAGGAATGTGACTCGAAGCTGTTAAATCTGTCATTGAGTACATCTAATCTGGTTAGTGGATACGCATCCACTACTGCATTGGGATTTGTATAGTTCTCCACGTGATCTCTTGAGCTTTTAATCAATCAGACTCTTTTTATTTGGAGTTTGGCCTCTGCTATAAGTGTCTACCATCTTTATCTTCTTATATTTACTCATATTGTTAATTGTTGAAACGGGGAGGAACTTTCATGTGATTAACAACTATTGCATATTGGTGCTTAGCCTCTATAGAATAATCTCATCTTCCTGAAACTTGTTGAGATAATCTAATATGCTTAATTAACTTCTTTTCCCAATAAACGTCCGTTTTCTCAATAGCATAAGAGTACTGTGTGACGGGGAAAACTGTCAAATGGCTCGATGATATGAAGTCTATGATCAAAAGGTCTTAGACATGAAGAGAAGATTTTCTTTTTTTACTATTTTTACAAACCGTTATTTATCAACTCCAAGTAGCTCACATAGAATGATAATGGACTATGTACTGTTGCAAAGAAAATATTGGTGAAATAGCAAGAAAATTGCTTGAGGAAGCCATTACTGATTTCCTTTGGTGCAAAAGATGGACTTGGGATGGTCTTTTTTGACCCACACAACTTCTATTCCAATTAGGTGGCTCATTCGGGCTCTGTAACTCCAACAATGACAAATGAATTGTACCAAAGTCTGCCACCAGATATAAAGTCAGCTACACGCTTTTGGCTGCGGCAAGTTCAGATTCAGGAAGAGGTAGTTAATCTGTATTATGTAATCGTTTTTACAGAATGTACCTAGATATATTTTATGTATATATTGCCACAGACCAGTTCTTAAGCAGAATATGATTTCCTCATCTGGGGTATCCATCATGTGTGGTGTCTGTGCAGCCTACAGTTACAATTATTAAAGATAAAATGGAGAAGACACTGTCGTGGCTTGCTCCACTTGCTGCTAACACAATCAAGTAAGTTGTGACTTCTAATGCGAACAATTCTGCCCCTCATACCATTTGCCTTTTCGATGCATGATTAACTCATATTGCATTCTGTTTTTTGTTTGTTTGAACTAGAGCACACTATCGCTTTGCGAAACTGGGAGAATGGGCAAATATGAGGTACTTCAGGTTAGACCTTCATCTGCTCACCTCTGATGCTTTCTCACCTTTGAACATCATGAAGATTGCCAACTGATATTCTTTTTCAGGTCCAGAGTAAACCATAGATCCACTGGCAAGGTTGACTTCACCAGAATCAATACTCTTTATCATGCTGATAAGGAGAAAACTGACCCCTACATGGTTGAACTGCTGTTCTGGCTTCACCAGCTGGTCTGCAAGAGAAGGGCGATGAACAATGGAGTTAGCTGTTCACTTGATTCGATGGTTTCTTCTCTAAGCGATGAAGAGATCAGATTATCTTCTCACAGTCCGCATAAGGATGTAAATAAGAGGAAGCTGATGCCAAGCACAAGTGAAACTCTGGAATCCGAAACAGGAAGTCCCTATTCATGCTATTACCATCTTCCGTGCACAGGTATTAGTGATTCTCCCAACAATACAAGTCCAGGTGTTTCAGTTACAATTCTGAAAACATTATCAATGGACCTCGGCATAGACATGATGACTACATTGGATGTCATCGATGGAATTTCCACCCCTTGATGTTCACGAGCAATCACCGTGAGAAAAGCAATAATTACAGTTTGTACAATAATAAGTGCACATCTACCTCTTTTATACTGGAACTTGAAGTGAGATGGTGGACAGTAAGACATCATTTGGATATGTAGCGGATGCTAAAATGATATATCACATTGCCTGTTCGTCTTCTGATACGGTTAGAAGAGTATCTACGGTCTTGCAAGACCATGTGAACATCCATGTTGCAGCTGACCGTAAGTGAATGTGTTGGATTCAAATAGTTATGTACGACCGTCTGCCATGCTTTGCTTTCACAGGTCGCCCGAATCTGGGGACAGTGTACGATCAAGGTCAACCGTTCAAATGATGATTGTTAGGATAGTAAGGTAATTACGAGTCTTGTTGTAATCTATGCCGTGACCGCCTGTGATTTCTTCCCGATCTAGTAATGCCTTTTTAGTCTAAATTCGCTTCCTATGGTCTCTAAATAATTCACTGCTTGGACATCTCATCTTCAAAACAATCACGGTTAAGTTTTTTCGTGTCATGCTTTGTAAGATACTTTTCATTAATTGATATTTCAAGTTATGCCAACTTTTTAAAATTTAATCTAGCTGCATTATTATTGTCGTTAAATATTTTCTTCTTACATTACCATATTTAATATGTTCTACATACATTCATGTCACAACGATAGTGGTAGTCCCATAATTTAACGTCTCAATAGAATGATAATGTTTAGAGATCATGAAATTTCAATGAAATGTATCTTGTAATGTGATAGAAACTATACTTTTAACTTGTTGCTGTTGTAAAGATATGTTTTCAAATAGTAATATAACTTAGACATAAGCAATTGAAATATTGAACACCAAAAGATGATTGAAAAAAAAAAAAGAATTAATGTGCCGACGGACACTATTGGATATGGTGAATGTTGATTGGTATTGTCTTGATCGCGTTACAAAGCTCATCGAAAACGCCTTACTTTTCCTTCAAAGAATCCAAGCACATGCTCGTTTAATGCCACTTATTGGTCAAATGACTTGTAATCTTTAGTCTCGATTCATATTGAAGTGTAATTTCTTTATTATTGGAGTTGGACTTTGTTATTAGTGATTAGTAATTTTACTCAATGGTTAATCACTTTTTTTCTAAAACATATATCACATTTTACAAATAAATCTTTTTTAAGTGTTCAGTTTTTATTTTATTTTTTTCACGTGAAAGGTAATTTTTGTAATCAAATGTGAGCAACCTAAACAATAGATTTTCATCTGTGCTCTATATAGTTGATCCAACGGTGCCCTTTGCTTTTTTGTTATTGGATGGTTGGGATTACTCACCAATAAAAATTTTGACGAGGAACCACGGAAGTCTACAATAGAAAACCGTGAAACGACTTGCCGTTTCTAACCAAAGAAAAAGAGCCGTTGCTTCTCTAAAGTCAAAATAGAAGACAACTGTTTTTTGAATTGTATCCGCCGAAGGTACAACGACGAAGACCAAACCCTCAATTTCAATTTCAGCTCCTCCTCCGATCACTTCCCCAGCCGCGACGACCCCATCAACGGCGAGCATGACTACCCACTTCCCATTTCTCTTGCTGGTGGGTATCTGAAACTCGATTGCCACAATGCACAAGTCGTTGTGAACAAAATTTACGAACATGATTATGGTACAAACATGACAAACTTCATCTATTTCCCGATTGGATTACATGTGCGGAATCAGAGTCAACCATCTCTATTTCCCGATTGGATTACATGTGCGGAATCAGAGTCAACCATCTCTCTTATTCAGGTGTATTAATGCTTCAAATCAAATTCAACCTCGTTAACTAGGTAGTGTTTTTACGGAAAAAAGAAAGAAAGAAATGTAGCTATTAGACCTCAGTAGTCAGCATAGTCTTTTAAAAGTAAAAATTAAGGCAATAACATGGATGATTCTTGAACTTCTCTATAATATTCTATGCGTTTCCTAAGCTTATTTTTTGTTTAATCTAATCACCGAATTCTCGTGTATTTTTCTAATGTGGGTCGGCCTTTCTTCTTCTTCAATCAGAAAAAATCTTTTCATTTCTTTTACGCGTGGAAGCCGTAAACATCTTGTCATTTATTTTACGCGTGGAAGCCGTGTGAAAATCTAATGTCAAGTCAACATAAATTGTGATTATGTCGGCTCACGGTGGTGGTCCTGGTGGATTCTTGAAAGTTGGAGGATACGGCCCCGTTTAAGAATGCTCTTTTGAATGCAGGAAATGGGGACCATCCAAGACCTAGGAAGCATCAACATTTTTTAGAAGTCTTTATATCATTTTTCAACACAGGATCAATAAGTGTCGAAACTCCACTCTCCTAATACTTTCCAATATGTATCCGGAAATTTAACACATGATTCCGATACGCACGGGTCAATTTTAAAATTTTTCAATAAATGATAGATCAAAATATAAATATATATAAATAATAATAAAATAATAAATGAGAAAAAAAGAAAAATCCAATCTTATCTCATTTTCCGTGACAAATAATTCATCTCCTAAATTTTTCCCCCTTCTCTTGTGACATGATCTGACAAGCGAGTCTATAATATGGATTGCTTTTTCTTTTCCTCCAAATTTGATGGATTATTAAAATTGAGTTGAATTTGTAAATTGAAATAATGAATAATATCTTATTGATTAATATTTTTAATATAAATTCATTCTATACTCTTTTTTTATTATTTTTTATTTGTAAATTTGAATCAAATCATTTTAAAAAATAATTTATTGTGTATATAAAAATATTCATTTAATATATAATGTGTTCTAACGTGTCAGAATTCTCTGTTTGACAAAACATTGTGTTGACGTGTTGTATTGTGTCATATCACGTATCGCGTGTCGTGTGTTGGTATTGGTATTATTTAGTCCAAGACAACCTCCCAATAATTTCCTAGACAATTGAGAGTTTGGGTGTTTTAATTTAGGGTTTTTAGTGGTTAAAAAATTACGCGGAAGCGCTTTTGTAAGGGAGGCCAGGAGGAAGTTTCCCTCCAAGACAATTTCTCTACCGTTTCCAGGACGACCGCGAGTCAGCAGCTCGCGGTCGACTTGGAACTTAAGAAGCCAAAGTCAGGAACGAACGATCTCCCATCTCCCTCGGTTCATCCGGAGTCCCCCCGCCTCTCTACTTCCCGATGGTGTTCAAGAACTTGACGTTCATCCCCAACGATAATTACCTCAACACTCGCCCAGGCTCGCCGCCAGCCTTCACGCCATCGCCATCGGTGACTTCTCCTATTGTCTGTAGCAGTTGCGTGGGCGTCATCAGTAGATTCGATGAGCTGCAACTGTGGGAACGGTCCAGGTACAGTCCCTTCTCGGTCGTCGCTGTGAGTCCAGTCGCTAGAAACCTGGTCGTCTGTCCTGAACTCTGTTTAAAATCGTGGATTCTCTTTGGAAAGTTCACGTTTCATCTTGATTTCATGCGTCAGAGATGGAGGAGCTGTGGAGGAGGCGCAGGAGGAGAATCCCGTGGGAAGGAATGGTTCGACGGGAAAAGCGAACCCAATTGCCGAAAAACAGGTAGAGCTTTTGGAGAGCTGTTGTTCGGATTAACATGTCCTTCATCTTTAGCGATTCATTAGCATAGCTTGGATGTCGTTGAACTTCTTCATCTTAGTTTCTGCGATGAACAAAGAAGACGAGCGTTAATATGGATGTACATGTTGCTGATGCGTTCTCCCTGCACTTCTGGCCTTGTAATATTTCCGACAACTTGTAGCTGCTGTCCTTGCGCTTGGAGGTCTCAATATAAGTCTAATTCAAAACTGTACATATAAGTCAGTCACCTTCTCCAGAATGCCTGTTCTCTTTTCTTTTCTCTACTTATATAATTCTATCTAGGTTTTTCCCCCTAACTGTTGTGTGGTATTTTTTCCCGTAGTGGTTCTGTTTTGCAGCGCGTCAAGAAGGATTTCCATATCAAAAGCTTTCGTTTTTCAGATAAATTTGTTGGGACTGGTCTACAAATCTCCATTTGGTATCAGAGCACCAGGATGTCTAGACGAAAATTGAGTCTTTGAGGCCCTTTCACATGTCTCCTCTTTAAATTTTATTTTCTCCCTCCAAATATGAGCCCACATTCAGCAGACGTGTAAGTTAACGGAAGCTAACTCCATGGTATAATATCTGTTTTTTAATGCACTGCCGAACTTTAGTGACCATGAAAGAATGCTATCCGAGTGCTAAAGTGCGATCATTTCGTACAAATTCAATTGTTCATGGGACTTTCTCATGATGAAATAATTGTCTCTTTGTGCTTTTGTATTAAACGTTATTAAGTTGCTACAGAATTGCAGTCATCTGTTTGTCCACTCTTTAGACTGGCGGTTTATGAGTCAACAGATTGAACCTTGAGTTGCAGAAATCATGCTTGATCTGGAATTTTGTAATTCTAGTGTGAATTTGATCCTAGAACTCTAGTGTTCTTTCCATGTAGTGGGATATTTAATCTTAACGATGTGTAAGAACAGAAATGGAAACTTGTTGGCCAGGTTTGTCAGGTAGTGGCAATGTGGTGATAATTGGTCTGCCTAAATTCTCGTCGTCATCATGCTTCTGCATGCCTTTACTCTCACGACCTGTCCGTTCTACTTTTTTCCCTGTAATGCAATAAATGTTGGATCTTCATCCTGCTGTCACTTAACTGAGCTTTTACCAGCTAAAAGAGAAAAGGCAAGTGGAGTAGCAAACAGGACATTGTGTAAAAAAAAAAATATATATATATATTTATGTATAATGTGTAGGGATAACCCACATTTTTTGTTTTCTGTTAGTCCTGTTGACTGGTGCCTGAAGGCACTTCTTAAGAGCTGCTACATATAGGAAACTTGTATTTCCACAACACTGAAGTTGGTAAAAATTGAGTGATTTCTTAAGTTAAAGCATGAATAGTGCCAGAAGATCAGCATTCTACATTTGCAAAGCACATCCTGTAGCTTAGAAAGTGCCCTAAGGGCATCCCTCAAGATTTTCTTGTGATTTTGTTGTGGACAGTCCAGGGATTATCTTTAGGTACTGATGATGTCAGGACATGGCACAGCATTTTCCTTTTAAAGATTCAAAGGACCTGTTAATTTTGTTGTTTAATGTAGTTTGTTTGTCAGATAGGTCAAGGAAGTCGGCCTTATAGCCAAGGCAATTGGAGTTCTGGATGCAATTGGTGGTACTATGACATATTTGAACATAGACAGCAGTTTCATATCAAGAAGTACAATAAAAGAGAAGATTATATCAGTTTTGGCCTTTGAAGTTGCAAATACTATCACAAAGGGTGCCAACCTTATGCAATCCCTCTCGGAACAAAACATTATATATTTGAAAGATGAATTTCTCCCCTCAGAAGGAGTACAATGCCTCGTATCAACGGATATGGATGAACTATTGAGAATTGCTGCTGCTGACCACAGGTAGTCCACGCAGGATTACTATTTGTTTTACCTTAAGCTACATATGGGGAAACCTGCAACTTTAAATTAGGATGTGTGGAACTTTACTATCTTGCTGTGCAATCTGACAGGGAAGAATTGCGATCTTTTAAAGAAGAGGTGGTGTGGTTAGGAAATCAATGCAAAGATCCTCAATTCTACAATTTGGACCGTTATTTCATTAAGTAAGCAATTGAGTTGTTTTATTACTGCTTCTGCTTAAACACAGCTTTCCAGGTAATTGCCGACCTTGCACCTGCCTCTCTCTCTATTGTCTCACAGGATGGAGTCAACACCTCAACGAGGGACACCGTCAAGGAAAGATGCATGGGTGGCAATGCTGCCATTAATGAATCTTGTTCAGTCTACATCTGTGAGTACTAAAGCTAGCCATGCATTATTACTTAGGTTAAGAGAGTGTCTGCGGCATGTCTTAGTTATTTCTTTACGTTGCAAATCTGGAGTTGTACCTCATGGCAAAATTTTCTTGCTGAGAAATCACTTTCCGTATTGTCTGGGTGATTTTCCAGAGCAATGTAAGGTGGATGGAGTAACCTTGTTTTGATTTTTCATCCTCTAGGAGGTTATTTCAATCAATTTTCTTTTCCTTTCTCTCGTATTTTAATCTTTCAGAGATTCTTTCTATCATATTGCTGTGTCCTTTTACCCTCTAGATGAACTTTCAGTAATTTTTCTTGTCTTCACATCATATTCGATTATTTTATTGCGTTGTGTCAGAAATTACCACCTGTAATCAAAACAAAAACTATGCCCTTAAAGTCTAAATACAGCTAACCTCACCCTACCTGCCAAAGTTCATTTCCATGCATCTGGAAATTTCAATTGAGTAGGAAGGCCTTCTGGTCAAGTAGTTTGCTAACTTCTTGCGACTACTTTTGCAATCAGGGTTATCCTTGAACCTGCAGGTAGCACCCTGCTTATAAGTTCCTCAAAATATCACTTCTGTGAGGCATTATATAATGATGCTAGCAGAGATAATACTTGGGATTCATTCAGATATTGTCAGTGAGGAAGGGCAGTACAGAAATTTAGGATCTAAGCATTCAAATACCTCAGTAATAAGTTAGGTGGTGTGTCATCAATGTGACTTGCCGCTTGCATAATTTTCTCTCCTGCAATCTTCCATACCAGTAAAATTATTAAGACAGGAACCATTTGCAAAGTTTTCTACACTGCATTGTAACCTTTAGAAGGCATTAATCATTAACATCAAACTTTCTGTTGGTCAAAGATGAAGGGGGAATAGAGCACTAGATATGGATTCACCAGGAGGAGGACAACACATATTCAGAAACAAAAAGAGGTCTCTCTGGAGTCTGCACATCTTCAAAAACTGAAATTAGTTAACTACAATCTCACCAACATGTAAACACTCACCAGTGAAATTTCCTAACAAGCCTAAAAAGTAGAACAAAGAGATGTAAGTAACACTTTCGTATCTAGTAACAATTTTTCACAGAATACAGCAGTCCCAAAATTATTCATTATCTCCTGTTGGTAGCAGAATGTAGTGCAAGTTCCCTCGTTTTCTTTTGAACACTCATCTGTGAAATCTAATCATCAATTTATATTCCTGAAACGGAACTTTGAATTTGATGTAGAACAGAACCTCTAGCAGTTTACCTGTCATTATATCATTAACACCAGACTTACAAGCAGTGCTGTCACCTTACTGGAAAATGTATAATGCACCCACATTCTTTTAGTCAATTCTACTATTTAGTAAGATGGTATTAGAAAGAGTGCAATGAATACATTCAATGACTAGCCACTATTGTTTTTCAACCCCAGTGTGTCTGGAATGTCAGGTTCTCTCATTGGAGTAACAATTACTAGTCTTTATGAATGACAGGAGTTGTATCCCAATTTGCTTGGCTTGGACAGACTCCAGCAAGATTATGAGCATAAGCAGCAACAACATATTAGCCTTGATGAGAAAGATAAAAACCGTGAGTTCTCAAGACATTATGTCTTGGTTACAGACTATGGTAGTTTTGTCACTGCTTCTAATTTACTTGCATCAGTATCTCCTTGGATAGTGACCTCATACGTCAAAGATAGAATTTCCTTGACACGCTTGCTCATTGGCTTGTTCTGGAGTCCATGCATTTTGATATTCAATGTGACTGGTGTATCATTCTCTGGGCCTTAAATGTTCTTGAATCATTTATATTGGTTTCTACTGCTTGTTCAATGCATCATCCTTGTAGTGATTCTAAATTTGCACCGTTTTTCCTCTTTACACGATTGGACCGGTCTAACCTATTTTTTTGTTGCTGGTTGAGAACTAGCACTTACTCATAATTTTGCAACTCTAATCTTGGGTTGAGGGTGGCATGTTAGTGCTTTGATTTGAAAATATGTATACAGGGACGAGGGAAACTGTAACTCCTCATGTTCTACAGAGTGTGTCAAATTAACTTTTCCTTGTATAATTTATAATATTCGGTAAAAAGCTTGTCCTTATTGTTCATTTGATGGGTGAAAGAGAGCCTTTCAATTCTGAGGTCGGAGCTAAGGAGTCGGTTGAGGCATGTGAGAAGTTTGAAGAAGAAATCACTTTGGTCAAGGGCTCTCAAAGAGGTACCTAGTTAATTCTGCTCTTTCAGCTTTTCCCTAGACTTTGGTCATGTCAATATATTCTCAATTGCGTAGACTAACAAATTGTTTATATTTATGAGGAAAAAGAAAGATATTTCCCCGAAAGATCTTTATATGTTCTACTCAATAAGCTTCAAACAGAAACTTTGAGAAAATTTCATCTTCTAAAGTCACAAAAAATCCTTTTCCCTGTCCAATATCTACTGTGGTTTTTGGAGACTTAATTTGCAAATGATGCAACAATGCCCTAGAAATAAATTGTGTTTTAGTTAGGAGAACTGGAGTGACAAGGATGATATTTCTTGCAGAACTTTTATTGATATGAGATCAAAGAAAAAAATGAACAAGAGAAAACTGGTAAATTAATAATATGAGACAAGCTGTCAGATGAATTTACCCATTACATTGTTTCAGGACTTGGAATGCCTAGCTTAGAAGCATTTTGTCTACTTATCAAATATGATGGAAACAATTGCTGATACAACATTCTTACTATTTGCTCTTAAGGTGGTGGAGAAGCTTGTGGATATTATCCTTTGCCTCCAAATGGAAGTTCCCAAAGCCTTTGGTAGTGCTGGTATGCTTTTTGAAATGCAAAGATTCTCTTCCACTTAAAATATCTTCTGCTGCAAAGAAGAAATATGGACAATACTAAGATGAAATCAGAATAAGATGCACTGTGATGACTGAAACGGTGCTACTATTTTGCCACATAAGTTTTGGTGCTTACAAATAAACTTTGTTCAAATCCCTTATCCTCCACCACATTTTACTTGGTTCATCATTCATCGTATCTATTTGTCCTCCTATTGAAGTCCAAGAAAGGAATATCAGTCTCTTCATTGAAACCCTTGTAACATTTCCATCTTTAACCATTCAGATTGTGAAAGAGCAGCAGGAGATTCTGCCAGCAATGGTAGTAAATTGGGGTCTTCTGGCCTGGCTTTGCACTATGCAAGCATTATAACTCAAATTGACACTATTGTGAGTCCATAAATTTTTCCGATTTTGACTCTTCTGAAGTTCTCATTTCCTAGTCTATTTTTTCCTTTCCATTTTCGTTCAATTGTGTACATCATAATTTGGGTTCTTGAACTAATCATGATAAAAAAAGCACATGTATGGTAGCTGTAGGATTCTTCATTGCCTATCACTCCTAAGACACTAATATTGCAGTCTGCATCCATTCAGTCTGGACCAGATATTTTGTGATGTGGAACGATCTGGAAAATGCCAAGAACAATTTATGCATGCATAATTTAACAACAAATATAAAGACATCATTTGCTTATCAGAATCCTAAAGTTCTCAACCTGAATTCAACATGGACTAGAACAGGAAAATGGCTTGAAACTTTTACGCAGTTATATACCATTAAGAAACCACTCTTAAATACAGATTGAACTGTCAAGCAGGCTGACCAGCCATCCAAGATCTCTCAAGTATTGACTATAACCTACCCGTATTAACTATAAATATGAAAAAGACATATTTGCTAACCAGAATTCTAAAGTTTTCAACCTGAAGCCAACACTGAGAAGAACAGGAAAGTGACGCAAAGCTGTTGAATCTGTCATTGAGTACATCTAATATGGTTAGTGTATATGCATCTACTAATGCATTGGAATTTGTATAGTTCTCCGCGTGATCTCTAATCAATCAGACTCTTTTTATTTGGAGTTTGGCCTCTGCTATAAGTTTACCATCTGTATCTTATATTTACTTATTTTGTTGATTGCTGAAACAGCGAGGAATATTCATGTGATTAACAACTATTGCATACTGGTTCTTAGCCTCTGTAGAATAATCTGATTATCTTCATGAAACTTATTAAGATGATCTAATATGTTTAATTAATTTTTTTCCCAGTAAACTTCCGTTTTCTCAGTAGCATAAGAGTACTGCGACTGGGAAAACTGTCAAATGGGTTGATGATATGAAGTCTATGATCACAAGGTCTTAGACATGAAGATAAGAATTTTTATTTTTTTTTCCATGTTTACAAACTGTTATTTATCATCTCCCAAGTAGCTCACATAGAATGACAATGGACTATGTATTGTTGCAAAGAAAATATTGGTGAAATAGCAAGAAAAGTGCTTGAGGAATCCATTACTGATTTCCGTTGGTGCTAAAGATGGACTTGGTATGGTCTTTCTTGACCTGTGTAACTTATATTCCAATTAGGTTGCTCATTCAGGCTCTGTAACTCCAACAATGACAAATGAATTGTACCAAAGTCTGCCACCAGATATAAAGTCAGCTGTGAGCTTTTGGCTGCGGCAAGTTCAGATTCAGGAAGAGGTAGTTAATGTGTATTATGTAATCGTTTTTACAGAATGTACCTAGATATATTTATGTATATATTGCCGTGGACCAGTTCTTAATGTGTGGTGTCTGTGCAGCCTACAATTTCAATTATTAAAGATAAAATGGAGAAGACACTGTCATGGCTTGCTCCACTTGCTGCTAACACAATCAAGTAAGTTGCAAAAACATCGGCAGGTGTATGACAAATTGTGCTATAAACTCAAGAAATGACGTGTCTTTGCCATTGGTCATGTTTGAATTTGGATTGTTATCTCACACCACTTGTTCATAAGGTTTATCATGGGTTTGTATGCATGTAGTCTTCCTCCATTGAACAATTTTAGTGCTTGGGTTGGACTTCTAGTGCGAACAATTCTGCCTCTCATACCATTTGCCCTTTGAAGTTTCGATACATGATTAACTCATAATGCATTCCATTTTTTGTTTGTTTGAACTAGAGCATACTATGGCTTTGCGAAACTGGGAGAATGGGCAAATATGAGGTACTTAAACTTAGACCTTCATGTGTTCATCTTTGATGATTTCTCGCCTTTGAACATCATGAAGATTGCCAACTGATATTCTTTTTCAGTTCCAGACTAAACCAGAGACCCACTGGCAAGGGTAACTTCATCAGAATCAATACTCTATATCATGCTGATAAGGAGAAAACTGACCCCTACATTGTTGAACTGCTGTTCTGGCTTCACCAGCTGGTCTGCAAAAGAAGTGCAATGAACAATGGAGTTACCTGTTCTCTTGATTCGACAGTTTCTTCTCTAAGCGATGAAGAGATCACATTATCTTCTCACAGTTCGTGTAGGGATGTAAATAAGAGGAAGCTGATGCAAAGCACAAGTGAGACTCTGATATCCGAAACAGGAAATCCCTATTCAAGCTATTACCATCTACCGTGCACAGGTACTTGTGATCCTCCCACCAATACAAGTCACGAGGTTTCAGTTCCAATTCTAAAAACATTATCGATGGACCTCGGCATAGACATGATGACTGCATTGGATGTCATCGATGGAATTCCCACCCCTTGAAGTTTACAAGCAATCACCGTGAGAAAAGCAATAAGCACAGTTTGTACAATAATAGGTGTACGTCTACCTCTTGTATACTGGAACTTGAAGTGAGATGGTGGTCAGTAAGACATCATTTGGATATGTAGTGGATGCCAAAACGATATATCACATTGCCTGTTCATCTTCTGATATGGTTAGAAGAGTATCTACGGTCTTGTAAGACCATGCAAACATCCGTGTTATAGCTGACCATAAGTGAATGTGTTGGATACATATATATATATACACAACCGTCTGCTGTGCTTTGCTTTTTGCAGGTCCCCCAATTTGGGGACAGTGTACGATCAAGGTCAACTGTTCAGGTGATGATTGTCAAGATAGTTAATTATGAGTCTCGTTGTGATCCATGCTGTGATCACCCGTGATTTCTTCCTGCTCTAGTAGCGCCCTTAGTCTAAATTCACTTCCTATGGTCTCTGAATAATTCACTGCTCGGACATCTCATCTTCAACACAATTATAGGTAAGTTTTTCTGCCTCATGCTTTGTAAGATAATGGCTTCAGGCTTCTACCGTGTTGGTAGTTCTCGTGCACCTTATTCCTAGCCTCTCTCTTCTTTGACCTAAACAAGTTCGCTGTATAAGAAAATCTCAATTAAACCATAGGGCAGGTTTGGAACCCTCAGCCGAGTTTGTTGACTGAGTAACCTAAGCCGAAAAAGTGGAGCGATCAACTCTTATTATATAATATTATTAAAAGCCTCTTACCCTATCTATGTAAAGGGCCTTGCTCGTTAGCGCTAACCTTTGATTGCAGTTTAGGCTTGACTAAGAACATAGAAAGGGCTTTTTCAGCTTACTTTGCTACAGCGGACCGTTAGCAGGGTGCCGCGCTTTGTGGGCTTGAAGGACTTAGCGCCGTGACAAGTGGTATCAGAGCCAAAGGCTAGGCCAAGCCATGGCTAGGGGGAAGAACCCGTAGGCTAGTGCCGTCGAAGAGGCTCGACGGGAGCGGACTCCTTATCGTGTGGATCGCCTTGTTACACAACTGGAGGGAGAGATTTCGAGCGGTTGCTTCTCTGGAGAAAGATGGGCTGGTTATGCGGACCATGATGGAAGGCCAAGAGCAAGGGCCTAAAGTTTCGTCTCTCAAAAGCAAGGACTCGAAGAAGAAGCCTTAGGCCAATAACTGCGAGCTCAAGATCAGGAGCCAAAGCGGACCGAGAAGAAAGAAGGAAGGCTTCATCTACTCCAAGCCCCTAAAGAAGTCAAGGTTTGGAACCCCCAAAAAAGGATGGTAAATGGAAAGAGTTCGTTTCTTCCTCAAATTGGATTAATGGATCGTCCGTCCAACTGGAAATGATAACAGAATGCATATGTCATTAAAAGGAATTCCAATAAGGGGATAAATATAGTATACCACCAACCTTATTTCCTATATGAGGGAGGAAGCAAATTGAAGAACCCGCGGATACGGGAAAAACTCAAATTTCTTGTTAGCCAAGGAAAATGACTTTACATATATATAACTGGTATGTCTTACTCATAGAAGGGCCAACCTTATCCCCTCGGGCACTAGGCGATCTTCTTTTTCATTTAATCCCTTGCCCTTGAAGGTGGCGAGGAAGAAAAATGCTTTGAATAGAATGCAAACCAGACTGACAACAGCAAGCTAAGCTGCTAGTTAGGCCGCAAGGAAGAATGAATCCCCTGCTTGAGAATCCGCGAAAGGGGAAAGGAAGATGCCCACTTCTGTTTTTGCAGAATAAGGGCTGGTGCTGTAATATGCTAGATGTCGGTGAAAGGAAGGGAATGAAAGTCAGACATTGGTATGATCTGATCTCTTTCTTTATCATTTCGTTCTGGAAATATGCTCATAAAGGACTAGCCTGAATGACCGATTCCTATTCCAGCTTATAAGCTTCGGCTAATCCTATACGACTTTTTTAGGCAAATTTGCTTTTTATTGTGAAACTGGGCTAGTCGTCCGAATTGAATTAGTCAATGCGCTAAGTAATCTCCTTGCCTGCCCGCGTCAGGAGAAGGTGCACAGGCTCAAAAGCCATTGCTGCCGACTCACATGCTACTTTGAATCCTTACAAGACAAGAACAGAAATCGAATTTATAGCATCATGTGACTGAGCAACTGAACTCAATAAAAATAGAAATCTCGTGATCAAGACAGACAGTTGATTGACAGGGACTCTTTTACTGGTTTGATAAAGAGAACTTACTGGACCAAAACGCCTATATAATTTTAATACATATTGCCAAAAAGATATATATTCTTTTATTTCTGGATGTAATAACCTCATCTTCAAGGTTTAAGCTTTTTTTGCATGTAACGGTTGAGGCTTATGGCGTGACCGAGGGAAAGACCTCACTGGGATAGAACTTCTTCTCGCATAAAGATTACTTAATAGATTAAGCACTTCACTTCTTTCAAAATAAGAAGAAAAGGCGTAGCTCTCTTTCTGCTGTTAGCAGAATTCGTTACTATATTCTAGCTTAGATAGCTTAGACTGAAGAGTTGTAGCTTTGCTTTCTGAAAGAGTCATTTTATCGTTATTAGAGAGAAGCGGAAGCCTTAGAAGGGACATACACCGGTTACAACTGAAGAAATCTCCAAAGCGACCATTCTTAATGCAGTGTCCTGTCCATCGAGAAATGGAAGGCATCCCATGATTTGATATCGTTTCCCATCAAAGTCAATCCCCGTTTGGACTTGCGTTTGAAGGAAACGTCAGCTTCCTCCCTTTCTTGCAACTCGTGGGTAGAAACTTGGATCCACGCCTTCTTGAGCAGAAAGACCTGAAGGAAAAAGTCCCGTCGTGTACTTCTTCGTTGTGTTTCCCTCACTAGAGCATGGGTTTACTTTGTTGTTTAGCTTAGGACACGTTCCAGAATCACCTACTGATAATGTTGTATCCCTTGCTTCAGCACACATATCCTAGGTTAAAAGAAAAACAATCTCTAGGTTTTTTATTACTAAACCATATGGCAGCCTCATCTTTTAGTTTTAGATGGAGAAAGAGATTTAATCAACCCTAATTGATGCCCTCATCACTAGACAAATATCGGCTGGAAATATTACTTAATTAGTTCTAAAACTATTACATGGATGTCAATTTAATCGTAAACTTCCCAAGTTTGTCCCTAACAAATGCATATTTAGAAATGCCTCGATTTTTTTTTTTTAAATAAATTCGGATATTTCTTCCTTTCTTGTGAAAATTTTATTGCCAACAATTGTCTTTTTAAAATGTTTTGCATTAATTGATATTTCATGTTAATTATTTTTCCATACTTTTTTAAATTTAATCTGGCTATTTTATTATTATCATTTAATATTTTCTACTTATGTTACCATATTTAATATGTTTAGTAGACATTCATGTCACAACAATAGTTGTTAGTCCCATACTTTAACGTCACTGCAATGATAATGTTCAGAGATTATCATGAATTTACATTATCATGAAATTTCAATGAAAAGCATCTTATAATGTGAGAGAAACTATACTTTAGGATATGTTTCAAATAGCAATGTTAGTTAGACAAAAGCAATTGAAGTATAGAACGCTAAAAGATGATTGAAAAAAAGAAAAAGAAAAAGAATTAATGTTTTAGCGAACTCTGTTGGATACATTGAATGCCGATTGGTATTGTCTTGATCGTGTTACAAAGTTAATCAAAATCACTTTACTTTAAAGAATCCAAACACATGCTTGTTTAATACCATTTATTCGTCCAATGACGTGTAAACTTTAGTCTCGATTGTTATTTTACTTTGAGCCTTGCTAGCATAAAAGTCTATTGTGGACCACAAATTCAAAAATGGGTCTCACGACAATTTATAATTATCTGTAATTTGATTTTTTGTGATCCATAATATATTGTTATTCTTACATAATCATTTCTCTTTTACTTTTTAACATTCACACCCCGCCACGCCAGATAGGTAGGCCTAGCTCAGGCCCAAACGGGCTGGGCCCGTCATTATAGTTATAGACTTTGGGCTCTCATGGCGGGGGTAGTGCCCATAGGGGCGCTAAGCCCATAATAAGTACTGAGCTGTCTAACCATAATAAACTACTCCAGTTAATGTAGATGGTATAGCTATATGCGTTTGTCAAACACCTTACAAAATTTATAACACGTCTTTTTACAATTGAAACTGCTGCGAGATAATTGTACCAAATTACTTCTTATTATTGACAAGTGCGAGCCTAAGTTACGAAACGTAGACAGCATATCATATCAATTTACGCATAAAAAAAAAAAAAAAACATAAGGTTTCAAAATATCATACTTTAAATGAGACATAAGTTAGTCAATCGGTCTTGTAAGTCATTTTGTTCAAGTTGATCTTGCGAAAAAATTTCTTCTTAAGTTAAGCATGGGCGACCTGAAGCTCCACTAAAAAAAAGCTCAATTAGATCGAGTTTGACTACACATTAAACTAGTTGTTACGAGTAATTATTGAGTCAAGCCCAAACTACTTACAAATAGCTCGTCTTAATTTCACAGTAATCAAATAGCACATCATGATGGTTGCGAATCCCTCATGCTCCGTGCTTCTAGAGGAATGGTCAACACCCTCTCTTCCCTCTCTGATCATGTAGATCTAGGTCTACGATTTGGGTGCCATCCACGACGAGGCAGTCGCCGTCCTCTAGCCAAGGCAATGTCGACCTCGTCGGACTTTGGTATTTCTTCTTTTCCATTCCAGTTCTCTAGTTTTTTTATTTTTTTTATTTTTTTTCACAACTTGTTAATTTTCAAGTCTGTTTTGATTAAATCTATCTAAATTTGCTAATTTATTTTCCGAACCGGGAGAGAGGATCATGTTGCAGTTATTGCTTTAGAGAGAGAGAGAGAGAGAGAGAGAGAGAAAGAGAGAGGATCATGTTGCTGTTATGGCTTTCACCGCCCAAAAATTGGATGAGGGAGTGGTGAAGCTGCGTTTCTTCTTTTTCTTTTGTCACTCGCCATGAGGATCCGCCGTGAGATCAGGGAAGACACATTCCGATCTTAGCAGACAACAAGGAAAGCACCGCTGCTGGAGATTCTCCTTTCCTTTCCTTTCCTTTCCTTTCCTTTCCTTTCCTTTCCTTTTTTCCTTTTTAGTTTCAACGTATGTGCCATGCATGTTTCTGGAGTTCACACCGGGTGCAAGGCTCTGGTTACCCAGTTGCACCGACAGCAAAATCAATAAGACTTGATAAAAAATGAGACGGAAAATCCACGAATTTATTTCGGTCTTTAGAGTCTAAGCTAACCCCTCGAGAAAAGATAAAAATGAATAGATACTTTCTCAAAAGACATATTGTTATAGGATCGAGTCTACTTAGCTCATTGTCTACAATTGTAATGTGAGAAGATTTCCACACATAAATATTGCTTCACACACTCCAATTTTCCTACGTGGAACAAGGCACTCCCATTGTTCTACAAACAACTTTCTAACAATCGAATCTCGAAACGGGACGAGGTGTGGCAGGCTGACCATGACCTAATGTTTTTATCCGTAGATTGACTAATGTACGGTCGTAGTAACATCATTCAGGTAATTAATACTTTAACTCGGCGGCATGGTGCAATATTGTTGATTTGTTATTCGTCGCTATTCAAATCTTGTGTTTTTCAAAAGACGCGACAGCCCAAATTATTTTGTTTGTGCCGAAGGAATTGTGCTCTCACTTTCGTGACATTTACTTGCACACGGTATCTACGGACATAACTCTTGTAGGTTCACGAAAACGCATTATCTTTCTAGTGACGCTAGACTAACAGTTACTGTTACTCTCGAGAATAACAGTGAGCGTCGGGCCATATACCAAATTTAGCAAGAGGGGCAACCGAAAGTACAAGTATGGTCATTTTTTGTCTTATTTTAGCCAACTTTTTCTGCTTAAAAGTTTAGTTGCGACACCCATTTTAAACCGAAAAAGAAAAAGAAAATGAGACACACCTCGTATAGATATTCCTCTCTATAAGAGAACTCCCCCGACCAAAAAATAAAAAATGTGAAAGATTCTGCTTGTTTTTTTTATAATATTTGAATTTATAAATAAATATAGTTAATATATAATGCAGAATTTCATTTCATAAGATAAAAGCTAACAGCTACTTGAGGCAATCCTTGTTCTGGGTTCCACAGCGTGCTAAGTTCATTTCAAAATTAAATAAGCCCATGAAAGCTTGCCTACTGAAATATGCTGCGGAGTTTTACTGCATAAGATATAAGCTACAACTTCTAGAGGCAAATTCGTGCTCAGGATTCCACGCTGTGTTAAGTTAATTTCAAAATTAACTAGGCCCATTAAAGCTTGCCTACTGTAATCAATCATATCGGAATGATCAAATTAGAGCAGAACACATTGATTATCTAGTAAATAATACAGCACATTCCAAATTTCTTATCCTATTAAATAATACATCAGGTCACTCCAATCAGTGTATGATCCACCATTTGTGTTATGTTTGTGACAACACCAAATTTATAAAAAGTCTCCAAACAAAAAAATAAAAAATAAATCATATGATTTATTGGACAATTTCGTAAAATTCAATAGAGTTGGGTCAGTGGGTGATAAACTAATATGTAATTGAAGAATGTGTTTTCATGTGTTTGGGAATATTTAAAAAAAGAAAACTAGCAGTTGAAAATTTTCGATGAATGAAAGGATGAAAATATCATTGTAAAGGGGGTTTACGGCGCGGCTGTCGGCTGCAAGCTGGTTCCTCCAATACCAAAAAAAAAATATATATATATATATCATTGTAAAAATTGTTCAGACATCCGCTACGTAACAAGTTTGTAGACTTCAAGGGCGAAAAAAGAACTTTTCAGAGAGATTACTTCCAAAGAAGAGGTTTGTAGCACCAAAACCGATCATATAAAAGGAAGGTGTAGAATTGAGGGGGGAAACCGGACAAATAAGTGTACAAGTTTCCTCGAAGAAATTTGTGGCCAGTAGATTTCCCACCATTACTTCATCATTTCTCTTTCCTGTCAAGAGTTACCATATTGTCTTATTGCGTAGATTTTATTTTATTTTTTTCATTTTTTGGTTTAGCGAGTTAGACAATATGTGCAAATGTTGTTGGCGCACACTATCCTCCTCTCTAGGCAATCTTAAGATTGTCTTTGATGTTTTGGATTTTTAGTTGAATTAAGACCAAATATGATAAGATAAGAAATTCATGGTTTTTGTTATGTCACATCCACTATTTTGTAAGTTACAATAATAGAGCTGAATACTTTCGCATCCTATACTATTGCTATTTAGTATGAATGGCATATTACTATAAATAAATCTGAAAATGCACAAATAAATGTCGTAAGAATCTAAATCTTAAATAGCAAAGGAGCTCATTGTAGTATTTTAGAACCACAAGTTCGACTATGATAAGAAATGTACACGAGCACCAACAATATCAATGAGGTTGATCAACCAACGAATGCCAAATTTAATAAGAAAGAGAAAATATTATCATTCACCTTCTCCATACTAAAAAATATAGTGCTTCAACTCTCTCGCTAGTTTCATGAAGTGTCAACGTAAATCACATAACTATGGAGGAGAGGAGCGTCAGTCTCTTGTTATAGGACCATAGAGTTATGGAGGAGAAGGAATTTCAACTCTCTCACTGTTTATGTGAAGCTTTAACATGAAAAAAAAATTACGAAGGAGTCTTGAAACTTCAATATGAAGAAGGGATATGGAGGAGAATGAGACGAAGAGTGTACAAGTTTTTTTCATAGAAATCTCATTATCCCCTCATTCTTCGAGAATCAGAAATATCCTTTTCAAGTTTGAAATTTGTTCATTTAAAATCTGGATTCTTCCACTTTAATCTTATTTATTTATTTTATACTTATTCTTATTTATTTATTTATTTATAACTATTTTTTAATTTATTTTCATTTTTTATTCTTTTATATACCCTTCTATCATTCCTTGAAATAATTTTGTTAAATCATAAATTATAATAATATACCTAAGATATAGAACAAATATAAATAGTAAATTATATATAGAGTATATATTGTATAAAAAAGAAATTGATGTATATATAAATATGAATGATTAAATACAAATTGTTATAATTTTTATTTTTAACATTTTATATTATAATTGAAATATTATTTTTATTTTATTAATTTATAAAGCTTGTAATTTGAAAAAGAAATAATTAAAATACCATGGATATAAGAAATGACATCCATATCTCACATCCTATGTGATATTTTTATCCATGCTACATCCCTAATATATTCGATCTTATCCTTTCTTGGGCAAAAATCGACACAAAATAGAATATGTTTATCCTACTCCGAGGCACTCCTCCGTATCAACCATGTTGATTTAGTATTTTACTCTTAAGGTCCTCTGAACAAGGCTTGAATTGAAGACTGCAAGGAGGGGAGCAAACTCTATTATCATTTTGGCCAATACTTTGTTGGTAAATTTGAAAAGTTCCAAATTTTTTAAAGATCATTTTGATGTTGTCGTGTTGGTTTGAATAGAATTGGGTTACTTTCATTAGATGATCATTTTAGTGGGTCTGTGATGGGCTCAAGAAATTTTGATTGGGCTCACCCAATATACTATAGTCTCAATTTCTTTCACTCTAGTTGACCGAATACGGGCAGTTCTTGTTGGATGCACTGTTGGGAGCATTCAAGACGCTTTCACATCACCGCTACATGCCAATGATGTAATTGGGCATAAATTCTAAAAAAAAAAAAAAGTTTAGTGCACTAGGTGATAACAAAAAAGAAAATGCAACAATGTGATTGCAAAATCATTAAAAGTTTAGTGAACTCCCAATGGAGTCTATTCGAACCACATGGAATGTTTATTCTCTTCACCTTAAATATATTCGAGTAAAGCCAAACTAATCGATGATCATCTCCAACGACAGCAAAAATCCTCACACATGTTAAAAAGGCATCATGAAAAAGAACCTCAACTTCACCATCGAACATCAATCGCTCACACCAATTACTTCCCTTTTTTCTTGTGAAAAGATTAGGGACGGTGAGAACCATAAGACCGAGGAGCATCAATCTCTTATTATAGGATTGGAGAGTTACGGATGAGAAGGAGTTTCGACTTTCTCACCGTTTCATGGAGTTTTAACATGAATCAAAGAATTATGAAAAAGTCTTGAAACTTTAGTATGAATTAAGGGTACAAAGAAGGAGATAAAGAGTGTAGAGTTTTTTTTTTTTTTTTTTTTAAGAAATCTCATTGCCCCCTTTATTCTTCAAGAATTAGAAGATGCTTTTTCAAGTTTTTGTTCATTTAAAATATGAGTTCTTCTACTTTATGCTTATTTATTTATTTTATATTATCTTTAACTCTCTTTTTAATTTTCTTTTATTTTTAATTCTTTTATATGCCCCTCTATCATTGCTTAAGATAATTTTATTAAATCATAAATTATACTACTATACCTAAAATGTAGAACAAATATAAATAGTAATTTATATATAGAATACATAGAATAAAACATGAGATAGGATATTTTTATTCATGCTACGTCCCTCTCACATTCAATTTTATCCTATATTGGGCAAAGATCAAACACGAGATATGATAAATTTATCATATCCTAACTTTTATTCTAATTGCCAAATATAGTCCAAGGGTTTACTCTTCCATATCAACGAGGCTCATTTAGTACTTTACACCTAAGATCCTACTAACAAGGATTGAATTGAAGACCACAAGGAGAGGAGCAAACTCTTTTACCATTAAGGCCAATACTTTGTTGGTAAATTTGAAAATTTCTAAATTTTTGAAAGATCATTTTGATGTTGCCGTGTTGGTTTAAGCATATTGGGAAAATCTCACACTTAATGGATTTTGAAATTGGGTAGAGAAATTTCATTTGGGATCACCCAATTCACTACTGTTTCAATTTCTTTTTCTCTAATCGATCGGAATACAGGCAATTCTTGTTGTGGATACACTATTGGGAGCGTTCAGGACATTGTCATGTCACCGTCATATGCTCATAATGTGATTGGGCATAGATTCTAAAGAAAAGAAAGTTTAGTGCACTAGGTACAACAAAAAAATGCAACAATCCAATTGCGGAATCCGTTAACAGTTCAACGAAATCGCGTCGATGGGGTCTATTCAAACCGAATAGAATGTTTATTATCTTCATTTTAAATAGATCCAAGCCAAACCAAACTAATTGATGATCATCTCCAACAACAATAAAATCCTCCCATGTGTTAAAAAGGCATCATGAAAAAGAAGCACCTCAGCTCCACCACTAGACATCAATCGCTTGCCTTAGTTACTTCCCCTTTTTCCTCTGAAAAGATTAGGGACGGTGGGAACCAATAAGATTGAAGAGCATCAGTCTCTTATTATAGGACCAAAGAGTTACAGATGAGAAAGAGTTTCGACTTTCTCACCATTTCGTGGAGTTTTAACATAAATCAAAGAATTACAAAAAAGTCTTGAAACGGTAATATGAATTAAAGGTACGAAGAAGAAGGAGATAAAGAGTGTAGTGGCTTTCCTTTTTTTCTTTTTAAGAAATCTCATTGCCCCCTTTATTCTTCAATAATTAGAAAGATGCTTTTCAAATTTTTGTTCATTTAAAATATGGGTTCGTCTACTTTATGCTTGTTTATTTATTTTATATTATCTTTAACTATCTTTTTTAAAATTATTTTCTTTTTAATTATTTTATATGCCCTTCTATCATTTCTTAAAATAATTTTATTAAATCATAAAGTATGCTAATATACCTAAAATATAACAAATATAAATTGTAATTTATATATAGAATATACATTATAGAATAAAACACGAGATAGGATATTTTTTTCATGCTTCATTCATCTTATATTCAATTTTATCTTATATTGGACAAAGATCAAACATGAGATAAAATACATTTATCATATCCTGATTTTTGTCTTAACTACTAAACATAGTCCAAGGGTTTATTCCTCCATATCAACCGGGCTCATTTAGTACTTTACACTTGAGGTCCTCCTAAAAAGGATTGAACTGAAGACCACAAGGAGGGGAGCAAACTCTTTTACCATTTAGGCCAACGCTTCGTTAGTAAATTTGAAAACTTCTAAATTTTTGAAAGATCATTTTGATGTTGTTGTATTCATTTAAACATAATTTGGAAAATTTTGATTAGACAATCACTTAACAGATTGTGTAATCGAGTGGAGAAATTTCATTTAGGATCACCCAATTTACTAGAGTTTCAATTTTTTTTTCTCTAGTTGACCAAAATATGGGCAATTCTTATTGTAGATACACTAATGGAATCATTCAAGACATGGTCACGTTGCCATCACTCATAATGTGATTGGGCATAGATTCTAAAGAAAAGAAAGTTCTAGTGCACTAGGTACAACAATTAAAAATCCAACAATTTGATTGCGGAATCCGTTAACAGTTCAACAAACTCCCGATGGGTCAAATCCGAACTGAATAGAATGTTTAATATCTTTGATTTAAATAGATCCGAGCTAAGCCAAACTAATCAATGATCAACATCAGCAGATTCCTCGCAAACGATGCGAAGGTATCATGAAAAGAAGCACCTTAGCTCCATCTGTGGACATCAATCGGTCGTATCAGTTACTTCCTATTTTACCCGTAAAAAGATAAGGGACAGTGGGAACCGACGAAACTGAGAAAGAGCGGTTCCAGTGACGCTCTCTTCTTTCTGTGTCGAACCACATTTTCCAACGCCTCGGCAGAAAATCCTCGCCACCCGTTGCCCGGCAACCTCTTCCCTTTTCCTCGTCAAGCCAAATGTCGACGAAGGCCCTGTGGATAACGTTGCATTTAGTGATTATACACGAGTCAATGCCAAGCAAATATTATTACAGTCGCTCCATCCAAAAGAAAAAATATTTAGATGCATCGAGACGCGTGTGATCCCCCATGTATTACGACCGTTGATTTTGGTTACGATCGTGCCATGATCTGGGCCGGGATGCACTGAGCTCGCGTGGTGTGCGCCCGTCGTGCTCGGCAATGGCTTTAATCGCTCGAGATAAAATTATACTCGACTGCAATTTTCGAGCCAAGATTTGTTTACACGCTCCTATGGAATTGTATTGAATTGTATTCCCCTATGCAACAAGCCAAATACCGAGTGGTTGTATATCTCACATTTTCACGCACCCGTTTGGAGTTTATAAATACGACTACAATTTGGAAGGAAAATGTTGAAGAGCATCACAACAGCACTTGTCAAGTAACTAGTTCAGAAAAGCTTCAAGAAATCGACTTTCCTCCATTATGGGTAATCGATATTTTGAGATTACAGTAAGTATATCTTATAAGTGCGTGATGGCACTCATCGACGATCCCCTAATAAGTAACTGATAACCCTAAAACTATGCCAAAATATTCACGTAGATGTTCTCGGAAATAATGGGAGAGCTTTATATGATAACAAACGCACATTATCGCCTCATCATCTGCTAAGCATGACGAAGATTAAGTTTCATTTGTTTCGAGGAAACTTCCTCTTTTACTTATTTCCGTATCTCCTTTTGACGTAAATCCATGCGACCTTTACTCGGATTCATTCAGATATTGTCAGTCAGGAAGGGCGGTACAGAAATTTTGGATTCAAATGCGTCAGAAATAAATCAGGAGGTGTCTCATCAACGTGACTGGCCGCTTGCATAATTCTCTCTCTTGCAATCTTCCATACCAGTAAAATTATTAACACAGGAACTGTTTGTAAGGATTTCTCTACTGCATGTGTAACCTTTAGGAGGCCTTAATCATTAACATCAAACTTTCTGTTGGTCAAAGATGAAGAGGGAATAGAGGATTAGACATAGATTTACCAGTAGGAGGACAACTCATATTCAGAAATAAAAAGAGGTGTCTCTGGACATCTTCCGAAACTGATGTTAGTTAACTACAATCTCGCTAACAAGTAAACACCCACCAGTGGGATTTCCTAACAAGCCTAAAATCTAGAACAGAGAGATGCAAGTAACACTTTCGTATCTATTAATTATATTTCATAGGATACGGCAGTCCCAAAGTTACTCATCATCTCCTTTTTGTAGCAGAATGTAGTGCAAGTTTCCTCGTCTTCTTTTGAACACTTATCCATGAAATCCAATCGTCAATTTATATTCCTGAAATGGAACTTTGAATTTCATGTAGAACAGAACCTCTAGCAGTTTACCTGTCATTACATCGTTAACACCAAAACTAAGATGTCACCTTATTGGAAAATGTATAATGCACCCACATTCTCTTAGTCAATTCTACCATTTAGTAAGATGGTGGATGAAAATCGTGATTAGATGTGACTGGAAGAAAGAGTGCAATGAATACATTCAACAACTAGCCAATGATGTTTTTCAAACCCAGTGTGTCTGGAATACCAGGTTCTTTCATTGAAGTAACAATTACTAGTCTTTATGAATGACAGGAGTTGTATTCCAATTTACTAGCCTTGGACAGAATCGAGAAAGATTATCAGCAAAAGCAGCAAGAACATATTAGCCTTGATGAGAAAGATAAAAACCGTGAGTTCTCAAGACATTATGTCTTGGTTACAGACTATGGTACTTTTGTCACAGCTTCTAATTTGCTTGCATCAGTATCTCCTAGGATAGTGACCACAGACGTCAAAGAAAGAATTTCCTTGACACTCTTGCTCATCGGGTTGGGTTGGAGTCCAGGCATTTCGATTTTTGATGCGACTGGTGTATCATTCTGTATGCCTTAAATGGTCTTGAGTCTTTTATATTGGTTTCTACCGCTTGATCAGTCCATCATCCCTGTAGTGATTCAAAATTTGCACTTTTTTCCTCTTTACATGATTGGACCGGTCTAACCTATTTTGCTAGTTGAGAACTAGCACTTGCTCATAATTTTGCAATAGTAATCTTGGCTTGAGGTTGGCAGGTTAGTGCTTTGATTTGAAAAGATGTGTACCGGGATGGGGGAAACTGTTATCCCTCATGTTCTTCAGAGTGTGTCGGATTTAACTTTTTCCTTGTATAGTTTATTATACTCGGTAAAAAGCTTGTCCTTATTGTTCACTTTGATGGTTGGAAGAGAGCCTTTCGATTCTGAGGTCAGACCTACGGAGTCAGAAGAGGCATGTGAAAAGTTTAATGAAGAAATCACTTTGGTCAAGGGCTCTGGAAGAGGTACCTAGTTAATTCTGCTCTAACAGCTTTTCCCTAGACTTTGTTCATGTCAATGTATTCTCAATTACGTATACTCACAAATTGTTTATATTTAGGAGTAAAAGGAAAGATTTTTCCCCGAAAATTCTCTGTATGTTCTTCTCAATAAGCTTTGAACAGAAACTTCATGATAATTTCATCTTCTAAGGTCACAAAAAGTCCTTTTCCTTGTCCAATATCTACTGCGGTTTTTGCAGACTTAATCTGCATATAATGCAAATATACTTTAGAAATAAAATGTGCTTTAGTTAGAAAAACTGCAGCGACAAGGATGACATCTCTTGCAGAACTTTAATGGAAATGAGATTAAAGATAAAAATGAACTAGAGAAAACTAGTAAATTAACAATATGAGCCAAGTTGTTAGGCGGAGTTCACACTGTTTCAGGACTTCGAAGCCTAGCTTATAAGCATTTTGTCTTCTTAGAAATATAATAGAAAAAATTGCTGATACCACAGTCTTACTATTTGCTCTTAAGGTGGTGAAGAAGCTTGCGGATATTATTCTTTGCCTCCAAATGGAAGTTCTTAAAGTCTTTGGTAGTGCTGGTATGCTTTTTGGAATGCAAAGATCCTCTTCCCCTTAAAATCTGTCTTCTGCTGCAAAGAAGAAATATGGACAATACCAAGATGAAATCAGAATAAGATGCACTGAGATAACTGAAATGGTGCTACTATTTTGCTGCATAAGTTTTTGTGCTTACAAATAAACTTTTATCAAGTCCCTGGTCATCCACCACATTTTACTTGGTTATTCATTCGTGGTAGCTATCGGTCCTCCTATTGATGATTAATATATTCAAGTCCATGAACGGAATACTGGTCTCTTTATTGCCCTAGTAATGTTTTCTATCTTTAGCCATCCAGATTGGGAAAGAGCAGCAGGAGGTTCTGACAGCACTGGTAGTAAACTGGGATCTTCTGGCCTGGCTTTGCACAATGCAAGCATTATAACTAAAATTGACACTATTTTGAGTCCATAAATTTTTCTTTTTATGACTCCTGGAGTTCTCATTTTCTAGTCTATTATTTCCTTTCCATTTTTGTTCAATTGTGTGCATCCTAATTTGGGTTCTTGATCTAATCATGATAAGAAAAGCACATCTATGGTAGCTGTAGGATTCTCCATTACATACTTTTTTTTTGGTAAGTTCTCCATTACATATCTTGTGATGTGGAAAGATCTGAAAATGCAAAGACCAATTTATGCATGCATAATTTAACAACAAATATAAAGACATCGTTTCCTTTCCAGAATCCTAAAGTTCTCAACCTGAATTCAACATGGAGTTGAACAGGAAAGTGGATAGAAACTTTTACGCAGTTATATACAATTAAGAAACGATTCTTAAATACAGATTGATCTGACAAGCAGGCTGACCAGCCATCCAAAGATATCTCAAGTATTGACTAGAGCATACCCATATTAACTACAAATATGAAAAAGACATATTTGCTTACCAGAATCCTAAAGTTTAAGACCTAAAACCAACACTGAGAAAAACAGGAAAGTGACTTGAAATTGTTGAATCTGCCATCGAGTACATCTAATATGGTTAGCGTATATGCATCTACTACTGCATTGGCATCTGTATAGTTCTCCACGTGATCTCTTGAGCTTTTATTCAATCAGACTCTTTTTATTTGGAGTTTGGCCTCAGCTGTAAGTGTCTACCATCTGTATCTTTTTATATATACTCATATTGTTAATTGTTGAAACAGCAAGGAACTTTCATGTGATTAACAACTATTGTTACCGCTACTTAGCCTCTATAGAGTAATCTGATCTTCCTGAAATTTGTTGAGATAATCTAATATGCTTAATCAACTTCTTTTCCCAATAAACTTCCGTTTTCTCAGTAGCATAAGAGTATTGTGACTGGGAAAACTGTCATATGGCTTGATGATATGAAGTCTATGATCACAAGGCCTCAGACATGAAGATAAGATTTTTTTCTTTTGTATTTTTTTACCATTTTTACAAACTGTTATTTATCAACTCCACGTAGCTCACATAGAATGACAATGGACTATTTACTGTTGCAAAGAAGATATTGGTGAAATAGAAAGAAAAGTGCTTGAGGAATTTATTACTGATTTCCTTTTGAGCTAAAGATGGACTTGGTAAGGTCTACTTTGACCTACGCAACTTCTATTCCAATTAGGTGGCTCATTCAGGCTCCGTAACTCCAACAATGACAAATGAATGGTACCAAAGTCAGTCAGCTATGCTCTTTTGGCTGCGGCAAGTCCAGATTCAGGAAGAGGTGGTTAATATGTATCATGTAATCATTTTTACAGAATGTACCTAGATATATTTATGTATATATTGCTGCGGACCTGTTCTTAAGCAGAAGATGATTTCCTCATATGGGGTATCCACTATGTTTGGTGTCTGTGCAGCCCACAATTCCAATTGTTAAAGCTAAAATGGAGAAGACACTGTCGTGGCTTGCTCCACTTGCTGCTAACACAATCAAGTAAGTTGCAAAAACATCTGCAGGCGAATGACAAATTGTGCTATAAACTTGAAAAATGACATGTCTTTACCATTGGTTATGTTTGAATATGGATTCTGTTGGGAATAACTGATCCCCGAAAACCCGGATTCGACACTAAATCGAACCCCTAAACTCAAGCGGAAGCGTAGCCCAAGAAAACGACACGTATCACCGATCGTAAAGCACACCACGGATTCGAGCGTACCTTGTTAGCCACAGATTAAACACCGACGCCAATGGAGGGAGAGAATTTGTCGCTGTTCAATTCGATGAAGCCTTGAAAGGGAAGAAGTGGAAGCCGTATGCCTTGATCTTCTTTTGAGAGAGAAAACGCGGGGAGGAGAGAGCGTACGTCAATTCGATTCCAACGGTACAATCTCTCTCTCTCTCCCCTTTTATACCTTGCCCCTTCCACGGGCCTTATTCCCGTGGGCCGGGCTTTCGGGCCCGACTTGGGCGGATAGGGCCTTAAGCCCAATTAAATAAAGCTTTCATCTCCCACTCGCACAAGGTGGGCCGAACAGGATTCTCTTTACCTCTCTTCAACATTCATACCGGTGAATAATCCGTGCGACCAAGCATACTTTGAGAGCTCGTTGTTATACATCCGTTAGGAATATATAGCAGCTCATAATTGGGCGTCACACTCGAGTAGATTTAGTATGCGTACCCTAGATCGATTGATCACATTTATATCTCTCTTGATCTCTTTTAAACATGATATATATATTGTATTCACAATTATAATTATCACAAAGACAGTCATAATTGGTCGACCGGTGAATACAAAACCACAATGTGATTTTCCAAAATCGATCTTCCTCTTTCCTTCAAACTCTCAATTTCAGTCTAGCTTGCTTTTCTAGAAATGCCCCATTAGATCGAATCATCCATGACCATTGGCAACACCCTAAGATAGCAAACACTAAATAGAAACCTTGAGAATAAGTAAGAGTCCCGAGGGGACTAAAAATTGAGGAACTCTTTTCCTCAAGAGTCTCACACGTCATAAAAGTTGAGATCAAACTTTTTGCCACTCTTATTGGTCGTCACATGCATACGTAGTATGAAATACGTATTACGGTATTAACTCCTTTCCCATGGAGCGTATGTCTACACCTTTCAATACCGTACGGATGATAGTTAAGACATACACAATGTCTAACTTGAGTTCACGTATCTACTCAATCACAAAATTCATCGAACTCACATCGGCATCTTAGACGGATAAAGTAAAATATGTGGGGTATTTTACTTTCGGACATTGTAAGAATTATGTCCTCATCTTAACACTTAGTTAAGGCAACATATATATTTTAAGCTTGAGCTCTCGATTATCACCTAGATAATAAGCTTAAAAACAGTCTCATCTCTATTTATCACACAAGAAAATAGGCGATTACCCGTGTGAGTGGGCTAATCTTATATCTGTCCGACATACTTTTCAAATAATGCACTGAGCATTAAGATGCATAAAGATCACACATAGATTCATAGACATTAATCGATGAAAAACAAAATCTCATAAATGTGAACAACTCAGGGAAATTACAATTCAGTACATCAGACTCTACGCAATCCTAGAGATTTTACATGACCACAAAACACATCTCTAGGTATTGGCTTTGTCATAGGATCTCGCTACCATTCTATGCGTAGATATGTACCGTAAGTTCACATCCTTTCGTGCAACCATATCTTTTACAAAGTTATACTTGGTATCTATATGTTTGGTCTTGCCATGATACTTTGGATCTTTGGTGTACGCTATAGCTTGCTTGGCTATCACAATTAACCAATAATTGATTTGCAGCTTTCTCAATAACACCTAAATGATCCAAGAATCTCTTAAGCCAAACTCCTTCTTGTACCGCTGCGATAATGCCACGAACTCGGCTTCCATCGTGGATAAGGCTATACACGTTTGCTTCTTCTTGCTCCATGATATGGCGCCATTGTTCGATAAGAAAGCAAATCCAGTAGATTTCCTTTCATCTAAATCTCCTCCCCAATCGCATCCGAATAGCCTTCAAGTCGCGAGATCCTTTCCTTGATAATTCAACTTAAAATCAGCGGTTCCCTTCGGATACCTCGGTATTCTCTTCACGGCTTTCCAATGTCTTGGACCGGGTTGGATTGGTATCTACTCACCATTCCAACTGCAAAACATATGTCGGGTCTTGTACACATCATAGCGTACATCAAGCTCCCAACAGCACTAGCATAAGGAACATTTTTCATTTGTTCCTTCTCTTGTGGAGTCCCTGGACACAGTCTATGGCTCAATCCTTCACCTTTTGCAATAGGAGTGTCTATGGGTTTACGAGTCTTGCATACGAAATCGTTCAAGAACCTTATTTATATAGGTTTCTTGTGAAAGAGACAACGATCTCTTCGAACGATCTCTTGAAATCTTAACTCCAAGAATATATGCAGCCTCACCCATATCCTTCATCTCAAAGTTAGAAGACAACCATCTCTTGACGGTACTAACCAACTCCATATTGCTTCCGGCAATTAGTATATCATCAACATATAATGATATGATCACAAATTGATCCTTGGATCTTTTGATATATACACAATGATCCTCATCAATCATTGTAAAATCATATGCCATTATTGCATTATGAAAACGTATATACCATTGTCTTGATGACTGCTTAAGACCATATATCGACCTCAAAAGTCGACATACTTTTTCTTCTTGGCCTTTTACTATGAAACCAGCATGTTGTTCCATATATATCTCTTCCTCTAATTCTCCATTGAGGAAAGCGGTCTTTACATCCATTTGATGTAACTCAAGATCCAGACTAGCCACTATTGCCGAATAATGCGAATCGAGGTAAATCTCACTACGGGAGAAAACGTATCTTCATAATCAATTCCTTCCCGTTGATTATACCCCTTCGCCACAAGGCGAGCCTTATGCCTTTCTATCGAGCCATCAGCCTTTCGCTTTATTTTGAGAACCCATTTGTTCCCAATAGCTCTGCGTCCTTTTGGAAGATCAACCGGTTCCCAGACTTGGTTTGATTCCATTGACTCCATTTCCTCTTCCATTGCATTAATCCATTTTTCCTTACTAGGGCACTTGAGCCTCATTGATATTTCTTGGCTCATCCTCATCTTGTGGAGCAACCATAAAAGTTTCCCTTCAATGTCAAAACGTCGACGGGGAATACTTTGGCGACTTGTTCGCCGTATGGGAGATTGTACACTTTGCACATCATTCCCTATTGTGCTCCCACTTGGATGAACTCCATTAATATCTTTATCTTGATCCAAGGTTTCAAATAGGGAGTTATCTTCCCCTATTTCGCCCTTCTTAGGAAACTCATCCTCTAAGAATGTTACATCTCGAGATTCATATTCGGTTATACTCCCACTTTCCTGCTCACCAATGAACACATACCCTTTCGAGTGTTCCGAGTATCTTATGAAAATACTCTTCTTTCCTCTGGGACCTAATTTCCCAAACTTGTGAGAGGACTCATGTGTATAGGCAGCACAACCCCATGGCTTAAGAAAACTTAAGTCCGGTTTTCTACCTGTCCATAACTCATATGGAGTGGAAGTAACTGATTTGGAAGGCACCCGGTTAAGTATATAGGCGGCGGCTTAATAACGCATCACTCCAAAAGGTGATAGGTAAATTAGCATGCGCCATCATGGACCTAACCATTTCCGGTAGGGTTCTCGTTTCTTCTCTCCGCAACACCATTTTGTTGAGGAGTATACGGAATAGACAACCGTCTTTCTATTCCTTTTTCATCACATAATTTTCTGAACTCATCAGATAAATATTCTCGACCTCGATCGGATCTCAATGCTTTTATTTTCTTGTCTAATTGATTCTCTACCAGGTTCATGAACCTTTTAAAACAACTTATTGCTTCAGATTTATGAGAAATCAAATAGACATATCCGAATCGAGTATAATCATCAATAAAGGTGATGAAATAAACAGCCCCATGCCTTCCTCTCACATTCATTGGACCACGGACATCGGAATGGATTAATTGCGAGAGAAATTCAGCTCTTTTTCCTTTTCCAAATGGTTTCCTTGTTGCTTTCCCTTCCGAGCAATGCTTACATACGAGCAAATCGACTTTTTCAATATTGCCCAACAAGCCCTCTTTGGCTAGTCTATTCATACGTTGTTGGCCAATGTGACCAAGTCTAGCATGCCACACACTCACATCATTATCATATTTATTAGGAGACGTGAGAAGGGAATAACAAATATTAGCATTAACATAATCAACATCTAATACAATAAAACCATCTAGAAAATAGCCACAACCATAGTAATTTGTATTCAAGAACAAATTCACACCTCTACTACGAAGTTCATACAAAAACCTAATCGACCAACACTAATACGGACACTAAATTCCGACGAATCTCCGGAGCATACAAAGCACATCATGAAGGAACAAAGTGCGTCCACCGCGCATATTCGATTGGCATGTGCCAATTCCTTTCACTTCAGCTCGGAGTTGTTTCCCACATAGATCCACTTAGTTCCGGTAGGTACTCGTCGGAATTCCACGAAGGATCCTCTATCCTTCGCTACATGGTCCGTCGCCCCGAATCCACAGTCCACAAAGGATTAGACTCGAGTTAAGAACACGAACTTGACACATAAGCAAAGTTCGAAAAGTACAAGGGTGCATACCTTCTTTGGCTCACGACAGATCGCGAGCATAGTGACCCTTCTTGTCACAGTTGTAGCATTTCACCCTTGCTAGCTTTTTCATGTGAGGACGTTTTCCTCTATCATGTTGGTCAAATTTGGGTTTCTTCCCTGAAGGACCAGCTTCTTCCTTGCCTTTACCCTTATCAAACCAGTTAGGGCGCTTGCGCTTGGAGCACGAAGCTCCATTTGAGCTAGAACTAGCATGATATAAATCGGCATACGGCTTAGCCGCCAATAGGCGGTCCTCTTCCACTCAAGATGACGCATTGCATCCTCAAATGTTTTGATATTCTCATTATGAGTCGGTGCACCTTCATATGCTCCCAACTCGAGGCAAGGAACGAATCACCGCTTGCACTGTTGTTCATCTCGTGAGGACATGGCCGGCGTCTCTCGGCTCGGTTATCATATTTGACATCTTTCTAAGATGTTGCTTCATGGTCGACCATGAGGCTTCTTATAAGAGTCAAATCGATAGTGAGCTGCCTCAGTCTAGTCACCGAAGTATGACCAAACCTAGCTACCAGTGCCTCCCACATTTCCTTGGCGTTGTCAAAACGCCGAAACTCTCGCATGACATCATTTTCCATGTTGCTCAGCAACGTGATGCGAGCTAGAGAATTCATTCTTTTCCACGCAAGAAAAGCTTCTTTATCCTTTTGTCTTTGTTCGGTGGGTCCCTCTTCGGGTTCTACCATGGTCATGACAAGAGCCTCAAGAGATTCTTGCTCTTCCAAAGACATACTTGGATTTTCATTTGCCAAATTTCATAGTTGTCTCCGGTGAGCTTCTCACCTTTGTTCAGCTCAGCAGAATTATGCTCTTTGTGGTCAAGCCATTGATCCGAACACATCGACAAATATGCACGAATTATTAATGCCTATCATTTATGCATCCCTATTTACATAGACCCATCATATTAATGAACAATTTCAAGTAAGGCTTCAGAATCAAAAGGTCACTACGTTTCCAATCATCCTCCAAAAATCCTAACTTAAAAATTATCATTAATATAATTGTCATATGCAAAATCAATTCTATGAAGTTACAAAAACTTCTATAACTACCCATAGCTAATTACCCACAAAGAACCAAAGAATAACGAAAAGCAACAAATAATTGAATTCCAATAAAACAATAATGCTTTCAATCATTACAAATAGGTAGTTATCATTACATAATATGTTTACAAATCACACTTAACATATATCAGTCACTACAGCTAACACCAAGCCAGCACACGAACTGGGAAAGATCCTATTTTCTTTAATTTCTTGATCTTTTCCCTTGAAACAATACAGTAATATTCATTTGCAAAATTCATTACAATTTTCTTATAGGAAGCAGCTCCGTCGACATCCCATATGCGATTCAACACATCTTGCCATTCGGGTGGAAGAGTGTTTATGAAAAATCGCACCATCTCTCGACGTGACATGGGACGACCATTCCATATGACCTGTTGAATTTTCACGTTGACATCAAGGACGTGATCAATTAAGTCACCGCTCTCCCATCGATGATCGGGTCGGCTCGGCCATCGCCTTAGATGCCTTTCCTTCGTTAGCTGAATCGCGCGAATAGGTGTGCGCACACCCGGGAGATTGCTTCTGCAACACACGCGGAACAAATAAGGGATTACATATAATCCTCATAGACTTAATTGAAAAAGAAACACATTCTTTTTCCCCCCCCCTTTTTTTTTTTTTTTTTTTTTTGGGTCAACGGTCAACGGTCAAAGTCAACGGTCAACGGTCAACGGTCGTCGGTCAACGGTCAACGGTCGCCGGTCAACGGTCAACGGTCGTCGGTCGCCGGACCGGTCGGACTGGACGGACCGGTCGGGCCGGTCGGGCGGTCGGACCGCTCGCGCGGACCGACGCACGTGCGCGCGCGCGTGCTGGGCGGCGTCACGCGGGCGTCGGCGGCACGTGCCGCGCGCGTGCCATCGTCAGCGGTCGGGTCGGGTCGGGTCGGGTCGCGGATCGGGTCGCCGGCGGGCCAACCGGCGTCATTGCTGGCGTCGGCCCGATGACGTCACCCCAGCGGTTATTTACCGTTGGGTGACGTCATGATGACGTCGGCGACGCGCGTCGGCTCCGCGGACCGGCGCGTGCTTGGGTTCGCCCGGCGGCGGCGCGCGCGCCCGGTCGCCCGACCGCGCGCGTGTGCCGCACGCGCTGGCGATCCAGCGCTGCCGGGCGCGTCGCGCCACGCGCGGCGCCTTCCGGCCGCGCGTGTGGGCGCGTGCGGCGCGCCGGCGGCGTTCGACACATCGCCCGGACTCGTCTCGACGTCGCGCTTCTTCCTATGCAATCGAATTTGGTTTTGACATTCGAAAACTCATGAAAAAGGCCGAAGAAGTCTCGGGTGTCGGGATTTGTCGCCCGATCCGTACGGCCGAAGTCCCTCTTGCGAAAAATCAATCAAAAACATATCAAATTGATCGGGAAAACGTGAACTAGGGCTCTGATACCAATGTTGGGAATAACTGATCCCCGAAAACCCGGATTCGACACTAAATCGAACCCCTAAACTCAAGCGGAAGCGTAGCCCAAGAAAACGACACGTATCACCGATCGTAAAGCACACCACGGATTCGAGCGTACCTTGTTAGCCACGAGATTAAACACCGACGCCAATGGAGGGAGAGAATTTGTCGCCGTTTGTTCAATTCGATGAAGCCTTGAAAGGGAAGAAGTGGAAGCCGTATGCCTTGATCTTCTTTTGAGAGAGAAAACGCGGGGAGAGGAGAGCGTACGTCAATTCCGATTCCAACGGTACAATCTCTCTCTCTCTCCTCCCTTTTATACCTTGCCCCTTCCACGGGCCTTATTCCCGTGGGCCGGGCTTTCTGGGCCCAGTTTGGGCGGATAGGGCCTTAAGCCCAATTAAATAAAGCTTTCAGATTCTCATCTCACACCACTTGTTTATGAGGTTTATCATGGGTTTGTATGCATGTAGTCTTCCTCCAAACAATTTCAGCACTTGGGTTGGGCTTCTAATGCGAACAATTCTGCCTCTCATACGGTTTTTTTTTTTTTTTGGTCGGTCCTCTCATACGGTTTGATCTTTGAAGTTTCGATGCATATTAACTTATTGCATGATTCCATTTTTTATTTGTTTTAAGTAGAGCACACTATGGCTTTGCAAAACTGGGAGAAAGGGCAAAAATGAGGTACTTAAGCTTAGACCTTCATGTGCTCATCTTTGATGTTTTCTTGCCTTTGAACATCATCAAGATTGCCAATTGATATTCTTTTTCGGGTCCAGAGTAAACCACAGACCTACTGGCAAGGGTGACTTCATCAGAATCAATACTCTATACCATGCTGATAAGGAGAAAACTGACCCCTATATCGTTGAACTTATGTTCTGGGTTCACCAGCTGGTCTGCAAGAGAAGGGCAATGTTGGAATTTGTGATCCAATTCTAGAAACTCCAAAATAGATTTGAGCTAGAAAATTCAAGAAAAATTCTAGAATAGTCTACAAGTTGCCATCTCTTAAGTGCCACTTTTTTTTTAAATACAGCACAAGTGCCATAACTTGGCACGGGAGGACATTTAAGTGCCATAACTTCAAAACGGTACACTTAAGTGCCACTTTTTTTTTTCTAGTGGGACACTTAAGTGCCACCTCCGGCGACCCTTGCCGGAAATCCTACGTGGCAATATTTTATTATTATTTTTTGCCTACGTGGCTCGCCGGAGAGCTGAGTAGGCTCTAACTCACCAAAAACAACGTCGTCTGCATAAAAAGCCCCAAATCTTCCAAAAACGACGTCGTCTCCCCAAATGCCTCAAATCTAAAACCCTAAATCAGCCAAAATCCCTATTGAAGTGCTCGAATTCAAGTCTCGAACCCTAATTTTCATTTGCCCAAAATTCCTTCGTCGAATGTTGGAAATGGAGAGCAGGGCCTCAATTTCCTCTCACCGAAGCGAAGGAGAAGGCCAGCGTTTCTGTTTTTGTGGGTTACCAAGTCCAAGAAGAATATCGTGGACTCAAATCAATCCTGGGAGAAGATTTTATGGATGCGCCCGATATAAAGAAGCGTCGAAGTGCAAATACTTCAAATGGATCGATGAGAAGTTCTCGACCGAGCCACAGAGGTGATATTGGATCTACTTCATAAAAGACAACAATCTCCATCTGTGTTCGTGGACGACTTGGACGATGTTGACTCAATGCAAGCTCAAGTGTCTTCAGTTAAACTTTTCAAGAATGAAGTCTCAATGCACGCTCAAGCATTTTCAACTAAACATTTCAAGAATAAAGCTTCAATGATGAAAATTGAACGAAAGTGTTACCAAGCGTGTATTATGGTGTTGTTTTGTTGTCTATTGTATTTTATGATGAAATGTAAAGTACTTAAAAAAGAGAAAAAGTTTCTCCGACTGTCATAGTTAAAAATGGTGTTGTTTTGGATTAAACGTAGGGTTTTTTCTTTTTGAAAGATGCGAAAAAGTTTGTGTTGTTCCACAAGATCATTGTGGCTTTGTTGTTGTTTGTGCTGTCGTATGGAGTTGCCATAAGTTTACCATCATCTTCTCTGTTTTGATGCAGAATCATCTTCTCTGTTTTGATGCAGACCAACATATACACAAGACAAACATGAGTGATTACTCGAGTGCCATAAGTTGTATTTAGTAATCACGTAAATGCTAGTCGCGATGAAAAAAGGATCACTTAAGTGTCAAGTTATTGTTAGAGTGATCGGTTAAGTGTCACTTGTAGTTAAAAATGAACAGTTAAGTGTCAAGTTTTTTTAGAATAGGATAAGTTAAGTGCCAATTTTTTTGTGGGTTTTCTCTAAAAATTGCGCCAACCCTGCACCACCAACCATCACCACTAGCCACACTACATACTAGGCGCTCCAGCCACCACCATGCCGGTGGTGTTGCTGCACAAGATACTAGTGCAAGCTGAGCCTTGCACTAGTTTACACCAGTACACATGGTGTAAGATGTGTAAACTGCACACTTGTACTAGGTGTAAGTGCAGCTGCTTAAGCCTATAACCCCCACCACAAACCCATAATCACCAGGCATCACCACCAGCCACACCAGCACCCCAGCCACCACATTAGCACCCCAACAACAAACTGACTACCACCAAACATCACCATCCACCATCACCAAATACACCAGCACTCCAGCTATCATCACAAAACACCAACAGCAGTAGCAACAAGTAAAAGCAGAATCCATGATAAACAACAACATAAATTAACAAGCAGCACAATATCATTTCATTGATATTTCATTAAGTCTGAGTCTGACAACATTAATGAATGACAAACTAAAGAAAAAAAAAAAGATAACCATCCATAGAAAGTCTGACAACATCAACGTTTACATAACTGTTTTGACTCATAAGCTCCACAAATCCTATCACATCTCATCTCATCAATCAATATGCACGACACCCCCTGTTCGTGCTCCTTTCGATGGGCATTTCACTTGATTCATAATTCTGGCACTCTTTCTAACTGGACGTGCAACTTCTTCTTCAACCTTCTCAGTATCCACTGACTCAGATGGAGCTGCAAATGTCCTAGGCCGAATTGAATCAAAAGGAGCTGGAGTTGGAGCTGGGTTCTTTCTCTTCTTTTTTGTTGGCACAGTTGATTTTTTCTTTTTTGTTGGTGCAGCCGTCAATTCTTGAGTTGGGCCTGAGATAAGAATCTCTGAACTTCTCCCAGGCTACAAAAAAACAATAAATTGTTAGCAAAAATCTACAGCATAAATTAAATTAAATGCAGCCAATAAAACTTACATTGAGAATAACTATTCCAGTACGCTCATCTGTATAAAGGCCATAGTCATATTGTCTTAACCTCTTCCCAAGCGCCCATCTTGTTTGAATAGGAGCTCACTTTCAGGAACTTGTGATTTGTTGCCCATTTTTCCTGCTTTCTTGGGCCCTTTAACTATAGTCGGGGCTTCTTCGACCAATTGTGCTGGGCGTCTTCTAGATGGCCTTTGTGTACCTGCCCCTTCACCTGGCCTTGTTCTAGTTGTCCTTCTGTGTAACCCTTCAACTTCAGTGACACCTCCTTCTGTTGGGCCTTCTGGTGGTACTGGTGGTGGTACTTGTGGTGCCCCTTGTAGTGATTCTTCTAGTGGCCCCTGTGATGATCCTTGAGGTGGCTCTTGTGATGGCCCTTCAGTTGGCAGTTGAGTTCCAACTTGCTTTCTTCGAACTTGAGAAAGAGGCCAAAAGATACCATAAATATAATATCGAGACATATAATAATAAAAACTGAATACAAATTGGTTGAATTTACCACTTTGGGTATTTCTTTATTTCTTTGAAAGAACAGTCGACTACACTAGCCGTGATGCTGCTTGGGCTAATCCTTCAGCTGGCCTCGATGCTGCTTGGGTCAATCCTTCAGCTGGCCGTGATGCTGCTTGGGCCAATCCTTCACCTGGCTGTCTTCTACCTTGCCTTCTTCGAACAGGCTATTCAATTTCATGACTTACTGAGGTTCTTCTTGTGACTTAACAAACACATTACATACAAGGCCAAATAAGATATTATGTACATTTTTATGATAAACAACAAGAAAGCAACATAAACATAAAATAAATTTCATGACTTACCGGGTTCTACTTGTTGACTGAAGAACAGTCGACTCACTTGGCCCTGTTGTGTGCATTTCTCCAACTGTCTCTTCACTAGGCCCTTCACCTTGCCTCAACGATTGTTGTTGCTTCCTCAATTGACAACCTTTAATATTGTGGCATGTTAGGCGACAATAAGAGCATGTGATCTTTGCACCCTGCCTGCTCATTCTTTGCTGACCCGAGACCTCTCCCTCCGCCATTCTTCGTCTTTGTTTTGTCCTTCCAATTTTCTTCTTCAGTGGCAAAGGTTGAGGTGCTTCATGATCCGTGGGCTCCCAAAACTTGCTACTTCTAATTGGCTGCATCATGAACTGATAGGAAGCAAGATATTTTGATTTATGGTACCAATCATCGATGTAATCATCTGTATTGTCGCCCTTCAACTGGATGGCACATATGGCATGTGCACATGAAATTCCACTTACTTGCCATGTTCTACATGAACACTTCCTACTTCCTAGATTGACAACATACTTATATGCACCCTTCATTATCTCATATCCGTCATCTCCATTCCAAATGGGATGACAATGCCTACTTGCAGCCAAATTCTCATCCAATTTCTTGACAATCCTAGGACCATATTGTCTTGTCCACTTTGCAGCCCCATCTCTTTGTTTCTGCAGCCGAGTCATAACCGCAACTCGTATATCTTCAAGCATTGAGATGACTAGTTTGCATCTGGCATCTATTATCTTCGAATTAAATACTTCACAAATGTTGTTGTCGACGTTATCGCACTTGAACTCCTCACTGAAGAATGCGCTGCACCAATGCTTCGGTTCTAGTTGAAATAAGGTAGCACAACCTTTCTTTGTCATCTAAAGCAGTCCTTCTTCGGCTATTCTAAAGTCAGCCATGTTTGCACTCTTTGCTAATTGCCAAAATTGCAATTGCAGCTTATCCCCTTTATAGTTCTTTGCCCAATTTCCGTATATGTGCCACGCACACATTCGATGTTCAGCATAGGGCAACAACTCGGTTACTGCCGGAACCAATCCCTACAATAATTCACAGTAAGAAATACTATAGCAAATTACATGTTCATATTACAAAGCAAACTATTGACTAAATTTTTCAAAAAGCAAGCATTACCTTTTGTTGATCGCTCATGAATGCCCACCCTTCCCTGTTTGTTATCTCCAAGTCAACCATCAGATTTTTCAAGAACCAGAACCAATTGTTCTTGTTCTCAATCTTTACAATAGCCCAAGCTAGTGGGAATATTTGGTTATTCACATCTCTTCCAATCGCTGCCAACAATTCTCCCTTGCACAAGCTCTTCAAGAAATAGCCGTCCAATCCTATAATCCGTCTACAACCAGCTAAAAATCCTCGTCTGCATGCATCAAAGCACACATAGAACTTATCGAACTTGGTCCCATGATCAGGAAGCGGTCTCTCAATCACCTCTACATACACTCTACTTGTAGGGTTTTGCAACCTACACTCCCAAGCATACTCCCACACCTGCCCATATTCCTTAGCATACTGACCAATAAGTATCTTTATCACATTTTACTTTACTCTTTTGCATTGATTCCTAGATACATTGATGCCTACACGCTCCTTCACCAGCATCCTAAAGTTAGCAATTTTCATCTCGGGCATCACCTTGATCAGATCGAAGGAGTGCTTGGACAACCATGCACTTGTTACCCTTTTGTTTTGAAAATTAATGGAACAAGTGTGTTCCTCTTGGTAAGCTCTAATCTGAAAAGACCCACTCTTCTTAACAAACGCACCGTAAATCTTCCATGGACAGTTTTCTTTGCGAACACCTAGCTCTTACAAATTTCTTGGTATTTCTAATGAAATCAATATTTCTTTGTGCAGCAATGGAGTTCTTCAGTATAGCTTCCCTAAATTGTATCGCATCATGGAATTTCATACCTACTGACAAAGTAGGAGAGGCAACAGATGGATCATAGGAAGGAAACTTACTTTTCCTTCTTCGCACAGCTCGTTGATCTTCTTCAACTTCGTCTTGGGAAGTTGCGGTGTCGATGCTTTCTTCATAATCTGTCTCCAGGACCTGGCCAGCAACACCAACATCTGCAGGGCCTTTGTCTCTGTTTGGATGTTCATCAGCTACATGCAAAGTTGCAAATCTATTTAACAAAAAGTCCATTTGTTTTTTCCTTGACTGTGTAAGCTCCTCATCGTCGGCGTCACTTAAGATTAATAAATTTTCAGCTTCAGCAGTCAACCCTTCATCGTCATCGTCATCATCACCGTCACTGGATTCAGCTACTTCCCAATCTAATTCAGTGATGGTGACATCACCCATGTCACAATTGCTCTGGTGAACAGCATATGTGCCACTCTCCTCCCCATCTTGTCCATCATGCCCTGCTTCATCCCTAACCTCAGTACTAGCTTGAATACCATCTCCTCCTTCTCCTACTTGGGTGTTATCTCTGTCATCATCTTCGTCCTCACTATCACTATTGTTTTCAACAAACACTTTCGCCTCTTCGCCATGAAGATAATGATATAAGACATCCCTAAAACCATTATCATCTTCCAAAACTCTCAAACCATCTCTCAAGCCTTTCCCAGAACACGGTACGGTAACTTTTGTACTCTACAAGGCAAAAATGTCACTATATCCCTAACAAATCCAATATAAGATGCCTTCTTTATATCTACAAAGATAGTATCCTCATTCCCCCCTCATACTCCCACTCATCCTCCCCAATCACAAAATCTCCACCGTAGTAAACGATGACAGCAACATAGTCTTTATGCGTCATTTCTGCAACAAAAGAGGACAAATATACAATTAACTTTTGGGACCACATTCACAAAGAACAGACAATTGCAAGTGGAGGTCCCTACACTCTTTATTAAAGAAAAGAAAAGAAGAAAGAGAGAGGGAAGATGCGGTCAGACGACAGCTACGGCTTGAAAACAAGAGGCCTCAGGACAAGGACAAATAAAAATAAAGATGGGACCCGACAACTGCTTTGATTATGCCGTCGCATTCCTTTAAAATATAGAGAGATTCCTCAGCATGGGTCCTCAACAATGCAATTTATTAAAAAAAAATCCAGAAGTCTCCATCCCCACAACATTCGATTCGAACATGTCCAAAGTCCAATACTCTGAACCCTAACAATCACCAATCACCATCGCACATTTCACATCCGACCACTACAAATTACTTTCGCACATCACAATTCAACACCCTGAATGAATCACACATCACAGTGGATGAGGCGACGTCGAGCCCTACACCGAGCCCTAATTTTCCCCCCGCCAAGCCCTACACCGAGCCTATATTTCAATGCCGCTCCTAAACTGTCAATTCGAACCCCCCAATAGGATTGTAGCACCACATTTGAGCCATAAATCTCACATCAAGCCTGAGCTTTCCCAGCCGACCCCCAAATTTCAAGTCCAAGCCCTAATAAACGAGTCGGAGCCCTAATTTCACCATAGGGGAGAGGAAGAAGAGAAAAAACTTGAGTAAATCGACGACGGCAAGCGATGATGGCGAGCGACGACGGCAAGCGACGAAGGCGAGCGACGACGGCGAGCGACGAAGGCGAGCGACAACGGCAAGCGATCACCTACGAACGACGAGCTGTGAACGGCGATGGATGGAGAGAACATCAGACCTAGTGTGAACTGACGAAAGGTTAAAATCCAAATAAACCAAACGACGTCGTTTAACACTAAGGAAAAACGACGTCATTTAGTTTGGCCAAATGCACAGTGGATGGGGCGACGTCGTTTTCCTCCTCCACGTGTGCTTTTTTTTTAAAAAAAAAATTGCCACATCGGTTAAGCATGTCGCCGGAAAATGCCACGTTTGCATTTTGGCCGGTTTTTGGCCGGATTGGCACTTAAGTGTTCCATTTTACTCCGATAATGGCACTTAAGTGTACCATTTTAAAGTTATGGCACTTAAGTGTCCCTCCATGCCAAGTTATGGCACTCCATGTGTCCCAACCTCGCTCATCTTTGATGTTTTCTTGCCTTTGAACATCATCAAGATTGCCAACTGATATTCTTTTTCGGGTCCAGAGTAAACCACAGACCTACTAGCAAGGGTGACTTCATCAGAATCAATACTCTATATCATGCTGATAAGGAGAAAACTGACCCCTATATCGTTGAACTTCTGTTCTGGGTTCACCAACTAGTCTGCAAGAGAAGGGCAATGTTGGAATTTGTGATCCAATTCTAGAAACTTCAAAATAGATTTGAGCTAGAAAATTCAAGAAAAATTCTAGAATAGTTTACAAGCTGCCATCTCTTGTGTGTTCTAGAATTCTCCATCTTATGTTAGTAGCTATTTGTAGAGAAGTCTAGAGACTTCCTCCACCTACTTTGGCAGCCTATACATGTTTTGGTGTGGGAGCTAAGCATAAAACATGCTCCCTCACCAACATTTCCTTCAACTATTGTAAAATTATTTTATCCAACTAATGAAACTATTTCTCATATCCCATGTTATTTGTCCTTCAATTATCCTTGTTTATCCCTTGTCCATCCTCTATCAAATATAAACTATAACTAATACCAAAACCATACTTCCACGCACATTTAAATTTTAACAGGCAATGAACAATGGAGTTACCTGTTCACTTGATTCGACGGTTTCTTCTCTAAGCAATGCAGAGATCAAATTATCTTCTGACGGTTCTCGTAAGGATTTAAATAAGAGGAAGCTGATGCGAAGCACAAGCAAAACTCTGGAATCCGAAACAGGAACTCTCTATTCATGCTATTACCATCTACCGTGCACAGGCATTTGTGATTCTCCCACCGATACAAGTCCGGGGGTTTCAGTTCCAATTCTGAAAACATGATGTATGGACTTCAGCATAGACACGATGACTGCATTGGATGTCATCGATGGCATTCCCGCCTCTTTAAGTTTACAAGCAATCGCTGTGAGAAAAGCAATAACTACAGTTTGTGCAATAACGGGTGTACATCTACCTCTTGTATACTGGAACCCAAAGGGAGATAGTGGACAGTAAGACATCATCTGGATATGTAGTGGATGCCAAAACAATATATCACGGTGCCTGTTCGTCTTCTGATACGATTAGAAGAGTATCTACGGTCTTGCAAGACCATGTGAACATCCATGTTGCAGCTGACCGTAAGTGAATAAGTTGGATTCATGTATATTTATGTACGATCGTCTGCCATGCTTAGCTTTTTGCCGGTCACCGATTTGGGGACAGTGTACGATCAAGGTCAACTGTTCGGTTGATGATTGTCAAGATGGTTAATTATGAGTCTTGTTTTGATCTATGCTGTGATCGCCCATGATTTCTTCCTGCTCCAGCAGCGCCTTTAGTCTGAATTTGCTTCCTATGGTCTCTAAATAATTCACTGCTCGGACATCTCTTCTTCAACACAATTATAGGTAGGTTTTCCTGCCTCATGCTTTGTAAGATAATGGCTTCAGGCTTGTACCGAGTTGGTAGTTCTCGTGCACCTTAGACATACACCGGTTACAACTGAAGAAATCTCAAAAGCGACCATTCTGAATGCAGTGTCTTGTCCATCGAGAAATGGAAGGCATTTCGTGATTCGATATTGTTTCCCATTAAATTCAATCCCCGTTTCGACTTGCGTCTGAAGGAAACGTGCTTCCTCCCTTTCTTTCAACTCGCAAGTACACTTAGATCCATGCCTTGAGTAGAAAGACCTGAAGGAAGAGTTCCGTCGTGCTCTTCTCCTTTGTTTCCCTCACTAGAGCATGGGTTTACTTTGTTGTTTAGCTCAGGACACGTTCCAAAATCACTAACTGATAATGCTGTATCCCTTGCTTCAAAGCACATACTCTAGGTTAAAAGAAAGACAAGTCTCTAGATTTTTTTATTACTACCCCATATATCAGCCTCATCTTTTAGTTTAAGATGGAGAAAGATATTTAATCAACCCTAGTGGATGCCTTGGTCACTAGACAATAATTGATTGGAAAAATTACTTAATAAGTTCGAAAACCATTGCATGGATGTCAATTTAATCATGAACTTCCCAAGTTTGTCCTCAACAAATGCATATTTAGAATTGCCTCGATTTATTTTCAAAATAAATTCACATATATCTTCCTTTTCTTGTGAAAATTTCATTACCAACAGTTTTTTTAAATACTTTGCATTAATTAATATTTAACGTTAATCATTTCTCCCAACTTTTTTGAATGTAATCCGGTTTTATTATTATTATCATTTAATATTTTCTATTTACGTTACCATATTTAATATGTTCAAAAGACATTAATGTGACAATGCAAGTTGTTAGTCTCATATTTTAAGGTCTCTACAATGATAATGTTCAAAGATTATCATGAAATTTCAATGAAAAGCATCTTATAATGTGATAGAAACTATACTTTAAGATATGTTTTCAAATAGTAATGATAGTTAGACAAAAGCAATTGAAATATAGAATGCCAAAAGATGACTGAAAAAAAAAATTAACGTGTCAAATGGACTCTATTAAAAAATGTTGATTGGTATTGTCTTGATCACGTTACAAAGCTCATCGAAATCACTTTACTTTTCCTCTAAAGATTCCAAACACACGCTCGTTTAATGCCATTTATTCGTCCAACAACATGTAAACTTTAGTCTTGATTGTTATATTTGTAAAGATGACATTTTACTTTTCAACATTCATACCCCGCCACGCGTCCTTGTAAATATGACCTTTGGGCTCTCGTGGGGCTGGTAGGGCCTACTGGGGCGCCAAGCCTATGATAAGTATTTTGCTGTCTAACCATATTAAGCTACTCCAGTAAATATAGATGATATAGCTATAAGCGTTTGTCAAGCACCTTATAAAATTTATAACAATCTTTTAACGATTGAAACTGCTGCGAGATAATTGTACCAAATTACTTCTATTAATGACGAGTACAAGCCTAAGTCACGAAACATAGACAGTATATCATAGCAATTTACGTCCAAAAAAAAACATGAAGTTTCAGAATATCGTACTTTTAATGATGCATAAGTCAGTCACTCGATTTTGTAAGTCATTTTATTTGAGTTTATCTTGTGAAAAAATTTCTTCTTAAGTTGAGCATGGGCAACCTCAAGCTCCACTCAAAAGTAGCTCGAGTAGCTCGAGTTCGACTACAAATTAAACTAGTTGTTACGAGTAATTAATGAGTCAAGTTCAAACTATTTGCAAATAGCTTGATTTAATTTCACAGTAATCAAGTAGCACATCGCGATGGTCGCGAATCTCTCATGCTCCGTGCTTCGAGAGGAAGACAACACCTTGTCGCAACCGCGATTCTTATGCATGTAGATCTAGATCTACAATGTGGGTGGAAGCCCCTCTAGCCAAGGCGACGTGGACTTTGTCAGACCTTGGTTTTTCTTCTTTTCCATTCCATTTCTCTAGTTTTTTCTTTTTTTCACAAACTTGTTAATTTTCAAGTCTGTTTTGATGAAATCTATCTAAATTTGCTAATTTATCTTCCGAACCGGGAGAGAGGATCATGTTGCAGTTAATGCTTTAGAGAGAGAGAGAGAGAGAGAGAGGATCATGTTGCTGTTATGGCTTTCACCGCCCAAAAATTGGATGAGGGAGTGGTGATGCTGCGATTCTTCTTTTTCTTATGTCGCTCGCCATGAGAATCCACCGTGAGATCAGGGAAGACACATTCCGACATTAGCAGACAACAAGGAAAGCACCGCTGCTGGAGATTCTCCTTTCCTTGCCTCTTTCTCCTTTTTTTCCCTTTCCTTTCCTTTCCTCTTTCTCCTTTTGAGTTTCAACGTATGTACCATGCATGTTTCTTGAGTTCACACCGGGTGCAAGGCCCTGGTTACCCAGTTGCACCGACAGTAAAATCAACAAGACTTGATAAAAAATGAGACGGGAAATCCACAAATTTATTCCGATCTTTTAGAGTCGAAGCTGATCCCACAAGAAAAGTTAAAAGTTAATAGATGCTTCCTCAGGGTCAAGCCTACTTAACTCATTCTCTACAATTGTAATGTTAGAAGATTTCCGCACATAAATATTGGCCCACACACTTCAACTTTTCTATGCGGAACAAGACACTTTCGTTTGTTTTATAAACAACTTTCAACAATTGCATCTCGAAATGGGCAAGGTGTATGAACCCTCGATTGCCAAGCCCCTGTAGAGGGCTGACCTTGACCTAATGTTTTTATCCGTTGATCGACTAATGTACAGTCATAGTAACGTCATTCAGGTAATTAATACTTTGACTCGGCGGCATGGTGCGATATTGTTGATTTTTGATTCGTTGCTGTTCGAATCTTGTGTTTTTCAAAAGACACGACAGCCCAAATCGCTTTGTTTGTGTCGAGGAAATTGTGTTCTCACTCTCGTGACATTTATTTGCACTCGGTATCTACGGACATAACTCTTGTAGGTTCACGAAAACGCATTATCTTTCTAGTGACTGCTAATTGAGCGTCCGGCCATATACCAAATTTAGCAAGAGGGGCAACCGAAAGTACAAGTATGGTCATTTTTGTCTTTTTTTAGCCAATTTTTTCTGCTTAAAAATTTAGTTGCGACACCCATTTTAAACCAAAAAAGAAAAGGAAAAAGAAAATGAGACACACCTCATATAGATATTGCTCTCTATAAGAGAACTCCCCGACCAAAAAAAAAAATATGAAAGATTCTGCTTGTTTTTTATAATATTTGAATTTATAAATATATATAGTTAATATATAATGCAGAATTTCATCTCATAAGATATAAGCTACAGCTACTAGAGGCAATTCTTGTTCTGGGTTCCACACCGTGCTAAGTTCATTTCAAAATTAAATAGGCCCTTAAAGCTTGCCTACTGAAATATGCTGCAGAGTTTTATTGCATAAGATAGAAGCTATAACTTCTAGAGGCAAATTCTTGCTCAGGGTTCCACGCTGTGTTAAGTTAATTTCAAAATTAATTAGGCCTATTAAAGCTTGCCTACTGTAATCAATCATGTCAGAATGATCAAATTAGAGCAAAACACATTGATTATCTAGTGAATAATATGGCACATTCCAAATTTCTTATCTTATTAAATAATACATCTGGTCACTCCAATCAGTGTATGATCCGCCATTTGTGTTGTGTTTGTGACACCACCGAATTCATAAAAAGTCTCCAAACAAAAAGTAAATCATATGATTTATTGGACAATTACGTAAAATTCAATAGAGTTGGGTCAGTGGGTGATAAACGAATATGTAATTGAAGAATATGTTTTCATGTGTTTGGGAATATTTAAAAAAGAAAACTAGCATTTAAAAATTTTCGATGAATGAAAGGATGAAAATATCATTGTAAAAATTGTTCAGACATTCGCTACGTAACAAGTTTGTAGACTTCAAGTGAAAAAAATAATTTTTCAGAGAAATTACTTCCAAAGAAGAGGTTTGTAGCACCAAAAACGATCATATAAAAGGAAGGTGTAGAATTGAGAGGGGAAACCGGACAGATAAGTGTACAAGTTTCCTCGAAGAAATTTACGGCCAGTAGACTTCCCACCATTTTATATTAGAATTGAAATATTAATTTTATTTTATTAATTTATAAAGCTTGTTATTAAAAAAAAAAATTATACCGTGGATATAAAAAATCATATCCATATCTCACATCCTACGTGATATTATCCATGCTACATCCCTAATATATTCAATCTTATCCTTTGTTGGGCAAAAATCAACACAAAATAAAATATACTTATCCTACTCTGAGGCACTCCTCCATATTAACCAGGTTGATTTGGTATTTTATTCTTGAGGTCCTCTGAACAAGGCTTCAATTGAAGACCACAAGGAGGGGAGCAAACTTTATTATCATTTTGGCCAACACTTTGTTGGTAAATTTGAAAACTTCCAAATTTTTTAAACATCATTTTCATGTTGGCATGTTGATTTGAACAGAAGTGGGTTAATTTCATTAGATGATCATTTTAGTGGATTTGTGATGGGCACGAGAAATTTCGATTGGGCTCACCCAATACATTATAGTCTCAATTTCTTTCGCTCTAGTTGATCGCAATATCGGCAATTCTTGTTGTGGATGCATTATTTGGAGCATTTAAGATGCTATCACATCACCGCTATATGCCAATGATGTAATTGGGCATAAATTCTAAAGAAAAAAATGTTTAGTGCACTAGATGATTAAAAAATAAATACAACAATGTGATTGCGGAATCATTAAAAGTTTAGTGAACTCCAAATGGAATCTATTCGAACCACATGGATTGTTTATTCTCTTTAGCTTAAATATATTCGAGCAAAGCCAAACTAATCAATTGTCATCTCCAACGACAACAAAAATCCTCACACATGTTAAATTGGCATCATGAGAAAGAAGCACCTCAACTCCACCATCATACATCAATCACTCACCCCAATTACCTCCCTTTTTTCCTATGAAAAGATTAGGGACGGTGCAAACCCATAAGACTGAGGAGCATCTATATCTTATTATTAGATAAGAGAATTACAGATGGGAAGGAGTTTTGACTCTCTCACCATTTCATGGAGTTTTGACTCTCTCACCATTTCATGGAGTTTTAACATAAATCAAAGAATTATGAAGAAGTCTTAAAACTTTGGTATGAATTAAGGGTAAGAAGAAGAAGGAGATAAAAGAGTGTAGAGTTTTCTTCTCTTTTTTTCTTTTTGTTAAGAAATCTCGTTGCCCCCTTTATTCTTCAAGAATTAGAAAGATGCTTTTCAAGTTTTTGTTCATTGAAAATATGAGTTCTTCTACTTTATGCTGTTTTATTTTATATTATCTTTAACTCTCTTTTTAAATTTCTTTTCTTTTTAATTATTTTATATGCCCTTCTATCATTGCTTAAAATAATTTATCAAATCATAAATTATAGTACTATACCTAAAATGTAGAACAAATACAAATAGTAATTTATATATAGAATACATAGAATAAAATGTGAGATAGGATATTTTTATTCATGCTACACCCTCTCATATTCAATTTTATCCTATATTAGGCAAAGATCAAACACAATATAAGATAAATTTATTATATCCTAAATTTTATCATAACTACCGAATGTAGTCCTCCTCCATATCAACCGGCTCATTTAGTACGTTTCACCCGAAGACCTCCCAACAAGGATTGAACTGAAGACCACAAGGAGGGGAGCAAACTCTTTTACCATTAAGGCCAACACTTTGTCGGTAAATTTGAAAACTTCTAAATTTTTAGAAATCATTTTAATGTTGTCGTGTTGGTTTAAACATAATTGGGAAAATCTCATTAGATAGTCACTTAATGGATTTTGAAATTGGGTCAAGAAATTTCATTTGGGATCACCCAATTCACTAGAGGTTCAATTTCTTTTTCTCTAGTTGACAAAAATATATGCAATTCTTGTTATGGATAAACTATTGGGAGCGTTCGGGACATTGTCACATCACCGTCATATGCTCATGACATGACTAGGCATAGATTCTAAAGAAAAGAAAGTTTAGTGCATTGGGTACAATAAAAAAAAAAATGCAACAATCCAATTGCGGAATCCATTAACAGTTCAACAAAATTGCATCGATGGGGTCTATTCAAACTAAATAGAATGTTTATTATCTTCATTTTAAATAGATCCGAGCTGAGCCAAACTAATTGATGATCATCTCCAACAATAGCATAATCCTCCCGTGTGTTAAAAAGGCATCATGAAAAAGAAGCACCTCGGCTCCACCACTAGACATCAATCGCTTGCTCTAGTCACTTCCCTTTTTACCTGTGAAAAGATTAAGGACGGTGGAAACCGATAAGATTGAGGAGCATCGGTCTCTTATTATAGGACCAAAGGGTTACGGATGAGAAAAAGTTTTGACAGATGAGAAAGAGTTTTGACTCTCCCACCATTTTGTGGAGTTTTAACATAAATCAAAGAATTACAAAAAAGTCTTGAAACTTTAGTATGAATTAAGGGAACGAAGAAGAAGGAGATAAAGAGTGTAGAGGTTTTAAAAAAGAAAAAAAAGAAATCTCATTGCCCCCTTTATTCTTCAAGAATTAGAAAGATGCTTTTCAAGTTTTTGTTCATTTAAAATATGGGTTCTTCTACTTTATGCTTATTTATTTTATATTATCTTTAACTCTCTTTTTAAAATTATTTTCTTTTTAATTCTTTTATATGCCCTTCTATCATTGCTTAAAATAATTTTATAAAATCATAAATTATACTAATATACCTAAAATAGAACAAATATAAATAGTAATTAATATATAGAGTATACATTATAGAATAAAACACGAGATAGGATATTTTTATTCATGCTACGTTCCTTTTATATTCAATTTTATCTTATATTAGATAGAGATCAAATACGAGATAGAATAAATTTATCATATCCTGATTTTTATCTTAACTACCAAACATGGTTCAAGGGTTTACTCCTCCATATCAGCCAGGCTTATTTAGTACTTTACACTTGAGGTCCTCCCAGTAAGGATTGAACTGAAGACCACAAGGAGGGGAGCAAACTCTTTTACCATTTAGGCCAACACTTTGTTGGTAGATTTGAAAACTTCTAAATTTTTTAAAGATCATTTCGATGTCGTCGTGTTCGTTTAAACATAATTCGGAAAATTTTGATTAGACAATCACTTAATAGATTTTGTAACCGGGTCGAGAAATTTCGTTTAGGATCAGCCAATTTACTAGAATTTCAATTTCTTTTTCTCTAGTTGACCAGAATATGGGCGGTTCTTGTTGTGGACATCCGTCATATATGCTCATAATGTAATCGAGAATAGATTCTAAAGAAAAGAAAGTTTAGTGCACTAGGTACAACAGTAAAAAATCTAACAATCGAATTACGGAATCCCTTAATAGTTCAATGAAATTCTGATGAGATCAATTCCAACCGAATAGAATGTAAATAGATCCGAGCTAAGCCAAACTAATCGACGATCAAAGTCAGCAAAATGCTCACAAATGTTGAAAAGAAGCACCTCCAGCTCCATCTGTGGACATCAATCGGTCGCATCAGTTACTTCCTTTTTTATCCGTGAAAAGATGAGGGACGGTGGGAACCGACAAAACCGAGAAAGAGCAGTTGCGGTGACAACTCTTCTTTCTGTGTCGAACCACGTTTTCCAAGGCCTCGGCAGAAAATCCTCGCCACCCAATGCCCAGCAACTTCTCCCCCCCCCCGCCCTTTGACGTTACTCGTCAAATCAAATGTCAACGAAGGCCCTTGTGGATAACGTCGCATTTAGTGATCTGATCGTACGAGTCAATACCGAGCAAACATTATTAAATCCCGCCAAAAGAAACTATTTACGTGCATCCAGACGTGCGTGATCCCCGTGTCTCACGACCGTTGATTTTGGTTACGACCGTACATGATCTAGGCCAGGATGCACTAAAGCTCGAGTGTTCGCCCACAGGCTCAGTAATGAATTTAATCGCTTGAGATAAAATTTTCATATACCCATTTGGAGTTTATAAACACGACTACAACTTAGGAAAATGTCATAGAACGTCGTAACGGCACTTATTAAGTAACTGGTTCATAAAGCTTTGCAGTTTCCAAGAAATCAACTTTTCTCCATTACAGGTAGTCAATATTTTGAAAATACAATTCATATGTCTTATAAGTGCACAAAGGAACTCATCGACCATCCCCCAATAAGTAATTGGTAACCCTTAATCTATATTCAAATATTGACATAGATGTTCTCAGAAATAATAGTGGTAGAGCTTTATATGATAACAAATGCACATAATCACCTCATCGTCTGCTAAGTATCATAGAGTTTAGGTTCCATTTGTTTCGAAAAAATTTCGCGCAAACTCTACTTATTTCCTATATTTGTTTCGAAAAAATTTCGCGTGGACTCTACTTATTTCATATCTCCTTCCGACATAAATCCATGCTAATCGTTCTTTGACAATATTGACATAACAAGCGCACATCGTCGCCTCATCATCTGCTAAGCATATGATGAAGTTTAGGTTTCATGTGTTTCGAGGAAAGTTCGTGTGAACTTTTACTTATTTCACTCTCCCCTTCTGACGTAAAACCATGAGTGACCCTTTAATCTGCAATGGTCAAACGCCTTCTTCTCTTTTTACCCGCTTTTGATAAGCGGAAATGGACAAGGGCATTGAAGTTCGCCTTATCTCATTATCTTATAAGGAACAGGAGAACGTATTTATGCATACGTTGGGAAGAGCGATGTCTAAAACTGGCTAATAATGTGGGGCTGAGTTTTGCGAGAGAGAGAGAGAGAGAGAGAGAGAGAACTTGACTCGAGTGAGTTCGCTCATTAATGGCGTCCTCTTACACTTGGAGGAGTAGCTCCGTCGCGCATCCGCACCTGGCATCGACAACATCGGATTCGGTGAGACCCCACGCGAACGGGGTTTTCAAATCCATAACCAATCTGGATAAAGCCTAAAAGCCGAAGGCCAAAGTGGGATTCGAGGCCTGTAGCTGTAGCCGGTGGCCACCACCCGCTCCCTCCCTCCTTGCCTCCCCCCTATAAAACCTCCCATGCAAACAGAGCCAGACAATGCAAAGGAGGTGAAGAAAGTGATCAAGAAAGGTTTTAAACACAGTGACAGAGAGAGAGAGAGAGAGAGAGAGAGAGAGAGAGAGAGAGAATGGAGATGGAAGCAGCAAACAAAGAGGAGCAGCAGCGGCAGCAGCAGCCTCGTCCCAGCCCGTTGAGGAAGATGGTGACGGTGGCGGCCATCGCCGCCGGCGTGCAGTTCGGGTGGGCGCTGCAGCTGTCGCTGCTGACGCCTTACGTGCAGCTGCTCGGCATCCCGCACAAGTGGGCCGCCTTCATCTGGCTGTGCGGGCCCGTCTCCGGCATGATCGTCCAGCCCGTCGTCGGCTACCATAGCGACCGCTGCTCCTCCCGCTTCGGCCGCCGCCGCCCCTTCATCGCCGCCGGCTCCGCCCACGTCGCCCTCGCCGTCTTCCTCATCGGCTACGCGGCCGACCTGGGCCACCTCCTCGGCGACAGCCACGACCGGACCCCGAAGCCCCGCGCCATCGCGGTGTTCGTCGTCGGGTTCTGGATCCTCGACGTGGCCAACAACATGTTGCAGGTGAAAATACGCCCCCTCCTTCCACATCTTCAGTCATAAGGTTTTTTCATATGAAAGTGAAAGATAAAATCAGAAATGCGAAACGTCTGCATGACCGTATCGTAGAATATATATACTCTTACACTTAACATTTCTTTATAAAGCGGCTTCGTTCTAAAGCGGCTTTGTTCTAAAGCCGATATCATTGTTATAAGTGCATGAGCAATTTCACGGTACATATACATAAACACTTAAATACATACACACGTGGCAACACCGTATCCGTTCGAATTTCCATTGGTAATTTATATTTTGAAGAAAATATAGGAATCCTTGTGCTCTCCATTGAAAACCAACATGGTGTGCCCTGTCTTTCCAGGAAGTAATTAATGTGGTCTGATGAATTGGGTGTGGTCCATTTCTACCCTATTACTTTTCCTTAAAGACATTGACTATGCTCCTTTAAATAGAAAACATGTCTTGTTTTTTTTTAACAAAATGTAATGACTTGTTTCCCGTATGTAGGGACCATCTTCAGGAAATTATTATATAAGTGTGAAACGAGTATTAAATTAAATATAAGCCTTTGAAATTAGTGGATCTTATATAAATTTGTAACCGTTTAAATTCAACTACTGGGGTTTGCTCACATGAAAAGAGGGAGGTTGGGGATGATTTAGTCTTAAGTGTGGATTTCGATTTTCATGTCTTGTAAGGAAATAAGACAAAAGTTGGATAAAAGTTTAAGAATGAATGTTAAAGTAGAATCAACAAAAAAAAAAAAAAAATTAGTAGTTATAGTAGCAGACTAAACAATTCCATAATTTTCCAGCATTCAACCGGCTCAAGACTATGGAGAAGATCCGAATTGGATAAGCCATGTTTTCGTTTAAATCATTCTAATTACCACACCACCCCCACCCAAAAGATAAACTTTTTAATGATCAGATTATTATTCAGCTTCTGCTCTTGTTAAATGCACTGAAATTCAAAATAATTGTCTTAACAAAATATACTTAACAGAGCACTTCTTAATAAGACCCTTTTTAATTATGAATTGATAAGAGTTAAACTGATTAACAGGGACCATGCCGAGCGCTCTTGGCCGACCTCTCGGCGGGGAACCAGAAGAAGACCCGGACGGCGAACGCCTTGTTCTCCTTCTTCATGGGCGTCGGCAACGTCCTCGGCTACGCCGCCGGCTCCTACACCCACCTCCACGACCTCTTCCCCTTCACCAGCACCGCCGCCTGCGACGTCTACTGCTCCAACCTCAAGTCCTGCTTCTTCATCTCCATCGCCCTCCTCCTCGGCGTCACCGCCTTCGCCCTCGCCACCGTCCACGAGACCCCCTTGTCGGAGCTCCGCAGCGACGGGGTCAGCGAGTCGGAGGGCAGCGAGCGCGAGCGCGAGCCGTTCCTAGGGGAGATACTCGGCGCGCTGCGCAGCCTGAAGAGGCCGATGTGGACGCTCCTCATCGTGACATGCCTCAACTGGATCGCGTGGTTCCCTTTCCTGCTGTTCGACACGGATTGGATGGGACGGGAGATCTACGGAGGGAAGGTCAACAAGGGGCGGTTGTACGCGATGGGGGTGAGGGCCGGCTCGCTGGGATTGATGCTGAACTCCGTCGTCTCGGGGTTCATGTCGCTGGCCCTCGAGTACTTGGTGCGCGGCCCCGGCGGCGTGAAGAGGCTCTGGGGGGTGGTGAATTTCCTGTTGGCTCTGTGCTTGGGCTTGACCGTTTTGGTCACCAAGCTGGCCCAGTCGGAGCGGACGTTCCCGACCGCCACGCCCGGAAATAGCGAAGCCTTGCCTCCGCCCGCGGGGATAAAGGCCGGCGCTTTGCTGCTTTTCGCAGTGCTGGGCATTCCCCTCGCCGTAAGTTATTTCGCCTTTTTAATTTTTTTCATGCATTTTATATCACGATGGATCGATTGGACGAGGAATAACGATAGCATAGATAGGCAATAACTCCATAGAATCTATAATCCTTCAAAGCAAGATCTTAGACATTTCATAGGATTTCGCGCTCAAACTCCTAAGAACAAAAGCTACCACAGACAACTTGGATCAAACCGGGTCGGGCGCTAAGGTCGGGTCTAACTTATTGCCCAAGCTTGCGCAAATACCATTCGTAATTCATCAAGCCGGTCTAGGCCCAAACAGCAACGGCACAGTTCGATCAAGCTAATCAAGGAGTCGCAATGGTTTTGAAATTGCAGGTCACTTACAGCGTTCCTTTTGCTCTGGCATCCATATTCTGCAATACTGCCGGTGCAGGTCAAGGTACAGAGCCCCGCATGGTAACCCGACATACTTTGGATTAAGCCGGAGTTCATGCATGATCTAATTTCATCGAATGATCAATTTCAGGGCTGTCTTTGGGGGTGCTAAATCTCGCCATCGTCATTCCGCAGGTATCATCTGTAATTTCCTAGTATCAATAGTTGGAGAATCCATGTGATGTATGTGATTAAAGAGGGCTTGCGACAAAGTGGTGGTATATGGATACCATCCTTATGAAAAGCTGAAATCAAACTGATTTCGTGGATACTGAACTTCTTTGGGAACTTGCTATGTTTGAATTCACTAACTGAGAACACCTTAGTTACTGCTAGGGATGATTGATTATTGATTATGTTAAGTTATTCAACAGATGGTGATATCGGTGACGAGCGGACCATTCGATGCTCTATTCGGAGGAGGCAACTTGCCAGCGTTCATCGTCGGAGCAGTTGCCGCAGCTGTGAGCGGCATTCTTGCCCTAACCCTGCTTCCATCTCCAGTTCCTGACCTCTCTCCAGCTCCTGAGCTCTCTCCTTCAACCAAGCCTGCAAACGTCTCGGGCTCCAAGTGACGTTCAGAACCAACTCTCTACCATCTCTCTCTCTCTCTCTCTCTCTCTCTCTCTCTCTCTCTCTCGTGACGTTCAGAACCAACTCTCTACCATCTCTCTCTCTCTCTCTCTCTCTCTCTCTCTCTCTCTCTCTCTCTCTCATGTAAAAAAGAAAAAACCTCTGGCATGATGACGACTCCTCGGACACAAAAGGATGGCGGAAATAGGCCATTTTTGGGGCCATATCAGATGCAAGTGCAAATGAAATTAGCTATGTTCCATCCATCGGAATCTAGATAAACTCGTGCCTCTTTTAGAAGTCAAACAACTTTGTTCCTAGTTTTTTTTTTAACAAATCGACTTTTTTCCTTCTTTTTTTTTTTTGATATGACTTTGTTCCTAGTTGAAACCATTGTTTTCCAATGGTTTTATGTAAAAAAAAAACTGTTCGGCATCTTACACGGCATCTCACTCGGCTTGCTTTTAAAGTTTAACCTCTGAAACTTGAGGGAGGGAAGTTAAAAAAGTGGTCTGCAATGGGAATCATCTAAAGGTGAGTGATCCCCGGCAAAAGCTTTAACAAAGGCCATTAACGTCCCATCCGCAATTCCACGCCCTCGTAGATTTGTATCTTGCAAACGCGAAAATTATGACGATATGATGCAAAGAAGTCGCTCCCTTTCCGGAACATAAAAGAAGGTTTTATGAGTTTCTAATATAGTTTTCTATACTTCACCCATATAAAAAAATTGATGATTTAAAAAGTATTTCCCAAAGAACGATTACTTGAAATATTTAATAGATGAAAATTTATGCCTGAATATTTCAAGAATAATGAAAAGCATATTTCGTTCATTCATTTTAATTATTTTTAAAAAAATATTTTCTAAATTATCCATTTCCCACAAAACAAAAAAAAAGCTTATGATACAATTTTATTTTTATACTTCTTTGTGACCATACCCTGAATCAAATACTCGTCACTAGTGCTAGATCACAAGCACTAAATATCACCAAATACGATGCACAGACACGGCATTTGGAGGACTTAAAACGGTCCTGACCCCTCTACTTCTGATTTTCATATCGATAACAATAAGCCATTGGCTTTGAAAGTCTGTACCTTTGGTACATTACCAGCTAAGCACGCTCCAGAGACCACTGAAGTAACAGAAGACATATACCTTGCACTATGAATATGCTGCATAATACAGTAAAATCTAACTCGCAGCAGACAATGGCACAGTAATTCTAAAATCTGCCAGGAAGTTAGTACGACATAACAATGCAGCCAACAAGTTAATTCGACTGCCTTCAAGATCACTGAGCAAGGGACCATGAGAAAGGAATGAAAATGGCTCTACTCCCAGCAGATAGTGCTTAAACCGATTCACAAGATGTTGTAGAATGCATTCTATTGTAGGAGAAAAGCAGATTGAGATCTGAATTGCCTTCAACTTCTCGAGAAACCAACAAGCAGTTGACCATCTTCCGAGTGACTGTCTCAAAAAAGCAAAATTGATGAATTTAGACAATAAAAAAAATTTATTTAACAATGCTAATGAACAACAATTTGGAGAAAATCGATCTGGAAATATTCAGTAAATGCACAGTTGGTGAAAAACACAAAGTTATGACATGTACGTTATGCATACCATACCACTTTCAGCTACTTGTAGCTGACCTAGGAGATCAAATCTTCCAATTCATCAACGATAGCTTTGTAGCAGAACACATATTGCTCCTAAAATCAAAGCAATTACACACATGATCAACCAAAATGAGATGGGGATAAAATTTGGCACATACAACACCTTCAACTGTCCAAACATTAATAAATAAATAAAAAAAGGAATAAAGAAATAAAATCAGGATAAGTAGCCCTTTCTTCTTGAGAAAAACACAAGATTGCCATACAAATTAATAAGAAAATAAAGCAGAAAGATTTGATTCATGGTTGTAGTGTCAATCAGAAACAATTTCATTACTGTAGGTACTAGTTGAGTGTATAAAGATTGAACAATGTCTTTACATGCTTTTTACCGTCAACTCAGCACAACTTGAGCTTTGTACACAAATAGGTGTATGATAACTAATAACAAGACCTAAAGCAGGACACCAGCTTGTGTACAAAGCATAAAAGATGATAAGAGTTCAGAGTCAAGATTAATAATCTACCAGTGTTTGAACCATTCCAATTCGCTGAGACCTAAAAATGGTTATGGTATTGACTAGATCTAAGGAAGACATGTCACCAACAAGAATTCTTTGCACAGTATTGTGAATTGTGCAGTATGTTCCAGTCCTCCCTATGCCTGCACTGAGAAAGAGAAAGAAAAGGAGGAAAATTGGATCAGATAAAGGCAGCAATTGAAATTGGAGTACTCTGAATCAAACATGACAGCAACCTGCAGTGCACGACTATTGGGCCAAGACTTGGTGATATCTCATTTGTTCTCTTAAAAATTTCACGAACAATGATTGTATCTGCCGGAACTCCATGATCAGGCCAATCAGGGTATAGAATATGAAGAACAGACATAGGTGGCTCCTCGGTCTACAACAATAAGTAATAACACCAAAGCGCAAAAGACATTAGAACCAAACCTCAAAGGAGATCACTTCAAAAATTAGAGCAGACATACTGTTACTATGGTCCTGATAATAGCGTACCAGGGCAAACAATTGTTCATGTAAGAATTGTTCATTCCTTTCAAAGGTATCTATTTAACAAAAATAATGAGCTTATTTGGAATGCACTTAAAAAGGTGGAGTTGTACAATAATTAAACAAGAATGATACCATGTGGCCTACTAGCCTCTATAGACCATAAATCTGAACCAAACTCACACGATAATACTAAAAGAATTCACAGTGGACAGACCCAAAAGCAGTCGGATATAACACACTTTTAAGTAATCTAAGACAACCACCAAACTTGGTAACATGGGCTTCTACTCAAGTGGAACGTTACAATGGTTGAAGGTCATTGGAAGCTTGGACCAAGCCCCTTTCAAAGTTACTGACTTTATGTATCCTCTGTTAATAACAAAAGGGACCCCAACCACCATCTTATGCCCAAAATTCAAAGTCATGGATAGATAACCAAAAATAAAGGCAGAAGAAGTAATCCCAGCTAAAATATTGAAATGAGATGATATCTTCCCGTGGTGATAGTAGTAAAAATTGAGCAGACTACCATTCAAAACAAAGGCTTGTGAAACAGCTGTCATAAATAGGGTACATAAGTTCAAAATGGAACTATTCTTCCAAAATTTCATCAGGATTTGAAAAGCAATGCATTACTGGATCATAGCCTAGTCCCACTGCAGCATGACTTGATCATCACCTCAAATTGGTTCAGCAAATTCATTTAAAAAATTTGTCCTACCTCTTTGTAATTCACCTCCAAATGACGCAACACCAATGAAGTATGAGTGTTCTTTATCCATTTAGTTGAGATACAAATATTTCCGAAGTCTCTCGGACCATCTTCAGCCTGAAAATAATCTCCACATTTGACCATCTACAAATTGATTAAAACAAAGGTACCCTATATCAGAATTATGTGATGTTAGCAAAAGCATAATACCCATCACAAGAAGATAATAAAAAGAAAGACACATTCCATAATTTTAAACTTCCAATATGATAAGACACATGCAATAAAATTTATGAATGCCACCTGAAATATAGAATTTAGGAGTTACATGCAGAAGCCTTTCCTTTTTCTTTTTCTTTTTTTTTTCTTTGGCTAAATGAAGCCTTTCCCATTTGCCACAACATAAAGGCAATAAGTCACATATCCAAAGTAAAACTACTTTTCTTACACTTGTTAAAGAACGTTTTAAGAAGTTATAAATTGAAACTAGCTATGGTAATTATTTGTCAGTAATGTTTTCTTTCTACCATAGCATTATAATAAACACAAGCAATTATGATAATCTAGATTGCACTCCAAATCGATTAATCAACGTTCCAAATTCTTTCTTGAAAGAAATGAAGGCAAGTGCTGTTAAGGTATCCCACTTAGCTTGTCTACAAGGTTTCAATAGGCCTTACATCTATGTGATCTTCCCTCACCTATTAATTTAATCTCTTGAATCAGTTATTATAACACAGTTTCAAAGCCAGATTCCACCCTGGTTTATTTCACGTGTGCAGGCTCTCATTTGTCAATTTCACGTATCATTTCTTCTCTGACCTGTACATAAGAGGGGTTGTTACAATATCCACATCACATCTCTACAGGATTTCGGTAGACCTTACATTCATGTAGCCTCCCTACACCTTTTAACTTAAGGTTTTAGGTCAGACATTCTAACAAGTACATCCACTAGTGAGTATGTTTGAACTAAAAGTATCTAAATCTCGCTGCACAGAAAGGTTTTTGGGATTGCATGTTCTTGAATTTAATTTCAGAACAGTCCATAGCTAATAGAAAACACTAATAGATTAGAATCATTATCTCTAATTAAAATTGAACTTCTGTTGAGTAACACTCCATTGATACCCCTCCCTTGAATAATTATACTCTTTCGACTTTTCAACTCCATGATATGTCATGTATTTGCATCAATCGCTGTCAAGAGAACTTGAACCTGCTCATATGGATATCGGGTGGATGTGGGTGTGAACATTCTAAAATAGTGATGAATAAAATGGAAAATAGCGATGGTCCCTAAAGTTTGGCCCATGAGGCTTTAGTCCCTTATACTTTACTGTGCGATTTTGGTCCCTAGTTTGCATCTACTCCAGTCTTTGAGGCATAATTCAGGCATTTGACCTAAATTTCAAGTGTACTTTTGGGTCACGTTCAGACTCTCGATTATTTAGCTAGGGAAATAGGACCTAGAATGCACAGCAATGAAAACTTACGCTCTGAAGCCCGGATTTTAAAGCTCATTGGCTAAACTAAAAAATGTTCAGACTTTTTGGGACCGGAGATGCAATCTTCCTAAAATTTAAATAAAAAGCATCACTATGGCTACAAAATCAATGGGAAAAGCCAAAAAGAAGATAGATTTGCTGATTTCCGTCGTCAATCATGATTTTATTTTTCAAAAATAAAATAAACATGAACCTTGATTCTCTCTTGAAATTGCAAAAGGCATGGATAACTTTTACGGCTACTGGGTTTAAGGCCTCTTGATAGTAGACAAAACCCAGCACACATGATACACGTAAAGAACATAAGAAAAGCAATCGGTGCACAGCTAGCATAGCAAAACCAAACTACCTCGACACCTGCAGAATTAAATGTCTTGTAGCTGTCAACCAACCGAGTAAGCATAACAATTGCCGGGCAACGATTCTGGAGTATCATCTCCCAAAAGTCCTCATAGGTATGTGGCAATGGGCCTTGCGTGGCTATGAATCGACTAACGTTTTCACTTGAGGAAGCCTAAGACAAAGAGTCATAAAAGGTTGAAATATGAAAAGACTGTTCAATCATTCTGATGGACTTCCCAGAACACCAACTCACCGTGATGAAGCTCGCATTAATGTAACCCCCCGCAGCAGGTCTGTAATCCTTACATGGGTTCAGAACAACTCTAGTCTTGTCAACTGAAATCAAGGCACCAGAAAGCAACATAAAAACCCAAACACGTTGCGAAGGACATGCAATAAATCCACGACCGTGTGTTCAGATCAAAGGGCTGATACTTGCATGGCACAACATCCGTGTAGCGATTCTTGCTCGAATTGACGTCATCCACAGCGACGGTACAGCTCCTCGCCATCTCGGACGGCCTAATTCTCTTCGCCTGCCGCCATCAAATTACATGAATCGCTAAATTCTAGGAGAGCAAACGCAATAACAAGCTCAATCAGCTCCGGGAAATGAACAAACAGCTTCAGTTTAGCTTCTGAACATACAGCAGGACCACATTCGGAAACCACTAAATAGTTCGACTCGACAATTTCCAGAAAGCGCATAACATAGCCATACAAACTGGAAATCGCAACCGAAGAGTCTTTCAATTCGACACTTCTCCAAACTTCTTCATCCCAAAGCAAGAGGAATCGGATGAAACAAAACGACCGCGACGACGATCATGACGAAAGAAAAAGGAAGTAGAAACCGAACCTGCAAGCGACCGAACTCCTGCTTCATCCTCTCGGGCATCTGGAGCTTCTCCTTGAGCTCCCGCAGCGCCTCGGCGCAGAACCTGCGCTGATCGGGCGAGAGAGCGGGCTTCGGAGGCGGATCGGGGGAGAAATCGAGACGCCTGCGCGGAGAGACCGCCGCGGCGGCGGCGGCGGCGGCGGAGGGCTCGGCCATGGCGAGCTGCCGGCGGCTGCGGGAGCGGCGGAAGCGGCGGGAGGCGGAGTTCCCCAGTTGCGATTCGTGGGAGCGGGTCCGGATCGATGCCGACGAACTTTTCCGCCCGATTCCGGGGGGGTTGCGGCCTTTGATGGGGCCGGTTTTTTGGCGTTCGCTGATTGGCGAATGGTTTCGGATTCAGCTCCGCACGGAGGGGATTCGATTCGGTTGTTGAGATCGTGTGAATCGGGTCTGCCGGAACTTAACCCCCTCCGGCAATTATGGGTCGACGATGTCGTTTCTTGGCATTCGAGCCAGCTGGGTCATGTCGTTTTATGCAGCCTTTTCTTTAATTTTTCTGATTTTTGAACTCTCGGCGCACTCGTGAATCATAGCCTATTTGAGAAGCGACTTCCTTTTCGATGCAATGACTATGATTAACGCACGCGCGACATGACGATGCATTGAAAAGTGAAAACGACAAACTTTTCATGATAACATTGATCAGGCATTTGAACATAATCCCCGTGAGTTTTTCCCCATTTGAGATGTTGTTTAAGGTGATTGGTGCATGTTTATTGCTAATTTCTCAGTTTAAGGGATCGATTTATTAACCGACATAACAATATCCGATTCTATCTTTTATTTATAAGAAAAAATAGAAATTCCGTTTGATAACATTTTTATTTCTATAAACAAATTTGTTCTCAGTGATAGGTTTGAAATAGAGAAAAAGTTATTTATTTGTTTCTAAAACAACTCCAAAATCAAGTCCATTTTCCTTTTCTTTCCTCTTTTCTTTTGTTCTTTTCTTTCTTCCTTTGTTTCTTCCCTTTCTTCCTCTTTGGCAAGTTACTAGCCAGTTGTCACTAATGACCAACCAAACGAGGGCCGACAACCTCATTGGAGCATCGTTGGCCGAGCCTCACCTAATCACTAGGGAGGCTTGGCAGACAAGGTCACCAGGCCCCTTATCTAGAAGAATAAAAGAAAATATTTTTTTTTTTTAAAAAAAAGAAAAATTTTATAATAAAATTACTTTGAAAATTAAAAGAAATTCTAAATCACAAAAAAAAATTGAGATTTTACAAAATGCATTTCTATCCAAGAATAGAAGTTTTGGACCATTATCAAAGCCATTTAAATGTTCGAAATTCTTCGAGAAAATATAATAAAAAAATTATTTATAAATATAAATTATTTTCACGAACAGAATAGTTCTGCTACCAAATAGTGCGATGATTTCCCCTAGTCTAATTTTGGAGGAATTTCCAATGCAAAGATCTATCTTGCTTCGTCCTTATAGACAAACCAAGGTCGCACATGAGCCTATTTTCTTGTCATTTTCAACCGTGGGTTAATTCTTTTCTTAGGATTGTTGATCAATCAACAACAAAATGTCAATGGCCAGAAATACATACAACATAGAAAAGAAATTGCACCATCCATCATGGGTAGGCAAAGAGATAAGAATTTCAAAGAAAGTAGGATCAAGAACGACTTAGATCTAAAACTAGTATGAGAATTTGTCAAAACTTGCATCGAGCATCAAAGTGGTCAGAGCCAATCTTGTTGACATCACTAGACTGCCAGTCTCGTGGGGTTGAAAATCTAACCGCAGGGAAGTCCGTTCTAATATTAGGTAGAAACCGTTGAATTTACGCTTATACTTTCAACCCCGACTTATAACTCTGCTGCCCCATTTTGCTCGAATTGAAGGGGTGGTTCGTACTAATACTAAGTTTAAGCACAGTTGCTTTCCATCACTTAAAAGGCCGGACTCGAAACGTCGTATGCTCTATTTTTGTACACAATGGATCGAATTGACATCGTACTCGAGTGCTCTCTTGAAGATGAATACGGGCAGATTGATTTATTGTAAATTGACAATTACACACAACGCGCGAAACGAGGAAATCATCACGCGGATTCGAGATTGGTCAGTCACACGTTCCCACGACGCCGCCATTATTATAGTGGTTTCCCCTGGATTAGCGAGTGATTTGCGCCTAGATTAGCCCACGTTCGCGGCGAGCTGACTTCACGCCAGGACTTTACCAAAGACGGCGTCATTGTTTAATACACAACATGGAATCTCGATAGCATGTACACACGGTAAGTTACCAAGTGATGCGACGTGGATCGACCGATCGGTCGTCCATGCAATAGCTGACAAAACGTCTGGTGCGATGCGAACTGTTCCGCAGCAGTAGAGTGGTTCATCCTCACCTGCAGAGCTTTACATACTTAGAAAAAGACGAATTCTTCAGCAGAATTTGGAGACACCGGTGGCTTCTCAACGTCCGCGACTCCCTCCAGCATCTGCACCGCTTTTCCCATCTCCGGCCTCAACGAAGGTCGCTCTTGAGTGCACCAGAAGCTCACTGCGATGACTCTTCTCACTTGGTGAAAATCCACCCCGTTTCGATCATCCTCAAGAAGCCTCACGTCCATGATTCCTCTCGCATTGCCGCCCTTCTCGTGCTCTTCCCGAGCCCATTCGGAGAACTTCCTCCCGTTCGTCTCGGCCGAGGCTTCGAAGTTCCGCTTGCCGCCCACCATCTCCGACAGCAGCAATCCGAAGCTGTAGACGTCCGACTTCAACGTCGCGGGCTGGTTGGCGAGCTGCTCGGGGGCTAAGTATCCTCTCGTCCCTCTGAAGCTGGGTGAATCCGGGCCGGCGTCATCGCCGGGATTCAAAAGCTTTGTGAGGCCGAAATCCGATACCCTGGCATTGTTGGTCTCGTCCAAAAGGATGTTCTCCGGCTTTATGTCGCCGTGAATGATGGGTTCTTGGCACTCCTCGTGAAGGTACCTGATTCCCTTCGCAATGCCAACGGCGATGTCGAATCTCCGATTCCAACTCAGTAGCTTGCCCGAATTTTCCTTTGCACTGAACAGAAAGCTATCCAGGGAACCGTTTTTCATGAACTCATAGACCAGTAGCCTATTAGTCCTTTCGGAGCAAAAGCCAATCAATCTGACCAAATTCAAATGGTGGGTACAACAGATTTTGGCGACCTCAGCCCTGAACTCTTTCTCCCCCGGCTTGATTCCTTCGAGCCGCTTCACCGCAATGACAGTTCCGTCTGCGAGAGTCCCTTTATAGTAAATACCCAATCCTCCTCCTGCTCCTATTCCGTGCTTGAAACCATTCGTGGCTCTCACTATATCCTTGAAACAAAATTGTACCGGCACGTTGGACGCGTACTCCAGAAGAGCATAATGCGGCCCAAACTTGGCACCATTACCACGACACAACAGCCATAATCCACCTTGGAACATAAGAAACCCGAGAAGGGAAGCCATAACGATAATAATCAAGACACTCACGCGAGATCTCGAGGGATCGCTCTTGCTGTTATCCGGCGGGTTCCTGAGCACAGGTCCGCAGACCTTCACGTATGACGTGCTGGGGAGCATCAAAGCACGGTACCCGCTGAGGAAACCGAGTGATTTAGTGTAGCAGTCGCGCGTTCCATCGTTCATGGAAGTCGATGCGACGCAAGAATTGCTTCCAAGACAGTTCGTCCGGCAAGACGACAGGTTAGCCGCAAAAACTTCTTGTGATCCACTCGCTTGAGTAGGGTACTGCAGGAACTGGGTATGATTCAACTCCAACATGGTGTAATTGCCAAGACAATCTCGGATTTCCACCTTCCTCTTGCACCCTTTTCTTCTATCTTTTTCGTCGATTGGCTCGAAATTCCCAGATGGGCACTCACAGGAAGGCTGGAATTCATGATCTCTATAGTAGCAAATCCCCATGTGTCCGCAGTAACCAAGCACTTGACACTGATCAAGCACAGCTGCCCAAGTCATGGTGGTCGTTCCGCTCCCTCTGGCAGAGCTGTAAATCCTCAAATTCCCATCCCCGTCCAGCCGCAGAAACCTGAATATGTCGCTTCCTTGTACATAATCGTTACTGTAAGCCATAATCGCGGGATTCTCGAGCATCGGATCGGAGACCGACAGAATCCCTATCGATTGCAGTCCTAGACTAGGCGACCTCAAATTGAAAGAGAAATTCTGAACCTGTTTCGGGGTCGCGGTCTTCCACGGGTCTCCGTCGACCGACGAGTTCACGCCGCGGTTCCAGTACACGGTGCTGTCGTTCCACGTCAGGGTGAGATTGCCGGTCCTGAGAAGGGTGAACGAATACGACCCAGATCTCAGAACCATGCCTGCCGTGAAGTTTTGACCCGGCAAGAAGGCGTCGGTGGGATTCCGGAACGAGGACCAGATGGAGACATCGCCCGTCTTGAGGGAGAAGTCCCCGGAATCATCGAGAGATGCAGAGGAGACTCCTCGGTTGGCCGTGTTGGACTCCCAAAAGACAGCTCCCGAGCCATTGACGAGGCGAAGATTGCCCGAGGGAAGGAACTGGAGGGACCCGGCGGAGTCAACAGCCGCGCCGTGGCCTGCCGACCAGACAATAACTCTTCCGGAGTACGCGATGGCTGCGACGAACGTCGGCGGATTCGTCGCGGGTTCGGCAGGTGCGAAGCCGAGAGAGAAGGTGATGCTCGGGGACGACCAGGCTTGAGCTGGTTCGGATGCGTGGAGAGTGGATCCTGGCAGTATGTCTGATGAGACAATTGCGGTCGTGCAGAGAAAGAGGAGGAGAGCTTGGAGTTGCATTTGCTTCGTATGCCCTGTTTCCATGTTCATGTAACCTCTCCCTCCCTCTCTCCAGTCCCTCCCTCTCTCCTGCGGTTTGGACGGCTATATGAAGATATAATACTAGGTAGGCGAAATGCTTCCTCCTGTATGAATGGACAATGGGGCCAGACGACGAAAGGTGGGACTGGCAAAGACTTTGAACGTACGTTGAATTCCAAAGAAGCGTTTTTCTCTTCAAAGAAAGCTCTCTCTCTCTCTCTATCTCTCTGTCTCTGTTGCTGCTTCCGCGGTGTGCGCTTTGTTTGGAGCGTGAATGTAGCAGATATGGACATAATATGGAACGCGGTTCTCGTTCAATGAAGGATTTGCCCCCTCCGTAAACTAAATATATATGGTGAAAATCAGCGAGGAGATGGAGGAGACAGTGTAGCGCTTTTGCATATTTAATTGTCAATAATTCAATTCTCCTACTTATGTTAATCATTACTAAAATTGCGATTTAATAATCCATATGATAAATGGTCATGAGACGTAAAATAAACCATATTACTAAATTTGATTTTGAGATAGAGGATTTGTGCAGAATAGCTACTCTCGTCAAACTCTTTAGTTGAATAGAATAGAAGTCACTGTATCGAAAGAGTGATGCGTCTTGAATGCGATAATTGACTTTATCAACCTAATGAAATTTTGCAAGAAAATATCAATCGCTTTCGAGTATAACTCTATAGATTGACACTCTCCTCTTGGCATAGGACTTCAAGGTTTTGAATGCACTTTGAAATGGGGATACATGAAGACTATAAAAATAGGATTTCAAGAATTCAATCATCTTTATTGGATAATCGAACTAAGGATTGGGATTTTTTTTAGATCTCTAGGATACGAAAGGTTTGGTTAATGGTCCAAGGAAAATTTAGGGATAATTTATGAAAATTCGTGGTTGAACAACGGACTGCTCTAAAAAATGAAGTCATTAATGAAGGCATCATTTAATATTTAGATAAAATAATCCTCCTCACACGTGGCTAGACTTTGGTCTGTGAGTAATGCGTGGAAACATATGATAGCCATAGGGGGTACGATTAATATGTGGAAACACATCATGGGTGAGATAAATAAGAGGTTTGGAAATAGTTAAAGTCACAACATTTCCGCTCAATTGCCATGTGAAATTGTGTGAACCAAAATCAAGTGCTGCAAAAAGTTTAAATTATTAGACGGATATGCGGTTTAATATTTAGATATTTAATTATCAAATTTTATCTCATTTTATGTCACGAAAAATGAATGATTTAAAAAATATTTTTGTAAATGATTGTTTGTATCATTTCAATTTATCAGTCAAAGAAATTTTTTTCATTAGAGACATTAATTCGAGTATGGTGAAAATATCCTTCATTCATTTATTTATATTAATGATATAATTAATTATTTTTTGAAAAATATTTTAAAAATATTCATTTTCAATGGAATAAATGTACCCTATTGCTCATGCCACTGCTCAAGTGTTCCAAATCCACTAGAACTGGATAGGATTATCTGGGCACACGCCACCCGCGAAGATTTATGGGATGAAGGCTTTTTGCTCAATCTATCGTTTATGAAAAAAGTTGATATTTCACTATATGAAATAAACATTAAATTTCTGAAACATATCAGATATGCAGTACCAACAATAGTTCCTCATATTTTTTAAATTTTAAATAATTTATTTTTATTTTGGTATTTTGGAGGTCAAATCATATGTGCAGATATATTGAAAATTGCTCAAATGGAAAAGTTCATGACGTGCGCTTAAATAGAAGTTCATTTAGAATAGATGAGGCATTTTATATTGTAGTTCTGAAATGTCGAAAAATGAAAACAATAGATTTTCTAATTTGAAAGTGAATAGACATAAATGTTTTCGAGTTAATTAATTTAAAATTTTATTACGATCTTTTATATATTAAAGTCCAAGCGCTATTTTGTCTCGCTTTTTATTCCTTTCAAAACTATCCTTCATAAATTTATATGAGATTAACAATTATATTTCATCCACCACTCAAGCACCCATTTACTCCACTTAAAAGCATAGCTATTCTCTTGACAAAAAAAAAAAAGCATAACTATTCTCACTTTCATTTCATCTACTAAAAAAATACTATCCTTTTTTCTTTTTTGAATAGCTATCAATCTATTTTTTTTTTTTTTTTTTTACAATATATTCAACTTTGGGCGGGTGCCTAATACTAGTATACGTATCTAAGGCAAAACACCCTTTTTGTCTCTTTCTTAAATTTCCCATTTTACCATTATTTGCTTATTACTTTAAGACAAAATTACACAAATAATCCATGAACTGTAGTCCAATGTTTAATGCCATCTATAAATTTAATTTATTTAATATGTATGATCTATGAATTTTAACTCAATGTGTAATCCTTGTACTTTTAATTTGTGTCAATATAGTCCATGAACTTTTAGTATATGTTTGATGTATCCGTTGGATTTTATAAAAAACATTTTCATATAACTCATAGACTACATCGTACATATATAAAAAAAATTCAAGGACTATATTGAACAAATTAAAAGTTTACGGATCACATTGAATATTAGGCTGTAATTCGCAGACCACATTGAACAAAATTAAAAGTTTATAACTCATACTGCACATTGAACTAAATTTTAGGGACTATTTATGCAATTATTCATTTCTCTAATAGTAATTGTCAAAAGAGAAAAAGGCCACAATATTTGCCCAAGAAAAAGTATGAAATGATAAGAGCAATAAGTAAATCACCTCCTTTCCACCAAAAAGTGCACTCCACGAAACTCTTTAATCCCCGCGGCCACGATCATCAATTTCGTTTTCCTTAATTTTCGAATAATACACGATTTCTTCAATTATTGAAGAAATAGTAAGATTGTTTATTTAGTATTTTCTTTCTTGAATAAATTCACATAGTGTTAAAAAGAATATAAAAAAATTAGTCCATCACGTTGTTACATAAGGCAATCGAAATAATGAGCGTGTGCATGGAAGCCAGTCAATAACCTCATCACCATTATTATCGAGGCGACGTGGGAAGAGACGATTGGCCAGCAGCACGATGAGATCAATCCCCCACGCCATCGTACGTGGGAACTCCTTCTCCATCCCCCGTTCCGCGCCAGAGAATCATCTCCCTCTCCTTATCCTTTTTCCTTCAAGGCATCGACACAAATAGCCTCTCGATGTATATTTAATCCATAATCTATTTAATCAATTTAATATATAATGTAATCTCTAAATTTTTTTATATATATTCAATTCAAGTCCTGAACTGAATAAAAATATTTAATGTAATTTTGAATAAATTAAAAATTTACCGATCGAATTGTATTTTAGGTTAAAATTCAAAAATTATTTGTGCCATTTTCTTTTTATCTTTTCAATTTTTCATTTACGAGAGAAAAGGTTGAAATTGAAATGTTCTCCCACGTGTTCTGCAATTAACTCCGATCACTAAGGAATCGGGAGAGTTTCTCAGTTCGCAGAGCTCACTTCCGCAGATCCTCTTTCCACGACGCGTCGAATCCCGGCGAGCGGCGGCTGACTCCCGTCGAATCGAGAGGATCGCGAGCGTAAGTTCTTCCCCCGCCACCATCCCCGCTTCGGATCTCAGTCTCCGCTTCTTCGTTTCCTCCCGATCACTCGCCGCGTCGGGCGTTCGATCTTTCCGAAATTGGAATTGGAATTGCTATTTTCGGGCGTGGTTTCTTCGGTTCTCGATTTTTCGCTTGCGAGACGCGCAATGCGGTCGTTTCCATGTCCGATTCGATTCTCGTCGAAGGCTTCGGTTGTTTGGATTCCGACGTTTTGTCGCCTTGTTTCCGTGTTGCATCATGGGGCGTCACGGTTGCTCGGGAGGCGCGTTCTTGATTCGTGCCGGAGGCCCGTGGGCACGGTCGTGCGATCCCCGATGGTCTCCTTAATTTTGGTACTCTCTGATTGTCTCGGTCCGTGAACTTTGGTAAAGATGCGAGCGATGTACTGAATGGTAGGAGAGGCCGTTCGTGCTACCGACTGAGTCTTGAAAAAGGGCTACGTAGAGGGTTAGATTACAATGCTGGCATACTTAGGACGATAGAACCATTACCTGTAATTTTGAGCTTGTGGGTAAGAGTAAGATGCCGATAAATTTCAAGGGAGGACTTATGGTTGGGCCGTCTCCTTGAAGTGCATCTATCGTAGGAAGGGCGGCCTTAAAAATACATTAGAATTACTGGTAGGCTTCGAAAGGGGGAAGACAGCTAGATTAGGATGGAACCTTTGAGTGCATTGATAAGATCTTGCGCCCTTTCATCCTAATGACCAGTTTTTAGTGGTGAGTTTTACCGAGATTGGTTTCAGATTGTGCGAATTCCCGGTGCGTAACATAAATCATTTTGGATATCCATGATTTGTAAAGCACTAGTCTGAACCTCAATCCATAAACCTCAATCCATAAGTCAACGGATATGTTTGCCTATGCCTATTGGGAATGGGATAGTGTTTGTAGCTTTTGCTTGGCTGGCTTTGTTTTGGCTTTATGGTGCTGAAGCTTTTAGTGAATTGGGGTTTGCTAATCTTAGAGTGTTTGAGTTGGATAATATGCTCTTGTGTAAGCAGATGATATCACCAAAATTTATATGTCTAGTACTGTGTGAGTAATATTGGCATGTGCCCCTCTTTTGTTTTAGCCCATGATCAAAATCTCAACTCAAAACTACACTGACTTTTAGAGGGTTCCGATTTTTCAGTTTTAGTTCCCATCAAACAATCTGCCAACCAACAAAAGCAACAGCTTAGAAGAAGTAGAAGGGACCGCGACAACCAACAGCCTACAGGGCTTTCTTTTTGATAACTCAAATGTTGAAACTTTACCAGGTTGCGTTTGCGATAGAACATTTCTGTCAAGCAACAAACAAAAGATAAAAACACGGGATGCTGGTGCTGTTTAGATTATTTGAGATAAGCAAGGTTTCCAGTTCTGTCAGCTAATTGAAATCATAGGGCCGTTTTTCTTATTTTTTTGGCATGAGAAATCATAGGGCTGTTTGCCTTGCCCATTTCAGTTCTTCTCGTGATCCTTCTCTGTCAATGCTTGAGTTGTCTAATCCTCAGGGTCTCGATTCGCTGTTTGGGTGGGGCAGTTACATGTATGAATGTTCAAACATTCGGACGTAGGACAATCTATTGGATAGAAATAAGATCTGGAGGTACTGTTTCTTGGCTGTGAAGAATACCATTGGACAGTTGGGGGTAAATATTGATGGATCAATTCTGAGAGTTCATCAAATTTTTTAGAAAAGCTTGCTTGAAGGTATCTGAGATGGAGTAAGGTGATTTTGAGGAATAAAAGTTAAAAATCTTTAGGCTCACCCCAAAAACTTTGGAATGTGCACAGAACTTTTCTCTGGATCAAAATAATGTCATTGGACTGTGTGATCTCCAAATTAATTTCCTCATATGTGCATGTTTTGTGATGTTGGCCTGGCTTAGCTCCCTGATTCTCATTTTCTTTTTATATTTCGACAAGATAATCATCAACATGGCGGTACATTAGGAAGTCTATTTAGCTGGGTTAATTCTTTCAAGCAAGTGGACTTTCTTATCTTAAATGATGCATGACGCAGACTAGCCCACATTAATATTAGTTCTTGTTAAACTCAACATTGTTGCGGTTCTTGGATGTTCAACCTTTGCTTAGACCAAATAAGACTATTCATTGACTGAGGGGGTTAGTCATAATTCTTTGCATGAAATGAATGAAGACATTCATAGATGTCCAAATGTGGTAGAAGGAACAGTATTAACAATACTCAGTGCGACTACTTTAATAGGCATTGCAATATGCAGGACTTAACCTTTTCATGCAATGCAATAGATAATAATATGGAACTCCAAATATCGTTTGGAGAATATGAAGAGAAGCTTTTGCTTCTAAGCATTTTAACATTTTGACATTTCATATTCCACAAACATCTGCTTGTCAGTCTTTCATTATTTCGTGTCCTCTTCTTGCTCCTAAATATAATGTCTTGACCTTTTAACATCTGGTATCCTACAAACATCTGCTTGTTAGTCTTCCATTTTCTGTGCTCTCTCGCTCTCTCTCTCTCTCTCTCTCTCTCTCTCTCTCTCTCTCTCTCTTTCTCTCTCCGTGTGTGTTTCTGTGTGCAAAAGAGTGATTTTCGTTTTTCTGCTATTTGTGCATGAATCTTTTATCAATCTATTCTCATATCTTGACTTCTTGCTACTTCAGCAGTAATTTTTCTGGGTTTTGGTACTGCTGCAACTCCCAAGTATGAGTCTGGCATGCCTCGTGTGCCACAGTGCTGAAAGTCCATCGCATTCTTTTAGGAGTTATTCTGTTTCTAGCTCAGAAAATGATGGAAGATGCTCCGCGATCGCCAATTGCTTGGCCATGAAGCCATCTCTTCCTTTGCCTCCGACAAGATCTGCCATATCAACGTCCAAAGTGACACCTCAGCCCAATATGCCTGCTGGAATTACTGGTCCACCACGGCTTGTACGGAGTCATGCCGTCAGAAGGGATCTCGTGAGGGATTGGAACTTTGATGAGGTTGTGACTAGGATGGAACGCTAGATACTTGGCGTCAAAGTCAGTATAGCAGGTGCTCTTTATCTTGGAACTGTGTTATACTACTTGTTTTCCACGTAGATTAGCTACGGATAACTAAGTGAGTTTTCTGTGGGGAGGGTCTTCAGATTTGCTAGTTGTAACGTTGTGACAGAAGTAAATGCCCAGCTTTATCTACATCTCTTGGCTTTCCTGTCTGGATAGGTTTAATTGTGATTAATAGTATTCATATTTTCCAAAAATTGCTTCTGTAGATGTCTCGGAGTAGTTGCAAGCAAGTAATTGGCATTGGGATAAAAGGATCATCCTTCATAGGAGTACTCATCTTGTGAGTATGGCAGTTTTCAAGCTAATGACGCCTAAGAATTTGCCTTGTGTATTGTATGTATTCATGAACTTACAGTATTCTTGGATCCAATTGTCCAATTGACCAAGTGAAAGTTCAAGATGACAAATACACATTAAGCAAAAGCTTATAGATTAGCAGTGTCATCATCCCTAAAAGTTTCCCTATCTTCCTCTGGTTCCCATTTGCTTCAGAGCAGTTCCTTGCGAATTCTGTGCGTATGTTTGTATGCACAACTGTGCTTTTTTGGGGTTCAAGATGGGATCGGGATATCTGTCAGATTGTATTATTGTGTTACCAATAAGCTTTTGCTTATTTAGGTGGTGTTGGACTGGTAACTTTGCTTGAGGATGTCTGGTTGATTGACAGTTCTTGGCATTGACTATTAAGTGCAACTATAAATCCCCAAGGACTATTATTCTCTGGGAAAAGGTATTAGGTAGTAAACGAGCTTAAAAATTTGTTGAAAGTCGGGAAGTTTTTCAATATGTCAATGCTATTGCGATGTAATCCTCGGCGGCATTTTAGCCACAAGCACTGTGGCCGCCGAGGTTTGAACCACGAGCGTTGGGGTTGCTCAAAGAAAGACTGCATTTTTAGGTTCCCCCGTTCGTCCGCACCGTCACTCCGTTTTCCTGAGGCCCTGAGGAGCCAAAGCACTGTGGCCGCCGAGGACACAATCTCGCACTGACATTGCCGAAGCCATTTCGAATGATAGATAAACAAACGAATGGTGGCAACTACACAAAAGGAAAATGAAAAATAAAAAAAAAAAAAATGTATGAAGCTGAAAAAAGATGGAAAATCCACGTGGCAACCCCTTATCCCACGTAGACAAAACCGGTCCTCTCTCCTCCCTCCTCCTCCACTAGAAACCCCAACAAGAAAAGATAAGATGAATTCGATTCGCTCGCTCTCTCCCTCAAATCCCCAATCCACTTCCTCCTCCTCCATCTCCATCTCCATCTCCTCCTCCTCCTCCTCCCACGAAATCGCTCTCTCTCTTTCGCCCTCCGGACGAGCGAGCGAAAATGGCGGCTCTGCAACAGATACCCATCTCCCTCCAGTCCAAAATCCCCTCCCCGAAGACCCAATTCCTCCATAAACCCTCCAACCTCTCCTTCTCCGCCACCTTCCCCTCCCTCAAGCTCGCCCCCGCCCACCTCCACCTCCGCCCCTCCGCCTCGGCATCGGGCGCCCGGATGTCCGCCACGGCGGGCGGGAGCTACGCGGCGGCCCTCGCCGACGTGGCCAAGTCGAACAACACCCTGGACGCTACGAGCGCCGACGTGGAGAAGATCGAGAAGATCTTCTCCGACGAGGGGGTGTTCAAGTTCTTCTCGAACCCGACGGTGGACCTGGAGAAGAAGCGTGGGATGGTGGACGAGATCTCGGCCTCCTCGGGGCTGCAGCCCCACACGGCCAACTTCCTCAACATCCTCATCGAGGCGAAGCGGATCGACCTCATCAAGGACATCGTGAAGGAGTTCGAGATGGTGTACAACCGGCTGACGGAGACGGAGCTGGCGGTGGTGAGCTCGGTGGTGAAGCTGGAGCCGCAGCACCTGGCCCAGATCGCGAAGCAGGTGCAGAAGCTGACCGGCGCGAAGAACGTGCGGATCAAGACGGCCATCGACCCCAGCCTCGTCGCCGGGTTCACCATCCGGTACGGCAGCTCCGGGTCGAAGCTTATCGACATGAGCGTGAAGAAGCAGCTCGAGGACATCGCCGAGCAGCTCGACCTGGGCGACATCCAGTTGGCTGTATGATGACGGCGCCGGCGCCGGCGGCCGATGGTATTTTCATTTTTCATTTTTTTCTCTAGTTTTATATAATTTTTGGTCGATTTTATTTTTTTCGAATATCTTGGTTCTCGAATTTTCAGTTCTTACGTAATGGGACTAATGTTTGGAAATGGAAATGGAAATGGAAATGGAAATGGAAATGGCGTGCGCCAGTTGTCCGAACGGACAAGGAGTTATTAAATACCTGTCTATGTCGGTATATAATGTTGGTATAGTTATTTAAAATGGAGGAGATTTTATGATTTGTATTTCACATGCCTTTTTCCGGTTTATAGCTCTAATTGCCGACGGGGTGAGTACCGGGTCCGGCCTAACTCAGGAATTCAACCGAACTGGCCTAGACCGACCAGTTCAGGGCCAATTATGGTGAGAATCGGTTTAGTTACCAATTTCGCGAACCTTTATTCGGTTTTAAATCCTGCTTTAGAAAAAAAGAAATACTTTTATCGTCATCGGTAATCGAACTAGAATTTTCTCCGTGAAAACATAATAGTACGATCCTTCACGAACATAAAATGGTGTTACTTTCTATTTTTTTTTTCTTGTGAAGAATTAATTTTTACTAAAGAAGATGGGCCAACTAAAAATCGATGGTGTCACAGCTGGTGTTGGAATTGTTCGCATCTAGTATTATCCGGGAGGTCTCTTAGTAATCAAATTTCATTATATCTATCCAACTCATGACTCGTCACGTTCAACTCAGCCTTGTGGAATCAATTTAACCGAAAAATCGTCGGTGAATCTTCGTAAAAAGTATGAGAATGATTTGAAATTCAAGTGAGGATAGAGGCATGACGTAATCCGTTATTTAACATTACGGTGAAACTTCGGTATGAACTGGTCTATGGATTTGAGTTCCTCACTTTCTTGGTTCTTGATTAGAATTTGGGCCATTTAACATCTAAGAATTAGTGCAAGAAAGATGGAGAATTTATGAAGTGGTTCCATCATACATGTGTGCTTGCCATTCGAACTTCAAGATTGTCTTCGTCCTTTCATCTGGTTCAAAACATGCACCGCATGTGCTTCTTCCTTCTGACCACGGACAGATGCTTCTGGTTCCGTTCTCATGTTAGATGAACGGGCTAGGTCCATCACAAGTCCGCTGACAAGGCGATGAGGTGACGAAGCAAAGTAATTATCCAAATGTCAAAATGTATCAAACCAAAAATTGCTCTCGAAATATAGACAAATATATTATAAGTATCATAACTTTTATATATCGCTCACTTGGATGTCGTAACTTTTTCTCCAATCACTTAAGTGTCATATAACTTTTCAATTGATCACTTAAGTATCATAATTTTTTAAGAACATGTGCCATGTCACGTCAAACTTCCTATATTCAAGTATTCAATTGAAAATTATGGCACTTAATGGAGCGTTTTTTTTTTTTCAAGTAATAATACTCAAGTGGTCGAAAAAAAAAATTATAGCATTCAAACAAATACCGTACAAATATTATTGCACTTGTAGCGTCTTTTGTTAATATTTACGGTCGAAATCAATTAGGTACCATTGCAATGGCGGCATAACTTGGATGAAAGTCATCGGCAATTATGCGCCACATGACTGATTGAAAAGATGAGTGGTGGAACTACGTAGTCCACATGCTTATCGCCATCTATAGACCGTGTGGAGTCATGGCTAACTTGAGCTTCCCTGTAGAATTGACTCCATTTTAATTTCTGATATGCCCATGATTTCCATATCCCCAATAGACTAATGTTCATGATCCTCATCCAACCACCTGTCTTTTCGAGCACGTTCGATATATCTTGGTACGTGAATCGTTGCACCCCGATGCATTGGTGAATCTATGACCTGGGCTAACTGAACACTTTGGACATCTGCTTGATTTGAAAATAAACTTCACATCTGGCTCCGCAGGACTACCCAAGAGTATCCATCTCTTCTTGCAAATCTTGACAGACATAGATACCCTAATGAGAGAACATTCAACCTTAATCCTAGAAAATGTCTAACTGGCTCATATTTTTAGCCAGAAATTGTTGATGCATATGCGTTTTTTATCCAAGCGACACTATCTACCCATTTTCTGCAATAACTTACGTCATCTAGGTAGACCAAGATTAGAATACGCTTACTAGATGGAGAGGAATAATAGGATACTTGATCATATGAATCGCTCTGAATCATTCCCAACTTAAGAATTGTGCGTACGGTGCTCTGAAAGATTGCTTTGAAGTATAAAAGGGCTCTTTTCTTTTTCTCAATTTGCATGCCATGCTAGACACTAACTTTGTCGAAGACGTTCTGAGGTTCGGAGACGATTCATGTAATTCAAAATGAATGATTTGCAACAGTCTAAACTGCATTTGTCTTTGAAAACGATTTTGATGAAGTTGGCAGAGAAGCATCAATTGAACCAGAAATGGTTGAACCGTAAGAACTTGCAGTTGCCTCACCACCTAATTGAATCGACAAAACCATATGATTAATGAAAACCCAAATGCTGACTTGCGAGCGTCGATCGGTATTATCAAAGGATGAGTTAAAGAGCTAAATGAGCTTTAATCAGATAGATTTTCTTGTTATTATTATTATTTTTTTGGGTAAATCTTATGTTCAATAAAATTTAAGCCCTTATCTACAATTAAACTAGCGGATTCAAGAGAAATAACATTTCCTTTACTTTGATGGGAGAAATTTACGAGACAAGGAATCAAGATGAAATGGATCGACGGATCCTCCAAGAGTAAAATTTATTTGGTACTTGGGAATAGTCCCAATCATCAAAAGAGACTCGCTTAAGCAATAAGATCGATGATAAAAAATTTCGTTCTAGTAAAGCCAAAAACCAATTTGACTTTTGAACAAGATCCCAAGACCTTACCATGCATAACGCAATCATGGACCATGTTGCCTTATCACCGAATCAATTTTGCCGACAAAAAGTGCTTCCGCTTCGTGATTTCTTCGTCACCTAACCCACTTTAAATTCTCCGAGAACATTTTCTTTTGGAGTTGCATTCCAAGCACGATATGCTTATCTATCTAATCCACCTTGGGCCCGTAAAATGTCTTCTCTTTGAAGATCAAAGACGAAATGACAATGAGGATTTGTCCTAAGTGATTGGCTGCGCTTGCATAGATGACACCGAAGCAGCATTCAAAGGTCCATCCTTATGGAAACTCCACTCCATGCATGATCAGTTGATTTATTATCTTGCTGAAAGTTTTGAGTTGTCACTTTGAGTCGTCGTTTTTTGTACCAACTTTTTTAGGTACATTAGGGTTCATGAGCCATTTAACTTCCTGTGATTATCACTCTATATGTGTGTAACGACGAGACATGCCATATTTCATAAATGTGAGGGCGCGAGACTGAAATCGCTTGCGAGATCAATGCATTGTCCTAGCTTTATGCCAATGAAATCTAGATCTCCACTAGACTAACTCAATGGCGTGATGAAATATTTTGAGACACCATCAACCCGATATTCTTAAAGCTTAAATGATTAGATAAGTTGCACTGTTTAATGCGTAAGTTTTCCAACTTATCCGTTCGAACCTAGCCTTGAATTAGGCAAAAGAGTGAAGCAAGGACTATGGTGTTTGGAGGGATTTAAGCATTGAATCTCCTAATGCCGTGAAAATGATAACTGCCAATTCTATTGGTCTAACACCAAGCATAAAAATTCTTGCCCGAGCTAGATGGGCATGAGGTGAATTGGGTATCCGTCGCTAGATTTGCTCTTCCAAGCTCGTACAGATTTATCCTCTAGGCTGATTGAGCTTGGGCCAGCTCAATAGGCTTTCAAGCCCCCGATTAGTCCTACATCGGCTACTCCAAAATTTAGAACTCTAATCGATGCCAATTCACTACGACTCAATTTGGTCAAGCATGCGATTATGACGCCGAGTACCTTAATGTAGATTAATATGGCATTAATTATGAATCAAATTAGACATTCCACGACTGACGGCCGTGAGTATGCCAACCTTATAATACTTGGAGATAGAGCCAGATGCCTATATAGAGATCTTGTGGGACTCTCATAAATTAAATTTACGTTGGAAACTATGCCTAACTCTATTGGGCGATTCCGTCTAATAAACCTATTTATTAATCCATATATGATGGGTTGTATGGACTAGTTATATTCAATAAAATGGTCATAAATAAATCCAAACATGAGTATGAAATGAGTAGTCACAAATGGGTTTATAACTTAATTAAATCTAATCCACCCGACTCTTTTTTCATTCCCTTGCCTTTATTCGATCTCATATTTATTCAATCTATACTTTCAAGAATTTTCCTAGACTTCGTTAAATTATATAAGTCGGTATAAGTCATTAAATTTGCATTTAATATAGATATGTCAAGACAAATTAAATTGGTCTATTTTGATCTAATCATTTCCGACCCGATCCGACCCGTCTATATCCGTGGAGAAAAAGAAAAGAAAAAAGAAAGTAAATAAACAGCCAAATGAAACCAAGAAACAAGCCAAATTTTCTTTCGTAGCCTGCTTACAGCGACGCTGCGCTCGATAATTGATCGTGTTCTACGATCCGAAATTGCCCCGAAGCCTAGACGCGGCTTCCGGAGGAATCTTCAGGCCTAAGGAAACTGGCGCGCCTTGCGCGTCTATTAAGCGTCGGCAGGTTTCATCCTTGGTCGTTCTGTCGTCACCCTTCTCTCCCCCGACCCCCCTTTGTAAGTGATTGATTTTCGCTTTCGCGTCGGCCGATACCTCTCGATTTCTGGGTATTTTTTTTATAAACAGCGGCCCGTGGAAGATCTTTTTCCCGCAGTTCGTGGCGTGTCTCGACTGATTCTTCTTCTGGGTCTCTGCGGTGATCCGGGTTCTCGGCCATGTCGATGCTGGATTCTTTCTTCGCGAAGGGCTTCAAAGCCGCGAAATGGTAAAATTCGATCTCTCGGGCTGGTCCGAATGTCGTCTCCTCCTTATGGCGTTCCTGCGTCTGGGGTCGTGCGTGCTGTGACGGTCTTTCGACCTTGTTTGTGTTTTCTTTGTTTTTCGATTAGATGGGAAATGTTTGTTCTTTTTGTTGCTGGGGACTTTGCATTTTTAGGTGGGTTGATCGGATTCGGGTTTCGGGTGATTTGGGATTCGGATGCTGACCTCCTTTTCTTTTCTGGCTGAATTCCTCATCTGCCCTCTATGGTGCTGAGTTTCAAGATACTATTGGTGTGGAGACATGTCTTTGGTCTACTAATGTTTGTACTTCGTGATTTGTTTCTTGCAGTAAAACCCTTTTGAAATTGACCATTCCTCGGATAAAGTTGCTGAGGAACAGGAGGGAGATTCAGTTGAAGCAGATGCGCCGTGACATCGCGAAGCTGCTCGAAACCGGTCAAGAAGCTACAGCTCGTATTCGGGTATTTTCTTGTTTTGCTAAACCTGTGACTTTCAGGCACTAAACTCTTGGTCCTAATTTCGCGATATGCCTGTTGTCCATACTTTGAAAGTTCCGTTCATACTTGAAAGTTCATTTTTTTTTCCCTATATTTGTAATTTTTCAGGTGGAGCATATCATAAGAGAAGAGAAAATGATGGCAGCTCAAGAGGTCTTAGAGCTCTTCTGTGAACTCATTTCTGTTCGCCTTCCAGTCATTGAGGCACAGAGGTTGTGATGTCAATAAATTGTGCTCTTTTACTTTGTTGAGACTGATTAGAATGAGTGGCTAGCCTAGTTATATCTGGACTATCTGGAGGAAGCTTCACTTGTGGTTCAATCTTTTGCTGTGTGAAAGATAACATGTAGAACAGCGATGGATGCTAAGATACTATCTAAAGTCTAACCTGTGAGAAAGTATAGTCAATGGCAATAGTTCATGTAGTTGCTTAAGCTTAATGAAACTTCCTGTGGTTTGGCTTGGTCATTCCTCACCTCATGCGTAGCTTGATGTGTAGGGGCCTGATGGCAATGGTTCGCTAAGTTAAAAAGTTCATTTAGCTAACTGGAAGGCTAGAAACAAAGTGTGCATTGCTCATTAGTAGTTCTCCAATTGAACAGTGTGCCAGATGATGTTTTTCAATATGGCTTCTGCTTGTCCCTTTTTCACTTTATTTCTAAAGCCCCCTCCATGCAATCCCCCACAAAAGGGGGGGAAAACGACAAAACAAACAAAAGGCTATGTTACATGAGATATATGTATGGCCAGTATAGAATTTGAATGGACAACTCAATGCTTTGAGTCCGAAAACTCTGTATATTTTTTTCATTTGTCTTTCCTTGTTTTAGTTGGTGGTTCACTATTAACTTTGGATCATTTAGGTGCATTTTCACTAGCCTGGATGTCAAATTAGCCTTTACATTTTCTTGTGGCTTGTTTTGTAGCTTGCCATGCTGTAGTGTTACTGTGTTAGTAGTAGCATCTATGGGCCTAACTGATCTTTTTCTTTTCTTGGCCAATAGGGCTTAACTGATCTTTGAATTTGGTCTTTTTAAAGGGAATGTCCTATTGACCTAAAAGAAGCAATATCCAGTGTGTGCTTTGCTGCCCCTAGATGTGCCGATCTACCCGAGCTGATACAGGTTCAGATGTTATTTGCATCAAAGTATGGGAAAGAATTTGTAGCAGCTGCTACTGAACTCATGCCAGATTGTGGCGTTAATCGACAGGTTCTTTAAACTCCCTGTTCATTTTGCTAATAACAAAGAATCTGTAGCTTTTCCAGTTGGTTAATCTTGAAATGCATACCTTTTGCTGTAGTTAATTGAGCTACTATCAGTTCGAGCCCCTTCCCCCGAAGCCAAACTCAAGCTTCTTAAAGAAATTGCTGAAGAGCATGAGTTAGAATGGGATCCTGCTGCCTCAGAATCCGAGCTTTTCAAATCCCATGAAGATTTGCTGGTGAACAACGGTTTTCCATTTTTTCGTTTTTTTTTCCTGGCATTGCTTATATTAGCTTGGCGTCTCATATATAACCTCTTTATTGCAGAATGGATCCACGCAGTTTGGAAGTGGATCTAAGTTACCCCTGCCTAAAGAGAAGCATGATGATTCGCTGTATTCAAGACCAGATCATGCCCTTGATGAACAGCCCGATTCTGATACAGGCTTTGAGTCATTGGTTTTTCCTGAGGTTCCCCAGATTTCAGTACGGCCAAATTCAAGTGCAGTCTCTGCACCAGAGATTATTCCACCTAATCCAGTTGCTGCGAGCCCTGCCGACCACAAAGTTGGTGATGAATCTTCACAGCTCTCTGGAACTGTGGAAACTTTGTCCCTTCAGAAGCATGTGGATCCCAAGGAAGTAGTGGAAGAGCATCTTATAGACCACAAAGATGAAACTGCTAAAAATTCTGTTGATGTCAAGGAAGATAAACAGTTCCTGCCATTTATAGCTCCCCCTTCACTTTCATCTGCGTCTTTCTCTGCCAGAGAATCGTTCTCCGCAAGAGAAAGTGCTCCTCCATCCTCTCTTCGAAGGACAAAGAGCAACACACAGGATGTGGATTCACAAGACGTGTTTGCAGCTGCTCAATCCTCTCTTCCAAGGACAAAGAGCAACGAACAGGATGTGGATTTACAAGACGTGCTTGCAGCTGCTCAAGCTGCTGCTGAAAGTGCTGAGCGTGCAGCATCTGCTGCCCGTTCTGCAGCTAGTCTCGCACAAGTCAGAATCACTGAGCTTACCAGGAAAAAATCAGCAGTCCTGGATGATTCTGATAACCCATTTTATGCGGCCACACCTGAGTCTACTAATGCTCCAACTCCTGAAATTGAACATAAAAGATCTTTGGAGAATTCTGGTCAGAGCTTTGATTCAATGGATGATCAAGTGTTTCATAAAGACCTGGAGGAGTCTGGTGTGTCAAATCAGCCACCGCCTGAGGAGGTTAAGTTTGATACTGAGGCATCAGAGTCCAGTCACAAGGTTCACGACTATAAATCTGAATATCACCAGCCTGAGAGATCCACCTCAATGGATGAACCATATTTTTCATACCCAAACTTGTTCTCTTCACAGAGCATCAATGTTGGATCTGGTTCCCAGTCATCAGATAATCCCCGGCCCCACTATGATCCATGAGTGAATTTGTCTCTAAAAGGTTTGATGAGACATAACTCTATGCTACTGTGTTGATTTCGCTCGTTGTTGCATATTCTTTCGCATTTTAGCTTTCATCGGTCTTTTGTATAGGGAGGTATTTGAGGATTGTCTGAATTTGTTGCTGTATAATGATAGTCGATCCTTTAAACTCATCCATGCAGACTGCCAAACAGAGTGTATCATTCGATTTTGGATCCACATGGATAGATTAATGTATTATAACTATGTTACTGCTTTACTGGACATAGAATCACGGTTCTTCTACCAGCGTTCAGTTGTCTGACAGTTAGTACTCTATATGCCATGGCTAAAACTACATCTTATCTAATGCTTGTGAAATGCCTTTATTAGTGTTACCAATCCTTAGCTCCCCAGTTTTTTTATTTTTCCTTTAGAAGGGTATTTTTGTTTCATCTCTTTTCTTATTAAAGAAGCAACGAAAGCAGACCACCCTGATGCAAGCTCACTTGACATCAGGCGAGTTGCGGCCTGCGGAAAGAACTAAGGAAAATTGACCAGTACGTGGTTGTGTATGGCCAAAAGGAAGAAAGGGGAATAAAAAAGAGAAGGAGAATGGACCGATTGCGTAGTGTTGGGCATGGCAGGGCTGATTGCTGGTAGTAGCTAATATTTAGAGGGAACCAAGGTGGTGTCACACCCCCTCTTTGCTTGAATCAGCTGCTTGCTACCTGAGTGTTGTTAGTTATGGCTGATGCTATAGGATCTTGATCGTTACTTCGATTCTTTTAACTCTCTCGGCTGAATTAACGCCAAAGATCGCTCGGTGGACTTCATTTCGCTACAAATCTGGGTATCGGTCTGAAGGGCCGTGATGAACAAAGAAACTCTTTTAAGTTCTTCTACTCCTTGATTGACGATTGCACAAGCTCTGTCCATATGCTTCATCTTGTGGATGTGCAAGCCAGGTTCATGCTTAATCGCTTTAATCGAAACTAATGTCCACCATTTCAGTTTTGCTTACCCGACTCCTTTGCATATTGACGACCCACGAGTCCCAGTAGCCTTGTACAAACACTTACAAGTTGGTGGTCCATTGTAACCATCCTAAATTTGTATATCTAAAGACCTATTTGGTAACCATTTTATTCCCAAAAATAATTTTTATTAAGAAACGATTCTTTTTTATTCTATTCATTAGGCAAATTTCTAAGCATTTGAAAGTATTTGGTAATTTTCCAAAATTTCTATTCCCTGGAATAAAATTACGTTTCGCCATCACCTTCAAAATTTCTAATTCAAACTATTTTCTTTTATTTTAAAATAATTTTATAATATTTTTCTCTTTTTTCTCTTTTCTCTCTCTTTTTCTTCACGCTTTGGCCAATCACCCTGCATGATGATGATCGGCGATTAGCCAGACGAAGGCTAACAAAGCGTTACCGGCCCCTAGCGAGGCCGCTCCTCGTCAATCAAGCCTCGTTGTGGCCCAAAAAAGTTGGGCCTCGACAATGGCTGGGTGAGCTTGGCTTTGCCAGATCTAGGTGAGATTGACCTTGCCTAGCCAAGGCTCGCCTAGCCATTGGCAAGCTCACCGAACCTCACCCTAGCCTGGCGAGTTCATCGGACCTCATCCAATTGGTCACCAGCAACCAGCAATGGTGGACGACAACGGCAATGGAAGAAGAAGAGAGAAGAGAGAAGAAATTTGAGTTGGCTTAATTTTGAAATTATTCTCGAAAACAAAGAAGCAATATATATATATATATATATTCTTGATTTTGTTCTAAATCTATTACGGAGAATAAAAAATTTACCAAAAAAATTTCTATTATTATTATGTTCCTGAGAACAAAATGATAATCAGGTACTATTTGATCGATTGCCAAACAGACACTAAGATGTCATAAAATAACTGTTTGATAACGACATAAAATTTCTATTTTAAAAATATAAATTCGTTTGGTAACGATACAAAATTTCTTCATTTCGAACGGCGGTGAATCGGCAATCGACGACTGGCGACGGCGGCGGCGGCTGGTGACCAGCGGCGACGGTGGCGAGCGACTAACGGACGGTGGTCAGCGGTGACAAACGAAGGATCGATTGACGAACGATGAGAAGAATTTTTATTTCTGGTTTCTATTCCAGAAATAGAGAAGTAAAAATTTTAGCTTCTGATTTCTATTCCACAAATAGAAAAACTGAATAGGTTTATCAAACGGATTTCTCTTCCAGATCTTGAACAGAAAAATTATTTCTAAAATAGAAATTTTGATTATCATGCGCTCCCTTAGAAATCCAAAATTGTATCACACAATCTTCTCCTGGCGTCATTAGAGAACCAGAGGGGTTATCCCACTTGCCAGCTGGTTCACCAAATGGTAGAAAGAAAGTTCCACTGACAGCTTAAAAACTTTAATACCAATTATGGTTGACCTTGTGACAGCACGGAAGTTCATATCTTCTGCCCGATTAATGATGGGGCGCAGTCGACCCGGAGTTCAAAAAGTCATCAACATCAAATTTTTAGATACTTCGTCGAATCCATTTATGTGTCGATGACATTTCTTCATCCCTTTGAGATAAAAATTTGTACGACAATCCACACTCCAGAGCTGGGAAACAGCGTTGGCATGGGACGATATCGTGCTAAATCGTGGTCCGCAACATCCTAGAAATCCAGGAAGCCACTTTCCTGCAAAGTTTTCTTGAAGACATGCTTACGGATTGTCCCAATGAGGGACCCCCTCTGAACCATAATTCTGGCCAAAACAAGTTGAAGAAGCTATTGCTTTCACAAATCCAAGTCAGGCAGCATTCCTAGCCACGTTCGACCACAAAATATGATATGACACCAGAAACATTGCCCAGGTCTAAGTGTGATTATAAGTACAAATTAGGACCCTCTCTAGCTTACCATGCCATCCCACCCATGAAAATATGGGAGTTTGACTAGTCTCCCAAGTGGCAAAACCGCTCGTGTAGATCACAATCACATCAGCAGATTAGCAGCAGATGAGATGATGCAAATGCACCTCAAACAAGATAAGCTCATATGCACAAGTTTGTAAAGAATACAACGCCCCTGGGCTTACACAGACAAATCAGCACATGGTTGTTAAGCAGGTAAAAGAAAAGCTTTCAAACTAAGAAAAAAATAATAATAAAGTAGTAAGTAATTTGCCTTCTTTACTTGAACTATGCATGGGTCACCTTGGACCAGACAACTCAACCGCATGAAGATTCTCCGTTGAGTCGATGATCCAGTCAGAACTAGGATGTGGAGCCAAATCCACTTCCTGACGAAGGACTTCCACCTTTTGCCACTCGTCCCACTTCTCGGCCAAGCCATCGCCCTCGAGCATTCTTACCACTTCAGACATCTTGGGACGGTCGCCAGGAGAGCCTTGAGTGCATAGAAGAGCAACCTGGATTAGTTGTTCCACCTCCGATTCCACGTAATTGTTCTGGAGATCAGGATCGACCAGCATCTCTAACTTCTTCTCTTTGAGAAGTCCTTTCACCTGGAAGGATCATCAAACTTTTAAGGATGGGAGGCTGAAAAAACACAGCAGAAACTAAACAAAAGGCATGGCTCAATGTTACTTGTGTACCCTTCACGGGAAAAGGCCAACACAAATCGAAATCAGTATCTTTTGTTAGTTCATCTGTATACAGAAAAACATATTCCTAAATCTATTTATATTCCTTACAGCAAAAAGGAAAAAGAAAATTCCCTGTGGCTCCACATAACCAGTCAACTAATTAAAGAAGCTGATATAACAGTCATAAAGATCTGGCTTATTCAAGAAGTGCAGCTAACTTTAACTTCCACAGATCCTTTGAAGTTGAAAAAATAGGATATCTCTCTCAAATGGGATGTTACTAAGGAAAATTTCAATATTGAAAATTGAAACAGAAAGATTATATCAATGTTGGCCCAATGAAAAAAGATAATCAAGGAAAGTACAGATAAACAATAAATGTCATATCCAACACATACCCAATCAAGCAACATGACATCATCATCATTTGCAAGTCGAGCAAGATCAAAAGCCCTCTGCCCTGTGATCAGCTCTAGAAGCATGATACCATATCCGAAGACATCAGTTTTCTCTGAAGACTTCCCTGTAGAGAGGTATTCTGGAGCTATATGCCCTATAGTTCCACGGACTGCAGTTGTAACATGGGTGTCCTTGTAGTCCATAAGTTTAGCTAACCCAAAGTCACCTACTACAGCCTCAAACTCCTCATCCAGCAAGATATTAGCAGCCTTTACATCACGATGGATGATTTTAGGGTCGCAGTGATCATGTAAATATGAAAGGCCCCTTGCAGATCCCAATGCTATTCGCTTACGAGTTCTCCAATCAAGAGGTGGCTGAGATGGAGGCCGTTCTACAAAGAAATAAACAAAAGTAATATTGACATTGTTCAAATTGTCCAATTAACTGCAGCCTGTGATAACAAAGCATACTAAGGTTATAAATGCAAGACTGCAGAGAAGGCACTCCCCGGCAACACCATATATTCTGAAGGTCTACAGGGAAAAAAACGTTAAACCCTTAGATCTTTTAAGAATGTTGTATGAATGCTACCTCTTAAACACGATGCAACGCTTCCGTTAGCCATGTAGGGATAAACAAGAAGTCTCTCAGTAGGAGTCATGCAAAACCCACGTAACCGCAGGAGATTACGATGGACTGCCATACTAATCATCTCTACTTCTGTTTGAAACTGCAACTCTCCCCCAGGCGTGCGCTCTTCTTTCAGCCGTTTTACAGCCACAAGAGAACCATCAGCTAGACGTCCTTTGTAAACCTTACCAAATCCACCGCGGCCTAGGATGTTTTTGTTACTAAAACTATCTGTTGCAACTTGCAGTTCTCGCAGTGAAAATCTTTTTAGTTGTCCTAAATGGACTTCTGGATCCTCTTCAGCTGTTAAAATAAAAATTCAGAGGCAAGTAATGAGAACCCTGCTCATCCATTCAAAGGAAAATAATGACCTTCCGAATCACTAACCCGGTACATCAAAGAAAAATTCTTGGGGCTTCCTTCGGCGCCACCATGCAAAGGCAATTGCTGGGGCAGCGAAGAGTAAGGCAGCACCCGCAGCAACTCCCCCAGCAATTGCTCCAGTTGCACTGTTCCCTCCTGCAGTGTTCTAAGAATATGAGTATAACCATTCAAAGCGTGTATCTCATCAAGCAATGCCAAACAAATGAAAATTCCCAAATGATATAATCAAGTATCATATTCCAGATGAACCTATGATTCCATTGTTGAATTCAAGACTTCAAATAAGGTACATCAAACAATAGTGAGGACCTATCCGGTATTAAACTAACGGTAAGAAGATGAGTCAGAGAAGGAACAAATTATTCACAAAAATTCATAAGGCAGTTAAATGGGTAACTTTGCATCAGTAAATTGGTCCACTGTAGCTCTGAGAGATGCAGACTATACTATTACGGGAATATTCATGGCAAGCTGCATCTATACAAATAAAATGGCTTCATGATTTGAGAGAAATTCGAAGAACCAATAACAGGACAATCACCTGGAGAAGAAACTGGTGGCGGTTGTACAAATGGAGGAGGAGGAGAGAATGGTGGAGAACCCGGACAAGGGTGCCCCGTGACTGGCCCACATAAGTTCAAATTATTGGCAAAACTGCGTAAACAAAATCAAGTTCAAAATGGATCTTAAATAATCCTTATAACAGCTCAAATCAAATTTCATTCAGTAACCTGATAGGAGTGAATAAGGAGAAAGAACCATTATCTGGAACTTCTCCTGACAGATGGTTATTTGATAGATCCCTGCAAAGAGTAGTAAAAGAAGCATTATTCTTTAGCGCATGCCAAGCATTCTTCGCGCTACAGATTCACAAGTATTAGGATCACTTACAGCACTTGCAGGGTAGAGATATTAGTCAAAGACATTGGAATTGGACCTGTCAGGCTGTTGTTGTTAAGCCGCCTATCATTCCACAAATGTTTTCTCAGCACATTGTTAAATCCAGAAAAAGAAACCTTTTAAATAAAATAAGAGAAAAGAATAACAGATCATTAAATCCACAATGTGCTCCTTGTTTTAGAAAGCATTAAAGCCAAAAAACCAGTTATCACATAGTCCACATGCTTGGAGCAGACTTAGCAACCAAGGAGAATTTAAGAATGCATTCTGCAGTTCAATGACTTTTCACGATTCAATTTTCAAGTAATGATGTGCAATCTTCAGAAACACCGCTAGTTCTACTCGAAGAGAATAAAACAAGTACCGATTTTCACTTCCTTTCCTGAAGCCTCACTATGGTTTTCTTAAAGATTAGCATACAGTTATAAAAGAGTGGTTAAGAAAATGTAAAGCTGCGACAGCAACTTCCCTCATGGAGATAGGTGGAATTGAGCACTGGGTCAAATGAAAATCCTTCTCATTTTATTAGCGGCAAGAGGAAAACTGTAAAGCACAGTTTTGAATCGATCAAAGTTCATACTAAAGTTCTGACAAATCTCTTGTTAGAAAGGGTTGCCATAGCTAATATACATATATACCCTGTTGGACCTAATATCTTAGCTTTAGAGTGACTCCTCCTACATGGAATCTGAGCCAAATTTCAATTCCTTCATCCCCCTTCAAAATGTCCATTCTGCTTGCATGCTGATTTTACCCGAAATAGCTTGAACATTCAGATTCTAATCATTTAACAGGCATTACTTCCTTAATGAAAAACAGAAAATTCTTTTCATCACCTACCAATTCAATCCTCTGATTGTCCAGTGGCATATAAAACAAAATTCAATAAGAATAAAAGACAAGTTAACAAGAGCAAAAGCACAAAAATTAAAGCGCCAAGACTTAGTAGCTAATAATTTATTGTTGCTTCTATACTTCAGAAAATTGGGGGGAGGAGATGAAAACTCACAAGAAGCGCAGCTTTGATAGCTTGCCCAATGTATCTGGGATGGGACCAGTAAAACCGTTCATATAAAGATCCAAACTCACCAAGCTGGTCAAATTACCAAGGTCACTAGGAATAGGTCCACTCAAATTATTACTGTAGAGTTCCCTGTCAAAAGCAAATTGGATTGGTGATCAGAAGTCTATAAAGTATCTAGGCAGCACAAGTACAAAAGGCAGTGAAGTGCAAACGCAAGAGTTTTCACTGAGACTCTTGCCCTTGACAACATGAAAACCCAAGCCCAAATGCTTTCAGACTAAAATTTCCTTTTGCTACTTGTGACAAGCATCTAGTCTGTAAGAAAGTTTGCAATTATACAAGTAACGACCACCAAATTATTGCTTATACAGGAAATTTATCTCAAGAAAGTCCTTTTAAGCAACTCATATTATGTTTCAGTTGTATGATGACCTACAGAAACCAAACAGAGGTAATTGTATACATCAACAGCATGCTAAATTGGCAGTCAACAACTCGGCAAAAATAGCAAGAAGTGAAAAAAACTCAAACAAATTGATGAAAAAGAAGCTCCTAACAATTTTTTTTTTTTTTTTTTTTCACAGCTGTATGAACTTCAGGTGTAAAATTTAGTCTTTTCAAGGCTCAAACAAAACTCACAAGTACTGCAAATTCTTAAGAAGACCGAGCTGAGGGACTAGCTGACCAGATAAAGCTGCATTTCCAAGATCACTGTCAAAATGAATAAACCTCATCAATAAATTCCCACAGGATAAAGCTTTAAAAAATTACTCCACCAGTATGTATGACAAAGCCATATGAATAGAGAAAAGGTAAATTAGGAGAGAACATACACTCTTATAACACTATTTTCATTGTTACATGTCACGTGAAACCATGTGCAAGGGTTGACAAGGGTGGGATCCCAACTTTGCAAGACATTGCTGGGATCGGCTAAGCTTGTCCTCAGGCTATGCAAAGCATCACCTGCCAATTGAATGTCAGACAGTCATCAATAGCATGAAAAATGTACTTTTTTACACAAAAGGGAGTTTCCTTTCCAATTTCCAAGATCACTGTAATGAAAAGTAGGCAGTTCACAGTTACCCAAGGAAGAGGGCACCATACACTGTGAAGCGACAAGCATACCAAACCTCTCAAAGGCAATAAGATTACTCCAGAAAACAACTTCTGCGTTACTTGCACTAGTTCATGAATCATGTCAACCTGAAACTGGCAGTGGCTGGCCTGATACTACTTTTGGACACAACAAGACCTCAAATTATCCCCCGAACATGCAACCGGCATTATAAAGAGAAGGCATTCCGTGATAGCATTGCTTCAAGTAGTCCTTTAGACATTACCGAAAGTACAACTAAATGAGGGCAACGAAATTGCACTAAACAGAGACTTTCAAGCCAGCAAACTCGTCCATATTCCCCCCAAAGTCCACGATTAAAAGGGTAGTCACGGGAGAAACTAAACAAGATTTCCAGAAAAGCATAAGCACAGGTATCACAGTCTTGGAATATCCTCAACAGTGACCACAAAAGTCTGTTCACTCATTCGCAAACCTCCAAATCTCAGGAGCGCAAGATTGAAAAAAAAAAAGATAAAGTAAAAAAGAAAAAGAAAAGCCACATACATTATCACGAACGAACCCAGAAGAACAAGAAAAAGATCAAAGGTTTCCCGAAGCACAAAAGATCGAACTCAAAAAGCAGCCAACCTTCCATGTTGGCGTGCGCCACCCATGAGGAGCAAAGCACCAAGAAGAGCGAAATGCAAAACTCCCTCCCCATTTTCCCAGAACTAACACCGGAGCAGCGATCTTCCCAGATCCAAGAACCAAACCCGCGTCCAACACACCATCACCAAGAACCACCCCGCCGGGAAGCTCCACCAGCCAACCCGAATCTCCGCGGGCGGTGGGGGGGGAATCACTCAGCGCGGAGCACCCACCGTCGGAAAGCCGAGAACCCACGAGAATCCCCAGGCGGAACTTCGATCCAGAAGCATATCACATTACAGGCCAAAAGCACTGCCGAGAGGAGGGGGGCCAAAAGGGAGGTGGGGGGGGGGGGGGCCAAGACTGAAAATTTACTGGAGAAATCCCAGAAAAATCGCGTTTTTTCCGCTTTCCATTTCGAATGAGCCCAACCCCTTTTCGATCCCTCGCTCCCTCTCTTCTCCCCGTGCAACTTTTTCGCCTGCGCGATGAGTGTTCTTGTGGGGAAGAGGGTCTCTCTCTCTTCTCTCTCTACTCTCTTTCTCTCTCTGCCTCCCGGTGTGCTGTGTTGTTATCTTTTGTTTTTAAGAACCTTTTTTCTCTCTCTACTCTACTCTTTTTTTTTTTTCTTTTGAGTGAGTGTGCCGAAGGCGTGCTGTGGAAGAGAGAGAGAGAGAGAGAGAGAGAGAGAGGCTGCCCGAGCGGGCGGGGGGGCGCTGCCCGCTGCCCGGACGCAGTCAAAACGCGCCCCCCCTCCCGCTATATCGTGGAAAGTGACGTGACCGGGAGATAAACCCCGTTTTCGGTCAAGCGGTGGGCGGGCCCCACTGAGCGCCATGTCAGATTCGGCCCCAAAACAAATTTATATCTCCCTTTCTCTCTCTCTCTCTCTCTCTCTCCCTTTCGCATTTCGTATCCCATCTCTCTCTCTCTCTCTCTCTCTCTCTCTCGCTCGCAATAAATTCCTCTCCCCCGTTTTTGGCTTTTCTTAGGAGCCATACCCACCCACCCACCCATCCATCTCACTCCCAAAAATTGACCTCTTGTACACATATTATATATACACATATACGTGTGTGTATATATATGAAACATTCGAGATTTTCAGTTCGGAAATTGAAAGCTCCAAATTATTATCTCACCGAGAAGGCCATTTATACAAATGAAATGTTCGAAGTTAACCGGTTTATGGATAATGTGAGGCATTCCGTGATAATTCAACTAGCTCGATTGTTGTCCTTTTTGTGCTCATGCTTGTTGATGAATATGAATTAAATTTGAGAAAAAAAGTTTGGGAAACTTAGAAATTGTTTTTTTTTTCTTTTTTGGTCGGTAGGTAACTTAGGAATTGAAGTGCTGTCTTTCATGATGTCCTTACGAGTCTTTTATTAGGTTATTCTCAGTTCTAGTTTAATTTGTATATTCTGGGTTATATACAATTGCCATCTTCTCACAAAAGCATCCTGTTGTGGCATCAGATTATGAAGTCAAAACCCTACATCGAAATTAAAAAAATACAAAACGGAGAAGAAGAAATTGGAGAAACGTAGATTGAAGCAAGGCGCTGCCAAAAAACTTTCCTTTGAGATAGGACTTATTTTTGGAACACAATACCTCTATAAAGAAACATTTTATTGTTGCACTTCAAAGTGCACCTTTTTTGGAACAAAATTATTCACATATAGTCTTTGCTCCCTCTCATGCAACATAAACAGTAATTTGCTTGACGGTCAATTGGGTTAATTTGACTAACTTATTGTTTTTTTTTTGCTCCTCCGCCGAAATCATATGTGTACATAAATACAATTTTCAAATATAAAAATCAATCATAGATCATCTCATTAGTTAATATCAAATTCACCAAAATCCTCCGCTTTTTTACTACTAATAATTACACATGGACTCAATACATAGTAATACGCACCCACTTAATAGATACAAATAAGATGATTTCTTAATACAATGCATGCTTAGAGGTGGATTTTGCCTTGAACCTTTAGATTAAATAAACTAGAAGATTTTCATTCACGCTATACATGAGTTCATAGCACTGTCGATGACTAACACTTCTAATGAAGCCTATAACTTATCATATAGATATCAATCGAGTTATAAGCTTTTCATAATTTTACCAATTTAATTATAAATATTTGCACGAAATTTCAACAAATTCATTCTTGCCAATTTTTTTGCTAGAAATTGCTAACACGACGGTGCAGGGTTTTGGTGAAAATTGATCAAAATGACTCTATTAGAATTTCCCACAAGATTTACCTAATCAAGAGTGTTTATTCACAATCGCTTGGTCACTCCAGTTTATAAGCCGTGAGCACTATTTTGATCGAAAATCCAGCCTATCCCGTCATCAATTGAAAACGCAATGACCGGACGTGGGACTCCATCATTTGTGCTGATACCCACTATTCCCGCAACCCGCAATGCACCCGAATGCAACCCACGTCCTACATTTCTTGAATGGTCCATGATAGAGTCAACCTTTATACTCTCAAAACATGATCACGAAAGAAACAATGAGAGGCTTTGACCGACACCATTATAATAGAGTAGGAATTTATTCAGATCATCTCTATAAACCAGCAAGAGTCTTCTTCTCTCCCATGATTAACTGCAGGCACTCGATTGGTACCTAAGTGTAATGAATCACAGCATCTTTCTTACTCATATTAACGCATTACCCTAAACCTTAAATCCTCCACAGTGTTGTTTCGTAGCAAAAAAAAAAACAAAAACAAAGTAATCAGTCATCATAAGAGGCGTCACAATTCATGGAGCACAACTTCGGAAATTTTAAGCTTACCTTATACTTTTACTCGTCAAAATAACAAGAATAAAGGTGATATGCCATGAAAAGATGATGTAACGCGTACTCGTCTCTTAAAAGACCAAGCAAGATAGCACCACCAAGCTCATATAAGAAACCATTAGTCGAGGAAATGGATGAATTCGGTTAAATCATCTCCCGTGTGCCATGAGCACTTACTACCAAGATATTACTTATACTTCTTGTTAATTTTCTCCGTCTTGAAACATACAGGATAGATCGAATTCGCTATGTCCTTGGTACTACCACAAACCTCGGCCCTTTGTTGTTAGAGGCAAAGGACGAGACAGCCTCGTTCACGAAAGGATGTTTCGCCGATTTCTTGTTCCTAATTAGAAAAAGGGCATAGAGGACGAATATTGAGCACCTTTAGACTTAGGAGGACGAGAATGACAACGGGTTTTGCATTTTTGAAATCGAATTTATTCCCTTCTTTTGCTTTGGTCAAAGGTTCTCGCTTTTTGTCGGTACGAAACCTGAACGACTTTTGTTACACAAAGGAATTCGATGACTCGAAATCCCTCTCAAAGTTCCTGAGCCAATGGAGAATCTTTCAGCTGTCCCTTTATGGAAGATGTATGGCTCCGCGACAGAGAATCTCGTTCTCTCTATTAGATTAGCATTTCTTCCTTTTGCAAATCCTTATTTTCAGTTTCAAACGAATATGCGTTTTTATACTCATATTTCTTTTCCTTGTTTTTCTCATATCAGCAAATATCTTCTTAAGCATTTCGTGTATATTATTGTATATAAGTTCATGATATACCTCATCTTCATCTACACCCGCTTATGCCATGAAATAGATATTTGCTTAGTTTGTATCCTGATGACTAGATTCACATCCCGAGTCACTCTTTGCTTTTAAAGTTTTCTTCCTTTTCCACTGTTTACACAAAAAATTATCAATTCTTTATAATCGACATGAAGTCAATTTGGTTGATTATGGAGCTTGATGGTGAGATCGATATAGTAATGGACGAGTAATGTGACAGTCACCTATGGTTATATAATGCAATTATTGACATATGGTAAGACTAATAGATGACTATGAATAATGATTATTGATGACTATGAAATATAGCTATCAACACATGATGGTGAATGATCGACTAACATTTTGATTTGATGATGAAACCAAGATGGTCAATGTCATAGTGAATTTGGCTAAGTGCTAGATGCATGGAAATGAAAAAAGGAGATAAAGTGAGGGAAAATTGTCCAAAAAGTCTTAAACCTTTTTCATTTTTTGGCAATTGAGTTTAACCGGCCAATTTTGACTAGAATTTGCTGATATGGATGCCGGCGATGCCACGTGGCATTGCTTGCACTAACGTGGGCAAATTTTCATAATATTTTAATATTTTTGAATTTTTATTACTTTTTTTTCCTTTTTTTCTTTTTGATCTTCTTCTACCTTTCGCTGATGGCTATCCTTCGAGCATCGGCTATGGCAGGGTGGGTTGGCCTTGCTCGCCATAGGTGAGGCTTGATCGGGTGAGGGCAAGCCCCGGCAAGGGGTGCCCTCACACAAGTGAGGGTCGACTAGGCAAGGCCTCACCTTGCCCAAGCTAGATTTGGTGAGGCCGGCCCTCATCGAGGCCAGGGGGCCTCGCTTGGTGTCTCCTTCGCCTGGCCGACGCTCGATGAGGCCGCCCTAGCTTGGGCAAGGGCCAGCCTCGCCAGATCTAGCTTGGGCGAGGCCGACACTCACTTAGGTGTGGGCAAGCCTCGGTGATGCCGACACTCATGGGGGCAAGCCCCAACCTTGCCTGGCTAGTTGACGTCCGATGAGGCCACCTGGTGGCCTCGCCTAGTTTAGGCAAGGTTGACCCTCGTCGGGTCTTGCTTGGGTAAGCCCACCCCTCACTAGGGTTAGCCCTCACTTGGCCAAACCTCGCCTATGGCGGGCGAGGCCAACCCGCTTGCCTTGCCATGGCCAGTGGCCGGCCATCGTCTGTGGCTAGAGGCTGGCACTAGCAAAAGGTAGAAGAAGACCAAAAAGAATAGGAAAAAAAAGCATAAAAAATAATAAAATATTAGAAATATTAAAATATTACTAAAATTTGCCTACATTAGTGTTAGCAGTGCCACGTGGCACATTCGGTGTCCACGTTAGCAAATTTCAACTAAAATTGGTCAAATGGACTCAACTAATAAGAAGTGAAAATGTTTAGAATTGAATTGACAAACTTAAAATGTTTAGACTTAAATGGGCAAAAGTGTAATAAGTTTAAGGCAAAATAGACAGCTTTTTCGATGAAGTGAATATGCCAATTGAAGATGAAGATACCAATTGATAGTTAAGTCTAGTGGCACTCAAAGAGTTGTAACTGCTTATTGATAAGGTTAACATGCGATCATGAGGCTTAGAATTGTTGAATCACAAGTGTGACCATGTGTATAGTTCAAACTGCTTGTAGGTAGTTATGTTAAGTAGATTATACAAAGCAGTGTGTAATTATTGTAGAAGGATGCACCATAATCAAGAACAAATTCTCTTTGTATTTTTTTATACTTCAATATATTTCCAATTGCCAGTATTTGTAGTTCTTGTCCTTTGAATTTATTATTCTTCATCCTTGTTACGCAATTCAATTCCTATATGAATCATTACTGAACCTGTTAACAGAGAAAATAATGACAAACCTCTGGCAAAAGATATTTCACTATTTGGGTCAACACTCGATTTAGTCAAACATGTGCGAATTTTGCTTTCTTCCTTTTCAGCAAAGGGCATTCTGGTTTGATGTGGTTGGACTTTCCGCATTTGATGCAAATAGTTTTGCTTCTTTGGATTCGTTCTTTCATTTGGAGTTTCTTCTAGACTCCTTTTTGTTGGATGACATCTTTCCTCTTTAATTATTAATCTTCCTCATTAAGTTTTTAAATTTTTTGAGAATGAATATACTTGAAGTACTAAAACTTCTCTTAAAAGTACAATTGAGTTCTAAAAATTTCAAAAAATGTCATTAAGTTCTTTCGTTAACTCCATCTAACTTAGTTATTAATGTGACTTTTTCTTTTTGGTTATTTTCTCTTTTTTACGTGGCGTAACTAAAGCATGAAGCATGATGCTAAAAAAAAATGTTGCGCTGGTCCGAATTTGATATTTTAACCCACATTTTATTTTAATTAGATTAATGACTAAGCCAAATTAAAAGGAAAAAAAAAATGCAAGCAAGGGGCCTTGCTACCGCTACCAGCCCTTGCCAAGATCCGGCCGTTCCCACTTGTGGTCACTAGGGTTGTCAACCACTGGCTAGGGCCTGGCAATGAGGGTTGCTTGGTTTTTCCTTTTTTATTTTATTCTTTCAAAATTTAGCTTATTTTTTATTTTAATTTAAATAAAACTTGGGTTTAAAAAAAATTGGACCAAAACAATATCATTTTTGCCTCTTCAAGTTTTAGCCACATCACGCTATGTAGGGGTGAGGATGATCCAAGTAGGTGGTTCCCATCTTAAAATTGAGAACAACTCATTAGAAACCGATTCTAAAAAATTCAAATCAAGAACTGCTTGTTAGATCAATGGATCCACTTGGGAACCGAACCACCCAGGTGGGTTTGTGAAACCAGTCCAACCAAGTTTCACGCACTTAGTATAACATTTTCCAGTGAGCTAAATTAAAGCAAAAAAAAAAAAAGGTCTTCCCTATCCTTAATTAAAAGATTAATAAAAAGATTGGACTCATATTAAAAGTTGAGAATTAATGGGCATTGAGCTTGAGAGTCAAGGCCATGAGTGAGAGATACAAAGACAACTCAAAGAAGGCTAGAGTGAAAAAAGACAGCACTTAGTTAATGGATGTTGAGCATTAGATTGAGGAATTTAGGGTTTTCATTTTTATTAAATTTTATTGGTTGGAAATTTTTCTTAAAATTTGGATATATATTTATATATTATCAATCTTATATGGATGAGCAAGTAGGTAGTTTCGCACCTAAAATCGAAAATTGATCAATACCCACAAGTTTCGGGCGATTCTCGATTCTTTTGCACAACTCTAATTTTACATAGGAGAAAAATAATAAAAAAACTGTATCGGCATTTTCTGTAAGCCAAGTTGGACCCAAAGCTAACGGAAAGACTTGACTACACCAGCTTGACAGATTTTAGGATTTGATTGCACTTTTTGAAAATTTTAACATATAATTATACATTCGCGACAATTTTTAGCATTTCTAATGCATTTATCCCTATTTTTTTTCTTACCAACATTGGTATGTCTTTGTTTTGCTCATCGGGATTTAATTACATATTCATGACAAGTTTTAGGATTTTTAATATACTTATCTTAATTTTTTTTAACTAATGTTGGCATTTTCTCGTCATGCTCTTCTTCAGATGAAGTTTTATCGACGATAAAAGCAATAAACATTTTATCTTTCTTATTTTCTTTTTCATTGTCGAGTTCTACCGCGTGAGCCATCGTTCTCCCAACTAGTTCCTACAAAGCCATTGGCTAAATCCCCATGGCTTCTTTTTCATTATGCCCAGGGAGGAGAGCCCACTCATAATGTCGGCGAACCCGAGGGTGACTTGCCCTTTCTCCCGCCTTCATCGGGAACGATTCATATTGCTCAACAATGCGTACATCTTTGTTTCTCGCTTAGGACCCGTTCCTTCATAAACGGGCTCCAAGCGATCTCGAATCTCCCGAACTATAGCACAAGAACCCTGTTTGATTCAGTTTTTCTAAGGGACTTTAGGAAAAATATAAAGTATTTGGCTAGTGTGTTAGGGATCTCATTGGCCAATGTCAGCATTAGGAAGGCTGAAACTCAAACGAGATTACCTGAATTTTAGAGATCTCAAATCTCGTTGCCTGGGGTTGACCTAGGTGGTGATCGAGGTGGAGCAACCTAGGCGAGGTTGTCGCTTGGGTCGCTAGACCCAGGCGATGCTTGTGGTTGCACAACTTCAGGCCGCCTCGCTTGAGGTTGGGCAACCTGAGGTGAGGCTACCTCTGGGGTTGAGTTCCACTGGATTAATTTTGATTTAAAAAAATTAATAAAGCCTTTTTGCAAATGCAGGTTTTACCAAACAACATTTGAGTCAAAGCTATTTTTCAATGCACTTTAGAGTTACAATTTTCTAAACACGATAGTATTTCGAAAAACTTCTTTAACTCAAAGGTATTTGCATTTTATCAAACTCATATTTCCCCAAGCCGAATTAAATGGGATCAAGATGAGACTCTATTAGACCGAGCAGGAGAGAGGGCAATTACGTCAAAAATGGAATAGCTTTAGCATTTAAAGTAAATTATCTCGTTTGCTCTTTTTGTGAAATCTCGTGTTTGAGAGATGGGAAGTCGAATTCAACACCTCGACAATATAGTGCCATAAATATCATAGATATAATACCCATTTCCTTAGTTTAGGCTGATGTCACTTTCTGAGCAAAAGGACAAGCCGGTAAAACATCATGTTTGGAAATTAATTTAGCTTCCATCCGTATGGTGTCATCATCAAAACACGGTGCACCTTTGCCTAATCTTCATGTCTCAGCCACTTACGCATCCCTCAGTCTCTCAAGTTTGTCTCATTCCTGTTCTTACATGTGCTGGCCTCGGACGTGCCCCTTTTATTGCATCGTCCAGTCAATATCTCATCAAAAGGCGCCATTTTTATCCATGAAAAATTTAATAAAAGCTTTTAATGCCATCGCCAGCCCAACTTGTCCCTTTGCGGATTTCCATTCTCAAATAACATGATTGCGGTTATTGATGTTGGCGTTGACAAGTCCCCCACTTAAGTCCACGATCAGGATTGAAAAAGGACGGCGAAACGAGCTTGTTATCGTTGCTCATCTTGAAATTGTTCATCTCTTAAATAACGCGATAATTCACAATTTATTCCTTCTAGTTAAATTTGTTATATGGACGATCTATATCGTAACTCACTATGAATGGTGATTATCACCACAAGATTTACGCGAGAAATTGAAATGTTTGATCGGTGGACTAAGCGGTTGGAAACTGCCTATTTTTCATTGCCAAAGGTTACCGATGAAAAGCATAGAATCCTTTCGTTTTCGAAGGTGGGGGCAACCATTGGCATGTCCAATTCCTCGCACACGTGCATTTCAATGTCCCCAGGAGTCAAATCCTGATAGTTAGGTATAAATAAATATAACGAAAAAGGGTGTATGTCAAATTCAATACCAATCAGACCAGCATTTTTGTTTTACCCTTTTTATTTTCATTTGTAAATATTTAAACTATTTATTGTTTAGTGTATAAGAGTATTTGGTAGTAACATGCTCGAGACTTTTCCTTAGATTCAGTTTGTTTCGTAAAAAAATGATTGATTTGAATAACATATTCCTAAAAATAATTATTTATATCGTTAGAAATAATTAATCAATAAAAAATATTTTCATCATTGATAACTATATATGTATAAATATCTTTATAAATGATAGAAATATTTTCCGTTCCTTCATTTTTATAAGTAATACAAAAAATCATTCTTAGAAAATTTCTTTATATCCATTTTTGTTCCCGTTTGTATGGATATATGAGATTGCTAGGAGACAAATTTTTTTCTTTTTTTTGGACAAGTGCTAGGAGACAATTTAGTAGGTACTGTCCGGGCTCGTCACCCCAAAGCCACTGGGCACTCTCTGCTATTTCGGCCACTATACAAGAGATATTTCTATTGACGGAAGGCTCTTGTGTCATTGCCCTAGAGGTCCAATCTCAAACTAATTGGGAAAATTCATTATCTTTCCAAAATAAAAATAAATAAAAAAAAGAGAGAGAAGGAAGAAGAAGAAAAAATTAAGGGAATAAAAATGCCAACGAGTCACAATCCTCATACATTGGTGGAGGGACCCAATTGAAAAGTTAATGGCCTTTTGCAATGATGGGAAGTACCACAAATGTGGAAAGTGGCATTTCTTGGGTCAAAGGAACTTTATGCATGTGCACCAATCTTGCCGGGCTACATCGCCTGCGCACTGTGTTGACTGGAGTCCCCTTTTGTGCGGTGGGGGAATGAAAAGTGGGCTTTGATTTTCTAGAAGAATTATAGCGTTTGGATGTATTTTCGCTTGCATCTTTGATATAGATTATTCCCTCTTTTTCTCCTCTTTAGTCCCTCGTGGTCGGTTTTGGCACAAGATTAGCCCCCCCTGACATTCGAGCATTCTTTCATTTTGGTCCCTGGCAATCGAAAACAGATGGGGAGCACATCAAGCCCATCACTTTCTTTCTTTTTATCCATCGAATTTTGCCCCCTGAAGAGTAGAATATTGCATCAAGAAAAGCTACACATTAGAATGCAACTGATGTCTCTTTCCACAACGGTCCAAGGAACAGTACGAGGGGCAACAGACAAGGTGACAAAACCCAGAAACAGTTCGGTTGCAATAGCTGTGAACCTAGTACATGATGGATGGATGACTCGGATATCCTTCACGACCTGTCCCATCAAGAGACCCCAAAACAAAAATGCAACCATAGATGCCATTTTCATGTCATAGCTGGAGGGAAACCATGGATCTATTTAGCAATTTCTCAGGGAAGTATCAGCTTGGCTTATGGAGCGTATCGATAGATTGCAGAGTAAGCCCTTCAGATTTAACCTTGTCCTGCACAACCACAAATCGTCGCCAACTCAAAGACGAGCAAATAATGCAGAATCGTTTTAGGCATTGGACGATGCCCAGTTGAACCCTTCCTTAACCCTCTGCTCTAGCAGACTGGAACTGTTTTCTGAGATCAATGGCATACAAAAGCATGCTAACTTGACCCCAGAGGGTCCGTTTTAAAGTGAAGAAACCTGTCGTAAGAGATGATCGGTGTAGACAACCTTCGTTCTCCTCCAAGCAAGGTTTAGCAAGCCTCCTAAATTCTCTCTCTTTGATCCACCCAAACGAATACAAAGAAGAAACCAGCAAGCTGCAGTGCTAGAACTTGGATTAGAATGCATTTTTATTTTATTTTATGGTATGCTCAAAATGAATGCAATCGATTAAGTTAGCACTAATATTAGCAGCCCTAATCATGCTAATTCAACGCAAAAACTTAAAAGAAGACTACATAACCTCGACAAAATTGTGCTGAACAACCCATTAGAAGTTTGAAGATTACCAAAGCAACCCCATATAGTCTAAGAGAAAGTAGTTACTAGTCAAAGTATAGTAGACTACAGTACGAGTTATAAAAGCATTGAAAAGCAATTTTCCTGGAGCCATCTCACACGCGTTTGAATGGCATGAGATTGCATCATCTTACTGAAGATCACGAGTCATCAAAGAACTTGAGGAAAAGGCTTGGCATAAAACAGAACATCTTTCATTTGCTCTACGAAGCATCTAACAGGATCAAAGAAAACACAGTCCTATCAGACATTATCAGATGACAACTTGACATCCATGTCATCACGTGTTCTCATCATAAGCAAAATGACACAAGCATGCATCCAGATTGAAGCAGGCCTAAACGGTTCACAAGATAGACTCACGTATAACTGTATACGCAACACCAAGTATGTGAGGGAGGGACAACAGTTGGTTTATGGCAACAGGTTGTCAATCGTGTAGAAAACCAATGACCAGATGTAAAATTAAGCGTGAATGCAACGGCAACATCCAAAGAATTACCCATACTGTGGAAAAAAAGGATAAATTGACAGCTGTGGATGGCCAATTATAACAATAAAGATGATATGATCGAAGAACAGTCAAGTTACACCATTAAAAAGAAACAATGAATAGCAGCGCAAACTTTTTAGAATTGATAAAATTTATGGATCATATATTTAAAAGAAATTTCCGGTCCTAATCCAACAGTGTTACAGGAGATCAACTAACATCACATTGGATAGGCAGCAGCAACTAGCCTTTGCCTAATTGTAACTAGAAAGGAAATTGAATTATCAAGTATCTACTCAACACAGTATTCTCTATTTACCTGAAATAAGGCACACTCCTATGGTTTTCTTTAATAATAGAGCGACTGTAATGAGCATTTCTGGTGCTGTTGTGTTTCTACTCATTTATTTATTCTGCAGCAGTTTTAGTGTCAATCTGCGAAACACTTCCATTAGCACCTTTCTTACCAAAGCTGCTTCCTGCTTCAAGTTCCCAACATCCTCCTTTTGAGTAACAGCGCTTCCCTTTAAAATCTTCTTCAGCACAGGGCTATCATAGTGGCCCTTCACCATCTGAGACTATGGCCTTTTGGGAAGAAACAAATGCCCAAATGTTTTATAGCTATCAATGTGGAATACACAGTTCCAGGTGATGAAGAAAATATACATACACAAGACTTAAGATGCTCATCCACCCACAGCCAGCTTTGCTGGTATAACAAGACATTTTACAAATAGGCAGTGTACAGCTAATATACAGATTGGATATAAATTCCTTCCAGAGCTCACTCCATCTTATAAAAATTATGACATGCTATGAGTGCTTCGCTTTGAATCTGAGTTAGGATTGGATGATGATGCCTTTTCTATATTTCTCCCTGAAGCAACAGGCGAAACTCCAGAAGTTTGGTGAGATGAAGATGAAAGAGGAGGAGCTGAAGCTGCGAATGTCGAGAGTGCGCTGATATTACTACTGACATTGATGCTGCTTCCACCATGGGACCCATCAACTGCTGCCTTCAGAGGAGGTGGCCTCTCAATCTCCATAATCCCTTCAAGCATCTGCACAATTTTCCCCATAGTTGGCCTATGCGATGGGTGTTCCTGGATGCACCAGAAACTAATCTGGATTGCCCTCATTACTTGCTCCATGTTTAAATCTTGATCAGTGCCAAACAGCCTCTTGTCTATAATGTTCTCAGCATTGCTCTTCTCAAACTCCTCATAAGCCCACATGGAGAATTTCTTATTGTTGGTTTCCATGGAAACATAAAAATTCCTCCTCCCACTCACTATTTCCAACAAGACCATCCCATAACTGTAGACATCTGACTTGGAAGTTATCGGGAGATTTGCAAGCCACTCAGGTGCCAAATACCCTCTTGTGCCTCTCACGCTCGTCAAGGTGCGGTACCGGTGATCCTTCGCGTTTATGAGCTTTGCGAGGCCGAAATCCGACACTTTAGCATTGTGATTTTCATCTAAAAGAATATTCTCAGGTTTTATGTCGCAATGAACAATGCAGTCTCGACATTCCTCATGAAGATATGTGATTCCCCTTGCAGTCCCAAGGGCAATATTAAACCGTTGCTCCCAATTCAAAAACTTCCCCGAATTTTGTTCACTAGTAAAGAGGAAATCATCCAGAGAACCATTTTTCATGAACTCATAGACTAAGAGCCTGTGACGTCCCTCTGAGCAAAAGCCGATCAACCGCACCAAATTCAAATGGTGCGTGCTACTTATGGTTGCCACCTCCATCCTGAATTGCTTCTCCCCTTGTTCAATTCCCTCTAGCTGCTTAACTGCGACGACCGTTCTATTAGTAAGGACTCCTCTATAAACAGCCCCAAATCCTCCGGCACCCAGTTTCTCCTTGAACCCTTTGGTTGCTCTTTGAAGCTCTTTGTATGTGAACTGGACTGGAGCCCCGGAGGCATATTCGAGGAGTGTATACTGAGATGACAATCCACCAAACTTGGTACTATTTCTAAAACACGACCACCACAGACCACCCTCCAAGAGGATTAAACCAAGAACTGTAGCCAAAATCACAACCACTACCACCCAAGCATGAAGTCTCCATCCCTTGTTTTTGCCGGTTCCCTCCAGAGACGATGGGTTCGGAACTACTGGGCCACAAACTTTGACATACGACGTGCTCGGCAGCGATGGATTCTCATAACCGCTGACAAAATCCACAGTTTTCAAGTAACAAAGCCCTGTCCCATCGGACAATGAAGTTGAAGCCACACAAGAACCACTCACAAGGCAATTCAACCTACATGCCGATATACCCACAAAGAAAACTTGTGAGGACACCTCAGGCGCGTAGGTCAAGAACAAAGCATGATCTAGTTCCAACATCGTCGCACTCCCCGGACAATCCTCTATGTTTACTTTCCTTTTACACCCTTTTCTGCTATCTTTCGGATCGATCGGCTCGAAATTCTGGCTCGGGCAACCGCACGTCGCGCTCGAGTTGTCGTAACTGCAAATACCCAGATTCCCGCAGAACCCATAGACCATACACTGATCAAGAGCTTCCCACCTCGAGGTCGTAGTCCCACTATTCCTCGCCGAGCTATAAATCCTCAAATTCCCATCAGAATCCAACCTCAGAAACCTCAAAATATCGCTCCCTTCCGCGTAATCACTACTGTAAACTAAGATTGCATTACTAGTCAAAGAAGGGGAAGATATGGACAGAATCCCTGTAGACTGCAATACCAGGGTGGGATCTGTCAGATTCGCCTGGGTCGACGAATTCACCCCTTGATTCCCATACTGAATACTATTATTCCACCAGAGGGACAAATTCCCGATGCGCGAGATATTGAAGGAGTAGAGCCCACTACGCAGGGTCTGACCGACCGTGAAATTCTGCGAGGGGACGATCGTGTCCGTCGGGTGATCGAACGACGACCAGACCGAGGCCGTGCCGTTCCCGAGCACCAGGTTGCCGGAATTATCAAGAGCAGCCGAGGTCACCCCCTTGCCGGCCGTGTTGGACTGCCACACGGTGGAGCCCGACCCGTTGACGAGCCGGAGGTTGCCGTCGGAGAGGAACTGGAGGGACCCGGAGGAGTCGACGGCGGAGACGGTGGACCAGACGGCGGCGGCGGGGCCCCCGCCGCCGTAGGTGATGGCGGCGACGAAGGCGGAAGGGTCGGCGGGGGCGGCGACGAAGCTGAGGGAGAAGGACCGGTTCGGGGAGGGCCGGGACTGGTTGAGGTTGGAGGCGGAGAGGGTCCAGCCGGGGGAGACCTGGGCAGAGACCGACGACGGACGGAGGGAGAGGAGCGGGAGGAGCAGGAAGAGGAGGAGGGGAAACTGAGCCGCGGCGGCGGCGGAGGACATCGGTCGCCGCGCTCCGGTCATCGGACGAGGCGGCGGAGGAGCATGCGCGAGTGGTGCTTTCGTTGGTGGGCTGCGGGTCGTCTCTGCTCTTCTGCGGTTTCTGCGGAAGGGAAGACAATGGACGAGGAAAGGCGGGCGGACAGGGGAAGGACGTGGTCCAACTTCGGCTTGGCGTTCGGTCCGCCCCGGCTGTCACGGCACGAGAAAAGTCCACCGGCGACTTTTCTATTGCTTTCTTAATTTTGTTTTTTGTTCTTGGTTTTTTTTTTTTTTTTTTTTTACCTGCAAATGATTAGATAAATTGAACTTTGTATTTCATTAGATTAAAGTTGGTCTTGCAACTATTTATTTAAGCATCGGTCAGGTGTCGTATGTGTCGTATTGCTCCGTAGACTTTGGGGATTTGAATTTGAGTTGAATGATTTCTTATGAGCATTTAATATTTGAAGACTTGGATTCCCTTAATAATGAAAAAAATGTATTATACTTGAATCTGACTAGACTTTGATGGTGATTCGCTGAACGTCAAGCGCCTAGACCATTCAACCACTATGACTTTGCGAATCGTAGAGAATACTAGGTTTTCGGCAAACAAGCCGTGCTTCATTAATTGAAGAAAATATTAGGTTTTAGCAAACAAGCTGTGCTTCATTGACTGTTTAGTTACATGTGCAATCTCACCATAGATTAAAAATCAAAGCTCTCAGAGGTATCCTCTGTGTTTTGCCTGTTTGTTTATAGTAATGGTGGATTCCTTGTTTTAACTTACGAGTGCTTGCGTGCCTTATTCTCTTGATTGGTATAGTATTTTTTTTCTTGCTCTGCAAACGGCAATGCCTACTAGTTATTTTATATCTAGGTGATTTCAAGATTCAGATGAGAATTCAAATGAAACCTTTTAAGAACTTACTTAAGTTAGAAAAGTCATCATGATTAGGAAATCGTGGTCACTATCATTGATAAACTTTTAAATTTTCTCTCTTTAATAGCGAATCAAACTCGAGAAAAAGGGTTTTTAAGGCTTACAGCCGGACCATGCCCCTTTGAACATTCTCCTCCACGCTATGCTTGGGAAATGAGGGGAAGTGGGGAATGAAAATTTAGACGGAAAGTGAACAAATATTACATTTTTCGTCATCTGCACTTCTCCAATCTCCGCTTTCCCACCAACTCGCCAAGCCTTTGCTACTCCTCATCCTGGTGCTGCTCCCTCCGTGCCGAGGGCATCGTCTATCTTCTAGCGCACGTTTATGCACAAGACCGACATGGGCTGCCTTAAGGACCTCCTTGGCATGGCCTGCCCGGGGCCATCTAGTTAGCATCGCGAAGCCACTTGGTGCCTTCGCCTCCGGTGATAACATCTACTTGGTCTATGAGTTTGTTGACAGCGCTGGCCTCTCCGGTTGCATGTGAAACCCTTAAATGCCCAACTTCACCATCCTCCGGACCTCGCTATTGAGGGTGCAAATTGCCGCCTACGTTGCGCACGGCCTCAATTATATTCACAACAACACTGGCCTCAATATGATCCTTGTCCACAACCACATCAAGAGTAGTGGCATTGCGATGACGAAGTCATCATTTGAAGCCAAGATTTGCCACTTTGGGACCATTTATGATTAAATGCTTAGAAACTCATCTAGGAAATATAAAAAGAAAAATATTTTTCTGGCCATAAATTCTTCCTAGGAGTAGGATGATTATCATTTACGACCTAGGTATTTGGCCTTTAAAATGCGAAGAATTTTCAAATTTCTTTTTTTATAGATATGTTAGAATGTGTTTTTTTTTTCTTTCTAATGAAATTGATCAAGATTTCTTGCAATTATTTTCAAGTTCACTATAAAGAAAAAGCTATCTCAAAATTGTTTTTATTTTTTATTTTTAAATTTAAACCTCATCTTGTAATTCTTATATCCTGAAATTACTAGAGCGCATAAATTCAGTTAGATTCTAAGCGTTGCCTTAAAATTCACACAACTGCACCACTTCTTTTAATTATTTTCCCTTTTTTTTTTTTCTCGTTCTTTAATTTTGTAAATGTACCGTATATTCATTGCACTTTTTATATTTAAATATTAATAGAAGAACGTGTCTCTTCGTTTATATTAATTAACCAATATTTATTTAACTATATAATTTGAGATGAAAATTTCAAATAAGGATCCAAACTATTTTTCAAATAAGGATTTGAAATAGACGTTGTTTAACGTAAAGATTAAAAGTTGCTAGCTCAATCTCAAAATTAAGGACCTCAGCTTGCTAGCCAAGCTAAATGTTCTCTGGTTGGTCAGCAACATTTCAAGCGACTGGAACTTATTATGCCTTTATTTATTTGGAACTTATTTGATGTTTGTTTCTCAAGAATTTGTGGTGTGATCTTGTTGCTGGGAGAGTTGAGCACGACTCATTATGCCTTTGTTTTGCTCCTCGATCAAATGAATTCGAAAACATGTCGACATAGATGCATTCGACGAAATGCTTAGTGGCATGATTAAAAAACCAAAAACATGTCGACATAGATTGCTTGTTTTCAATTGATTTGTTAAGAATTTAGATCCGATTCCAATCACATTTCGTTGTATTCAAATTTACATGTCGATTTTTTCTGTGTTTTCATTGTCTGTTTTGCATATTTCTCGTGACGTTTCTATGACATTCACTATATATAAAATGGTTGAGATCAATGTCATGCTTATGAATTCTCTGGAAACATGATGGTTTCCTTTTGCATCTTCATCTCGGGATTATGTCAGTATGTCGTGGTTGTAGGTTAACATTCTAAAAATGGTAATGGCTGGAGTTGAAGGCTGCTGGCCATGTTCTCGTGATTGGTGATGATCGGAGGTTGACGATGATGATCAAAAATGGCACTTACAAAATCATATCCACTGTTAATGCTAGCCACGTCAAGTCTAATTTCTTATTTAGTGGTTGGTCTGAGTTTTCCCGACCATAAACCTTCCGAACATCGAATAGCACGAATTTCTAGTTCCTGTCGAGCCATTGACCTTCATTTTTTCTGTTATTCCCTAAAGGAACATGTTAAACTGAAGTACCGAATCTCGCCATCACGGAAAGTTTCAGTGGTCTACATTCGCTTTATCGTTTGAATCCTTGCTCAATGCACAAGGACGACGAGAGGATTACAAGTGTTTATGAGATGAGTAGAACCCAGGGATCGAACCAACCCCAACGTTGTCCAAAAGATAAATAAAATGCAAGGGGGAAATACAAAACAATATTAAACGTCTAATGGGCCCGGCTCAAGGGCCCAAATGTTTGGGCCCGATATCTGCATTAGCCAAGTTCAGGTGCTCAATTTTCAGCCCAGACCGATGATGACCAACTACGAGCGAGACTGAAACCAGGAGGGGTGGATGATTCTGAACTCTTGGAGCTCCAGTGAAGCTTCTCCCTGCTTGGCACGATCACTTGGTGAGCTCGATGGTCGATTTAATTTATCTGGGGTCCATTGAATTTAGCAGATTTTCTCGTGGGTCCCTCGTCAATCGATCGAATGTTCCGTATCCTTTGTCTTTTGGTATTTTTTTTGGCCATCTTTACGGTTCATTTTTAGCTCGAATCATCGGAGTCGAGGCGTAGACAATGAATGCGTGCACGGGCTCGAGGTGTAATGGAATGCCGGGGCTTTTCTTTTGTTTTCTTTTGTTTTCTTTTTTCTTTTTGTGGGATATTCGTAGAGATGGGCATTCTTGAAATGCAGGAAATGGTTGGGCATGCCGGCATTGAGGCAGATGGGAATTGGAAGTTGCGGAGCGTGATGTCTTAAGGATGCCATCGCTAGTTTGGCTTCAGTTTTTTGCACATAATGTTGTCTAGTTGTTACAAGCTCACCAACTCCTGCGTGGTTTGTCCTCGATCCATAAACCTACTAGGGGAGGTGGGGTATACCGCTCAAATACCATGCCATGACATCTTGAATTAACTCACGCGAATTATTGTTCGTTTTGACATGTCCCATTTCGAGTTTCACGATTTTGTCTTTTGGCATGCATGCAGACACTTCCCTAGAAGGTCAACTATTCTAGTAGTGCTGTAGCCTAAGCATTCTTTACTTTGGAGGTCCAAAGTAAAGTTTGCCGTTATATCAAAAGGTGCATTGGTAGTTAATTTTAGTATTCACGTATATATTTTAGAATCGTTCTCTTCTCGTTCGATGCATAATTTGGTTCATTTCTACTCCATTTACCATCCTTGATAGAAGCCGCTCCTTATCTGGGCCTTTTGGCGGCCGCAATCACCTCCTTGTTGAACCGGATCCTTAAAAATCAACTATCGGAAAAGCTCATCCTGCTTCCATCCGTGGCTCCAGGCCAGTGATGTGAAGCTTGCAAAGTCAAAGATATCCACGTCAGTCTACACGTCATCCGGCAACACACTACGGATTGATCTCGGTCCCATCCATTTACTCTGGTCACCTGGCTCTCTAAATGGTGTGGTTGGCTATGGTTATGGAAAGACATTGTTGCCAGGACACAAGGTTGGTGTTGGTGCGAGAAATTACAAGTTTTCGTTTACGATGTTTATGCATGTGTATCAAATTCGAATCATAACTAATCAATCGGGATTATGGCACAGTCAATGCTGCTACGTAGAACCAGGCTTGAATAGAACCTAGACCAAGTAAGAGGATAAACGATAATTCTTCCTATGCGGATCTTTGTCGATTCAAAAAGGGGTTAATGGGTCCTGCAAGCTGCAGCTGCACTCCTCTTCTTCCACATTCTTCTAGGTGTAAAAAGTTTGCTTAGGAAATAGAGACGAGCACTATAAATACACAATGACCCGAATAGTTTCGACATCGAAGTCACGAGAGAGAGAGAGAGAGAGAGAGAGAGAGAGGACCTCCATCGCACTTGAGCTGAGAAGGGAAAGAAACAAAACTGAAATGGGGTCGCAGGAAAGTATTATGATGTTACTTTGCTTGGTTCTTGTGAGTAGAGAGCTCCTCTGCAATGCTCAAGGCAAGGTCCACTATTACGATTTCGTAGCGAGACTCTTTATCGTTCACCTTTCTTTTAGTTTTTATTTTAACATTTTTTTAGCCTCAATAATCACGATCAAGAGATGCCACATTTTTTAAAGCTCTTTTAGACAAAAGATGATTTTTTTTTTTTCCTGAAAAAGATGTCATCTCTGTAGAGATAGTACGTCTAGACTATTGTAATCTACTTAATCAATCCGAACACTCAAAATACACGTGCCATATTCAAACAGGACAATGACGAAAGTAAAATGATCGATTCATCAAGTTGATTCAAAAAGAGATTTGACATGCTTTTGTTGTGTGTTTATATGATTCATCGGTTGGGTTCATCACATCACTTTTCAAATGAATTTTGTACTTTCATGTCTATATTTATGGATAGATCAGTCTATCATAAGATTTCGGCTTTCCGTAACAGTTTCAATATCTAAAGTTTTAAATTTTCAATGATGTCCCAAGAAAATCTCTCAAAAATTCATTTAGAGCAGCTATTATTCCAAAATTTCCAGAAGTTTTGCTCCATATTGAAGACTCTTTAATTGGCAAACCTAGGGTTGTCAACACGTCATTGGGGTAAAATAAAAAAAATCTACTCAATACTATACTAACCAATATTATTTATAAAATTAGTAAAAAACTCTCAGTTTAGTGTCTTAATATAATTATCGGAATAAGCCAAAACCCAACTTGGAATTCAAATTGACAACTTTTCTTCCATAGTGCCTTTCAATCTCAAATGGTCAAGTCACATGAAAACCCATGTAGCTAAAAAAGGGAAATGAATAATTTTCATAAGAAAAGGAGAAGTGCCGCTTTCTGTCCAATTTGTTGTTCCAAGTTTGATTCCTAAAAAACTTAAAGACATATTTTTCATGGACTAATGAAAATGGTAGAAAAAGAATTCGAATGTGGAGTAGTTTGGATTCATTTGCAGACGTATAATTCTGTACCTGTTAAACCCTAATCGGTTGAACTATGGGATGAAAACATGTAGCTGAAGGAGGCCAACTTCGCGAGGCCATTTAGCACGAAGAGCGTGTTGACTGTCAATGGCAGCTTTCCTGGGCCGGAGATTCGAGTTCACAAGGGAGACGCCGTCTTTGTCAATGTTCACAACCGTGGAGAATACGGCATCACCATTCATAGGTACGTGAAATTGACTCATTTGATTCTACCAACCTGCGAATCAATCACACACGGAACCAGTCATGGAAATTTTCTTCGGACAGTCAAACTAATTGATCATGGATGACATAATCACTTTTGATCTATTTCTTCTCTGTCATCTTGGTCCAGATCAGGTGACCTGACTTTTGTATTTTGAGACTGATTCTAACATTAGCCTGTGAAGTAATTGCTCATCTATTGTCATATTCGTCTCAAATTTTCACGGTTATTTCGCCACATAGAAAGATTTAGCGCATACTTGTGTGATTAATATTAATTTTAGGTAGGATCCACTTGATTTGAGGGTTTGTCAATGATGAAATTACATGTATATGTTGCACTCAGGATTATTTTTATTGACCATTACAGAAGCTATCACTATTTGTTCTCGAAATGGAGTTTTGATGTCCAGCTACATTGGCTTGATCAAGGGTTTTGTATGGGTCATCCACCGAGACTCCCCACGAGGAAAACCAAACAGATCAAACGGCCAGCACATAATTGTCGAATGGGACCTGGTTAAGTGTTAGCTGTGACTGCAAATGGGTGAATTTATTTACCGCTATTAAAGGTTGCTTCTCTCTAACTTCGTTTACTAGGCATGGAGTCAGGGAACCGAGAAATCCGTGGTCAGATGGACTAGAAAACATCAGAGTACCCTATCCAGCCCAGAACTGGCTTTCTGCAGTAAATCAATTTTACGACCGAAGAAGAAACATTGTGGTGGCATGCTCATACTGACTGGTCACAAGCCACTGTCCACGGTGCCATCATCATTTTACAGCTATTGGTACCTCTTATCCGTATCCCAGGCCTCATGCTGAAGATACCATAGTTCTTGGTATACCCCTTTTACCTTGTTCTTTCATAACTTAGTCCATCTCTACCACATTAGTTAACCCTCAAATCCAGGTTTAAGCCACGAGTAAATAGTCACGGTACTTCGGGGTACACTTTCATTTGGGTCCCCTGAATTTCAATTTTTTGTCCTCCCATCGATTCTCGAGCAAATTATCAATAGAAAGTTTAGTGTTCTGGTTGATAGAAACTGAAGTTCAGTGACGCTAAAATACATCGATGACCCACCAAGCAAGTCACCTCGCTCAAATTTCACTTTCTTATGATTTTTTCTTCGATGCAATGGCGAAGACATAACACCTTTCCAATCAATGGATGTTGGTAGCATCATGGTTCAAAGGCGATGTTATGGCTATAATCGAGGAGGCCATCGCAACTGGTGGGGATCCTAATACATCGGATGCTTTCACAAACAATGGCCAACCTGGAGATCTCTATAATTGTTCTAGCAGTAAGAAATTATTATCTATTGATTTCTCCAGGAGTATTAAAAGTGTTTACTAATTTCATACTGGCTGCAAATGGATTTACATAGTTAGTCCTTTTCTTAATTTGTAGATAGCACGTTTCGTCTAATGGTCAATTATGGCAAGACATAGCTCCTTCGAATAGTTAATGTTGTGATGAATGAAGAGATGTTTTTCAGGATTGCGAACCAGAGTCTTACGGTTGTTGGGATGGATGCTGCACAGTTGAAGCCCATAAAGACTAGCTACATTATGATCACTCCGGGGCAGACGATGGATGTCCTACCGACGGCGAACTAGGAGCAAAGCCACTATTACAAGGCCGGAATCCCGTTTGCCGATACCACGGCCTCATTTGACAACACCACAACCACAGCGATTCTTCAATACAGAGGCAACTACACACCCCCGCCGTTGCCTTTTTTCGGGCGCTACCAGCCTAGAACGACAAGTACGCTGCCATGAACTTCACAGTCCGGTTCCGGAGCCTGGCAAGCGGAGCTCATCCGGCCAATGTCCTGAAGGAGATCAACAAGAGGATTTTTGTTACTGTCTCCGTGAATCAGATAAATTGCTCTAATGCATCGTGTGCAGGACCAAATGGGAATAGAGTCAATAGACTAGCTGCAAGCTTGAATAACATAAGTTTCCAGACACCAAAGATCGACATACTTCAAGCCTACTACTGGTATTGACTAACTTGATTAGGGCTAATTGTGCTCGTCTTTTGAGAATAAGTACCCAACCATCTTTCTGGTAATTAGTTGATAATTATTGTATTGGATTATCGAGCAGGAGCTTGCCTGGAGTTTACAATGCTACCTTCCCGGACAAACCACATACTTCTTCAATTTCACAGAAGATGTCAGCAACATCTCGCTGTACCCATACCTGGATACGGCGGTGAAGATGATAGATTACTGTGCCGCCGTTGAAATCATATTCCAAGGGACTAACCTTGGCGCCCCTGAGAACCATCCGATGCACCATCGCGGCTACAGCTTCTACGTGGTCGGGATGGGATGGGGGAATTTCGACAATAATACCGATCTGAAGACGTATAACCTCGTCGACCCACCTGAGGTGAACACGTTCGGAGTTCCCAAAAGTGGACGGTAGAGCCGTTAAACGGGTGGGTCGGGTCGGGTTTGGGTTGGGTCATTAATGGTCCGACCAAAATTAACCCATTAACCCATTTATGACCCATTTATGTTTAATGTAAATTTTTCGACCCAAACCCGACCCGACCCGACCCATGCCCAACACATACCCGACCCGACCCAACTCATATTAATAAAATATTTTCATATTTAACAAATTTAGAAAAACTTATTCCTATGTTTTTTTAAAAGATTATATTATTAAAATACTTCCAAGCTTTTATATATATATATATATTATTTTTAAAAAAATTGTATTGCTAAAATAGTTTTATACAATATAAATTTAATGGAAAATTTTTATAAATTTTAAAATAATTATTTAAAAAAATCGAAATTTAATTATTTTTTAAAAAATTAAAATTAAAATTAAAATTATTTTCTTTTTAAAATATAATTTTCTTTTTTTTTTTTTTTTTTTTTTTCTTTTCTTTTTCTTTTTCTCTTTTTTCTTCTCCTTCTTCTTCTTCTTTGGCCGGCCGCCGGCCACGACGACGGCCGGCGACCGGCCACGAGGCAAGCCTCGCCCGACGCCGCGAGCTCGAGTCTCGCCGGATCCGGCGAGCCTCGAGCTCGCCGACGCCGGCAAGGCCTCCGCCTCACCCGGATCCGGCGAGCTCGAGGCTCACCGGTGTCGGGCGAGCTTGAGCTCGCCCCTCGCCGGAACCGGCGAGGCTCGAGCCTCGCTCGACGCCGGCGAGCTCGAGCCTTGCCGGGCGTCGGTGAGGCCTCCGCCTCGCCCGATTCGGTGAGCTCGAGCTCGCCCGACGCCGGCGAGCTCGAGGCTCACCCGGCCGATGACCGAAAGGAGGAAGGAGAAAGAAAAAAAAAAAAAGAAAGAAAAAAAGGAAGAAAAAGAAAAGAGAAAATAAAAATAAAAAAAATTATAATTTCGATTTTTATAAAGTTAAAGAGAGAAGGGAGGAATTATAATGTTTTTGTCAAAGATGAGTTTTCAACCCAACCCATTTAAAAACCCACTTAAGACCCACCTATCTTATACATTTAATTGTGAAACCCATTTAACTATCATTTGTTATAAATAAGTGACCCATTTATGACCCATTTAAGATTTAAATGGGTCATAAATGGGTTTATGACCCATTTTAACACCTCTAGTGGACGGCTTATGATTAGATTCATCGCGGACAATCCTGGTAAGCTCACGATCCTTTCGATAATACTATTCATAAGATCTCCGTCTTGTATTTTCGTGCATTGACGTTGTCTGCTCGTACCGATTGGTGGGGCTATAGCGTGAGGAATTGAATTCGCAGGCGTATGTTTCCAACACTGTCATCTGGAAAGACATACGACCTGGGGGATGGACACCGTGCTCGTCGTGAAGAACGGCAACACCGCGGTGATATGCATGCGGCTGCCGCCTCAATATATGCCTCCTTTTATCAACGTTCCTTTTGATTTCCCTGTAAATTTAACCAGCAAAGAACACCCAAAGTGATAAAACTTGGCACAAATAAGCACTTAAGTGTCAAAACTTACGGAAGAGACACTCAAGTGCCACTTTTTATGAAAAATATGATACTTTGAGTGTCACATCTGGCGAATCCCGCTAGAAATTCTACGTTGTAATTTTTTTTTTTTATTAATTTTCTCGCTTACGTGGCTCGCCGGAAAGCCGACTCAAAAACACACATAAAAATGACATCGTTTTGGTATAATTCGAATTTTAATATAAAAATTAATTAAATTAGATTTAAAACAAATTAATTAATTTAAAAAAAAAGGAGGTGGGGAGGAGGAGGGAGGCGGCCGGTGGCGAGGGTTGAGCCCGGCCGCGCCCACCCCACCATCGCCGAAAAGGTGGGGGAGGGTTGGTCGGGGCCGTCAAGTCTTGCCGGGGCTCGGTGACCCTAGCCGATCGGTGGCAAGGGTCGACGACCCTTGTCGGATCTGGGGGAGTGGCGGTGGCCCTAGGCCTAGCCGGGTGAGAGCCGGTGAACCTCATCGGATTTGAGGGAGGGCACGCAAGCCCTCGTCGTTGATCGGCCGGAGTCGCCGGGCCCCGGCTAGGGCTTGGCGGCCCGGCCCGTGCTCGGAGCCCCGACCGACCCTCCCCCACCTTTCCAACGATGAGGGGGAGGCAACGGTGGCGAGGGCCGAGCCCTTAGTCGCCGGGCCTCCCTCCTCCTCCTCCCCCTCATTTTTAAAAAAAATAAATTAAATATATAAATTAATTAATAAATTTGTTTTTAGTTTACTTTTATTAATTATTATTTTAATTATTTACTACGTCACCACCAAAACGATGTCGTTTTGGCACAATTTAGTCACATTAGCATGTAAAATGACATCGTTTTGCATTAAGCTCGTTGGAAAATTGTCACATCAACGTTTTGGTCGGATTTTCTCGCCGTTGGCATCTAACTGATCAATTTTGCTCCGATTTTGACACAAGTGTTACTTTCGTCACTTTTGGCACTTAAATGTTTCTTCGTGCCAATTTTTGACACTTCAGGTGTCCTGGTATCAAATTTAATCCCCATTAATTTTATCTTGCATTCAGTATGGTTAAAAGGGTGTTCTCCTCTTTGCGATGTCACTAGGATTTTCTTGGGAATTGATGGTTGCTTAAATACAGCTCCCCATAGTCTCATTGTGAAATTTGTTTACTACAAAGCCTAATTTCCTAGATTTTTAAACAAGCAAGACTCACGAGAGTCACCAGATCGAGCACCGGTGATGTCGTATCCGGTCAAATCTGGGTAATGGATTGAAGTGGGTAGCCCTGGACCAATGGTAGGTAGGCCCAACTACCACACTAGACATATAGGCGCAAACCCCCTTGTTACCGTTCGTAACTTCGTGGGACTCTCACCCGCACGCGACTCGCACAAAGACTCCTAAATCTATGCCGAGCCTTTTCTTTAACCTCAGTCGACCCTCGACAAACCGTGGACTGGGCTGATTCTGATGTAGTTTTTAGCTGCATCTTGTCTGGACCACCGGTTGGCAATCAGATAATGAATTGGGCTATGTCCTCCGTCGGTTCATCGCCATTTCTGGTCGACGGGTAATTAAGATTGAGCAGCAACTTATGCTACTACGTAGACCAGGATTCTGTACTTTCGAAAGGTAAATTAAAGCCTCACTATATTGTGCCTCCTTATCGTTAGCATAGTTATTTATATGAGACACCTTTGTTACGAGATCAAAGTAATTTGAACAACGTTTTCCCCTTCTTTTTTACGATTTCACTCTTTTCTTGTCGGTAGATAGGAAATTTCATTAAGAATGAAGCTTAAAACGGAGTCCACAAAACATCGGTAGTCGGCTGCCAAAACCCTGTCACAGGAACTACAAACAAAATACTGTTCTGCTACCACCATAAAGGAAAAAAAATTGTACAAAAAAAAGGTCATAAACTTATTATACACTAATTAATTTAATTCTAAACTTTTTAATTCGGCCAATTGAGACATAATTTGTTTACGAAGACAAACAATCTTTGCTTACTAATATAAATTAACTAAAAATATTCTTATCATCCACAAAAAAATAAGATATAAATTACTGTCGATAATAAAAATAAATTTCATTATCTAATTATTTCAAGCAATATAAATAATTATTTTTAGAGAAATATTCCCTCCTAATATAAATATTTTCATATGAAATGTACCGCTTCCTTGAAACATGTCCTTTTTTCAATATTCAAAATAAGTTAATATGCACTTTTGACCATTTTTAGTGATTTTACCTAATGTTGCTCATGCACCAAGAGTTCAACATGCATGTGGCCGTACCTAATGGTCTTGAACTCCTTACCCGTGCCATGCATGGCTCTGGAAACGTCCACAGAAGATCCTTCAATATCTATGGTATTAATATTGGGAAAAATTTTAAAAAGGACTTGAAGTACATTCATTTTCTTAAATAAAAGCTTAAACAAAATTTTAAATAATAACTTGACCTCGCCAGTAGTTGGCCGGTTAAATATTCCGGCCAATCAAAGACATTTTCGTCAAAAGACAACTTTAATTTTAATCTTTTTCTCCTTTCTCTTTTCTCTTTTCTTTTTTTTCTTTAGTCTTTTTGGTGATCCTTGCCTAGATCTAGCGAGGCAACCCTAGCCTAGATTTGGCAAGGATCAGCCCTCTCTTGTGGATTTAAAGGCGGCCTTGCCTAGGGCAAGGACAACCCTTGTCCAGCTCTCTTCGAGCGCCACTGGTGATTGGGACTAGCCATTGATGAAGAAGAAAGAGAAAACCCAAAAATAAAAAAATAAAAGAAAAAACAAAAGAAAGAAAGGAATTAAGAAAGAAAAAAAATTCAAAAAAGGTAAATGATGAAAATGCCTTCAATCAATTGAAAAGCCAACATCTTCTTTAAAATCAATATAACCACTTTAAATCCTTAATTGAAATAAAATTCACTTCAGGCTCTTAATTAAAAAAATAATGGCATTTCAAGTTTTTGTTTGGAACAAAAGTTTATTTTAAGCCTTTATTTGAGAATATGAGGGTACTTTATGCCATTGTTTGAAACTTCTCCTTAATACTATAATCATACTTCAAAATGCCCTCATATATGTGTGTGTGAGAGAGAGAGAGAGAGAGTTATGAAGGAGCGAGCCGTTTCTATACCTGACGTAGTTCGATATCAGTGACAGAATAGGGATTGAAACGCGAGGGGGCAAAATGGGTCCTTCTCTATGCGAGCTCCGATGGCTTCTTGCTCTGCTGGGTGCATTGTTGTTGCTCCTCCCTCTGGCTCAAGGCGAGGACCATTACTACACCTTCGTCGTAAGTTTGAGCTTTTCGCTTGTTCTTTACTTGTCCTTTTTGCAGCTTGTTTTCGGTGTGATCATTGCCATTTGTTCTGCTTTTGTCGATTGCGGATGTTTAATGATGTTTGTGCGCGCGGGTAGCTGAGAGAGACCAACTTCACGAGGCTGTGCGCAATGAAGAGCATGTTGACGGTGAACGACAGCTTTCTGGGGCCGGCATTGTCCGTCCGTACGGGAGACACGACCTACGTGAATGTCACCAATGAAAGGTACTATGGAGTCCCCATTCACTGGTAAAAGGATCAATCTCCCTTGCGCGTGCGCGCACACAGAGAAATATAATATATATTATTTTTATCGAACATGGAAAATCAGGCCTTGTTTTGTTTTACAAGTCAAATGCAAATGTGTTGAGAGTTTGGTGGTAGAAGGATTTCTCTTTGGTCTGTGCTAAGTATTATGATGAACATGTGAATTATCTTAGAGAACTTTCATACCGAAAAAATCGGTGTGGTATTGAGCAATTTATATATTATAATTGGTCATAACTCATTGACTTAAGCTTTTGAGGGAAAATGAGTTTAGTTATATATATATTGATGGGTTTGGACTTGAACTCTCTTATGACTCTTTTCAAATGAAAGTATTGGATTTCTATTATGCTCATAACAATAACCATGTGAGTGTTGAAGTATAGCAACATAGGCCCGATGACAAACTTCATGATTTGGTCCGAAAAAAGAGAGAGGATGAAGTTCAACGTTAGAGATGTCATAGTTTGGTCCAGAAAATGTGATAGAGGATGAAGGTCAGCATTAGAGATTCAACAAAAAATAAATTGATAGAGATGGATACTTAAATTGATGGGTCTAACTCAAATTTTTCATGGGCTAGAGTAAATACCGTGAGGAAAAGTTTGATTGATCTTGAAGGTAAAGCAGTTGATTATAGTTCTTCAATTTTTCAATGCATAATCATGATCATTGTCTTTAGAGCATAACTCGACTCATTTTTCATAATAGTGGATTTGTATGTGATTATTTATCTTATCCTTCTATCATAAAACTTCTCGCTCTATCTGATTTTATCCATTTCCCTTCTTAGGATTTTCACTCCTTATCTGTTTTTTGTTAAACATTTCTCCCTTGTCTAACACAGATGTGTATCTAATCTTCTCCCCCTTTTTGGTATAATAAACAAAGCAATAAAGAAGTGAGTGAGAGAAACAAACGGGGACCATTTGCATGTGCGTAATATTTAAAGAAACAATTCTATTGATATTGAAGGAAAATAAATTTATAGTTACTAAATTAAAATGTTTAGGACTAAATTGATACCAATAAAATGTTTAAAATTAAATTGGAAAAAATGCAATAAATTTAAGACTTTTTCTAAACTTTTCTCAACAAATAAGTGAAGTGATGCGAAGACAAAGCCTACAATCCCCAAAAACAAAAAATGAAATTCACACTCGCGGAAATAGCATGACCATTTTCAGTAAATGTGTCGTTTGTGGACAGACTTGTTCAATACCTGCTCCAATGAAGCGATCCTTGAGATTAGAGGGTTTGAGAATGTAAGATTTTTAGAAAGCTTTTAGGATGACAGAGGAGTTAGGATAAGATTACATCACATTTGAATCGATGGAGTATCACTTAGGGGTAAGCAAAAAGAACAGTATGGAACGGTCGGTTTAGGACGATTCTTGAAGGCATTGGCTCCCTTCAGGTTTCCTAAAAATGAAATTGATGAATTTCTATGGTTCCCAGTTTCAAGTGTGGAATGCCCCCCTGAATCACTTGGACCAGACTTTAAAAAAAAAATAAAAAAAATTATTTCTTAAAAATTTGTAAAAAAAATCCTAATTTATTCCCATTTTAGGCTTCACTCATGCATGTAGACATGCACGAGTCACATGACTCCTATTTCACTCACGCATGTGAATAAGATGACTAGAAGAAATCAAAACATAATGGAAGTTTCTCATTTCAACCAAATTTTGCCACAAATTGAAAAAATTTCTGTAAAACCCACACATGTAACTCATTGATTGTAGAAAGATCCTTGATTGTCGAGAACATCTTCATTTTCATCTTGAACATTAACCTCATATAAAAAAATACTGAACATGCCATTGATTTCATAATCCCTTGGGAACCAAACTGAACCGGTTAGCTCGGTTCTTGGGGCAGTAGTTCGGTTAGTGGTTCTTGGGCAAGAACCGGATCGCTCAGGAAATGATCACCCCTAGTATTACTAGGTAATGTTGGCAAATGTTGACGAGGATTTCAGTTAAGTGGGGAAGCTCATAACGTTCTAAAATCTCACATTTAACGGGATTGGCTTTGTAAATGGTTCATAACTATGAAATATTGTCAAATGGCCACCTTTAAATGAGGAGCTTGTAACATCACAAAATTCCAAATTGGATGGAAGAGCCCTTGTAAAGTGATTCATAAATAAAACCCGTCGCCAAATGGTCAACGTCATATATGGTTACTTGAAAGCGTTCCTCTTCGAGGCTTTTGCTCCAGTGAATCGAGTCGGATCACTGCAATGTCATTCTCGTTCTTGTCCTAATGAACGCGGACATTCTTGGAGTGTCTTCACCTGCAAAATCAACTTGAAATTGACAGGGGAGAAGGTTTCTGGAATAATTATTCGCTGTGACATAAAATTGACTCTAGATGTAACAAATCATTTCGCCGTTAGGAAAGGCCGGCCTCTCCAATTAATTTAATTACTTGCGCATGGTGATACTTCACTGAATTCGCCATGACATCTCTCAAAAACGTACGCAACAGGATTCATACGAAGAACGCCGCCCTTTCGGAGAAGACAGCTTTCTCAAAAACCATTAAGAAAAAGAAGAAGACGAAATGGCTTCTCATGTTTGACACAACAATCACAAGTGTCTCGTCATGCTAAGCTAAAGACAATCAATGCGAAAAGAAGACTAATCATGCCCGTCTTCTCTCTCACGCGATGGACCTGAGCAGGTCCTTAAACTGCTCCACCCTAAATTGGACATCCCAGGGTGCCCAGTTAGCCCTCACGAAGGGTTTAACTGGGATTACGGGATAAAATCCCCATTGGGCTTCCCCGCCAACCCCTCCTAGGGAGGGGAGCCCACCTCGGATCCCCGTGAAGCCCTTCTCCTAGCATACTAGGCTGGGTTTAGGGAAATGAAGAGGCCTGGGTAGCCCCCCACTGTGAGCGGGCTACCCAGGGTGTACGGGGAGCGAAATCCATTTTGCGGAGGATCTGCTCAACATTCGACAGATTCATACAATCGAAGATGTCTCTTCTGTGTTCTCCAAATGAACTCAGCATTCGGTTTCGTTGTTTCGTTAAAGAGGAAACAGGTCATCACGGGCCAAAAGCTGACATTAGTTTATACCGAAAACCTAGGTCATATGATGTCCCGATCCAGCATTTAATTATGCGAAGTCGGCAAGTGCAGTAGTGGTGCCCTCTCGTTCAATCTGTTTTGCACGCGACGGCTTCGATTTCGGGGGCCCAAATGGTCTCCCAGCTTTAAAAGAAGCACGTGAATTTCATCTCAGCGGTTAACATGACATCAGTCTTGCGTAGTTCACTGTATTCAAATGGCATACGACTGACTGTTCTTTTACGTCATTAATTGGTAGTCTCTTTCGGGTCATCTCCTTTCAATTGCTTTTGTGTTCGCAAGAGTTCTTGAAGGTCCAGAAGTTTGATTCCGAGTTGTTGCTTCTCTGTCTAACTTCAATCTTATCAAGTAACCCGCTTATCGTTTTTGGCTTCATAGTCAACCCAACAATGGAAATCAAGGGTGCATAGAATTAAGGCGAGGTTTCATTAATCAACAGCTGATGAACACGTGTTAAACACATCCGTGTGAGGAATTCCTTCGGCAAGTGGAATGAGTGACAATCAGGATCAAGTGAAACGCCATCAACTTCGCACGAGTCCGTGCTTGGATAAATTTCCCTCCACATTCTTCTATGCACTTGAGGAATTACTAATTATGGTAACATTCGTGAATCAATGATCCAAATCAATACCAAGAGTAGGTTAGCCTATTGGGGATAGCAAAACCAGCTCAATTTCTCAATGATACGACGTTCATTTGTATCCTCTTCACATCACCCGCACGGAAAATTAAATTGCACGAGCCACGTATGGTTGATGACTTTTGATGGAATTCAACCACGCATGCATGCTATCACGCTAAATCACTTTCGAACTTGGCCGGAATCACGACATTTTCTTTTCACAAGTATTTACCAGTGGGTTGTAGGGACCGGTATATCTCTTGCCATGATTCTTTTGAAAAGAATTGACAAGTCCATATATAGAAGACCAAAGGCACAACCTGATGTGAACGACCACTATTCTGACCACACAAAACCGCACAATGCGTCTTTCCCCGAGAAAGCTTATCGCGTCCTCATGCTTGAGAGGAACCTGCCTAGCTACCTAGCTACCTAAGGGGTAGATAATGGATTGAGAGCACGCTTAAGCTTGACAAAATCTTCCAGTCATCTTGAAAATCATTAAGGCCCCAGTGGAATCTCTCTTGCCTCTACAAGAACATCAGACAGAACGTTCTCTTGCGTAATGTCCAGGGACAATTTCATCACGGGACATATCTAAATTAACTCATTTCGAGATATTGTTCCGCTTTGACTTGTTTCATTTCGAATCTTACGGTTTTGTCTTTTAACATATAGGTATTTTCTCAAAAAGTCAGTCATCTTAATAATGTTTTAGCTTGAACATGCTTAACTTTGTGGTTCTAAAGCAAAGCTTGTTATTATGTTAAAAAGTATTTCTGTGAGTTAATAATAATTTTCACATATATCCCCAAATCACCATCCTCTCATTTGGTGTACAGTTCGGTTCATTTTTGGCCCGTTTGCCATCTTAAAAACCTGCTAGAAGCTACTTCTTGTCCAAACCTTTGGGTCCCAACAATCACTCCCCGCTTTTGTCGAACCAGATTGTTACAAGAATACTAAAATGTAGCAAATGTTCAAGTGAGACTTTTATGCAACAAAAATGCAATTTCATTACTAATATTATATTTAATCCATATCAATTTCGAAATATGAGTTTATGAACTCAAAGAAAATATAGCACCATCTACCTAAAAACACCTAAAACCAAACTATGAAGGTAACTCAAACTATCAAATTTGCAATCTTATCAAATAAGTGAGAAACAACATCAAAATCTAGTAAAATGCTACATCAATTACAGATCGGTCAAACCGAGCTTACTTACTAAGAAAACTACTCCTACGTTCTAACAAAACTCTCTTCCAAAATAGATGCTCAAAGCTATTTGCATGTGGAGATTGTGCATGAAACTTTAGATATTAAGACATTTTTCGTTTGAGAGTGTTGGACATTTGAAATGCCAAAACTTAGCACGAGAGGACATTTAAGTGCCCAAAGTTAGGAAAGTGATACTTAAGTACCCAAACTTAGGAAAGTGACACTTAAGTGTCAAAATCGGAACAAAATGGATCAGTTAAGTGGCAACGGCAAAAAATCATGTCAAAATGCTGACATGGCTATTTTTTGACGAGGCAAGTGCAAAACAACGTTGTTTTGCATGTTAACGTATGACGTTATTTTGCTGTTGATGTGGGTAAATAATTAATATAATAATTAATTAAATTTAATTTAATACCATTTTTTTTTTAAAGAAAGAAGATGATGAATAGTTGCAAGCGGTTGAGGGCTTAGCCCTTGCCGGCGTAGCCTCCTCGTTGTCTTTGAGAAGGGCTAGCGACGGCGGCAACCCCGGTCGACCCTCCCCCCACCGTTGCCGGCCCTTCCCAGCGGTGGCGAGGGTTGAGTCCTCAGTCGCCCATAATTATTCATCTTTTTCCTTCCTTTGTTTTTCTTTTAAATTTAATTTAATTAATTTTTAATATTAAAATTCAAATCCATGCAAAAAACGGTATCATTTTTGCGTTTTTTTACTGAGTCAGCTCTCCAACGAGTCATGCAGGCGAACAAAATTAATAAAAAATTCCCACGTAAGATTTTTGGTGGGATTTGTCCAATGTGGTACTCAAATGTCCTATTTTTTATTTATTTATTTTAAAGTAGCACTCAAGTGTTACTTTCCTAACTTTTGGTATTTAAATATTCCTTCGTGCCAACTTTTGGTAATTGGGATGTACTTTTGCCTTTGTCTCACGCATTGTTGGCTTTGCCCCATCCCACTTCAAGCTTCACGATTTTTTCATTTGGCACACAATCAAAAACTTTCCTAGGAGATCACCTATCTTAACAGTTTTCTAGCCTAAGCATGCTTAACTATGGAGTTTCATAGCAAAACTTGTCGTTACATCAAAAAATGCTTCCGTGAGTTTATTCTAATTTTCACATATATTTTCCGGACTCACGTTCCCCTTATTCGATATATAATTCCATTCATTTTTGACCCTTTCACCATCCTAGAAGTTTGCCAAGAGCCGTTTTTTTGTCTAGAACCTCAAACCTAGGAAAGCACTTCCCACTATCGTTGGACCAGGTTGTTACAAGATCATTAAATAGTAAACGCTAGATCCAAATTTTTATGTAACAAAAATACAATTTCATAACTCATTCTGTATTTAATTCATATTACTTTTGAAATATGAGTTCACAAAGTAAAAGAAGAGATAGCATTACTCACCTCGATATACCTAAAACCAAACTACGAAGATTACCCGAATATTTGAATTTGCAATCCTATCAAATAAGCAAGAAACAACATCAAAATCGAGAAAAATGCTACCTCAATTACGAATTGACTAAATTGAACTTACTCGCTCACAAAATGACTCCCATGCGTTAACAAAACTCTCTTTTGAAGCAAATTTTTAAAGCAATTTGTAATGTCGAGATTGACTGTGAAGCTTTAGATATTCCCTAGATTAACTTACTTGAAGTATTGTCTACTTTGACCCATTCCATTCTGAGCCTCACGGTTTTGTTTTTGGGTGTATAGGCAGGCAATTTTCTAGGATGTCACCCATCCTTGTAGTGCTCTAGCCTAAGCATGCTCAATTTTGGAGTTCCTTAACAAATATACATTTCATTCACACACACACACAAATATACATTTCATTCGTACCCCCTTCATCATCCATACACACAAATATCTTCTAGAATTGCTTTCATTGTTTCAATGTATAGTATGTTTCATTCGTACCCCCTTCATCATTCTAGAATCTTGCCAAGAGCCGCTTCTTATCTAGGCCCTTTGACCTTGACGATCACTCCATGCCCTTGTCAGTTATAGGTCTACTAGCTTCCGTGTGGTTTGTCTTCAAACCATAAACCTATTGGAGAGAGTCTCTCTTTGATACCATATTGTGACATTCTTAAATTAATTCACTTGAGGTACCGTCGGTTTTGACCTATCCCATTTCGAGCCTCACAATATTGTCCTTCGACGTACAAGCAAATACTTTCCAAAGCAAAACTTGCCATTATGTTAAAAGACTCCAACATGAGTTAATTTCATTTTTCACATAAATATCCTAGAATCGCTTTCCCTCATTCAGTGTATACAGTTCATTCTTGCCTCCTTCACCATTCTAAAAGCCTGTTAGGAGCTGCATCTTGTTTAGACCCTTTGACCTTGGCGATTACTCCCCACTATTGTCAGATTGGGTTGCTACAGATTAACTATTGGAAAAGTTCATTCCCGCTTCCCTCCTTACCTCCAACAGCCCAGTGATGTGAAGCTTGCAAAATCACAGATATTTACATCAGTCCACATGTTATCCGGCAACACATTATAGGTTGATCACTATTCTATCCATTTGCTCCGATCAGACCCAGCTCTTTAATAGGTGTGATTGGCTATGGTTATGCAGACACATCGTGGCCAGGACATAAGGGGGGTGTTGGTACCAGAAATTACAAGGTTTCACGGGTGATATTTGTCCATGTATATCAAATTCGATTTGTAACCAATCAATCGGGATTATGACACAATCAATGCTACCACATGGAAGCAGGCTTGAGTAGAACTTGTACCAAGTAAGAGGATAAAGAATAATTCTTCCTATACGGACCTTTGTCGATTCAAAAAGAGGTTAATGGGTCCCGCAAGCTGTAACGTAGCTGCACTCCTCTTCTCCCACATTCTTCTGGGTACAAAGATTGCTTTGAAATAGAGACAAAGGAGCACTATAAATACACAATGACTCGAATGGCTTCGACATCGAAGTCCCGAGAGCGAGAGAGAGGACCTCCATCACAATTGAGTCGAGAAGGAAAAGAAACAAAACTGAAATGGGGTCGCAGAAGAGTATTATGATGTTACTTTGCTTGGTTCTTGTAAGTAGAGAGCTCCTCTGCATCGCTCAAGGCAAGGTCCACTATTATGATTTCGTCGTAAGACTCTATCTCTCACCTTTCTTTTAGTTTTTATTAACATTTTTTTAGCCTCAATAATAACCGTCAGGAGATACCGCATTTATTTTTTCAGAGCTCTTTTATATAAAGATGATTTTTTTTTTAATAAAATGTGATTTTTGTGGAGATAGTGTGTCTAGACAATTGTAATCTACTTGACTAATCCGAACGCTGGAAGTACATGTGCCATATTCAAACAGGACACTTTTGATGATTGATTCACAAAGTTGATTGAGAAAGAGACTTGACGTGGTGTCATTGTGTGTTCGGATACTACTCCCTGGCTTAAAAACCCGTTTCTAGTTTGTCACATCGCTTTTCAAACGGATTTTGTATTTTCATGTTTATATCCAAGGATTACAGGGTTATTTTTTTTTTTGTAAACTGTTTCAGTATCTTAAGTTTTAAATTTATGAATGATGTCCAAGATAATGTCTCAAATATGCATTTAGAGCAGCTATTATGCCAAAACTTCCAGAAGTTTTACCTCCGTATTAAAGACTCTTTAATAGGCGAACCTAGGGACTAGGGTTATCAACATGTGGTTGGGGTAAAATAAAAACAATCTATTCGATACTATACTAACCAATATTATTTATAATATTAGTAAAGTATTCCGGTTTAATCTCTTAATACAACTGACCAGAAAAGAAAAAAATCTCCTAATACTAATCTCTTAATTCTAATATGGGGATAAGGCAAAGCCCAACTTGGAATCCAAATGGACACTTTTTCTTCCATATTGCCTTTCAATCTCAAATAGTCAACTTATATGAAAACCCATGTTGCTAAAAAAGGGAAATGAATAATTTTCATAAAAAGAAGGGAAAATCTCAAATAAGGGCTTGAAGTTGGTTCATTTTCTCAAAAAAGGACCCAAAGTGGACATTGTATCAAATAAGGACCCAAAGTGGCTAATTTTGTCTCAAATAAGGACCCAAATTTTCAATCTTATTTACAGCTTGGGGTAGTTTTGTCCAAGAACATTTTTCTTTAATTTTCTTTCTTTCTTCGTATTCCTCACACCTCCTCCTTTGCTCTATATTGCCTCCTTCTTCAACACCATAATTAGGGCCCCTACCAGCGACCTCGTGAGCTTCATGTCATCACGTAGTTGGTCCTAGTGACAAGAAGTTAGATTGAAGTTATTTGCTATTGGTCACCTTCTCATATGCTAAAATCCTCAATTCCTTAAGATGCATCAAATCTTTGCTCGCTTGTGCTCAGCCTAAAGCTCAAATTGACCTCCATCTGATGACAACGATGCTAGATTTTCTATCAAGGGCAGTGGTCGATGAGGTCGAGAGCTCAAATAGGACTTGTCAATGGTGGCAATGGGGCAATGAAATACAATAGTTTCTACGAGTTAATGATGTCGAGATACAACTAATGATCAATCTCAAAATGGGGTATCGATTGAGGAGAAGAGCTATGTCGATGAGAGTGGCAAGAGTGTGAGTGGGTGTCTCCAGACTAAGGATTATTGAAAGGAGCCATTGGCATTGCAAAGGGGAAGGGGGATCTTTGAAAGATTGAATTTACGCAAGAGAGGAAAACTCTTGCTGAGGTTGAAATGGCCGCCAACTGTAACAAAATTGTTCTTTGGTGTGACATTGTTGATCACCAAGTGTAATTTGAATAAAGACATAAGTTAGTCAAACAAGACAATCTGGCGATGCTTGGATATTGCTACTCTGTTGTTGGCAAGCAGGACTGAAAATAGCACAAAAAATTGGAGTTGCTAGGTTTGCGGAAGGCCCGGAATAAGTGGAGTTTGATGCACTCTCGAGGTGAGAGAAATACGTCACCAAAGGGATTAGTTGCATAGCTTGGGACCTAGACAAAAAGTTGAGTCTCGGTAAAAAGCGATTCATATTATGGCTTTGAGATTAGAATTTGCGATGAATGTTGGAATAAAAAGAACTTATTTTTGAACGCTCATTTCGACTTCGTGAAATTGTCTACAAACCATTTTGAGAAGCGAAATTTAAAATTTTCAACGAGTTAGACGACGTTATAATGGCTCGTGTTAAAGAAAACCCAATCTTGGTCATACAACAAGATGACACAAAGAGCAATGGTGGGGCTGATAATGGAGGTGATGTAGAGAGTGAGAAAGATGAAGAAAGAAAAAAGAAGAAAGAGAGAGACAAAAAATAAACAACAATGTTTTTGGACAAAAGTACCCCTGGCTGTGAATAAAATTAGAAGTTTGGGTCCTTAATTGAGAGTAAGTTAGCCACTCCAGGTCCTTATTTGAGACAGTGTCCATTTTGGGTTCTTTTTTGAGAAAATTGCTCCACTTCAGGTCTTTATTTGAGATTTTCCCTAAAAAAAACAGAGAACCGCCACTTTCTGTCCAATTTGTTGTTCTAAGTTTGGTTCCTGATAAAACTGAAATAATTTTTTCATGGAGTAATGAAAATAGTAGGGAAAGAGGTTCGAATGTGGAGTAGTTCGGATTCATTAGCAGACGTATAATTCGATATCTGCAATGTCTTTAGACCCTAATCGTTGCTCTGTGGGATGAAAACATGTAGCTGAAGGAGGCCAACTTTACGAGGCTGTGTAGCACGAAGAGCATGTTGACAGTCAATGGCAGCTTTCCCGGGCCTGCGATTCGAGTTCACAAGGGAGACACTGCCTTCGTCAATGTGCATAACCATGGCAAATACGGCATCACCATTCATTGGTACGTGACAATCGACTCATTTGATTCTACCAATCTAGGAATCAATCACACAAAGAACCATTCACGGCATTTTTCTCTTGGATAGTCAAACCAGTTGATCATGGATGGCACAATCGCTTTTTACCTGTTTCTTCTCTGTCCTCTTTGTTAAGATCCCGCGACCAGACTTTAGTACTTCGAGCTCGATTTTAACATTAGCCCATAAAGCGGTTTCTCGTCTTTTGTCATTGTTTTCTCGTCTCCAGTTTTCACAGTCGTTTCACTACATAGAAAGGCCTAGCGCTTGCTTATCCTGTGCCAAAACTTGACTTGAGGGTTCGGCCATAATGAGCGTACATGTATCTAGTGCACTCAGTAGTAATTTTTATTGACCATCAGTAAAGATGATCTCGTGTATTCTCGAAATGGAGCTTTGATGTCCACCTAAATCGGCTTGATCAATGGCTTTCTATAGATCATCCACCGAGACTCCCCATGAGGAAAAACAAACAGATAGTGACTATCGAATCAAACCTGGTTAAGTGCTAGCTGTGACTGCAAATGGGTGGATTTACCAGTGTGAAAGATTGCTTTTCTCTAACTTTGATTTCCAGGCATGGAGTCAGGGAACCGAGAAATCCGTGGTCGGATGGACCGGAAAATATCACGCAGTGCCCTATCCCCCCGGGAACTAGCTTTCTGCAAGAAATCAATTTTACGATTGAAGAAGGAACATTGTGGTGGCATGCCCACAGTGATTGGTCACGAGCCAGCATCCACGGGGCCATCATCATTTTGCCAGCTATTGGTACCTCTTGTCCGTATCCCAAGCCTCATGCTGAAGATACCATAGTTCTTGGTATACCCCTTTTACCTTGATCTCTCTTTCATGACTTCGTCTATCTCTACCACACAAGTAAACAGTCATGGTACTTTGGGACACACTTTCATTTGGGCCCCCTAAACTTAACTTTTTTGTACAACAATTGATTCTTGAGCAAATTATCGATAGAAGGTTTAGTGTATCGGTCGATAGAAATGGAAGTTCAGTGATCCGGAAATACATCGAGGACCCACCAAGCAAGACACCTCGTTCAAGTTTCACTTTCTTTTGATTTTTTCTTTGATGCAATAGCGAAAACATAACACCATTACAATCAATGAATGTTGGCAGCATCATGGTTCAAAGGGGATGTCATGGCTATAATCGAGGAGGCCATCGCAACTGGTGGGGATCCTAATACATCGGATGCTTTCACAATCAATGGCCAACCTGGAGATCTCTACAATTGTTCAAGTAGTAAGAAAATATTTTCGATTGATTTCTTCAAAGGATTGTCGACCCTATTCCATTCCTCAAGAGTAACAAATGTAGTTGCTAATTTCACAGTAACTGCACATGGATTTACATAGCTAGTCCTTTTTTTAATTTGTAGATAGCACGTATCGTCTAATGGTCGATTATGGCAAGATATATCTCCTTCGAATAATTAACGCTGTGATGAATGAAGAGATGTTTTTCGGGATCGCAAACCACAGTCTCACTGTCGTTGGGATGGACGCTGCATACTTGAAGCCCATAAAGACTAGCTACATTATGATCACCCCAGGGCAGACGATGAATGTCCAAGTGGCGGCGGACCAGGAGCCGAGCCACTATTACATGGCCGGAAGCCCATTTGCCGATACCACGGCCCCATTTGACAACACCACAACCACGGCGATTCTTCAATACAGAGGCAACTACACACCCCCGGCGTCGCCTTTTTTTCCGGCACTACCCGCCTACAATGACAAGTACGCCGCCATGAACTTCACAGCCCGGCTCCGGAGCCTGGCAAGCCGAGCTCATCCGGTCAATGTCCCGAAGAAGATTGACAAGAGGATTTTCATTACCGTCTCCGTGAATCAGATATACTGCCCTAATGCATCGTGTGCAGGACCAAATGGGAATAGACTAGCCGCAAGCTTGAACAACATAAGTTTCCAGACACCCAAGATCGACATACTTCAAGCCTACTACTGGTATTGACTAACTTGATTAGGGCTAATTGTGCTTGTCTTTTGAGAATAACTACCCAACCATCTTTCTGGTAATTAGTTGATGATTATTGTATTGGATTATCGAGCAGGAGCTTGCCTGGAGTTTATAATGCTACCTTCCCGGACAGACCACCGTACTTCTTCAATTTCACAGGAGATGTCGAGAACATTTCGCTGGCCTCATGTCTGGATACAGCGGTGAAGATGATAAAGTATGGCGCCGCCGTTGAAATCATATTCCAAGGGACCAACCTTGGCGCCCCCGAGAACCATCCGATGCATCAGCACGGCTACAGCTTCTACGTGGTCGGGATGGGATGGGGGAATTTCGACAAAGGAAGCGATCCAAAGACGTATAACCTAGTCGACCCGCCCGAGGTGAACACGTTCGGAGTTCCTAAGAATGGATGGCTCACGATTAGATTCATCGCCGACAATCCTGGTAAGCGCACGATCATTTAATAGCACTATTCATAATATCTCCGTCTTGTATTTTTGAGCACCAACGTAATATGTTCGTGCCGATTGGTGGGGCTATAACGTGAGGAATCGAATTCGCAGGTGTATGGTTCCAACACTGTCATTTGGAAAGACATACGACCTGGGGGATGGACACCGTGCTCATCGTGAAGAACGGCAACACCGCAGTGACCCGCATGCGGCCGCCGCCTCATTATATGCCTCCATGTCACTAGTCCCCATTTAAGGAAATATATTGTCATTTTGTACCTCCACTTAATATTTTATTAACGCACTAGTAGATTTTCCGTAAATTTTAATCCCTATTAAGCTTCGTCCTGCGTACGATATGGTTAAGAGGGTGTTCTCCTCCTTTATAATGTGTCAGAATATTAAATAATAAACTATGCTTTTGCCTAATTGCTTAAATTTTTATTACAATCGGTAGTGATGTCACAAAATTTCATATCAAAGTAGGAGGTCCAGAGTACAATTTTTTCTAGGCCTAATGTGCCTTCCTTATAAATATGTCCATGCTTATAAATGTGATGGAGAGTGTTAGAATATTTATATAATGAACCACACTTCTATTTAGTAGCTCAAGCTCTCATAATAGTTTGCAGTGGTCTCACAAAATCTTACATGAATTTGAATTTGCATTTTGAGATCCTCGTACATCAATTGAATTTTCTTGAATTGATAATTGCTTAAATACAACACCTCGTAATTGTGAAATTTGATAACTGTAGAGCCAACTCTCCAATTGATGAGATTTTCTTGACTCAAATTAGTTTCGCCTAATTTCTAGCACTTTTAAATTTCTCATGACAATCACTAGATAGAGAACCCCCTCGTTACCATACATGAGATTCTCACTGCACATGGCTCACACGATGACTTCTAAATCCATTCCGAGCCTTTTCTTCCATTTCAGTTGACCCTCAACAAGCCATGGGCAGGGCTGATTCTGACATAGTTTTAGCTGCATTTGGTATGGACAACCGGTTGATAATGAAATAAGGGTTAATATCACGAAAATTTAAACTGATACATCTGTGTCAAATTTATTTAAAATTATCTTTTTGATTATAAAAACCCTAAATTGATACACATATAACAAATTTACTTTAAACTAATTTTTTGACTACACAAAACTTCAAACTAGTATATTTATAATAAATTAACCCTCTGTTAATTTCTGTTAAATTGAATTAATACCAAGAAAACCTTCAAACTAGTATACTTGTTAACTGTCAAGTGTTATCTAACTCAATAATTTAACATAAAATATAACGGAAGCTAATGGAGTGTAAATTTATCACGGGTTGCAACGAGGTTAGACAGTCTTAGCATAATTAATTAAATAAGACACCTTTATTATGAGGTCATAGTAATTTGAACGTCGTTTTCCTCTCTCTCTCTCTCTCTCTCTCTCTCTCTTTTTAATTATTTTATTTTGCTCTTTTTTTGGTGGTAGATAGAAGATTTCGAACGTGCTCAAAACAGAGTTCACTGAACACTAGCATTAGGCTGCCAAAACCAAATCATAAGAACTACAAAACAAAGTATCGATTTGCCACCTCCATAAAGGCAAAAAATTGTCCAAAAAAGTTCTAAACCTATTTTATGGCAGTAGATTTAGTTCTAAACTTTTTGATTCCTGGTTTAGAACTTCATGTTTTGGGAATTATGTATAGAATTAGAAATAATTTAATTTTTTTTTTTTGTCTATGTTACTCTAATTCTCATTTCACTTAGACTTTTGCTTTGAATCTTTGTAAAACATGGGAGTCGAGCTGTACACTTGAAATAAATGTCCCAGAAATTAATATATATTATAATTTAATTAAGGTGCATCACATAAACGAAAGATTAAAAAAATTGAATTGCATTTAGTGTTATATCGCTTTAATACACGTTTCTTAATTTGAAATTGTATATCCTAGGTACATTAACAATCATTTAGTGATTTAGGAAAGCATAACCATCAATTGGTGCATATTAGGAATTACTATATATTATTTCCTAATTGGTTAAAGTCATTTAAGCCAGTTTCCTATTTTAGATCATAAAGAAAAACCCGAAAGTAATAATTGATATTTGATTTAGCAATCATGTTTAAATTATGCCCTTTTTTCAGTTAACATTTCGCATAACACTTGATATATCGGATATAGTGGAGCTTTTTTGCTTAGCATGAGGTTTTTCTGTCTCCCTAAACAATTTATTTGACATTTTCATTTGATCAAATACTAAGTTATTGATTGCGCACTTGCATGATCACTCTCATTAGTGGCTTAAGATTAAACTTGATCAAGATTGCTCACAAAACATTTTTGAATCAAAGAGAAAATGCACCAAAAAGCTATTGGTTTATTCTTATGTAACCAACTCCTGTATTTATGAATCTCTGGTTTGTGGAAGTAAAATATTATCTTGCATTTTACTTGGGTTTTTAAGGATTTGTTTGGCAATCATTATGTTCTCGGGAATTATGTTCCTCGATGAGTTTATAAATAATCAAAAGGATTTGGTAATTGCACAAAATTCTATTCCCATAATAGAAATTGAATAGAATTGCGTTTGGTAATTGTACAAAATTCATTTTCTTCTTCTCCCTTGTAGTTGGTTGTCAGCCCTCAAGGAGGTTGAGCCTCACGATGGCTGGACAAAGCTTGGCCTCGCCATGGCTGGCAAGACTTGACCTCGTTTGGCCACCTCCCCAGCCATGGCAAGGCCATCTCACGGTAGCGAGCCTTGCCTACCTAGCCATGGTGAGGCTCCGATGAGGCCGTCAACCGGTTAGATGAGAAAGAAGAAGAAAAGAAAAAATAATTAAAAAAAAAAAGAAATTGGCTTGATTCTAAATTGTTCTTGAGAATAAAGAAATAACTTTTTTCAATTTCTTGATTCTGCTCCAAATTTATTCTTATGAACAAATTTATTTCTGAGAGTCGAAAAATTAGCCAACTTTTTTTTTTGTCAGTCCTATTCTACGCTTACTTTAACTCTCACTTTCAGACTTTTACATTCCCTTATTGTAGGGCGTGCGAGTCAAAATCTACATTTGAAATTAAATTGTTCCATCACCAACTCCCCTGAGAATATGGGGATAAAAGAATAGAAATAGCCAACTGGTTACCAAACAGGCCCTAATCGACCCATAATAGATTAGTACCGAATTATAAATAAGTTGAATTGCATCTTTAGATGTTTTGATTAAAACTTCAGAGTTGAGATTGGCATAGGCTTGGGATGCTAAATGACTGCACATATTTTTTGACGAGTTGCCACTTATACCCACTTAGTAAATTATTAACTTTATCTTAATGATTCACCACAGTTGACAGCATCATGGGGTTGCAACTCTTACTTGGTCCACTATCATATTTCAGCCTACGCCCTTAGGTTGGCGCAGTGCATGGCCGATCCTCCATGGCTGAATATGAACTCCCCCGCTCTTTAATTGTTAAGTTGTTAACTTCGGAAGGGGCAAGTTAAAAGATTGCAAGTTTACCCTCTAAATGAATAAGATCTTAATCTAAGTTGGTCCTATGAACAGTGGTGATATTCGATGTCATTCTAATTAAAGGACTTTTTTCTTTCACACTATGGGCAGTGCTCTTCTAGCTAGATCTAATAATAGCCCTAATAGCCCGTCTAACTTGTCGCGACCAATATAGCCTGAAGCCTAAGTTGGCCCAATTCACGTTAGCAATTTCCTTCTTGAGCTCGGAATAGTTCGTGTAGACTTGCTTGTCCATCCCTGCCCATCAATTTCCTTCTTCAGCTGCATTGTCTTGACTCAACAAACTCATTATTGTCCCTTTTGTCACTTGACCGGTGGTAAAGATGCAAGCATAGGTAGATCAAAGGGCGCATCCTTAAATTCTAAACCCCTGATATCTCTGCTCTTTTGCTGCACGCCAGTACCTACCAAAGATGGCAATTACCTTGGGATGAATTTTCGAGTTTCTATCGATTCTATAGATTGGCACTAGCGTTCGATTGGGCTATCTTTTCATTAATCTTTAAGTAAAAGTCGTTTTGCATTACAATCCAAGAGCACGTGCGACTACCAATACAGTCGCTGGACGCCGTCCGTTCTCCCACGGTGAATGCCTAAGGTCGAGGAGGAAGTAGCCGATCTACAGTCGTCATCTGTCAGTCAAGCAAATCTTTCAGAAGTTCCCTACACGAGAAAGAACAGTGGACAAAGTCACAAAGTTACCGCGAGGGTTGTCGTGCGTTTTCTATGGGGAGGTGTCTCTACTCTTCCCTATCTAATTTTCTTTTTTCTCCCTTGTTCCAACTAGAGGGAGAGAAGAAACTTCAGTAAACCATGCAAACTTTAGGTGGAGACATTTCTTTGATGGTTTCCAGGAGGGGATAAAATCGAATATATAATCTACGCAACGTGATACACAACGTGATCCGCACGTGAAGTTTACTTTATGGACAGGAGGGGATAAAATCGAATTTTAGTTGAATGATTTCTTATGAGTATTTAATATTCGAAGACTTGAATTCCCTTAATAACAAAAAAATGTATTATGCTTGAATTAGATTGGATTTTGATAATGATCCGCGGAAGGTCAAGCATTTTGACCATTCAACCACTAAGACTGCAAATCGAAGAGAATATTAGGTTTTGGCAAACAAGCTCTAATTCATTGACTATATAGTTACATGTGCAACCTCACCATGGATTAGAAATTAGATCTCCCAGAGGTGTCCTCTGTGTTTTGTTTGTTTGTTTATAGTGACATTGGATTCTACGGAAGCATTTCTTATTTTAACTTGCAAATGCTTGCATGCCTTATTCTATCAATTGGTATAGTATTTTTTTTTCTTGCTCTACTAGTTATTTTATATCTAGGTGATTCGAGATTCAGACGAGAATTCAAATGAAACCTTTTAAGAACTTACTTAAGTTAGAAAAGTCATTATGATTAAGAAATCGTGGTCACTATCATTGATAATCTTTTAAATTTTTTCTCTTTAATATCAAATCAAGCTCGAACAAGAGGGTTTCTAAGGCTTACAGCCGGACCTTGCCCCTTCGAGCATTCTCCTCCACGCGATGCTTGGGAAATGAGGGGAAGTGGGGAATGAAAATTTAGATGGAAAGTGAACAAGTATTACATTTTTCAAAAAATTCTTAGTCTTTCTTTCGAATTTTCTTCCCCTTCTACACCGAGCTTTACAAGTTCAACGCAAGTCGATCAAGGCCCTTAACCGTTAAGGACGTGTATAATAACCATTTTATTTCTTTATTTTTCTATTTTTATGTTATTGGGAATATGTTTAAAATAGAAATTCGTTTGATAACACAATTATATTTTTCTATTTTTGAGGTGAATTTTGTGAGTCGAGATAGGTTTAGAACATAAATGATAAGTAAAATTTTTTCACTTTTTTATTTCTAGAACAAAAACAAAAATTAGAACTTTTTCTTATTGCTCACTCCCTCTCTCTCATGCATGTGTTCCCCATGAGAAGACTACCCTTCTCTGCGTGCCCAAGACTCTCCTTGTCCCAAACCCCCAAATTGGCCCCCACCTCTTTTGACCCCTTCGCCTTCGCCTATTCCACCAGCGGCTTCTACACCTCCACCACCTTCCCCAAGCTCTCCAACAGAGGCATCGGCACAATGTTATTTATTTTTGTGATCCCACATTTTAGACCCACATTTTCTCTTAAAGTTGCGACTGTTCGACATAAAGTTTTTTCCACGCTTCGTACCCTTTCGTGACAACCGCCCATTTGGTAACCGTTTTGATGGAAGACGGGATATAAAAAGGAATGTACGTTCATTTCTGACGGGTGATGACAATGTCTAACTCAAACTCTCTCATTCAGAATACACCATCAGTACGAGAGTGAATTGGGGTAGTAGAGTGTCCCCAATTTTATTTGATTTCAGGTTTTTTTGACAAACGCGAACAAGAACAATGGCTGGAGGTTTGTTTTCAATTGATCCTAGCTTCCGCATATGAATTTTTATGTTTAACATTTGGTATTAGAGCATGTTAAAAGCCTCTGCCTTGTTTTGTTGTATTTTTGTGTTTTTCGTTGTATTTTCAGGCATTTTTGAGGATGAACAGTAACTTGAAGTTTTGAGGCCAAGAGAGATTCGCCAATTCCCGGCAAATCCGTGTGACCCACCCCTCGAATTCGGACCTGTACGGTTGCACCGCCATGAGGAATATTAGCCATGAGTTATTTCGGCATATCGGTGTTCGCCGGAGGCTAATCGGGTGGCGGAAGTCGCGGTGGTTGGGGAATTGTGTTTTGGGAAATTTTCGTCTGATTTGGGGCCAATTTTTAATCATTTTCGCCGAAACTTGGACCCATGTGGTCGTGCCGACATGCTCTTCAAAACCCACTATTAATTTGTGTCTGAAATGGGCTGCCGGAGAAGAAACGGCTGGCGAAACCGCGGTGGAATGGCGAAAAACGGCGAAGAAAACGCTTCTGTTCGCGAGGAAGAAGGCGTGTGGAGCCCACGCGCGCGCTGCGGTTGCAGGTGCGTGAAATCCACGCGCCACGCGCTCTCACGCGTGCGGCAACCGTTACGCACGTGGGATCCATGCGCGCTGAACCGCGCGCGTGCTTGGCACTCGCCCGTCATCTCCCACCCACGACTGCTTTTACCTTTTTGCCCCATTCATTTTAAATTTTTGCAATCATGCCCTTGGCCGATTTATTTACTGTTTTGCTCTTCGATGTTTTTATTTACTATTTTGTCATTTCATGTATTTTATGAATATTTTATGCATGAAATTTAATGTCCAATGATTCATATAATTAATTAATTAGAGAGTAGCCACAAAGATCTTTAATTAATTAAATTATATATTAAGAGCCTCCGGATCATATTAAGAAATGGACATTGATTGTAATTAATTATATTAATATAATGAATTTTATCCCACAAGAATTTTCATTATATTAATATGATTAATTAGGATGAAATATCATATTATTTTTCTTAATTTACCCACAAGGATTAAGAAAAGACATATAATATGATAGTTTCTTCATGAAGTAATTATGAATCTATTTAAATTAAAAATTTAGCCCACAGGTAGTTTTTATGTTATGTGATTCATATTGTGACATGTTTACATTGGTAAAACATGATTTATTTATATTTGCTTCAAATTTTGTGACATAAGCATGATTATTTGATATGCAGTTTTGCAACCTGTGAATTTATTTGAATTTAAGTTTGATGTTCCCATACTGAATGGTGAGAACTATAAAGTTTGGAATGAGTTATTTCTTCTTCAATTGGGGTGAATGGACATTGACTATGCTATAAGGAAAGACGAACCACCTGCTTCTACTGATTCGAGCACTCCAGTTGAGATAGCTCTTTGTAACCAATGGGAGCGGTCCAACCGCGTTTGTGCCATGTTTATAAGAGCTAAGATATCTCCTAGTATTCGTGGTTCGCTTGCTCAAAGATAACAATGCTAAGGCTTTATTGGAGGCCATAGATGCGCAATTTGAAAGTTCTGAGAAGGCGCATGCCATGACCCTGATTATGAAATTTTCATCATTGAAGCTCACTAGTGTTAGAGGTGTGCGTGAGCACATCATGCAAATGAGGAACATTGCAGCTCAGCTTAATAACCTTGAGGTTGAGATATCTGAATTCTTCCTTGTGTATTATATTCTGAACACTCTCCCACAACAATATGCACCTTTCAAGATATCTTATAACACACATAAGAATAAATGGTCAATTAATGAACTCATGATCATGTGTGTTCAAGAGGAAGAAAGACTGATTATGGAATTGGGAGAAAGTGCTCATTTGGCAACACAAGGAAAGAATAAGGGCTATGGCAAGCATAAGGGAAAATGTAAAATACCTTCCCAAGCTGACATTAAGAAATAATCCAAGTGTTTCTTCTGTAAACAGAAGGGGCATATAAGGAAGAATTGTGTCAAATTTAAGGCTTGGCTCGAGAAGAAAGGTAATCCAATATCTTGTGTTTGTTATGAATCTAATATGACTAATGTAAGTCACAACACTTGGTGGATTGATTTTGGATCTACAATCCATATTTCGAATTCCTTGCAGGGTTTTCAAAACCACAGGAAGCCAGTGGGAAGTGAACAAAGCATCTATTTAGGAAATAAGATGCGTTCGCATGTGGAAGCTATTTGGACATATAGACTAGTTCTCAATAGTGATTTTGTTTTAAATTTGGAAAAGACCTTTTATGTTCCTAGTTTTTCTAGAAACTTAATTTCAGTTTCAAGACTTGTACCTTTGAGATACTCCTTTAACTTTTCAGATTTAAATTTCTGTTTATCATTTAAATCTGAAATTGTCGGGAGTGGTATTTTGTCTGATGGTTTTTTTCGAATTAATTTACAAGACAATGCCTATTATGATGCGATGCATGTTCATGATAAAGTTGGTATAAAACGATGTGTTGTGAAAGAACATTCCTCTATGTTGTGGCATCGGAGATTGTGACATATCTCTATAGAAAGAATTAAGCGATTAGTAAATGATGGAGTACTCGGTACTTTAGATTTTACTAATTGTGATACTTGTGTGGACTGCATAAAAGGAAAACAGACTAACAAGACAAAGAAAGGCGCCAAGAGGAGTACAGAAATATTAGAAATCATATATACAGATATTTGTAGTCCGGTTATGGACTCATGTAGTCAGAAATACTTCATCTCTTTCATAGATGATTACTCACGTTACATGTATCTCTATTTGATTCATAATAAGTATGAAGCATTAGATGCCTTTAAGATATTTAAGGCGGAAGTAGAGAAACAATGCGATAAGCAAATTAAGATCGTAAGATCAGATAGGGGTGGAGAATTCTATGGTAGATACACTGAAGATGGACAATCACCTGGTTCATTTGCAAGGTTTCTTCAAGAGCATAAGATAGTTGCCCAATATACTATGCCTGGTTCTCCGGACCAAAATGGCGTAGCGGAAAGAAGAAATCGGACCTTATTGGACATGGTGCATAGTATGCTTAGCAGCTCCAAACTTCCTAAATTCTTGTGGACTGAAGCACTTAAGACGGCAGTGTACATATTAAACCAAGTTCCGACAAAGGCCGTCCCAAAGACACATTTTGAGTTATTTAAGGGTTGGAAACCGAGTTTACATCATGTGCGTGTTTAGGGATGCCCGTCTGAAGTGAGAATTTATAATCCACAAGAAAAGAAGTTGGACCCAAGGATCATAAGTGGATATTTCATTGGATATGCCGAAAGGTTTAAGGAATACAGGTTTTACTGTTCATCTCATACCACTAGGATTGTTGAATCAAGAAATGCTAAATTTCTTGAAAATGACTTGATCAGTGGGAGCGATCGACCGAGGGACCTTGTTCCTAAGGAAGATCATTCAGACACTCAACCTTCCACCTCAAGTTTAAGGTTGGTTGTTGCTTATAATGCCCATTCAGTTCAGCCGGCTATTGAACAACCAATCGTTGAAGTTCCACAATTTGCTGATATTGATCTAATGGATCCAATTGTTCAGCAATTACCAGAAACTGTTGAACAACCGGTTGAGCAACACGTTCCTCAAGAGAATGTTGATCCAACATTGAGAAGATTTGCTAGAATAAGGAAATCTACTATTCCTAGTGATTATATTGTGTATTTACAAGAGTCTGACTACAATATTGGAGCTGAGAATGATCCTGAAACGTTTTCACAAGCCATGGATAGTGATAAGTCAAATTTGTTGTACAATGCCATGAATGAAGAGATGAATTCTATGGCATCTAACAAAGTCTGGGATTTGGTTGAGTTACCTGACGGTGCGAAGGCCATTGGTTGTAAATGGGTCTTCAAAACTAAGAAGGATTCATTGGGTAACATTGAAAGATATAAAGCTAGATTTGTTGCCAAAGGATTCACTCAAAAGGAAGGAATCGATTACACGGAGACATTTTCTCCTGTATCTAAGAAAGATTCTCTTCGTATTGTTTTGGTATTAGTTGCCCATTTTGATATGGAATTACATCAGATGGATGTGAAAACAGCGTTCCTCAATGGAGAACTAGAGGAGGAGGTTTACATGAAACAACATGAATGATTCTCTTCTAGTAAAGGTGAGCATTGGGTGTGCAAGCTTAAGAAATCTATATATGGCTTGAAACAAGCATCCCGCCAATGGTACTTAAGGTTTCATGATGTTATCTCTTCATTTGGTTTTATAGAGAATGTCATGGATCAATGTATATAGCAGAAGGTCAGTGGGAGTAAAATTTGTTTCCTTGTGCTGTATGTGGATGATATACTACTTGCAACTAATGATAAGGGGTTGTTACATGAGGTGAAACAATTCATTTCTAAGAGTTTTGACATGAAGGATATGGGTGAGGCATCTTATGTCATTGGCATTAAGATCCATAGAGATAGACCTTGAGGAATTTTAGGACTATCTCAAGAAACCTATATCAATAAGGTCCTAGAGAGATTTCGGATGAAAGATTGTTCACCAAGTATAGCACCCATTGTGAAGGGTGACAGGTTCAATTTGAACCAATGCCCGAAGAATGATCTAGAAAGGGAACAAATATACAACATTCCATATGCTTCTGCTATTGGAAGCTTGATGTATGCTCAGGTTTGCACTCGACCTGACATCGCTTTTGCTGTAGGAATGTTGGGAAGATATCAGAGTAATCCAGGTTTAGACCACTGGAGAGCTGCAAAGAAAGTGTTGAGATACCTTCAAGGTACCAAAGACTATATGCTTATGTATAGACGGACTGACAACCTGGAAGTGGTCGGTTATTCGGATGCAGACTTCGCGGGTTGCGTTGATTCACGAAAATCAACATCTGGATACATTTTCATGTTAGTTGGCGGAGCCGTGTCATGGAGAAGTGCCAAGCGGACTTTGACTGCTACTTCCACTATGGAGGCTGAGTTCGTTTCTTGTTTTGAGGCTATCTCGCATGGTGTATGGTTGAAGAGTTTCATTGCTGGGCTTAGAATTGTTGATTCTATTTCTAGGCCATTAAGAATATATTGTGACAATTCAGCTGCAGTTTTTATGGCTAAAAATGCCAAAAGTGGCAGTTGAAATAAACATATCAACATTAAATATTTAGCCATAAGGGAACGTGTTAAGGAAAATAAAGTGGTCATTGAACATGTTAGCACTGAATTGATGATAGCCGATCCTTTAACTAAAGGCATGCCACCAATGAAGTATAAGGATCATGTAACTAGTATGAGAATAGGTCCCATCATGTAATTTGTCGTCATATGAACGATTTTTGTTGTATGAAACTCTTATTCAGTTGTAATGTTGATTATCAATTTTTGTGTACACATTTTGTTGTTTATGAGAATAATATTTATCCTTGGTTCTGGAATAAACATGGGGTTTATTCATTAAGATTTGTTGTCACATATAGGCTGACATTAAAGAAATAAGGTGCATTGTGATACATGGAAGATATTACTCACTCTTAGAGGACATGTCGTCATGATCCATGTGTTTTGTTTCTTTTCTTTAAGCATAAAGTTTTTGTGGAATTAGTTGAATAATCCGTATGATGAAAATGATGGGATCAAGTGGGAGAATGTTATTTATTTTTGTGATCCCACATTTTAGACCCACATTTTCTCTTAAAATTGCGACTGTTCGACATAAAGTTTTTTTCACGCTTCGTACCCTTTCGTGACAACCGCCCATTTGGTAACCGTTTTGATGGAAGACGGGATATAAAAAGGAACGTACGTTCATTTCTGACGGGTGATGACAAGGTCTAACTCAAACTCTCTCATTCAGAATACACTATCAGTACGAGAGTGAATTGGAGTAGTAGAGTGTCCCCAATTTTCTTTGATTTCAGGTTTTTTCTGACAAACGCGAACAAGAACAATGGCTGGAGGTTTGTTTTCAATTGATCCTGGCTTCCGCATATAAATTTTTATGTTTAACACACCTCTTTCCTCTATAATAGTACCTCTTTGGTTTTCGCCACTCCCTCCCGGACAATCTTGTCATTTGCACTTCTCCATTCTCCGCTTTGCCGCCAACTCGCCAAGCCTTGCTACTCCTCATCCTGGTGCTGCTCCCTCCGTGACGAGGGCATCGTCCATCTTCTAGCGCACGTTTATGCAGAAGATGTGTTTATGAGATGAGTAGAACCAAGGGATTGAACCAACCCCCAAGTTGTCCAAAAGATAAATAAAATGTGAAGGGGAAATAGAAAACTATATTGAGCGTCTAATGGGCCCGGCCCAAGGGCCCAATTGTTTGGGCCCAACATCTGCATTAGCCAACTTCAAGTGCGCAATTTTCAGCCCAGACTGATGATGACCAACTACGAGCGAGACTGATATCGGGAGGGGTGGATGATTCTGAACTCTTGGAGCTCCAGTGAAGCTTCTCCCTGCTTGGCACGATCACTTGGTGAGCTCGATGGTCGATTTAATTTATCTGGGTCCATTGAATTTAGCAGATTTTCTCGTGGGTCCCTCGTCAATCGATCAAATGTTCCGTGTCCTTTGTCTTTTCGTATTTTTTTTGGCCATCTTTACGGTTCATTTTTCACTCGAATCATCGGAGTCGAGGCGTAGACAATGAATGCGTGCACGGGCTCGAGGTGTAATGGAATGCCGGGGCTTTTCTTTTTTTTTTTTTTTTATCTTTTGTGGGATATTCGAAGAGATGGGCATTCTTGAAATGCAGGAAATTGTTGGGCATGCCGGCATTGAGGCAGATGGGAATTGGAAGTTGCGGAGCGTGATATCTTAGGCATGCCATCGCTAGTTTGGCTTCAGTTTTTTGCGCATAATGTCGTCTAAGGCAGCGCACGGTAACGTTTCTATTTCTAGCAATTTCTGTTCTTTTGTTTCCTAGAACAAAAAAAGGAAACAAAAGAACAGAAACCTCTTTGGTAAAACATTTGTTCCCGGGAACAATTTATCTATTTTTTTGTTCCCGGGAACAGAACAGTTTTGAGAAATAAAAAAAAGTATTCCCGACCACCGCTCGCGGTGGCTGCGTTGGTTTCGACCTTAGTACCCCACCGCTGGGGGAGGAGTTCGAAACTTCGCGTGGTCGATACTGCAAGCTGCGCGATTCACCTGTGCCTGGGTCTGTGGTGGTGGCCCGCCTATCCTGGGGTTTCTTTCCGCGCGCGCGGCACGACGGACGGAGGTTCCTAGGTCACAAAAAAAAAAAAAAAAGTATTCCCAAGAATAATTTCTAGAAATAAGCCAATTTTTTTTTTCTTTTGTTTCTCTCTCTTGCTGCGGCTACCTCCAATCGCTCGGAGCTATCGCCGACCGCCGCCCACCGCTGGCCGCTGACCGCCGGTGAACGGCTGGCCGCGGGAGGTGACGGCCAATGGGCTCTGCGGCGGCGGTCGGCGGCGGGCGGGCAATCGGCGGCGGTGGCGGGCGGCGATGGGCGGCGGCGGCGGTGGTTGGCGGGCGGCGATCCATGAATAATAATAAAAAATGAATAAATATAAAAAAGAAATTGTTGCGTTACCAAACGCATTCTTTTACTCAGAAATTGTTCCTTGAAATAGAAATAGAAAAGAACTATTTTTGAAAAAAAACTTTCCCCAGCCAAGATGCGTTGTCATGCGCAGCCTAATTGTGTTCTTAGAAGCGGCGCGACCATGCTGATCGTGTTGCCGTCCGGCCCATCTTTCACTCAAGCTAAAAGGTGAAGATTCAAGTTGAACATCATTGAGTAATTGTGTTTCTCTTGTTGCTGCTGTGGCTCTGAGAATTTTTAGAAAGAAAATTTAGCTGTCCGGTGGGCGAAACAGGAACAAGTCTCGGAGCTACGGCCTGGAGGCCTTTAAGATTGTGGGGAGGTCCATTTTCATGCTTAAAGGCTGAAAATGGAGTATTTGGACCAAAGCCTTTTAGGATTGGTGAAAGAGACGGTCTCATCATTGTTGACCATGGGTAGAGGCGTAGAATATCAAATCTCTTGCTTAGTGAGTGAAAAATTTGGATTCTGTCTTGCTTTCAAATTCTTAATTGTGTCTGTTAGTTTCTCTGCTTATCTCTGATAATGTTACAATAGGGTCTTAACTGCATTTCCAGATGAGTTCGTGGCCATGTTTCGAGATAAAACTGCGTACCCAATTGTGGAGCCCGCTCACATGGTAAAAATTTCTTTTATGACATTAGTTACTGAGTTTATGAAGTAAATTCTGCTACATGTTGACAACTTTTTGTTCTTTGCGATAGAACTGAAGAGTTATTAGAATATCGATTTGCTGTAAGTGGATTTAGAAGCAATTATGTTGCTCCGTCTCTTCACGAGCTGGATAGTTCTTTCTGTGGATAAAGATAAAACATTCTTACATTCGTGGGTGGTCAGTTCTTTATTTGTAACTTTGGTTCTCTAATAAATTGTATCCGTATACTGCGAAAAGATCTATCCAGGTTGACGACGTGATGAACCCGGCATTCATCTCTTTTGATTTATAATTTGTAGATAATGGACTTGTATCTGCCTGAGTTTTGCTTTTTTGCCTGTGTTTGCTTTGTTTTCTTCATCTGTTGCAGTTTTCTGTTCATGAAAACATGATCCTATAACATGATGTTCACTATTTACTGCTTGAAATTTTGCTACTCTTGGTTCATTTCTTCACGTGCCTTGTCCGTACTAAGAAAGATGGTCCTCTGATATGCATTAGGCAAAGAGTCTTGGCTTTAAATCTTTTAGATGAATGAATGTAGTCTTTAACAATTTCAGGCTTCAAAATCACTCAGTTTGGTTACTTTGTCTTCAATTTGTCTGATCCATTGGGAAAGGCATGTAAGATTTTGGTTGTAGTGCTTGTATTACCAAAGCTTCCGTTGGTGTCCTTTACGTTTCTGAGGTGAACCCAGGCACGAGAAATTGTGCGCATTAGCTCATTCCATTCTATTAATCAGGAGCTGGCAGAACCATCAAGAAAGGATGCATTCGATTCATGTGTTCTCCAGGGGTTACTCGCGTAATTGTCAGCCCATTCTCTCTCTTTCCTGGGAGACATTGGCACAAGGTAATTCAACTTTCCAACTTCTTTTATTGCTTCTCTGTTGCGCATAGAAGAATTACAGAAGTGATGTATATGGGGTTATTTCCAGGGTATTCCTTCTTTGACAGCTGAAGCTGCAAAGGAGCACCCTGTCGTCTCTTATGACTGCACCTCTCGGCTTGCATGAGCTGCTTGTGGTATGATCAATATTCCTCTGTTTCCTTATCCTCATTGGTGAAAGGGTCTGAAGATATGCAAAAAGGTTAGGAAGAGTTGCGTTTGTGTATTAGAAGCAGCTGAAAGATACAGCTTATTGTTCCTATCAAGCTCAATTGCCACCCATTCGAAAAGGTTCTTTTCCTCAGAAAACCTTTAAGGTTACCATAAGGAAGAAGTTCTACAGAAAACATATGCCAATAATCAGCAATGTAAGCAACATTGTTTCATCTCTAGTGCAATTTCCCTAGTCATTGTAAAGTAAGCTCATTGATGCAGGATGTTGTTAATGACAGGATCAAACACTGTCTGAGCCACGTAGAAGGAGATGCAGATGAGTGTGAAGTTTGTGCAGGTACAGGCAAATGCAGAATCTACTAGTTTAATGGTGCAACATTCTCCCTTTACTGGAAATAGAATTGAAAAAGTCTGAGGGAAATGTTAGAAAATTGCTGCTCAGCGTGATTGTGCTCCGAGCTCGATCCAAGTGCCAGCGATATTAAGTGGAAATCATGTGGTTCCCATAGCCAACTGGGTTAAGGCCACAAAGTGATGATTATGCCAAAAATTACTGGCAGTCCTTGTTCTGGCATGTGTTCTTTGGCCTCACTCAATAAGGAGTTCTAGTTCAAACCTGTGGAATGTGTGCTTCGACAACTTGACTAGCTCTGGTGTGATCATTGCAACAGAGCTAGATGCAATTAGGTCTGGTAAATACGTAGATGAGAGTATATGACATAATGGGGTTTCTCCGTTGTAAGAAAGAACTTCGTGATTACTCTGTGCCGCCTTTGTACATCTTATAGTTATGCCGCCGAACTTATGTCAGTCAGAATTTTCAGGTTACTTGTGTCTCTCTATCAACAACCAATAAAATTGCTACAAAGATCAGACAAAATTGATGCATGGTTGACGACTACAAGATGTAATTTCATTTTCATTGTGATGCGATTATAGGTCATGAAGCCATGTACAAATACGAACCGGAGAGGCCTCTCCTTACAAATAGAATGCTTGCATTGTAGCTGGGATTTTATCACCTGTGGTTTTTCTACCGAATCTTTGATCTGCTTATTCCCTTCTTATTCCACGCGTTAAAGCCGAAAAGTCCGACGGGTTTCCAGAATCTCGAAAACTTCTCCATTTTAATCTTCATATTGGCACCGACACCGGCGGAATGATTATTCCACAGAACCCGCAACATCGCATTGAATAAAGAAAAATGGAACGATGATAGGACCGCTTATGCACTGCAAAATAGGTCTCCTAGCTTTTTACGTCTTAGTCCATCAAATTATCGCTTGTGCATGTTTTATTTTGTAAAAATTGAATAACTTTAAAAATATTTTTTTAAATAAACGATTTTTTAAATCATTTATTCTTCTAGAAAATTGGTCTGATATAAATTATCATCCATCCATAATGAAAATATTTTTAATTAACTAATTATTGTAAGTAATTAATTTTAGAAAATATCTTTAAATCATTTATTTTTGTTTTGGAAAATAGACATGGATTTGAAAGTAATTTATTTGTCTTCCATAAAAATCAATTTTCAATATTTTGCGCATCTTCATTTTTCTCACCCTGAAAAGATACAGAAAAAATCGAGGCTAAAAAAAAAAAAAAAAAAAAAAAACTCGAGAAATTACTTTCTTTCTCACATCTTCCCCGAAACCGCAAGACTTTTCCCCTGCAAAATGCCGATCTTTTCCCATTCAACCGGCGCACGGGTTCTCAGATCCAAGCTCGCCTGACTCAGCCGGGGGAAGGATTCGACGCCGTCGCCTCGGAGATCGCCGTCGCCGTTCCGATTCCGCCTGCTCCGTCGGACCCGAAACCGCGCTCGAATTTCATGGTAATCTTCTCAATTTTCCATTCTCTCTCCGGAAGAACGACGAGGTTCCGGCGACGGACGGGCGGTGGGCCGGCCGGTCGGTCGGTCGGTCGGTTGTTCGGTCGCGGTTCCCGGAGTCGTGACTGACGCTTCCCGCGTCGCTGTGCAGTCCTCAGGGGATTGATCGGCGAAGATGATGGCCGAAGATCTGGGCGTGGAGGCCAAGGAGTCCGCGGTCCGCGAGGTCGCCAAGCTGTTGCCGCTGCCCGAGCTGTTGCAGTCCATCGCCTCGATCAAAGCCGACTACATAGCGCGGCAGCAGGTGATCCGCGAATCCCGAATGTCCGAATTCGAGCCGCTCGTTCCGATTCGGGGCGGTGGTCTTTCGTCCCCTTTGAAAATCCTTTTTTGTCATCGCGAGAGAGTCGTGTTTGCGTTGTTTGCTATACGTAACGTCGCTTTCTTCCACATTGCTAGGCAAATGATGCGCAGCTCAGTACGATGGTCGCCGAGCAGGTACATTCCTCCTATACGTAATTTGCCGTCACGTTGGTTACCTCATGTTGTTTTCTGTTATCGTTTGGGATCTTAATGAAGTCTGCGGTGTAGTTGAGCATGTGCTGATTATGCTTTGCCCGTCGATTGCAGGTTGAGCAGGCGCAGTCTGGGCTCGAGTCTCTTTCTTTTTCTCAGAAGACTATAAACCAGCTGAGGGAGAACTTCGTTTCTATTGAAGAGTATGGAGTCTCTTTTCGCCAATAGAACAGATTGTCTATTACCGTTTTTGGAACTTAAATAGAGCAGAGATTTGGCGGTTTTCCTAGGAGAATTTCTGGTCTCTGTTATCGGCTAGTTCATACTATTTTCGGTGTATTTTTAGCTTCATGCTGTTGGTCTTGGCCTCTTGTATCAGGTTATGTCAAGAATGTCAAACATTGATTGAGAATCATGATCAAATAAAGATTTTGAGCAATACCAGGAACAACTTAAATACAACCCTGAAGGTCAGTCCTTTTCTTGGCATTACAATGATCAGATTGTCAATCCTTGTCATTTGTGGACTCATGCAGCCACCATGCTGATTTTTTTCCCTTCCCAGACTCCAAGGTCTGATGAGAGTGAACTCCTGAAAGCCAAAAGACTTTCTTCTTCCCTTGCTTTACCTATTAAAAGACTGATAAAAGCCTTTGTCACAACTATTAGATTGTGCCTTCATCTAACATTTTTGGCCTTTGGAGCATGTGGTAGTGGCCTCACAAATTTTTTTAGATATCAGAGTGAGAGGTCTGGAGCCCATCTTTCCAGGCTTTTTGTTTGCCTCCCTAATTGTATATTTCCACAGTTCAGTCTCCCGTCAAATTCCAGACTATGCGTGGATTGTTGCAACATTTGAACATTAAAACACATGCCCATCTAGGAACTTATGCTTTTCTATTAGTTGGTTGTGGTGTAGCAAAATTTTTGCTACCTTATTCCTACTTGCCATCTCAGTGATGGAAGGATTGGGCTACTTAATTAGTTTAATTGATCTTTTTGTAGAAGGCTGTTGTCCAATAGCATGTGTGCTTGAGCTAGTCATATAGCAGCTTTACTGCAGAAAGCTTATTTTCTCTATAATTAAATAAATATATATTGCTGCTAGATAACCTGTAGGTGAGATTGGATTGCACTGAAGGTCATTAATTATTCATCTAGAATACAAAGATGGCTACTGTACTAGAACCAGAATGTTGTCAATCTTTATCAATCTGCATTTCTTGGTGTCTTTGGACCTTTGTCCATCCCTTCAAGAGTTTTTGGCAAACTGACGGACTTGGTGGTCAAATGCAGGATGTAGAGGGCATGATGTCCATCTCTGTTGAAGCAGCTGAAGCCCGGGATTCTTTGAGTGATGATAAAGAGCTGATTAACACTTATGAAGTTAGTGTTTTTCGATAAATTTCTAGTGCAATGACTTGATTTTGTGTGAAAATGTACTTACATGCTTATTTATACTTTCAAGAGGTTAACTGCTTTAGATGGGAAGAGAAGGTTCGCATTAGCTGCGGCAGCATCGCATAGAGATGAGGTTGGCAGACTGAGGTTGTCTTTCATTCTCTTGTTTATCATGGATATTTAACATAATTATAGGAAATAATAGTCAAAGGCAACAACTTCAGAGGCTTTTCTGCTCTGAATTTTTTATCAGTGATCATTTCTATTGGGGATGATGATCAAGTACTTCAATCTTAGTTATCATTCCATTGCAGTTTGCAAAAAAAAGATGGAGGCTATAGTTGCCCATTAGTCAGATATACTGCTTACTTTCTGTTAAATGTCAGCATAGGCATTTCAGAGCAATCAATTTAATAATTTGATAATCTCTATAGTTTATTATTCAATACTGCCACACTCTTGATAATTGCCATTATGTTAAGGGTTCTCTAAGTTATGCTGATCACAAGAAAATATCTCTAAGTCATGTTTGGTCCTTAAGATAAGGATTGACTCACTTCCTCTTAGCTTTTGCTTGTTAGATGGGAAACCTGTAATCATAAATGGTTTTTGCATGCAACTCTTTTATTTGTCAATTGAATGACTTTCTTATGATGCAGTGATTTTTCTGATTTCCTCTTTTAATACCAGAGAATATTTTGAAGATGTAGATCGCACATGGGAGACATTTGAGAAGACATTATGGGGCCATGTCTCTAACTTCTATAAACTTTCGAAAGAGAGGTAGTTATTCTTTAACGTGAAGATTAGAGAGAATTTTTATGCTGTGCGAATTGTCTGTTGTCCCAGAGACTAGGGGTTATTCATGCATTTCTTGCTCATGTTTGTAATTTATATAAATTGTGCTAAGCTAATTACTTAAAGTTACACTTTGATTGTTGTGGATTGCACTTGAGATTTGTGTGTTGCCTTAATGGATTTTACTATAATTCCATTTGCCTTTCTATTTGACTCTGATGAGGAGCTCGACATGTGTAAGTATGTTGAATATTGTGTTAAATGAGACATCTAAGGGTTCTTGGTCTGGGTGGTTGTGGAGAGCTTCCTCCTAATCTTGGCTGATGAGACAAATGATGATGTTTTGCTTCTTCTCATGCTTTTCCCACTTCTGCTTGATAAGCATATGTGTACCCATTCTGGCTAGGCTAATGGAGGAGATGAACTCGATTGATGCCGGATACTAGTCATAGAAACATATATATGATGCAGAATACTATTGTAGTTTGGCTTTGCCGTAGTAACTGGAAAGATGTTTTGATGGGTAAGAAATTATCGAATAATTCTAGATGACTTAAAATGTTAATGATTGTCCGCCTTAAAGGATTTGAGGAGCTTGTTTTGTTTAAAAGTAACACGTGTTAAGACCAGAAGTCACTCCAAAGATACTGTTGATCTTTAGGTCAATCAAATAGCAAAATATTGCCGCCAGTGATAGAAAAGGATGTCTCCCCTGGAGGTTTTATAAGATTGCATTTATGTAGCATTTGCATGAATTTACAATGGAGAATATGGTTTTCCATACTTGGAAGATAGTTGGATATTAGCTACTTGATGTATTATTAATTGCCTCTCAAGAGAGAAAGAAGGATTACAAAGAGGCCTTTTCTGTGATTCTATTACCACCTCAGGGACATTTTGCTTATGGGACCTAATATGCACTAAGAGTTAAAATTAAAAGCTAAAAGCTAATACCAGAACTCACTCCCTATAACGTTGGAAGTCATGAAACTGGTGAGCATGTGCAGTAATTTGTCAGCAAAGGCATCTAAAAGCTAAAAGCTAAAACGAGAACTCTCCAAATATACCTTTTTTTTTGGTAAGACTCCAAATATACTGTTAATCTTCAGGTCAATCAAATAGGAAAAAATATTACAGATATCATCCCTGGAGGTTTCACTAGATTGCATTAATGTAGCACCTGCATGAATATATTGGGTTACATTGGAAGATGGTTTGATATTATCTACTTGATGTATTGATAATTGCCTCAAGAGAGAAAAAAGGATAACAAAGAGGCCTTTCCTGTGTTTACGTCCTTGAAGACATTTTGCATATGGGACCTAGGAATAGATGCCTTTGCTGACGAATTACTGCTTGTATTCTCAGTTTTTATACTGAACATATGTACATCGCTTTCTATACCTCTTTGATCTAGAACTGATGTACTTATGCATTGTCTTTTGCAGCCCCCAAACTCTGGTTCATGCTTTGAGGTATGTTCTGTGAGGGCATGCTCTGTCAATGTTTTTGATCTAAGGCTGTTGCCTCCCATTATATCACTTCTGTAATATTTTTCTGCCATGTATTTTGGTGGCAAGACTGCTATGACTTGTTGCATATTTAAGATAATCAGTTCAACATGGATTTATGATAACGCAAGAGTTATTTGTTGGGAAGATGTGGTGGTGACTTATAATTGATAGTAATATGAAACTGACCAATCTAATATGATGGCCAAGAAGAAGGCTGACCAATCTAATACAATAAATAAATAGAAGCTGTTTATAGTGGGTGCACATGAAGCAGGTTCTTGTGCAACATGTTGCAGACACAAAAGTTCTTGAGCAAGAGCAATGAGCTGTGATTCTTTCCAATTTCTTATAAAAGTAGCTCTACATATGAAGCCATGATGTTCTTTCACCAATGTATGTCACACAGGGTTGTTGAAATGCAAGAGATCCTTGACCAACAACTTGCTGAGGAAGCAGCTGAGGCTGAGGGTGGTGGTGCGATGGCATCAATTGCAAATCCACGTAGAAGTGCCAAGTAACTCTTTTTAAATGATATTATCTGTTTTATATCCAGTGTTATCATTTTTGGTCTTCTTAAAACAGTATTGGCTCTTTGATATATCAAATTAGATGCATTTTAATTTGATTCAACAGGAACATGTACTCTTGGAACAATTATGGTGATTAATAACATTTAGGTATCTGTTTTCTTATTGCTTGCAGAAAATCTACCAATTCAATGGCTTCCTCCCGAAACATTACACAGCAGAAGTTGAAGGTTCAGGGAAAAGGGTACAAGGATAAATGCTATGAGCAGATCAGAAAAACAGTGGAAGAACGTTTCGATAGGCTTCTGACAGTGGTACTTCAAAGATGCCCGTCTTTTGCGATTAAGAAAGAATTTAAGTATTTCAGCTTTGCAATATCTTATTGTGTTGTCTGATGTCCATCAGCTTGTGTTTGAGGACTTGAAAGCAGCACTGGAAGAAGCTCGTATGGTATGCTAAACTGATCTGCTCAATCAAAGAACTGATACTTCTATTTTGATCTGTTTTGTTGATAGGTTCACCTTATAATATGATCTTTAGATAATTTTTACTTATCTCAGCATTGGAGTTGCTTAACCTAATGAGATCAGACTTGATAAGGGCCTTTTCGGCCAAATAAGTTTCCTTGCTCAGTTGATTATTATTTAGATTGTTGGTGATGTGTGTAGCCTTTCCTTTCTACTAGGTAATCCAGTATCCTTAACCTCCTGGCTGTCTCTGCATCCCTACCACCTTTATCACTGAGCGGTCATTTAGGGGCCTTAGCTGGTGATCCGGGCTGTTTTCCTCTTGATGATCTTGTCATTTCTCCTCCCACCTCTGCTTTTTTTTTTTTTTTTTTTTTTTTTTTTCCTCAAAAAATTGAAAAAGAAAAGAAAAGGAATTTGTCCATTTTTTGTGGTCTTAAAGGCATGCAGAAACACATAAGAACTCTTGAATGTAAATGGAAAAGAGATATAACTCTTTTATTAGCCGATGAATTGGTCGTTGTTCTTGTTTCTTTAGTGCCACTATTGCCATGCTCAGATGATAATTGTTCTTTCTGTTATTTTTCCTATTTGAGTTGGTTTGTAACTCTTTGTTTGATGCTTCCTTTTCATGTGGAGATTGGAGAAGAGCTGGGGGATATATATGACTATGTGGCTCCCTGTTTTCCTCCAAGGTAACAAGTTAGCTTATCTTTATCAGTATTATGGTCGATTTGATTTTGATGATTATGTTAGGACATCTTTTCAATCTTAAAGTTGGTGTATTTTGGGCTGTGGATCTCAGCCTGACTCGTCTATGTATCAAGATGAGGATAAGTGTTCTTGTTGTATAAACCTAGAAAACTCGAATGCCAGAACTTTATTCTTTACATGTCTTTTGGCCAGCTGTAGTTCTTTGTTGTGTGAAAAAATGAAGGTAAGTGCATTTTCACTGGCAAAACTTGTACAGTTCTGTTCTGCAATAGGACACGGACTTGCAATTGTTGAGCTTGAGATGTAGTGTCCTCATACACACACTTACACTATGTTTTGTCCGATAGACTTGAGTACCCCCCTTTACTATAAGAGTTGGAGTACCAGATCAGTGTAGCAATGACTAAAAAGTTTGAAAACTTTTGCTTAATTATGATGAATGTCAGGTATCATGTATGTTGAGTTAAACCTTCCTCTTATAATGTTTCTTTGCTGAGATTACAATGGTTCTTTTTAAAGGTCACCTCATGTCTTTTTCATGGTCAACTAACAAATATAAAAACTGATTTATAATTTTAACTTGATCCTTGTTTGACTGTTGGGGTTTGATTTTCATGTAAAATCAATAGTATAGATAATTAGATGCATTTGGCATACCACACATAACTCAATTGTCATTTGCTGGATGAAGTGGACATTTACATGCGATCTGTTTCTTCACCGGAAACCTTTTATCTCTCTGATCTGATAACATGTGCAAGATTCAACTGCTCGATTTTCATTTTGCTTTCTTGTGTATTAGGCCATCGGTTGCACATTTATGATTTGTGTCCTTGGTGCTTATAAATGACTTCTGTGATCACATTGGCACCTTTTTGCATGTGACCCCACACACGTTTTATTTATTTATTTTTCCCTTTCCCCCCCCTTGTTGGCTATAGATCTTATTTCCGGTGCTATCTATATTCACTGAGCCTCAAGACCATTTTATCCATGTGCAAAACTGAATTTTTTCCCCATACGTTGAAGACTAGTTCTGCATACATCTAAACTGATTCTACTTACTCTCTATAATGTGTTTCAATTACAGTCTGCCGTGTTTTTCTTTCGTTGATGTCCTTCTATAGAGACAAATTGTCATTATTTTTGTCTTATGGGCAGATATGAAATATTCCAGCTCATGGTAAATTTGTATACTGAGCGGTTCATTCAGATGCTTAGATTGCTCAGCGACCGGGCAAATGAATTAACAAATATAGAGATATTAAAGGTACTTTTTTCTCATGCACAGCGACATCATCCTACGCATGTTCCTTAGTTTTCATATCCAAGACAGGACACAACAATTTGTCTTAAATTCTTACCAAAAAAAACCAATTTGTCTTAAATTGAACTTTCTTCATTCCCATGAGTCTGCCAAAAAGCTTCATTTTTTCAGTTATATTCGCTGACAAAAGATCAATCACATGTTTTTCCATCAGCATCAAATTATTATCTTTTGCTTAAGAAACACACAAAGTCCACATTTTCTGGAGTTCCTAGTTGTCTGGCATCTCTCTCTCTCTCTCTCTCTCTCTCCCCCCCAAAAACACCCCCAGGGCCACCACAAATAAACATTTATGTCTAAGACAAACATGCTTAATCAAACAGTCTCTTATCTTTTCTGCCATCATTTTGGTTTGATAAACGTCTTTGGCTTTTTGGGTCATCCACAGCAAAAGCCCCTAAAATATGGGAGTTGTAGCAGTATCCCTCTAAAGTTTGGGATGTGGCATTGTAAAGCGTTGAACAAGTGAGGCTTAACTTAATGAATTCAAGAGCTTTTATGTCGCGTCTTCTTCAAATAAGAGAAGAATAACTGAAATTTGATATGACTCTGTCGTCCAATTCCAAATCTCATTTATATTGCTCCAGCTACGTAATGTCAAATTTAAAGAAACTGGCAGAAAGCTTTAGTTTTGAAAAAAGGGTATCTCAATCAGCACTTAATATTATTACCTATCTTTAAGTTTCTGGCCTGAGTGAATTTCAGTTACCACCAGACAGTTGTTATCGGTACTTATTTTTTGTCACCAACACTTTTAACAGATTAAGGAATTTCCAGCAACAACTTCAGTTTGTGAATGGTGGTTGGTTAAATATGACGTGATCCCTTTTTGGCACTCTTTTTGGCAAAGCAGTTGCACAATAGTAATACGTCAATGTACTAGAAATCAGGATAATCAATCTGTAAAAACTCGTGATCATTTCCAACAACCTCAGTAAAATTAAACTCCTGAAGAAGTTACTATGCAAGCCCCCTCCCTGGACCCCCAAGAACACATAATAGGTTGATGTGATCTAAGTAGCACCAACACCGACATGCAATAGGTGATATGACATGGCATAACACGCCGACATTTCTCAAAAAATAGAAATTTTGACATGTTGGGACATGTTGTATATTAAATGTATATTTTTATATATACATGATTAATTATTATTTTTATGATTATTTTTTTATCAAATTAACTTGATACAAATCCACAAATAAATAAATAGAAAAAAGAGCCTAATTTTGGGGTGGCTGGGTATGTGACTTAAGTGTGTGTGTGTATATATATTGGTAGATTTACTTTTGACCCTTTTTATTTATTTATTGAAAGTGTTTAAAATTGACCCATGCGTGTCAGCATGATATGTCGGGATGTTGGACTCGCCACACGTTGGATGTATAACATTTGTTGACTGCGTGTCGGTCGTGTGTTGGACACGTGATGGTGTTTGACAAGTCCGACACATGTTTGACACCGACACGGAGGCCCCCGGAGAGGGTCCATGCTACCTTGGATGTGATAGTCTACTTGGAAAATGCTAACCATTCAGTTGAAACACTTGTTTGTAATTTCATGCAGGAAACTAGCAGTATTTTATCTTTCTTTTTTGATCGATAAACAACACTTGATTAATACAGTACATATTGAAGGGTAGTTCAGTGCCAAATTTCAATCATTAGGGGTCATATTATTGCAACTTTTGTCACTTAGGAGTTCAATGCAAGTAACATTCATTTTGGGGGACTGTGATATGACTTGTATTAACAAGTCACCTGTTGTTCTTTCATTAGTCAATTGTGATGCTGATTAAGTGCTTTTAGGTAACTGGTTGGGTTGTTGAATACCAAGATAATCTGATTGGGCTTGGTGTTGATGAGTCCCTGGCACAAGTTTGTTCTGAGAGTGGTTCCATGGATCCCCTTATGAACTCATATGTTGAAAGAATGCAAGCTACTACACGGGTGAGTTCATCTCCTTATTTTTGGATTATGGACTAGTCTTTTTAACTTTTAGTAGCCATTCATCATGGTATTATGTTTTACTTTATGTATCTTTCCAGAAATGGTATATGAATATTCTCGAGGCTGATAAGAAGCATCCACCAAAGAAAACTGAAGATGGGAAGTTGTATACGCCAGCTGCTGTTGACTTGTTCAGGATTCTAGGAGAGCAAGTTCAAACTGTCCGAGACAATAGCACTGATCTAATGCTATACAGAATTGCTTTGGCTGTTATTCAGGCAAGTTCGGCTGAAATATTTTTAAATTGGTTGCTCTAGTGTCATTTCTTTGCTGTTTCCTTCTACAGCCCAAGTTGGACAAGACACAGTCCAAAGAAAGATATTGGAATTGTGCAACTGCATAATTAAGTGATTATATTTGTAATTATGCAACCATGGTATGTCTTGTCACTCCTTGTGGGTCATCATCTCAAACAATCTCTAGTTGAGACATTTCTAGAAAGGCATGCATTATTAAGTGATTATCATTTCATCTGGACCATTTAGACATGAATATTCTTAGGCTACTAGGAGCTTATGTTTGTGCTCTCTGTCTACACCTTGAGAGAGACATTATTAAGTGAAGCTGTTACTCTTGCATTTGTTGGTGGTTTAGAGAGATAAATTGAAATCAACAAAAACTATATGGGCTTAATAGGAGCTGGTACAGATATGCAATAGTGTCATTAGTTATCTTGACTTCCTTGCAACTAAGAAGCAAGGAGATCAAATGGGAGGCTCGTATGTACATGAGATAATGTTGACGACTTTTGTGCTATGCAAACCATGTGAACTTCCATAATGTTGGACAGGAACTTCCTATTGTTACATATCATATTTCAGGTTTTCTCGTTTGGTCTTGGTTTGTGCACCTCATCATTAGGTTTATCACCAAAATGACACCTATCCTGCATTCAGTCTTGGATGCTTTTCTGTTCTTCATGTGGTCTTATTATATTTTGCCATGTGAGTTGAGAAAATTTCCATCTTGAGTGACTTATATATTATCTTTTTTTCATCTCTTCTTGCAGGTTATGATTGATTTTCAAGCAGCAGAGAGACAAAGACTTGAGGAACCGGCTTCTGAAATTGGCTTGGAATCACTATGTGCGATGGTTGGTCCCCTTTAAGAAATGGCTTTTCTCCTCTCTCCAGGTGTTGTTACATGCTTGTGTTTTAGAACTTATGTTTCCCCTTCCTCTATGACAGATAAACAACAATTTGCGCTGCTATGACCTTGCAATGGAGCTAAGCAACAGCACTATGGAAGCGCTTCCACAAAATTATGCAGAGCAGGTTGGCCTTCGTCTCCATGCTGCATGTTTTAACCCAATATTAGGGATAGTGTAGGTTTTATACTTCAATGTCATTCCAATGGGTCATTACAACTCCAGGTCGATGCCAATCTTCTAAAAATGTTAGCATATTGGCTGCATAAACCTTCGTATCAGAAGTTGGGGGAAAAAGTGCTTTATCTATGTTGTAAGCAGATCAACTTGTGCATGTAGAAAATGTAGAGCTTGATAGATTGTTGCTTGTTGTAGCATGTGCCTAGAAGGTTGTATTGCCAGATGCAATGTGAAAAATCGAACGCAAGACTCGTGATCAGTCCTTTAGCATTTCAACCATTATAGTCGTTACATCAACCAGCTCACTGGCAAAATTATGAATTGCATATATTGAAATACTCTGGTATGACTACATTGAAAGGAATTGAGGGTTTGCCAATCTTCTGAAGAACGGTATATCCATACTAAGTATAACATGACCTGATTAATCTTTGCACTAAGGTACTATGCACCCACAGTGAAAGACACTTACATCCATATCAATTTGTCCATTGAAGTTGTATCGTATCTGCATTAATATATACTCTGGTAATTACTAATCTTTTCAGTGCATTGACAGGTCAATTTTGAAGACACATGCAAAGGTTTCTTGGAGGTAGCAAAGGTATACTGATGCTCATGAATAATATTACCGACACTTCCATTGAGGTCCCATACCCTATCTATACAATATGGCATGAACATGCATTTGCATACAAAACACCTCATCCCAAAGTCACACTGACCACTATCACATCCCGGTGCAAAACATTTAACACAACAAACCATCATAATATTATCGTGCAAAAGCTATTAAACAAGAAAGAAAATTAGTATGTCCCTGCAATGTAGAAACATTCAACCCTGTCTTACAACCTTAGAATAATTATTTATATGCTATGTATGTCTACCTGGTTGATGTTTGTGCGGCATTAGTATATAACTGATTCTGATACTTCGACACAGACCCATTCCAGACTGTTGTAACGAGTCCAAGAACTTGATTTTACACTGTCTGTTCTATTTGACTAGTGCTTGACAGGTTCTTTTAAATCACTCCGCATATCTTAGAATAAGTCTTGTCTATGTTTAATTTCCCTGCTACACCGGGAATAGTAGCATTTGTGATGCATCTTTCTGGACTTCTGAAGCTGCCAACTGAAGGCTTGTTGTTAATGGCAGGAAGCTGTCCATCAAACTGTTAGTGTTATATTTGAAGATCCTGGAGTGCAAGAGCTGCTTGTTAAGCTTTATCAGAGAGGTAAAATCAATATACCAGCTTGATTATGTACTTTACAGATTGTTTACTCACAGCTTAACTGTATGTCTGGAGTGACTTTTGCTTTTAGCCTTTTGCTTTAACCTTTTCTTGTAGCATTTCAGTTTGAATATTATTTAGCATCGAACACTCTAGCCCTTTGAAATTATCTTGTAACTGTATATCTACTGTTTACTATTGACAGCTAGAGTTCTTTGTCATTAGTTTTGAAGGAACTACTTTTGTGGATAGCACAAAGCAACTTTTGGGCGATCTAAACACATTTCAGAAATTCTCAGTGCAAAAGAGCAATGCACTTGTTCTATAACATATGTGTACTCTATTCCTCACTTCATGGAGTATCTTGGGGGCTAGTTAATTTTCTTTTTCTTTTGGGGGATGAGAGATCGTATAGGTGGATTTGTCTGCTGATTTTTCATGTTAGGCAACATAAACTGAGAATTTCTACCAATTATCTTGAAGTTTGCTGAAAGTTTTCAATATTCTTAAGTTGTTTAAGCTGTTTTTTTCCCTTTTCTCTCTCTCTCTCTCTCTCTCTCTGTGTAATCACCAGGTCACTATATTAAGCTTCTGGTGCGAAAAGTAGTCACCACCATCATAATGGATCTATCAAATGTTACTTTTTTCAATTAAGCACTTGGAATCTGTTTTTGCTATTTTTCTTTTCCCAAATCATAATATGCAATGAACTTTACATGTCAGAGATACTGTCTCCATTTTGAAAGTTGTAGTTATCACTTGTTGTTAGTTGTAGCAGGCGTTATTCACTTTGTGCTTGGCGATCACTGTGAATATGGGTTTCCTATCTTCACAAACTCTCTAAATGGTTTTGTGCCGAAGCAGCTTATCAATTTAATTTACTCTGACATGGGGCTTATATATATTGTAATAATCCTTTTCAATTTGATTCTTGTTTTTTCTACTTGGTGCAGTTCAAGCCCTTAGATTAGGCGCTTCTTATTGTTGGTGCATTTGAGTCTCAGTTTTTGTGATCCTAGTTTCTAGACTAGCTCGTGGATGCCCCCAGCCTAGTCATCATTTGTCATCTCTCAATCTTCTCTTTGTGCAGCAGTTATCCATTTAAAATATTCATTTCCTCTGCATGTCCTCGCTGCCACTATCAAATATCCTGTTAAATGCATGGCTGGCCGAACTGTTGCTCTGTAGTACTTATTATAATTAGCTTTACTACTTTGGTATTTTTGGGAGATCTGGTGCTTTATCTACTGATAATATAAATCCTTGTTGATCCTTCAAATTATATTGCTTATGCTTTCATATTTATGTGTACTCTCATGATTTTGTTTCAGAGTGGTATGAAGGACAGGTTACTGAGTATTTAGTGGCCACATTTGGTGATTATTTTACAGATGTAAAGATGTAAGTTCTTTCAGTTTGAGCTTGCCTGAAGTTGTTTATTTCATAGGTGGTTGAAAGTCTTCTTATACCACAAATATGTAATAGTATATGGACTAAATCACAGGATTAGATGGACTAGAACAACCAAAAGTCATAATTCTCCATTTGTATAAGGTAGATGCATATTTTTTGGATAACCTAAAATGCACAAAAAATGGTTTGCCTATCCCAATTTGACTCTTCTTGAGAGCCAATAGGTCAATATGATTCAGTGAGCTTATTCCGACATTGTCTAAATGAAGTAGTTCTTGTCTTGTCTGGGAAGGAACAACAATAGAAAATGTTCTCTCTCTCTCTCTCTCTCTCTCTCTCTCTTCTTTGGGGGAAAAAAGGATGCAACAAACATTATATTAGTGAAGTGAGCTGCTTGAATATTTTCATGCCACCGAATTCTATCAAATATTGTTTCTTTGTGAGGTTCCTGCTGAATGTGCTACTGGAGTTGCATTTAGCTGGGATATAAGCAGCATCCTAGTTTGCTCTGGCTGATTTTGTTCTCCTTTTGTGATTGTGTTGTTAGAGTGTCCAACTCAAAAGCTTAACCCAGTAGGTTGAGGGAGACAATATAAATATGAGGCCCATATAGAACTCATAGGCAATTGTGTGAGATATACTTTAACACCTGTTCTCACCCGAAAATTGAACTGTGAATGGCACGACACATCCAATAGATGAATGGGGAGCCTGACATGCAAAATAAATCTGGGGCGAAACTTGGCTCTAATACCATGTCAGAATGTCCAAATCAAAATCTCAAGCCTATAACTGTAGAGAGAAAACATGGAAATAAGGCTCATATAAATCCCATAGACAAAAGATGTGGGATACTTCAATAGCAAATAAGCATGAGGCTGGTCGGCTTAGTTTTCTATGTTGGAACAGACAACGTTTGTGCCTTGAATTCATGAAAGTGACCTTTAGAAGGGATTGGTTTGGTGGAACTTGAACAAAGAATTATTGAATCTGATGCCAAGGCGTTGAAAAATAATCTAAGAACTGCCGCTAGACTTATTTGTAGGGTCCCATTGGCGTGCATCCAGTATTGATGCTTGACTTGACATAATGTGATGCAGTGCAGTATTAAGAAGAATTTCTTCTCATTAAATTCTTATCCACAGATCTCATGACTTGAGCTTGTGCTGCTATATGGTGTTTCTTTTCTTTAAAGTACATAGGTTTTGCTATGCCTTAAGCATTGTTGGATGCTTTAAGCATTATCAGCAGATTCGTGCTTGTACTAGCATGAGATCCCACACAATACTGCGAAGATATTTAATTTGTTGGCGATACACTTTTGAGTTATGTGATTATCAATTATGTAATAATCAAGCATGCTTTTGAGTGTTTAAGGTGATGAAACATTGAAAGATGATGCACACATCATCCATCTCACAAAGATTTTTGAAAGGAATAGCATATGTTATGGATTTAATTATATAGACTTTTATAAACCATGTCGTATACAACCCAAGTTCGATGCAAGGAAAAAATGTACAATTGTGGCAGTTGATCAAATTCAAGTTGTTATGTAAACTTTATTCATTGCTTTCTCTCTGGATAATAAATTGTTGTTTTTATTTTGAAGTAAAATTGTTTGGTTGAAATTGTGGGTTTCGAAAGTCACAGGAAATTTTTTCATAAATAATGAATTCAAAAAGAATCTGTCATATAACAATTATCGGAGGACAAAGTGAAAAGAAAGACAAACTAAAGCAAATAACAATAATGATAAGTTATTTTTTTATATATTATGAATTCTCATTATATTATTGATCAATGACCAAAATATCATACTATAACTTGCTGTCACATTCATGTAATTAGGTCCTCTTTCTTCCAATCCATTTGCTCCTCTGCTCGTTTGTCATCGTGCTTCCATTAACCACCTATCTTCCTTTGCTTCAATTGTACTCAGTTGTTCCCACTCAAGAGTCCATTCTGTTAAGATCCAACTTCCTTCAATCAGAATAACTGATTTCCTTTTGCCCATGCTTCTTTCTTGTTTCATTTAACTAATGGAAAAAAGACAATGGTGCCATAAATGTCACGTTCTTTTCTGGTGGTGTCCAATAGCATTCTCTTTGCTTGAATGCACCAGTGGAATGTGTGAAGCGTTTTTCTTCGGTTCTTTAAGGTCACAGTCTTGGTAAGACAGATGAATGATGATTTGATCTGATGCAGAAACATGAGATGCCCCAAATCAAAGCTTCTTTGCTTTTCTGTTAAGCAAGCGTAGTACAAAAACGTGTGACTAATCTCAATATGTTGGATAAATGATGAAAATCTCATTGGGTTTGCTGTGTTGTTTAATAACTTTCGATGAATTGTTTGCTTGGTTATAGGTTTGCTGATGGCTGCCTATTTTAGTCATATTAGTTTAGAAACAATTACTTGTCATCCATATCTAGAAAGTTATCATGTGATGTGGCCTGAGTTCCAAGGCTAACCCTGTGCTGGTTTCTTGTATAATTGACTCAAGGTACATCGAAGAGAGATCATTTAGGAGGTTTGTTGAAGCTTGCTTGGAGGAAACAGTGGTTGTTTATGTTGACCGTCTTTTAACACAGGTTGGGCATTGTCTCTTTCTTATGTTAATATGCTTTTCCATGGCACTAATCTAGGAAATAAAATTCCTGTCTTACGGAGTAGTGTCCTGGAAAGGTTCATCTGGGCATTGTCCATAGCTAGATCATTTTTACATGAATATCAACCATGCTTCTGGTGTGCTTTCTTTGTAGTCTGATGAATTTGTAATGGTTGTGATTGTAGAGAAATTATATCAAGGAAGAAACCATCGAACGGATGAGGCTGGATGAAGAGGTTCTGATGGACTTCTTTAGAGAGTACATAAGTGTCTCAGTAAGTGACTTCGATCTTGTCAAATACACCTATAATTCCTGTAGTGTAGTTGCATCTACATTTTATTATTTTGTTCGCTAATGCTTTTCCATCCCTCGGATGTCTTTGAAATTTGCTACAGAAAGTTGAGAACAGAGTCAGAATACTGAGTGATTTGAGAGAACTTGCATCTGCTGAAAGCCTTGATACCTTCACCCTCATCTACACCAATATTCTCGAACATCAGCCTGACTGCCCGGTATGTTGCTTCAGCATGTGTAATATTTTAGCATAGTTGGATAACCTGTTTTGATTTGTTATTTCTTAATGCAAAGCTTCATGAAGTGATATTAGAACAGGAACTTGCTGATTTGCTTCTAGTCTGCAATGATGTGCATTGAACTTGCTGAAGTTTTCTAATGATTTTTTATGTGTAATATTCTCATTCCTTAATGACAGCCGGAGGTGGTTGAGAAGCTTGTTGGACTCCGAGAAGGGATACCAAGAAAGGATGCTAAGGAGGTATGCCCAGATTTTCAGTTAATTTGTCTTGAGATATTAGGGGACAGCGTTTGTTGATTACTTTATGGGAAAATGATACAAAATGGTCCCCGAACTTTGGCCCAATATGTAATTTGGTCCTTGAACTTTTAATTTCTTTTCTATTAGGTAATCTAGTGTCCTCGTTCAGTTTATTATAATTTTTTCCCACAAACGCAGTGCGAGTTCCCACTTTACAGCTCAGTTATGGGTTTGGGCGGTATTGCTAACTGCTGATATATGGTTCTTGAAATTTTTCTTTCAAATGCAATCAGTTTTTCTTTCTTCAAGTCCCTAGAAAGCTAATAATTGGGAGGGTTCAGGTCTTGTCTTCTTGTTTTAAGCAGCACACATTCTTAATCATTATACCATGATATTGGCAATACTGAATGCATCTAATTCATGGATGTGAGCTTTCACCAATCACCATTATTGTGTTCCACAAATTATTGTCCAAAATGGACAAGCTACACATTCGGTCCATGGTTGAGCAAATAACCGAAGTAAGAATGACATAGCAGCAGAGATCGCATGCATGCCCAGAAAAAAACGATTAACTTGCTGGCTCATGAAGTTTGTCTTCTGTTGTCCTTTCTTTGCTTTATTGGAGGAATATCATAGGGAGCTAGGGAAACTCTTAAGATTCAATTTGTCATATTTGAGCATCTAATCAAAACTGCTTTCCAATCCTCAGATTTTGTTTAGTTCTGATTTTACATGATGCTAAATGTGTGCATGAAAATTTCCTGTAGCGTGATCCAATGAGTATTTTCTTGTCGACCAGGTTGTTCAAGAGTGTAAAGAGATTTATGAGAATTCACTTGTTGATGGGAACCCCCCGAAGGCAGGTTTCCTTTTCCCCAAGGTGAAGTCCTTATCAGCTTCCAAGGGCTCTTTGTGGAGAAAGTTGACTTAGTCCTGGCGGAATCTGCATTTTGTATCTATTGGACATAGCTCAAACTTTTTGTTACTGCTAGTGATTTAGTGCTTTCCTCTCGTAATCGATTGTAATTCTTTTGACTAAATTTTCGTAGGTTATCCTAGTCTTTCTTTTTGTTTCATTTTTTTTTGAATTTTTTTATTGAAGGATATTGGATTATCATAAGGTGTAAATTGTGTAACTAGTGGGCCACTGAAGTTTTTGCGATTGTAACTTCTTACTGCACCGGAGGAGCTCTCCTTTCCCTTTGGAATGCAGTAGCGGTTGAATCGGGAATCTTCGCAACTTTTCTAAACTCTGGTAGGTAACTTGTAGCACACCTAACCAGCACTGTCTTTTCTGTTTGGTTGAAGAACTCACCACAATGCGCGGTGGCTGAAAAAAGGGGGGCTTTTATTGGGTATTCTCGACCCATACAAGCCGTCAAATCCTTTAGGTTTTATTGAGATCCACATGATTTAACAGCTCGTGAGCATTTACTTTCCTTCTTTCTTTGCAAGGCTTGCTGGCTAGCTCGTGCAGTCAATGAGAGATTCTGTCGCCTTATTAAGCTAGCTTTGAATGCGGATATTTGAACTGGTGACTTTTTCATGCGACGGTAAACTAAGGAATCAAAGAAAATTTATTTCGTATAACAAAATAACTGGAGGAGAGAGAAAAATTCAAAACTAGAAAGTCTCATTAAAGAAAGAAAACAAATGGGGAAGAGAGATGGGCCGGGGAGAACCGGGTGGACAACAGGTGGACCATCATAGGGCCACGGTAAGGGTGGCACGGCCACAGGCGACCGCTCCTGACCATGGTCAAGGCCGTGTGGACCCTAGCTCGAATTGGGCGGCAGATGATCCTGTTAGGTCAGAATATGAAATATTTTATGTCACTCAAAAGGCGAGGTTTTAGGGTGTGCATGACAAAATTTCTAAAACAAAAATTGATTTCTCAATTTCTATTTTAAACCGAGTAGTTAAAATTTTAAATTTATGATTTCTTCTTCAAATCTATTTCTAATAAAAATCTGTTTCGAAATGAGAAATCAAATCATACGTTAAAAACTTTATTGCTCCAAACCCTGTTCTAATGAATAAAAACGAGAAAATCAAACATAAATTTTATCATGCGCAGTCTTAGTAATTGAATTAAAGTAGCTGATCAATCTTTGAATGGGTATTCACCAGTAAATGCAAAGTTCCAGATGAGGGAATACTATTTCATGGAATACTGTTTGCCATGGAAGAAGATGACTGCAGAGGGCTGACTTGAACCCGAAGAGCCAAAACCTAAGGCTTTGTTGCCCTTGGCCAGCTTAGGAGAGGCTCAAATGTGGATGCGTCGGACCATGTTTGACTTTTGGCTGACTTCTCTCCCTCTTTCGTTTCCTTCACAATTTTTTTTTTTTTTTTTTTCAGTTTTCCTAATATCAAAATTACTTGAGATTTTATGTTTTTATTTTTCAATAATTATGTGGATCTAACTCCATGTTAGCCTTAGATTTATGTAGTCAATTTCTGTCGAAAATCATTGATGTGACGGTGTAGTCATTATCAATCATCCTATGTGACACATAGTCACATCCATGATTATTTACGACGATTGGCTAGAAAGACTTTATTGGAATCTTGTATAAAACTTTATGCTAGAAACTTTCGGAGTGGATTAGCATTCATACAATAGATTATAATTGATTGAGTAATTTTCCTGATTTTTTAGTATTACTTTTCGAATGACATTATGCTACAATTCTTTTTTTCACTCTTCCATGCACAAGCAACAATTAATATGTGACAAAATCTACCACTTGTTAGTAATCTATTTGCTGCGTAGATCATATCCTTTCTTAGGATAGTTAATCAGACTGAAATCCATATAATCAATAAAACTAATTTACAGACTTGTGGACAATGAGAAGTTCTTTGGTGAGAATCTTCAATCATTACAAAATATTTATAAAAGGATATATATATATATATATATATAAAGATTAGAATTTTTTGTTGCTTGATCGCACATATTTGAAGAATAATCTACAAACAAAATTGCTTATATATATATATATAAACGTGAATGAAGCGACCTAATTGAATATACGATTTGACTGGAAAATTTAAAAGTATCGTGTCCTTCACCCGATTAAAGGAGAATTTGGACATATACATATATAGAGGCAATTTTTCAAATCTTTCCTGGTTATAATATAGTCATTTGATTATCTTACACTGGGCTGGGAAGGTATCAAGGCTGCGATAGTAAGCAAACATGAGATCTCCGAAAAAATAAGCCTTCCCCTACGCATCCAAAGAAATAAGTGAAGCGATGCGAAGGCAAAACCTAACAATCCCCACGCACAAAAAACAAAATTCACTACTCGCAGAAAGAGGGTGACCACTTCTAGTAAATGTGTTGTCCGTGGACAGACTGGTTTGGTACCCGATCCGACAAAATGAATCCTGAGATTAGAGGGTTTGGACAATGTAAGATTTCTAGAGAGCTTTTAGGGTGATGGAGGGGTTAGGATAAGACCACATCACATTCCAACTAGTGGAGTATCACAGGTAGGGACGAGTAAAAGGAACCGCTTGGACCAGATCTGATGGCTGGTTCCTGAAGCCATTAATCTGGTTCCTGCTTCTGGGTGTGGAAATGGCCTCCCGAATCACCCTGACTGGCCGGATTTTTTAAAATTTTTAAATTTCTTAAAAATCTGTAAAAAAGAAGAAGAAGAAAACCCTAATCTCTCTCATTTCAGACTTCACTCAGGCACGAGTCGCACAACTCCTATTTCACTTATGCACGTGAATAAGATGACAAGAACAAATCAAATTACAACAGTAGTTGCTCATTCCAACAGAATTTTGCCACAAATTGGAAAAATCTATGTGGAACTTGCAATAGTTTATACCAGGAAAACAGGTCATGTGATGTCCCGATCCGTCATTTAATCATGCGAAGTCGGCAAGTGCAATACTGGTGCATTCTTGTTCAATCTGTTGTGCATGCGACGGCTTCGATCTCGGCGTTCCAAATGGTCTCGCAGTATTGGAGGAAGCACGTGGATGACATATCAGTGGTTGACATGATATCAGTCTTGCGTAGTTTACTGTATTCAAATGGCATACGATCGTTATTTTACGTCATTAATTCGTAATCTCTTTTGGGTCGTCTCCTTTCTATTACTTTTGCGTTCGCAAGAGCTATTGAATGTCCAAAAGTTTGATTCCGAGTTCAATCTGATGAAGTAACCCGCCTATCGTTTTCTGCTTCATAGTCGACCCAACAATGAAAATCAAGGGTACATAGAGTAAGGCAAATTTTCCTTAATCAACAGCTCATGAACGTGTAAACCATGTCCGTGTGAGGAATTCCTTTGGCAAGTGGAATACGTGACCATCAAAATCGAGTAAAATGTCATCAAATTTGCCCTTCATTTGTATCCTCTTCCCGTCACCCGCTCGGAAAATTAAATTACCCGAACCATTCATGGCATGGATGACTTTTGATTGACTTCTACTGCGCATGCATACCAGCATGCTGAGTCACTTTCGAAAATTGGTCGGAATCACGACATTTTCTTTTAGGCATGTATTTACTAGTGCGCCGTAGTGACCTGATGCCATAATTGTTGGAAATTTCCTATAATATGGGCTTACATTAATTAATTGATTTTCTATTTTAAATAATCGGGTTAATGGATATTCCAATATTTGTTGAACCCTACAAATGATCGATTGAATTGGGTATTGGCATCTATTGATAACGGGCCTAGTTGAGCGAAAAGTGTAGGCAATTGTGTTTAACGAAGCCCGTAATGGGAAGGGCCCATTGACACGCTGTTGATTAGGGTTTCTTGGGTCCCCTCTCTAGCCTATAAAAGGGTAGGTTATACCTATCGCCTTTTTAATCCCATTGAAAGTCGCTATATCGAAATAGGTCATAGAGAGGAAGATCGGTATTCCGATAGATCCCCGATTATCGAGTGATCTAGTTTTCTTCAAGTGAAGCAATGGCTCAAACAGTACGCTTTAATTCCGTATTTATTGATCTTGGTGTTTTACAATCATATATGGATCCGTTTCTTCTTGATTAATTAATTATTCATGTGAATAAAATTTCTACATGTGGTATCAGAGCTTGTCATATATGATTGTAGAACCCAAATTTTATCTTTTTATGGACAAATTCGAAATTTTCCTCTTTGAGCCAAATATGAGCATTATCTTTCATGTGGATTTTTTGCTTGATTGATCTGAAACCATAGGGCTTTTGTTCTACATGTCGAGATCTTCCCAACCATATATAATTTGTATAATTCCGTTGAGAATTGAGTGAGAATTTTAACTTTGAAATTCTAGGGTTTATACATGAAAAGTTCTAGAATTTTCAAATTACTTGTTCGTCGTAAATCGTTGCATGGGTATTGTTATGTATGTGTTTTAGCATCCTTTTGTTGCATTAAAGTAGGCCCCCATCTTCCTCTTCGTTGTCTAGATTTCGAAATCTTGATTTGGAAACCCTCGCTTCATGCTCGTTCCTTCAGCAACATGATTGTTTTGGCGTGATCGGTTCGATAATCGATTTGGTTTTCCTCGGATGGGTTGGTATAGGAGGGGTACCAGTATGGATTTGGATTGCTTTGCTATTGATAGCCTCTTATGCGCATGTTTCGCATTCTTGTTTCGTTGCAATGATCCTGTTAGATGCTGACATTCGACGTTTTTGGATGATGGGTTTGCGGAGATTCTTTTGTTTTGTGAGCCTGTTCAAGGGTTAAGTTGATCTCTTGAATCGGAAGTTTTTTTTTAAGTAATGTTATGGAAACTGTGGAAGGAAGGGTCTTCCTTCTTTTATGCCCTGGGGCTATGTTTATGGTGGGGGAGGAGCTGACGGTGTTTGTTTAATTGAATAAAAATAATGCATTCACAATGAGTAGATTGGTCATCAAAATATTAGATTTTCTAATGATACGTGCACGAAACACCGGAAACCCACCGACGACGAGCACGTCCGATTCACCGTGCGAGAAGGACTGACCGCGCCCCCTCGCGAAACCCTAAGGCTCCTGTTTTGGGTGTCAAGGAGTTGGGGTTTCTTTTTCTTTTTGGTTCGAATTCGATTGGAATGTGATTCGTCGAGGTGGTTCTTCGTTTGCAATGTGGCGTGCGGATGTGGATTTACTTTTGAGTATTGCTCTTCTTTGGCACTTTAATGCTGCTGGGTCTAGGGATTTTATTACTTCAGGCAGTTTTGCATGAGAATAAGTGGCATGTGGGGATTTTGATTTGTGTGTGAATTTAGTGTATAATTTGATAATTCTTTATGGGATATCTGTTTTGGCTGAGTAGTGGGGAAAAGTAGTCAGAACGATGGCTTCTTGAGTAGTTCTGGTTTTGTGTGAGGCGTTTGTAGCTAGATGGAAGCGGATGATTCCGTGGGAATCGGAGACCGTTAGAGATGTTTTTTCTCGTTGTGGTGATGGTCTTATGGTTTTTTCAGGGTTTGGAGATTCTCTTCATGATGTAAAAGTTACGTGAGTTTTGGATTCTAGGTGGGGGATTCTAGGTGGGGTGGCAAAGGCCAATTACGGTAAAAAAAAAAAAAAAAAAAATGTGGCGAATTCAAGATCAGTTTTTTTTTCAATGAAATTTAGATGAATTCCATTAATGTTAATCATGGGTACTACTTATGGATTGATGAACTTGGCTTTCTTTGATGGATGGTGAACTTCTCATTGTATTTTATGTGAACGATCATTGCGTAGAAGAAAAGGGAAAGTAAGTTTAAGAGGGCAATCGGATTAGAGATCTTCTTCTATATCAATCTTGATTTTTGCTAGTAACAAACAATATTGCTTGTGCCATGCGCAGGATCTTACTTTTTTCACACTCTCTCGCATAAATTGACATTGTGATAGCAGATATTGTAACTCATTATCATAAATTGAATTCAGAAACATTTAAAAAAAAAAATTTGGCAAAAATTGTTACTTGATAAATGCAATATGATCTTGGGAAGTACATGTCGTAGAGTGCTTCATATTATTAGATGAATTTTGGGCATATATTTTTTTGGAGTTTCCTATTGATAAAAATTAGTATATACAATTACCTGCCCAAAGGGGGTTATTGTGTATATTAATTTGAAAATTGCATGAAGATAAATTACAAAATTAAAAGATGGGGATGTATGACTCAAAAAAGATTTATCTGCCCAAAGGGGATAGATTTTTGAAAGTTATATGTAATTCCCCTCTATATTGATATATTAGAGATGAATGATGGGGATGTGTGACTCAAAAGGTTTATCTGCCTAAAGGGGATAAATTTTTTTTGAGAGTTATGTGTAATTCCCATCTATGTTGAGATAATGGAGATGTATAATTTAAAGGATTTATCTGCCCAAAAGAGATTGATCCTTGAAGATTATATGTAATTCTCCTTTGTCATCTCTATATATTGATATCATGGAGATGTATAATTTAAATGATTTGTCTGCCCAAAGGGGAGTTTATAATGTACTAATTATTTTTGTTAAAATACTTATTGCCCCATAATTGATCTTATTGCATTATGTGTGACAAACAGTTATTTTTGCTATAAATAACAACAATGCCGCGGTTGAAATGTTAATTGGATCAAATATTATACTATTAAGGACTTGGTAAAAAAGGGAGACATTGTAATTGAGAATATTAGAACTAAGTCCATATTGGCTGATCCTCTAACAAAAGGTTTACGACCCATTTTATTTAAAGAACTTGTAAAGAATATGGGTGTTTTAGATTCTTTTGATTTCTTTTGTTAGTGGGAGTTATATAAATTGTATTTCTGGATATTATAGTTATATACAGATTGATAATGCTTTTATGATGTTTATTAAATCATTTATTTTAATAACTGTTGTTATTGATTATATTGTTATCATTTCTCCTATTGACTGAGAAATTGAAGTATAAAACAGTATCTTTAAACAAATTTTGTTTAAAGATGACTGGATGTCACTGATTATGAGATCTCATGTTGGATTGTGACATAATTGTGCAATTTCATGTTGTTTAGAAATCGCACTAAGGCAATTTCATGTTGTTTAGAAATTGCGCTAATGCAGTTTCATGTCAATGAGAAATTGCATTGAGGACCGATAAGAAATAGTGTATATCTTGATCACATGTTGGCACTATTTTTTACTACACTACTAGGCCCATGATCCATGAAAATATAATACTTATTATATGTGATTATGGAAGATCCTGTGTTGTGGTATTTTCTTAACACATTGATCTCCATAGTTCTATATTGAGGTTATATAGGATTGGATTGGTATTGAGATGCCATTATTGGAATATTATTTTTAAAAGTTGTGGCTACATAAAACAAAATTTTAGTTATTAACCCGATAGTGTCGTTTTCAATATAAAATCTTTTTCAAAATAAAATAAGTTAATTAATGTAGCCCAAGTGGGAGAATGTTGGAAATTTCCTATAATATGGGCTTACATTAATTAATTGATTTTCTATTTTAAATAATCGGGTTAATGGATATTCCAATATTTGTTGAACCCTACAAATGATCGATTGAATTGGGTATTGGCATCTATTGATAACGGGCCTAGTTGAGCGAAAGCAAAGTGTAGGCAATTGTGTTTAACTCGAAGCCCGTAATGGGAAGGGCCCGGTTGACACGCTGTGATTAGGGTTTGCTAGGTCCCCTCTCTAGCCTATAAAAGGGTAGGTTATACCTATCGCCGCTTTAATCCCATTGAAAGCTGATATATCGAAATAGGTCATAGAGAGGAAGATCTGGTATTCCGATAGATCCCTGATTATCAGAGTGATCTAGTTTTCTTCAAGTGAAGCAATGGCTCAAACAGGTACGCTTTAATTCCGCTGTATTTATTGATCTTGGTGTTTTACAATCATATATGGATCCGTTTCTTCTTGATTAATTAATTATTCAAGTGAATAAAATTTCTACAATAATTCCTTCGAAGAATTTGCAAGTCCATATAGAGGAGACCATTGGCACAACCTGATGTGAACGAGCACTAATCTCACCCCACAAAACCGCACTTTGCGTCTTTCCCCGAGAAAGCTTACGCGTCCTCATGCTTGAGAGGAACCTACCTAGCTACCTAGCTACCTAGGGGGATGATAAAGGATAGGGAGCACGCTTAAGCTTGACAAAATCTTGCAGTCATATTGAAAATCATTAAGACCACAATGGAATCTCTGTTGCCTTTACAAGAAACTCAGAACACTCTCACGTAATTTCCATGGACGGTTTCATCACGCAACATATCGATTAATTCATTTGAGATATTATACTATTTGACCCGTCTCATTTCGAACATCACGTTTATATCCTTTGAAATATGGATAGACACTTTCCTAGGAAGTTATCTATCCTAATAGTGCTCTAACTTGAGCATGCTTGACTTTGTAGTTCCAAAGCAAAACTTGCCATTAAGTCAAAAGACATTTCTTGAGTTAATTTTAATTTTCACATGTATATTCCAAAATCATTTTCCCTTTGTTTGGTGCACACTTTAGTTCATTTCTAGCCCATTTGCCATCCTAGAAGTTTGATAGAAATTGTTTCTTATCCAAACCCTTTGGTCCCCGTGATCACTGCCCTCCCTTGTCGGACTAGGTCATTATAGAGATACTAAAAAGTAGCAAATGCTCAATCCAGACTTTTATGCAACAAAAATGCAATTTTATTACTAATATTATATTTAATCCATATCACTTTCGAACTATGAATTCACAAACTTAAAGAAAAGATAGCATTACTTAGCTAGAAACTCCTAAAACCAAACTACGGAGGTTACTCGAATTGTTGAACTTGCAATCTTATCAAATAAGTGGGAAGCAACATAAAGATATAGTAAAATGCTATATCAATTACGGATCGGCTAAACCAAGCTTACTCACTAACAAAACTATTCTTACATGATAACAAAAATCTCTTCCAGAATGGATATTCAAAGCTATCTACATGTGAAGCTTGAGCGCAATACTTGAGATATTGTGACATTCTTGAATTAACTTACTTGAGGTATTGTCCGTTCTACCCCATCCCATTCCGAAGTTCAAGATTTTGTCATTTAACATACAAGCAAAAACTTTCCTAGGAGGTCACCTATCCTAATAGTGTTCTAACTTCAGTATGCTTAACTTTGAAGTTTCATAGCAAAACTTGTCATTACATCAAAAAGCGCCTCTTTGAGTTGATTCCAATTTTCACATATTTATTTCAGAACCGCTTTTCCCCCTTTGATATACAATTCGGTTCATTCCTATCCCCTTTGCCATTCTAGAAGTTTGCCAAGAGTCGCTTTTTGTCTAGACCCTCTGACCTTGGCAATCACTCCCCGCCTTATTTGGATTGGGTTGTTACAAGAATATTAAAAGATAGTAATTACTCGATCTAGATTTTTATGCAACAAAAATACAATTTCATAACTCTACTATATTTAATTTATATGACTTTTGAAATGTGAGTTTACAAAGTCAAATAAGAGATAACACCATTCATCTAAAAATGTTTAAAACCAAACTATGAAGATTACTTGAATTGTCGAAGTCACAATCCTATCAAATAAGCAAGAAACAATATCAAAAATCGAGGAAATTGCTACCTCAACTTTGAATAAGCTAAACCAAGCTTACTTGCTAATAAAATGACTTCCAAGTGCTAAAAACTCTCTTCTGAAGCGGATATTTAAAATTATCCATAAAGAGGAGATTGAGTGTGAAACTTTAAATATTGTGACGTCCCTAGATTAACTCACTTGAGATATTGTTTGCTTTGACTCGTCCCATTTCGAGCCTCACAATTTTGTTTTTTGGTGTAAAGATAGGCACTTTTTCAGGATGTCACTCATCCTCGTAGTGCTCTAGCCTAAGCACGCTTAATTTTGGAGTTCCTAAGCAAAGCTTACCATAACATCAAAAGGCACATTCGTAAATTAATTCCAATTTTCCCACACATACACATCCCATAATCACTCTCCCCAGTCCAATGTACACTATGGTTCATATCTATCCCCTTCATCGTTCTAGAAGCTTGACAAGAGCCGCTTCTTCTTTAATACCATATTGTGACATCCCTAGATAAACTCACTTAAGGTACTGTCCGCTTTGGCTAGTCTTATTTTTAGTCTCACGATTTTTTCCTTTGGCCTATGGGCAAACACTTTTCAAAGCAAAACTTCTTGTTACATTAAAAGACGCCTACGTGAATTTTTCAGATGAATATCCTAGAAGTGTTCTCCCTCATTCGGTGCATATGGTTCATTCTTGCTCCTTTCGCCATCCTAAAAGCTTGCTGTGAGTTGCTCTTTGTCTAGATCCTTTGACCTTGGCGATTGCTCTCTGCCCTCGTTGGACTGCGTCGGCAAAGATCAACTATTTGGAAAGGCTCATTCCAGCTTCCATCCTTACCTCAACAGCCTAGTGATGTGAAGCTTGCAAAATCAAAGATATTTACGTTAGTCTACACGTCATTCAGCAACATATTACAGGTTATCACTATTCTATCCATTTGCTCTGGTTAGACCTGGCTCTCTAACAGGTGCGATTGGCTATTGTTGTGCAAGCGCATCGTTGCCAGGACACTAGGGTGGTGTCAGTACCAGAAATTACAAGGTTTCGCACGTGATATTTGTCCATGTACATCAAATTCGATTTGTAACTAATCAATTGGAATTATGACACAATCACTGCTGCCACATAGAAGCAGGCTTGAGTAGAACTTGTACCAAGTAAGAGGATAAAAAGTAATTCTTCCTATACGGATCTTTGTCGATACATAAAGGGATTAATGGGTCCCACAAGCTGTAACGTAGCTGAACTCCTCTTCTCCCACGTTATTTTAGGTAAAAAGGTTGCTTTTAAAATAGAGGCAAAAGAGCACTAAAGTAAGACTCTTTTTCTTTCACCTTTCTTTCAGTTTTTATTTTAACATTTTTTTAGCATCAACAATCACAATCAGTAGACACCACATTTATTTTTTAAGCTCTTTTATATAAAGATGAATTTTTCTTTTTTAAAAGATGTGATCTCTGTGGAGATAGTGCGTCAAGACTATTGTAATCTAGTTAACCAATCCAAACGCTCGAAGTACATGTGCTATATTCAAACAGGACAATGTTGACGATTGATTCATAAAGTTAATTCAAAAAGAGATTTGACGTGTTTTTATTGTGTGTTTGGATACTATTTTTTAGCTCAGATGCCCAATTTGAGTTTATCACATTGCTTTTCAAACATATTTTGTATTTTCATGTTTATATCCAAGGAGAGATCTGTTCGTTACAAGGTTCCGATTTTTGGTAAACTGTTTTAGTATCTTAAGTTTCGAATTTATGAATGATGTCCAAGAAAATGTCTAAAATATTCATTTAGAGCAGCTATTATGCCAAAATTTCCAGAAGGTTTACCATATATTGAAGACTCTTTAATTGGCAAACCTAGGGTTATCAACATGTGGTTGGGGTAAAATGAAAACAATATATTTGATACTACTAACCAATATTATTTATAAAATTAGTAAAAAACTCCAGCTTAATTTCTTAATAAAATTATGCCGATAAGCCAAAACCCAACTTGGAATTTAAATTGGCAATTTTTCTTCCATAGTGCCTTTCATTCTCAAATAGTCAACTTATATGAAGACCCATGTTACTAAGAAAGGAAAATGAATAATTTTCATAAAAAAAAGAACTGCCACTTTCTGTCCAATTTGTTGTTCCAAGTTTGGTTCCGGAGAAAGCTGAAAACGTATTTTTCCATGGACTAATGAATATAGTAGAAAAGGAGATTCGAATGTGGAGTAGTTTGGATTCATTTGCAGACGTATAATTTTGTGGGATGAAAACATGTAGCTGAAGGAGGCCAACTTTACGAAGCTGTGTAGCACGAAGAGCATGTTGACAGTCAATGGTAGCTTCCCTGGGCCGGAGGTTCGAGTTCACGAGGGAGACACTGCCTTCGTCAATGTTCATAACCATGGCAAGTACGGCAGCACCATTCATTGGTACGCGAAAATCGACTCATTTGATTCTACCAATCTAGGAATCAATCACAAGAACCATTCACGGCATTTTCCTCTTGGACAGTCAAACCAGTTGATCATGGATGGCATGATCGCTTTTTACCTGTTTCTTCTGTGTCCTCTTTGTTAAGATCCCGCCACCAGAGTACTTCGAGCTTGATTTTAACATTAGCACATAAACCGGTTGCTCGTCTTTCGTCATTGTTTTCTCGTCTCCAATTTTCACAGTCGTTTCACTACATAGAAAGACCTAGTGCCTGCTTATCCTATGCCAAAACTTGATTCGAGGGTTCGGCCATAAAGAGCGTACATGCATCTAGTGCACTCGGTAGTATTTTTATTGACCATCAGTAAAGATGATATCGTGTATTCTCGAAATGGAGCTTTGATGTCTACTTAAATTGGCTTGATCAATGGTTTTCTATAGATCTGTTGTGACCTTCCTGGAGGAAGTTAATGGATTACTAAGCACAATGCTTAGCACGGACTCTCCTAAGTCCTATCAATTGCAACTTGGTACTCGAATTATCTAACCTTTCGAAGCCGGCACTATTCAGTTTTGGATCGATTAGACATCCAGGTAAAATGTGGGAATACATTTACTTTCGCAAACCAATAATTCATGAGTACGGAGAATTGATACCTTTTCTCTTTGTTCTGAAAATGTTTTGCATGTTACTCTTGCTGATTCTTGCAATATTACACCGGTAACATATAATATATGATTATGCAAATGCACAAATGATAAAATGCTATCCAATGATCATAACCATGAACGAATTATAGAAAATAATTCAATAACTCGGATGTACTAAAAAACAGCATGTTATTATCATTGCTGCAAGATATTTTAGTTAAAGTTAACTAAAGGAGATGGGTACGAACCAGAAGCACGTTGCGGGAAGCAACTAGAAGGATGCAGCAGCAATGACCAGCAGCAAATAACAGAGATGATGTTGTAGTAGCATCAACGAACAGCAGCAAAATAGTAGCGAGCAGTAGCGAACAACAGTAGCTAACAGCAAGCAGCAGTAAACAGCAGCAAGCAGTAGTAAACAGCAGCGATGAGCGGCAAAAATTGACGATGAACAGCAGTAACACAGCAGCAATCGGCAGCAGCAAACAGCAAAAAAATTATTCAAGGACTGAGGACTCTAGAAATGGACTGCATTGTGGTATGTGTAGAGGACTTCAGCATCATGGGATCGCTGGGAAGCTTATTGTAGTAGCGAAGCTTATTGTAGTGAGACAATGACGTGAGAAAACTCCTTCCCCTATGAGAAAAAACTCCTTCCCCTATGAGAAAACTCCTTCCCCTACTGCGCTCCTCTCCCCTACTTTTCTATTGGTTCTGAGCACCCCATTTCATGGGCAATTTTCGAGTTTCCTTTTCCTGTTGCCTTAATTCATGGTCTGCAAATTAGCACGTGATTTTGCAGCCAGTTTAATCTCTCCTCGAACGCTTTGATTCCTTCCTTCTATCAATTTTCTTGCCTTCTTATTCACCTGATTTCTTGGCTCTTGATCCTTGACCGGAAATTTGCTTCCACATTTACTACGATTTGAATATTTGCCAAAGCAAGAGTGACTAGTCAGAATTCCCACATTTCATGCATAATCAATCAAATTAATCCAACCACTGGGGGTTCGCCCCAGTGGCCACCCTTCCAACATGGAAGGGGGAGGTGAGGGGTTCAAATCCCCACTTTCTCAGGGGGGATGGGGGTAGGGACGCGTAAGTTTCGAGTGGGTTGCGACTCCCACGCCCTGCAAGAGCGCGGGGCACAAGTCTCAGTGAGTGTAGAGTAGGAATAGAGTAGGACTGACAAAAAAAAAAAAAATCAAATTAATCCTCCCTTATTTTCCTTTTATTTGCTTCCTACGCTGGCCAGTCCTTGCTTTTATCCCACAATTCCTCCATTTAGTTGATTGAAATTTGCTGGATTGATTAGTCTCCTTGTCGCATATGAAAATCTCATCATACGCCACGAGATGATAGATTTCTACGCTCGAATTTAAACCGTGCATTGATTTCTTTCCATAGTGCTGCGAATCCCATTTCATCGACTTTGCGATCTCACGGCCAAATTAATATCCGATTGCCCCCAATCATGCGCCTGTCATCCATTTCTTGTGAAGGACAGCCCATAGTTTCCTCTTTGTTCCGCTCAAAATCTTGCAATGGTCAAGCTTGGTCAAGCTTCTTGATCCTTGCATGTTGACTGAATTTGCACAGGCTTTTTTTTTCTCTCTCTCTCCTTTTTTTTTTTAGTTTCCTCTTTGTTCCGCTCAAAATCTTGCAATGGTCAAGCTTGGTCAAGCTTCTTGATCCTTGCATTTGCACAGGCTTTTTTCTTTTCTCTCGTTTTTTTTAGGCTCCGATCAGATTTGTTCCTTTTTTCTCTCACTCACTATTCACGGCCCACCATGATCACTACAAAATACTGGGCAGATTACAATTCTTAACCAAACCAATATCATTCACGACCATACGGACTTGGGTGCAATTTAAGTGGACCTATTTCTATTAAATGAAGATGCCTATAATGCAAATATAAACTAATGTTAATGATTTTTGTTTAGGGGTTATCGCTAATTTTTATGCAGTAAATGACTAAATTTAAAGCCAAAATTTATGTGTCAACAAGATCATCCACCAAGACTCCCCATGAGGAAAAACAAACAGATAATGACTATCAAATCAAACCTGGTTAAGTGATAGCTGTGACTGCAAATGGGTGAATTTACCAGTGTGAAAGGTTGCTTTTCTCTAACTTTGATTTCCAGGCATGGAGTGAGGGAACCAAGAAATACGTGGTCGGATGGACCGGAAAACATCATGCAGTGCCCTAGCCCGCTTGGAACTAGCTTTCTGCAGGAAATCAATTTTACGACTGAAGAAGGAACGTTGTGGTGGCATGCTCACGGTGATTGGTCACGAGCCACCGTCCACGGGGCCATCATTATTTTGCCAGCTATTGGTACCTCTTATCCGTATCCCAGGCCTCATGCTGAAGATACCATGGTTCTTGGTATACCCCGGTTACCTTGATCTCTCTTTCATAACTTTGTCTATCTCTACCACAGAAGTTAACACTCAAATCCATGTTTGAGCCACGAGTAGATAGTCATAGTACTTTGGGACATACTCTCATTTGGGCCACCTAAACTTAACTATTTCGTACTCCAGTTGATTCTCGAGCGAATTATCGATAGAAGGTTTAGTGTATTGGTTGATAGAAACGGACGTTCAGTGATATGAAAATACATCGAGGACCCACCAAGCAAGTCACCTCGTTCAATTTTCACTTTCTTTTGATTTTTTCTTCGATGCAATGGCGAAAACGTAACACCTTTACAATCAATGAATGTCGGCAGCATCATGGTTCAAAGGCGATGTCAAGGCTATAATCATGGAGGCCCCTGCAACCGGTGGGGATCCTAATACATCGGATGCTTTCACAATCAATGGCCAACCAGGAGATCTCTACAATTGTTCAAGTAGTAAGAAAATATATATATATATATATATTGGAGGAACCAGCTTGCAGCCGACAACCGCGCCGTAAACCCCCAAGTGACACTTAAGCAGGAGGACCCACCACCCCTGAGTCACACTTAATACACCTAGCGCCTCCCCTGGGTTTGTAGTAAGAAAATATTGTCAATTGATTTCTCCAAAAATTGTCGATCCTGTTCTATTCCTCAAGAGTAACAAATGTAGTTGCTAATTTCACAGTAATTGCACATGGATTTACATAGCTAGTCCTTTTCTTAATTTGTAGATAGCACATATCGTCTAATGGTTGATTATGGCAAGACATACCTCCTTCGAATAGTTAACGCTGTGATGAACAAAGGGATGTTTTTCAGGATCGCGAACCACAGTCTCACGGTTGTTTCGGACCTCGTTTTGGCCAAAATATTGACTTACGTATAGATATACGAAAATCACAAATTAGGCTCAAGAACACAATCATCATTCAAATCATCCACAAATCATTGTAGCATTCATAATCATTGATTTTAAGCATGTAAAAGTTCCTAATCTTGAATCCTAACCCAACCGACTGACTCGATCTTGCTTCATTGGATTCGAGACCTCAAAGTTACCTTTTAACTTGAACTCGAACGCGACCGATTGTGATGGAACGGTTGCTGATCAATGATCGTCGGAGCTTCATCGAACCTTATGGATCATCAAGGATTAGTGTTGATCTACAGGAAGTATGCAAAAGCAATCAAAGTAGAATCCGTGTTAACCAAAACCTAAGGAAAAAAAAAAAGTGATCCGCTTAGCTTTTCTTTCTGAGCTTAATCTTCCGTTTTGCTGAACACTCATGAAGATGAGACCGAAGTTTACTGAATCTCAGATCGACTGGATTTTGTTCATCGTTAATCTTTGATCTTTGATTTACAAGACTCATCAATGGACGTTTCAGCTTTAAACTTGATGATCGCAACCGCTTCTCAAGAGTTGCGATTTAAGAGCTGTTGTACTTTAGCTGGTACGTTCATGGTGGGATGCAATTGGACCGCACCGGTTCGCCTTGATATGGTATGGTGGAAAGACACCCTTTTGAAAGGTATGAAGGGTGTCGTATATAAGTCTTTTGTAGACACCCGTTGGCACCGGTTGGTAGAGCATACGATCAGAAAATCCTCTAACTCGTTTGTTCTATTTCCATCAAAAGGGAAAATGCATTCCATTTTCACTTTTACGAAAACAGTTTGCATTTACGCCGTGGAAATCAGGTGCTTTCCTCGTGATCGCATCCAGACTAATGTGGAGTAATTTCGTTCGTGATTCATCCGCAATTCAACGTTCGTTTCGGGGTTAATTGCTGTTTGCGCATCGGAATCGGGTAAGTCGTCTTCCGCCGACTTGAATTCCAACATTGGTATCAGAGCCTGGTCGTGATTTCTGCCTTGTTTTTTTTATTGAATTTTCTCGTTTACCATTTGATATTGAGATCAAGAGTATGAAATCTACATTGTTTGGATGTCTGATAGTCGGAATTGCCATCTGAAAAACTCGAAATCAAAGCGAAGCGAAGAACGGGTTCGGGGTCGCGTACACCTGTACGGTTTTGGCCATTTTTCGAAATAATTTTTTGGCCAAAACTAATTTTTAAACATACAGGGTGCAAGTACTTGTTGAGACAAGTTCGGCGATGGGTCGAGCACCGCCGGAATACATAGGACGCGCCCACACGCGTGGTCAAAAGCCGCTGCGCGTGGGCGCCACGTGCCTAAAGTGCTGGCAAAGCCAGCGCGTGCGCCACATGCGCCGGTCAGTGAACTGGCAGGTGCGCGTCACGCGTTGGCGGCAGTTGACTGGCCGGCAACCCGACCTGACCCGACCGTTGACTGGTCAACGGTCGGACCGGTCAACCAGTCTAGCAGTCAAACCGATCGGACCGGTCGAACCGGTTGGACCAGTCGGATCGGTCGGATCGGCTAGGAGCCGTTTGGCTCGCTGGCGCGTGCGTCACATGCGCCGAGCACTCAGGCGGCGCGTGGAGGTGCGTGCAAGCTCCGATTGGAGCGTGGTCGGAGGCGTTGAGTTCGTATGGATGTGCTCTACACTGTGGTATAATTATTTTTTAATTTTGAATTTTATAAGTGAATGAAAATGCGTAGGAAATCATATGTACGCGTATTTTTTGGGTTTAATACATAGTTTATTCATTTGTAATTTGTATTTTCTTGTGATTTAGGAAATACAGTAGCTAGCTTGTGTGCAAATGATGTCATATATGCTATGTCGAGCTTGGTTCGATGACATCATATATATAGTTTAATATACTTGCAATTTTCTAGTTGCTAGAAAATTTGAACAATGGTAGGAAATCCATTACATGTTGAATTGCGATTTTGATTATAGTTGAAGCATGATTGTTGTTTATACGTTGGTTATTATCATGCTATGTTTTTTTTTTTTTTTTTTTTTTAAGGAAAAATGTAGAAATTACATAAGGTCATATAATTATTTTTCCTAGTGGGAGTTCGTAGGTTGGTAGAATTTAAAAGAGTTCTCACATAGAACTTAAAATTTGCGCAAATTAAACTAATTAATGATAATAAAACAATTGTACATAGAAGTTGATTGGGAACATAGTGAACTTTTGTTTTTGTGTCTTTTGTTGAATTATCATTAATTTAGTTTGTCTTAGCTGCAAATTAAATATGTATGTTAATCTGTAAAGTGTGCTAGTATTGATTATGCGTTTATTATGTCAATGTGATATAGCAATTGATTATGGTTTCGGCATCCAAGACCATTGTGGCTGACTTCAATAAGGGTGTGAAGCTGAACGGTGACAATTATGATATTTGGCACCGAAAGGTTCAGTATATTCTTGAGGAGCAAGAGGTTTTGGAAACCCTCAACCATACCATGGATGAACCTAAGCATGGAACTTCAACTCAATATAGGAGAGATCTAGAAGCTTATCAAGCTTAGAAAAAGAAAAATAGCATTGCTCGCATCATGTTGCTGAGTTGTATGCAAGATGATCTCATGTGTGAGTTTGAAAGTTATGATAAAGCTCAAGCTATGTGGGTTGTCTTGAAAGATAAGTTTGGGGGTACATCTGCCACTAAGTTGATAAGACTTACCATCAAGTTTGACACATTCCGAAAGTGTCCAAATGTAACGATGAGGCAGCATCTTCGGGAAATGTCAAACATGATCTGTGAGTTGAAGTCGGCATGTCACTCCCTTACTGATGAACAACAAGTTCAGGCTGTTATAAGGTCTCTTCCTAACAATTGGGAGCATATGAAGATCAATATGACACATAATGAGAACATTGTCACTTTTGATGATATTGTGCGTCAATTGGAATTAGAGGATGAGCACCTAGAAGTTGCGAGATTCTTTACCCATGCTTATGTTGCTGAATCGAGTTCGCGCAAGGCTTCGGGCTTCAAGCGCAAGAGGAACCTTCAGTTCAACAACAAATGAAAGAAGACTGATCAGGCACCAAAAAGAGCTAAGACCTTTCAACGCAAGAAGCGTGGTGGGAAGAAGGACAATGTCAAGATGGAGTACTACAATTGTGGCAAGATGGGTCACTTTGCTCGTGAATGTACTGAGTCGAAAAAGGTACCCTATTACTTAATTACTTTGAGTAATGCTTTTATTTCTAGTACTGTAATGCTTGCTGAATCTCATCCAATGTGGACTGTAGACTTAGGAGCAACAGACCACGTAGTTATAGACTGAGAAGCATTTGTGGAGTATCGTCAGATACTGCCTGGAAGAAGATGGATATATGTTGGGAATAACTCAAGAGTTGAAGTGAAATGTATTTGTACATGTAAATTAATCTTACGTGGTGGTCGAAACTTATTCCTATATGATGTTCATTATGCTCCAAATATTCGATGAAACTTGGTCTCTGTAGTTATTCTTCTTAGCTTAGGTTATGTATTGAATTTTCATGGTGATTGTGTTGACATTTTGTATGGAATAATTTATTATGGTTCAGGTCATGTATCGAATAGTTTTATGGTGTTAGACATTGATTATGATCAATACATTGTTAATGTCGATGGTTGTTTTTCTTTAATTGCATCTTCTAGTAATGTTGAGATTGATGCAAGTATTTAGCATGCTAGATTATGTTACATTGGATTGCAAAGAATACAAAGATTAGCTAGAGAAAGCCTTTTATGGCCACTCACTAATGTTAGTCTATCAATAGTGAACATTGTCTAGTGGGAAAAACAACTAGAAAAACATTCGATAAAGGGACTAGAGCTGAATTTTCATTGCATCTCATACATTCTAACATTTGTGGTCCTTTGAATGTGAGGGCGAGGCATAGAGCCTCATATTTCATCACTTTCATAGATGACTTCACACGTTTCGATTATGTCTTTCTGATGTCCCATAAGTCAGAAGCATTAGACTGCTTTAGACGATATATAGCGATGGTAGAGAATCAGTTGGACAAAACAATAAAGGCATTGGGAACCGATCGTGGATGTGAGTATCTATCGGAGCAATTCAAGGCTCTTTGTTATGAAAAGGGAATTGTACAACAATTGACCATTCCTGATACTCCACAACAAAATGGGGTAGCTAAAAGAAGGAATATAACCTTATTGGAAATGGTTAGGTTTATGATGGCGCAAGCAAATTTACCTATCTCCTATTGGGGAGATGCGTTATTGACTATTGCTTATATACTTAACCGAGTGCCCTCAAAACCGGTCACTTCCATCCCTTATGAATTATGGACTGGTAGGAAACCAGACTTGAGTAGTCTACGTCCATGGGAATGTGCAGCTTATGTTCATGATTCTTCCCATAAATATGGCAAATTAGGTCCTAGAGGGAAGAAATGTATCTTTATAAGATATTCTGAACACTCCAAAGGGTACGTGTCCATAGGTAAACAAGCTGATGGATGTGTGATCGAAATGGAGTTACGAGATGTCACGTTCTTAGAGAATGATTTTCTTAGTAAATGTGAGATTGATAAGAACTTCCAATTATATGAGATTGTAGATCTTGATAACACATCCATTGATGTTGTAGAGGGAAATCAAAATTTACCTCAACATATAAGATCTTGTGGGAGTGTTGCATCGCCTAACGAATTGAATTCAAGAGAAATTCAATTGCGTAAAAGTAATCGTAAAAGTATTTCTCGTCGTCGTTTTGAGATTGAAGGGGAAGCATTTATGATTGCTCAGAATGACGATGCCGAGCCTAAGACTGTTCAACATGCTCTCTCATCTTCTAATAAGGAAGAATGGAGAAAAGCTTTGGAAGATGAGATGGAGTCAATGAGAGCAAACCATGTCTGAGACTTGGTTGATCTACCACTCAATCGTAAGGCCATTGGAAACAAATGGGTCTTCAAAATTAAGCGAATGACGGATGGATCCATTGAAAAGTATAAGACTCGCCTTGTGGTGAAAGGTTATACTCAACAAGAGGGTATAGACTATGTGGAAACCTTTTCACCAGTTGTAAGATTTGCCTTAATACGCCTTATTCTAGCCATCGTTGCACATTTAGACCTTGAATTACATCAGATGGATATAAAAACGGCATTTCTCAATAGAGAACTAGATGATGAAATCTATATAAAGCAACCAATAGGTTTCATAGCTAAAGGTCAAGAGTATAAAGTTTGCAAGCTTTATCGCTCAATATATGGCCTTAAGCAATCATTTAGATTGTGGTATCTTTGTTTTCATCAAACCATAATCACTTTTGGTTTCACGATGATCGAGGAAGATCACTGTGTATATGTCAAGTGGTCCGAAGATAAATTTGTGATTTTATTATTTTGTGTGGACGATATTCTATTGGCTGGAAATGACAAGGTTATGGTTATCACCATAAAAGGATGGTTGTCCTTTAATTTTGAAATGAATGATATGGGCGAAGCTGCTTATATATTAGGAGTTAAGATTGAAAGAGATCGATCAATGAAACTCCTTGCTTTATCATAAGAGTTTTATATTATGAAGATTCTTGAATGTTTGAATATGCAGCATTGTAATCTCATTGATACCCCTGTCATGCAAGGCGAATGCCTAAGTATTGAGATGTGTCCTAAGACTCCAGAATAAATTAAAGTGATGGAAACTGTTCCTTATGCTAGTGCGGTCGGAAGTTTAATGTATGCTATAATATGTACTAGACCCGACATATGTTATGTCATGGGATTGGTGATCCGATATCAATCAAATCCCGGTCAAGCACACTAGAAAGCAGTGAAGAGGATCCTGAGATACTTGAAAGACACTATGGACTATCAATTTTGTTACAAAGGGAATGATTTACGTCTATTAGGCTATTCAGATGCCAATTGGGGTGGAGACCTGGATGAGCGTAAATCGACTTCTAGATATGCGTTCTTACTTAATGGAGGTGCGATTTCTTGGAATAACAAAAAACAGACATGCACGGCCTTATCTACGATGGAGGCATAATTTATTGCATGTTCTACCATAGTGCAAGAAGCAGTATGGCTAAAACGTTTCTTAGAAAATTTAGCCACTGTCACCAAGGTTCCAAGATCGGTGATAGTTTATTGCGATAGTCAAGCAGCCATTGCCTATGTGAAGGATCCCAAGTATCATGGAAGGATAAAACACATTGACATAAATAACAACTTCATAAGAGATATAATAACGCAGAAAGAAGTGATCCTACAATATATTTCAACAAATAGAATGGTTGTTGATTCATTCACGAGGGCTATTCCTAGAGACATATTCTTAACCCATAGGATGTCACTAGGATTGTGTAGAATGTGATATATGTTATTGTAAAAGATCATTGGTTTATGTATTTGTGGACATATGTATTGTACTTGTTTGTTTATTAGTGATTTGATGTTTTATCAATAAGTACAAATCTACTATGAGACTAGCACAAATACACATATATTATTGAAAAGTATGATTGGCTCACTCACACAAGCAATCGCTTCAAGTGCTTTAGATAGCACGTTGAGATGAGACGTTATGTACAAATAAATGCTGAAGAGCAAGTCTAGTACATAAAATATGTCACATTGATTGGAGTCAAGATGAGATCTGTGATTTCTTTATAATAAGACCGAACATGATAATCCCACAATCATGTATGCCTGTAAGATACCTGATGTGAGTACTTAATTGGGCGCTATAAAAAGCGAGCTGATATAGCACTCGGGCTAAACATGAGTACGTGAGAAGCACGTGACTATGTTTAGGTTAAGATCCGTATAATGGATATATTTGATAAATAACATATACTCTTATAGAAAGAGAAATCCACTATAGCATGTAATTCATACTACATGTGCATTATACGATCGACAAGGGAATGTGAATAAAATTATCCCTATTTACTCATCGTGTGATCCCTTGAGGTAATTTATAATTTACCTCAATTTTTGTATCATATGTTACTTCTGATTATGTTCTTGAAGTGAAAGATCAATGTTGCTACTTTAGCATATTATTGGCGGTCATGAATAGATATGGCCTTATGGGACGTGTCTAGGAAAGCAGTTATTCTGAAATGGAGAGAGACATGAGTATGAAGGAAGACTATTGTTGTTTTACATCTATTATATGTATTTACTGGTCGACCAATTATATCGCTTTATGTGGTTGCGGATATAATTGTAAATACATGGTGTTTTTGAGAATAGTCAAGTATAGCCTTTAAGGGATATGTATACTTGGACTGATGTAACAAAATATGTCTGGAGCATTGTGAGACATTGATTGTTTATTTCTTTTTGGGGTTGTAGTCATTATGTCATCCCTAAGAGGTGTATAATTTGAGCTCCCAAATGTAGGTGTACTCACTGGTCGCACGGCTTATTTGCTAGTATGAATTGTTTTATAAAGTTGATGAATGTTGAATGCCTTATATTCTTGATAGAGCGATATCAAGCCCATCATCTCCAAGTGGGAGATGTTGTACTTTAGCTGGTACGTCCATGATGGGGTGCGATTGGACCGCACCGGTTCGCCTTGATATAGTACGATGGAAAGACACCATTTTGAAAAGGTATAAAGGGTGTCGTATATAATTTTTTTGTAGACACCCGTTGGCACCGGTTGGTAGAGCATACGATCAGAAAATCCTCTCATTCGTTTGTTCTATTTCCATCAAAAGGGGAAAGGCATTCCATTTTCACTTTTATGAAAACAGTTTGCATTTACGCCGTGGAAATCGGATGCTTTCCTTGTGATCGCATCTAGACCGACGTGGAGTAATTTCGTTCGTGATTCATCGGCAATTCAACGTTCGTTCCGGGGTTAATTACTATTTGCGCATTGGAATCGGATAAGTCATCTTCTGCCTACTTGAATTCCAACAAGAGCGTTTCTTCAGATTCTCTTAGCTGGATCTTGCTGCTGTAATTTTTCTAGAAATTAGAACGCCAGTAACTTCTGATGGTCGAATAGCAAGAGGAAAATCCTTCGAACTTGGAAACGGAACTTCAGAAATCTCCACACGGAATAAGCGGAAAAAAAAAATTGGAATCTTGAAGAACTTGGGAAAAATCGAGAAATCAAGCTCGATTTTGTTTGCCGAGCCTTCATTCGATCAAATCAAAAATATAGATGAGAGAGAAATGGCCACAAGCTTCATCAATCTCATTCATAGAAAACAAAATCAACCGCTCCCTTTGTCTTTTGGCTAGAGAGAGAATTAGTGGAGAAATCATCCACTTTGCAGGAGCTAGACGGAATGTGGAGATCACCCCAAGAGAGAGAATTGGTGGAGAGGATCTTATTCAGAGAAAAATCAGTGGGGGACATTTTCTTTGGCCAGAAGTTGAAGCGAAGAGTCACTTCTGAGAGAGAATTTTGCTCGCCGTTTTGCTCCCCTTCCCCCTTTTTTCTGCTCAACTGCGTTTTGAGAGATTGAGTAGAGAGAGAATTTTAGTAAGAGAAAGTAGATCCGGAAAAAATGACCCCCCTAACTAATTGGTTTGTTAAATTTGTTGAGAGCACCCTAATCAAGCACATGTCTATTTCAATGGTCACGATACATTCTTAACGAATGGATGATGATCAATTGTGTACTAATTGGAGTCTTTGTTTTTGTAATTTTCATAACATGGGTAGTCAATTTGCGAATTTCATAAAATCGGTAACAAAATTGGAATTTTGAAAATAAAGGGCGTGGATGCATTGGCCAAAATATGGCGGGCTAGGTTGACCGGGTTGACTTTTGTCTGAATTTTGTTCTATTTTTTCTGGTTTTGCCCAATTTAAACAAAATCAAATATTTTTATATGAAGCGGTTCAAATGAGATGCAATTAGGCTATATTAAGTTGACTAATTGTGCACAAAATATTCAAATTCATTGAATTCCTATTGAAGCGAGGCCACAAACTAGACTCACATCTTCAATTGAACCTCAACTGGCCAAATTGAAACTCAATTACTTCAATTGCACTCTAGTCTAAAATGGGCCAAGTCGGATTACGTAAATTGAAGCACCTTAGCTAGGCATTCTAATATTTAAACACGCTAAATCGACCAAATTAGAATGCATCTGAGTGAATCTCCCAAAATTGACCCCGAATTTGGACATCTTTGAAAAATGAGTGAAATACAAATGTCCATTCACAAGTTATGAATGATCGATTTTGGTCCCTGAATTAGGGCTCAAACAACAATTTGTATTTTGACTTGATAAATTGCAAAATTGAATGCTCAAGCAATTCCTTAACCGAATGTCAAAGAAGGAACTACACCTAATTATGACTAGAATAAAAGTAATTTCATTTTTGGTTGATTTAAAGCCTAAAACTAAAAAATTCATAAATTAAGGTTCTTAATAGAATTTTGTGAATTTTTTGACACAAAAGTCAAATTAGCATTAAAAGAAATGTATTTGTACATTTTTTTTTTATTTTTTTGGGGTCAAAAATTTGACCAAAAATCAATCATTTAGTTTTTTTTTTTTTTTTTTTGGTAAGTATCAATCATTTAGTTGATTTTTCTTAAAATGTCGATTTTTGGTCAAATCTTTGAATTTTCAAGAAATTAATTTGACAAGAGTGAAATTAAAGCTAAATGGAAATTTTTTGGTAAAAAGTCAATTTTTTGACCCGATGTTGACTTTTGGTTAAAGGATTAACCAAAAAGTCAACTTGAAAGTCAATTGTTTGACTTTTCGGGTTTTTCTTGAAAATGAGCTAGAAATTGCTTAAAAAAAATACAAACGAAAGAAATAAAAAAATGACACTTTTTGGTTGAGAGATGAGGCTCTGTTGCGATTAAAAACCAAAATCTCGATTTTTTACCTTTTAATAGTGTGTCAATTAAAAATCAGGTATCAACAAGCCCTTTCAGCCAAATTGGCCAGTCGTTGCCGATGATAATTTTTAAATAATATTTTATTTTTTATAATTATTTTGTTAATTTGTTAATCTTCTTTTCCTCTCTCTCTCTCTCTCTGTTTTTTTTTTTCTTCCCTCGTCCCTCCTCCTCCCTTTGGCTTCGGCAACCAACCAAAGGGGAGGGCCGGCCGGTCATGAGATTGAGGTTGTCGAGCAAGCTTGCCCAGCCACTAACGAGGCCTTGCCGTCCCTAGTTTGGCGAGGCGAGCCCCCTTAGGATTTGGCGAGGGCTTGCCTTACCATCGTTGGGAGAGGGTGAGCTCCCCTAGCCATTGGTGGGGCGAGCCCTCGTTGGATTTGGCGAGGGGGGCCTTGTCGTCGTTGGGTCTAGTGAGGTGAGCTCACCCTCGCCTGGCCACCTTTGTTCGGCGACTACCAACCCTCCCTTTTGGCTAGTCGTTGGAGCCAAACGAAGAAGGAGGGAGGAGGAAGGAGAAGGGAGGAGAAAGAAAGATAAAAAAAATTAATAAATTTTTTTTTAATAAAATATTATTAAAAAAATATCGTAACCGTTGGCCAGTGGCCACGTCAACGTTGATCGGCCAATTTTGGGTAGAAGGACTAAACTAGCACAATTGAAAAAATGTTTATGATTTAATTGGCCAACAAAATAAGTTTAAGACTGAATTGGTAAAATTACAATAGGTTCAAGACATTTTTGGTAATTTTCCCGGTAAAAAATTATCAAGAAAAAAAATTGTAAACCTATTGTATGACGGTTAATTTAGTTATAAACTTTTTGATTTGGTCAATTTAGACATAATTTGTTTACGAAAATAAATCATTATCGCTTACTAAAATAAATGTACTAAAAAAACTCTTATCGTCCATGAAAAAAGTTTAGACATAAATGGTTGTCGATAATAAAAATATATTTTATTATCTAATTATCTCAAGCAATATAGATGATTATTTTTAGAGAAATATTTTTCAAATCATTTATTTCCACGGAAAAAAACGGAGCCCTACTTTTATAAACATTTTCATACGAAGTGTGCCCCTTTCTTGAAATATGTCCTTTTCCAATATTCAAAATGCGGTTTATATGCACTTTTTTACTATTTTTCAGTGATTTTATCTTTGTGGTATAATTTACGCCTTATTTTTGTTAATATATATATAAATGGATAAACAATAGACAAAAAATCAAAAAAATCAAAATTCCCTAAAAAATGAAAAATTGGAAAAAACGTTCAGAAAAATCCTGTAATTGATTCCATTAGATCTTTAGATCCTTGAAGCAATTTTAGAAATTCCTTTTCAAATAGACTCCTCTAAGTTGTGAATAAAATTTGAAAAATCCTTAATTTTCTTTTTTGGAAACCTAATTGAATAATCTCTTAGAGCTTTACAATATGGGTTGTTTTTATGTTGTTTTCATTTTTAGAGACAATGTTTAGGTCAATGCTTGTGCATTTCAATTTAATTCATAATTGATTGTGCAAATTCAATTCATTGGCCGTTGTTTTTTCTTTTTAGCATGGTTAGGACTATAAACATCATATGAACGCTTTAGCTGGCAATAGTCAAGTTTAGGTACTGAAAGAGCTCTAGTTAAATAGCTAGTATAAATAAGTCCTCGATTTTGAAATCTCTGGTTATGTATGCATCAAGACGATACTCTTGCGTCTTGATTAGGATTTCTAGTTGACCCTCAATAGTGACTAGTGGTAGCTCCTTTTGAACACATAGATTAGGAAAATTAATTACCTCTAAACTTATTCTTCGAGGGTAGCCCCTTGAGGTAAGTACCTCTAAACCAAATATGGTAGGTAGGCCCAACCGCCACACTATATGTATAGATGCGAACCCCCTCATTACGGTACGTGCAACTTTCACTGACGCGACTTGCACAAAGACTCCTAAATCCATCCCGAGCCTTTCTTCCACCTCAGTCGACCCTCGACAAATCATGGACGTGGCTAATTCCGATGTAGTTTTAGCTGCATCTGGTCTAGGCCACCAGTTGGCAATCAGATAATGAATGAGGCCATGTCTTTTGTCGGTTCATCGCCATTTCTGTTCGACGGGTAATTGGATTTTAACAGCAACTTATGCTACTACATAGACCAGGATTCTGTACTTTCGAATGGTAAATTAAAGCCCGACTATATCGTGCCTCCTTATCGTTCGCATAGTTATTCATATGAGACACCTTTGTTACGAGATCATGGTAATTTGAACAACATTTTCCTCTTCTTTTTGACGATTTCGATATACATATATATCAGCAGATAGAAGATTTCATTAAGAACGGAGCTTAAAACAGAGTCCACAGAATACCGGCAGCTGGCCGCCAAAACCACGTCACAGGAACAACAAAACAAAGTACCTATCTGCTACCACCATAAGTGAAAAAGTTTTCCTAAAAAAAAAAAAAGTTGTAAACTTATCGTATTGATCAATTTAGTTCTAAATTTTTTAATTTTGTCAATTTAGACAAAATTTGTTTACAAAAATAAACAATCATCACTTACTAAAATAAATGAACTAAAAATACTCTTATACCACCCGCCGCAATGGCTCAGCTGGATAGGTACTAGACTTCCATTGAGGAGGTCTAGTGTTCGAAGCTCCTGCAACGCAAGTTGCAGGAAGGCTAACTTGAGACTCTTGGCGACTTACTCGGTGGCACGTGTGTGGTGACTAGCACGTGTTGCCCCCAGTGGTTTACCTTCGGCTGCTGGCCGTGAAGGGTTCCCCTGGTCACAAAAAAAAAAAAAAAAATACTCTTATTGTCCACAAAAACATTTAGATATAAATTATTGTTGATAATGAAAATATATTTCGTTATCTGTTGACACCTAAATTTTTGCGACCCCATTATTTATTTACTGCATTAAAAATTAGGGATTAATTTTTAACCCCTAAAAAAATTATTATTAATTAATTATATAGCATATTATTTTAGGTGCATTTATTTTTAATTTGGATCAGTGACGAATGAGTTTGACTTGATGGTTCTGAGCTTCTATTTGGCGAGTTGACAAAAAATTTGGCCAAACCCATTATTCCTTTGATGGCTAAAGTTATGCATGCAAAGATTTCATAATATTTTTCGTATAGAATTGAAATGCGCATGATATTTGAGTAGGGGCTGAATCTTTTAGCTATGGGAAAGAAATAAAGGGGAAAAAGGAAAATGAAAGAAGATCTGCAAGTTCGCCTCTTCGTGCAAGGAAAAATATATAGATTACAAGAAGTGGGATCGGTCAACATGGGAAATATAATCGAGACCATCTTTAGGCACCCACGGGCACAAGCAAAAAGGAAAGAAGTCAGAGTAAAATATATTTTGAACATTCCTGGGAGGAAAGGAAATTGGACACGGCAAGATTTAAATCAATTAAGATTGTCTCAAAGAGGAAAAGATGCGTAAGAAGCAAAAAGAAAGCAAACATAAAAGCCAAGAAAGTAGACTCTCTTCGCGGGGGGGATTCCGAAGACAGAGAGAACGCACGAGAGAGAGAGAGAGAGTTGCGGTTTTTCTTCCTTGAGTGTGAGCCTTCATAGCCGCGACTGGGATCTACCAACTTCACGACTCAGCGCTGCTAAGGCCGCCACTGACTTTTGCTGGCGTCGCCCTCCACAGATTCGAGTGGTGCCGAGTCTCATCCTCTTGAGCCGTCATCTCCAGCTGCATCTATGACGCCGAAGCTTCTGTCCCGACGTTGTTGCTGACTTCGTTGCGACGTTGAGGCCTGTTACTATCTCGTTGTGCTGATGCCACCTTGCCGGGTGACGAGTCCCGTTCCGACGCCGTCCTATCACCGTATCGACGTGCTGCTTCACCAAGCCTCCTGTAGTACCAGTGAATCACCGTTCTCTTGAAATCTGCCTGCGAAGAGAGAGGACACTCTGGCGAGTCAATCCCTGTGAAGCCAGCATCTCTCGCTTTTGTGATGCAAGTCGGACAAGCGTACAAATAGCAAGCAATGGCCGCTATTCGCATCTTGCAGTCGGCGACGCCCCGGCTACTGTCCAGAACCGTTCCTTAGTCGAAGCAACCACCACAGCAAGCTGTTCTTGCGCCATCACGTAGAGCCGCCCATGGACTTGACGCTGAACCCAAGCTGTCGTTGAGGTCGTCCTATTTCCTGCGAAGTTTCTGTTTTGTAGGTCCAATGGCACGAGCCGCTGTCACCACTTGCTGCCGTTGTTCACCGTTGCTCCCTGACCCGTCGATCCTCCACCGTTGAACGCTACCCCACCGAGTTGGCGGTCTTTTATGCATTTATTTTCAGGTTCCCGCGAGTCCCAGCGTCACTTGCGTACACTTGAGTTACATCGGTGACCAGCCCTGGACGTTCAAATTTTCACGCCAACAACCCTCCTTTTTGCTGTTCAAGTCTTCTGGTGGACGTCCCCATGCTGTGTTGGTCAAACTTTGCGACTTTGTCAGGCCAAATCAGTGAAGTACTAGCCACCATTCAAAATTCACTATTACTTATTGAGCGAGATATCATCATTGAGCAGCACGTCACCTTGAACCGCCACCCGCGAGTCATCCCACCATCCGTCGTTAGACCGAACTTGACAACGTGGTCCACGACACCAAATATTAGGTAAGAATCTCTTTTAATTCGATTTTCATATATCTTTATTGCCTAATTTATAATATTATGTCGTATGAATATTTGAATGATACCATCATATCCACAAAATATCAATTAGCCTTTTAAATTGGGAAATCTTCATAATTTCGCAACACATACATATGATTGACAATCCGATTTCATGCTCGAAATATGACCCGCAATCGTACGGAAAAATCACCAATCCGATCTCACGCTCGATATACGATTTGTGATTTTATTTAAAAACATGCGCGAGATACGATTCATCAATTTATTTCCTGAAATTAAATGGACATGAATGATATCATGCTTGATTTGGTGCCGTGCTATTCTTGATGCCTTTATTTGATTGCTCCCATAAAAGAAAAACCTAAAAAATATATATATTTGAGTTAGATTAGGTTCATGTTAGAATATTACTTGTTTTAGGTTTATTTTGCATGTTTAGAATATGAAATTTATTTATTTCGAATTTCTTAAATAAAAATCCAAAAAAAAGGTACATTCATTTAGGATGTTAGTTTTTTTTTTTTTTAAAATTTAAATCACACATTTAATTATTTGGCAATTTTAATTTCGAATTTTTATAAAAAATAAAATAAAAACACAAAAATCATGCATATGTCATGTAGAATTAAAGCATTCTTTGCACGTCATTGCATATTAGGATAAAATTACATGTTTCGTTTTAAGTTTAGATTAATCTTTTAAATAAATTGCATCTTATGTTAGATGTTGTTAAGTTAAGATAATATCTTGGTTTAAATTAGGGTTTAGCCTGACCTAATCCTTAATATAAGTTGGATAGAATCTTAATTTAGCTAGATAATTATCACATTTTTTCTAATTTCGAAATTCATATAAAAATAAAATAAAAATAAAAATAAAATTGTCTTTAGAAGAAATCAATTTCATTCTTTAGTATAGATTGCATTTTATGCCATATAGGTAGATCATATTGCCATGTCATAACATTTCATGTTAAATTAGTAGCATTTATTGCATGACTCTCATTAAATAAATGAAAACAAAAAAAAAATAAATTGCGTGTTAATTAAAACTCATATTTAAGGTTATTGATGTGAATTTTGATCTAACAACGCAAATGCTTCCGTTGCTATGAGGTAAGTCCTTGCATTTTTTATTTTATTTGTTTTCTTGGGTGTTAAATTGGTGGATTACGCACCCTCATGATTATCTTACATGTTAGGAAAATAAATTTAAAAATCAATTTAAGCTGCTTACAAAAACATTTTTGAAAAATAAAAGAATGGTACCGAAATGGCATTAGAGAAGTCTAGTGTAACTAAGTCTCCGTATTCAAAGTTAAAATAATCCTTCCATTATTTTACTTAGGTGTCTAATCGATCTACCATAAACTGATTAGTGGTGACTCCTAGATAAAATCCATTTGCATGTTAAGAAATTTGAACTTAAGTTGCGAATTTGTATGGGCTTGGGAGAGCCCGAGTTAAATCTATGCTTAACAATCCATTAGCCAAACCATAGGTGGTTCACACTTGAAAATTTGATCGCAACATTATCTAATTTGTCAAGCAATACAAATGATTATTTTCAGAGAAATATTTTTTAAATTATTTATTTTCGAGTGAAAAAAATAGAGCCCTACTGATGTGAACATTTACATTCAAAGCTTGCCGCTTCCTTGAAACGTGTCCTTTTTTCAATATTCAAAATGCGTTAATATGCACTTTTTACTATTTTTAGTGATTTTATCTTAGTGTTCTTGACGCAATTTTCTTGATATGTACATATCCATCGGCTGGCGTTGCTCACACACCAAGAGTTCAACATGCATGTGGCGTACCTAATGACAACGTTTAAATTGGACATTCTTGATATGTACCTATCCATCGGCTGGCGTTGCTCACACACCAAGAGTTCAAGTCTTGAGCTCCTTACCCGTACGGGGCATGGCTCTGAAAACATTTAAAGGAGCGAGCCATTTCTGTCCCTGACGTAGTTCGATATCAGTGATAGAACAGGGATCGAAACGCGGGGGGCCAAAATGGGTCCTTCTCTATGCGAGCTTCGATGGCTTCTTGCTCTGCTGGGTGCATTGTTGTTGCTCCTCCCTCTGGCTCAAGGCGAGGACCATTACTACACTTTCATCGTGAGTTTGAGCTTTTCGCTTGTTCTTTTCTCGTCCATTTTACAGCTCGTTTTCGGTGCGATCATTGCCGTTTATTCTGCTTTCGTCTACTTGGGATGTTTAATGATGTTTGTGAGAGTGTGTAGCTGAGAGAGACCAACTTCACGAGGCTGTGCACAACAAAGAGCATGTTGACAGTGAACGACAGCTTTCCGGGGCCGGCATTGTACGTCCGTAAGGGAGACACGGCCTATGTCAATGTCGTCAATGAAGGGTACTACGGAGTCACCATTCACTGGTAAAAATATCAATCTCTCTCGCACGTGCACGCGCGCACACAGAGAAAAATATATTGTTTTTATTGAACATGGAAAGTCAGGCCTTGTTCTATTTTACAAGTCAAATGTAAATGTGTTGAGTGGTGGCAAAGAGATTTCTCTATGGTCTAATGTGCTAAGTATTAGGACGCACCTGTAAGTTGTATTAGAGAATTCTTACATTAAAAAATTGATTGATGTGGTGTTAAGTAATTAATATATTATAATTGGACATAACTTTTTGGCTTTAAGCCTTTGAGAAAAAGTGGGTTTAATTGGATATATGAGTGCTGGACATCCGAAGTGTCAAAACTTGATATATGAGAACATTTAAACACCAAAAATTTAGAAATATATACTTAAGTGCCAAAATCGGATAAAAAAAGGATCAATCAAATGCCAACGATAAGAAATTTAGGCTAAATTGTTGCAAAATGACAACGTTTTGTACGCTGACGTGGTTAGATAAGCCGAAAACAACATTGTTTTACATGCTAACGTAGCTAGATAAGCCGAAAATAATGTCGTTTTGCCTCGAATTTGAATTTTAATATAAAAATGAATTAAATTAAATTTAAAATGAATTGAAAAAGAAGAAGAAGAGGAAGAAGAAGAAGGTTGTAGCGTTCGATGAGGCTGTGCAAGCCCTCGCCGCTACCTCCCTTTCTATTGCCGGGAAGGACATAAAGCTGCCTCCCCCTCGCCACCACCTCCCCACCTCTCGCAGTGTTCGGTGAGGGCTGTGCAAGCCCTCTATTGGAACTCTCTCATCTCTCTCTCCCCTCTCTCATCCCTTAAATTCCGTCTTGGTAAGTGCAACCTCATTTTCTTTTTACTTTTTGCCAGGTATTATTGGGGAGTTATCTAGACCCATTCCCTATATCGGAGCTCTCTCATCTCTCTTGCCCCCATCATCTTTCTTTCACCTTTAGACCAAATACTTTCTTTCATCAAATACTTATTCCTCTATTTTTATTTTTCTTTTCTATTTTTTAAAATTGATTTTAAAATTGATTTTTATTAATTTTTTCTTTTATTTTCTTTTTCTTTCCTCCTCGGAGTCGTGGGGAGCTTGCCCAAGGTCAGTGAGGCTTGAGCTCGCCCAAAGCCGACAAGCTTGCTCGCTGCTACCTCACGAGTTGCGGTCTAGCAAGCCTCACCACTACTCTTGAAGCCTTAAGCTCATAGATTGTGACTCACAAGGCCTCAAGCTCATCAGTTAGTGGTAAGGTTGGAGCTCGTCCGTAGTTGGTCGCCGGTCGTTGTGGTGCTCGGTGATCGGCCAAAGAAGGAGGAAAAAATAAGAAAGAAAAGAAAATTAATTAAAAATTAATTTTAAAAAATAAAAAGAAAATTATTGAAAGGAGTGTGAGGAGGGAAATCAAATCAAATTTTCTTAACAAAATTGTAGAAAATATTTTCTAATTCATTTTCAAGTTTCAGCCGAATACAAAAAAATACTTGAAAAACATTTTTCAAAATCGTTACATTTTCTGCGAAATGAATGAAACCTTATCATCATCATCATATTGTCATCTTCATTGATTATAAGGCACAGATGAGAAGGAAAGGGACTTATCAAAAGTAGCTCGAAAAGTTGGGTAGGACTTTCGGACGGCCCATGTGATAGTCGTGCTCAATAAGGTTGAGCATTGATGTGGTGTGGTGCGATTTTCCACTTTCATCTTGGAATTGCATTTGTTTCGCCTCCATGTTATTTCGAATATTTATTTTCTGCGACCATACAATTACAGAAAGAGAAAAAAGCAGAAGAGCTTTCCTAACAAAAGCAAAATCATTCTTAAGAGTTCAACATATAATATTTAATTGCTAGAATTGATACTCATATTTCCGAATTGCTCATATAGTTTCTTATGCTGACAGGCATGGCATTAAACAGCCAAGGAATCCGTGGTTCGACGGGCCGGAATATATTACCCAATGTCCAATTTCTCCGGGCACCAACTTCACTTACCAAGTTCTATTCACTTCGGAGGAGGGAACCCTCTGGTGGCATGCACACAGCGACTGGACCCGCGCCACAGTCCACGGTGCGATCGTTATAAAGCCCGCCCTGGGTACAACTTATCCTTTTCCGGAGCCCGATGATGAAGAAGTCCTCGTCTTTGGTATGTCGTTTAATACAATGAAAAGTGAAAAAAATCATATAGATTGTCATTTGTTGTGTATTCGCGAGCACTTCGTCAGTATAGATTCTGCTTGCAGCATCTTGGTACGACGAAGACGTGATGGAGTTAATGATAGAGGCCCTTTCTGAAGGTGGACAGGCGACATTATCAAATGCCTACTGCATCAATGGCCAGCCTGGTGATTTTTATAATTGTTCCAGAGGTAAAAATGATTCAAATATATATTTATATTTGTGTCTATACCATCATGCCTCTGGGAAAAGACATTGATTTGGTCTCTGGAGATTAAATACGCCTCTAGGAAATTTGCCATGGGTGAATCAATAATAGAATTAGACCATTCTCAATGAAATCTACATCTTGAATTGGTTCTTGACATGTTACAGAAACCACGCATAGAATATCCGCTGATTATGGCAAGACCAATCTTCTCCGTCTAGTCAACTCGGTGCAGAACACTAACATGTACTTCGCCATCGCTAACCACAGCCTGACGGTGGTAGGATTGGATGGAGCCTACATCAAGCCCCTGGTCACGAGATACATCATGATAACCCCAGGTCAATCGATGGACATTTTGGTCACGGCCGATCAGCCGCTCGGCGAGTACTACATCATTCTCTCACCTTTCTTTGATGGCCAAGCGGACGATTTTGACCACAGCATCGCCAGCGCGATCTTCCAGTACAGCGGCAACTACACTTATACCGGATTGCCGGCGTATCCGAGCGATTTTCCAGGATGGGAGGACAAACAGCCCGCAACTTTTTTCGTCAAGCAACTGAGAAGCTTGAATTCAGCGGAGCACCCCATTGATGTCCCCAAGGACAACGAGATCACGACCAGGATGTTCATCACGATCGAGGTTGGCCTCAGGCATTGCCCAAACGACTCGTGCGCGGGACCGCTAGGAGATCGCCTCGCCGCTGCATTGAACAACATTTCTTTTGCAAACCCTTCCGTGGATGTACTCCAAGCATACTACAAGTACGACACGCTATCCTCTTTCCTGCTTTTTGCTTCAATTTGGTAGGGCTAGATAGATCACCTAGAGATGGATGAATAGGTGATAGTGCAGAATAAAATAAAAATTAAAAAGATATTGCAACAAAATGACCTCTAACCACAACTCGAACAACTATCGGATCTTATTGGTGTGCAATTAACCCTTATCACAGGTAAAATAAAGAGAGTAAAGAATAGAAAGATTGCACACAAATGATTACAGTGGTTCGGCTTTTATAAGCGTACATCCATTCTCCCTTGCTAATAGCCGATTGACAGGTAAAATAAATACTCAAGCTTGTGTGAACAATTTCTCACACACTCTTAACCTCTAAAAGATTACACAAAATAGCTCATAGAAATGAATGTATATGATTGAAGATCACTCAAGACTTATAGGAATTATAAACTTCACAATTTCAACTTCTTGTTTCCTTTCAGCATCTAGACCTTCTTTTATAATCCCCATTATCCAAGTTGACTATTAGACTTAACCTTAAAGGATCGCTCACCAATCTACTCATTGGACTTGAACGTTGTCAAAAGATCCGATTGCTTCAAGGTTGCCGAGATTGAAGTCTCTCATTGATTTTGCCACCCATACAGTAGATGGAGTTTCCATAAGAAGAGTGCTCCAATTGGAAAGAATATTTTGCCTCTTGTAGATTGATTTATCCAAATCTTACTATATTCCACCTTGAGAGATTTGGATTGATATACTTTCCTTCTTAAATAGATCTTTTAATTCTAGGAAGGAATCCACCAAATTTCCAGCCGTTGCACGAAGATTATTTTCCTAGAGTATCAAATATTAAGGATATGAACTTTTGCATGACTTATTCTCTAAATCTGATGAGTAACATTTGATAGTGCTCATCAAAGTTTTCACATGGAAAATCTTACCATCAGAATCAAAGAGCAATTCAAGAAAATTTTGTTAATCATCAAAACTAATAAGGGAATTTTCCTCAACAATCTTCCCCCTTGTTGATGATGATAAAACTTTTATAGCAAAACCAATTTGAAAGAAGTGATTTTGATAAAGCTCTGAAAGTCGCAGGATCTATTTCCAAAGTGCAATCTTAACATGGCTTGATGTATCCTCTCTTCTTGCATTAGAAAAAAAAAAATCACATCTTTGTTATTTTCTCTTTCGCTAAAGTTCTTCTTTTGATCAGATGATCTGAAAGATCTTTTCCTTTTAATTTTTCTTTCTTTTTTGGCCATTTCTTCACCATGAGGGTCATTTCCTCGTCATCTTCATCCTCATCCTCAGAATTTGTATCATTAGAATCATAGTTAGATTTTAACACGATCATTTTCTTAGTTCTGGATTCTCCTTCTTCATTCAGATGTTCCACTTCATATGATTGAAGTGTTCCGACAAGTTTGTCTATGGAAACTGATGAGATCATTTGACTTTCCTGGATGGACGTTTTGATATTGCTCCATTCCTTGGATAGCCTGTGAAGGATTTTGTTTACTTTCATGGAATCGAATATTAAAGCTCCTTGTTATGTTAGGCTGTTGACGATGCTGGTGAATCTACTGAACATATCAATCACTGATTCATCCGTCTTTATTTTGAAGGATTCATATTGCCCGAGCAAAATATTTATTTTGGTTTCCTTCACTCAATAAGTTTCTTTGTATGTCACGTGCGACCTCTCTCAAATTTCTTTAGCATAGTCACATGAGGATATGCGGTTATATTCAGTAGAAGATAAAGTACAGTATAAAAATTAAATTGCTTTAGCATCTAAAGCTTCTCTCTTGGATAATTCTGTCTTAGACATGGCATCAACTTTAGGTTTTTTGCTATCTGTGTCCTTTTTGGAGGAAAAGGCTCTAGGCCTAGCACCTCTCAGAACTACATCCCACTCCAAGAGATTCTTGGATTTGATGAATGCTTTCATTTTATTCTTCCAGATGTTGTAGTCATTTCCATCATAGTATGGAACCCCTGTGTCACTTTATCCTTCCATAAGTCTTGGTGCAATAATACCAACCATCAAAAGATCATTAACTTAGAAGTCATAAAACATTTCAATGAAGAGTAACCGAGCTCTGATACTAATTGTTAGGGTTAGATGGATCACATAGAGGGGGTGAATAGGTGATAATGCGGAATAGTTAGAGGTTACAAGATCTGAGTAATGAATATTCAAGCTCGTGTGAACAATTCCTCAAACACTCTCAACCTCTAAAAAGTTACACATAATAGCTCATAGAAACGGATGTATATGATTGAAGATCACTCAAAACTTTGAAAATTATAAACTTCAGATTTCAGCTTATTGTTTTCTTTCAACATCTCGACCTTCTTTTATAATCCTTATCATCCAAGCAAAATGTTGGATATAACCTTAGAGGATTACTCATCCAATCTACCGATTGGACTTAAAATTTAAAAAACTTAAAATTTTAAAAAATTAATTTAAAATTTTTAAAACTTCTATATTTAAATTTAATTTTTTTTAATTTTAAGTTTTCTAAATTTTAATTTTTTAAAATTTTAAGTTTTTCAAATTTTAAGTTTTTAAAATTTTAAGTTTTCTAATTTTAATTTTTTTTTAATTTTAAGTTTTTTTAATTTTAAGTTTTTTTTTAAATTTTAAGTTTTTTTAAATTTTAAGTTTTTTTTAATTTTAAGTTTTTTTTTTTTTTTAATTTTAAGTTTTTTAAATTTTAGGTTTTTTTAATTTTAAGTTTTTTAAATTTTAATTTTTTTAATTTCAATTTTTTTAATTTTTGAAGTTTTTTTAATTTTAATTTTTTATTTTTTAGAATATTTTAAATAAAGTTAAGTTTAAATTTAATTTAATTAATTTTTATATTAATTATTTACACATCGACACAAAACGACGTCGTTTTTGCGCATTTTCTCGCCACGTCGGCGTGCAAAAACGATGCCGTTTTCCACCCAACTCGCCGGGAAAATTGCCATGTTAGCCATTTGGCCGAAGTGGCACTTAAGTGTTTCACTTTACTCCGAAACTAGCACTTAAGTGTACTTTTCCGAAGTTATGGCACTTAAGTGTCCCTCCGTGCCAAGTTATGGCACTTGAGCTGTTCTTCTACCGTCAAACTTGATAGTGAGCCTTCTTAACTTAGTGGTAAGCGTACCCCCGAGCTTATTTTTCAAGGCAGCCCAAATTGCTTGAGCTTTATCAAAACTTTTAAATTCACACATGACATCATCTTGCATACAATTCGCCGTCAATGCTATTTTTGTTTTTCTAAGCTTAATAAGTTTTTTGATCTTTTATGTGCTACTTGAGCTTTATCAAAACTTTTAAATTCACACATGACATCATCTTGCATACAATTCGCCATCAATGCTATTTTTGTTTTTCTAAGCTTAATAAGTTTTTTGATCTTTTATGTGTTGGGCTGAAGTTCCATACTCAGGTTCATCCATAGTATAGTTAAGGGTTTCCTTAAGGTCTAACTCATTCGATGTGAAATATCATAATTGTCACCGTTTAGCTTCTCATTCTTATTGATGTTAGCCACAATAGTCTTGGATACCGAAACTATAGTCAATTGCTCGTGCATACTAACATATTAAACACAGAATCAATATTAGCACAATTTCTACAATAACACACATATTTAATTGACAATAAAGACAAACTAAATTAATGATTGTTCAACAAAAGACATAGAAATAAAAGTTCACTATGTTCCCAATCAACTTTTGTGTACCATTGTTCTACTATCATCAACTAGTTTAATTTGCACAAATTTTAAGTTCTAGGTGAGAACTCTTTCGAATTTTACCAACCTACAAACTTCTATTAGAAAAAAATAATTACATGATCTCATGTAATTGTCACATTTTCTAATAAATATAAAAACACATAGCATGATATGAATTAACGTATAAATCAATCATGTAGCAATTATAATCGAAAGCAGAATTCAAAACCATAGGGTAATACGGGCTAGAAGGAATAATCAATGCACTTATAGCCTAAAAATACGTGTATTTAGGGTTTAGTATGCATTTTTATAGCATTAAAAGCCTCAAACATGTAAAATAACTATACTACAATGTAGAGCACATCCATACAAATCAAACGCCACTAACCACATGTCGGTCGAACCTCACATGTGCCCACACATGCCAGCAAGCCAATGGCGTCATCACGGTTGGACTTGGCCAGTCAACCTGGTCTGACCTTTGACCAGTCAATTGGGTCGAGTCCTCGGCTAGGATCTTTAGGTTGTGTCACATGTCAAGTCGGTGGTCGGGTCGGGTCGATGACGTTATTGATTACATCAGTGGGTCGGTTGCTGATGGTTTACTAACGTTATTGATAATGTCAGCACACGCCGATTCGTCGACGCGCGTATGGCACGCGTATGGCACTCACGAATTGGGCAACCCAAGCGCGTGGGGCATGTGGCACTCACGCGCCATGGATTCTGGCCATGCGCGTGGGTGCATCTAGCATAGTCTAACAGTGTGCCACTCGCCGTTTTGATTGTTTTGATGAGCACTTTTACCTCGTATATTCAAAATTTGATTTTGGCTTAAAAAATATTCCAAAAGATGGCCAAAATAGAACTGTTATCCGCAACCTCCAAACCCATTTTTTGCTTTAGTTCATTTTTGACGATTCATGTTGCAATCTCCGAGCAATGAAAATCCAGACAATATGACTTCATCCTCTTGATCTCCATATCAAACATTAAATGAAAAAGTTCGACGAAGAAAACAGGTAAAGATCATAATATAGGCTCTGATACTAATGTTGGAAGTATAATTGATGGAAGAAATGACTAACCTCTTCAATGCGCAATAAACGAATTAATCAGGAATATACGTTGAATCATGGACGATACGACTTCATGATGATCTGAATACAATCAAAAGGAAAGTATTTACATTCCACATTGTTAATGTTGATTGTCTTTCCAAAGTAGAAATGGAAGCCTCTATGTTCTTTGTTCACTGATGATAGAGAGAAGATAGAAGAGACAATTGTACTTTCTGAACATTCTTTCTTCGACCACAATTGCGATTATCTTTAGAAGTTATTTATATAACTTCCCTCAAAAGATAACTTCCTTCACATCCCTTCAAAATGTGTCTCTCTATCATATCACATCAAGACGAATCGGCTCATCTTAATCACACTCTATCATGGATGTACCAACAAAATATTACAGATTTGAACTAAATTGACATTACTATTAGCATAAAATTTGATGAAGTACCAACGGAATTTCACTTCAACATGTTTACACTAGCTTTGGTGTCATTCTTGTCTTTGATTTCTTGCAGCAATATCACCGGGTATTACACGGCAGATTTCCCTGACCTGCCGCCTGTGGGGTTCAACTTCACTTCCGACGACTTAGAGACGGCCAACGTGACAATGGTGGACCAAGGAACGAAGGTCAAGGTGTTGAACTACAACGCGTCCGTCGAGATAATCCTCCAAGGGACCGATGTGTTGAACTCCGCCGAGACTCACCCGATGCACCTGCATGGGTTCCGGTTCTACGTGGTCGGACTGGGCGAGGGCAACTTCGACAATGGGACCGCTCCAGAAACCTACAACCTATATGATCCCCCCGAAATGAACACCGTCCCAGCGCCTAGGGACGGGTGGGCTGTAATTAGATTCAGGGCAAACAATCCCGGCAAGTTCACTGGTTGCGCTCACGCTAACTTCACAATAGAGAAAAGACAGATCAATTTTTCCTAACTCTAATTCTTTTTGGGCAGGCGTATGGTACTTTCACTGTCATTTTGATCGGCACATGTCGTGGGGCATGGACATGGCATTCATCATCAAGAACGGAAACACGGCTGAGACGAGCATCCGGGAGCCTCCGGCGTACATGCCTCCTTGCGAGGCCGACTCATCACTGTTGGCTGTCCTTCGTTCTTACTTGCAACAGAAGGCTTGAGTAATTTTCTCTTCATGGTGTGGCTGTCGTGGGAAGTTTGCATTCGGAAACAGAGACTTAAATGTAGCCCATTGTACCTGTAGACGCCTTTTTCCTTTTATGATTAATTATAAAGGGAAAAATAAAATATAGCCGCCCATTTATTCAACTTATGGTGCTGAATAAAAAGTGCATTTACAATGTTAAATGATGGGCTTCCAAGTCTCAATGAATTCCAGATACGGAGTCAAATTAACAAAGTAGTATATCAAACAATTTTCAATGAAAATGTGAAATTGCCATGCTGTCATGGCCTGGGCCATTGGCCCAACTCAAAGGCCCTTGGGGCGTGTAATACTCGATCATGAGTAGCACATTATCCGACTCCAGCGCGCAATGATCCGATTGCGAGGGGCATGTACAATTTGCAGGACCGTTAGTAAGAAAGCAAGAATGAAAAGTGGCCCTGAGTTTCAAGTCAGTTGTATCAATCAATGATACAAACAATGTACATCAAAGGACTATTGGGATAGGAGAATTTGAGTAGTAAAACCCCCAAAAAGAGCTTTACAGACATCATATGTTCTAGTATGAGTAGACGAAAAATAAGAAACATACGAAAAATATTCCTAAGCTATGTCGACGCTTGCTTGAACCAAGTAGCCCACACGGAACTTTTCGTATCAGCCCTTCCACGTCTTGGTGGCAAGGCTTCAAGTAGCTCACGTGGAATATTAGATGGATTTTCAACCAAGCGGCCAACTGAGGTCGACGAGCGACTTTGCCTACTTTCACCAGCATTGGCATTGGCCCTTCATACTTTCGGATGAGTCGCCTATCTTTTTATAAGGGAATACAACTGTTTCAGAAGGATCCTCAACATGGCCGGGTCGTCTACCTAGTACTCATCACTCTTCTCTTCTCTTCTGATCGGCCCATTTCGTCATCGCCTCGATGCCCTCTCAGGATAGGCACAAGAGATGTCGCTGTTTTGCCTCCCATTTTTGCTGATGTTGTAGGCTTGTGGGCATTTACTCCTATGTGGCACCACCAATGTTTCGGAAGTGAAGGCTGCGAGGCTGTCAGTGTTATGGCTAGAGATATATAATCTAGAGAGGGTGGATAACGAGAGTGTGTGTATCTTAGAGAACAAAGCTTTCTCAATATTTGATATCTAACACTTCGAATCTTCCACAGTACACGTTGATCATCTTATATAGCCTTTAAGGTCCTTACTACCGTTGGAAAATCTCTAAGGTTATTTTAGTAGTAAAAACAAAAGTTAGGATAGGTTGGTTCGTGCTGGAGACATGATAGGATTGAATGTAAGGAGATATAGTCTTGATAAAATTATTCCATAGAGGATGGATAAAGGTGAATATGATTTCTCATAATCATGATATAAAAACTATTTTTCTCAAATAACAAATATCTTAAATAATAAAACTAAACAATAATAATATATACACAATATTTGAATTCTAATATGAAAAATAAAATTCAAAATAACAAAAAAATGTAATTTTCGTTTTTAATTATTCCTCTATTTATTTGTACATTCAAATTTATTTCTACTCTATAATATATATTTTGTGTGTGTGTATGTGTGCGTGTATATATATATATATAGTATCTTTTTTTATTACATATTTTAGGTATAGTTTATTATTTGATAAAAATTTTATGAAGGAGTGATGGAAGTGAATAAAAAAAGAGATGGAAAACTAATAAACAAAGTAAATAAAAATGAAGTAGAAAAAGTCAAATATTAAATGAACAAATTCATACTTGAAAGAATCTTTCTAATTCTTGAAGAATGAGGAGTAATTAAATTTCTAGAAAAACCTACCCTCTCCGTCTCCTTCTCCTCCTCCTCCTCCTCCTCTGTATCTTTGGTTCACGTAGAAGTTCTACAACTCCTCCGTAGTTTTTAGTTCACGTCAAAACTCCATGAAAATGGCGAAGGAGTTTAAGCTTCTTCTCATTCATAATCTCCGGTTCATGTCAAAAGTTCATGAAAGAGTCAAAACTCCTTTTCCTCCATAAGTTTGTGGTTTATGTTGAAGTTTCACGAAAGTAGCGGGAGAGCCAAGACATAATAATAATCGTAATCACAAAAGTGAATGATCACATTTTCTCTCTTTTACTAGATTTGGCAGTGAATTATGATAGATTTTTACAATCATCGTCCCACAATTTTCAGGTTTATTACACTGTATGTCCTAAATACTAAATAATAGACATAATAGAATGTGAAAATATCTGGTTTTATTATTATATTTTACTAAACAATGGATATGATATAGTAAAATCTCTGATTTTTATATATATCATATCTTATTAAATCCTATCCTGGTTAGAAAAAAGGGACCTTGGCCGGCTTTTGAAAGAGGGAAACTAACGCTTTCTTTCCAAATTTTAAGAAGATATTCGACTAATTCTGAGTGGAATTCACGGATAGAATCTGGGAAATTCGTGAACCGAGAGCATATTCTAGGCCACATATTCTCGGTGGAGAAGAGGGAAAGCGGAGCTTTTCCTTCTAGGCGGTGGAATTACCTTCCACAACGAGGGCTCCCGTGTTTCTCTTACTGATCCGAAGCTTGCATATTAGGGAAGGGGCTGGTTATTTCTATTTTCTGAGATGTGCATTTTGGCCATTCAAAAGAGCAACCTGCAGACACATAGTAGGGGTTCAAAGGCGACGGTCAGGAAGCATTCTCCATCGCCAAAATCCATCCATTGATATTCCAGAATCAGTATATGTTCCCATCATCATCGCTTCATCATACTCACCTTCATATATCATCTCACGAAACTTTATCTCTAAGACATGAGAAGATGAGAAACCCGTAATGTACTGAAGAACCTGATATGTAGAAACTCTGTACTGACGAACCAGAGATGCAGAAGCAAGAAGATGAATTGAAAAGCTTGAAGATTGATCAAGAAAGACTTTGCATTTATCTCATTTCAATCACAATGTAACTCTGAACTTGTACATCAATCAGCAAAAAAGAAATCTTTCATCTCGACTGTACATTCTCTTTCTCTACATCTGCATATTGCTATATTCTACTACAGAGAACTACGAAACAATGGAGTTTATCTCACTTTCTCTCTCGGTGTTTATCTCACTTTCTCTCTCTCTCTCTCTCTATCATTCATATCAGAAAACTTAGTCGAGTATTCACGTACTTTTCTATTTAAGAAGATGAAGATTAACTAACAAAACTAACTTCTGTTGAAGACTTTCCAACTGAATAACAACTTTCTATTTCTTCATACGCTCACGATCCGCAATCCGTGTGAATCTTTTCCACCTGTATTTACCATCGTCGATGTCAGTCTTCATTACCCTTCATCTCAGTCGTTCATTTTGCAGTCTTTTCTTTCACCTGGTTCAGCTTTAGCAGCCTCAGCATTAGCATCTGTTGATTTCTTTTGTCTATGTATCTTAATATTCCCCCTCAAATTGGGAACGGGTGGAGAGCCAAGTCCCAATTTGGTGCATAGTTGACAATGTGAAGAACGTGAGAGAGATTTGGTAAAAATATCAGCAAGTTGCAAATTGCTTGGAACATATTGAACATGAATTGATCCCGAGGAGACTTTTTCCTGAACAAAGTGGAAATCCACCTCGATGTGTTTTGTTCGTGCATGTAATACAGGATTGGCAGTAAGAGCAATGGCTGATTTATTATCACAGAACAGATGTGTAGGATTAGCGAGAACACATCATATGTCTCATAAGACAAAACTAATCCAAGTGAGTTCAGTAGAGGTGGAAGCAAGCGCACGATACTCAGCTTCTGTAGAAGATCTACTTACTGTAGTCTGCTTCTTGGCTGTCCAAGAAATAAGGTTGGAGCCAATATAAGTACAGAAACCTGTAGTTGACCTTCGTGTTTCAAAGCACCCTGCCCAGTCTGCATCTGAAAAACCGTACAGATGTGAAGAGCTTTGAGAGTGAATGAATAGGCCAAGACTGATAGTGCCTTTGATGTATCACATAACCCTTTTAAGTCTATAGAAATCTGCAATAGTTGGTGTTTGTAACTTTTGACAGAGTAAGTTGGTAGCATAGGCTATGTTAGGGCGTGTCAAAGTGAGATACTGAAGGGCACCTACCAAGCTTCGATACTCAGTAGGATTGCACAAAGGGACAGAATCTTGTTGCATAATAAGTGGCCTTAGTGACAGAGGAGTAGAAATTGGTTTACATTCAGTCATTTGAGCTCGAGTGAGAAGATCACTAGCATATTTGGTTTGACATATAAATAAATGGTCAGAATTTTGTTTGACTTCGATGCCAAGGAAGTAATGCAGTGGGTCAAGATCTTTCATGTGAAACTCAAGACTGAGAGAGTGAATCAGAACAGAGAGTAGTTGAGAGGAACTTCCAGTTAAGACAATGTCATCTACATATAACAGTAAAAGAATGGTATCTTGTTTATGATGATATATGAATAAAGATGGATCTGTGGAGCTGCAAAAGAATCCATATGCCAGTAAAAAATTACTGAACTTATCAAACCATGCTCGAGGAGCTTGTCGAAGACCATAAAGTGACTTTCTGAGTAAACATACATGAGAAGGTTTCTGTGGATCTTGAAAATCAGGAGGCTGCTCCATGTAGACTGTTTCATTGAGTGTGCCGTGTAAGAATGCATTTTTAACATCAAGTTGATGAATAGGCCACTGTCTCATCTTTGCTACAGATAGAACTATTCTAATGGTGGCATGCTTGATTACTGGACTGAAAGTTTCTGTGAAGTCAATGCCTTCTTCCTGATGAAAGCCTTTAGCAACTAAGCGAGCTTTCAATCTGTCAAGGCTACCATCAGGGGCAAGTTTCGTTTTAAAGACCCACTTGCAACCAATTACATTCATGTATTTAGTTCGAGGAGTTAAGTCCCATGTTTTATTTTGATATAATGCAGCCATTTCTTCTGTCATTGCTTTATGCCAACGTTCATGTGCCAATGCTGATTTAATTGACTTTGGTTCAGAAGGTACCTTATAGACAGCAAGACATGCATACCTGGGATTAGGCTTGATAATTCCAGCTTTTGATCGAGTCTGCATTGGATGACTGGAAGTTGTTTCCTGTGTTGAGGGATTGGAAATGATCCCTTGTGATATATGAGAAGGGATAATTTGTTCAGATCCAATACTTGTATTATTGGATATTGCTGTATCAGTGGTAGACATGTCTTCATATTGTATTGGTGAAGGTACTCCATCGTGTGTTGTTGTTATAGAAGTAACATATTCTTGTGTTATTGCTAGTTGTAGTGATTGATCAGTATAGGGTATAGCAATTTGTTGTGAAGACTGAGAATTTATTGCTGTGTTGTCTGCATCGAGTTGTAGATGGGCTGCACATGTCTGAGAAGAAGAATAAGGTATAGTAGAAGCTATTTCCTTGCTTGCTGACTCTGTTAATTGTACTTCTTCTGCCCATAACTGATATAATGTTGTGAGAGATGCATACTTTGTCAGGCACAACTTAGTGAAAGAGAAAAACTTCTCATCAAACTTCACATGTCTACTAATATATACTCGACCCGTTGAAGGCACAAGGCATCTGTAGCTTTTATGGTGTTCACTATAGCCAATGAATACACAGGTGAGTGATCGTGGATCAAACTTATGCTGAGCATAGGGTCGTAAACATGGATAGCAGGCACAACCAAAGACCTTGAGATGATCATAAGTTGGTTCTTGGTGATACAGCTCTCTATAAGGTGACTGCATTTGCAATTTTGGTGTTGGAAGAAGATTAATGACATAGTTAGTTGTGATAAAAGTATCAACCCAATATTTCAGAGGAACTCTGCCATGATATAACATGGCAAGACCTAATTCAACAATATGTCGATGTTTCCTCTCAGAGATACCATTCTGAGCAAGTGTATAAGGACAAGAGAGATTCTGTTTGATACCACAGTCTTGCAAGTGAGCTTGAAATTTGTTGCTAATAAATTCTCCTCCACCATCACACTGAAAGATCTTGATTTTCGACTCAAACTGGTTTTCTACTTGCTTTTGAAACAAAACAAAAATCTTATAAAAGTCTGACTTCAATTTCAATGGATATATCCAACTAAATCGAGAAAAGTTATCCACAAACAGAACATAGTACTTGAAATTCTGAGATGAAGTCACAGGTGATGAACCCCATATATCACAATGTATTTTTTGTAGGGGCATAGTTGTTACAGATTCAGATGATGGAAATGGTAAAGCTGCAGCCTTAGCAACTTGACAACTACTACATACATTCAGCATTCTACTGCTACAGTGAATGAGTTTTTGATTTTGCAAATGCTTCAAGATATTCAAATTGGTGTGTGCTAATCTTTGATGCCATGTGTCCTCTTCTATTACTCTATGTCTTTGGGCTAGAAGGGCTTGTGTTGTTTGTGAATTCACTTGATATAGCCCTTTAGTTTTCTTTCCGAGCAGCAAAGTTGTGTTGGTCCAGTTGTCCTTTATATATACACCAAATTTGTCAAAAACAAATGAGCAAGGATAATCATCTGTTAACTTGGATACTGACAGAAGATTTTTCTTTATATCAGGGACAATTAGGACATCATTTAGTGGCAACAAACTTTCTCCAATATGTAGCAATGTATCGCCAATACATGTAACAGATAGGTGTGATCCATCACCAATCATGACAGTATCATATTCAGTATATTTAGAAGAGTTATGAAGTATACCGGAATTAGCTGTGATATGTGCAGTTGCACCAGTATCTGGATACCACTCGCTGCCTTTGGCATCTTCAAGATGTATAGCTGCCAGAGCTGTTGGTATCTCCTCAGCTTGATACGAGTTATCAAATCTATACCAGCAGTGTAAAGCATCATGACCTGGTTTCTTGCAGATTTGACACTCTAATTTTATGCTGCTAGTTGGCTTCTCATCCTGCATACTCTTAGGAAGAGTTAGATTAGAAGGATAAGATTTCACTTCTTAATATCTCTGTGATGGGCCAGCATAGGGACGAAATCTTGAGGTGAAACCAGAATCAGAAGAATTTTGATAAGATTTGGTTCTTTGATTCTCTTGCATATAATTGGTATTGCTGGATCTATACCCTGAATTGTCACCAGGGTATCTAAATCCTCGACCCCTGTTATTGAGAAAACGTCCCCTACCATAGCTACGGCCTCTTCTATAATTACCTCTTTGAGCTACAAAACCTGAATTTTGAGATATGTACTCTCCATCATTTGTTTCTTTAAACTGTGCTTGAGAGTGTCTTTGCCCAAAGTAGGCCATATTAGAGTTAAATTGGGTCTTGGAATAGTTCTGCATTCTTGACTCAAACCTCTCTAATTGTGCAATTACCTCATTATACTCAGGTTGAGGCTTTAGACAGTATATTGTTGTTCGAAAACTTTCATATTCAGCTCCTAGCCCTTCCAACACACCAAACAGCTTGGTTATGTCATCCACAGGTTTTCCTATAGCATTTAACTGATCACATATGTACTTATATTCTCTAAGATAAACTGAAAGAGCTCGATCATGTTTTTGACAGGTTTGGAGTTTTCCCCTTAATTCGAACTCTCTTGCTGCTGATTTTTGTGTGAAACGGTTCAAAAGTGTTTGCCACACTTCATAAGATGTTTCTAAACCAATTATTAAGCTCAGTATATTCTCAGAGACAGCCCCACTTATCCATGAAGATACTAGCTGATCTGTTTTTATCCAGTCAATATAGTCTGGATTTACAGCTTCAGCTTCACCTTCTTCAACTATACTCTATAGTATTCGAGAAGGTGGTGTAATATCACCATTAACAAAGCCAAAAAGTTATTGACTCTTCAGAAACCTGTGAATCTGAGCTTGCCACAAAAGGAAATTGTCTTCGGCAAGTTTAATTGTGACAAAGTTTGAGATATTCACATGTATAGGGAAGGGATACTTTGATACTCTTACTGCCATTGTTGTATTCTTTCAACTATGGAAGTAAAATAGAAATGGTGTTATGGGATACTAACACAATTACCGTGATTCTGCAATCTGATATAGCTTCAACTTCTTCTTTCTTGATCTAGAGAGTAGCTATTGAATGGATCCTTCTGGCAGATTTGATCACCAACTCTGATACCATGAGAAGATGAGAAACCTGTAATGTACTGAAGAACCTGATATGTAGAAACTCTGTACTGACGAACCAAAGATGCAGAAGCAAGAAGATGAATTGAAAAGCTTGAAGATTGATCAAGAAAGACTTTGCATTTATCTCATTTCAATCACAATGTAACTCGAACTTGTACATCAATCGGCAAAAAGAAATCTTTCATCTCGATTTGTACATTCTCTTTCTCTACATCTGCATATTGCTATATTCTACTACAGAGAACTACGAAACAATGGAGTTTATCTCACTTTCTCTCTTGGTGTTTATCTCACTTTCTCTCTCTCTCTCTCTCTCTCTATCATTCATGTCAGAAAACTTAGTCGAGTATTCACGTACTTTTCTATTTAAGAAGATGAAGACTAATTAACAAAACTAACTTCTGTTGAAGACTTTCCAACTGAATAACAACTTTCTATTTCTTCTTATGCTCGCGATCCGCCGCAATCCGTGTGAATCTTTTCCACCTATATTTACCACCGTCGATGTCAGTCTTCATTACCCTTCATCTCAGTCGTTCATTTCGCAGTCTTTTCTTTCAACTAGTTCAGCTTTAGCAGCCTCAGCATTAGCATCTATTGATTTCTTTTGTCTATGTATCTTAACAAGACACACCACAGTACGAGGATACACGCCCCGTGAGAATCCATGCGTAGTGACAAGGCTCCTCCCGCGGTCGTTGCTGCCGCAAGAACCCCTGCTGTCGCGCCTCGCCTTGCTGCCGAGCCTAGCAGGCCCTCACTTGTTCCGCAGCCTCAGAAACACCAGCGGACGAGTTCCAGGCTCGCCCATCAAGCTGTTTAGCAACATCTAGCGATCAGCCCAGCATCTGCTGTGTCCTTGCACGACCAGAACAGTCTTGCCACCGAACCGCCACAGTGAACCCGTAGTGGCACTGCGAACTCCTGCACTTGAATAGCAACTCCGGTGATGTTCCAACCTAGCTCCGGCGCACCAGTCCAGCTCTTGCCATGACATGCACCTAAACCACCAGCTACCACAGTGATGGCACCGATGAAACCCTTTGTCGGCTTATCCATTTTTCTACAGCATATCGACGTCTTCACAGAGCTTCAAGCTGAGGTCTAGCGAGTTCGCATGCTCAGCAGCCCCCGGCGGTCATTGTCCAGTCACTGATCTTTCTCGCCACGCGAGTCAAATCTCTACTGTCAAGCCCCCTTCCCATGTTCGAATCAAAAGATCAATTTAAGGAGTTTCCTAAACGATACTAAATTGAATATTTAACTACCTAGATTGAAATTAATTGATTCTAATTCGATTTAATTTAATTCGTTAGGCGTTACCAAATAGGTCATTTCCTTGGTTGAGTCGGTTCATATATTTTGAAAATTGGGAAATTGTTCTTTTGGACTAAGATTGGACCCCCAATTCAATTTCTGCTCATTTGGGCAAATTAATATCTAATATAATCATCAATCATGTAGGGTGTTAGAATTTATATGTTATTATTAGATTAGACACGTGCATCCAATATATATATGTGTGTGAGTGTGTGTAGATAAAGAATAAGGAAAATTTTAAAAAAGGATCCAAAGTGTCCTGATTTTCTTAAATAAGGATTTGAAGTAGACTTTATTTCAAATAAGGTCCCAAAGTAGCTTTAGTTGTTTCAAATATAGGCCTGAAGTGGCTTTAGTTGTTTCAAATAAGGACCTGACCTTACTGGCCGTCGGTCGATCAAATTTTCTGACCGAGCAATGGTATTTTTGTTATTTGCGATTTTCCTTTATTTTCTTTCCTTTTTTTTTTCTCTAGTTCTTCTTCTTCCTCTTTGCTGATGGCCGGCCAGCCACCGACAATGCCACAAAGGGCTTGGTGATGGTCGCCCTTGGCCACCCACGCCGACCATAGGCAAGGCAACCCTCGCCTAGGGCCATCTGCAAGGTTTGCCCTCGCCAACCCTAGGTGAGGCTGACCCTCACCAGATTTGGCGAAGGTGGCCTCTCTTGCAGCTAGTGAGGGCTACGCAACCTCACTGACTGTGGGTGAGGGTTGTCCTCGCTTACCCCAAACAAGGGCTTGACCACCCTTGCTAGCTGTCGGTGAGGTCACCCCACCCTTGCTAGCTGTCGGTGAGGTCACCCAACCCTTACTGGCCATGGGCGAGGCCTAAGCGAGGGCTCGACCACCCTCGCCAACGGGCGACGACCCTTACCAGCAACCGGTTTAGCGAGGGTCGGCCTCACCTAGGGCCGGCGAGGATCGATATCGCGAATAGCCCTTGGACGAGGGTTGCCTCGCCTAGGTGCGGCTGTCCCTCACCTGTCGCCGGTGTGGGCGGCCCTCACTGGCAAGGGTGACCCTTGCCCGGCCCTCTGTGGGCATCGTTGGTGGTCGGTCGACCACCAGTGAAGAGGAAGAAGAAGAACCAAAAAATACCCTTGATCGTCAAAAAGTCAAGTCTTTATTTGAAACGGACATAGGGTGCGTTTAGCTCAGCATTCTCAAGGGACTTTCAGCTTCCAAAGCTCCTTTAGGAAATGTTGGACTGTTTGGCAACAATTTTGAAGTAGCTTTCAAATGTAAGTCAGCATTGGGAAGGCTAAAAGCCTAATGCTAGTAGGGACTAACTTTGAGCTTTCAGCATTTGGTCAAATGCTGAAACTTATTTTTTTCTTCCAAAACTATCCTTACTCATTCTTCAAATTTATGATTTTGCCCTCGTTATTATTATTTTTAAAATGCCAAAATAATGCTAAAAAATTCACATATATATAAATGCTAAAAAAATTAAATATATTTTGGTCTTTTTAAAAAAATATTTATATATTTGATTTTTTTAGCATTATTGTCAAAATTTACATTAAAAAAGTTTCATATATTATTTTTTCAATTTTAAACAAATAAAAGTTAAAAAATTCGGATGAAGGGTTTAGTTTTATTTTAAAAGAAATTATATATATGTATTTGACTTCTTAGCATTATTTTTAAATTTATATTTAAAAAGTCGCATACATTATTTTTTCAAATTTTAAAAAATAAAAAATAAAAAATTTCGACGAAGGATTTTGTCTTTTTAAAAAAAAAAAAATATATATATATATATATATATATATATATATATATATATATGTATTTGATTTTTTTAGTATTATTGTCAAAATTTATATTTAAAAAGTTGCATACATTATTATTTTCAATTCCAAACAATTAAAAATTTAAAAATTCTAATGAAGGGTTTGGTCTTTTTAAATATATATATATATATATATTTCCTCTGTCTCTTTATAAAGTCTCGGAGTCAAATCCCATACTTAAAACTAAATATCCCCATTTAAGATTTAATATAAATTATTTAATAATTTAATTTTGATGCATCACATAAACGAATGATACAAAATGATTGAACTGCATTTAATTCAACATTGCATTTAGTGTTATATCGCATTCATACACGTTTCTTAATTTGAAATTGCATATCTTAGGTACATTAAGAATGATTCAGTGATTTAGGAAAGCATAACCATCATTTGGTGCACATTTGGAATTAATATATATTATTTCCTAAATGGTTAAAGTCACTTTAGGCAGTTTCCTATTTTGGATCATAAAGAAAATACACAAAAAGGAATAATTGATATTTCACTTGGCAATCATCTGTAGGATATGCGCCATTGTTTTTTTTTTAGTTAACATTTCGCTGAACACTGGATATATTGGATATAATGAAGCTTTTTTGCTTAGCATAAAGGTTTTTCTGTCTCCCTAAACAATTATTTAACGTTTTCATTTATCAAATATTAAGTTGTTGGTTGGCACTCGCATGATTAGCTCTCACATATTAATAACTTAAGATTAAAATTGATCAAAACTAGTCACAATTTTTTTTTTTTTGAATCAAAGAGAAAATGTACCAAAAGGCCATTAGTTTATTCCACCATAATCAACTCCTTGTATTTATGAATATCTAGTTTGTGAAAGTAAAATATTCTCTCTCATTTTACTTTGGCACCTAATTGACCCATAATAAATTAGTAGCGAATCATAAACAAGTTAAATTGCATGCTTAGATGGATTGATTAAAACTTCAGAGTTGAGATTGGCATAGGCTTGGGATGCTAAATGACAGCATCACGGGGTTGCAACTCTTGCCTGGTCCACTATCATATTTCAGCCTACGCCCTTAGGTTGGGGCATTGCATGGCCGATCATCCATGGATGAATATGAACTCCACCGCTCTTTTATTGTTGAGTTGTCAACTTTGGAAGGGGCAAGTTAAAAGATTGCGCGTTTACCCTCTAAATGAATATAATCAAATTTGGTCCTATGAACAACGGTGATATCAATGTTATTCTATTTAAAGGACCCTTTTTAACGGGAAAAGTACTAAAAAAAAATCCTAAACCTTTTACATTTGTGCCAATTTAGTCATAAAACTTTTATCGATACCAATTTAATTATAAACATTTTCACTTAGTGCCAATTCAGTCATTTCCAGCTAATTTTAGCTGGATTTTGCTAACTGGGCCTCGGTCGGCTACATGGCATGATTGATGCTAACATTGATAACTTTTAATAATATTTTAATATTTTAGACTATTTTATTTTATTTTTTCATTTTCCTTTTATTTTTTTCATTTTCATTTTTTTTTTCCCTTTCTCTTCCTCCTTCCTCCAGGTCGATCGCCTAGAGGTAACGGACGGCCAGTGAACCTCACAGCCATTGGCGAGGCTCGAGCCCACCCCAGAGGCCTTGAGGGCTGCTCGCACAAGGTGGCGTGGCTCGCCCTTGTCGGATCTAGTGAGGGTCAAGTCTTGCCCAACCTCTAGTGAGGCTAGCTAGAGGCTGCCCTCTACTGAGGTCGAGCCTTGCCCATGGCCAGCGAGGCTCGACCTCGCTAGCCTAGAGTAAGGCTGCCCTGGGCCGACTTGGGCGAGGGTGAGCCTCACAACCCAGCGCGAGCAACCCTCGCAATCTCTAGTGAGGGCTTGAGCCTTACTAGTGGCTATGAGGCTCATCAATTGTCAACTCTGTTTGGTCACCAAGGTCCGGTGATTGGCTAGAGGAAGGAGGAGGAGACCGAAAAAAGAAAAAAAGAAAAAGGAAAAGGAAAAGAAATAAAATAAAATAAAATAAAATAATCCAAAAAAACATTATTAAAAGTTGTCAACGTTAATACTGGCTATGCCACGTTAGCCGATCGACGTCTAGTCAGCAAAATCTGATCAAAATTTGTCGGAATGACTAAATTGACCCAAAATAAAAAGATTTAGGACTAAATTGAAACCATAAAAAGCTTTAGAATTAAATTCACACAATTGCAAAAGGTTTAGAATATTTTTTTTTTGACACTTTTCTTCTTTTTAACTACGGGCAGTGCTCTTCTAGCTAGATCTTATAATAGCCCTAGTAGCTCGTCTAACCCATCGCAACCAATATAGCCTGAAGCAGAAGTTGGGCCAATTCACGCGAGCAATTTCCTTCTTGGGCTCGGAATAGTCCATATAGATTTGCTTGTATATCCCTACCCATTGATAAGGTCTAATTTCAGCTGCATTGTCTTGACTTTTTTTTTTTTTTTTTTTTTTTTTTTGGGTCGGTTGTTGTCTTGACTTAACAAACTCATAATTGTCCCTTTTGTCACGACCGGTGGTAAAGATGCAAGGACAGATAGATCAAAGGGCACATCCTCAAATTCTAAACTCCTGATATCTCTGCTGTTTTGCTGCGCGCGAGTAGATGGCAATTACCTTGGGATGAATTCACGGGTCTTAATTTCGCATTACAATGCAAGAGCACGTGCGAATACCAATACAGACGTTGGACGTCCTCCGTTCTCCCGCGGTGAATACCTGAGGTCGAAGAAAAGGAAGTAGCCGAACTACAGTCGTCATCTGTCAGTCAAGCAGATCTTTCAGAAGTTCGCTCCACGAGAAAGAGCAGTGGACAAAGTTACCGCGGCGGTTTTCGGGCGTTTTCTATGGGGGTGGCGTCTGCTCTTCCTTTTTCTAATTTTCTTTTTCCCCCTTGTTCCAACTAGAGGGAGAGAAGAAACTTCAGCAAACCATACAAACTTTAGGTGGAGGCTTTTCTTACTTTATGGTTTCCAGAAGGGGATTAAATCGAAAATATAATCTTCGCAACGTGATTCGCACGTGAGGTTTGTTTTATGGACGCGTGTATTTTTTTTATTTTTTATTTCCCTCTCCCATGAAAAATGAAAGTGTTTATAATTGTGAAATGAAAAACCACAACGATCTTTGTTTAGGTGTAGAAGTAAAAATTCTAAATGATTTTTAGGAGTTGGGATCATGACACTTACGATTTGATGATTATTTACTCGCACTCCATTGATCGCTTGTATCAGTTGAAATAATTAATCAAAGGAAAGTTTGGTTGAAATAATTAATCAAAGGAACGTTTTTTTCATTATCAATAATGATTTATGTGTAAATATTTTGTGAATAGTGAAAAATGTTTTTTGTTACTTCCTTTCGGTAAGCTATACAAATGATCATTTTTCTTAAAATATTATCCAAATAATTCGTTTTTGTGAAAGAAATGGAGTTTAATAAGGAATTATCTTGTAGTTGAAAACAAATGTGATTATGCAAAAAAGGGGAATAATCCATTATGTCAATGAATTTATAAGTATAAATATGATTTTATGTATCTATATAATTATTTTAAATATCAATGCCAAAGTTTTTTTTTTTTTTTTTTAAATCCTCCTATCACTAATGGCGTTTCTATTTAAGTGATATTTTTTTGTCGGTAACTTTTTTATTCAAGTGACTCGCTTCTTTAACTTTACAAAAGACTACTTGATTAGTCGAAAGAATTCCCGGATGCTCTTCACCAGTTTAGGTGTTTTTTCTTTCATATGATCGAGAAATTTATCTTAATTATAATAAAATAAAAAGTATTGCATAGCGTGCAATTACAATAGTGTTTCGTTCACGATTACTTTTTATATTCTCTCGTCCTCGGATTCCCTAATTTTGTCTAATTTCAGCAATAATTTTTTCCCCGATTGTTGATGGTCACCCTGATGTTATTTTAGTTTAATATCTTTTTTTTTTTTTCTGCTTGGTCCGGTTGCCTGGCACCACATCCCAATATATCCGAAAATTATTATAGGAGTACGGTGTATATACTAAATTGAACCTGGAACCCCAAAGATGGTGGGACCTATTTGAAAATTATATGGGATCCGCTATTTTTAGTGGTTCAGATTTAATTTAATATGTAAAAACAATAAAAATCGTTCATGTCTATGCGTGGAATTGGTGTTACTTTGTCGCGCGGGCGTGTTTCTCCAGTCAAAGTAGCGACCTTTCTTTTGTCTACCAACTTCCACTTTTCTTAAGACGTTTGATTTTTTTTTTCCTTTTTTTTAACTCTTTTCAAATTAAATTGTTTTGCAAGCACTTTTACGCAATCTTGGAAAGTAAGGGCGTGCATGTTTATGTTCTTTTTTCTTGTTTATGAACAAAAATTTTGTTTTTTGTTCCCGGGAATAAAAAAAGAATAGAAACGCGTTTGATTACGTTTTTGTTCAAAATCTATTTTTTTCTTAACAAAATTGGAACGGAAATAAAAAACCAAAAAAGTTGTTTTTTGTTCCAGGGAACACTTTTGAAGAATAAATTTTCTTTCTCCTCTCTTTTCTTCTCTTTTTTTTTCTTCTTCTTCTTCTTCTTTTTTTTCTTTGGCCGGTCGCCGCCTCGGCTATGGCCGGCGGCCGTGGTTGAGGGTTGGCAACGCTCAACCTCGCCTTGGCTAGGCGAGCTCGAGCTCGCCCGATCCGGCGAGGCCGAGCCTCGCTAGGGGCCGGCGACACTCGGCCTTGTCGGTTTGGGCGAGGCCAAGCTCGCCCGGCCAAGGCGAGGCCGAGCTCGCCCAACCATGGCGAGGCTTAGCCTCGCGGGGGGCGGCGAGCCTCGCCATGGGCGGGCGAGGTTGCCGGCCCCATTGGCCGGTCACCGCCTCGGCATGGCCGATGACCGGCCAAAAGAAAAAAAAAGAAAAAGAAAGGAAAAAGGAAAAATAAAATAAAAATATTAAAAAATTAAAAGAAACAAAAAAAGAATATAAATGTACCAAACGTGTTTCTATTCATTTTTTATTCTCGGAACAAGTTTACCAAACGCATCTTTTTGGTCAAAAATTGTTCCCCGAAACGAAAATGATTTTTTCTATTTACATTCCCCTGGAACATTTTTGAACGAAACACAAACAAACGCGCCCTAATTCAATTACAAATACTTCGGCTTCGGGTCCTCTGTCGTATGCCTATGCGGATTATGCTATTGAGTTTTTCAATATGCAATTCTAGTAATTAAGTCGTTTTATATTGTACGATTTGTGCAATTGAGTCATTTTTGTCACTGAGGGTGTGTTTAGTAACGTTTCTGTTCAAAAATTGTTCCATGGAACAGAAATAGAAAAAATTATTTCTATTCTGGGGAACAATTTTTGAACAAAGAACACGTTTGGTGAACTTGTATAATTTCTGTTTCTAAAATATAAAAAAAAAAAAAATACGTTTGGTAAAACTTGCATAATTTTTTTGTTTCTTTTAATTTTTTAATATTTTTATTTTATTTTTCCTTTTGGCTGGTCGCCGACCTCGGCCATGGTTGGTGACCGGCCGATGAGGGCCAGCGAGGCCGAGCCTCGGCCGGGGCCATAGTCGAGGCCAACAACAGGCCAAAGAAAAAAGAAGAAGAAAAGAAAGAGAAAGAAAAAATAGAAGATAGAAAAATTGTTTCTCGGAAGTGTTCCCGAGAACAAAAAATAAGTTTTTCTTGTTTCTAATCCCGGAAACAAAAATCTATTTTTTTGTTCATGAGAATAAAAGTATAAATAAATGCGTTTTTGTTCTTTTTTTGTTCCCTAGAACAAAAGAACAGAAATTGTGTTCCGGGGAACAAAAAAAGAACACAAACAAACGCATCCTAATTCTCATTCGATAAATTGATGTCTCACTTTATATTTGTTCTCCCTGTGTGGTGTGCGTGTTGCCCCCTTTTTGTGTTTAGGGTTCTCCCGACTTGATTGATATCGAGTCATGTGGCACGCATTAGATAGTGGGTAAAGTTGGAATGGAAGATAAGGTTGGTACGTGCATACAATGTCCTCCCCCAATTTTAGTAAGTAAATTATCAAAAAGTATCTGAAAAAAAATACTTGTTAAGGATAATTGATTGCAATTTGAAAGTATCAACATTTCCATTTGAAGGATGCTTGCTCTTTTGAAATTGGTTCTCTCTCAATTTTCTGAGTGCATTAGCATGCATTTTTACTATTTTTAATGATTTTATCTGGCGTTCCCGGGGCCATTTTGTGAATAGACTGGGGTTGTTCAGTTTTTATTTTTTCAAATGTGTATCACGTGCAATTGGTACCAAATTTTTGAACGACGAACTTCCCCACTTGGAAACTGTGGCGCAGAATTGGGAATATTGATGTAGATGGGGTCACCAAGAGTTCAACATTCCTCCTCCCTCACTTTCTTCGAAGCCAAAGCATGATGAAGTTATACCTAAAGGTCTTAGCCCCGTAACCGTGCCCTGCATGGCACTGAAGACGACCACGTGAGCTCCTTTGCGGTATCTAACACATGCTGGTATTATAACCATACTTCAAAATGCCCCTCGTACCGGAAGAATCTGCACCAATAGCCAGACTCACAGAGAGAGAGAGAGAGAGAGAGAGAGAGATATTCGAGTTATAAAGGAGCGAGAGCGAGCCGCTTCTGTCAGTAGCATCGTTCGAAACCAGTTCAACAGAGCAGCCACCGTAACCCGGGTGGCCAAGATGGGTTCTTCTCCCTGCGAGCTCCGATGGCTTCTCGCTCTACTGGGTGGACTGCTGTTGCTCCTCCCTCTGGCTCAAGGCGAGGACCATTACTACACTTTCGTCGTAAGCTTTCGAGCATCTCCCTTATTGACCCTTGTCCATTTTCGGCTCATTTTCAATGCCATCGTTGCCATTCGCTCTGGTTTGTGTCTTCCGGGGTTGTTTAAGGGATGTTTGCGACCGTGTGTGCATGTGTGTGTAGCTGCGAGACACGAACTTCACGAGGCTGTGCACGACAAAGAGCATGTTTACGGTGAACGAAAGCTTCCCGGGGCCGGTGCTGCACGTCCGTAAGGGAGACACGGCCTACGTCAACGTCTTCAACGAAGGACACTACGGAGTCACCATTCACTGGTAAGTCAACAGAGGCGTTGTTCTGCTTTTTACGAGTCAAATGCGAACGTGTTTGAAAGTTGGGTGGCCGAGGGACTTTTTTCTCTGCTGGTCTAGCTAGCCGTCCGGTTAATTAGACGCCGAACAAAATGTGATCGCAGCTCTACGCACTGCTTTTTTTTTCCGTTGGAGCAATGCTAGATATGTGTTGTAGGCACGATGCACAGATTCTGTTCCGCGAGTAACGAGGATGACATCCTAATACGAGGAAGGAGTATTTGAATGTTGGTACCTGAAAAATCATCTGATCATTTTTCTATGTTATTTTTATTGTACTGCAAAAAACTCTAAAGTATGAGTATTTCGATAAACTATGCATACTGTAACATTGATATCCCAAAAATTGTTTTGTGTTAGGAAAACTCCTCAGCTATGCCTGCTATGCCATCAACATCCCTAACTTTTTTCTGTGTCGCAAAAACTCTAAAATTTGTACCGACATGTATTGTGGTAAATGAATGGTGTTGATTGTTATAACAATAGTGTTGTGATGGGTATTATGGCTTGTGATTGTTTGGTAGTATTTTTCTTATTATATTAAGTTGGGAGGCACGGGCATGGGAGGGAAGGAGGTTTTATGAAGAGCAGCTCAAAAGTTAGGTAGGATTTTCTGACGGCCAATAGACCCCATAAAGAAAAGCTCGTGGTCAAATTTTGGGCACTAAAAAAAATAAAAAAAACGCGAGACAGTAGGTCCAACCAATTTTTTACATCCTTTTTGACGTCAACCAACTGTCCAACCTTTCGGCCTTAATATTCTCGTTCTGCTGTATAGCATTGAACGCTTTATAATCTTTTTACTTAATTTCATAAGTTTACGTGGCACGATGCCATCCCATGTGAAGACAACAACAAATGAGCCACTGTATCTTACTTAGGAGGACTTCTAATGAAAGAATGCCACGTCACTTAGTAAATAATCCATTTTTGTTAATAATTAACATATCTAGAATTGGTCAACGCGTTATATTTACAAGGCCAGGCGTGTTCCTTTACCCATTTAAATTAATTGGAGCCTTTGCTTCTGAGAACAAGGTCAAGCTTAACGTGCGATATTGAATTGCAAAGAATCGATGGTCGTATTTGCGAATTTGCTTATATAGCATTTTTTATACTTGCAGGCATGGCATTAAGAATCCGAGGAACCCATGGTTCGACGGGCCTGAATACGTTACGCAGTGTCCAATCCCTCCGGGGACTAACTTCACTTACCAAGTCTTGTTCACCTCAGAGGAGGGAACCCTTTGGTGGCATGCACACAGCGATTGGACCCGCGCCACTGTCCACGGCGCAATTGTCATAAAGCCCGCCCTTGGCACCACTTATCCTTTCCCAGAGCCCGACGATGAAAAAGTCCTTGTCTTCGGTATGTCCTTGTATGATGCGATGAATGTGGAAATCATGTGTATTTGGGAACACTTAGCATTGTGAAATTCCGCTTGCAGCATCCTGGTACGACGAGGACGTGATGGAGTTGATGGAAGAGGCCCTTTCTGAAGGTGGACTGACGACATTGTCAGATGCTTACTGCATCAATGGCCAGCCTGGTGATTTTTATAATTGTTCCAGAGGTAAGACTTATTCAAATACATACGTTGTCAATATACCATCAGGCTTAGCCATTTTGATTTGATCTGTCGAGAGTAAATTTTCCATGTGTAAATCGATTCTAGAATTAGACCGTTGTTGTCGAATCTAAGCCTTCAATTGATTCTAATTTGTCACAGAAAACACGACTAGAATATCCGTCGATTATGGCAAGACATATCTTCTCCGTCTAATCAATTCAGTGCAAAATACCGACATGTACTTTGGCATTGCAAACCACAGCCTAACGGTGGTAGGATGGGATGGAGCCTACGTCAAGCCCTTGGTCAAGAGTTACATCATGATAACCCCAGGTCAGGCGATGGACATTTTGGTCACAGCCGACCAGCCTCTCGGCGAGTACTACATGATCATCTCACCTTTCTTCGATGGTCAAGCGGACGATTTCGACATGAGCATCGCTAGTGCAATCTTCCAGTACAACGGCAACTACTCTTACACCGGATTACCGGCGTATCCGAGTAATTTCCCCGGATGGGAGGAGATAGGGCCCGCGACTGCCTTTGTCAAACAACTGAAAAGCTTGAACTCGCCAGAGCACCCCATCGACGTCCCCCGGGACGACGAGATCACGACCAGGATGTACATCACCCTCTCGATCAGCATGATGAAATGTCCAAATGCCTCGTGTGAAGGACCAGACGGTAATCGCCTCGCCTCCGCGTTGAACAACATTTCTTTTGCAAACCCTGACGTGGATGTGCTTCAAGCATACTACAGGTACAAGTTGTGAATTCTGCTATTGCTACTCTCTTCCCCTGCTATCTGCCACAGTAAATTTGCTGCTCTCTTCAAAATGTTTATGCTAGCTTTGGGGTCATCCTAGGTCCTGTCTAAAAGTGAACAACATTTGTACAATGGATCTCAGCGTATTTAGATAATATATAATTGACCGTCGTTAATTCCTTGTGTTTGATTTCTTGCAGCAATATCACCGGGTATTACACGCCGGATTTCCCTGATCTGCCACCTACGTTGTTCAACTTCACGTCCGAAGACCTATTGACAGACAACGTGACGATGTCGGACCAAGGAACGAAAGTCAAGGTACTGAACTACAACGAGTCCGTCGAGATAATCTTCCAGGGGACCAACGTGATGAACTCAGGCGAGACTCACCCGATGCACCTGCACGGGTTCCGGTTCTATGTGATCGGACTGGGCCAGGGCAATTTCGACAACAAGACCGCTCCAGAAACCTACAACATGTACGACCCACCCGAAGCGAACACTGTCCCAGTGCCGAAGGATGGGTGGGCTGTCATCAGATTCAGGGCAGACAATCCCGGTAAGTTCACTAGTTGACGCGAATGGCATGTGGTACATGATCTTATTAGGCAAACTTCAAAATAGAGAGAAGAAAGATCAATTGTTCCTAACTCGAATTTGTTTTCGGCAGGCGTATGGTACCTGCACTGTCATTTCGATCGGCACATGGCATGGGGCATGGACACGGTATTCATAGTCAAGAATGGGACCACGGCTGAGACAAGCATCCGGGAGCCTCCTGTGTACATGCCTCCTTGCGAGACGGACTCGTCACTGTTGAGCGCCCTTCATTCTTACTTACGGCAGAAGGCTTAAATAATTTTCTCTATATGATGTAGTTGTCCCGGAAAGTTTTTATTCGGAAACAGAGAGACTACATTATAGTCCAGGGTACTTGTCGATTTTTATTTTTATTTTTCATTTTTTGAAGAAAGAAAATGGTAGTTTTTCGAAGGAAGAAAATTATAGCCCCTGCCCAGCTTATGGTGCTGAATAAAAGTGCCTTCACGATGTTAGTCGACGGGCTTCTTAGTTTCAATGATATCCGGACAGAGTGAAATTAACATGTTGTACATCAAACAATGTTGAGTAAAATTGCGAGACTGACATTTTGTCACTGTCTGGGCCGTTGGCCCACTCCAAAGGGCCGTGTGGTGTGTACTATACTCGGTCACGAGTATTACACCAATAATCCGATGGTAAGACGCATGCAGAGTCTGCAGAATCGTCTGTAAGAAAGCAGCAATGAACAGGGGTTATGAGCAAAGGATCTACTCAGTTGGATCAATCAACGGTACAAAAAATGTGCATAAAGGGACTGTTGGAATAAGAAAGTTCAAGTAGTTGGCCCCTTCAAGAGCTTTACAAACATTATCAATTCTTACATTGAGTAAATATTGTAGGTGTCTTAGATGTCACATCATAGTCTCGGTTAACATTGATCAATCCTTAGGTGAAAAATTAGGTATCTACAAGGGGCTCATGGGTTCCTCTTGTCCCAAGATTGGGCTGTTGCTGCTGAATGTTTAGCTAAAACGAGGTTTATCATCAGGCAATGGGATCCCAAACTAAAGATTCTATTGTAAATGCTGATGTCTTTGTTGGTAGAGTTGAGACTACCAAGCGAAATCCAATTTTTCATAATTCTTGTCATTGCTGGAAATCTCAGTAAGAGAAGTGTTGGCAAAATTGCTATTATGGATGACAACTTTTTTCCTCTAATGGAGGAGGAGGATGATTTGGATGATACGCCTGCTCTCATTAATTGGACTCTTGGAAACTGGGGTTCAGGAATTGAAGGCTCCATCTATTGTTGATAGATTCTTCGTATTCTGGTCATCATCTTGGTTGGATTTTGGTTGTTGTATGAGGACTACAATCATGTCACAATTGTATCAGCATGCTCTCAAGTTATTCTTTGCTCCATTACCAATTGACATTTGTTTCTATGATAGAGTTTTATATGCATCTAATGCTGTTCTTATAAGGAAGTCTTTATGGGAATCTCTCTCTAGTCTTGCTGCTGCTGTTACTTCTGCTTTAAGTTATCATGGGGGAGTTATCATGGGGGTCTTCAGTACTATTAGATTTTTTTCCCCCAAGCAAGAACTTCTGATGATGCTTATGTACCTGCAATGGTTGACTTCAATACTACATTAGTTCAATCTGGTTTGTTTGTCTTAAATTAGTTGGTTGCTCTTTTACTTGGACCAATTGTAGGCTTGATGTCCTGTTGCTAGGATGATAGATAGAGTTCTGGGTGGTGCCTGGCTTAATGTTCATTTGCACCCTCATGCAGAGTCTGTGCCATCCGATATATCTGATCACTGTATGGCCCTTGTATGGTTTATGGAGCCTGAATTGTCATTTCCTAAACCTTCCACATTCTTCTAGTTTTGAAGTAAACATTTCCGTTTCTGAAGGAGACTTGGCATTGTGGTGAACAAAGAGTGCCTATATATGTCTTTCAGTCCCAACTGGGTTAGGTGAAGGTTGCTTTAGAGAAGTTTGACAGGGAACGTTCTAATTAGATTTCTCAACAAGTCCAGCAGTGTAAAAATCCACAGTTTTTTGCATACAACTTGGGGATCAAGACCAAAAATATTTTACAAGTCTCTCAAGCTTAGAAACTCTAAGCAGACTTGAAAAGTCTTATTTTCATAGTATGGTTCTAAAGTTGAGGGTCATAAGAACATTGGAGCTGAGGCTATTTCATATTATGAGGATCTTCTTGATTCTGATGCTGGCCATGATGGTATTGATTTGAGTTCCCTGAGGAACATTGCAGTTGCAACTTTCTATTAATATGCATGCTCTTCTTACAAAGCCAGTTATCTATGATGAGACTGAGGAGGTGTTGTGGTCTATGAATAGGGAAAATGCCCCAGGGTCAGATGACTTTTCAGCCTCTTCATTCACTTCAGCATGCGTTAGCATGGGTTCTGATTTTGTGAAGCTGCTTCCTTCTTTAATTCTTCCAAGTTGCTTGGTAGAGTTAATGCTACAGCCGCTTCTCTTGTGCCCTAAGGTAGCTAATCCTGTTCTCGTCTCAGAGTTCAGGACCATATCTTGGTGCAATGTTACTCATAAGTACATTACCAAAATTCCAGCCAAAAGCCTTTGTAAGATCTCAGAATCTGCATTTGCTGAGGGCAGAAATGTTGGCGATAATATTCTTTTGGCTCACGAATTTGTCCAGAATTATCATAAGGCTGGGGCTTCCTCAAGATGCATGATTAACGCTGATCTTCGAAAAGCTTATGATTCTCTTAATGGGTATTTTATAATCAAGATCTCGTGGGCAATTGGGAGTTTTTGATGTCTTTGTTTCTTGGATTTCAGCATGCATCACTCCCCTTTTTCAGTTAATATAAATGGGTCTTTGGAAGGTTTCTTTTTTGGGAAGCGAGGGATAAGACAGGGGGGATCCCTTATCTGTCTGTTCTTGCTATGGAGGTGATTTCGGGAGAGAAGGATCCTTCATTCTCTAGAGTCCAAACCACGCCCCTTTGTTTTGTCGATAATCCACTTATCTTTTGCCTTTGTCAAACGAGCATTCGAAGCGGAAAAGAAAAGGAGAGCATTGTCTGGCCGGCGGATAGGTGCGTCGTTGCTCCTCTCTGTCCTAACATATGTACAGGCGAAACATATACATGTGAACTGTCCGTGTTGCCTGAATGGGGGTGTCACGGAAGAAGCGGCAACAGTTCATCAAAATGTTCAATCCGTCCATAATCAACATCTTCGCCGAACTTGACTAACTAATACCGAAACAACCTCAGCAGCAATCAGCGACAATATTCCAGCAATACCAACCACAACCGGTAAATAAAATGCATGACAAAGCAAAAACACTAACACTCACAAATTTTTACGTGGAAAAATCAATATGGGAAAAATCAGAGGGCTGCTTGAAATTGCCAATAATTATTAAGAATATCAGGATATACAATAGTTTATCTCTAATCACATGACTAGAGGCTCTCCACATTAATAGGACAACAATATCTTATCAAGATTAATATAAAGAAGCAAGATAGATCTAACCACGTGAAATGATTTAAAGGAGGATTCCATCTAACAAAATAAATCAACCTTTTCAACGTCTTCAATGATCTTGGCAGGAGGATTCTGGCAAAAACTAACGGAGTGCTAAGCTACATTCTTTAACAACTTAATATTAAAATAAACCTCAGCAGTAACCAGCAACAACATTCCATCAATATCAACCGCAACCAATCAATAAAATGCTGAAAATTAAACACAAAGCAGAAAACCAACACCTACAGTTTCTACGTGGAAAACCAAGTGCAAGAAAAACCACAAGATTGATCAAAACTTCCATTAATAACAAAAAAAATAGCGGGATACATAATCCTCCATCTCTAGTCACACAGGTAGAAGTTCAATATATTTATAAGACAGTAATATCTGACCACCGCAAAAATTGATTAACATAAAGAAATAAGAAAGATCTAATTTGAGAATAATTTTAAGGAACAAGACATTTGATCTTAATCTCACCAAAATCATACTTAAATTTCTGCCATTTTCGCTGAAGTTTCACAATCAAATCTGGGCCGTAAGAAATCGATCACTTCTCTGAACGGACGGTTTCCCGCTCTCTTTCTTTCCCCTTCTTTTTCTGCGATCGCTCCTCTCTCTGTCTCTCTCTGTGCTGTCAAGAACGTTCCACCGTCTCTGTTTCTTTCCCTGTTGACTTTGTTTAAAAGAGCTGGGCCCCAAGAGGCGGACCCAGCCCATCAGAATCCAGGCGAAAATTTTCCTGCGCACTGCCCGGTACGTGACTTAACCCCTTGCTTTTTCAATGTCTCCGAGCAAGTGACTGGTCCACCAGAAATGATGGTCTGCACGAACAAAAGATCAAGTTTCAATATAATACATGTCAAATTGAGGCCGTATTACCTGTAAAAGCATCACCCTGTGGATCTGTGGCGTCAACTCTGAAATGTGCCCAGAATGCAATCATCCTTACTTTTTATGGGCACATTTCAGATGTAATTTTGGCTTGCAATCATCCTTACTTTTTCTGCACTGTACTTTTAGTTTCTAGACTGGCATTGTTGATATATTGGAGTGATTGAACACGCTAAATACTGCCTTGCAAGATCTAAAAATTCTCTCTCCGTAATGGCGAGTCTTCTCCTACCGCTGGGTAGGTTTCCATCTCCTCGGTGAGATTCTTCAACTTCGACTGAATGTCAAATCCTAGTTTTCTCCGTCATCATAATACCCGTTGAAACCCTTCTCGATCACACCTCCACCCAGTCGGATGTCATGGCCGACTTTCCTCCTTATTCTCTGATGTTCAACCCTAACTTTTTCCTTCATCCTCATACCCGTTGAAACCCTAACCCGATCATACCTCCACCCAGTCGGATGTTATGGCCGAATTTCCTCCTCATTGAATATGTTTCGAAACACCCATGACCTTAAAATCCAAATGACACTATCAACAAAGCAATCTGTTTGATTCCTCATGGGTCAATCCAGAAAACCCATCGATGCCGACTCAAACCCATTGTCCGATTCCTCTGTCTATTGACCTCATCTCCACAAAGGTGCTGCTGACCGATACCCACAGGAGTCCATCAACATAGTTGGTGTCATTCCCCATTCGGAGCTCCCTTCAAATCAAATCCTGGCGAAACTATGGTGAGCGACTTGATGAAGAAAGGCGGGTTACAAGACTGTGCAAAAGTTTAGGTGAGTTATGGTCTGACAATGATGTGGTTGATATACAAAGCGCTATCTCAGAAGATAAACTGATTGAATGCCGGAAAACTTTGTTTGGGAAACTATATTCTAGACCAAATGTGAATTTCCCGTCCTTCGTGAGCACTATGACCCGTGTGTGGAAAGTAGACAGGGTAAATTGCTCTCAGCTTGGAACAGGACTTTTTTCATTTACCTTCCAATCGGAAGAAGAAAAACAGAGAGTGTTAGATACAGGGCCATGGTGCTTCTCCAGTAATCTACTAGTATTAAAAGAATGTGATCCAGATACCCCGGCCATCTGTTATGACTTCACAAATTGTGCGTTTTGGGTCAACTTCTATGGGTTGCCGTTTGGAAGAGTTACTAACGAAGTCATCGGAGAAATAGCTTCAAAATTGGGGGAAGTGATAGAGGTGAAATTGGAAGCAAGAGGCAATAGCCACTATAAAATGGGAAAAGCCAAGGTGATGTTGAATCTGGAAAACCCGTTAAAAACGGGAATACTTGTGAATTTGGAAAAGAGTAAAGTATGGGTAGAGTGCAAATATGAGCGATTACCGCATTATTGTTACTCATGCGGAAGAATGGGGCATTATGCTACTGTATGCAAGGAAATCCCATATGAGAAATCAGGGCTGCCGGATGACTTACCAGGAAGATATGGGCATTGGCTGAGAGCGGATGTGCAGGAATTAAGCCCGTATGGGAAAATCTTCTATGGCAAACAAGAACCGGTCCTTAATGACATAGAGAGTGTACCGAGACTCCTATGCATTCTCGTCTCGAGAGAATGAAAACCAGCGAATGGATCGGCACTTAAAAAGTATAAGGGGACGAAAAAAAAAAACGAACGAAAACTCAGAAGGCAACCAGTTCAACCACTCAGCAGGGACCTACACAACTCGTGGGGGATAATAGCCCAAAAAAGAGAGGGAGCGGCTGCATTGATGAAGCATCAGCAATGGTCCTATATGAAGAACAGCAAAAGGAGGAAGAAAGAGCATTATTTGAGGCTGAAACAGGGGAGAACAGGCTGATCAGGCATAAATCGAAAGGCACTAAGCACCAATCTGCAAAAAAGGGTAAGCGCTTCTGCCCTTACGGCGCGCAAAGTTCCCGAACACTGGAGATTGACAGCACTCAGCTGATTGAGACCCCGGTTGAGGAAATGAAGAAGACATGTCAGTGGGCTTTGGTGGCTAGCCCTAATAAGCCACCAACAGAGCCATGAAACTATTAAGTTGGAATTGTCAGGGGTTGGGCACACCCCTGACAATTCAGGCGCTGCGAGTCCTAGTGACTCAAGAAAGGCCCAGTGTTTTATTTTTAATGGAGACTAAGAATAGGGAAAAAAAGGTTCAACAGTTAAGGAGGAGGCTGAAGTTTCAGCAGTGTTTTGTCGTGAACCCAGAAGGAATTGCAGGGGGTTTGGCTGTGTTTTGGGATGACCAAGTTGAGATATCAGTCGAATCATTTTCCAACAACCAAATAAGTGTTCTATGTCAAGTTATAGAAAACAGACAGCAAATGCAAATTACCTTCATACATGCACCTAATGCTTTCCGAGAAAGAGTATTACTATGGGAGGATCTTTATAGAGCAAGTATCCACCATCACTTACCATGGCTATGCTTGGGAGACTTTAATGAAGTCTTGTATCATTGGGAAAAAGTAGGCGGTAAACGAGCGGAAAACTATCGGTTGACAGCCTTCGGGGATTTTCTTGGGAAATGTTCATTAATGGACTTGGAATCCAAAGGCTGCGCTTTCACTTGGACCAACAACCGAACAGAGATCAATTTGTTAAGGAAAGACTAGACAGGGATTATGCAATCTCGAATGGAGATTATCCTATCCTAATGCGAAAAGCATTGCACTACCAGCTATAGGGTCTGATCACAGCCCTATTCTAATTTGTTTACAGATGAGGAGAGCAAAGACGAGGAGGATTTTTCGCTATGAAGCGTTCTGGGCTGAAGATGAAGAAATCGGACCGTTAGTTAGAAAGGGCTGGGCTGAAGGGGTATCTAAAGGGTTGAACATGGCTCAAAAACTGCAGAATGTGGCAAAACAACTGGCACAATGGAGTAAAAATAGATTTCAGAATGCCAAACGGAGAATAGATGAGTTGAAAAGTGAACTACAAAGCCTTACAAATGCAACTGAAATTTATAATGGTTGTGAGGTTGCAAAGAGTATAAATCAGGAGATTGAAAAGTTGTGGCGGCAAGAGGAGATGTACTGGGGGATGCGTTCAAGAATCAGCTGGTTAAAATGGGGAGACAGAAATACAAAATTTTTCCATGCAACAACCATTCAGAGAAGAAATAGAAACAGAATTACCTTACTCAAGGATGCCAACGGTGAGTGGGTAAAAGAGGATCAACCTTTAAAAGAAATGACAAAGCAACTTTCTTCAAGAACCTTTATTTGTCAATGGGGGCTCGCGACTTTCAACTTTGTCATACAACAAATCCCAATCTTAGTAGACGAAAGAATGAATCAAAGATTGGTGAAAGCTGTCACAATAGAGGAGATAACGAGGCAATGCAACAATTAGGAGCTAATAAGGCTCCTGGGACCGGATGGGTTAAATGGGCATTCTACGAAATCATTGGCCGATCTAAGTCGGGGGATTTTCGGTGAAGTCCAGAATTTCTTTGAAACAGGACTCTTAAACCCAGACCTAAACGTAACCCTCATTACCCTCATTCCCAAAGTTAAAAACCCGAAAAGTTAGAACAATTCGAGACCCATCGGCCTATGTAATTTTATTTACAAAATTATCTCCAAAGTGATGACCAATAGATCAAAACCCTTACTTCCCAGCCTTATTGCCGATGAACAAAGTGCCTTTGTGGGGGTAGACAAATCCAAGATAATATCTTGATCGTACGGAGGTGCTACATAAGCTGCGAACTCGGGAGAGGAGGAGTAAATTTCAAGCGGTCCTTAAGCTTGACATGCAAAAAGCATACGACCGAATCGAATGGGACTTCCTACAAGCAAGCTTAAAGAAGATGGGGTTTTGTGATCAATGGGTTAAATGGGTGATGCAATGTGTATCTACGGTGTCCTATAGCATAAACTTCAACGGGGAAAACCTACCTTTTTTCAAGCCATCAAGAGGATTACGACAAGGTGACCCACTCTCCCCTTATCTATTCATTCTAGTGGCCAATGTTATTTCCTTCCTCATGAAACAAGCAATTTCTAATGGCACTCTACGAGGAATAAAGCTCAATAGATGCTGTCCAACTCTTTCACATCTGCTATTCGCGGATGATTCGATATTTTTCCTTCACGATCACGTTGTAGAATGTCGAATTTGGCAGCCATCCTACACCAATACTGTTTTGCCACAGGGCAGGCCATTAATCTCAACAAATCAGGTATTCACTTCAGTAAGAGTTGCCCCACGAATTTGAGAAGGAACATGGCGGCGATGCTAAGAGTTAAAGAAATAGACAAAACAGGGAAGTATTTAGGGATGCCCTCGGATTGGGGAGGTTCGAAAAAGATGTATTTGCATGGATTCTTGCAAGAGTAAACATGAAGTTTGGAGAGTTGGAAAGAAAACTTGCTTTGTCAAAACCGGGGAAGGAAATATTGATCAAGTCCATTGTGCGAGCAATCCCACAATATGCTATGTCTATCTTTAAACTTCCGGTCTCAATTTGTAAAGCCATCGAGAAGAAAATAGCAAACTTTTGGTGGCGGAGTGGACACAAAGCCGCTGGAATTCATTGGAAAAAATGGGAGCATCTAAAACTCAGAAAAGAAGAAGGCGGGCTCGGATTTAAAGATCTTTTATCCTTCAATAAGGCGATGTTGAGCAAGCAAGCTTGGAGGATATCCCAGCAACCTTCCTCACTCCTGAGTCAACTTCTAAAGGGTCTATACTACCCACAAGGTGACTTTTGGAATGCTTTGGAAAAGGATCTAGACCGTCGTGGGGATGGCAAAGCATCATCGAGGGAAGAGATTTGATAGCTCCTCAAGTGATGTGGGCGGTGGGCAACGGACATACTATATCAATCGAGGAGATAAATGGCTGAAAAGCGGAATTATTGGAGGGCCAAAGATCAAGAAACGAGCCGAGAAAAAGTGGCAGCTTTAATACAGCAACGGGAAGGAAAATGGGATGTGGAAATACTAAGATCCTTGTTCGATGATAACAGAGTAAAGGAAATCCTACAAATCCCTATAGGATTACCGTCTACAGCAGACAAGATGGTATGGATGAGCAACAAATCAGGGGATTATTCGGTAAGAAAAGCGGATATATCTATTGCGAAAATCAAACAACCAACCCAAAAACACATCGGCATCCTCCTCTCATCAAACAAGGCCGGATCTCCGAATCTCATATGGAAATCAAATTCGCTACCTAGAATAAAACAATTCCTATGGAACGCGTGTCGAATGCCATACCAACTGCCGAAAACCTACACAAGAGGAGAATTGTACCGATCCTCTATGCCCAATCTCGCAAAAAAAAGAAGTCGAAACCACCGAACACGCGCTATTGCTCGCCCGGACCACGAGTTATGGAGATCGAGCCCCCTGCATCTCCAAATTTCCAGAATTGGGTTAACAAGAATAGAGGAATGGCTATACTCGAACAGGGAGAATCCAAGTACAGCTCAAGATTTTAACCTGATTGCCACGGTTTTATGGTGCATTTGGAAGGATAGAAACCGATTTGTCTTTGAACACCATCCCCTGTCTCCGTATCGACCCCGTCCAAAGCCATAGCTCTACATGAGAATTACACGAGCTGCAATAGCAAGCCAACAAAGAACAAATAAGAACAATACCCATAAGCACGATGGATTCCACCACCACCAAACACACCGAGCATCAATATAGATGCTTCTTTTGTCGGGACGAAGTCGACAAATCGATCCGAAAGGAGTAACGTGACTCGACAGAGCAAGTCCGGCGATGGTGGAGAACGAGAGAAGAAATTCGTGTAGATGAAACAAATGATACTCCTCCGGAAAGTGACAGAGAGAACGAACGGCAAATAAGCACATCGGCTTCGAAGGAATGGTACGCAGCCTTCAATTGGAAGATTCCAAAGAAGAGTAGATCCGGAGAAAACACGAAAACGGGTCACTCAACCTACCGAGGTAGCATCCGTAGGGACCATGAACAAAGACCGAATCGAAGCTTACCCCAACGAAGAGGAAACGTTATCACCGGATCTGCGACTGGGGCAAACAAAGCAACCACAAAGAGCCGGAACGAACCGGCGTTCGGGGCAAAAGAGCCGTCATCGGTACAAAGCGGGAGGGGAAGGGGATGCGAACGTCTTCTCTCGTTGAACCGGAGGAGAGAAGGGCAACGGGAAAAAAACCGACTAATCCAAGCCCGTGAACACCCAGGCGGGTCGGCGAACCGGAGTGCCTTCAGCGCCTCCTCTGTCGGGCATGAACGAGAGCCACCAGATCTGGAGTTGCAGAGACACACTAAACCAGCCTTCCGGCCAAACAGAGGACAGATCGGGTTCGGATGCGCCATCGCCTGCATATGCCGCGACTCGCGGGGATGCCTGGTTGGCGGATTCTCGAAATCAATTGAAGCCTCTTCGCGAACAAGCCTGAAGCCGAAGCCCTCTGGGAAACCCTAGAATATCTATCAAGCCGATCAACCGAAACAATGCAAGTACAATCGACTCCCTCCTGCTCGTGCAAGCGGTTCAAAAAAAGACAAAACCAGGTTGGCAAGTGGCGCGCTGGTGGACCGGATCCGTGAAAGAATGGAAAAATTTCCGGCCCTCACTTTGACCCACCGTAGCGAGAAGCGAACAAGCCTGTGGACTGGGTTGCAAGAGCCCATCGGAAACGAAGCCTTCCCCGAAACTGGGTAATATACCCCCCGAGAGCCTTACTAGATTTACTTGCAGCTGATGTTTCTAATGTAGTAGCTTCGAACTTATCCAAATAAATGAAAGCAAAAGCAATTTCGACCAAAAAAAAAAAAAGACTGGCATTGTTGATTAAATTTTGGTGTCTTTTTAGGCTATAGTTTTCAAATCCGCACTGATGATTAAAATCCATTGTGTATCTCTATCATAGGTGTTGCGTTGTCAATTAAATTCCGATATAGCATCTTTGTGTTCTTAGAGCTTTATTGTCGATTAAATTTGTAGCATAATTTGGATAAAATATTCAAGAAACAAAAGGCGCTCCACCTGTCGAGTATCATCAGGACCAAATATCAAAGCATTTCAAAGAGTAACGTCGTTATCTAGGGGTGCACCACTAATGCTAGCCGGTTTGTTCCAACCTCTTAAAAATACCTCGTCAAGGCTCTTCCTCAATAAGAGTTGATATGGTGTGCAAGCATTATCCTTAAAGATAATTTCGCCTCTTGAATTATAAAACTTAGTGCAATAGGCTCTAGTGGTTATCGTGTAGGATACAACCGATATTCTTCTTTATTCTACACTGAATTATAAAAGCAATGGGAACGGCAAATCATATGGAAAACCCAGCAGAGAAAGGAAAGAAAATGGCAGGATTGAAAAGCCTCCATCAATTCTTGCATCAAATAAAGAGTCATTACAAAACCGTTTTAAATTGTTGGAGCTCAAAACCGTTATGAAAATCGCCACAAATTGACGGCGGTCGTAACTTCTATCAACGATGTTTCAAAACCGTTGAAATAACCAACAGCTGTTGCGTCACTGCTGCAGCCGCTTCTGCATTGGAGGCAACTGATTCTGCATCAAATTTTTATTTCTTTTGTATCAAATGCCGCTCGCGCAAATGATGTTGATGGGGGAGGACGAAGATCTGAGTGGAACCAACACTGATGATTTGGAGGAGACTAGTTCTGAGAGAAGTCCTAAAAAATAGTTAGATCCGATCCAATGAGTGGGGTCACAAGGAGAATGTAGTTGAGTTGAGCATGAGATCTGTTATCTCGCGCCCAATTCACGAGTGCCGGTGCAGAAGTTATCAATATTGAATGGCAATAACACGTGGTGGCTGAGGGGTCGGTATAAAGATAAGGAAGCTTAGTGTGGGGATGGATGTGGTCGGAGGTTGTTTGCTAGCTGGATGCGATCTGAGAAGACTTTTGCCATTAAAAGAAGTGGAGAACCACGTAGCTATGCCAGAAGCCTTAGAAATAGGCAAGCAAACGCTACCTGGCTCTGCCAAGGAGTAGTCACCCATGTAAAAGTTCAACGAAGTTTGAACCAAGTGTGTTAATTTCTTTTGGTCTATCTAAAAACTCAACAAAGCAGCTAAGTGTGCGAGTTTTGACAAGTTGCGACTCCTTAAACATAACTTCCGCTTCACATTGTTCACCAAACACATTTTTATTTTATTTTTATGTTTTCTTTTTCTTTTTTTTTTTTTTTTAAATTGATTTTTAATTTTTTTTCTTTTCCTTTTCTTTTTCCTTTTCCTTTTCTTTTTCCTTGTCAATCGCTGAACCGGCCATAAGCCAACTCCAGCCTCCCTCGCCGGCCTGTGGCAAGGCAGGTGAGGCTTTGCCTTGCCCAAGGCTAGATCCAACCAAGGCGAGGCTCAAGCTTGTTGGCCTGGGCGGAGCTCGAGCTCCGCCAAGGTTGGCAAGTCATCGGATATGGTGATTCACATCTTCCTCGATCGTTGGGCAATTGGCTATCGTCAAGGCATGCGGCGGCGGAGGAAGGAGGAGAAGGAAGAAGGTGGAAGGAAAAGAAAAAGAAAGAAAAAATTAAAATTAAAAATTCGATTTTTTAAAAATATAAATGATCTTCCGTTGCTTTGCATAGTTTATAACAATGTTAGTATGGATTGCACCTTTTGGAACAAAATCATCCTCAGTTCTTCTCTTCACCCTTTCATGCAACATAAACACCATTTCGCTTTAATAGTCATCTGGGTTAACTTTAACTAACTTGCGGTTTCTTCTTCTCTTTTGTTTCTTATCTTCCAAAATCAAATGTAAGCATAAATACAATTTATGAAACACGAAAATCAATCGCCACGAATATTGTTAATAGAATATAAAAATAGGTTTGTAGACAACACCCCATTCACGGAATGGAGTCCTCCTTATAAGATTAAGCAAGATTCTCGGGACTGTTTTTGATTGAATATGTTAAACTCCAAATCTAATGAAAGATTCTTTTCTTGTTAGGAAGCATAAGAAAGCGGGAAAGTACAATCAAACAAAATTAAAATATGCCGACAATGACCAGTAGCCTTTCTTCGTTAATTAAAAATTGTGCCATCTCCTTCTCTTCTCGCGATTCTGTCTTAGACTTTCATATATCTCTGCTTTGCCAGTTCGAAAAAATTGAGAAAGAATGCCGACCCATGTCGAATATTAGCAACGCACGCCCATTGGATCCATGTGACCCTGGAATAAGCACAGCACACATTGACCTATATGTAAATGGGCTCACCCGCTAATTGGTAACTTCTGGACTGATCTCAGGGTAAAAACACCGGTTCTCCAATGCTAACTTGCGCAGCTTGAAGCGGCAGATTTTAGGTGAAACCAGATAAACATGTTCCATATTTGGATTGTGGGATGAACAGTAGTAAGGTGACAGCATCTTTGCATCCCTTAGGTTTCGACGCTCCCTCGTTATTCTTTCTTTTTCATACTTTTATGATGTGATGAAAGGGCTCACACGTTCCTTTGGTGCGAACAGTAACGGTTCAGTCCAAGAAGTTGACCGGAAGATAGGTAAGACACGTGATCGCAGCTTTCAGCTTTACGGGACGACCGTTTGGTTCATTATGATCGGGTAGGGCTATAAATAATAAACATAGATGGTCCAAAGTCTCTACTCTCCTTTTAGAAAAAAACAAGAAAAGAGCCTGTCTCTTCGTTGTCGTCGCACACACCAAAAATGGTTTCGATAAGCACTCATGAGACATGGTCCTTCTTACTTTCAGCTTTCCTCATTGGCCAGTTGCTCTGCATTGCTCGAGCCGATGTCCATTTCTACGAATTCATCGTGAGTTCTTAATCCCTATTTCTCTGATTGTCGCAGCCGTTTCATGCACAAGAATGTGCTTCGGACTGAGTCATTTACCCCTTTTTTTCTGGTTTTCTTTTCGCCATTTTTTTTCTCTTTCGGCGGTGGTGTGCAGTTGAAGGAGACGAACGTGACAAAGCTGTGCGAGACAAAGAGCATCATGACGGTGAATGACAGTTTCCCGGGGCCGACAATCAAAGTGCACAAAGGGGACACGGTGTACGTGAATGTTCATAACCAAGGCGATTACGGCGTCACGCTTCACTGGTAAGCGAATCTTCCTTTGCCTTCCTTCTTTTATACTCCAGTACTTTCGTGATTGGTTCATATCGATTAGCTATCTTCCTTTGCCTTCCTTCTTTTATAATCCAGTACTTTCGTGATTGGTTCATATCGATTAGCTTTCTTCTTTTTTAATTTTCTGTTCGTGGAAGTCCAAGTATAGTTTTATCATGTCTGCACTTATTAGTCAGCTATACTACATTATTTTCGGGTCAACGTTCGGGACACTCTGGTGGAAATCTACCGGGACTTAGAGTTAGTGGAGTTGTAGTAAAAAAACTTCTCATTTTTTGTCCTCTTCAAGCTTTATTTTTTGCTTAGCTGTACCCTTAGGCTTCCTATTCTCTCCTCCTCGTCTTTGAATATTCTCTATGGATTTATTATCTCCTGAACTAGTGCAGTAACTCTTAGCTCAAAGTAACCAGGTCTCTTTAAAATAATCGATAACTTTGTTAAGATATTTATCTAATAAATAACGTCTTTTAGAATTATAGTCATCTCACAAAATTATTCGAAATTTGAACAGATTTATTTATTTATTGTTGTCGATGGCGAACTGATTTTCCCCCTTCCAATGCAAAGAGCCAAACACACGTCCACCTATTTTCCCGTTTGTTTGATTTGTTTTCTCTATAAATAATTTCTCACTTTTATTTATCGTTTAGGGTTCTTTGTGTGTTTTATTTTTTGAGGAAAGAAAGTCAACTGAAGCACAATAAGTGCAAGCTACCTTGGAGATTGAGAGAGAAATGTAGGGCTCAGCGCCTCGTGGTGGTGCTTTAATGTTGTGGCATTCAATATGGCAACATCTTGGTTTTGACATCGAAAACCTAGCAAAGAAACTACGTCCACGAATTTGTCCGTGATTATTTGATTGCACATCGTCCTTTTTCCGTGGAGGTCACATGTGTGTGTTCAACTCGTCAAACAAATCGCACCGCGTGTGGACACCAACCCGCCAGGTTAGGAATGACTCCATGTTAATCTCATAAAATCGCAAGGCTCGAGTACACTCGGAGATTGCATAATTAGTGCAGTCTCTTGGGTCCCTCCTTGATTAGATCACATGGATAGGTGGGCGAAAACAGTCTTGAACCCTAAGGATGTGTGCAGTTTGAATGCATTCTTATGTCATGATGAGCCCCGGACCTTAACAAAGAATTTGTGCACTTTTGCATTTCATTGTCAAATTGTTTGGTGGTGAAATGACATTCTTTTGACTATAATATCGGGAAAACAGGCGAGCGGCATGATTCATTGGATCTGAGAGATGGGTTTACCATGTGGGTGAAAAACAAAAAGTCTTCCATCTACAATGGACGCAAAGCCAAGGAATAATTTTATTAGTCCTTAAATATAATATTTTGTCAATCAAAAATTAGTTGCAAGATCCAAAACTAATAACACCACCCTATGGTCTACTTAACTAGGGACGGGTTGCATGATAGACTTCATCTGAGAGGTGGAGCTATGACTGAAATTTGGTCTAACAAGACATCTTAGAATTACCCGTTCAGATTTCCGACACGAGGTATCGGACTTTCAACGTCACTTGTCATTCTATGCTTTAAGTACGTGTAGAGCATCCCATAACTTTTCCTCGATGGTCAAGACATACCAAGCAAAAAAATCTCATGTTCGCCGTCTGCTCCGTCGAAAGTAGTGCGAATATGCTGAATGATTTGCTAAAACTAGCCTATTTGACAGGCTGATGGAGTATCAATTCAGTGGAAATGGTCCCCGGACTGCACAATGCAATGTGTACCTGAATATATAATCAGGCCTCATTAAGTAGCTCTTCCATACAAGGAGACGTCACATTATCTTAATTAAATGGCTATATTTTAATGCAGGCATGGAGTAAAGCAGCCAAGGAACCCGTGGTCGGATGGACCAGAGTTCATCACCCAATGTGTGATAGGACCGGGAACAAACTTCACATATGAAGTAATATTCTCCGATGAGGAAGGAACTCTTTGGTGGCATGCTCACAGCGATTGGACACGAGCTACGGTTCATGGAGCTATCGTGATCTCACTAGAACCGGGAAAATCGTATCCCTTCTCAAAGCCCGACGACGACAAGGTTATTGTGATCGGTACGTGAATTGATCTCCTACATTCTACTTGTTCTATTGCTATAGTGATAGAAAAATAATAGAATAGCTATGTCATGAATAAAATTGGATTTATAGTTGTAAACAATCGAACCTTATATTACAAAGAACATTCTGTAAATGATTTTGGGAGGTAAATAGGTATTTAAAAAATATTTGAACTCAGAACCTCCTATTATGATATCATGAAGATTTTATGATAGATGAAGGTATGATTTAATATTACATTATGCTATCAATTGGAATACAAACTATAGTTATCTTAAAATGTATTATTACCCTCTGGTTATAATATATATCTGGTTTTTTTTCCGCCTTGGTGAATATATGTGTGACCATTCTTTTAGTGTGCTTAATTTAATATATAGCTTTGTTTTTGAGTATCGCTATCCTTTTGGCCAAATAAATAGCTGCTTGGTACACGGGGGACTTGAAGGAATTGGTGGACGAGGCAATGATGGATGGGAGCGACTTGCCCCATTCAGATGGTTACACCATAAACGGTGAGCTTGGGGATTTCTGCAATTGCTCCCAAGGTACTTCCACCAAACTTAACAAGTTATCTATTAGATTACCTGCTAAATATATATTTACCATAAAGTATTGCGATTTTCAGATAATTGATTGCACGTAACAGAAAAAAGAAATGGTACATTGAAAACTACAGGCCTTTTTCTTCTTCTTTTTTTTATGTAATCTCTTGACAAGTGTTTTGTTAATAATGTGATTTTGAGGTATCTTAGTTTTAGTGCATTTCAAGTTAGAGCTTTGATTGGGTTACCTATAGTAATAAAAAATGTGACATATCAAGTTAGATTGATACAAGATTGTTCGGAGGCAAGAACCTTCGATACCTAGGTGAGATATGAAGCCAACTGCCAAGCCCACGAAGAACAACCATAATAACACAACGAAGGTTATAAAAAGAGGATTTAAAAAACATGGCAATACCGAGATTTACATGGAAAGGCTTTCTATGTGAAAAAGGAAAAAAAAAACTACGGGTAACGGAGTCCACTAACTGACCTCAATCAAGAGTAAAGGATTCTAATCACATCCAAAACTACAAATACACAAGCTTCCCCTTCTACAAGAATTACACCCTAAACTCCAAATTACAAAGCATGAGCTATCACTCCCTAAGAGCAAACACAACGTACTTGAAGCTTGATGCAACCTTATAAAAGAACAATGAATACAACAAACTCTTGTCTTCAATTTGAATGTGATGCAACCTTGGAAGTATAAAAAACCCTAACCCCTCCTTATCTCTTTTCACTCTCGCGCTCTCTCTCACATGTCTCCTCTAGTCTTCGCAAGACCTCTCTCTCTCTCTCTCTCTCTCTCTCTCTCTCTCTCTCTCTCTCTCTCTCTCTCACATGTCTCCTCTAGTCTTCGCAAGACCACATTTTAGGACGAGCTAAAAGGCTATCTTAGAAATAGACACCCAACAACACCATGGGCTTAAGTTACAACTCACGGGTCTAAGCCGAATTACCAAGCACATACACTTTCTTAGCCCAACACAGAAGCTATTAGGAAAAGAACAACTTGAGTGATAAATTAACTCAAAATTGGAGGAAAAATTAACCAAACAGTCCTAAACTTATTGCAATTTTTCTAATTCGGTCATAAATTTTCTTTTTCCAGTTCAGTCCTAAAACTTTTGCAATTATATCAATTCAATCCATTTACGTGGACAATTTTTTTAATAATATTTTATTTTATTCGAATTTTCATTAATTTTTTCTTTCTTTTTTCCTCCTTCTTCCTCCTTTCTCCTTCTGACTAGCTAGAAGCGAGCACTGGTGAGGCTCGTGCTCACTGTCCACTAGCGAGGGTAGCCTCACCGTCACTGGTTGAGGCTCACCAAGGCCAAAAATTGTGTGAGGTCTTGGCCTTCGACCTTGTAGCCTTTGGCGAAATCAAGCATTGCCCATGGCCGGTGAGGCTCAACCCTCTCCAAATTTGGTGAGGTTGAGCCTTGCCTAGCCACTGCCAAGCTTCCTTAAGGTCGACAAGGTCTCTTGCTAGCCCTAACTCTAGCTGATCGCTAGCAACGAGTTAGCCTAGCGATCAACTAGAGGAAGGAGAAGGAAGTGAAGAAAAAAAGAAAGAGAAAGAAAAAAATTAATAAAAATTTGAAAAAAGAAAATGTTATTAAAATATTGTTCATGTTGGCATCAGTTAGACAACTAGTGTCCACATAAGCATTAGCACGTCAAAATTGGCGAGCTTAACTGAATTGACACAATTACAAAAGGTTTAGGATTGAATAACCAAAAGAAAAAAATGTTTAAGACTGAAATGGAAAAATTGCAATAAATTTAGAACTATTTGGTAATTTTCCCTAAAAATGGATAGTCAAATTGAATATTAAGCATTTGATAAGAAGGTGTCGCATAATAAATCAATTATGTAGACTCGCTTTTGCTAATTAAGTAACCCATCTTTTCTATGTGAGTGTACAAGTCTCATGCAATTGATAAAATTGGTGTTAATGTTGTTCTCCCATCGTTATGTGCGCAAAATATACATATAACCTTCTTTTGACATAGAGTTGACAAAACAAATTTAATTTTTGCATAAAAAGGAATAATGCATGGACATTATTTTCATAAAGGTTCATCGAAATTTTCGATGTAGAAACAACGCATCACTGGTACGTTGATTATGGAAAGACGTATCTCCTTCGAATAATCAACGCAGTCATGAACGCTGAGCTCTTCTTCGCCATCGCTGGCCACAACCTGACCGTTGTCGGGATGGACGGAGGATATATTAAGCCGATTGCCACGACTTACGTCATGATAAGCCCGGGACAGACCGTGGACGTGCTGCTCACGGCTAACCAATCTCTCGGAAGGTACTACATCGCCACGAGGCAATACTCTAGCGAAGACGCCGAGGTCACTGGATTCGACCATAGCATCGGATCGGCCATCTTGCAGTATAGAGGGAATTATAGCTTGTCATCCCAACCGGTCTTTCCGAACGCCACACTCCCACTCTATTTGGACTATGGAGCGGCGCTGAGATTTACGAATCAGCTGAGAAGCTTGGCAAGTGAGGATCATCCGGTTGATGTTCCTCGAGATATAAGCACGAGGATGTTCATAACTGTGTCCATGGGCGAGATCCTTTGTCCCAATAGCTCTTGCACTTCGGTGAGTGGCAACAAGCTTGGCTCAAGCTTGAACAACGTAAGTTGGGTCAACCCATCCCTGGATGTGCTATCGGCCTACTATAGGTAACATCATCCCCTCTCTCTCTCTCTCTCTCTCTCGATCCCTCGATCCATCTCTAGATTGAACCCTCGATACTAATGTACATGTCGCAACACCCGCCCTGCCACCTGGGGTCAGGCAAATCTAGTTTGTGTATAATGACTAATAGGTGAATGCACATGGAATTCTCATTAATGGGTTTCTTTTTATTGTGCAGAAATCTTAGTGGGACTTATACAACAGACTTCCCGGATTGGCCTCCTTCCATGTACAATTTCACGGGAGATGATTTGCCGGATAGTGTCGACATGACGTATCAAGGGACCAAAGTAAAAGTGCTGAATTACAATGAGACGGTAGAAATCGTTTTCCAAGGTACGAACGTGTTGAAAGGCTCCGTCAACCATCCCATGCACATGCACGGCCACAGCTTCTACGTCGTTGGGATCGGTCACGGGAACTTTGACAACGAGACGGATCCTGGCACGTACAACTTGGTCGACCCGCCCTATGTGAATACGTTTGGGGTCCCTAAAAACGGTTGGCTGGCGATAAGATTTACTGCTAACAATCCCGGTGCGTACCTCCTTTTTAATTTCAATACCCGTACAGGACACTTATGCATCATCAGTTAACGTTAATCCTATGGTTGGATTGGACAGGCGTGTGGTTTTGGCATTGTCATCTGGACCGGCACACGAGCTGGGGCATGGACACGGCCTTCATAGTGAAGGACGGAGGAACTGCAGAGACGAGCATCCGTCCGCCGCCTGCCTACATGCCGCCATGCATGGACATGGTATCTCCTGGCATATCGATGCAAACATCAAGCATCGATCAGGTGGAAATGCAGCAGCTATGATATCGTTTCGTTCCATTACACTTATTCTCAGGATTACCGAGGATCACATCTTGAGGGCTTCATCAATTGATGGTCAAATTTTGGGAACGATGGATTTTGCTCATATTTTTAGCATTTTCCTCCTATATTTACTCACAAACTATACCATTCTTATCATTGCTCTTTTAATTAACAATCCTCTCGACTCGTAAAGAATTATTTTGGGCATTTGTTGACCTTGTTATTGACAAAGCGAATGCCAATCGAGAAGGGAGCTCCGCTGGATCAAGAGTTCGACTAGTTGAAGATATCTACCCAAGTGTCCTTCAGCCTTTGTTCATCCGTCTTGCCCGACGCCGGATGGGGCCCCGAAATTTTGCTTACGCGAACTATTTGAAAAGGGTCTTGTTTCAAATGATTTTTTATTCATCGAAGAAGATGAATTCCCCATGAACTCGTTTTGAAGTGGCTTAATTGGATGAATAAAACCCCGTGTGATAGAAAAATCAAGGATAACCTGAAATTTGGAGGGCAAAAGCTCGAATATTCTTTCGCAAGTTCTAAATCTTGACGACGACGGTGTTGATACGAACTCGGCCCAAATGCTCGTTTCTTTTGAGCCCGAGATCTAGTAAAGAATCGATTGACTCGGGTGTTCCTCATGTTTTGAATTTTATGAGTATATGTTCATTTGTCAGGCCATCCGCCTAAACTTGAGGCAGAAATAAATGCTAATAAAATTTCGTAAGAAAATAGCCAAAGAAATCTATGAAGATCTAGTTGGGTCTCAAGAAGAAAATCAATATTTTACTAGCAATCACAAGCTTCATGTTGGACATAGTATCAGTTTAATCTGATGCAAAGTGAAGAACCTTATCGGGGATAAGGTTTCGACATGCTGCGAATAATCTTGAAAGAGAGATGTGCCTTTGGAAATATGAACACTAACGGTGCATGGATGTATCCTCAGCAATTGTTCAAATTTTAAAATAAAAGGTGTACTTGCTCTTTTTCTTCTTTTGAGCTTGACCATCATTCCCTCCCCCCCTCTCTCTCTCGACCCACCCGACAAGCTCAAACTCAATAATGCCTCTCTGCCGCGCATGCTGCCTACGACTGTACAAAGGGCGTTGCGACCGTCACCAACCTAACTTGTAATGTAATAGCTTCTATTGTGACTGGATGTAATGTAAGTAAATCTGGTGAGGGCAAGGTCCTCACTAGCAATCAGGACACAATAGGCATCGCGATGCCAAGAGCTTTGTTTCGTCAATGGCCATATTGACGAAAAAAAAAATATTTGTAAAAATTTTTCACATAATCGAAGGCCGTGCCACGTAAAATAATTAATATCTACATCAACAATTTCCTAAAGTAATAAATTATTAAAATGTTTGAGATTAAATTTGCCAAATAGAAAAATTTAGATTTGAATTGGTATACAATATAATATGTTTATGACTTTTTTGGTTATATTCGTCAATAATTTGAGTGTGTGAATTAGGGATGGGCTGCTTTGACCAAGGAGATATCCATTAAGGATTTGTTTTTAGTTTAGGAACCCGTCAGTCTTTAGAAGGAATTGTTCCAAAGGTCTCACTTCTTACAAAAGCTTTCCTCGTATGGAGATGTTAGGACTTGGCTGTCTTGAATTAAAGGGACCACACTTGAAATGAGGTGCCAAATACTTTGTATCCGTACACAATATCAGGTACATATCCTGCCCCTCATTGAGATAAACAGTACTAATTCTTGGTGTCTTCTCCTGGCTTTCTTTACTAAATTTTTTCTTTCTTTCTTCAAAAGGCTAATATGGCTCGTACATGATAAAATTGAAGAATCTTCACTTATGGATCGCAAAGCGTTAGATGTCTCGTGAAGGGGTAACTGGAAGCTGACAACTCATACATTATGTCCTTGCACAATGACAAAACATTGACTGTCATAGTACTTTGTACGAGGGGCACAAGCAACAGTGGCACGGCGCGCAATTATTGAACAGTGTCACGGTTTTTTGTTAGCCCCCTCGAGTTCTGCACGATTGGCCTTAAGTCACATCCATGCTTTTTGTAAATTTATTAAGCAAGCTGGAGGCAAACTAAGATGGAGTTAGATTGGTCTTGTACGGTATTAATTCAATCTTGATGCTGTTAACTAAGCACAATCACTAAACAAACAGTGACCTATACTGGAGTTCCCAGCTTATTATTTAAGACATTAAAGAAATTATTTAGTAATCTTTTTAAGAAGTGTTCTGCTAGTTTCGATTCGTTGAAAGGCAACTACGAATGTAGCGATTAAGTTGCTAGCCAAGCATGAAAGGTAACACGTGTCGTTTGAATAATCGGGCAGCTTCACATCCGTCCTCTTTGCCTTCGTTTTTGCTTGAATATATTAAGTCTAATCCACCTTGAGTTAGACTGGTCTTAATTCAATCTTAATGCTGCTAACTAAACACAATCACCAAACAGTGACATATACTGGAGTTCCCAGCTTATTATTCAAGAAATTAAGAAAATTATTCAGTATTCTCTTTAAGAATTTTTGTGCTAGTTTCGATTCATCGAAAGGAAAATCCGAACAGGGGAAGACTTGCAACTCCAAGGAACTGATCTGCACGTGATTATTTCATCAGACAACTTATCTCTCACAAACAGCTTATCAGGCTTAGAAGAACCACCATGGCTGGGCCGGCCCATTGTAACAGATTGCAGAGGAATTCTGGGCCAACTAAATGGAGTATCCATCACCTATGAGCCACGAGACACCAACAAAGCCGCGGACTGGGTTGCCAAGGCCCACCGCACCAACTCACTTCCTAGTAATTGGACGGCTAATCCTCCTCTCTCTTTATGTTTGATCTTATGTTTAGACATGCCTACTTATGGTACCCCTTTAGCGGGTTAGTAATGAAATTATCATCTATCGACCAAAAAAAAAAAAAAAAAAAAAAAAAAAAAAAAAAAAAAAAAAGGAAAATCCGAATGTGGCGATTGGGTTGCTAGCCGAGCACAAAAGGCAACACGTTGATTTGTGTCCGTCCTCCTTGCCTTCGTTTTTGCTTGAAGATATTACGTCTAATCCTCCTTGAGATTTGCAGGTTGAAAAAACCTTTGTTTCGTGAGATAAAGTCAAATTTTCATGGTGCACTAAACTATTTAAATCTTCGGTAGATTAATAACCATAAGAGGCGACAACGTACAGGGACGGTCAGTGAAACCTGTCTTTAATTCTTAGGGTTCTTCTTGTTTCGTATTGTGTCCAGTTGTTTGATTCTGTCAAGGATGGGAAGCATTTGCGTTTTCATGCTAGATTGAGAAAACAATTATTTTCACTAGAAAGTGAAAATTATCATGATTTTTGGCCTACAGAGATTAATCTGCAGTTATCGTGATGTCTTCTATTCACGGATTAATTACTCAGATTTGCTTATGCACTCTTGCACTGGAGATTGGCATTAGACTGGCTAGACATCGGCGTTTTTCTGATCAAAGGAAATTGGCATAATCTTCGCAAAGGCATAGGACAAGTAACACATGATATCTAAGCACTAGATTTAGCAGTCATGGCTTCCACGACTGATAGTACTTTAAGTTAATGTGAATCTAATTGCTCTAAATATACACACACGTGAGATAAAAATTGTTAAGATATACATATAAAATATTAAGTGAAAGACCCACATCGAGGATGTAGTGTAATGCTGAGCAATTAATATATTATGATCAGTCTATCATTCATTGATCAAATTTTTAAGTGAAGGCGAATCTAACAAATACGTGGACGGTTTTGGATAGGGAACTTTGATTGTGCATCTTCGTCGTAAATAAAACAAACATCATCGCATGGGGCATGCTTTTCCGATAGAAGTGTCATCCCAAGCTAACTCGTAGTGTGGGACTTGAATGGGCGGCTTCCAATACTCCAATTGACCGAGCCAGTCGTGGGCTAAGTTGATCGCGTGTTTGAATGTCATTGTCTATTCGTATGTCATTGTCTATTCGTATGCTCGATCCGAATAGACAATGACATTCAAACACGCTTTGCTGCAAAAGGTTTCGTCCGCTCTATACTTGCGCACGTCGACTTGACTGGAGGATGGCGAATGCTTACGAATCAACGACCGTAAGGTCCAATGGGGCCAATGAGATAGAGCTACGCAACGAGGTAGTGGCAGATCGGCTTTTGGCATAACCTGGACGTTCACAGACAGGTGTCGACCGCATGATTTGCACAGGTTGGTCCGGTCCCTACTTTTAAAATGGTCCCCTCGGTCAATTTTCGTTTTCCAGACTGGTGCAACTTGCCCATCTTACTTGCGTCGGAAGTGCGTATTTGCTTTTGCTTTAAGCCCATTCTCGTGCGTTGAGTCATGAAACACGTCGATGTCTTGGTATTCTTCCTACAGAAGATCGTGCTCGTGAGAAAATGGAGGGGGACAGCTTGGGAAAATACAGCGAAAGGGCAAAAAGAGAACAGAAAAAGGGTACAAAAGACAAATAAAGGGGAAATAGGAAATCGATCTGGACCGGATGAATATTGTCGTGCCGATGTGTCGATCTTTCGTGGTTTAGGTTTTATGAAGTAAGATTTACCCCCTAGGAAATCACAAACTTCATTCATAATGGCTACTGTGTTTGTTCTAAATCTATTGTATGGCTTCTCAATTTCATTCAATAAGGCCAGCTCTTTTTAAGGGGATGGTTAATGGTCACTATAAGGATGTAAGGTAAACAACTTGCTTCTCGCGAGATATAAAGGGTGAAGATTGTGATTAACTTTGCATTCGGTGGCACAGCTACAAAATTTCCCACACAACGGTGGTGCTGAACTATGGTAAAATATCTGGCTTTGAAAGCACTCTGCCAAAATCAAGGTTTGAAACTCGAAACTAGCGGAATTAAGTGGAAAAGTTTTCTAAAAAGTTTTAAACCTATTACACTTTTGTCAATTCAGTCATAAACCTTTCAATTTTATCAATTGAGTTTTAAATATTTACACATTTTACCAAATTGGCTCCAGCTAATATGCACAAATTTTATTAATTTTATTAATTTTTTTTCTAATTTTTAATTTCTTTCCCTTTTTTCTCTGTTATTATTTTTTTTTTTATGTTTTTATTTTTTTGAGGGTTTGGAGAGATAGCTAGCAAGGGTGCCGACTAACCCTTGCTGGCCCTAACCGAGGGCTTGCATGCCCTTGCTTTTGTCGATGAGGGCCGTGATGCCCTTATCCAAGACTAGAGAGGGCTAGACACCCTTGCCCAGGGTTGGTGAGGGTGGACTGACCCTCGCCTCTAGCCGGTGAGGGTCGGTCGGCCACCCTTGCCAACCTTCTCTCCAAACTCTAAATAAAAAGGCATAAAAAATTCAAAAATTATTAAAATATCATTAAAAATTATTTAAAAATTGTCATGCTAGCACCAATTGTCCATATTAGCAATTTCCAATCAAAATTGACTGAATAAACTCAATTGATAAAATGTGAAAATGTTTAGTACTCAATGAGCAAAATTGAAAGATTTAGGACTGCATTGGCAAAAGTGTAATAGATTTATGATTTTTTAGACAATTTTTTCCAATTACAATATGGTTTCATGGTTGTGATCGATGGCGACCGATGGTGGAAAGGTTTGAATTATACGTTTGGAGTGCAACTCTTTTGTCTGTTATTTTTTGGGTCGGAACAGCTCTTCTGTTTTAAGTTATGGATTTTCTGTCAGAAAAGTTAAAATCATTAAGAATGGATTTTTTATTCATTGGATGAAAAGTTCGTACAAAGTAAAATTATAATTATGTTTTTTCTTTTTCAAAGGAAAGTTCATCAAATGCCAAGAGTTCATGTGCGTCGCTGTTTGTATACTATTTTTTTAGGTGAGGCATTTCAACCTTGGATCCGAGGTAATAATTATACGGATCTCTATTGAATAAACTTACTTTTGTCAAAATACTGAATAAATTGTAAACGTAAAGTAGTAATAACATACCGTAGATATATGGGAAAATTAACACAAAAAAAAAAAAATAATACCAACAAGTCTTAAACTTACTGTACAGATGACGATTTAGTTCTAAACTTTTCAAGCTAGCTAATTTAGTATTAAATTTTTTAACAATTTGTCCATATAATCCATCTAACCATGGCAGCAAATCTTTAACATGGACGTCAATCGTCAATCGTTTTACGTGGTATGATCAACTCTAAAATGGAAATTTGTTGTATTTTTTTATTCGATTTCAAAAAGAAAAAAAAAACAAAATCAGAAAAATTTCTGAAAAATTAGAAATATTGTCGACATCAATGCTAGTCATACACAAGATATCAGCATCCACATCAGCGGTTTTTGGTCGAAATTGGCCGAAAAGACTAATTGTTAAAATGTTCAAGACTAAATTGGCCAAATCGAAAAGTTTAGGACTAAATTGGTATTTGTACAATAACTTTAGCTATGATGATTATATAAAACAAAATTATAATGTGACATTTCTCAATGATTGTTAAAACAAAAAAAATAGATCTCTTACTTAAACCTCCAATATGTTGCATTTGCAAAATTTTGCCTCTTCACTTATACAATTACAATGATAATATTAATTTATTGGCAAATTACTATACAAGATCTTGCTCAAACTTCAATATCTATGCGCATACTTTTTACTCTCTCTCTCCCTCTCTCTTCCACCCCCCCACCAAAAAAAAAAAAAGAACCCCTACACTGTGGGTAGCCAATGTTTGATGACCTTGAAAACCCAATCCTCAACAATCGCCAACCTCAATCGACCTCCAATTAAGGTCGATTCTAAATTGAGGTTGGCTCGAGCCCCAGACCATTAACCTGTTGGCACGGATCGAGTCAGAGTCTGAGCCTTGCGCTCAATCTATGCTTGAGAAGGAGAGAGATGACGGCAGTGTCCACGACGGAGTGCACGCAATGACGAAGGTGGCTGTGTGTGAAGCAGTGTGGCGCAAAGCTGGCTATGAGTGCACATCGGGATTTTTATTTTTATTTTTATTTTTGGCAATTGATGGACATATGACGTCAATATCCGATGCTTATGAGGACTGTGACAGTACATGCAAACGAGGCATGAGAACAATAACCCTCATTCCCTAAGTTGCGATAGGGTATTTGCAAAATCATTGTTGCTTCGGCTATTTTTATCATATCCGAAGTACAAAGGATCACTAATCTTGATGTCTCATAACACAAGGCATGTCTAGAGAATTCTTTACTAATTTATGGGTAATAACCATAATGAGAGGACTACTTGGAGTGGAACTAGCACAATAACCCACCGCCATAGCTCTCTACTTAAATTTGAGTTCCCTAGGATAAGAATCGAACCCACAATTATCGGTTTCCAAATTGAAGATATGGGAACATCCTCATCACTAGGGCAATTTCAAAATCGGTCATGTCCATCAACTTACTATCTCTCATACAAAGTTTATCGAGAGTTTAGAATTTTCCATGGAATAAAATATTATAAGTGCTTTATCTATTAGAAATGGGTGTGATTATTACAAGTATCTCACTTGTGAGATTATGTATGGACGCCATCTCCTCACCTCATTAATTGCTTGAGATATTGTTCTTCATTTCAAATCCAATAAGCACAGTGAATTATCATATCTGCTTCAAAAAGATGGTTGAATGATTGATGATTGAGGCACGAAGTAGGGTCGATAGACGCTGCGAAGCGAGGTTACGAGCTTACCACATGCACCAATATTTCTACATTCCTCGCACCAAGAAGCCTCCACTGAACATTGTTATTAAATCAGAGAATTCGTTAATGCAATCAATTTATGACTAGCCGATGACTTCAAATGCTCGAAAGGAAAACCTAGAATGCTTCGTCCATTCAGAATCATGTCTTTCGCTTGACTTTTGATATTTTTGAAATCCCACGGCATGCGTGCAAGCAATAAAATTGAATGACGACGACACACAGATTGAAATAATATTTTATCTTATTTCTCGTATAAATTCGGTGAGTATTCTATAAGTTCTGATGAGAAATGTTGAGAAAGGTTGATTTGACTTTACAGAAGTTAGAACGAAAGGCCTTCGCATTGACACTTTCAACAAACTTTCTTGCAAGATGAAAAGCATTGGTACTGACAATTCACGTGAGCACGACTGATTTTCCCGCAAACGGTGGCCTCGAGAGAGACCACATGTTCTTCTGCTATAACCAAAGACTCGCGTACGGGCGTGCTGGTCCTTCGTACGGGCGTGCTGATCCTTCGATGGAAAATACCAAGAGCCCGCTGGCTCGAGACCCACATGTTCTTCTGCTATAACCAAAGACTCGCGTACGGGCGTGCTGGTCCTTCGATAGAAAGTACGAAGAGCCCGCTGGCTCGTGGACAGTGCCTGCAACGAGGACCGGTCCGACTTCGTTCAAATAAATTGTCAGCAGTGTCTACTCGTCCGGACAGCCAACTTCGTGGTGCTGCTACTGGCTAGGGGTGAGCATGGTCCGGGTTGATCCGGACCACCCCCTAACCCTAGGACCAGCCGTATAAGATCGGCCCTCAATTTTAGGACCGGGACCGACCCTATTGAGCGCAGGATCGGGGACCGGACCGACCCAACGTGGGTTCGGTCCTGGTTGGGTCAACCCGGGCCAATCGATAATTTTTTTCGTCTTATTTTTTATACTCCATAAAAAAGCAAACCTACAAATTCAAATTACACATCTATCGACAATGCAATATTGTGCAACTAAACTATAAATACCAATACATATTTAGCAAATTTAAGATGACACAATAATAAAAATTTCGTACCTGCTAACCGCTCATCGAGATATGAGACAAGATGGAAAGTTTTTGTAATCATCTATCTTTAATATTCATAACACCATATGCAAAAGCGTTTTCCTGCATTTGATCATGTAGAGTCCACTCAACCAAAAAATGTGCTTCATACCACTTGACTAGCAAATCACCGTAGAACTACAGTACTACTCTACTCTTCAAAAACTTCTACCATTTGATATAAATTGAAAAGCAAAGTGCAGCTGAAATTTATTAGTAGAATACAATTAAATCATAAAAAGTTCAAAATACTTAATATAAACCATGAATATATAACTTCACATATTGTTAATTCACCCGAACTTCTAAATACCTAAAAACAAAACAAACGACACATTATTAATACTCAACAAAATTTTTAAATTTAAATTACTATTAGTGCTATTGATAGAATATCTCAATATAATATAATATAACAGAAATTTTACTTAGGTTTGAATATATAAAAGAATTATAAATAATATAATATAATATACGGGGTTGGTCCAGGGGTTGGGCCGACCCAAAACTCTTAGGACCGGGACCAACCCGCACGCGCGGTGTTGGTCCTGAATTTCAGGGTGACCAAGGACCAACCCAGTCCCCTTAGGAACCGGACCAGGACCGGCAGGGTTGGGCCGGTCCAGGGTCAACCCTAGACCGCTGCTCACCCCTACTACTGGCCACCTTTTTGACCTTTTCTCGTTCGGGATCCACTTTGATAAACAACACAAACGACTCGACTCGGAACGCGGTTGAACAGCTGGAATCTTCACCTAAATTGGCACGTGTATGTCGAAACGATATCTTTATATCTATGCCTCGATTAGAGCGGCATATTCGAATAAGAAAAACCTCTCCATTAACCAAAGTTCTTTTGTTTTTTTTTCTTATGATGAAAAGGGTGGAGGAAAAGGCAACTCATTTGAGACGTTATTATAAGAAGGGAAAAAGTCACAAAAAAAAATCTCAAATTAGATCCACAATGACACCTTTGATTTTTTTTTTTTTTTTTGTGATATCAAAAACACCAAACTATATATGTATGACTATTTATCCTAAACTTCTTGTGATATAAAAAATTCCAAACTAATGCATTATGATACATTTATCCTATTTCTAAGTTTCGTGAGATGATTTTTTAGTCAAAATAACGTTGTTTCATGTCAATACCATTTGTTTTTCTGTGCAAATTTTTAACAGTACTCATTGACGGAACCTTGATAAATGGTAAATGTGTTGCACAAGTATAAATTTGAAAATTTTTAGTGTCACGAATAAAGTTTAAGATAAATATATCATAATATGCATATTTTAGATTCTTTTTGTGGCTTTTGCTCTTATAAGAATCCATACGCACGACAATATGTCTATTTTGAGTCATAATTATTGCTCATTTGGAGCTAGTCCGTTACATCATCCCACCACAATCCTAGCAGGAGTAGAGCTGGGTCATCTTATGCCATGGCATGGATGAAATTACGTTGTGGATAAATTAAGGTTTTCTAAGGTCGAGAAATGATTAGGGGGTATTGGACCCATAACTAAAGGACCCAAATCGCTCCAGAGTAAGTCCTACACCATTAGGCCAACCGTCATGTAGTCCATTCACAATTATCTTGTGGACTGTTAACAAGTGGCCTTAAACACCAACACAAAGAACCGCCGTTTTATTTATGCACCACCTTCCTTGCGTTACTTGCAATTGATGCATGGCAAATCAACACATCTTTTACTTGGGTTTTTTTTGCTCAACAGGCGGCGCGTGGCTCAGTTAAGTTAACTAACATTGAATATACAATCTTTAAGAAAGTGTTTCGTTTGGGGCTTCTCTTGGCATTCCATCCAGAAATGGCGTGTGCAGCCGTCAAGAACTGAACCGAGTTAAATGGAGTGTGTTGAATCTTTTACCCTCTTCTTCCTCTTTGTCAATAGCTATGGCGTTAAATGTCTGCAGCTGTGTATGTCTTTACTTATCTGCATCGCTGTTTTGGGAGGACCGCCTGGAGGTTTCGAGGTACACGTCTGCCCCATCTCTCTCGGTTTGGGAGCCTAGTGTCACGGGTCAATCGATTGGGATCGTGACCGCGCGGCAACTCGGGCACTTTAGGATCGGATTGGATCGCCAAAGCACCTAAGCCAAGCCTTGCTCAATCGAATGCTCACTAGCTCACCTTACCCGGATCATAGAGAGAGAAAGAATCTAGAGAGAAGAGCTCTGGAAAGATAGAAGCTTTATATTGCGGAAGCAGTGGATGCTTAAAAATGAAAGAGGACACCCATTTTTTTTATAGTTGAGGGTCTCGAATTACATCCATTGATCTAGAATTCTATCGGCGGACGAGATCGCACTGCCTCAACAACCGACATAAGTGCCAACTACTAGACATAAATGTCAACTACTAGCTACCGACATAAATAAAGCTAGAGTCTTCTAGAAACTTCAGGGAGAAGGCTCGTTGGGAATTCGAGCAAACGCAGGAGGTCTATCACGATCATGTCACAGTCGACCCTAAGGAACCTCTCGGGTCGACTTTCTTTCGGCCCGTGACACTAGCCTAGACATGTTTGAAACACAAGAAGCACCACATCTCTCTCGGATCGATTCGGAATGAATTTTATTCATTTGGATGAAAGGTTTGCACAAAGTAAAATTCTAATTATGGTTTTCCTCTTCAAAGGAAAGTTCATCAAATGCCAAGAGATCATGTGCGCTAGTGTTTGGATACCTCTTCTAGAGGTGAGGAGTTTCAACCTTGGACCCGAGGTTGGAAAGAAGTATTTTCAGATAAAGCACTAGGAATTTTCCAACAATCATATTGATCTCTGTTGAATAAATTGTAATGTATAGTAGTAATAACACAGTGGCTTGCATTTAGAATAGTGTGCATCTTTATAGATACAAGGGAAAATTACCAAAAGAGTTCTTTACCAAAAAAAGTATTAAATTTTATTATACGACTGTTAATTTAGTTCTAATATTTTCAATTTAGCTAACTTAGTCTTAAATTTTCTGACAATTTGTCAATATAGTCCTCCTGACTAATTTTGGCAATAAATTGACCAAATCGGAAAGTTTATGACTAAATTGGCATATATATATATAATAAATTTAGGTATGATGATCACGTAGAACAAAATTCTAATGTAACATTTCTCAATGATTCTTGCAACAAAAATATAGATCTCTTACTTCAACCACCAATACGTTGCATTTGCACAATTTTGTCTCTTCACTTATAGGATTGCAATGATAATATTAATTTGTTGGCACGTTATCATAAAAGATCTTGTCCATACTTCAATGTCTATGTGATTACTATTTATTTGCTTGATATGTGCGGCCACGACGACTTCTGTCTTTGCCTCCTCTGCCCGCCCCTCCCTCTGAGAGAGACAGGTGACGGTAGCATCCTCGGCGGACTACATGCGACGACTGACACAGTGGGGTATGAATCCTCGTATGAAGACGGCTACGGGTGCACGTCGGGATTTTTTTGGCAATTGACAGACAGATGATATCAGTATGATGGGCCATCAGTGATGGCGTGACTTTCGTGGGGAGGGGAAGTGGTGGGGAAGGGAAAGAAAAATAAATTTGGGAATGGGGGCAAATGGACATGGTGGGTAGTTGGGGTGAAATGGACGATGGATTGGTGGATAGGGAAAGAAAAATAAATTTGAGGGTGGGGGAAATGGACGAGGGAAAGAAGAGAGTTGGGGGTGGACCCAGCGGGGATTTTTTTAATCGAAAAATAAATAAATGAGATTAAAAAATAATTTCAAAAAATAAAAATATTGAATTTGAATTAAATTAATGAAAAATAAAAATATTTATTTAATATACAACGCGTGTTTCAATGTGTCAAAATTTTCTATTTTTGAGAAATGACGTGTCGACGTGTTGTGCCATGTCGTGTTGCGTGTCCGTGTCGCGTGTCGATGCGACTTAGGTTGTGAGTAGGGTGACAGTACATGCAAACGAGGTGTGAGAACAAGTACCCTTCCTTCCCTAAGTTGGGATAGGGTATTGGCATCTCCAAAATCATTGTTGCTTGGGCTATTATTATCAAATCTAAAGTACAAAGGATTATTAATCTAAGTGCCCTATAGCGCAAGGCATGTCCAGAGAGTTCTTTACTCATTTAGGGTAAATCATCGTAATGACTCGGCTATCTAGACTGGAACTAGCACAATAATTCCCTGCCCTTACTTAAATTTGAGTTCCCTAGGGTAAGAATTGAACCCACAGCCATTAGTTCCTAAATTGAAAATATGGGATTGCTAGGGCAATTTTGGAATATGTCATGTCCAGACAATTTAATATCTCTCATACAAAATTTAATGGGAGTTTAGAATTTTTCTGTAGAAACGAATATCAAAAGTACTTTACCTATTAGAAATGGGTGTCATTACTACAAGTATCTCACTTGTGAGATTATGTCTAGACACCATCTCAAGAAAAACCTCACCCAATTGCTCACCACATCGTTCTAGATCCATCCCTGCACCAAGAAACCTCTACCGAACATTGTTATTAAACCGCAGAACTAGTCTGGAACGCAATCAATTTGCCACTAGCTGATGACTTCAAATGCTTGAAAGAAATATCTGGAATGCTTCGTCCTTTAGGAGTCACGCCTTCTACTTTTGATTTTCAATATTTTCCAAATCCCGCAGCACTCACACTTTGATTTTTCTTAATGTGATATGCTCGCAAGCATTGAAATGGTATGACAACGATACGTGGATTGATATAATGTTTTCTTGTACTTTCAGTCGAAATTTGATGAATATTCTATTAGTTCTGATGAGAAAGTTAAGAAATATTAATTTGACTTCTAAGAAGTAAGGACACAAAAGTCCTCCGCATGGGCACTTCAACAAACTTTCTTGCAAGTTGAAAAGCATCGTACCAAACAATTCCCGCGAGCAAACTTTTACCTTCCCGCCGATGGCAAGCCGCGAGGGCATATATGTCCTGCTACTAGTTTCCTGGTGCTGCTTCTGGCCGCCTTTATGGCCTTTCCTCGTTCGCAATCCACTTTCAACGGTACGAACGGCTCCACCTGGAACGCACGATGAACACCGGGGAATCTTCGCCGAAAATTAGCACATGCATGTCAGAACGATATCCATAAATCTACTCCTCGATTAGTTTACACACTCGAATAAGGAAAACATGCTGCCAAAAAAAAAAAAAGGATAAGGAAAACATGCCTATTAACTAAGATTCCCTTTTTTTTATTTGCTATTATTAAAAGGGTACTGGGAAAGGCTGCCCATCTTACGCGTTGTTATAAGAATTCTACGCCCGCGACAATATATTTGTTTTTGAGTAATAATTACCGCTTGTCCGGAGCTAATCCGTTACTGCCGTCCCACCACGGTCATAGCGGGAGTATAGCCTGATTATCTTATGCCACAGCATGATCAAAATCATGTCGCGGATAAATCAAGGCTTTCTAAGGTTGAGAATCGACTAGTGAGTATCGTGACCCCTGACCGAAGGACCCAAATCACTTGAGAGCAAGTTCTGCACCATTAGGCCAACCATCATTGTGGTCCATTCGCAATTATCCTGTGGACTCTGTTAACAAGGGGCCTTAAACACCAACACAAAGAACCATCGTCTTACTTATGCACCACCGCCCTTCGTGTTACTTGTGATCAATGCATTGCAAATCATCACATTTTTTTTTTTGGCAAAATTATCCAAAAAATCTTAAACCCATTACACTTTTGCCAATTCAATTATAAACCTTTCAATTTTACCAATTTGATTATAAATTTTTTTACTTCTTATCAATTGAGTCGATCTGTGACATGGACAAAATTAAAACATAATTTTATTTTATATTTTTATTTTTTTTCTCTTCTTCCTTTGGTTGGTTACCCAGCCTCGGGCGACTAGCCAAAGGCTGCGACCGACGAGGGTTGGTCTCCCGGCCTCATGCGAGGTGACCCTTGCCGAGATTTGGCAAGGGCCAACCTCGCTGGCCTTAGGCAAGGCTCATCAGAGGCCAACAAGGGTTGGCCTCGTCAGGATTTAGGGAGCAATGACCTCGTAGGCCTTGGGCAAGGTTGCCCCTCACCTGCTTTGAGTGAAGGGCCTACGAGGTCGTCCCTCGCTTGATCCTTGCAAGGTCGCCCCTCGCCAAATCCCAGTGAGGCTGACCTCGCCTGAGGCCGACCCTCACCAATCGCAACCTCTGATCGGTTGCCAAAGGCTAGGCGATCGACCAAAGGAAGAAGAGAGAAAAAAAATAAAATAAAAATAAAAATAAAAATGTTTTAACAAATTAGAAGAGATATTTAAAAAATAATAATTTTTGTCTATGTTAGCGCCGACCATGCCACTTAGGAAAACTGGTTTCCACGTTAGTGAATTCAGGCAAAAATTGACCGGATTGATTCAATTGGCAAAAAATGAAAAATTTAGGACTTAATTGACAAAATTAAAAGGTTTAAAACTGAATTGACAAAAGTGCAATAGGTTTAAGATTTTTTGAACAATTTTCTCCATTTTTTTTACTTGGGGGTTTCTTTGTTAACGAGCGCCCCGTGGCTAAGTTAAGTTAACTAACATTTGAAAACACAATGTTCAAGAGAGAGCTCCGAAATTTGAAGAAATACACAAAGTTTTAAGGGACCATGGTTTTATGACCAAAAAAAGGGACCATATTTCCCTCGGATGGTAGAAATTTTTACAATTTTTCTGAGCGTACTCAATAAGTGGGCGTCTTGATTCGACGAGATGGCCACGCGATGCGCAGGAAGCATGTAAAACTCTCTCTCTCTCTCTCTCTCTAATCAAAGATTTGACGGGGACGAATGCCGGACCCTTGGTCTTCCCCGCATCTAACTAAAGATTTTTTTACGCCCGCAACCCCTCTCCTCCTCTTCCCTCATCTAACTTCTCTAACCAGAAGTCATTCCCCACGTGTGAGGCACGCTGGAAGCAGGAGGAGGAAGCAGCCGCCTCACCTGGCTTTGAAATGGAGATCGCACCACCACCTCCTCCTCCTCCACCTCCACCTCCACCTCCCTGTATTTACATCAACCTACCTCCGAACCGGATAGCATCGTATCCGACATAGAGGCCTCGCCCCCAGCATTGTCGCCGCCCCTGACACTCCCATTCCCTGTTCCCCACGGCCAAAATACGGGACAGAGATCCGATGAAGATGGAGGGCGGCCGCACTCCCGCCGCCTCGGCTCTGCTCTCTCTCCTCGTCGCCGCTGCCTTCCTCCTCGGCGCCGCCCATGGCAAAGTCCACTACTATGATTTCGTCGTAAGTGACAATCCAATCCCAGATGAGGCATGCATGCGCATCGCTCCACGTTTTAACGCCCGTATCATGTGTTCCGAACTGAGCATTGTTCACTCTGTTTCCTTTATCCGTTTGTCTGGTGCTCTATTCTTCGTACCTTATATTCACGTCGAATGACGTCGTGATTGCTTGTCTTTGGTCTGTGGCAGCTGAGAGAGAACAACTACACGAGGCTGTGCAGCACGAAGAGCATGCTGGTGGTGAACGACAGCTTCCCAGGGCCCGTGATTCGAGTCCAGAAAGGGGACACGGTGTTCGTGAACGTGCAAAACCAGGGCGATTACGGAGTCACCATCCATTGGTACGTGCCTCCGCCTGATCGTTTCATACTCCGGATCGTGTTTTATAGTTTCCGGGGCCCTCTCTTGGCAATCCATCCGAACATGGAAATTGCGGCCGTCAAGTACTGAATCGAGTTAAATGCTCCTCCCCTATTCCTGCTTCTTCCTCTTTGACCCTAGCTATAGCGTTCTTCGCCATAAAGTCTGCTGTCGTGTATGTCTTACTTATTCGCATCGCTGTCCTGGGACCACCGCCTGGGAGGTTTCGAGGTTCGCGTCTGCACCATCTCTCTCAGTTGGGTGCCTAGCCTAGACATATTTGTGAGACACAAGTAGTACCAGGAAACGTTGCTGGTCAAAGGGATTTTGCTAGGGTTCGATTCGGACATCGAATTTGCATTAACTGAAGTTATCACTCGTTTCGGAGTGTATAACATAATTGAAGAGGAAAATACCAAATAAGCAACGTTTCTAATTATTGATATGGTTTCGACCCAAAAAAAAAAAATTATTGATATGGTGCGGTCTTGATGTTTGGTCCCAAAGAAACTAGGATCATCAGACCTAGGGGTTGTGTTTTGATGTTGTATGTGAATTCAACCGTAAAACAAGTCGGGATGATTGGTTCCGTCATTTCACTGAAAATATTATCCTTTTGCAAAATGTTACTATTGGAAAGAATTCCTTGTAGAATATCACTTCGAGATTGAATATCATTATTTGGCAATTGAGTGCTAAAGATCTTTGAATTTTGTTGCCGTCTCGACTGGAACACTCATACACCATCATGGATTAGACCGTTTGAGGACCCCGGTCAAGGCGTCGTGGAGTGGTTTCTGGTTGTTTGGGACTCGGATCAATCCGTGTTATAGACCATATAGGGCTTAATTCCACCGGTAGGATATGGTTCCATACCTTGGAATGGCCTAGCTTGATTTACATGAGCTGACCTCATTTCCGTACGATTTGGCATTAGGGTGTCGTTAACTTTTTCTAATTATGCCATTGACGTCATGGTCACTGACTGTCGGCCCAAAACTAAGATCGTGCAATTCTAATGATGAACTGGCGGGTTCAAGAGGAGATGATTGCTACCGTGCAATTTATATTTCATCTTTTATTTCGATGACGTTTCTCATTTGCAAACATTTTCGTCCAAAAAATAAAATTCTATACGGAAACTACTTTGTCTAAAATGGCATCTCTCGTTATTTTATAATTTTTTGCAAGAAAATCTAGGAATATTTTTTAGTGGCCCGACCAATGGCTACCGGGTTCGATTAGAAATGTCCTTATTGAGTTTTCCAACATGATAAAAGAATTTATGTAGTTGTTAACACGATAAACACGTGTGTGGATGTTTGTTCAGCATTAGATACAAGTGAAAATATCAATTACTGAAGTTAGGTATATGTATCAACGATGAAATTAAGATGGAGACTTCCAACCGTCGGCCAGACCAAATTAAGATTGTTGACCAACAATTAGACACTTTATAACATTATGTTGGTGACAACTAACTTATGTCAATTTCAATTTACACACGGGCGATTGGAAACACTAATTTCCCACGAACCATACAAAAGTGAAAAGACCCGCGTTGACTAAAAGTAATAACCCCTTTGCTTTTCAATCTTAATTTCATTCTTTTTCTAAGTCAATTGCACTAATTTTCATTTTTGTCAAATTGTTCTCAGGCACGGCGTGAAGCAGCCAAGAAATCCATGGTCGGATGGCCCGGAATACATCACTCAGTGTCCAATTTTGCCGGGGACTAACTTCACGTATGAGGTCATATTCTCGAAAGAAGAAGGGACTCTCTGGTGGCACGCGCACAGTGATTGGACCCGATCGAGCGTTCACGGAGCCATAGTGATCCATCCGGGCGAGGGAACCTCCTATCCCTATCCAACACCCGACGACGAAGAGGTCATTGTTCTCGGTAAGTCGACTTAAGTCATCGAAAAGCTTTGGATATCTTAATTATGAAATCTTTCTTGCATTCTTGACTGCGAATCCTCTTCTGTCCTTGTCCATAATTTCGCATATCTCTCAGGATCATGGTACGAGGCCGATGTTAACCAAGAAGTCGCCGAGGACCTGGTAACCGGCGCAGACACTCCTCGTTCCATTTCTTACGTGATCAACGGTCAGCCCGGCGATTTTGCCAATTGCTCAAGAAGTAAGCCATGATATCAAACTTATAATGTCCTCATAGCTACGAGGGGCACTTAATTGGAAACCAAACTAAGCTACTGATCGGCTGCTCTTCTTTTTTTTTTTTCCTTGGCTCGCAGATTCGACGTACCGCAGGGTGGTCGATTATGGCAAGACCTACCTCGTCCGCATCGTGAACGCGGACATGAACGCAGAGCTCTTCCTAGCAATTGCGGAGCACAACATGACTGTGGTCGGAATGGACGGCAACTATGTCAAGCCCGTGACAGTGGACTTCGTCGTGATAAGCCCTGGGCAGACCATGGACGTGCTGGTCACGATGAACCAGACCCCGGGCCACTATTACATCGCCATCAGACAGTATGACTCGGCCAGGCCGGACGTCACAGACTACGACAAAACCAACGCCACCGCCATCTTCATGTACAGCGGCAACTACACCACGCCGGCCAGTCCGGTCTTCCCTCATAGCTTGCCGACATACGAGGACTTCATCGCAGCAGACACGTTTCTGGGGAAGCTAAGGAGCCTGGCCAGCGCCGAGCACCCAGTAGACGTGCCGATGAACGTAACCACGAAAATGTACATCTCGGTCGAGATGAATCAGATCCTCTGCCCGAACGAATCATGCGAAGGGATTAACGGGAATCGGCTCTCGTCAAGCTTGAACAACATTAGTTTTGTGAACCCCTCGACTGATGTACTTCTTGCCTACTACAGGTATGGCCACACCATCGCTATAACTTTAACACTTTCATTTCCTTCCAACTTCTTGTACGGTGGATTCTACGAGCGTATGAATCGTTAATAAAATGCACCAGGAACTTGAGCGGATACTACACCCCGGATTTCCCCAATTGGCCGCCTACTATGTTCAACTTCACGGCATCGGATCTGCCATTCAACACGACGGTACCGATACAGGCGACGAAGGTGATGGTGCTGGAGTACAATGAGGAAGTGGAGATAACATTCCAAGGGACCGAGGTGCTGAACGCCTCGGAGAACCATCCGATGCACGTCCACGGGTACAGCTTCTACGTCATGGGGTCGGGCTACGGGAACTTCGACAACGAAACCGACCCATTGACGTATAACTTCGTCGACCCGTTGGAAGTGACCACAATCGGGGTACCCAAGAACGGATGGGTAACCATCAGATTCAAAGCAAACAACCCCGGTGAGTTTTCCATCCCGCGACATTTCTTGCCCAATAGAAAATCGAGTATCGAATCGAAACGCTCATTTTTTTCCTTGACAAAATGCGACAGGAGTATGGTTTTGGCATTGCCATCTGGACCGGCACCTCAGTTGGGGCATGAGCACAGCGATGATAGTGAAGAACGGCGGGACTCCAGAGACGAGCCTCCGGAGCCCTCCGCCTAATATGCCGCCTTGCCAAGCCTCTTTCGTGACGTATCTGGAGCCATTCGACGACCAAACGGATCAAATAAAACTCTTGTCCAATTGAATTTTGTACACCTCGCCCTCCGCCGCGTGATGTAGTTGCATAGGAGATATATCCATATGTCAGTAATTACGTGTCCAGTAGTATGCGATAGCCGGTGACTGGGATCTACTATTTGTTGTGCTAAGAATGAGGATGCACTAAGTTCTTAAGGATCGTGTTTGCCCACACGTCATTGGCGTTATGATTATCGAACCATGACGGTAAAACCGCAAGACCGACGACTCACCCATCCGACTATTGGAAAACTGCCGTTGGCTCTCTATTCCCACCAACGTCGGATCGCCACCTCCATCATTAATTGAACATCGACTATCCACAGCAAACCTTCACTACCGGCTCGCCATTTTCAGCCATCACCGAAAGCCATCGTATTAATACCATCAAACAATGTCTTGAGCATTAAGAACAGTTGAGATAAGTCTGGAGATTCGAATACATTACCGGAGAAGCGATGATATGCACACTTGTGATCATCATCCCTTTTCCTCATCGAAGATAGCCAATTAACCAACGTGAGATTATACGGTGCCCAGAAAGACCAAAAAGAAATGGTCAGATTTGGCTCTGGTGATGATGAATATGAATTAAATCGAATTAAATGGACAACAAATCAATCTTTTGTAAGCTATATTATTCACACATCCAGCAAATCCTGCACTGACTTTTATTCATATTCTCATAGGCACATAATCGAATAGGTTATGGGCAATTGGTTGAGCGAGAGATTCTAACCATTGTGAGCTCAGATTCCGAATTAAATTGAGACTATGACGAATGTGGGTTATCCACACTTGAACGACAAATCTCAGCACGCTCAATTTCACATCATCGGAGAAGGCATCATTCTGGATAACCATTCTACAGAGCCAGACCGAGTAAAACTAATAAATGGAAAACAATTGAAACTACCTGGTTTATGATGTTTGTACTGTGACGGACAATCGAGTCGGCTACAAGATCGTTTGCGGTTCACCGACGAACGAAATCTTGGCTTCTCGAAGAATTGTCGAACGAAACCTGTTTTCCTCTGTCACGTGATGTATGGGTTAATACCTCTAAATCTATTTTCCCCCCAATAGTAGTCACGACACCCTCGAATCTGCTCGGCCAAGAGCAGAATCAAACCGAGACCAACGTGAGTCCAGCTCTCCAGTAAACACGACTAAGATGAGGAACGGCAAACTCCAGCAAACAGCGGCTAATGGCGGTTACTGAACGGTAATTTGATTATCTAACAAAAATAAGGTGTCGACAAACGTGAATAATTTTTGTAATTTTTTCTCTCTTTTTTTTTTTTTCTTTTTTTCTTCATGCTCGTCAATGGCCGGTGACCTCCATCAGCCTCATGTGAGGGCCCGCCTTCACTAGACTGGGCAAGGGTGTGGGTTGCCCTCACCAGATAGGGAGAGGGTGGCCCATGCCCCGCCAAGGAGGGCGTTCCTCGCCAACACAGGTGAAAGGCATCCCTTGCCAGAGAGCAGCACTCCTTGAGGCTGGCGAACTTTCACTAGCCATTAACAAGGCTCAGTGATGGCCAACAGAGGAAAAAAAAAAAAAGAAAAAAATTTAAAAAAGAAGTTTAAAAACTTAAAATATAAATATTATTCACGTTAATACCAATCATGTTATAGGATGGCTAGCGCTGACTATGTACCACTACATCAACAATTTTTTGTTGTTAAAAGATTTATGACGAAATTGACAAATAAAGAAAATTTTTGGAACTAAATTAATACAATTAAAAGGTTCATGATTAAATGAATAAGTTGTCAAAATGTTTATACTTAAATTGACACAATCAAAAAGTTTAGAATTAAACTGACCCGTATATTAGATTTAGGAATTTTTGAATAATTTTCCCTAAATCTCTCCATATGACACTTTCTTATACTCAAAGTGATAGTGGACTCCCCCATGTTTCGTCCGCCAACCAATGGTCATTGTGCAATTTCATGGGGGCATTCATCACTTTTATCATGAAGGCCATTCTAATTATTTCACATGCTTGAATTATTACATGATTCAATAATTATTACAATTTTATGTCTCGAATTATCTTTTAATCGGAGAGTAAAGATTCAAGATGATGTTTGGACCCACATTAGAGCCCAACGTAAATTTTGGTATAGAATTAGACTGATATGATTATCTATCTACTTTAAAGTGAAGTTGACGTCACGACAACATTTACAATAATAAAACTAAAATAGTCTTAGCACAGGTACAGTTAGTACATACAGAGAAGCGGTAGTACCAGAGCTTGAAAAGATGAAAGTACAGAACTGTCAAATCTATTATTAGGGGTGATCGGGTCCAGGGTGGGTAGGGTCTAGACCTGGACCCTGTACCCGACCCCGTTATAAACCCTAGCGTTATAACTCTTTTTTTGGGCCCCCGCATTCCTGACCCCATTTGCATTGGGCCTGTTCCCGACCCACCCTGTTTTTCCGGTCCGAGAACAGGGTCGACCCTGTTTATATTAGAACCTGTTTTACATAAAAATTGCCGTATCTTTATATTAACCGGATGAGAACAAATAATTCACCAAAATGACCATGTGGTTGAATGAACTGGCTGATATTTGGCCAAGCCAAAGTAAAACTCGGCAGCGTTTGTCAAGAAACACAATTCAGACAAAAACAGCATAACTACATATAATCCACATTTTGACGCTGGGGAGGGAGGAAATTTACCAGCTCTGTCATATATTCATTCTAGCCAAACAACCCATCCTGACATTTGCCCATTACCAAGCTAAGAAAAGAAACACGCCTCAATCAAACGCCAAAAACAATTTTAGAAACACCTTACCCTGTTTGTAAAAGTTTGAGAATTGCCCCAAGATCCGCAAATCCCAACTCAAAACCATCAACCCACAACCTTAGAGCACCAACCCAAAATAAACAATCGCTGAAGAGCATCGGAAGCAAGTCATGACGAAAGCAATGCAATCATAACAATCCTACTTACACCATACAACGCCACCCCAAAGAGATTCTCTCGAACCCGAAAAACACGAAAACATTGCCCTCAATCGATGGAATGTAAGGATCAACTGATCAACCCAAAATGCCGAATAGATCTCACGCAGTGCAATTCAAAAGCTTTTTCCGGAGACGCTGAAAACCCAGAAACCAAGAAAATAAAAAAGGACCTTTACCAAACAAAACCCGCATTTCTTCTCGCTTCTCGCTCTCGCTCGAGCGCGCGTGCTACCGATGGATCTGCCGGGCAACTTTTTCCCCAGATCCCACAAGGAGCGACCAAATCGGAAAAGGGATCTTCAGACCTTGAGAGAACCAAATCCCTTTTTGCTCCTCTAGCCAACCGCTCTCTGATTTCAGATGAAGAAAACCAGAGCAAAGGGAGCCCTGGGAAGCCTCTTTTCAACCTCTCCGGAAACCTGCTCTCTCTCCGACGGCGCCGAGGCGGCGAGGATGGCCGGGACCAGGATGGGGGCCCTGATCCGGAGGACGGTGGCTGAGCGGAAGCAGCGTCAGCGGCGCAGCACTCAAATGGATCGACGGAGGTGACTGTGAGAGCTTGAGAGTAAAGATAGAAAGTCAGAAACGAATTAGGGTTTTGTCTTAAAAACCGGTTCTCAAACCGATTCCCGAACCGGTCCGGTCGATCCAGTTCCCGGGTGGGTATTCCCTCGGAACCGGTTCCCGGACCGGTTCAAACAGGGTCTGAACTTTGGGAACCGGTTCCCGGACCGGTTTTAACCGGAACCGGTTCCCGACCCTGTTTTCCGGGTGGGCCGATCCGGGAACCGGGTTGACCCGGTCCGGTTGCACACCCCTATCTATTATTGAATCTTTGATTACTTGAAACTGAGCAATCTCTGATGCAATCGATTGGAGTAATTTGCACTTTGGCTTAATCTCTCATGACCGATAAAAGAACGAGTTTAAATTCCCACATTACTCTGTATAATCCAACCTGAATTTGACCACGCTGTCCGAGATCGTCCCCCGACTTGCAATTGGAGTCGGTGACAAAAACATGTCAGCAATCGCACATGTAATCGCTTGAGGACGGATCGACTAGGTTAGATCAAAATCAAGCAATGCCGAACCCAGTCTGATATGCGAAAACTGATCCAAAACACGGTCTCATAGGAAGCAAAAGACAGAAGGGAAGAAAAAAAAAAGGAACCTACAATACCCACCTCAGCGAACCCAGAATGCTAAACTTCTGAAAATATCATAGATGACAAGTTTGTGCAAGGCTCAAGGCAACGTCCATTGCACAAGCATTACTCACTTCCCTCAGAAGAGACAGCTCTTGTAATGGACATTGACCTGAGCCTTGCGCAGACCCTGCCAACGCAGAAACGACTCCAACGAGAGAGAGCTCGAACCCTCGGGGAGACTGGAGAACTCTTTGGGGCTTTATTCGAAGGCTGTGTGGATGGGTCCACTGGACCTGACCTGGGAGAAAGGTTGCGGAGTTCACTTATAAGGGTTGGGCCATTGTACTACCGCTACGGGGTTCGGTACTATCACATGGAGGGGACCGTGTACTATGCTCGAATCTCGACCGGATCTGAAGCATCGGGATCCCACGGTACTAGGGTGTTGATAGAGAGAGCATGAGTATGATTACGAGTACTTCACGTTGGCGGTACAGATATACTGCATTTGAAATGCACGAGCAGGTCATGGGGCATCCCGGTCTCTCTCGATCCAGATCGAATCGCTCGTCTTCTATGCACGTTAAAGAAATGGGGTCCTCGCATGGGTCCCACCTTGGATGACAAGTGTGAACTGCATTCCGATCCGTTTAGGATTTTCTTGAGCACCCCAGATTAATCATGAGAAAACATTGGCCATCTGAGATGTGCCAGCACAATAATGCGGCATGTGTCACAAGTAAGGCCAAATGTCAGGGAAAAAATTTCTCTCTCCCCTACACGCTCTCTCAGTCTCTCTCTTGCCGAACTCCCTCTCTATCTTCGCTGCCCCTCTCTATCCCACCGACTTGTCCGACCGACAAATCACCACACCGCTCCTCCAGTTCCTGCTTGTCCTACTCTCTCTCTGTCTCCCGCCCCTCATCTCCCCGCCCAATGCTCTCAACTCTACCTTCCTCTCTCCCTCTAACAAACCACCGAGCCCTCGTCCAACCAACGAGCCACTGTGCCGCCCCTCCAACTCGTCCGTTGCCTCCATCGTCGCCAAATTGCTGCCCCTTCGCATCTATGCCCTCCCTCTCTCCCTCCAAGTCGCGACCAAACCCTCGTCTGACAAACCACTGTGCAGCCTCTACGTCCGCCTTAAAAGGTACAACAAATGTCTCAATGCCCTTTCAATTTATTGCGCTGCCACATTTCATGTAGCCAATATTTTCTCGATTGACCATAGTAAAAGCATGCGCACTGTATTGAGTTACTTACATGTGACTATGACGGGCTAGTGCCACATTTCTCTCAGGCATTTAGGTGGCCCGTTGGATGATGAGCTGGGAACACGACAAGCTCTTCTTCTAGGATATTGGGTGGTCTTGCTCCACCATATTGGTAGATCCGCTACATACAGCATTTCCCGGCGCATAGCCTCCGCTGTTGTTTGGCGGTTGGAATATGGCAACAATAAGTTCCGCACTAAAACCCGCACTGGTAATTCTGTATTGCACTCCGAATGTTTGCGCCATGACCTCTTCGCCTATTCAAATCTGGATATGGAGTTTTGTTATGGGGGTTAGACGGGTAAAGTTTTTGGTGTTGAGCTAATTGGCAAAACGAAGCGAATGGACATGCTAGTTTGATTTGATTTGGTTTGCAGACGGTTGTGAAAAGTGAAAACCCCACGTTTGTGGAGAAGTTGTGTTCACACTCGTTAAAGGGCTTAGGGAGTTGAATCTTGTGGTGTGGAACAGCACCACCCTCACTTTTGACAACCTCATCAGCAGTGGAAAGTAATTGCTTCCTACGTTGAATCCATTTTGCTAACAAAACTGTTGTTGAGTTGTTTTCGATTTTGATCCTTGAGATGCTAGTGTTCTTATCTTAGTTGTGTTTTACATGGTCTCAAGTACACCTATCCAAATGGGTTATAAACCCATTTTATAACTCATATATGATGAGTTAAATTGTTATGTGTATTAGTTATATTATGAATGGGTTTAACCATAGCATGAGTTTCATATAGATTTACAGCTTACTTAAACCTAACTTAACTTTAATGCTCTTTTTTCATTATCTCTCGCCCTCATTCTATCTCGTGCTCACTTATTCTTCACTCTCGACTCAACTTGGGTATGAATTTTCCTATATTGGATATATAGGTTGAGTCAAGAGTGCGGAGTAAGTGAGCACGAGAGATTTTTGGCAATATAGGCCAAGTTGAATATAAGTTGAGTTGATATGAGTCAATAGATTTGCATTTTCTAAAAATGTGTCGAAATTGGTTAAATTAGTTTATTTTAGTCGGACCGGTCCGTCTTACTCGTTTGATGGGTCTAGTTTCAAGGTTTCGGCTCCATAAGGTTCTTTCTTAGAGCTTCAAAAATACGGCTTGGCCTCTTTGGACTAAAAAACGGGCAGATTCGATTCGTTGAATTTATTCCTCTTTTCTTATGCATGAAGAATTATGCATTAGGTTCAAAAGAAAATTACAAAACCAATGTCAGAGGATGGAGTTTATAAGATTACCTTTGTGTAAGAATAGCGATATAATTTCTCTAATTCACTTGGGCTCCTGGCAAAGTTCTCGGTAGTACTATTCACACACTTAGTTTCATGGAACGATATAGGCAACCAACCATTTGGCCTTCCACTTAGACAGCAGAATATGCTTCTCTTCATGGGTCACTATAACCAATTTCGGCGGACCTCATCAAGTATATGTTCAAATGAACTCAGTCCCCCGGAACTCTTTCGTCATAGAAAGAAGAAACTTGAGCAATAATCCAAACGAGTCATATTTTGGAAGTGTAACATTATCTATGTAAACATAACCACGGCCTTTGCTTCGCCTATAGTACTATTACATATTGGCTAAAGTTCCACATTCTCTAAAAAAAACGTGTCTCGTCGAAGTAAATTTGAATTTTAAGGAGAAAGTGCGTGGAATGCCTTTTTCTTTTGGCACTTCTAAAAACTTCTGCCCTCCTGGAATAGAAAAGAAATATTGTTACTTGTTAGCACCTAGCATTATCACATAACCTTCAATTGACACCTCTATGGTAACCAATTAGAGACAAGTCGATCTCATATGACGATGATAATGATGATCATAGATAAAACAATCATGTCAAATTAATTCGCTTCGAAATAAACAAAATAAGGATGCATCTTATAGGTGATCCTTCTGCACCAAGCAATATTTAAGGCAAATATGGACTCTATACACCATTTCGAGTATATCTTTGAGTATCAAGCCCTCAACGAGAATAATTTCCCGTAGTTTTACCGCGGAGTCAATTTCTTGAGCCGAGCTTCATATGAGAATGCAACGATGTATAATCCTAACTAAATCACCAACACTAGTCTGGTTTTGAGATGGTAATTCAGCAATGAAACATGGTCATTCTTAACTTTGATGGGGAAATTTGTCATACGCCAAATTAATTTCTTTTCCAACTTTCAAGGAAGATTAAATGGGATAGAATCAAATCATCATATACATCAACAGAAAGATAATCAATTAGCACAAACTGTGTCATGCAAGATTGCATCTCAATCTCAGGCATGTAGCAACTACAAGTTGCTGAACTAGAAAGAAAATAGATGATCAAAGTTGCACTATTTCTCAAGGGTAGGTTTAGAAAAAAAAGAATCTGCATAGTGCTCAAAGGCCTGATAGCAACATATGCTTGAGCATCTCTTACACACGCATGTCTCAAGAGATTAACCGAGCATCATGTCTTCATGTCGACTGTTATTACAGTACCATACTGCGACAGCCATGTATACCCACCAGCAACACGGAATGCCACACTTCAGAAGAGAAAGATGACAAGTTTGTGCAGGGCTCAAGCCAGTGTCCATTGCATAAACGTACTCACTTACTAAGAAGAGACAAGCTCATGTAATGGACATTGCCCTGAGCCTTGCGCAGACCTTGCCAACGCAAAAACGACCCAACGAGAGAGAGCTCGGAGTCGGGAGAGACTGGAGAACACTTGAGCTGAACGAGGCCGCGACCCTTTCCAGATTTATACTAGGGCTGTGTGGATCGGTCAACGTGATCTGACCTGGGAAAAAGATTGCACAGTTTAGGGTTGGTCATTGTACTGCCGCCGCGAGGTTCGGTATTACCATTTGGAGGGTTTGTGTACTAGGCTCTCGACTCTTGGCTGGATCCAAAGCATCGGGATTCCAAGGCCCATGGGCTTGGTGTAGATAGAGCATGAATACTTCCTTTTGACTTCACGTTGCGGTGCAGATCTAGTGCAGTTCTTGTCCCCTCCGTGTGTCCGCGCTCCCCTGGTCCAGATCGAATCGCTCTTCTTTACATTAAAGAAATTGGGTCCGGCGAATGCGTCCCACGTTCCGGGTCCCACGTTTGATGGTGGATGTGACCTACATTCGGATCCATTTGAGGTTTTTCTTTTTTATTTTTTGTCTGAAGTAACTATGAGGTAGCCGAAATTGGACTTATCTCAGTGGAGGAAAGTAAGGGCACTATACTGAGCCTTTACACGTGGCGCAAACGGGCTGATGCCACGTTTCTCTCGGGTGTCTAGGTGGCCCGTGGAATGATTGAACAAAGACAAGCTATTCTTCTTCTAGCTCTAATGATAATTCAGTTAAGGAGCGAGGGATTTCATTTTGAGGGCGCAAAATACGAAGAGAAAGAGGAGGTGATTCATCAATCGTCATCCACGGCTGTTTCGTTGCTCTCTCTCTCTCTCTCTCTCTCTCTCTCTCTCTCTCTCTGGTTTAGATCATTTCTTGCTCATCTTTTTGTTGTTGTAATTGATAAGTCATCGTGATCTTGAATGATTCCTTTAACTGCGAACGTTCCTCATGTTCGCATGAGGATGTTCAAATCTCAATGGTGTCTTTATACAGGTTTCCATTTCTACAATACCCTAAACAACAAGCGAACAGGGAATTGATGGATTGATGAGAGAAACAGAGGCAAGTGCGATCGGTTGCCTGGTAGGGTTGTGCTCGCTGGTGTCCCCGTCTTGCGATTTCGCAAGATCGCTGTTGGCCAAGATCCATGGATCCTCATGGCGGAATAACCAACATCACAGCGGGAGCGAAGAAAGAGGAGGAGGACAACAACGATACTCCAAATAATGAGCTGCCAAACACCCTTCTTTTTATTGGTTTAAATGATCTTAATCTTCGTAGCTCCGCTTGAGCAAGCTGCGAAAAAGATTGAAGAACAGCAATCATGGGGTTTTGAACTTGTGACTTTATCTTTCGACGCAGAAGCTGTAATCGGAGCGATCTTGGAAGATTGTCAAACAGATCTGCTCGTGGACATTACAAAGTGTCCTGTCACTCAAAAAACTCCAAACCGGCAGCTCTTGTGATGTGACGGTGATTGCATAAGAATTTCATACGCGATCCAATAAAGCTAAAGATCAAAGGAAGGTGCGGAACTAGAATTATACAGTAGACGCTACATGACTATTTGTAAATTGAAACTGACCTCACGACCTGCACAGACTTTAAGAGAGAGACGAGGGCGGCGAAGGGAGTTTACCGCCACCTTCCTGGCAACCGTCGCCAAGTCATCGGCGACAGTCGTCAAGCCCACCCTATGTTTAGCGTTGGGTCGTCGGATCATTGCAGCGCAAACGAGGGAGTCTACTGCTGCCAGCGTGGTCTTCTGGAGAGAGACGATAAAACAAGAACGAGAAAGCCTGGAGGCCACTCTAATTTGGTGTTAATAGGGCGGTGCAATTGTACAAGCCTGCATTGAATTTAGGAACTATAGAAGAGCAACGACAATCCATTGTGAGGCGCTGCAAAGGACGGCTAAGGGATGCTTGGTCGCGAGTGCCAAAGACAGAGGCTAGCAGTTCGGCCTCCCAATTGCGTCGGGGTCCTACCCTTAGCCACAGCTGACTTTGGACCACGATATGGTGAGGTTCAGGGGAGAGCAATCGGATCGATTCATCCAGGAAATCGAATTGAATTGGTTTTACCCGATCGCTTCTAGGTCAGTTCACGCGGGTGCCACCTTGATTCCTGCGTAAAAATCGGGTTCCATTTAATTATCGGCTAGAAGTCGTTTGAACCGGTTTCGAGGCCGGTTAGGCGAGGGCTTGCCACAAGCCCAACCGCCTCTCTCTCTCTCTCTCTCCCTCTCTCTCGATCTCAACTATGTGAGTCATTTTCTTTTCTTTTTACGATTTTCAATGACATATTAGCCAATTGTTTCGATCGATGTTGACGACATAGAAAATCAATGTTAAATTTTATTTTTCAAGTCATACTATATTTAAAATGACGAATATGAAGGATGTAATTGAAGATCAAAAGTTTCATAAATGTGATTCGACCTTTAATAAAAAGTTTATTTATCTGTACACAAATAATCACTTGCATGAGGGAAAAGTACAAAAATACCCAAACTTATTGCACTTGAGTCAATCCTAAACTTTTTAATTTACTAATTGAATTATTAACCTTTTGATAATTAACCAATATAGTGTGCATCCGGTCAAAAATCACTAATATTGATGCCAGTCATATTACATTGCATAATCACATAAATAAATTTTATTATTTTTTAATATTTTTTGAATTTATTATTTTTTATTTTTATTTTTACAACTTTATGCTCGACTAACCACAGGCAAGTGTTAGGTCTAAGTGACAGCGTTATGCCCTCACCAAGCATAAACGAGGACCTTTGAATAGGGGTCTCAACGGCTTAGTTCGGTTCAGTTTTTTTGAAAAACCAAACCAAACAGTTAGGAAAAACTTCCAAATCGAAATTTCGGTTCGGTTCAGTTTTTCGGTTTTTGGTTTTCAACTTTTAGTTTTTGATTTTTGCATTTGTTTTTTTTTTTTTTTTTTTTTTTGTATTTCCAAGAAATAAGCTCTTATAGGTTTATTGGTTCGGTTCGATTCGATTAACCGATAAAAACTGAACTGATAAAAAGAATTTTGGTTTTTAATGAGAATTGAACCGAATGAAAACCAAACCGAAAAAACTGAATTTTTTTGTTTGGTTCGGTTCAGTTCAGTTTTTGACATCCCTACCTTTGAACCTTCGCCCAAATCTAGGCAAAGGTCAACACCCTTGTTTGTTGGCCAACGAGGGCCATGATGCCCTTGCCAAGATCCATGCTAGGGTGCTGAGCCCTCATCCAGATCTAAGTGAGGGTCTTGGGAGCTTCGCCTCACCAACAAAGGCATCATGGCCCTCACCTAGACCTAGCAAAGGTGTCATGGCCCTTATAAGGCAATAGGTGAGGGTAGCGGCCTTTTCTATATTTGAGCAAAAGCCCAACACCCTTACTTGTGGCCAGTAAGGGCGCGGATATGGCTAGCAAGGGGGGAAGTTCTCGCCAAGTAAGGCTCACCTAACGACCTAATCAATCCGTAATAGAGAAAAAATTAAAAAAGAAAATTAAAAAGTTACTCATGTCAATACCGACAATATTATATATAAGGATTGGCATATATATTAACGATTTCCGATTAAAATTATTTGAATAGATTATATTAACATATCGTTAAAATGTTTAGGACTCAATGGAAATACTTGAAATATTCAAGATCGAAGTAATAAGAATGTAATAAATTTAAGATTTTTTTGGCAGATTTTTGGATGCACGATGGCGTGATCCATCTTCATCATAGTCATCATGCGAGTCATAAGGCAATGATAACTGTTTACAACACTGTCCGAATTGCAAGTTGTTCTCATTTTTAAGAACATCGTTTATAATTTTACGAAAAGGGAAAGAGCCTAAAGAAAAGGTCAACCTCGCACTTCCCCTTCCTCCCACATATAACACCGGCCTGCGAAAGCGAAACAGGAGAACGGAAATCAACGATGGAGGAGGACTCCGACGCCCCGAAGGTCGCCGGCGAGATCGAGACCGCGTCGCCCCCGGAGCCGACGTCGTCCGCGAAGAGGAGCGTCCGGACGAAGGTGCCGGAGGTCGAGATCCACCTGTACCGGCAGGGCAAGGGCCCCGTCGACGTCTTCAAGGCCAGCCTGGGCGGGTGGGAACAGGACCAGCTCGAGGTCCGGGACATCCTCGACAGGTACGGCCTCAAGTCCATCTTCGCCTTCAATCCCGGGTCGGGCCGCGGCGCCCCCATCCGGTTCAACCACAGGAACGGCCGCTCCATGCTGCCCTACAAGGACGGCGCCGTCATCTACGTCGACGGGGAGCCCAAGGTGAGGAGGCCCGCCCGCGTTTCTTGATTTGCTATCGTGTCTTTTTGGGTCTCTCTGTTTCTGCAGAATCTTGGGTGGGTGTTGCTCGTTCTTGTTGAATTGGCTTTCGATTGCGGGTCGGCGTGGAGGGATTTGAATAGCGCGATGGGAATGCGGATGCTGTGAGTGGGTTGACGTTCTGTCGTTTGAATTGTGATGTCTGTACTGGGTATTGTTTAGAGAAAGGAAAAAGGAAACATGCAATGATTTCATCAGACTTACTTGGGTGAATTTTGGGACTTTGTTCTGATAGCTTCACTGTCTTGCTCATGCCAACTGCAACAGAGCGTTGTTGATGGTTATCTCTAGCTATAAGTGGATGTTTCTTTGTTTGAGTTAAGCAGACAGCTTGTCTCTGTTACTAGAATTGGAAACATCAAGCTGAATGCTATCGAAATTCAGCTGAATGATTGTTTTGTCAAGGTGGCCAAGGCCTTAGAGTGAACATTGAAATTTGGATTAGTCTGCTGAGGGATTTGATATTTTATGCTTTCTGGTTTCAAATGGTCCCATCCCATGCACCGCACACTATCGAAATAGAATATGTCCTTTGTTAGTCACTGTCCATCTTCCAAACAGAGCATGGGATATAACCAGTCTATGTGTTTTCTTATCCTATCCTAACGGGAATTGACATTCTGGCTACCGAATGCAGCCCTAGAATGTCACTCGACATCATTGGAAAGTTTTCCAAATAGTATGGAGTCGTGTGCATGTCATGAACTAATTGATGATTGCAGTTTAGATAACTGATCCCTTGCAGGTCTCCAGATGATATTATAACAATGATTGGAAAACTTCCTTTTCTCAATCCTGATATCTAGCGACAGGAATGAAGGTTTAGCTAGAAATGGAAAAGAATCAGCTTCATGTGTTTGCACCTACACCATGTGCACATTTTCATTTTAAAGTACTGTTTCCATGGCTTATTTGCAGTGCAGAATCTAAACTGACTGACAAGTTTTCATATGTTATTGTCCTTTAGTTATGTATGCATGTCATTTCTGCCTCAAAAGCGTGGCCTACTGAAGTTACTTATGATGCTATATCTCACCATTTCTAGTTTCCCTGCAAGTGAATGATCCTCCATGTAGCTTGCACGTTATTACCCGTGTATTGGGTTGATCACTGTATGTACTTACATTATATCATCGCATAACGATACTACTTGTGCTCCAATTGTAGGACTCTTTGGTCAAACCCATTACCAAGATCTTAATTGGCGTAGCAGTCACGGCTCTCTTGCTGTCATTAGTTTCCAAAGAACATCCAGAGTGGCTCCACAAGTTGAACATCTTTGGTGGTAACTTCCCTCCATGGATCCTAGCATGTGTAGTCATTGTTTTCACTCGCATGAGGAAGAGAACTAAGGACTTGCTGAAAAAGTATGGTTGGTGAAGCAAGGGGACTCCGGCGTTCAACTTCTGGTTTGATTTTCGCCAATGTCCTCGAGTCTTGTCCGAAGACATGCTAATGACTGATTTATTTTGGAATTTGTCTCTGTAGTGAAGTGAGCAATAACGGGTTTACTAGTGAAGTGAGCAATAACGGGTAGTAAACAAATCCTTTTTGGAAGTGAAGGAAATTCTGCAGGCAAAAGATTTGCCACTCGTACACAGTTCAGATGCACAATGTAATGCGAGAATTTTTAAGCCCACTTGTGTACGATATCCCTATTTTTTCTACGATTGCTTTGCACTTGGTCATGATGATTGGTCGTCTCGCAATGTCCTCTAAATCATATTTATGACATGTTACGATGTTTTTCTACTTAATTACGACTACACGTCATTAAGTTGTATCGTACACATGAGGCTCCGTACAGTGTCTGCTCTCGGTATATTTTTGTGCTTCCTTGTTTTAAATCTCCACGGTTACAAGGTATTCCACTGATTGCTAATAGAACATGGTTTTTTGGATGATTCAACAATTGATGCAAGGAGATTAAATAGACACTGCGCACAAGATTTAGTTTTTCCTGAACACCCTCGGTAAGAACCGTTTGGTGTTTACACAGTATGTTCCCTCACATTCGCGTGACGACACTGTCTATGCGGGAGGTACAATCAAGCGAGAGAATGGGAGAGGAGTGTACCGAACCTCGAGAAGGATGGATGATTTCTCTGGTTCGGTGACAATAGTTCGGAGGAGAGAACGGTTCACGTATCGCAAGACTTGGAATCCTACTCCTTCCGAGAGCGTTCTAAGCTACGACACGTCCGTCATTGATTTTCTTGGTTCTTTTTTATTCGAATCATCCTGCAACATGTTTGTACATAGGGATGTCTATGGTTCGGTTTGATTTTTTTGAAAAACCGATTTTTTTGAAAAACCGAACCGAACCGAACCGAACCATTAGGAAAAACTTCTTAACCGAACCAAAAGAGACCCAAACCGAATTCAGTTCGCTGTTCGATTCAGTTCGATTTCGATTTAGTTTTTGATGCCCCTATTTGTACATACAGCAGAGCTACTGGAGTCATTGTTCCTTGTAAAACTATTACTACTAAGCCCGTCTGGTGCATGCTTCCCCACTGAAAGTTTGAAAATGACAAATGTATGTGAGGTTCATACAGTTTTTCATATCAGTATCCGCGAGCATTTCACATTAAAAAGAGGACCAAAAAAAAAAAGAAACTCAAACACTAAGTTCGCAAGATTTGCAACAAGTTTTTTAAAGCGAACTAGTTTTCTTTCTTTTCCCACTTTTCCAGTATCTTTTTGGGCAACATCTGCAGCCAGCGTCAAACAATTCCTTGTTGTGTATACTTGACGAGCGCGCATGACTAACAATCCCATCACATCAGCGTAGAATTCAATTGTAAGATAATTCATCAATGAATTAAAAGGCATCTTGATGGCAAAAAAGGGTAAAACCAGTACACCAAATTGAAACACTCCGTTTCGATAACAACCAAAAAGAAGCAGCCGAGATTCTGCATTTTGCAATCAAAAGATAGGACGACTAATGCAGGATATCTTGGTCGAGAAAATTAGTTGCCGAGGGCGTGGAATGGCAGGAGGTATCAACAGAATCCCAAAAAATGAAGGAATTCTGCAATCATAGATATTTTATAATATTCTCGTCAAGTCGTTCTTGATCAGCATGCACATCCGCCTCTTTGCTCTGAGTCTGGAACAGCATCTGGGATGCCCTGGAAATATCTGCAAGCAATTTTGAAAGATCACCACAAAGCAAAGAAAATTGATTATACAATGTTCCAGCATAAGCCTTGTCGAAACAGTATTAAATTCTCCTCGAAATCACCCAACATTTAATAACAGAAGCGCAAATATAATGTGTCCCATGTAAGGGCAAATTATAAAATAACTTTCTCATTGAAGACTCCATTGATTTCAGCACTTCAAGTAATTTGTACAACAAATTAAGAAAAGTTACGAATGGATTGTTCCAATTGCAAAAATTTACATGCATATCATGCTACGCTTTCCATCACAACCTTGAAAAAATTGATCTCCTTTCGTTTTCATGACCACACCTACATGGCGCGGCATGCATGTATAATTACATTCATAGACAATATGATGACATCTTCCATCACATGTATCATTTCATCTTGTGTCCTAGACCTCAAAAATTTCTCATGTTTCACCTTACACCTCAAAAAGAAATTTTTGATTAATTAATTACACTCAAATTGATCTTGTAAAACAATTACACCTCCATAGTTGCCATCAACAATGCTTCCATTTATTTAAAAAACAAGATTATATTTGCAGACCAAAGAAAATCTCTAACATTTGCAGAGTCAAGAGAAAGGAATCCTGGAATAGGACGGTGAATCATAGAATCTAACTAAATACATGGTACAGAGGATGAATACAACGTAAGTACCTAGTAACCTAGTACATATTAGAAAGAGAACAGAGTAATATGAATTGAAGTAAAATGATAAAGACTTGCAGATTGACAAACACTCCAAATTTTTTTCAATAATGACAAGCACAATGTTTCAACCCTTTCAGATGGAAGTATCTGTAGTTCCAAGTTGCACTCTGTTTTTATTTCATTCATGGAAGGAAAATTCCTTATCATTCAGTGAGTTGTCAACACCATATTTTTGCATCTCTAAGTCATATGATTCCAATTTCATTGATAAGGCTAACAAAAGAAGGTAAAGTTACCTTTTTAGAGAAATCCGCATTCATATTACTTTAAAATTCCAAAGCCTAACATATTTCTGACAAGATATACTGAATGTGATATATCTCATCTACGTAGTTCTATTAGCCAAACAAAAGTGGCTCAAGATGCTGTAGACCCTTTTGAACAAGTAGAAGATTTAAATCATAAGACTAGCTTGAAATTAGATCTGTTTTATCATTTCAAGATCGTACATGTTTCAGTAAAATTGACAAAGCTAAAAGTGCATCTTTAATTGTCCTTATTTACCAGGTCACAAACTCCAACATTGATTAGCTTACCTACATCCTCTCCTCCCCAAAGAATTTGAAGGTTAAGTTTTAAATTTCCTCACTGAAGTTTTTTCCTTTCCACTTAATTCCATATTTTTAACAATTAAAACATCACAAGATTTCCTGCTTATTGGTTCTCAAAAAAATCAAATGGTGATTTCCTGAATCTAGAGTTAATCTTCTCCAATGTAATTATATCAAATTGAATCAATCTTACGTGTTAGATAACCATAGAAAATGGAACAAATCAATTACATATGCCATAAGCAAACAAGTTACACTTACATGTCATGTTCATGATCGTTAGCAAGAGCAGCTTTAGCAATACACAAAAATGAGGCATCAACATTGACGTCCTCCTTAGCAGATGTCTCAAAGTAAGGTATGTTCCCTTTTGCGGCGCACCAATCCCTAGCTTTCTTCTCGGAAACCTACGGAAGTTATTTTTGAGTAAAGGAGCAGGAAGCAAATGATTTCTGCCAGGAGTGCAACTACAAGTGCTTACCACTCGACTATTGCCACCATCTATGTCAATCTTATTTCCAAGTAATATGAAAGGAAAAGCCCTTGGGTCTGCTGGGTTTGCCTGTTATGATAATAGTAATAAAAACCATGTTATGTCCACTGCCTAATCAACATATACATACATATATATATGTATGTATAGAGAGAGAGAGAGAGAAGAGCTTGTATAGAGCATGATGGTTCAAATAAAAAGTCATATAGTGGAGTTGTTCAGGAGAAGGTAAATAGCATACAGGGGGACAAAAGAAGAACACGGTCTAAGCTTTTATTGCTTAAAATGAGCCAAATGGCCTTATCCAAGAGGGCAAAAAAGAAACCTTTACCACGAACCTGCTTCAAAAACTCATCATGCCAGTTATCAAGAGTGTCAAACGATTTCATCACATTCACATCATATACTAAGACACAGCAGTCCGCCCCTCTGTAAAATGCAACCCCGAGGCTCTGAAATCTTTCCTGTCCGGCCGTGTCCCATATCTACAATCGCAAAACACCCTATGTATGTTAAAGACATGTATCAGTCACGACTAATTCATCATTGACAGAAACAACAGTTCTAACTTTAGACTCACTTGCAGGGTGACCAGCTTATCATCAATCTGGAGTTCTTTGGTAACGAAATCAGCACCTATCGTAGCTTTATACTGCTGACTAAACTTCTTGTGCACATATCTGTGTAAAGGGTCAAAGAATATCGCGCAGGCAAAACCGAAAACCACTGTGACAGAGCATACAGTTCCCAGTAAGGACCAACGGAAAGCAATGCACTGAAAGTTTAAAGAAGAAGAGTCAATGTCCCCGTCCATCACTCCTCCACTGGGAAAAAAACAAGACTTTATTATTAAAAAAAAAAAAAAAATGGCAAAGCCAGAACCAAAAAAGCGAAAGCGAGATGGTGCTAGCTTCACAATGCCCAGCGGAATTCAAACACGTTAACACAAAAGCGCTAATTGGTGGAAAAACACGACCAACCCGCAACGCACGGGCTTCCAAAGTGGCCGAATCTCGCTGCCCCCCCATGGGGGTTAAAAGGAAGACAGAGAGATTCGACGAAATCACCATTCCGCCATCCACCATCCACCATCCACCATTCACCATTCACCACGGCCGACGCATCGGGGGGAGACTGACCAAAAGGATACTGGTTCATCAACGACGTCTTGCCAACCCTAAACCAAGAGCAAAATCGAACATCAACCACAAACCAACCCAGCCCAACCCGGGAAGCAGAGACAACGCAACGAGAAAGGGAAACCCTAAAAAGCGCACCCGCTGTCGCCGAGCACGATGACCTTGAGCAACGTCCGCCTGCGCACCGACATGGAGGAGATTTCGAATCGAATCGAGGGCCGGCCGGCGTCCGTCCGTGGGGAGGATGAAGGAAGAATCAATCCGAACCAAAAAAGAAAAAGCTTCCCTTTTTTTTTTTTTTTTTTTCCAAATCTGGGAAACGGAGGAGATCGCGACAGGCGAGCACAGCACCGCGAGCGAGTCGGTTGAGGACGAGGGAGCTGGAAAAGGAGCGCCAATTTCGATGCCTCTCTCTCTCTCTCTCTCTCTATCTCTCTCTTTCTCTCTCTTCTCTGCAAAGTTGTTTCAATTTGATGGTGCAGTTGTTATGAGTGAGGAGGAGTCGATTCTGTCCCCTATTTTAATTGAAACCCGGTCGACATTAATGACGACGTCGATGGGGGAAAAGAAGTACGGCGGCGCTCGTGTTCATCGACGTGCCGACTTGGGACTCTCGAACGGATTTTATTAAATTTTTTTTTTTTTGGTCAGTCCTACTCTATTCCTACTTTACACTCACTTGCAGACTCGCGCCCGCCTCTTTTGCGGGCGTGGGCCGCAACCCACTCTCAAACTTACGCGTCCCTACCCCCATCCCCCGAGAAGGTGGGGATTTGACCCCACCTCCCCCTTCCATGTTAGAAGAGTGGCCACTGGGGCGAACCCCCAGTGGTTAACGGATTTTATTAAATTAGTGATTGGAAAAAACGGATACTTTACTCTCTTTTTTTTTTTTTTGGTCAGTGGATATTTTACTTTTCCAACGTGCTTATCCAACGTGCTTATTTTTCTTTCTCGTTATATACATATACATTATTGTTAAAAAAAAAAAAAAAAAAAAAAAAAAGATATGCATGTACTAATTTCCCTTGGTATATTACCAAAAAGAAAGAGCATCGCGAGTGTTTTTATCAATTTTGTCATAATTTTTTTTAGGCAATTTTAATTATAAAGCTTTCAAGAATTTGTCAATTGAATATTTCTAACTAATTTAAACAATAAATTACTACATAGACGTCGACCATCCTACGTGGTAAAGTTAACGTTTGATGCGGGTAAGTTTTTTCCTTTTTTTGGTAATTTTTTAAGAACATTTTTTAATTTTGAATTTTTTATATTTCTTTTCTTTTTCTTTTTTCATTACGTCAATGTGAATCACTAGCAAAGTCTTCACCTAGATCTTGCAAGAGCCTTGGCACCCTCTCCCACAGTCAACGGGGCTATGAAGTCCTTGAGCAGACCATCCTAGCCTTGCCTAGCCTTGAGCTTGCCCAAATCTACCGAAGGCCTAATGCCCTAGCTAGCGAGGGTTGGTAGTGCCGCTCATCAACACAATGAAAAAAAAGTGTAAAGAAGAGAAAAGAAAAGGAAATTTTAAATTTTTACAAAATTAAAAAAATTATCAATATTAAGTGATGTTTATGTCATTTAAAATGGTTGACATTTACGTTAATGATTTCTGATCAAAATTAACTGGAATAACTTACTTGGCAAATTACGAAATGACTGAATTGGCATAAATATAATGAATTTAAGACTTTTAAGGTAAATTTGTTGATGTTCTTGTGTGATGGAATTACACGAAAAAAAACAACCCAAAACATACTCCACTTTTTAGTCAGTTTCCACTTTCGTACTCCTATCTTTTAAATTAGAAATTTGGTATTTAGTTTTTGCCTTTATTGACCACTTTGCACCCTCACACTAGTTATACTTGTGAACTTTCTTAGATAAAAAAAATCATTCCTTTTTTCGAAAAACCTCCACCCAAATAATGAATTCATTACACCTATTTAAATCTCCAAACCCAAGCACGACCGCCACCGTCGTCGGCATCCGCTACGAACACCTTCTGGTTCTGCAATTCTTGAGTTGTAACTTGACAAACGTTCACCATTTCGTGATTAGCGTTTATCAAGAATAGAAAGTAAATCATACCGCGAAAGATGCCCTGTCACACGCCGCATGGCGGTAGCAACCTTGACCCGACTCTCTAAGTCGAATGTAATAGTCGCAGGAGTTATATCGGGTCTCGTACACAAAGTCATCAACAACATATCGCACCTCGCCATGGTAAGTCGCGTGCTAGTCGTGCCGGACCGCCCCTAAATGTCTCGGACATCCATGTCGGGACGAGCCTTTTTACGCCGATGCAGACGCAAAAGAAATTAAACTCCAGTGGGAACGGTTCTCCGAAGAATTACCACCGTTTGTCTATCTTGAGTTCCTTTTTCTGGCCAGAACTGAAAAGAGGTTGTTCATGAACGTCATCGACGATTGAGAGTCTCCCTCTGTAGTCCCTTTCGTGACGAGCAACTTAAACTGCCCGTTAGCCCGGCAGAATGTGTAGAATGCGTCGCTATGTAATTCTTGACCATTATTTTATGTACCGTCTCCTCTTTTAGAAAGGAAGTTGCGATTTTATTTTCGATAATTCATTTTCCCTGTCATATCGTGGGCAATGTTAAGAAATCGACATGAATATACCATGAAAAACTCCTAACATAATATTTTGGAACTTGCTCACCTGAAAAGATTTGTTAGAATATTTAAACAGTAAATCACGCATTCATCTAATAATTTAATTTTTTTTGGACAGTTGATAATAGTATCATATAATCTCACAAAATTGGACGTGATTTTCTTTCAAATTGCGTGAAAAGGGATGTAAAGCCTCAAAGAAACATGGACACATGGTAGGTTAAGTATGAGAATTCAATGGTAATTAATAACATTGAACGATCTCAATAACACTACACGTGTATTATTGCAGCAACCGACCGTAATTATGGAATTGCCAAAATAGCTCAGAATCCAGATCACTCTTTATGCTCCGTCGATCCTCCATTTACTCGGTGAATTGATCATTCTCGTACCTCATTCTGCAATCTATGAGCTGCACCTGTGCCCCAGTATTGGACGGGCACCCATTTATTAAGTCGGCCCTACCCTCGCATTTCGTAGGCACAAATTGCAATAAAAACACGAAAGAAGCCCTTTACAGGTCGCATGGCCATAGCAACCTTGGCCTGAGTCTGTAGATTGAGCATAAAGGCTGTAGCCAGTGATTGATGTTTCCTGCACCAGCTCATCAAGGACGCTATTCATTTCTTGGCGGGAAGGAGAGCTATAGGAGAACTTATCGCCATTGCAAATTTTGTACATGACGAAAGTGTCAAGCAAACAATATACGCTGAACCGAATGCAAAGGCACCAAATTCCGACTGCCAGGATTCCTCGGAAAGCAGCCATTTTGAGCCTGTATATAATCCCTTAATTTCGCTGTAAGCTTGCTATGTAAAGAGGCGGCCGACGAAAATCACTGGGAATTGCGTCTCTTCTCTAGTGTTATATAAAAAGGCCGTTCGTGAAGTTCATCATAGTTTCCGATGCGCGTAGGATGTTCCAGCTTACGATGTCTTCCTCGTGCTTTTAATGCGTTTCTCCGAGTAATTATCACTGAAACCAAGATGATATGTCACTGTTTTGGCTACGAGCATTCAAGAGGAATCTTCCATCCACGTGTTTTTCATTTTTGGCTTCGGAATTCTTAGTATTAGAGATCAGTCTCTGCTTGCTTTCCGGTCACATTGTCTTTATCTAATTTGTATCGTTCGGAATCCTCCCCTACGTGCTCATGCACATTATGATTATTTTCGATCTCAAGAGATACATCATAAAAACTAAAAATTTATAAACAATATTATAAATTAAACTAAAATTTAGATACTACATTAAACACATTAAAAATTTTGAGACGACATTACATATTGTGTTAAAGTTCATGATTCATTTATGTTATCTTTCTTGCTGTTTCGATGTTGGTGTAATGAGTCATTTTTCTTATTTAATATAAAGCTAGTCCAATTAATGACAATGGTCTTTTTTTTTTGTTAATTTTTTAACTGAGCATTTTGAGCCTTATATTTTTGTTGGGAGAAATTATCTTAACTTTTGAGAGTGTATACATCTGGTAATTTTTAAACTTCGATAAACATACTGAAATGAACTCTTCAACTGAGAGGTAAAATCAAAGCTACAGTTAATTTATCATTAACAGGGAAAAAACTTTGCGTGGTAAATGCAGCATTTACAAAAATGTCGAATATAATTTCCTGTGTACATATCTTGGCAATAATAACACTAAATGCTATCTTAATTGCGAGTGATGACTAGTAATCCTTTTTCTTTTTTCTTTTTCTGTCAACTTACTAATTGGTAATATTCTTCCAAACAAATATCATCCATTCTCATCATAATGACCCATTTCCTTTTTGAGGTAGCCCAAGGGCTGGGCGAGGCTTGCCCAAGACGATGGGAATGACCTCGCTGACCCTCACGTTTGGATGGTTGCCAAGGTTCAAGCTAGAGGAAGAAGAAGAAAGGAAGAAAAAAAAAAACAGAAAAAGAAAAGAAAAATAATAAATAAATTTATTTAAAAAATATTTAAAATATTATTAAGAATTAGCGTCAACTAGCCAAAATTTGCCAATTGATTGAATTGGCATAAATGCAAAAAGTTCAAGACTCAATTGACAAAAACAGGTTTAGAATTTAATTTGCACAATTATAATAGGTGTTCTATGAGCATAAACCTAGCGTTTACCAAGCACAGAAAACAATCGTTGTGGGAAAGGCGTCCATCACAGGCCGTGTGGTGATAGCAACCTTTGGCCTGACGGCGTAAATTGAGTGATTCGGTCCCATGTACCATGTCATTGACGACAACATCCACCTCGCGATTGTAAGTCCCGCGGAGTTTGTACTTGAGCCCCCTTACATATCTAAGATATCTTGTACATCGGAATGACGTCGGGCCAAGCTTTCACGACGATGCAAACACAAAAGAACCAAGTTCCAGTGGCCACGGCTCTCCATTAAATCGCGGTTGTATGTCCCTCTTGAGCTCCTTTTTTAGGCCAGAATTAGAGGGAGGCTCATGAACATCAGCAATTGAATCTGGTTCTCTAGTTCCATTTAGGCAAGCTAGTTAATTGGTAATAGCCAGCTATAAAAATGGGTGGTTCGTGCAAATCGCCATATAATCCTCCGTCGGTAGACTGTTACTACGTAATTCTTCACCCGTATCCACTTTATCGTGTTTGGCTCCTAGTACTTATCACATAAACCAAAGATGAAATGGACAAACACATCATTTTTTGATGATTTTTTTTTTCTTATGTGTTGAGGGTTCTTGAGGAATCCGCCATATAAATATATTATTTATGCTTAGATGAATTCTTGGTATTTAAGACCAGACTACGTCGCCTTCTTTTATATATATATATAATCTCAATGAGCATTTTATATACTTTACTCCTAAAACAATCTTGCAAAACTCACCCACCACGAAAGACTCGACGTGATTTTTTCAATTTGCAATTAAGAGACATAAAGCATCGAAGAAAGTATGGACAACCATTGACAGAGGCAAAGAAAAGAGGGTTGATGTATGGCAAAAAGACGCGTCAAATTAGTAAAGCTGATGCTATGCTGCAATCAATCCGAATTTTGGCCACAAGAAAAAAAAGAAGCTTTCTAGACAAATCAAGCCCTGCCAACACAACTTTTAACATACTTTGAACTTCTACAAAAAATCAAATAAATAATAGCTTCTTGAGCCAATTCAAAGCCTATATCTTTCGATGACATTATTCAGTGTAGTTTTCACATATTCAACCTCGTAAAATTCCTTCTATTCTTCCAATGGGAGACTCTTTTCCTGGCACTTATGTTACGTCTCTAAATGTACTGAAATTTTGGACCTTTTGACGGGCTAATCTCCAAGGATCAATGTAAATGTTCTGTTCACGTGCATGGGGTAAAACTCCATCCCATAATATCGTAAGCAATAAGTTGCACATGTTGTAGATTACATAAGATCTTTAAAAAAGTATATTAGTAACACTACGGGATTTTCATTGCAACACCAACCATGCCAAACAATTTAAAATCCTAGTCACACTCTTTATGCTACATTGATTTCCATTCACTCAACAAATTGATAATTTTCATATCTCGTTCTACAATCTTTGAGCTGCATCCGTGCCTCGGAATTTTCTGGGCACCAAACCATGACCTCATACCTAGCATTTATCAAGCACAGATTGCAATCAAAACACGGAAATCACCTATCACAAGCCACGTCACCATGGGAACCATGGCCCAAGTCCATAGCTTGAGCGTAACATTCGTAGGCAATATTTGACGTCTCGTGGACTAGATCATTGACTACCCGATCCATTTCATGGTTGTAACTACTCCTGCAGGGGAACTTCAACTCGTTACATGTTCAGCGCACTTCGGGTGCACCGGGCAAATAGTATACGTAGATGCAGATGCCAAAAAAGTCAATCCAATGGCCAGGATTCTCTGGAAAACAGTCATGTCATCGTGTGCCTATTTATAGTTCCTTAATTTGCCCTAAGCTGGCTATGTAAACAAGTGGCTCATTAAATTCACCATTAATTGCGTCTCTTGCTAGTGCTATATAAAGAGATGGTTCATGCATATCATCGTAGTTCCTGATGTTTTCTTTATTTTTGGGAGTTGAAATGATTGGTACTTGAGACGAGTCTATGTTTACCTTGTCTTTACATTTTCTAATTTAATTTGAATAGTTGAGATTTCGCCTCATCTCCACATGTGCGCACCGCGTAATGTAATTATTATCAGTTTCAAATCTCTCAATTTGTAAATGCGATTTCATTCTCAGTACTGATTTTCTCTAAATAATGAGAGGCAGAGTGAAGCGCCAATTTCGATCTCTATCGGTGCAACTATTCAGCATGTTGTTTCAGCATACGAATCAATTTTCCTATTTGATTAAAAGGCAGCCGGCCAAACTAATGACGACTACGAGTCTCCGATAGAGAAAAAGTACTGCACTCATCAACGCGCCGACCCAAAATTTTCAAATGGATTCTGTTAATTATTAATTGAAAAGAATATTCTACTTTTTTATGTACTTTTTTCTTCTGATATACTAATTCTATGAAGTTATTTCTATGAGTAATGTTAGAATAAGTCTCACATTAGATTATTGATGTAATATGCAGCAATAAACATATTATAGTGACTTATTAACTTAGACTTTTAAGTGAAGATGGGTTCGGCTGAATATATTAATGGGTATAGATTTCGGTTCTCTACTAGCGGTCTCCCTTGGTGAAAGTATCAAGCTTCCACTGCACGCCTCCAACAAATGGCATCAAAGCCAATGATTAATTAATGGGCCACTGCCAATGTGTATCGGCATTTGGTACGGTAGCCATCTTGGTTCTCTCTGGAGAAAGGGATGATGGATGAAGGTGGGCATTGGTGTTCTTGTGGTCCTCACCAGGTAACAGAGTAGACATTTAAATTAAGACATGATGATGCAAAAAGATATCTGAATTAAGAGGGAAAAAACTTATTCAAGTTGAGAAAATTTAATGGAAAATTGTCCTTGAATTGAATGACAACAAACCTAACACAAAGCTCAGAAGTATGGGAAAGATTATTGAGATGTGCACGTGAGTTTTGTAAGAAAAAGTTTCATATTAAAAAGCAATTAGTATATTCTAATTGGCTCATAATTCATTGGTTTAAATTTTGAGTAAAAGTAGGTCTCACTGCATCTATTGACAAGCTTGAATTAGAGCTTTCTCTCGGCAATCTCCCTTGATAAATGTAACATAACCATGTTGCATGCTCCAACAAATTTTCTAACTGTACTTGCTTTGTATGCGACGTAAAAAGCCTGAAAGAAAGCGTCGACAAACCATCTACGAGGCAAAGAAGACAGAACTAATGTTTGGCAAAGATTTCTCTAGTAATTAACTATCTAAACGATCTTTACAACATTATAAGATTATTATTGCAGCACCAACCACAATTATTCAGTTGCCAAACAACTCAGAATCTCGATCACGCTACCAAATAAATCTTCCATTCACTCAACAAATGGATAATTTTCATACCTCATTCTACAATCTTTGAGCTGCTCTTGCGCCCCGGTATTGTTTGGGCACCCATTTTTTTTGAACATGAAACATCATCATTTCATTAACTATGTCGAGCGATGAAACATAACACTCAGAGCATCAGTGCAAAGTAGATCAAATAAAACAGGGGGATTATAAATCCAGTCCGGTGGTAAAGTCTTGGTGCGGCATGCCTTCGCTATCCGAGTCCCGCCGGGCGGTTTGAGTTTCTGTTGCAATGGGCCAGCTTCGGGCCGGGAGGTGGAGTAGTTTTGACTGGGCCCGGCTCACGATCGGGTTCAGTTCCCAGTTCAACTCAGTTGAAGTCTTCAGAGCGTGCACAAGAGATAGGCAGTCTGAGTGTACTTGAGGAGAGAGAATGTTCCGAGCCTCGATAAAGTTTAGGGTTTCGTCGATGGCAATCGTTTCCGCCTGGAGAGCCGAAGCCGCAGCTACTGGTTTCGCAAATCCATCGACGATGAGGCCTCGGTGATCTCTACATACACATGCTATGGCCGCACGATGTCGGGGAGTTCCTGTCCTCTCGGTGGGGGGATCTATTATGTCGGTGATCTCTGTATTCCCTTCCGGATCTGGGTCAAAAGCTGCATCCACGTTAATCCGAATTGTTCCTGGAGGGGGTGGAAGCCAAGAGTCAGGAGAGTTTTCTTGTTTCTTCTTGCTGTTTTTACCGTAATTCGTGGCTATGTAGCTCTCTGTAGATGCTTCTGCTCTGGCTATGGTTGATTTCGGTCTCGGAATTTGTTGATTAAAAACGAATCTGTTTCGTTCCTTCCAGATACTCCATAATACCTCAGCTATTAGGTTAAATTTGGCCGAGGTTGATGAAGATTGTTGTATGTCGCAGATCCATTCTTCGAACCGGGTGAGGCCGACTCTGGAAATCTGTATATGCAAGGGGGCCGAACTCCGGATCTTTATAGTCCATGGGCGAGAAGGAAGGTATGCTCGATCGTTTACGCTTCGTTTTGCGAGATAGGGCACAAGGGGGAGGATGTGATTTTACGGTTGTGTAAATTTGCCATTGTAGCTAGGGCATTGTTGCATGCATTCCGAGAGAAAGATTCTTGTTAAGGTGGGATCGTGGTCTTCCATATATTTTTCCATAGTTCGGGATTGACCTGATAGGATGAAGTTGCTTGCGTTTCTTGTGTGATAACAGAGTCTTTTCTGAACGTGGAATAGCCGCTTTTAACTGAGTACTCCCCTGTTTTTGTATGCATCCAAACCAGTGTGTCTTTCTCGTCAGGTAGGCCAACGGGTGTGGCTAGAATTTCCTGCACTCTTCTTTCATCAAACATAGAGTGTATTAAGGTTTCGTTCCATGTACCTGTATCTGGATTGATAAGTTCTGAGACTTGTCCTGGTTCATTTTGAGTTGCTGTTTCCTCTATTACACCACTTTTTAACCATCTTGCTGTTCTAATGGGGGTGTCTTTGCCATTTCCGATCCTATGCATAACCCGAGGAGCAACCGAGTTCCTTGCCATGATGATGCTCACATCCCCACGAGGGTCGTGACCCTCTGCCTGCATTCCAGAAGTCTCCCTGTGAGTAATACACCCTTTCCATATTCTCGTTAGCAAGGAATTAGGATTTTTAATTATGCGCCACATCCGTTTTGCTAACGGTGCTTTATTTACTTGTCTCGTAGCCCGTAGGTCTTTAAAACCCGAGTCCTCCTTCTCTTTTCCCTGTTTTTCAAAGCAACTCCCACTTCTTCCAGTGAATTGCAGTTTTTTTCTCGTTGCTTTTCCACCAAAAGGTAGCAACCTTCTTCTCTATAGCTTTACAGATTGATAAGGGGATTTTAAATATTGACATTGCGTCCTGAGGGATAGCTTGTACAACTGCTTTTATGAGAATTTCCTTTCCAGCTTTTGATAGCAGTTTTCCTTCCAAATTTTGCTCAACTTGGAATTCACCCGAGCTAGGATCCAAGCAAACATGTCCTTCTTGGATTGCCCCGGTCTGAAGGTATTCCCGGTATTTCCCTGTCTTTGTGATTTCGGGACCCTCGAGTATCGCCATATTGTTCCTCAGGGATGTAGGACATCCTTTGCTAAAATAGATGCCTGATTTGTTAAGGTTGATGGCCTGGCCTGAAGCAAAGCAGTACTGATTTAGTATAGCAGCAAGATTTTGACATTCCACCACTGTGCCATGCAGGAAGAAGATCGAGTCATCAGCGAATAGGAGGTGGGACAGGGTGGGGCACTGACAATTCAGTCTGATTCCTGTGAGTGTACCCTCCTGCATCGCTTTCTTCATCATAAACGACAATACATTGGCTACAATGATGAAAAGGTACGGTGAGAGTGGGTCTCCTTGTCGCAGGCCACGGGTAGGTTTAAAGAAAGGTAATCTTTCTCCATTGAGGTTTATGCTAAAGGATACTTTTGTTCTCACACACTGCATGATCCATGCCACCCATTTATCACAAAAGCCTATTTTTGTTAGGCATGCCTCTAGGAAATCCCACTCGATGCGATCGTAAGCCTTCTGCATGTCCAGTTTTAAGACTGCTTGAAATTTCTTTTTCCTGTTGCTAGTTCGTAGTCTGTGGAGCACTTCCTGTACTATCAATATGTTATCCTGAATCTGCCTGCCTCCTACAAACGCACTCTGTTCCTCTGCAATGATGTGGGGTAGGATTGGTTTGAGCCTGTTTGTAAGGGCCTTAGAGATTATTTTGTATAGGAAGTTGCAGAGACTGATAGGGCGATATTGCTCCAGTCTTTCTGGCTGAGGGATTTTGGGTATCAGTATCATTTGTGTTCTGTTTAGTGCAGGATCTAGGTGGCCTGTGGTGAATAGGAGCTGTAGGGCTTGATGGATGTCTTTGAAAACAACAGGCCAATGTTCTCTATAGAAGATCCCATGGAATCCATCCGGGCCAGGTGCCTTGTAAGCCCCAAGCCGCTTTGCATAGCCGTGGGTAACTTCCTCCTCAGTGAAAGGAGCCGTTAAGGTACTATTCATCTGGTCATTCACTAAAGTGGGAATGTGTTGTAAAATAGGTTGCCAATTCCTATCTCCCACTGATGTGTATAAGTTTTTGAAAAACTGCTCTGTCATCCCCTGTAGCTGCTCCTCCCCTCTTACCCATTCGCCACTGTCTTTTTTCAGCATTTTTATCTGATTTCGCATCTCCTCTCGAATTGTTGTTGCGTGAAAAAATCGAGTGTTTTTATCGCCCCACTTGATCCAACTTAGTCCGGACCGCATGCCCCAATACATTTCCTCTTGTCTCCATAAACGGTCAATTTCTTTAGTTATTTCTTTCTCCCGAGCTGTCTCTTCATGGTTTTGCTTGCTATTCATCGGGTTACGGAGTTCTTCTTTGAGCAAGGTAATTCTCTTCTTTGCATTGCCGAATTTGCTGCTACTCCACCGCAATAGCTTATGTTGTACACGCTTCAGTTTGTCCACCAGATTAAGGTCAAGTGCATCAGGGTCACTCCAGGTATCTGTGACAATCTTTTTACTCTCTACTTCATCAATCCAGTAAGCTTCATATCTGAACTGCTTTCGTTTTCTTCTCATAGGTTGGTCCGAGAGATAGCGGGATAGGGGTGTGGTCGATCCTATTCTTTGGGAGCGCGGTGCGGTTTGCCTCGGGGTAAGTAATTCTCCATTGGTGTGAGCATAATGCTCTATCAAGTCTCTCTTTAATTAGGTTCTCTCCTTCACGCTTGTTTGACCGGTGAAAAAGCAACCCTTGCATTCCGGGTCCATCGGGGAGCACCGATTAACAAAATCTCTGAAAGCCGTTAGCCTTTGTAAGTTTTACGCCTGTATTTTCCTTCTTTCTCCCAATGATTTAGTATTTCATTGAAATCGCCCAAACACAGCCATGGTAGTCTGTAGTTCATACTTGCTGAGTAGATGTTATGCCATAATTGAATTCTTTCTCTGAATGCATTGGGCGCATGAAGAAAAATAATTTTCATTTTCTGATCTCGATCTGTCAGGTGGCACTTGGTATAGATTGCTGTGGCTGAGGAGGACTCGATTGAGATCTTCAGTTGATCATCCTGCAATAGAGCTAAACCCCTACTGTACCCTCTCGGATTAACAATGTAGCCATTACGTAGTTAAGTCTTCGTTTTATTTTAAGCACTTTCTGTTCTGAGTTCTTAGTTTCCATTATGAAAACTAGGTTGGGCCGTTCCTGAGTCACAGTGACTCGCAAGGCCTGGATTGTCAGGGGATTGCCCAGCCCCTGACAATTCCAGCAAGATTTTCATGGGTACTTTGGTGGCTTATTAGGGCTAGCCACCGAGCCCATTGTTCGACTTCTCTCGCCACCCCGATGGGTGTTTCCACAAGCTGAATCTTTCTTCTCGCATCTTTGAGGTGAAGGTTGTGCTCCATATGGACAAAACCTTTTTGCTTTTTTTGCATTAGCCACCTTTACACTCTTTCCTTTCTGTTTTGCGAGAGGGGGTCCTTTTCTCGGTCTCCAACATCTTCCTTCATTTGCTCCTCTTGGATAGTCGGGATAGATTCCTCGTCAATGCAATCTGTTTCCCCTTTTCTGGAGATTGGTCGAGTCTAGCACGATTAAGTCCCGAGAGGAGGACATTAGGTATGCATCCTGACCTTCTGGCTGGGTATTATATACGTGGGTTTGCTGTGTTGATGAGGAACTAATTGGTTCTGTGTCAGGAATAGGATATAGTGGAGTCTCCAGCACCACATCCACTTCTTCAGGGGGGAGTTCTTTCTGGCCATAGAAGATTTTGCCATAGGGACTAAGTTCCCTCACATCACTCATGACCAATCTCCATATCGGTCGGTAAATTTCGTTCCAGCCCTGACTCCTTAATTGGAAACTCAGTACACTCTGTAGTATAATGGCCAATTCTGGCACATGAATAGCAGTAGTAGGGCAATCTCTCATATTTAAATTCAACCCAGAGTTTTTTATTCTCCAGATTTACTATCACGCCAGGCTTGAGAGGTTGCTTTAATGACAAAGTCACTCTGGCTTTACCCATTTTATAGGTGCTATTCGCTTTTTCCTCCAGTTTTACTTCAACAACTACTCCTATTCTTGAAGCAATTTCCTCAATCACATCATGGGTAACTCTTCCATACGGTAATCCGATGAATCTTACCCAGAAATCACAGTGTTTATAATCATAACAGAACTCAGGCGTATCTGGTTCACACTGTCGCAGTATTAGGAGATGACTGGAGAACGACCAAGGCCCCGACTGGAGTATTCTCTGTGCGTCGGCTTCCGAGTGGAAAGAGAATGAGAAGAAGCCAGGTTCCAGTGTGGTACAGGTAAAATTATCTGTCTTCCACGCTTTCCGCATCAAAGTTAGAAATGCAGTGTAGTTCAAAGCTGGGTTTGTGTAGAATTTGCCAAATAAGGTTTTGCGACATTCAGTCAGTTTCTCTGTAGAAATAGAACCTGGTATATGAACGACCTCAACTTCATTCCAAAGCGTTCCCATGCTTTTGCAGAGAGCCGCGAGTCTTCTTTCCTCGTTGTTTTGATCTGCCATGTTCTGTGTGTAGGATGCTAGGGTTTGGATGAATCGCGAAAGAGGCGTTTGAAGGGAGCTCTGGTGAGTGTAGGTGGATCGGGACTGTGCTATTGAGGCGAAGTGGCAGAAGTTAGGGTTTCCGAAAAAAAGGGGTTTACCTTTATACAACGATTCGCAGCAGGAGGTAAACGGAGGAGATGGTCAGGCACGAAGCACGCAGAGGCTCCGAGAATGATGACAGAGTAACGCGAAACGGGGACTACCCATCTGGTAGAGGGGAACTACCCTTTCGGTAGAGGGGAACCTCCATGGCAGGAGAGGGGTTTTTCACTCGAAGCAGTAGGGCTAGTTCACCAGTCCATTTTTGGGCACCCATTTATGAGGTCATACCTAGCATTTACCAAGCATAGGTTGCAATCGAAATGCGAAAGGTGCCCAGCACAAGCTGCGTGGCCATAGCAACCTTGGCCCGAGTCCGTAGATTCAGTGTAGTAGTCGTAGCCATTGTTTGATGTTTCCTCAACCAGATCATTAACAACACGATCCACCTCGTAGTCATAAGCACTCCTGTAGGGGAATTTAATCCCATTGCATATCTTGTACACTACAGTATTGTCGGGCAAACAGTATACCTTGATGCAGATGCAACAGAACCAGATTCCGATGGGTAGGATTCTCCCAAAAACAGCCATTGCGTGCCTATCTATACTTTTGTTAATTTGCTCTAAGGTTGTTATGTAAAGAGTTGGCTCATGAAAATGTATCTCTTTCTAGTGCTATATAAAGAGGTGATTCATAGAGATCATCATAATTCTCGATGGACATAGGATGTTACAACTAACAATGTCATTCTAGATTATTATATCTTTCATTGTGTTTCTCCTAGTAGTTATCACTGAAACAAAGATCCATGTCACTGTTTTGGTTATGAGCATTATATGTTGACATTCACATCCATTACCGGCGAGAGGAATCTTCCATCTACAATTTTTTTTTTAATGTTTTTTGGCTGTCAAATTCTTGGTATCTAAGACCTATCTTTGTGTGTCTTCTAATAAGATATTTTCTAATCTAAGTTGAATCGTTTAGATAATGTCTCTCATCTATATGCGTATGAGCAAACAAGCATGGTAAGATTATTATCAATCCCGAATTTCACAAATTACAAATTTTAATATAGTTCTTTAAAAAAGGATGCAACGATTTCATTTTTAATATTAATTGTCTCCAATGATAATTGATGAGGAAATAAGTTTTTACGAGGGTGGTATTTAGAGTTTGAGACGATCAACATCAAAATCCAACATAAGAGTCTCGCAAACCTGCTCCCAAGGCCTTTCACTTCAAAATCTAACTGGTTGGCTAAAGAAGAAACACCTACTAAAATTCTCATTAATTATCTAAAAGACTAAAAAGAACTACTCCTTAAACATATATCTAATATAACTGCTTAGGAAAATCTATCTAATCGCCAGCTTCCTAATGATCCCCCAACTACAATCATGGCAAAGCCCGGATTGCTAATCCACTGGCATTCTTCCAAAGCTTGAAAATTACTCCACCAGAGAAAACAACATTGCAACAAGATAATTCCGGCAAGACGAGCAGGCTTTTTGACTATGATTAGAACAGACATTTGGGTTTGGGAAGAGAGTCTCAGTGCCATTGTTGTGATGTTCCACGACATGTCCATACCTAAGCGATGTGTTGTTCCAGCAAATTATGATAGCTTTCTCTTTAATGGACTGCACCAATATGAACAACACTAACCTCGATTGAAAGTGAGTGAAGCTTGCCAATGAGACAACGGACTTGAAACTTATGGATGACTTAAAGATTGTGGACAATGAATCTAGGAAAGAAGAGTTGACGATGAATGGCAAATGGCGGACTGAAGCTCGCAAAGAGGAGGCAAAGTGTGACAAGGATTGGGTGAGTGGCGAAGACCGGGAGCGACATGGCCAAGGATCAGGTGACCGGCAAAGACCAGGAGAGGCGAGAGCAATGGGGGAGAGGAAGGAAGAAAACGTGAAAAATAGAAAATCATTTGGGGATTTCTTCAATTTTTTATCAAATCACAAATTAACAGGGGAGAGGAAAGAAGAAAACATGAAAAAAATCAAAAAGAATTTTCAGAAATTCATTTGGAATAAGAGTCGAGTCTTTCATAAAAAAAAACTTCAATTTTTTTATCAAATCACAAATTTTGACCAAATTACCCTTGTTCAAGTTGTCAAAAGTGGCCTTCCAATGAGTCTAGATCCTTATTTAAGATTGATTTGGCCACTTCAAGCCTTTTTTTGAAATAGAGTCCACCCTAGATTTTCTTTTGAGAAAATAACTCCACTTGAGGCTCTTAATTAAAAATTTCCCAAAAATCAAATCACCCTAAAAATCAAAAAATGAAATTTCCTAAAACTACATGAACATTATCTAAAAGCAGTTCGACTAAATCTATCCAGGAAACCTAACCACCTAATTGAGGATACTTTCTACAATTTTTTAATTGATTGATTTATTTATAAATGTTTTGAGTTCTTGTTTCTCCCTCTTTTCTAATTCGGTTCTTCATCTATTCCCACGAACAGGAACTCTGCTGAACCATCTTCCATCTTCCTTTTCCCATCAACCGCCACAGGAACGCAAAATAACATTGGAAGTCATGCTGGATAGCTAATAGAAACGATCGACATCACGTGTATGGCGTTCAGAGAACGTCAGATCTGGACAACAACATTAGACTTTGCTCATGGCCATATCTCAGAGACATATGAACGAACAGGTTGCGTGCGTTCGGCTGGGGAATGAAATGAAGCATAATTAACCCGAACTCAAGACCGAGTTTCATTCCAAGTCAGTTCACGACATGTGCAATCAACAAATTAGACTCAAGCGGGAGCCGGTTCGATCCTAATAGAGAGGATGAGATCTATGTTTTCCTCCTTCACAGAACAGAGTAAAGATGTTGCCTGGTCAAATGAAGCTAAGTGCACCCGCGAGTGGCGATCGGATCGATGACGGAAGCTTCCGTGATTAAGGATGATTGGACGCAGGACCGGAGGAGGCACCACGAGCGAGATCTGAACACTCAGCCGCGGAACAGGGCGTGAAAGGGGGGCGGTCGGTGAAGCGCGGAGGCGGCGAATGAAGTCACTCACCGGCGGCGACGACGTATGGGTTGTGGGCTGCACCAGATGGGCCTACTTTGATGAGTTTAAGGGATTTTTTACTTTGATTTTGGGCTGTGGGCTTCACCAGATGGGCCGATCTCCCTTTATTTGTTGTTTTTCATTCTCACGGGTACACTTGATTTGTCAAATAAAAATTCAGATGTCATCAATCATAACTTAAATACGAGAGTTCAAATGTGTTTGATAACACTTAACGATCATAACAACACCAATCACAATTATTTAATTGCCAAACAATTCGGAACCAGTCACGCTTTTCAAGCTTCATTGATCACCCTCCATTCATTTCATGAATTGATAATTTTCGTATCTCATTCTACAATTTTTGACCCGCTCTTGCGCTCCGATATTATCCAGGCACCCATTTGTGAGGTCGAGCCCAACAGTTACCAAGCACGGATGACAATCAAAATTTGAAAGGTGCCAAGTACAAGCTGCGTGGCCATAACAGACTTGGTCTGAGTTTGTAGATTGAGTGTAATAGTCGTAGCCATTATTTGTCGTTTGCTCTACTAGATCATGAACAACACTTCCACTACAAGGCCGTAAGAACTCCAGTGGAGAATGTTGATCCCATCGCAAATTATGTACGTTATGATCGTATCAGGTTAACAATATACGTTGACGCTGGTACAAAAGAACCAGATTTCGATGGCTAGAATTCTCTGGAAAACAACTGTTTGCCTACGTATGGTTCCTTAATTTGCTCCAAGCTTGCTATCTAAGGGGCTGGCTCATTCATTTCATCTCTCTCTGGTGCTATATAAAGAGGTGGTCAATGCAAATCATCATAGTTCCCGATGGACATGGAATGTTGCAGGTTACAATGTCACTCTTGATCATCATGTTTTCCAATGTGTTTCTCCTAGTAGTTATCACCGAAATGAATATTAGATGTCCCTACTTTGTTTATGAGCATTATATGTTGAGGATTCATTTCCATCTTTGGCAAGAAGAATCTTCCGTCTACCTGTTTTTTTATTCTTGGCTTGGACATTCTTGATATTTTAAGACCAGTTGTTTATACCAAAAAATAATCAAGTCTTTTCTCGCAAAACATGTACACTTGAAATGGAGTTCCTGTGTCCCCCTAAATTGAGTGTGTCTCTTGTTTAAATAAGTGTACTGCTCCTGGTGACTTACAACAATTTTTCTGGCATAGATCACCAGAAGGTGCATGTCACTAAATCAGTTTTAGTCAAAGCCTCTTCTAGCAATCCTATAACGGAAACCTCTTTCAATTTTATTGTTTAATTAGTCATAAATTCGAGTCCATGGCACTTCAGTTCTTCAATTTCATGCATTGTAAATCAAATGCACGATCCCATCAACGAGAATGGTGAAGAATATCAAAAGCCTCTTACCAAACATTAAAACGAGTTATTTTGCGGATAATGCGACGGAGAAACAGATTAGAGTGGGCATGTAGTAGAATCAGTAGTTGTTATCTACTGGCTTATAGATGAGTTGATGAGGGTATATTCAAAAGGGTGATCTGACCTGGACGACACACTTGCTCAGACATCTTCAATGGTTAATACTCTACCAGAACTCAAATTGAATTCCTAGACATAAATTGCACTTTGCAGACTTGCCAGAAAATTAGATTGATCAGTTGCAGCAAGTCAATTACTTTAATTTCTAAGAGTTGTGTATAAAAAGACCTCATAAACCTTTAATACTGGTGAAGGTACAGATAAAGAAGCAGACCATTGACCGGTAATTTTCTAGATAGAGTTCATAGCTGACATACAAAATGGTTTTCTTTTTGCAAACTCGAATATATCAATGGAGAGATTGGAAGCCAAACTTCCACTGGGTGATCAAGAATCTTGAAGGAAGGCAGTCGATTTTAGTCCTCAAGTTGGATTCCAACTCAGATATTAATTGTATACGACTGACCAGGAAGATATGTGAATTTGATTAGTTCGTTATGACACAAATCACTGACCACAGAAATGCATATTGCTATTCGTCTCACCGTACTAAAATCTTCAAATAAATAATACTAGTCTATGTTTTGCATGCAAACAAGGCAAGCATGACATTAATCGAAGCAACCAGGATAGAGTGCATGTAAAATTTCATCTATTTTCCTTCTCAATAACTCATATGAAAGAGAAAATGAATCGCCCCATCTCTGGTAAACAGGTTCAACACCCAAATTTAAACAGCACAGTGCATATAAGTCTAGACAAATATCACCGGCAAACACTCCATTACCGAAAATGTTGTCTATAACCGCCACAAGGAATTGTAACCTTGAAGAGGAAAAAAAGACATTTAACTTCTGAAATTTGATTCACAGTCCACAGCTAGGGTTGGGTTCATCATTGAAATGACTCCTGCTTCATCAAGCAAGGCCAGATAGAGACCGTAGTTTACCAACTATCGAGTCAATATGATTATGAGAGCCTCCAGTAGCTGCAAACATAAGATGTTTCGGCGCCTGTGCTCTATCAAAATAGAATGCACCAGAGACCAATTTGTCTTTTGGCTGTAAAGCCAACCAAATAATTGTGTCAGCACCTTCTTCTTTAGTCCTGAGCTTTCCAGAGAGCCTTGTCAAACAATAAGAAAGATAAATAATCAGAGTAAAAAATAAAGCCAAGTAAATAGGAGGCTGTGAACTAAGAAAGTAACTGCAAACAAAAGATTGCCATACGATTTAGAGAAACCAGGCAAGCTCTTGGCAACACCCGGTGTCTCAGCCCAACCAGGGTGCATCGAGTAGAAGCCAATCCCTCTCTCCTTGTGTACCTCAGCCCACTTTTCTGTTAGTGCTACCTAATAGAACAGATAAGAGTTAACAATGACTACGGATAGCAACTTCGTCTAGATGAAGCTTCATGCGGAAAGCACAACCTTTTTAAAATATTATGGCAATTCACAACCACGTCTCTCTTCCAAAACATCGGATTATCCATTCGTGTATGTTCAAAAGTTTTCATCAAGTTTAAGAATTTGTATTGTACTTGAATCTGTTGAAACTTGTCAGCTCAAATTCTTTATTATGATCACTATTATCTGAGTCAAATGGAACTCTAGTAAAGTCTTAGCAACCCGACCAAATTAATTTGTAGAATGTGCCTGTAACCTGAAGAAGAGGACCACAGCAGATAGGCAAAACTCTTTAAGTACGGGGAAGGCAGTTCAAAGGGACATACCAGAATCATTAAATATCACATTTTCCTTCGAAGGAAGGACGTATCTGTATAGAGCATATTACAGATCTGAACAAAGTAACATCTATAATACGGTTATTATGTCCTTCCATTGGTACCTTAACAATGGAAAAATATTGCTTTTCGTCCACTTTCAGGCCTTTTCTAATCATGTACCTATACCTTTTATTTGTCTAATCAAATTCTCACTATTTTTATGAAGTCTCTACAACACCGAATCTGACCAGACTTAGCGGACAAGGCCGTCAAACAAAGCCAAAGTATGATGTGAATAAATATGCGGATGCCCTAATGGATATGTGTGGAAAAATTTACAGAATGTAGACAGTGTCAGAGTATGATGTCGATAGAGTTTAGCTAATGTAGACAGGCACATAATCGTCCAAATTGAAAAAATTTTATCCACGTCACATTATGACATCATCTAATGACCAGGTTGATTGTAATAGGTTGGGTTTGGTGTTAAGAGGGACTTGATAGAAAATTTGTGAAAGTAGGACTTGATTAGACAAATTACAATAAAAGTGCAAGGAATTGATAAGGAAAAAGTGTGAGTATAGGAACGGAAAGAAAGTTTTTTCTTTCACAAATTAAGCAGATTATGTGGTGCTTTTATCAAGCCAAAACTAAGTCAAATGCCCTAGGCTATGGCAAAACAATACAGGACAACACTTGCCTTAGTTTGTTTCATTAAAGAAGTACAGTTCTCATATAAGTTCCTTTCACAATCATATCTCTGCGGCTTTGACACCCCTTATTGTATTTTCAAGAATTACTCTAACAACCCCTTTTTTAGTCAGTTTCCGAAATAAAGATGGTCAAAATGAGAGAAGTAGTTTTTGAATATACAGAGGAGCAGTTTGAGTAGCTTATGAAAATACGGGGTGTCCAAATAATTTGACCAACACTGAAGGGCATCAGAGTAATATATGAAAATAAAGGTCTCCAAGTAACTTGATCAAAACTCAAAGGATGTCCACCCATAGAAATAACTACAGAATCTCAAAAATCGACGAGGATCCATTGCAAACCCCTAATAAGGGATTTTCACAAACATAATCAGTATGTATCAAAAGAAGAATTGACTAGTGATTTGGTGACATTACTAACCTGAACTCTCTTGTTTCGAGCATATTGCTCCACCCCATCAAAGTTGGCATCACTATACTGCAGAAAAAAACACTTAAAATTCAGGACAACAAATAGGAAACTTAAATAATATTCCAAGTGCACAAAAGATGCTGAGTGACTGACCTCTAGATCAGTGGTCAAGGGACTTGTATACATTCCACCCGAAGAAACAGTGATGACTCGAGCATCAGGTGCCGCTTTTTCAAGCAAAGGCAACATTAACTCTGTCATTGCAAAAGTTCCTAATACATTCACCGCAAAGTTCAACTCCAACCTGAACTTCCAGAAAATGTAGGAAACAAAATAAGTCAATGCTTCTAAAGGAGACCATAACACAAATTCATCAACTCTGGCAAAGAAAAAGCTTGGAAATGCACCCTTCTGGTGTGGTGATCCGCTTATGCTCAAGCAAGCCAGCATTGTTGACCTGATCATGACATTAGACGTATCAGACTTTATCGGCAATATTGAGGAAGATATAGCTATGACAACTTGCAAAATATCTACACTTGATTTTAGCACCGGTTAGAATCACCACACTTACGCATTCTCTTGGGGCTACCCCCAGGAGCACAGGTATTTCGGGTAATTACCTGATATGTGTAAAACAGGAGGACCACCACACTATATGGGGATTATCGAATGCTCAAAGAGTCCCGGACACCCCATTGATGTGAAAATGAAAAAAATAAAAGAACTTGCCAAACTATTCACCTAGCGCTTTCTTTTTTGCATATCAACTAGGCTAATTGAAAAGAACTAGCAAGGGGAAAAATCACACAGATTGAGAAATCCTAAATAATCAAGCACTAAAAGGCTAGTGTGCAGGCAGACACAAATATCTGTACATGTTCTTACCAATTATATATGTATATAAACACACATATGCAACCCACAAGCATTAGAGTGGGACATTGGAAACCAAACGGAGACTTACCAAGACATGAAGAGGCAAATCCTTTGAAGAAAATCTGGATGCAAATGACTTGACCTCGTTGACAGAGGAAAGATCACATACCTGCACACTAGATTAGTGGGGCATCAACTCACAAGCAATCGAATATCTATGTAACTGGTGATCTACTCGATCATCCAGAAGCATGACCTCTAAAGACCAACAACAGGCAAACACCAAAAATCCTTCCATAAGAAGATCTCGAGACAAATGAAAAATAATAAATGGAAACTACCGCATACCTCCAAATGCACATTTGGGTTTCCCGTAGTAGATTTTATCAAAGAGAGGGCAGCTTCTCCTCTCTCCTTGTTGCGGCAGATCATATAAACATTAGCCCCACTGAAAGGAAAAATTGCACTCAAAATTATTTGATAATTTATGACTAAAATGAGAAGTTCCCTTAGAGATTGCTAAACAAGCATTTACACATGAGAAAGCAAAGTAAGCACTTGAATAATACAGTTGAAAACAAAATACCGTGAAGCAAGACCCTCTGCAGTTGCATAACCAAGTCCAGAATTAGCTCCTGTAACTATGCAATTCTTCCCTTCTATTCGAGCCTCCATCTCTTCTGACTTGAACATCTTCGCGTGTTCGCTGAAGAGCAAGTAAATCAACGAGATAAGAGAAATCTCACCAAAAAGGCGAAAATCAAATGACAATTTCCATATGGAAACTCGACTACAGAAGGAACTGCACACATTCCATCTGGTTGCATGTGTGTGCTTCCGCACATGTTTTCATGTACTTATGCCTGTGCATGTTCACAGGCACACACAGCTGCATTAATTTGGACAAGCACACCCTGCGCATACACGGAAGCCCGGCCGCCGATTTCAAGTTGCCAATCACCATCTTCAGTGCCAGGGACATACAATTGAATCACGACTCGAAAACTACCGCAACATCTAGGCACAGGGGCGGACTCATGAGTATGTCGGGTGCAAATTACGTCAATTGAATCCTATATTCCGCGACAGTTCCCGTGAAATTTCTCTATCTCGCCCCAGTACAAGGATTTGACAAAGTGTTCATTTTTTTTTACCCCACTGCCCCTAAGTCTAAGATACTGCGAGGCAACAAACGAAATTAAATAACCTTTCTCGCTCCCGCATCTCCCAAACGATGAAACGAATAAAGCCCAGAAGACCAAATCAAAGCATAAAAAATGAGGGCGATCCTACTACTCACGCGAAGCCGGGCTTGGTGAAATTGAGGTACCCATATACCCCGAAAGCCGTCGATCTCCATGCCTGCCCGGGCAAAAAGACAACCATAGATAAGAAGATGAAGAAAAGCTCACGTCTTTGGAAAATGCGCGGACGCATCAGTTTCGAGAGGAGGAAGGAGAGGGTGGGGATGGAAGTACCTTGAGGAGGAACATGGCGAGAGAAGCGAGAGAGACGTGGAGTCGAATTTGCAGTGTTCCCATGAACCTGGGACGTTGGTTGGGTACATCGCCGCCGCGCCGCCGTCGGGAGTTGAGTTCGACTGAAGCGTCGCGCCGTACGCCACGTAGGATACAATCTCACCGCTCCTTTCCGGGAAGAGTCGTCTCTAATTTTATTTTTCTGGAATTTATTTTTTATGCGAAATTATTTTTTTTATTCCTAATTTGTGTTCGAATAGTTATTGTTCCTATTCGGATTTAAATTAATCGTAATTCAAGAGGACCGACCGCCAAATAGGAACCATCCAAGCCTGACACGCATTATAGATTGAGCCACTTTCAGAGTTTATCGGGTCCATTTTGAAAAAGGGGTGACATGTAGATACACGAAATCATGTTGTGAGCGATGTAACTTATCCATATACGCTCGATTTTAGGACTTTATTATGTTCAATCACCTACTTACACATATGCACATCCTCTGGAGGTATGATATTTACCCACAAAAGCAGCGGTTAGAGAACAAATTCATGACTTGGGCGGGCTTATTTTGTGGAAAGAAATGTCATTTCGTGAATAAGTCGACAAATATAACTGATATGATGATGCAAAGTAGTTGTCAAAGCTAAAACTAGATAGCAAACTTATAATTTAAAAAAGAAGAGGTATGAAAGTTGGAAAGTATTCTTTCCAAGGACATGTATTAATTCCCCATTGGATAAGCGAGCGATTTCAATATTTTCCGTGGAGACTGCCAAAAAACAATTTCATTGTCATATATTCAACAATCAAAAAATAGAATTTTGTTTTTATATTGATTGACTTCTGAAAAAGTTAGTAAGTGTAAATTAAACCGTTGGTAAAAAAAAAAAGTTACCGTTCACTCAATTTTTTAGTAATTTGTTAGTAACTTACTGTCAATTTTATGAAATTAATTTGAGTTTCTTATGAACGTTTACTTGTGTAATTTTTTTTTTTTTGGCTTCATCATAAACAAATAATAATTTTTCACCAAAAAAAAAAAAACAAATAATAGGCTCTAAAAAAACGAGTAAATGGTTTTAAGCCAACGAATAAAGATTGGTTTACCAAGATCCTTTAGATTTGCGCGGAAAGACCCCATCTGATTATGAAGCCAGATTCCATAACTGGAAATTCAATAAGCAGCAAGCCTAATGGAGATGGCTTTAGGGCGATGTAGACGAACAAATGAATCGCATCAAACTATTTAAGAATCCACAATCAGTCGAGCGACAGGAATGTTAAATGAGTAAAGGCATAATAATGTTAGACAACATACTTGCTCGGATCAATAAGGAGAAGAGTTCGTGCCTGGCCGATGAATGGAACCTACATTTGGCAAAAGAGTTCTCTTGCTGAGGCACACTCACACCAGCAAGTCAAGAAGACGAAGTATTTACAGAGGTTTGGTGAGCTGATGAGCCGCAACTTCGAAGATTTTCCATCCCCGCACTCCACACACTCGACGAGGCCGAGTGCAATTTCGTCAACGAGTGTCCTTTCACGCGTGCGGGACGATAATTCTTCGGTCATGCAAAGGGCTACCGATATCGAACTTTGGCGGTGAAATGAGCGCGGGCAGCATCGTCCTCCCACTCCAACTTGGCCCACCAGTCGGCCTTCACACGGACCCCTTCCAAGCTTCCCCGTGCGCTGTTCGAGTCCAACGGCAACTATCCCAGACGAGGGCAATTGGCAATTTCGAGGGATTTCAGCTGAGGAAAGGGGAGAGTCTGTTCGCAAATGCTCGTTAAATTTGGAAGATGGCTGATGTCTAGGCGTTCGAGACGTGAGAATAGTCCTGAAGCAACTAATTCCTCTGGTGCAAATCCATCCCCAATGATTTTCTTCATCGAATTGCATCTTATGATGATCAATTTCTGGAGTTTCGGAATGTGCAAAAGCCATGACAAGTCCAGAAACCCACACTCTCCGAACACAACTTTAACGAGATTGGGAAAGCAAGAGCAGTCGGGCGCTCGTCCTACTTCTTGAGTAATCTTGATCTCCCTAAGCATGGCACAATACCATATATAAAGCTCCTTTAAATGTGATAAACCACTGCTGCCCGTTGGTGAGCAACTTATTGGGATGTAGGTCAAGTCTTGGCAACTGGAAATCGTCACTATCCTTATGCTTCTCCGTAAACTCGGGTATTGAAATATTTTCAGCGCAGAGGAAGAATTGAACACCTTGATAGATAAGTCAATGAGATTTGGCATGCACCCTAGTTCCTCTACTATCTCTTCTTCCTTCACTTGACCCGATGTTCGTTGACGTAAACTCCATTGGCTGAACACATTCAACGGCAAGCTTGCAATTGCTCCTGTCGGAATTAGGAAGGGGACGATTGTATCGTCGAGTAGTAACCACCGTAAATGAGTCAAGTTCTTGATTTTCACGGGCAACTCACTAATACAAGTGTTCGACAGGTTAAAGTAACATAGATTAATCAGATTGCAAATTTCTTCTGGGAACAACTCAATCTTTCCATTATCAGACAGGTCCAAGATCGTCAAACGAGCCGTCATTGAGTCAAAAAATCCTCTTGGCACGAGCTCTACATAAGTTTTCCTTACAAACAAAGTTTTGAGTTGGGAACACTTAGGTGGTATTCGGTTGATATTCTTAATCTGTTCTTCCCAAATAGATATTTTCTCCGCTTCCTCCCATTTGGAGATCATCTCCGCAGACATATCTTCTTCATTTTCTATAAATAGCAACTTGTTCTCCCTTTGCCCATGGCAACGAGTGATCCAGATCGTCATATCGCGGATGACGTCGTGCATCTTTACACATTCATCATACATAATTTCCAATAGACAAGCCCTTTTTAAATCTCCCAAAATAGACTGTCCCTCATCTCGCAAACGATATACATCATCGGTGTTTCTTAGCAAGTCCTCTCCAATCCAGAGTTCAATAAGCTCGTTCGACCTTATGGGGTAATCCTCAGGGAAGAGACAACAGTAAAGAAAGCATGCTTGGAGGGTAGAGTCATTTAAGCTATTATAACTGAATTCTAGTATGTGGTACACTTCCTCCACCATACCTGAGAGTTTGTATGGATTGTTCCTCAGCATTGTTCGTGCATGCCTCCACTCACGGGGATTGTCTTTTTTGGCCATGGCTCGCCCGACAGTAATAAGAGCTAGTGGCAACCCTTTGCACTCTTCGGCAATGTCCTTTGCGAGGTCTTGAATTTCTTGATGATAATCTACAAGCGATTTACCGACAGATTTCTCAAATAACTCCAAGGCTTCTTTGGCCGCCAAGCAATGTACTTCGAAGGTCTCGTCGGCTCCCATTTGGCCACATACTTGCTCTGACCGAGTTGTGAATACCTATGAAGCACGGACACGTTACCAAGCCTTCCGAGTCGTGTCCGACACGTGTCGACGTGTCCGACACGCTCGGACACGCTCGGACACGTTCGGACACGCGGTCAACGCGTGTCGAGAAATCCGACACGTGGTCAACTTTTCTCGACACGTTTCGACACGCGTGTCCGAGAGAGATTGTTGAAGAAGACGATGGTGGGTAGAGAGGTGAGGTCGCGGAAGAGGCCGAGGAAGCGGAGGTGAGGCCGCGACGGCGAGAGGAAGAGCATAAACTGAGCAATGGAGGGCCGGCGGCGAGGGCCTCACCGCGAGGCTGCAGCCTGCAGCTGCTGCGAAGGAGGAAGGGCGGAGGCGACAGCGATGAGGCGACCGAAAGAGTTGAGAAGATCGTGAGGAAGAAACTGAGGGGGCGGGGAGAAGGTGGTGGCGTGGGGGAGGGGGGAGAGAGAGCATGGGAAGAACGGGGATGGAAGGGATTGTGATGGGGGCACAGCCTCGCAGGGGAGTAGGTGGTGGCGTGGGGGGAAAGGGAGGGGGAGGGTGAGAGGAGAGAGGAGAGAAGGGGAAGAAACCGAGGGGGATGGGGGCGATTGATGGGGGCGCAGGTGATGGGGGACGCAGGGAGCAGGTGGTGGCGTAGGGAGAGAGAGAGAGAGAGAGAGAGAGAGAGGAGAGAAGGGGAAGAGACTGAGCGGGCTGGGGGTGATTGATGGGGGCGCAGGGAGCAAGTGGGCGTAGGGGCAAGGAGAGGGAGAGAGAGAGAGTGGGGGCAGATCGCAGAAATCGAAGGGGAGGATTTTGGGGGTGGTGGCGTGGGAAAAGAGGGAGAGAGAGAAACGAGGAGAGAGGATTTGAGGGGGAATAATTTGTGTTAAAATAAAAAAAAAATATTTTTAAATATGCACACGTATAAATATGTTTTTTAAATTTTTTTATGAATAAATAGTGTAAATTTATTATAAGTTATTATTTATTTATTTGTGAATTTGAATCAAATTAATTAAAAATAAAAAATATTTATTTAATATATAACGTGTCGGAACGTGTCGGAATTCTCTACTTTTTAAGAAATGACGTATCGCGTGTCGTGTCGTGTCGTGTCGCGTGTCGCGTGTCCGTGCTACATAGGTGAATACTACTTTGGATCCGTTCTTGAGAACGGAACAAGGAACTCCGATTTTTGAAAGGTCCAACCTCGCCCATACATCATCAATCAACAATAGAAACTTCTTTTGGGTCAAAACATGGCATAGATGATGGACCCTCTCATCCTGGGACCATCCTTTCCATCTCTCGTCTTGAATATGCAGCCTTTTCCTTATGGTGTCTCGAATGCTATCTTCGTTCACTTGGCTGGACACCACCACCCAAATAACTACCTCAAATCCATGGTTTGTGTGAGAGAGCTCCTCATTGATCCTTTTCATGAGAGTGGTCTTTCCCACACCGCCTATTCCGTACAAGCCAATCACTCTCGCTTGTTTTTCGTCCACAAGCCATTTCCACACTTTATTGAAGTTGGAAATGTCAAGCCCCACGGTCTCGTCCATAGGCATCTCGAGTACTGGAGGAGGAGGTAACACCGACGTCAGAACACCGAGTTTTCCCTCCTTAGTTTGGAGGTCTCTCGCTTCTTTGAGCATTTGATCCACTCTTTTTCCCAATCGATAACTCAACCTGCAGTTCTGTGGAAGACAACGGCCTAGACATTTGATTTGGTCATGTCCCCCAGCTTCTCGAAGAACTTGATCAACTCCACTGACAAATTCTTGCACCTTGTCTAACCAGTTCTCCACTTGTTTCGATCGCTGCACACCTCCTCCTCCTTCTTCACGTTCCACCCTTGCCTTCATATCTTCGCTTTTAGCCTTCAAGTCTTCAGTTTCGTTCCGCAACAAGTCGACATTATCTTTCAGATTATAAATGTAGCCGAAGGGTTTACTGGCCAAGCCCCATAAACCTTTGACGACTTCTACAAGAGGACCTGCGAAATCCATAGATTTTTTTCTGGCATAAGAGGTCGGAAAATCAACTATTTACATGGTTGAAAAGCGGGCGAATGGGTGAAGGTCGATGATAGAGAGCCATCTCGTAAGATGCAGTTACAGACTCAATCATGGAGGCCAAAGGTAATGGCCGACAAGAATACAATGATCCAAGCCAAATGGCAGACATAAGTAAAGGAAAAAGTGGAAAGTCGCAAACAGTAGACCTTCGAATCATTTCTCCCAGCAACGTCATCAAAACGACAAAATACCGATTACCGTCCAACGTATTTAGATGGCTGGAAATCGGTTGAATGGCTGGAGTTCGATGATAGAGAGCCATCTTCTACGATGCCATTACTTACGTAGCCGCAATTAATGGCCGACAAAGACTATAAAGACTCAAGCCAAAATGGCAGACACAAGTAAAAGCAATCCGAAAGTGGCAAATAGTAGAAACAAAAGTTAGTGGGCTGAATCATTAGGCACGCCGACAAAAATAGTATTTCTTTCACAAAAGTAATATTTCATATAAGCCTAACTGGCATCTGCGTCCCCCCGACCTAAATCGTTCCCGTAGCAACGTCATCAAAACAACAAAAATTACCGTCCAACGTATTAGAAAGACCTTTCGGGGGGGTTTTCTCCGTTTGGCAATCTGGATTGATATTTCTTCTTCCCAATCAAAATCGACAATCTAAGTGAGACACTACTTCCCGAATCAAAATGAAGCTAAATCATTTTATTTGATTATCATTGAATAAATGACCATGTGAATACTTGACTCTAGATGTCTAACACTTTGAATCTCTTAAGATGAAGATTCTATTCATATGTTCATTTTCAATCATGTCATTAATCTCAATATTGTCATTTTTATTTTTGGCTAGAAAGTAGATTAGCCTCGGTCTATTTGTGCTGTCCTTCCAAGGAGACAACTCCCTTCCAATCTCCATAATTTGCACAGAACGTTAAATATTTTCCTTGTCAATAATGTTGAAATTTTAAAATTTCAAGTACACGAAACCATCCACTAATTATCGCAAAACAAAGCTACTTATTACTCATTTGGTTTGGAAAAATGCATCTGACACGAGTAACTCTTTTTTATTCTAGTTTAAACTTAAAAGGAGAAGAAAATGAAGAAAACAATCAGGGTACCAATTCTCAATTTAAGATTCCATTAGTTATCCTTGCACGTTAAGAGACGAATCACAGTACATACTAGGCAATGGCCACCCAACCATAGGGGATGAGGTCTATGCTCTCGAAAGTTGTCGTCTAAGGTTTACTTCTTTGTCAGCTCTTTAACTTCGACCATTTAGAAAAATCATCTCACCAAATTAGATTCCTCATCATTTCTTAGCAAACAAAATTATCGAGTTACGGACACCTAAGTATCAAAATCGGAAAAAAAAAAAATCAATTAAGTGCCAACGATGAGAAAATCTGACTAAAATACTAACGTGGCAATTTTCCGGCAAGATAAGTGTAAAATAACGTCATTTTGCATGTTGAAGTGGTTAGACAAGTGCAAAAATGACGTCGTTTTACTGCTGACGTACATAAATAGTTAATAAAAATAAAATTAATTAAATTTAAAAACTAAATGATAATTAAAAAAAAAAAGATGGAGAAGATGGAGATTAGTGAGGCCTAAGCCCTTGCCGTCACCTTGCTATTGTCGGCAAGGGACAAGGCTCGTCAAATCTAGGGGAGGGTTGCAACCCTCGCCCTAGATTTGGGTGAAGGCATGTAAAACCTCGTCACCGGTCGGCCCTTCCCCCACCATCATTGGCCCTTCTCGACAACGGTGGGGAGGCGGCGGCAAATTGCAATCTCCATCTTCTCCATCTTTTTTATAAGAAAAAATAATTATTTTTTAGTCTTAAATTTAATTAATTATATTTATATTAAAAATTTGTATTTGACTTTTTTTTTTTTTTTTTTTTTTTAATGAGGAGGAGGCAGAAAGCGAGGGCTCAACATCCCCGCTGTCGTCGAGAAGGGCTGACAACAGTGGGGGAAGGGTCGGCCAGGGTCACCGGGCCCTAGTTAGGGGCCGGCAACCCTAGCCAACTGGCGCGAGGGCTTGTGAGCCCTCCAACAAGGTTGCTAGCCCTTGCTCAGCCAGGCCAAGGGCTGTTGCTAGCTGGGGCAAATCTGGGGAAGAGTCACGACCCTTGCCTCAAATCTAGGTGAGGGCTCATAGGCCGTTGTTGCTAATCAGCCGGGGTCACTAGCCCTTAGCCATGGCCCAAAGACCTTGGCCGACCCTTCCCCCACTGTTGCCGCCCCTTCCCGACGATGGTAGGGAGGTGGCAGCCAAGCCTCAACTCTCACCATTTTGCAACTATATATATATGTAATTTGGTTTTCGATTTAATTTAATTAATATTTATATTCAAATTCATATTCATGCCAAAACGACGTTGTTTTGGCATTTCTTTACTGAGTTAGCTTTCTGGCGTGCCACGTAGGTGAATAATATTAATAAAAAATTATAACGTAAGATCTCTGGAGGGATTCACTGGACTTGGCACTCATTTTTCAAATAAAGTAACACTTAAATATCACTTTTCTAATTTTTGGCACATTAATATCCATATGTTAAATTTTGGCATTTTGACTGTTCTTTTGCCTAAAATTATCTATTCAAGCATTTTTAGCGTATCCAAGGGTTTACTACCTTTTCGATGAGGGGGACCCTACCATGTGGATTGAGTAACTCATTATATTGAAAATAAGGATGTGTTTGATAACGATTACATTAAGGGAGTAGATTCTGATTATAAATGATTTTTTTTTATTCTGTTCCCGAGAATTGATTATAAGTAAAAGAACGCGTTTGGTAACTGTCCAAAATTTCTAATTCTATAATAGAATTGCGTTTGACCGTCTCTTCATTGATTCTTTCAAAATCAATTTCTTTTAATTTTTAAATATTTTGTTTACTTTTTTTCCTTTTTATTATTTTCTTTTTCCTTTTTTTTTTTTTTTTTTTTTTTTTTTTCTCATATTATTATTCTTCTTCCTGTGGCCGGTCGCCGGAGGGCTGGAGACCTCACTGGAGCGTCGCCGGCCCTCGGCGAGGCCGGCCCTCTTCAGTTGAGCCTCGCCGGCAGCTGGGCAAGGCTTGCCCAACCCTGCCGAGCCTTGCTGGTGGCCAGGTTGGCCTCGTTGAGGCTGGGCGAGGCCGGCTTGGCCATCGGCGGGGCTAGGCATCGCTAGGCTTGCCCAACCCCAGCGAGGCTTGGCCTCGCCGAACCTCACCCTGGCTTGGTGAGTTCAATGGACCGGCAGACAGCGATCGACAGCGGGCGGCGGCAGACGACGGTCGCGGCATGGCGGAAGGGAAGAATAAGACTTTCACTATTTTGATTCTATTTTTAATTCTAAGATCGAGAATCATATTTTTTTTTTATTCTCAATTATTGTCCAAAACTGATTCCGATAACAAATTTATTCCCGAAATCAATTTTGGACAAGAATTTTACCAAACACGATTCTGTTCCCAAATTGATTTTGGAAACAAAATATCAGAATCAGGCACTATTCGAATGGTTACTGAACAGTGCCTAAAGTTCCCCGTGATGATAGTCCAGCGTTTCCTCTTGACTTTGACCCTTCTTGCATCCCAAAATCATAGTCTAAAAATGCCCAAAAAAAAACATTTATTTGAATCATCTAGCAAAAAAATAAAATAAATTAAAGATAAAACCTATTAGGAAGAAAGTAAATAGGATTTTGCCAGGAAAGAGATTTTTGTTGACGGAGCGAGTGCTCGGAACTTCTGAGGATCCGCTCCTGTTGCTTCCATCTCTCATGGCATCATTCTGAGACTCCCTCGAAGAGCCCACTCCTGAAAACCTTCATGGATCGAGGCATTTGACATGAATTTAATCTGCCTTAAAGGGTTATAGTCGCGACCGCTCTTGAAAAATCTTTATGTAATTCCGAAATAACTAATTTACATCTGTCTAAGTGCTCATTGTTAATCTACTCTGGTGAATGTGACAGAGGGGTCGCATTCAAAGAGATTAAGCAAAAAGCAAGAATCCCAAGAAATCTGAGAAGAGTTTCTTGCATGTGATGTGAATATCTGGATGGCTACTTGTCAAAAAAAAAAAAAAAAAAAAATCTGGATGGCTGACAAGATTTAAGGCAGTACCATCGCAACACCGGCGCCATATGCGCTCCACTCATCGTACACTGTCCATTTTTATAGCTGTCAAGTCCCATCCGACAACCCAAGACATGTTGGGTCTTTGTCACGTTTGGAGCGCAATAGGTGAGGTTACCCTGTAACCTCTGTAACCTTTAACCAAGGGTACCCTTTGGGTCATTGGTCCCTGGTTACAGGTAACCTCACCAAAGGATAGAGTATTTCCACCAGAGCTGGGACCGCCCCGCCTCATCAGTTTTCTTGATCCGATTGATAGGACTGCATTCTTTAATTGAACTCGTCGGTGCTCGCATGTCTAATTTCTCTAATTCCTTTTAAATATTTTTCTTCTCTCTAGAAAGAGCTTTTTAGGAAATATGGAAATGACATTGTGGGCCTTCCATCTTGGATGGCTCTCCAGTCTATTTCTTCTCGTTGAGTTTTTAAGGATCTGCTCAGGTTAGTTGAACTAATTTTTAATTTACTTTAATGAATGTGACCAAAGGGTCGCATTCAAAGAGATTAAACCAAAAGCAAGAATCCCAAGAAACCTGAGAAGAGTTTCTTGCATGTGAATATCTGGGTGGCTGACAAGGATTAAGGCAGTACCATCGCAACACTGTCATCACCGGCGCTAAATGCGCTCCGCTCATCGTACACTGTCCATTTTTATAGCTGTCAATTCCCATTCGACAACCCAAGACATGTATGGTCTCTGTCACGTTTGGATCGCAATCTTAGGAAATTCGTCGATGATCGTGCAATAATAATTGCTACAACCTTATCGCTGTATGTGAAAACGATCAGCTGTGCTGCATCAAAGGCTTTGCGCGACATAATCTCCTACTTTCGTAGTTTTAAGTCGAAGCATTTTTTTTCATTTGCCTAAAATAATTAAAGCCCGCCTAATTTATGTCAAGATCCTGGCGAATAACCCAAACAAGTAAATTGAATCGACTAAAATTAGTATATAAGGGGATAAGAACAACAAGATTGTCATAACTTTTATGCGAAGTTCATTGGAGTATTACAATTTTTTTTATCACTTAAGTTATACATCTCAGTAAAATGAGAAAATTTTAAATAAAAACCTGATTATTTTTTTAAATAAGTGTGTGGAGTGAATCTTATTTTAAATAAGGTTTGAACTGTCTTCATTTTTTTCAATAATGATCAAAATCGAATCTTATTTCAAATAAATGTTTGAAATGGTTATTTCAATCTCGAAGTATTGACTCATTGGTTAGTCAAGGGCATTTTCTTCCTTTACTTTTTTTCTTTCATTTTATTTTCTTTCTTTTTTCGTTTTTCTATTTTTTTCTTTCCAAAAAAAACTCAAAAAAGAAAAAAAAATGCTACAACTTTTTTTAAAAAAAAGTTACAAGCCGGAGGGCACAAAACATTGAATATTTTCCTTGTCAATAATTTTTTTCGAAGGCTGAAATCTTAAAATGTCGAGTAGACAAAACCTTTCACTAATTTTTTTTGTTTTATCTCGAAACAAAGCTACTTATTACTCATTTCGTTTGGAAAAATGTGTCTGACACGAGTAACTCTTTTTTATTCTAGTTTAAACTTAAAAGGAGAAGAAAATGAAGAAAACAATCCAGATACCCGTTCTCAATTTAAGATTCCATTAGTTATCTTTGCATGTTAAGAGACAAAACACGATACATACTAAGTAATGGCCACCCAACTATACGGGGCGAGGTTTGTGCTCTCGAAAGTTGTCATGCCAAGATACTTCTTTGTCAGCTCTTTAATCTAATTAAAAAAAACTTCGACCATTTAGAAAAATCATATTGAGATTATGACCAAATTAGATTCCTCCTCATTCCTCATCTATTCAAGAATTTTTAGCATATCCAAAGGTTTACTACCTTTTCAGTGAGGGGGACTCTACCATTTGGATTGAATAACTCATTGTATTGAAAATAAAGTTCCTCGTGATGATACTCTGGCGTTGCCTCTGACTCTGACCCTTCTTGCATCCCCAAATCATAGTCGGAAAATACCCAACAATTAAAAAAAAAAAAACATTTATTTGAATCAACCAACAAAAAAATAAATTAAATTAAAGAAAAAACCCATCAGGAAGAAGGTAAGTAAAATTTTGCCAGGAAAGAGATTTTTGTTGAAGGAGCGGGTGCTCAGAACTTCAGAGGATCTGCTGCTGTTGCTTCGATCACTCATAGCATCATTCTCAGACTCCATTGAAGAGCCCACCCCAGAAAACCTTCATGGATTTAAGTTAAAGGATGTACATGACGGGAATTTAATCCCCGTTAAAGGATTGTACTTGCGACCGTTCTTGACAAATCTCTATGTAATTCCGAAAATAACTAATTTACATCTATCTAAACACTAATTGTTAATCTATTTTGGTGAATGCTGCGCTTCTATTCATCGCTATAGGAATTGGGTTTAAGCTTTCCCTAGTCCCTTCTCAATGTTCTCATCAATGGATGCAAAGAGATTAAGCAAAAAGCAACCATCAAAAAAGACCTGAGAAGGTTTCTCACATGTGAATATCTGGAAGGTCGACAAGGAAGGGAAATAGTATTGCATTAGGCTGCGCATGACAACTATTCTGTTCCTTAAGGAAGAGTTTTTTTCAGAAATAGTTAACTTTTCATTTCTCGCTCCTAATAATTTCGAGTAAAAACCCGTTTGGTAACGACACAAAATTTCTACTTTCTTGGAATAGAAAAAGAATAGAAATGCGTTTGGTAACGCAACAATTTCTTTTTTATATTTATTCATTTTTTATTCTTGCCGACGGATCGCGCCGCCGCCCGCGCCGCCCGCCGCCCGCGCGCCGGCTTACCCGGCTTACCCGCCCGTCGCGCCGCACGACCGCCGGCCACCACGGAAGCCCATCGGCCGCCCCCTCCATGGCCGGCGGCCGGCGGTCGTCGGCGGCCGATGGGCTTCCGGCGGCGGCGGTGACGGCCGGGTCGGCGGCAGGCGGGCGGCGGCGGCGGCGGCGGGCCGCGGCCGGCGAAGCGGGCGGCGCGCGGAGATGGCGGCGGCTGGCGGGCCCGGCCGCGACCGGCGGCGGCGGCGCCGGAGATGGCGGCGTCTCGGCGCGCCGCCGGCCACTGGCCAGCCCGGCCGCGGGCGCCGCCGCCGATCGCCGGAGGACCGGCGGGCGGCGCGCGAGATGGCGGCGGCGGGCGGCGACGCGCGGCGGGCGGCCGGTGACCGGCGACGACGGCGGCGACCGGCGGCGGCGGCGGCCGGCCGGCGGTTGGCGGCGGCGGCGGCGGGGAGCAACGGCGGGTGGTGGTCAACGGCGGTCAATGGTGGTTAGCAAGAGAAGAATAAAAGAAAAAAAAATTTCACTTATTTCTTAAACTTTGCTTAACAAAGAAGAACTTTTTTACTTCTCATTTCTATTCCAAAACCATTCCCGCTTTTTGTTAACAAAAACTAACTTGCCGTTATCAAACAGGTTTCTATTCTTTTTCTGTTCTGGGGAAGAAAAGAATAAAAATAGTTGGGCTGGGGATGGTTACCATGCGCAGCCTTATTGATTTGCCGTAAGGCAGAAATATCGCAACACCGGCGCCACATGCCTCCACTCATCGTACGTACGCTGTCCATTTTCATTGTTGTCAAGTCACATCCAACACAACCCAAGACATGTAGGGTCTCTGTCACGTTCACATCGCGATCTTGGGAAATTCGTCGATCATCATGCCACAAGCTGATCAGCGCATGTGAAAATGTTCAGCTGTGTCGCATCAAATATTTTGCGCCACATAATCTCTTTCTTTCGTAGTTTTGAGCCGAAACACTTTTCCATTATAGCGAACAACCCAAACAAGTAAATTGAATCGAATAAGAGAAAAGTATAAGAAAAATTCTAAATTTAATTTATTATATTAATATCAATTTAATCATAATTTTTTTGAATAATGTGTCAATCCAGTTCTTCTAACTAATTTTAACCAAATATTTTAATGTAGACACCGATCGATTTACGTGAGATAACCATTATTGAGCCTTACACAACTCTTGGTGACGCTCGAATCATCGCCAATGGCCGATTGCCATTTGAAGAACAATAAAAAAAGGAAATAGAAAGAAAAAGAAAAAAAAGAAAAGACAGGAAAAAAATCAAAATAAGTTTTAAAATTTGAAAAATGTTTAAATATGAATTTATAACTCCACCGACAGTTCGGTGGAAGAAAACGACCGAGACATTTGATTTGTTCACGTTCCTCGACTTCTTGAAGAACTTGATCTACTACATCTCCGAATTCTTGCACCTTGCCTAACCAGTTCCTCACTTCTTCTGTGCACTGCGCACGTCCTCCTCCTTCTTCGCGTTCGACCATTGCCAGCACATCTCTGCTCTTGGCCTTAAGCTTGTCATTTGCGTTCCGCAGCGAGTTGACATTATCTTTCAGATTACAAATGTAGCCCAAAGGTTTGCTCGCCAAGCCACATAAATTGCTAGCGAGTTGTAAAAGAGAATTTGCAAAATTCATAAATTCTTTCCGAGAGAAGAGATCGAGAAAGGGACTATTTAGATGGTTGTGTCGGTCGAATGGGTGGAGTTCGATAATAGAGAGCCACCTTCCAAGATGCCGTTACTTACGGACTCAATCATAGAGGCCGAAAGTAATGGCCGACAAAGAGTACAATGATTCAACCCAAAATGGCAGACAAAAGTAAAAGCAAGCCGAAAGTAGCAAATGGTAGAAAACACATAGTTAGTGGGCTGAATCATTACGCACGCCGACAAAAATACTATTTCTTTGACAAAAATAATATTTAAGCCTAACAGGCGTCAGGGTCCCCAACCTAAATCATTTCCCGTAGCAACGTCATCAAAACGAGAAAATACTAATTATTGTCGGACGTATTAGAAAAACCTTTCACGGCACGGGGGGGTGTTTTTCTCCGCTTGACGATCTGGATTGATATTTCTTCTGCCCAATCAAAATCGACAATCTAAGTGAGACACTACTTCCGGAATCAAAATGAAGCTAAATGATTTTATTTGATTATTATCGAATAAATGACATGTAAACACTTGACTTTAGATGTCTAACAATTTGAATCTCTTTTGAGACGAGGATTCCATATATTCATTTTCAATCATGTCAATAATCTCAATATTATCGTTTTTATTTTTGGCTAGAAAGTAGATTAGCCTCGGTCTATCTTCTTTGGTCTATTTGTGCTGTCCTTCCAAGGAGACATCTCCCTTTCTATCTTCATTATTTGCGCAAAACGTTAAATATTTTCCTTATCAAGAATTTCTCCGAATGCTGAAATCTTAAAATGTCAAATAGACGAAACCATAAATATATATATATATATATATATATATATACGAAACCATCCACTATTTTTTTTTTTAATCTCAAAACAAAGCTAGTTATTACTCATTTTATTTGAAAAAATGCGTCTGGCATGAGTAACTCTTTTTTTATTCTAGTTTAAACTTAAAAAGAGAAGAAAATGGACAAATGCATTAAACAATCAGGATGCATATTTTCAATTTAAGATTCCATTAGCTATTGTTGCACGTTTAGAGACGAAACCCGATACATACTAAGCAATGGCCGCCCAACTATATGGGGCGAGGTCTGTGTTCTCTAAAGTTGTCATCTAAGTTACTTCTTCGTTAGCTCTTTAATTTAAGTAAAAAAACTTCGACCATTTAGAAAAATCATGTTGAGATCATGACCAAATTAGATTCCTCATCATTTCTTGGCAAACAAAATTATCTATACCTTTTTAGTGAGGGGGACCCTACCATGAGGGTTGAATACCTCATCGTACTGAAAATGAAGTTCCCCGCGTGATGATAGTCTGGGCTTTCCTCTGACTCCGACCCTTCTTGCATCCCAACGTCATAGTCTGAAAATGCCAAAAAAAAAAAAAAAAAAAAAAAAAAAAACACTTATTTGAATCGACCAACAAAAAAATAAATTAAATTAAAGATAAAATAGGTTAATACCTTAAAAAACTCAAAACTTGTACACTTACGACAAATTTATTCAAAATTATTTTTTTGACTATAAAAAATCCCAAACCGATATACCCGCGACAAATTTACCCCGACCGATCATAAAAACCCTAAACCTAATACATTTATGACAAATTTATCCTAAACTAATTTATTCGATCAAAAAAAATCCAAAATTAGTAAATTTACTAAATTGAATTAATACCACAAAAAATTACAAAAATTGTAAACTGTGACAAATAGAGCGTAAAATCCCAAATCAGTATACCAGTCAACTGTTACGTGTTATTTAACTTAATAATTTGACAATAACATTTAACGAAAATTAACAGATGGTAAATTTATCACAAGTGTATCGATTTTGGATAAATTTGTTAAAGGTAATACCGATTTAGAGTTTTTGGTGGTCAAAAAAATAATTTAAGATAAATTTATCACAAGTATATCAATTTGTGATTTTTCAGGATATTAACCCAAGATAAAACCCGTCAAGAAGAAAGTAAATAGGATTTTGCCAGGAAAGAGATTTTTATTGAAGGAGCAGGTGCTCAGAACTTCTGAGGGTCCGCTCCTCTTGCTTCCATCACTCATAGCATCATTCTCAGACTCCCTTGAAGAGCCTAGAGCCTACCCCAGAAAACCTTCATGGACTGAGGTATTTGACATGAATTTAATCCACGTTAAAGGATTGTGTTTGTGACCGTTCTTGAAAAATCTTTATATAATTCCGAAAAGAACTAATTTACATCTATCTAAGTTTTAATTTTTAATCTACTTTGGTGAACGTTAGAGAAGGGTCGCATTCGAAGAGACTAAGCAAAAAGCAACGATCACAAGAGACCTGAGAAGAGTTTCTTACCTGCGAATATCTGGAAGGCCGACAAGGAAGGGAAATAGTATTGCATTATTGATTTGCCGTCAGGAGTAATATCGCAACACCGGCGCCATATGCGCTCCACTCATCGTACGCACGCTGTCCATCAAGTCACATCCAACACAACCCAAGACATGTAGGGTCTCTGTCACCTTCACATCGCGATCTTCGGAAATTCGTCGATCATCTGCGATAAACATGCCACAAGCTTATCAACGCATGTGAAAATGTTCAGCTGTGTCGCATCAAAGATTTTGCGCCCCATAATCTCTTTCTTTCGTAGTTTTGAGCCGAAGCATTTTTCCATTACAGCGAACGACCCAAACAAGTAAGTTGAATCGAAAATTAGGGGAAAAGTATAAGAAAAGACATAGATTTTATTGTATTAGTATCAATTTAATTATACATTTTCTAAATATGTGTCAATTCATTTTTTTTAACTAATTTTAACCAAATATTACCAACGTAAACGCCGACCGATTTATGTAACACGACCATTGTTAAGCCTTACATAGCCCCTGGCGATGCTCACTATTGCCGGAGGCCGTTAGGTCAAAGGCCACAACCTCATGGCCTCTAGTGAGGTCTTGAGTTTTTTTCACCTTGGCTGGGTGAGCCTCGCCTTTGGTTGATTGCCGTTTGAAGAACCAAAAAAAAAAAGGAAATAGAAAGAAAAAGAAAATGAAAAGACAATAAAAAATCAAAATAAGACTTAAAATTTGAAAAATATTTAAATATTATTAATAGTCGTCCACAATGCCATCGTGCCACATAGGTTGATTCTGCACATCAGCAATATTCAGTCAAAAATTAACAAAAATGATTGAATTGTCATTAGGTCAAAAGTTTTAGGATTAAATTGACACTATTAGAATGTTTTTTTTTTTTTTTTTTTGATAAAGGTAATGAATAAATAAAGCTTAGGACAAATGTACAAAACGGTGCCAAAAGCTTACACTCTAAGTGTACTATTAGAATGTTTATAATTAAATTGACATCAATGCAACATATGTCATTTTTTCCCCAAAATTAGTATATGAGAAACTATTATGTATATAAATACCTATAAATTAACTAGAGAAAAATTCTACAACCACGAAATTGTTTCTAGGAATCATTTGACGGAGATACCACTTCCCGAATTGAACGAGATAATCAAATATTGGCGATTGGGGACCGGACTCGGTTTTCTAGCCTTTTCATCCAACATTGATTTTACCGTTTTGGCTAGAATTTAACCAGCGCATGACCGCCGCTAACGCCTTCTGGCTCACATCGTGCATCGCAAGCCTCAAAGGCGTTGCCTATCACCAGCCGCTTGTTGCCAATAGCAGGAGAAGGTAGTTTGTTGGGGAGGGGAGTGGAGGGTCTATAAACGAAGGAGGGTAAGGTTTGTAGAGTGGAGACCTCGTCAGCCCTTGCCTTTAGGCCTTGATGATTGACCGGAGGAAGAAAGGAAGGTAAAAAAAAGAAAAAGAAAAAGAAAAAATATTAAAATATTATTAAAAATTATGCGCACTGGTCGAAAATATTGTAATAGAATGTCCTTGGATTGACCCACAGTGCTCATTGCACATTGCATGTGCTCATCGCAATCGGAGGAATTCCAATTTCGTACATATTGGAGTCCTCACGTATTCTTCCGTCTGAGAGCTTTGGATTCGACTCTTGACGGAAGGATGCATTCAAGTCTTTGATTGTCTTCCGGTATGACATTTTCCAAACCTATGCATCATCAAGTGTTGTCAATCACAAATGACAAAGCTTGCAAGAACTTTGCGAATTAACTTATCGTGCACGTTTCAGAATACCCCAAAATACAAATTGTAGAAATATCACATCCGCCAACGGACATGAAGCATTCTTACTGATAGAAAATTTTAAATTATAGTATTACAAAAGCTAATATATATATAAAATATAGCTCCCCGTGAGGATACTCTGGCGTTTCCTCTGACTGACCCTTTCTTGCATCCCAAAATCATAGTCTGAAAATGCCCGACAGAAAGTTTAAAAAAAAAAAAAACGCTTATTTGAATCAACCAACAAAAAAATAAATTAAATTAAATATAAAACCCATCGGGAAGAAGGTAAATAGGATTTTGTCATGAAAGAGATTTTAGCTGAAGGAGCAGGTGCTCACTGCTCAGAATGTCTGAGGATCCGCTCCTGTTGCTGTCATCAGTCATCGCATCATTCTGACTCCATTGAAAAGCCTTCTCCAGAAAACCTTCATGGATCAAGGTACGTGACATGAATTTAATCAGCACCAAAAGAATTGATTGTAATCATGACCGCTCATGAAAAATCTCTATGTAATTCCGAAAACAACTAATTTACTTCTATCTAAGTACTAATGTTTAAAATACTTCGGTGAGTGTGACAGAAGGGTCGCATTCAAATAGATCAAGCAAAAAACAGCCGTCACAAGAGACCCGAGAAGGGTTTCTTCAATGTGAATGAATATCTGGATGGCTGACAAGGAAGGGAAATAGTATTGCATCATTGATTTGCCGTAAGGCAGTACTATCGTATTCATACGAAAGAGAACAAAATGAATTGTCCCATCGTTGGGAAATAGGTTCGACACCCATATTCAAACAGCACAGTGTATATAAGTCCTAGACAAAATCACAGGCAAACACTCCGAGATATGACCGGGTTTCGTACAAAGTCAATTCGGGACATATGCAATCAACGAAGTGAACTCAAACGGAGCCGATTTGATCTTAATAGAGAAGATGAGATCTCCGTTTTTCTCCTTCACAGAACAGAGTAGAGACGTTGCCTGGTCAATGAAGCCGAGTGAAGCCGCGAGTGGCGATCGGATCAATGACAGAAGCTTCCGTGATCTTCGATGATTGAAAACAGGACCGACGGCGGCACCTCCAGCGAAATCCGAACACTCGGCCGTGGAACAGAGCGTGAAAGGGGAGCGGTCGGCGGAGCCTGGAGGCCGCGAGAAACGTCAATCGCCGGCGGCGACGACGTATGGAGTATGATGTGAGGAGGATCACCGGCATTGATGGGTTTATGGGCTTTTTTTTTTTTTTTGGGGGGGGTGGGGGCTGTGGTCTGCGTGGGCTGTGTCAGATGGGCCGGTCTTCCCTTATCTATTTGGTCAACTGTTTATTATTATAAATTTATAATTGGTGGTGGTGGTGTTTTTTATCCTCACGAAAAATGTCCACTTGTTTGTCGGCAAAAATTCAGGTTTCAACAGTCATGACTTGTATGCGAGATTTCAAAAGTATTTGATGACACTTAAAAATTATAACAACACTGTAATATGTATATTATAGCACCAATCACGATTATTCAATCATTAAACAACTTGGAACCTCGGTCACTCTTTAAGTTTTATTGATCTTCCTCCGTTCACTCCGTGAATTCATAATTCTCATACCTCATTCTATAATCTTTGAGCTGCTCCTGTGCCCTGGTATTATCTAGGCACCCATATGTGAGGTCGTACCTAGCATTTACCAAGCACAGATTGCAATCGAAACTCAAAAGGTGTCCAGCACAAAGTACGTGGCCATAGCAAACTTGGCCCAATTCCGTAGCTTGAGTGTAATAGTTGTAACCATTACATGTCGTTTGATCTGCTAGATTATTAACGACCCAATCCACATTATGGCCATAAGCACTCTAGGGGAAATCTTAATCCCATTGCAAATTTTGTACATCACGGTTGTGTCGGGTAAACAGTGTACGTTGACACAAACGCAAAAGAACCAGATTTCCATGGCTGGGATTCTCCAGAAAACTGCCATTGTTTGCCTGTGTATAGTTCCGTAATTTGCTCTATGATTGCTATTTAAGGAGCTGACTCATGAAGATGATCATTCGTTGTCTGCTATATATAGAGGTGGTCCATGTGGATTATTATAATTCCCGATGGATGTAAGATATTACAGTTTACAATGTCATTCTCCGTTACCATGTTTTACAAGGCGTTTCTCCTAGCAACTATCATTCAATGAAACCAAGTAAATAGGAGGCAGTGAACTAAGAAAGTAATCGCAAATAAAATGATTGCTGTACGATTTAGAGAAACCAGGCAAGCTCTTGGCAACACCCGGCGTCTCAGTCCAACCAGCGTGAATCGGGTAGAAGCCAATCCCTCTCTCCTTGTGTACCTCAGCCCACTTTGGCGTTAGCCTACCTAATGGAACAGATAAAGAGGTAACGATGTCCGTGAGAAGCAACTTCGTCTAGATAAGGCTTCATGCGGAAAGCACATCCTTTTTCAAATATTTCAGCAATTCACAACCACATCTCTCTTCCAAAACATCAGATCATCCATTGTTGCATGTTCAAAAATTTTGATCAAACTTAAGAATTTGTTTCGTACTTGAATATGTTGAAACTTGTCAGCTCAAATTCTTTATTAAGATCACCATCATCTAAGTCAAATGGAACTCTAGTATAGTCTTAGCAATCCAACCAAATTAATTCCTAGAACGTGCCTCTAATCCGAAGAAGAGAACCAGAGCAGATAGGCAAAACTTTTGAGTATGGGGATTTGTTCTATAATAAGGTAGTTACAAAGGGAACTACTAGAATCATTAAATGTCACATTTTTCTTGAAAGAAATGACACATCTGTATAGAGTATATTACAGATCTGAACAAAGTAACATCTACACTATATATATATATATAGATTTTCGTCCACCTTCATGCTTTTTCTAATCAAGTAGCTATACTTTTTATTTATCTACTCAAATCTTCTCCGTTTTTACAAATTTACTAATCGAGTCCCTCAACACCAAACCTACCTAGATTTAGTGGACAAGGCCGTTACTTAAAGCCAAAATATGATGCGAACAAAAATGTAGATGCTTAGGCAAACGTGCATGGAAAAATTTACATAATTGAGACACCATCAAAGTATAATCTTGATAAAGTTTAGCTAATATAGATGCCCACACAATCGTCCACATCGAAAATATTTTATTAACGTCATCTGATAGCTAAGTTAATTGGAGTTGGTTGAATCTGGTGTTGGAGGGATCTGTGAAACTAAGACTTAAGTACAAGGAATTGATAAATAAAGGTGTAAAAGTATTGAAAAGAAAAGTAAAATTTTTCATTCACAAATTAAGCCGATTACATGGTGCGTCTATCAATCCAAAAATAAGCCAAATGTCCTTGGCTATGGCAAAACAGCACAGGACGATACTTGCCCTAACTTGTTTGACTAAAGAATATAGCTCTCATATAAAATTCCTTTCACAGTCAATATCTCTGTGGCTTCAACAGCTGTTATCGTATTCACAATAACTACTCTCTGACAGCCCCACTCTGAGTAAATTTCTGAAATGCAGATAGTAAAACTGAGAAAAGATGTTTTTGAATTGAATGTACAGAGAAGCGTTTAGAGTAGATAATGAAAATACAGGGGATGTCCAAATAGTTTGAGCAACACTGGAGGGCATGAGAGAAATATATAAAAAGAAAAGGTGGCGTCCCAGAAACTTTGATCAACACTGGGAGGGTGTCAAAGTAATGCGCCCTCAGAAATAACACAGAATCTCATAAAACGAAGAGGATTCATCGCAAACCTCTAACAAGTTACCTTAACTAACAAAACTGGTATGTATCATGGGGGGCCGCTCCCATGCACCCTAAGGACGCCGAGTTCTCAACCTCAATTCTATGGGCTATGGTCATGAATTGGGTGGAGCTCCCTAAAGAATCCAAGCCACAATGAAAATTTACCAATGTCTCCAAGCCAGGAAGTTCATACTAGGCCATTCGGTTAGTAAATGATTAGATAACAGAATATTGGTTCACAGGAGAGCATAGGTAGTTAGCACTGAAGTTTTTACTCGGCGGAGAAGGATTCGACATACTGATGAGAAAACAGAGCGGGACTGTATAGCCCCAACGGCCCACTTTAGTGGTTCTGAAGGAGTAATGCCCAAAAAAGAATTGCATGTAATAAAGAAGAATTGACTAAGGATTCCGTGACATTGCTAACTTGAACTCTCTTGTTTCGAGCATATTCCTCTAACCCATCAAAGTTAGCGCCATTATACGGCAGGAAAAGGAAAAAGAAAACTTAAAGATCAAAACAAACAAATAAAATTCAAATAATCTTCCTTCCATGTGCTTGATAGATGCTGAGTGCTGACCTCTAGATCAGGGTTCAAGGGATTTGTATTAATTCCAGCAGAAGAAACAGCAACGTCTCAAGCATCAGGTGCCGCTTTTTCAAGCAAAGGCAACATTAATTCTGTCAATGCAAAAAATGTTGCCTTTGCCTTTGCTATTCCCGATCCAGCAGATTTCTGTTTAGGAATTAGTTCATTGGAATTCAAGTGGCATTGCGATCATCAGGTGCCTTTGGATGAAAGTGTTCTATAGGGCAAACGGCGTGCTGTTTCCATTATCTCAGGAATTAGTCCAAGGATGCATTTCTTGCACAGGTACAAGAATGGCAGAGATGGTTCCAAACAGCCTCTGCCATTCTACAACCTCATTTCTACCCCTGAAATATGGTTCATCTACGGCTCCATATTTTAGGTTTGATTTACATGGATAACAATGTCGTGATGAAGATCATCTACCCGATTTGTTCTGCACACAAGTTTTATTCCACCGCATTTTTTCACTTTGTGGCTTACTGGTTTAGGAGTTTGCTCTTTAATTGGACGCTCTATTACTATAAATGACGGTTGATAGGAGTCCTGGCTATATATATATATATGCAATTTGAAGAGTGAAGTCTGATCGATATGCCTTGAGAAAATTGTCCGAGCTTCTTCAACGGCATGTAGATGGGCCACTTCATGGAGATGTTATATATGTAGGCCATTTACTTTACACCATGCATAATTCTTTCACGGTCTCTCCAAAGAAAGGAATGACGATGCTCTTAGGAAGCTTTGGAATTGTTACATCGGTTTTTTGCAGTTCAATCCTTGGGGGACTAATATATATATTTTTTCTGATAGGCAGTATTAGAGAAATATTCTGTTCGTCTTGTCTTGGAAAACATGTGTTCTACTCGATCGTTTTGTCAAACTCTTATTGGCGGTTTCAAAATAAGTTAGAATAGTTTCTCGATTCCGGAGAAATTTTTTGCTTTTTTCTTCCTTTTCCTTCTAGAATTTCCCTATTTTCTATTTTTCATCCTGAATCATGAGCTGAAGGATAAATATGATAATAATTTAGTATTAGCCACCTGGAACTCAACACGTCCATGTTGGCTGCTATCCTTGCGCTCCAAGTACTCATTTGCAGGCTAGTTAGAAGAGAATATGACCATACGAACTATAAGCCAAACTATTGAATCACTAGCCCAATTTGGTGGGAATGCTTGATGCTTGCCCTAAATTTTGTATGCTTGAAAGTTGGATCAGAGAGCATGAATGCTATTTAAATATCTCCTGGATTTCGATACAAAAGGAATTTTTGGGACCTTCAGCTCAATTTTTTTCTTTCCTTTATAAGTTTCTTTAAGTGGACTGTTGAGGTTAGATGTTTATAGCCACAGAATAGAATTAACAATCCATCATTTGCAAAATGCAAAGTTTCAAACATAGCTTCGACATAGGATTCTGAGTTTCAGTTAGATGTTCCATTAATAATGTTCGTCAACCCTTAGCATGTGATGTGCTTGTGCACAGATTGCATCGGCTCAGTCCAATACCCGCCAAAGGTCCTGTTACCCTCAGTCATCGCATTTTACATCTGCATCAGACTCTCTTGTTCGACCTGATCAACCACCCACATCATCCGGTTTAATCAATGTCTTGAGAATCCTATTCTACACGACGCTACCCAAAAGAAAGATGAGTGCCCGCCTGGTAAGCGCACTCCAAAAAAATTGTTCTTGGGCCACTTAAACTTGGCATTCTGTTGAGCAATCGGGGGGAAAGGAAGCAATGCAGGGTTTCTTGAAGGAAACATCGCGAAGCAACAGATTTTTGGTGGAGTGCTGGAGGCGAACAGCGTAGCGCGAACAGTCAACGGTCAAGAAATAATTGATTTTCGAGTTGCCAAGGGGAAGAGCAGGAAGCAATTTCGAGGACTGTCGAGATGGTCTTTTACAAGCAAACGAGCCACAACGCCGCAAAAGAGTCCTTGACCTCGAACACCATAGAAGGAGCGAAAGATCACTCTTAAATGCAGCCATTCTCTTATCTACGGTAGCACTTTGCCATGGATGATATGATAACCCTTTACTTGTTTCTGGACAAATGGATTGCTGCTTCGGGAGGAGTCAGAATGCACAAAAGCAAGAGAACTTAAGTACGCGCGCCATTGGCCAGGTGAGAAACCCAAGCATTGAGCCGCAAATTAACCGGTTGTCAGAAGGAAGATTTGCCAGGGGAAACTAGTCAGATTCGGAGTCTGGAACCCGACTTCAAAAGGTCGTAACAACTTATTGAGCCAAATAAGCTTGCAGTGAATTTCTCGGGATAAAAACAAGGGAGTATGGCAATCCGAAACAGAAAGAATCTGATCCCGACACAAAATGTGAAGGCTGTGGTGGAGAAACTGAGGTCTATGAGATCAGTTAATCATAACAATCGTGCGATTGATACGAAAATAATATGGTTCATGATTTAATGGTTCTGCCACGTTTTGTTAATGTGCCAGAGAAGCCTCCGTGCCTAAGCAAATTGGATAGAGAAAACTCAACGTGTAGTTGGAGAAATCAATACTGTTCATCATTCATAAGTCATCGAGCTCCATTGCGTCCGTCAGTTCTAGCAACGAGAAACATCTCCATGTTACCCTCAAACCAACACTTGCGGACCAGTTCAACAGTAAAGAGGAGGAGGCGGCTAAGCATATGGACAAATTGTGACGCCAAGCAAGGATAGCGTAAGAACGAGGAAGAAAATCATCTCTAGTCAGCGAGAATCAGATCATTGCAGTTCAAGCTGTCGAAGCTCTTACGTCAGCAGGACCAACGATGAAACCAGCACGAGTAGTAGCAAAAGCGGGACAGTCTAGTAAACACCAAGTGGACCATTTTTATGCTGTTGTAGAAGGATTTCTGGATTTCTGAGGCATTTACAACACGCTAAGAATTCAAAGACATCGAGCGGGAAACCAAAGAATCCATTAGAAGAAGAAATCCCGTTGGTGGCCAAAGTTGAGTCATTATGGTGGGAGGGCGAGCGAAGCTTTAGTTGCTTGGTATCGACCGCGTATGAAAGCTGTCAAAATTAACAAGTTGTGCCTTCAATAAATCATCTATTTAATTCAATAAGTCCCTTCTTTTTTCTTTTTATTTGCTCACTTCTTCCGAATTGCTTAATTTCATTAGATGCATAATGTTTGTTATAAAGGGAAAAGTATCTAAAAGTCCTTAAACTATTATATTGGTATGAATTTTAGTTCTAAACATTTCGATTGGACTAATTTAGTTCTGAAACTTTTTCACATTGGTACTAATACAGTCCATCTAGCCAATTAAGCCTGGAGATTGCTGACGTGGGCGACTGCAGTCTTATGTGGCACGACCGGTGCTAACGTGGATAAATTTTATGATTTTTAATTTTTTTCAGAATTTTTTATTCTTTTATTCTTTTTCCCCATCTTTTCTTTTCTCTTCTTTTCTTTCTTTTTCATGGAAGGAATTATCCTCAAATGTCTAGAGATTAGTCTTCTTATTAAAATGTAGGCCTTCCGTAACTAGATTTAAGGTCTTTGATAACAAATAGTTCATGACCGCATTTCACACGAAAGAATCACACATATTAATCAAACTTACAAAGTAAAATCATCCTCTCACAAATCCAAACGCAGCATCAAATTATTTTATATTTTATTTATTATATCATATAATTTCATGAGTTTTTTATTCAAGATTACATTTTTCCCTGCTTATCCAACCATAGGCATTTTAACGACATTGCCTTTTTCATTGATCCAAACATATACTCGGTTACAGCAAAAAACAGTCAACCCATAAGCTTTTCCGCTTGGTATCAGTATGACCGTCACATACGCATTGTCCTTCTCGATCACCGCCTTCGCTTTCTCTCCATTGTGTCCCACCAGCTCAGGCCACTCGACGCGCACTGGATCCTTTGGAAATCCTGTTAATCATTTATTGACTTCAACCTCATATTATGTTATCCACCCAAGTAATATTGCAAGCGTCACCATTCATATGCATATTACTATATTTCATGTGTTCAAAAGTTCAAATGATCAGTGGCTCATATTATGAACAGGATTGACGTAAATAAACAATATTGTAAGCTAGAAACAGAAAAATAGAAGGAACATAAGCCTTTTGGGGCATACCAAAACAGCATTCGCGTCTATCACACAGCATTCCCCCATTATAACAAGGTGGATAAGGGTGTTTGGCTATGTCACCCATGCTTCCGATCTAATTGTTATAAAGTTAGAAATTATGTGAAATGTTGTTGCAGGCCGACCCTTTATATACCCATTTTCGCATATTGTAGGCATTAAATGCTTTAGCTACAATCATGAGCTTTAAAAGAAAATCCCTCATAATCTTAAAAGTAAGGTAAGCAAATCACTTCTCACCAAAAAAAAAGGTAAGTAAATCTCTGATAGTAATCTAAGTGGAGCAAGTAATTTAACTCTATTGGCTCTCCTCGAGATGGGAGGATTAGATGATTCTATTCTAAAAAAGTAAAATAAGGTTAAATACCTTATAGGAAAAATTATCAAGAAAAATCATAAACTTATGACAATTGAGTCAATTTAATTCCGAACTTTTTGATATGAAATTAATGAAGTTGATGCAAGCTGTCCTACATGACAGTATTGGTGATGACGTGGGAATTTTTTTAAAAAAAATTATTTTATTTTTTGAATTTTTCTGAATTTTTTCTTTCTCCTTTTTTTCCCTTAATGTTAAGGATTAGCAGGGGGCTACCAGCCATTAGCCAAGGCTCGAGGACTCTTGTCGGCCATTGTCCAAGGGCCTATGGACCCTCATCGGTTGCATGCAAAGGCAATGAGCTCTAGCCTCTAACAGCTCGTTCGGGGAGGGCCTTTGGCCCTCGCCTAGGGTCAACGAGAGCTCGCAGGCCCTTGCCTAGTAGGCAGTGGGGGTCGTCGAGTCTAAACAATAATATATATATAAGAAAATTTTAATAAAAGACTCAAAAAAATAAAATTAAAATTTAAGAACTTCTCATGTCATCTTAAGTCACGCCACATTGAATGGCTGACTTACGTCATCAATTTTTGATCAAAATTGACCGGATCGATTGAATTACTAAATTATCAAAAGGTTTAGAACTAAATTGACTAAATAAAAAAAAAAAATTAAGACAGCATTGGCACAATTATAATGGGTTTATGAATTCTGTTGTAATTGTCTCATAGTTTATGATAAGGCATTCATTAAGATTCTATAGGCACTCAATTATTCTTTAAGGAAAAATAACCAAAAAAGTCCTAAACTTTTTTGCAATTTTGCCAATTTAGTCTTTTTTTTTCTAGCCAATTCAATCATAAATCTTTTTCAATTAAACCAATTCAATCCATTTGGCCAAATTTGGCCAGTCGGTGCTAACATGGGCATTGGCTAGTGTCGGCCGTTTAATGGACGCCGACTGGACAATTTTTGATAATATTTTTTTTTTCGAATTATTTATTTATTTTTCTCTCCTTTCTTCTTCCTTTAGCCGGTTGTCGAACCTTGCTGGCCGAGCTCATCGTCGATTTGGCTTGGCCTCGCCCAACCATGACGAGGTCGACCTTGCCGTCGTTGGGCAAGGCCTTGCCAGATTGATGACGTGCTCGATTCCATCATGGCTAGCCAAGGCCGAGCCTTATCTACGGGCTGGTCATTGAGGTTTGGTGATCGGCTAGAGGAAGAAGAAATGAGGGAAAAATACAAGAAAATAAATAAATACGAAAAAATAAAAATTATTCACGTCGTCATTAGCTAGCTAAATTATTATAATTACAAAATGTTTATAACTAAATTGACTAGAAAAAAAGTTTATGATGAAATTGGCAAAATTGTGAAAGGTTTAGGATTTTTTTGATACTTTCCCAATCTTAATATATGGTAGCTGATGTATATTCGATATCCTTAAATTCGACGATATTCACTAGTTCGAACCACGTGTGGTTCGACGGTGCCGGTCCCCAATTTTAACAGTGAGACCTCTCTATACATATGCCGTAATTACGATGGCATAAATATTTGTGTTCTAAAAGGTGACCAAAGTACAATGACATGGGATGGGGACGCCCCCAACGGGGGAGGCCCGACCCAAATACGGGGATGATTTATGCGCGGGAAGATGATCACCACTACAGTTCTGATTTTTATGTAATTTCAATTGCGGACGATTTTTCTCTAAAGGTTTTTTCTTTGATTTTGGAAAGGCCGGCTGTCTTTGGCGTGACTTGGTTTGACGTTATTTCATTTCATGGACAATCTTTTTTTTCGTATTGAACAAGGTTCTTTCTATTTTGTCAATCGAAGTCAACTCTCGACGCCAGCATGATACTGCTTACTCTGATCGTGCCCGTCCACTTCTGCACGGCTTCGAAGGGACATATCCAAAAATTAACCTTCACCTTGCTACCCGTCCTTGATCGTCAGCAAATCTTCTGGATCCCAACGTGAACGTTATTACTACCGTCGTTTGCAACTCTTTTTGATCTGTTTTAGTTGGGACTCAAATTTGAAGGCGGAAAAAAATTGCAGTAATTGTTGAAAGAAGAGGGAAAAAAAAAAAAAAAAGTACAGCACGAGAAGGTGGAAAAAGCTACGCAATGAACGACAGCGGCATGGCAAACTTGCGGTGGTGGAAAAGATGCAAAACCGGAAAATCAATAGGAGCAGGGGAGATGGACAGGCCGAGGTTTGGTTTTTTGTTTTTCTTTCCTCTTCAGAAAGTTTCATCTCATTCTTCAGGATTGATGACATTATCATGAATATCAAAATTATTATCATTCGGATGAGATGTTAGTGATTTTGATGAATGAGGGGATCTCATTTTGAGTCCGTTGTTAGTACACCAAAAACATTTTTATTTCATATGATATTGTTAATTTTGTCTCATTCTAATTTTGGGATATATCAAGTATAGTGTTTTTTTTTTTCTTTTATCTCGATAACAAAATACAACCTACCGAAATGTAAGTGAGATTAGGTGCAAGTTTTATTCATTTTTCTTGTTCATTAAGCATTGATTTTTTTAGCGATGTCCATTTTGATGCAAGTTTTATTCATTTTTCTTCCCCCAAATAAGACTAAGATATTCATATGACTAGGCTTAAGCATTAAAACATCGATTGGTGTCATCCGGACTAGAAACTGAATTTGTTGTTGATGTTGATGGGTAACAACTTATTATCTTGCGTATGCACTGAACACGCTTACTTCGAAACTGCCTGTCACTAAATCAAAGCGAGTTGGCACATGCCAATTATGCTCATGCCTGTCATTTTTCAAACCTCATTAGGCAGGTGACGGCATCCAGCTAACATGCCTTCTTTGATTAGATTAGGGGCAATATATTTTGGTAATTTTCTGCATCATCCGCAGATTTTATGAACTCGCGTCGGAAACGTGTCCAGCGGTCTCACTAGAGAAATATAAAGTGAACGTGTAACAATTACAAGGATTAGCTAAGAATGGGCGAGAAGTGATAAGCTTTACCTTGATTAACCATTGCTGGTCTTTCAAGTCATCCTGTTTAGATTCTTGATTTAGAAGGCATATGGAATGGGGAAACACCTATGAGAGCAGTTTCGAAGCTGGAAGCGATATGGTGGTCCTACTCCCCTCCACCGTATGCAAACTAGGAATACGGAGAATCGAATCATCCTCACTTAAAAATAGATCTTTCCAGTCAATTTCTTGCTGCAACTCCGACGTTTAGCCAATAATGCTCTTAAAGCTAATCCTAGAACTAAACTACAGAAGCTACTTCCAACCATGGGCCCGCCAAGTTGCTGTGGTAGTCACAGCTGATCAGATGTCCCAGCTTCCGTTTAAATAGAAGCTCCATTAGTCACCAATCACAAATCACACCATCTCCGATACTTGAATCCGCATTCTAGACTAAGACACTTATGGCTTTCATTCATCTCCTCTGCCTAATTGTCTCGTTCTCCAGTGTCAAGTTCTCTCTTGCCAGTGGCCGGTCATCTCTGACGCAATCGGAGAGCAGTGACTTGCAAACCTACATTGTCCATGTCACTCCCCCTGACGGCCACGGCCTTTTGGAGTTGGAAGATCTCGAGACCTGGTACCACTCATTTTTGCCCACAAACTCTACCACCCCAGAGAACCAGCTGCGCATACTTTACTCTTACCGGAATGTTGCGACTGGTTTCGCAGCAAGGCTGACTCCTGATGAAGTCACCGCAATGCAAGATAAGCCCGGATTTGTAGCAGCTCACCCGGAGCAAATATATAGCCTCCGAACGACGCACAGTCCCCAGTTCTTGGGCTTACCCCTACGTCAGGGAGCTTTCAGTGGCTCCACCATGGGAGAGGGAATTATCATTGGCGTGATGGATACAGGAGTAATGCCTGACCACCCTTCATTCAGCGGAGCTGGAATGCCACCTCCACCAGCCAAATGGAAGGGGAGGTGCGATTTCAAGCCTTCCCAGTGTAATTACAAATTGATTGGCGCCAGGACCTTCTTCAACAGTTCAGCTAAGAAAAATGTGACCACGCCACCGACGGATGATTTGGGTCACGGTACTCACACTGCCAGCACCGCGGCTGGTGCTCCTGTGCCGCATGCCAATTTGCTTGGGATGGCTGAAGGCACGGCAATTGGCATGGCTCCGCATGCTCACTTGGCAATCTACCAAGTGTGTTCTGCATCAGATTGTTTTGAGAGTGATTTCCTTGCTGGATTTGATGCTGCCCTCGCGGACGGTGTCGACATGCTCTCACTCTCGCTCGGCGGTGACTCCCTTCCATTCTATATGGACAGCTTGGCTATAGCCACTTTTGCAGCCATTCAAAGAGGGATCTTTGTCAGCTGCGCTGCTGGGAACACCGGTCCTCACTTAGGCACGGTATCAAACGTGGCTCCGTGGATGCTCACTGTTGGGGCAAGCAGCACTGATAGGAACTTTGCATCCAACGTAAAACTCGGGAATGGAGTGGAATATGAAGGTGAGGCACTATCTCAATTCTCCTTCCCTTCAACTTTATTGCCATTGGTGTATCCTGGAATTGACGGTACGGAAGGATCAAAATATTGCTTGGAGGGGGCACTGATAAGCAGCGAAGTTAAAGGGAAGGTTGTCGCATGTGAATCTGGGCGTGGGGACCCATCCATGGAGGTGAAGAGAGCTGGGGGTGCTGCTATGATTTTCATGAACCCGAAATTGGCCGGAATCACTAATATGGCCTATGTTTTTCCCCTCCCCACGTCTCAAGTCAGCTACTTCACAGGCAAGGAGATCAAAGCCTATATAAATTCGACTGAAACTCCTACTGCCACGATCATATTCAAAGGAACCACATATGGAAACCCGACTGCTCCCGCGCTCACCGTCTTCTCTTCGAGGGGCCCGAGCTCAGTTAGCCCTGGAATTCTGAAGCCAGACGTTATTGGTCCTGGTTTGGACATACTAGCAGCATGGCCATTTCCGATCAGCAATGATACGAAAGCGAAGTATTACTTCGACATCCTTTTCGGCACTTCCATGTCATGCCCTCACCTCAGCGGCATCGCGGCTTTGATAAAGGCTGCTCACCCAGACTGGTCTCCAGCGGCGATTAAGTCTGCTATCATGACTTCAGCTAAGCAGCTGAACATCAAGCAAAACCCGATCCTTGATGAAAGACTTCAACCTGCGGACGTCTTTGGCATCGGAGCAGGCCATGTCAATCCCGCGAAAGCCATTGATCCTGGATTCATTTATGACATTCAACCGGACAATTACATTCCTTATCTTTGCGGTTTGGGATACACGGACACGCAAGTGGCTACAATTGCTCACAAACCAGTCAAATGCTCAGGTAGTATTCCTGAGGGAGAGCTGAACTACCCTTCGTTTTCCGTTACCCTTGGACCTCCGCAGACATTTACCAGGACCGTGACTAACGTCGGAGCAGGAAATTTGTCTTATGTTGTAATGGTTGTTCCCCCACAAGGCGTTCATATCACCGTGAAGCCTACTATACTTGCCTTCTCGAAGTTGAACCAGAAAGCGAGGTATTCTGTCACATTCAGCCGAGCAAGTTCCACCGGCAAGACTGGTAGTTACTCCCAAGGATATTTGAGGTGGGATTCCGAGAAGTACTCTGTGAGGAGTCCAATTTCAGTAAAGTTCAAGTAAGAATTTCTGAGAGCAGAAGAAAGAAAATTAATTGGATTGTAATTTCGTATTACCGCGGTTCTATGATGAAATAAGCATAATCCTTGTGCTCTGATTTCCCTGTGTCTGTGCAAAAACTGTAGTTCTTTTTTGCATGATTACTTCTGCCAATTAGCATTCTATAGACAGGTACAAACTTCTTTCATTCCGGAGCTAATATAGATGAAAGTACTCGGCTAGTTTGGAGTTGACGACTTACATACGAGAGAGAGAGAGAGAGAGAGAGAGAGAGAGAGAGAGAGAGAGAGTTTGGATAAAAGCGTACTCCGACAGCGCATGATGTGAGAGCTTTTAGGATGTGGGGGAATAATGAAGAGAATTCCAAATCCAATTGCATTCTGAAAATTTGTTGGCAGACTTTTGCCATTGATTGATAACTTAGAGAATTACCCTCAGCCCATTAAACACCCTGCCTCTCTTGAGTTCACACTGAGCGAATGTCCCTTATACCGAAAAGATTTGAGAATCTTGATTTAAAAGGAAGAGCAACTTGGTGTTCTTTGACATACGTTTGTTTCCCTTCAAACTGTCGATACTCTCAAATGTGCTGTCACAAAAGGACTACTGGTCGTTTCAGTCAGTCTCTCCAATCTAAATAATCTCTTGGCTTGGAACGTTGCGGGATTCAATACATTCTACTCCTGAAGCACAGAGAATTCAGTTGCCTTATCTGCAAACATAATCGGTCCCTCATCTGTCCATTGGAGACTTGAGTCCAGCAAGTTGATGTGAAGAAGACGAAGGACTGCTGTACCAAATTGGAATGGCATTTGCAATTATCATGACCATCCTCTTGGGTGGAAATCGGGTATTATTCAAATCTTCAATAGTAAGAAGTCGCCGTTTCTCTTCTCAGCAGTCCATTCATTGACTAGTCTCTACGGTTGTACTTCTTTTTCCTTTTTTCTTCTTCTCTCTTCCCTTTGCCAAAGTCAGACTTGCTTGGGTTGATAAGGGCTGCCCTCTCCCGACATTGGTGAGGGTAGCCCTTGCCCGAGTCTGATGTGGACGGAGGAAAGAGAGAAGAAGAAAAAAGAAAAAAAAAAAACAAAAGAAAAGAAAATTGAAAAATTGAAAATGAAAAAAATAAAAAGACGAAAATGCCATTAGTTATAGATTTTAGGGTAAATGTGTCGCGATTGGCAAAGTTTAGAGTTTTTGTGTCACATAAAAAAGTTTGGACAAATTTGTTACTCTAGACAAAGTTTTGGGTTTTTGATTGCCTTTTCCCTTATTTTTATTATTGTTGTTGTTGTTTCTTTTATTCTCGCAATCAAGCATCAACAATCATGACTTAAATACAAGATAACAGTATTCGATAACACTTAATGATCATAACAGCACTATAGGATATATATTACAACACCAATCACAATTATTCGATTGTCAAACAACTCAGAATTCTTGTCACGCTTTTTTAAACTTTACTGATCCTCCTCCATTCACTTCTTGAATTAATAATTCCTGTACCTCATTTTACAATCTCTGAGCTGCTCCTACGCGTGCGGTATTATCTGGGCACCCATTTGTGAGGTCAGATGCGGCATTTACCAAGCATAGATGGCAATCAAAACACAGAAGGTGCCCTTCACAAACTGCATAGCCATACCATACTTGGCCCGACTCCGTAGCTTGAGCCGTCGCCATTACTTGTCATTTCCTTTGCTAGATCATTAATGATACAATCCACATCATGGCTGCAAGCACTCCAGTGAGGAATCTTGATCCCATTGCAAAATTGTACGCCGTGGTCGTATCGGGTAAATAATATAATTTGACCCAGATGCAAAAGAACCAAATTTTGATGGCTTGGATTCTCCGGAAGACAGCCATTGTTTGCCTATGTAAAATTCCTTTATTTGCTTTAAGCTTGCTATTTAAGGAGCTACCTCATGAAAATGACCATTCGTTACGTCTTTCTCTAGTGCTATAAAAGGAGGCGATCCATGGATATTATCATATTTCCCGATGGATGTAGGATGTTACAGCTGACGGTGTCATTCTTGTTTTATCATGTTGGTCAATGTTTTTATCTGAATAGTTGTCGCTTCAATGAATATTAGGTGCCCTGCTTTTTTTTATTTATTTATGACCATTGCACGTTGAGCATTCACTTCCATCTTCGGCAAGAGGAATCTTCCATCTACCTGTTTATTATCCTTGGCTTTGACATTCTTGGTGTTGGACTTCAAGTCGGCGGAAGACGACTTACCTGATTCCGATGCGCAAACAGCAAATGGCCCTGGAACGAACGTTGAATTGCGAATTTATCACGAACAGTACTTCCTCACGTTAGTCTGGATGCAATCACGAGGAAAACACCCGATTTCCACAGCGTAAATGCCGATTGTTCTTGCAAAATTGAAATGGAATGCCTTCGATCACTTTCAATGGAAATGGAGAGGAAATTTGGTGCGAATGAATAGCCAACCATCTCAATGGTTGTGTTCGGGAGGTTTATATACGTCTCCCTTCGTACCCCTCCATTTGTGCTTTCCATCGTAGCATATCAAAGCCAATTGGTGCGGTCCAATCGCACCCCATCATGGACGTCTTAGCTAACTAGCTAAAGTACAACATCTCCCACTCGGACATGATGGGCTTGATAGCATTCTATTAAGAATATAAGGCATTCAACATTTATCAATTTTACAAAACAATTCATACTGACAAATAAGCCGTGCGACCAGTGAGTACACCTGCACTTGGGAGCTCAAATTATGCACCTGTTAGGGATAACATAATGGCTACAACCCTGAAAAGAAATAAACAATCGATGTCTCACAGTGCCCCAGACATATTTTGTTACATCGGTCCAAGTATACCTATTCCTTAAAGGCTATACTCGACTATTCTTAAAACATCATGTATTTACAATTACATCCGCGACCACATAGGGCGATATAATTGGTCGACCGGTAAATACACGCGGTAGATGTAAAACAACAATAGTCTTCCTTCGCACTCATGTCTCTCTCAATTTCAGAACAAGCGCTTTCCTAGACATGTCCCATAAGCCATATCTATTCATGACCGCCCGTAACATGCTAAAGTAGCAACATTGATATTTCACTTCGAGAACATAGTCAGAAGTAACATAGGGCACAAAATTGAGGTAAAATACAAATTACCTCAAGGGCTCACATGATGAGTAAATAGGGATAATTTTACTCATCTTCCCTTATTGGTCGTATAATGCACATGTAGTACGAATTACATGCTATAGTGGATTTCTCTTTCTATAAGAGCGTATGTCATTTATTAACCATATCCACTATACGGATTTTAGCCTAAACATAGTCACGCGCTTCTTACGTACTCATGTTTAGCCCAAGTGCTATATCAGCTTGCTTTCTATAACACCTAATTAAGTACTCGCATCCGGCATCTTTCAGGCATACATGATTGTGGGGCTATCATGTTCGGTCTTGTTATGATTCAATCACAGACCCCATCTTGACTCCAATCAAGGCGACATATTTTATGTACCAAACTTGCTCTTCAGCATTTATTTGTACATAACGTCTCATCTCAACGTGCTAACTACAGCACTTGAGGCGATTGCTCGTGTGAGTGAGCCAATCATTGCCTGCTGACATACTTTTCAATAATATATGTGTGTTTGTGCTAGTCTCATAGTAGATTTGTACTTGTTGATAAAACATCAAATCATTAATAAACAAACAAGTACAATACATTTGTCCACAAATACATAAACTAATGATCCTCTACAATAACATATATCACATTCTACGTAGTCCTAGTGACATCCTATGGGTCAAGAATATGTCTCTAGGAATAGCCTTGGTAAATGGATCAGCAACCATTCTATTGGTTGAAATGTATTGCAGGGTCATTTCTTTCTGCGTTATAATTTCTCTGATGAAGTTATTCTTTATGTCGATGTGCTTTGTCCTTCCATGATACTTGGGATCTTTCACATAGGCAATGGCTGCTTGACTATCACAATAAACTCACCACCGCTCTTGGAACTTCAGGTGATAGTGGCTAAATTTTCAAAGAAACGTTTTAGCCATACTTGCTTCTTGCACCTTTGCGGCGAACATGCAATAAATTCTGCTTCCATCGTAGACAAGGCCGTGCATGTCTGTTTCTTGCTATTCCAAGAAATTGCACCTCCATTGAGCAAGAAAGCATATCCGAGGAAGTTGATTTACGCTCATCCGAGTCTCCACCCCAATCGGCATCCGAATAACCTAATAGGCGTAAATCATTCCCTTGGTAACAAAGTCGATAGTCTACGGTGCCCTTCAAGTATCTCGGGATCCTCTTCACTTTGCTTTCCGGTGTGCTTGACCAGGATTTGATTGATATCGGCTCACCAATCCCACGGCATAGCATATGTCGGGTCGAGTACACATCATAGCATACATTAAACTTCCGATTGCACTAGCGTAAGGAACAGTTTCCATCACTTTGATTTCTTCGGAGTCTTAGGACACATCTCGGTACTTAGGCCTTCACCTTGCATGACGGGGGTATCAATGGGATTACAATGCTGCATATTGAAACGCTCAAGAATCTTCATAATGTAAGACTCTTGTGATAAAGTAAGGAGTTTCCTTGATCGATCTCTTTCGATCTTAACTCCTAATATATAAGCAGCTTCTCCCATGTCCTTCATCTCAAAATTGGAGGACAACCATTCTTTTATGGTGATTACCAAAACCTTGTCATTTCCAGCCAACAGAATATCGTCCACATAAAGTGATAAAATCACAAACTTATCTTTGGACCGCTTGACATATACACAGTGATCTTCTTCGATCATAGTGAAACCAAATGTTATTATTGCTCGATGAAAACGAAGATACCACTGTCTAGATGATTGCTTAAGGCTATATATTGAGCGATGAAGCTTGCAAACTTTATGCTCTTGACCTTTAGCTATGAAACCTATTGGTTGTTTCATATAGATTTCCTCATCTAATTCTCCATTGAGAAATGCCATCTTTACATCCATTTGATGTAATTCAAGGTCCAAATGTGCAACGATGGCTAAAATAAGGCGTATTGAGGCAAACCTTACAACGGCGAAAAGTTTCCTCATAGTCTATACCCTCTTGTTGAGTATAACCTTTCGCCACAAGGCGAGCCTTATACTTTTCAATGGATCCATCCGCCCTTCGCTTAATCTTAAAGACCCATTTATTTCCAATGGCCTTACGATTGGGTGGTAGATCAATCAAGTCCCAAACATGGTTTGCCCTCATTGACTCCATCTCATCTTCCAAAGCTTTTCTCCATTCTTCCTTGTCAGAGGATGAGAGAGCCTGTTGAACAGTCTTAGGCTTGGCATCGTCATTCTGAGCAATCATAAATGCTTCCCCTTCAATCTCAAAACGACGACGGGGAATACTTTTACGATTACTTTTACGCAATTGAATTTCTCTTGAATTCAATTCATTAGGTGATGCAACACTCCCACTAGGTCTTGTGTGTTGAGGTAAATCTTCATTTCCCTCTACTACATCGGTGGGTGTGTTATCTAGATCTTCCATCTCATATAATTGGAAGTCCTTATCAATCTCACCTCTATTAGGAAAATCGTTCTCCAAGAACGTGACATCTCTTGACTCCATTTCGGTCACACTCCCATCAGCTTGTTCACCTACGAACACGTACCCTTTGGAGTGTTCGGAATATCTTATAAAGATACATTTCTTCCCTCTAGGACCTAATTTGCCATGTTTATGGGAAGAATCATGAACATAAGCCGCATCCCCATGGACGCAGACTACTCAAGTCTGGTTTCCTACCATCCATAATTCATAAGGGGTGGAAGTAACCGATTTTGAGGGCACACGGTTAAGTATATAGGCGCGGTCAATAATGCATCTCCCCAATAGGAGACAGGTAAATTTGCTTGCGCCATCATAGACCTAACCATTTCCAATAGGGTTCTATTCCTTCTCTCGCCTACCCCATTTTGTTGTGGAGTACCGGAATAGTCAATTGTCGTACAATTCCCTTTTCATCACAAAGAGCCTTGAATTGCTCCGATAGATACTCACGTCCACGATCGGTTCTCAATGCCTTTATTGTCTTGTTTAACGATTCTCTACCATCGCTATATATCGTCTAAAGCAGTCTAATGCTCGACTTATGGGAGATCGAAAGACATAACCGAAACGTGTGAAGTCATCTATGAAAGTGATGAAATATGAGGCTCCATGCCTCGCCCTCACATTCAAAGGACCACAAATGTCGAATGTATGAGATGCAATGGAAATTCAGCTCTAGTCCCTTTACCGAATGGTTTTCTAGTTGTTTTTCCCGCCAGACAATGTTCACATATGGATAGACTAACATTAGTGAGTGACCCCAAAAGGCCTTCTCTAGCTAATCTTTGCATTCTTTGCAATCCAATGTGACCTAATCTAGCATGCCAAGTATTTGCATCAATCTCAACGTTATTTGAAGACGCAATTAAAGAAAAACAACCATCAACATTAACATTGTACTGATCATAGTCAATGTCTAACACCATAAAACCATTCAATACATGACCTGAACCATAATAAACCGTTCCATACAAAATGTCAACACAATCACCATGGAAATTCAATACATAACCTAAGCTAAGAAGAACAACTACGAGAGATCAAGTTTCGTCGAATATCGGAGCATAAAGGACATCATGCGAACAGGTTTCGACCACCATGTAAGATTAATTTACACGTGCCGATACCCTTCACTTCAACTCTTGAGTTATTCCCAACATATATCCATCTTCTTCCAGGCGGTATCCGACGATACTCCACAAATGCTTCTCGGTCTCTAGCTACATGGTTCGTTGCTCCTGAGTCTACAGTCCACATTGGATAAGATTCAGCAAGCATTACAGTACTAGAAACAAAAGCATTACTCAAAGTAATGGAGTAATAGGGTACCTTTTTCGGCTCGGTGCATTCACGAGCAAAGTGACCCAACTTGCCACAATTGTGGCACTCCATCTTGGCCTTGTCCTTCTTCCCACCACGCTTCTTGCGTCGGAAGGTCTTAGCTCTCTTGGGTCCCCGATCGGTCATCTTCCCTTTGTTGTTGAACTGAAGATTCCTCTTGCGCTTGAAGCCCGAAGCCTTGCGCGAACTCGATTCAAAGCAACATAAGCATGGGTAGAGGATCTCGGCAGCCTCTAGGCGCTCATCCTCTAATTCCAAATGACGCGCTATATCATCAAAAGTGACGATGTTCTCATTATGCGTCATATTGATCTTCATATGCTCCCAATTATCAGGAAGAGACCTTATAACAGCCTGAACTTGCTGTTCATCAGTAAGGGAGTGACCAGCCGACTTCAGCTTACGGATCATGTTTGACATCTCCCGAAGATGCTGCCTCATCATTACATTTGGGCGCTTTCGGAAGGTGTCAAACTTGATGGTGAGTCTCCTCGGCTTAGTGGCGAGATGTACCCCCAAACTTATCTTTCAAGGCAACCCACATAGCTTGAGCTTCGTCATAACTCTCAAACTCACACATGAGATCATCTTGCATACAGCTCGGCAACGTGATGCGAGCAATGCTATTTTTCTTTTTCCAAGCTTGATAAGCTTCCAGGATCTCTCCCGTGTTGAGCTGAAGTTCCACGCTCGGGTTCATCCATGGTATGGTTGAGGGTTTCCAAAACCTCTTGCTCCTCAAGGATGTCTTGAACCTTTCGGTGCCAAATATCATAATTGTCACCGTTCAGCTTCTCACCCTTATTGAGGTCAGCCACAATGGTCTTGGATGCCGAAGCCATAATCAATCGCTATAACACATTGACATAATAAACACAGAATCAATACTAGCACACTTTACAGAATAAGACACATATTTAATTTGCAGCAAAGACAAACTAAATTAATGATAATTCAACAAAAGACACAAAAGCAAAAGTTCACTATGTTCCCAATCAACTTCTACGTACAATTGTTCTATTATCATTACTTAGTTTAATTTGCGCAAATTTTTAAGTTCTAGGTGAGAACTCCTTTCATTTCTACCAACCTACGAACTCCCACTAGAAAAAATAATTACATAAACTTATGTAATTTCTACATTTTTCCTTAACACAAGAACATGGCATGGCAATAACCAACGTGTATAAACAACAATCATGCTTCAATTATAATCAAAAATGCAATTCAACATATAATGGATTTCCTACCATTGTTCTTATTTTCTAGCAACTAGAAAAATGCAAGTATATTAAAATATACACATCACGTCATTGAACCAAGCTTTACACAGCATATATAACATCATTTGCACACAAGCTAGCTACTTTGTATTTCCCTAATCATAAGAAAATACAAGCTACAAATGAATAAACTGCATTAAAAACCCCAAAAATATGCGTACATAGGGTTCCCAAAGCATTTTCATACATTTATAAAATTCAAAAGTATAAAATAATTAAACCACTGTGTAGAGGACACTCATACGAACCAAATGAGACCAACCACGCTCCAATCCGAGCTCGCACGCGCCCCCACGCGCGCCCGAGTGTGCGGCGCGTGTGGCGCACGCGCCAGCGAGCCAAACGGCTCCTGGCCGGTCCGACCGGTCAGACCGGTCCAACCGGTCCAACCGGTGACCGGTCAGACCGGTCCAACCGGTGACCGGTCCGGCCGGTTTGACCGTCGGACCGGTTGACCGGTCCGACCGTTGACTGGTCAACGGGTCGGGTCGGGTCAACGAGTCGGGTCGGATCTCGGGTCGGGTCGAGTCGCCGGCCGGTGACCGGCCGGCCAATCGTCTCCCGGCGGTGACGTCATCGATGACGTCATCACGGCGGTTATCGACCGTTGGGTGACGTCACCGTGACGTCACACGCGCCGGTTCGCCGGCGGCGCACGTCGCGCACGCGCCGGTTCGCCGACCGGCGCGTGTGGCGCACGTGCGGCTTGGCTGGCCGGCGCGCGGCGCGTGGCGCCCACGCGCGCGGCTTCGGCCGCGCGTGTGGGCGCGTCCGGCGTCTCACGGCGGCGCTCGACCCATCCCCGGATTCGTCTCGACGAGCTCTTTCACCCTGTATATTCAGAAATTAATTTTGACAAAAAAATTATTACGAAAAACGATGAAAACCTCACGGATCTCGCAACCCCGAACCCGTTCTTCGCTCCGGTTCAATTTCGAGTTTTTCATGGGGCAATTCCGATTATCAGAGATCCAAACAGTGTAGAATACATTCTCATGATCTCAATATCAAATGGTAATGAAGAAAACTCGATGAAAAAACAAGGCAGAAATCACGATCGGGCTCTGATACCAATGTTGGACTTCAAGTCGGCGGAAGACGACTTACCTGATTCCGATGCGCAAACAAAGCAAATGGCCCCGGAACGAACGTTGAATTGCGAATTTATCACGAACAGTACTTCCTCACGTTAGTCCGGATGCAATCACGAGGAAAACACCCGATTTCCACAGGCGTAAATGCCGATTGTTCTTGCAAAATTGAAATGGAATGCCTTCGATCACTTTCAATGGAAATGGAGAGGAAATTTGGTGCGAATGAATAGCCAACCATCTCAATAGTTGTGTTCGGGAGGTTTATATACGTCTCCCTTCGTACCCCTCCATTTGTGCCTTTCCATCGTAGCATATCAAAGCCAATTGGTGCGGTCCAATCGCACCCCATCATGGACGTACTAGCTAACTAGCTAAAGTACAACACTTGGTCTTTAAGAACAGTTGTTCACCGCAAAAATAATCAAGTATTATCTAATAGCATGACACCGATCTGAGTGGGTGTAACCTCGGTGATGTCGCCGATAACGGGAACACTAATCGATGACCATAAGCAGTGATGTACGATGGCAATTGGTCGCCGATTGTCAATTTGCCACATTTGCCTAGGTGTCGGACAAAGGAAAAGAAGAAGCGGTAGAGTGAAGATATCGATCGAAGGCGAGTATACTAAGCGACAGTTAACGCATCAGCATCTTACGAGTTGTAATGGCTTGTGAATAAGAGTGGACCTGCGGAGAGAAGGCTAAAAATCTCGGGAATGCAATTATACCGCTTTCAAGATAATAAATTGTTGAAAGACCATTGTGATTACAGAAGTATGAAGGGTGGCGTGTCCTATCAGAACTCATCATCATGAACATTTATCTTTCCAATATATTTTTACTAGTTTTAACATCAATCGCTTTATTTTCTAAGAGTTGCCTGTAAAAAACCTTCATAAACCTTTAAAACTGGTGAATACAGATAAAGTGAGCAGACCAATGACTGGTAATTTTCTAGCCAGAGTTCATAGCTTACAGCCAAAATGGTTTTCCTTTTGTAAACTTGAAACTATCAACAAAGAGTTTGGAACCCAAACTTCCATCGGCGGATCAAAAACCTGAAGGAGAGCTGTCGATTTTAGTCCTCGAACGCCTCCAACTTAGGTCAACATTTGATAGGACTGATCAGCAAGCATCTGTGAATTTGCTTAGTTCATTGTAACACATTTCACGGACTGCAGAAAACATGAGTTATGATGGAAGAAATACGAAACGCATATTGCTATACATCTCACCGTAGTAAATCTTCAAATAGATAATACTAGTCTGTGTTTTGCATGAAAACGAGGCAGGTACGGCACACAGCGGAAGCACCGAGAGAGAGTGTATGTAATATTTCATCTATTTTCCTTCTCAATAACTCATATGAAAGAGAACAAAATGAATAATTCCATCACTGGGAAACAGGTTCAACGCCCACGTTTAAACACGGCACTCACTTACCGAAAATGTTGTCTATAGAAGCCTCAAGAAATTGTAACCTTGAAGAGGAAAAGAAGACATTTAACTTCTGAATTTGATTCACAGTCCACAGCAAGGGTTGGATTCGTTATTGAAATGACTCCTGCTTCATCAAGCAAGGCCAGATAGACACAATGGTTTACCAATTATCGAGTCAATATGAGTATAAGAGTCTCCAGTAGCTGCAACATAAGATGTTTCGGCGCCAGTGCTCTATCAAAATAGAATGCACCAGAGACCAATTTGTCTTTCGGCTGTAAAGCCAACCAAATAATTGTGTCGGCACCTTCTTGTTTAGTTCTGAGCTTTCCAGAGAGACTTGTCAAACAATAAGAAAGATAAATAATCAGAGTAAAAAATAAAGCGAAGTAAATAGGAGGCAGTGAACTAAGAAAGTAACTGCAAATAAAAGATTGCTATACGATTTAGAGAAACCGGGCAAGCTCTTGGCAACACTCGGCATCTCAGCCCAACCAGCGTGCATCGAGCAGAAGCCAAACCCTCTCTCGTTGTGTACCTCGGCCCACTTTTTTGTCAGCGCTACCTAATAGAACAGAAAAGAGTTAACAATGACTATGAATAGCAACTTCGTATAGATGAAGCTTCCTGTGGAAAGCACAACCTTTTTAAAATATTATGGCAATTCGCAACCACGTCTCACTTCCCAAACATCAGATTATCCATTGTAGTAGTATGTTCAAAAGTTTTCATCAAGTTTAAGAATTTGTTTCATACTTGAATCTGTTGAAACTTGTCAGCTCAAATTCTTTGTTATGATCACTATCATCTGAGTCAAATGGAACCGTAGTAAAGTCCTAGCAACGCGACCAAATTAATTCATAGAACATGCCTCTAACCTGAAGAAGAGGACCAGAGCAGATAGGCAAAACTCTTGAAGTACAGGGATTTGTTTTTGTACTAAGACAGTTCGAAGGGAAATACCAGCAACCCTCTCTCCTTGTGTACCTCAGCCCACTTTTCTGTTAGCGCTACCTAATAGAACAGAAAAGAGTTAACAATGACTATGAATAGCAACTTCGTCTAGATGAAGCTTCCTGTGGAAAGCACAACCTTTTTAAAATATTATGGCAATTCACAACCACGTCTCTCTTCCCAAACATCAGATTATCCATTGTAGTATGTTCAAAAGTTTTCATCAAGTTTAAGAATTTGTTTCATACTTGAATCTGTTGAAACTTGTCAGCTCAAATTCTTTGTTGTGATCACTATCATCTGAGTCAAATGGAACCGTAGTAAAGTCCTAGCTGTTGGTAGGGGTGTGCAACGGAAACCGCCCGAACCGGGACCGGACCGAACCGGACCGGACCGGCCGGTTTTGGGCGGTTCCCATGGTCGGCGGTCCGGTTCCCGGTTCCTAATCTTGGAACCGGCGGCCGGTTGGTCCGGTTCCCGGTTCCAAGGTGGGAACCGGACCGACTGGACCGAATTTTTTTTATATATTTATATTCATATAATATATAAACACATATAATATATGAATATTATATATGAAACTTATTGCAATCGGAATTGTAATTTAGGTAACAACCTCTAATGTGGCCAAGAGACCACCAAAACTCTTGTTGTTACTCTTTATTTATAGAAAAAACTCTCCTCATGCTCACACTCTCTCTCTTGCTCCCCTCACTTGCAAACGACAAGGCACTTCAAGCCTTAAAAAGTCTCATATCGACCAAACATTCAAAGTATATAAGAGAGATTGTTTATAAAACCTAAGCCAAGCACAACCTTTAATCACGTTGTTCATGGGTTTTATGCTTAAAATTAAGCATGAAACACATAAACTATGATTGATATTCACACAAGTGAAGTTTGAATATTTTGCACGTGGAAACATGTGTGAGTAGTTTTATTAGATTGCTTGGAAACCGAATTTAATTGATCGGTTCGGAGAATGATTATTCTTTAGTAAATGGTAATTCTTTAATGAAAAAAGAAAGTGCCAATTCTTTTGGACCGGACCGGACCGGACCGGAACCGATGGTCCGGTCCGGTTCTCGGTCCTAAGACCAACGGTCCGGTCCACGGTTCCCAAAATTAGGAACCGATTCTCCCGGTCCGGTTCCCGGTTCCACCTTGGAACCGGACCGAACCGGGAACCGATCACCCCTAGCTGTTGGAGTCAACACCTAATATAAAACACAAGAAGTCCATTATGCATGAAGTTTGGACGTGGGCAGCAAGTGTACGCATGAAGGAATGAATGGGCACATATTAAAATAATAGTATAATTGTTACTGGAGCCTTCAAGGAGCAAGAAGCAAAGTTCAACTTTGCTAGTACTTGGACGTGAAGGAAACGCAGCCCACAATTTTTGACTGCCAACAAGAAAAGTTCAACTTCAACTCTTGCACGTTGAAGATAATGGCGGTGGAGTTTAGGCGGTGAAGATGCTTATAAATATAGGGTTACGTTAGTTTATTTAGAGTAGGGAGAGAGACAGTGAGAGAGTGAGATTTTAGAGAGTTATAAGCTTAGCAAAGCTTGTGTGTGTACTCCATTAAGCCTTTACAAGGCATATTGTGTAATATAATCTCTCTTTATGTGTTTACACTCTCTCCCTCCAAATCCTCTTGGTTCCAACACTAGCAACCCGACCAAATTAATTCATAGAACATGCCTCTAGCCTGAAGAAGAGGACCAGAGCAGATAGGCAAAACTCTTGAAGTACAGGGATTTGTTTTTGTACTAAGACAGTTCAAAGGGAAATACCAGCAACCCTCTCTCCTTGTGTACCTCAGCCCACTTTTCTGTTAGCGCTACCTAATAGAACAGAAAAGAGTTAACAATGACTATGAATAGCAACTTCGCCTAGATGAAGCTTCCTGCGGAAAGCACGGCATTTTAAAAATATTACGGCAATTCACAACCACGTCTCTCTTCCCAAACATCGGATTATCCATTGTAGTATGTTCAAAAGTTTTCGTCAAGTTTAAGAATTTGTTTCGTACTTGAATCTGTTGAAAATTGTCAGCTCAAATTCTTTGTTATGGTCACTATCGTCTGAGTCAAATGGAACCGTAGTAAAGTCTTAGCAACCCGACCAAATTAATTCATAGAACATGCCTCTAACCTGAAGAAGAGGACCAGAGCAGATAGGCAAAACTCTTGAAGTACGGGGATTTGATTTTGTTATAAGGCAGTTCAAACGGAAATACCAGAATCATTAAATATCACATTTTCATTCGAAGGAAGGACGCATCTATATAGAGATATTACAGATCTGAACAAAGTAACATATACAGGATGGTTATTACGTCATCTCATTGGTACTTTAACAAAGGAAAAATATTGCTTTTCGTCCACTTCTGGGATTTTTTCTAATCATGTACCCATACCGTTTATTTGTCTAATAAAATTCTCACTATTTTTACAAAGTCTCTACGACACCAAATCTGACCAGATTTAGCGGGCGAGGCCGTCGGACAAAGCCAAAATATGATGCAAATAAATATGCAGATGCCCAAATGGTCGTGTGGAAAAATTTACAGAATGTAGACAACGTCAGAGTATGATGTCGATAGAGTTTAGCTAATGTAGACGCCCACATAATCGTCCAGATCGAAAAAAATTTATTCACGTCACATTATGACATCATCTGACAGCCAGGTTGATTGTAATAGGTTGGATTTGGTGTTAAGAGGGACTTGATAGAAAATTGGTAAAAGTAGGACTTGATTAGACAAATTACAATAAAAGTACAAGGAATTGATAACAAAAAGGTGTGAGTATAGGAACGGAACGAAATTTTTTTCTTTCATAAATTAAGCAGATTATGTGTTGCTTCTATCGAGTGAAAAATAAAGCAAATGTCTGCGGCTATGGAAAAACAACACAGGACGATACTTACCTTGGTTTGTTTGATTAAGTAAGTACAGTTCTCATAAAAGTTCATTTCACAATCATATCTCTGCGGCTTTGACACTCCTTATCGTATTTTCAAGAGCTACTCTAACAGCCCCTTTAGTAAGTATGTAAAATAAAGATAGTAAAAATGAGAAAAGTAGTTTTTGAATATACAGAGGAGCGGTTGAGTAGCTTGTGCAGGTACGCTCTCTGAAATAAAAGGTCTCCAAGTAACTTGACCAAAACTCGAACGATGTCAACGTAATTTACCCATAGAAATAACACAGAATCTCAAAAAACGATGAAGATCCATTGCAAACCCATAATGAGGGACTTTCACAGACATAACCGGTATGTATCATCTAGGGCCTCCTCCCATGCACCTTGAGGGACACCCAATCCTCAATCTCAACTTTTTCGGATATAGTCATGGATTGGGTGGAACTCACCAAAGAATCAAGGCCTCAATGAAAACGTATCAATGTTCTAAAGCCAGTAATTTCATTATTAAGATATTCAATTAGGAAAGAGTTAGATAACAGAATATTGGTTCATAAAAGAGAGTAGATGGTTCATCACTAGGAGATTTTGTATGGAGAGAAGATTTTGACATGCTGATGAGAAGACAGGGTAGGACTGTATTGCTCAAATAACCCACTTAAGTGTTCTGAAAGAGCAATGCCCTAAAAAAAAAAAAAAAAAAAAGAATTATACAGAATAAAGAAGAATTGACCAGTGAGTAGGTGATGCTGCTCACCTGAACTCTCTTGTTTCGAGCATATTGCTCCACCCCCTCAAAGTTGGCATCACTATACTGCAGACAAGAACACTTAAACTTTAGGACAACAAATAGGAAATATAAATAATTTTCCAAGTGCTCGAAAGATGCTGAGTTGCTGACCTCTAGATCAGTAGTCAAGGGACTTGTATACATTCCAGCAGAAGAAACAGTGATGACTTGAGCATCAGGCGCCACTTTTTCAAGCAAAGGCAACATTAATTCTGTCCTTGCAAAAGTTCCTTATACATTCACCGCGAAGTTCAACTCCAACCTGCACTTCCCGAAAATGTAGGAAACAAAATAAATCGATGCTTCTAAAGGAGACCGCAACACAAATTCATCAACTCTGACAAAGAAAAAGCTTAGAAGTGCACCCTTCCGGCATGGTGATCCGCTTATGCTCAAGCAAGCCAGCACTGTTAACCTGATCATGACATTGAACATATCAGACATTATCGGCAATATTGAGGGAGATATAGCTATGACAACTTGCGAAATATTTACACTTTATTTTAGCATGGGTTGGAATCACCACACTGACAAATTCTCTTGGGACTACCCCCAGAAGCACAAACCTACGTATCTCAGGTAATTACCGGGTATGTATGAAACAGGAGGACTGCCACGCTATATGGGGATTATCGATTGCTCAAAAAGTCGCGGACACCCCAATGATGTCAAAATGAAAAAAACAAAATAAAAGAACTTGCCAAATAATTCACATAGCGCTTTCTTATTGCATATCAACTAGGGAGGTTGAAAAGACCGAGCAATGGAAAAATCACACAGATCGAGAAATCCTAAATAATCAAGCACTAAGGGGCCAGTGTCCAGGCAGACACAACTATCTGTACATATCCTTACCAATTACATATGTATACAAACACATATGCAAACCACGAGCATTAATGTGGGAGATTGAAAACCAAATGGAGACTTACCAAGACTTGAAGAGGCAAATCCTTTGAAGAAAATCTGGATGCAAATGACTTGATCTCATTGACAGAGGAAAAGATCACATACCTGCACACTAGATTAGAAAGGCATCAACTCACATGTAATCAAATATCTATGTAACTGGCGATCTACTCGATCATCCAGAAGTATGACTTCTGAAGAGCAGCAACAGGCAAACGCCAAAAATCCTCTCATAAGAATATCTCGAGACAAATAAAAAATAATAAATGGAAACTACTGCATAACTCCAAATTCACATTCGGGTTTCCCATAGTGGACTTTATCAAAGAGAGGGCAGCTTCTCCTCTCTCCTTGTTGGGACAAATCATATAAACGTTAGCCCCACTGAAAGGAAAAAGTGAACTCGAGGTTATTTGCTAAATTAAGATCAAAATGAGAAGTTCCCTTAGAGAATGTTAAAAAAAGCATTCACATGTGAGAAAGCAAAGTAAGCATTGGAACAACATAGTTGACAACAAAATACCGTGAAGCAAGACCCTCTGCAGTTGCATAACCAATTTTAGAAATAGCTCCTGTAACTATGCAATTCTTCCCTTCCATTCGAGCCTCCATCTCTTCTGACTTGAACTTCTTCGCATGTTCGCTGAAGAGTGAGTTAATCAATGAGATAAGAGAAATCTCGCCAAAAGAAGGCATAAATCAAATGACAATGTCCGTATGAAGACTCAACTACAGAAGGAACTGCACACCTTCTAGCCGGTTGTACGTGTGTGCTTTGTGCACATGCTATCATGTACTAACGCCTGTGCATATTCACACTCTTGCGCGTGCCCGCACAGATGCATTAACTTGCACGAGTAATCAGGCACAAGCACACCCTGCACATACACGGAAGACCCGGCCGCCCGGAGCTCGACCCCTGATTTCGAGTTGCCAATCACGATCTCCAGCGCCACGGACATACAATTGAACCACGACGGGAAGGCAAAAGGGCGGACTCAAGAGTATGTCGGGCGCAAATGACGTTAACTGAATCCTATATTCCGCGACAGTTCCCGTGAAACTTCTCTATCTCGCCCCTGTACAAGGATTTAACAAATTGTTCACTTTTTACCTCACTCTCCCTTAAGTCTAAGATTCTGCGAGGCAACAACAAACGAAATTGCACGACCTCTCACTCCCGCGTCTCCCGAACCGATGAAACGAATAAAGCCCGGAAGACCAAATCAAAGCATGATATCTAGGCGATCCTACTCACGCGAAGCCGGGCTTAGTGAAATTGTGGTACCCATATACCCCGAAAGCCGTCGCTCTCCATGCCTGCCCGTGCAAAAGACAACCAGAAATAAGAGGAAAAAAAAGCTCACGCCTTTAAAAAAAAGAAGCCCGAACGCATCAGTTTCGAGAGGAGGAAGGAGAGGGTGGTGATGGAAGTACCTTGAGGAGGAACATGGCGAGAGAAGCGAGAGAGAGATGTGGAGTCGAACATGGAAGTTGAGTTCGACTGTAGCGTCTCGCCGTGCGCCACGTAGGAGACAATCCCACCGCTCCTTTGCCTTGCTTTCATAGAATGCTGAGTTTGATTAGAGGAGCGATATGATAATGGAAGAGTCAATAGTCCTCCTCTGATTTTATTTTTCTGGAATTCCCATTTTATGCGAATTTTAATTTTGCCCCCTAATTTATACGGGCGAATTTTCTAAAATACTCCAAACTTTAGGTGATGTCTCAAATCTACCCTCAACTTTTTTTTTTCTAAGAAAAAATCATAAACTTTAAGTCTATTCCCAAATTTACCTTAAAACTTTTTTTTGTCCTAGAAAAAAAAAAATCTAAATTTTAGATCCAATCTCAAGTATGCCCCCAACTTTTTTTGTCCTAGAAAAAACACTAAACTTTATGTTTGGTCCCAAATATGTTTGGAAGTTTGTTTTGTCTAAATAAAATCAACACTTTTTAATCCGTTCTCAAATTTACCCCATTGTCCCAATCTCAACTTAACATGATATTTCCACATCGATAATAAATACACATCGGCAAGGTGACATGGAAAATTATCTTCAAACTAAAACCATCCTAGGATATAAAAATTAGGGATGACTAACTGCAACTTTTGAACAAAAAGCTAACGGGGGTAGATTTTATAGTAGAGTAAAATTAATTATTTTCTTTTCGACAAGAAAATTGGGATATATATGGGATTAGATCTCAAATTTGAATTTTGGGATTTTTTCTAAGACCAAAAAAAAGAAAAAAAAAGTTTAGGCAAAATTGGGACTAGATCTAAAGTTTGATCTTTTTCCAAGAGTAAACCTAAGGTTTGAGGTTTTTTCTGAGATAAAAAAAAAAATGTGGGATAGATTTGGGACTAGACCTAAAGTTTAAGGTTTTATTAAAATAAAAAAAAAAGTTTGAGGCAAATTTGGGACTGAACCTAAAGTTTGGGATTTTTTAGGGAATTAGCCCTAATTTGTACTTCAATGGTTCCGGTTATTATTTGGATTTTGGTCGGAATTTAAAATGACCAACTGCAAAATATGAGCCATTCTAGTGACGCAATATAGCTCGAACAACTTTTTCATGTCCATTTCGAAAAAGGGCAATGCTTAGACACACGAAATCAAGTTATGGGCGATGCAACTCATCCATATATGCTCAATTTAAGGGCTTTATTCTATTCAATCACCTACTTATAGGCGCATCTCCTGTAGGTATGATATTTACCCACAAAAGCAGCATTCAGAGGCCATTTGTTTTCAAGGACATTTTGCAATGGGAGAAGAACTGAGGTTAAATAAGCTTCTTAGCAAAATCCCGATCGCCATGTATATATCTTAGAAAGGGCACATCTTTTAAATTTAGAGAGACTATCATATATTATATATTCAAGTGATATACTGCTTCTGTTGGATATATCCTCGCAAGATAATTCTCAATGCTCCGGCTGCTGTAACTGTTTTTTTGAACATTAATTCGAGTTTGTATTATGAGTACCGTGCCCATTACCGGGTTTAAACTTTATCAAAGCAAAGCTAGGAGAAAAAATTAATTTGTATCCAAGTGAAACTGAGAGATCGGAATTTCCAGTCTAGCTTATGTATGTGTCTGTGGTTCTCCATCTTTCGGATTCCGAAGTTCCCAACGGGCCTTTTTTTGAAGTTGATTGTGTATTCATGCGGAGGTAGATTTATTTGGTCGTGTCTATAAACCCCTCTTGCCATCACGGTCGCCGCAGCCGACCCCCGTTCCCCTCTGGTCGCCATCTCTCTCTCTCTCTCTCTCTCTCTATGGAGCTTGCTTTTTGTGAACAAGGTGCAGCTCGCGGCTTAGATCTGAGATGGTGAGCTTTGCTGCCTCCATGGGTGACCTCGATCAGCAGTCGTAAGCCGCCATGCCCTGATCTGAGGTTGCCCCAAGCTTGAGGGAGGCCAGCACAGCCATGGCAAAAGTTCGACCAAGGCCGGTTGAGAGAGAGAGAGAGAGAGAGAGAGAGAGAGAGAGAGAGTCGTAGCGAGAGAAAGGCGGTGAGTGATGACGAGGCTTTCGACAGGCGATGGTGAGCTAGTCGGCACCGGCATCAACCGCAGGTGGTGGCCAACCAACATTTACTTGTTTTTTCTTTAATTTATCAATTTTCTTATTGTTTACCAACTTTTATTTATCTCTCTCATAATCTAAAATTTATCAACTATGATGTGAATATACTGACCTTCATTGTATGGCTTACTAAATTTTTTCCCATTCGCTTGCCAACTAGTTTTGATTTCATCCACTCTAATTCGAATTGCTGGTCAATGTTTTTTAGTTTGTAATTCTGCTTCCACTTCAACGTAAACGAGCAAAAGGCTTAATATAATACGAATAAATGGTTTTAAGCCAAAAAAAAAATTATACTTTGGTATACCAAGATCCTTAGATTTGAGTCGAAAGACCCCATCCATCTAATTCTGAAGCCCCCGAGGATACTATTACAGGAAATTCAATGAGCAAGCCTATAAGAAATGCCTTCAGTACAAAACAAATGAACAGATGAACTGTATCAAACGATGAAAAAATCCCCAGTTAGTCGAGTGACGAGGAAGTTAAATAAGGTCCTAACGTACACAACTTGGCGGTGAAAATGGCACGGGTGGCATCGTCCTCCCACTCCAACTTGGACCACAAGTCGGTGTCCGCATGGACTGTGCGCAAGCCTCCCTGTGCACCGTTCGAGTGCAACGGCAACTTTCTGAGACCTGGGCATGCCACTATGTAGAGTTGTTCCTGCCGAGGGAAAGGTAGTGTCTAGTCATAAACGCTCCTTGCTGATTTTAAAGGTTTTAGATTGAAATAACTGTTGTACGATAGGTGTAAGACTAAATTAATACAATTGAAAAGTTTAGGATTGAATTGATTATCGTATACTAGATTTAGGACTTTTTAGACATTTTCCCGTAGTGAACTTCATACAAGGAAATTCGCCCAGGAGCACAAATCGGCTTTGGAGAATCTTCATTTTCCATACGAGACTTTCTTGCTACTTGGACTAAGCACTCAGCAATCAGCATAACCGGAACTGGGATAGCTTGCATTATTCATAGAATGTTTGACTCACTATATTTGGCTGTGTGCGTGGGTGTGATTGTGTGGGGTACGAGAGATTCCACCTGGTAAATGGGCACGACTTACTCAACGTGAAAGTCCCCTTCCTAAGTGAGTTTACGCTCCTGGTACCAAGCTATAATCAACAATATGGACACGATAAGTAGTCGATTAGGAGAATTGTTACATCAATACAGCATCTACGGGTGAAGCATCGTGTTGATTGTATGCCGGGCGGCCTCATCATGAGGATCAGGCCCGAGGGAATTTCCCAATTTTGGTTAAATTTACCCCCGGCGGTTTATCATTGCCTCATTTTACGTTTGGGGTTGACTCTAATAAATGGGATAGCTTAAGGATTTGTCTAGGTCCAGTGGTTCTCCTTGAGCTCTAGGTCTAAGTTTGATGTATGGCTCTATCGACAGAGGGTCACACGCCCCTTCTCTGTGTACATGTGGCATTTTATGCCCTTTTCTTATTCCGATCTTACCCTTATCTAATTATCTTCATTTTTCTCTAATCTGCTATTAAGCTGAAGTTTCTAATTGTTTGATTCAGTTTAAGCAAAATCAAAAGCTACTTTTTTTTCATTCCGGCCAAAATTTTAAATATTAATAAAATTTCAACAAGATGTGAAAGAATTATATGCGAACATTTGCATTTTGCAAAAGTTTTGAGTATTCCAAGCTTTTAAAAAGGTCAAAGTGGGTGAGGTGCATGATTTTGATTGAGCAAAAAAGTAATAACCGCTTATGCAGATCATTTATTATACTTGTCTATCACAATTATAGCCGCATCAATAATCCATCATCTTTTATGAATGGCATATATCTATAGAATTTGAGTGAAGTGGCGCTGTCCAAGTGAGGTTATAATTAATCAAAATCCTAAGTCAGGTTGAAATGACTCTTAAGTTGTTACCAACTTACCATATGTACTCATGAGGTTTGTTCGTGTAAAAGCAATGATGATTTCTTATTAATTAGATTCGATATTCATAGCTTTTATACGAAAAGAATTTTCCTAGTGTATTTCCCGATGTGGAAATTAAATTTGAGAAGAGAATACATTTTTTTTTTTCAATTGGACAACAGTTTTGCTATATTTTGAATTGGCAACTTTAATTAGTGAAATTGATATGCGTAACTTTGAAATAATTCAGCATTATTTTTACTTCTTTACGAGTAATTTAACTTAATCCTCGCGTCCAGTTGGCAGTAACAATTGAATCAGCTATAACTGGAAGTTCGAGCGGAGGGAGGTGAAGCATCAACTTTAACAATTCGAAGACTGCACATTTTAATTATCCAAACATGCAAGATGGAGGTCATAAAAAGTAAAAAAAAAAAAAAAAGAATTGCAAAGAAAGGCGTTGTATAGGCATAGTTTAGTTCTATAAAAAAGAAAAAAAAAAGGAGAGAAAAAGATCAACAGTGACATATAAAGTTCTTGCATTGATCTCGCAATGATTGACATAACTTAATAATGCTTAGTTGCTATGACTGGTTCAAATTACCTGAAAGGACATTTTAGTTCCTCAAAGTGCAGTCGAAGAGTCGGAAAATGCCGAAATCTCATCAACACGTCACATCAAAACTTAGGATGAAGAGTTATTATATGCCAATCATACACCACGAGACACAAAGAAGTTATAGTCATGGTGCTGAAACTTGTGTTCCTTCAACCAAAACCAAGCGGCCCGCTGGTACGAGAACATCATCTCGCGATCGAGTGTCCTTGGATCGACCCAAAATGTTCCGTGCATCTTGTACGTGCTCATCGCAAACGGAGGAACTCCGATGTTGTACGTCTTCGAGTCACCACTTTTCATAGCTTTAGATTCGACTTTCGGCGGAACAATGCATTCAACTCTTTGATTGTCTTTTGGTATGACTCTTTCCAAACCTATGCATCACAAAAAAGTGTAAATCCCATCCCTTCCAACAGAGCTTGTAAGAACTTGGCAAGTTAGCTTATCGCACACATTTCACAATACCCCAGAAAAATTTTACAAATACTATATCTGGAATGGACACGAACTTTTAAAGTATTTAAACCACGGTACTGATATATGAACACAAAGATGAACTTGGAATCTTTGAAAAAAGAGTACAATGAGGTTATGAATATCTATAAATTTGATAAAGACAACCGGTTCACATACTTCTCTAGACAAATGCTAGACACACTGGATCCAAAACATACTAATCGAGTGATATGGGAAATTTCATTGGAGTGATGTTAGAAGTGAGCCTCATGTATTTATTGATAAGTTGTTTAAGCAAATAATATCGAATTGTCATGTCGCCTGATGAAACAATTCTAGTCTAATTTATCAGGTAGCATTGCTTGTATCTTTTGAGTTAGGGCAACTCGAAAGCAAGACATTTGAGAGAACAAAAAAGTGCTACGGATTTTATCATGCATCACAGCAAAATCGCGATTCCATAGGAATGCAATGAGACTAATTATGAAATTAAGAACGTGTGGGAGAGAGAGATGGCGAGAGAGACACGAACCCTGAGTAGACCATGACAACATGTGATAAGTAAGGAAAGATGCAGATAACTCCTTTTGGTTTCTCATCACCGGTATCTGTATAATGGGGTACCTAAAAACATAAAGGACCATACGCCTTGATCAGCATTACATTCCATTAAAGCAACAGCACAACAACAACAAAGAGGAAGGGTCCAACCACAAGAATCCATTAGTTCATTAAGCAATTCATATTTTCATCCTAACACTAGATTACTAGTTGCTAGTTAGCAACTCTTGCAAGTTTAAGAGATGAAAAAAAAAAAAAATCAATACATACCAAGCAACAGCCACCCAACTATATGGAGTGAGGTCCGTGCTCTCAAAAGTTGTCAAGCCAGGATACTTCTTTGCCAGCTCTTTAATCTAATTAAACAAAATCCACAAATCAGAGAAATCACATCGAAATTATGACCAAATTAGATTCCTCATCATTCCTTGGAAAACAAAAACATTTATTCAGGAATCTTAGCATATCCAACAATTTACGACCTTTTTAACGAGGGGGACTCTAGCATAAGGATTTAACACCTCATTGTATTGAAAATATAGCTCCCCGTGATGATACTTCGGCATTTCCTCTGGCTCTGACCCTTCTTGCATCCCAAAATCATAGTCTGAAAATGCCCAACAAAAGTTTAAACCAAAAATAAAATAAAATAATAGAACACTTCTTTAAAATCAACCAACAAAAGAAAAAAAAATTAAATTGAAAGTAAAACCCATTAGCAAGAAGGTAAATAGGATTTTGCCTTGAAAGAGGTTTTTGCCAGGGGAGCCGGGGCTTAGAACTTCTGAGGATCCGCTCCTGTTGCTTCCGTCACTCATGGCATCGTTCTCAGACTCCATTGAAGAGCCCTCCCCAGAAAACCTTCATCGATCAAGACATTCGACATGAATTTAATCCATGTTAGAGGATTGTATTCGCGACCATCCTCGAAAAATCTTTATATAATTCCGAAAACAGCTGATCTAGATCTATCTAAGTACTTAATTATCTACTTTGGTGAATGTGACAGAAGGGTCGCATTCGAAGAGATTTAGCAGAAAGTAGAAGTATCACTAGAGAGACCTGAGAGGGGTCGGAAACTTCTGGTACGTGAATAGTTGAATGGCTGATAAGGAAGGGAAATAGTATTGCATCACGGATTCGCCGCAAGGCAGCACTATCGGAACGCCCGCGCCGTAAGCGCTCCACTCGTCGTAAGCTTTCCAAAAGTCGCCGAGGCAAAACGAGTCCACCGGGTCTTTCTCATCCGATCCGCCCGTCTCTTCCCCATGGCTTGGCTGTGGAGAAAGGATTTACATCATTAAGATTTTTTTCTAGTTTTCTAGTCGCGTCCAACACAACCTAAGACATGTGGGAATCGAAGCATTTCTCTATTTCGCTAAAACATATGAAAGAGAACAATAGAAGCACAATCTTAATGCCCAACAAATTCATGTCAAGATCATAGTGAATAATTCAAACGAGTAAATCCAATTGACTAAAATTAGTATATTGAGAACTATTCTGGATATAAATCTTCGAAAATCACCTAAAGAAAAGGAACCTCGATTTCAGGATCATGAAATTGTTGCTAGGAATCGTTCAACCGGGATACTACTTCCAAAATTGAACAAGACATCTCAACTCCGCCAAATATGGACGATCGGGGACCGGATTCTGTTTTCTAGCCTTTTTATTTCGAAATTAATTTTAACCATTTTGGCCCCATTTTCATTCTTTTATTATAATCTTTTTGGTCAATGCTAGAATTTATAATAAATTGAGTTGGCGTTAGGAAAAGTGCCAAAAAAATCATAAACATATTACACTCAATCCTAAACCTTTTAATTGTATCAATTTGTTAATGTAATTTATCTGGCTAATTTTTACCAAAAATCATGGACGTTTGACTAGAAATCGTAAACATCAACTATCTCGCATAATACCATCAATACTAATATTGATAATTTTGCAAATTAAAAAAAAATGATTTTTGATATATATTTTTTCTTTGTTACGCAAGGCCAACAATCCTTAATGATTACTAGGCAATGATCTACTAAGCCCTCACTGCCCACATGTGAAACAACTCTCGCCTAGATCTAATGAGGACTGACCTTGTCTGTAGCCAACGAGAGTGGCCCTTGCTAGATTGAGCAATGGCGACCTTCACCCAAGCAAGGCCAGCTCTCATCTATGGCCATCAAGGATGACCTTGCATGGGTAGGGGGAGGGTCACCTCACCCAAGCGAGGTTATCCCTATGGGTGACAAGGGTGGCCCTCCCCCAAGCCCTCTATGGGCTTCACCTATAATTGGTGTAAAGAAAAGAAAAGAAAATTAAAAATTAATTTTTTTAAAAAAAAATTATTCACATCAACAATCGATATAGTAAAAAGTTTGACAAGCAGTAGCTTTCAGAGAATATTTGGTACTTTGCCCACGCTGGGGTTTGGTTTTGAAAAAGCCATCCTACCTCAACGTAGGGGACAAGAAGTTATCAACTAATCAGCGGCAAGCCCAAATTTCCCAATTAATTAAAGTTGAGTATATGAGAACATGTTTATTTCAAAACATCCAACAAGACATCCTTCCGTCGATCTATCTACATTAGAGAAACACGCATAACATCACTGTCCCGAAAAAAAAAAAAAAAATGAAATTCAACAAAGCAAAGAATAGAAAAGAAAATGGAGAGAGAGAGAGAGAGACAGAGACAGAGAGAGACACGAGAGAATTACCCTAGGGACCTCCTTGACTGGAACAGTGGGTATCACTGAGAAAGGAAGACACTCCATGTTTGTCCGATCCTTCAAATCTGGAACCAGTCTCGAGTCCCAGCCCGTTGATGCCATTGGTATCAATCTCAATCTCTCTCTACACTCTCTCTGTCTCTGTCGCTCTCTCTCTCTCTCTCCTGTGTCAGTGCATCGTTGACCGATATAGAGGCTGTATAAGAGAAGCTGCCCTCCTTTTCAATCCTTTCAAAACGCTTGCTGGCGTCCGCAACGGCAAGGACATGTGTGAACGAGGGGTCTGCCAAACGCCAGGGAGGGCTTTCAGTCAATGCCCTCGAAACCCATTAAAGATTATTTTCCATTTTTAAAACTCAAAATCTCGACCCATTTATTGATTTTTTAAAATTTCTTGAATGATGGCTTCTCTTTCTTGCATCTCCCTTAATATGGAAAAGAATTCATAACAAAAGATAAGCCCGTCCACCACTCAGCAGGATTCCCCCTCTCCTATTCTCATTAATTTGCTTTCCTAAATCTGCTAGATACAGTCCCAATATCAGCAAGCATTAATATCACATACGTCGAACGTATCTCCGCATCATGTCAAATAATGATGACCATGTCTACGAGAGTTCAAGGGAATTTGTCGAACTTGGAAAGAAAATCTGAAGATGGATTTCAATCTCAGACTTCTACATGAAAATTTCACGCATGCCCTATGAAGTTCTTATGTTGCTTTTTATTGGTTCTTATATAATAGATAATATTGTGATCTAAATCAACTAAGTAATTACGATGTGATCTTTAAATCTCTTATGCTTTCTTAAATTTGGCTTATATCTCTTGTTTTATAATAACTAGAATTATCTTTTCAGATGAGATGGAATCTTGAAAATATTGAATCCTTTCAATACCTTATCTAAACTTTTATCTTGCTATCAATTTTGTTTTCGTACGCTACTCCCGATGTTATCCCTAACACTTAATAAGAAACTTCGAATTTAAATAAAATGAATATGCACATCGCAAGAAAAAAGTTGGCGTATTGGAAATTGTTATGTTTCCTTATTTTAATATGTCGAACAATAAGTACCCTAAAAGCCGTTTTAATAAGATCAGTAATGAATTCGTAATAGTAGATTTTGGATATTTAATTGTTGCATATTGCCCTTTTGTTTAAGAGGTTGTAGCATGCTTCATGAATTAGTCCTTCTGGGGAAAAAAAATCAGATGACACTAGTACCTAACAGTGGCACATATGGCCCGTCGATGGATGGTGGACATGTAAAGAGAGAATGTCATCATAGGGTCTAAAAAAGTAAAGGTCGTGGAATCAGATGATTTCGCCTTCATTATATGGTAATCTTTAGGATATAATAAACAAGACTTTAGAATAAGATATTTTTTTTTTCTGATTTTGTTTTAGAAAAAGAGTTGCTTGCCATCCAAGACTGATGACGGGAATAATGAAATTTTGGAAAATCTTGAAAAGATTATATACTCTGACAAGGTTCTTTTTTCCTTAAAAAAAAAAATTAAATTGCACGAACCGTGAGATTTTCAAAAAAATAAAAAGCATTTACCCGACAGACACTTTTATTTTCGTGAGTATCCGTTATTTAACTTATTTTAATATTTTTTTTCTCTCTTTGTTAAGGCAAAAAACAATTTTGTTCCGCCAAATAGAATTTTGCATTGGTCAAAGTTTGACGAGACATTATTCCACTATATAGGGCTTATGTAGCGGACACATGTTCCTGCTAGCGGCCATTGTAGCCACGCGATATGACATAAAATTGAACTTTTGAAAATTTAAAAACTGATCGGTTACGATTCAATGGATTAAGTAAATTATCTAGGCACCGACCAAACAAAAAGTAAATTATCTAGGCACCGACCAAACAAAGTAAATTATCTAGGCCCTCTCTGATTACTCGGCTAAGTACTAAAAGCAAAAATACCCAGCAATTAGCAAAATGAAGCATGTTTGATAATCATAAGTAGTTTTGACTTGAAACATTCAATTGAATTATAAAATCACTTAGATTAGTTTAACTAAAGAAGAGATCACTTCATTAATTCGATCGAAAAGTACATTCAACAGCAATTAGAATTTTGCTGAGTACTTGGTTAAAACCTACTAATGATGTTCAAAATTCTAAATTTGGCAGGAAATCTAATATCATTGGGTACTTAATATTCGACCATCATCGAACACCTTCTTACTTTCATTTTTCTACACTAGTAATTCTGTACTTGTTCTCAGTTCTGTCCAAGGAGTTCATAGCGTTGTGCATACGCTTTCTAAAGTGGCGCTTTCTGTGCTTAGAGCAAAGCTTGCGCGTTATCCGCGAGCGGAGATGCTGCACGGCAAAACCATTGAAGCAAAAGACCAAAAGAAACGGTTAAGAGGACTTTCTACCTACCAGCTGCGATGTAACAGAGGCTGGTTTATCAATCAAACACATCTCAATCATCAATTTCCGCTCGGTCGTGGTCCCACAGGATGAGATCAACATTGCCTTTTCTTACAGAGAAAAAGAAAAGTGGATATATAGGCAACTTCCTGTCTGGCAATTGGAAGTTACAAACCTGAATTGGTATACAACAGTGAACCCCAAAAGTTGCCAAGAGTTCTCTTTCGGAAAAACAAGTTGGAATGGCAGAGAACAAGATGTCACAGAAATATCAGCAGAAACAAACCAGCAAAATCCATTGCTCTTTTATTTCAAGTCACACCAGATACATCACCCACGAAAAACTCGAGGTTTTTCTACTTGGAATCTATATCCATTCTATAAGTAGCAAATCGACTGTATATTTACAACATTGACCTATATGCAAGACTCCGATGTGGCATCATATCATCATATGGCAGCCTTATTTGGTCGAGCTTCTTCGTCTGTTTTTTTTTATCTATTCGCTGCAAACACGGCCCGAGCCCAAGAGAGCAGGCTTTCTCAGCCAGTATTGGTCAAATCTTTGCCTCGCGTATGCCTTGTAGTCAAAGTCGATGTCGTTCACATAGCTCTGCAAGTGAACAGAGACTCAGCACTTCTATATGAATATCACACACGAAATCTTGATGAATTAAAAATGCCTCCAGAGAAAAGGAAAAAATAAAGCGAATGCAAACATACCGAAATTATACCCCACAAAGCCCAAAGGAGATGGTTTACAAGAGTGTACTTCTCTACATCATCGACGAGCTGGTTTATTTCAGCATCGTTAGGTTGGTCCCCTGCACAAAGCACAAAACATATCTATGATGTGATTGAAGATGAAGGCAACTGGCTCGCGCATTAGCCACACAGCTCTCTCATCTTAAAGTGTAGGTTAGTGAAGCATGGTGATAGGAAGAGATTGACTTAATTCTTCCAGGTGTTTTTAGAGAAAGCCTTTTGCTAGATATTGATAAACGGTCCATTTTTGTTCCACAATGTAAATTGGTATAATCTGCTCGCGATACAGATTAGGATGAAGTAAAAGATTTCACAGGCCTAAACACATATCGAACAAAGAAAAATGATTTACTTCAGAGTTAGAATATGAGGTGGCCCAAAGAGCACTGGTAGATTCGACAGGTATGAGCAATGATAAGCAAATGCAGATCGAAGACCAACCAGGTACAAATCATGTTCTAGACAGATGAGTAATAAGAAAACAGGTACGAACCTCCCGAGCTAAGGTAATTGCGCACAAATCTCTTCCGCTCCTCTAAGCCTGTTGACCAAGTCATGCATATATAGAGAAATTTAGTGATATTTTTATGACACACAGATGGACGAATAAAACACAACACAGTGATCCGGATTCACAGAACCATCCTATTACCAGGTTGTAATGTTCAGCGGTTTAAAAACGGAAAGAGACAATCACCTGGATAAGCACCATAGTCCAAAATATGAGGTGTTTCAGTATGATAATTTGCTGCCATCTCACAGAAATGATTCGCTATATCATATGCAACGGGGTTGTAACTCGAATACTCATAATCCTGTGAAAAGAGATAGATAATGTTTTAATCGTTGTTTTTTATTAGATGCAAATCAAATCAAATGCAAGAATGTGAAGTCATCCATCGTTCCCCTCAAATAGCAATACAAAGACAAGTACTTTGGAGCCCCGAGGGAGGGAAGAGAACAGAGGATCGTGTTCTATCAATTATTGCGATATGTCATCCTCACAATCAGAACAGTATTTTCGCTAGGCATTATAGATGCGGTTTTGACCCATTAAGCGGAAGAATTAATCACTGCATAGAGACAGATGGTCATCACAAAATCTCACACAGAAAAACCGAAACAAGGCAGGAAAGCTTACAATAATGGTGATCGATCTTGTCTCTTCATCCATCATTATGTTTCCATATTGCAGATCATTGTGACAGAAGCCAATGGCTTGGTCATCCCGCGTCAACTCCTTCTCAAGCACACGGATTTCCTCCTCCAGAGCATCTAAACGAAATTCTTTTGCGTCCTTAAGGGTGCACAAAGATCTTGCTTCTTTGAGCCAATTTCTGGGAACCAGAAAAAACGAGGCATAAGGATGTTTGTTTTTCATTTCAGCATCTACTATTGTTAAAGCCTATCAAGATAGTCACCTAATTCTGTCCCAAAGGAGAACATTCTTCGGACTAGGCATCTCGAGATTGTGGAACTCTCTCAGTTTACTTGCTATTAGAGCAGAAACATCCAGATCACGGAGGTCAGCAGCTGAGAGTGTCTGAAAGACAAGGACGTAGCCATCAGTAACATTTAAAATCACATTCGATCATGTCTCACCCTAAGAATTTGTTGATAGTTGTTCAAGTGTTCTTAAGAAATTGTTCCAAGAAATTGAGAGAACATAAAGAAAAGATTTCAGTTATCTTTACTCATTAGAGACAGACTACGTCCCCTGAATTCAAAGAGGCAGAGAGTCTCATAGTAGACCAGAAACAACGAAAAATATAACTTTCCAAATTACTAAAGATCAGAATCACGCCTTATGATTCATGTTGGTCACTTGTTTCCGCTAACAAATACTAAAAGTGGAAATAAAACGGAAATTCCATATCAATTAATAATACTAGTGAAAAAAAATCTCTCTGCCGAGGTGGATTTAAGATGAAAAGTCGACAATCAGGAATCTATCCAGAGAAAGGTGCTTTCAAAGATCTTGACATGGGAGAAAACGGCATACCCTGGCATGAATGAACTCCTCCACCCTTCCGTCCGAAAATCGGCCGAGCAAACGAGGCCCCTGCCCATGCTTCGAAATGCACTCGAACGTCTGCACCTCATCGTCCCTGTTGAAGAAGAGATCGACTCCTTCACCGTAGATCCTAACCAAAACCTTTCTGAAGAGATCTTGTTTATCATTCAATGGCCAATTTATCTGGTAAACCTCATTGGTCATGGCCCCCTTAAGAGGAACCACCTGAATCGAGTCCATGTCATCGATCACATCCCCCAATTCGGATGCCACCGATCGGAGCACTTTCTTCAGCTCCTCCGGCAGACAACCTTGGAGGAACCCGTTTGCCTTCACCGTCATCCTGTATCTCAGACTATAATCTGCACTAGATCTCACCTGCAAGCACGACAATGAAAGCTTGATGCGAGTTCTCAAACATACAAGTACCTATATATAAAAAGAAATCCAAACGGGCTCAGAACAATCACTGCAATTGCAAGTACAGATTCGTCCCACCAAATTCCTTTGAAGAATTCGTCAAAACATCAATGGAGGGGCCCAATTCGAAAGAAAGACAAAAGAATCAAAGACCCAGAAGAAAATTTCAACATTACTTATAAAAAATAAAGTAAAGGGAAGAAAGAATCGACTTGACCGAGCAAGAACCAGAGAGACCACCTGCTGCGAAACGAAAGTTGGCAGGGATGCCTCGAAGATAAACAATTCAAGGGAGCACGTAACCCCACGCCCCAACTCGGCAGAGCAAAGCAGAGGAGGAGGAGGAGAAGAATCAGAAAAGACCCACAAGAATTCTCTCCACCAACGATCCTCGAATATAGAAAAGGCGAAAAGGGATTAATCCTCGGCACGAGGACCACACAGAGTGACCAGCCACAGGAAGAAGAAGAAGAAGAAGAAAAGGTTTAGCCGAAAAGAGACGCCTCCACCCAAAGAACTGTAAGCAAAATGATTACGCTCCCGACTAATTGCTATCTTTGAGGACATATAAATAACGGAGCCACATCCACTGGCAAAGCCGAGCACTAAATTCCAGGACTGGCCTTTCCACCCCCGAAAGAAAAATCCTTAACTCGCAAGAAAACAGAGCAAAAGCAAATTGCAGAGACAGAGAGAGAGAGAGAGAGAGAGAGAGAGAGAATAAAAATCCCCCGCGTAAGCCAACTAGATCTTTTCCGCGCTGGCGGGCCCGACCGACAGCCTGACGGCCCTCCTCTCCTCGAAACGCGCCGATGCCGTGGACGACCTCCCAACCGGAGCTCGACACGCGTCGCCGTGGAAAAGCCGCGGAGCTGAATCTTGACAGAGATTCCTGAGGGCGAAAAAAAGGACGTCTTGGACGGATTGCGGATTAAAAAAGGAAGAAAGAGAATTTACCCGATCGGCGATGCGGGCAAGAACAGTGTTGGAAAACCCGATCAAGAAGCGGGAGAGGGATCGGAAGTCAACGGGGCCCTTCGCCGTCGGCATGGGGAGCGGCGGACGGGCGCCGGTTCCCACGTCAGCGGTGGAAATTTTCCCGGTGGAGGATAGCGACCGTCGGCTGTCGTGGCGTGACGGGGGTCCGGACGGAGCACGTCACGGCATGTGGGCTGATTTTTCTATTGATTTTGCTGACGTCGGAGGAGGGTTTCGACGGGGTCAAAATTCACAGCACGCCAGCGACTTCTCCGAACGTGGCGACAGTCGGGGAGAGGGGAGGGGGAGGTTCGTTATGTCCGCACTATCGAGGCGTTGAAATGGTGCGCGCGCGTGTCCGGACGATCGCCGTTCAACGTTGTCGGTCGATGACGGTCGGTGTAAGATATTGACCCGGATGGCCTTATCCGTATGTACGACGACCGGCTCAGCGCTTCTTCTGTTCGGGGGCGGAGAGATACGCGTGAGGTAGGTACAAGCCAAAAAGCACGAGATGGACGTAGCGATCTCGAGAGAGAGAGGGCGAATTTAGCTGGAATGTAAATGAAAATTCTGGATCTGCGTCGATAGGATTATGTACGGCACGTTCGGTAAGGATAGATTTTTCTTGACATTTCGTGGATCTCCTTCCAAATCCGTCTCATCCCAAGTTGGAAAGGGAAGGACCCACGTCCACGTCTTTTTCTTCCTCGAGATTGTATAAGATCCTCCTAGCCTGGAGCTGGTTGTTGAGGGTCGTTATTGTGTGGAGAAATTTCATTGTCGAGGAGAGATACTGGGATCGCAATTGTCAATGAAAAATCGAGATTCAGTGACGTGACACGGGAGCTTCCGACTTTGGGATGACCAATAGAAGTGCGTTCCATTGATTGAATCTCCTCGGATTCCAAAAAACAAAAAAAGAAGGAAATTTAAGGTTGGAACGAGCATTGGAAAAAGAAAACAATGATGGAACTATACCGTAAAGTTGTAGAGGGTATGCATTATATTAAATTAAACAGGCTGATCGTGATATTTTACTTGCCGTTTGGATGCGACTATATGTTCTTCTCAGTCGCTATAGCTCTACTTGACGGTACTGCCGAGTGGTTTCCCCCATCCGATGGAGGGATTCGATCCTCCGAGGCTGGGAATAGAACTCCGGAGCCGGCTTACGCGGGAGGTTTGCTCGTATCCGGCAAAGCATCGGGTCGAATATTGGCGACTAAATGGCCCATCCCGAGAAGCCCCTTTTCGGAGGTTTGGGCGCAGCACTTGCAGCAAAGCGATCCTGTGGGGATGATGCAACATGGGGTTGATCCGGTGAACTCAATAATGAAATCGAGATATCTGGGCATTTCTTCTGCAATAAAAGGCATCAGAATATTTTGACAACCTCATGTGAAAAAAAGAAGAAGATGTTTTTCACATGAGGTTGTCAAAATATTCTGATGCTACCTCATGTGAAAAACAGAAATCGCGGCAAGGCGTGTGTTTATAATAGCTTTTTTGATGAATATTTGTCCTCCTCCTTGCATCGCCATTCGAAATACAAGGAAACCCAAGATTTACTTGAATTGCCCAAGTCAACGTATATTGGAGAAACACGAGCCTCTCTTAGAAATTTCATGACAATTTTAGTGATTGCGTTAGCATTTTTGTCCGTAATTTGACGAAAGGACCAGCTGGAACAAGAAAGTATATAGTTTGTAGTGACGATTGCCAAAGAAATAAATAAAAAAACGAAAGTGGATAGACTAAATTAAACAATTTCCAACAGTTTGGAGAACTTTGACATCTATATTCTAAAGCTAAATTTAAAATTACATTTATATACACAACCCGGGCTAGGTCAATTGCAATTGCAAGTCATCCGATAATTGTCGCGGGAATCTTTCGAATCTTAAATTATCAATTTATATATCATGACATAACGCCAATCAGCAAACAGATACATAATCTAAAGTAAGGGCCTGCTCGTTCTTATCAAAAGTTTTTAAGTTATTAGGTGAAGTTAAAAAAAAAGTTATGGAAAAAAACACATGTTATTCCATGTGCCAATATTTATATATTGTGAAAGATTGAGTTGTATTGACTAATAAATAAATAAATAAATAAATAAGTCAAAATGGATGATCTGCAAATCGTTGAATCAAGCTAAAAAATAAATATAATAATCAATCCAGACACGTCATGTTAATCTGGTCGCAAATCTGAGTAAAGCCCGTCCGACAATAACGGGCCCATACTCAATCATAAGTTATGGATTGGGGCGAATAGCTTATGGTCTGTCCTTTTGCTGGATCTTGGGTTCTTATGTCTTTTTATTAGTGGGTATTGATATCAAAGTTGGTGTTGAATATATAACTCGTCAAGATTTTTTGGTGCATCTTGAATTCTTCATTGAATAAGAAGTGAAATTGTCCGTCTTGTATTGGGTACGCCTAAATTTTTTCGACAGAATGTTGTTGATTCATTTTCTCTTACTAATTCTTTCGACTACACCATCGTTAATGGTAAAGCATGACTTCTTTCTTTCCCAGTCCTAGTTTGATCAATTTTTCTCCCTTCTTATATGCACCTCCTCATCTTTTTGTCTTTATCCCATTTAGTAAAAGATCTCACACTCTCCAAGCGTTTTTTCTTGTCATTGGAAAGACGTTTCCTCTTGTATGCATTTGCTAGTAAAGCTTTCACTCTATTCCTTTTAGGGATGGCGAAGTAATTGCTAGTTAAACTCGCCGAATGGAAGGTTAGTTTTCTTTGGTTGTCTGATTATGTTTCGTCGACTCTGCAGAGGGCGTTGTCGCTGGAGGTAGTGCTGCTGCTAGTGTTGCTGTTGAAGCAGCGCTTTGCCCAATTGACACCATCAAAACTAGACTTCAGGCAAAATAAAATCCTTGTGTGCTCAATAAATCCTTTTGTTTTCCTGTCCTCCGATTGCCATACTGCATGAACTTGGAGTGTAAATTGATAGTTGGGAAGCTATTGCAACAGAAAATGTTGTTTAGCTCTTATTGCCGCAACTCTAGTGACTAGAAATGAATTTTCTTATGATGAAAATTGGGTTGTTTGCTGCCACCCACCGAGAAGCACATGTTTATCTGGAATACTGCCTTTTATTGCTATTTTTCTCCCCATTTTACTTGCATGACCAGACATTAAAGTAGTGGTAGTTTCAAACAAATACAACTTTGTTTGATTACAGCTATGTACTTCAAGTTTCTTAACTCTTGAAGCATTTCTTTGTCAATAATCTCAACAGAAACAGCTTTGGTAAATCATAGGGATAACCTCTTTGATTGAAAAATATATGCTTCATCCTTTTCAAAACTATCGATGCACGAAGTTTGTGATTCATCTTGTTTTGGAGTGTATATGAGCTAATTTTGTGCACCATCCATTGTGTTATATATGTAGAGAATTTGCATACGCCCAATTACTTAAAAGTTTGACACTTGGCAAATTGTAGGTGTTTTAGCCAGTAGAGTTGTTTGGAAAACGTGGGTTGAATTGCAACATTTTAGTTTGCATATCTTCTTTCGCTTTCCTTCTTGAATTGGCCATTACTTTACTGTAATAGCTTTACTTTGGTCCTTTGCATTATATTGATTGGCTGCAATGACTCCGATGTCAAGGCAGCTCATGGATGTGAAAAAATTGTATTGAAGGGCCTGTACTCTGGCCTGGCTGGAAATCTTGCTGGCGTTTTACCGTAAGTAGTCATAGTCCTAATAGTGGCTTAGTTTATTCTTGGAGGACCAAAGAGCAAATAGTTAGATTAGCTTTCCTCAAAGCTTGTTATGTGACTATATCTCCTCTATCTTGTCATCATTTGGCTATGAAGTAATCGATGACGAAAGCAACATTTTCCTTATCAAACAGAATTGGCAAGGAATTCTGACCTTCTAAAGCTGCAAGTCGAAGGAAATAACAATCCTAGTACAGAAGCTATGGGGGAAAGGGCCAGTATATCCACACTGAGAATTAGTAAAATTACGTCACTGAGATGAAGATGATAGTTCTCTGCATAGTCAAATGTTGGAAAAGTTACGTTAAAAAATGCAATAATGTCCTTCTGGAACTGCAGAGAAATATTTGTTGCTCACCTGTAGGTACCCCTTTAGGAGCTAGGGTCAAGACTCAAGAGCATGGCTTTTTCGCATTCGGAATCCCCTAGTTTAGTGTTTCTGAGTTGCATATATTACCGAATCATAATGACGTCTATTAGGGAAGCAGATGGAGGTAAAATTTTAGTTTTTCAGTCACCTTCGTTCTTTACCCATCAATTTTCCTTTCCTCCCTAGTTTCCAAACAACACATTAGGCTTGACGAGGGACTGATCACTCATAAAGGATTATGAAGAAAGTAGTCCACCCCACTTGTAGGTTGAGCCATATTATGTTATTGCTGTAGTAAGTAATTCTCTTGCATATAAGTGATTCGCCTATATGGTCATGCCTCAGAGACATGCAATCCTAGTTAAAAGAAAAAAGGTCAATTTTTTTGATGTCACAATTTACTCATAAGAATTTCACAAAAAGCAAAAAGAAAGCATACAAATATGGTTTGGAAAGAGACATCATACTTGTGTGATGAATCAAAGAGTGATAAATTCCTACGTAAGCAACAAGTCAGTATGATAATCTCATATGAATCTTCAACTTCTCTGCTGCCTAAGAATCATGTTAGCCAAAGGACTAGAAATATCAATACAGGAGAACCACTGAAGAAGTGTTTCACTCTTCTTTGAATTGAAGTGTTAAGGGTGTTCACTGGGAAGTGGCGGCTGGAGAAATTATGTTATACAGAAAAACATAAGATAACCATTGGACAACTGTCAATTGTTTAGGGAAGCTAAAAGATCAGATTCTTTATGTCATCTTGGTCGATGAACCAGTAAGATTGGTTCCATAAGAATTTGCCAAAATCGTGAACTTGGTCTTATCTTTCATCCAGAAAGGTTCAGGATAAGCTGTTGTTTCAATTTGACGCACATTTCAATCGTGATTCTGCTTTTCCGTCTCATTATATAACCTAAAAGCATGAGCACTCCTGAAGAGTAGCCGTCTGATTTACACTAGGCACACGTTCCCATGCCTTTTTCCTTTATTCTCTTTTCTGCTTTTCTCTGAACCTGATGGCTGTCACCTTCATTCATGTATGAACCTTTTCATCCTATTTGAAATGAACCGTTACGCAACCCCACGGAATCATAGTAATGAGAAGAAAATAGTGTTTTGTTCATTTCCTGAGCTTCATTGAGAAAGTGAAAACGAGGTCATGCTGGTGAGAGTTTTTAAGAGGTCAACCTCTATTAGTGTACTTTTGATGGGACACACCATAGACAATGCTTGAAATCAATAGATTTACACTTTCCAAACTGTGAGCCTAGCAACTAGACATTCCTGAAACTTATTTCGAAATCTTGGGTTCTTCTATCATATCAAATTGAGTTAAAATGCAAAAGGAAACAGAACGTTTCCTGAGAAACTTGGATTTTTCGTGAAAGAAATCAAGAATGCCACAAACCTCCAATTACAATTTTGTCTTTTTAGAAAATGGTTGAATTTATGTTGCACATATTGTACCAAAAAATTCAAAGTACGAAACTTCATACCATTGAGAGTCACCCAGATGAAGCCAGACCTTGTGCCTAAAGGCCAGCACATGCTCAAGTCTCATGCGAGGAATTGGACGGACAATAACGTGGTTATGTAACATCCTTCAGCGAAAGTCTTATTCACTATATTTCCACCATCTAATTCCTTTACACTATTGGCTAGAAACACATAATAATTACTGAACATATCCGAGTCCTAAAAATCTGATAGAAGCTTGCTCTCTGAAGAATGGCCGTGGGTCTCATCCTTACTCCTGAAGAAAGCTGAAGAATCAATCCATGGACCTTCGATGTACATGCTTCCCGGCACCAGGTGAGTGTCCTGAGAGAATGTCGAGACATTTGTTTGGCTGTCATTAGCTAGCCTCTCGAAGGCTCTGAACCTAGGATTTGGATTCGTTGCGGAGCGCTTGATTATCGGTGCTTGAATCGGGCTGTTTCCTTCGAGTATGCTCACCACAGTTGACATTGGTGGCCTGAGAGTTGGTGAAGGATTGGTGCATAGTAGTGCCAGGTTTAGCATTCGCATTGCCTCTTCCTTGGAGTAATCTGAGCCGAGGCGTGGATCCACGAGTTCAAGAACATTCCCTTGCTCTTGTAACACATAGGCCTTTCATCATGTATAAATAGAAATAAAAGTTGAGTCGGTTATCTTGCTTTTAGAAACAGAAAGCAGTTAGGAACAATTAAGGGGAATAGGTTACTGATAGATGGAATCTCACCATGTTCATGCATTCGAGTTCTCCACCGCTGAGCATGCTTATGCATACATGTCAATATGACAAATTCTAAGCTTCTAACCCATCCTTTCTTTTTCTTAATATGCAAAATGTAATACTGAACTACTTAAAATTTCGACATTCGGCAAATTGTAGGTGTTTTAGCCGGTAGAGTTGTTCGGAAAATGTAGGTTGAATTGCAACTTTTTACTTTATTCTAGGCTTCTAACCCATCCTTTCCCTTTCTTTTTCGGGAGAAGTCCTTCAAAGAAATTATTCCTTCATATATTTATTTACTCTGATCGAATTTGTCCCTAGTAGCTTGTTTCATCATTTAATTATGAAGTCACATGCCATCATTCTACTTGCAAGTCTCCAGAAAAAACCCGCAGAAAGTAGAGAAAGAGAGCTTCGAGTCCAATAAAAGCTTCACTACATAATTTTCATCAAACTAAAAGTCGCTATGCATTACCCAGTCAAGGAGATAAACAAATTCCTCCTTTGGCCTGTAATTTGTGTTCCTCTTTCCGCTGACAATTTCCAAAGCAATGACTCCAAAACTATAGACATCAGCTTTGTCTGTCAAGTAGCCCCTCATCGCATATTCAGGAGCCATATAACCTCTGAGGCAAGAGATAAGGAGAACATTTAGGGAAAACATTATAGATATGCAGCAATCAAAAGTTAATTAGAGAAAGCTAATCAAAAGAAGAGAATTAAGCAGAACAACAGAAGAGTTACATTGTTCCAGCTACCCTTGTGCTGATGTGCGTATTTTCTTCTTCATCAAGTTTGGCCAAACCAAAATCTGAGATCTTGGCATTTAGTTCCTTGTCAAGCAGCACATTTGTTGCTTTTATGTCCCTATGAACAATTTTCAACCTAGACTCCTCATGAAGGTAAGCCAATCCCCTTGCTATTCCCAAACCTATTTTCTTTCTCGTCGCCCAGTCCAACTCACTTTGCTGCTCATCTGGGAAGAGAGAGGGGGGGAGAGAGAGAGTTCAGTTGAATGCTCACTAATAGCATATTAGTCAACTTAGGATAAGCATCTTTTACCAAAAAGTGCGCGGGCAAGACTATTGTTCTCCATATATTCGTAAACTAGCAACAATTGATTTCCTTCAATGCAGCAGCCATAAAGCTTTACGAGATTTGGGTGCTGGAGAGCAGATATCATGCCTATCTCATTGAGAAATTCACGATTTCCTTGCTTTGATTTAGAAGAATGTTGCTTCACAGCAATAATAGTTCCATCCAATAGTGTTCCCTGAGATTAATTATATGAATTTAAGACTCATAACTGATCATATGTTATTTTATTTAAAAAAAATGGTTAGCTTGACAAGATCCAGGATGGTAAGTCTAAAATAAAGACATATTGAGTTCATTACACACTTCCTTATCATTGAATGGAGGATGAAGTTATGAATATATTGTGAATTACCTTGTAAACTGCCCCAAACCCTCCTTCACCTATCTTATTCACAGAGTCAAAGTTGCCTGTAGCAGCTTTGATTTGCCGTAAAGTGAAATGGCCAATTTGGAGATCTAGCCCACGCAATTCAAAAAAAAAGAAAAAACAAAACAAAACAAAACAAAGGTTATATCAATAGTGCAATCGTAGTTAAAAGGAAAAAAAAGGCTAACTTTATGGTGTCATAGTTTTCTCATAAGAATTCCACAAAAAGCAAGAAGAAAGCAGATAAATATGATCTTATATTAGGTATCTTACTTGTGCAATGAATAAAAAAGTAACAGATTCTTGTGTGAGCATACATGTCGGTATGATAATCTCACCTAAATCATTAACTTCTCTACCACGTAAGAATCTTGTTAGCCAGAGGACTAGTAATATCGATACAAAGAGGACCACAGAAGCTACCACGATTCCAGTGATTGCTCTAGCTGATAGTCCAACACTTCCAACATCAAAGTCTACGAGCAGGAAAAAAATGACATATTCATCGGTGAATGCTTCGATGACCACATGAGGAAAGAATAATAGAGATCTATATGTTCAGCATTGACTTACTCGGTGTCACTGCAATAGCGGAAATAAGTGGTCCATAGACACCTCTATCTGGAATGGCCGTGGTTCCCTTCCCTGACCAATATAGGTGAATCTCCAAAGTACTGCCATTCACATAAATGTTATCGAAATCTCTGTATATGCCCTTCCCCACACCCCCGGCTTCCTCTGCAATATTAAAATCCTTCAACACTTGATTGCCCTGCAAGAATTAACAAGAACTTCAGTAACAAAAGATCGTGCTCTTGTCAGATTGTTGTGTGCAACAGCCCTGTCAAGTGCCTCTACAAAAGACCATAACTCAGCATAACAAATGAGCTTAAAATGATGATCAGGTGCCAAATTTCACTTCACTCACCTGTATCGATATGTCGAATATACGTCTCCCAAGGCTGCTAAATGTTTTGTCATGGGAATATTGAATTTCAGCAAAATGGAGCCGCACTTTGTAACATCCTTTCATCATGCAAAGGCCATAGTATCTGATCGACCAAGGGGAAAGGCGAGCCGTTTCGTAAAATCCCGAGCCGCTCACATTCATAGAAAGTGGGTTATTCGCTACGTAAGTAGCGTTAGCTTTTCCCATGTAAAGCCCTGTGCTGCTATAAGCCCACTTTTCCAAAGAAGCAGAAGAAAAAGAGGAGAAAATCGATGGGCCGTTCGGATTGGTGTCCTCCTCATATTCATTCCCCTCAAAAGTCATTTTGGGTCCTCCGCAATTGATAAACAAAGAATTGTCTGCATGTGGTGTTGGATGATATTGCATAAGACATGATAGGGGACAAAAGTAGCTCAGACACTTTATGCTCGACAACGATTTAGACATAGTAGAACTCACACTGTGCTTTCCCGCTACAAGGAAGATCCTTCTCCATGCACCAGAGCCTAATGGAATAAACCAGAAAGATTGTCGGTAAGATAATTTTCACGTGCAATTATCAACAATTGGTATAGTTTACGAGTTGTCAAAGAGACTTACCAGTTGTTTCTGTTAGATGAAAAACTGGAAACCAAATTACTGGAAAGCGACAGAATGTGTTAGATAATAACTCCAGAAATGTGGGGACGAGACAAAACTGTAAAATTTCTGCCTCAAGAGAGAACGTGCATTGACTCACACTTGTGATTCTTGACAACTGATACGAGAAGAACCGTTGAAATTGTTGTAAGATAAGTCGCTGCAGTTCATACCTTGACCTAGTTATTGCATGTACTCACTACCTTAAATGATAATAGTACAACATTGAAGATCAATATATCAGATGTCAACCCACGAGTCTCGTACTAAGAATTATGAGTCGAATCCTACAATCTATGACGATGGTATAGAAAACCAAGAACAAAGAACATGATGTTTCATAGGAGACTAACAGATAATTTTTGCTGCTTGTTACCCAACTGGGTATGCTCCTGTAAGGGAGTTGTTTGCTAGGAACCTACATTCACAAATTAAAGTTATGCAACACTTGTCCAAAGAATTGTTTGGCGTCCAAATATATGAGGTGTATATGATTCTAAAGAGGAAGGAAAGTAAGCTACATATTTGTTGAGACATTAGGAGTAGTCAAGAGAAATTGTAATTACATGTAATCCAGAGTAGCTCCCATTGTGTCGGGAATTTCACCGGTCAATCTGTTGACGCTCAAGTCTCTACCCAAAGATGGAAAAAAAGGGAGACAAATCAGACAATTTTCCCAAGAAAACTTGCAGAAGTTAATGTAATTTGATCTTTAGTTTGAGGCCTTCCTCATTCACAAAAGGTATCTCTTCTTAAAGAATGCAATGATCTTCCGTGACAAGTCCAAAATCCATCGGTGCTTAGTAACCGGCCCACTGGACTTTACAAAGGAAAGAAGATATAGCATATGAACCAGCTGGGATCAAAGGAAATATCCACCTCATTATAGTAACTTACAATGTTTTTAACGTTGTCCAACTCCCAATATAAGATGGAATTGAACCAGTAAGCAAGCAATTTCTTAGAATCCTGAGATGTGAAAAATAATAATTAATGGTAATTAGCTAAAATAAAAAGAGACAGAAAAAAAAAAAAAAAAAAATCAAATGTTCGTTGTATTGAGCTCACAAAGTCTTCATCATGGTCATGTTAAGCAAATCAGGAAAATTCGAGCTTGAACCTTTCAAATCAGATATTCTCCTGGACGCATATAAAAATTACTCCATCACATAACATTAACATCCATTCTACCTTTTCATGATAAAACACAAGTTGCAAGATTATAAGAGACAAAGAACAATTGCATCAAATGCTCACAACTCCGTTAGGTTTTTCAACAAAGATATGCTTGAAGGAATAGGTCCCTCCATAGATGTGCCTTGCATGTCTCTGAAAAAATTAATGCCGTGATATAAGAACAGTTTTTGAGTATCTCATAAATCACATAAATAAATATTTTTGGCCCTATTGAGAAGGATCAGGATACGCACAATCTTGTAATTTTGGTCCAATTCCCAATAAAATCAGGTATTTTTCCTGATAATGTGCTTCCATCTATACGACTGCAAGTGGTCTATAAATCAAAATCCCTTAAAAGAAATTCAGCATGTTGAGAAATAAAAAGTATTATGAAGCCACTTACAAATTTTCTAAGTTCTTCAAATTGCCAAAGGATTCGGGTATCGTTCCCGTGAAATTATTAGCAGACAATTGGCTGCAAAAATAATAATAATTAAGAATTATGAACGCTAAAGGATCAAGTATCAATGAATAAATTTATATAATATAGAATAAACTGTATTTGCATCTCCCCGAACAAAGACGAACTACATTCCAATTTAAGCAAAAAGCCTAGAGTCAGATCGTTCATTTGGTAATTTCACAATGAAGAGGCAGAAGTGGGCTAATTAATGTATTCAAATTACTTACAGTCTCCTTAAGCTGCTCAAGTTGCCAATGTTTGGCTCAAGAGGGCCTTCAAGCAAATTGTCCTCCAGTACACTAGCATAGGCATAAGTTCATCACCAAAAGGTCTAACAAATTCCCAATACAAAGGCATATAAATTATAGCAAGTCTTACAGCTCCTCCAGTGTGCTAATGTTGCCAATTTCCTTTGGAATACCACTTATGCGATTTCCAAGCGCCAACCTGACATACCAAATCGAAAACAAAATTATGCTTCTTTTAAAGAATTCCTAATTAAATTGTGATAATAATATCTGATGTATGATAAGATTAACTTACAAAATGATAAGTGGTATCTGAGTAAGAGTTGTAGGGAGTGGTCCACTGATGTAGTTAGAAGTGAGGTCTCTGCTTTCATATAATGCTCACTTTAGAACTTTTGCAATTCTCAAGCAATAGTTTGCTAAAGTTCTGACAAATAAGTTGATTCAGATTTCCATGATTGCTACATTTCTCAACCATATACATGCTTGAGAAAATTGATAACCAAGTGAGTTAAGAAATACCAATCAAGAATTACGAAAAACATTATCAATAATAAGATAAGGTAAAATTAGAATAGTCTTCACCCAGCTCATAGCATGCATTTCTGTGACTTTCCCTCGGAAATAAAGAAACATGGCCCATCAGTAACATTCAAGTTCTTTAGCCTAGTTACCTTCCAAATGGGAAGATCTCATGGGATTGAATCTAACTTACATTTCTCTTAGGCAAGTGAGGTTGCCAAATTCATTAGGAAAAATTCCTGTCAAATTAAGTCCCTTCAGCTGGCTAAGAAACAAAGAAAAATAGGTAAATTGCAATTGATGCACGTGAAAAAAATGAGAGAGAGGGAGAGAGAGAGAACTTGTCGGGTTCATACATACATTGTCGTGAAATGACAAACTGTGCCGTTAGTGAAGGAACAATCACAAGTGACATTGCTTGTCATTCCCGAAGGCAAGGTCGTCACGTTTAGACCTATACCATCACTGCATGATTTCGTGGTTACATTCCAGTATTTGTTCCGCATTTTTGTGGCAATTGTTATTAGCGTTTCCACTGCAGGCACAAACCAGAAGTTGAAAATCAGTTACTAGTATCCATTGCGAGTGATATAGAAGAGACTTAAATTGAGTTCAATTTGCAGACCTCAACTGAAAAGAGCCAGAGAGAGATTCAGGATCATAGTTTGGAAAGCAATTATCCCAAAAACAGAGGGCCACAGGGAACTTCTTAACTGCCATTAAAGGGAAGAATTTAGTCATTCTCGCGTACCTTCATCTCGCGGCAGGAGTTGAGAATCACACTCGAAGACCCCAGAGCAAATCACGGCAAGAACGACGCAGACAGCCACTCTGGAAACTGAACCCAGAGGCACCACCATGGTTAACTTCTGCTGCTCCCCGCGCGCAACACCGATCCAAACTCTGACCTCGATCTCGAAAAAACCGTCTGCAAGCGCAAAACGATGCGAAAATGCTGCTGCGACCACGACCAAAATAGCGCAAAGAGACACCGGACGGAAAGGAGTGATTTTTGGAGAGGACGTGAAATGAGGATTTTCGAGCGCTTGGTGTTTGTCTGAGGGAGAGGGACAGTGTTGCCCTCGGAGGGAAAGACAACTCAAGATTTATAGACATAAAGGATTTAACAGTTTCCTCGTTATCATTTTCAGTGAGAGTTTTGTCCTCCGGTGGCTCTTCCTCGTTCAAAATGCTCATGTCTATTAAAAAAGTTAAAAGAAGAAGGGCTCTTGCATTAGTTTAGTTTTAAATTGCGACCAGCTGTCTTTGATTCTTTATTGCAATCAATCATAATAAGGTGAGCGTGTTCGAAACGTTTACCGAACAACTAGAACAAGAAACTCATAATTTTCAAAATATAATTCTTTTTTGCATTATATATGATCTACATCGAAATGTTTTTCATTAAATATAGAAAGAGTACTTGAGATATCCCCTATTTACTTTAATATAACTGTCTCGGTGCAACATATTTCTCGCAAGCATATACTCTAAAAATCATATAGAAAAGAAAATCAACTCTATCTATAGCTTCGTTGATTTAATAGAACATGTGACGTTTCTGCAAGATGTTTTCAAAAAAAATAACAATATATTCTGATGTTCGGCTGAAAACCTGAAAATAAACTTAAAATATTTTAAAATATTTTTTTCCATAAATGACAATCGGCCACAAGCAAGCTCGAGCTTCACCACAAGTCGGCGAGGCCGAGCTCGAGCCTCGTTGGATCCGGCAAGTAGGATAGGGCTCAAGCCTCACCGACCTCTAGCAACCTCAAGTGAGGCTTGAGCCCCACCCAGCTCACTGGATCTAGCAAGGCGCTTGAGCTCGCTTAACGGCCTTGAGTGAGGTCAAACCTCGCCACGTCAGCCTCATCGGCATCGGCATCTAGCGAGGTTCAACCTTGCCAAAATAAAGTGAGCTTGACTCTCACTAGACTGTGGCGAGGCTCGAGCTTACTAGTTGTTGTGGCCCATGGCAAAGAGAAGAAGAAAGAAAAAATTTAATAATAATTAAAAACTCAAATTTAAAATGTTGGAAGAAAAAAAAAAAGGAAAAGGTGTTTGGTGGAAGAAAGTGCTTATTTAAGTGAAAGAAAGAGTATGGAAATTGTTTTCATTGACTAGTTTATTTTTCGTAAACTGAATACCGAAAAATGTTTTTGTGGAAGTTGTTTTTAGTAAAACGAATAAAGCCTAAAATTGGTTCGAGTTATTTTACTCTAATATTGAATTAATAACTAGAGTCTGAAGATTTAATGGGTTGTATTGGGTTATCGATCAGATAAAAAAATTATTTACTTAATTATTCTTTTAACTCTGTATTTAAAATTTAGTGAAAATTTAGTATATAAATATGCAACGCAAAGCATTAAATTTTTTGGGAACTAGGTAAAGTCAACACCACTGTGGAATCGACCGTCCTTTTTGGTTCTAACCTTGCAGAGTGGGTGGGTTGGAGATTGCAAGTTGGACTGCAGTCGGTGAGTGGACCATGGGACCCATTACGTCGGATAGATTTTTGTTATTATTGACCCATGCAATGGACAATCATTAAGGTGAACTGATTCTTTTTTCCATCTATCTTTATTTCTCAAAACACCTAGGTTTAGGTTCAATTCATGACGATGAATAACCATTAGTATAATTTTATTTAATTAGTGGTATTGGGGTAGGCGCTTTCTTCTATATTCGATTCAATGATTGAGTGTTCATCAGATAAAAAACGAAGATTGGTTGTATATTTTATAGGTGACATACATTCTCCAGGCTCATAAAAGGGGCAGGTTATCAAATGATTGCCAATGACGTATTTGGTAATGGGAAAGCATCGAAAGGTTTGGACTTTTCTTATAGGATGTAAGAAGGTTTAGACTTACTTTAAGGGGAAAGGAGATCATCTATTCACATGGTTTTTCAATCTACGGTCCTCACTTTGGAAGACTTGCCTTTGGGCTTCCAGCCTGTGTTGAACGTCAAGTGGAAACTGAATGTTAGAATAGTAGCTTGGGGCAATTGTTGCTTTCATAGGTAAAAAAATAATAAAGTTGGGAAATATTGAGATTGGATATTAATATTAAATATATTAAATTTCAAGGAAAAAAATGAAAGTAAATAGTCCTTTTTTTCTTTTCTATATTTTACATGAGAAAATATATATTAATAATAAAGAAAGCACCGCAACAAATAGTATAAGTGGGGACATGCTTTATGGGACAACATAATCACGTCCCTCCCTTGGCACGTCTTTTCAAATATCATGAGATCTTGTAGTACAAGGACATCTTTTTCATGTCATGCCTTCCACATAGGGGTGAAAGCCCAAACAAGCATCATGTAACGTTTCCTAGACGTTCTTGAATTTCGCAAATTGGGACAACGCTAACGAAGCATCCCATGAGATTTCTATACAAGCTACTAAGACGTTTCCCATAAGTCCTAAGTCGAAAATCTAGGATGCCCCTAATCCAACGTCCCTCTAGTTTTTTTTATACAAGCTATAGATAAACCTGTCAAATGGATCTGTCGAATTAAGTTGAAAATAGCTAAGATTCAAATTGATTCATTTTGTACACAATGTAATTTTAGCAATCCATATCCGACATGATTCAAGCTCCATTTTTAGTAATTTTTCTTCTTAAATTATTGCCTTTGAACAATAGTCGATTCCATGGACCAAACTTGTCGAGTTAGTGAGGAAGTGTGGGTCGGGTTGTGGATTAGGAATTCATGTAGTACAAGACCAACGTAGATACATGTATAAGCATTATGTTGACAAACAAGAACACCTACGTAGATGGGGTCGGGGTAAGATTATGGAGAAGTTATATCTCATTTTCTCCATTTCTTTAGAATTTGATTAATTTAGTAGAAAACACCATGCCTTAGAAAAATATATATGATATATATTTCTACACTCATTGGCAGTAAAATATCTTATTATATTCGTACATGAACAAAGAAAATAAGGAAATGTACTGTATACCAACAAACCTAGACCAAACAACAATATAAAAAATAAAATTTTAAAAATTGGCAAATTAAAACAAACAAAAAATTTGGAAAACGGGAAGAAATCCATTCAATACAGATGCTCTTAAAAGTTGTAGGTCATCTCGAGAAACCAAGGCCCTGTTTGGCAACTTGCCCAACAAGTACCAATTTCGATTTTTTGTTCCCAATCGCCTTTGGGACGAGAATCGCGTTTGGTAAAATTTTTGTTTTGTTCCCGGGAACAGTTTCGGACAAGATTTGAGAATCTAAAAAAATTTGATTCTCGGAAGAGAATCAGAAAAGAGAATCCAAATCTTACGTCCACGGAGTGCCTTTATGAAATTTAAAATGGATTAGATATTTAATCATATAAAAGTAACTATTAATTTATAATGAGAAATCACCATGATAAAAAAACTCTTATTTAAATATAAATAATATTGAAATTCTAATAAGAAAACCAAATTTAAAATAACAACAATTTTTCATTTTATTTTTATCTATTTTTGATTTGTATATTTTATTTTAATTTCTTCCTATTCTGAAATATATATTTGCTATATATAGAATAAATATTTAATTTTATATTATAATTTAGTATTTATATTTATTACATATTTTAGGGATATTAGTATAGTTTATGCTATGGTTTATTATTTACTATTTAATAAAAATTGATTAGTTAATATTTTAATTACTTACTATAAAAATATAATTGATTAGTGAATGATTTATGAAAATTCAATATCAAATTTACATTCATCTAAAAAGGTAATTAAAAACAATTAGAATATAAATTTTATTCCAGAATCAGAAATTTTATTCGTTACCAAACAGCTTAAAATGCTCAGAATCAGTTCCCGGGAACAGAATCAAAAAGAATCATTTCTTGTCAGAATCAGTTCCCGGGAACAGAATCGTTACCAAACGCACCCCAAGCGGTCACCACCGCCGAATCGATGCTGTCAAACCACGTGGAGCTCGAGCAAGGCCTCATGAGGTGGACGCTCGAATGCGAACGCGACGTTGTTGTCGGCTGCCGTAATTTTGCAGTTTTTTTTTTTTTTTGGTCAGTCCTACTCTATTCCTACTCTACACTCACGCGCAGACTTGTGCCCTGCCTCTTGCAGGGCGTGGGAGTCGCAACCCACTCTCAAACTTACGCGTCCCTACCCCCATCTCCCCCTGAGAATGTGGGGATTTGAACCCCTCACCTCCCCCTTCCATGTTGGAAGGGTGGCCACTGGGGCGAACCCCAGTTGAAATGGCCACTTTCTACTCCCCGATTCACTTAAGTGGCAAAAAGAATTTCAATATTCTAATACGAAAATATGAAAGTTATGGAGCTAATTTCCTAAAAGTAATCTCCTTGTGGCGATTGCAGAGTGTCGCCTTCTTCCCCAAATAGCATATGCACGCCAAGACTACCCTCGTCAGCCCGTCGCCTGCGACCCTCATCAGCCCGTGGCCTTTTCAAACCCGAGTTCAAGACCTTTGGAAAACCAAGCTCAAAGCCATAGCCAAAGCAAGTGAAGGTCCTCGTCCTCGTATTTGAAGCCATTGGAGGTCCTCGACCTCAAATCGGAGCTCACGAACCTCCATCTTCGCCGATTTGGAGGTCCAAGATCTCTACTCTGAGATCGCAGACCTTTTGTCGACATCAGATTTGAGAGATTTTGAGTTTGGGAGGAGAGAGTGATCTAAGATTGAGATCAAAGGATGGTCGTGTTGGAGGTTTGTTTGTCAAAACAAACTAAGTGTTTTTTCCTTATCTCACATAGGAAAAGTGGGAGGAAATAGCGCAATTTATAAGTGAAAGGTTTCATTTTGTATCTCAAGGAGTGATTGGGTGGGGCTAGACTTCTTCATACCCGCATGCGGGTGCGCGAATAATTGTGTGATTATTATTTTTTTTAATCAATTCAAAGGTTGCCTTTTATTTTGAGAATTATCGGAAATGAAATATAAAAATGAAAATTCGAAATTTTATTTATTAAAAAAATAATTATTATTATTCCGAATTTTGTTTGTATGTTTTCAAGACAACCTTTGAAAAAATTACTTATTCGATTTTGAAATTTTTCCCGAAGGGTTGCAATTGTTCGGTTTTCGACTTCTTCCGAAGAGTCGCATTTGTTTATCCAAACAATTTTCTAAAGAATGTGTTTCTTCATTCTTTGGCAATTTTCACGAAGAGTTGCAATACTGTTTCATATATATACTTGTCAATTTTCAGAAAAAAAAAAAGTGTGGTCATTTTCGAGTCTTCTTTCTGAAAAACTGTAGCCAATTTTTCGATTCTTTCCTAGAGAGACCTTAGAGAAATACTAGAATTGCTATATAGTATTCTCGTTCGAGACTTTATTGTATTCTGGAGGATTTTTGCCGGTGACCATTAGCAACGTTGTGGGGCAAATAAATCCTTAAAGATAGTGATATCACGCTTCAAAGTCCGAGTTGTTTTACTCGATCCGATTTTATTATTCAACCCATTTTGAAGCCATATTTTTCCAACAGGTTGTGGTACATGGGCTTGAGCATCAGATTTATTCTCATCTTTCGAAAGAGCAGAATGACAGCAAACTTAGTAACAGAGCGAAATGAAAAGTTTGCTAGTCTTCACCACATTTGATAAATTAAAAATCTCGAATAAACAAGTAACTCAAACGAGAGATAATAATTTAGATTTTAGTTAGTAATTTCATTGGAAAAAAGTAAGATTGGTAAATTTATGGAGCAGCCTGAATGCATTAAGGATTGGATCAATGTTAGCATTGCCAGAAAATTTCTGGTGAAGTTTCTTGACAATCAAAGAAACATCAGATCAATCTCATGAGAACTGTGTGTTACATATTGATTTGAGATAATTTTCTATTCGTGAACATACCAACTATATAATATCTGTTTAGGAGAATTTTTGTTATAAAGTTGTGACATTGTGACATAGTTTTGAACAAGAACACGATATTTTCTGGTAGCTACGCTCGCCAATGCCCATCTTTAGCGATGGCTACAACATGTGACCATACAAAAAAAAGTCAAAAAGGGTACTCTAACAAATATAGGTCGACAGATCCAAAGTTCGGCTCTCCTGTGATTTCCCCTTAAAGGATATGTAAACATGTGATTTCCTCTTCATTTGATTTGTTTGGTAACGTCACAATCACAACTTAAGCGAGGGGTTAGGGAAATTTGGGTGGAGCTCGTTGTGCACCATCTAGAAACTCCAGGACTCATTCTGCCTTCATAGAATAGAGAAGAGCGAAGAGCAATGGAGGAAGGTCATGGTGCGCTTACATTTTGAGTTTAAAAAAAGGGAAAAACAACCAAAAACTCTAAATTATACCCTATATATCTATCCTAATCTTTTTTTAACGGTAAAATTTCAAACTTAGACATATGTGACATATTTACTCTCCATCAAAATTTTGTCAATGAAAACCCTTAAAAATATGTCGACATGGACACTAGAATGCAAGTAGTGTTGACATGACACTTACGTGGCTTAAGTGAAATAATAACAATGTTATTTTAGCTAAAAAAAATCACCTGACGAAACCTTGATAGAAAATAAATTATCACATAAGTATAAGTTTCAGGTTTTTTATATCACAAAAAAAAAATGTTCAGGATAAATCGCACGATTGGCATAATTTGGGGTTTTTGAATAAATGTGTTCCAAATTGGCCATTGAAGTTTTGAATATGGGTCCATGCAAACCCATAACGATCCATATGAACTTAGATTTTAATGTCTCAAACCCATCTTGACCTATTTTTTAAATTTTAAATGACTCATATTCAACCTAAGCTCATTAAAACTAAGTTAATAAATGGATTTCTAACCCATATTGCCATCGCTCACTACCAAAGATGATTTTTGAAGAATAGTTGATTCAATGGAACGATTTGTCAAGTTAGTGAAGAAGCGTGGATCAGGTCGTGGGCCAGGAATTCATGTAGCACGTGAGCAACGTGGAGACACGTATGAGGGTCGCGCCGACAAATGAAGAACACCTACATGAGCGGTGTTAGGTAAGGTTATGGACAGGTTGGATTCCAGTTACAAATCTTAATTTCTCCTGATCCTTAAAATTCGATTAATTTGGGTGGAAAACACCATGCCTTGAAAAAATATATGTGATATAAATTTCTACGCTCGTAGGCAGGCGGTAAAATGTCTAAATATACTCATACACGTACAAAGAAAAATAAGTGAATGTACCAAATACCAATAAAAATAGACCAAACAACTATATAAAAAATATTATTTTAACAAATGGAAAATTAAAACAAAACAAAGAAGAAAAAGATTGCAAAACGGGAAGAAATCTCACCAATGCAGATGCACTTTCATGATGTTAACAGGGGCGACAAGGTTTAGCGATCACGCCAGGGTTCGACAGTTCAATCCGTCTCCTATCGAGCTTGAAGTCGATTCAAATCTCAGCTCGGAAAGGAAGGACAGCCTGCGGATTCATGGATTCTTTCGACGCCAAAAGCTCAACGAAGGCGGCCTCTGCTAAACCCGGTAAAAAATGCTTGGTTTTATTGAGAAAAATCCGAGTTTCGGGTCTCCATTTACTGTGATGTCGGTTAAAACCTCGCTCGCTCTCACTGGCTGGCATGAGCTCGTGTTATCCGAGTCGCGTCGTGGTTTGACGCGGATGTTTGGCGGTTTTTTTGTGTGGGACTGAACAAGTTCATTTTGGGCTGTGCTTGTGCGATTTGAATGATTTCGATGAATGCATTGTAACACGTGGGGTGGACCTCGATTCGAGCGGATTCCAGAAAATGAAGTCTTTGCAGCTTTCATTTGCCTTAAAGTGAAATGGTCAGTTTGGAGATTTAGTCCATGTAATTCGGGGGAAAAAATGAAGGTGTATATCAAGATTGTGATTAAAATAACTGAAGGAAAAGCACAGTTCTACGACAACAAACTGAGGAGTGATTCACCTATATGGTCTCATAGACATGCAATCCTAGTTAAAAATAAAATTACCAACTTTTGTGGTGTTGCAATTTACTCATAAGAATTTCACAAAAAGTTTGAAGAAAATAGATGAGTACAATCTTGAATTAGGCATCATACTTGTGCGATGAATCAAAGAGTGACGTATTCGCATTTGAGCAGACATGTTGATATCATAATCTCACTTGGATCTTTTAACTTCTTTGTTGCCAAAGAATCCTATTAGCCAAAGGAATAATGATATCAATATGAGGAGAACCACTGAAGCCACTGTGATTCTTGTGATTGCTCCAACTGATAGTCCAGCGCTTCCAACCTCAAAGTCTACAAATAGATTTATACGTGAACGCTCCAATGACCACATGAGGAAAAAATGATAGAGATTAGTACATTCAGCATTGACTTACTCGGTGTCACTGCAATAGCATAAATAAGTGGTCCATAGACACCTCTATCAGGAATGGCCGTGGTTCCCTTCCCTGACCAATATAGATGAATCTCCAAAGTACTGCCATTCACGTAAATGTTATCAAAATCTCTGTATATGCCCTTCCCAACACCCCCCGCTTCCTCTACAATATTAAAATCCTTCAACACTTGATTGCCCTGCAAGAATTCACAAGAACTTCATTAAGAAAAGATTGTGCCATTGTCGGATTGTTGTGTGCGGCAGCCCTGTCGCCCACCAAGTCATAATAACAATTTCCCAAGTTAAGTGCCTCTACAAAAGATGATAACTCAGCATAACAGATGAACTTAAAATGATGATCTAGTGCCAAACTTCATTTCACTAACCTGTATCGACACATCGAATATACGTCTCCCTAGGCTGCTAAATGTTTCGTCATTAGAATATTGAATTTCAGCAAAATGGAGCCCCACTTTGTAACTTCTTTTCATCATGCCAAGGCCATAGTATCTGATCGACCCAGGGGAAAGGCAAGCCGTTTGGTAAAATTCTGAGCTGTTCACATTCATAGAAAATGGGTTATCCGCTGTGTAACCAGCGTCGGATTTTCCCATATAAAGCCTAGTGCTAATGTAAGCCCACTTTTCTGAAGAACCAAAAGAAGAGGAGGAGAAAATTGATGGACCGTTTGGACTAGTGTCCTCTACATATTGATTCCCCTCAAAAGTCATTTTGGTTCCTCCACAATTGATAAACAAGGAATGGTATGCATGTGTCGTTGGATGATTTTCCATAAGGCATGAGACAAAAGTAGCTCGATAATTTATACTCAACAACAATTCAAACTCACATTGGGCTTTCCCGCTGCAGGGAAGATCCTTCTCCATGCACCAGAGCCTAATGGGATAAACCAGAAAAATTGTCAGTAAGATAATTTTCACGAGCAATTGTCAACAATTGGCATAGCTCTTAGTCAAAGAGACTTACGAGTTGTTTCCTTTAGATGAACAACTGGAAACCAAATTACTGGAAAGCAACAAAATGCGTTAGACAATGACTCCAAAAATGTGGAGACAAGACAAAACTGTAAAATTTCTGCCTTAAGAGAGAACGAGCTTTTACTCACACTTGTGATTGTTGACAATTGATAAGAGAAGAACTGTTGAAATTGTTGTAAGATAAGTCACTGCAGTTCATACATCGACCTAGTTATTGTGTGTACTCACCCCCGTAAATAATAATAGTACAACATCGAAGAGTGATATATCAGATGTTAACCCACGAGTCTCATACTAAGAATATGAGTTGAATCCTACAATCTATGATGATCATATGGAAAACCAAGAACAAAGAACAGCATGTTTTCATAGGAGACTAACAGATAATGCTTGCTGCATGTTACCCAACTGGGTACTGCTCCAGTAAGGGAGTTGTTTGTTAGGAACCTACATTCACAAATAAAAGTTGTGCAACACTTGTCCAAAGAATTGTTCGGAGTCTGACTATATGAGGTTTATAAGATACTAATGAGGAAGGAAAGTCAAGAAAATTTGTAATTACATGTAATCCAGAGCAGCTTCCATTGTGTCGGGAACTTGACCAGTCAATCTATTGATGCTCAAGTCTCTACCCAAAGATGAAAAGAGGGAGACAAATTAGATAGTTTTCTCGAGAAAACTTGCAGAAGTTCATGTCATTTGATGTTTCAATTCGACGCCTCTCTCATTTATGAAACTAATCTATTCTTGAAAATGCAAAAATTTGCTATGACAAGTCTGAAATCTGTCGGTGCTTAATAGTTGGCCCACTGGACTATGTGAAGGAAAGAAGATATAGCACATGAACATATTGGGATCAAATGAAATATCCACCTCGTTATAGCAACTTACAATGTTTTCAAACTTGTCCAGTACCCAATGTAATCTGGAATTGAGCCAATAAGCAAGTAATTTCTCAAAATCCTAAGATGCGAAAAACGATAGCTAATGGTGGTCGGCTATAATAAAAAGAGACAAAAGAAACAAATCAAATATTCATTATATTGAGCTCACAAAATCTTCATCATGTTCATGCCCTACAAATTAGGAAAATTCGAGCTCGGACCTTTCAAATCAGATATTCTCCTGGACACATAAAAACCACTCCATCATATAACATTAACATCCATTCTACCTTTTCATGATAAAACACAAGCTTACAAGATCATAAGAGATAGAGAACAATTGCACAGGATCGAATGCTCACAACTCCATCAAGTTTTTCAATAAAGATATGCTTGAAGGAATAGGTCCCTCCATAGATGTGCCTTGCATATCCCTGAAAAAATTAATGTTGTATATAAGAACAACTTTTGAGTATCTCACAAATCATGTAAATAAATATTTTTTTCCCTAATTGAGAAGGATTGAGATACGCACAATCTTGTAATATTGGTCCAATTCCCAATAAAATCAGGTATCTTTCCTAATAATGTGCTTCCATCTATACGACTGCAAGTGGTCTATAAATCAAAATCCCTCAAAAGAAATTCAACATGTTGAGAAATAAAAAGTAGTATGAAGCCACTTACAAAGTTTCTAAGTTCTTCAAATTGCCAAAGGATTCAGGTATTGTGCCCATGAAATAGCAGACACCTGGCTATATAAAAGAAAAAGGATCTAAGAATTAGGAAAGCTAAAGGATCAAGTATCAATGTACAAATGTACATACCATAAAATAAACTATGTTCCAATTTAAGTAGAAAGACTAGAGTCAGATTGTTCATTTGATAATCCCGCAATCAATAGAGCTCACAAACATGAAGAGAGGACTTCTGAAATGCGTTATCCAGGCAAAAGGCAAAAGTGTGCTAATTAATGTACTCAATTTACTTACAGTTTCCTTAAGCGGCTCAAGTTGCCAATGTTTGGCTCAAGAGTGTCTTCAAGCAGGTTGTCCTCTAGGACACTGGCATAGGCATAAGATTATCACCTTAAGGTCTAACAAATTCTCAATACAAAGGTATATAATTTTTGGCAAGTCTTACAACTCCTCCAGCATGCTTATGTTGCCAATTTCCTTGGGAATACTACTTATGCGATTTCCAAGTGCCGATCTAAAGTACCAAATCGAAAATAAAATTATGCTTCTTTAAAACTCATAATTAAAGTGTTATAATGATATCTAATGTATGGTAAGATTAACTTACAAAATGGTAAGTGGTATCTGAGTAAGAGTCATGGGGAGGGATCCACTAATGTAATTACGAGTGAAGTCTCTGCTTGCAAAGAATACTCAATTTAGAACCTTTGCAATTCTGAAGCAATAGTTTACTAAACTTCAAACAAATAAGTTGATTTAAATTTCCATGATTGCTACATTTCTCAAACAAATACACGCTTGAGAAAATTGATAACCAATTGCTTAAGAAAAATGAATCAAGAATTATGGAAAATATTGTCAATAATAGGATAAGGCAAAACAAAAATAGTCTTCGCCCAACTCATAGCATGCATTTCCATGACTTCTTCACGGAAATAAAGAACCATGGCCCAGCAGGTGCATTCAAGTTCTTTGGCCTAATTAGCTTCCACATGGGAAGATCCCACGTAGTTGAGTCTAACTTACATTTCTCTTAGGTAAGTAAGGTTGCCGAATTCATCAGGAAAAATCCCTGTCAAATTAAGTCCCTTCAACTTGCTGAGAAACGGAAAAAAATAGGTGAATTGCAATTGATGCCTATGAAAGAAGGATATCGAGAGAGAGGAAAAAAAGACTGTCGGGTTCATGCATACATTCTCGTGACATGGCAAACTGTGCTGTTAACGAAGGAACAATCGCAAGTCACGGTGCTTGTCATTCCTGAAGGCAAGGTCGTCACGTTTAGACCCATACCATCACTGCATGATGTTTTGGTTACATTTCAATATTTGTTTTGCATTTTCATGGCAATTGTTTTTAATGTATCAACTGCAAGCATGAACCAGAAGTTGAAAATTAGTTACTCGTGTCCATTGCTAGAGAAATAAATGAGACTTAGAAATAGCACTAAGTAGTTCTAAATTCCTTATAGATTCCATATAGTACATGGAACTTACCCATCGGTAAAGATTCATTATTCTTCAGAACCCGTAACCTATCTTGTCACGGGTTTCAAGGTTGGTTCCAAGGTCTGATAGGTTCACTTTTTTTGTCTCATTTTTAGTTAAGCAAAACAAAAGTTAACACAACAACAAAAATGAAAGCTTATCATCTCCATTAACAATAGTTCACAAAAAGATGAATATGTACAATAAACTAAATAATAAAATATTCAAAACACGTAACATAAAACCTAAATTATAGAACTTTAATCCTCAATCATCCATGAAAAATTATTCCAAATTCTAGCCACTTGAAACCAAAAGAAGCAACAATAATAGTTTTACCAATGATGGTTAAATTACTATTAACGAAACTAAAATAATTATTAGAAAGCCTCACCACATATATTCATTTTGCTTCAATTTGTAAACTCTATTTATCGATGATAATCTCCTCATTAAGAAAATCCATATAAAAAAGAAATTAATAAAATATTCATTCATTATTTATATAAAGGGCTAATACCTTAAAAAACCCCAAACTGGTACATCTGTGACAAATTTACCCCAAACAATTTTTTGACCACCAAAAACTCCAAACTGGTACACCTATAATAGATCTACCCTCCGTTAGTTTGGTTAGATTTTGCCGTTAATTTCGATGACGTGGTTGCTCACGTGGCAAGCCATGTGAAAATAAATTAATTTTTTTCATAATAAAATAATAATAACTTTGTAACAGTGAAGGGATAAACAAAAAGATATCTTAAAAAGCCCTAATAAATTCTTATTTCTCACGCCTTTTTCAGGTACCTCACGTTCTCTCTTCTCTCTTCGTTGTAGCACAAAAAAACCCTAACAACAAAATTTAGCTCAGTTCATCTTTCTCGACAAACACTCTTCTTTCCCGAGGTGATTTACAGGGCGTGGCTCCGGTCGAAGTTCGACGAGTTCGTCCGGTCACTCATCGGGGTCACGGTGTCGGCGCAGGCCGAGGAGACTCTCAAAGTGAGTGAATTGCTCCCGAGCGTGGAAAGTTTGAGTTTTTAGATTCTCATTTCTCACGCCTTTTTCAGGTACCTCACGTTCTCTCTTCTCTCTTTGTTGTAGCACAAAAAAACCCTAACAACAAAATTTAGCTCAGTTCATCTTTCTCGACAAACACTCTTCTTTCCCGAGGTGATTTACAGGGCGTGGCTCCGGTCGAAGTTCGATGAGTTCATCCGATCGCTCATCGGGGTCGCGGTGTCGGTACAGGCCGAGGAGACTTCAAAGTGAGTGAATTGCTCCTGAGCGTGGAAAGTTTGAGTTTCTAAGTAGGCGTGCCTTTGGTTTATCCTGTGATTGGTGAGTGGAATTGTGGTGTTCTGTCATTTGAGGACCAATGTGGCGGATTTGCACTTGAGTGGTTTCATGTTATTAAGGTAGGAAAACAAGAGCTCTCTATTCCACGTCGCGTTCGAGCTCTGCGTTTCTGAGGACCTCATCTCTTTCATTTTTGTTGGATCTTTCAGCCATATTCTTCTAATCGTGGTTGCTTCGCTCGTTTTTGGTTTGTGACAAACGTGGCCTTATGTTTATATGTCTCAGGCCCACATGGTTTACTACTTGTCCGCAATCTGTTTGTACGATTACTTGCTGGTCTTTCATGTTAGTTCATGTCTTTATTAGCGTTACGTAGTCTTTCCTACCTTGAATCGTAAGTGCGTCAAAATTTTAACATGAAACTTGCATGTAAATGGTATGATTGACTCGTACATCACATGCTCGTTAAAATGCCGGAACCAAAATCACTTATGTTTGTCACTGATTTTAGGTGTATTTTAAGTGTGATTCTATATGTCTCATGAGATTTCATAAATATGCTTAGTCCCTAAAGAGCACGTACATTTGAATATTATAATATTACGCCGACTTTAGTACGTGGATAATATACATATCTACGTGGATAATTTTGATTAAGGTTTCAAGGTTCGATTTTGCAGCAGAAACAAGTTATATATTCTGTATCTCAATTATTACTCTGAATAGAATATATGGTAGCTTTTCTCTAGTCCTCCTAGTCTAGGGCGACTCGCACGGCTGAACTTTGCCCTGTACACGAACCAGGTAATCTCTCAGGATCATCATAATCAATTAATTGATATTAAAGAAGCTGACATATAGTCACGGTACAATGACAAGCTTTTTTCCTTTTGTGAACTCTTTGATCATTGAAATTATACAAGGGCACATACTTATATGTACCTATAAATTATTTGGAACAGTGACTTGAGCTCAATTAACTCCACTTAACGAGATTGAAATTCTTGTTTGCTTAATAAATAAGGTAGGGTAGATGTCGATTGGCAATTCGTAAAGCTGATATTTGCTTATGAAACATAAAATGATTATATTCTCAGTATCTTTTGCCACTTATTATGCAATTTGTTACATAACCTAGAGTATCTAACTGGTACTGCAGATATGTGTCAATTTGAGTGCCTAATGTAAGCAAGTAGTTGGTAGTTGTGATTATCCAATTTTTTGTTCCTTTAATATCAAGATTTCCAGAGTTTTATCAGCATAGTTTGGTTAACCTTGTTGCAGGTTTTTGCTATGACTGAAATAGCTCTAGGTCTCTTTCTAGACATAGGTGCCTCATATTTCCTATCAAGGCTTCCAAGCATCTAGTTTGGCGAACTCAATTTTGTCATCCCATCTTTGCTAATTATTTGTGAGAGGTTTTTTAAACTAATTGGTTTGTTTGTTGTTCCCTTGCAGATGTTTAACGAATTTACAATTGCACTTCACCTAGGTGGAGTTATGGAGTTTGGAGACATCACAAAGTACACGGGTTGCCATGTAGAATATCTCCATCGTTGTAAGTCGATGGTGGTGAACTATAATGCAATTGTTAAGGCTGTTCTTGATCTAGGATACTCAGTTAAAAAGTTGTGGTATGCGACTCCTGGGGATTCCTTGAGGTGGTCTTGTGCAGATTGTTGGTGATGATCAAGTGTTAGAATTGGTGGGTCTAGGATCAAGTTTTGGTGTTATTGAAGTATATATTGAAGGAGCTGCTGTTGGTGATGATAATGGTTCTTCTACTAGTGGTCATAATAGCGAGAGTGATAGCTATAGAGATAGTGAACCAGAGCAAGATGCTGATACATTATCTTTAAGTGATGATGACTACATTCTCGGTGGTGGTAATGAGGATTTCTTTCTTGCTAGGCAAATAAGAAGAGAGGCTAATGCTGCTGCTATTACTAATACAATTGCCGTTAATATTCCTGAAAATGAGGATGGGGGTGAAAATGATGGAGACACTGATCTAGAAGAAGGAGATGAGAATTTGAGTCCTCCCAACTCTGATGGAGATGAAGAAGTTTGTGACCAAAGAAGATCAAAAACCATTAGATATGACCCCAAATCTGATCATAAAGACATACAATTTAAAGTAGGAATGAGATTTGTCTCGCATGCTCAATTCAAGAAAGTCAGTGCAACTTTACGCAATCACAAACGGATTTAACATTGGATGGAAGAAGAGTGAAGCGAAAAAAATGGATGGTAGGTGTGAGAGTGGCTGTGAATGGAGAGTTTATGCTAGTTGGATGCAGAGTGAGAAGACCTTCATCATAAAGACTGTTGGAAAAGAACATACTTGCCCTAGGAGCATGAGAAATAAGAATGCATCGTATATATGGCTTGCGGAGCAGTTTTTGCCTAAAATTAGAGCTAACTTGAAGTATACAACATCACAAATGCAGGCGGATGCAATGGAGATGTGGGCGTTGACATTAAATAGGAGGATTTGTTATAGAGCGATTACTAGAGCTGTTGAGATCATTAGAGGTTCATTTGTCGAGCAATACAAGTTGCTGCATTCTTATAAGGCTGAGTTGATTCGATGTAGTCCTAATAGCACATTTGACTTGGAAGTTGGACGATGTAATACGTTCAAAAGATTCTATGTGTGCTTCAAAGAATTGAAAGAGGGTTTTCTAGCAGGTTGTAGACGATTAATTGGATTGGATGGATGCTTTACGAAGACTTTAGTTAGGGGGATGTTACTTTGTGCTATTGGTAGAGATGGAAACAACCAAATGTTTCCAATTGCATGGGCTATTGTTGAAGCTGAGACTGAAGAATCTTGGACTTGGTTCCTCGAGCTACTACTGAAAGACTTGAATGTGGGACAAGGTCTTGGCTGGACCTTCATGAGCGATCAACAGAAGGTAAGATTGCGCACAAGCTTTGCTAATAAAAGTATTTGTTGTTTGTAAACTAACTTATTTGCATGTCAAATAACATGTTACAGGGCCTGCTCAATGCAGTTTCTAAACTCTCTCCACGGGCAGAGCATAGGAATTGTGCTCGGCACATTTATGCCAACTGGAAAAAATTATACAAGGGAGAAACATTTAGGAATTGCTTTTGGAGAACTACATATTCTACATATGAGGCCGATTTCAATATGGCAGTAAAAGAAATGAAGAAAGAGTCTGTTCATGCATATGAAGACTTCATGAGACAGGGTCCAGAACACTTTTGTAGGGCATTCATCAAGTGTGGACAAAATTGCAATGCTATCGAGAACAATTTGAGCGAGACGTTCAACTCATATATATGCAAAGAAAGGGAATTTCCCATTGTTGATATGTTAGAGGGCATAAGAAAATTACTTATGGTAAGAATGTATGAGAAAAGCTAATTGATGGTTGGTTCAAGAGATGAGATTTGTCCAAGAATCAGATTGAAGATTGAGGAGGAAAAGATGAAGTCTAGGTTTTGTATTCCAAAGCCATCTACAGCTTCGAGATTTGAAGTTGAAGTAAATGATGATACTTTTATGGTTGATCTAAATAAGAAGACATGTACTTGCAGACAGTGGGATATATTGGGGATACCGTGCAACCATGCTATCTCATGCATCAACTTCATGAAGTGTAACTTAAATGATTATGTAGCTGATTGTTTCAAGAAAGCTGTGTACGAGCGTTGCTATCAATTTGCATTACCCACCTTGAATGGAAAGAAAATGTGGCCAGCGACTAGTGAAGAGCCTTTATTGCCTCCGCCATTCAGAAAGCTTCCAGGGAGGCCCAAGAAAGATAGAAAGAGATCCAATGGTGAGCAGAAAAAGGATGAGAAAAGCAAAAGAGTGAGGAAGCCAAGGGTCACCAACACTGATTCTACTAAAATATCAAAATCTGGTATTACCACGAAATGCTCCAATTGTCATGGTACCGGACACAACAAGACAACATGCCCCCAACCTCCGGCACCTATCCAAATTAAACTACCTGTAACGAAATTTAAACATAAATGTGATACATTTTCCCTTAGAATACCTTATATATGTCTATTATACAGGGCAAAAGAGGTAGGCCAAGGAAGCATCCAAAGCAACTAACCATTGAAGGAGGGGCATCAAACAAAGAAAGGGAAAGTACCTCAGCTAGATCTATAATGGGACAATCAAATATTGTCAATTCTGAGAAGAGAAGGGTGAGGAGTCTACAAGTAGATTTCATATGATTTTTTATAATACCAAAGTAAATGTTAATATGGTTTGTCTTCTTATAGGTTTTACAAGGATATGGATTTTACGTATCTGAAGCCACTGGAAACTCATATTTGAGAGTGAAGATTTTATTTTGTTAAGCATTTTTTAATCCGCTATGATTAGCATAATAAGATTATGTTTTTCCCTCAATTTTCAGATGCCTGGGAGTAACATAGTTCAAGAAATCCGTCAAGGTGGTGCAAATCATATGGTGGATCTTTCAAGCCAAGTTTCTGGACCTCCTCAAACTGAACAATCTCAAAGTGAAGTAGGGCAATGAACCTGTGGGGAGAGTTGGATTTTGGGTGTAAAGCTTGTCTTGTAAAGCTTGTTTTGTAAAGCTTGGCCTGTAACGCTTGTTTTGTAAAGCTTGCCCTGTAAAGCTTGATTTGTAAAGCTTTGTTTTTTTTTTTTTAATAGTATTTGATATAGAACATGCTTTTGGATTGCCTTTTTTGGCTAGTTGGTTGGTTGGTGTTTGGGGTAAAGGCTGCTTTGTAAAGCTTGTTCAAGTCTAGTGTGAAGACTATTTTGTAAAGCTATTTCAAAGATATATTGATATGTGGCTTTAGTTTCGTTCTCTCCATTTTGTGTAGTTGATGTTATTTGCATTTTGATGATGAATTTGGTTGATTGCATATGGCTTGTAAGCTGGAAGGGTCTCTCTCTCTCTCTCTCTCTCTCTCTCTCTCTCTCTCTCTCTCTCTCTCTCTCTCTCTCTCTCTCTCTCTCTCTCTCTCTCTCTATGCCTATTCTGATGGAAAGTATATTGCTTCTGGCTCATTATGAATAGCACTTCTTTTGTATATGTGCGCAAGCACTCTGTCCATCTTTTAGTTAATAGGCATCCTCTTGGCAAAAGAATGACGTGCACATTTGGTAGTCTTTGAATGGTTTTATAATAATGATTCCAATAAAAAGAAAAAAAAAATCAAGTATTAATGATATTGAGGCAATGTTTGAGTAATCCGGAAAATAAAATTGATTGGAGATCACAACTCGTTCAAATTTGGGAAAATTGAAAGAGGGTAAATGTGCTGCACATGTACCAATTTTGGTTTTTTATGTTTGAAAAAATTAATTTAAAGTAAATTTGTCGTAAATATATCAGTTTGGGGTAAATTTGTCATAAATATACCAGTTTGGGGTAAATTTGTCATAAATATACCAGTTTGGGATTTTTAATGGTATTAAACTTATGAATTTCCACATGGCTTGCCACGTCAGCAACCACGTCAACAAGGTTAACGGCAAAAATCGAACGGAAGTTAACGGAGGGTAGATTCGTCACATGTGTACCAGTTTGGGGTTTTTTGTGGTCAAAAAAATAGTTTGGGGTAAATTTGTCACAGGTGTACCAGTTTGGGGTTTTTTAGGATATTAGCCCTTATATAAAAGAAACTACAATATATAAAAATATAAATATCACTTTGGGTTCTTATTCGGGAGAAATTTTTTGTATTTTACTTTAGGTTCTCGGTTTGGCTTGGTTCCTATGGGAACCAAGAACTAAACTGAAGCCAGCAGTTTCTATGAAATTGGAACCAAAAACCAAACCAGTTCTCCCTAGGTATTGATATCAGATAGGTTTTCATCAATGCAGTTCTCCGATTTTCGGTTCTATCATGTAACCATGCTCACCCCTGCTTAAAAGTTCAATTCACAGATCTCAATAGGGAAGAGCTTGAGAGAGATTCAGGATTAGAGTTCGGAAATTAATTATCCCAAAAACAGAGGGCCACAGAGAACTTCTTTTAGCTGCCATTAAAGAAAGGTTCTAGTCATTCTCGCATACCTTCATCTTGCGGCAAGAGTCGAGCATCACACTCGAAGACCGCATAGCAAATGACGACAAGAACGACAAAGACAGCCACTCTGTAAATTGAACCCAGAGGCACCACCATCGTTAACGCGCACAACACCGACCCAAACTCCGACCTCGATCTCGAAAGAACCGTTTGCGAGTGCAAAACGACGCAGGAATGCTGCGGCGACCACGACCTAAACAGCGCGAAAAGACACCTGATGGAAAGGAGTGTTTTTTTGGAGAGAACGTGAGATGAGGCTTTCGAGCGCTTTGTGTATGTCCGAGAGAGAGCGACAACTGAATATTTATCGACAAAAAGGATTTAACAGTTTCCTCGACATCATTATCAGTGAGAGTTTGTCTTCCGCTGGCTCTTCCACATTCAAAATGCTCATCTTCATGCTCATCTTCATTTAAAAAGTTGTCCTGCAATATTTTAGTTTTAAATTGCGACCGGCTGTTTCCGATACTTTATTGCAATCAATGATAATAGTCGTCAAACGTGTTCGAGACGTTTATCGAAGAACTAGAAAAAGCAAACTCATAATTCTCAAAATATAATTCTTTTTCTAAATTATATACGATTGGCCTCAAAATGTTTTTCATTGAATACAAAAACCGTACTTGAGATACCCCTAACCTCTATTTAAGAGTGGTTCGAGTTATTTTACTTTGATATCGAATTAATAATCAGAGTTCAACGATATAATGGGCTGTGTTGGGCTACTGATCGCATCAGAAAAATTATTTACTTAATTATTCTTTTAACTCTGTATTTAAAATTTAGTGAAATTTTAGTATGTACATGCAATGCAAAGCATCAAATTATTTAGGAACTAATTAGAGTCAACACCACTGTGGAGTCGACCGTTCCTTTTGGTTCGAACTTGCACCCTGGGTGGGTCGGAGATCGCAAGTTGGACTGCATTCAGTGAGTGGACCACGGGGGCCCATTGCGTCGGATAGAATTTTGTGAATATTGATCCATGCAATGGACAATCATTATTAGGTGAAATGATTCATTTTTCCATCTAACTATATTTCTTAAATCAGTTAGGTTTAGGTTCAATTTATGAGGATGACTGCAACTGTTAGTATAATTTTATTTAATTAGTGATATCGGGTAGGCGCTTTCTTTTTTCTTTTTCTTTTTTTAACTCTATAAAACAATCCTCGGTTTAGTGATTGAGTGTTGTTACGAAAAGAAATGAACTCAAACTTTAGATTAAGGTTAGATTGGTGGCACACTGTATTTTTTATAGGTAAGATACTTTCTCCGTGGCTCATAAAAGGGGTAGGTCTTCAAATGATTACCAATGATGAATTTGGTAATGGGAAGGCATGGAAAGTTTTGGACTTTCTTCTAGGATGTAGAAAGGTTCAGACATGATTTAAGGGGTAAGGAGATCATCTATTCACGTTGTCTTTTAATATGTGGTCCTCACTTTAGAAGATAATGCATATGGAGACTTGCCTATCGTCGTCAAGCCCATGCTAAACGTCGAGTGGAGACTAAATGTTAGAAGACTAGCCTGAAGCGATTAAATTCTTTAATTTTTTTTTTTTTTAAAGAAGAAAGAAAGCAAATGGAGGTTAACATTGAAGTTCTTTTTTATTTTAATGAGAAAAATATATGTTGATAGTAAAGAAAGCACAGCAATGAATAATGTAAATGGGATATGTTTTATGGGATCATAATCACATCCCAACCTAGGGACGCCTTTTTAAATGTCATGAGATCTTGTAGTACGAGCACCTCTTTTTCACATCATGCCTTCTGCATGGGGACGAAGCCCAACAAGCATCAAGTGACGTTTCGTAGATGTCTTTAAAATTTCACAAATTGGGACAACGCTAATGAAGCATCCCTCGAGTTTTCTGTACAAGCCATTGGGACGGTTTCCAGAAGTTCCTTAGTCAGGAATCTAGGACGCCCTTGATCAAATGTCCCTCTAGCTTCTTCTTTTTTGTACTAGTAACCAATAGCCTGTCAAATGAGTACGTCGAATTGGATCCAAAATGGCCAAACCCAAATTGACCCATTTTACATTCAATGTAGATTTAGCGATACATACCTGATCCAACCCAAGCTCCATTTTTAGTAGTTTTACTTCTTAAATTATTGCTTGTGAAGAATAGTCAGCTCTATTGATCCACTTGTCAAGGTAGTGAGGAAGCGTGGATTGGGTCGCGGGCTAGCAATTCACGTGGCCCATCACCAATGTGGAGAAACAAAAAAAAGTATCTCCATGTACGGGGTTGGAATAACGTTATGAGACGATTTTGTCGCGTCTCCCCATGATGTTAACAAGGGCGAGAAAGTTTTGCGTGTTTGTCCCGTGAGCATTCTATTTCAAAGTCCGGGACGTTTTCCAGACGTTCCTAGGTGGAAAACCTAAAGATGCCCTGGTCAGAAAAGTCAAAATGTACGAAACTCAAATATTTGAATTAAGCAAAAAAATAACCTTAAAATTCAATTGGATTGGACACTACTACTAGCGTTTACGAGGTGTGAAGCCCGTCCGACAATGTCGGGGCCCATAACTAGCGATCAAAGGGTATGGATTTGGGCTGATCGAGAACCCAAATTTGACCCGATTCAACTGGCCGAAACGACCCAACCCGATCAGCGAAAAGCCAGTCCGTCTTCCAGAACGAGACCGAGACGAAGGCCGAAGGGATCAAAAAAGGATCCTCCTTTATCAGCTGCTTCCCGCTTCAATTCAAGCTCGCGATCACGCCGGGGTTCGACACTTCCAATCCGTCTCGTATTGAGCTTGGGGTCGATTCAAATCTTAGCTCGGCCCTGCAGATTCATCAATTCTTTCGACACCAAAAAAATGCTTGAGCTTTTTCGGGAAAAATCCGAGCTTTGCGGTCTCCGTTTACTGTAGTATCGGTCGAAATCTTGCTCGCTCTCGCTGGCTGGCATGAACTCTTGTTATTTGAACCGCATTGCGGTTTGACGCAAATGTCCGGCGTTTTTTGGTGTGGGACCGAACAAGTTCATTTTGGGTTGTGCTCGTGTGAATCGAATGATTTCGATGAATGCATTGTAACAGATGGGGTGGAGCGCAATTTGGGCGGATTCCAGAAAAGGAAGTCTATGCAAGACCAGCCTTTTGATTTTTGGCGAATAGTGTATGGTATTTCCTTTTGCTGGATCTTGAGTTCCGGCTTTGTTCTCTGACTGGGTATTGATATCAAAGCTGGTGGTGAATATGTAATCTGTCAATATATTTTTGGTGCATCTTGGATTCTTGTCTGAATAATAAATGAAAATGTTTGTCTTGAATTGGGTAAGCGAAAATTTTATTGACAAAATGTTTCTGATTCATTTTCTCTTATTACTTCCTTCAACTGTACCATTTTTAATGGTAAACCATGACTTTTTTTTTCCAGACATAGTTTGATCAATTTTTCCCTTTTTATATGCACCACCTCTTCTTTTTGTCTTATCCCATTTAGTAAAAGACCTCACACTCTCTGTATGCATTTGCTAGTAAAGCTTTCACTTTATTACTTTTAGGGACGGCAAACTAATTGCTAGTAAAACTTGCAGAAGGGAAGACTAGTTTTCTTTGGTTGTTTGATTATGTTTCATAGACTCTGCAGAGGGCGTTGATGCTGGAGGTACTGCTGCTGGCCGTGTTGTTGAAGCAGCACTTTACCCAATTGACATCATCAAAACTAGACTTCAGACAAGATTGAATCCTTGTGTGCTCAAACAATCCTTTTGTTTGCCTGTCCTCCAAATGTCACACTGCACAAACTTTGAGTGTAAATTGGTAGTTGGGTGGCCGTTGCAACGAATAATGTTGTTTAGCTCTCAGTGCCGCAACTCTAGTGACTGGTAATGAATTTTATTTTGATGAATATTAGGCTGTCTGCTGGCATTGCTGCCACCAACCAAGCAGCATACTTTATCTGGAATACTGCCTTTTATTTCCCTTTAGCTCCCTATTTTACTGTTGTATGACCATACATTAAAGCTATGGTAGCTTCAGACATATACAATTCATTTTGTTTCATTACAGTTGTGTGCTTCGAGTTTCTTAACTTTTGAAGCCTCTTTATGTCAATAATCTCAACAGAAACAGCGAGGATTTGAGATGAAACCTTTTGAACTGATGGGAAGTTATAATTCAATCCTTTATATATTTGGCAAATCATAGAGATAACCTCTTTGATTGAAAAATAGATGCTTCATCCTTTTTAAAGCTATCGATGCACAAAAATTGTGACTCATCTTGTTTTGGAGCATATATAAGCTAATTTTGTGCACCATTACCCCATTGTGTAATTTATGTAGAGAATCTGGATATGCAAAATGTAACCATTCAATTACTTAAATGTTCGACATTTGGCAAATTATAGGTGTTTTAGCCGGTACAGTTGTTTGGAAAATGTGGGTGGAATTGCAATTTTTTACTTTATCTTATATCGTTGCACATCTTCGTTCACTTTCCTTCTTGAATTGGTCATTACTTTACCGTATTAGCTTAACTTTGGTTCTTTGCATTATATTGATTGGCTGCAAATGACTCTGATGTTAAAGCAGTTCATGGTGGTGGAAAAATCGTATTGAAGGGCCTGTACTCTAGCCTGGCTGGAAATCTTGCTGGCGTTTTACCGTAAGTATTCATAGTCGTAATAGTGGCTTAGTATATTCTTGGAGCAGCAAAGAGCGGATTAGCTTTCCACAAAACTTGTTATGTGATTCTATCTCCTCTATCTTCTCATCATTTGGCTATGTAAGTAATCGATGATGAAAGCAACATTTTCCTTATCAAATTGAATTGACAGGCAATTCTGACCTTTTGAAGCTGCATATCAAAGGAAGGAACAATCCTATAATAGAAGCTAACGGGGAAAAGGGCCAGTATATCCACACTGAGAATCAGTAAAATTACATCACTGAGATGAAGTTGATGGTTCTCTGTATAGTCAAGTGTTGGAAAAGTTATGTCAAAAAGTGCAATGCTGTCCTTCTAGAACTGCAGAGAAATATTAGTTGCTAACCTGAAGGTACCCCTTTAGGAGCATGGCTTTTTTGTACTCGAAATCGCCCTAGATTAGCGTTTCTGAGTTGCACTTATTACTGATTAATTATGGAATTTATTAGGGCAAGCAGATGGAGGGAAAATTTTAGTTTTTCATTAACTTTCGCTCTTTGCCCCTCAATTTTCCTATCCTCCCCAGTTTCCAAACAACACATTAGGCTTGACAATAAAGGACTATGAAGAAAGTAGCCCACCCCACTAGTGGATTGAGGCTTATTATGTTATCGCTGTAGTAAGTTATTCTCTTGCATAGTAGTAAGTTATTCTCTTGCATATTAGTGGTTCGCCAATATGGTCATGTCTCATAGACATACAATCCTAGTTAAAAGAAAAAAGGTCAACTTTTGTGGTGTCACAATTTATTCATAAGAATTCCACAAAAAGTACAAAGAAAGCAAATAAATGCAGTTTTGAAATAGGCATCATACTTGTGCGGTGAATTGACGAATGACAGATTCATGTGTAAGCAAACATGGCAGTATGATAATCTCACCTTGATCTCAACTTCTCTACCGCCTAAAAATCCCATTAGCTAAAGGACTAGTAATATCGATACAAGGAGAACCACTGAGCTTCCTTTAAAATGTGAAAATGAGGAATTCTGAGTCCTCAATGAGTCAATGATGAAGATGAGTAAGGTTACGTGAAGTCACGCTGGTGAGAGTTTTTAAGAGGTCGACCACTATTAGTGTACTTTTGATGGAGGCACACCATAGACAATGCCGGAAATCAACAGACTTATACTTCCCAAACCATGAGCTTAGCAACTAGACATTCCTGAAACTTAGTTCGAGATCTTAGGTTCTTTTGTCATATTCCAAATCTAGTCATAACAAAAAAGGAAACAGAACAATCTCCCGTAGAAGTTGAATTTTTCATGGAAGAATTTAGAATGCGCTTTTTAAGAAATGGGTGAATTTATGTTGACCATACTGTACCGAAAAATTCAAAGTACAAATTTCATACCATTGAGATTTGAGAGTCACCCAGATGAAGCCAGACCTTGTGCCTAAAGGCCAGCACATGCTCAATTCTCATGCGAGGTATTGGACAGACAATAACGTGGTTATATAACATCCGTCGGCCGTAGTCTTATTTCCTATATTTCCACCATCTAATTCCTTTACACTATTGGCCAGAAACACATAATAATTACTGAACAAATCCGAGTCCTAAAAATGTGATAGAAGCTTGCTCTTTGAAGAGTCGCCGTGGATCTCATCCTTACTCCTGAAAGAAGCTGAAGAATCAATCCATAGACCTTCCCTGGACATGCTTCCCGGCACCTGGTGAGAGTCCCGAGAGAATGTCAAGGCATTTGTTTGGCTATCATTAGCTCGCCTCTCGAAGGCTCTGAACCTAGAATCTGGATTCGTTGCAGTTCGCTCGATTATCGGTGATTGAATCGCGCTGTTTCCTTCGAGCATGCTTACCACAGATGACATTGGCGGCCTGAGAGTTGGTGAAGGATTGGTGCATTGTAGTGCCAAGTTTAGCAATCTCATTGCCTCTTCCTTGGAGTAATCTGAGCCAAGGCGTGAATCCACGAGTTCAAGAACGTTCCCTTGCTCTTGTAACACATAGGCCTTTCATCATGCACAAATAAAAATAGAAGTTTAGTCGGTTGTCTTTCTTTTAGAAACAGAAAATAGTTTTAGGAACAATTAAGGGGAATAGGTTACTGATAGATGGAATCTCATCATGTTCATGCCTTCATATTCTCCACCGGCTGAGCATGCTCATGCATACAGATAAATATGACGATATTCTAAGCTTCTAACCCATCTTTTCTTTTTCTTTTTCCTTTTAAGGAGAAGGCCCTCAAAAGATTTATCCCTTGATATATTTATTTACTCTGATCAAATTTGTCCCTAATAGCTTGTTCCGTCATTTAATTTTGAAGTCACATGCCATCATTCTACTCGCAAGTCCTCCAAGCAAACCCGCATAAAGTAGAGAAAGAGAGCTTCAAGTCCAATAAAAGGTTGGCTGCATCATTTTTATCAAACTTAAAGTCACTATGCGTTACCCAGTCAAGGAGATAAACAAGTTCTTCCTTTGGCCTGTAATTTGTGTTGCTCTTTCCGCTGACAATTTCCAAAGCGACCACTCCGAAGCTGTAGACATCAGCTTTGTCTGTCAAGTAGCCCATCATCGCATATTCAGGAGCCATATAACCTCTGAGGCAAGGCAAAATAGTAATGATGAATGTGGCCATAGAAGGAGGACATTTGGGGAAAACATTACAAATATGTAGAAATCAAAAGTTCATTAGATAAAGCCAGTTAAAAGAAGAGAATTAACTAGAATAACAAAAGACTTACATTGTTCCAGCTATCCTTGTGCTGATATGCGTATCCTCTTCTTCATTGAGTTTGGCCAAACCAAAATCTGAGATCTTGGCATTTAGTTCCTTATCAAGCAACACATTTGTCGCTTTTATGTCCCTATGAACAATTTTCAACCCAGATTCCTCGTGAAGGTAAGCCAATCCCCTTGCTATTCCCAAAACTATTTTCTTTCTTGTGGCCCAATCCAACTCAATCTGCTGCTCATCTGGTCCTGGGAAGAGAGAGAAAATTCAGTTGAATGCTCATTAATAGCATATTAGTCAGCTTAGGGAAATCTTTTACCGAAAAGTGCACGGGCAAGACTATTGTTCTCCAAATATTCGTAAACTAACAACAGCTGGTTTCCTTCAATGCAACAACCATAAAGCTTTATGAGATTTGGGTGTTTGAGAGCAAATATCATGCTTATCTCGTTGAGAAATTCACGATTGCCTTGCTTTGATTTAGGAGATTGTTGCTTCACAGCAATCATAGTTCCATCCAACAGTATTCCCTGAGATTTATCACAAAATTTAAGACTCATAACTAACCATATGTTATTTCATTAAAAAAAATTGGTTAGCTAGACAAGATCCGGTTGGTAAGTCTAAAACAAAGACACATATTGAATTTATTAAACACTTCCTCACCGAATGGAGAATGAAGTTCTGAACATATTGTGAATTACCTTGTAAACCGATCCAAACCCTCCTTCGCCTATCTTATTCACAGAGTTGAAGTTGTCTGTAGCAGCTTTGATTTGCCTTAAAGTGAAGTGGCCAGTTTGGAGATCTAGCCCACGTTATTCGAGGAAAAAAATGAAGGTGTATATCAGGAGTGCGGTAAAAATAACCAAAGGAAAAACATAGTTCTACAACAAATTGAGGAGTGATCCACACATATGGTCTCATAGACATGCAATCCCAATTAAAAGAAAAAATGCCAACTTTTGTGGTGTCACAGCTTACTCATAAGTAATAGGTGATGATAAGTATATAATTTGAAATCACTAGTGTAAGCTTCCATTTTATGTATGAGATTTTTACTTTGTTAATATTTTATATTCTTCATATGTCTAAATATAAGTTATGGCTAGTGAATTATAACAGTAAGTGGTTGTCATTAAAGGTAATTAATACTATAGGTAGAACCTAAGTAGAACCTAGAACCCACCCTAAAAATTCTAACAAGGTGGGTTCTAGGTTCTAGGATATGTAAGGTAAGTTTCAAGTTAAAAAAAAAAAAAAACTTGTTTTAGTGGATATTTTCTAAGTTTCAAGTGGAACCTATACAAAATCTTGAACCACTCACCCTTAATAAAAATTGCACAACTAGTATGAAGAAAGTAGATAAATACGGTCTTAAATTAGGCATCATACTTGTACAATGAATCAAAAAGTGTGAGCAGACATGATAGTATGATAATCTCACCTGAATCTTTAACTTCTCCACCGCCTAAAAATCTTTTTAGCCAAAGGACTAGTAATATCAATACAATGAGAACCACGGAAGCTACTGCGATTCCAGTGATTGCTCCAATTGATGGTCCAGCGCTTCTAACATCGAAGTCTATGGTCCAGCGCTTCTAACATCGAAGTCTACAAGCAGGAAAAAGATGATAGATTTATACGTGAATGCTTTAATGGCCACACAAGGAAAGAATGTTAGGAATCAGTACATTCAATATTAACTTACTCGGTGTCACTGCAATAGCAGAAATAAGTGGTCCATATACACCTTTATCAGGAATGCCCGTGGTTCCCTTCCCTGACCAATATAGGTGAATCTCCAAAGTACTACCATTCACATAAATGTTATCGACATCTCTGTATATGCCCTTCCCCACACCCCCAGCTTCCTCTGCAATATTAAAATCCTTCAACACTCGATTGCCCTGCAAGAATTAACAAGAACTTCAATAACAAAAGATCGTGCTCTTGTCTAATTGTTGTGTGCAGCAGCCCTGTCAAGTGCCTCAACAAAAGACCATAACTCAGCATAACATATAAACTTAAAATGATGATCGGGTGTCAAATTTCACTTCACTCACCTGTATCGATATATCGAATATACGTCTCCCAAGGCTGCTAAATGTTTTATCATTGGAATATTGAATTTCAGCAAAATGGAGCCGCACTTTGTAACTTCCTTTCATCATGCAAAGGCCATAGTATCTAATCGACCAAGGGGAAAGGCGAGCCGTTTTTCGTAAAATCTTGAGCCATTCACATTCATAGAAAGTGGGTTATTCGCTATGTAAGCAGAGTCAGCATTTTCCATGTAAAGCCCGGTGCTGCTATAAGCCCACTTTTCCGAAGAAGCAGAAGAAAAAGAGGAAAATTTCGATGGGCCCTTCGAACTGGTGTCCTCTTCATATTCATTCCCCTCAAAAATCATTGTGGTTCCTCCGCAATTGATAAACAAGGAATGGTCTGCATGTGTTGTTGGGTGATATTGCATAAGACATGACAAGGGACAAAAGTAGCTCAGACAGTTTATGCTTGACAACGATTCAAACATAGTAGAACTCACACTGTGCTTTCCTGCTACAAGGAAGATCCTTCTCCGTGCACCAGAGCCTAATGGGATAAACCAAAAAGATTGTTGGTAAGATAATTTTCACGTGCAATTATCAACAATTGGTATAGGTTATGAGCTGTCAAAGAGACTTACGAGTTATTTCCGTTAGATGAATAGCTGGAAACCAAATTACTACAAAGCAACACGATGTGTTAGATATTAACTCCAAAAATGTGGAGACGAGACGTAACTATAAAATTTCTGCCTTAAGAGAGAATGTGCATTAACTCACACTTGTGATTCCTGACAATTGATAGGCGAAGAACCTTCGAAACGGTTGTAAGATAAGTCGCTGCAGTTCATACCTTGATCTAGTTATTGCGCATACTCACCCCCATAAATAATAACAATAGTACAACAGTCGAAGAGTCATATATCGGATGTCACCCCACGAGCCTCATACTAAGAATTATGAGTCGGATCCTACAATCTATGACGATGGTATGGAAAACCAAGAACAAAAGACAAGATATGTTCATAGGACACTAACAGATAATCATTGCTGCTTGTTACCCAACTGGGTACTACTCCAGTAAGGGAGTTGTTTGCTAGGAACCTACATTCACAAATAAAAGTTATGCAATGCTTGTCCAAAGAATTGTTCCATATATGATACTAATGAGGAAGGAAAGTCAGCTACATATTTGCTGGGACATGAGGAGAAGTCAAGAAAATTTGTAATTACATGTAATCTAGAGCAGCTCCCATCGTGTCAGGAACTTGACCAGTCAATTTGTTGACGCTCAGGTCTCTACCCAAAGAAGAAAAAAATGAGACGGATTAGACAATTTTCTCGAGAAAACTTGCAAAAGTGCATGTAATTTGATCTTTAGTTTGAGGCCTTTCTCATTCATGAGAAAAATCTCTTCTTAAAAAATGCAACAACCGGTCCACTAGACTTTGCAAAGGAAAGAAGATATAGCACACGAAAATGTTGGATCAAATGAAATATCCACTTCATTATGACAACTTACAATGTTCTCAAACTTGTCCATTCCCCAATGTAATCTGGAATTGAGCCAGTAAGCAAGCAATTTCTCAAAATCCTGAGATGTGAAAAAAAATAGTTAATGGTGATCAGCTATAATAAAAAAGAGACATAAAGAAACAAATCAGATATTCATTATATTGAGCTTACAAAGTCTTCATCATTTTCATGCCCCGCAAATTAGGAAAATTCGAGCTTGGACCTTTCAAATCAGATATTCTCCTGGACGCATAAAAAAAACCACTCCATCATATAGCAAAAACATCCATTCTACATTTTCGTGATAAAACACAAGCTTACAAGATTACAAGACACAAGAGAACAATTGCACGGAATTGAATGCTCACAACTCAGTCAAGTTTGACAACAAAGATATGCTTGAAGGAATAGGTCCCTCCATAGATGTGCCTTGCATATCCCTGAAGAAATTAATGCCGTAATACAAGAACAACTTTTTAGTATTTCATAAATCATATAAATAAATATTTTTTGCCCTAATTGAGAGGGATTGGGATACGCACAATTTTGTAATTTTGGTCCAATTCCCAATAAAATTGGGTATCTGTCCTGATAATGTGCTTCCATCTATACAACTGCAAGTGGTCCATAAATCAAAATCCCTCAAAGGAAATTTGGTATCTTGAGAAATAAAAGGTATTATGAAGCCACTTACAAAGTTTGTAAGTTCTTCAGATTGCCAAAGGATTCGGGTATCGTTCCTATAAAATTATTAGCAGACAACTGGCTGCTTAAAAAAAAAATGTAAGAATTAGGAACACTGAAGGATCAAGAGTTAATGTATAAATGTACATAACATAGATTAAACTAATCTTCATCTCGCCAAACAAATAGGAACTACGCTTCAGTTTAAGCGGAAACTCTGCTCATAAACATGAAGAAAGGACTTCTAAAATGTGCTATCCAAGCAAAAGGCAAAAGTGTGCTAATTAATGTATTCAATCTACTTACAGTTTCTTTAAGTAGCTCAAGTTGCCAATGTTTGGCTCAAGAGTGCCTTCAAGCAGGTTGTCCTCCAGTTCACTAGCGCAGGCATAAGATTATCACAAAAAGGTCTAATAATTTCACAATACAAAGGTAAATGATTTATTGCAAGTCTTACAGCTCCTTCAGCGTTCTAATGTTGCCAATTTCCTTGGGAATACCACTTATGCGATTTCCAAGTGCTGTCCTGAAGTATCAAATTGAAAACAAAATTATGCTTCTTTTAAAATACCGCTAATGAAATTGTTATGATGATATCTGATATATGATAAGATTAACTTACAGAATTTTAAGTTGTATCCGAGAAAGAGTTGTGGGGAGCGATCCACTAATGTAGTTACGAGTGAGGTCTCTGCTTGCAAAAAAATCTCACTTAACATTTTTTACATTTCTCAAATAATAGTTTGCTAAACTTCCGATAAATAAGTTGATTTAGATTCCCACGATTACTACATTTATTATACGAATACATGCTTAAGAAAATTGATAACTAGGTGCTTGAGAAAGATCGATCAAGAATTACAGATGCTTTGTCAATAATAAGATAAGGTGGAACCAAAATAGTCTTCATCCAACTCATAGTGTGCATTTCTGTGACTTCTCCACGGAAATAAAGGACCATGGCTCAGCAAGTATCTTTGGCCTAATTACCTTCCAGAAGGGAACATCTCATGTAGTTGAGTATAACTTACATTTCTCTTAGGCAAGTGAGGTTGCCGAATTCATCAGGAAAAATCCCTGTCAAATTAAGTCTGTTCAGCTGGCTGAGAAACAAAAAAGAATAGGTAAATTGCAATTGATGCATGTGAAAGAAGGACACCGAGAGGGAAAAGAAAACTGTTGGTTCATACATACATTTTCGTGACATGGCAAATGGTGCCGTTAGCGAAGGAACAAGTGCAACTCACGTTGCTTGTCATTCCTGTAGGCAAGGTCACGTTTAGACCGATACCATCACTGCATGAAGTCTCCGTTACGTTCCAGTAATTGTTTCGCATTTTCTTGGCGATTGTATTGAGTGTATCAACTGCAAGCACAAACCAGAAGTTGAAAACCAGTCACCATTGTCCATTGCTGGAGATATAAAAGAGACATAGAATGAGCTCAACTTGCAGACCTCAACAGAGAAGAGCCAGAGAGAGATTCAAAAACAGAGATCGGAAAGCAATTAACCCAAGAACAGAGGGCCACAGAGAACTGCTTAACTGCCGTTGGAGGAAAGGTTCTATTCATTCTTGCGTACCTTCATCTTGCGGCAAGAGTCGAGCATCACACTTGAAGACCGCCGAGCAAATCACAACAAGAACAACGGGGACAGCCACTCTGTAAACTGAACCCCGAAGCACCGCCATCGTTAACTTCCTCTGCTTCCCCGCGCACGCGGCAACGACCAAACTCGTACCTCGATCTCTTAAAAACCGTTTGGGAGCGCAAAACAATGCGGGAATGCTGCCGCGACTACGACCAAAACAGCACGAAGATACACCGTGATTTTTGGAGAGGACGTGAGATGAGGTTTCTCGAGCGCTTTGTGTTTGTCCGAGAGAGAGCGACGACTGAAGAGTTATCGATAAAATGGATTTAACAATTTCCTCATTGTCATCTTCAGTGAAAGTTTGTCCACCGGTGGCTCTTCCACGTTCAAAATTGGGACCGGCTGTTTTCATACTTTCTTGCAATCAATGATGATATAGCGAGAGTTTCCCATCGAGAGTGTTCGAAACGTTAGAAAAAGAGAACTCATAATTCTCAAAACTTAATTCTTTTCCTGCATTATATACAATCGGTCTCAAAATGCTTTTCATTAAATACAGAAACAGTACTTTTTTTTTTTTTTTTTTTTTTTTCGGTCCTACTCTATTCCTATTCTACACTCACTTGCACTTGTGCCCGCGCCTCTTGCTTGCGGCGTGGGAGTCGCAACCCACTCTCAAACTTACGCGTCCCTACCCCCTATCCCCCTTGAGAAGGTGGGGATTTGACCTCACCTCCCCCTTCCATGTTGGAAGGGTGGCCACTGGGGCGAACCCCCAGTGGTTAGAAACAGTACTTGAGATACCCCTAAACTCTATCTGCGAGTGGTTCGAGTTATTTTACTCTAATATTAAATTAACAATCAGAGTTCAACGATATAATGAGCGATGTTGGGATATTGATCAGATCGAAAAAATTATTTTCTTTATTTTTTTTTAACTTTGTATTTATAATTTATGAAAATTTAGTATATGCATGCAATGCAAAGCATTAAATTTTTTGAAAACTAAGCAAAGCATTCAATTTCATATAGAATTTTTTAATTATTGACCTGATGCAATGGACAATCACTATAAGGTGAAGTGATTCATTTTTCCATCTAAGTATATTTCTTAAATCACTTAGGTTTAGGTTCAATTGATGACGATAAATGCAACCGTAAGTATAATTTTATTTAATTAGTGATATAGGGATAGGTGCTTTCTTTTTCTTTTCTTAACTGTATAGCTATAACCAGTTTAATGATTGAGTGTCACTGCGAAAAGAAATAAACTCAAACTTTATATTAAAATAAGATTGGTGGCACACTATATATTTTATAGGTAAGATACTTTCTCCATGGCTCATAAACATGATTACCAATGACGGATTTGGTAATGGGAGGTCAGCGAAATGTTTAGACTTTTATTATAGGACGTAGGAAGGTTTAGACTTGATTTAAGGGGTAAGGAGATCATCTATTCACGTTGTCTTTTAAATTGGTCTGACCAGGGCATCTTTGTGATTTTTCGACCTAGGAGCTGTCTGGAAAACGTCCGGAAAACGTCTTGGATTTTGACATAAAGGAATGCGATCCTTACGGCGACAAACACGCGAAACTTTGTCGCCCTGTTAACATCACGCAAGCGCTCTTGGGGGAGATGCGACAAAATCGTCTCGTAACCTTACCCAGACCTCGACCCCCTGATGTGGACATCGAGTCATATCGAGGAGGAGGTGCTAGGGACCCATTGTCTATTCCTACTGGTTCGATTACTCGAGCGCGGGCCAAACAATTCAAGCAAGTGTTGGCGTCATGGTTCGTGATCTTTGGCGTGAAGATGACCTTGGATCAAATCTTGAAGAATCTTGGAAATCTTGGTGCAATTTAATTATCTTGTCACCAAATAATTGACCAAGTCAATTTATATATATATTCTTGTTTAAGAATATTCTAAAATAGGAATATTTTAGAATATAACGCATTAGATTTTTAGGGTTGGTTTTTAGGGTTTGTGTGGCAGCCTATATAAAGGATTTGCCAAATTTCTTTGAGGACGGAGATATTTTATTTTTGAGGAAAAGAATTGAGAGGTTCTCTTTTTTACGTTCTTTTGAGGACTTGACCTAATCAAGATTCTCTTCGACTTATCGAGCGAGATAGCGAATTCTTTCGCTTGTGGCGTCTATAACGTTGGTTGGTTGACACGTGTTCGTCAACAGTCACGTTCATACCGAGGTTGCCAATCACAAGTTTGATTGGAGGTCGAGGTTTGCAATTCGCACCATCTGGGCCTTTGTAGAACGATCCTTCCGCAACGATTCACATCAGTTTGGTATCAGAGCCAGGTTCTACAAGGTCTATTTATCTTTAATTTTCTGTTGATATTCAGCAATTTGAGATTTATTGAGTTAGGGTTTCGGTTCTAGTTAATTTAGGGATCCGATTGCTTTTGTGCTTCCATACGTAGTTGTTTGCTGTTAGTTTTAAATTTTCTTTTCTAGCATCTTAAATTGTATCTGAGTTCGTCAAAAAAAAAAAAAAAAAAAAAAGTGAAAAAAAAAAAATAGAAAGAAAACGCACAAAAAAAAAAAAAAAAAAAAGTGTGCAAGAGAAAAAAACAGATTCGGCAAAAAAAAATTAGCCGAACAAAAAAAAAAAAAAAAAAAAATCAAGAAGGCGACTCGTTTGTTAGTAGACCAAATTGAAACAAAACCAGTAGTGATTTGCGTTTCAATTGGAATTTCGAAAGTTGTACTTGTTGGTTTGAAATTGTTACTTGCTGAAACAAAATCAATAGTGATCTAATATTGTTTGATTAGTTTGATTGATTGTCGTGAGGGTGTTGAGAGACAGGTTTTGAGCTCAATAAAAAGCTTGTAAAAAGAGAATACGAGAGGAAAAAGGCAAGAGTGTGTAAGCTTAATCGAGGGTGAAAAAAAAAAAAAAGCCTAAACTTGAGTTAAACACGAGGGGAGTGACAAACACTTTGAGAGAAACACGTGAGGGAGTGATTGGTGAGGATTTTTGCGACTAACGTTTACTTGCAGGTCTAAAATATGTCGCACGAAGAAAGTGTGAATCAAAAGGAGATTGGCTCCATACGAAGGGATGAAGCGCTCATGGAAAGCATCCAGCAATTGAAGGCCGTAGTGGAGGAGCTTAGTGGCCGAATGATGGAGAATGACATGAGGGTTGATGGTGACCGAGAGCTACCCCGGGGAAGGCCACAACATCAGCGAGATGCCTCTAGAACACAACATAGAAGGCAACGACAATATGATGATGATGAGGCCGACATGGAGGATGATCGAGATGCTCGATTTGAAAGGTGGAATGGAGGCCGAAGGTTTAGACACCGAGGAGATGATGAACTTGGCAACATCAAGATGAAGATTCCTTCCTTCCAAGGGAAGAATGATCCCGATGCATATCTAGAGTGGGAGAAACGCATGGAGATGGTATTTGATTGCCAACGATACTCTGAGCTCAAAAAGGTAAAAATTGCAGCTGTTGAATTTACTGATTATGCTATAATTTGGTGGGATCAACTTGTGACTAGTAGGAGGCGCAATGGTGAAAGACCGATAGAGACGTGGGATGAGATGAAAGCGGTGATGAGAAGGCGTTTTGTACCTAGTCATTACCACCGAGATTTGTTTCAAAAGTTACAAAATCTCACACAAGGCAATAAGAGCGTGGAAGAGTATCACAAGGAGATGGAGATTGCCATGATCCGTGCTAATGTGATGGAGGATCGTGAGGCCACAATGTCAAGATTTTTGAGTGGTTTGAGTCGAGACATAGCAAGGGTGGTAGAGCTGCAACACTATGTTGAATTGGAGGAATTGGTGGACAAAGCCATCAAAGTTGAGCGGCAATTGAAGTTGGACCGAAATCACAAGAGTGGAGGAGGTTCAAATCAGAATTGGAGATCCAATTGGAAGAGAGATGATAAGCCAAATTGGAGAGGAAACAACACCAAAACCGAAACCTCAAAGGAGAAGGAGAGGGACGGTAAAGTTGGAACAAATCCGGTTTCGGGTAAAATCGAAAATCCTAACACTAGAACTCGTGAAATTAAATGTTTTAAGTGTTTGGGCAGGGGTCATATGGCGAATCAATGCCCTAATAGGAGGGTGATGATCATGACTGGACATGGTGTTATTGAGTCCGAAAGTGAAAGGGAAGAAGATGATGACGAGATGCCACCATTGGAAGATTGTAGTGATGGAGAAGTGGCTATAAAAGGAGACTTATTGGTGGTTAGGCGTTCTCTGAGTGTGCAAGTAAAGGAGGAGGAGCATCACCAACAAAGAGATAATTTGTTTCATACAAGATGTGTGGTGAATGGTAAGATTTGTAGTATGATAATTGATGGAGGTAGTTGTGCGAATGTGGCAAGTTGTATTATGGTGAATAAGTTGGGTTTGAAGACAACAAAGCACCCTAGGCCTTATAGACTTCAATGGTTAAATGATAGTGGTGAGGTGAAAGTATTGAAGCAAGTTCGAATTCCATTTGAGATAGGGAGATACAAGGACGAGGTAGAGTGTGATGTTGTACCTATGCAAGCGGGTCATATCTTGCTTGGAAGACCATGGCAATATGATCGAAAGGTACATCATAATGGATATACTAATCGTTATTCATTGGTGAAGAATCAAAAGACTTATACCTTGGTACCAATGACACCTAGTGAGGTGTATCAAGATCAATTAAAGTTACAACGAGAAGCCGAGAGAGAGAGAAAATGTGAGAAATCGAGGGCTTGCGTGGTGTGTCCGAGACGCAAGGAAAAGGAGAGGCCGAGAGAAAGATTGTGGTAAAAACTGAGGGAAAAGAAGAGAGGAAAGAAAAGAGGCAAAATAATTTTTTTGCAAAATCAAGTGAAGTGAGGAGAGCCTTAGTTCTAGATCGACCAATACTTGTACTTGTGTACAAGGAGGTTTTGTTTTCTACTAACGATCTTGACCCAAGTTTGCCTAGTCCTATTGTGTCTTTATTGCAGGAATTTGAAGATGTCTTTCCCGATGAACTTCCCGGAGGGATACCACCTATTCGAGGCATAGAACATCAAATTGACTTGATTCCCGGTGCGCCATTACCTAATCGACCCGCATATCGAAGCAATCCCGAGGAGACAAAGGAACTTCAGCGACAAGTTAGTGAATTATTGGAACGAGGGCATGTGAGAGAGAGTCTTAGCCCATGCGCCGTCCCCGTGTTTTGTTAGTGCCAAAGAAGGATGGAACTTGGCGAATGTGTGTCGATTGCCGAGCAATCAATAATATTACGGTAAAGTATCGACATCCTATTCCTAGGTTAGATGACATGTTGGATGAGTTGCATGGTTCTTGCGTTTTCACTAAGATTGATTTGAAAAGTGGCTATCATCAAATTAGGATGAAAGAAGGTGATGAATGGAAAACTGCATTTAAGACCAAGTATGGATTATATGAGTGGTTAGTAATGCCATTTGGATTAACTAATGCACCGAGCACGTTTATGCGACTTATGAATCATGTTTTGCGTGCTTTTATTGGTCGATTTGTGGTTGTCTATTTCGATGACATCTTGATTTATAGCCGAAGTCCGATGACCATATTGAGCATGTGCGAGCTGTCTTGCGGGTTTTAAGGGCCGAGCAATTATATGCTAATCTAAAGAAGTGCTCTTTTTGTTACCAACAAATTAGTATTTCTAGGATTTGTTGTTAGTGCTAATGGTATACAGGTTGATGAAGAAAAGGTTAAAGCAATCCGTGAATGGCCAACGCCTAAGACCATAGGAGAGGTGCGTAGCTTTCATGGATTGGCGAGTTTTTATCGACGATTTGTGAGAAATTTCAGCACCATTGCCGCACCTTTAACTGAGGTTATCAAGAAGCACGTGGGTTTCACGTGGGGAGAAGAGCAAGAGAAAGCCTTTAATCTGTTAAAAGATAAGTTAACTAATGCTCCTTTGTTATCTTTGCCGAATTTCAGTGCTACTTTTGAGATAGAGTGCGATGCTTCTGGTACAGAATTGGAGCCGTGTTGATGCAAGGAGGGCGTCCCATAGCTTATTTCAGCGAAAAATTGAGTGGAGCAACATTGAATTATCCTACCTATGATAAGGAGATGTATGCTTTAGTGCGAGCTTTGGAGACTTGGCAACATTATTTATGGCCAAAGGAGTTTGTGATCCACACCGACCATGAGACCTTGAAGTACTTGAAAAGACAACAAAAGTTGAATAAAAGACATGCCAAATGGATGGAGTTCATTGAGACTTTTCCATATGTGATCAAGTACAAGAAAGGTAAGGAAAATGTGGTAGCCGATGCACTTTCTCGAAGGTATGCGATTCTAACTATTTTAGAAGCAAAGTGTCTAGGTTTTGAGCATATTAAGGGCTTATATATTGATGATGATGACTTTGGGAGAGTCTATGAAGCATGTGAACACGCTGCATTTGATAAATTTTATAGGCATGAAGGTTATCTTTTTCGTGAAAACAAACTATGTTTGCCTAAGTGTTCTTTGCGTGAATTGTTGGTGCGAGAAGCGCATAGTGGTGGTTTAATGGGGCATTTTGGCATTAATAAGACTTATGAAGTGTTGTATGAACATTTTTATTGGCCACATATGAAGAGAGATGTCACACGTGTTTGTGAGAGATGCATTGCTTGTAAGCAATCGAAGTCTACAACTAAACCGCATGGCTTGTATACACCATTACCTATTCCAACGCATCCTTGGATTGATATTTCTATGGATTTTGTGTTAGGATTGCCTAGGTCTAAGTATGGTAGAGATTCTATTTATGTGGTTGTTGATCGGTTTTCAAAGATGGCTCATTTTATACCTTGTCATAAAACTGATGATGCATCTCATATTGCTAATTTGTTCTTTAAGGAGGTTGTACGTTTGCATGGCATGCCTAGATCGATTGTTTCAGATCGAGATTCTAAATTTCTTAGCTACTTTTGGAAAACATTGTGGAAAAACTAGGAACACGATTGTTATTTTCTACTACTTGTCATCCACAGACCGATGGTCAAACCGAGGTAGTTAATAGAACTTTAGGGGTATTGTTGCGTGCTATTATTAAAAATAACATAAAATCTTGGGAAGATTGTCTGCCACATGTTGAATTTGCATATAATAGGAGCATGCATTCTGCTACTAAATTTACACCATTTGAGGTTGTCTATGGTTTTAATCCATTAACTCCGTTAGATTTAACCCCTTTACCTGTTGATAAGCGTGTGGATTTAGATGGAGCAAAGAAAGCTGAATTTGTCAAGTCGTTGCATGAGAAGACGCGCACAAATATTGAGCGCAAGACTGAGCAATATGTAAGGCAAGCTAACAAAGGGCGCAAGGAAGTGGTGTTTGAACCTGGCGATTGGGTTTGGGTTCATATGCGCAAAGAGAGATTTCCCGAGCAGCGACATTCTAAGTTATTACCGCGAGGGGATGGACCATTCATGGTTTTGGAAAGAGTTAACAATAATGCTTACAAGCTTGATCTTCCAGGTAAGTATGACGTTAGTGCCACATTTAATGTTTCGACTTGACTCTTTTTGATGCTAGTGATGATTTGAGGACAAATCCTTTGCACGGGGGAGGGAATGATGTGGACATCGAGTCATATCGAGGAGGAGGTGCTAGGGACCCATTGTCTATTCCTACTGGTTCGATTACTCGAGCGCGGGCCAAACAATTCAAGCAAGTTTGTTGGCGTCATGTTCGTGATCTTTGGCGTGAAGATGACCTTGGATCAAATCTTGAAGAATCTTGGAAATCTTGGTGCAATTTAATTATCTTGTCACCAAATAATTGACCAAGTCAATTTATATATATATTCTTGTTTAAGAATATTCTAAAATAGGAATATTTTAGAATATAACGCATTAGATTTTTAGGGTTGGTTTTTAGGGTTTGTGTGGCAGCCTATATAAAGGATTTGCCAAATTTCTTTGAGGACGGAGATATTTTATTTTTGAGGAAAAGAATTGAGAGGTTCTCTTTTTTTATTCTTTTGAGGACTTGACCTAATCAAGATTCTCTTCGACTTATTGAGCGAGATAGCGAATTCTTTCGCTTGTGGCGTCTATAACGTTGGTTGGTTGACACGTGTTCGTCAACAGGTCACGTTCATACCGAGGTTGCCAATCACAAGTTTGATTGGAGGTCGAGGTTTGCAATTCGCACCATCTGGGCCTTTGTAGAACGATCCTTCCGCAACGATTCACATCACCCCCTCTACGCATGTGTTTTTATTTGTCAGAGTGACGCTCATACACATCTCCACGTTAGTAACGTGCTACGTAAAATTTCTAGCTCACGACCCAATCCACGCTTTCTCGTTTAACTTGACAAGTCGGTCAATGGAACTAACTATTCTTCAAAGACAATAATTTAAGAAGAAAAATTACTAAAAATGGAACCTGGGTTGGATCGAATATGGATCGCTAAATCTACATTGCATACAAAATGGGTTGAGTCTGGCCATTTTCGATCTAATCCGACACCTATTTGATGAGCCTATCGGTAGCTTGTACAAAAAACAAGAGGGACGTTCGATCAAGGGCGACTCTGATTTTCAACTTAGGGACTTCTGGAAAACGTCCTAGTGGCTGGTATAGAAAACTCACAGGGCGCTTTGTCAATGTCATCCCAATTTGCGAAATTCAAGGATGTCTAGGTAACGTTATATGATGCTTGTTTGGGCTTTCATCCCCCCGCAGAAGGCGCGATGTGAAAAAGACGTGCTCATGCCACAAAGTCTTAGGACATTTAAAAAAGCGTCCCTAGGTTGGGACATAACTATTATGTCGTCCCATAAAATATGTCCCCACTTACACCATTTGTTGTGGTGTTTTCTTTACTATCAATGTATATTTTCCAGAAGCCCCTAAGTTGAAAATCAGAGTCGCCCTTGATCGAACGTCCCTCTTGTTTTTTGTACAAGCTACCGATAGGCTCATCAAATAGGTGTCGGATTAGATCGAAAATGGCCAGACTCAACCCATTTTGTATGCAATGTAGATTTAGCGATCCATATTCGATCCAACCCAGTTCCCATTTTTAGTAATTTTTCTTCTTAAATTATTGTCTTTGAAGAATAGTTAGTTCCATTGACCGACTTGTCAAGTTAAACGAGAAAGCGTGGATTGGGTCGTGAGCTAGAAATTTTACGTAGCACGTTACTAACGTGGAGATGTGTATGAGCGTCACTCTGACAAATAAAAACACCTGCGTAGAGGGGGTCGAGGTCTGGGTAAGGTTACGAGACGATTTTGTCGCATCTCCCCCAAGAGCGCTTGCGTGATGTTAACAGGGCGACAAAGTTTCGCGTGTTTGTCGCCGTAAGGATCGCATTCCTTTATGTCAAAATCCAAGACGTTTTCCGGACGTTTTCCAGACAGCTCCTAGGTCGAAAAATCACAAAGATGCCCTGGTCAGAAAAGTCAAGACGGACGAAACTCAAATATTTGAATTGAGCAAAAAAAATAATAATAATAATAACCTTAAAATTCAATCGGATTGGCCCGTCCGACAAAGCCAGGGCCCATAATCGATCACAGGTTATGGATTTGGGCTGATCGAGAGCCCAAATTTGACTGGTCTCCACGGCCCGAAATGACCCGCTTCAAAAAAAAAAAAAAAAAGGCTGCTCCTTTATCAGCTGCTTCCCGCTTCAATTCAAGCTCGCGGTCACGCCGCGGTTCGACACTTCAATCCGTCTCGTGTCGAGCTTGGAGTCGATTCAATCTCAGCTCGGAAAGGAAGGGCGGCCCTGCCGATTCATGGATTCTTTTGACACCAAAAGTTTCGGGGTCCCACCACCGGCAGCGGTGGTTTCGCTGGATAAAAACTACAGTGACCCTTAAGCAAAGGTAAGGAGTTCGAAACCCAGGGGAGGCGCTAGGTGTCTTAAGTGTGACGCCGGGGATGGTGGGTCCTCCCGCTTACATGTCACCTGGGGGTTTACGCACCGCTGTCGGCTAGTGCGGTTCCTCCAGCATCAAAAAAAAAAAAAAAAAAAGTTTCGGGGTCCCCATTTACTGTGGTGTCGGTCGAAACCTTGCTCGCTCTCGCTGGCTAGCATGAGCTTGTGTTATCTGAATCGGGTTGTGGCTTGACGTGAATGTTCGGGGCCTTTTTTTTTTTTTTTGGGTGCGGGACCGAACGAGTTCATTTCGGGTTGTGCTTGTGCGATTCGATTGATTTCTATGAATGCATTGTTACGCATGGGGTGGACTGCGATTTGGGCGGATACCAGAGAAGGAAGTCTCTGCTAGTTAGCATCCGGGAAGACCGGCCTTCTGATTTTTGGCGAATAGTGTATGGTATGACCTTTTGAGGGATCTTGAGTTCTGGTGTTCAGTTCTCTGCTGGAATATGTCCGTCTTGTATTGGTATGCTGAAATTTTTTGACAGAATGTTAATGATTCATTTACTATTACGAATTCTTTCGACTGTGCCGTCGTTAATGGTAAAGCATTTTTTTGTTACAGCCATCGTTTGATCAATTTTCTCCCTTTTTATATGCATCGCCTCTTTTTTTTGTCTTATACCATTTGGTAAAAGACCTCATACTCTCTCTGTTTTTTTCTTGTCACTGGGAAGATATTTCCTCTTTTATGCATTTGCTAGTAGAGCTTTCACTTTATCTCTTTAAAAAGAATGGCGAACTAATTGCTAGTTTTACTCGCAGAAGGGAAGACTAGTCTTCCTTGGTTGTCTGATTATGTTTTAGTTGACCCTGCAGAGGGCATTGTTGCTGGTGGTACTGCTGCTGGTGGCGTTGTTGAAGCAGCACTTTACCCAATTAACACCATGAAAACTAGACTTCAGGCAAGATTCAATCCTTGTGTGCTCAACCAATCCTTTTGTTCGTATGTCCTCCAATTGTCACGCTGCACAAACTTCGAGTGCAAATTGGTAGTTGGGAGGCTGTCGCAACAAATAATGTTGTTTAGCTCTTACTGCTGCGACTCTAGTGACTGAAAATGATTTTTCTTTCAATGAATACTGTTTGCTGCCACCGACCAAGCAGCATATGTTTTTTTCTTTTTGGTAAGGACCAAGCAGCATATGTTTATCTTGAATACTGCCTTTTATTGCCGTTTTTCTCCCTATTTTACTGTTGTATGACCAGACACTAAAGTCTATGGTAGCTTCAGACTTATACAATTCATTTTGTTTGATTACAGCTGTGTGCTTCAGGTTTCTTAACTCCTGAAGCCTTTCTATGTTGATGGATTTATTAGATGGGCTTAAGGCCCATCCGCTCAAGTTGGGCCCAAAAGGGCCCGGCCCACGGGAATAGGGCCCGTGGAAGGGGAGAGGTATAAAAGGGAGGAGAGAGAGAGAGAAGACAACCATTGGAAACAAACGTACGTCTTCCCTTTCTCCCGCGCGCTCTCTCTCTCCAAGAAACAGTAAGCGTTTCTTCCCTTCAAGGCGCCATCGGATCGAACAGGGCCAGAATTTCTTCCTCTTCTTCAGCGTTGGTGTTTAATCTGCCCGTGGCTAACAAGCGTACGCTCGAATCTGTGTGGTGTGCTTTACGATCGGTGATGCGTGTTTTCCGAGCTTCGTCTTCCGCATTGATTTAGGGGTTCGATTTAGTGTCGAATCCGGTTTTCGGGGATCCGTTATTCCCAACATTGATATCGAGCCCTAGTTCACGTTTTCCCGATCAATTTGATATTTTTGATTGATTTTTCGCAAAGGTTTTCGGCCGTACGGATCGGGCGTGAAATCCCGACACCCGAGTACTGTACGCCGTTTTTTCTGAGTTTCCGTAAGTCGGAATAAAAATATGAAGGCATAGGAAGAAATGCGACGTCGAGACGAGTCCGGGGACATGTCGCCGGCCGCTAGGAGACGCCGCACGCGCCCACACGCGCGGCCGGAAGCCACTGCGCGTGGGCGGGACGCGCCGGAAGCGCCGCCGCCAAGACGTGCGCGCCGGTGACCGGCGAAACGGCACGCGCCGGTCGGCGAACCGACGCGTGCCGACGTCACCCGATGACGTCATCGTGGCGTCACCCAACGGTCCGATAACCGTCGGGATGACGTCATCGATGACGTCGCCGATGACGTCGATGGCGGTGGCGACCCGACCCGACCGACGACCCGACCCGACCCGGCCGCTGGCACGCGCGCGCGTGCACGTGCGAGCCGACGCGTCTGCGTGACGTCGCCCGCTCACGCGCGTGGCACGTGCCGCCGATGTCCGCGTGACGCGCCCCGCACGCGCGAGGCACGTGCGATCGGTCCGCGCGAGCGGCTCGACCGGCCGACCGGCTGTCCGGTCCGACCGGTCCGACCGTCGCGACCGGTCCGACCCGCGCGCCCGTTGACCCGACCCGTTGACCGTTGACCGACCGTTGACCGTTGACCGTTAACTTTGACCGTTGACCGTTGACTTTGACCGTTGACCGTTGACCCGAAAAAAAAAAAAAGGAATTTGTTTCTTTTTTTAGTCATGCCTATGTGGGTTATAAGTAATCCATTTTTAATTCTGCATTTGTTGCATGAATTTTGAAAAATTATGTATTTTCCCTTATGAAAATTATGGATTATTCTGCATTTGTTGCAGGGACTATAATGAGTTATGCGCGAGATACCCGCAAGCCCGAGAAGGGACGAGGGAAATGCAAGACTTAAAAGGCTGATGTCGAGATTTAGCTAATTATCGGTGGCATGACGGTGATTTAGTATCACATGTGATCAAGGTCAATCAGATGATACAGGAAATCATCTGGAATGGTTATCTTATGCCGGATTTTGAGAAGGTGCCGGCTTTGATGAACACTCTTCCACCTGAATGGCAAGCAGTGTTGGATCGGCTATGGGAGGTCAACGTGGTCCCGAATTATAGGAAGCTAGTGGAAGCTTTTGTAAGAGAATACTATAGGATTGAGTTGGCCAAAACTTCAACCCTTAGATTGAGCGCCACATGGCGCCGAGTGAATGCGCCTTGGTGGCGACATGAAAGCTCTCCAAAAGTTTTTCCATGGTTGGCAAATGTGCCTTCGCTTTTTCTCGAATGTTTTGAATGACGATTAGAAGGGACATTCCCTATTTATTTCTTTGATTAATTATGTAATGTTTACTACCCGATTGTTGTTGATGTAACAACCGATATGTTAGTCGTGTCATGTGAAAGCATTATTATTTTATTGGATATTAGATTTTATTTGCTTTCATTATTGCTTTGGTTCTTTGTGGGTAATTAGTCATGGGTAGTTTTAGAAGCTTTTGTAGCTTCATAGAATTGATTTTGCATAAGACAATTATATTAATGATAATTTTGAGTTAGGATTTTTGGAGGATGATTGGAAACGTAGTGACCTTTTGATTCTGAAACCTTACTTAAGATTATTTATTAATATGATGGGTCTATGCAAATAGGGATGCATAAATGATAGGCATTAATTATTCGTGCATGGATGTCGATGTGTTCGAACGATGGTTCAAAGAACTAAGAACGTGATTGCTTGATATGAACGGTAACAATTGTGAAATATTGAATATGAAGATTCAATATGTGCTGGAAAAGCAAGAAGCACTAGAAGCTCTTGACCATGTTATGGAAGATCTTGAGGGTGCCGTGCGCCGCCTTGAGCTAGTAGAGGACCGTCTAACGGCATTTGAGCAGAAAATAAACATTTGCTATCTTTGGTTCTAGCTCAAAAAAGGGCTTTGTGCTCTAAGCGCAAACATATTGATTCGTTCAATATGTGGGAATGCAAAGGATCAAGTCCTTATTGCAAGAAATTAAGAGTTAACCAACACAAGAGAGGAACATGTCCTCAAGTGAAGAAAATGTCAAGGGTGAGGTGTTACAATTGTGACAAGAAATGTCACTATGCTTGCAACTGTTGTGAGTCAAAAAAGTCAACACCTCTTGTACATTTGAGAACTTTACTTATGTGTCAAGTTCAATATTATTGGCTGAATCCAATCCTTTGTGGACTGTAGATTCAGAAACGACAGACCATAGAGGGAAGGATAGAGAATCCTTCGTGGAATTCCGACGATACCAACCGGAACTAAGTGGATCTATATTGGAAATAACTCAAGAGTCAAGTTAAAGGAATTGGCACCGGCCAATTGAACATGAGTGGTGGACGCACCTTTGATGTTCTATATGCTCTGGAGATTCGTCGAAATTTAGTGTCCGTCTTAGCGTTGGTTAAGCTTGGTTTTAGTATGAACTTCCATAATAGAAGTGTAGATTTGTATTTGGATACAAACTACTATGGTTGTGATTATTTTCTGATGGTTTTATTGTACTAGATGTTGACTATGGTGATGTCAATATGTTATTCCCTTGTTTCACGTCTTCTACCTTATATGATAATGATGTGAATATGGTGGCATGCTAGACTTGGTCATATGGGCCAACAACGTATGAATAGACTAGCCATAGAGGGCTTGTTGGGCAATATTGAAAAAGTCGATTTGTCCATAAGTGAGCATTGCCTAGTAGGGAAAACAACAAGGAAACCATTTAGAAAAGATAAAAGAGCTGAATTTCCTCTCGCATTTAATCCATTTGGACGTCTCGTGGTTCAATGAATGTGAGAGGAAGGCATGGGGCTGTTTATTTCATCACCGTTATAGATGATTATACTCGAGTCGGATATGTCTATTTGATTTCTCATGAATCAAGCATAAGTTGTTTCGAAAGTTTTATGAACCTGAGAAAATCAATTAGACAAGAAAATAAAATGATTTAGATCCGATCGAGGTCGAGAATATTTAATCGATGAGTTCGAAAATTATGTGATGAAAAAGGAATATAAAGATAGTTGTCTATTCCATATACTCCTCAACAAAATGGTGTTGTGGAAAGAAAAAACAGAACCCTACTTTGGAAATGGTTAGGTCCATGATGGTGCATGCTAACTTACCTATCACTTTTCGGAGTGATGCGTTGTTAACTCGCTACCTATATACTTAACCGGATGCCTTCCAAATCGGTTGCTTCCACTCCATATGAGTTATGGACAGTTAGAAAATCGGACTTAAGTTTTCTTAAGCCATGGGGTTGTGCTTTGCCTATATTCATGAGTCCTCTCACAAGTTTGGGAAATTGGGTCCCAAAGGAAATAAGAGTATTTTCATGAGATACTACGAACACTCGAAAGGGTATGTGTTCATAGGTGAGCGGGAAAGTGGGAGTATAACTGAATTTGAATCACGAGATGTCACATTCTTAGTGGATGAATTTCCTAAGAAGGGCGAAATAAGGGAAGATTGTTCCCTATTTGAAATCTTGGATCAAGATAATGATGTCAGTAGAGTTCGTCCAAGTGGGAGTAACATGAGATGTGATGAATTGAATTCAACTCATTCTCAATTGCAACCACCGATGTGACAATATCATCATTACCTAATCCAAGTGGGAGCATGATGGGGAATGATGTGCTAAGTGTACAATCTCCCATACGGTGAACAAGTCGCCAAAGTATTCCCCGTCAATGTTTTGACATTGAAAGGGAAGCTTTTATGGTTGCTCCACAAGATGAGGATGAGCCAAGAAATATTAATAAGGCTCTAAATTGCCCTAATAAGGAAAAATGGATTCATGCAATGAAAGAGGAAATGGAGTCAGTGAAGTCAAACCATGTTTGGGAACTGGTTGATTTTCCAAAAGGACGCAGAGCTATTGGGAACAACTGGGTTCTCAAAATAAAGCGAAAGGTTGATGGCTCGATAGAAAGGCATAAGGCTCGCCTTGTGGCGAAGTGGTATAATCAACAGGAAGAAATTGATTATGAAGATATATTTTCTCCTGTAGTGAGATTTACCTCGATTCGCATTATTCTGGCAATAATGGCAAGTATGGATCTTGAGTTACATCAAATGGAAAGACTGCTTTCCTCAATGGAGAATTAGAGAAATGAACATATATGGAACAACCTGCTGGTTTCATAGTGAAAGGCCAAGAAGAAAAGGTATGTCGACTTTGGGGGTCGATATATGGCCTTAAGCGATCGTCAAGATAATGATATATACGTTTTCATAATGCCATAATGGCATATGACTTTACAATGATAGATGATGATCATTGTGTATATATCAAAATATCCAATGATCAATTTGTGATCATATCATTATATGTTGATGATATACTAATTGCCGTAAGTAATATGGAGTTTGTCAATATTGTCAAAAAATTGGTTGTCTTCCAATTTTGAGATGAAGGATATGGGTGAGGTTACATATATTCTTGGAGTTAAGATTTCAAGATTGTAAACCCATAGACACTCCTATTGCAAAAGGTGAAGGATTGAGCCATAGACGTGTCCGGGGACTCCACAAGAGAAGGAATAAAGGAAACATGTTCCTTATGCTAGTGTTGTTGGAAGCTTGATATACACTATGATGTGTACAAGACCCGGCATATGTTTTGCGCTTGGAATGGTGAGTAGATACCAATCCAATCCGGTCCAAAGACAATGGAAAGCCGTTAAGAGAATACGAAGTATCTAAAGGGGCTAACGATTATACGATGAGTTATAAAGGAAAGGATCTGCGACCCTAAGGCTATCCTGATTCTGATTGGGGAGGAGATTTAAATGAAAGGAAATCTACTTCTGGGTTTGTTTTTCTTACCGAATGATGGCACCATATGTTGGAGCTATAAGAAACAAACATGCATAGCCTTGTCCACGATAGAAATTGAGTTCGTGGCATTATTAGCAGTAGTGTAAGAAGATGTTTGGCTTTAGAGATTTTTTGGATCATTTAGGTGTTATTGAAAGTGCTTTGCATTTGTTATTTGTTAACTGTGATAGCCAAGCAAATAAAGCGTACACCAAAGATCCAAAATATCATGGCAAGACCAAACATATAGATACCAAGTATAATTTTGTAAAGGATATGGTTGCACGAAAGGACGTGAACTTAGAGTACATACTACGCATAGAATGGTAGCGATCCTTTGACAAAGCCAATACCCGAGATGTGTTTTGTGGCCATATGAAATCTCTAGGGTTGCGTAGAGGCTAATGTACTGAATATTGTAATTTCCCTAAGTGTTCACATTTGATGAATTCGTGTTTTCATCATTAATGCTTATGAATCTTTGTTTGATCTTTATGCATCTTAATGCTCGGTGCATTATTTTAAGTTGAGAAGTATGTCGGACAGATATAAGATTAGCCCACTCACACGGGTAATCGCCTCGTTTCTTGTGTGATAAATAGAGATGAGACTGTTTTTAAGCTTATTATCTAGGTGATAATCGAGAGCTCAAGCTTAAAACACGTATGTCGCCTTAACGAGTGTTAAGATGAGGACATAATACTTACTATGTCCGAAAGTAAAATACCCCACATATTTTACCTTATCCGTCTAAGATGCCGGATGTGAGTTCGATGAATTTTGTGAATGAGTAGATACGTGAACTCAAGTTAGACATTGGGTATGTCCGAACTATCATCCGTACGGTATTGAAAGTGTAGACATACGCTCCATGGGAAAGGAGTTAATACCGTAATACGTATTTCATACTACGTATGCATGAGACGACCAATAAGAGTGACAAAAGTTTGATCTCAACTTTTATGTCGTGTGAGACTCTTGAGGAAAAGAGTTCCTCAATTTTTTAGTCCCCTCATGACTCTTACTTATTCTCGAGATTTCTATTTAGTGTTTGCTATCTTAGGATGTTGCCAATGGTCATGAGTGATTCGATCTAATGGGGCATTTCTAGAAAAGCAAGTTGAACTGAAATTGAGAGTTTGAAGGAAAGAGGAAGATCGATTTTGGAGAATCACATTGTAGTTTTGTATTCACCGGTTAACCAATTATGACTGTTGTCTTTGTGATAATCATAATTGTGAATACAATATGTATATTATTGTTTAAAAGAGATCAAGAGAGATATAAATGTGATCGATCGATCTAGGGTACTGCATACTAAATCTACTCGGAGTGTGATGCCCATTATGAGCTGCTATATATTCCTAACAGATGTATGGCAACGAGCTCTCAAAGTATCTTTGGTCGCACGGATTATTCACCGGTATGAATGTTGAAGAGAGGAAAAGAGGATTCTGTTCGGGCCACCATGTTAAGTGAAAGTCTATGATGGATTTTCTCGATGTGTTCGCCGAGTAAGGCACATCCGCCCATGTTGGTTTTGCACCACCATGTGCGAGTGGGAGATGATGGATTTATTAGATGGGCTTAAGGCCCATCCGCTCAAGTTGGGCCCAAAGGGCCCGGCCCACGGGAATAGGGCCCGTGGAAGGGGAGAGGTATAAAAGGGAGGAGAGAGAGAGAGAAGACAACCATTGGAAACAAACGTACGTCTTCCCTTTCTCCCGCGCGCTCTCTCTCTCCAAGAAACAAATGCGTTTCTTCCCTTCAAGGCGCCATCGGATCGAACAGGGGCCAGAATTTCTTCCTCTTCTTCGCGTTGGTGTTTAATCGTGGCTAACAAGGTACGCTCGAATCGTGGTGTGCTTTACGATCGGTGATGCGTGTTTTCCCGGGCTTCGTCTTCCGCATTGATTTAGGGGTTCGATTTAGTGTCGAATCCGGTTTTCGGGGATCCGTTATTCCCAACATATGTCAATAATCTCAACAGAAACAGCTATGAACCATTGGGAAGTTATAATTTAATCCTCTATATATTTGGCAAATCATATAGATAACCTCTTTGATTGAAAAATATATGCTTTGTCCCTTTTAAAGCTATCAATGCACAAAGTTTGTAATTCATCTTGTTTTGGAGCATATATAAGCTAATTCAGTGCACCATTACCCCATTGCATAATATATGTAGAAAATCTGGATATGCAAAATGTAACACTCAATTACTTAAAAGTTCCACATTTGGCAAATTTTAGGTGTTTTAGCCATTAGAGTTGTTTGGAAAATGTGGGTTGAATTGCAATTTTTTACTTTATTTTATATCGTTGCATATCTTCTTTCACTTTCCTTCTTGAATTGGTACTTTACCATAATAGCTTAACTTTGGTTCTTTGCATTATATTAATTGGCTGCAAATTACTCTGATGTTAAGGCAGCTCATGTTGGTGGAAAAATCGTATCGAAGGGCCTGTATTTTGGCCTGGCTGGAAATCTTGCTGGCGTTTTACCATAAGTAGTCGTAGTCCTAACAATGGCTTATTTTATTCTTGGAGGAGCAAAGAGCAAATAGCTAGATTAGCTTTCCACAAAGCTTGTTGTGTGACCGTGAGTCTACTTGGTAACCATTATGTTTTCGAAAACACAGTTCAAAAATAGTTTTTCTTGAATCCATTCTATGGACAATTTTTTGGCATTCAAACGCGTTTAGTAACTGCACAAAATTTATATTCTCGAAATAGGAAAAGAACAAAAATACATAATATGATCATCAATTTTTTTTGTAAGAATTTTAAAAAAATAATAATAATTTTATGAGATTTTTCTTTTCTTTTTCCTTCTCTTCTTCTTCCTCTTCCTCTCTTCTTCCTCCTCCTCTAGCCGATCGCCAGCAACCTCACCGACCTTGAGGGAGTCTTGCCAAGGGCTGGCAAGGTTCTCCTGAGGTCACCGGACCTCATCTCTAGCCAATCGCCAACCATTGCTGAGCCTAGCAACTAGCAAAAGGCAGAAGAAGAAGAAGAAAAGAAAAGATAAAAGAGGAAAAAAAAAAAAAGCTTGATTCTAGAATTATTCTCGGGAACAAAGAAGTATTTTTTTTTTCTACCTCTTCATTCTATTCTCAGGAACAAATCTATTCCTATGAGTAGAAAAATTAGCCAATGTTATCAAACGAAATTCCTGTTTTTTTTTTTTTCCAGATTGAAAAAGAATAGAAATAGCTGGCCAATTATCAAAGAGGCTCTCTATCTCCTCTATTTTCTCATCATTTGGCTATGAAGTAATCAATGATGAAAGCAACATTTTCCTTATCAAATTGAATTGGCAGAGAATTCTGACCATCTGAAGCTGCAAATCAAAGGAAAGAACAATCCTAGTACGGAAGCTATGGTGGAAAAGCGCGAGTATATCCACACTGAGAATCAGTAAAATTACATCACTGAGATGAAGATTTAGTTCTCTGTATAGTCAAATGTTTGAAAAGTTATGTCAAAAAATGCAATGTTGTCCTTCTAAAACTGCAGAAAAATGTTAGTTGCTAACCTGTGTAGGTACCCCTTTAGGAGCTAGGGTAAAGAGCATGGCTTTTTTGCATTCGAAATCTCGTGGATTAGCGTTTCTGAGTAGCACGTATCACTGAATCATAATGACAATCATTAGGGAAGCAGATGGAGGGAAAATTTTAGTTTTTCAGTAACTTCCGTTCTTTGCCCCTCAATTTTTGTCTCCTCCCTAGTTCCAAACAACACATTAGGTTTGACAAGGTATTGATCATTCATAAAAGATCATGGAGAAAGTAGTCCACCCCACTAGTGGATTGAACCATATTATGTTATTGTTGTAGTCTCTTGCATATGAGTGATTCGCCTATATGGTCATGCCCTGTATACATGCCATCCTAGTTAAAAGAAAAAAAGGCCAACTTTTGTAGTGTCGTAATTTACTCATAAAAATTCCACAAAAAGTAAAAAGAAATCAGATAAATATGATCTTGAAATAGACATCATATTTGAGTGATGAATCAATGATTGACAGATTCTTATGTGAGCAAACATTTTATTATAATAATCTCATGTCGATCTTCAACTTCTCTATTGCCTGAGAATCTTATTGGCCAAAGGGCTAGTAATATTAATACAAGGAAAACCACTAGAGAAGTATGTCACTCTTCATTAAGTGCCAATTGGAGAAATTATGTTATACGGGAAAACATAAGATAAACATTGGACAACTATCAATTGTTTAGGGAAGCTAAAAGAGTAGGTTGTTCATGTCATCTTGGTCGATGAACCATTAAGATTGGTTCCATAAGAATTTGCCAAAATCATTAACTTGGTGTTATCTTTCACCTAGAAAGGTTCAAGATAAGCCGTTGTTTCAACTCGGCGCGCATTTTAAAATCGCGATTCGGCTTTTCTGTCTCCTTATCCAACCTAAGAGCATGTGCATTCGTGAAGAGTAGCTGTCCGGTCTATCCTAGGCACACGTTCCCATGACCTTTTACTTTATTATCTTTTCTACTTTTCTGTGAACTTGACGGGCATCACCTGCATACGTGTATGAACCTTTTCATCCTATTTGAAATGAACCGTACTACAACCCCACGGAATCATTGTAATAAGAAGATAATGGTCTCATCAGAGTTTTGTTTATTTCCTGAGCTTCGATAAAAAAAAAAATGTAAAAATGAGGAATTTCGAGTCTTCAAGATGATAAAAATGAGTTAAAGATTACATGAAGTCGTGTTGGTTGAGAATTTTTAAGAGGTCATCCTCTATTACTGTGCTTTTGATAGGGGCACACCATAGACAATGCCCAAAAATAAATAGATTTACACTTTCCAAATTGTAAGCTTAGCAACTAAGCAAGCAACTATGAGGGTGCATGACAACCAGTAATTTCTATTTCAGAATAATTTTTCTATTCCATACCTGTTTTTGGAATAAAAATCCGTTTGATAAAATTATTCCGTTTTTTTTTATTTTTGAAATAGATTTCTATTCCAGAAATAGGTTTGGAATAGAAATCAGAAGTGAGAATTTTCTACTTCTCTATTTCTGGAATAAAAATGAGAAATAAAAAAATTTCTAATCGTTTGTCAACCGGTGCTTCATTCGTTGCCGCCGACCACCATCCATCGATCGCCCGCCGCCCGCCGGCTGCTACCGCCGTCGCCGCCGCCGCCGGTTGCCAGCCGCCGCCGCCGCCGATCGCTAGCCGGCAACTACCGCCGCCGCCGGTCGCCAGCCGCCAACCGCCGCCGCCGCCGTCCGTCATCGCCATCCGCCGTCGTCCGAAAGAAAGAAATTTTGTATTGTTATCAAACGGTTATTTTACTTAGAAACTTTTCTAAAAATATAAATAGAAAAATCTATTTCTGTTCCGAAACTATTTCGAAACGAGAATGGTTGTCATGCGCGCCCTTAAGCATTCCTGAAACTTAGTTCAAGATTTTCGATTCTTTGTCATATCAAATCAAGTTAAAATGGAAAAGGAAACAAAGCACCCTCCGAAAGAACTTGGATTTTTCATAGAAGAAATCAGGAATGCCACAAACTTCCAATTACAATACTATCTTTTTAAGAAACGGTTGAATAAATGTTGTGCATACTATACCTAAAAATTCAAAGTAAGAACTTCATACCATTTAGATTTGAGAGTGACCCAGATGAAGCCAAACCTTGTGGCTAAAAGGCCAGCACGTGTGAAGAGAAGCGAGAAACAGAGCAAGAGACGTAGGAATTTTGGGAGAAAAGATTCTTTTTTGTATTTCTCTACAATATTCAATTGTACAACACTTGTAATTATAGTACAAGAGATATATGAATAAAAGGAAAAGAGATATTCTACAAATCAATTTAATATCTCAATCTAATCCCTAATTGATTTAATGCATGATTATAATCAAATCAGATTCCAGCATATCTTCCAAATCTTCAAGCATATCTTCCAACACTCCCCCTCAAGCAAGTGGCTTCTAGATATCCAAGACTCTTGTCTTTGACATAGAGGTTCGGTGAAGATGTCTACAGGTTGTTTTGCAGTACCAATTCCTCTTGTCTCGATGATTCCTTCTTGAATCTTCTCTCGAGTGAAGTGACAGTCCACTTCTATATGCTCTGTTCTTTCATGCATTACAGGATTTGCTGCGAGCTTGAGAGCCGCATCGTTGTCACAAAACAGCTCCGTTGGCCCTTTCAGTCTTATTCCAAGATCCCCAAGCAACCCTCGTATCCATACAATCTCACGTGTAGTTTTTTCCATGGCCCGATATTCTACTTCGGCTAAAGATAAAGAGACTGTTGCTTGTTTCTCAGTTTTCCATGAAAAAAGAGATTCTCCCAATTTAATACAAAAGCCAGTAATTGATCTTCGACTCATCAGACAAGTCGCATAATCTGCATCACAATATGCCGTCAATTCCATGTTACATCTTCTAGATAGAAGTATTCCGAGTCCTTGGCACTTTTTCAAATACTTCACAACTTTTAAAGCAGCATTCATGTGAGACTCCTTCGGGCTGTGCATAAATTGACTAAGAGTCTGCACGGCATATGAAATATCAGGCTTGGTCATGGTCAGATATATGAGTTTTCTAACGAGCTTCTAATAACTTGTCGAATCTTTGAGTATAGGATCATCATTCTGAGAGATTCCTCCAAGAAAATCCGCAGTAGTTAACTTGGTATTCTGCTCGATTGGAATAACTGCTGGCTTGCATCCTGACAATCCGGCTTCTGAAATGATCTCCAATACAAACTTCCACTGACTGAGAGAAATTCCTTGGTCGGATCAAGCAATCTCAATCCCAAGGAAGTATTTTGGTGCTCCCAGGTCTTTTATATGAAATGTGGTATACAAATATTATGATCACTTGCTCCTAAGTCAACTATCCATTCCTTTCTTGAAATAGAATTTATCAGGCAATAAGAAATGCCTGAAAAACTTCCTCCTTTGTTCCCAATGTCAACCTTTTGCAACGCCTGCATCAATTGTTGGTACTGTCCATAAATAATAGGTTGGTCATTATTTAGACCGGTTGGTCCAGTGACCTAATAAGCTGCGGAATATTATTTCTTTTTCCCTTTTTCTCCTGGCTTACCATGTAATTTCCAACAATTATCTATCGTATGATGTAGACGTTTGCAATATTTGCAATATAATTTACCTCTCCCTTTTGAATTTTGAGAAAAATTCTTTGAAGATGCGGAAAAGATTTGACCGTGGAATCCCCTTATTGTGGAATTATAGCCACCGTCTGATTCAGCCGAAGGATATGACCCCTGTAGACCGTTAGATCTGTGCTGAAAATCCGAGCCGTTGGTTCCTTCCCTTTTAAGGGATTTTTTGCTAGTTCCCTGTAACCCTAGCCCTTCTCGACTCTCTCTCTCTCTCTCTCTGTCGGGCTAGGGTTTTCACGCCCGAATCTCGCCGAACACCGTGGAGTGCGACGGCGATGCGGTCCCTTCCTCGCAATTGCTCCGATGTCGTGAGCCTCTGGCTTTCCTCTTAGATAGCTAGCTAGAAGATTCGTCCAAGGGGAGGCACCGAATCCATTGCCAGGATCTGTGAAAAGAATGTTAGATATGTTTCATTTAAAATCAAGAGAAATTGAGTAGCATTTTCCCTCTCCTTCATAGATCTGTACCGTTGGATGGTTTCTGCTGGTCCCTCGAGTTTTTCCTCTGCAGCTTCAAGTTGGTTCCAAAGCGATGATAGCTTGTTGTAACAAGCTGTGACCGTCATATTTCCTTGCTTTAATTCGCTAAGTTCTTGCATGAGAGAAAAAAATCTTGGCTCGATCTAACTTGCCCTACATTTCTTTGATGTTAACCCACATCTTCTTTGAGTCATCCATCGGTGGGAGGCCGGCTGTGACATCTAGAGAAATGCAGTTGCCGATCCACGTTCGGATGAGGTGGTTGCACTTTCTCCAATGTTTGGCCAATCGCTCGTCTAAAGGAATCGGTACGATCCTGTCAAGGAATTTGTCTTTGTACTTCGTCACGAGGGCTCGCCGAAAGTCCTATGACCATCTGGAGCAGTTATCCGACCCAATCAATTGCAGATTAATCAGTTGCAGTTCTGGGCCATCGGCGGTTGACACAAACAGAGGATCACCTGGCTCTGGTCGGCTGGTGACAGCCACGATCGAAAATGGCAGAAAACCAGGTGCAAGATTCGGGTAGGGATTCGTCCCTGTACCCGATCCGCTAGACCCGGATTCATAACCCGCATTAGAAAATCCCAAGTAGGGATTCATCCCCAAACCCAGTTCACCCGACCCGCTAATTTGTTCTGAACCGACGGTCGAGTTTGCCCCATTCGTGGTTGGTGGGCTCCCGTCGGGCCGGAGGTTGTTTTGGCTGCTCCCAGTCCCCGGCAATGATGCATTTGGGCCTGGCCCAATGTACCATGGATATGGTACCCATTGGTAAGGATGGCCCAAAATGGGCTGCCCCATATTTGACTAAGCCGAGTAAAATTGCCACCGTAGGCCTTGGGCCTAAACTTGCTGTTGGGCCATAGGAATTGTGCCTTGCATTTCTTGCGTAGGTGTGACTTTTCCTGTGGGTTGAGCATCAGCGGCAGAGGACGAGTTCTATGGGTGATTCATGGTAAGTATTAGTGTCTGCTTCTTCCTTCTCTAACGAAATTTGATTCCTTCGCAGCTTTGATCTATTTTGCAGATAAGGGAACTTTGATAGGCAATCAATGCGGAAGCGGAATCAAGAGCCAAGCTCTGATACCATGAAAGAAGGTGTAGAGAAGCGAGAAACAGAGCAGGAGACATAGGAATTTTGGGAGAAAAAATTCTTTTCTATATTTCTCTACAATATTCAATTGTACGAAACTTGTAATTATAGTACAAGAGATATATGAATAAAAGGAAAAGAGATATTCTTCAAATCAATTTAATATCTCATTGTAATCCCTAATTGATTTAATGCATGATTATAATCAAATCAGATTCCAGCATATCTTCCAAATCTTCAAGCATATCTTCCAACAATGTGCTTAATTCTCATGCGAGGAATTGGACGGACAATAACGTGCTTATGTAACAGTCTTCAGCGGTAGTCTTATTACCTATATTTCCACCGTCTAATTCCTTTACACTATTGGCTAGAAACAGATAATAATTACTGAACTAATCCGAGAACTAAAAATCTGGTAAAAGCTCGCTCTTTGAAGAACGGCCGTGGGTCTTATCCTCACTCCTGGAAGAAGCTGAAGAATCAATCCATGGACCTTCGATGGACATGCTTCCGGGCACCGAGTGAGCGTCCTGATAGAATGTCGAGACGTTTGATTGGCTGTTATTACCTAGCCTCTCAAAAGCTCTGAACCTAGGATCTGGATTTGTTGCGGCGCGCTTGATTATCGGTGCTTGAATTGCGCTCTTTCCTTCGAGCATGCTCACAACAGATGACATTGGCGGCCTGAGAGTTGGTGAAGGATTGGTGCATAGTAGTGCCAGGTTTAGCATTCTCATTGCCTCTTCCTCAAAGTAATCGGAGCCAAGGCGCGGATCCACGAGTTCAAGAACGTTCCCTTGCTCTTGTAACACATAGGCCTTTCATCATGTACAAATAGATATAGAAGTTTAGCCGGTTATTTTGCTTTTAGAAACAAAAAACAGTTTTACGAACAATCAAGGGGAGTAGGTTGCTGATAGATGGAATCTCATCATATTCATGCATTCATGTTCTCCACCGCTGAGCATGCTCATGCATACATATCAATATGACAATGTTCTAAGTTTCTAGCCCACCTTTTCTCTTTCTTTTTCTTTTTATGAAGTCCTTCAAAGAAATTATCCCTTCATATGTTTATTTAATCTGATTGAATCTGTCCCTAAAAGCTTGTTCCACCGTTTAATTATGAAGTCACATGCCATCATTCTACTCGCTAGTCCTCCAAACAAACCCGCAGAAAGTAGAGAAAGAGAGCTTCAAGTCCAGTAAAAGCTTGGCTGCATGGTTCTCATCAAACTTAAAGTCGCTATACTTTACCCAGTCAAGGAGATAAACAAATTCTTCCTTTGGCCTGTAATTTGTGTTGCTCTTTCCGCTGACAATTTCCAAAGCGACAACTCCGAAGCTATAGACATCAGCTTTGTCTGTCAAGTAGCCCCTCATTGCATATTCAGGAGCCATATAACCTCTAAGGCAAGGCAAAATAGTAATGGTGAATATGACCGTAGAAGGAGGACATTTGGGGAAACTATTACGAATATGTAGCAATCAAAATGTCATTAGATAGAGCTAATTAAAAGAAGAGAATTGGCCAAAATAATAGAAGACTTACATTGTTCCCGCTACCCTTGTGCTGATATGCGTATTTTCTTCTTCATCAAGTTTGGCCAAACCAAAATCTGAGATCTTGGCATTTAGTTCCTTGTCAAGCAGCACATTTGTTGCTTTTATGTCCCTATGAACGATTTTCAACCTAGACTCCTCATGAAGATAAGCCAATCCCCTTGCTATTCCCAAACCTATTTTCTTTCTCGTGGCCCAGTCCAACTCAATCTGCTGCTCATCTAGGAAGAGAGAAGGGGTAGAGAGAGAGAGAGAGAGAGTTCAGTTGAATGCTCACTAATAGCATATTAGTCAGCTTAGTATAAGCATCTTTTACCAAAAAGTGCTCGGGCAAGACTATTGTTCTCCATATATTCGTAAACTAGCAACAATTGATTTCCTTCAATGCAACAGCCATAAAGTTTTACGAGATTTGGGTGCTGGAGAGCAGATATCATGCCTATCTCATTGAGAAATTCACGATTGCCTTACTTTGATTTAGGAGAATGCTGCTTCACGGCAATTATAATTCCATCCGACAGTATTCCCTAAGATTAATCACATGAATTTAAAACTCATAACTGATCATATGTTATTTCATTAAAATAAAAAATGGTTAGCTTGAAAAGATCTGAGTCCAAAACAAAGACACATGATGAATTTATCAAACACTTCCTTCAATGGAATGAAGGATGAATTTATGAACATAATGTAAATTACCTTGTAAACTGGCCCAAACCCTCCTTCACCTATCTTATTCACAGAGTCGAAGTTGTCCGTAGCAACTTTGATTTGCCTTAAAGTGAAATGGCCAGTTTGAAGATCTAACCCATGCAATGCAAAAAAAAAAAAACGGAGGTGTATATCAAGAGTGCAATCAAAAAAAAAAAAAAAAAAACTAAAGGAAAAGCACAGTTTGACAACAAACGGAGGAATGATCCATCTAAATGGTCTCATACACATGCAATCATAGTTAAAAGAAAAAAAAGGCCAACTTTTAAGGTGTCATAGTTTACTGATAAGAATTTCACAAAAAGTACGAAGAAAACAAATAAATACAGTCTTAAATTAGGCATCATACTTGTGCGATAAATCAAAGAGTGACAAATTTTTTACATGAGCAAACATGTCGATATGATAATCTCACCTGGATCTTTAACTTCTCTACCGCCAAAGAATCCTGTTAGCCAAAGGACTAGTAATATCAATACAAGGAGAACCACTAAAGCTACCGTGATTCCAATGATTTCTCCAGCTGATAGTCCAGTGTTTCCAACATCAAAGTCTACGAGCAAGAAAAAAATGATAGATTTATCTGTGAATGCTTCAATGACCACATAGGGAAAAAATGATAGAGATCAGTACGTTCAGTATTGACTTACTTGGTGTCACTGTAATAGCGGAAATAAGTGGTCCATAGACACCTCTATGAGGAACGTCCGTGGTTCCCTTCCCTGACCAATATAGATGAATTTCCAAAGTACTACCATTCACGTAAATGTTATCAAAATCTCTGTATATGCCCTTCCCAACACCCCTTGCTTCCTCTGCAATATTAAAATCCTTTAACACTTGATTGCCCTGCAGGGATAAAACAAGAATTCTGGTAAGAATAGATCGTGCTCTTGTCAAAGTGTTGTGTGCAGCCGACTTGTCAAGTGCCTCTACAAAAGACGATAACTCAGCATAACATATGAACTTAAAATGATGATCGGGTGTCAAATTTCACTTCACTGACCTGTATTGATACATCGAATATACGTCTCCCAAGACTTCTAAACGTTTCGTTGTTGGAATATTGAATTTCAGCAAAATGGAGCCGCACTTTGTAATTTCCTTTCATCATGCAAAGGCCATAGTATCTGATCGACCAGGGGGAAAGGCGAGCCGTTTGGTAAAATTCCGAACCATTCGCATTTATAGAAAATGGGTTATTCGCTATGTAACTAGCGTTGGCTTTTCCCATATAAAGCCCGGTGCTACTGTATGCCCACTTTTCTGAAGAAGCAGAAGAAGAAGAGGAAAAAATCGATGGGCCGTGTGGACTAGTGTCCTCTTCATATTCATTCCCCTCAAAAGTCGTTTTGGTTCCTCCACAATTGATAAACAAGGAATGGTCTGCATATGTCGTTGGATCATAATGCATAAGACTTGATAGGAGAGAAAAGTAGCTCGACGGTTTATGTTCAACGACGATTTAGACATAGTAGAGCTCACACTGTGCTTTCCCACTGCAAGGAAGATCCTTCTCCATGCACCACAGCCTTAGTGGGATAAACCAGAAAGATTGTTGGTAAGATCATTTTTACATGCAATTATCAACAATTGGTATAATTCTTAGTCAAAGAGACTTACGAGTTGTTTCCGTTAGATGCATAGCTGGAAACCAAATTACTGCAAAGCAACATAATGTGTTAGATAATAACTCTAGAAATGTGGGGACGAGACGAAACTATAAATTTTTTTGCCTTAAGGGAGAATGTGCATTGACTCACACTTGTGATTCCTGACAACTGATAGGAGAAGAACCGTTGAAATTGTTTTAAGATAAGTCGCTGCAGTTCATACCTTGACCTAGTTATTGCGCATATTCACCCCCGTATATAATAATAGTACGAACAATCGAAGAGTGATATATCATATGTTAACCCCATGAGTATCATACTAAGAATTATGGATTAAATCCTACAATCTACGACGATCGTATGGAAAACCAAGAATTGAGAACAGGATATGTTCATAGAAGACTAACAGATAATGCTTGCTACTTGTTACCCAACCGGGTACTGCTCCAGTAAGAGAGTTGTTTGCTAGGAACCTACATTTACAAATAAAAGTTATGCAACACTTGTCTAAAGAATCGATCTGTATATGATACTAATGAGGAAGGAAAGTCGGCTACATATTTTCTAAGATATTCGAAGACATCAAGAGAATTTGAAATTACATGTAACCCAGAGCATCTCCCATCGTGTAAGGAACTTGACCGGTCAATCTGTTGACGCTCAGGTCTCTACCCAAAGATGGAAAAAAAAAAAAGGAGACAAATCAAATAGTTGTCTCGGGAAAACTTGCAGAAGTTCATGTAATTCGATCCTCGGTTTGAGGCCATTATCATATATGAAACGAATCACTTCTTAGAAAATGCAATAATCCAAAATCTGTCGGTGCTTAATAACCAGCCCACTTAGAATTTGCAAAGGAAAGAAGATATAGCACACGAACATGTTGGGATCAAATGAGATATCCACCTCATTATAGCAACTTACAATGTTTTCAAACTTGTCCAGTTCCCAATGTAATGTGGAATAGAGCCAGTAACCAAGCAATTTCTCAGAATCCTGAGATGTGAAAAACAATAGTTAATGGTGATCAGCTATAATAAAAAGAGACAAAAGAAACAAATGAAATATTCATTATATTAAGCTCACAAAATCTTCATCTTGTTCATGCCTTGCAAATTAGGAAAATTTGAACTTGGACCTTTCAAATCAGATATCCTCCTGAATGCATATAAAAAATCACTCCATCACATAACATTAACATCCATTCTACCTTTTTTTTTTCTAATGGAACACAAGTTTACAAGATTACAAGACACAAGAGAACAATTGCACGAGATCAAATGCTCACAACTCAGTCAAGTTTGACAACAAAGATATGCTTGAAGGAATAGGTCCCTCCATAGATGTGCCTTGGATATCCCTGAAGAAATTAATGCCGTAATATAAGAACAACTTTTCAGTATCTCATAAATCATATAAATAAATATTTTTTGCCCTAATTGAGAGGGATTGAGATACGCATAATCTTGTAATTTTGGTCCAATTCGCAATAAAATTGGGTATCTGTCCTGATAATGTGCTTCCATCTATACGACTGCAAGTGGTCCATAAATCAAAATCCCTCAAAGGAAATTTGGTATCTTGAGAAATAAAAGGTATTATGAAGCCACTTACAAAGTTTGTAAGTTCTTCAGATTGCCAAAGGATTCGGGTATTGTTCCCGTAAAATTATTAGAAGACAACTCGCTGCTTAAAAAAAAAAAAAAAAAAAATAGTCCAATAATAAGGAACATTGAAGGATCAAGTATCAATGTAGAAATGTACATAACATGGGATAAACTTTCATCTCCCCAATCAAATAGGAACTATATTCTAGTCTAAGCGGAAACACTAAAGTAAAATCGTTCATTTAATAATCCCACAATCGAGAGAGCTCACAAACATGAAGAAAAGACTTCTGAAATGTGTTATCCAAGCAAAAGGCAAAAGTGTGCTAATTAATGTATTCAATTTACTTACAGTTTCCTTAATTGGCTCAAGTTGCCAATGTTTGGCTCAAGAATGCCTTCAAGCAGGTTATCCTCCAGTACGCTAAGACAGGCATAAAATTATCACCATAAGATATAAAAAAAATTCTCAATACAAAGTTAAATGATTTATAGCAAGTCTTACAACTCCTCTAGCGTGCTGATGTTGCAAATTTCCTTGGGAATACCACTTATGTGATTTCCAAGTGTTGACCTGAAGTACCAAATCGAAAACAAAATTATGCTTCTTTTAAAAACACTCCTAATTAAATTGTTATAATGTTATCCGATGTATGATAAGATTAACTTACAAAATTTTAAGTGGTATCCGAGTAAGAGTTGTGGGGAGTGATCCACTGATGTAGTTAAGATTGAGGTCTCTGCTTGCAAAGAATGCTCACTTTAAAACTTTTACAATTCGCAAACTAAACTTCCGACAAATAAGTTGATTTAGTTTCCCATGATTGCCGCATTTCTCAAACAAATACATGCTTGAAAAAATTGATAACTTGTTGCTTAAGAAAGACCAATCAATAATAACAGAAAACATAGTCAGTAATAAGATAAGGTGAAACCAGAATAGTTTTCACCTAACTCATAACGTGCATTTCCTTGACTTCCCCATGGAAATAAAGAACCATGGCCCATCAAGTACATTCAAGTTCTTTGGCCTAATTACCTTCAAGATCTCATGTAGTTGAGTATAACTTACATGACTCTTAGGTAAGTGAGGTTCCCGAATTCATCAGGAAATATCCCTATCAAATCAAGTCCCTTCAGCTGGCTAAGAAACGAAGAAGAATAGGTAAATTGCAATTGATGCACGTTGAAGAAGGCTACCGAGATGGAAAAAAAAAAGTCGGTTCAAACATACATTTTCGTGACATGACAAACCGTGCTGTTATTGAAGGAACAATCGCAACTCACGATGCTTGTCATTCCTGAAGGCAAGGTCGTCACGTTTAGACCTATACCATCATTACATGATGTTTCAGTTACATTCCAGTATTTGTTTTGCATTTTCATGGCGATTGTTTTTAGTGTATCAACTGCAAGGAAAAAGCAGAAGTTGAAAATCAATTACTTATGTCCATTGCTGGAGAAGTAAAAAAGACTAAAAACTAGAGGTAAGTGGTTTTAAGTTTTTTATAGGTTTCACTTGGAACTTAGAACTTACCCGTCGATACAAATTCCTCATTTTTTGGAACCTATAACCTATCTATCAGAACTTAGAACTTAAAACCTACCTTGTCATAGATTCCAAAGTCAATTCCAATGCCTAACAGGTTCTTCTTTCTTTTTCTTTTTTTTTTTCTTTTTTAGTTAAGCAAAACGAAAGTGAACACTACAACAAAATGAAAGCTTCTCATCTATCAATAACAATGATCCATAAAGATGAACACATAAAATAAAATGAACAATAAAAGGTTCAAACCACGTAACATATAACCTAATTATAGAATTTCAATCGTCAATATTCTAACCACTTGAAATCTAAAGAAACAACAATCATAGTTAATTGCTTAATAATAGTTTTACCAATGATAATTAAAATTACTATTAACTAAACTAAAATAATTATTAGAGAGCCTCACCACATATATCTATCCCGCTTCAACTAGTAAATTTTATTTACGGATGATAATCTCCTCATTAAGATAATCATATTTTAAAAAAAAAAGAGATTAAATAAAACATTCAATCAGTAGATATATAAAAGAAATTACAATATATAAAAATATAAACATCACTTTAGGTTCCGGTTTAGGAGAAAAATTATGAATTTTACTTTAAGCTCCTAGTTCGGTTCCAGTTCCCAGTCCCGGTTCTATTCTCAATTCTAATTCGGTTCCTATGGAACCAAGAACGGAATTGGTAACCAACAATTCCAATAAAAGTGGAATTGGGAACTGAACTATATCTTCCTAGAACCTAGAATTGGACCAATTTCCATTGATCCCGTTTTTCAATTCTTAGTTCTACTTTGGAACAATGCTCACCCATACTTAGAATAAGTTCAATTTGCAGACCTCAACAGAGAAGAGCCCGAGAGAGATTTAGGATCAGAGCTCGGAAAGCAATTTTCCCAAAAACATAGGGCCACAGAGAACTTGTTAACTGCCATTAAAGGAAAGGTTTTAGTCATTCTCCCGTACCTTCATCTTGCGGCAAGAGTCGAGCATCACACTCGAGGACCGCAGAGCAAATCATGGCAAGAACGACGCAGACAGCCGCTCTGTAAACTGAACCCAGAGGCGTCACCATCGTTAACGCGCGCGACACCGACCTAAACACCGACCTCGATCTCGGAAGAACCGTTTGCGAGCGCAAAACGACACGGGAATGCTGCCGCGACCACGACCAGAACAGCGCGAAGAGACACCGGACGGAAAGGAGTGATTTTTTGGAGAGGACGTGAGATGAGATTTGTCGAGCGCTTTGTGTTTGTCCGAAAGAGAGCGACGACTGAAGATTTATCGACTACAAGGACTAAACAGTTTCCTCGACATCTTTTTTGGTGAGACTTGTGTCTTCCGGTGGCTCTTCCACGTTCAAAATACTCGTGTCTATTACAAAAGTGGTCCTGCATTATTTAAGTTTTAAATTGCAATTAATGATTAACGTAGTAAGACTATCTCGTCGAGCATGTTCAACACGTTCGTCCAACGACAAAAACTAAAAAACTCATAACTCTCAAAATATATTTCTTTTTCTGCATTATATACAAGCAGCCTGGCTTGAAATATTTTTCATGAAATATAGAAATAGTACTGGAGATATCCTAAACTTTATCTAAAAGCGGTTCGAGTTATTTAACTCTAATATCAAATTAATAATCAGAGTTCGACGGTATAATGGGAAGTGTTGGGTTATTGATCGGATTGAAAAAATTATTCACTTAATTATTTTTCTAAATCTGTATTTAAAATTTAGTGAAAATTTAGTTTATACATGCTACAAAGCATTAAATTCTTTGGGAACTAAAAGTAAAATCAACACTACCGTGGAACGAACCGTGCCTTTTGGTTCGGACCTTGCAACCTGGGTGGGTCAGTTAATGCTAGATGAAATGCCACTCAGTGAGTGGGCCATGGGGCCCATTCAGTCTGATTGAATTTTTTAATTATTGACCCGATGTAATGGACGATCACCATAAGTTGAAATGATTCATTTTTCCATCTAACGATATCTCTTAAATCACTTAGGTTTAGGTTCAATTCATGACAATAAATGCCACCAATAGCATAATTTTATTTGACTAGTGATATTGGGGTAGGCTTTTTTTTTTAATTTCTATAATTATCGTTGGTTTAATGATTGACTCTCGCTATGAAAAAAATGAACTCAAACTTTAAATTAAGATAAGATTGGCGGCACACTGTATATTTTATAGGTGAGATACTTTCTCTGTAGCTCATAAAAGGGGCAAATTTTCAAATGTTTACCAACAGTGTATTTGGTAATGGGAAGGCATCGGAAGGTTTAGATTTTTGTTATAGGACGTAGGGAGGTTTAGACTTGATTTGGGGGCTGAGGAGATCATGTATTCACATTGTCTTTTAATATGTGGTCCTCACTTTGGAACATGATTCATATGGAGACTTGCCTTTCAATGTCAAGTTCGTGCTGAACGTCGAGTGGAGATTGAACATTAGAAAAATGGCCTAAAGCAATTGTTGCTTTCATAGGCAAAAAATAATAAAGCTAGGATATAGCGAGATCAAATATAAATATTAAATACTTTAAATTTTGGGAAAAAAAAAAAGCAAATGAAAGTTAACATTGAAATCCTTTTTCTTTTCTTTTCTTTACATGAGAAAATATATATTGATAGTAAAGAAATCATTACATCAAATAGTGTGAATGGGAACATGTTTTGTGGGACCTGTTTTTTCATGTCACGCCTCTCAGATGAAAAACCCTAATAGGCATATCATGTAATGTTTCCTACACGTCCTTGAATTTCACAAATTGGGACGACACGAATTTTTCTAGACAAGCCCCTAGATGTTTTCCAAAAGTCCCTAAGTCAAATATCTAGGATGCCTTTGATCGAACTTCCCTCTAGTTTTTTTGTACAAGCTATCGATAGGCCAGTCAAATGAGTGTATCAGGTCGGGTCGAAAATGGCTAGACCCAAATTGTCGAAAATGGCTAGACTCAAATTGACTCATTTTGTACGCAAATGCAAATTTAGTAATCCATACCCAACTCGACCCTACCCAAATCCCCTTTTCAGCAATTTTTCTTCTTAAATTGTTGCCTTTGATTAACAGTCAAATTTATGGACCGACTTGTCAAATTAGTGATTAAACTTGGGTCCGGTCGCAGGCTAGAAATTCACATAACACGGGACCAATGTGGAGATGTGTATGAGCGTTGCGCTAACAAACAAGAACATTTGAATGGAGATGATCGGGGTAAGGTACGGTTACGAGACGACACTGCCGCGTCTCCCGCAAGATGTTAACCGGAGGCGACAAAGTTTTGCGCGCTTGTCACGCGAGGATCGCATTCCTCTGTACTTTCAAAGTCCAGGACGTTTTCCACACGTTCCTCGGTGGGAAAATCAAAAGACGCCCTTTGGTCGGAAAAGACAAAACTGGACGAAAGTCAAATATTTGAATAGAGCAAATTGGAGCAAATATTCCAGTCGGATTATATATACTCCTACTAGCGTTTACGAGACGTAAAGCCCGTCCGACAAGGCCGGGGCCCATAACTCGGATCACAGGGTGTGGATTTGGGCTGATCTAGAGCCCATATTTGATCCGATTCCACGGGCCGACCAGACCCGACCCGACCCGAAGCAAAGCTGGGACAAAGCCGAAGGGATCGAAAGGCTCCTCCTTTATCAGCTGCTGCTTCCCGCTTCATTTCAAGCTCGCGATCACAGCGTCGTTCGACTTCAATCCGTCTCGTGTCGGGCTTGAGGTGGATTCGAATCTCAGCTCGGAAAGGGAGGGCAGCCCTGCGGATTCATGGATTCTTCCGACGCCAAAAGCTCAGCGAAGGCGGCCCCTGCTAAACCCGGTAAAAATCCGAGCTTCGGTGTCGGTCGAAGCCTCGCTCGCTCCCGCTGGCTGGCATGCATGAGCTCGCGTTATCTGAATCGCATTGTGGTTTGATGTGAATGTCCGGCGGTTTTTCGTTGCGGGACCGAACGAGTTCGTTTCGGATTGTGCTCGTGCGCATTCGATTGATTTCGGTGAGTGCATTGCAACAGATGGGGTGGACCGCGATTTGGGCGGACACGGGAAAAGGAAGCCTCTGCAAGTTAGCGTCCGGGAAGACCGGCCTTTGGATTTTTGGCGAATAGTGTGTGGTATGTCCTTTTGCTGGATCTCGAGCTCCGGTTTTTCGGTTCTCAAAGCCGGGTATTGATATTGAAGCCGGTGGTGAATATGTGATTTGTCGATATTTTTTTTGGTATCATCTTGAATTCTTCGCTGAATAATGAGTGAAAATGTTCGTGCTGAATTGGGTAGGCGAAAGTTTTATTGACAAAATGTTTTTGATTCATTTTCTCTTGCTACTTCCTTCAACCGTAGCAGCATAAATGGTAAAGGAGGACTCTTTTTCAGTGATTTTGATCAAGTTTCTCCCTTCTTATATGCACTTCCTCTTCTTTTTGTTTTGTCCCATTTGGTAAAAGACATCACACTCTCTGTGTGTTTTTCTTGACCTTAGGAAGACATTCCTCTTGTATTAATTTTGCCAGGAAAACTTTGGCACTATTTCTTTTAAAAGAACGGCGAACTAATTGCCAGTAAATCTCGCAGAAGGCAAGCAGAGTTATCTTTGATTGTCTGATTGTATTTCATTGACTCTACAGAGGGCGTTGTTGCTGGAGGTACTGCTGGTGTCGTTGTTGAAGCAGCACTTTACCCAATTGACACCATCAAAACTAGACTTCAGGCAAGATTAAATCCTTAAGTGCTGAACCGATCCTTTTGTTTGCCTGTTCCCCAATTGGCACACTGCACAAACTTCTCGAGTGTGAATCTTTCTGCTGCAACTCCAGTGACTGGAAGTTAATTTTCTTTTGATGAATATTGGGCTGTTTGCCACCACTGACCAAGCAGCATATTTTTATCTGGAATACTGCCTTTTCATTGCCATTGTTCTCCTTATCTAATTGTTGTATGACCAGACATTAAAGCAATGTTAACTTCAGACATATGCAATTTGTTTACTGCTGGTCACTTCAAGTTTCTTAACACTCAAGGCCCTTCTATGTCAATAATCTCAACAGAAACAGCTAGAATTTCAGCTGAAACCTTTTGAACCGACAGGAAGTTATAATTTAATTCCCTGTATTTTTGGCAAATCATTTAGATGACCTCTTTGATTGAAAAATATATACTTCGCCCTTTTAAAGCTATCATTGCATGAAGTTTGTGATTCATCTTGTTTTGGACCGTCTATGAGTTGATTTTGTGCACCATAACCCCATTGTCTAATATATGTAGAGAATCTGGATGTGCAAAATGTAACACTCAATTACTTAAAAGTTCAACATTTGACAAATTGTAGGTGTTTTAGCCGGAAGAATTGTTTGGAAAATGTAGGTTGGATTGCAACTTTTTACTTTATTTTATATCATTGCATAACTTCTTTCGCTCTCTTTCTTGAATTGGTCATTACTTTACCGTAGTAGCTTAACTTTGGCTCTTTGCATTATGTTCATTGGCTGCAAATGACTCTGATGTTAAGGCAGCTCATGGTGGTGGAAAAATCGCATTGAGGGGCCTGTACTCTGGCCTGGCTGGGAATCTTGCTGGTGTTTTACCGTAAGTATTCATAGTTGTAAATCTGCCTCAGATTATTCTTGGAGGAGCAAAGAGCAAATAGCTAGGATAAGCTTTCCATGAAGCTTGTTATGTGACTATTGTCTCCTCTATCTTCTCGTCATTTGGCTATGAAGTATTAAATGATGAAAGCGATATTTCCTTATCAAATTGAATTGACAGTCAATTCTGACCTTCTGAAGCTGCATATCAAAGGAAATAGCAATCCTTTGACAGAAGCTATGGGAGAAAGGGTCCAGAATATCTGCACTGAGACTCAGTAAAATTACATCACTGAGATGAAGATGATAGTTTTCTGTGTAGTCTAATGTAGGAAAACTTATGTTAAAAAATGCAATATTGTCCTTCTAAAACTGCAGAGAAATATTGGTTCCTAACCTGTAGGTACCCCGTTAGGAGCTAGGGTTAAAGAGCATGGCTTTTTTGCACACAAAATCCCCCAGTTTACTGTTTCTGAGTTGCACATATTACTGAATCATGACGACACTTATTAGGGGATGCAGATGGAGGGAAAATTTTAGTTTTTCAGTAACATTCGTTCTCTACCCCTCAATTTTCTTCCTCTCCTCCCTAGTTTCCAAACAACACATTAGGCTCGACAAGGGATTATCATTCATAAAGGATGTTCTGAAGAAAGTAGCCCACCCCACTAGTGGGTTGAGCCTTATTATGTTATTGCTATAGTAAGTTATTTTCTTGCATATGCTTCCGACGATGCTTGGGTTTTATAATAGGTGATCCAGAACTTTGAACTGTATTCGCACTCCCATAAATGTAAATTGTACCTCCCTAGATTATAAACAGGAAAAATGGGTAGGCTCTCTCTCTCTCTCTCTCTCTCTCTCTCTCTCTCTCTCTCTCTTTTTATAATAGGTGATCCAGAACTTTGAACTGTATTTGCACTCATATAAATGTAAAATTGTACCTCCCTAGATTATAAACAGGAAAAATGGGTAGGCTCTCTGCTCTCACCCGAATTGAGAGAAATGACCTGAGAAATCCTGGAGCAATTAATCTAGGCTGAGGTCCTTTTGGTTATACCACAACCAACTGGGTATGAAATGAAAATTTTCATTCACCGGATTATTCGGCTTTTAATCATTGTCCTCTAGTTTTCAGATGGAGGATACATGGTATTCAGAGTACTTATTGTTGTTAAAGATGTTTCAAAAGAAATCGTGGCATGACCTCATAGTTTATTACTTGTACAATCGAATGTGGCATTTTCTCTCTTTGCATTTTGTTCATAAAAGGATGCATATAGTTTCCTGTACTTTCTCTTATGTTAGTGGTTATCCTATATGATGGAACAATTGGCTGAGAAGTTGGTAAGAAGATGAGCTAGTTATGTAGCTTTGCTTGTTCGCCGACTGCATTACAGGAGCTGCTCATATGACTTTCATAAGTGTCCTATTCATATGATGAGTGACAGAATGCTTACTGTTTGACTTCTCTATTTGTATGATGGATTAAGGGGCATTTTAATGTGCCATCTTTGGGCTGCAAAACAGGCATGTACATAATAAAAGCAGAAGTTGGCCTGGTTTATGTACACCTACTTTACAGCATAAGAAAATTTCCATTTTCTTTGACATTGTATTGGCAGTTTTAAGTTTTTTCAGCTGGCTGTCTTCGAAATCATGTATTGTGGAATAACTGAAGATCTGTGCAGGGCTTCTGCAATATTCGTTGGTGTCTATGAACCAACAAAACAGAAATTGCTAAGGGCCTTTCCAGATAACTTAAGTGCGCTTGCTCATTTGGTAATTGTTGAAACCCTTCATTAATCATTTCTCTTCCAATTTAAGCTTCCTCAAATATTTTCATCATTGGTAGGTTCCTCAGTTCTGGTACATTAGAATTCATTGCTTGTGCATGAAATTTTTGTGAGATTTGCTTTCATTGCACTGCAACCCGAAATCCCCCCCAAAAAAAAAAAAAGAAAAGAAAAGAGAAAAAACCAATTACAAAAGGAAAAAAAGAAAGAGAGAGATATACAAATCACCAAAAAGAACACATTTTCCTTGATGATAGTCTTTTACATGTCCTGGTATATTCTAGTTCTTTCTCATCACCAGGCAACACCAATTTGTACCTCCTTTTTGGCAAGTCATATATGCCATACCTGTCATCTAGAAAGTTATGGGGTTTGTCATTAGGATCAGATGGTTTGGTTACAAATTTGCCGTAGATGGGGTATGTTTTTGGGTTTGATGCATTCGTTCTAACCTTCTTTTTGTATAATTTTTTATTTAGAGTATCTAGATAAGGCTGTATACTGTATTGAGATATCCTTGAATATTCTTCAGACTGCAGGTGCGCTTGGGGGGCTTGCTTCTTCTCTTGTTCGTGTACCCACTGAGGTATAAAAAGTATTTTTGACATTTTCGTTTCAGCTCCTTCTGAGTCAGGTTGTATATAACTGTGTATTTCCAGGTGGTTAAACAAAGAATGCAGACTCGGGAATTTGCTTCTGCCCCTAGTGCTGTCCGTCTCATTATTGCCAGAGAGGGTTTTAGGGGCCTTTACGCAGTATGTAGACCTCAATGTATTTTGGAAGATCATTCAAATTTTTGACTACTCATCACTTATTCATCATTGTCGATAATGTAGTCTTCTGTCTTCATTTTTACTCCCTAAGTATAATTTGAAATGAAGCAAACAATGCATAGTAATTTGCCTATACAGAAATATAGTTGAGCTGAAAAGCTTGTAATTTCTGAGGTCTGCAAATTATCTATTTTTGTTTGTCTTGAAAAATTCAAGATGATGTATGTTAATTTTTACTTCCCAACCTAGGGATATGGGTCCTTTTTATTGCGAGATTTGCCATTTGACGCCGTTCAGTTTTGCATTTATGAGCAGCTTCGCATAGGCTACAGGATTGTGGTAAGTTTTTCTCCTCTCTTTTTCTGTAGTACGTACATATAATGGATTTCAGCAATTTACTTTTGGAGAGTTCTAGTTTAATTAAGGTTTACGATCAGCCAACCCAAGTTAACAATAAGGGGCTGTTTGGTAACGTTTACATTTTTTTTGTTCCGGGGAACGAAAACAAAAAAAAAAGTATTTACATTCGGAAACACTTTTTGAACAAAAAGATGCGTTTGGTAAATTTGTTCCCGGAATAAAAAATAAACAGAAACATGTTTGGTAGATTTTTGTTCTTTTTTTGTTTCTTTTAATTTTTTAATATTTTTATTTTTATTTATCAGTTTTTCCTTTATTTTTTATATTTTTCTTTCGGCCGGTCGCCGGCCTCCGGCGACCGGCCGATGGGGCCGACAGCCTCGCCCAACCACGGCGAGGCTCGCAGGCCCCGGCGAGGCCGACCCTCGCCGTCGTTGGGCGAGGCTCGGCCTCGCCTTGGCTGGCCGAGCGTGAGCTCGCCCAGCCATGGCGAGGCGCGGCCTCGCCGGATCTGGGCGAGCCCGAGCTCGCCCAGCCAAGGCGAGGCTCGAGCTCGCCCGCGCCGGCGACGCCTCGCCTCGCCAGGGGCCGGCGACGCTCCGGCGAGGTCGCCGACCCTCGACGGCGTCGCCGGCCCTCGACGGCCGGCCATGGCCGAGGCCGAGGCCGGCGACCGGCCAAAGAGAAAGAAGAAGAAAAGAGGAAGAGAAGAAGAAACATAAACAAAAAATTGTTTCTTCAATTTTTTTGTTTCGTTTTCATTTTTTTTTTGTTCCCCTAACAAAAAAACAGAAAAAGTGTTTATAAACACTTTTGAGAAACAAAAACATGCAGGGCCTAATTCACCTATTAATTGTGGTCCACGGTTTACAAGTTCTCCTTTTGTATCACAAGCAAGTGAATGAGGAAAACATTTTCTTGTTATTAGCTTTAATAAATGAAACATTTATATGTGTCATTAAAGAGCAGTTTGTTGTTGTCATCATGCATTCAGAGGACATGCTATGTCTCGGATGTTGTAATGTTTTTATTAAAAGAAAACTAAGTTTTGTATGCTTTAAATTAATAAAAACATGTCAAAACCAAAGAAATTTCTCTTACATGGGCAACATATTGTTCTCGTGATGTGATAATTCTTTTGATTTGTTGCAGGCCAGGAGAGAATTGAAAGATCATGAAAATGCTATGATTGGTGCTTTTGCTGGTAAAGTTTATGCCTGTGCTTTCTTTTCTTTTCTTTTTGATGAAATACCTGATATACTTGGCTATCAATCAAGGTTATATCTTTTTTGTTCTCATAGACTGGGTTGCAATCTGGCTGACTATTTTATTTGAAAACTTTGATCTTAGAGTTAAGCTACACATGTAGAATGCAAGTGCAAACTATTGTCGTGGTAAAAAATAAAATAGCAGTAACCTATGCCTTCATGTTGAAGATTGCAGATGTACAACCCTTAATCAAGGTTATCAACAGATAATCAATGGCCTATATTGTTACTAACTGAAAATGTAGAACTTTTGGCTGTTGATAAGTGGTTGATGTTGCTTACCATCAAAAACCAGATCGATTTAAAGAGAGATATATGTAAAAGATTAAAATGATGAAACCTCTATACTGTATGTAAGTAGCAATGTCTTGTTTACTGGAGGGATGGAAAAAAAATTTACTCCCTCCATCAGAATCACTGGGATTCTAGAGTTCAGAATTTCTGTGACATAAGGGAATACACCAAAAGTAGAATTACCATCTATTAGGTTTATACTTGACTATAGTTTTTATAGGGGTACTGCATCTGCTCTAGATACTGCTACTTATTTGATTTATATCGACGGTCTAAAATTCAGATATTCTGTCAGAGCTCCAATCCATCTGTGATGCATGACTAGCTGTTACTGTAATCACTGTCCTAAAATATCATAACACCTGGCAAAGTATTTTTCATTTACTTTCAGTAGAAGTGTACTGCTACTTTGTTTTATAACACCTCCTCTTGGTTTCAGTTCCAATGAGGCAACCTTGTTGGTAAAATTCATGCCCGTCCTATTAGCTGAGAGGCTAACCACAATATGAAGATATCTTAGGTCGTAAACAGCATCGATTGGGGCCTGCCCATTATGGAGTATCACTCTCTCCTTGGCTCATTCCTTCCGAATTCATGAGCCTAAATTTTAGATTTATTGTTAGAAAAAGCCTGCTTAAAGTGGCTGGATAATTGGCAAATGACAAGTTTGCTCTCAATGTGGACTTCTTAATTGAGATTGTCATGCTTGTAGGTGCGATTACTGGAGCCATAACAACTCCTCTTGATGTGATAAAGACTAGATTGATGATTCAGGTAGTGGGCGTATTTATTCTTTACTTCTTTGTTTTGGTTCCTTTATTGTTGTATAGCTGCATTTTGGTCCTCGGTCATTCTTGATGTTTGTTTTATTTGTCCTTTGAGTATATAGGGAGCAACAAAACAGTATAGAAGTATTTCCCACTGTGTCAAGAACATTATCCAAGAAGAAGGACCTGCTGCTCTTATGAAGGTTTGACCACTTTACATGAGTGCATTCACATCATAGAAGTTTAGATTACTGCCTTCTTCATGTCTTATACCACAAGAAGAAAAATTAGCATGAGTGCTGGTTGATTCATCTATTTTTTATTTGGTTGAGGGTTTCATTATGTCTCACCACTTGCTTCAGGCCATGTAAGCTTCTTGGGTATTGCCTATTGTCCTGTTAATTTAAGGAATAATCTGAGGCAATATAGATATATCCATACTAGCCTTGCGTTATTGTCTACTTTTTGAAGTAATCGTACCATGCTATCCCAGCATTTCCGAGTTCCGCTAGTATGTCTTCAATTCCACTGAAGTTACTCTAACATCATGTCGAATCAAATTTCAGTTAGAGTGGAAATAGATGAACTACCATTGAGTCTTGTATACCACTTGAAGTTATACTAGGTGTCTGGACAAAACTAAGTTTAAGTCTGGATCTATGGAGAGATGGACTTGTTTTAAGTAATCAGAAATTTTCGGATCATGGAGAACTTTCTTCTGTTGAAATATAACCATTGTTGTATATATGAGGAAGAGTTGTTGACTGGACATAGATAATGACATGTTTCATATCATGTGCTGCAGGGAGTGGGACCAAGGGTACTCTGGATCGGTATTGGAGGTTCAATATTTTTCAGTATACTTGAAAGAACAAAGCAGATACTAGCTGATAGGCACTCTTAAGTCTCAATAGTCATCTTTGTTTGTTTTTAATGATCCTTGCAAAGCGAGACTAGTTTTGGAAGTTTAGGCCATCTATTTTCATACATGTAGTTTATGTATAATCAGTCATATTGACAATATGACTGATCGAGTTGAGAGAAGGCGGCCATTTCCTTTTTGAGCTGGGGCATATCGATAAGCATTCAGATTGCCTTCGGTAATGGAGATCTAATATGAACACTGATTTTTTTCCCCGAGGAATTTATTTTCTTCCTTGTACTTTTGAAAGTAGTACATGCATATGGACGTGCGTCCAGATGTCGACATCCCTTAATGAATTCAGACAATCTGTCAGCTTACCATTCTATTTGATTTTGCAATGTTTTTGTGCTCTGTATAATCCGGGTTTGACGATGACCCATGCGCCACCAAGCCCCATAGAGAGGCCCTCGTTTTGAGTTTCTTGAGAACAAAGAAGTGAAAAAAATTTACACCGGACTCATCTTGATGGTAAGAATAAAAGTGACCAAATCTCAAAATATTAATATACAGCATTGGACACAACAATGTAAAACATTGGTGAGTCGATCATATTTCACGTTTAAACGTGACTTAATGAAGAACTGTCACTGACAGCCCTACTTCTGAAAGTGTAAGAACGTGAGGACGTTTGCAGCAACATTCAGAACATCATCACCAATCATCATGGATTCCATAAGTTAACAGTTAAAAGGGATGACAGAACACCAACATGTCATCCAGAGTCGCTCCATCTTGAGTACCAATATCTTTCCCTATCATGGATATTCAAGATGACAGGCCGATAACTAAACCACAGTTCTTAGATTATTGGTTTATATTCGTTGCATTTCGGCATGATTTTTTTCTAAACCATATACCCAGCCATTAGATCTCATGATTATGCATTCCTTCCTTTAGATTAAAATAACCTATAGCCAAAAGATAAAATCCGTAAGATAATTTTATACTTCTTAATACAAATTGCAACGTGGAACTATACAAATTTGATTCCTGTCAGATAACACCTTGATAATTCTGAAATTACACAAGTGCTGAAACCGAGAGCCGGACTGTCAATCTTTAGTTGGATCTTTCAGAACCAGAAAGTAGAGCAATCAAACCATAAAAACTTAGAAAGTACACATCCAATTACACGTAGGAGAGCCTCTTTTCACCCCAAATCAACGTTGATAAGAACTAAACCATATCATAAACGATTAGACTACAAGTCTATACCCCCTACACATCCAAGTGAAAGAGGCAATAAATCATGCCACATAAGCATCTATTGGAAGCACAACAGGCGAGTACATTTAAGCCTCAGGTCTTCTATGCAATCAAGGTTACCGTGTTTTTGCTTTCAAGTAAATTGACAGCACAGCCTTCAAAATTTCAATGTTCTAAGCTTGTTTGAAAGTAGAGGTACACAAAAAATAGTCAAGGTAAAAATACAAAATGAATACAGTACTTGAGGAAAGGACAAGGCAAGGCATTTGGGACTAGCCGTAAGAATGTCTTGCAGGTAATGCAGATCATTTAAAGTTCACATGCCAGGAATTGGTCCCCATTCAATAAAACCATTGTCGATCAGACCGCAATTACAAAATTCTTGCTAGATATGCATGAGATGCATCCACACTTCAACAAAATAGTTCCCAAGCCTAAGTATGAAACAGGGAGCCATCACGTCCTATGGGGTTGATCAGTTCTTTCAAACTGCCATGCCCATTTTGCTCCCTCAAATTGATGCGCTTCACCATATATGCTGAAACATCATTACAAAGAGAAATTTCAATTATCAGCTCTTTTTTCATTAATTTAATTGCAACAGAGGACAAGTGTTGTGATAAATCAATCTACACTCTTTAAAGTTTAGTATTTTTCTTTTGCACTATCAGAGCTCAGGACATAATCAACATAAGAACTGTCATGGAACTACCTAAGAATCTCCTAACAGCAAAAGCAAAGGAGTAAAATGTCCCAATTAGAGTTTAATGGAAGTAGGTGACTCATCAAAGGAAATTCAGAAATTAGAAATTTGCATGAGACAAGATCCAGAAAAAGGGGAGATAACCTTCCATACACAATGGTCCATTATTGCCACGCTCTGTGTCTGTGCGCGCACGTGCGCGTGCAAGAGAGAGAGAGAGAGATTATAAGGATCAGACTGTTCATTTACCTTTTGCAGAACGTAGTTACATAACGTGAAGTGTTGTAAAGAAGGAACCACATCAAGACAATTACCAGAGTATCTGTGGACGTTTAGGAAACCCCGAGATGAACATGAAGAAATGTAAGATGCAGAGATGAAAATATAATTATAAGCAACAATAACAACTATACCACGTATCTCAAAAATGACTTACATAATCAACTTCGATGAGTAGGAGATTCACAATCCTAACTAAATCAGCATGCTTGCCTTGACAATGACATTAAAAGAACATGACTCATTTGAACGGCCTAAAATTCTTGATAAGGTGCAGCATGGAAGTCATAGCAAGCAAGAAAATTCTTGTATACATCTACTCCTAATTAAGCTTCATGTAGAACTCCATAAGTTTCATTGATAAACTAACGGCATAATACCATGAGAGCACATTGACTGCATTCACAAACAAAGAGAGACGTGAAGCACCACATTTGATCGAGGTGAAAGAAATTTTTTGGATACTGAACAAATAGCGCTCCCACCAATCCAACATGAAGAGACCGAAAGTGACATTGTAAAGGTAGATCTTACGTTGAATCCAATTCATGGCTTTCACCTGCCACCAAAACGACATGCCAAAACGTAGCCATCAGCAAGGTATGAAGATTTTCTAGCATTGGTCATCAAACAAGCAAAAACTTTCTAAATTCCAGGAAAAAAAAATGAATAGAAGAACAAAATGCTATTCCCCAAACGAAAAATCGATTCGGATCCGTAGATAACTCTCTAGTCAAATGATAAAGAAGGGGTTCACGAAAAAGATCGAGCCTGGCTTAGCCCAAAAACTCATTGATCGGTCAGATCATCATTCATTCGAAAATTCATCAGTTACCCATCATTTGAAAATATAGAAAGACCAGAAATTTAAAGATGTTGGCATCCCAGTCAAACGAAGACCATGCGATTATAAGACGAGCACGAATCCAGAACAAGAACAAGCGTGCCCACAAGAAGTAAAGTCGAATTCCAGAGACCGATTAGCCCCCGCGACAGCAAATCCGTCCAAATTTTCTAATCAACGCAGGAGCGGAATCGGAACTAAGGTTTAACGAGCTCGCGAGGCGGACGCCGGCGATCTTGAGCCGCGAATCGGCCAGCAATCTGGAAGGAGAAGCGAGATTCGAGGCGACAGAACGACCGCAGGAGATTCTTACCGAATGCCAATTGCTTCACTTCGACTTCGCCGCTCCAAATGGAACGAGAACCCCGAAAACGGGCGGCGTTCGGCGGCTGGTCGTCGTCGGCGCGGTGGGCGCCGGCCGTCAGCTCGGTCAAACCCGAATTCGGAGAGAGAGAGAGAGGACAAGGCAAGGAAGGTGATGTCGGAAATCAAAACAAGCAGCCTTTCTCCGGGGTTTAATTTCTTTGTTTGAATTTTCTTAAAAAAATACTTTTCTGAAATGACTTTTCTTCTTTACTTAAATAAAAAATGGGCTTTCTCTGAATTTCTTTAGCTTTGAACAGAGACCCACAAGAGAGAGCCGATTGGGTTTGCTCAATATAAAGCCCAAAGCAACGGTGGATTTGAGGACCATTCGTTCTCTCTCTCCTTCTTTTATCGGGGATAAGTGTATTACAAATCTTAAAATTTGTCACGAAAGACAAATTGAGGCACCTAAATTATTTTTATAAAATATAATTAAATCTGAAAACTTATTTTATATGTATAATTGAGTTTTAAAAATTTCAAAAATACACTCAAATTTTTAAAATTATCAAGTCAGTGAAATCAAGTTCTTCCATAAACTCTGTTCAACTTGATAAATGCAAAATGGCAACAATTTTTGGGACTTATTGCACCAATTTGACAAGTTTAAAGATTTGATTGCACTTTTTGAAAGTTTTAAAACCCAATTACACTTATAAAATAAGTTTTTAGATTCAATTATATTTTTAAAATTTTTGACTCAATTGTATTTTTGTGATAAGTTTTTTAGACTTTCAGCGTACTTATCTTTTCTTCACTTTTCTATATATATATATCAAGGTTTCATTTGTTTCGCAAAAAAAAATTTCTAAGAAAATACATTTTAAATTTATCGTGAAAATTATTTTTCTCGTTTTTTTAAGACAAAGCCCTAGCTCTCAAGCTAAAAAGTCTCTGCAATTCATTTCACTTAGGCGCCAACCCAACCAACACAAAAAAAGATTCTCACAAGGGTCGGAGCAGTTCTCCGTCGTCCTCTATAAAAGATCTGCTCCATCCAATCTCGAACCGCATGTGTTCTCTTTGTGGGGTACGCTCACAATCCCTAAAAACTCGCGAATGAACATGGCGTGGCGAAGCAATTGTTTCCACATCGTCTACTCTCCTCAGGGTTTTAATGGTTGTTTATTTGTATGATGTGAATTCGAAGTGAATGAATGACAAGGAACGAGCTTGCTTGCTGGTTCATGAAGCTTTGTTAAGGGCATTAGCGATGGTGCTTGTGGGAGGCCACATTGTAGTGCAGATCCTTCCGACGGTTATTAATTATCTTGGCTTTGATTCACGCAAGGTATTGTTAGTCGAGCTTGTTTGTTGTACTTGGCTGCTTCGTTTATTAAGATTAGTGGCTTAAGTTGCTTAATGTTTGGCAGTGGAAGTCCAAGAGGTGGATTTTTGTGGTCCAATTAATGATTGTTGTTGCATTGGCAGATTTTTTTTTAACAAAATTGGGTGTCCAAATCGTTATTTGTATATTCACTTTTGCTATGATTTATCTCTATTTTGATTCCCTTACTACTTTTGTATCGTGAATACTCATAATGGCTTTAGTCATGTATGTGTTGGCTAGCAATTGATGATGAAATTTTGTGGTGGCCGAAAACGCAAACGAAAATGTGTGTCCGATGTTCTCAGTAAGAACGGCATATATGGTTCTCGAATACGCGAGCTCTATCGTTCAATTCGTGTAAATAATTACAAGTATTTAGTTGGTATAAGAATACACGATAATATATGTATTGTGTTGATGAAGATTGAGTTTAGTCTGGAGTTTTGTTAAGTTTTGATTTACAGTGTTTAAGTATATAGGAAAAATAATGGAATGAGTGAAGGAAAATGTTTTCCTTACCAAATAACTAATTACATTTTCTAATTTATTTTCAGGTTTCAATCAAATACCAAAAAAAATATTAATTTTTCTTAGAAAATGACTTTTTAGAAATCTAGAAATGTCACACTTTACATGAAAAAAGGAGTCTAAAATTCTATTTCTACTCTTCTTATGCTATATAAATGATTAATTATTTCGATCATAATTCGGTCATATTACCTTTTTATTTAAAATTTTAAATTAGATCAAGTTTTCCAAATTTATTTTTAATTTCAACTCAAGTGGGATTATTCATTGTGTTATCGTACACCAAAATATCATGATATTAGTGACAGAAGAATCACGTTTTGTCTCGTTTATTAAAAAAAAATGAAAATATATGGCATCGGAATCTTACTCACTAGAGACAAATAAAACAAAGAAAAAACAAAAGGAAAAAGGAAAATGTGTCGCCTTCATGTCATTTTCTCAAGCTGTAACTTGTTCGATGAGCTAACAAATATGACACCGTCATCGCATCTTGATCAATCAATTTCTTTTTCCTTTTTTTTTGTCATTTTTTATAGGAGGGTCAGCTTCGCGTGCTTCGACAAGGAAGCACCTTTCAACTAAGTAGAAACCGATGATACCAAACCTCAAAAACTTATCGAGAAAAGCAATGAAACAAATGAATAAACTACGGCATCCTAATAATTGACTCAAAGTGGGATCAATTTATAGAGTGATTCAAGGACTTCCTATTTTTAATTTTTAATTTTGATTTTATTTCTTGCTTGTTATTCCACATAAAAGAAAGTTAGTCCAAAAATCAGAGTTAGTTGAGACTTTCTTCTGAGCTAAACATTACTTTGAAAATTCTTGTCATTTTTTTATATGACAGAAGAAAAGGCACAATCTTATCTGCCCTGATTCTCTATTGCGTTACCATCAAAGAGACCGAGAGAATCAAGGAATGTCTATCCAGCACCAACCCACACATAAAAAAGTACAGAATGTGATGCACAAAAGTGGCCCCTCTAGAAGTCCTGACCCCTAAGAGAGTAGCACCCATAAAAGTTTAAGCTTTACAAAAAGAAATTGTGTCCTATTTTCTAAACTGTTCTAACTTTTATCGAAGTGATTTTGATTCATCATCGTCATTTTAAGGCTAACTGATATGATTGATTATGGTTAAAGGGTTCTCCCATTCATTCACAAGAGAAAAAAAGGAATAAATCCACGTTGATTTAGAGAAAGAACTCGTGGATTTTCGTGAATCACCTTCCATCACTAAAAATTATACTCGAAAATCCGAACTCGCATGGCAAATGCTCAATCAATTAGAGGGAAAAAAAAAAAGGAACAAATCCACGTCTACAGACGTGTATCATGACGTCATGGCATTAGAAAAATCGCAGGTACGTTTTGTTCTTTTACTTTGGGCACAAATTGAATTTTCCAACGAGCGTCAGGAGGATCAATTATTCCTACGATGATCCACGAGGCCGGTCTTCCATTGGTTGGAGCGTTGGAACGTCATTGAGCACGCAGCAGGAGGAAGAGTCAAACTATTTCACCCATCGTTCTCTGTGCTCTGTTCTTCTCCTTGATTCCCTCATTCTCCCACCCCCCCCCCCACCAACTCTTTGTCTCTCTCTCTGTGAAAATATTCTTGGTTGGAGCTTGGAGATACAGAGAGAGGGAGAGAGTTTTGGTGACGAGAGCATGATGGCCAGATCAGAGGGCTCAATCTTTAAGCTGTGCTTCTTGTGTTCCGTGATCGCGAATCTCTTCTTCGGGGTGAATCTCTACTTGGGTCGCCGTGGCGTGGGGGGGTGGAAGTGGAGCAGCGACGAGGTGAACGTCCAAGGCCTGAGCTGGAGCGGGAGGGCGGCGGCCGAGGCCGAGTCGGCGGCGGCGCGGGAGTGCTCGGGCCACGGGAGGGCGTTCCTCGACGGGGTGGTCGCCGACGGGAGGCCGGCCTGCGAGTGCAGCACGTGCTACGGCGGTCCGGACTGCTCCCTCTTCTTGCCCTCTTGCTCTGCCAATGCCGACGGGTTAGTTTCGACTTTCTCTACGTCTCGATCAATCCCCAACAAACGGTCAAATTTATCTGTTGTTTTGAGTTGAACTCGTGGCAATCATTTACTACAGGACATGAAATCCTTTCTTCCCTTTTTTACGTCCTTGGAACATGCGCAGAATTCACTGAACTGTTACTGTAATAAGGATAGCTGATGGTCTCATCCCGAATTGGATTTGAAACAAAAGGATTTCACGAGGTTTCACTGAATCAGTATTCCTAATGACCCTTTGAAACATTCTCTGTCATTTGTGGGATGCCAATGTGATGGATGAGGACTCAATTGATTCTTGTTTTTTTCTATTCTGGGAGAATACAATTCCGGCGCCAAAACTCCACAATTTTCTCCATCTTTTCATTGGGTAAAAGATCGGTGTTCTATATCCTATCATGATAGGGGTGCTTCTTTAAGGATGCACACATGGTACGAACATGTAACTTTTGATTAATGTCTTCCGCAGATAGAATTTAGATGCCTACATGTAACTTTTCACCTCAGTTTATCATTTGAGTTGTGAAAATTGACATGTTCACCTATGGGATCCCCATCTTCAATACAATAAACAAGTTATATGCCTTGAGCGCGATTCTTTGTTCTTTCACATTTTGTGAAAATTCATGGATCAGCGGTTTACCTGCACATGTCCCTTATGGATCGGAACCATTCTTCCACTCGGCACGTATTGGGCTTTTATGTTTCAGGCTTTCATGGTCTGTCAGGCTATCACACTTCGGGTATGCGAGAATTAACTCGTAAAATTTAAACCACCTTGTGTTGGTAATAGTATAAGGTTGGAGCGGCATTTTCCACTCTTTCGAAATCTCGTTAATTCACGGTCCTTTAATTTTATTTTATTGTTTGGTTGCAGGGGAGATCCATTGTTCTTGGAGCCATTCTGGAAGCAGCATGCCGAGAGCAGTGCAGTAGTGGTGGCGGGGTGGCACAGGATGAGCTACTCCTTCAGTGACCAGACCTTCTTGTCCCAAGAACTTGAGTCTCTCCTCAGGAAGCTGCACTCCCAGGTTGGGAATGCCATCACAGACGATAAATACATTTTGTTTGGTGCTGGCTCTACCCAACTCCTCAATGCTGCTGTCCATGCTCTCTCTCATCTCAACTCTTCATTTCCTGCTTCAGTTGTTGCCTCAATCCCCTATTATGCGGTCAGCATTTTTCCTTTCGCGAGCTTGTAAAGGACCCTGTGTTTCGTCCTGCTCCATCCTTACGCTCAATTTTGACGTAATTTCACCATTCGGGTATCGGTGTTTTTCTTCTTCTTCTTCGCAGCTTTATCAAATGCAAACAGAGTTCTTCGACTCAGCAGACTGCAGCTTTCAGGGAGACCCGATGCGTTGGAAGAACGCAACCAACACCACTGGAGACATCATCGAGTTCGTGACTGCACCGAACAATCCCAATGGACAGTTGAATGAGGCCATTCTCCATGGCCCTAATGTTAAAACTATTCACGACCGCGCTTATTACTGGCCACATTTCACCGGAATTCCTTCCCCAGCAGATGAGGACCTCACTATCTTCACTATCTCTAAGCTCACTGGTCATGCCGGTAGCAGATTCGGGTAAATATGCCAAAACCCTTAACTTTTTCCCCAGATTCTGATGTTTCCTGCTATATATTCACGGTTCAAATTGTACTTTGATGTTGCTGATTCAGCTGACTGTATCATCGCTTTCAGTAAAGTCTTCTAGCTTGCCCAGTGGAGATCAATTCTTTTATTGTTTACATTGGCTATGAACAGATGGGCATTCATAAGAAATGAAGAGGTGTACCAAAGGATGAGCACATTCCTGCAATTGAACACGATGGGCGTCTCAAGGGACACTCAGTTAAGAGCTCTGAAGCTTCTGAAAGTAATCGTCGAAGATGGAGGGAGGGAAATATTCAAGTTCGGATACGAAACCATGACCAAACGTTGGGACAGACTGAGGAAGACACTGTCCATGTCGAACAGATTCTCTCTCCAGAAAATAGCACCTGAAAACTGCACCTTTTTCCAGAAAGTTAGGGAACCAACTCCAGGTGAGAACTTGCCACAACCCTATAACTTATTTACAACGCGAGGAGCAAATGTGATAAGATGACAGATCGATATAATTGTACAATGATTCGTCAATAGCAATCTTTTCAAAATGTGGACCGAGTTTCTCTATCGACAACACGTGTCACACGGCTTTTGTCTGAAAAATAGCCCAGAAATGCCCTTTGCAATCTTATAGACATATATTTAGAAGAGGATCTCTCTTATGTTACGCATCAGCGAAACTGTAGCCAAATTGCAAGGGGTGTCGATGTGAGTTCTCACTTTCCCGTTTTGGCTGTATTCTTTTTCACAAATTAACTGGAGCATTTATGGCAGCTTATGCATGGGTGAAATGTGAGAAGGAGGAAGACAGGAACTGCAATGAGATCCTAAATGCAGCCAAAATCCTCGGTAGAGGAGGGAGCATCTTCCATGACGACGATAGATATACAAGGCTAAGCCTCATCAGGAGCAATGACGATTTTGACTTGCTGATAAGCCGTTTAGAGAGCCTAGTCTCCGGGGAAGATGGAGCCAAAATCATGTGATTGTGAAGAAAGAAGAATGGTCAATCTCACGTTGATCTATGATTTTGGACAAAGTGATCAAATCATAGGCATATATCGTGTGAACAAGAGTGAGGGTCCTGACTATTGACCTATTTAATAAAGAGTAATGTGATGGGTCTTAGTTTGTAAGATGGTGTGATTGTGAAGAAAGAAGAACAGTCAATCTCATGTTGATTTATGATTCTGGATAAAGTGATTAAATCATAGGTACATATCGTGTGAATTAGAGTGAAAGTCATGACTATTGACTTCTTTAAGAAAGAGCAATGTGATAAGTCTTAGTATGTAAGATGGAACCAAAACCATAAGATTATGAAGAAAGAACAACAGTTAATCTCGCATTGATTTATGATTGTGGACAAAGCTATTAAATAATAGGTGTGTTTTTTGTGAACTAGAGTGAGGGTCATGAAGTGTGGGACACCCTGAGTGCTGCCATAATTGTGGCAAGACGACACTTAAGTCGCCATAACTTTAAAACTTACACTTAAGTGCCATCATCGGAATAAAATGGGACACTTAAAGTGCCACCCCGGCGAAAATCCGGTCAAATGGCTGACGTGGCAATTTTCCGAGTTTAGTCAAAACGGCGTCGTTTTTGCACGCTAACATGGCGGAGAAAACGCAAAAACGACGCCGTTTAAGTGTCTACGTGTAAATAATAATATAAAAATTAATTAAATTATAAACTATTCAAAAAATTTAAAAAATTTAAAAATTAAGAAAAATTTAAAAGTTTTAAAAAATTAAGAAAATTTTTAAAAATTTTTTTTTAAAAAAAAAAAAAAAAAGGTGGTTGGTGGGGAGGTCGAACGGGCGGGCCGAGGGCTAAGCCCTCGCCGCCGCCGCCTCCCGCCGTCGCCGGGAAGGGCCGGCGACGAGGGGGAGGGTCGGCCGGGGTTGCCGGCCCCGGCCGACCGACGGCGAGGGCTGCGATCCGGCGAGGGTCGCGGCCCTCGCCGCGATCCGGCGAGGGCTCGTAGCCCTCGCCGTCGGTCGGCCGAGGGCCGGCGACCCCGGCCGACCCTCCCCCTCCGTCGCCGGCCCTTCCGGCGACGGCGGGGAGGCGACGGCGGCAAGGGCTCACCCTCAGCCGCCCGTTCGACCTCCCCCACTTTTTTTTTTTAATTTTTTTAATTTTTTAAATTTTCTTATTTTTTTTAAATTTTTAAAATTTTCTTTTTTTATTTTTTAAAATTAAAATTTTTAAAATTTTCTTTTTTTTTTTTTTTTTATTTTTTATGCTGATTTGGAGCTCCCATGAGCCACGTAGGCAAAAAATAATAAAAAATATTGCCACGTAGGATTCCGGCAAGGGTCGCCGGAGGTGGCTGTCCCACTCGAAAAAAAGTGACGACACCCTTAAGTGTGTCTGCTGTTTTGAAGTTATGGCGGCTTAAGTGTCACAGCGCGTGCGAGACTTATGGCGCTTCTTGTGCTGGCTTGCCGAGGGTCATGACTATTGACCTCTTTAAGAAAGAGCAATGTGATAGGTCTTAGTTTGTAAGATGAAGACAAGACCATGTGATTGTGAAGAAAGAAGAACGATCAATCTTGCATTGATATGTGATTCTAGACAAAGTGATTAAGTCATATGTATATATCATGTGAATTAGAGTGGGGGTCATGACTATTGACCTCTTCAAGAAAGAGTAATATGATAGGTCTTAGTTTGTAAGATGGAGACAAGACCATGTGATTGTGAAAAAAGAAGAACAATCAATCTCGCGTTGATCTGTGATTCTGGATAAAGTAAATAAATCATAGGTATATATCATGTGAATTGGAGTGAGGGCCATGACTATTGACCTCTTTAAGAAAAAGTAATGTGATAGTCAATCTCGCGTTGATTTGTGATTGTGGACAAATTTATTAAATCATAAGTATATTTATTGTGAACTGGAGTGACGATTATGACAATTGACCTTTTAAGAAAGAGTAATGTGGTAGGTCTTAGTATGAAAAGAAATCATGTGATTGTGAACAAAATAAAAAAAAACAGTCAATGTGATTCCGGACAAAGGGATTTAATCATAGGCATGTTTCTTGTGGACTATTGTCACAGTCCGTGGATCCTCCTATACCCGTGACACTTGTGAGTGGTGCTTGGGTTATTGAGTGAAAAATGAGGATGTAGACGGGACGAACACAACTGGTTTGTGGGAGTGGCATCAAGACGATTGGTCCTAGAAGTTTTAGGATAGAAAGATTATATCACTTAAGAGCTCTGAAGCCAGGGTTGGCCATCCATGCACAAACTAGTCGGGAGTTAATGCCGCTCTTCTAACGAGGCCATGGCAAGCCGAAACCAATTGTTAAGCTTAAAGAGATATGCTATCTCACATGATCGACTATACGCCCAAGCAAAGCTGGGCGTGGTAGGATCTCGTACGAAGAAGCATTCACCGTGTTGTTCATTGGAACAACCAAGAAAAAAGGCTGGCTTGGCGAATTCCGCTCGCCAGGCGCCGCACGGGTCGTTCTGCGGCCAAGGGAACTGTCGGCCCATGACAAATGATATCAGAGCAAGAATCTCTCTAGTAAGTGGGTGAGTTGGAAAATCGAACTTCTCGCTCTAGTGCAGGTCAAATTGATAAGTACTAGTGGTACCAGTCCTAGTGAGTAGAAAGTGAATCGCAGGGGCAAAAGATGCTCAAACAAAGCGCAACTCTCTACTCCTAGGATGGCAATGGGTGCTAGGACGAGTTGGTTCCTCGCCAAGCTGATAGGGAGTTGGAGAAGAACCGAATCCTCACTGAATAGGAATAACATTCTTGGATCGATCGGTGAATTCGAAGAAAATGTATACTGCCACATTTTCAACAATGAAAGAACCTCCATTTGGTTAGCCGGGGTCAAGATACTTAGTAGGCAAAAATGGTGCTACTAAAAGATACAGTTGGTGAAAAATGACACACTTGCCAAAGAAAGCAGAGGTGACCGAGAAGGGCCGAGTAGCTGAGATCAAAAGAGGCTACAAATGGAGCAAAACCTATTTTGTTGGGCGAGCGTAACCATTCGATGTGAAATCTCATAAGTGGCACATCAATGGTTAAGGGACGTAAGGCCATGACAAAATAGATCGCAACGAGGGCGTTGCGAATTTGAGTGGGGGAGAATGTCACAGTCCGTGAATCATCTCGTACTCGTGACACTTGTGAGCGGTGCTTGCGGTTATCGAGTGAAGAGTGAAGATGCAAAAGGGATGAACACAATTGGTTCATGGGAGTGGCGTCAAGACGGTTGGTGCTAAGAATTTTAGGATATAAAGATTATATCACTTAGGAGCTCTGAAGGCAGGGTTGGCCTCTCGTACACAAACTGGTTGGAAACTGATGCCGCTCTCCTGACGAAGCCATGGTAGGCCAAAACCAGTTGTTAAGCCTAAAGAAATATGCTATCTCACTCGATGAACTAGATGCCTAAGCGAAGTTAGGCGTGATAGGATCTCGTACGAAGAAGTTTTTATCGTATTGTTCACTAGAACAACCAAGAAGGAAGGCTTGCCTAGCGAATTCCGCTCATCAGGCGCCGCACGGCTCGTTCCGTGGCCAAGGGAACTGTCGGCCCGTGACACTAGAGTGAGGGTCATGACTACCGACCTCTTTAAGAAATAGTGATGTGACAGGTCCTAGTTTGCAAGATAGAGCCAAAACCATGTGATTGTGAAAAAAGAAAAATAATCAATGTCGCGTTAATCTGTGATTCTGGACAAAATAATTAAATCATAGGAATGTTTCTTGTGAACTAGAGTGAGAGTCATGACTATTGACCTCTTTAAGAAAAAGTAATGTGATAGGTCTTAGTTTGTAAGATAATACCAAAACCATGTAATTGTTAAGCGAAAAAAAAAAAAAAAAAAAAATCATCTCCTATTGATTTGTGATTATGGACAAAGTAATTAAATCATATGTATATTTCCGGTGAACTAGAGTGACCATTGACCTCTTTAAAAAAGAGTAATGTGATAGGTCTTAGTTTGTAAGATGGAGACAAAACCGTGCGATTGTGAAGGGAAAAAGAAAAAAAGTCAATTTCGCGTTAGAGAGAGAGAGCCAATTGGGTTTGTTCAATATAAAGCCCAAAGCAGTGGTGGATTTAAGGACCATTTGTTCTCTCTCTCTCTCTCTCTCTCTCTCTCTCTCTCTCTCTCTCTCTCTCTCTCTCTCTCTCTCTCTCTCTCTCGGGGATAAGTGTATTGCAAATCTTAAAATTTATCACAAAAATGCAATTGAATCTTAAAATTTATATATATATAATTGAATCTGAAAACTTATTTTATAAGTGTAATTGAGTTCTAAAATTTTCAAAAAGTGTAATCAAATCCTTAAAATTATCAACTTGGTGAAATCAAGTTATTTTGTAAACTTTGTTCAACTTGATAAATGCAATATGCTAATAATTTTTGGGACTTATTACACCAACTTGATAAGTTTTAAAATTTGATTGTACTTTTTGAAAGTTTTAAAACTCAATTATACTTATAAAATAAGTTTTCAAATTCAATTGTATTTTTTTAAAAATTTTATGATCCAATTGCATTTTTGTAATAAGTTTTTTATGACTTCCAATACACTTATCTTTTTTTTTTTTTTTACTTCTTATTTTTTATTTTTCTATATATATATTTCATAAAAAATGTTTTTCAAGAAAATACTTTTAAAAATTTTCGTAAAAATCAATTTCCTCACTTTTTAAGACAAAGCCCTAGCTCTCAAGCCAAAAAGTCTCTGCAATTCATTTCACTTAAGCACCAACCCAACCAACACGAAGAAGATTCTCACACGGCGCAGAATAGTTCTCCGTCATCCTCGATAAAAGATCTGCTGCATCCAATCTCGAACCGCATGAGTTCTCTCTATGGAGTACGCTCACAATCCCTAAAAACTGGCGAATGAACATGGTGTGGCAAAGCAATTGTTTCCACATCATCTACTCTCTCCTTAGGGTTTAATGGTTATTTATTTGTATGATGTGAATTCGAAGTGAATGAATGACAAGGAACGAGTTCGCTTGCTGGTTCACGAAGCTTTGTAAGGGCATAGCGATGGTGCTTGTCGGAGGCCACATTGTAGTGCAGATCCTCCGGACGGCTATTAATTATCTTGCTTTGATTCAAGCAAGGTATTGTTAGTCGAGCTTGTTTGTTGTACTTCGATGCTCCGTTTATTAAGATTAGTGGCCTAAGTTGCTTAATGTTTGGCAGTGGAAGTCCAAGAGGTGGATTTTTGTGGTCCAATGCATGATTGTTGTTGCATCGGCAGATTTTTTTGGAACAAAATTGGGTGTCCAAATCGTTATTTGCATATTCGCTTTTGCTATAATTTCTCTCTGTTTTTACTACTTTTGTATTGTGAATACTTAAAATGGCTTTGGTCATATATGTGTTGGCTAGTAATTAATGATGAAATTTTGTGGTGGCCAAAAACGTAAACTAAAATGTGTGTCCGATGTTCTTAGTATGAACGACACATGTATGGTTCTTGCGTATGAGAGCTCTATTGTTTAATTTGTGTAAATACGTACAAATATTTAATTGGTATAAGAATACATTATATTATATGTATTGTGTTGAGGAGTATTGAGTTTAGTTTGGAGTTTTGTTAAGTTTTGGTTTACCATGTTTAAGTATACAGGAAAAATAATGGAATGAGCAACTTACCAAATAACTAATTACATTTTCTAGTTTATTTTCAGGTTTCAATCAAATATCGAAAAAAAAATTGCCTTTTTTCTTAGGAAATGACTTTTATAAATACTTTCCAAATGTCACATTTTTTTCGTGAAAAAAATGTATTCTAAAACTCTATTTCTACTCTTCTAAATGATTAATTATTTCGATTATAATTTGGTTATTATCTTTTTATTTAAAATTTTACATCAGTTCAAGTTTTCCCAATTGATTTTTATTTTCAACTCAAGTGGGATTATCCAATGTGTTATAGTACACCAAAATATCACGATGTGAGTGATAGAAGAATCATGTTTTGTCTAGTTTATTATGGCCACGGAATCTGAATCTTGTTTATTGGAAAAAAATGAAAATATATGGCATTGGAATCTTACCCACTAGAGACAAAAAAAAAACAAAAAACAAAAGGAAAAAGGAAAATGTGTTGCCTTCACGTCATTTTCTCAAGCTGCGACTTGTTCGATAAGCTAACAACTACGCCACCGTAATTGCTCTAGTGTCTTGATCGATCAATTTCTTTTTCCTTTTTTTTTATCATTATTGCAGGATCATTATTGGAGGGTCAAGCAGCTTCGCGTACCACAACAAGAAAATACCTTTCAACTAGGGTGGGTTGCGGCAGGGAGATCCCTTATCCCCCTACTTGTTTATTATCATTGCAAATCTATTATCCCTTCTAATGAGAAATGCTATGCATCTAGGCTCTATCAAAGGTATCAAGTTGAACCAAAGGTGCCCTACTCTATCGCATCTGTTTTTCGCCGACGATGCTGTATTTTTTCTAAACAGTACCTTATTGGAGTGTCAAAATCTGTCTAACATTTTAAACCAATATTGCTTGGCATCAGGACAAAAAATCAATCGTAACAAATCTGGAGTTTTCTTTAGTCCCTCTTGCCCTATTGAACTTCAGGAAAATTTAGCTGCTGAATTACGGGTACCAGTTTTACAGCGTTGTGGGAAATATCTCGGGATACCTACTGACCGGGGAAGATCTAAAAAAGATATGTTCTCTTGGCTGCTGAGTAGAGTTCAATCGAAACTAGAAGGATGGAAGGAGAAACTAATCTCTAAGGGAGGGAAAGAAGTTCTATTAAAGGCAATTATTCAATCTATCCCTCAGTATGCAATGTCTGTGTTTAAAATCCCTATCTCTTTATGTAAAGTTATTGAAAAAAGAATGGCCAAATTCTGGTGGAGCAACGATACAAGCAGATCTGGTGTACATTGGCAGAGCTGGAAACATCTACAGAACCGAAAAGAACATGGTGAATTGGGATTCAGGGATTTAGTGAGTTTTAATCACGCCATGCTTGGTAAGCAAGCATGGCGCCTAATGAATCAGCCATTATCTTTGTGGAGTAAGCTTTTTAAGGGCCTTTATTTCCATTCTTCCACATTTTTACAAGCTAACAAGGGCTCCCGCCCATCATGGGGCTAGCAAAGCTTACTATGCGGAAGGAATTCAATTTTACCACACGTTAGTTGGTCTGTGGGAGATGGAACAAGCATCAAGATAAGAGAAGACAGATGGCTTCCTATGGGTATTCTAGCTGGACCTAAAGCCCCTGAAGAACCTACACTAGTAGCTGATCTTATTGACCACACTACCAGTTCATGGAAAATTGATTTATTATCCAGGTTTTTCGATATGCCAATCATTCAACAGATCACAAACATCCAACTTAGACCTAATTTCACCACAAATGCACTTATCTGGACAGCAACCAAGCAAGGCACATTTACAGTCAATTCGGCATATTATGCACTTACTCACTCACAATCAGACATCTCAACCTTAAATGCATCATCTTCACACCAAATTCCTACCTGGTTATGGCGTTCTATCTGGAAAATGCCTGCTGCTCCCAAAATCCGAGCCTTCCTCTGGTCCATCTGCAATAATGCCTTGGCGACGAGAGAAAACCTGTATCGAAGACACATATTAGACAGTCCTTGCTGTACATTGTGTAAAAGAAAGACTCCAGAAACTTTAGAGCACTTACTCTTGCTTTGCTCGTGGACTCAAAAGGTCTGGACTCATCCCCACATTCGGGTTTCAATCGATCCCATCAACATCCATCGTCTGGATTCATGGATCACCTCTACGATCGGGACAGGGGATCGATTACCTCGGCTGGCCTTAATCTCTCATATTCTGTGGCAGATCTGGCGAGCTCGGAATGCTTTCGTCTTCCAAGGTACTAATCCTAATCCATATCAGGTTGTAGAAACAGCACTAACTGGCGCCCAAGCAGATCAATTATCTTCAGCCTCGAACCTGCATCAGAACAGATTGGTCACAAACAGATCCCATCTATGGCGTCCTCCAGATCTCGGGGTTTTGAAAGTTAACATAGATGGCTCTTATCATCAAGGCAGTCACAAAGAAACGATCGCTTGTATTTGTAGGGACCATCAAGGCCGGCTTACCGATGGGTTTTCCTTAGGAGTAGTGGCCGTCTCTGCTCTTCAGGTTGAGATCCAAGCTTTATCATTCTCGCTTCGCCATCTTCTGCATCAAGGCCTTCAAACCACAACAATCGTCGTTGAATCTAACAACCTCTCTCCGGTCGAAACTTTGAACAGCCACTCACAGCCGCCATGGTTGGATCGCTCTCTATTTGCTGAGGCTGCTTTCCTCCTAACCCTATTTCCCAATCTCACGATAGGGTTCTGCCGAAGAGAAGCGAATTCCGTCGCTGACTGGGCTTGCAAGGCCCATAATCGTACCTCTTTGTCTTGTAATTGGGCCCTCAATCCCCCCCTGCTCTCTTGAACTTGCTATGCACGGATGCTCTAGCCGCGGCTTGTATGTGCTATTCCTCTTAATGCAATGAGGGTTTCTATTCAAAAAAAAAACTAGGGTGGGTTGAATTTTAATAATTGACTCAAAGCGGGACCAATTTCGAAAGTTATTTAAGGACTTCCTATTTTTAACTTTCAATTTTGATTTGTTTCACGTAAAAGAAAGTTAGTCCAAAAATCAGAGTTGGTAGAGACTTTCTTTTGAGCTAAACATTACTTTGAAAATTCTCGTCCTTTTTTTTGATATGACAGAAGAAAAGAAGCAATTTCATCTACCCTGATTATCTAGAAGACCTAATATCTAAAAGAGTAGCACCCATAAAAGTCTAAGCTTTACAAAAAGAAATGGTATCTTACTCTCTAAACTATTCTAACTTTTATCGAAATGATTTTGGTTCTCGATCATCATTTTTAAGGCTAATCGATGTGATCGATCTTGCTTAAAGCGTGCTCCCATTTGCTCACAAGAGAAAAAAGTTTACGAGCACTTATGTTGTCAATGTAGAGAAAGAACTCGTGGATTTTCGTAAATCACCTTTCGTCACTAAAAACTATTCTCGAAAGTCCTAACTCACATGGAAAATGCTCAATCAAGCAATTTAAAAAGAAAAAAAAAAAGGAAACAAATCCACGTCCACAGGACGTGTATCATGACGTCATGGCATTGGAATAATCGCAGGCTGTACGTTTTGTTCTTTTACTTTTACTTTTGCTTTGAGCACGAGTTGAATTTTCCAGGGAACGTCAGGTGGATCAATTATTCATACGATGGTCCACGTGGCCCGCCTTCCATTGGCTGGAGCGTTGGAACGTCATTTGAGGACGCAGGAGGAAGAGTTAAAATCTGAATGTCATTTTCCTTTCGCCTTTCCTTACGCCGACTTCATTAGACTATTTCAGCCGTTGTTCTCGGTGCTCTGTTCTTCTCCTTGATTCCCTCTCTCTCTCTCTCTCTCTCTCTCTCTCTCTCTCTGCGAAAATATTCTTGGTTGGAGATACAGAGAGGGGGAGAGGGTTTTGGTGACGAGAGCATGATGGCCAGATCAGAGGGCTCAATCTTTAAGCTGTGCTTCCTGTGTTCCTTGATCGCGAATCTCTTCTTCGGGGTGAATCTCTACCTGGGTCGCCGTGGCGCGGGGGGGTGGAAGTGGAGCAGCGACGGGGTGAACGTCCAAGGCCTGAGCTGGAGCGGGAGGGCGGCGGCGGAGGCCGAGTCGGCGGCGGCGCGGGAGTGCTCGGGCCACGGGAGGGCGTTCCTCGACGGGGTGGTCGCCGACGGGAGGCCGGCCTGCGAGTGCAACACGTGCTACGGCGGTCCGGACTGCTCCCTCTTCTTGCCCTCTTGCTCTGCCAATGCCGACGGGTTAGTTTCGACTTTCTACGTCTCGATCGATCAATCCCCAACAAACGAGAGAATATTCAGCGGTTTTCTTAAGCGCCACGTCAACAGCTGACGTGGCGTGCGTTAATGTGCTATTAGCCAATTAAAAATCGACACTTGTCATCAAAAGATAAATTAAAGATCCCTTGATCCACCTAGATTTCTCTTTTCCCCCTCTTCCATCTGCACGCACAAGCCCGACCGCCGCCCCCTCCTTCCGCCATCGCCACCGGCGGAATCGGAGTTGCCGGCGCCGTGTCAAACCAGTTTGGCCGTCTCCTCCGCCTGTGCCTCAGTTCCAAATCCGGCGGGATGACGGAGAGGGTGGACGCGGAGGTTCTCTCCAGATTTGGTTTGCTGCAACGCTCCTCTGCACCTCCGGGTCTGGTTCCCTGCTCCAGATCTTGGCTCGTCCATGGCTGCCGGCGAAGAGCTCAACATCTTTGCGGCAGACCGAGAAGCTGTCCATGGCCGACCACTCCTCTGCATCTCCAGATCTGGTTTGCTGCTCAAAAGCTTCGAGCTCGAGTCTTGGCTAGTCCATGGCTGCCAGCGACGAGCTCAACAGCTTTGCTGCAGACTGTGGCGGCCACGGTGGGGCGGTGGTTCAGGGACGGCGGCGACGGTGGCGGCGGGGCGGCTTGGGCGATGGAGATGACCGAGCCCAGGCGGAGCGGAGGTCGAAGATGGAGGGGAAAAGAGAAAAAAATTAATTTTTTAAATTTCCCTATCAACATCCACGTGTCAAAATCTAATTGAGTATCAATAAATAAGCACACGCCACGTCAGCCGTTGATGTGGAGCTTGCAAACCACGGAATATTTTCTCGCAGAATATACTGAATTGTTACTGTAATAAGGATAGCTGATGGTCTCATCCCAAATTGGATTCGAAATTAAAGGTTTCAATGAGGTTTCACTGAATCAGTGTTCCCAATGGCCCTTTGAGACATTCTCTGTCATTTGTGAGATGCCAATGTGATGGATGAGGACTTCATTGATTCTTGTTTTTTTATCTGTTCTGGGAGAATACAATTTCGGCGCCGAAACTCCACAATTTTCTCCGTTTGTGGGGTAAAAGATCCTATGATGATAGGGATGCTTCTTTAAGGATGCACACACGGTACCAACATGTAACTTTTGATTATTATGTCTTCCGCAGATAGAATTTAGATGCCTACATTTAACTTTCCATCTCAGTTTATCATTCGAGTTGTGAAAATCGACATGTTCACCTATGGGATCCCAGTCTTCAATACAATAAATAAGTTATATGCCTTGAGCACGATTCTTTGTTCTTTCACATTTTGTGAAAATTCATGGATCAGCGGTTTACCTGCACATCTCCCTTATGGATCGGAACCATTCTTCCACTCGGCACGTATTGGGTTTGTATGTTTCAGGCTTTCATGGTCTGTCAGGCTATCACACTTCGGGTATGCGAGAGTTAACTCGTAAAATTTAAACCACCTTGTGTTGGTAATAGTATAAGGTTGGAGCGGCATTTTCCACTCTTTCGAAATCTCCTTAATTCACGGTCCTTTAATTTTATTTTATTGTTTGGTTGCAGGGGAGATCCATTGTTCTTGGAGCCATTCTGGAAGCAGCATGCAGAGAGCAGTGCAGTAGTGGTGGCGGGATGGCACAGGATGAGCTACTCCTTCAGTGACCAGACCACCTTGTCCCAAGAACTTGAGTCTCTCCTCAGGAAGCTGCACTCCCAGGTTGGGAATGCCATCACAGACGACAAATACATTTTGTTTGGTGCTGGCTCTACCCAACTCCTCAATGCTGCTGTCCATGCTCTCTCTCATCTCAACTCTTCATTTCCTGCTTCAGCTGTTGCCTCAATCCCCTATTATGCGGTCAGCATTTTTCCTTTCGTGAGCTTGTAATGGACCCTGTGTTTCGTCCTGCTCCATCCTTACGCTCAATTTTGACGTAATTTCACCATTCGGGTATCGGTGTTTTTCTTCTTCTTCTTCGCAGCTTTATCAAATGCAAACAGAGTTCTTCGACTCAGCAGACTGCAGCTTTCAGGGAGACCCGGCGCGTTGGAAGAACGCAACCAACACCACTGGAGACATCATCGAGTTCGTGACTGCACCAAACAATCCCAATGGACAGTTGAATGAGGCCATTCTCCATGGCCCTAATGTTAAAACTATTCACGACCGCGCTTATTACTGGCCACATTTCACCGGAATTCCTTCCCCAGCAGATGAGGACCTTACTATCTTCACTATCTCTAAGCTCACTGGTCATGCCGGTAGCAGATTCGGGTAAATATGCCAAAACCCTTAACATTTTCCCCAGATTCTGATGTTTCCTGCTATATATTCACGGTTCAAATTGTACTTTGATGTGGCTGATTCAGCTGACTGTATCATTGCTTTCGGTAAAGTCTTCTAGCTTGCCCATTGGAGATCAATTCTTTCATTGTTTACATTGGCTATGAACAGATGGGCATTCATAAGGAATGAAGAGGTGTACCAAAGGATGAACACATTCCTGCAATTGAACACGATGGGCGTCTCGAGGGACACTCAGTTAAGAGCTATGAAGCTTCTGAAAGTAATCGTCGAAGATGGAGGGAGGGAAATATTCAAGTTCGGATACGAAACCATGACCAAACGTTGGGACAGACTGAGGAAGACACTGTCCATGTCGAACAGATTCTCTCTCCAGAAAGTAGCACCTGAAAACTGCACCTATTTCCAGAAAGTTAGGGAACCAACTCCAGGTGAGAACTTGCCACAACCCTATAACTTATTTACAACGCGAGGAGCAAATGTGATAAGATGACAGATCGATATTATTGTACAATGATTCGTCAGTAGCTATCTTTTCAAAATGTGGACCGAGTTTCTCTATCGACAACATGTGTCACACGGCTTTTGTCTGAAAAATAGCCCAGTAATGCCCTTTGCAATCTTATAGACATATATTTAGAAGAGGATCTCTCTTATGTTACGCATCAGCAAAACTTTAGCCAAATTCCAAGGGGTGTCGATGTGAGTTCTCTCTTTCCCGTTTTGGCTGTATTCTTTTTCACAAATTAACTGGAGCATTTATGGCAGCTTATGCATGGGTGAAATGTGAGAGGGAGGAAGACAGGAACTGCATTGAGATCCTAAATGCAGCCAAAATCCTCGGCAGAGGAGGGAGCATCTTCCATGACGACGATCAATACGCAAGGCTCAGCCTCATTAGGAGCGACGATGATTTTGACATGCTGATAAGCCGTTTAGAGAGCCTAGTCTCTGGGGAAGATGGTGCTAAAATCATGTAATTGTGAAGAAAGAAGAACGGTCAATCTCACATTGATCTATGATTATGGACAAAGTGACTGAATCATAGGTATGTATCGTGCGAACTAGAGTGAAGGTCATGACTATTGACCTATTTAAGAAAGAGTAATGTGATAGGTCTTAGTTTGTAAGATGGAGACAAAACCATGTGATTGTGAAGAAAGAAGAAAAGTCAATCTCGTGTTGATCTATGACTCTAAATAAAGTGATTAAATCATAGGTACATATCGTGTGAATTAGAGCGAAGGTCATGACTATTGACCTCTTTAAGAAAGAGCGATGTGATAGGTCTTAGTATGTAAGATGGAACCAAAGTCATGTGATTAGGAAGAAAGAAAAACAGTCAATCTCGTGTTGATTTGTGATTGTGGACAAAGATATTAAATCATAAGTATATTTCTTGTGAACTAGAGTGAGGGTCATGACTATTGACCTCTTTAAGAAAGAGTAATGTGATAGGTCTTAGTTTGTAAGATAGAGACAAGATCATGTGATTGTGAAGAAAGAAGAATGATCAATCTCGCGTTGATATGCGATTCTAGACAAAGTGATTAAAGCATAGATATATATTGTGTAAATTAGAGTGAGAGTCATGACTATTGACCTCTTTAAGAAAGAGTAATGTGATAGGTCTTAGTTTGTGAGGTCGAGACAAACCCATGTGATTGTGAAGAAAGAAGAATAGTTAATCTGGCATTGCTCGAAGTGATTAAATCATAGGTATATATCGTGTGACTTAGAGTGAGGGTCATGACTATTAGCCTCTTTAAGAAAGAGTAATGTGATAGGTCTTAGTATGTAAGATGGAACCAAAACCATGTGATTGTGAAGAAAGAAAAATAGTCAATCTTGTGTTAATTTGTAATTGTGGACGAAGTTATTAAACCATAAGTATATTTATTGTGAACTAGAGTGAGGGTCATGATGATTGACCTCTTCAAAAAAGGTAACGTGATAGGTCTTAGTATGAAAAAATGAAACCAAAATCATGTGATTGTGAAGAAAAATAACAGTCAATCTCACATTGATCTATATGATTCTGGACAAAGGGATTTAATCATAGGCATGTTTCTTGTGGACTAGAGTGAGGATCATGACTACCAACCTCTTTAAGAAATAGTAATGTGACAGGTCTTAGTTTGCAAGATAGAGGCAAAACCATGTGATTGTAAAGAAAGAAAAACGGTTAATCTCGCGATTATGGATAAAATGATTAAATCATACGTATATTTCGTGTGAACTAGAGTGAGGGTCATGACTATTAACCTCTTTAATAAAAAGCAATGTGATAGGTCTTAGTTTGTAAGATAATACCAAAACCATGTAATTGTTAAGGGGGAAAAAAGCAATCATCTCACGTTGATTTGTGATTATGGACAAAGTAGTTAAATCATATGTATATTTCCCGTGAATTAGAATGACCATTGACCTCTTTAAGAAAGAGTAACGTGATAGGTCTTAGTTTGTAAGATGGAGACAAAACCATGTGATTGTGAAGGGGGAAAAAAGTCAATTTCGCATTGATTTGTGATTCTAAACAAAGTGATTAAATCATAAATATATTTTTTGTGAACCAAAGTAAGGGTCATGACTATTGACCTCTTCAAGAAAGATAATGTGATAAGCCTTAGCTTGTAAGATGGAGCCAAAGTATATTATTATAAAGAAAGAAAGGCAGTCGATCTCACGTTGATTTGTGATTTTGGATAAAGTGATTAAATCATAGTATATTTCCCATGAACTAGAGTGAGGATCATGACTTTGACCTCTTTAAGAAAGCACAATGCAATAGGCCTTAATTTGTAAGATGGAGCCAAAACCATGTGATTGTGAAGGTAAAAAAGTAGCCAATCTCACGTTGATATGTGATTGTGGACAAAGTGATTAAACCTTAGGTATATTTCCTACGAACTAGAGAGAGGATCATGACTTTTAACCTCTTGAAGAAAGCGCAATGTGGTAAATCTTAGTTTGTAAGATGATTGTGAAGAAAGAAAAACAATCAATATTGCGTTGATCTGTGATTTTGGATAAAGTGATTAAATCATAGGTATATTTCTTATGAATTAGAGTGAGGGTCATTACTACTGACCTTTTTAAGAAAGAGTAATATGATATATTTTAGTTTGTAATATATTGCAAACATTGGTATAACACAAGACAATAAAGCAAGACTATACATTTCTCTTTTCGTGAGGAGCCACTTTTAATTGTGGTCTTCTTCTTATCTATACAAATCATACGCCATGCTTGATGATCACCCTCCTCGACATTGTCATCCTACTAGAGTTTTGCAGACACATTGCACTCAATCTGCCCTTGTAAGCACTTTGTAAGTCTGATCTGTGCCCAGATAATTATATCAAAAAACTCTTTCTTTTTGGCCATAGATTGCTAAAACAACTTATGTACCCTTCCTTCAAAAAGTACTATAAAGTTGAAAATGAAGAAGAAACCATGTGCACATAGCACAGTAGAGAGCTCTAAAGTCAAGACAATAATGAGTCTTTGGTCGGAGGCTCCACAGTGCAACCCTAAAATGGAGGGGCATAGGAGTTTCATATCAACAAGGGATAAGAGAATAAATCCATTTCAAACTCATCATGCGAAAAGCCCACACATGTTAATGGGGAATAGTTTTTTTTATATGTTCACCTGTTTATAAATGACAAAATAGCTCAAAAGAAACAGGAAGTGCCTCCCGTAGTGCCAGGATTTGAATTGAAATAATACTCAAAACTGTGAACTTTTATTCGTGTAAAATTATGTAAAATTTATTTAAAACATTTAAAAATAAAATAAAAATATTAAAAAAACTAAAAACTAAAAAACTAAAAAATATTAAAAACTAAAATTTAAAAAACTAAAAATTTCAAAAAAACTAAAAATATTAAAAAAACTAAAAATTTATAACATTTAAAAACTAAACTTATTTAAAACATTTAAAAGTAAAATTAAAAATTAAAAAAAAAATTAAAAAGCTAAAAAAAAAAAAAAAGGGGGGCGGCAGTGAGGGCTGCCACAAGCAGAAGGGCTTGCCTCCCCCCCTTTTATTTATTTTTTAATATTTTTAATTTATTTTTAAATGTTTTAAATTTTTTATTTTAATATATATATTTAAATTTTTAGTTTTTTAATATTTTTATTTTTATTTTTAAATGTTTTAAATAAATTTAGTTTTTAATTTAATTTAATTAATTTTTATATTATTTTTTTAACGCGTCGGCACCAAAATGACGTCATTTTGCACTTTGTTCGTCGGAAAATTGCCACGTCGGCATTTTGGTCGGATTTTGGCCAAAGTAGCACTTAAGTGATCCATTTTACTCCGATTTTGACAATTATATATTACTTTCCAAACTTTTGGCATTTATGGTATACTTTGTCCACGTCACAATGAGAAATTATTCTAATCGGAGTATTCATAAGAACGTTGATGTAACACCACAGCTTTGAGACGAAAGTTAAGGTATTATATATAGTCTAGGAGTTAGAATGAAATACTCTATCACAGGTTGGTAGGGTTGAGAGTGCAACCTAGCAAATCCATGCAGTAAAATACAATATAATACAATAAAACTACATGAAAATGAGATACATTTCTGGAACTTTAGCCCTTTTCGCCATTCTAAAGTCATTTTTCAGTATTCTAATGTTTCTGGACATTTTTTGAGAGTTCAATATACCAGAGCTACAATCACCTTGTACAATGGCCCCGTTTGGTTCGGTTTTCCCAAAGGGCTTTGGGCCAGGAAAATATTTTGCGTTTGGTTTACACATTTGAGTCTCCATTTGCCAAATGCTAGCATTTTCAGAATGCTAGTCTTAGGTTTAATGAATTTTTTTCTTTCCAATATTGCCTTTACTAATAATTATGTTTTCCCCTTTTACTCTCAAAAATCACTGTTCATCGTCTTCTTTCTTGACTTGCTGCTCCACCGCGGATCTCTGCCGATGGGTGGCGCTCAGCTGCAAGCGACCAGATCTGGCCACCGGGAAGCCTCGCCTAAGGTCGCGCGACCTCAAGCGAGGTGACTTGAGGTCGGGCGACTGCAGGTGTTGTCTAAGTCACGTGACCTAGGCAACATTGCTTGCGGCCGAGCAATCTCAGGTGATGCCCTGGGTCACTCGACCTCAGGCGGCGTCGCCTAAGGCCACGTGACCTCAGGCGGCGTCACTTGAGGCCACGCGACCTTAGGTGTTGCCTGGGTTGTGCGACCCACTGCGTCGCTTGAGGTCGCCGACCTCAGGCAAGCTGCCTCTCCCCACCACCACCACCACTGCCAAGCCTTTCCCCCACGATCCTCTCTCCACGCAGCTATGCATCTCTTCTCCTCCCTTTTCTTTTCTTTTTCTCTTTTTTCTCTTCACCTTAAAGTTGCTTTGCAAAATATACATAAAAATGAGTTTCCAAACACACTCGCATTCACAAAATGCTCATTCATTCAGAGATACTTGGGGAAATGGCTTTGCATTTCCCCAAAGTTGAACCAAATGGGCCCAAAGCTGAAGATGTCTAAAGCGAAGTCCAGTGACTTTTCGATGCCACGGACGAACTAAAGAAAGATGGCTAGAGCTAAATGATGAGAAATCTGAGCCAAGCGGGTGCACTGGTGATGAGAATGAAAAAGCATTGGATGGACTGCAAGGTGAAAGATAGATGAAGAAATCAACTCCACATTTGCAATGAAGTTAAGAAAGAGATCCCATCATCTTTGGGAGAGCGAGAGAATGTTTGGCCGGACTCAAAGCTCCTCCCACGAACTTTTGGCATTTTCCATTGAAATGAAACATAACTTTCTTATCTTTGAATAATAATAATAATAATAATAATAATAATAATAATAATAATAATAATAATAATAATAATAATAATAATAGAGTTTACTTGTTAATGCACAGGTCTAATGAGAATGTAATTTTAGTATGAAATAAAAAGGAATAAGTGCATTAAATATCCTAAAGCTTATCAGGAAAGTATAATTGAGTCCTAAAAAAAAAAACAATTAAATCCTAAAACCTATCATGAGAATTCAATTTAGTCCTTCCTAAAAATTTTAAAAGGTTTAATCACACCTTAAAACTTGTCATGAAAGTGCAATTAAGTTTTAAAACTTTCAAAAAATACAATCAATAGAAGAACTTAGATTGAATTAATTTGACAAATTTTAAGATATAATTGTTTTTTTGAAAGTTTTAGGACTCAATTGTACTTTGTGATAAATTTTAAAACTTAATTTCACTTTTTAAAAGTTTTATGATTCAATTGCGCTTTGTGACAAATTTTAAGACTTAATTTTACTTTTGAAAGTTTAGGACTCAATTGCACTTTATGATAAATTTCAGGAATTCTAATGTACTTATGCCAAATAAAAGTCATATCTCAAATTCTAAAGACTTTAAGCCGAATTTAGAGGGAGAAAGAGAGAGGATGAGGCACGGAAGGTGATGTCGGAAAACAAAATAGGCGGCTTTCTCCAGGGTTTAATTTCTTTGATTGAATTTTCTTAAAATTTATTTTTCTGAAATGAGTTTTTTTTTTACTTAAATGAAAAATGGGCTTCCTCTTAATTTCTTTAGCTCTAAACAGAGGCCCATGAAAGTCAGCCGATTGGGTTTGCTCAATATGAAGCCCAAAGCAATAATCAATTTGAGGACCATTCGGTTTTTTTTTTTTATAAGTGTATTGCAAGTCTTAAAAGTTGTCACAAATATGTAATTAAATCTTAAAACGGTCAAAAAAAGTACAACTAAGGCCTGAAAAACTCATCATAAAAGTACAATAGATTTTTAAAATTTTCAAAAAGTGCAATCAAATCCAAAAAATTATAAAGTTTGTGGAATCAAATCCTTTTATTAATTCCATCCAACTTGATAAATGTAAAATGATAGCAATTTTTAGGGTTGATTACACCAACTTGATAAGTTTTGAAACTTGATTGCATTTTTTAAAAGTTTAGAACTTAATCATACTTTTAAAATAAGTTTTGAAATTTAGTTGTACTTTTTGAAAGTTTTAAAATTCAATTATACTTTCGGACAAGTTTTTAGGACTTCCAGTGCATTTATCATTTTTTTCATTTTTATGTTTTATTTTTTTATATATGTTAAAACTCCATTTGTTTCGCAAAAAATATTTTGCAGGAAAATACCTTTCGAATATTTCGTGAAAATCATTTTCTCCACTTTTTAAGACAAAGCCTTAGCTCTCAAATCAAAAAGTCTCTGCGATTCATTTCACTTAGCCCCAACCCAACCAACACAAACAAGATTCTCACGGGATTGGGATTAGTTCTTCGTCGTCTTCGATGAACGATCTGCTCCATCTAATCTTGAACCACATGAGTTCTCTCTGTAGAGTACGCTCACAATCCCTAAAAGCTCATGAATCAACATGGCATGGCAATACAATTATTTCCACATCATCTACTTTCTCCTTAGGGTTTAATGGTTATTTGTATGACGTGAATTTGAAGTAAATGTATGGCGAGGAACAAGCTCGCTTGCTAGTTCACAAAGCTCTGTAAGGGTATAGCGATGCTTGTGGGAGGCCACGTTGTAGTGCAAATCCTCCTCACGGCTATTAATTATCTTGCTTTGATTCATGCAAGGCATTTTTAGTTTGGCTAGTGTCTTGATCAATCAATTTCTTTACTATTTTTTATTGGAGAGTTTGCTTCGCGTGCCTCGACAAGAAAATACCCTTTGACTATTTTAAAGTAAAAATCAATAATACAAAGTCCTAAAACTTATCAAGAAAAATAACGATGCAAATAGATATATAAACTCTGGCAAGTTGAATTTAAATAATTGACTTAAAGTGGGATCAATTTCAAGAGTTATTCAAGGGCTTCCTATTTCTAATTTCTAATTTTGATTTTATATCTTGCTTGTTATTCCGCATAAAAAAAAAGAGTCATAAAATTCAGAATTAGTAGAGACTTTCTTCTGAGCAAAACATTGCTTTGAAAATTCTTCTCCCTTTTATTTTTTTATTTTCATATGACAAAAGAGAAGTCAGAACCTTATCCGCCCTGATAGATAGGAGAGAGAGAATCGAGGAAAGGGAATCCAGCACCAACCACACACACAAAAAAGTACAGAACGTGATGCACAAAAGGGGCACCTCTAGAAGACCTAATCTCTAAGAGAATAGCACCCATAAGAGTTCAAGTTTTACAAAAAGGAAATAATGTCCTACTCTCTAAACTGTTCTAACTTTTTATAGGATCGGTTTCAGTTCGTGGTCGTCGTTTTCAAGGCAGACCGATATGATCGATCACGGTTGAAGCATACTCCGGTTCCCTCACGGGGGGAAAAATTTTATGAGCACATGTCCCGTTGGTGTAGAGAATGAATTCGTGGGCTTCCATAAATCAGCTTCTACCGCTCAAAATTATACCCGAAAATCCTAATTCATGTGGAAAATCCTCGATCAAGTAATTAAAAAAAAAAACAGAGAAACAAGTTCACGTCCGCACAAGTGTATCATGATGTCATGGCACCAGAAAAATCGCAGGTGGTGCGTTCTGTTCTTTAACTTTAGGCACGAATTCGAATTTTCTTGCGAACATCAGGTGAATCCATTTTTCGTACAACGGTCCACGTGGCCGATCTCCCATTGGTTGGAGCTTTGGAACTTCGTTGAGGAGGCAGGAGGAAGAGTTAAATCCCGTAGCCTTCATGTCATATTCTCTCACTTTTCCTTTCACCAACTTCAGTACACATTTTCACCCGTCCTTCTCTATGCCCTGTTCTTCTCCTCGATTCCCTCATTCTCTCTCTCTCTCTCTGAAACTATTCTTGGTTGGAGATACAGAGAGAGGGAGAGAGTTTTGGTGATGAGAGCATGGCCAGATCAGAGGGCTCGATCTTTAAGCTGTGCTTGGTGTGCTCCGTGATCGCGAATCTCTTCTTCGGGGTGAATCTTTACGTGGGTCGCTGTGGCGTGTGGGGGCGGAACTGGAGCAGCGATGAGGTGAGCATCCAAGGCCTGAGCTGGAGCAGGAGGGCGGCTGCCGAGGCCGAGTCGGCGGCGGCACGGGAGTGCTCAGGCCACGGGAGGGCGTACCTCGACGGGGTGGTGGTCGACGGGAGGCCTGCCTGCGAGTGCAACAATTGCTACGGGGGTCCAGACTGCTCCCTCTTCTTGCCCTCTTGCTTTGCCGATGCCGACGAGTTAGTTTCCGCGTCTCATGTCAATCATTTGGTATAGGACATGAAAGCCTTTCTTTCCTTTCTTACGTCGTTGGAACACGCGCAGAATTCACTGAATTGTTACTGTAATAAGGATAGCTGACAGTCTCATCCCGAATTAGATTCGAATTAAAAGGTTTTCCTGAGGAATTCACTGAATCAGTATTTCTAATGGTCCTTCGAAACATTCTCCGTCACTAGTGGAATGCCAATGTGAATATCCAAGGCCTGAGTTAGATGCGTAACTTTTCACCTCAGTTTATCATTCGAGTAGTGAAAATTGACATGATCACCTGTAGTATCACCATCTTCAATACGATATTCAAATTATAGGCCTCGAGCGTGATTCTTTGTTCCTATTCACATTTCATGAAAATTCATAGATCAGTGATGCACCTGCACATGTCCCTTATGGATCGGAACGGTTCTTCCACTGGGCACGTGTAGGGGTTTATGTTTCAGGCTTTCATGGTCTGTCAGGCTATCACACTTTGGGAATGCGAGTGATAACCCGTAAAATTTAAACCACCTCGTGTTGGTAATAGTTTAAGGTTTTAGAACAAGGAGCGGCATTTTCCACCCTTTCGAAATTTCCTTAATTCACAGTCCAAAATTATATTCTATTGTTTGGTTGCAGGGGAGATCCATTGTTCTTGGAACCATTCTGGAAGCATCATGCAGAGAGCAGTGCCGTAGTGGTGGCGGGGTGGCACAGGATGAGCTACTCCTTCAGTGACCAGACCACCTTGTCCAAACAGCTTGAGTCTCTCCTAAGGAAGCTGCACTCCCTGGTTGGGAATGCCATCGCAGACGGCAAATACATTTTGTTTGGTGCTGGCTCTACCCAACTCCTTAATGCTGCTGTCCATGCTCTCTCTCCTCACAACTCTTCACTTCCTGCTTCAGTTGTGGCCTCAATCCCCTACTATTCGGTCAGCATCTTTCCTTTTATGAGCTTGTCATGACCCTGTGATTCGTCCTGCTCTATCCTTATACTCAATCTTGACATAATTTTACATTTCGGGTATCGGTGTTTTTCTTCTTCTTCACAGCTTTATCGAGAACAAACAGAGTTCTTCAACTCAGCAGACTGCAGCTTTCAGGGAGACCCGGCGCGTTGGAAGAACGCAACCAACACCACTGGAGACATCATCGAGTTCGTGACTGCACCGAACAATCCTAATGGACAGTTGAATGAAGCCGTTCTCCATGGCCCTAATATTAAAACTATTTACGACCGTGCTTATTACTGGCCACATTTCACCGGGATCCCTTCCCCAGCAGATGAGGACCTCACTATCTTCACCATCTCAAAGCTCACTGGTCATGCTGGTAGCAGATTCGGGTAAATATGCCAAAACCCTCAACTTTTTCCCCAGATTCTGATGTTTCCTGCTATATATTCACGGTTCAAATTGTACTTTGATGTTGCTGATTCAGCTGACAGACAGTATAATAGCTTTCAGTAAAATCTTCTAGCTTACCCAGTGGGAATCATTTCTTTCATTGTTAACGTTGGCTTAAAGCAGATGGGCATTCATAAGGAACGAAGAGGTGTACCAAAGGATGAACATGTACCTGGAATTGAACACGATGGGCGTCTCGAGGGACACTCAGTTAAGAGCTCTGAAGCTTCTGAAAGTAATCATCAAAGATGGGGGCAGGGAAATATTTGAGTTCGGATACAAAACCATGACCAAACGTTGGGACAGACTGAGGAAGACATTGTCCATGTCAAACAGATTCTCTCTCCAGAAAGTACCACCTGAAAACTGCACCTATTTCCAGAAAGTTAGGGAACCAACTCCAGGTGAGAATTTGCCGCAACCCTATAACTTATTTACAACGCGAGGAGCAAATGCGATAAGATGACAGATCCATATAATTTTATGATGATTCATCAGTAGCATTCTTTTCAAAATGTGGACCGAGTTTCTCTATCAACATGTGGCACACAGCTTTTGTCTGAAAAATACCCCAGGAATGCCCTTTGCAGTCTTATAGACATGTATTTAGAAGAGGATCTCTCTTATGTTACGCGTCAGCAAAACTGAAGCCAAATTCCAAGGGGTGTCGATGTGAGTTCTCTCTCACGTTTTAGCTGTATTCTTTTTCACAAATTAACTCGAGCATTTATGGCAGCTTATGCATGGGTGAAATGTGAGTGGGAGGAAGACAAGAACTGCATTGAGATCCTAAATGCGGCCAAAATCCTTGGTAGAGGAGGGAGCATCTTCCATGACGACGACAGATACGCCAGGCTCAGCCTCATTAAGAGCGACGACGATTTTGACGTGCTGATAAGCCATCTAGAGGGCCTAGTCTCCGGGGGAAGATGGAACCAAAATCATATGATTGTGAAGAAAGAAGAACATCAATTTCACGTTGATCCTGGACAAAGTAATTAAATCATAGGTATATAATCATGTGAACTAGAGTGAGAGTGATGACTATTGACCTCTTTAAGAAAGAGTAATGTGATAGGTCTTAATTTGTAAGGTCGAAACAAACCCATGTGATTGCCAAGAAAGAAAAGTAGTCAATTTTGCGCTAATCTGTAATTCTGGATAAAATGATTAAATCATAAGTATACTTCTTGTGAATTAGATACTTCTTGTGAATTAGAGTGAGGGTTATGATTACTAACCTCTCTTTAAAAAAAAAGCAATGCGATAGGTTTTAGTTTGTAAGATAAAGACAAAATCATGTGATTGTGAAGAAAGAAAAGTAGTCAATCTCACCTTGATCTGTGATTATGGACAAAATAATTAAATCATAGGTATATTTCTTGTGAACTAGAGTGAGGGTCATGACTATTGACCTCTTTAAGAAAGAGTAATGCGGTAATCTTAGTTTATAAACTGGAGCCACAATAATATGATTATGAAGAAAGAAAAATAGTCAATCTCGTGTTTATCTGTGATTCTGGATAAAGTGATTAAATCATTTATATATTTCTTATGAACTTGAGTGAGGGTCATGACTATTGACCTATTTAAGAAATAGTAATGCAATGGGTCTTAGTTTGTAAGATGGAGCCATGTGATTGTGAAGAAAGAAAAACAGTCAATCTTGCGTTGATCTATGATCATAAACAAAGTGATTAAATCATAGGTATATTTTTTGTAAATTAAAGTGAATGTCATGACTATTGACCTCTTTATGTGATTGCGAAGAGGAAAAAAAAAGTCAGTTTTTGTGTTGATTCGTAATTCTAGACAAAAAGAATAAATCATAAGTATATTTCTTGTGAACTAGAATGGGAGTCATGACTATTGACCTCTTTAGGAAAGAGTAATATGATAGGTCTTAATTCGTAAGATAGAGACAAAACTATGAAAGAAACGCAGTAAATCTCGTGTTGATCAGTGATTATAGACAAAGTGATTAAATCATAGGTGTATTTTTTGTAAATAAGAGTAAGGGTCATGACTATTGAACTCTTTAAGAAGGAGTAATGCAATAGGCCTTAGTTTATAAGATGGAGCCAATACCATGTGACTCTGAAGAAAGAAAAGCAGTCAATCTCACGTTAATATGTGTGATTCTAGACAAAGTGAATAAATCATGTGTCCTGGAGCGGAGCAGGGCCGACACACTGCACTCGGTCTGCTCTTGTATGCACTCTGCAACTCTGATCGGTTCCTAGTTAATTATATCAAACAACTCTTTCTTTTTTATCATAGATTGCGGAAACAACTTAACTATCTACACCTCGTTCAAAAAGCACAGCAGATAGCTCCAAATGAAGAAGAAACCATGAGGTCTCCAGCACGGTAGAGAGCTCCAAAGTCCAGACAATGGAGTTCTGTGGCTGAAGGCTCCACAGGGCAACCCTAAAGTGGAGGCATAGAAGTTTCATATCAGCATGGCATAAGAGAATAAATCCATTTCAAACGCATGAATGCATGCAAAGCCCACACATGTCAATGGTGAGGCATTTTTCTGTATGTTCACCTGTCTATAAATGACACATAATTCAAAAGAAATAGAGTGCCCCTCCCATAGCGCCAAGATCTGAATAATACTCAAAACTGTGAACTTTTATTCATGTAAAATTCTGTGATGTATTGACTCTGAGTATCCTAAATATAATTTAGCTTTAGCATTGCTCACTCGTCAGCAGACAATGTTACACAATCAGGTAGCCTCTACACATGGGCTTTTTTCCCCTTCTGCCACCACCTCTCTTGTTTCTGCATTTTTCCATTCTTCATTACGTCTATGACAACCATCCGATTCAACCTTTGCCGCACTCGCCAACAGGACTGTCTCAGATGGTCTGATATATGTAGCTGCCATAGGAAGTACAGAGCTGATGAATAAAATACAGAGCAAAATTTGCTTCTGATCAACCAACTCCAGAAGCCCTATACACCGACCGACTTTTTCAGTGCTCCAGTTTGTCTATGCTTTAAAATAGGCATTCTCCGCCTAAAGAGTATGCAGATAAGTGCAAGGACAATAAGAATTAAAAGAAAGTACACTCCCAAGTGAGCATTCCAAACAAAGCCCATTAATTCAATACTGCTCTTGCCACTGCAGTTACAATCACATATACTTTTTAACTGATTTTCGACTGGTGTAGCAACGGGATCCAGGATAAAATCCAAAGTCATAGCTCCCTCTTCCAACCAGATGGCCGTGGTCTTCGGTTTGTACCCAGGCATAGATGCCACAACTGCAGTGAAGATACTTTAAGTCACAATGAGAAATTATTCTAAACGGAATACTGAGAAGAACATTGATTAACACCAAATTTTTTAGATTAAAGTTAAGATATTATATGTATTATCCAACAAGCGCGTGATGTATTTGAAAAATGCTTTTTGTTGTTGTTAAAGTTAAATAATCACTAGTAAGATCACTAGATACTCCTAATAACAAACAGCAAATAATGAAGTACCTTCGTACTTTGCTCCAGGGGCAAGCACCCTATGGTAATCAGCAAGTCCTCTACTAGCTTGAATCTGCTAAGTAATTTAGGACCATATAGCATCTTAGAAAGAAAGGAAAAATAAATGAAACTACCAATACAGCTATATACCCCTAACAGAAAGAATCAGCTGTACTTCAAACAGCTTATACATTATTAAACCACAGAGATCACTACTAGACGGTGAAAATAAATGAACAAGACAACAAATGGCTACTGCATGCATACAATTAGGACTCAAACAAATGCTGGGACATACGGTGCTATTTATTCCCTTGATTAGGACAAAGCCAGGCAATGGCCTTCCACTATCCGAAGAGTAGATTCTTCCATGAACTCCAGTCTGTAAGAAGTTTTAGGGAAAAAAACGATTACACAACTTTGCATAGTTAACTAGAAAAGCTTCATAGTACATGTAAAATTATTATTTTTTTGTCAGGGTAGTTTTTTTTTTTTATATTTCTTGCTAAAGATTTTCTGGATATTTTACTATCTGCAATATAAAACTCTGTGCAGACCACTTACCTTACTAACACTGGCAACAAGATTAAGCATGCTCATTTTGTTGTACTCCCATAGAGTGGGAAGCTGCAAGTTTACACAGAGAAAGCTCAAGCAAATCGATCACTTCCCGAATACAAAAATAATAGATTAGCACATGCAAGTGATGAGTCAGAGCCATATGAAATTAAAATATTAGTCAGTTTCAGCATCAAATTTGGCTCTTATCTAAACTAGGGAAGCAGCTAAGGGTCGAAATACCAGAACCAGATCCTTACAGTTATTAGAACCTATCTGGATTGCAAATGTTTTTAACTCAATTTTCTAATTTACCAGATTTGGTTAATCATGTCCATCCATTTTCTGGAGAAATTATTTGGCGGAGTGAAGAAATTTATGTCAACGGCACAATGCAAGCCCCAAACCATGTAAATGATGGTCGCAATAAGTAAAGCATACAAATTGACTCTTTTGGGAGCAGACCTCACTAGCATTTGGCCATTTATTGTCGCTAACTTCCAATGTCAATTCAAAACAGCCACCATGGATATAGTTCCAGTCTTGCATGCCACCATATATCGGATACCTAGAACAAGTTAAGCGATATTATTAATGAAACTTTTTAAATAGTCAAATGCCAGGTAAAGCACTAAAGCATTCCATTATAGAATGGAACTATTTCTCTTTTGCAAAGTCCAGCAGTTCACTTCACAAAGGTATTAGATTAAAACACTGGAAAGATCAGCACTTCCTATATTATGAGCTACAATGGATTAACCTCAAAACCATCATACCAAGCTGCTCCATTCGTAATTCCTCCTTCAAATTCTTTACTCAATGACATGTTACGGTGAGAACGACTATATATACTTGCCATGAACCGAAAGGCTTCATCATCAGGGCTGGCAAAGTAATATCTCCTGCAATTTAGGATTGCCAATAGTCATTAAGAATACAAGATATGAAAGAAAAGTATAAATACTGCAGTAATTTATGAAAAGTTATCAACAACAAATCAAGTAGGCCAATAAAAGATCACATGTAAACTTCAATTAATGTGCAGCACCTTTCTATCTTCTGCTGTCCCTCTAAAACTAAATGATTTCAACTTTTTCGTCGCTATAAAAGGATGACTTAACTTAACATAGGAGTAATACAGAAAAGGTTTGGGAAATCAAGCAAATTATCAAGATAAGTGGCCCACGAATTCAACATATGAACCAGAACGTCAGACAATCACCTCTTGTCCTCCGTTCCATCCCATGGATAATTTGCAACTAGTGCACCCTGAGAAATTATAAGAGGATGCACATTGTTACGTTTATTGTTCAAATAATTCTTCATATTTAAAATTTTAATCACATTACACATGGGAGGGAGAGGGGGGTTGATAAACAAGTGTAAATCATGCATCAATAAACAAGTATATAATCATGCGTTGTCATCAAACGCCCTGCCAGCATGACAGGATCTAGCACAAAAAAAAGTAGCTAAATTTAGTACCCCGTGCAAGGAAGCAGATGCTGTGAAACGAATCCCTCTCAACCATTTCATAATTGCCCTTGTTTCTGGCTGTCGTGAACTTATGTCTCCATTCATTGGAAAGAACTGCCCTTTCATGAAATACATACAGCATAAGATAATACAACAAAACTAAAAGTAAAGGGGAAATTGATCATAAATCATGGAAAGAGAGAAGTCTTTTCTTTACTCATATTAAGCAAGAAGGAAAATGCTTTGCTAACAACTGCAAAAATGCAAGAATTATATCTGAATACATGACAAATCCTCAAAGGAAGAAAGCATACATGATAAGACCTTCTCCACTAGAAAAGATGAAGAGAAAAGGAGAACAATTGTTAAATTCCACCCCGTGACTCATGAAAAAGATCTTAAATTAATGCAAACCATCAAAGTTGGAATCAATTGCAAGACCCAAAGACTTGTTCCATTATTGGGCTATAGATGAAGGAAGCAATTATTAACATTATTTGACAATGAGAACAAGAAATTGAAGAGAAAATCATTAGACATGAGCCTTGATATAAAGCGTGGCAATATTTGATGAAAGAAAAGACACCTGTGAAAATGTCAGATTAGGAATTATCATTCATAAAAAGTGAAAAAAGCAATACCCGAGCATGTTAGGGAAAGCTCCAGACTTCCAATATTAAGCTTTTCACCATATCCTCCAAGGGAAACTACTCTCCCATCTTGCAAACGCTTACTATCCTCTTTAAAATTCTAGGAACAAATCTTCACGATGATCCTAGAGTTCCCAATTTGTAAATTTTTTCATATATCATCTTTCAATTCTTAGTTCGGTCTAACTAGATTGTTAAAACTTCAGTCAAGAAATATATGGTTAATTTTTTAAATCACAACATTCGAATGCACATCATAATAACTTTTTTCTTTTTACCATGAAAAGGGAGTCCACTTCATATAAGGAAACCTGGTCCATGGATAAAACTTGTTTCATGCAGATGGACTACACAGACAACTTCGTTCATTAACATTAAACCCATGCATGGGGCTGGAGCCCATTATAATCTTTAGAAAACTACAGATTGCAGCAGTAATAAACTACCTGATCAGGAAAATCTCGATTTAAATCAATGTTATTGGCATTTCCGCGCCTTCTAAGTGTGAACCCATCTGGGTTCATTGATGGAAGCAAATGAAGGTGAACATTCTCCACAATTAATTTTGCCTGCAACACCAATATTGGGGGATAAAACATCAAGAATGCTTAATTATATCTACAACTGAATGGACAAGACTGTAATGAGCAGAATGCTACTTCTTAAGATTCATTGCGAGACAGAAGACTTACATAGCACACCATCCATACAAATGCACAGATATAGATTGATCAGTTAGAGGCCAAACATGACCAACGATGCAAGTCATAAGAACAAGCTAAAAGCCAATCAAGTCATGTTGATAGCTGGAATGTTTTTAGTGAATCTGGACTTCCTCGATTTGAATGGATATGCATAAATGCTGATGATTAGCTTGATGAGTACCGTCAAAGAATGAAAAATGAAGCCAATCCTCTACAGTGATGATATTAAGGAAAGAAAGAGAGAGAGAGAGAGAGAGGCGAATTACCAACGGATCCTTCAGGTAATTATCACAAATCCAATTCGCTAGAAGCATCAGAAGCTCACGACCAACAGGTTCATCCCCATGCACATTTCCTATGAACTGCAAGCATTTGACAAAATGGGAAATTTCCAAATTATATTAGTTTGTGGTTAAGCTATGAAAGATATTGAAAGATCGAGAAAGGTGATCTCAATTCACCTTGAGAGAAGGAAACTAAGAGCAAAAGCCATTTCTTGTAAAGAAACACAAAGCACAGAAAACATCTACAAGTTATCTATGAATTAGTCAAAAGAAGAGTTTCCCAAGGAAGTAAAAAATTAACAGTTCAGGATTCAACCTTTAGACCCTAAGTACCGACCTCCGAAGCAGAGAAAAAGATGGTAAGTCATTTAGAAGAAATGCATGTGTCACAAGGGTCTGAGTCTCCTGATTGTAAACAACATGCATCTTCAACATGAAAGTACTAGAAGAGAATAGCATCCAACTAATTGACTTAGCCACATATGCAAGAAAATGGTATTTAATCAGATGCCATGTATGATGACGGATCTATGAACCAAAAGAAAAGCACAGTCCAACATTAAATAATTGCAAATTCTGATAAAGCAACAATCATCAAGTAGCTGATTCCATGAAGATAAGAAAGAACCCATAAAGAATGAGGAAAGTTGTAATGAGTGATGAGAATGGTGCTCAGTTCCTTAAGAACCTCTAAAAAAAATGTTGGAATAGATGAATTCCAGACAAAGACACATTTAGGTGGCCTAGGCCTTTAAAGGGCAAAATAAGATGTATGCTAATTTGGAGGAAACTTACTCCTAAGAAGAAGGTGATGGCATAGTGAATGGCATGAAGGAAAAGGAAAACTTATATGAAGATTAATGCTTTAATTAATGTGATGGTAAGAAACGATACACATCAAAAGGAGGGTTTAAATAGCAGAGACCATTACACTCACAATGGCCCATTGGTGAATCGCTCTATCTTTCACTTGAATATATCATAACCCACAAACAAACTTGCTAAATTCCGTCCATCAGAGTTAAATAAGATTGCAGGAACAAAGGGACAAAGGGTAAGTCAAATAATTGTTCCATAACGATGGCATAACAACACACTTAAAAACCTTTGTTTAAGGATGAAATTAAGAGAAGCAGGGAAAAGAGATTTACTTTAAATGCAGGTTCAGCCTCTTCTATTCCAGGCTTGTCCGAGATCTCTATAACCCACTGTTGCCAATTTATCAGAAAGCCCGGTTCAGCAATCAGTCAGAGACCCATATGAAAAAGGAAAAAGACATCGCAGGCTAAAACCGACAATTCAATACCAGGGGCACTCCATTAACACTCTTGCCAATACTGATGTCCATCACAACGAATCCCTCAAAGAGAGAAGCAAAAAACGAGTCAGCATCACCACACATAGTCTGAACTTCGATTATGAGAGAAAAATCTCGTAATGCACTGATACAATCACAAAAAAAGCAATAATAGAAGTTGACAGAATCACCTGTATATCCTAGAGATATTGCCACATCTCCGGCCGAAAGCTTTGACGGCCTTTTCAAGATCAGAATTGGTCATGTACCCACGAGCCACATCAGGACTGCCAAAAAAAAAAAAAAAATTACAAAGAATAGCCAAAGATTTAGACTTTAAGACTTTATACGCCTAACAGCCGAATACAGAGAAGAGAAACGCTGCCCAAGCCAAAAAGCAGAAAGCCCGAGAGATGGCATACCTCACCCCGAACAAGTGCCTCCCGGCCCCAGCATAACCATGGGTCGCAGAGCCTGCGAGCAGCATCAAACAACCAAAGTGAAGCGAACCCAGATGAAGAAAATGAAAACCCATTTCACCAGAAATTCGTAGCGAGGAAATCGCGTAATGGGTAAGGGACCTGATGAAGGGAGGGATCGACTCTCGCCGCCTCTGGCTCCCGCGTGACCGAACAACGACGAGGAGAGAACGAGATGGAGGAGGCACGAACACAAGACGAGCTTCATCTTTCCCTCGCTTCTTCGCGGATTGACGGCGCTCGTTCTTATCCGGAACAAGATCGCGCGATGAGCTCCGGGATCGGATTCATTCGCCGCAGGGGGGCCAGTTTCAGCTGGAGCAGGGTCCGTTTCGCATCGTCGCGCGGACAGAGAAAGTGCAAGAGAAACTGAAGACGAAAGTAACGCGGCGTCGCACGCAGATCGATGCCCGATCGAGACACGCGATTCGAAAATCCGTTGACTTGGGTCCGAATCCCAGGTGGGGTGGCGGCCTTTTCTTGCCGAACTCGGACTCTCTCTCTCTCGTAGGATCCACCCTCCTTGAATTGGAAAATGATACAGGGGATCTTTCGATGTGTAATGGCGTTCTCCTGAACTGGTCCTAGTTACTCTTTAGGACGAAGTGGAAGAACATACTTAGTCCTTGAATATCTAGGATTATAGAAAATCAGTTTTAGTTTCTTATTTTTTACGATGCATGATCAATCCACAGATACCAATAACTTGTTGAACAAATAAAAAATAGCGATGGTAAAACTTGGAGATCCAACTACAAGGTCATTAGTAGTCTGGTACAAGATTGATGTCCAGTTGATCAACTACTGTGCCTTGACGAATTTGGAGGAGAGTTGGATGTTTCTTTTATCCTTTTATCTTCTTTGGTGCAATTGGGCCATCATGAACTTTTTGGGGCTACATGACAAAATTTCTTAGAACAAAAATCAATTTCTATTCTCTAAACGAGTTTTTTTGAGTAAAAAAAAAGTATATTTCATGCCAAGTTAAAAATTCTATTTCTGGAACACAAATTTGTTTAATAAAGGAATACAATTTTTATTTTTAGGGGATGGCTGGCATTCGACATTCGACGTCCCACAAGCGATAAGTGGGTGGTGAGTAGTGACAAGAGTGAATGATGAGAAGAGTTTTCATTTTTTACTTTTATCGCAGAAATTAAAAAGTTAAAATTTTTAGTTTCTGATTTATACTCCAGATCTATTTCTAGAATAAACTTTGTTCTAAAAATAGAAAAATGAAATTGTATTATCAAACAAATTTTTGTTCCAAGTCCTTTTCGGAAAATAGAAAAACAAATAAATAGAGAAACAAACAATTTATTATGCTTCCTTAATTTGTCCAGTGTCTATCTCTAAATGGGCATAAGCACTTCAATTGCCCATGCATTCATGCTAAATTCACTTGCATTCCTGCTAGCACTACAAAAAGCTCCGGTCTTAACGCCCTTACTACTGCTGTGCAGCCTTTCCTCGGGTTCGTAGAGTCGGGTTTCCCGTTTACCCACAACGGAGGAGCCGCCCCCACCAGGCAGGCGGCCACGGGTCATAACGCACTCTTCGCACAACAAATCCACTTTGAAGTTGACTTATTCGCTCGGCCAATCGTCGGAATGTGTACGAGATACCATAAGGGCCCAATATCTCAATAGCACCTTTGTCTAAAGCTTCGAATGAGTCAATGAACTTTAACTCGGAGTGTAATGTAATCTCCAAACTTACAATTTCTTTACGTGGCCCTTGCATTTTTTGTTCATCTTCAAACTAGTCTTTGAACTATTTTGTCTCTGAACATAAATTAATGGAAGGATAACATGAGATGTTTTCATATTGTTAAAGGATTAGTTTGAACATTTACAAAAAAATTCAAGGATCATATTGAACAAAATAAATGTTTATGGACGATATTACACATTATGTTAAAGTCAAAATTCAAAGGTCATTTGTATCCTTATTCTAACATAAATTATTGTACATATGTTAATTATGTCATTCTAATCAAGTGATATTGTAAGAGAAAAAGAAAGAAAAATCTATTTTTTTAGTCGGTCACATATTATATGAGGCAATTTTTTTTTTGAATAAATAGCGATTTTTGTCCCTTTCGGGAGATATAATATTAAGGGCCTGGAGAATTTTGACTTAGAATGTTTATAATATGAACTATCTTTCAAGAATTTCTTCTCCCATGCGTAACAGTTACAGGTAAATGGATTTGCGTAAAGCACGTGTGGGAAAAGAGGACAATTATGATTTATTTATTTTTAGGGTGAAATCCCAAAAACGACCCTTTCGGGAAAAGTTTAAAGTTGGATTGATGCGAAGACTTTGGAACAAAAAGAAAGAGATGTGGAGGTTGTAATCTAAGCATCATTACTTTACCATAGCTGAAATTGAGAAATAAAAAAAAAAAAAAGACTCATTTTTGTTGAATTCCATTTTCAATTTCATTGCATCACGAGCTAGACTTGTAAAAAAAACCAGTGTATTAAGTATGACCCTATAAATCAAATAAGTTAATAAAAGAATTTGACATGTGATGACCCAATATCCATATTTTCTAATTAGAAAATTAAGAGTGTACCCTAGTATCTAATGTGAATTTGACGAGACATTATCCGTTATTGTTTGTGTAAGTGAAAATTTAAATTTTATGATATTATGTGATTGGATCAACACATGCATATAAGATTATCTAGACCATCAGTAAGGATGTATTTGACTATTTGGTAATATTTTTATTTTAGAAAATAATTTCTTTTCAAAAATAATTATTTTTTATTTTTATTTCCTATAATAGTTTATGAGTAAAATAATATGCTTAGTAACTACACAAAATTTCTATTTTCAAAAAGAAAAATAATAAAGATGCATTTGGTATGATTCATAAATTTTGTTTGTAACTTAAAATATTTTTTATTTTTTTTAATTTTGTAGATTTTTCTTTTTTTTTTTTCTCTTTTTTCTTTCTCCTCTACTTTTAATTGCTGGGTGGAGACGGCAAGGCTCTTAGAAAAGGAAGGAGAAGAAAAGAAAAAAAAAAAAATTAAAGAAAAGAAAATGATTTATTTCAGATATTGTTTTAAAAACAAGAAGTTGCTTTTTCTACTTCTATTTTTATTCTGGAAAATAGATTAAATAACAAAATTGAAAAAAAAAATTGAAACGTTTTAAACGGTAGAGAAACACCAGCAGGGGAGGGCAAAAGCGTCATTGCACCCCGTAAAAAGGCATATATAAATCGCTCCAAACCCTAGCTCATCTCTACACGGCCAACGAAGGGAAAGAGAGTTCTCGCGCCTCCTCCCGCATCCCCGCCGCCCGCCGCCGCCGCGCCTCCGAAGCCCGTGTCAACCGCGATGGTAAGAACCGCCGGCGGTACCTCCGTCCAGCTCTGTTCTCTCCTTCTTCTTCCTTTTTTCCCTCCCTGGTTTCCAGTGGTTTGGAGATCGAACCGTGCGGATTCGTGATTCCTTACGGTGTGAAAAATGGGCAGTCGCTGGTGGCGAACGAGGAGTTCCAGCACATCCTGCGTGTGCTGAACACCAACGTCGATGGGAAGCAGAAGATCATGTTCGCCCTCACCTCCATCAAGGGTATCGGCCGCCGCTTCGCCAACATCGTCTGCAAGAAGGCCGACGTCGACATGAACAAAAGGTTCGGCTCCTCTTTTCGCTCCTGTGGGTGGGAAGCTTGCGTTGACTCTGGAGAATCGAGTATGATGTGTGTGCGACTAGGATAGTTCGGAAAAAAAAATTGGTTCTTTATTTGTGGGCGCTAGGATAAGTCTTCCGAGTAAGAAAAGTTTCGTGCTTTTCGGCTGTTTGATGTGCAAGTGGTACGCCTCCACTCATACAGGCATCTGGGTTTGATAGTTTCTGTCGCATTTGGGAGGATAGTTGCTAGTGGTCATCATTATCTGAGTTGGTCTTTGGTGATCTTGGAGCACTGTTTTTTCGGTTGGCTACTCACCAAACTACTTGGGCACTGGTCACATGTGAAATGAAGTAGCTACTTAATTTTGTAGTCTTCGTGAATTTCGTGGGTAATCTGGGCACTTGGAGTGTTTTGTCTTGTGGACGGAGTAGGAATTAGGGAGATTCGGTGTTCATTACTTCTTTTTCTAAACTGAATTACAGCACTAGAAGATAGTCTATATGCTTGGTTTAATCTTCTGATTTATCTACCGGTTGAATACATTGCTAGTTCTAGCATGTGAAATACTTTGTCCAGTGAATGATTCGTCTTTGAATTCCTCGCAAAATGATAGGCATTTCTGCTATAAGATGCACCTAATGCGGGAAGTTTCTCTTTTGCTGCCAGGGCTGGTGAATTGTCTGCTGCAGAGCTGGACAACCTCATGGTTATTGTCGCCAACCCCCGTCAGTTTAAGATTCCAGACTGGTTTTTGAACAGAAAGAAGGACTACAAAGATGGAAAGTATTCCCAGGTTGTCTCAAATGCCCTGGACATGAAGCTGAGGGATGATTTGGAGAGGTTGAAGAAGATCAGGTGAAGACTACAACATTTGCCCATTTTCTTGCTGTGTATTGGTTTTTAGTGCTGTCCCATGATTAAGACAACTTGTCACTTTTTCATTCTGTACAAGTATGTGGTCAGGAGACCTGCGTGTGCATCGTCACTTCTTTAGCATATGTTCTTCCAAATTGATTTTTTCCTGATTGCACAGCTAGTTTCTGCTAGTAGCTTTCTCTGCTAGTTTTGTTGGACAGATTTGTTGGACGTAACTCACTTTATTTTGGGTATCATCCCTCTTAATCAGAGGAATCTGAACATGATGATGTAAGTAGCTGACATTAACACTGCAATGCAGGAACCACCGTGGTCTGAGGCACTACTGGGGCCTGCGAGTCCGTGGCCAGCACACAAAGACTACTGGCCGTAGAGGAAAAACTGTTGGTGTCTCCAAGAAGCGTTGAGTTTTATTCCTTTCAATTGTTGGCATTACATGGAATGCCTTCAGAGGAGTTCTTCCGCTTGATCTCTGAGTTTAAGTTCCTTGCATGGACTTAGTAGATTTGAAACTCGATATTTTTTTTCCTTTCAGTTGTATGATGTGTTTTGCCCGGTTTTGCTGAAGTGGTAGTGCAATTACATGAATCAAATTTTTGAAAGAATGCTGTTTGTCGTCAAGCCTGCTGTTTGTTATTTTCAATGGCAAATGATCATGTAGTTGATATGGTCTATGCTGAATTCACCTAGGATTAGATGACTGCCTTGGCTTCTGATGCTAACTGTGAGCCTTGGCTAACTATTGGGGGCCTCGTGTTTTCCTTTTTAACAAATTTTAGGCCTTTGAATCAATGGGGCACATTCGCCAACAGCTACTGAAAACTTATACCATAACTAACAATGTCATGGATTCCATACGGCTTGCAAGTAAATTGGACATGTATTCTGTCATTTTTATGGGATGTGATAGTATATGTTGCCATCAAAATTCGGCTGTCACTCAGGCATATGAAAACTTCAGGGATCAATAGATGAATGTTAAGTACCCAACTTGCATATAATTGTCGCCATCTAAAATGGACTTGCAAAGTTCTGAACTACTTTAATGCTAGACGATAATACTTCAAATCGTGGGGGGAAAGTACACTGGTTGTTTGGGCGTTTTGCGGTGACGAGGGGCATTATCTTCTTTATCCTCTTACATTCCTTCCGTGGAAGCCATTGAGATGTTCAATTTTGATAACAATCGACAAGTCCAAGATTCGCATTCCAGTCTTTTTCGGTTTTTGGTTGTACATAACTAGCCTCCACCTTTGAATCTTTCATTGACAGCCACGAAGGCGTGGACGTTGATCTATACTCGATATTTGCTTGGTCCAGCAGATTGTCCTGTTGAGGTAATGTTATGTGTATATTAGAATCTTCAATCCTTATCGTGCCACATGAACTGACCAGGGGATATATTCACCTTCCTTTGCTCATTCCACGTTTTGCTCATTGCACGTTTTTGTTTCACAGTCATTCTCGGGTTAGCAGACGAGAGATAGAGGCTATTCTCTTTTTTAGCCTCTGCTGTCTGAATCTACGTCTCGGGTGTTGGGTGATCGATCCCAACTCTTCGATGACCATCGAATAGGGGAAAAAAAAGGAAAAAAGAAATAAATCTTGTCCGTTAATTGTAAAGCTTTACCATTTTGTGCGTTACAACAATTTTACATAAGAGTTGTGGGAAGAATGGAAACGCCACTAATCCGTTATGGTCCATCCCCTCAAACAGACCATGGAACTGCCGCTCCGATTTCATCATGCTTCGTCATAATAACAGTCAAAAGAGAAGCCACACATTTCTATCCTCAAACGAGGGAAACAGACCGCATGAATTTGATCAATTCTACGCGACAGGAGTCCTCCCCACGCTACTTCCATGCAAGATGAAAATGCTCCTCTTCCCCTTATTTACCCTTTGGAAAAACTTACTTTAGAACATTTAACATTGCACTCGAGAATTGAAAAAACTAGGAAATAATTATGAAAATACCAGGTGAAAAGTATGAGGTCTCTTCCAGAAAATGCAGAATCCGATGTCTAGGATTTTAAAGTATGACGTGCCGAGTGTATGTTTTAATATTAGAAGATGCAAAGTGTAATTGACAGATAAAATTTGGAGATAGATTTTTGTAACTGTCCAAAAGCCAATTAAAAAAAGAAATTAGGCTGCTTCCGATCACAGGCAAAATTAATTGGCTAAAACTAATTTCCTGATGACGCTTGAACCTTTATTCAGTAGGTTTGGTATTTCTGATAATTATTTTAATTTAAATGCACATCAGTTCGTTACCAAGCAGTAATCAGGCAACTCAGAATAGAGATAGATGACCTCTCAATAAAAAGTCACTTCACCTAAGTAGGAACCCTAAATGACTGGGACTGAAAGCTGCAGCATGCCTTTAAGCCAAAGAACAGAGAATAGCGGACAAGCTTGCTCCACAAAGAAGAATGAAGAAACCAAACCTTTCTATAATTATGAAATGAGCAACAATTTAATTACTATAATTTATATGATCAAGCAGGGAAAATTTTTGCAGCACAGCTAAACCTATTCAGCAAGATCTGTTCCCTTGGAGCGGCTTGGGGACAACAAAGAATAACTCAATGAGGAAAAACAATGGAGAAGAAAAGGAACACTGGTTTTCTAATCTCAGATGATAAATTGGAATCAGCTATCTTGTATGTTCGCTCACTGGCAATCACTAATATTCAAACTTTCCCATCTATTTCGGTGGACTCCGACAAACTACCGTGTTTATGTTGTCTGCTGGTAGGAAGTGAATGGCTTCGGCGCTCCTTCCCCCCAGGCTTAGATGACGCATTGCCATACCAGATCATTCCAACTACAGCTATGATCATGCCGATGACTACTTGGAGATTGAGACCCTCCTTCCCAAAGAAGAGGAAGCCCATGATCAAGACAAGGATTGTCTTCATATGGCCAATTACTTGGAAAGAAACAGCAGTAAATCTACCGATGCAGATGAACTGGCTGAGATTAGTCCCCACAGCAATGGTGCAGGATAGAATAATAAACATCTGCAAAATCCAACAAGAAAAGCAAGAGTTGAGTAACTGCTCTTTGTGATTAGAACTAATTGAGAAGCTTTAATAGAGTAACTGCCCATTCTTATGGTATCATTCAACACAACCTCAAGTCTTTATGTTTCCCTACTATGAAACATCAATTTTCTGTGGCTAGGAAACTCAAAGATGAAGCAAAATCAAAGAAGCAATATCAAAATCCCATATATTAAATGTATGATATCCACGACATCCATACTGGTCATGAAAGTTATCTGGTCCCTGGTAAATAAAACTGTAAGGAGGCCAACATCAGTTTCTGAACTCCAACAAGAACAACAGTAGGAAGGTGCATGTGGTTCATCAACAGATCAAATAAAGGCAAGCACATTCCTAGAATGTCCAATAAATCAGGTTAAACACTGTCAGAATATACCTCAACAAAGTGCTAGCCTCATCTACGAATCTAACTGGAGCAAGGAAATTGTACATTACATATATTACTTGTAGCACAAGATTCAGAGAGCAGAGGCTCAGTCCATTGCAGTGCAGACAACTAAAATGTTACTTTAAAGACTATGAATATGTAGGCTTACCACAGCAACTGAGGTGTAGTCATAAGCATCAACTCTCTTGCTTGTCATCCAATAGTCCAGAAATGGGCCTACCAAGAGCAGTGAACCAGCCTGGGCAGGAGCAGTATGTCCCAGCAAGTTGAAAGAACTTAATGAATACTTTCGCTGAAGGTAATGTACGTACTGCACAAGGAAAAACAAGGTTCCCCAATGGTGAACTCAGGCAGCTATTCCGTACATCTATAAGAAGCTTGAACATTAACTGGAGGTGCACAAAAGGCATACCATAGCCACAAAAAGAACAATTAGGATGCAGGATAATTGACTTTGCATGCCTAAGAAATACTTGAAATAGGGTAAATCATAGACTAACATTAAAAGAAACAAAGATTACTTACATATTGTTGAAGCGCAGTGCTCCACACTGCAATCAGAGCAGCAACAAACCCTTTAGTATTAACACTCACATCAGTGACAGTACAAACACCAACTCCTAAAAGAACAATTCCTATGCTCAGCTTTGTATCTCTGGAGTACCGCATTTTGTCCAACACCACTTCCAAAAAGCAGGAAACAGGGATCATGCTCAGCTTTGCAATCTGATAGTGGATTAAGCAAACATGTAAATTGTAAAGCATCTCGCAAAATTATTTACTAAATTGAAGAATCAGATGTACCTGATAGAAGCCCACTGAGTTCCACATTAGACTGACATTCATTCCGACAATAGAAAAATTGGCGAAAATGACAAATTTCAGAAGCTCCTGGAAAGGCAGATGAGAGGACTGGATGTATCCCAACCACCTTAAGATGGCTGTCATCAAGGTCGTGGTGACAAAATGTAAACCAGTCAATGTTGTAGCTGCAAAGGAAAGAGAACTAATGTCAGGAATAAGGGTATATTGCCGTAAAGTATCAATAGTTTCATATTACAACTGGATTAACTTTATCCGCAAATAACAGTACTGGTTCAGGAAAAATCCGTCCTCACACCTCAAGAATACTACTACTTTTATCCAAGTACTCCCTAAACCATACATTTATGGAGGAATCCATCTGAGATAAGATATCATGTTCACTTTCTTCTCACGATTGTAGAGATCTATTTAGTTACTACCATAGTGGACTGTTTCGGAGTTCTTATCTGAAATTGAGGCTGTTCAAATAAAACGAACCAAACAACTCCTGTAAGCCAAATCTCACAGGTAGCAGGCAAGGAACAAGAACTTCAAGACTACTCAGCACTTAATTCTAGTAAATTTAGAGTTCTTGAGCTTCCTGGCAGGGGGCATCATTGTTTGGGCTCAAAAGTATTACTGAAATGAGAGAGCAGTTAAATATAGTGTTTCTAGATAATCATAAATATGTCCTGTGCCATTGATAATCTTCCTATCGCTGCAAAATTTGTTTTGATGGTATCCTAACATCAAACTCCCCAAAATAGATTTGGTTTTGGCCATGCAGAAACTTCACTCATTCTCTGCAATTTTAACTACTTAAAATTTTTCACTCTCTATTCAATTGCTTCACCTTTCCTTTGACATCTATTGTTAATAACCCTCAGCAACTCCTCTTACCTTTTCCCACCTTACTGATGACAGGTGCAACTCCAAGGTATAAGCTTGAGATTGAGATCTTTAACCACTATGTTGAACAAACTACCAGAGGAAATCACCCATGTGACGATCATAATGCTAGGACTTGTATGGCTTAAGTATTAAGTTTTATGCTAGGTCAAAGTAAGACAAAAGGATACTCCAACAATAAGAAAGCATTAGCTTACCAAAGCTGAAACCATAAGTAGCCATCAAGGCTTTGTTGACAATGATAATACCAACTGAAGTAACAACATTGAACATCCAGGCAGCTACATCTACAGCTGCCTTTTGATCAGCTTTGCTAGATAGAGCCATCTTTCAATTTCGTCAACTATGCTCCCTAAAGTCTATCTTTCAGTCTCCATAAAGAAAGTCGTGGAAGAAGAGCCAAGAGGGAGTTACTTGCCAACACAAGCTTCTGCAGAGACATCACAACAACAAAGAAGAGTTAGAAAGGTCCAACTCAATAAGCTGGCATCTTAAACATCAAATTTGTAGCATCTACAAATTACACAACCAAATTGCACCATGCAGAAATTATTGAAATAAAAACCTCTAGGATATTCAAAAGCCAAAATAAGAGTAAACCTCCATCACAGTGAAAAATATTAACAGTGAAGCAAGAATTATGCTACATCTCACTTCTTTCTATAGAGAGTTCAACTAAAATGATGAACTAATCCTATGAAGAATCTGAACTAGAATCTAAAGATCACTAGTTAACTAGCTTTGCTCTGAAAAAAATTGAATTTTGTCGAAGTGCCATTACAGTATGCCCAAACCAACCTTTGGAGATGTGTAGAACGCGTTTTAAGCTGAAATCAAATCTTAGTATCTAAATTAAGCAAACTATAAATTGATAAGGAACTTATTCTTCTCCTCGTTCAACTGGGATTTGTTTCTGTAAGCAATAAAGCTCCACATGGACTTAATAAGTGGGCGTATAAATCACAATTCTTCCTGTTCAGTAAGTTGTGCTTCGACAATTATTTACCTTTGAAAGGACCCCCAACTCTGATGTAAAGGAGATTTTGACAAAATTAGCTGCTCCAAGGGCATTTTACCAGACTAACATATAATGTGGATGGACAATCTACTCTGTGAATCCCTATCCTAGCAATTTCCCTTTCTCATTCCATCCAACTGCCTGATGAGTATTCATGCATTGAAGTCTCGGTATAGTAAATTTATCTACTACAAGCACGGAATTTTCAGTGATTCTCCATAGAATTCTTTCCTTGAAAAATGGGTAATGTTGTACGGCTTTTACTAAATTGGAATTAAGTAAAAGCTTTTCCACCCAAGACAGCAGAATGATTTGAAGATCGTGACGGCATTTAGCAGTATATGTCATATCTAACTTATTAAGGAAATCAAGCTATCTCTAGCATGCTTTTTCCATGGAAAGATGCCACAATTCTACAGGGCGTCCACGCAACCAAAACCAGAACCAGATCACTACGTTATTCCCCCCGACTGAGACCCACTACGATTTCAAAAAATAGCGAGCATAACAACGGACACTCCTGCACAACAACTGCTTACAAACCAGCTAAGCCGGCCTCGATCAAGCTCCGGGATTTAAAAAAAGAGGTACACAAAAACCAGGGAGCTCGAGCAAGAGCTCGCCCTCGGAGCGGCCGATCACTAGACTGCACTCGAGCTTCAAGATCATCGATCTAAGCAGCGCATTAGGGAGATGAACAAAACGCACGGAAACCGAACGACTACAGATCGCGAGCAAGCCGATCCGGAACGGAATTCAGCCGCCGGTCGGGGCGATCGAGCCCGACGGAGCTCAAACAACGAGCCGGATGCGACGCGCACGACACTAGTCTAGCGAGCCCCGCGCGAATGTACCTCGCGAGAAACCCTAGATCCGATCCGGCGGCGAGCTCCGCTGGACGGCCGGCGAGGAAGGGGGAGAGAGATCGCCGAGCGGGAGGGCGGGCGAGCACCTGGAGATGCGAGGAGGATCGAGATCGGCGATGGGATGCGCGGAAGAGAGAGAAAGAGAGAGAGAGAGAGAGAGAGAAGGAGAGAGCGAACCTGGGAGATGCAGAATAACGAACCGGAGAAGAGACGGAGCCGCCAAGTTCGCAACCTTCTCGCTCGTTAAAGGAGCTTTTAATTAAGCTTACGTTGCTCTAATTAACCTGCAATTATAGCTTCACTCGATGTGTTTTTTGGCCCCCCTTTTTATAACCGCAATTAATACGCATTTATTTATTTTTTTTAAAAATATATATGATTTTCGGTGACGCTAATAGCGCAGCCTCTTTTGTTTACTTTTTTGTCGTGCAGACGAGACGGATTAAAATGCTGGGATACAAAATGAAGTAGTGGCTTTTCCACACAGCTTCCTATTTTGGCTAGTGGACGTGGGGCCTTCTGTGCGATATTATTCAAATTTCGGCAAATTATCGTGGCGTTATATGCGGAATCGCGAATACATGAGACATCCAAGGACGCATGACCTTGGATTGAGGTCGGGGAAGCAAAGGACGACTTCGACCGAGGTTGGTCATAGCAGTCTCGACTTCAAATCTTGGTCAATTTTGAGTTGGCAACCCTGATTTGAGGTCGCCGCCAACGACCATCATCGTGGTCATTCGAGACAGGAAATGACTTGCGATGTAGAGAGAGAGAGAGAGAGAGAGACGTCGAGGTTGAATTTTAGAGATAGCTTGGAGAGGTGACATCAATCAAAGGTGCAAAAGTGGGACGATGGTCGGAGTGGCTGGGTGCAATGAAGGGTGGCAGTAGTAGATGGCGGTGGACATTTTGAGTGATCGGAGATAGGGATGGAGAGGAACTCAGGATCTTGCTTCTCCTTAGGAGTCATGTGGTCTTTCCATTATAAGATTTGGTCTAGCAGTACTAGAAAAGTATTTTTGAAACTAGGGATATAAAATAGGGGTGAATGATTTCTGAATCAGTTCGGGTTCCACCATATACTTATCTGTTGGAATCAAGTATTTGTTGGAATCAATTGCTTTAGAATCTGAAGCCCACCTTGCATATATAAGAACTTGAAACCTATTATGTCATAGATTCCAAAATCAATTCTAGAGTCTACTCAAGTTTTACTCGTATTTTTATTGAATGATTGCGGTAAATCATCACATTTAATAATCATTATTTGACTATAACTCTTAGCTACATACACGAAGAATATGAAGCAAAAACAAAGTAACAATCTCGGTCATAGGATATCACCAAAATTGGAAACTTAGATGAGTAGTTTCAAATTATACACTCATTATTGAATGCCATAAAATTGGGCAAAAACATTAAAAACGCGTGCATGCGTGCATGCACAAACTTATTCTAAGAATTTGAAACCTAGAACTTACCTATCGGAATCGGTTCCCTAATTTTTGAAACTTAAAACCTATCTTACATATCTTGGAATATGGAATCAAACTAGATCTTAGCTCCAGATGGATGATACCGACATGCTTGACACATGCAAGTCAAACAGGAAGTAGTGTTTCTAGTGACAAATAGGTGAGTAAGGCATAAGAACCTATCCTCGGGAGGTGACCAATAGCTAGAAACGGCTACTAATCTTTGTAGGATGAGGAGCAAAAGGAGGAATCTGCTTGACGAGGGGTTTGCATTTGATTAGCTAGTTAGTGAGGCTATAGTTTACTGAGGCGATGATTAGTAGCTAGTCTGAGAGGATGATCAGCCATATTGGGACAAAGACATGGCCTAGACTCTTATGAGAGGCAATGGTAGGGAATTTTTCACAATGGGAAAAGCCTAACAAAGCAATGCCGCGTGGAGATAAAAGGCTTCTTTTTCTCCTGAAGAAGAATTCAATAACGATGTCTACCTGATAGGCATTAGCTAACTTTGTGCCAGCTGCCGCGGTAATACAGAGGACGAATGTGTTTTCTGGTTCCCGATCTCTATCCTGAAACATGCTCACCTTACTATAAAAGTGGTATGTGTGTAAAAAATATGTATGTGACAGATATTATCGAAAACAAAAATGAATAAAGTTTGGTCCCGTGTACTATTAATAGTAGTAGATTGAAAGATATAATATTCAAGAAACTTTGCAATTCTTTTATAATCGATAGGAAGCGGCGTGGAGACTCATTTGCTTGGAGGTTTGTGGAACACTCTACAAGCTTCATGAATCGATTAAGTTCAAATGTTTAGCCTATGCAAGTAGTCTTAATTTGGAGCAATTTTGCACACAAATGATTAGATTTGAATGGGTGACATTTAGTTTGCCCCAATCAACTACGCCAATTCCAAAGGGTTTACTTTGTAATTTTTTGAGCTTATAAATCATTTTGTAAGTAAAAAGTAGAAGTAACAAACTCTTAGAATTCTAGCTCGAGAACATGAAGTCACTTATTTAAATCTCATGATAAATTGCTTGCAAACTGCCTTAAATCGGGGCCACTTATGCTTAACCAAAAGAGCTAGTTTTAGTTGATTTGTAGGATTGCAAGGTCTTCAATTAGCCAGGTTTTCCACTCGTGCCCATGGATCACGGAAAAGAGGAAAGGAAACGTTGTAATTTTCATCCCTGCATTTTTTATTTTTTAGTTTGCAATCAAGTCCATGTGCTTTAAACTTGTCTAATCAAATTCTTCTACTTTCATAAAGTTTCTTATCAAGTTTTGCCGACACCAAATCCAATCAAATTTAACTAATATGGTCATCGAAAGACGTCAAGATGTGATACGAATAAAAGATAGACAAAAATGGAAAAAATTTTGTGTATGATGTGAATAAAGTTTAGCCAAGGTGGACATCCATGTGGATGACCATAAAGGAAAAATTTTTCCAAGTCAAGTTAAGAGGTAACGTCAGCTAGATTCAATCAGCCTTGGTGTTAGAAGAATTTGATTAGACAATTTGTGAAATGTGAACGGATTTGGTTAGCCAATTAAAAGTAGATGCACTTAATTGGAAAAAAAGTACACAGACGAAACGTAGAATTTTTTCTGGAAAAGAAAAGTGGGAGCAAATAATATTAAAAAGTTTTAGAAAAATTTTGTCGGATTTGAATAATACATGCACATGCACATGCACATGCACCGTCTTTCCATCTCCTCACTACCCTCCATTGAACAAGTTCAGAACCCTCCATTTGAAAATAGTAAAGTAGTGGAATATTTCATGTGTTATTCATGGGACGCATCGATAAATTCCTCATAAAGTATATGATTAATTTATCTTCTTTAATTTGTTTTCAAAAGGAGGTGGGCTGCTCATTCCAAATGAAGGAGCGTTCCACCAAACAAGGTTTAATGGCAATTCCATGGCTCCATCGATGAAAATGGACATTTCAATATTAAAAAAAAAAATTATAATCAAATATTTCAAACAATTAATTTAGATGTAATATTATTTTTTGGTTTAAATACCACGAAAAATCTTAAATAGGTATATTCATAACAAATTTATCAAAAATTAATTTTTGATTATTAAAAACTCTAAACCTGTATACTTATAACAAACTTAGCCTGAAGTAATTTTTTTACCATATTTGTCATCTATTAATTTTCCTTAAATTAGATTAATATAAAAGAACAAATTAGTATAACTATGATAAACGGAGGATAAAATCCTAAATTGATATACTTGCCAACTACCACATGTCATCCAATTTAGTATTTTAATGGTAAAATTTAACCAAAACTAATGAAGGGTAAAATTCTTTTAAGTGCACCGGTGTGGAGTGTTTGGTAGATTTGAGTAAATTTATCACAAGTGTACCAATTTATGATTTTTCATGATATTAACCCTTATTTTTCCCTTATAAATGACATATTTTGATGATATTCTAGACTTTTCAATATCATTCCTTAATCCAAATTTTCCAAACACAAAAGAAATCAATAGGAAAAATTATTAGAAAAATCATAAACATATTACATGAATGCAACTTAGGCCCAAACTTTTCAATTTGGTTCAATTAGTCACAAACATTTTAATAATTTACAGTCAATTTTGGACATAAATCACTTATGTGGATGTTAGTCATCACAAATGTGATCATTTGTATTGATAGTTTTTACAAAATTTTTAATTTTTAATTTTTCTTTTATTATTATTTTTTCTTTTCATGGCTGCAAGGGCCTCCAAGTCCTCGTAGGCCACAATAAAAAGAAAATAAAAGAAAGGAAAAAAATAATTCAAAATTTATTCACATTAACATTGGTCGCGGCACATAGGACAATGGACGTCCATGTCAATGATCTCGAAGCATGATTGACTGCAAATAGTTAAAGATTAAATTGGCCAAATTAAAGATCTAAACCTAATTTGGAATCTACATAATAAATTATAATTTTTTTTTGATAATTTTCCCAAAATCTGCTCATCTTTCGACTTCATTACTTCATAACTGGCCAATGCCATAATTGTAATGCTCATTCCAATATGTCGTATTAAGCACCACACAACCTAATGAGGAATGGCCACTGTCGCTGACCTTTCCTTCAATTAGCCATTGCTGACTTGCACAATTAGCTTTGGATGTTTATTACATTCACTACCGATGCAAAATAAGAATTTACACATTCAGATAGATTATTAACATGCGATAAAATTTAATTTCAAAACCGACTTTGACTTTAAATATGCATATCACTTAATCCAACAACGAACGCATAAAGTACTCTTTTCACACTAACAACAGGCTTAAAATAACACCTTACCATTCTACGCAAATTTTCGTGATGTCCAAAAGTCCTTTCTTTTATTTTATACAATCATACGGAGAGTCCTAAGATTTTCATTCCGCGTACTTAAATCCCAAAAATTGTCAGTGTCTTCTCCTTCAGTCCTTAGGTCAGCTTTTCTTGCAAAGAAAAATCTGGGCAATGATGATATTTTTTTATTATTATTAATTTTCCCTTAATTTTTTTTCGCACCGATGGCGTAGAAGTGATGCCAAATGGATGTCACACCAAGACTAGACTAAAATAGAAGAATAAGAAAGGACTGAAATAGTAAAAAAGGCGCTGGTGCGATGGTAGTTGGGACGATCCTTGCCATACCCGACCGAGGACGACGTCATTGCCCTCGTTTGCACATGGCGAGACCGAGCCCGGTTTTACCTCGTCCGCGTATCGTTTTCATTTTTAATTTTTCTTTTCAACTTTTATATATGATCTTTTTATTCTATACAACTTTTAATTTATATATCCTCGATTTTTTTTTTTTTCAATAATGTGACATAGCATTGGAGAACAACGTCATCATCCATATGAGGAAGCTCCGTCAAGGTACTAATGATTGGAGTGCAAGTGGGCAAATGACCGAAAAGCCACAATCAAGCCATTTTGAGTCTATTTTGTTTGCGAAAAATGGATGGTTTGAATAATATTTTCTTTAAAATAATTATCTATACTACTTGAAATAATTAATCAATAAAAATATTTTTATTATCGATAATAGTTTCTGTGTTAATATATTCATGGACAATAAAAAATATATTTCATTCTTTTATTATTTAAGCAATACAAAAGATCATCATTAGAAAAATATTTTTAAATTATTATTTTCCGCAAAACAAATGGAGTCATGAAATTTCAAATTTTTGGAGTAAACACAACATTCATGACTCGAATAAAGGTGTAATATTATAAAAAAAACTTCCAACTTTAGCTCTAAGCCCATTCTAGACTTTAAACCTTTTTTGTCTTATAAAAAATTAATAAATTTCACTTGAATTCCATATCTGTTCTGATTAGACCTCCATTTAAAATCACCCTTATCGATCCTACTTGACATTTTTAGCTTTTTCCTAAATTTCAAGTTCAACAAGTTGTCTTTTGGATATGAATTTCCACATCAGCCAAATGACATGTTCTTGGATGTGATATTTGGGTAAAAACTAGTGCAATTATGGTTGACTTCTTTAATTATGCTTATTGTTTCCATCTAGCTCGAGAATCTTCAATTTTACACTCAATCTTCAATCTCTCATGCTCAATAATCTTCCAAAAGCTTGTGACACTCTGCATGGGACGCTTGTGCAACTTGCACTTGGGGGCAGATTTGGATGAAAGGTAAATAGGGGTAGATTTATTACTCGAGTAAAAGTAGATTTTTTTATGTAAGATTTAAAGTTGGACCTTAAAATTGTATTTTTTTTTCAAGGTATTAAGATGAGTTTAGCGGTTTTGAGTGTAATACAAATGTTGAAAGCCAAAAGGCCCAAAACTCTTTGAGGAAATGCAAATTGCCTTCGGTAAAACCTCTTTGCAAAGTGACTTTGAGTTCAAATATTGTTTGGCAGTATATATTACAAGGTGCTTTGGCTACATTTTTTTTTTATTACAAAAACCTCAAACCTTTCGCTTAAGCCGACAGGTTGCCTCTAGATCTAGCATTAGTGGCCATCGCCTGGGTCTTGTGATTTCTAGCAACAGTCGTCTTGGTCGCCTGACCATCGCTAACTAGATCTAGCCTTATCAATCCTCATGGACCATCCTCGAGTGAAGAAGATGAAGAATAACAAAGTGGGGCAAAGAATAGTTTAATCATAACTTCAATATTCAGATGCTACTTTGAAAGACAAGGTGAGAGTAGCTTTGAACTCCTAACATTGTCAATAGTAACATTTGGTCAAAAGTTACTTCAAAATACTTGCCCAACATTTTTAATAGTTCCTTGAGCACCTTTGGGGGCTGACAAAGTCTGTTGAGAAAGTTGAATCAGATGTAATTTGGACCTCAAAATGAACCACCATTTATAAAATTCGGGAATTTTGACCGCACTTTCTAACTTTATGCCCTTTCCCCCGGGGGGGGGGGATCGAGAGGGGGAGAGGTGGAGAGAAGAGAAGACAATATTCCTCCGGAAAAACAAATGATTTTAGGGGGAAAGGGAGGGGGGCGGGGGAGGGACACCAAGGTGGGGTCCCGTCGCTATCATGCGCCATTTCAGTCACTGTCCATGTCGCCTCCCCCTCCTCCTTTCTTTTCTTTTTTTCTTTTTTTTTTTTTTTAATAAAAAAAATTAATAATTCCTATCCATAATGTGCTCCCCCTCTTCCCTCACTATTCCTTCTCCCCCACTTCTCCTCCCTCCTCTCTCTCTCTCTCCTCTCTTTCTCTCTCTATCGGCGATCTTCCGCAGTCGAATCCCGCGAGGCGCAGCTCTCCGGGCCGCGGCGGCGCCGCCGATTCCGCCGTCCCCAATCCCCCCGCCGCCGCCGCCCCCCCACCTGCTGAGCTGGAGGAGATCTCTCAGTCTCCCTTCAGCGATCCCAGTCCTCCGTCTCTCTTCGGGTGCTTGTTCTGCTCCCCTCGCCTCTTTCTCTCTTTCTCTCTCTCTCTCTCTCTCGTTTGATCTGGATTCCTCTGCTGTTCGTTTGCTTCGTCGTTTCGCGGGCGGGAGAGTCGGGGGACGTGGATGAGCGAGCGCTCTGCTGGAATTTGAGCTCGCCCCGAGTCGTCTTGATTTCTGCATCGTTGCTCTTTTTTTTTTTTTTCGTTTTTTGTAAGTTCGATTAGCTTCGGAGGCGGGGATGCTCAGTGAAATTTGGAATGCTGTCGCTCGCTCGAGCTTGGATATGTCGTTTTGTGCTGCGAGTGGAGCTTGTGATGGGAGTGAAATCGGATGAGACTTACCATTTCCGTGTCGACTTGCTCGTTGCTTAATTTGGACGTGATCGATATCCTCTCCTCTTTCCTTTGCTCGATTTGGAAAATTTTAATGAAGGTCGTAACAACCTGCTAAAATTGGCATCGGAAATGGTCTCTCTGCGTTACATGTTAGTTTGGCTGGGGTGGCTGTGAGAGCGATTATAATCTTTTAAGGCATTGGGACTCTGAGGGTCGTCAAATCTAGAGGTGATACATCGATTGTCTCTGAGGCGCTTTTTGAATTTTTGTTTCTCTTGGCTGTGTAGACAAAGGTCTCGTGTTCTGATTTTGGCTAAAGAGGGTTATAGTGCATCTGGAGATTAGCCTTTGCCACATCAAGGTTAGGACTTAGGAGCCATTAAACATTTTTGCAATAGTAGTAAGAGCAATAATAGCAATCGTAGTAAGAGCTGAACACTAGCACTCCTTTAGTTCAGGCTGTTTTAATTCCCATCCTTCTCTGAACTACGTGTGTCGATTTTCTATCATCACCTGCTCTTTGGGCATCCTCACAATTCTCTCATTCCGGTTGGTTCAATGAAAAGTCAATTCAAACGACATGCTATTTAGGGTGGAGTGTAGCAATCAAACAGCCATATCACATGGAGAATGAACCATTGGAGATCATAAATATAATTCAGTTTCAACTTCATTACTTCTGTTTTATTCATTTTTCCCTTCAACAATTTTTATTTTTCGACATTCCCTACAATCTATAATTTTCTGGTGGATTTTGTTTGGTGCATTTACTTTGATCTCGTTTCTCTCAATTCTTTTAATGGTGTGTGAACAATCTTATAATGATTGATATTATGGATGAAGGGCTACTCGCCTCATTCTTGGAGGAGAAGGCAGTACTCTCAAAATTGATTGATGGTGCACAAATGAGCAGGACTAATGTTATTGGCAGTGGAAGGAGGAGGATTCTTCTCTGCTTCAGCTTCTGGGTATAGCAAAGGCCTGACCCTTCTTCTCTTGGGTCAGAAGAACGAAGACAAACAGATGAGAGTATCCCCGTGGAATCATTACCAGTTGGTGGACCAAGAACCTGACACCGACCTCCAGCTGGCTTCCACAAAGAACCGGCTTTCCCGCGGTTGCGCTTCCTTTATTTGCTTTGGTCGCGCCTCCGCAGGACTCGACACACCATCCCCACTTAAAGTAGGCCCAACCCAACAGCAGGAATTTGTGCCAGATCCATTAGTTTCTGATAAAAGCAAGGATCAGTCAACTATTGTTGAAGATGATGATGCTCGAAAGGTTGCTTTACGTAGTAGCTTGAAGAAGTCATCGACTTCTAACATGGTTCCAGTGGAGCGTACTAATGAAAATCAGGCTGTTAATGAAGATGGACAAGATAGCCATGGTCTAGTGGAAGGACGAAGAGTTCAATGGACGGATGCTTGTGGCAGTGAGCTTGCGGAAATCAAGGAATTTGAACCCAGGTATGGGACTTAAATTGTTTTGTCACATATGTACAGTGATGATTCGCTAGGCCTGCTCATCCGCTTGATGCATAATTCTTGTATATGTATACCATTCTGCATACATACTAAACCAACTTCATAAATGTGTTGTGTCCTCTCGATTCTGTAAATTTATTCTATATTATGCTTTTGAAAGCTTGCCCATTAGCTGTTTACTGGTAGTGGTACTCTCCACTAATTGTCCTGATAACCAAAGAGTTCATGCGACATGAATTGTGATTTTGTTTGTCTCAACAAGAACGGTACGAGTTTTGCTGAGCTCGGATAATCTTTTTCTTATGTGTGCAAGTATCCTTCAAAGTGTAGTCGTGCTTGATGGAGCCAGTTCAAGTGAATATGTTTCACTGTCAGACTACATCAAACATTTGTTTCTTTAAATTAATACAATAAAGTCCATCACTTTAATAATCACTTGATGGCTAAGGCTAATTGTTAATTGGTAAAAGAGGGATATGATGGATTCTGCTTTCAACCTTTTAAAAATTCAACTCCTGGATGAATATATAATGTCTGTTGTCCCTTAAACATGTTTTAGCATTGAATAAATGTGTGTGAGGCTGAGTTTTGTACATGTAACTGATTTTGAGAATAGCAGAGTTTCAAGAGAGAAGACTTGTAATGTAAGTCTTTGTGGAAAAAAGTCTTCAAGCTCATGAGCTTCAAAGGAAAAGATTTCTGACATGCAATGACTTGTGACTGAGCAAATTGCTGTAAATAGACCAAATTTTCTGTTTCTTCATTTGCTTTTCATTCTTGACCAAAGCTTGACTTTATTATTGTAAATGGAATCGTGAAGGAAAGCTAGGAGGCATTTCATCATTATGTGATCCCACTACATGAACTTGGATCAATGAAAATTATTTATCAAGGAGTAATTGGAAATGGGTTGTTTCCCTTTGTGTGATAACTTAATGAATTGCTGTCCTTATTTTCCTTAAAATATTTGCCATAAGGTGAGGAAGCAGTTTCTCAAGCTGTCTTGTACGGTCAACCTTTATTTATTGGATTCTCTCATATATATTATAGGACATGCTTTAGTCATCAATTATCACGTTCTTGGCTTTTTTGCACCAACAGCAGTTTATGGCATGAGGAGATCCTTTAGGCAACTACTTATACTAATCCAATTCTAGACAACTTGGCCTTTGTCAGGCAGACTAAAACTAGCCCTTCATGAATATAAACAAGAGGAGTCCAAAAGTCGGTTGGAGCTTATCTGTACCACTTCTCCCATTTAGTTATGATTTTTTAATCTAATAACAGCAACGAGTCAGCAAAAATGAATAATAACATTTATTATAAAGAGAAGTGATTCATTTTCAACTTTCTATGATGAGCTATTTACAGCCTGTCACATTCCATCGATCTTAATACCTTCAAATGGAAAATCAAGGACGCATGATAACGTTATCCTATTGCTACATCTTTTATACTCCCTCACTTGCTTGCACAAAGGGACTGAATAGGCTAAAACTTACTGCCCTTTTCTTTAGGCCAAATGAAAGGCTCCTTAGTCTTCATTATTTTTTCTTTCTTTTAATAGAGTAATATGCCCAAAGGCCCAAATCCTTTAGCCCTGCTAGGCAATAGAGGGTGGGCTAGCTGAAATTAGAGGAAAACGGTGTAAATTACTTACTTTTCATGAAAAGGTCAGCGTTTGTACAATTGCTGTAAACCCATTGATACTTGACATATGAACTTAAAGAAAACAGTGTATATTTGAATGGGAAATGGAAGCATGAATTGAATTTTTTGCTATGGCACTTCTGATACATATAGTATGCATGTAAGATAAACCAGATGATGTGTCCCCAGACACATGTCAATATTTTCATTCTCGTAGCAAGTCTGGATGTCTAATATTTCTTCGAGTCAGACACTTGAGACTCTCCTGTACCTGCACCCTACACTTGTACTGGAGTTCAAGTGATGCTGCTCTTATATAGCCATTTCTTTTTGCACGATCAAGCAAAACTACATACAAGTGTCCATATTTTCGTTTTCTTTGTTTCTTTTCCTTCCAGTAGATACCAACTATGACCTAATGGCAGGTCTTGGTCTTTTTCTTTAAGAATGTTTCCACTCAATTCACATTTCCCCTTTTATGTTTGGTATATGACTGACATATCGCTTTTTCCAGGTACTTGCATTTCTATGGTAGTAGCTTTGTGGATTCATGTTTGTCATAAATTTGTTTGAATAAGTTTGGAAATATAATGTGAGAAAATGTTGGGAAATGTCCTCAGGTGTTAATCCTTCTATACAACTCTTAAAGTTTTAGTGAACTTATTTTAAATAACCTTAACCTTTTTTTATGCTCCATATAGAAATTTTTGGCCCAGTTATTAAAATATATTTGGCGCTAGAGAAAGCCTCCCATCTAATATTCAACTCTTGTCCAACACTCATATCTTTTCACATTTCTGTCTGTTGTGTATGTATATTTTTTGGCAATCATTGTAAAGGGGATAATGGGTGGTTGCTTGGTGCGTGCTCAACACCCCTAGCTCCAGCAATAGGTTTTTTCTTTTCTTTTCTTCACTACAAGACCCTGTCAAACCCTTTTTTGACCTGGTTGAACCACCCCTGTTGAACCAGTTCAATTGGGTCAGCACCATTTCAATCTGGTATTTGACCCCTAAATTTGGTTGTCTAAATCGGGCCAGGCTTTAGACTGTTATCTGGCTCAATTGTTTGAGTTGCCTATCTCATTCAGTTTGGTTTTCATAACTTCCTAGTAGGATACCCACTGTCTTTGTTTTCGTATTTAACTTTTCCCTGCTTGGAGAACCTACTGTCAGACCTCTTGGGCCAGTTAACTCTAAAATGTGATGCCTCAGTAATGAAAATTTGACCAATGAACTGGTTTAAAAAGTACTCGGTAATTTTTATTTTTTTTTTGACTTGTGCAACATCTGTGAATAGATAGCTGTTATCACTAGTGCATGTATTTTGCCTAGTCTTGAAACATACAAGTTTGACTAATGTCCTCATCTATCAAAATAAATCGGCTTGATGTTTACCCAAATTTTCTGATGACTTACCAAAAATGTTGGCATTGAGAATTAGAATCATACAGAAAAAGGCTTTGGTTTTGGGTTGTGAAATAAATTGTTACAGTTTGTTTTCTGTTCCAAATCATTTCAGCTTAGATGTCATGCGCTAGCAAGTTAGATAACCCGGTAACTTAGTGTCTTGAATGCACTCATCAGAATCTACTGTCTAAGAACTGTTAGGCCCTTCAATTTTGTACTTTTGATGTCATCAATGAGTAGGAAAAGGTCACTCTTTCGACATATAATTGGAGGGTGCTAAATATTGCTGACAGCACTAGGATATAGATATTGTGAAAAATTTGAATGTGTTTCTTCAGTTGTCACTGGTGGTCATTGTGTGTGTTCCTTCATCTACTTTGTCCTGCATTTCATTTTCCTTTTCTCATTTTACCTTTCGGAATATAATTAAGATGATATTTTGAACCAATTGCAGCGAAACCGGCGGATCTGATGATGAGCTGGACAACGGTAATGAAAGAAGCTGTGCTTGTTCCATCATGTAGTGGTTTGGCCTAAAAGATGGCATGTTCAACTTGTAAAGAGATGCGGTCGAGGATCAGGGTAAGCATGGCTAGAGAGGGGCTTGTTGATTGCAGACGGCCGGCCGACTCCTGAACAGAGAGTGTATGCTGATTTTGAGTGCCCCTTAGAACGATCCCGCCGGTCGTGAAACCCACCTTCGATATCCTCTCTCCTCCGCTTGTTGCGCCAATGCTTTTTGTCTATAACTGATCGACACGGGGTTTCAGTTTTGTCGTTTCGGGTTGTTGCTTGTTCAGGTTTATTAATCTTTATTGTAGTGTGTGGCTGCACATCATCCATTCATAAATTAATGTGTTATTATTGTATGGACGATACCTTAGCTGAAAATCCCGCGTACTGCCGCGAGTGTAAATTCTTCCGCAACTCTTCCTCTTTTACTGAAAGTTCTGAAACGATGTGGAGAAACGGCGACTAGCGATCAAAATGCATTATGGGTTATATAGGTAATGGTTCTCGTTGGTTCAAATGACCCAGAATGAATTACAGAAGGTTCATCTTTTTGCACAAATCCAGGAATCCGAAAGTCCGGAATTACTAAAAAGATGGGTCGGTACTCTAAAAAATTTCAAATTGATACATTGACAAAAAAATTTATTCAAAATTAATTTTTGGACCATCAAATATCCTAATGATAATCTTTAGTAAATTTTACTGTAAAAATGTTGAGTTGAATAATACATGATAATTAATAGGTATATTAAGTTGGAGTTTTATTCTCTATTTATCACAAATATATTAATTTATGATTTTTCATGATATTAATTTAATTTAACGAAAATTAATGGATTCCACATGTATTAGTTTGATTTTTTAACGCAAGTATCACATCTTCAGCTTCTTCTTAAGTGAGCAAAATGATCGTAAAAATTAATTTGGATAAATTTATTATAAATATATCAATTCGAATTTTTATCAATATTAATCCTAAAAGTAATTTAATAATGTACCGGAAATTCAAACTGAATCGACGTCCACAAGTAGTAACAATTTCATTTAATAGGGAGGAGAGAGAGAGAGGGAGCCGAAGCGCGCACCTGTGAAGTTGCCATTCACACAAAGCTCTCCAAAAACGAAACTTGGCCACGTCTTATCCACACACGCCACGCACCCGACGCCGTCCTCTCTCTCTCTCTCTCTCTCTCTCTCTCTCTCTGTCTTAGCTCGTTCTTGATCATGTCCGAAAGAACCACCACACCCGTCCCGACCAAGGAACTCCAATAACTACTACTCCAGAGAAGGGAGCGAGAAGGGAGCAGAATCGGACCGGTCGTCATGTGCGTTCCCTCCTCCGCCCCGTGCCTCAAAATCCCGCCCTCCCCCTCCGCCCCCTTCTTCCGATTCTCCTCCGCCGCCGCCCCGAGGCCCGGCGTCGTCAGCGTCGCCACCACCATCCGCAGCTCCCAGACCGAGGGCCCCCTGAGGCGGCCCGTCGCCCCTCCCCTCAGGCCCGTCCCCCCTCGCCGCCCCCTCCTCGTCCCCGCCGCCCTCCTCCTCCCCGCCGTCGTCCGCGGTCGCCCCGCCGCCCCAGCAGCCGAAGCCGCCGCTCGCCCCGGGGGCGGCGGAGGCGGCTGTGGAGGACGGCGGCGGGATAACGTTGGAGTTCCAGAGGCAGAAGGCCAAGGAGCTGCAGCAGTATTTCAAGCAGAAGAAGCTCGAGGAGTCCAATCAAGGCCCTTTCTTTGGGTTCATCGGCAAGAACGAAATCTCCAATGGAAGGTGAGCTCAGTCACTTTCTTTCTTCCTTTCTTTTTTCCTTAACAAGTTCGATATGATTAAAAATGCATTTTTAAAGAATTATGCGGGTATTTATATAATATATAATATATAATATATGGTTGATTTTGAGCTAGAATTCTCCTTTTGTCAAATCCCTTCTAGAGTAATGCAAAATCAAGAGGTGACACCCAGGATGGTGCTTGTTGTGCCCTGAGAATCAGATTCAGGGTGCCTTTTGGAGAGTTAGCTTGAGGATAGAGTAGTTTGTTGCTAGTAATGCATTGAGGCTGGATTGGTCTCCTTTTGGGATGATATCGATTCGAAAAACGGGTGTTTCCTGGGACGCTTCGTGAGCTTTTGTGGTTCATTATCTGCCTTTCTATTGTGCTCGCTGGTCACTGCGAGGCCAACTCAACCAATTGGTAGAAGCTGTGGATGGTGGTGTTTCTGTTCAATATAATATTGGATTGATGAGGTCTCATGTCCGGTTCCTCACATTCCTCTCTCTTATCCCCCCCTTCTTTTGATGCGTTGTTTCGACCATTCCTTTATCCAAGTGCGTAGAGGCTTCATACTACATTCTTTTGTCATCTTACTTGCCTTTATGTAAGTGCAGTAGTGCTTTTTTCAGAGTAGTCGGGTCTGCACTCACTTTGATAGTATGATCATGAGTCCTTTGGCTTCTTGACAATCCCGAAAGCTGAAAATGTTTTCAAGGCCTTCTATCTCTTTGGTCAGTTCTGGTTCACCCCTGTCGAGATTATTCAAGGGGCTCTTGTTGTTCTTTATGAGCTCCTTACTTGACGGCGGAATTATTCGGTCTATTATAATAAACCTGGCTATGCAGAGTTATTCGATATGAGGGACATTTTTTCTTCACTAGCTCTGCTCGTTTCCAATGTTCAAAATCTGCGGTCAAATATCGTTTGTAGCGCATTCTCATTGTTGTCTGCATTGTCAGAACATATTATCATGTTATCTATGTGCACTGAAACCTTTTCACTTAAAACATTTCAGTTGTGTTGTGACTGTCTTATCAGGCGAAATCCTTAGATCCCCATGAAATTGTTGAATGTACCATCTTCAAGCTACATGTGCAAACAGAGTGTAAGATTAGACCAAAATTATATGACACTTCTACTGGTTTGAGTTTTACATATCATGCCTTGGTCTTATCACCTTATTGGAACAATTAAGCATTAGTCCACTCTGTCGGGGATGTTCTTGCTGGAAGTTAAATATCCTCTCTGTTTTTCTATAGTCGTCTATTTATTAACGTGGAATGTCTTTTCCTAATTCCCATGATTTCCACTGCTTCCCTGGTGTTGCCATTATTGCACACAATCTTAGAAAGAGCAGTTGGTGCATTTTGTTCTTTTTTCACCCATAAATTTCGTCTAAGTCCTTGCCCCTGCAATTGGCTATTGTTTATCCAAAAGAAACAGCGCCTCTTGACTTGGTTGTAAAGTTTTACTTTCTTAAATGGGTGTTGCGAATTTTTTTAAACAGATGGGCGATGTTTGGTTTTGCCGTCGGGATGCTGACAGAGTATGCCACGGGCTCGGACTTTGTGGATCAAGTGAAAATACTTCTCTCTAACTTCGGAATAGTCGATCTGGAATGATTTCTCCTCCTCTGGGTTCCCCATAGCATCAACTCTTTTTGGTGTATGTAATTTGGTTCAAAGTCAGTAATATTTTCAATGTATAATGTTTTCATTGTGATCTTCATTTGCTTGCGAATGAATGATGCTCTCAATTGTTTCCTCAATTTTTCATACATGTAAGCTGTTCTCCTGATCTCGTGCTTGGACTAGGATTGGATCAGTAGTCAATTCTTACAGCTTGATTTAGTGAATTTACAAGATGACGGTACCTTGCTATATACCAAGGGTTTTGTCAACCAGCGCCTTCGCTCTGCTGGTTAAAGCAACTATGCATTTTCAAGACATTGGAAAGGAGTATAATGCAATAAAGAACTTACACGACAAAAAAATATTAAACATGTAAAACTTTCGGCAGTTGAAATCACGAATTTTATCAGGTGCTGGTAACTTTCAGGAGCTAATGGTAATCTTCATGTTTATTAATAATTTCTCCATTATTTCATTGCTCTAGACAGCAAAGCATTCATATGTAGAATCGTCCATCTTATTATAGTTTCGAATTGTTGATAAATCCTCGATCTAGATGTTATCCTACCATCTGAACCTGAGCAAGCTTTCCTTATATGTTAACTAGGACCCCGCATAACTTTGATCTTCAAGAATTCATATTCTAGTTGATAAAATTATAGAATCTGAACCTGTCTTCCTATCTTACAGATTTAATCCCTCACGTGTGTATTTAGCGTGTGCTGCTACTTTAGTGTTAACTGTAGTTTTAGGGACGATACAACCAATTTATGAGTGCGTCGATCCTATCAAAAGGATAAGTTGTCGACTTCAAAGAAAGTTAGTCTTATGTACTCTTTTTGAGATGTCTAGGATTGAGTAGATCTTAATATCTGATCTCCGGACACTCTCAACGATCCTAAAGTTGGATCCAATTTTGTCAAACTTGATTCCCGACACTCTGATTGTAGCCTAATAAGTGGCCTAACAGCGCTTGTCGAATGAAGTCTTTCCTTGAGGTTAAGAAAGAAGAAGATTCGGTTCTTGCTAGGGCAAGAGTTATATATAGCTCTTACTTGTGATGGGATGATTAGTGACTAACTATAATGAAGTTAGAATCAGGCATTAAATTAGCTCTTACTTTATCCTATTTCATATTTGCTGCGAGTTACGTCACCTCGGCAATTTGAAAGCAGTTTTCTTCCTGTTCAGAAGCTCAAAGCGTAGCTATCTTCTCTTCATGACATTAAGCATAACATACGCATTGCTAATCATTAAACGAGAAGATTTACGAATGGTTTGGTTTGCTAGTGCTTTGTGTAAGCGGTGGAACATTCTTGTGGAGATATCATGTACGCATACTTCACTTCTACCTCAAGAAATGTCATGAGTAGAACTTCATAATATTGCTGCGGGGATTGATTTATTCTTCATGAAGAAATCAGCAAGGTTAAACTGAAAGAAAGTTGCGAACAAAGTTGGTTGTGTAACTGAGGAATTGTTTCACATATGCCTATTGCATGCACAATTCAAGTTTGATCTCCCTACAAGTAAGTACAGTGAAATTCATATTTGGTTTCACCCGCTCAGGATTTAGTTTGCGCCGTTCGTCGATTCAAGGCATTTTATGAACCCGAGATTTATTGAAGATGGAATTTCATGTCATTGCATACATGAGGTTAAAGAAAGGTGAGCAAGAAAGCAAAGATTATCTATGAGGCCGTAGGAGGGAAGGCAGGGGAGTGGATGGAGATCATAATTAGCATTTCATGAGGGTGTGTGTGCGTGTTTGAGTGAACCTTAAGGAAAGCTACGTATGGAGGTCATAATTTTCTTTGCATCCACAAGATTTTGCCCCCCAAAAGCGTAGAACTTGAGAGGGTTGTTCACTTTCTAATCTTTTGGGCCACATTCCCTTTGTCACTTAAGCTCATATCTCTATTCATCAATGGTTCTAAGTACCACTTCCGAGATTCTTCGATTATCTTACCATCATTCATTCTCGTGGACATTATGTTTTTTCTTTGGCCACATAGAAGGATTTAAACAAATTTGGGATCAACCTCACGCGTATTGTTTAAGTCCATCATTGCAGCCCCACACCAGGTGGGGCAGAAGTCCTAAGCTAGCAATACACCTAAACTTAGGTTCGCCCTCACAAATTAATAAAGGTGTTCCGAGATTGAAAACAGATCGGGGAATTGGACCCATGATCTTCGGCTTGCAAAACAAGTTTTGGATCACTCGGGCCGATCACCTAGTTGGTGCTTCTGCAATTAGATTTATCAACATGCATTGGTTGCCGATGCGATGATGGTGTAGGGCGGAGGTGATGGGGAGGTTTTACGAGTCAATCCCACTCTTCAATAGCTTTACCGTCGGATGAACGGTTAGCAGCGTCCATCAATTCTAATCACGGGCACGCTAAGTAGGTAACGAGAGATATTTCAGCTGTGGTAGAAATCACTTTTACTCTAAACTAAACTCAAACAATCATGAACATTTCAGTTGCAACTACCGATTCCAGTCGCACATCGAAGTCGAACCGCGAGAAAACTGGCCAAGGAAAGAGATAAAAAGTCGCAGCATCGGCCGAGACTAGAATTCCAAGTCGAATTGTTCGTGCATCGTCCTGTCAAATGATGTTCCTCAAACGATGCTCAAAAACTCATCCTCTCTCCCCCATTTCATCGGGGATCACAAAGGGGGAAAGAAAACGTGGAACGTAGAAGCAAAAGCATGAAACGAAATTTGAAATGATCCTCTGTTCTCTACAGTCACCTGCATATTCCAAAAATAGCCGGCCGAGGACGGCCTCTGCAGATTGATTTCTATACCTCTTCACTGTGTCTCTCTCCCGCTTCACCATATGTCATCTTCTTGTACGCCTCCTCCGTTGTCTTATTCATCGTAACACTGTTTGCCCTCGTTTATATCACAGGAAAACCCACCAAAAATAATCCATAAACAGCCCGCCAGACAGAGACAACCGATGGGCTGTGTTCAGACCAAGCCATCCGAGAACTCGCCCCCCAAAGGCCTGGAGAAGCTGAAGCAGCTCAATGGTTACGTCCCGAGCAGCGGAGGAGGAGGGAACGCGAACGACCGGAGGTCGACCAGCCAGGGATATGCACAGCAAAGCCAGGGCAGGCCGTGCAGCCCCGAGTTGAGGAACAACCACAGCGGGCGCTTATCAGGTGGTGTCGGGAGTGATGGCCGAGGCAGCGGCGGGGGTGGCAGCGGCAGCGGAGATGTGAAGTTTGGGAGTGGGAGTGGGAGTGGGAGTGGTGGGGCCAAAGGTAAGTTGGAGAAGGGTGGTGCATTGAGGAGGGAGGGTGGATGGTCAGGAGATGATCAAGTTCAGCTTGTGGATGGTTGGCCCAAATGGCTCACCGATAATGTTCCAAAACATGTGTTGAGAGGTTTGGTACCGAAGAGCGCCGACTCCTATGACAAGATCGATAAGGTAATTCAAACTTCTTTTATTCGTTCTTCTTCGATGTAAAGCTGGCTCAAAGTACCATCTGGTGCCAAGCTTTCACTAGTCTTAACATGTGCACTGTCGAAAGCATGAGATCAATGTCTTTCTGAGTCGAGTCTACGATGATTCGTTCATATAACCGGTTTGAACTTGATCTGTCTGAATAAAAACTCTAGACAATCTCTCCTCAGTGAGTGGAATTCTCCATTTGATGCCCAAGCTGTCGAAATCAAGTAATGAGAGGAAATATGGGACTCAGAGCTCTAATGTCGATCGGCTCTTAATATGGTTAAAATTGTTAGATGTGAATATCTTTAGTAGTTTGCAGATTCACTATCATTCGATTCATCATGATTGAAAGTTTCGTCAGAATAGACATTCAGAATGCGGTTTTGGATATTCCAGGTAGGCCAGGGGACTTACAGTAATGTCTACAAAGCATGGGACAGAGACACCGGAAAACTTGTTGCCCTGAAGAAGGTTCGGTTCGACACATCGGAACCAGAGAGCATAAAATTCATGGCACGGGAAATTATGACCCTGCGAGAGTTGGATCACCCCAATGTGGTAAAGCTGGAGGGGCTGGCGACATCAAGAATGCAGTTCAGCCTTTATCTAGTCTTTGAATTCATGCAGTCAGACTTGCAGAGGATTATCACCCGTCCAGAGGGACGACTAACTGAACCGCAGGTACGTGTACCACACTGCACATTGAATGAATCTGCGAGAGAGCCTCGTAACATTTTCGTCAATTTCTAATAATTTTCTTGCGATAGCTCATCAGCAAATATTAGTGACCAAAATCGATGCCGATTGTGGAGTAGACAAACGTAGTGTTTATTTGTGGTTTCGAGTAAATTCCATAAGAAAGTTCCTTCCACTGAGTTTGATCCCAAGCGCTTATGTGGCTCTGAAAATATTGACTCATGCAGGTGAAGTGCTATATGCATCAGCTTCTTTTGGGGCTGCAACACTGCCACGACAAAGGAATTCTGCACCGCGACATAAAGGGATCGAACCTACTGATAGACAAAACAGGCACGCTAAAGATTGCAGATTTTGGGCTTGCAAATTATTACAGACCTCGAGATAGGCTTCCTCTAACAAACCGGGTGGTGACCCTCTGGTATAGAGCTCCTGAACTACTGTTAGGTGCAACCGATTATGGAGTCGGTATTGATCTTTGGAGTGCCGGATGCCTCCTGGCTGAAATGTTCGCGGGACACCCACTTATGCCTGGCCGGAATGAGGTAATGAAGATTAAAGATACGATAACTGTTTCTCCAAGTATCCCTTATCATAGTGACCGGACTAGGTGATTTCATTTAGATTTTAGGTAAAATTCTTCTCCTTGATCTCTTGATTGGACATATCATATTGTACATGGATCAGTTCATGTTTCTGGGCAATAGTGAATCAACAATGCCTGAATTCGTGCAGCTCTGGTTTTTTCACTTCGTCAATCGAAACACTAAAGAGGAGCTCGTTTCTCGTTTGGGTCTTCAGGTAGAGCAGCTCCACAAGATTTTCAAACTCTGCGGCACGCCACCAGAGGATTACTGGAGGAAGATAAAGCTACCCACGACCTTCAGACCGAGACAGTTTTACAAGTCAAATATCGTAGAGATCTTCAGGGAATTCCCCGATTCCTCTGTCAGTCTTCTTAGTTCTCTTCTCGCTTTGGACCCTGCATCTCGTGGCAGCGCGTCTTTAGCCTTGCAACATGAAGTAAGTACTAGCCAGAAAGACTTAGTTTTCACATTTGCCATAAACATGATCAACCGTGGTGTTGTTCTTTCGTGACATTTTTCTAGTTCATACTTTCATGCTACCAAAAATGGAAGAAAGTTCATATTATGATGTTTGAGTCTATTTACTGGCCTTATTCTGCGCAATGCCTTTCTCTCGCAGTTCTTCTACACAAGCCCGTTAGCGTGCGACCTTTCTGGTCTTCCTATAATCTACCACGAGGAGGAAGAATTTATTAAGACCGACGAACAAAAAATGTACGTTGACTTTCTTCCTGTGGTACATTCACAATCGTTTCTGCCTTGTGGCGGAACTATTCAAGCAGTCGCTTCCATTTGTTCTCATCATCATTTCCCATGGTGCTCTTTAATTAATTGATTGTCTCACCTTTATTTTTTTTAGGCGCCGGAAGGCTAAAAGACGGGCTCGATCACAGCGTGAATGGAGGAGGAAAGACACTCTCGCCGAGAATCAAACTGGAAATGGCGAATCAACCAAAGAGGTGAGGCTCTTCACTTAATTTGCATCCATTCATTCAATTCTTCAAGAGGGAAAAACAGACGCAATATGCATTTTAATGTACTTTTGTCTCGCTAAAGTAGTTACGCGAACATTGTGTCTTGCCTTTCATACTTCGAATTTCCGCACTTCCTTAAAGTCAATTCTTTTATCGCTTCATCCAGCTTCAAATGCCATGCCTAAGTAAACATCTGCGGTGACACAATCTAAACTTTGATTGTAATGTAATTGCATTTTGAACGTTCTATCTTGAATATGCATGATTGAAATAAATACAGAAGCAAGAGCAGGAGCATCAGGTACAAACTGATAACCAAAAGCCAGAACTCAGGAGCAGCTGGAGTAGCAGCTCGTCCGGGCTAAAGGACACCCAACCTGAGCAAAGCGAACCACCTGTCTTGCTTTCTCCAGGGCCCATCATACAGTCTTTCAAAAAGTTGTCTCCAGAAATAAGCATGAGCCCCGATGCTGGCAAAAACCGAGACCTTCCGCCACTGCCCGTACTGAAACCATGTGTTGCGGATTACAGAAGAGAGAAAGATGGCATGTACAGGTTGAATCAGGTCAGTAGGTCTGCTTCCACGAGAGAATTCAGAAGTTTGAACAATCAAAGGAAACACTTGGGACGGTTTGCCGTCGAGGATTAGGAATGCCTTAAAAGGTACTCGACGAGATTCTTTTCTTGCTGTAGTATTGGTCCATTCTTGCTTCTTGTAAGTGAATTTGTCAACCATTGAAGAAATATATATGAAATCGAAACTCAGTTGCATATCTTGGTCTTGGCTGCAACCATGAAAAATCGGATTGACCATGAAGAACACTGGAAGGCATGCTTTCGATTAATGGATGTCGCGATTGCATATGCTTCGGACCAAAGCCACTCTCGCAGTTCAAAGAGATTTTCCATGCTCTTTTTCAGCAATACCATTCTTTTCAGGATTTTGTGGACAGCAGATATGATCATGATTTTCCATATGATTCAGGAACGTTTCATCGATCGAAATACTTTTCTCTCAATCTCAAACCATGATTCAATGAAGATGACACAATGCTTGAAGTGCACATGATGAAAAAAGGTATGGAACCCCCCACAAGACATCGAAACTCGATCCTTGGTTCATGGCAAACGTTCTTCCACATGAATGGAACATCTATTCTCTCCATCATGCATGAGACTGAGTTATTTTTCATGTGAAATCAAATTGTGAGATTAATCGACTAGAGGACCATAAACTCTCTTCACTGTCTGATACAATGCAAACTCCTTTTTTGTGCCAAATAAAAATGTGGATTTTTTCTTCCGTGACAGCAAATTTTAGTAAATATCAAGAATCATCAAAAGACTGTTAATAAAAGAAAATGATAGATGATTAGATAGTTTAAGTTTTGGGTGATCATTTTTAACTGTTCTAAAAATTTAAAATGTTAAACAAAGGCGGGGTTTAATGTTAAGTATTTTAATGTTCCTCCTTGTCCTATCACTAAAGTGTGAAAGTATATGAGATGAGTCAAATAAACAATCTAGAAAGATTTAAATTCAGGACTTTTATATTATGATACGAAGTGAAATTTTGTAAGATCATTTTTAATTATTCTAAAAATTTAAATCGTCAAATTAAGTCGTCATTTGAATATTATTTATATTATTTTCAACAAAAAGGGCTTGCAACTGCTGAGTACTGCATAATGGAATTGCACCTGATTTTCGGGATATCATTAGGAACGGAGTCAATTGAACCTGGTCGCATTCGAAATCTGAAAGCTTTTGACTAACAAAACCAATCGAGACCAATGCTGATCGGTGCAGTTCATGCAAAGTTGCAAACAAACGCCTCGAGCCTTTGAATGATCACAGTTCTCCGAATTCAAATTCCCAAGCAGTAGGCTCGCACGCAACGTCTTGCCAAGTGACACAAATTTTGAGCTTCTGCTGATTAAATATTCTGGACATACTCATAAACAGCTGATGCAATTTATTAGACACCGCCACGGTCTATAAACAAGCAAGCAAAAGGAGCAAAAGGTCACAGATCCTAGCAAAACAAAGTCAACCCCAGCTGATACATACCCACACTTATAATGCGTCACATCATTTCAATTCAGCATAGCTCTCCAGGTCCTCTTCCACCACGGACTTCAAGAGATCGGGGTTCTCAGAATTCCTTACCGAGCAGTTGGCTCGGATTTCTCCTTTCGTCCCCGTCAACAAGCCGAATTGCCCCATCTTCGTCATGGCTAGGACAAACTTCTCAAAGAACAATTCCTGGTCCTCGGCAAAGCTAGTGACAATGTCCCTCGTTGTGGGATCCTCATACAGATCTTGGTCTGAGGTGAACAGGCCTTGGCGGTTCACCAAATCAACAAAGTACTTGTTGTCGAATCGGTTGGGTGATCGGATGTCCAAGACCGTAGTGTTGGTGGAGTTTGTGGTGGGGCACACGCCCTTGAGATCATCGGCGAAGGTCTTCTCCATCGTGGGGTCTTGGGTCGGGTAGAGCCGATTCTCAAAGGAGGTGCAGTGCCCAAGCCCGATGGTGTGGCCTCCAGAGAGGGCCACTACGTCGGTAGCGTCTAAGTTTTTCTTGGCTAGGGCGGAGAGAATTGCACTGGCGTTCTCAGTTGGTGCAGGTAAATTCTCTACGGTCACATTTTGAGTCGCAAACGTGAGTCCATCCCGCCTTCCCAACGGCACATCATACTCAGGTCCGCCTGACTGCACGCGACGACAAGAATAACAGAATTAGAATCCAGAACTCGGAAAACATCTGTTGATGCTCATTGATATGATGAACAATAGTAATCATAATCGAGAAAACTTCAATGATGTATAGGACATGAAGCCAACGGAGAATTTGATAGTCTTCTTCGTGTGGAGGTGATCATTTGCAAGTCAACTCTCATAAACTAGAAGCTAGTTGGGATTAGATTATCATTAAACAGAATCGTCTACCTAGGTTGTCATTTCATCTGCAATTTCCAAGAACTTTGTGAGCACTTGCTTACCTGACCATGTTGAAAGAGTCCAAAGACATGTCAAGTTGCAGTATTTTATCCATAAACATGATCCCAAAATTCAGAATAGACCTCCGACTGGTTGGGATCTTAAAAAAATGGTGATGACGACCCGTTAAAACTCAGATATAAACAACGACGATGTCTCAGTTTTGACCATTGAAATTTGCTGTATACTACACTTTTTGGCTCATAATGACAGGGTTAATTGTCCTGAGTTTCCAAGATAATGCTGCCGACTTACATGGACATCTGCTACATCTCACAAGATATTCAGAACACGAACAGGAGGAAACTACAAGAATCGAAATATAGTTTAACCACGCTTGGTTACATCAGCGAGTCCACTTTCTCATGATTTATAATTCCTCTTACCAAGCATCATCGAACATTACCATTGAGAGAGCAATAAAGTATAATTATCATCATAACTAATGAGTACAATCAAGCCTGAGCCTAAACAAGAGTGGTTAAACAACTATTGTCGTCACATGGCCACATGACGAGATCAAAGTTCCAGTACCATGTTGCAAACGCGCACATTCTGTTAGGTTTGGGGTATTTTATACATCAACTTGATTTCCAAAAACAGTAGATTAATGGGGTGGTTGAATGTTTAACAGAGGGGGAACTTCCAATCAGTGAAAATTCTATGTGAACGGGTAACTTACTATATGTTTGGTTAGTTTGATAATCCAATTAATCCCTAAAAGGAAATCCATTTATCAACTTGAACATAAGAACTATTACAATTATCTAGGAAGCTAGCTAACTGACCGATACTGTTTTCTGCTGTTGCTCTATTTTGAAAGCTTATGATCATAATTGCCTTCCCACCACCAAATGCAAAAGCATCATACAGACTGCAGATCAGTACTATTTATAGGGATGAGCATGTTCAGCGAGAATCTGTATTTCTATCAAATTTTCGATAGTATGAGCTCAAGAATGCCTAAATGGTTTGTACGTGGCAAGTATCATAGTCAGAACTCTGTTTTGGTGTGTTACTCTCGAGTGATGATGGAATGATAGCTTAAGGGGGGCTTACCAGGACAACGGAGTCACGAGCAGCAATGGCCGCGATATCAGCACAAGAGACTACTCGACCACACTTCTTGTCCACGAGCTCACGGAGGTCATCGATGATCTTGAATGCTGTCGGTCTCAAGGTCAGGTTTGGTGGAGCGTCCTGCTCACTTGGTCCACTGGCTGATCCATCCAGCAACACCGAAGCATCGCATCCCTGCATCACTCATCAGATCTCAAAAATAAGCGTGAATTTGAAGAATATTTTATCATTTATTTGAATGTAAGTGATCAAGATTCAATTGTAAAAGAAACCGTGATGACTGAAACCCATCCGAACCTTCAAAGTGAAAAAATCCTCGCCCCCCACAATCCGGGCTTAACTGGACTGCTCGTGCAATCATCTTATGAAGACAATTTACCAGAAATTATTACTGCAGCTCTTTATAACAGCAGAACATGGGAGTTCATTGAACTTCTATATTCTTCATTTTAGCATATAAAGCACTAAAGATCAGGACCAACTATGTCAAACGCTCAAAAAGCATCCTCCAAAACTTCAACAAGTGTTTACTAATAAGACAGTAATATTTTTATGCTAAAAGACGAAGTGTGACGATGGCTTTAGGCACCCACATGACTTCGAAATCTACCCAGCATCATGAAAAATAGCATTATAATTTTTTTTTTTTTTTTAAGTCCACTTCTTGCAGCTGCTAAACTAGGCCACCAGCTCGAGAAGATTTTTTTTGTTTTTTTGTTGGCTTCTCTCGTTTCTTATTCTCGTCTATTTTGCTGAAGATAATCACACATCTTGCCAAAAAGTGTGTGTGAACGTTTAAAGATCAGCTTTACCATCTTACACAAGGACATGTGATGAGCAAATCAAGATACAACTTCTAAGAAAATCCCCAATCTCTTTGCCCCGTTAGAGTGAATGCATATTGTGACGGAGCTCGCTGGGTACCTACCTTAACAAAGCAGTCATGGAAGTGCAGACGAAGCAGCCCAGCAGCTTGGCCAATATCCTCGTCGAACACCTTCTTGAGATGTTTCCTGATGACGGACTCCACCTTGGGACAGCTCTTCTCGTAGAAGGACCACGAGAGCCCCTTCACGAAGTGAGCAGAGCTCGTAACATGAACATGTGATGCAGCTATCACAAGAAAAGAAATCAAAACGAAGGAGCTGAAACGGGAGGCCATGATGTGGTCTGGGTCTGGGTCTTAAGTTTCTTCTGCAAGGTGAGTTGAACAGAGCAAGGGGTCCCTTATTTATAGGCAGGTAATATGACTTGATGGAAGGGCAATTTCGAGTTTTCTACCTCGCACGAGGTTGAATAGTATTCGTTCTGAAGCTGCGTGGGAAAGGGAGGTTAGCTTGTTCCGATTCTTAATGGTGATCGGTACGGACATTGACGAAGACCGTGTTCAAAACTTTCCGGATGGCATGTGGGGTTGAAAGTTCAAAATGCCGTGTGAACGCCACAACCATAAACCTTATCTCCCTCCTTTTTGTCGTTTTCTTGATGACGATGGTTGGACTTTGGGACACAGGAGGCTCCCCCGAATAGGATCTTATCCACCATACATTCTTCTGCCCAATTGACAAACTACAGGGATGGCCGACGTTTGGCAAGTGGGACATGATATCTTGACAGATTGTTTTTTTCGGCCAATTTTACTATATTTCTATTCTAACTCCTACTTTCGGATTTTTGCCCTACCTCATTATAGGACATGAAAATCAAAATTCACAGTTAAAACTAAATCTTTTTCACCCCAACCCCCGAGAAGAATTCTAACGAGTTCCATTTCGCACTTGGAGCGATCTTTGCGTAGAATTAAGTTCGGATCATCTTCGATATAAATCAATTATTCCACTTGATTTGGGTAGAGTATGAAATATATAAAATCAAAACTAGACAGGGAGGAAAAAGAAAAGTAGAGGGTGAACGGTAAAGAGCAGTTTGACCGATTATGGAGTATGAGGGAGAGAATCACCGGTCGACAGTCCATTGATGGCAACAATTGAGGTGGTTACATTCTTGAGTCGTCACTGTCGCTTGAGATTTCGTCCCCCCACTCCCTGCCTAACCACCCTGTGACCACTGCAATGGACATACTCTATAGGCAGCAACCTTGACCACCACAACAATGATGGTCGATATCACGGTGCGTAAGATTAAAATAGGGTGTTGCCTATTTCATCATGATATATACTACACTAATTATATCGGTCTATAAGATAACATACTATATGATAGCTGCAATGTACGATAAGTTTACAAATGATATGCAGAATGTAAGAATATAGCGATACCTTACACAATCCTATAATGTGTTTTTTGACTAGACATTTTGAACAATCAAATACAATAAATAGATAAATATCATATTCTTATGTTGATTGAAATTTAATAATCAATTCAACGTTGTTTATCATTGCTCAAAAATCTAAATTAGAAGATTGTGTACTCTTTGTAGTCATTAGGAAAAATAGGGTTAAGCATCAAGCTAGTTTAATTGGGAACCGATTGGAACTAATCTTGTTAGTTTAGCAAAAACTGGTTCAATTCCCGATTCAAAAATCAAGAACCAATCCAGATTTGTTTGGTTCCTCGTTCCAAAATTGCAATCATTGATTCTACTACTAAGGAAAAAAAAAAAAAACCCACGTTCATTAAGATTCAAATCACAATCTCCGTTACGAAGAAATATATGAATAACTCCCTAATCAAAAACTTTTTTTTTTCTTGCTTAAAAGATGCATCCTTAATGTTTAATAATAATTTCTTAAATTTTTACCTTGAAAAAGAAAAGTTACCAGTTCTTGGGAATTGCCATGACTCGAATTAATAAGTTCGCTTCTCAATTTCGAGAATACTATTGATTCTCGATTCAAGGTCAAGAAAAGATTTATTCCAGATCCATTCACCCCTGTAAAGTCCACAAATCGCGCAGAGCAATAGTCACCTCGTACGCATGGAATCATTGGACTGTCGAGATTAGCGGGGTGTTTGAAAAAATACAAAAAAAACTTATTCTGGCAAGATTCTCGCACATGCTAAAAGTAGTGATCATTATCAATTAACATTCTAACACCTCATAGGCCTGCAAAAAGAAGAAGAAAAAAAGCCAATCCTGAGGGCGTCGCGTTATTGCAAAAAATAGAGGTTTGAAGAAAAGTCGTTGCCCTGTGTTAATTGAATTTATTTACCAAAGACGAATCGTTGCTCATGAATCCATGCGTCATCCTTCCTCATAATTATAGTTTTCCTTCTTCTATTTCATGAAAAATAAATAAACTAAAAAAATAATTTCCTAATAATAATCACTTATATCACTTTAAAATATTTGTCAATGAAAAATATGTCAATATTGACAATAATTTATGTATAAAAAATTTCCGTAGATGATGAAAGTTTTTTTTTTTTTTTTTTTTTCGTTTGTTCTTTTTCTAAACAATACAAGTGATTATTTTTAGAAAAAGATATTTTTCAAATCATTTATTTTTTACAAAATAAATGCACATCGTAAAACGTCTTAGTTTCATTTTCTTGTTCGCAGATTTACTTAGCATACTATCATTGATAATATAAGAGAAAGCCTTCAAGTTGACATATCGTATAACCAATCTACTCTCACTTTATTGTGCGAGTGTGTTCATCACACGTACATACAATGTTTGAAATACTTTTACCTGGTTTTTTGTCTCTCTATTCTTCAATTATCGTGAAGGGAACATTAACCATCTCACGATCCTTTTCGTACACACAGTACGCCCTCCATTTTTGAAAATTAACATCTCAATCATTAAAAATCATGCTCGCGCCTCAGAATTCAACGTGGTAGGAAACGTTATTTATGAGAGTAGGTGAGATGCAAAGTGTAATGAATGAGAAGTTGAGGCTGACTTCTTTCCATGCTTTCCCCCCTCGCAAAGGTCAGAAATTATTTTTATAGCAAATGGGTCTAGAACCCCTCGAGGCTTGGGGCGTAAGCTTTGGGGTCGTCGGTGGCCGCCAGGACAATCGCATTCAGTCATACACGATGCCTGCAACTTCTGCTGAAATGGTCTAAGGTCTTATCTTCTTCTTCTCCCGTAATTGGTGGCTCTGCATTTTTAAATAAACGTGGTAGGCGCCACAGAACATGGTGCGAGATGACTTTCGCTATGCCTTTTTCTCCTTTTTCTGTTTTCCCAGACCGACTTCTTTTCGCCTTTTTCCCTTGCGATGATTCCCGTGCTTTCTGCATTCATCTCATCTTTCTTTCCTTTCTTTAGTCATATATGGAGAAAAAAATATGCGAGAAGTCTTAAATCTATTACATTGATGCAAAGTTAATTCTCAATATTTTAATAATATCAATTTAATCATAAATCTTTTAATCTAGTATCAATTCAATTCAAAATTTTCTTTTATTTAATGTCAATTCAGACATTTCGAATAATTTTGGCCTGACGGAGATGTCGGCTATCTTATGTGGAATAGCCGATCTTGCAATGAACAACTATTGATAACATTTTTTTTTTTATTTTTCATTTAATAATTCTTTTATTTTTCCTATTTTTCTTTTCTTTCTCTTTCCTTTTTTTTTTTTTTTTTTTGCCTTTCCTTCCTTCTTCCTCCAACCAATCACTAGATCTCTGCAACCAGCCAGTAGTGAGGCTCAAGCCTTACCGTCAACGCAAAAAGGAAAGTGAAATAAAAAAAAATCAAAATCAAAAAATCAAAAAAATTAAAAAAACTATTAAAAGTTGTGTAAATTAATACCGGCGTAAGATAAGCATTGTTCACATCAACAATATGGAACCAAAATTAGTTGAAAAAATTGAATTGGTATTAGTTCAAAAAGATTATGACTAAATTAGCATAAATATAATATGTTTAAAACTCTTTTTACACTTTTCCCATCCTATGTAGAATATTGAGGGCATTTTCGTAAATTCATTTGTTATGATTTCACCTCTCATTAGGCTTTTTTTTCTCTCGTTTGGGAAATGATCGATACCCAGGGAAAAATGTGTTTACGACGAAAATGTGAAGTTAAGGTTAATAATGCTAGCTAAATGTCAATGAATGTGAATCAGGTCGGTTCTTGGTTTGGTCAGAAATAACACAAACACGCTATTAAACGCATTTGAAATTAGATTGTGTTTACAAATATGGACGTCATCCATTTGCAAAACTCGCCCAAACGTCAGTGGAAGCGATGCTGGAGTGTGGAAAAACTGTGCAGAGGAATGTGCAGCTTTTGGGCCCCAAGCTGGAAGCACCATAATCGTGCGTCCTTTTCCATGGAAGTGGCTAGGTCGTAGATTTGCTGATATTACATGGGCGAGCATGACCTGTCCTTTTTTTCTTTTTCTTTTTTTCATGACCTGTCCTTGACCTTTCCGAAGACTTCAAGAAGGCCCACGAGATTTCCACATCCACAGAAGAAGGAAGGCCCACGAGATTAGCCTCTGTGTTGATCTCCAGCCTCGTCCTTTCTTTTTGCTCAGAAAATCAGGTTTTTGATTCAGGCATGTCCTTTGCTGACTTATGGAATTTCAAGAATATTTCATTTTGGACCAATGCCAATATGGACAAAAGGGTCGTTGTAGAAAGACTTCCCATGTAATAAACACAATGAGCGCAATGCGCATCCGCTCTTCAGATCATATGGCTTTTAGGCTCGCATGCTCTCAAAGCAAAATCCCTTAAGAAGACCTTAAACCTACTCACCGGAACGGCAAGATCGATACCCGGTAAATGCAGGATCACAGAGACTGAACAGTTCATATTCACACACAAATTTTGTGGATGTAGCAATTAGTCAAGATGTAATAACCCCGCCATTTACTTTTATTAAATCATTCACACAAAAGTGGAGTTCAAGTTTCATCACGTTATTCGAGTTCATTTCTTCTAAATAAAGACATAGTTTCGAAGAGATGGTCACCATTCTCCGTCTGAAAGCATCTTGTCAACATGGAGCAATGAGATGATGCATGGAAACATTTTTGCATCATTGCTACAACAGATTCGAGCCCGGATGAGAAGGAGAGAGATCGAAATGGTTTCGAGAGAACACCTCTGTGGGATTAATATGGACATGCATAGGATTGTCTAAGATAAGTATATTACGGTCTAAGCAAAATTCGCGGAGGGAAAGTCAATCTCAGTTTTTCATTCTATAATCATAGACAAACCGGCCAAGTCAACTCAACATCCATCATTCTTATTTCCGAAATATTCGATGAGGATGTTTTTGAGGAAGCATATTGGAGATGAGATTGACATGATGTAGACCAAGATGATCCCTGCATTGACATGTGAAAATAGCAAAGAAACTAAACTCTTTGTTTCAATCATTCTCAGAGAGGAGATGGTCGTTCAGGCAAATCCGAATTCTCAACAAAATTAACTGCGATCGACATGGTTTTGAAATAACTCTATCTAGATACGATATCCTGTTATCTATCTAGTGTGTATGAAGTTATTAACAACTGCAGAAGCTGCATCTGCATGTCATTGCTTGCTTTAGACCTCGATCAACTCTACAAAGCTATTACATTTTCTCAATAAGGCCACCAACAGAGTAAACCCTTGTTTAAAACATGGATATTTGATGTTTTATAATAATTTCTTAAGTTTTTCCCTTTAAAAAGAAAAGTCATTGATTCTCAGGAATTGCCATACTCAAATTAATCAATTCAATTCTCAATAATTAAAATAATATTGATCCTCGATTCTAGGCCCGGAATTGATTTATTCTAGATTGACTGGCCTCACCACTGTAAAACCCACAAATCATGTAGATCAGTAGTCACCTCATATATATATAATTATTTGATTGTTGAGATTAGTCCGGTGTTTGAAAGAATAAAACAAAACTATTCTTGCAAAAGTTGGAAATTTATGTATTTTCAACCGAAGCAAGATTCTCGCACATGCTAAATTTAGTGATCATTGTCAATTAACATTCTAACACCTCAAAGGCCCGCAATAAAAAGCCAATCCTGGAGGGGTCGCGTTATTGCAATAAGAAGAGGTTCGAAGAAAAGTCTTGGCACTGTTTTAATTGAATTTATACACGAAAAACAAACCGTTGCTCATCAGCCCATGCCTGATGCTCACTCAGAATTAATGTTTTTTATTTTTTGGTTGCTGGAGAAACCGCTTTGGCAGACAGCGGCCACGTAAACCCCCAGGTGTCGCTAGCGGGGAAACCACCACCCCGACTTGGCCACGTAAACCCCCAGGTGTCGCTAGCGGGGAAACCACCACCCCGACGCCACGCTTAAGTCACCATACAACGCTTCAGCCTCCTTGCTTCGCAGAGGTTTTGAACCTTGGCCTCCTCAGTGGAGGACAAAGGATCTACCATCCACGCTACAACGGCCGGTGGTTCGGAATTAATGTTGTCTTCCATTTATTTTGCGAAAAATAAATAATTTAATAAAATAAATATTTTTTTAGATATAATCGCTCATGGAAAATGTTTTGTCAACAACAATTTATGTTTGTAAATTCTCATGGACGCTGAAATTTTTTTCTCATTTGTTCCTTTTTTGTAAACAATACAAATGATTATTTTTAGAAAAATATTTTCCAAATCATTTATTTTCTTTAAAAACAAACACATCTCCTCTTACTTTCATTTTCTTGTTTGCAGATCCACTTAGCATAATATCATTGATAATAAAAGAGAAACCCTTCAAAGCTACATATCATATAACCAACCTGCTTCCACGTTATTATGCGAGTGTCTTTGCAACCTGTCACGTGTGCATACGATGCTTGAGAGACCTTACCTTTTTTGTTTGTCTCTCTACTTCATTTATCGTGAGTAGACCATCAACAATCTCACGATCCTTTTCCTAGACGTCATACGTACACCCTTCACTTTTGAAAATTAACATCTCATCATTAGAAATCATGCTTAGACCTTAGAACTTCAATATGGTTGTAGGAAACGTTAATTATGAGATTAGGTAAGATGCAAAGTGTAATGAATGAGAAGTTGAGGCTGACTTCTTTTTATACTTTCCCCCTTTTCCCACCCCTAGCAAAGATGAGAAATTATTATCATAACAATTGGATCTAGAACCCCTAAAGGCTTTGGGCGTAAGCTTTAGGGTCGTCGGTCGTCGCCAGGAAAATCCCATTAGTCAAATTCAATACCTGCAACTTCTGCTGAATGGTCTAATGTCTTATCTTCTTCTTCTTCTTTAATGGGTGGCTCCAAATTTAGCATCGGGGGGACCTCTTTTCATCAATGCGGTACACGCTACAGAAAAGGGTGCGAAAGGACTTTTGCTGTGCCTTTTTCCTTTTTGTTTTCTCACCTTACTTTTCAATGCTTACCGCGTTCATCTCATCTTCCTTTCCTTGCTTCAGCCATTGAGAACATCAAGGGGCAGCTTTCGCAAATTCATTTATTATGATTTAACCTTTCAATGGGCTTTTCTCTTCATTTGAGAAAAGATCAATACTCGGGGAAAAACAGGTTTACATTAGGTTGAGAATGCTAATTGAGTCGGGGCTTGGTTCAGCCAGTAATAACATAAAACGCGCTGTCGAATGCATTTAGAATTAGGTTATGTTTACAAATGTGAACATTATTCATTTGCGAACCGACCTAAAAGGTCGATACCGACAGGCTATGTCAGCATGTATAACTTCGTCGGTCAAAGTAGTGAAAAATTGTGCAGAGGAACGTGCAGCTTTGGGCCCCAGGCTGGGGTACCATAGTCAGTCGCGTGTCCTTTCCTTGGAAGTGGCTAAAAGTCGTAGGTTGCTGATATCTCGTGCGCGAGCAGGACCTGTCCTTTGACCTTTTCGAATGTTTAGAGTTCAAGAAGGCCCATGAGATTTCCAAGTCCACGAAAGAAGGAAGGCCCGCGAGATTAGCCTCGGTATTGATCTCCAGCTTCATCGGTTCTTTTTGCTCGGAAAATCAGGTTTTGGTTCAGGCATATCCTTTGTTGACTTATGGAATTTCAAGAATATTTCATTTTGGACCAGTGCCAATATGGACAAAAGGGTCGGTATTAAAGGCTTCGCATGTTTTGGGCGCAATGAGCCCAATGCGTATCCACTCTTTAGATCGGATGAGTGCATCTGAATTATGCTCGCATGCTCTCGAAGCAAAATCTCTTAAAGAAGGCCTTAAACCCACTTGCCAGGACAGCAAGATCAGTACCCGGTAAATGCAGGATCACATAGACCGAACAGCTCATATTCACACAAAAAATTCCGTGGGTTTAGCAATTAGTCAAGATGTAATAACCCCCATTGACTTTTATCGAGTCATTCGCACAAAGACGCGGTTCATGGTTCCTCACGTCCTCAAGTTCATTTCTTCCAAATAAGGACGTAGTTTCAAAGAGGTGGTCCCTGCTCTCCATCTGAAAACATCTCGTCGACATGGAGTGATAACGCGTCAAAACATTTTTGCAGCACTGCTTCAACAGATTCAAGCCCAGATGAGGAGGGAGAGAGATCGAAATGGTTTCGAGAGAACACCTCCTTTGTGGGATTAATATGGACATGCATGGAATTTACCATAAGTGTAATACAGTCTAAGCAAAATTCTCGGTGAAAAACTCAATCTTAGTTTTTCGTTCTATAATCATAGATGAACTGATCAAGTTGACTCAGCATCGATTCTTCTTGTTTCTGAAATATTCGATGAGGATGTTACTTGGGAAGCATATTGGAGGTGAGATTGACATGATGCATACCAAAATAATCCTTGCATCGGCATGCAAAAATAGCAAAAAAACTTGACTCCCCGTTTCAATCATTCTCAAGTAGGAGACCGTTGTTCCAGCTAATCCGAATACTCAACAGCATTAACTACGATCGAGTCTTGAAATAGCCCAGAAAATCTATTTAGATGCGATATCATTTTATCGACGGAGTATGTAAAGCTGCATCTACAGGTCATATCCTGCTTCAGACCTCAGTCAATTCTGTAAAGCTATTCACAAATTCTCATCAAGGCAACGAACATAGTATACCCTCTACTTACCACCAGTAGTAGACTATTGAATCACAAGCTTACCCTTGATTCCCCCTCTCTTTCCGGGTAATTTAACTTCGGCAAAGAAACCATACCTTCGATGAATCCCCCTGTTTTCATCCGAATGCAGACATCAACAACTCGAGAACTCGGCTCATACCTGGCCTGTGTCAGAAGAAAAAGGCACCGCCTCTCTCTCTCTCTCTCTCTCTCTCTCTCTCTCTCTCTCTCTCTCTCTCTCTCTCTCTCTCTCTCTCTCTCTGGATTTTTCCAGATTCCTCTCCTTTTCTCTGCTGCACCAGAATTTTCTCCCCCTCTCCAGACTTTTCTCTCCCCCTCTCTCCAGATTTTTTTCACCGACTTTACACCCTATAAATAGGGGTTCTTGTCCCTTGTGTGAGCGTGTGCGAAATGTGAGTGGAGTGTGTGAGTGGGTGGAGTAGGTGACGTGAGTGTAGAGTGATAGAGAGTGAGTGAGTGTGTGCAAGAATTGTGTTCGTGTGAGGTGTGAGACGTGTATGAGAGTGGTGTGTGTAGAGAGTTTGTAATATTGTTTATATAAAATAGGGATAATACCTTAAAAAACCCCAAACTGGTACACTTGTGACAAATTTACCCTAAACTATTTTTTTTCGACTAAAAAACCCCAAACCTGAAACTTGCGACAAATTTACCCCGACTGATTATAAAAAACCCTAAACCCAGACATTTATGACAAATTTACCCCAAACTAATTTATTCGACTGCAAAAAACCCTAAACTGGTAAATTTGTGACAAATATACCCTATGCTAAATTGGATTAATATCACAAGAAAATCATAAAAATTGTAAACTGTGACAAACGGAACGTAAAATCCTAAATAGATATATTGGTTAACTGTCACGTGTCATTTAACTTAATAATTTGAGAATAAAATTTAACGAAAACTAACATAGGGTAAATTTGTCACAAGTGTACCAGTTTGGGATAAATTTGTCAAAAATATACCAGTTTGGGGTTTTTGGTGGTCAAAAAAAAATAGTTTGGGGTAAATTGTCACAAGTGTATCAGTTTGGGGTTTTTTAGGGTATTATCCCTATAAAATAAAGCAATTGTTTTACTTGTACATCCACTTGCTTCTCAACAAGTGGTATTAGAGCAGGTCGTCGGAGGCCGTGCAAAGATAGTAGTTGGGGACCATTCTAAGTGAGCAAGGCAGTCAGGTTCGTTGAGCCAAGGAGCGGCGTACGTCAGAGTTCTGCCAGTGCACAATCTGCGATTGTGAAGTCGATTGGTCTGGGACCAGGCTTACTTGGTATAGTGCGAGGCATTATACTCAAGTCACTATGGTGGATTTCTCAAGTTCGGTGAACGGGATGGAAAAGTTCAACGACTTTAATTATAATAATTAGAGTACTCGCATGCAGTATTATTTGCTTGGACAAGATTTATGGGATATCGTTGGCGGCAACAACACCACACCACCCACAAATGATAGTGATTTAAGAAAGTGGAACATCAAGTCAGGTAAGGCTCTTTATGTTCTTGCCGTGACTGTTGAAGATGAATTATTGCAACACATAAAGAGTGTGAAGACCCCGAAGGAGGATTGGGATAACTTGGCGACGTTGTTTGCAAGGACAAATGATGCCAAGTTACAATGTTTGGAGAACGAGCTCCTCTCAATCTCGCAACAAAGCATGACAGTAAGTCAATACTTTTCTAAAGTTAAATCTATTTGTGAAGAAATTTCAAAATTAGATCCTCATAATGCTATCTCTGACACAAGAATGAGAAGAATAATAATTCACAGGTTAAGGCCGGAGTATAACGGTATTGTTACGGCCACCTGTGGATGGGCAAATGAGCCAACTCTAATTGAGTTGGAAAATATATTGGCCAATCAAGAGGCCTTAGATTAAGGTCTCAATTAAGGAGGATGAAAGTGCCCTCTTTAGTAATAAAAGAGGGTTCAACCAGAATAGAAATAGAGCAGGTGCAAGAGATGGCAAACCATAGAAAAGTCATGGAGATTGGAGAAGGCAACTAGAGAAGGGTTATTAGCCAGGGGGAGCTCGTCAAGATCGCGACGACGATGACGATGAAGACAAGAGCAACAAAAGTCGCAGCAAACGGTGTTACGTTTGTGGCAAGCTAGGACATATCGCCAGATTTTGTTGGTACAGGCGAGAAGAAGGAAATGTCGTCACTTCCTACAAGAAGGAGATTGAAAGCGAAGAAGAATGGGACTTTCAAGTGCCTATTGCAATGAAGGAACAGGAAGAGTTTGCAACTGCTTGTATAATTGAGTTGGATAATTCGACAGGTTCTATCACGACCCCGAATAAGAAAAAGCCAAGGGAGAACTCGAAGAAGCAACTAACAATGCCAACAAGCAATCGTGAAAAGAAACTGCAAGAGATGCAGGAGATGATAAAGAAGCTAAAAGTTGAGAAGGCAAAGATGGAGAATATGTTGAAGAAAAGGGATGAGATGATAAGGTAGAAGGATTGAGAGCTCAAGGCAAAAGATAGGGAGCTAGAGAAGTTCCAATGTGAGTTCAAGAAGCTGCAGAAGCTTCGGGATCTCAAGCCCGCTATGATGTTCCCAATTGGTCATACTGAGAGAGATATCAAACACATGAAGGAGAAGAAGAAAGGTTTCTTTGAGGAAAGGAGGCCATCTATACCTTACATCCCATGGTGCAAGGATAGGTGGAATAAGATTGAGGAGAAGAAATTTTATGAGAAAAAGGATCAAGATATCTCCACTAAAGTGCTTCGGATGGGACTGAATTGGTTGAAGCATGAAATGAAAGTCACAAATGAGAGGCTTGATCTAATGAGTTCCAATCTCAAAATTCTTATAGGAGATATGTTGATTACGAAGATTGAATTGAGTGAGAAGAAGCGAAATGAAACTAAAGCACAAGTTGAATTGACACCGCAGAAACCCAAGCTTCAAAAAGTCCGATGGAAAGTCACAGCAGAAGAAGCAACTGAAGATGGAGCCATAAAGCCATCCACGTACAAGGAAGCTTCGCAATATGCTGAATGGAGGGAGATAGTTGAAGAGTCCAAAAGCAATATCGGCAAGGCTACTATATCTAAATTAAGAGAGAGCAGTCGGTGAGGGGGAGTGTTAGAAGAAAAAGGCACCACCTCTCTCTCTCTCTCTCTGGATTTTTCTAGATTTCTCTCCTTTTCTCTGCTGCACCAGAATTTTCTCCCCCTCTCCAGACTTTTCTCTCCCCCTCTCTCCAGATTTTTCTCACCAACTTTACACCCTATAAATAGGGGTTCTTGTCCCATGTGTGAGTGTGCGCGAAATGTGAGTGGAGTGTGTACATGAGTGTGTGAATGGGTGGAGTAGGTGACATGAGTGTAGAGTGATAGAGAGTGAGTGGGTGTGTGTGCAAGAATTGTGTTCGTGTGAGGTGTGAGACGTGTATGAGAGTGGTGTGTGTAGAGAGTTTGTAATATTGTTTATATAAAATAGGGAAAAAGTCACGAAAAACTCTGAACTTTAACTATGCTCAAAGTGACACATTTACCCCAAACTTTTTTTTGTGACGTGAAAAACCCCAAACTTTTCAAATCGTAACACATTTACCCCATCAAGGGCATTTTTGTCTTTTTATTTTGTTTTTTTCCTTCTTTTTTTTTTTTCTTCTTCCCTCCGCCAGCCATGACTAGGGTGGCCCTCGCCGACGATGGGCAAGGACGATAGGGCCGTCCTCGCCCGACGTCAGCGAGGGCCTCGGGCGAGGGAGGCCCTCGCCGACGTCGAGCGAGGACGGCCCTCCCCAGATCTGGCGAGGACACCCCTCGCCTGACGTAGGCAAGGGCCACCCTAGCCCGATGCCGGCGAGGGTGACCCTCGCCCGACGCCGGCGAGGGCAGCTCTCGCCGAAGGCCGACGGAGGGAAGAGAGAAGAAAAAAAAAAGAAAAAAAATTTAAAAAGAAAAAGACCAAAATGTCATATAATTTTGGGGTAAATGTGTCACGTAACAAAAGTTTGTGATTTTTTGTGTCACAAAAAAAGTTTGGGGTAAATGTGTCGCGGTTGGCAAAGTTCAGAGTTTTTTACGTCACAAAGAAAAGTTTGGGGTAAATGTGTCACTTTGGTCAGGATTTTTCGTGGCTTTTTCCCTATAAAATAAAGCAATTGTTTTACTTGTACATCCACTTGCTTCTCAACAGCCTGTCCCGTTTAAGATGGCTAGTGCACATATACGCAATGCTGAAGTAATCCTCCACCCTCGCTTCGACCAGGCCATCCCTCGAAATGGCCGGATCGACCATCTCCATCTGCCGATTCTCATCCACCATGTTCCAAGCCCAAACAGTCATCCCGACCTCCTCTCCCTTATACACCACCGATAAATTGGGCCTCCGACCCATGGCGATCTCCACCATCAGAACACCGAAGCTATACACATCGGCCTTCACGGTCGCCGCCATGAACCCTTCCTTATACTCTGGTGGCGCATACCCTATCGTCCCGGCAAATTCCGTGGACACGTGGGATCGCGAGTCCTTAATCATCCTCGCAAGCCCAAAATCTGCGATGTGCGCCTCGAATTCGGCGTCCAACAGCACGTCGCTTGCCTTGATGCCTCTGTGAATGATCGGCATTGGCAATCCATGCATGTATGCTAATCCAGTGGCCACGCCCCTGATTATCTTTATCCTAATGTCCTAGGACAGGGGCGGCCTCTCGACTGACTGCCTCGACCACGAGATGTCGCCGTTCTCGGACGACAACGTGGTGTCGTACAACCACTGGTCAAGGCTTCCCTTCTCTATGAACTCATAGACCAAAACCCTGTCCGAATTCGACATCCAATAACCGAGGAGTTTGACAATGTTCGGGTGGTGAAGCTTGCCTAAGGTTTCCATCTCGGCCCTAAACTCCTGGAACCCCTCGAAGGCGTCGGGCTCGAGCGTCTTGATGGCAACGGTGAGGCCGTTGGCAAGGCGGCCCTTGTAGACGAGGCCGAAGCTGCCGTCGCCGATGATAAACTGGGGGTGGAAGTTCTCGGTGGCCATCCGGAGCTCGGCCATAGAGATCCAGAGCTTGGGGTCGAAGGAGGTGCTCTCGGCGACGGCGATGAACGAAAGCTCCTCCTCCTCCGAGTTCGAGATCGTCTTCCGCCGCACCAATTGCAGGTGATGGCGAGGCAGACCAAGAAGAGGGAGACACCGAATAGGCTCGCGACCATAGCGACGATTGCTTGGATATTGGAGTTCATGTCAGAGAGGTAGAGAGAGAGAGAGAGAGAGAGAGAGAGAGAGAGAGAGAGAGAGAGAGAGAGAGAGAGAGTGAGTTTGGGCATTTAGCTGGCTGAGGGAGGTGGGTGTGAGGAAGAGGAGAGAGAAGTCGACTGAGAAAGTGAGAATAGAGAGAGAGAGAGAGAGAGAGAGAGAGAGAGGTGGCGGAAGAAGAAGAAGGAGGAGAAAATATTGGGTGGGTTTTACACTCCACTCCACGTAGGCGAAACATAAAACCATTCAGGAGTCGACATGTGAACTCTAAATGAGGTCCTGCAGTTGAGCGATTCAAAATTTGCTATTCCCCTCCTATGCTCTCTCTTTTGTAGCCATAGCCCACCTCTCTGCACACATGTTCTGACGCTCTGCTCTTCTCTGTGGACTGTCTCCCTCCTCTCTCTCTCCCCATTCTCCGTTCTATCCGTTCTGAACAGAGAATGGGGAGATAGAGAGGAGGGAGACGGTCCACAAAGGAGAGCAGAGGAGAAAGAGCATCAGAGCGTGTGTGCAGAGAGGTGGGCCAAGGCTACAGGAGAGAGAGCATAGGAGGGGGAAGAGCAAATTTTGAATCGCTCAACCGTGGGACCCGATTTACACGTGGAGTCCACGTGTTAACTTCTGAATGATTTTATATTTCGCCTACGTGGAGTTTAAAACCCACTCAAAGCTTAGAAGAAGAAGAAGATGATCACGACTAATAGGGGTGTACAAGTGGATCGTGTATATCCGGGAACCGAACCGGGTATACTCAGAAACCAGACCGGCCCACCCGGAAAACATGGTTGGGAACCGATTCCCATTAAAACCGGTCCAGGAATCGGTTCCCAAAATTCAAAACCAGTTTAAATCGGTCCGGGAACTGGTTCCTGGACCAGTTTTGGAACTGATTTGGTAAGTAGAGGTCCAAAATCCTATTTTTTTCCCCTGATTTTTATTTTTACTCTCGCAATTACACGGCATTTTTCCTCTTAGCTATCTCAAACACACATTGCACTCCTCCTTCGTCATTCCTCTTGCTCACTTGCTTCCCTCCCTCATCGGTTCCCTCTTGCACTATTCGATGGATGGACAGTGTTTATCACCACCAAATTCTTGTATAGCACGTGGATTGGCTTGCCTAATTTCTCTTTTATAGGAGGAATTATGCTTATATAAATGAGTAACTTCATGTAGTAGTTGTGGGAATAAGATTAATATTAGACCCATTTTTATTGCTAATCCTTTGCCTTATGATTTTATTTATTATAATTAGCCCCGTGGATCTTAATTTTTTGTTTAGTCAACAAGTTCATGTATTTATTTATTACAAATACTTAATGTTTCAATGCAAATTAGGAGAATTACGTTATTTCTTACGTATTAATATAAAATTCGAAGTCCTATAGGATATTGGGAGATTGTAAAACGGATTCAGTGGAAATAGAGTTGACCCTAGAACCGGATCGGAAAAATAAAGTGTGTTGGGTATAAGGTCCAATACAAACAGGGTCAAGTACAGAACCGATTACAAGGTCTACATCTAGACCCTACCCATCCTGGACCAGATCACCCCAGATCACCCCTAACGACTGAGAAGAGGCACGACGGTCTTTTCTTATTCCCCATAAACCGGGGGATTTGCTTTTAGGAAAATGAGGAGTCATTCTCAGTTGGACTTTGATGAACTTAGTCAACGGCGTTCTACTTCTACTATACGTTCAATTATTGAAAGCGCACGTTTCTTTTTCAATGGTTACGAGGATACATGTTTAATAAATTTATCTTAAATTAATTTTTTAATCATCAATAATCTTAAATCAGTAAATTTATAACAGATTTATCACACTCATTTTTCTATAAAAATTCTAAACCAATACATTTATGACAAATTTATCCTAGGCTCTTTTTTTTCACTATAAAAAATCATAAATCAATATATTTATAATAAATTTACCTTTATTTAGTTTCAGTCAAATTTTACTGTTAAATTTACTGATGTGGATGGTTCAAAGTGACGTGATATAAACAAATATTACGAAAAATCTCAAATTGATGAGTTAAATACGACTCTTTTGAAGACCAAATTTTTCCCCAATCCGATGATCATGTCTTCTGCTACAAGTGATATATGAAACTATCATTATCAGAGCTTGGACGATCAAGTCATAGTTTTGGTAATGAGATAGAACTTTTAAGGGCTCTTTCAATGTTGACCCGTGTGACATGATTTAAATACGCATTGATCATCAACGAAATATAATCATATCAAATTTGGGACAATATTTGTGTTTAAACAAATATCATCAGTTCAAAATCTTAATAATTGATAACATGGAAAGCAAATAAGTTTTTTGCTGATTATATCTGAAGCGGTGCACCTATAGATCGTGTCGCCATTGACTCGTTAATTCGAAGAGGCCATATAGGTCAATCTCGTGTCTGATGAGTTGGTCGTGAGTACCGTACGATTATTAATCACATCTCACGGGCTGGACACGAACACAATTAATACCTAACCATGTCAGCTAATTTCCGGTCGTGCCAGAAATCGCTATCTCTAGAGTGACCCGGCGGCTGCTCATGCGGTTGCCGTCTAGCTTACTGAATATAGGTCGAATTTATTGAAGAGACGCGAGTTGGGAAATTGCACCACACTTGCGTTGCAAAATTCACTTAGGTTGGAAATTAAGCTGGCTTCGGGCTCTCGTGCTGCTGGTCCGAAGTTAGAAAGCTGTGCAATCTAATCTGAAATTCCACCTTGATTTTATGAAATTATTTTTTAATACTAGTCTTCGATCTCAAGGTTTTACATGCTAGGTGGACCTCTCTCGCAAGGTTTTCATCCAAGAGACCGTGGAGTTCAAATTTTTCTTGAAACACCAGTCATGGTAAGAGTGCCAGAATCAAACTAAAATTTCTTGCATTTGCGGTTCGATTCGGATAATGGTTAATGCCACATTTCCAGTTTGATTCAAATAATGGTAAAAAAAACGCATTTCTTTTTACCAATTTGGTTCGATTAACCGAACCAAATGATAAAATATAAAATCCATGCTTATAGAAATAATCGTTGGAAGCCCTGTCAATACTCTCTCTCTCGTCTTCTCCTGCTCGAGTTCAAGACGAACGGAATTGCATTGGTCTCTTCGAAGCAACACCACCAGCAGGTCCCCTATTGCCGGGGACTGCAACAGCGCCGATGTCGGCGCCGACGACTAGGTTTTGGAGCCAAAACCCACAAATGAAGCGACCCACTTATTACCTTCTGCACATAACTCTAGGAGATTGAAGGATTCGGAGTGTTCACCTCGGCTTTGAGGATTTCAAGTGAGTAGTTCTTTTGAATCAAACTAGGATCTGCGATATGGGAGCTCTGTTTTGTGTATTCTCTCATGATGGATTTATGAGATGGGCTTAAGGCCCATCCGCTCAAGTTGGGCCCAAAAGGGCCCGGCCCACGGGAATAAGGCCCGTGGAGGGGGAAGGTATAAAAGGGAGGAGAGAGAGAGAGAAGACAGCTTTTGGCCATTTGAACGTACGCTCTTCATTCTCTCTTTCTCTCCAAACGCTTAAGGCGACAACGCTTCCCTTTCAAGGCAAATTGACATCATCGGATCAGAATTTCTTCCTCAATCTTCGGCATCGGTGTCTAATCTGTGGCTAACAAGGTACGCTCGAATCCGTGGTGTGCTTTACGATCGGTGATACGTGTTTTCCCGGCTTCGTCTTCCGCATTGATTTAGGGGTTCGATTTAGTGTCGAATCCGGTTTTCGAGATCCGTTATTCCCAACATTGGTATCGAGCCCTAGTTCACGTTTTCCGATCAATTTGATGTTTTTTGATTGATTTTTCGCAAAAGGTTTTCGGCCGTACGGATCGGGGGCGTGAAATCCCGACACCCGAGTACGTACGCCGTTTTTTTCGAGTTTCCGTAAGTCGGAATAAAAATCTGAAGACATAGGAAGAAAGGCGACGTCGAGACGAGTCCGGGGACATGTCGCCGGCCGCCAGGAGACGCCGCACGCGCCGGAAGCGCCGCCGCCCGGCCGCGTGCGCCACACGCGCCGGTGACGAACCGGCACGTGCGCGCCGGCGACCGGCGAAACGGCACGCGCCGGTCGGCGAACCGACGCGTGCCGACGTCACCCGATGACGTCATCGTGACGTCACCCAACGGCCGATAACCGTCGGGATGACGTCATCGATGACGTCGCCGATGACGTCGGTAGCCGGTGGCGACCCGACCGACGACCCGACCCGACCCGGCCGGCACGCACGCGCGCGCACGTGCGAGCCGACGTGCGTGACGTCGGTCGGCTCACGCGCGTGGCACGTGCCGCCGACGTCGCGTGACGTCGGCCCGCACGCGCAGCAGGCACGTGCGGTCGGTCCCGCGCGCGGTTCGGCCGGGCCGACCGGCTGTCCGGTCCGACCAGTTCGACCGTCGCGACCGGTCCGACCCGCGCGCCCGTTGACCCGACCCGTTGACCCGTTGACCGACCGTTGACCATTGACCGACCGTTGACCGTTGACTTTGACCGTTTACCGTTGATCGTTGACCCGAAAAAAAAAGAAAAAAAAAAGAAAAAGAAAAAAGAATTTGTTTCTTTTTCGGTCATGCCTATGTGGGTTATAAGTAATCCATTTTTTATTCTCGCATTTGTTGCATGAATTTTGGAAAATTATGTATTTTCCCTTATTTTATTATGGATTATAAGTGATCCAATTTTAGTTCGCATTTGTTGCGGGAACTATAATGAGTTATGCACGAGATACCGCAAGCCCGAGAAGGGACGAGGGAAATGCAAGACTTAAAAGGCGATGTCGATTTAGCTAATTATCGGTGGCATGACGGTGATTTAGTATCACATGTGATCAAGGTCAATCGGATGATACGAAATCATCCTGGAATGGTTATCTTATGCCGGATTTTCGAAGGTGCCGGCTTTGATAAACACTCTTCCACCTGAATGGCAAGCAGTGTTTGATCGGCTATGGGAGGTCAATGTGGTCCCGGATTATAGGAAGCTAGTGGAAGCTTTTGTAAGAGAGTACTATAGGATTGAGTTGGCCAAAACTTCAACCCTTGGATTGAGCGCCACATGGCGCCGAGTGAATGCGCCTTGGTGGCGACATGAAAGCTCTCCAAAAGTTTTTTCTTGGTTGGCAAATGTGCCTTCAGTTTTCTCAGATGTTTTGAATGACAGATTAGAAGGGACATTCCCTATTTATCCCTTGAATTAATTTGAGATGTTTTTGATGTGAATATCTCTTTCCATGTTGATATTTTTTTCCCTGTATATATATTGCTTAGTGTAATGTATAGTTGTATTATGTGAAAGTATTGTTATTTTATTAGATATTAGATTTTATTTGCTTTCTGTTATTGCTGGTTGCTGTGGGTAATTAGCAGTGGGTAGTTTTGGAAGCTTTATGTAGCTTCATAGAATTGATTTTGCATATGACAATCATATTAATGATAGTTTTGAGTTAGGATTTTTTGGAGGATGATTGGAAACATAGTGACCTTTTGATTCTGAAACCTTACTTAAGATTATTTATTAATATGATGGGTCTATGCAAATAGGGATGCATAAATGATAGGCATTAATTATTCGTGCATGGATGTCGATGTGTTCGAACGATGGTTCAAAGAACAAAGAACGTGATTGCTTGATATGAACGGTAACAATTGTGAAATATTGAATAAGAAGATTCAATATGTGCTTTGGAAAAGCAAGATGCACTAGAAGCTCTTGACCATGTTATGGAAGATCTTAAGGATGCAGTGCGCCACCTTGAGCTAGTAGAGGACCGTCTAACGGCATTTGAGCAAAAAAAAAAATATATATATATATATATATATATATATATATATATATATATTTTTTGCAATGCTGGTTCTAGCTCGAAAGGGCTTTGTGCTCTAAGCGCAAGCGTATTGATTCGTTCAATATGTGGGCATACAAAGGATCAAGTCCTTACTGCAAGAAATCAAGAGTTAACCAACACAAGAGAGGAAAACGTCCTCAAGTGAAGAAAATGTCAAGGGTAAGGTGTTACAATTGTGACAAGAAATGTCACTATGCTTGCAAATTGTTGTGAGTCAAAAAAAGTCAACACCTCTTGTACATTTGAGAACTTTGCTTACGTGTCAAGTTCAAGATTATTGGCTGAATCTAATCCTTTGTGGATCGTAGATTCGAAGTGACAGACCATGTAGAGAAGGATAGAGAATCCTTCGTGGAATTCCGACAAGTACCAACTGGAACTAAGTGGATCCATATGGGAAACAACTCCAGAGCTGAAGTAAAGGGATTGGCACCTGCCAATTGAACATGAGTGGTGAACGCACCTTTGATGTTCTATATGCTCTGGAGATTCGTCGAAATTTAGTGTCTGTCTTAGCGTTGGTTAAGCTTGGTTTTAGTGTGAACTTCCATAATAGAAGTGTAGATTTGTATTTGGATACAAACTACTATGGTTGTGATTATTTTTCTGGATGGTTTTATTGTACTAGATGTTGACTATGGTGATGTCAATATGTTATTCCCTTGTTTCACGTCTTCTGCCTTATATGATAATGATGTGAATATGGTGGTATGCTAGACTTGGTCATATGGGCCAACAACGTATGAATAGACTAGCCATAGAGGGCTTGTTGGGCAATATTGAAAAAGTCGATTTGTCCATAAGTGAGCATTACCTAGTAGGGAAAATGACAAGGAAACCATTTGGAAAAGGTAAAAGAGCTGAATTTCCTCTGCATTTAATCCATTTGGACGTCCGTGGTTCAATGAATCGAGAGGAAGGCATGAGGCTGTTTATTTCATCACCGTTATAGATGATTCTACTGAAATCGGATATGTCTATTTGATTTCTCATGATTACAAGCATAAGTTGTTTGAAGGTTTATGAACCCGCGAAAAATCAATTAGACAAGAAAATAAAAGCATTGAGATCCGATCGAGATTGAGAATATTTATCGATGTGTTCAGAAAATTATGTGATGAAAAAGGAATATAAAGATAGTTGTCTATTCCATATACTCCTCAACAAAATGGTGTTGTGGAAAGAAGAAACAGAACCTTACCGGAAATGGTTAGGTCCATGATGGTGCATGCTAACTTACCTATCACTTTTCGGAGTGATGCGTTGTTAATCGCTACCTACCTATATACTTAACCGGATGCCTTCCAAATCGCTTACTTCCACTCCATATGAGTTATGGACGGTTAGAAAACCGGACTTAAGTTTTCTTAAGCCATGGGGTTGTGCTGCCTATATTCATGAGTCCTCTCACAAGTTTGGGAAATTGGGTCCCAAAAGGAAATAAGAGTATTTTCATGAGATATTTCGAACACTCGAAAGGGTATGTGTTCATAGGTGAGCAGGAAAGTGGGAGTATAACTGAATTTGAATCACGGGATGTCACATCCTTAGTGGATGAATTTCCTAAGAAGGGCGAAATAAGGGAAGATTGTTCCCTATTTGAAACCTTGGATCAAGATAATGATGTCAAGTGGAGTTCGTCCAAGTGGGAGTAATATGAGATGTGATGAATTGAATTCAACTCATTCTCAATTACAACCACCCGATGTGACAACATCATCATCACCTAATCCAAGTGGGAGCATGATGGGGAATGATGTGCTAAGTGTACAATCTCCCATACGGTGAACAAGTCACCAAAGTATTCCCCGTCAATATTTTGACATCGAAAGGGAAACTTTTTATGGTTGCTCCACAAGATGAGGTTGAGCCAAGAAATATTAATGAGGCTCTAAATTGCCCTAATAAGGAAAAATGGATTCATGCAATGAAAGAGGAAATGGAGTCAATGAAGTCAAACCATGTTTAGGAACCGGTTGATCTTCCAAAAGGACGCAGAGCTATTGGGAACAACCGGGTTCTCAAAATAAAGCGAAAGGCTGATGGCTCGATAGAAAGGCATAAGGCTCGCCTTGTGGCGAAAAGGTATAATCAACAGGAAGAAATTGATTATGAAGATATATTTTCTCCTGTAGTGAGATTTACCTCGATTCGCATTATTCGACAATAATGGCAAGTATGGATCTTGAGTTACATCAAATGGATGTAAAGACGCTTTCCTCAATGGAGAATTAGAGGAAGGAACATATATGGAACAACCTCTGGTTTCATAGTGAAAGGCCAAGAAGAAAAGGTATGTCGACTTTGGGGGTCGATATATGGCCTTAAGCGATCGTCAAGATAATGATATATACGTTTTCATAATGCCATAATGGCATATAACTTTACAATGATAGATGATGATCATTGTGTATATATCAAAATATCCATTGATCAATTTGTGATCATATCATTATATGTTGATGATATACTAATTGCCAGAGGTAATATGGAGTTTGTCAATATTGTCAAAAAATTGGTTGTCTTCCAATTTTGAGATGAAGGATATGGGTGAGGTTACATATATTCTTGGAGTTAAGATTTCAAGATTGTAAACCCATAAACACTCCTATTGCAAAAGGTGAAGGATTGAGCCATAGTCTCGTGTCCAAGGACTCCACAAGAGAAGGAATAAAGGAAACATGTTCCTTATGCTAGTGCTTTGTTGGAAGCTTGATATACACTATGATGTGTACATAACCCGGCATATGTTTTGTAATTGGAATGGTGAGCGAGATACCAATCCAATCCAGTCCAAAGACAATGGAAAGCCGTTATGAGAATACCGAGGTATCTAAAGGGAACCTGCTGATTAGACGATGAGTTATTAAGGAAAGGATCTCGCGACTCTAAGGCTATCCCGATTCGATTGGGGAGGAGATTTAAATGAAATGAAATCTACCTCTGGGTTTGTTTCTCTTACCGAATAATGGCGCCATATGTTGGAGCAGTAAGAAACAAACGTGTATAGCCTTGTCCACGATGGAAGTTGAGTTCGTGGCATTATCAGCGGTAGTAAAAGAAGATGTTTGGCTTTAGAGATTTTTTTTTGGATCATTTAGGTGTTATTGGAAGTGCTGCAGATTTGTTATTTGTTAACTGTGATAGCCAAGCAGCGAAAGCGTACACCAAAGATCCAAAATATCATAGCAAGACCAAACATATAGATACCAAGTATAATTTTGTAAAGGATATGGTTGCACGAAAGGACGTGAACTTAGAGTACATACTACGCATAGAATGGTAGCGAGATCCTATGACAAAGCCAATACCCATAGATGTGTTTTGTGGCCATATGAAATCTCTAGGGTTGCGTAGAAGCTGATGTACTGAATATTGTAATTTCCCTAAGAGTTCACATTTGATGAATTCGTGTTTTCATCATTAATGCTTATGAATCTTTGTTTGATCTTTATGCATCTTAATGCTCAGTGCATTACTTTAAGTTGAGAAGTATGTTGGACAGATGTAAGATTAGCCCACTCACACGGGTAATCGCCTCTATTTACTGTGTGATAAATAGAGATGAGACTGTTTTTAAGCTTATTATCTGGGTGATAATCGAGAGCTCAAGCTTAAAACACGTATGTCGCCTTAACGAGTGTTAAGATGAGGACATAATACTTACTATGTCCGAAAGTAAAATACCCCACATATTTTACCTTATCTCGTCTAAGATGCCGGATGTGAGTTCGATGAATTTTGTGAATGAGTAGATACGTGAACTCAAGTTAGACATTGGGTATGTCCGAACTATCATCCGTACGGTATTGAAAGGTGTAGACATACGCTCCATGGGAAAGGAGTTAATACCGTAATACGTATTTCATACTACGTATGCATGAGACGACCAATAAGAGTGACAAAAGTTTGATCTCAACTTTTATGTCGTATGAGACTCTTGAGGAAAAGAGTTCCTCAATTTTTAGTCCCCTCATGACTCTTACTTATTCTCGAGATTTCTATTTAGTGTTTGCTATCTTAGGATGTTGCCAATGGTCATGAGTGATTCGATCTAATGGGGCATTTCTAGAAAAGCAAGTTAAACCGAAATTGAGAGTTTGAAGGAAAGAGGAAGATCGATTTTGGAGAATCACATTGTAGTTTTGTATTCACCGGTTAACCAATTATGACTGTCTTTGTGATAATCATAATTGTGAATACAATATATATATCATTGTTTAAAAGAGATCAAGAGAGATATAAATGTGATCGATCGATCTAGGTGCACGCATACTAAGTCTACTCGGAGTGTGATGCCCATTATGAGCTGCTATATATTTCTAACGGATGTATGGCAACGAGCTCTCAAAGTATCTTTGGTAGCACGGATTATTCACCGGTATGAATGTTGAAGAGAAGAAAAGATGATTCTCATTCGGGCCACCATGTTAAGTGAGAGTCTATGCTGGATTTTTCTCGATGGGGATGAGTAAGGCTCCGTCCGCCCATGTTGGTTTTGCACCACCATGTGCGAGTGGGAGATGATGGATTTATGAGATGGGCTTAAGGCCCATCCGCTCAAGTTGGGCCCAAAAGGGCCCGGCCCACGGGAATAAGGCCCGTGGAGGGGGAAGGTATAAAAGGGAGGAGAGAGAGAGAGAAGACAGCTTTTGGCCATTTGAACGTACGCTCTTCATTCTCTCTTTCTCTCCAAACGCTTAAGGCGACGACGCTTCCCTTTCAAGGTAAATTGACATCATCGGATCAGAATTTCTTCCTCAATCTTCGGCATCGGTGTCTAATCTGTGGCTAACAAGGTACGCTCGAATCCGTGGTGTGCTTTACGATCGGTGATACGTGTTTTTCCCGGGCTTCGTCTTCCGCATTGATTTAGGGGTTCGATTTAGTGTCGAATCCGGTTTTCGGGGATCCGTTATTCCCAACATCTCAGATCTGCGATCATCTGAAGAAACCCCTTCTTTTGCCTTTATTTGCAACCTTTGCTGATGACGGGCTGTGCTTTTGGCTTTAGCTATCTCGACTTTGCTTCAAAACCAAAGGGTCCCTCTTTCTTCTGTTGCCTTCTTCCTTTCTGGTACTCCGGTGTTGTTTGATAACGCTTTTTTGAATCGACACATCATTTAACCAATCCGCTCACACATTATCATGTCAGTGAGTTTATAACTCTGTCATGTGTGCGTATGATACTCGAAAGACTTTACCTTTTTTTTCTTTCTCTATTCTTCATTAATCGTGGACATAACATTAACCGTCTCACAATTCTGGTACTGCCTCTCCACTTTTGAAAATTATAGTTTATTCTTGGAAAACATGCTTACACCAAAGAAATTCAATATGAGATAGACAAAGTGAAAGTTAAGATTTTTTTTTTTCCAAATTAGATGGTACGTAATGTCAATTACAAAATTGTTAACATGCAAAGTGTAATCAATGAAAAATAAAATGCCGTTTGGCAAAATTTTAGGTCGCTTTTGTCGAGATGCAATTGCATCTCCAAATCTCTCTAAAGGCCTTTGACTCAAGGGAGGTCTGGAAATATTTTGAAATGCAAATAGACTCTTTTTTTCCCTGCCAACTTTACTCTCGCTTAACTTCAGAATTTTGCCTTCAAAAATACTAATTTTACCTTTGTCACTGATGAGTAACTAACAAGTAGTTGGTGTGCCACTGACCTGCCACCGACGAGTGGCCAGCGAGCTACCACCGCCCTCACTTGAGGTCGAGCGACCTTAGGTGAGGTTGGCCAACGGCCGATTTGGTTTGCTGGCAACGATTAAGTTTCACTAGCAAATAGTTTGATCTTTTTTATTAAAACAATTAGCAAAAAATCCTTTATCAAGTATAATTTTTAGCAAACAATATTTTCATCAAAGTTGTTTTTCAATGTGTTTTAAAATACATTTTATCAAACACCAATAGCATTTCGTGATATCATTTTTTGTTCCCAAATATATTCATCAAAATCGAATCAAACGCACCCCAAAACTCTAAAGGGCTTGGGGGCGTAAGCTTAGAGTCGCCGGTCACCATCGCATTGGTCAATGCCTGCAACTTCTGTTGAAATGGTCTTCTTCTTCTTTTAATTGTTGGCTCCAGAATTCGCATCCCTCCGGGATTATTAATGCCGCGTGCTAGAGAACAAGGGGACAAAGGACTTTCGCTATGCCTTTTTCCTTTTGTTTTCTCATCTTACTTTTCACCTTTTTTCCCTTTGAATTTCGGTGCTTACCGCGTTCATCTCATCTTTCCTCACTTCATAATGGTAAAGGGCAGTCTTGCAAATTCGTTCATTATGATCTAACCTTTTATTGGGCTCTTTGTTTGTTTGAGATACGATTGATGCTGGGGGCAGGGGGACATATTTACGACCAAAAGCAATAGCACGTCGAATTAACGTTTACGTAAGAAATCTTCGTCAAACATAGCCAGCTGAAATTTGAATTAATGTCAATCGAGTAGGTGTTTCATTTATAGCCTCAATTGAATTAAAATATGCTAGTAAACACATTTGGAATTAGGCTACGTCTAAAAATGTGGACATTATCCATTTGCGAACTTACCTAAAAATCAATACAGGCGATGGATGTCCCGTGCTAATGACTTAATCGGTTAGAGTTGCGGTAAACTCTGCAGAGGAACGTGCAGCTTTGGGCCCCGAGCTGGGGTACCATAATCGCGTCCTTTTTATTAGAAGCGGCTAAGTCGTAGATTTTGCTGATATTCCTGTCCTTGCCCTTTTCGAATGTCTAGACTGCCCATGAGATTTCCAAATCCACAAAAGAAGGAAGGCCCACGAGATTAGTGTTGATCTCCAGCCTCGTCAATCCTTTTTGCTTAGAAAATCAGGTTTTTGATTCAGGCATGTCCCTTGTTGACTTATGGGATTTCAAGAACACTCCTCTTAGATCAGTGCCAATATGGACAAAAGGGTTGGTATCGAAAGGATTCGCGTGATGTTTTGGGCGCAATGAGCCCGATCGCACATCCTGCTCTTTAGATCAGATGGATGTACCTGAATTAGGTTCGTATACTCTCGAAGCAAACAATGATGCCGTCCCTTGAGAAGACCTAAATCCACTCGCTGGGATGGCAAGATCGGTACCTCATAAATGTAGGGTCACAAAGACCAAATAGCTCATATTCACACGCATGTTTCGTGGGTTTAGCAACTAGTCAAGATGTGATAATCTCATTAAACCGCCATTCACTTCTATTGAATCATTCGTATAAAGATATGCTTTGAGTTTCGTCACGTCACTCGAATTCATTTTTTCCAAACGAAGACATGGTTTCAAAGAGATGGTCACTACTCTCTATCTGAAAGCATCTACTCAACATGGAGTGACCACGGAAGGAAACATTTTTCCTTTAACAGATTCAAGCCCGGATTAGGAGGGAGAGATCAAAATGGCTTCGAGAAAAGACATCCTTGGTGAGATTCGCGGGGACATGCACATAATAGGATCAGAATAAGTATGATACGGTCTACGCGATATCCTCAATCTCGATTTTTTGTTCGATAATCATAGATGAACCAACAAAATCTGACTCGGCATCAATCCTTTTTGTTTCCGAAATATTCGATGAGGATGTTCCTGGGGAAACATATTGGAGATGAGATTGACATGATGCAGACCAAGAAGATCAGCCTGTGAAAATAGCAAAGAAACTAAGGGCGCGCATGACAACCATTCTGTTTCAGAAATAGTTTCTAGAACAGAAATAGGTTTTTTTTATTTTTATTTCTAGAAGAGTTTCTAAGCAAAAATAACCGTTTGATAACGACACAAAATTTCTACTCTAAAAATAGAAATTCGTTTGATAACGACACAAAAATTTCTTCCTTTCGAACGACGGCGGTGATGACCGACGACCTTTAATATAAAAAATAAAAATAAAAATGATTTAGTAACAAAAAAATAAAGAATAAAATAAAAAAAATCATAAAAAAAATAAAAATATCATTTTATTTTAAAATTAAAATATCCTTAAAAATAAATTTATTTTATTTATTCTACTTTATTTTATTTTACGAATAAATTTATTTTAAAATGAATAAAAATTAAAAATAAAAATAAATTTATTTGGCAAAACACTCAAGGTAAATAAAAATAAATTTATTAAATTTATTTTTAATAAAAATAATTTATTTTCATTCATCATAAATAAATTATTTTAAATGCATTTAATAAATTTATTTTTAATAAACTAAAAATAAAATGATAAATAAAAATAATTTATTTACTTTTAATAAATTTATTTTAATAAATTTATTTTTATTTTTAAATGAATAAAATGAATATATTTATTTTTATTTTTAATAAAATGAGGAGAGGCGGAGGAGGAGGAGGAGGAGGCAGAGACATAGAAGAGATGAGGGAGGATTCACCAAAATTAGGGTTTAGTGGGAGAAATTATTTCGATTTCTTCCAAATCAATTTCGGAATGTAAATCTATTCCGTAAATAAAAAACCGAAAGTATGTTTATCAAACAGGGTTTTATTCCGTAAAGCAGTGCGGAATAAAAAATTATTTCTGAATGTAAATTTTGGCTATCATGCACCCCTAAGACTCTCTGTTTCATTCAATCTCAATTAGGAGGCCGTCATTCCAGCAAAAACCCGGATTCACGACAGCATCAAGTGTAACCAACAGAGTCTTGCAAAAGCCACAAAATCTATATAGATACGATATCATATTGTCTATCTACTCACAAGCTTAACCTTGATTCCCTTCTCTTTCTGGTAATTCAACTTTGGCGCAGAAACCATACCTTTGACGAATTCCACCGTTTTCATCCAAAAGCAGACTTCAACAACTCGAGAACTTGGCTCATAACTGGCCTCTTCCTCGAATAGTCGCTAGTGCACACACACGCAATGTTGAAGCACTCCTCCACCGTGGCTTTTACCAGGCCATCCCTGGAAACGGCCGGATCGACCATCTCCATCTGCCGGTTCTCAGCCACCATGTGCCGAGCCCACACGGTCAGCCCGACCTCCTTTCCCCTATCCACCACTGGTAAATTGGGCCTCCGACCGGTCGCAATCTCCAGCATCAGAATACCAAAGCTATACACATCGCCCTTCACAGTGGCCGCCGTGAACCCTTGCGTATACTCTGGCGGCGCATACCCCATCGTCCCGGCAGGTTGCGTGGACACATGGGATCGCGAGTCCTTAATCATCCTCGCAAGCCCGAAATCTGCGATGTGCGCGTCGAATTCGGCGTCCAACAGCACGTCACTCGCCTTGATGCCTCTGTGAATGATCGGCATCGGCAATTCGTGCATGTACGCTAATCCAGTGGCCACGCCCCTGATTATCTTTATCCTAATGTCCCAGGACAGGGGCGGCCTCTCGACTGAGTGCCTCGACCATGAGATGTCGCCGTTCTCCGACGACGGGTACAGCCACTCGCTGAGGCTCCCTCTTTCTATGAACTCATAGACCAAAACCCTATCCGAATTTGACATGCAGTAGCCGAGGAGTTTGACGATGTTCGGGTGCTGAAGCTTGCCTAAGGTTTCCATCTCCGCCATGAACTCCCGGAACCCCTCGAAGGCGTCAGGCTCGAGCTTCTTGATGGCAACGGTGAGGCCGTTAAAGAGGCAGGCCTTGAAGACGAGGCCGAAGCCACCGTCGCCGATGATCTGCCGGAAGTGGAAGTTCCCGGTGGCCGTCCGGAGCTCGGCCATGGAGATCCGGAGCTTGGGGTCGAAGAAGGCGCTCTCATCGACGGCGATGGATGATAACTCCTCCGGCATGCAGCCGGTCTGGACTTGGAGCTCGCGGCCACGGTTCCGAATGCGGCGGCTGCAGGTGAAGGCGAGGAAGATGAAGAAGAGGGAGGCGCAGATGAAGCCTGCGGCCGCGGCGATGCCTATTTGGATGTTGCGGTTCATGTCACAGAGAGAGAGAGAGAGAGAGAGAGAGAGTTAGAGTTTGGGAGTTTAGTTAGATGAGGGAGGTGGGTGTGAGGAGGAGGAGGAGAGAGAAGTCGACTGAGTATATGTAGAGAGAGAGAGAGAGAGAGAGAGAGAGGAGGTGGAAGAAGAAGACGACTGAGAAGACGCGGGAGGGTCTTTCTTTTCTCGCCGTAAACCAGGGATTTGCTTCTAGGAAAATGAGGAGAAATTTCCGATGGACCACCGACACTTTCCGAGTATTTTCGTATCATATTGAACTCTTATTCAACACTTTCCCATACATTTTGACACTTAAGTCCACACGTGTTGGAAAATTTGAGACCTAATTAACTCTCCCAACATTCTCTCATATTCAAATCTAGAATTCCGACATACGAGTTTGGAATTTCAACACGTAATTTCAACATGCATGGGTCAATTTTAAATTTTTTAATAAATTATGAGTCCAAATGTAAGTATGTAAACAAATAATAAAAATAATAAAGAGGAAAGAAAGAAAAACTTAATATTGTCTTCTCTTCCGACTCTCATTTCCCGTGATACACGATTTATCTCTCAAATTTGTTTTTTTCTCTTCTCTTCCGACATGTTCTGACATACAAGTCTAAAAATGTGGATTGCTTATTTTTTTTCTCGAAATTTTATGAATTATTGAAATGGAATTGAATTTGTCAAATTGAAATAATAAATGATATTAACGAATTATGAGTTATTGTTTTTAGTATATATTCATTCTATGCTCTTTATTTATTTATTTGTTAATTTGAATAAAATAATCACAAAAAAGATAATTTATCATATATATGCATTTTAATATATGTGTCCCGATGTATCAAAATTCTACATTTTTTAATAAATAACGTGTTGGTGTATTGTGTCGTGTTGTGTCGTCGGTGTCAATACTACTTAGGTCGTTTCTCAGTTGGACTTTGATGAACTTAGTCAACGGTGGTCTACTTCTACCGTACATTCAATTATTGACGATGCAAACTTTTTTTTCATTATTATTATTGTGAGAAATCTTATATTGGTGTATATATGACAAATTTATCTCAAATTAACTTTTTAATCATTAAAAATCTTAAATTAGTACGCTTGTGACAAATTTATTTCAAACTCATTTTTTTTACCATAAAAATTTCTAAATCGATATATTTATGACAAATTTACCATAGACTCATTTTTTTACTATAGAAAATCCTAAATCGATACATTTGTGATAAATTCACCCCCGTTACTTTTCGTCAAATTTTACCGTTAAATTTGCTGACATGGATGATTCAAAGTGATATGAGGGAAAAAAAAAACCCAAACTGATGAGTTAAACCTGACTCTTTTGAAGACAAAAATTTTCCTTGATCCGACGATCATGTCTTCCGCTGCAACTGACATTTGAAACCAACACTAACAGAGCTTGGACGATGGAGTCGTAGTTTTGATAATGAGATGGAACTTTTAAGGGCTCTTTCAAAACACGACGACTTGTGTAACACGATTACATAGTGCATTGACCATCAACGAAATATAATCATGTCAAATTTAGGACAACATTCGTGTTCGAAGAAATATCGCTGGTTTAAAATCTTAATAATAGATAACATGGAAAACAAATAGATTTTTTGCTAATTATATGTGAAGGGGTGCACATAGAGATTTTGTCGCCACTGACTCAATAATTTGAATAGGCCATATAAGTCGGTCTTGTGTCTGATGAATTGATTACGAGTACAATACGATTATTAATCACATCTCCCAGGCTGGACACGAACACAATTAATCCCTACCCATGTCAGCTAATTTCGGGTCGTGCCAGAAATCGCTCTCTAAAGTGACCCGGCGGCTGCTCACGCGGTTGCTGTCTAGCTTACTGCATATGGGTCCAATATATTGAAGAGATGCAAATTGGGAAATTGCACAACACTTGCGTTGCAAATTCCACTTTTGGTTGGAAATCAAGCTGGCTTCAGGCTCTCGTGCTGTTGGTCCGAAGTTAGAAAGCTGTGCAATCTAATCTGAAATTCTACCATGATTTTTTTAAATTATTTTTTAATACTTGTCTTGGATCTCCAAGTTTTACACGCTAGGTGGATCTCTCTCGTAAGGTTTCCATCCAAGAGATCATGGAGTCCGAAGTTTTCTTAAAACAAGTAGGCTGTCACAATCAAAGTAAAATTTTGTGTATTTTCGGTTTGATTCAGATAATAGTAAAAAACACATTTCCTTTCACCGAACTGAACGGAATGATAAAATATAAAATCTTGCTTATAGATATAGTCGTCGGAAGCCTTATGAATACTCTCTCTCTCTCTCTCTTCTTCTCCTGCTCGAGTCCAAGACGAACAGAGTTGCATCGGTCTCTTTGAAGCAACACCATCAGCAGGTCCCCTATTGCCGGGGACAGCGATGGCACCGGCGCCAACCACTAGGTTTCCGACCCAAAGCCCACAAATCAAGCGACCCACTTACTACCTTCTGCACATAACTCTAGGAGATTGAAGGATTCAGAGAGTTCACCTCGACTTTGAGGATTTCAGGTGAGTCATTCTTTCGAATCAAACTAGGACCTGCAATATGGGAGCTTTGTTTTGTGTATTCTCCCAGATCTGCGATCGTTTGAAGAAAATCCTTTGTTTCCTTTACTTGCAACCTTTGCTGATGGCGGGCGATGCTTTGGGTTTAGACGTCACGGTACTTTGCTTCAAAATCAAAGGGTAGTGGATGGATAAATTTCTGTTTGTTCGATTTCTTTTTTTCTTTTGGCAAAAAAAGTGAATCAAAACAAAAAACAAAAGATTGAAAATCCGGACCAAACCAAACCGATAGGAGTTTTGGTTTGGGTCGCATTTGGTTCAGTTTAGCTGTTTACCATAATGATTTGGTTTTTTTGGAAAACCGAACTGAACCATTGAACCCCTAAATGACGGTCGTGAATAAAAGTTTTAAGAGAAGAAGTGAACATTCTTGAGAGAGAGAGAGAGAGAGAGAGAGAGAGAGAGAGAGAGAGAGAGAGAGAGAGAGAGAGAGAGAGAGAGAGAGAGAGAGAGAACAAAAAAAAAAGAATAGAAATCTATTTCAGCTAATTTTCTTATTTTCTGGAGCAAATCAGAGTGTGGATAGTAACATTTCCATTTCGAGGAATAATTTCTTTTCAGAAATAGATTTTTTCTACTTCTACTCCCTAGAATCATTTCGAGTAAAACAACGCATTTAACAACTATACAAAATTTCTATTCTTGGAATAAAAAAGAATAGGAATGCATTTGGTACAATCCATAAAAAGAATAGGAACACGTTTGATCGCTACCATTTGCCGCCTCCACAATCGGCGACTAGTGGCGGCGATCGTCGGCAACGGTGGCCGGTTGGTAGACAAAGCAGCCCGAGGGGAGCGGCAAGGAAGAAGAAGAAAAGAAAAAAAAGAGAAAATAAAAAATTACTTATTTTTAGAAATTGTTCACAAAAATAAGAAGTTACTTTTTTCTACTCCTTATTTCTGTTCTAAATCTATTCACCGGTTACTTTTTATTCCAAGAAATAAAAAATTTAATTAACGTTATCAAATGGATTTATATTCTTTTCTTGTTCTAGGGAGTAAAAGAACAAAAGAATAGAGGAACAGAAATGTTCCCATGCGTTACCTTAGGCTGCGTTTGGTAACGCTCCTGGGAATAAGTGCTTCGTTCTTTTGTTCCTAGGAGTAGAAATATAACAAAAACACATTTTATAAGTTTTTTGTTCCCAGGAACTTGGAAACAAATTCCTAGTTTTGGAATAAAAATAAGAAACAAAAAAAAAAATTACTTCTTATTTCCATGAACAACTCAAGAAACAAGAATCAAGCTCTTTTTTTTTTTCCTTACTCTTTCTCCCTTCTTCCCCTAGCCAATCGCCGGCCTCAGCATTGACCGGCTACCTCGCTGGAGCCTCAATAGCCCTTGGCAAGGTCGCCATGAGCTTGCCGACCATTGGCAAGGTCCCCCTGAGCCTCCCGTGGCTAGGGATGCTCCCCCGAGCCTTGCCATGGGCGGGTGAGGCCCGACCTCACCAGATTTGGGCAAGGCCCCCCTAAGGCTGACCTTGCTGGCCCTTGTCTAGCCGATTGCTAGCCAACAACCGGTTGGAGGAACGAGAAGAAAAAGAAAAAAGGAAGAAGAAAAAAAGTAATAAATTTATCAATAAATTAAATGAAATTCTAATTCATAAAAATATATGGGGTCGTACAAAACGCATTTCTTTATCGAGAATAAAAATTTTGCGTGGTTATTAAACATGTTGAAATGCTTAGAAACTGTTCCCGAGAATAAAACTAGGAAACCGTGTTTAAAAAAATTGTTCCTAGAATAGAAATGTTATCAAACGCACCCTTAATAGCCAGAGAATAAATTTGAAATAGAAACAAAAACTTCAAAAAAAAAAAAAACTTAATTTTGGTTTTAAGAAACAATTTATGAAACAAGACATTTTCCTTTTTTCTTTTCCTTTTTTTCTTCATTTAGTTGGTCATTGGGCCTCAGCGAGGCTGACCTCGACTAGAAATGAAGAAGAAGGGATAAAAAAAGAGAAAAGAAAAGAATTAGAAAAATCTTTAAAAATTATTAAAAAATTAAAAGAAATCTTATATCACAACAAAATTTGAAGTTCGTACCAAATATATTCATATTCTTCTTTTATTCCGGAAATAAAAATTTTGTACAGTCATCAAACACGTTTAAATGCTTAGAAGCTCATTAAGAGAATAAAAAAAAAAAATAGAAGTTTTCGGGAAACACATCCTAAGTGTATTTATGTTCCTCCTTGTCCTATCACTAAAGCACGAAAGTACATAAGAGGAGTCAAATAAACAATCTAGAAAGATTTAAATTAATGAATTTTTATTATGATATGATGTGAAATTTTGTAAGATCATTTTTAATTGTTCTAAAAGTTTAAATCATCAAATTAAGCTGTCATTTGAATATTAATGAAAAGGGCTTGCAACTGCTGAGTCCTGCTTAATGGACTTGCACCTGATTTTCGGGATCTCATTAGGAATGGAGTCGATCGAACCTGGTCGCATTCGAAATCTAAAAGCTCTTGACAAGCAAAAGCAATCGAGACCAATGCTGATCGGTGCAGTTCATGCAAACAAACGCCTCAAGCCTTTGAATGATCACAGTTCTCCGAATTCAAATTCCCAAGCAGTAGGCTCGCACGCAACGTCTTGCCAAGTGACACAAGTTTTGAGCTTCTGCTGATTAAATATTCTTGACATACTCATAAACAGCTGATGCAATTTATTAGACACTGCTACGGTCTATAAATAAGCAAGCAAAAGGAGCAAAAGTCACAGATCCTAGCAAGACAAAGTTAACCCCAGCTGATACATACCCACACTCATAAGGGGTCACGTCATTTCAATTCAGCATAGCTCTCCAGGTCCTCTTCCACCACGGACTTCAAGAGATCGGGGTTCTCAGAATTCCTGACCGAGCAGTTGGCTCGGATTTCTCCTTTCGTCCCTGTCAACACACTGAGTTGTCCCATCTTCGTCATAGCTAGGACAAACTTCTCGAAGAACAATTCCTGGTCCTCGGCGAAGCTAGTGACGATGTCCCTCGTTGTGGGATCCTCATACAGATCTTGGTCTGAGGTGAACAGGCCTTGGCGGTTCACCAAATCGACAAAGTACTTGTTGTCGAATCGGTTGGGTGATCGGATGTCCAAGACCGTAGTGTTGGTGGAGTTTGTGGTGGGGCACACGCCCTTGAGATCATGGGCAAAGGTCTTCTCCATGGTGGGGTCTTGGGTCGGGTAGAGCCGATCCTCAAAGGCGGTGCAGTGCGCAAGCCCAATGGTGTGGCCTCCAGAGAGGGCCACTACGTCGGTAGCGTCGAAGTTTTTCTTGGCTAGGGCGGAGAGAATTTCACTGGCGTTCTCAGTTGGTGCAGGTATATTCTCTATGACCACATTTTCAGTCGCAGGCGTAAGTCCATCCCGCCTTCCCAACGGCACATCATACTCAGGTCCGCCCGACTGCACATGACGACGAGAATAACAGAATTAGAATCCAGAACTTGGAAAACATCTGTTGATGCTCATTGATATGATGGGCAATGGTAATCATAATCGAGAAAACTTCGATCATGTATAGGACATGAAGCCAACGGAGAACTTTGATGTCTTCTTCGTGTGGAGGTGATCATTTGCAAGTCAACTCTCATAAACTAGAAGCTAGTTGGGAGTAGATTATCATTAAACAGAATCGTCTACCTAGGTTGTCATTTCAACTGCAATTTCCAAGAACTTTGGCAGCACATGCTTACCTGACCATGTTGAAAGAGTCCAAAGACATGTCAAGTTGCAGTATTTTATCCATAAACATGATCCCAAAATTCAGAATAAACCTCCGACTGGTTGGGATCTTAAAAAAATGGTGATAACTACCCGTTAAAACTCAGATATAAACAACGACGATGTCTCAGTTTTGACCATTGAAATTTGCTGTATACTGAACTTTTTGGCTCATAATGACAGGTTTAATTGTCCTGAGTTTCCAAGATAATGCTGCCGACTTACATGGACATCTGCTACATCTCACAAAACATTCAGAACACGAACAGGAGGAAACTACAAGAATCCAAATATAGTTTAACCACGCTTGGTTACATCAGCGAGTCCACTTTCTCGTGATTTATAATTCCTCTTACCAAGCATCATCGAACATTACCATTGAGAGAGCGATAAAGTATAATTATCATCATAACTAATGAGTACAATCAAGCCTGAGCCTAAACAAGAGTGGTTAAACAACTATTGTCTGTCACATGGCCACATGACGAGATCAAAGTTCCAGTACCATCTTGCGAAGGTACACATTCTATTAGGTTCGGGGTATTTTATACATCAACTTGATTTCCAAAAACAGCAGATTAATGAGGAGTGGTTGAATGTTTAACAGAGGGGGAACATCCAATCAGTGAGAGTTCTGTGTGAACGTGTAACTTACTATATGTTTGGTTAGTTCGATAATCCAATTAATCCCTAAAAAGAAATCCATTTATCAACTTGAACATAAGAACTATTACAATTATCTAGGAAGCTAGCTAACTGACCAATACTGTATTCTGCTGTTGCTCTATTTTGAAAGCTTATGATCATATTTGCCTTCCCATTACCAAATGCAAAAGCGTCATTCAAAGCTGCAAATTAGTATGATTTATAGGGACAAGCATGTTCGGCAAGAATCTGTACTTCTATCAAATTTCCGATAGTATGATAATCAGAATCTGGCGAGTATCATAATCAGAACTCTGTTTTGGTGTGTTACTCTATAGTGATGATGGAATGATGGCTGAAGGGGGTTTACCAGGAAAACGGAATCACGAGCGGCAATGGCGGCGATGTCAGCACAAGAGACTACTTGACCACACTTCTTCTCCACGAGCTCACTGAGGTCATCAATGATCTTGAATGCTGTCTGTCTCAAGCTCCTGTTTGGTTGAGCATCCTGCTCGCTTGGTTCACTTGCTGATCCGTCCAGCAACACCGAACCATCGCATCCCTGCATCACTCGTCAGATCTTAAAAAATAAGCGTGAATTTAAAGAATGTTTTATCATTTATTTTAATGTAAGTGATCAAGATTCAATTGTAAAAGAAACCACGATGACTTAAATCCATCCTAACCTTCAAAGCGAAAAAATCCTCACCACCCACAATCCGGGCTTAACTGGACTGCTCATACAATCATCTTATGAAGACAATTTACCAGAATTATTACAGCAGTTCTGTCTAAAACCTGAACATGGGAGTTCTATGAACTTCTATGCTCTTCATTTTAGCATATAAAGCACTAAAGATCAGGATCAACTATGTCAAACGCTAAAAAAGCATCCTCCAAAACTTCAGCAAGTGTTTACTAGTAAGACAGTAAGATTAGTATGCTAAAAGACAAAGTCGTGATGGCTTTAGGCACCCGTATGACTTCGTAATCTACCCAGCATTCTAAAAATTAGCAACATCAAAAGGAAAGAAGTCCACTCCTTGCAGCTGCTAACGTAGGCCACCAACTCGACAAGAACTTTTTTTTTTCTTTGGCCTGTGTCTTTTCTTATTCTCGTCTATTTTGCTGGGGAAAAAGATGATCACAGATCTTGCCAAAAGGGTGTGTAAACATTTTAACATCAGCTGACCACCATATATAAGGACATGTGACGAGCAAATCAAGATACAACTTTCAAGTAAAACCCAGATCACTTTCCCCGGTATAGTGAATGCAGAGCTCCTTGGGTACCTACCTTAACAAAGCAGTCATGGAAGTGCACACGAAGTAGCCCGGCAGCTTGGCCAATGTCCTCCTCAAACACCTTCTTGAGATGTTTCCTGATGACGGACTCAACCTTGGGACAGCTTTTCTCGTAGAAGGACCACGAGAGCCCCTTCACTAAGTGAGCAGAGCTCGAGACATGAACATGCGATGAAGCTATCACGAGACAAGAAATCAAAACGAAAGAGCTGAAACGGGAGGCCATGATGTGAACTGGGTCTGGTCTAAGGTTCTTGCACAAGGTAAGATCAACCGAGCAAGGGTCCCTACTTATACAGGCAGGTAGATTGACTTGATGCCAAAGCAATTTTGAGTTTTCTACCTTGCATGAGGTTGAATATTATTCATTGTGGTTGCTGACGAAGGGCGCGTTCAAGACTTTCCGGATGGCGTGTGGAGTTGATAGTTCAAAATGCCATGTGAACAGAACAAAGGATAAACGTAATCTCCCTCCTTTTTGTCATTTTCATGATGATGATGGTTGGACGTTGGCACTCAGCCGGCACCTCCGAATAGGATCTTATTAGGGGTGAGCAGCGGTCTAGGGTTGACCCTGGACCGACCCTGGACCGGCCCAACCCTGCCGGTCCTGGTCCGGTTCCCTGGGACCCAGGTTGGTCCTCGGTCTCGAAATCTCGGGACCAACACTTTGCGCGGGTTGGTCCCCGGCCCTAGAGTTTTGGGTCGGCCCAACCCCTGACCAACCCTATATATTATATTATATTATGTATAATTCTTTTATATATTCAAACCTAAGTAAAATGTCTGTTATATTATATTATATTGAAATGTTCTATCAATAACACTAATAGTAATTTCAATTTAAAACTTTTGTTGAGTATTAATTATGTGTCGTTTGTTTTGTTTTTAGGTGTTTAGAAGTTTAAGTGAATTAACAAGATGTGAAGTTATATATTCATGATTTATATTAAGTATTTTGAACTTTTTATAGTTTAATTGTATTTTACTAATAAATTTCAGCTGCACTTTGCTTTTCAATTTGTGTCAAATGGTAGAAGTTTTTGAAGAGTAGAGTAGTATTACAGTTGCTATGGTAATTTGCTAATCAAATGGTGTGAAGCTTATTTTTTGGTTGAGTGGACTCTACATGATCAAATGCAGGAAAACGCTTTTGCATATGATGTTATGAATATTAAAGATAGATGATTACAAGAACTTTTCATCTTGTCCCATATCTCGATGAGCGGTTAGCAAGTACGAAATTTCTATTGTGTCATCTTAAATTTGCTAAATATGTATTGGTATTTATAATTTAGTTGCACAATACCGCATTGTCAATGGATGTGTACTTTGAATTTGTAGGTTTGCTTTTTTAGGAAGTATAAAAACTAAGACGAAAAAAATTATCGATCGGTCCCGGGTTGACCCTGGAACCGGACCGAACCCATTGGGTCGGTCCGGTCCTTGGTCCTAGGCTCAATAGGGTCGGTCCTCGGTCCTAAAAATTGAGGACCAACACTGTACGGGTTGGTCCTAGGGTTAGGGGGTGGCCCGGACCAACCCGGACCATGCTCACCCCTAGATCTTATCCGCCATATTTTCTTCTGCCCATTTGACGAGGTACAGCGATGGCTTACCTTTGGCACGTGGGATATGATGTCTTGACAGATTCTGACCAGTTCCATTTCGCACATGGAGCGGTCTTTGCGCAAAATTAAGTTTGGATCGTCTTCGATATAAATTAAATAAAATTATTCCATTTGAATGGCATAGAGTATGAAATACATAAAATCAAAACTAGACAGAGGAAAAAAGAAAAGCAGAGGGTGGACAGTAAAGAGAAGCCCAACGGACTACGGAGAATGAAGTAGGGAATCACAGGTCGACGGACCATTGATGGCAACAATTGGGGTGGTTATATTATCGGGTCGCCACCACTTAACCACCCCATGACCATTGCAATGGACATGCTTTATAGGAGGCAACCCCGACCACCACAAGAATGGGGGTCATTATCACGGTGTGTAAGATTAAAATAGGATGTTGCCTATTTCATCATGATATATATTGTGCTACTTATGTCAGTCTATAAGATAGCATACTATATGATAACTGCGATGTACAATAAGTTTACGAATGATACATGGAATGTAAGAATACATGGATACCTTACACAATCCTGTAATATGCTATTTGACTAGACATTTAGAAAAATCAAATACAATAAATAGATAAATATCATATTCTCATGTTGACTGAAATTTAATAATCAATTCAACGTTGTTTATCGTCGCTCGAAAATCTAAATTAGAAGATTGTGTACTCTTTGTAGTCATTAGGAAAAATAGGGTTAAGCATCGGCCAGTTTAATTAGGGAACCGATTGGAACTAACCTTTGTTAGTTTAATAAAAACTGGTTCAATTCCCGATTTGAAAATCAAGAACCAATCTAGATTAGCTTGGTTCCTCATTCCAAAACTGCAATCATTGATTCTACTAATAAGGGGGGAAAATCACATTCATTAAGATTCGAATCATGATCTTGAAGAAATATATGGATATTTATCTAAACAAAAACTTATTTTTGTTGCTTAAAAGATGCATCCTTAATGTTTAATAATAATTTCTTAAATTTTTGCCTTAAAAAAGTAAAGTGACCGGTTCTTGAGAATCGCCATACTAAAATTAATAAGTTGGCTTCTCAATTTCGAGAATACTATTGATTCTCGATTCTGGTCCAGAAGAGATTTATTCCAAATCCACTCACCCCTCTAAAGTCCACAAATCACGCAGATCAATAATCACCTTGTATGCATGGAATTATTGGACTGTCGAGACTAGCGGGGTGTTTGAAAAAATACAAAAAAACTTATTCTGGCAAAAGTTGGAAACTTTTGAATTTTAAACAGAGGCAAGATTCTCGCACATGCTAAAAGTAGTGATCATTATCAATTAACATTCTAACACCTCAAAGGCCTGCAAAAAAGAAGAAGAAAAAAAGCCAATCCTGGGGGCGTCGCATTATTGCAAAAAATAGAGGTTTGAAGAAAAGTCGTTGCCCTGTGTTAATTGAATTTATATACCAAAAACGAATCGTTGCTCATGAATCCATGCGTCATCCTTCCTCATAATTATTGTTTTCCTTCTTCTATTTCATGAAAAATAAATAAACTAAAAAAATAATTTCCTAATAATAATCACTTATATCACTTTAAAATATTTGTCAATGGAAAATATGTCAATATTGACAATAATTTATGTATAAAAAATTTTCGTAGATGATGAAAGTTTTTTTTTTCATTTGTTTTTTTTTTTTTTTTTATTTTATATCCGGAACCCCGTACGGTCGGCAGCCGGCGGGTAAACCCTGAAGTGACGCTAGCGGAAAACCCACCATCTCGACGTCATACTTAAGACCCCAAGCGACCGTGAAGGAATTCAAACTCCTCCCCTTCGTGAGGGGGAGAGAGCCCAAATCATCGCGGCCACCAATGCGATGGTTTCATTTGTTCTTTTTATTATTTTTAGAAAAAAATATTTTCCAAATCATTCATCTTTCGCAAAATATACGCATCTTGTAAAGCGTCTTAGTTTCATTTTCTTGTTTGCGGATTTACTTAGCATACCATCATTTTTTTTTTTTGGTAAATACTTAGCATACCATCATTGATAATATAAGAGAAAGCCTTTAAGTTGACATACCATATAACTAACCTGTTTGCACCTTATTACGCGAGTGTATTCGTCACACGTACATACAATGTTTGAAATACTTTTACCTGGTTTCTTGTCTCTCTATTCTTCTATTGTCATGAACGGAACATTAACCATCTCACAATTCTTTTCCTACACACTCATATAACCAACCTGCTCGCACCTTATTACGCGAGTGTGTTCGTCATGCGTACATACAATGTTTGAAATACTTTTTACCTGGTTTCTTGTCTCTCTATTCTTCTATTGTCGTGAACGGAACATTAACCATCTCACGATCCTTTTCCTACACACGGTACGCCCTCCATTTTTGAAAATTAACTTCTGCTGAAATGGTCTAAGGTCTTATCTTATTCTTCCGTAATTGGTGGCTCTGCATTATTCAATAAACGTGGTAGGCGCTAGAGAACAAGGTGCGAGATGACTTTCGCTATGCATTTTTCTCCTTTTTCTGTTTTCCCAGACCGACTTCTTTTCGCCTTTCTCCCTTGCGATTCGCGTGCTTTCTGCATTCATCTCATCTTTCTTTCCTTTCTTTAGTCATATATGGAGAAAAAAATATGCGACAAGTCTTAAATCTATTATATTGATGCAAAGTTAATTCTAAATATTTTAATGTTATCAATTTAATTATAAATCTTTTAATTTAGTATCAATTCAATTCTAATTTTTTTTTTTAATTTAACGTCAATTCAAACATTTCGGATAATTTTGGCTAGATATTACTAACGTAGATGTTGGCTATTTTATGTGGAATAGCCGGTGCTAACATGGACAACTATTGATAACATTTTTTTTTAAATTTTCATTTAATAATTCTTTTCTTTTTCTTATTTTTCTTTTCTTTCTCTTTCTTTTTTTTTGCCTTTCCTTCCTTCTTCCTCCAACCAATCACTAGACCTCCGTGACCAGCCAGTAGTGAGGCTCAAGCCTTACCGCCAATGCAAAAAGGAAAGTGAAATAAAAAAAATCAAAATCAAAAAATCAAAAATATTAAAATACTATTAAAAGTTGTGTAAGTCAATACCGGCGTAAGATAAGCGGTGTTCACGTCAATAATATGAAACCAAAATTAGTTGAAAAGACTAAATTGGTATTAATTAAAAAAAACTATAACTAAATTAGCATAAATATAATATGTTTAAAACTCTTTTCACACTTTTCCCATCCTATGTAGAATATTGAGGGCATTTCCGTAAATTCATTTGTTTGATTTCACCTCTCATTAGGCTTTTTTTCTTTCTCTCGTTTGGGAAAAGATTGAAAAAATGTGTTTATGACGAAATGTGAAGTTAAAGTTAACAACGCCAGCTAAATGTCAATAAATGCGAATCAGGTCGGTTCTTGGTTTGGTCAGAAATAACACAAACACGAACACGCTATTGAACGCATTTGAAATTAGATTGTGTTTACAAATATGGACGTCATCCATTTGCAAAACTTGCCCAAACGTCAATGGAAGCCGTGCTGGAGTGTGGAAAAACTGTGCAGAGGAATGTGCAGCTTTTGGGCCCCAAGCTGGAAGTACCATAATCGTGCGTCCTTTTCATTGGAAGTGGCTAGGTCGTAGATTTGCTGATACTACATGGGCGAGCATGACCTGTCCTTGACCTTTCCGAATGTCTAGACTTCAAGAAGGCCCACGAGATTTCCAAATCCACAGAAGAAGGAAGGCCCACGAGATTAGCCTCTGTGTTGATCTCCAGCGTCGTCATTTCTTTTTGCTCAGAAAATCAGGTTTTTGATTCAGGCATGTCCTTTGTTGACTTATGGAATTTCAAGAATATTTCATTTTGGACCAATGCCAATATGGAACAAAGAGTCGGTGTAGAAAGACTTCCCATGTAATGGACACAATGAGCGCAATGCGCATCCGCTCTTTAGATCATATGGTTTTTAGGCTCGCATGCTCTCAAAGCAAAATCCCTTAAGAAGACCTTAAACCTACTCAGCGGAACGGCAAGATCGATACCCGGTAAATTCAGGATCACAAAGACCAAACACTCCATATTCACACACAAATTTTGTGGATGTAGCGATTAGTCAAGATGTAGTAACCCCCGCCATTTACTTTTATCGAGTCATTCACACAAAGGCGTAGTTTAAGTTTCATCACGTTGCTCGAGTTCATTTCTTCTAAATAAACACATAGTTTTGAAGAGATGTTCGCCATTCTCCATCTGAAAGCATCTCGTCAACATGGAGAAATGAGATGAGGCATGGAAACATTTTTGCATCATTGCTTCAACATATTCGAGCCCAAAGGAGAAGGAGAGAGATCGAAATGGTTTCGAGAGAACACCTCTGTGGGATCAATAGGGACATGCATGGGATTGTCCTAAGATAAGTATATTACAATCTAAGTGAAATTCTCGGAGGGAAAGTCAATCTCAGTTTTTCATTCTATAATCATAGACGAACCGATCAAGTCAACTCAGCATCGAAACCACTGGGGGATCGCCCCAGTGGCCACTCTTCCAATTTGGAAGGGGAATGTGAGAGGTTCAAATTCTCATATTCTCAGGGGGGATTGGAGTGGGGACGATTTCATTTTAGAAGTAGGTTTCGACTCTCACGCCCTGCAAGGAGGCAGGGCAAAAGTCTGAAAGTGAGTGTTAGAGTAGGATTAGAGTAGGACCGACAAAAAAAAAAAAAAAAAAAACTCAGCATCCATCATTCTTATTTTCGAAATATTCGATGAGGATGTTTTTGAGGAAGCATATTGGAGATGAGATTGATATGATGCAGACCAAGATGATGCTTGCATTGGCATGTGAAAATAGTAAAGAAAGTAAACACTCTATTTCAATCATTCTCAGAGAGGAGATGGTCGTTCCAGCAAATCCGGATTCCCAGCAAAATTAACTGCGATCGACATGGTCGTGAAATAACTCTATCTAGATACGATACCCTGTTGTCTATCTAGCATGTATCAAGTTATTAACAATTGCAAAAGCTGCATGTCATTGCCTGCTTTAGACCTCAATCAACTTTACAAAGCTATTACATTTTCTCAATAAGGCCACGAATAGAGTAAACCCTTGTTTAAAACATGGATATTTTATGTTTTATAATAATTTATTAAGTTTTTCCCCTTAAAAAGAAAAGTGATTGATTCACAGGAACTGCCATACTCAAATTAATTAGTTCGATTCTCAATTATGAAAATAATATTAATCCTTGATTCTAGGTCTGGAGTTGATATTTTCTTGTTCACAGATCCACTTAGCATAATATAATTGATAATAAAAGAGAAACCCTTCAAAGCAACATATCATATAACCAACCTGCTTCCACGTTATTGTGCAAGTATCTTTGCAACCTGTCACGTGTGCATACGATGCTCGAAAGACCTTAACCTTTTTTGTTTGTCTCTCTATTCTTCATTTATCGCGAGTAGAACGCCATACGTACACCTTTCACTTTTGAAAATTAACATCTCATAATTAGAAATCATGCTCAGACCTCATAACTTCAATATGGTTGTAGGAAACGTTAATTATGAGATTAGGTAAGATGCAAAGTGTAATGAATGAGAAGTTGAGGCTGACTTCTTTCTATACTTTTTCCCCCTTTTCCACCCCTTGCAAAGATGAGAAATTATTATCATAGCAATTGGATCTAGAACCCCTAAAGGCTTGGGGCGTAAGCTTTAGGGTCGTCGGTCGTCGCCAGGACAATCCCATTAGTCAAATTCAATACCTGCAACTTCTGCTGAATGGTCTAATGTCTTTTCTTCTTCTTTAATTGGTGGCTCCAAATTTAGCATCGGGGGACTTCATTTCATCAATGCGGTACACGCTAGAGAAAAAGGTGCGAAAGAAATTTCGCTGTGCCTTTTTCCTTTTTGTTTTCTCACCTTTCTTTTCAATGCTTACCGCGTTCATCTCATCTTCCTTTCCTTGCTTCAGCCATGGAGAACAGCCTTCATCTCATCTTCCTTTCCTTGATTCAGCCATGGAGAACATCAACGGGCAGCTTTCGCAAATTCATTTATTATGATTTAACCTATCAATGGGCTTTTTTCTTCATTTGAGATAAGATCAATACTTGGGGAAAAACAGGTTTACATTAGGTTGTGAATGCTAATTGAGTCGGGGCTTGGTTCAGCCAGTAATAACATAAAACATGCTGTCGAATGCATTTGGAATTAGGTTATGTTTACAAATATAGACATTATCCATTTGCGAACCGACCTAAAAGGTCGATACCGACAGGTTATGTCAGCATGTATAACTTCGTCGGTCAGAGTAGTGAAAAACTGTGCAGAGGAACGTGCAGCTTTGGGCCCCAAGCTGGGGTACGATAGTCGTGCGTCCTTTCCTTGGAAGTGGCTAAAAGTCGTAGGTTGCTGATCTCTCGTGCGCGAGCAGGACCTGTCCTTGACCTTTTCGAATGTTTAGAGTTCAAGAAGGCCCATGAGATTTCCAAGTCCACGAAAGAAGGAAGGCCCGCGAGATTAGCCTCGGTATTGATCTCCAGCCTCGTCGGTTCTTTTTGCTCAGAAAAGCAGGTTTTGTTTCAGGCGTATCCTTTGTTGACTCATGGAATTTCCAGAATATTTCATTTTGGACCAGTGCCAATATGGACAAAAGGGTCGGTATAGAAAGGCTTCGCATGTTTTGGGCGCAATTCTCCATTGCGCACCCACTCTTTAGATCGGATGAGTGCATCTGAATTATGCTCGCATGCTGTCGAAGCAAAATCTCTAAAGAAGGCCTTAAACCCACTTGCCAGGACAGTAAGATCAGTACCCGGTAAATGCAGGATCACATAGACCGAACAGCTCATATTCACACACAAATTCCGTGGGTTTAGCAATTAGTCAAGATGTAATAACCCCCATTGACTTTTATCGAGTCATTCCTTAAGACGCGGTTCAAGTTCGTCACATCCTCAAGTTCATTTCTTCCAAATAAGGACGTAGTTTCAAAGAGGTGGTCCCTGCTCTCCATCTGAAAACATCTCGTCGACATGGAGTGATAACGCGTCAAAACATTTTTGCAGCACTGCTTCAACAAATTCAAGCCCAGATGAGGAGGGAGAGAGATCGAAATGGTTTCCAGAGAACACCTTTGTGGGATTAATATGGACATGCATGGAATTTACCATAAGTATAATACAGTCTAAGCGAAATTCTCGGTGAAAAACTCAATCTCAGTTTTTCGTTCTATAATCATAGATGAACTGACCAAGTTGACTCAGCATCAATTCTTCTTGTTTCCGAAATATTCAATGAGGATGTTACTTGGGAAGCATATTGGAGGTGAGATTGACATGATGCATACCAAAATAATTCTTGCATCGGCATGCAAAAATAGCAAAAAAACTTGACTCCCCGTTTCAATCATTCTCAAGTAGGAGACCGTTGTTCCAGCTAATCCGAATACACAACAGCATTAACTATGATCGACAGAGTCTTGAAATAGCCCAGAAAATCTATTTAGATGCGATATCATATTATCGACAGAGTATGTAAAGCTGCATCTACAGCTCATATCCTGCTTCAGACCTCAGTCAATTCTATAAAGCTATTCACAAATTCTCATTAAGGCAACGAACAGAGTATACCCTCTACTTGCCACCAGAACTAGACTATTGACTCACAAGCTTACCCTTGAATCCCTTTCTTTCCGGGTAATTTAACTTCGGCAAAGTGACCATACCTTTGATGAATCCCCCCGGTTTTCATCCGAATGCAGACATCAACAACTCGAGAACTCGGCCTTACCGAAAAAAAACAACTCGAGAACTCGGCTCATACCTGGCCTGTCCCGTTTAAGATGGCTAGTGCACATACACGCAATGCTGAAGTACTCCTCCACCCTCGCTTCGACCAGGCCATCCCTCGAAACGGCCGGATCGACCATCTCCATCTGCCGGTTCTCATCCACCATGTTCCGAGCCCAAACAGTCATCCCGACCTCCTCTCCCTTATCCACCACCAGTAAATCGGGCCTCCGACCCGTGGCGATCTCCAACATCAGAACACCGAAGCTATACACATCGGCCTTCACGGTCGCCGCCGTGAATCCTTCCTTATACTCTGGCGGCGCATACCCCATCGTCCCGGCAAATTGCGTGGTCACATGGGATCGTGAGTCCTTAATCATCCTCGCATGCCCGAAATCCGCGATGTGCGCCTCGAAGTCGGCGTCCAACAGCACGTCACTCGCCTTGATGCCTCTGTGAATGATGGGCGTCGGCAATCCATGCAAGTACGCTAATCCACTGGCCACACCCCTGATTATCTTCATCCTAGTGGCCCAGGACAGGGGCAGCCTCTCGACCGAGTGCCTCCACCACGAGACGGCGCCGTTCTCGGACGACGACGACGTGGTGTCGTACAGCCACTGGTCGAGGCTTCCCTTCTCTATGAACTCATAGACCAAGACCCTATCCGAATTCGACATCCAGTAACCGAGGAGTTTGACAATGTTCGGGTGGTGAAGCTTACCTAAGGTTTCCATCTCGGCCCTGAACTCCTGGAACCCCTCGAAGGCGTCGGGCTCGAGCCTCTTGATGGCAACGGTGAGGCCGTTGGCGAGGCGGGCCTTGTAGACGAGGCCGAAGCTGCCGTCGCCAATGATCAACTGGGGGTGGAAGTTGTCGGTGGCCCTCCGGAGCTCAGCGATGGAGATCCAGAGCTTGGGGTCGAAGCAGGCGCTCTCGGCGACGGCGATGGACGAGAGCTCCTCCTTCGAGTTCGAGATCATCTTCTGCCTGCGCCGACTGCAGGTGATGGCGAGGAAGACAGAGAAAAGGGAGAGGCCGACGAAGCTCGCACCCGCAGCGACGATTGCTTGGATGTCGGAGTTCATGTCAGAGAGGTAGAGAGAGAGAGCGAGAGAGAGAGTTTGGGCGTTTAGCTGGCTGAGGGAGGTGGGTGTGAGGAAGAGGAGAGAGAGAGAGGAGGTGGAAGAAGAAGAAGACGACTGAGAAGACGCGGGAGGGTCTTTGTTTTTTCGCCGTAAAGAAGACGACTGAGAAGACGCGGGAGGGTCTTTGTTTTTTCGCCGTAAACCGGGGATTTGCTTCTAGGAAAATGAGGAGTAATTTCCGATACACTGGCATGTATTCGACATGTATTCGAAAATGAGGAGTAAACCGGGAGGGTCTTTGGTGTCATATTGAACACTGACATGTATTCAACACTTTCCCATACATTTCGACACTCAGTTCACACATGTTGGAAAATTCGAGACCTGATTAACTCTCCCGATACTCTATGATACTTGAGTCTAGAATTCCAATATGTGAGTTCGGAATTCCAACACGTAATTTCGATATACACGGGTCAATTTTAAAAATTTTCAATAAATTATAAGTCAACATGTAAGTATGTAAACAAATAATAAAAATAATAAAGAGGAAAAAAAAAACTTGATATTCTCTTCTTTTCTGACTCTCGCTTTCCGTAATATACAATTCATCTCTCAAGTTTGTTTTTTTCTCTTCTCTTCCGGCTCTAACACACAATCCAAGAATGTGGATTGCTTTTCTTTTTTTCCTCCAAGTTTTATGAATTATTGAAATATAATTGAATTTGTCAAATTGAAACAATGAATAATATTAACAAATTGTGGATTATTTTTTTTAGTGTATATTCATTCTATGCTCTTTATTTATTTATTTATTTGTTTGTTTGTTAATTTGAATCAAATTGATTTGAATAAAATAATTACATATATATACATTTAATATATGTGTCATAACGTATCGGAATTCTGTATTTTTTAATAAACAACATGTCGGCGTATTGTGTTGTGTTGTATCGTCAATATCAATGCTACTTAGGTCATTTCTCAGTCAAACTTTGATGAACTTAGTCAATGATGGTCTAATTCTACCATATGTTCGATTATTGATGATGCAAACTTTTTTTTTCATTATTATTATTATGAGAAATCTTATATTGATGTACATGTGACAAATCTATCTCAAATTAATTTTTTAATCATCAAAAACTTTAAACTATTACACTTGTAACAGATATACTCCAAAACCCATTTTTTTTTACTGTAAAAATTTATAAACCAATATACTTATGACAAATTTATCTTAGACTTGTTTTTTTAACTATAAAAAATCATAAATCGATACATTTGTGATAAATTCACCATCTGTTACTTTTCGTCAAATTTTACCGTTAAATTTGCTGACATGGATGGTTCAAAGTGATATAAGCAAATATCACGAAAAACTCCAAACTAATGAATTAAACCAGACTCTTTTGAAGACAAAATTTTTCCTTGATCCCATGATCATGTCTTCCGCTGCAACTGACATTCAAAACCAACACTAACAGAGCTTGGACGATGGAGTCGTAGTTTTGATAATGAGATGGAACTTTTAGGGCCTCTTTCAAAACACGACAACTTGTGTAACACGATTAAATAATGCATCGACCATCAACGAAATATAATCATATCAAATTTAGGAAAATATTCATGTTCGAAGAAATATCGCCAGTTCAAAATCTTAATAATAGATAACATGGAAAACAAATAATTTTTTTGCTAATTATATGTGAAGGGGTGCAGATATAGATTGTGTCACCACTGACTCGATAATTCGGACAGGCCATATAAGTCAATCTTGTGTCTGATGAATTGATTATGAGTACGATACGATTATTAATCACATCTCACGGGCTGGACACGAACACAATTAATCCCTACCCATGTCAGCTAATTTCCGGTCATGCCAGAAATCGCTCTCTAAAGTGAGCCGGCAGCTGCTCACACGGTTGCCGTCTAGCTTACTGCATATGGGTCCAATTTATTGAAGAGATGCGAGTTGGGAAATTGCACAACACTTGCGTTGCAAATTCCACTTTTGGTTGGAAATCAAGCTGGCTTCAGGCTCTCGTGCTGTTGGTCCGAAGTTAGAAAGCTGTGCAATCTAATCTGAAATTCTACCTTGATTTTTTGAAATTATTTTATAATGCTAGTCTTGGTTCTCGAGGTTTTACACGCTAGGTGGACTTCTCTCGTAAGGTTTCCATCCAAGAGATCATAAAGTCCAATTTTTTTCTTAAAACATGTTGGGCTGTTAGAATCGAATTAAAATTTTGTGTATTTTCGGTTTGCTTAAGATAATAATAAAAACCACATTTCCTTTCACCGAACGGAACCGAATGATAAAATATAAAATCACACTTATAGATATAGTCGTCGGAAGCCCTATGAATACTCTCTCTCTCTCTCTCTCTCTTCTTCTCCTGCTCGAGTCCAAGACGAACAAAGTTGCATCGGTCTCTTCGAAGCAACACCACCAGCAGGTCCCCTATTGCCGGGGACAGCGGCGGCACCAGCGCCAACTACCAGGTTTCGGACCCGAAGCCCACAAATCAAGCGACCCACTTACTACCTTCTGCACATAACTCTAGGAGATTGAAGGATTGGAGAGCTCACCTCGACTTTGAGGATTTCAGATGAGTCATTCTTTCAAATCAAACTAGGATCTGCAATATGGGAGCTTTGTAGTTTGTTGTGTATTCCCTCAAATCTGCGATCGTTCGAAGAAATCCTTTACTTGCAACCTTTACTGATGGCGGGCGGTGCTTTGGGTTTAGCCGTCACGGGACTTTGCTTCAAAACCAAAGGGTCCCTCTTTCTTCCGGTGCCGTTTTCCTTTCTGGGCACTCTCTCTCTCTCTCTCTCTCTCTCTCTCTCTCTCTCTCTCTCTCTCTCTATATATATATATACTGAGGAATTTATAGACCTTCAGATAAACTCTTGTCTGTGGAGTTCGAGTTCATCTCTTCTAGTGGATGGATAAATTTCTGTTTGTTCGATTTCTTCTTTTCTTTTGGCCAAAAAAGTGAAACAAAACAAAAGACAAAAGTAAAAATCAAAAATCCAGACCAAACCAAACCATAGGAGTTTCGGTTTGGGTCGCATTTGGTTCAGTTCAGCTATTTACCATAATGATTTGATTTTTTGGGAAAACCAAACCGAACCATTGAACCCCTACATGACGGTCGTAAATAAAATTTTTTAAGAGAAGAAGTGAACATTCTTAAGAGAGAGAGAGTATTTGGTAATATTTTTGTTTCTCAATTTTTATGTTTTTTTTTCCTAGAACAATAGGATTTTCTTATTTTCCGAAGCAAATCAGGGTGTGGGTAGTAATATTTCCATTTCAGGAATATTTTCTTTTTCAGAAATAGATCTTTTCTATTTCTATTTCCCTAACCATTTTTGAAAAAAAAAAACAATGCTTTAATAATAATACAAAGTTTATATTCTTAAAATAAAAAAGAATAGGGTTAATATCTTGAAAAACCACAAACTAGTACACTTGTGACAAATTTATCCTAAACTATTTTTTTGACCATGAAAAACCCCAAACCGGTATACCTGTGATAAATTTACTCCGACTAACTATAAAAAAACTATAAACTTGTACATTTATGACAAATTTACCCCAAACTAATTTATTCGACCACAAAAAACTCCAAATTGATAAATTTGTAACTAATATATCATCCGCTAAATTAGATTAATATCACAAAAAAATCACAGAAATTGTAAACTGTGACAAATAGAGTGTAAAATCTCAAATCGGTATACCGGTCAATTGTCACGTGTCATTTAACTTTATAATTTAACAAGAAAATTTAACTAAAACTAACAGAGGGTAAATTTGTCACAAGTGTATCAGTTTAAGGTAAATTTGTCAAAGGTATACCGGTTTGGGGTTTTTGGTAGTCAAAAAAATAGTTTGAAATAAATTTGTCACAAGTGTCTGTCTGGTTTGGGGTTTTTTAGAGTATTAACCCAAGGAATGTGTTTGGTACAATCCATAACAAGAACAGGAACATGTTTGATCTTTGCCATTCACCACCTCCGCAATCGGTGGCAGCGGCCTACCGGGCAAACGGTAGCCCATGAGGAGCGGCAAGGAAGAAGAAGAAAAGAAAAAGAGAATAAAAAAATTACTTATTTTTAAAAATTATTCCCGAAAACAAGAAATTACTTTTTTTTTTTTATTCATATTTCTATTCTAAATCTATTCTCGGTTACTTTTTTTATTCTGATGAATAGAAAAATTAATTAACATTACTAAATGAATTTATATTCTTTTCTTGTTCCGGAGAGAAAAATAAAATAAAAGAATAGAGGAGAAACGTTCCCATGGGCTACCTTAGTGGCCTGAGAATCAATTTGAAATAGAAACAAAAACTTAAAAAAAAAACTTAAATTTTGGTTTTCAAAAACAATTTCTAAAGCAAGACATTTTCATTTTTTTCTTTTCCTTTTCTTATTTCTTTAACTGGTCACTGGGCCTTAATGAGGCTGACCTCACCTAGCCACGACAAGGTCACCGACTAGAAATGAAGAAGAATGGATGAAAAAAGAAGAGAAAAAATTAGAAAAATCTCAAAAAATTATTAAAAAATTAAAATAAATCTTATATCACAAAAAAATTTGAAGTCCGTACCAAATACATTCCAACTCTCTTTTTTATTCAAGGAATTGAAATTTTGTGTAATCATCAAACGTGTTCAAATGCTTATAAAAATTTGAAGTTCGTATCAAATACATTTCGACTCATTGAGAGAATAGAAATAGAAAAAACTATTTCTAAAAAAAAAAAAAAAGTTTTCGGGAGATGCATCCTAAGTGTATTTATGTTTAAGAAGTATCTTTCATAAACTTATAAAACTTGTACCACAAGTAAAGAATGAGGCGGATTACAATACACTTGCCGTATACTCCAAATATTGCAAAACTGCAAAAATTACAGAAGTTACCACTATTAGGAGTGTCAAAATGGGTTACAGACCCATATTAATGAAAGTGGGTTAAATGTGAGTCATCTTACAATTAATATATGGATCGTACATTGGTTTAGAAAAAAAGAAGCCAAAACAAAATGAGTTTTATTGGATCTTTTACGATCCATTTTCAACCCGTTTTGTCACTCTCTCTGCTCCACGCGCTCATTCTCACGAGCCCCGCATTCTCATTTGCACTCGCATTCCATCTCGAGGGAGATGACGAGTGAGAGATGGCGCCATCGACGGCGAGATTCGAAGGCGCACGGCAAAGAAGTGCAACAGATTTGGCATGCGAACATGGACGAAGCTGACGCGAGGTGGTGAGCTCGCGAAGCCTTCAGGAAGTCTGGACTCGGCATCGACCACTGCTTGTTCGAGGTTAATTTCGTTTTCATCGCCCCCAAAACACGGGTCTCGCTTATCCGATCTAGGTTTTCGATTGATGTATCTGGACGGACTGTCAGAGGCCTTCATTTGGCAGATGATTAGACGATAACTCCGTTTCTTTCGGCTTATGAGTGAGTTGATCGTAAAGGAAAGTGCTGTGTTGGAAGCCTGAGGCCTGCGATTTGCCTGCTTTCGATCCGGTTAGGGCCCGTCGTCTTCGGGCCTACCATCCGGGGAGCCGCGTTTGGGCTGAGGTAGCCGTCGTGGTCTACCTCAGCCCTGGCCTTCTTATGCTTGAACTTCTTCCATGGTTATCATTTTATTTTGTAGATTGTACTTTGCTTATTTAATTTTAAAGAACTGTTGGGCCTTTCTATTTATTTTTCTCATAAGCTAAATGGATGGGTTTGGGTTAGGTCTAGGTTGGGTCGGGTTCATTATGGATTATTTAAATTGCTTAGTAAAATAATTGAGTAATAAGATTAAACGAACAAATTTGGGTTGAATCCATTTATGACCCATCTAAAACACGACCTGACTAGGGGTGAGCAGCGGTTTAGGGTCGACCCTGGACCGACCCTGGACCGGCCCAACCCTGCCGGTCCTAGTCCAGTTCCCAAGGGGCCGGGTTGGTCTTTCACTCAAATTCCGGATCAACACCGTGCGGGTTGGTCCTTGGTCCCTAGAGTTTTGGGTCGGTCCAACCCCTGGACCAACCCCGTATATTATATTATATTATTTATAATTCTTTTTATACTCAAACCTAAGTAAAATGTCTTTATATTATATTATATTAAGATGTTCTATCAATAGCACTAATAGTAATTTCAATTTAAAACTTTTGTTGAGTATTAATTATGTGTCGTTTGTTTTGTTTTCAGGTGTTTAGAAGTTTAAGTGAATTAACAATATGTGAAGTTATATATTCATAGTTTATATTAAGTATTTTGAACTTTTTATGGTTTAATTGTATTTTACTAACGAATTTCAGCTGCACTTTGCTTTTCAATTTGTGTCAAATGGTAGAAGTTTTTGAAGAGTAGAGTAGTATTGCAGTTGCTACGGTGATTTGCTACATGATTAAATGCAGGAAAACGCTTTTACATATGGTGTTATGAATATTAAAGATAGATGACTATAAGAACTTTCCATCTTGTCCCATATCTCGATAAGCGGTTAGCAGGTACAAAATTTCTATTATTGTGTCATCTTAAATTTGTTAAATATGTATTGGTATTTATAGTTTAGTTGCACAATGCCGCATTGTCGATGGATGTGTAATTTGAATGTGTAGGTTTGCTTTTTTAGGGAGTATAAAAAATAAGACGAAAAAAATTATCGATCGGTCCGGGTTAACCACCTGAACCGGATCAACCCATTGGGTTGGTCCGGTCCTTGGTCCTGAGCTCAATAGGGTCGGTCCTTGGTCCTAAAAATCGAGGACCGACACTGTACGGGTTGGTCTTAGGGTTAGGGGGTGACCCGGACCAACTCGGACCATGCTCACCCCTAGACCTGACCGACGCATTTGTCACCTTTAATCATTACCATTGTCAATCAAGTTAAGAAATTTCCATTTTCAAGGCGTTAGTTTTCTTCTTTTTGTGGTACGTTGCAATTAACATTCTCGAAATTGAAACTTCGTTCATCGAACTTTATTTATAATTTGATAAGTGTGACAACTTGAGGAGGATAACAGGAAGTGAGATCCTTTTATGAATAAGAAATGTTCTATTAAAATAATACAATGAAATTTGTACAATTTTATAGGTTTGACCACCTCGTAGCTATTGCAATGGACATACTACCTTGGCGGCAACCCCAGTAGCCTCAGTGATGATGGGTGTTATTACAGTGTAGAGGATTAAAATAGGTTGTTACCTAAATTCATCATAAGATGTATAGTGGTGGTCGTCATTTTATATTGTAATTTCTATCTATCAATATATAAGACAATATCATATATGTGTTCATCGCAATATTCAAAAACTTTACAAATAATATGTGGAATGTAAGGACGAATTTGGTAATCATTTTGTTCCCAAGAACAATTTATGTTCATAAATGATTCTTTTGTATTATATTCCTTAAACGAGTTTCTAAGTATTTAAAGCGTTTGACAACTACCCAAAATTTATATTGCCAGAATAGAATTGTGTTTGGTATGACCCTTAAATTTTTTATGACTTAAAATTTCTTTTAATTTTTAAAAAATTTATTATATTTTCTCTTTTAATTTTTATTTTATTTTTAATAAATTTATTTTATATATATATATTTTTTTTCATTTTTATATAATTTTATTATATGTTAAAATTATTTTATTATATATTTTTTAGTTTTATTATCTAATTTTGTCATATTTTAAATATATTTTCATTATGTAATTTTATGATATTTTTAGGATAATTTTATATTATAATTTTATTATGTTTTCAAAAAAATTAATAATTTCATTATGTAATTTTATTATATTTTGTAAATATTTTATTATATATTTTCAATTTTATTATCCAATTTTGTCATATTTTTAATATAATTTGATTATGTAATTTTATGATATTTTTAGAATATTTTTATGTTATAATTTTATTATGTTTTTTAATAATTTTATTATATTTTATTAACAATTTTATTATATTTTTGCATAGGCTAGAAGAAGAAGAAGAAAGAAGAAAAGGAAAAGAAGAAAAGGAAAAGGAAAAAAAGAATATGATTTGACTTGATTTTTGAGTTGTTCTCGAGAATAAAAAATTGGTTTTTTCTACTTCTTAATTCTGTTTCAAATCTATTCTCATGAATAAAAAAAATTACCAAATGGATTTCTATTATTTTTTTATTCGAGGGAATAAAAGAATAGAATCAAACAGGTCTTAAGAATATAGGAATATCTTACACATTCCCATTTTATCCTATCTAACGAGATATGTTGAACAATCAAATAAGGTACATAATAATAAATCCCAAATTCCCATACTATGTTAGCATTGCTTCCCGTCATTAACAAATGTAAACTAGACGATTGCATATTCCCTTGAAGTCACTAAGAGAAATAGAAATGAGCAATGAGTCTAGTTCATTCGGCGAACTGGTTGGAATTAGCTTGGCTAGTTTCGTTATGAGAAAAGTTTGTTCAATTCCCGATTTTGAAAATCAAAAACTACCCTAAGACAACTCTCAATTTTAAGGTTGGAATTGCTGGTTCTAGTATGAAGAAGAAAACTTGCACTCATCAAGATTCAGATTTTGGTACGAAGAAACGTTAATAATAACCAGCACTTGACCAAAGCTAATTTTCTTGTTCGAAAGATGCAAATTTAATGCCCTAGAAAGAAGTTTAAAAAGAAGTCTTTTGCATTGTGTTGAAACTTGAAAGCGATGACTAATTGAAATTATATACTCAGAATTGTTGTGTGCGTCCATGACTCCAAAGGAAACGTGATCCATGGGAAGGGCAAGCACGAACCATTTTCCATTGACCTTACCTTCTCTCTTTCTCTTTCTTCTTTGGCTATCCCAAACATAACATTAACCGTCCCTCAATCCGTCATTGTAATTGTACATCATCCACTTTTGAAACCTACAATTTGGATCTCGAGATATTTAGTTATCATGCTTACACCTCAAAATTTGAATGCAACGGTGGACGAAGTGAAAGTGAGGATTTATTCAAATTAGATGGTGCGAAATGTTAATAATTGAATTAGATAGATACAAAGTGCAGTTGAGGAAAAGTTGAGGCTGACTTCTTTCTATACTTTCCCCTCCCCCACAGCCTAATTCCCTGGAAACAATTCCCAACTTTAGGTCCAATTTTAATTTTGCATTGATTTTTTTTTTTTTTGCCTCAAAATCCCAAGTGTGTCCATTTCTCCAAAAACTGCGATTGATTTTTTTATAGTTATCAACATCAAAGCTAATTAGAGGTTCATTTTCACAACCTGCATTTTCATCTATACCCTCACATTTATGTGGAACAACAATAGCCTCCTAAAGTTGATGATCTTGAAGAAACTAGAGCAATTTTTGGACATGTTGGCAAATTAAGACGAGTGAAAATTAATGATTTTATTTTTAATAAAGAAAAAGTGCATGGCAGAATTAAGAATAGACCTAAAATTGGATTTTTTTTTAAGGGATTAGCACTTTAGAGATATTAAATTATTATTATATATGCAATTATAAACCCTAATTTGGGATGTATGCTTAAGCTTCGTTTATTTCATGAAAAACAAATGATTTGGAAATATTTTTAAATATGATCACTTTATACTGTGAAAACAAACAAACGAAAGATATTCATCATTTATGAAAATATTTAGACATAAATTATTATTGATAGTGAATTTTTTTATTAACTAATTATTTCAAGTGATAAAAGCGATCATACTTCAAATCATTCATTTTTTAGAACACATAAAGCCCAGGTTCGTCGATTTCCACAAGGACAATTGCGAAGTCGGTACCCACCAATTCTGTTGGCAATTCAATGTCTAATCTATTCACTATGCATTTTTCTTTTTATTTTATCCTTTTACTTTTCACCTCCCATTTTAATTTCGATGCTTACCACATTTTCATCTGATTTCTTTTTTTTTTTTCTTTCCATAGCTTCAAACACTTGAGATATAATTCACAAGCACAAGCTTCTCTTGAATGCCCTTCTTGGCGAAAAAAACCCATTCATAGAAGGAAGTTGGATTCAAAATAGAAAACTTCTCTAATTGAAAAACCTATTCAAAATACAACACCTAGTAGGAAAGTTTCCTCTTCATACTCAAACTTAAGACGTATTTTCAACCATAAATAGGATGCAAACCAAATCCAAACTCAACTAGAAATAAATGTGAACGATGTCCGTGTTTGTAACTTGCCGGTTGGGTTGCGACTTGTGTGCAGAGGAACGTTCAAAGCTAGGGAACCATAACAATCGGGGGTCCTCCTCTTTTCTCTTTTTTTGGTCGATGGTGTCCTTCTCTTCAAAGAGCCTAGGAATAGACTGCCGACCGTCCACACGGGAGCATGGCCTTGTCTGTTTTGAATGTCTAAATTTCAGGAGGGCCAATGACATTAGGCGACTTATCAATAACGTGCAGCCTCGTCAATTCTTTTGCCCTGATATGGTTCCGACTAAGGCATATCCTTTGTTGACTTAATAAAATTACAAGAATATTCCCTATTAGGCTTCAGTATTGAGATGTAAGGATGAGCATGGTTCCAACCAGACTGGTGGGACCTGTCCGGAAGATACTTTCTAGGTTCTAAAAATTAAATAACCTATTTCTATAGGTAAGTTTCAAGTTTCACCTAGGTTCTAGGTAGATAGAACCTAAAACCTGAACTTTTTTTATTTTTATTTTTTTTCTAGATTTATGTTTTCAGACAATCTCACGGTATTCTATGACATCTGACAATGAGTGTATAATTTGGAATTACTAATCTAAACCTCCATTTTATGACAACGACACTTGTACTTGTTAATGTTTCATACTTTTCGTGTGTCTAGATATGAGGCCTTGTTTGGTTCGGCTTTCTTACGGAGGGCTTTGGGCCTCCAAAGTCCATTGAGGAAAATATTTTGCGTTTATCATGTATTTTTGAAAGCTCATTTGTCAAATATTAGCATTCTCAATGCCAAAAGCCCAATGCTGGGGAGGAGCTGCTTTGAGCATTGGCATTTTGAATATACGATTTCACTATTTACCGAGTCACTGTTCATTTTCTTCTTCCCCGTCTATCTTCTTCGCCATTTGTCTTCTTCTTCCCCGCCTGAGAGTCGAGCTTTTCCGGTAGCCGCCACCGCCGCTTGGGGGTTGCTTGTCCCCGGTGACCACCGCCTGGGGTGGCGCTTGGCCGAGCTTCGCGGTGGGCAACACTCAACCATAGGCGGCTAGGTCTGGCTGCCGGGGGGCCAAATCTAGCCACTGGGAAGCCTCGCCTGAGGTCGCCGACCTCAGGCAAGCCGCCTCCCCACCACCGCCACCACCACCACCACCAGCTGCCTCCCCACCACCACCACTAGCGCCACCACCACCAGCCGCTCCCCCACAATTTTCCCCTCTTCATGTAGCTGCATGTCTTCCTCCATTTTCTTTTCTTTTCTTTTTTTTCTTTTTCTTTTCACCTTAAAGTTATTTTGCAAAATATACACAAAAAATGAGTTTCCAAACACACTTGCCTTCACAAAATGCCCATTCATTCAAAGATACTTGGGAAAATAGCTTTGCATTTCTCCAAAGTTGAACCAAACGGGCCCTAAGTTGTGGTAAGTAAATTATAATAGCAAGTGATGTCAATTAAAAGTAACGATTTACTGCAATCGTTCAATTAATAATACAAGTTGAACCTAGGTAGAATCTAGAACCGTCGTGAAACCTGCAACAAAATAGATTTCAAGTTTCAGAGTATGCATGAAAGATTCTAGGTTAAAAAAAGTAAGGATTTTTTTTCCGACAGGAAAATTTTAGATATCATATAAAATCTGTACGGAATTTGAATTTGAAACCTGAAATCATTCACCCTTACTCAAATGGACAAAAGGGTGGACAACGATCTACATGCATGTTTCGGTGTCACGCGCACTCTTAAATGAGGTAGGTGCATGTAAAATCTGGTTCGCATGCTTTCGGAGCAAGCAAAGATTGGATGGCATCATCCATCCTTTAAGAAGGTCTCAAACCCATTTGCCGGGACGGCAAGGCTGGCAAGACTGAAAAGCGTCTACATTGCTTGGTACGACCTGGAGAAGCGTCTCCACAGAAGAACTAAATTCTAATGCTATGACCAGGCCCTCTGACACTTCTCTGCCGGCGATTAGCAGCGATGAACAAGGACTGTTTCCTGGAAAATGCAGGCTTTACAGAAACCAAACAGCATCATATTCACACAAAAGTTCATGGGTTTTGCAATCACACGAGATATCATAACCCCATCGAACCGTCATCACTTATATCGGATCATTCGTACGAAGGCACGCTTCAATTTTCGCCGTCACTCGAATTCATTTCACATGGTTTCAAAGAGATGGGTCGCTGTTCTATATTCAAAGCACCTTGTCGACATGGAGTGACCACACATCTTAACATTTTTGCAGCACTACTCCAACTGATTCGAGCCTAGATGGGGAGGGAGGAGGGATCAAAACGACTTCAAGAAAACACGTCCTTTATGGGATCGATAGGGACATATATGCAACGACCTCACAATTAGTATTATAAAGTCAGAAGAGCGAAATTCTCTAATCGAAACTCAATCAGTCTTCCGCTTCATAATCATAGATGGACCAACAAAGTTGGCTCAGCATTGACTGTCTCTAGTTTCCAAAAAAAGATTCAATGAGGAGGTTTCGGGGGACGCATATTGGAGATGAGATCCACACGATGTATAAGAACCAGATGATCCTTTGCATCAAAATGTGAAAATAGCAAAGAAACTAGACTCTCCCTGTTTCAATCAATCTCAATTAGGATACCTTCATTCCAGCAAAAATCCGGATTCACAACAGCATCCAGTGCAATCGACAGAGTCTTGCAGTAGCCACGAAATCTATATAGATAGATATAACTTCATATCGTCAATGTCACATCTATTAACAATTAAAGAAGGTGCATCAGTAGGTCATTTCCTGCTTCAGACCTCAGTCAACTCAATAAAGCTATTCACATTTTCTCATCGGAAGCAACAAACAAGAGTACCCTCTAATTGCCTTCAGAACTAGACTACTGGCTAACAAGCTTAAACCTTGATTCCCTTCTCTTTCTGGGTAATTCAGCTTTGGCGCAGAAACCATACCTTTGACGAATTCCACCGTTTTTATCCAAAAGCAGACTTCAACATCTCGAGAACTTGGCTCATAACTGGCCTCTCCCTCGAATGCTCGCTAGTGCACGCACACGCAATGTTGAAGCACTCCTCCACCGTGGCTTTCACCAGGCCATCCCTGGAAACGGCCGGATCGATCATCTCCATCTGCCGGTTCTCAGCCACCATGTGCCGAGCCCACACGGTCAGCCCGACCTCCTTTCCCCTATCCACCACTGGTAAATTGGGCCTCCGACCGGTCGCAATCTCCAGCATCAGAATACCAAAGCTATACACATCGGCCTTCACAGTGGCCGCCGTGAACCCTTCCTTATACTCCGGCGGCATATACCCCATGGTCCCGGCGAATTGCGTGGACACGTGGGACTGCGAGGCCTCGATGGTCCTCGCCAGCCCGAAATCCGCGATGTGCGCCTCGAAATCGGCGTCCAATAGCACATTGCTCGCCTTGATGTCTCTGTGAATGATGGGCGTCGGCAATCCGTGCATATACGCCAATCCACTGGCCACGCCCTTGATTATCTTCATCCGAGTGTCCCAGGGCAGGGGCAGCCTCTCGCCCGAGTTCCTCGACCACGAAAGCTCGCTGTTCTCCGACATGGTGTCGTACAGCCACTGGTCGAGGCTCCCCTTCTCAATGAACTCGTAGACCAAAACCCTATCCGAATTCAACATACAGTAGCCAAGAATCTTGACGATGTTGGGGTGCTGAAGCTTACCCAAGGTCTCCATCTCGGCCTGGAACTCGCGGAACCCCTGGAAGGCGTCGGGCTCGAGCTTCTTGATGGCGACGGTGCGGCCGCCGCCGCCGTCGGCGAGGCTGGCCTTGTAGACGAGGCCGAAGCCGCCGTCGCCGATGATATTCTTGGGGTGGAAGTTCTTGGTGGCCTTCCGGAGCTCATCCATGGTGATCTTGATCTTGGAGTCGAAGGAGGCATTCTGCTCGACAGCGGTGGCGGCGAGCTCCTCATCCGGGTTGGAGATCGAGCGGGTCCGGATGCGGGCCTCGCGGGCGCGATCCAGCCTGCGGCGGCGGCGGCGGCAGGCGTAGGCGAGGAGGACGAAGAAGAGGGAGACGCCGACGAAGCTCGCGGCCGCGGCGACGACTGCCTGGAGGTCACCGTTCATGACAGTGAGAGAGAATTCGGGAGCTATGGCTAGATTACGGAAATGGGTTTGAGGAGGAGGAGAGAGAAGTGGACTGAGTATAGAGAGAGAGAGAGTGGGGGTGGGGAGGAGGAGGAGGAGGAAGAAGAAGAAGAAGAAGAAGAAGAGGAAGAGGAAGAGGGAGGAGAGCCGCCGTGAACGGGGGTTGCTGCTGCTGCTTCATGGAAGATGAGTCATTCCAGTCGGACTGGGATGAACTAGTCAACGGTCATCTCTACTTGTACTGTACGTTTGATTGATTGTTGACTCTAAATGCAATTTTTTCTTTTGTTTCCCCTTTTCTCAATTTCGTTTCCATCAGCAATGCGTGTCGGCCTTTGAAAAAGTGCTGCTCCTTTGCTAGCGACCGCAGGATCTTTCGGCTTTCCAGGCAGCATCCCGGAAGCAGGGTCAACGTTAGCGTTCGACCGCGCTGCGGGGTCTTACCGTGCTAGCTCGTATCTGAACTTTCTAATTTATTCTATAAGATCCGTGGATTATTGATCAATGTTCGACATGTTCATACCTGTTCACCTTTGAAAAAGCGTTCGTCTTTTGCTAGTCACTGCAGGATTTCTTGTTTCTTGTTTTTCAAACAACATCCGTAAAACGGGGTTGATGTTAGTATTTGACCACGTTGCGGGATCTTTGAACTTTTTTAATTTTATTTAATGAGATTAATGAACTATTGACAAATGTTTAATGCGGTTATACGCATTCACCTTTGAAGAAGTGCTTACCCTTGACTAACGATCGCAGAATTTCTCATTTTTCCATATAGCATCCAAGAGACAGGGTAAATGTTAATGTCGACCAAGCTCTTATCGTGGAGAGTCGATGTGTGCAAAATTGTTTCCAAAATTTTTAAGAGTTAATATCATGAAAAACTCTAAACAAGTACATCTGTGATAATTTTAGCTTAAACAAAATCTTAAATCGATACACCTATAACAAATTTATCCTTCATTATTATTGAGTTAAATAACGGTCAATGAGTATATCGATTTAAGATTTTACCCAATTGATAGTTCTTTATTATATTAATCTAATTTAATGAAAGTAATAGAGAGTAAAATAGTCATTAATGTACCAGTTTGAAGTTTTTTAGGACATGAATAATAACCAGTTTACTCTAAAAATCAATTTATAGCTACAGATAAATATTCTCCGGACGAGTTTCAAAGAAAAAATAAGTGTTTGATGACCATATAAATTTATATTCCCGAAATAGAAATTCATTTGATAATTATGAAATTTCTCTCTTGAATGATGGTGGGAGGTGATTGCAGGCGATCGGAGGCAGGTTGCCGACGTTCGGTAATTGGCGCCCAACGGTTGATGTCCAACGACCTATGTCCAACAATTGGCGTTTGGCAGCAGGTGGCCGTTGTATGATGTTTGGTGTTTAGTAGTGGGCGTCCCGCATGTGCACATCCGGTGTTTAGCGACTGCCTATGGGAGGCGGTTTGCGGACGAATGATAGGCAACCAACAATGGGTGGTCTACATCAAGCTACTAATGGTCGATAACGAGTGATCGTTGGGGAGCAAGTTGTGGCAAGTGGTGACAAGTGGGCAATCAGGTAACTATGAGAAAGAATAATGAGAAGAGTTTTTATTTTTCATTTTTATTCTAGAAATAGAAAATTAGAATAATTTTACTTTTCATTTCTATTCTAGATATATTTATTGAGTAAAAAATTGTTTCAAAAAGAAAAATGGAATTGCGCTTTATCAAACGGATTTTTATTTTAAACATATTCTCAATAACTAAAAATAGAAAAACAAAAAAAAAAATAATAGAATTATTATCATGTGCACCTTTAGTAGTCAAAAAAATAATTTGAAGTAAAATTGTTCGAGTATATCAATTTTGAAATTTTTCATGACATTTACTGATTTTTTTAATTTATTTGATGTAATCTTTGAATAATTGATAAATATTCAACGTAATCCTTTGTTTTGCTCCAATGACAAACTAGATATTATTTGATGGCGTGAATTATTATACTAGATTTTAAAAAGAATTTCTCACTTGGATTATCCTTGTGTAACTTTTTATAAGCCACATGAGCAAATTTCATTAATTGGAATTAACAAAAGAGCGACATTAAACATTTTCGGATAATCTATGGACTAGTTCAAAAACTTACTAGTAGTTTAAGAACCATATTGAATAAATTATAAGTTCATGGGGATATTACACATTGAGACAAAATTCATGAATTGTTCGTGTCATTTTCCCATTAAGATATATCATAGAATAAGTCAATTTTAATGTGATATAATTATTTAATTGTATCAATTCATTTGATGTGACTACGATTTGAGAAAAGTTAGAGTGTTAACACGGGCGCGATCCACATAATATGATCAAACAACGGATTAACAAGTCTAACGTGGTTGCATGACCATCTACCAACACGACCTTGACAAAAAAACATACTCAATGCGTTGTAAAATTTATTTACAAATTGTAATAACCGTCACCGCATCGTCAAATCAATTTTTCTTTTAAAAAAAGAAAAGTGTCCATGGTCAATATAATACCATCAATTTAAAATCTTAGAAATAAATGACATGGAACAAATAAGCATTTAAATAATAATATATAAACGGGTCACATAACAATCACGTTCACACTAATTCTTTAGTTTGAATGGGTCGTATGAATCGATTGCATGTTTGGTTAGTCCAACGGAACACGACGTGATCATTAATCACGCCTCACAGGTCACCGGTCGGCACGAAACTGACCTGAGCACAGTTAGCCTCGATCTGAATCGACCGAAACTTCTCATGACCTACGAGTTATGTTAGCATGTCGCATTAGGAATCGCCACTTCTAAAGTAGTCGAAGCAACAGTAGCCCGCTGGCTACCGCGTATGGGCTCAAAGGTCACTTTGGGCCCGAACAAGAGTCGGTAAACAAAACTCCCAAAAGGGCCGAAAAGCCCATCGGGCAACACGAGCTGTCCCAAGGTCGAGGAAGCAATGGAGCTCCCACGGAGTAGTCGAGCCCAAAAAACTTGATCCACAAGTCCAACACTCAATATCATGTCGTGGAGGCCCGCGGGCTGTAGGGCAAGCTCTCGAAAGTTTCACTAGCCCATCGGAAAAGAGAGGCGAATCGAGTATAAGCTTGAGTAGCTAGTAAAGGCCCGTGAAGAAAACAGTCTTCCACCGAATTGGTAGCACAAAAGCTCTTTTGAATTTGCTTGATTTTAATGGCACTTTATGGGATCTTATGTCTAATTATCCTCGGTATCGAGTAAAGTTTCTTTGACCCCCGAAAAAGAAAAATTATGTTGGGAAATTGCACAGGACTTCGCCGCAAAATTCCACGTCGGTCGGAAATCAAATTGGTTCGAAGTTAAAAAGGATGCGCAATTTTAATTTGAAATTCTTGCTTTGGTCTTTTTCTGCTTTTGGTGAAACTCTATGTTGTTTATCTTCGATTTGTGCAACACTTATCGCATCATCCTTTCACATCAACATGGTTGAGCGTGTTGATGATGGATGTAATCATGCGTCGCGGATGATGAGGTACTCCGTCATGCAAATTGTAATGACGAGGGATTTGATTGCACGATGGACATAAATTAGATGACTAATATGGAATATCCTCCAAACTGTCCTTGGATTCCTAGTTTTTTAGATGCAGGCTCATGGGGTTTGAGTTTGATTTTTTATTTTCTTTTTTAATCTCGAAGAATGCTTCCAGCATTTATCGAATACCCAACAAAGGTTAATCATAAATTTGGAGAAGTTTGCTAAATTTAGAGTGGAGCGGCGTATTTACATTTGGAACAGTATGTTTCCCTTATATACATAACTTGAACCACAAGTAAAGGGATTACGTACTTGTGGCGTGCTTGGAACACCGCAACATCTAAAGTTTGCAGAAGCTATCGCTATCAATATTATGAAGAAGTATTCCAATCGAATAAAGAAACTTCGATTATTAAGGCATTTATGTTATTTTTATGGAGGCGTGGTCAAAATTAAACCTTGGTTAGTTAAACGTATTTTATTATTTGTTAAGGTCGATGATTCGCAAGGGGTCGAACCAAGAGGAATGCGTTTTCTTTTAATGAGAAATATTTCATTTTTTTATGGTGACCATTAAAATAATGCGATGAATTCTGTACAATCTTTTTTTAAATTAATTTTAGTGGTTGAATCAATGCCCTCCAATATTCCTCATAGGCATTTTTTTAATAAGAGAGGGATGATTACCATATATTAAAAAAAAGGGGGAAAAGACATAAAATAAAATTGTTGTCTAGACCTTGGTACGTCCTTAAATTATTACATCTAAACTCTATGGTATAAATCCGATATTTCTGAGACATGACATGTAGAAATGGAGAATCTTGCAATCATGTCAATCGACTGAAATTGCTCGACAGGCGGGGTGATCCTCATCGGAGCTTTTTAGAGTCATGGATTTCGGGGAGGTGTAATCTTAACCGTTATCTAAGATCCTCAGACACGTCCCGGTTAAAGGTTATCATAAATTTAGCGGGGGGGCACAGGGAAAATGAAAAAGGTGGTAAGAAGCTGGAGGAGGGATGATTACTTTAATTTCCTCCTTTTATGTCGTTTGAAAATTTCGGGAAGCACACAGTCTCTTGCCATTTCCAGAGCACTGCCTTCACTTTCTCTCTCCTCCCTTTTTCAAAATCCCAGAAATCTCACCAGCTCACGCACCGAAAAACCAAGAATCACCTCCCCCCCCCCTTTCTCTCTCTCTCTCTCTCTCTTTTTCTCTGCGTGGCTGCTTCACTGTGGAGTGCGGCGCTTTGGGTTGGGGCGTGGGAATTCGAATTGCGAATCGGAGGATGAGCGGTGGCGGGCGCCGAATCTGCGCTCCCTCGCCGGCCTAGAGGAGGCGTGGTGCCTGGACGGAGCCGGTGATCCCTTTCTTCCCCTCCATGGCCAAGCGCGTGTACGAAGCCTGGAAGGCAAAAAACGTGAGTGCTCTCCTCTCCCGACTCTCCTCCGCTCGCTTCTTCTTGGCTTCTTGTCCCCGTGCTCGCAATTAGGTCGAGATGCGCGAGTTCTCTTTCCTTTCCGGGCGCGTGCGGATTTCTTTTTCTTTTTTCTTTTTGGAGGGGGGGCAGTGGGGGAGGGATTAGGTCTTCGCGTGCCGTTTTGCGTCCTTGATGTTGTTTTTCTTTTGTATTTGAGGGAAATGGCGGGGGTGGGTGGTGTTTGATTTTGGCTTTGTGGGTGGCTGAATGCTTCCGGTTCGTTTGCCTTTTTTTTTGGCCGTGGGGGTGCTTTCGAGATGATGATGCTGCTCCGAGAAACAGTGGGGGGAACTCTAGGTGCTGATGTGACTTGTCTTAGTTATAGTGGGATGGGTTCCGTTTTAGCTGAGAATTGGATGGAAGGGGAAGAGACGGATATTCCTGGTTCTTCGTTCCCTTCTGGCTTCTGGCTGTGTCTTGTTACGGTGGATGAATTGGTATTGAGACGATGCCGGTGTAGTGCCGATACGGTTTTGCTGGATGGAGAGGATGAAGAGAGTAACCGGAAAACGGTGCAGAGGTTGGGGATCATTCACCGTAATTGTAAAATTCCTTTTCTTTCATTTTTTAAGTTAGCCTCTAGATGTTCCTTGTCATTTATTACAGTCATCCTACATAGGAAGGAGGCAGGATTACAGCATAATCCTACTCTTAAAAATGGACAATGTTGGGTCTAGCCGGTCACTCAGACTGTTTTGTAGAATTGCGCTAGGAAAGGTTGCCTTTTGTTGCTATAGCTGTTGAAATTTTACTTGTATTTGGATAAGTTGCCTTAATGTCTTTAGTTATATTGGAGCTGACGGTTCAGGAATCGTCTCTTAGCAGCACATTACAGCTTGCAAATATTTCTTGTGTAGCTAGGGTGGGACCATGTTTGAGAATGAAAAAGGTGATTGGCACTCGATTCAAGCATTTGTAAATGCTTCTTTCTGGTTTCCCAGAAACAATTTCCTGTGTACATCTGTTTTATTATCTTGCTGTGTTTTTCCACTCCTTTCTCCTCTTGTAGTGCCCCAGGTAACTTAAATAAAGCTGCATTTCTGGACCTTTCTTCTTAAGCTACTCTAGATTAGGAGCCTTAGTCTAGACATGGTTGGATGCCAGTTGCTCGGATCTTAGAGAAGGTGTGCCCATTTTACCAGAACCAAACACTTTTTGTTTGTCAGGGACCTTTAATGAGTGTTCTGCAGTTACTTTGTGCCAGTAGCAAACTATTAATATGAAAAAAGCTCCTGCATAACAGGTGTATTGGCAAGGTCTAGAGAGTTCTCAGGTGGTTTGCTGTTGGTGGTCTGTAATCTATGTGATATAGAGGAAGTGGTCAGCTGTAATTTTGCAGTACTTGGGATTCTGAAGCCACTTAACACAAGCGTGGTTTTTCAATTATCTGTTAAAAATTGGACAAGGACAAAAGGAACGATTCAGACTGACCTCGCCATTACGATCAACAAAGCTTCTTTAGCTTCGGAAATTGTTTGCTCTTCCAAAAATCCTTTCAAAATAATAATTACATTAAGACAGGCATCATCATCCAAAACTTAACAATCTTTTTTTTTTTCCCCGTTTTCAAAATTTTGGACGTAGAGTAGTTGGTAAGAACTAAAAGTTGGCCTAAAGCCAAAAATTCTGAGTTACCTTTTTCATGATTCTGAAGGGGGTCTTCTAGAAAGAATTAGTGAAGTCATGAAGTATTCTGTAAACTTAACAGCGTTTTCTTTTTCCTCTAGACTTTAGATTATGGGAAGATGAGGTTATGGGTGCAAACTAGTAAACGTGCTTTTACAAATTGATAATAAGCAATGGATATTTGCATTGATGCCAAGCAATGGATATTTGCATTGATGCCAGAAAGAACTAACATAAGCGGAAAATATTTGGGGGGCATGCATATGCATTAATCTAGCTCTTTGTGAGCTTCATGCAGTTCTCAAAATCATTGTGCAATTCCTAGGGTTTGCTTGTCTTTTTTCTCCTTCCCCAGTCATCCATGCTGGACATTGGTATACTTTTGATTGGAAAACCATGTCTAGTGTTACTGCTATGAAGTCCGACCAATTGCCAACACGAAGTCGTGATCAGCTATGGACTTTATTCTGGTGCAAAAATTGGTGGGTCATCATTGTTGACAGTCATATAACTAAACTTGTCAAAATGGATTATAGACGCATTTCTTAACCCATATTTGATGGGCTAGATTGTTACATGGGTTGGTTATGCTTAGTAAATGAGTTATAAATGGGTTTAGGCTCAACTCTAAGGGTCATAAATGGGTTTAATATAGGTGTTAAATGGGTTCACAATTTATTAAGACCCAACCCATCTTTATGAATCTTCCTCGATCTTGCACTCGCTTACTTTGTACTTTCACCTTAGTTTGGGTGTGAATTTTCCTAGAAGTGTCTTAGTAATATGGATCGGGGTGGGTATGAGTCATTAGATTTGTATTGCATGAAAATATGTCAAAATAAGTTAAATGGGTTAGTTTAGGTTGGAGCATTTTGACCCAAACCAGACCAGACTCACTGGTTTGATAGGTCTGTATATAGCTACCACCTAGTGAGGCCGCCTTTGTCTCTAATTGTTGCTTAGAATGGATTTTGTGGAACTTGCGACTTGTGATTATGTGGAGAGGCTGACTAATCCTAGCATTTTATCAAGACTATTACTAAGATGAAAAAAGAAGGCAAGTAATTATGTACACACATGCATATGTACTTCTCTCTTTCTTGACTCTTTTTGGAGAAGACATGTGCATATCTTTCATAAAACTGCTGGGCTTGCAGTCACCTGCCTTGTGGGTGGGGGTAGGCTGTGAGAATTGCAAAATATTGAGGAAGTACCCATGTTATCTCAAAAATATCCAGACTTTTCACTGGAGAAGTAGACACGGCATCTGCTGGCAAATCCTGAGGTAGGGTTGTCTTGATTTGTTCTTGCAACTTAAAGCAGAAGGGCTTTTGTGCATAGAATCTTATGAACAGAAACTCTCTTAGAGCCCCTTGACAGAAGTCTGATGCTAGTTAAAAGGGGCACAATGTATGTAGCGATAAAAGAATTTAAGTCGATAGGAGTGTTGCAACACCTTCTCAGCAACAAGCAACTACAATTACTAAACAGACTAAAAGCTTAGCAGCACTCACTATCCCTATGTTGGCAACTTATTTTATTAGAGCTGCTGTTTGAGTGGCGAAAATATGGGAACTTTGTGGATCTAAAGGGGGGAGGGACTATTGAAAGATTTATATTGACATATTTAGATGTAGTTTATGTTTGGGATGTCTCAATTGTGTTCATTGGTAATTTGCTTTAGCACCTATGAATCAAACCAACTCATTGACATTGACTAGCCTTCATAGTTGTAAGTGTTGTCTCAGCCCTCTAAGTAGCTGATTGGCACCAAGGCCATGATTCTTTCTGCTTTAATCATCAGGTGCATGTTATTGTTCAATTACGCAAGCTGTTATTAGTCAGCAGAAATTTTATTGAGTGCATTGGCGGTGACTGTTAAGCATGAAATCTTGGGCAGGATTCCTAATTAGAGGAGGCATCTCTACACTGTTACTTGGACAAAATCGATGTTTAGGTTTTTCCGCTGCCATGTCTCCTGTCTGCAAAAGGGGAAAAAAAAAACATAGAGATAAAAAAGGAGTAGTTTTGCCTATGTGGGCACAGGCACATGCCCCTGTTATTCCCTAAAAGTTGGCACCAGCATGTCAGGTTTATGTAGTTTTACAACTAAAATGTTTCTCCTTGTTATTCATTTCCTCCTTGTGTGAATATATATATTTTTTAAATTATCTCTAGCCAGGTTTTTAGATTGAGGTGCGAGCTTTCATTCTTGAGCTAAGTTGTTGATGTTGCTGGACTTTATAGTACTCGTGCAACATGCTATTTTATTGCTTTGGAAAAATTTTCTATTGATATTTAGTGTTTTTCTGTTTTCCTCTCTTCTGGGTTATGCAGAGGTTCATTCTTGGTGGGAGGTTGATATTTGGACCAGATGCAAGGTCATTACTTGTGACATTAGCACTTATTATAGCTCCAATAGTCATCTTTTGCATATTTGTTGCAAGGCATCTTCGCCATGAATTTTCTCCACACAATGCTGGATATGCAGTGCTGGTGGTAGCAATTGTCTTCACAATCTACGTGAGTCCCTCTGCCTGAACCTGGCACTTAAGATTACAGAACCATTCCATCTGATTGCTTTGTACTGTTTCAATAGTTCCATGTAGACCATGAGTGTAGAACGAGATTACTCTGAAGATGTTTCCTGCCCAATTACTGGGTGGGGAGGCTACTTTACTTTCTTTAAACGCAGTGTTGATGGCCATCATTATACTTGGACGTTTGATTCTCTTTTATCATGAATTATATGTCTGTAGTCCAGTTTGTGAGTAGATTATATAGCTACGGAAGGAGAAAATATGACGACATCCTTCCTCTTGTTTCCATCATCTATTGAAAAATGGCCCTCTGAATGGGCTCTATTATCCAACCAAAAAAAAAAAAATGGGCTCTATTAATGTGTGTTCACCTCTGTATTCTTTTATGTCTCTCAATTCTTCTTGGTACTTACGATTTTTTTTTACATAAATTTTTGTTATGCCTATTATGGTTAGTTGAGACATTTCTTATTGTAATTGCAAAGTTGATTTTGATAGGTGTTGCTGCTTCTTTTTCTTACCTCAGCCCGGGATCCTGGTATAGTCCCCCGGAATGCACATCCACCGGAAGAAGCATTTCAATCTGACCCCTCAGCATTGATTGAAATTGCGGGAAGACAAACGCCTAGCCTTCAGTTTCCTCGCACAAAAGATGTTACGGTCAATGGTTTTAATGTGAGAGTGAAGTACTGTGATACGTGCATGCTGTATCGACCTCCTCGTTGTTCTCATTGCTCTATCTGTGACAACTGCGTTGAGCGTTTCGATCATCATTGCCCTTGGGTGGGCCAATGCATTGGATTGGTATGCTATTTTGAACTCAGGGCTTTTGTATGTTCTTCATATGCCTCTTGGTTGTGGTTAATGCTGATAATCAGTCACACTTTTTAAAATTATGCTTGCCTAACTGATTGTTGCCTTTTTACTGCTGCAGCGCAACTACCGTTTCTTCTTCATGTTTGTATCTTCAGCAACTCTTCTGTGTATCTATGTTTTTGCGATGTCAGCTTTCTACATTAAGGTTCTGATGGATAAACATCACGGTACAGTTTGGAAGGCAATGAAGGAGTCACCTGCCTCTGTCATACTTATGGCTTACTGTTTTATTTCTCTATGGTTTGTCGGTGGACTCACGGGCTTCCATTTGTATCTTATAGGGACAAATCAAGTAAGTCCCATGCACCTTTTATACAATCTAAGAGGGATCATGTCATTTAATTGGTTCTCTCTGCACATTATTTCTTAGCTCCTTTAGTTCCATCTCTTGGATTGAATTGGTGCTGTTAAAGTTTTCTTTAAATATTTCTTCATTCACCATTATTCCTTATGTTTTCTCTCATCTTATGTCTTATTTCTGGTTACAAGCTGTTCGGTTTCCAGCACTATAGCTGGGATAGTATACTTTCTTGGTTTTGTTATACCAAAAAATACCCTGAAGTAATGTCTTTTGTTTGAATGCGACTATAATAGACTAGCAAATCAGTGAAGCGTGAAAAGAACTTCTAGTATTGTCATATTTTTTAATCATAGAGGGGCTGAGTAGTCATTCCTTTTTGAAGTATTGGATAGTTTATCTGCTATGGAATTTGAAAGTCTGAAGGTTCAATGAAGAATTAGGGTGTCCTTTATGATTTGTTTTATGGTGAATTTCTGTGTAGAAAACTAAGTTTTCTGCAGTCCATCATTCGCGATATTAGGAAGGATTCGATATTTTTGCTGATGTGATGTATTAAATATCTTTAGCCTGAATGAGACTTTGGTGCATATTTTCCATTGTGATTAAGGCCCTGAAAAGTCTTTTCTTATGAGCACTTCCATGCATCCTTTGATCTTTCGTTGCAACTCTTTAAGGCTGCCTTTCTCTGTTTCTGAAAAGGATTTATTGGCCATTTGCTTGTAAATTAAGATGTCTAACTTCATACCCGAACATGATTTCAGCTTCTAAATAGTGCTTTCTTCTGATTAATCAAAAAACACTTGATTTTCCAGACAACATATGAGAATTTCCGGTACAGATCAGAAAACAGGTTCAATGCCTATGATCGAGGGTGCGTCAGTAATTTTCTTGAAGTCTTCTGCACGGAAGTAAAGCCGTCAAGGAACAATTTCCGAGCTTTTGTCCAAGAAGAGGTGCACAGACCTGTTTTACGCAGTGAACGAGGAGCAGAATCAGAGATGGAAGATTTAGGCGCAAATCCACGCCCAAAGGTGGAGGATGATGATTTGGACATTGGTGAAGATCTTCTCAAAATCTCCCAGCGTCGCAATATCGAACTCGATCAAGATGTTCAAAGTAGAGGAAGCAATGGAACTCCAGAAAATAGTATGATGGTGGACTCCCCTATGGCTTCAGGTCATCGAGCTCCAACCATTAAATCTGAAAATCGGCACTCAAGTTATGTGAGAAGTGGGAGTTGGGAAATTGCACCTGATGTCCTTGTGAATTCCACATTCGCGGAGAGAAGCTACACTCCCTCAAGCGAAACACGCTTGTAATTGGGTGTCTAGGATTGGATTGAAACCAAAATGAAACTCTGACCTCAAGTTGAAATTTGGCGTCTTTCCGGAGCAGTCATTTCAGGTCTGAATTCTGATATTTAGCTCCCTTTTGTTTCAGTTCTTTTTGTGTGCTATATATCTTCCTCTGAGCAGTTCAATAGGAATGTTTGAATAGTGTCTTCTCGATTTGTTGCTTTCTCCTGGCACATTTGTCTGCCCCCGCAGATTAAATTTGTATTGCTGGCTATATTGCTTCTGTATATAACCAGTGTTCTAGGCACTTGAAATCTGTGCTTTCTATCTCTCCAGACTGCTCAGTTGCATTCGCCATTTTTGTCCGATGCCAAACTAGACTTGCACTCTCTCGCTCTTGGTTGAAGATAAAACGCTGGGCAATGGTCTCGGTAAATGTTAGAACTCAGAGGCCATCTTTTGACTTGCATTGCTCATTAGCAGGGATCAACTTTGGAATGTTCAAATTTGTCTTTGCACGACCTCAAATGAGTATTTTCCCGATCCACACTCGCGATCATATGATGGAAAGGTTGCAGAAGCAAATCGCTTCATCCACTGAATGTTGCTTCTTGATCTCTTTAGTCGGTGATTGCAGCTTTGGTTGGAATTCCTCGAAGAATTGGTATCACCATGTTCACTTTTAGGTCTTGCTTTGATATTCGGCAATAGTGCGATAACATGTTGAACGTGGCCGGGCGTTATAGCAAAAACCTGGAATTGTTGGGTCAATTCCGAGAAAGCTTATTCATTCCATGAGGCTTACAGATTTTATATGTTTCTTTAGTGTATAAGCGGTTCATAGCTTCGGGTTCATCCCTTGATCATTTGCTCCCTTCCCATTAACTTTGGAGCTGTACAAGCTTATAGATTTGAGGATTTGGTACTACACCATTGAAGATTTTTGCTCCTTCACATACCGTACATTAATGAGGTTACATACGCAAGTGTTATCATGAAATTGTTTCTCCTATACACTAATCCAGGAAAATGGAGAGGCGCTATCTTTAAAGTGCATCTGAAACTCATGGCATGCGTAATATCGATCGGCTGTCGCTTATTCAATGAATCAACTCAAAGATGGATCAACAGGTTGCGTTGATATTACACCTTTGATTGAGCGGAAAAGAAAGTCTGTAACTAGAGATGATGAAGACTCTGGCTCGTTCGGTTTGGGCCTAGTTTGTGCATTAATTTAGCCTAAAAATGGAAAAAGTGTGAGCTTTCTTGGGTCTCGGTTATCAGGTTCCTTGCACCTCTCTAAAAGGATACACGGAAAGGAAACATCACCCTTGTATCTGGTATCTTTGAACGGATGTGAATAATCTGAGGAAATTCTTAACCAATCCAATCTTATCGTGTTCGACTTTGTTTTAGCTACCGAGTCCAAAGTGAGTGCTGGATGCTGAAACATGAAAGGCTTGTTATATTGGTCACAGTTTTAGTTAAAATAGGTACCATCAAACATAATTGAACACCTAGTTCTAGATGCTTAAGACCCAATTATCATCCACAAATAGACAGACAAATTTTTCTTTGCTGTTGTTAGGTTGTGGTCATATAGTTATCCAGTATCTTCAAGAGGATATGAATAATTTGAAGTTAGGTTGTGGTCATTTCTCAATCATCTAGCCGGAAAAAGACCCTCCTCAGATTCTGCCTCCTTTTTCTCAAATTTTGGAACCTGTCATCTTTGGTTTCCCGAAACGTAGCATCCCGCGACCTGACCAAACCTATATCCTTGACCTAACTCCTAACCGCTAGACATCATTTGGCGCTTTCCTAGGCCACGATTATAGTACTCCCCTTGGTGAAATAATCGATCGTCCAAATGTCAGATGCAGCCTTCAACGACCAACAAGATCATGAGAGACAAATTCCATAGATTAAAAAAACATAAAGATACCATTCGATCACGTCAATCAAGTAACCATGGGAACTTGGGCTTTTCGGGCTTTCCGACAGTATGAACCAACGCACTTTCTTGTCGGTGAAGCAACAGCTTTGAGTTATGCCTATTGTTTATTCAAGATTTAATCTGTAGAGCATCTTTCGTTGTTCGTCCCGTTTTAGACTTCTCAAAGGGTAAATTCTTTTCATACGGCTGTAAACTAGCACTGCGCACATCCTTTTTATCTGTCCATATATAGAGAATCATTACAAATAAAGAATTGTTTACCTGTTAGCGTGCATCCTTTTCATATTTTAATGACAACCCTCTAAGGCTGCATTTGGTTCAGCATTTGTAATGGACTTTGAGTCCAATGCAAATGTTGAAAGCCTAAAGCTACTTGGGGAAAATGCAATTGTGTTTGGTAAAAAATTTTTATAAATGGACTTTGAGTTGAATGTGCGTTTGGTAAAGAAAACTTTGGCAATGGGCTTTGATGGGTATTATATATATATATAATTTTTTTTTCTTTTTTTTTTTTTTTCAGCTAAACCCTTCGCCGGACCGGCGAAGGGCTGCGGCCGCCGGCGGTTGTCGGTTGAGGTTGCCCAAGGTCAAGCAACCTCCGGCGAGGGTTGTGCGACCAGTAGAGGGTCGTCGGAGGTCGCCCGACCTCGGGCAACTAGGGTCGCTCGACCTAGGGGCCGCGCGACCCGGGCGACCGCGCACTGGTCTCGCGACCCTCGCGAGACCCAGCGAGGGCCGCCCGCGCCGAGACCTAGGCGGTGGTCGCTTGGGTTGCGCGACCCACAGGGTCGAGTGACCCTCGCCGAGGGTCACCCGAGGTTGGGCGACCTCTGGCGGCCCTTGGGCCGGGTCGCGCGACCCTCGGCGGAGGTCGCCCGAGGTCGGGCGACCTTAGCCGACTTGACGGTCGGCGGCACCAGATCTCGCCAACGGCCCGCCGACGCCAGATCCGGCTCGCCGGCGACCGTCACCCTTCGCCGGTCCGGCGAAAGGCTACTCCTTTTTATATTAAAAAATAAATAAATATAAGGGCAATAACGGAAATATGAAAAATTAATGAGGATAGTTTAGGAAGAGAAAAATATTTTTAGCATTTGGTGAAATCGAAAGCCCAAAGTTGGTCCCTACTGAGGAACTTTGAGAACTTTTCAAGATTCCCAGGGCTGACGCGCTTTCATTGAAAGCTTCATTGAGATTGGTTCTTGAAACACCCCATATTTAGGATGAAGGGGCTTTGGGGGCTGAATGGGCTTTCTAAATGTCCATCCAAACGCACCCTAAGCGAATGAGGCACTTTGCATCCACCTAGGCTTCATCATCATCATCATCATCATCATAATGCGTTTCCTCGGCCCAACATATATCCATTCCAAAAATTGAGCCGCATCATCCATGCCCACAGCATAATCATAGTACTCCTGAAAATCGAAACTACGAGCAATGCTATCTGAACACGAACTCCGTCATCGAATCCCGCGCACACCGAGTCAAAGGCCGTCGAGGCAACACCACTGAGCAAAGACCACGTCCAAAGACAAGAAGGATCCACCTTATCAGAAAGGGTAGGTAAACCACCAATTGACCCACCACGACCCTCGGTCGAGCCTCACCGGCAAAGTCGAAATTCCACCCTTTCGAAGTCGCAAGGCGCACAGTTTTAAGCACGTGTTCCGATGGCTCTTGACCAACGACGACTCGACACGTCGATGCCCTTTTTTTTTTTTTTTTGGCGCGATCCCATGGGAGTTTGCCTAACTTTCTTAGATGTTTCTCGGCCCGACCCCTAGATTCTGACGAGTCCATGAGCAATGTCGTCTGTTGTCCATCTGAGGAATATTATTAGCACAACACGTGGGTGATATGGTTCGGTTTGGATCGACCTCGGGCATCTGACCTGGTCCCCAAGGCTAACGTAAGCTTTACTTCAGGTGCCGCGTGGCATCATGATTTCGGCGACAGAATGGCCGCGCATTTCGGGACAGGAAGTGGACAAGAAAAAGGGAGTAGCTGTGCTTACCTATCTATTCACACTCCAAATCGTTTCGAGTTTAGAGATAATAAAAAAATTGAATGGAGACACGTTATTCATCTAGAGTTGGGAGAAATAGCATCATTAGTTTAATCAATCCGGAAAAAAAGGTATGGGGTGGCACTCGTGGGGGATATCTATAGTCAGTATAGGAAGCATATTGACATGCAAAATGCATGAGAATAAGGTTGTTTCATGAGATTAGTATTAGCATTTCGGGAATTTACCTACTCAAACAAAATGCCAATCTGGCATAGTTAAAGGGTTATTTATAATCAAGAAATCTTTGAACTTTTGTTTTAAGTTTTGATGTGGAAGTGATATTTTGTCTTCATTCTATTGTGAAGCACGCGAATGCGGGTCAATGTATTGTGTGGAGATAATTGTTAAATGTGTGTATCATGTGGTGTTCGTCTCCGTCATGCATTCCATAATGGTACTAATCATATCATCTCATGCGAAATGCTTAATTAGATGCTTCATGTTCATGTGAGGGAGTTCGACACTTTAATTTAACATTGTTGTGTTTGAATTAGCTAACCTAATATACCCTTCTTTTGACAGTACCATTAACATGACACGACTCGAATTGCCAAACCAACAGCCATGAATGCCTCTGACTTCTCCACTTCCTTACACATACTTCATTATATAGATTAAAATATAATCATCACTACAAATTTTTAAGTTTTTTTTTTTTTAATAAATTTGGGCATGGTTAAAAAATCTTTCGAAGCCATTAATCAGTTGGTTGATTGTTAACATAAAGGTGTAAAAATTTATGAATCACCGTCAACCGTTTCAAAAACTTAAACTATTAGATTACATAATGATTTAATATTTAAATATTCCAACAAAAGTAATTTTCTATTAACAGGGCATATGTTGGTATCCGACCGATCTCCATTTAAATTTGGCAGTCTCCCCCATCTCACGCAAATTGGAGAATTACTGGAGGCATATGATCCATGTTCTTGAAAGTGGCCCCAAGAAATTGCGCTGAGGTTGGTGCGATTCGAATTTACGCGTCGATTGAGGTGGACGAGTGCGTTCTTCACTTGAGCAATGACCCCCCCAAAAGGAGCTTGTATCTTATCAAAGGGGCGTCTTCGACTGGAGACTCGTGGTGTGAACAGGACATGGATCGTGTGAGTTGCTGACCAAAGCTTTTCCTTTAGAAAAGCTAGCATGTCGCCACACGTTTCCCATTTTGCTAATTCGCCAAGGCACTCGATCCCCCTCTCCTTTTTCCCTTTTCTTTTTTAAATACTTTAAGACCGACATTGATCGTTCAGATCTCATCGAAAGTAAAAGGGCGATGTTCAATTCTAAAAAATCGGTTGTGGTCCAAAAGTTCCCATCTTCCCAAAGGGAGAATTCGACTCATGATTTTCGTCTAAGATTGGACCCACACGTTACATCGGCGAGTCCATTTCGTCAGCACGTATCTCATTCTCCTCGTCCACTACTTCGGACCTACTAAGGCCTTTTTAATGTACTGGGTACACACCGACGAACTGGTCGCCGTCGAAAAAGCGAATCGCGGGACCCGTCAAATCTAGCGGCTCTTGTGGGTCACGCTCGCATCCATTGTATGTGCCTCATGCCGTCCTTGGAAATAGATTCTAAGGAGCTCTTGTCGAGCGGAAAGAAAGAGCAAATGGTTAAATTTATGTGCTGCGAGAGCGCGGCTTGTCGAGCGGAAAGAAGAGCAAGTGGTTAAATTTATGTGCACAGTCCGAGACAAAGCACGCTAAAATAATTTAGATGGGGAAATTAACATAAATAATTCTTGAATTTTGATTCGACGTCTCAACTTTTAGTTTATTCAACATAATCTCTTAATTTCAATTTAATGTACAATGAATTTTGGTATATATTTTATTTAATCTCTAAAATGTTCAATGTTATCCATAATCTTAAATTAATGAAAATAACACTGAATATTTTTATAAAGTTCATGAATTACTTTGAATGTATACCAAAAATTTAAAGATAACATCAATAAATTAAAAATTCGGGGTCTCGATTAGATATTTGGTTATAATTTTGGGATCATTTGTCTTGTTATCCATATAATTAGGTTGAGCAAGACCTAAAAAGTGCAATATATTATAATGAATATGAAAAGAGGACACTAGCTGAAACAAATCCCGATGACTGAAAAAAGTCTTTGCGTGTAAAAGTAGTGTCCACGGGAAAAGACATCATCCTCATCCCGAAAGAGTACTAAACAATACTCTGAAAACCGTCATCCCCCCCTCCAAAAGAATGATTCTAAATAGAAATGAAAAATAAAAAACCGAATTTCAACCGGTTGATGAATGGTAATGACTTGAATCCGATGACGGCGGCGGCTCAAAGTCTTCCCCGCCGCTTCCCTGGTCGTGCGGGGGCCGCGGCGGCGGAGGCCGGAAGTATCCTAGCGGGGGATGCTGAGGGAAAAACAGAGGAAATGAAGAAGAAAACGAAGAAGCGCCACCAAAACCAGATGATGACGAAGACCCGTATAAATCTGATGAAGGAAAAGGAGGAGACGGCGGCGGCGGCTGCGGCGGAGATGAAGAAGGCAATGATAACGACGACTGTGAAGAAACCATCTGCGAAGAATACATCATTTGCTCCATCAAGCTCGCAGGTTGATGATGATGATGCCCTTGAAGAAGCTGAGAGTACTCCCAGTAGTCTCCCAAATTGAAGCCTTCAGATCCTCTAGCATATAGCGGGACCGCCCCCGCAGACGGAGGAGCTAGCTGACCCGCCGCCATCGCCGGAGGAGCGGAGCCGGCGGCGAGGGTCGCGGCGGCGGCGGCAGGGGAACCGTAAGTCGGGACGTTGGGCGGGATGACTCTGACGTTTTCAGGGAAGTTGAGCTTGGCACGGTTGCCACGGAACCGGAGGGCGGCCTCGTCGTACGCCCGGGCGGCGGCCTCCGCCGTGTCGAAGGTTCCTAGCCAGACCCTTGCGGCTTTTTGAGGGTCGCGGATCTCCGCCGCCCATTTCCCCCACGGCCTCTGCCTCACTCCCCTGTATCTCCTCCTCCTCTCTCCGCCCTCATAGGGCGGCGGGCCCGCTCCAGAAGGTGCCGGCGGGACGTTGGAGGTGGCGGCGACAGTCGTTGCCTGGAGTCCTGTATAGAGAAAGGACATACGCGTTTTCGTCACCGGCAATTCTCGGAAGCTCACGTTCTACGTGAGGCAGAGGCACTTTTTTAATTTTAGAAAAGAAACGTGGGAATATTAATCTAATAGTTAAAAAATAATAATAATAAAGATATACACTCGTCATTACGTTATTTTTAATATAGTCTATGTCGGAATAATGGTTAGTATCGTATTTAGTATAATGAACTACAACTATTTTATTATCTTATCATATACACACCTTAATGGTTCATATTTCTTGAAAAATCGAACCGAAATGAGTAGATGACACCTCTAATTATGGCATATTGACATTTTTGTTAATCACAGTATTAATTATCTCATAACTCAATCCCACTTTCAAAGCAAAAATGAGCACTCGGCTTAGTTTAATTCTTGTTTATCATCTTGAAAAAGACCAATTCTTGAAATACACCGATGGTCTGTTAGAATCTATAAATGAATAAAGATAAAAAAGCTATCTAATTACATCGTGATAGCATTATCCTACCTAGAAGTCTTCAAATGTATTGCACCCTCGCAGATATTATAGTGTTTAGATTTTAATATCGGCGTATCATCTCACTGACCGAGAGGGAAAATAATTTAATACCGTTGTATAGATGTCATGTCTAAACCTTTTATTTTCTTCAATCGAAATAAAAGAATGGCTGCAAAAAGAAGATGATCATGACTAGCCAACGCATGCAAAGTTAGAAAACCTAGAGATGGCCTTCATAGCTCATCGCTTGAAAAGTGTTTGGATAAAACAAAGTAATCGCTTCATGCCATACTAAATACAATATATAGGTTCACATAAGTATGATATGAAAACAGGGGAAGTAAATGAGCCTTGTAGCATATACTGAAATTTAGCGTTTAGGGTTTAGAAAATGGCAAAAACCCAGGTCCAAGCAAACCCTAGCGCTCAAAGATGAAGGATGAACACAAAAGCAAAGGAAAGAAAGAAAAAAGAAGAAGAAGAATTAGTGATGAGGACTACTAGATCCATCTAAGAAGTATCTATACAAGCATCATTGATCTTATGATAAGTTGCTTAGATTTTAGGGGTAAACCTCGAGATCCAAGCAAACCCTAGTTCTCAAAGACGAAAGATGAACACAAAAGCGATGGAAAGAAATAAAGAAAAAAGAAGAAGAATTAGTGATGAGGATTGCTAGATCCATCTAAGGAAGTATCTATACGAACATCGTTGATCTTATGATAAGTTGCTTAGATTTTAAGGGTAAACCTCGAGATCCAAGCAAACCCTAGCATTGAGAGATGATGAAAGACGAACACCAAAGCAATGGAAAGAAAGTAAGAAAAAAGAAGAAGAATTAGTGATGAGGATTGCTAGATCCATCTAAGGAAGTATTTATACAAACATCATTGATCTTATGATAAGTTGCTTAGATTTTAGGGGTAAACCTCGAGATCCAAGCAAACCCTAGCTCTCAAGATGAAAGATGAAAGATGAAAGATGAAAGATGAACACAAATGGAAAGAAAGAAAGAAAAAGGAAGAATCAGTGATGAAGATTGCTAGATCCATCTAAGGAAAAATTTACACGAACATCATTGATTTTATGATAAGTTGCTTAGCTTTTAGGGTAAACCTTGAGATCCAAGCAAACCCTAACGCTCAAAGATGAAAGATGAACACACCAAAAAAAAAAAAAGTGAAAAGAAAGAAAAAAAAATAGAAGAAGAATTAGTGAACAGGATCGCTAGATCCATCCAAGGAAGTATTATACAAACATCATTGATCTTATGATAAGTCCCTTGGATTTTAGGGGTAAACCTTTAGCCATTCCACTACTTTGAGAATCAAAATAAGAAGTTTTTTTGTTGGTGGATAATAATAGAGTATTTAACAGATAGAAAAAAGGAAGTATTTGTTCTATTTATGAAATAGTCAGTGGAGAAATCATTGCCTATGTATATGTATAAATGAGATTTTACTCATGTTTTCAAGATCTAAATCTTAAAACTGCATGGGCAAATAGCTTTCTCCATTAACGGTGGGTATAGAAATAATGACTTTCGTCTGTGTCTTTTCTCTCCGTTGAAACGCTTCTTTTCTTGATATGACACAAGATGCTAATCATTTCTTTAGTAATTATTAAGAAAATAGAGGATTAGATGGAGGAGGAGGAAAGATAGAATGAGGGAAGAACCAGGTAAGGAAGCGGAAATAGCAGAGGGCTCTCTTAATGCAACACTGCCACCATAGATCCCATAGAAATCCCTCTGACTTAAAGGAGACTCGCCCAAAAATTGTGATGAACTCCCTGCTTCCTCACGCTCTCTCTTTTGCCCAATATAAGTCCATGGAAGCTGTGATGAGCTGCCGGCCGACGCCGAATCGTAAGCCAATGAAGGAGCCAATGTCGATTGGTACGCTCCTCCATGCTGACCGCCTCTCGTCCCCGAGACAACGTACGTTAGAGCCGACACTATCGCCGACGCCTCTCCGGGCGGACAGTACGGCGAGTACATCGGCATGACCGCCTCTTCCATCGGCTGCGTTTGCTGCTGGTTCAGAAGTCTGTGCTGCACCGGCGGTGGTTGCGCCTCCTCCCCCTCCTCCTCCTCATCGCCCGCGGGGTCTGCGGCAGGCGGATGATCCGCGTACTCGCCTCTGCTCCGACGGTGCGCCACTTTTATAATGAGCGCGCATGAACATGCGACGCTCTCTGCCAAAAAAGATTCAATTATGAAGAGGAAAAAGAGAGGGCTTTGCTTGATTTACACAGATACTCCTCTTTGTCGCAACAGAGCGAAGAGAGAAGACCCCCTTTTCCTTCATGGGTTTCGGGCGAGTGTATTTTTCTCTATATGAAGGGGACTGTTGTCGGCTTCATTCAGCCGCCATTGCTACAGGAATAGCCGAGAGGGTCCTCGCTTTCAATTGAATTTACAAAGATTCATGCATGCGTGCCCTTCTATCTCTCTCCGCGCAAAGGGAAGCAGGACAAAAGTGGAAAAAGATCAGAAGATGCCGCCTTATGCGTGTTCACACCGGTTTGACCGAGTAGTCGCCAGAGCAACTAGACATGGCCAGGGCTAATCGGGGGAAGGGAACTTTGCTTGCGGGTGAATTTTTCCCTCTCCTTTTTAAGCGATTTGCTGCTCGGTCCGATACACATCATTTAGCACATCTCGTGTGCTGTGAATTTTCTCATTTCACTTTTGAAATAATTAAATCCTTTAAAAGGTAATCGACTTGAATTTTTACTTATCTTTTGAAATGACTAGAGTCTTTTAAAAAGTGATATATTTGAATGGACAGTTATCGTTATTTAATTACAGCTATATTAAACTAATGACGCTAGGAATCCTTGTGTAATGGTTAGCAATGGAGGAATTTGTGTTCAAATTGACCTCTTTTTCTTTAACGTATGGGAATGATTTGGACGGATGCACACGTGGCTCACCGTCGGTGCTTGCGGGTGTGAATATAATTGGGGAGGAGTCCACCCAATTGGAAAAATGGGCCTGAGAAGAAAGTTAAAGTACGACTTGGGCTCTGTTTAAATTATATCTTCTTTTTACCAAATTCGAAAAGGTTACGTGAAAAAAAGAGTTAGGGTGTACTTTAATTTGCATTTCACATTGGAGCTAAGTACATTATTGGGTTTTGATCCGGTAAAATGAAAAAGAAAAACTAATGGTGATTATAGAAATAAGACCGAATGGATCGCATGTTTGACCATAGTTTATCATATTCGATTGTCTCGCTATTATTTATTTTCTTAAGTGGACATTTGTCGACTTAGGCTGCGTTTGTTTGCATTTCTTTTTTATGTTTTTGAACACTTTTTTTTTTTTTTTTTTGTTCTTGGGAGCAAAAAAGGAACATAAATGCGTTTGTGTGTGTTTTTGTTAAACATATCTCGAAATGTAAAAAGAAAAAAAAAAAAGTTGTTTCTTGTTTTACAAACAAAATTTAAACACTTTCTTTTCTTCTTCTTTTTCTTCTCTTTTTCTTTTTCTTTTCTTCTTTTTTTCTTTCTTTTTTTGGCCGGTCGCCGCCGCCTCGGCCATGGCCGGCGACCGCCGTCGTCGGGGCCGGCGATCTCGCCGAAGTGTCGCCGACCCCCGGCGAGGCCGAGCTCGCCCAACCAAGGCGAGGCTCGGTGTCGCCGTGCCACCGCCAGTCGGCACTTGGCGGTGGCCGCTGGACGAGCTCGGCCTCGCGCCGATCCGGGCGAGCTCAATCTCGCCCGGATCCGGCGAGGCCGAGCTCGCCCCCAAGGCAAGGCCGAGCCTTGCCCGGCCTACGGCGACGCTCGGCCTCGCCGAGGGCCGGTGAGCTTCGCCGTGGTTGAGCGGGGCCGTCGGCCCTCGTCGGCGGCCGCCGGCCATGGTTGAGGCCGACGACCGGCCAAAAGAAGAAAAAAAGAAAAAGAAAAAAAAAAAGGAAAAATAAATAAGAAAATAAGAAAGAAAATAGAAAAAATAAAATAAAAATTAAAAGAAATTAAAAAATTATATAAATTTACCAAATGTGTTTCTATTCTTTTTATATTTTTGGAACAGCAGTTACCAAACGCGTTTTTTTGCTCAAAAATTGTTCCCTCGAACAAAAACACTTTTGTCTATTTCTGTTTCCTAGAATAATTTTTAAACAGAAATGTTACCAAACACACCCTTACCTAAGCAATGCTACTTGAGAAAGACCACTTTTGAGTTAGTTGAATCCAATCCCTTTTGTGCATGCTAATAATCTGATCTTCCCAATTTGAGGCAACATTAGAATGTTTTGATATATATATTTCTTTTGTTTTTCTCTTTTTGGGGCAGAATTTTCTGTCTGAACAAATTGAATGTTGGAAGCCCGCCAGTCAGCCCAAAATAGAAGAACTAAATACGTTATAAGTAAATCAAAGAAGCGTAGCCTCACCACGTGCTTGACTACGGACTCCTCCAAGCACTTATTTAATGTGGTAAAGCCTTCAATTGGATGGGTAGGGTCAGATGGAAAATTATTTGATCCAAATAGACCCATTTAACCTGTCTTCACTTATTTTCATACAATGTAGATTTAGTGAGCCATAAATTAACTCGTCTCATATTACTAAAACACTTCCATATTTAACCTAATCTAGGAAAATTCATACTCAAACTAAGGTGAGAATTCGAAATGAGTAACTACAAAATCAAGCGAGGACAAAAGAAAGCAAAGAGAGAGTGATAAAGATGAGTTTGGTATAATTAAGTTGTAAACTAATTTATGATCCATTTAACATTCATATAATGCTCATATCAATTTATTAAATATAACTAACTGATATAATAATTTTGTCCATCAAATATGGGTTAAAAAATAGGTCTATAACTCATTTTGACAGATTTCGCCAATATGTCATGTACATATCATGGAGGAATGCATACATTGTGGAAAAATACTCTATTTGGGGAAATTTTAGTTGAGATCTTATCAATAGACTTTATCATCGATCTGCTAGGAAAACGAACAATAGCCATAGATTGCAGTGAAAATTCATACAATTCAACTCAATATATGCTTTTCTTTTCCTCGACGGTTACCTTTCTTTTGGCCATACAGAATACGTAATATTTGAAGTTTTCCGAAAATTATAAGGAAAACTTTGGATGCCTTTGATATCTTTGCAACGTTTCGAAGAATAGAAATTTTTCCATATTGACCCCAAGTCAAGATCCCAAGTTCGACAAGCATACACATGTTCAAATACGTACAAATAAAAGTCACTTCAATCGCTCTCTGAATGGCATGGTAATGCAGATATAAGTAAACGCACGAATAGGACAAATGAATGTGTTTCAGTGCGAGCAGCTTTCCTCCTTGGAAAATTCGAGCAGCTTTAAATCGCAAGTCACGACGCCCGACATTATCTCCTCCAAAACGAATGAAATTCTTAGCCGGCGGGTCACGTCAGGGCTTGTCTATTTCGAAGATTGATCATGGTAATTGACGAGATCGTATCCGCTCGTTTATTTCGGGTCTCTAAGTCATCACATCCACATGCATCTCATTTAAACGTTCTCCCCCAATTGTGCCGTGAATCTAATCTCGAACATATCTTAAATCCAAGATTAACAGGCGCTGTTCGATCGATTGACCGATCACATGCTCTAGTCCTCTATCTCTTCTCCGTTGCACCTAAATGCCGCTCATCTCGTCAATCCCATGTTTCAAGCACGATCAAAGATAAGATCGTTGACATTGAGATCAAGATGTTCTTGTAATTTTAGGATTTTCGGAAGTTATATGCCTCGATGTGAAATCCGTGAAGACGAAAGAAGGAAGAACACCCCAAGGCTTCATTTATTTTTCAAAAGATTAATTTTTTGTACAACATTTTCCTAGAAACCATTCTTTATATCTCTTGAAATAATTAGTCGATAATAAATATTTTCATATTGATAACATGTTTTCGTAAATTACGAAAATAATTTCAAATTGGTATATTTGTTAATTATCAAATCTCATCAAATTCAACAATTCAACGATAAAATTTAACGGCAACTAACAAAAGTTAGATTTGTTATCGATGTATCGGTTTGGACTTTATTTATGAGTGATTCAAGTGATTATTTAAAAAATATATATATTTGAAATTATTTATTTTTTTGGTAAAACAGATGCATCCTAACACTAATCAGACAAGCGTGAAATCGACCGGAACTGGCCAAACTTGCCCTGTTCCATGCAACCTAGTAGTTATCGAGGTGGGTGTACTCGTGTCCTATTAAAACGTCAGATGGTATCGTACGAGAGATTTAGATGAGGAGGAGTCTGTGGGGCCAAGTTGGTCAACGAAAATATGAGAACCACACGTGGAGATTTGGGTTATCTTTATATTAAGGTGGGGGGTGGGGGGTTAGATGTTGATATTATAATTTGTTAGGGCACGACCTACGAAGGCTAGGACTCCACGTCGAGCCATGTCCACACTCCACGAGATTGCTTGGGGAGGAGGTATTCTCTATCTTGCGTCTTTTGCTTTTGAAGGGGGCCCTTTCTACCTACATCTTCTAGAAAAAAGCTCGTCCTTTTTCTCGCAAGATCTAGGTTGACGACGACACACGCGCGACGTCTACCAACCCCCTTTTTCTGGTTCCTTTCCTTTATTTTATTATTCCCTCTTCAGCTTGCGTGGCCATGTCATATCAGGAAGATAAGGGAAATTGCAAAGCATCTGGCGTTTTGCCGTCGTATCAAATAATCGTACACGTTTTAAAATTCTACAATTTGCACCTTGAGTTTCGTTGCTTTATTTGAAATAGCATCATGCTCTGCTCACTGCTCACTGCTCACTGCTCACTGCTCACTTGTTTTCCAACTTGCTATTTTTCTACCCAAATTATCCTTTGGCCCGAAAGTACAACCCACATCCTTACTTGGCCTCCCCTCTCCTACTCGCCAGCTACCGGTGCAAAGCCAATTGCCATGGCAATGGTCACCAACTTCATATTAGGGGAAGGGGACCGCCACTCTCCACCTCGAATGTGGTCCAAATCGAGGCCAGACGACCCGATCTAGAACCATGGCCACAGTAAGCTTCGCCACAGAGCTCTTTGGGCTCGCATAAACAAGCCCATGGCGATTAGAAGTTGTTTATGGCATCAGTGTGGTGTGAGCACGTGTCACAAGGTGGATAGCGATGTGGATGGTGGCTTGAGGTAAATGCGGTGGCAGACCGGTGGATGGTTTTGAAAAGGGGGGTGGGGGGGGTGGGGAGAGGCAAGATTGAGGTCGTGCATCAATAGCGACAGCAGTTATGGGCTGCGACAATTGACTGCATATGAAGTTGATGATTTGGTGCACAATTCAAACTAAATTATTTTGGTGTCTTTTGAAAGGGGAAATTTGATCTTTTTATCAAGGGTTGTGAGTGTGAGCTTCTAACTATAAATTTGACTAATTAATGATGCAAATTATATGTGAGTAGAAACAGAACGTGCTCTTTGACAAGAGAGAGAGAGAGTTGAAATATCCCACATCGTTTCTGTGGCTACATTTGATCGAATGTATAAGAAACTCTTTCCTCTCTTAATAGTCACTGTCTATCCTTAGTTTGTCATAATCTACTATTCTCCATTGACTAAGGCCCTGTTTGGTAACCATCCAAACATGATCAAATTCTGATTCTTTGTTAGGAATCGGTTTGGGCCAATCACGCGTTTGGTAAAATTTTTGTTTCCGAGAACAAATTTGTTCCCTAAACAGAGTTAGAAATAGAATCAAGAACCAAAAAAAAGTTGATTCTTGTTTCGGGAATGAATTTGAGAATCAAAATCAAGAAATTTTCTTTTTCCCTTTGGCCATCTCGCGATCGCCGTTCATCACTACCCGCCACCGTCCGCCATCCGCCGCCACCGTCCACTGCCGCCGCCGGCCGCCGTCCGCCGCCGCCGGCCGCCCGCCCGCCGCCGCCGCCGCCGCCGTCCGCCGCCGCCGCCGGGTCCGGCGAGCTCGGCTGAGGCAAGCCCGACCACCGGCGAGGCTCGGCCTCCCCAAATGCGGCGAGGCCGAGCCTCGCCGGGCCGGGCAAGCCTCGCGACGCCCGCCCCCACCGGTGGCCGGGCGAGGCTCGCCCGGCCTCGCCGGTGGCTGGCGGCAGCCTCGCCCAACCCCGGCGAGGCCGGCTCGCCACCGGTGCGGCTCGGCCTCGCTAGATCCGGCGAGGCCGAGCAACGCCCAGCCGCGGCGAGGCTCGGCCGACGAGGGCCGGCCTCGCCGAGGGCCTGCGATGCTGCGGTGAGAGGTCGCCGGCCAAACGAAGAAGAAGAAGATGAGAAAAAGAAAAGAAAAAAAGGAAAAAAAAAAAAAAAAAAAAGGAAAAATGAAAAGAAAAAAATGAAAAAAATGAAAAAAAAAAAAAAAAAAGGAAAAAAAGTAAAAAAATTATTTAAAAATTAAAAGAAATTGATTTGGAACAGAATTAATGAGCACGGTACCAAACGTAATTCTATTCCGTAATCGAAATTTTGGACGATTACCAAACGGCTTAAAAATGCTTAGAATCGGTTCAGAACAATAAAAAAAAGAATCGGTTACGATCGAATCTACCCCTAATGTAATCGTTACCAAACGCGCCCTAAGCTTCATTGAAATATCCCACATCATTTCTGTTGCTACATTTGATCGAATGTATAAGAAACCCTTCCCTCTTTTAATAGTCACTGTCTATCCTTAGTTTGCCATAATCTACTATTCTCCAATGACTAAGCTTCGTTGCTCCAAACTAGTGTAATCAGCTCAACATTGTCTCTATCACCATTGTCTCGATTACCAGCCCACCTCCCTACCCTAAACCCTCCCCCCCCCAAAAAAAACCCAAAAAATCTTAAACTTACGGTAATTGTGCCAATTTACAATTGTGTCAATTTAGTCCATTCAATCAAAATTGGCAAGGCAGTGCTAATGTGACCGTCGGCCAACATCGGCAATAATTTTTTAATAACACTTTTTTAAAATTATTTTATTAATTTTTATCTCCTTCTTTTTTTCCCTCCCTCCTCTTTCCTCCTCCCTCCTTTGGTTCTGATGACTAGTGAGAGGGGAGAGCTAGCCGGTCATCAAACTGAGGCAGCCGGGTGAGCTCACCTCGCCGTCACTAGGCAAGGGTGAGCCACCACCAGACTTGGCAAGGGCTTGCCTTACTGTCGCTGGATTTGACGAGGTGAGCCGTTGTCGGATTTGGTGAGGGCTCGCCTCACTAGGCGAGGATGAGCTTGCCCAACCATTAGTGAGGTGAGCCCTCACTAGATCCGATAAGGGCTCACCTTGCTAGACCTAGTAATGGCGAGGCCCCTCTTGTCGAGCAAGGGCAAGTTCACTTAGCCACTGAGGGGTTGAGCCCTCATCAAACCCGAGAGATAAAATAATTCAATTGTTGCCGGCATTGATTGGTTAATTTTGGTCGAATGGACTGAACTAACACAATTAGAAAAGGTTTATGACTCAATTGACACCGGTTAATTTTGGTCGAATGGATTGAACTAACACAATTAGAAAATGTTTATGACTCAATTGACAAAAAAAAAAAAAAAAAAAGTTTAAGGAAGAAGGAGGGAGGAGGGAGAGAGAGAGAGAGAAGATAAAATAATTCAATCGTCGCCGGCACCGATTGGTCAATTTTGGTCGAATGGACTGAACTAACACAATTAGAAAATATTTATGACTCAATTGACCAAAAAAAAAAGTTTATGACTAAAATGAATTTATGACTTTTTTGGTAATTTTCCATTTCGATTGGATATGTTAACATGGTATTAAAGTCAAATTCTTCCTCAGTTTATTTCGTGTGTGCATTCCTCAAATTCACGCATCATTCCTCATCCAAGTTACACGTAAGAGGACATGTTAAACTCTCATATTAACCACGGCGTTTTTATGCTTTTTATATTTATGTAATCTCTCTCCATCTATTGGTTTAAATTTTTAGGTTGAATTTCCTAAGAGAGAGAGCAAGAGAGGGGGATGGAAGTTGCTATTTCGAATTTGTAGGAATTTGATTTTGCAAATTGAGACCAAGCAAAATGGACATGTTTAAATCTAGCGAATGGGACATGAGATGGAGCATGGTAGTAGACATCCTCATCCATAGTTTACCCTTCAAATCATTCGCGTACAAAAAATACAAATTGCAACCTAACATACAAGTAGAAAATCTAGTGAATAACTTAGAACACGAGTTCTCTTATTCGAGGCAATTTCTTGCCTAATTCCAGACTACTATGGTTTGACCGTTGATCATGCAAGTGCCACAACTCCATCCAATGATCGTATGATTCCCTAGATCCTAAACCGCCATCTTTATGGTCTAACATGCGTATTATACATTGATTAATTCCTTGGATTATCAACGTTATACGAAATTAAATTCTGCTTGGCTAGACAATTTTCTGCTCGGAGACTTGGACCTTCTCCCCTTCAAGTTCTCATCTCATCATTTTTGCATCATGCGGAACGCATTGGTTGACGTAGGTTTTGGATTGACTTGATTCTAACCCCTAAAGAGATTCGACTCGGTCTTCGGGTTTGATTATTGGAAAAGTAAAAGTCGAGAACGTGACGCAGAAAGTAATTGATATTCAGGGTTTGGCTCGCTTTATCTGAATCTTTTTGGATGAGGTCATCTCTGTAGTCATTTGAATATTTAAGCAATGCCATGTGCATGTTCCAGCTTTTTCTTTTCAAGTTGGAGTAATGACTTTTGACCTCACCTCGGATAAGTTCGCGCTGTTCATACTTCCATAAACAACACGTAAAACCGAAAAATCATATGAGGAAGGAAGATTATTTGTCTATAGTAGCAAATTCAATTTTAAACATTTTAATTTTATAAATTTAATTTGAAACATTTTCTAGACGGCTAATTTAGCCCTTTGGCCGATTTAGGTCTGAATTAGTCAATGCAGCTGCCGACCATCATACATGACACGGCCGTCATAGTCAATACAAATGTGAGCAATATTTACATTTTATAAATATTTTTTTTTATTTTTTCATTTTGTTCTTCTTTTGTCTTTTTTGACGGGCAAGGGCGAGCAAGGCCTTGCTAGTCACAGATGTTTGCCGTTGCAAAAAAAAAAAAAAAAAAATTAGGACTAAGTTGGCCATTGTAAAAAAGGTTTAAAATTGAATTAGCCATCGTATTAGGAATTTTTGGATATTTATCTCCATTGGATTATCTCTAAAACATACAAATAAATCGAAAATAGAGCTTATTGACAAGACTATATGACTAGGTTCGTTGGAATGTGAATATGGTGGCGTGCCCTAGTGATGTGATCCATAGTCAAGTCAAAAGTGTTGGTGACACGTTTAGAGAACCCTAATAATTAAAGGGCGATCACCTACCGATGTTTTTTTGAGCAAGGATGACCTACCAATGTGAGTAAGGCAAATTTGGATTATAATACATGTGACTTCACCACGAGGGACAAAGGGCATGATAGGTCAAGTAAAGGTGGCTGGCGAAAAGAAGGAAAGAACTAGATTTGACCTCTTAAGCATTTAAATTAGCATAAAGAATGACCATTCTTAGCATAACTTTCATTCTTTAGATATAATTCTCGACAGCAATGCCGGATGCACAGAAGATTAGATTGATTGAACATTGAATATTGGAAAATAAAAGCTTAGGATAATCACGAGGAACAGGTAGAAGATTTAACAAAAGGAAATTAAAAAAACATAGAAAAGAAAAGAAAAGAAAAGGTAGAGACACGTTTTTCACAATGTGGAATTTATTTTAATTTTTTTTTTTTTTTGACTTTCTGTCGTGAAGATTCTATCTTCCTCTTCACAAGTAATTTGGGATTAAAAGGGAGCGTGCTTCTTATTGGATTGGCTTCTTTTGTTTCTCATCCAATCTATTTTCGGTCAAGGGAAAAAAGAGTAATATATGAAAAAGAAGTTGAACTCCAAGCATTGGGTCAGAATTTGAAATTACCTTCTCTAGTTTTCTAATTGGAATTTGACTGGTCCAGCTAATGCCAGATAAAAAGAATCTAGTGGGGCAAAGTAACTTTTTTTTTTTCATAAAATAACTAGGAGGGTACTACTGAACATAGTTTCAATTACAGGGCAATTTCCAATGCTAGCTATATTCAAGCAGAAATATATGGTGAGTATACATTTATATTGCTCAATGACTCCATAATTAGAGTTAGATATGATTATCAGCTCAAACATGGCGGTTCATCAAATGGGTGAACTTTGACAATAAATTTAGGCCCTCCAAGCAGGGCCCAATGGATTTAATCCTTTTCAATTAGGCAAACGTAGATCAATCCCCTCTTCGAACCCGGAAGAGTGGCTCATTAAGCCCTATGAAAATGTTTATAGAAATAAAACTATATTTCATTCATGAGCGTGGGCTTGTTTAAGTCTTTTAAAGCCTAGCGCAGCCCGATTGGACCCGAGTCAAGCACTTGCACGAAACTGAGTATCGAAAACCGGCTCTAAAATAGAAATAAGATTCTTGTTTACAAATATAGTCCAAGCACTTGCACGCATACTGATCAATTTATAATTATCATATTCCCGAAACATCAATTGTGCATAATACGAGATGAGAGTAGGCAAATCGAGAAGGGTCCACTGTTCTTGAATAGTTATTTGAACCTTACTTTAGAAGAAGATCAGGCGATTATGACCAATCATTAGCCTTGCTCTTTTTTTGGAAGATGATTTCGTTTCGGATGACGGCGCGCGGGACCACTTTTTCACGTTCCCGCCAAAAAGAACCAAAGCATGCAAATTGCGGCTGCCATCGCCATCGGAAAGATTCGCAGGCTCAACCATTCCCTCCTCCAGCTACAGTCCCCTCTGGGGAGACGACGGCGGCCGCCTGGGACTTGCGATTATCATTCCCGAAAATTCCCATTGAAAAACCCAGATCGTGTCATGTCAACGGGACTGAGATGGCGTGGGCTGGTGAGGTCTGAACTGATGAAGCCATCTTAGACTTTCTGATAGATCCATCTCCGGGCCGGCGAGGTGGGATTCGTGCGTCGGCTTCATCTCGGGTTCATAGCGGTGTGTCTCTAGTGGTCGGAGCACTCCAATGAAGATTGAAAATGATGTTGATTTGGTCAGATTGGCGACGTTTGTCTCGGATCATATGGCCTTCAGTTTTATGTTGCCGAATTCACGTAACCAATTCCCATTCTCATCTCTAAGGAGTATACATTATCACCAGCATCATATGCTCGCAACGTGAGTCATACATGGAATGTGGACGAAGAAAACACATGTAAAATGAATAAAGAGAATGTACTTTGATGTCATTTGTGAACACTTTTTGGGTTAAAAGAGATTTAGTTCCTATGTTATTTATGCTCATCTTTTTCTTCGAAGTATAGATAAGACTACTGACATGATCGGTTTGGCTTGACAAACTAGGCTATATTGAAATTAAAGAATTGAAGAGAGAGATACATTTGGGGAGGGTTGTCGCCCCTCAAAGGAGATCGACAAGGGTTGCAACCCTTACAAATGCCATTGAGGTTTGCAACCATCGCTTGGGCTTCATGGTGAGGGCACGACCCCCGCCTCAAATTTTACACGGGGCTTGCAATTCTCGCCTTCTTTTTTCATGAAAGGTGGCAACTCTTATTTCTCTCTTGGATTTTATTTGTTTCGCACAAAATGAGTGGTTTGGAAAAAAAAATGATCACTTATTATATTGTTTGAAATAATTACTCGATGGAAGAAAGCAATGTTTTTATCTCCATAGTCAATCTTATTGACATGAGCTCGTTGATGCCAGTACATCTCTTGTTGTAACAAGGACTCGTCTAACTTTGGAAATAACCTCCTGCAGATCAGCCCATGGAGCATCACCATCCTGCAAGTTGTTGATTAAAGACTTCTCCATGCAAACATTAGCTAGGCCACTCTATCCAACCTTTCCTTTAAGATCCCATCCTCCCTATCGTTACACCAGGTAAATCTTTTACCCTTATCGACCAGGTCCGTCTTTAGCAGTGTGTCCAAAATCACAGCATTAAGACTGTCGATGCATCTGGCTGATTTCATATCGCCTCTCTTGTTCTCTACGGTGCTACTTTATTTCATTAAAATCGCTCACACAGAGCCAAGGACAAATGATGGAAGCTGCTATTTCCTTTAAAGCTTGCCAATTCTTTTGGTTCTCTTGGAAATCAGGTTTGCCATGGATCCAGGATACTCTTAACCTCCCTTCCCCGTTCTCTGAAGCCACATCAATTTGAAAAGAAACAATGGCATTCTCCTTTTTCTTTCATCCAGCTGGTCCTCCTCTCCAGGAAACTCAATTAAATGCCAGTTCCTCTGCCCTCCTCCTCCTTACGACTCCCATGTTTACCAGGATCGGTACGAATGGATGGAATGGATTCAAACACATCCGGTGAAGGGTCATCAGCACAGTGATCAGTAACATGAGATTCAGTGAAAGAACCACTAGCATTGGGGTCAAGAGAGAATGCGCGCGAAAAGAAAGAGGAACTCGGAATTTGTGTAAAGAAATGCGCCGTATGGTCAGTTTTACGGCTTTCTGTGCATTCTATTGTGTAGGGACCACGTTTTTGGCATAGGTTTCGTTAGAATGTGCCCGGGCTGAACCGAGTTTGCACGGGTATTGGAATGAGGTTCTTCACTAATTCATTTCGCATCCTCACATTTCACGTATCATTCCTAATTCAGCTTACACATAAAAAGAAATGTTAAATATTCTCATATCGCTTACTTGTGTGATTTCTATATATATATATTTTTATATATATGAGATCTTTCTTCACCTTTCAACTTTAATTTTTAGGTTGGATTTTCTAAGTGAGAGAGATGACGGGGGGTGGAAGTTGGTATTTAGAATTTAGTGGGAATTTGATTTGGCTAGTTGAGACTAAGTGAAATAGTCATGTATAAATTAGGGATGAGTATAGTTTCAAGATAGAATCGGAAACCTAAGAATTGGACCAATGGAAATCGCTCTAGATCCAAATTTTAGAATATACAAGATAGATTTCAAGTTCTAAAAATTGGGAAATATGTTCCCATAGATAGGTTTTAGATTCCAAATGGAATTAAGAATCTGAAACTTGGAACCTAGAATAAGTCTTTGTATTTTTCTTGTTCTATATCTTTGTGTGATCCAGCAAAATTTTATGACGTTTAATGATGAGTGTATAATCTTAAACCACTAGTTTGCATTTTCATTTTCCGACAATATTCATAATTGAGACTTTTACTCTGTTAATATTTTATACTTTTTGTGTGTCCAAAAATGAGTTGTAACAAGTAGATTGTAGCAAATTGGGGTCATAAGAGTATAGATTGAACCTGAATAAACCCTAAAACCAACTCTGAAATTTGCAACATGATAGGTTTCAAGTTCCTGAATATATAGGGTGGTTCTAGATTCCAAAAATTAAAGAATTTGTTCTGACGGGTAGATCCCAAGGTTTAGGTGGAATCTGAATAAAACCTATAACTATTCACCCCTAATTTAAATCTAATGAATGGGACATGAGATAGAGCATGATAATAGACATCCTCATCCATAGCTTGACCCCTCCAAATCATTCGTGTACAAAAAATACAAATCACGAGCTAGCACACGAGTAGAAAATCTAATGAATAATTTAGAACATGAGTTCTCTTATTCGAGGCAATTTCTTGCCTAAATCCAGTCTACTGTGGTTTGATGAAATTTGACCGTTAATCACGTAAGTGCGACGATTCCGTTCAACGACCGTATGATTCACTAGATCCGAAAACGCCATCTTTATGGTCTAACATTTGTATTATACGTTGATTAATTCCTTGGATTATCCTACACAATTAGATTCTGCTTGGTTAGACAATTTTCTGCTCGGAGTCTTGGACCTTCTCATCTTCAAGTTCTCATCTCACCATTTTTGCACCATGCGGAGCACATCGGTTAACGTGATGCAGATTCTGACCTGGTCTTCGGGTTTGATTATTGGAAAAATAAAAGTCGAAAACGTGATGCAGAAAGATAAGGATGTTCATGGTTTGGCCCACTTTGTCTGAAATTTTTTGGATAAGGTCATCTCTGCAGTCATTTGAATTTTCCATCAATGCCATGTGCACGTTCTAGCTTTTTGCTTTCGAGTTGAAGTAAGGACTATTAACCTCACCTTGGATAAGTTCACACCCTTTATATTTTGGTAAATGACATGTATGACCGAAAAGAATCCTATGAAGAAAATTATCCAAAAAATCCTACATCTATTATATGGTGGCCAATTTAATATTAAATCTTTTAACATTGCCAATTTAATTCAAAACCCTTTCTACCAAGGCTAATTTAGTCATTCCGGCTAGTTTAGGCAAAAAATCGTTGATATGGCCGTTGGTTGTCCTACATGGCATGATCAAGACCGACGTAGATAATTTTTATAATTTTTAATAATTTTTCTAAATTTTTACTTTTTTTCAATTTATTTTTTCATCCCTTTTCATTTTCCACAAACAAGCCCGGTGAGGCCTTGCCAGCCACAACCGATGGCTAGCTAGGTCTCACAGCCCTCACCCACCTAGCTTGTGGCTAGTCACCAGCCATTGCTATTGACCACAGGCCAAGAGGAAAAAAAAGGAAAAAAATAGAAAATTAAAAAATTGGCCGACGTTGATTAGACCATCATGTTAGCAATATTTGATCAAAATTTAAGGGAAATCCTACATTGGAAGATCGTCAAAAGATTTAGGACTAAATTGGCCGCCATAGAAAATATTTAGGATTAAATTAGCAAAATCGATTGTTTAGACAATAATCCTCATAGGATGATCTTTAAATCATTCGAATAAATCGAAAATAAAGCTTATCAACAAGACTACATGACAATGTTGATTGGAACGTGAATATGGTGGCATGTCCTATTGATGTGATCCATTGAAAGCCAAATCAAAAGTGTTGATGACACGTTTAGAGAACCCTAATAGTAAATGACGATGACCGACCCATGTGAAGTAAGACGAATTTGGATTACGATAGATGTGACTTCACCACGAGCGACAAAGGGTAGGTCAAGTAAAGTCCGCGGGCGTAAGGAAGGAAAGACGTCGGTTTGATCTCTTACGCGTTTGAATTAGCATAAACAATGACCATTCGTAGCATAATTGTCATTCTTTACATATAATTCGCGACTGCAATGCCAGATGCACGTTAGATAAGATTGATAGACCATTAAATATTGGAAAATAAAAGCTTAGGATAATCACGAGGAACAAGTAGAAGATTTAACAAAAGGAAATTTAAAAAACATAGAAAAGAAAAAGAAAAGGTAGAGACCCGTTTTACACAATGTGGAATTTGTTGCAATTTCTTTCTTTTCTTATTTTTTGACTTTCTGTCGTGAAGATTCCATCTTCCTCTTCACAAGTAATTTGGGATTGAAAGGGAGCGTGCTTCTGATCAGATTGGCTTCTTTTGTTTCTCATCCAATCTATTTCCGGTCAAGGGAAAAAAGAGTACGACGACGACACACACCGAACTGCCGATTATTTCTCTCGCGTTTTGTTCGAGTTTTCTCTCGCGTTTTGTTCGAGTTTTTTCGTCATGTCTTCCTTTCCCTTTGTTCCTCCCTTGAATTCTGCCATTCATTTGCAAAACGGATGTTCATCGTCATCTTCTTCCCAAATGCTTCTCATCATCTTTCCTTCTCTGCATGTGCAATTCCGACCATCCCCTTTCGCCATCTGAGTTCCCTGGGTCTGCTGTCCACTCCCATACCCTTCGATCTTTGTTCTTCCTTCTCTGCATGTCGATGATCTGAAACATGCAACCCCTGCAACTTTCAATTTCGATCTTTGGTTACCTAGTTTATATAGAGTAGTGTGCTTTGGTTATTCTCACCATGGATGAATGGGATGATACCTCCAGAATTGCTTCTCTTTGCAATCGCCTTGGTCGTCTATGTTCGGAACAGGAGTTGGAGATTTGGGATGATATCCCTGCAACGGCCAAACTGCAGGATTGTCGCCTTATCTTGGTGGGTAACATTTTCACTAACCCTTCTGTGAATTTATCCGCATTTCATGTTGCGATGAAGAAAGCCTGGCGAGTGGATCATGTTGAAATTACTTCAGCGAATCTTGGATTATACATAATTAAATTTCGCACTGAAAGTGAAAAAAGACGCACTCTGGATGGTAGTCCTTGGTTGTTTTCTGGACAATTGGTTAACCTCCGACCATGGCAACCTAACACTCCTTTACAACATTATGACTTCGGAAAGTGCCTGTTTTGGGTGCATGTTATTGGCTTACCTCTGGAATGGACTTCTCCTCCTATCTTGCGCAGAGCTGTATCCCAGATAGGTAAAGTTCAGGATGTGAAGACAGATATTTCTGCCAGGATTAGAATTGAATTAGATTTGAAAGAACCCTTAAAAACAGGGAAACTTATCTGTATTGCTGGCAAGACCCTGTGGCTCGATTTTCGATATGAGCGATTGTCCCATTACTGCTACTCTTGTGGAAGGTCGGGTCATTACGCAGCTTCTTGCCGGACTATCCTTATGATGAAGCCCAATTCGATGGTCGGGATACAATGACCTATGGACCCCGGCTCGGGCCGAACTTAAACAAGTTAGCCCCTATTGGGATGCCTTTTACCACCCAACACTCTCACCGAGCAAATGGAAGAAACAAGACCACGAAACTCCTTCTCCAATTCGCCCGGCCTTCCCGCTCTTCCTCCAATTCCTATAACAAAGGAAGAGACAACGCCTTCGCTTATACATCAAGGGACTTCCGTCTTTGGAACATAACAACTTCCACTACTACTACAACGGACTTAGTTCCTGCAGCAGTCAAGATGAAACAACCTCAGATTCCTTCCTTGGATAAGCATCAATCGAAAAGACCTAAGATTCCTCGGCCTATGCCTCTTGGTGGTTCTAGCAAAAAACCAAAACGATACTCGCCATATGATGTTAAACTTACCTCGTCGGCAGATTTTGATGAGTCTCTTCTTCTGGATGCCCCTGTTTTGGAGGCAAATATCCCTGATCTTCGGGCTTTGGCGGCTGGCCCTAAACAGCCACCGAGTTACAAATGAAACTCTTGAGTTGGAATTGTCAGGGATTGGGCAATCCCCTGACAATTCAAGCATTAAAGGCTATGATAGCCTATGACAAGCCTGATATAGTGTTTCTAATGGAAACAAAGAATGATCAACTTTTTGTTAATCGGTTAAAGCATAAGTTTAAATTTACTCACTCTTTTGTGAGGGATCCTGACGGCCTCAGGGGTGGTCTTGCGCTTTTTGGAATGACAGTTTCGATGTTACTCTTGTACATTCGGATTCTCACTTTCTGGATTTCATTGCCTGTGATCTGCGGATATCAGCCTCCACTCATATTACTTGCTTACACGCCCCTCCAACGTATCAACTTCGCCAGAACTTCTGGGATACCATACGAATCCTCCATGCTGCGGCTCATTTACCTTGGTTATGTCTCGGTGATTTTAATGATTTCCTATCTCCATGGGAGAAGATGGGCCAGCGACCTGCATCCACTTCTCGGATGTCATCCTTTCGGAATATGCTTAATGATTGTGAATTAATAGAACTACACAAAGGATGTGAATTTACCTCGGTCCAATAATCGAGAAGGGGATGCTCGGTAAAGGAGAAGCTTGATCGGGTGTTCTGCTCATTGGAATGGCTAACATCTCACCCTTCGGCAGAAGTTTTTGCACTCCCTTCGGTTGGCTCCGATCACTGCCCACTGTTGTTGGCCTCTCGTTCGGATATCATCAAGCGCGCAAAATTTTTTCACTATGAAGCATTCGGAATCACGATGAAGAGTGTCATCACATAGTAAAACGAGGCATGGGACAACAGTTGTACCTCCTTGTTATCTAAATTACAGGCAGTTGCTACCAGGTTAGCAAGTTGGAGCAGGGGCCGATTCACTAATGGTCATCAACGCATCTCACACTTACAATCTCAACTGCAGACCATTATCAATAGGACATCATATCAGGATGGAGATAGGGAGCAGGCTAATGCTCTTAGATGTGAAATTCAAAAGGTATGGATTCAAGAGGAACAATTCTGGGCTATGCGTTCTCGTATACAATGGTTAAAATGGGGCGATCAGAATTCCAAGTTTTTTCATGCATACACTATGCAAAGACGGCAACGCAATCGAATTACAATGCTATTAGATACTAACCAGCAGTGGATCCGTGAACCAGATCAGTTAAAAGATCTAGCACAGGGCTTCTTCTCTCAGCTTTACACAACTCAGGGCTATCGGAATTTCCGTCCTTTCTTGGCACAATGTCCTTCGGTAGTAACACCTGATATGAATGCATCCTTACAGTGTCGAGTAACTGAGGAGGAGATTTACCTAGCCACTTGCCAGTTAGGAGCTTCGAAGTCTCCGGGCCCGGATGGTCTTCCTGGCCTTTTCTATAGGCATCACTGGCATGTTATTAAAGATACAGTTATTCAAACAGTTCATGACTTTTTCGATACTGGTATTATGCCAACAAGACTAAACAGAACAGTCATAGCCCTAATTCCTAAAGTTCAGCATCCGGAGAGTATAGAGCGGTTTCGTCCTATCGCCTTTGTAACTTTGCTTACAAGATCATTTCAAAAATTATGGCCAACGAGACTCAAACCATGGCTATCTACTTTGATTTCCACAGAGCAAGCAAAGCATTTATCGGCGCGATGATACTGAGGACAACATTATGGTGGTTCAAGAGGTTATGCATCAATTCAAAGTTCGAAAGTGTAAGAAACGTTTCCATCTTATTTTCAAAACAGATATGCAAAAAGCCTATGATAGGGTTGAATGGGACTTTTTGGAAGCATATTTGAGGCATTTGGGTTTCCATAACAGTTTGGGTTACTCGTGTAATGGCTTGTATAACAACAGTCTCCTTTAGTATTCGGTTTAATGGTGAACAACTTCCTTATTTCCAGCCTACTAGAGGGTTGCGCCAAGGTGATCCCCTATCTCCATATCTATTCATTTTACTTGCCAATGCCTTATCTCGCAACTATTGCTCAAGCCGTGGATATAGGTCACATTAAGGGGATTCAATTTAATAGAGACTTGTCCAAGGTTATCTCACTTATTTTTCGCCGATGATTCAAAAGTATTTTTCCTACGAGCCACTATTTCGAATGCCAAAATCTTGCCAATCTACTCCATCAATATTGTTATGCCACGAGCCGGCTCATTAACGAAAACAAATCGGGTGTGTTCTTTAGCAAACATTGTCCTCTTTCTTTACAACACAACCTAGCACAAGAACTACGGGTTCCCATTCTCAGTAAATATGGAAAATACCTGGGCATTCCATCTGATTGGGGTCGTTCCAAGAAGGAGATGTTTTCCTGGATCCTGGCAAGAGTCAATACCAAGTTAGCAAGTTGGCAGGACAAATTTCTATCGAAAAGTGGCAAGGAAATATTATTGAAATCAGTTATACAGGCCTTACCGCAGTATGCCATGTCTATCTTCAAGCTTCCGCTGTCTCTCTGCAGATTGATTGAAAAGAAGATCTCCGCATTCTGGTGGAGTAAACAACAAAGTCATTCAGGCATACACTGGAAAAACTGGTCAGAATTAAAGCTATCTAAAGCATCAGGGGGGATGGGGTTCAGAGATTTAATCAATTTCAATACAGCAATGCTTGGAAAGCAAGCATGGCGTCTCTATCAGCATCCTCATGCTATCTGGAGTCAGCTCTTTAAAGGGTTATACTTTCGATTTTCATCCTTTCAGAATGCCTACCCAGGACATCGTCCTTCTTGGGGATGGCAGAGTTTATTAAAAGGCCGTGAAGCAATTGCTCCTAAACTATGTTGGTTAGTCGTGGATGGATCGAAGATAAACATTAGAGATGATACTTGGTTACCACAAGGCGGAATAGGAGGCTTACCGAGGGAGGGAGAACCACGGCCGGTTCCGATCTTATTGATTCCCAACTCTCGTATGGAAGTCCTCCTCTTCTTCAATTCTTCGATGGCCCAACCGGTTCAAAGCAATCCTAAACACCCCAATCAATCCGTCTCTCCCTCATGATCACCGGTTTGGACAGAGACTCCTTCTGGTACCTACACGGTAAAGAGTTGTCATCATTATCTATCTCTACAATCTCAGAACCCCATATCCAAGCCCTCTCCCTCTTACACTAACCCACCACTGTTATGGAGGAATATATGGAAGATGCATACAGCGCCAAAGATTAAAGTTTTTCTATGGTCAGCTTGCCAAAACGCCCTTGCTACAAAACTAAATCTCTTTCGGCGACACATCATCCCTCATCCCATCTCGTTCTTTATGCAATCATTCGAACCGAAACAATTGAGCATCCGTTTCTTTTCGCCCTTGGACTACCGTAACTGAATCATGAAGATATTCAGGTAAATGTTTCACCTACCTCAGTTACTCGATTTGATGCCTGGATGGTTGACAGAATCACCCTCCCACACGCGTCTCCAAATCTTGAAACGATCGCTCATATCCTGTGGGAGATCTGGCGTCACCGCAATAACGCTATCTTTCGTCAAATCAAGATGGATCCTCTCCTGGTGGTCTCTGATGCTCTATCTCAAAGCTCTATCTTCAAGGTTCTTCAACCCCTGCCAAAAAGGATTCACACCGCACAGGCGAGATTAGATCATCGCTGGCACCCACCAGCAAAGGGCCTTATCAAATGCAATATAGATGGGGCTTTTCGCCCAGATGCAACCAATGGTTCACTGGCTTGTATTTTCAGAGACGACAAAGGAATTTTGAAGGATGTACTCACCAGATCTGTGTCTGCTCAGACGGCGTTCCAAGCCGAGATCTACGCCCTTATCTCTGCTCTTCAACGGATCATCCAGAAGGGACTTTCTCTTCAGCACTTGGAGATCGAATCTGATTGCTTGCAGCTAGTGGAAATCATCCGATCGAATCAACGACCGCCGTGGAAGGAACGGCACCTCTTCGCAACTCTTCAAGACCTTCTTCAGCGTTGCCCTAACATTTCGCTTCATCATATCCGACGAGAGGCTAACCTAGCAGCTGACTGGGCTGCGAAAGCCCACAGGGACCAAGGCCCACCAACCAACTGGCTTCTCTTTCCCCCCCCTCTTTTCCTTTCTATTCTCGCTTCGGATGCTTCGGCGATAGCTTGTATGACTCTTTAATTTTAATATAAGTTATCTTTCGACCAAAAAGGGAAAAAAGAGTAGTATATGAAAAAGAAGCTGAACTCCAAGCATTGGGTCAAAAATTTGGAATTGCCTTCTCTAGTTCTCCACTTTGAATTTTATATTTCTTGATATTCCTCCTTGTCTCTTTGTCTCTTTTGAATATGACTGGCCAACCTACGCCAGATACAAAGAATCTAGGCTGGCGAAGTGTCTCTTTTTCACTCTTTTTTTTTTTTTTTCATGAAACAACTAGGAGAGCACTACCGAACATAGTTTCTATGGGGAAATTTCCAACGCTAGCTATATTCAAGCAGAAATATATGGTGAGTACACATTTATATTGCTCAGTGACTCCATAATTAGATTTAGATCCAATCATAAGCTCGGCAAATGAATGAATCAGACATGACCATTCATCAAATGGGTGAACTTGGACAATAAGTTTAGGCCCTCCAAGTGAGGCCCAACCGATTTAATCTTTTTCAATTGTGCAACTGTAAATCAATGCCCTCTTTAAAACCAGACTCTTGGCTCATATAAACCTATGAAAATGTTGATAGGAAATAAATGATTTTTCATTCATGAGTGTAGGCTTGTTTAAGTGTTTTAAACCTAGCCCAGCCTGGTTAGCCCCAAGTTAAGCCCGATTGGCTTGAAGAATTGCGAATTGATAGGTGGGCTCAGGCAACAAGTAGACTCGAATGTAGAGTGGGATCCATCCCCGAGCCCACCCAATGATCATTTCTAACTCACAGTCGAATCCTCTCAGGTGAGAAGTGAAAGGCGGCATGCCCTCTACTGAAGAAAGTAGAGGATCATGCTGTTCTCTTTTTATATACTTCAAATCCTTGCTGATTCGATCATTTTTCCTATAACATGAGTAGCATGATGCAAATTAGTGACCGTAAGCTCCACGCCATGTGATCATCAAGTGTCCGCGGTAGATTTCTAGTGGAAAATTGACCACAAAAGAGAGGGTGTAGCATCAATTTCAAGTAGTTATAAAGTTGAATAGATTGCAAGGTTGCAACTGCAGTTCCGTTTCCTACGTTAAAAGTGTCATTAGCAATCAGTAATACTGTAAAGGAGATCGTAAATAAAACTCCCCACAGTGGAATGGGGAGAAGCTCGAAACTAAGTACCAAAAATCGTCTCTAAAATAGAAATAAGGGTTTTGTCAAAGCGCTCGTACACACACGGATCAACTTATAATTATCGTATTCTCCAAACACCAATCGTGCATGATTCGAGAAGGGTGTAGGCACATCAAGAAGGGTACGTTCTTTTTGAATATTTATTTTAACCTGACTTTATAAGGAGATCGGGCGCCAATCATTGGCCTTGCTCTTTTGGGGAGACGATTTTGTTTTCAGATGACGGCGGGCAAGGCCACTCGCCAAAAAGAATCAAAGCATGCAAATTGCGGCTGCCATCGCCATCAGAAAGATTCGCAGGCTCAACAATCTCTCCAGCTACAGTCCCCTCTGTGGAGACGGCGGCGGCGGCCTGGGACATGCGATAATCATTCTCAAAAGTCGAAAGTCCCATTGCAAAACCCATATCGTGTCGTGTCAACGGGGCTGAGATGGCGTCGGCTGGGGAGGTCTGAACTGATGAAGCCATCTTAGACTTTCTGATGGATCCATCTCCAGGACGGCGAGGTGGAATTCGCGCGTCGGCTTCATCTCGTGTTCATAGCGGCGCATCTCTAGTCGTCGTCGGACTCCAATGAGGATTGGAAATGATTTTGATTTGGTCAGATCGGCGACGTTTGTCTCGGATCCAGTTCTCACATGGTCTTTAGTTTTATGTTGCCGAATTCACCTGACCAATTTCTATTCTCATTTCTAAGGAGTATATACTATCACCAGCATGGGCTAACCCAAGTTTGCACTGGTATTAGAGTCACGTCTCCCGTTGTTTACTAATTTATTTCTTGTGTGCGTCCATCCTATTCCTCAAATTTCACGTATCATTTTTAATCCAATTTACATGCAAAAGAGAATATTAAATAATCTCATATCACTTACCGTGTGGTTTTTATACATTTTTTATACATGCGGTCTCTTTTCATCTATTAATTTAAATTTTTAGGTTGAATTTTCTAAGAGAGGGGTGGAAGTTGGTATTTGGAATTTAGTGGGAATTTGATTTGGCAAGATGAGACTAAGCGAAATAGACATGCTTAAATTAGTGGTGGGCATGGTTTTATAATAGAATCAGGAACCTGAAAACTGGACCAATGGAAATTGGTCTTGATCCAATTTTAGAATATGCAAGGTAGGTTTCAAATTCTAAAAATTGTAAAAATGATTATGACAAGTAAGTTCTAGATTTCAGGTGGAACCGAGAAAAACTTGAAACCTAAAATAAGTTGTTGTGTTTTTCTTACTTTATATCTTAGCGTGATCTTGCAGCATTTCATGACATTCAATAATGAATATGTAATAGGAAACCACTAGTCCGAGACTTTTACTTTATTAATATTTCATAATCTCCATGTATCTAAATATGAGTTGTAATAAATGATTGTAGTAAATTGTGGTCACTAAAAGTGATTATTTACTGTAATTATTTAATAAAGAATATAGGTGGAACTTAGGAAAAGTACCAAAAAAGCTCTAAACATATTGTATTGGTACCAATTTACTCTTAAACCTTTCAATTGAACTAATTAGTCCTAAATTTAATTACACTAGTACCAATTAAGTCCATTTAGCTAATTTATGTTGGAAATTACTGAATAGACACGAATCATCTTACGTAACATAACCGGCATTGATGTTGGCATTTTATATAATATTTAATTAATTTTTAAATTTTTAAATTAATTTTTCTTTTTCTTTCTTTTCATTTCTTTTTTCTATTTTCCTCTCGCCAACTATCGGCGAGGGCAAGGGCCGGGATGCCTTCACCAACAATAGGTGAGACCGGCCTGATGGTTGGGTAAGGTTGCCCCTTGCTAGATTTGGCAAGCGCCGGTGAGCATCGGGAAGCCCTCGCTAGCCTCTAACAAGGGCTAACCTCGCTTGAACGAGGCCTCTCGCCAACACTAGAGGCCTCTGGAGATTGGATTGATTAACCATTAAATATTGAAAAATCAAAGCCTGGGATAATCACGAGGAGCTGGTAGAAGATTTAACGAAAGGAAATTTAGAAAACAAGGAAAAGAAAAGAAAAGGTAGAGTCATGTTTTCCACAATGTGGAACCTGTTTTAATACCTTTTTTTTTTTTTTTTGACTTTTTGTCTTGAAGATTCTATCTTCCTCTTCACAAGTAATTTGGGACCAAAAGGGAGCGTGCTTCTAATCGGATTGGCTTCATTTGTTTCTCATCCAATCTATTTCCAGTCAAGGGAAAAAAGAGTAACTTATGAATAAGAAGTTGAACTCCAAGCATTGGGTCAAAATTTGGACTTACCTTCTCTAGTTTTCTAATTGGAATTGAATCTGACTTGTCAAGCCAATGCCAAATACAAAGAATCTAGATTGAAAAAATGGTTTTTTTTTTTTTTCATTTCATGATGCAACTATGAGGGCACTACTGAACATAGTTTCAATTATAGAGAAATGTCCAACTCTAGCTATACTTGAACAAAAATATATGGTGAGTACGCATTTATATCGCCCAACGGCTCCATTTTTAGATTTAGATCTGATCATTAGCTCGGTGAGCGAATGAATCAAATACGGCCATTCGTCAAATGGGTGAACTTGGACATTAGGTTCAAGCCCTCCGAGATAGGCCCGACTGATTTAATTTTTTACAATTGGGCAAAAATAAATCAATTCCCTCTTTGGAACCGGACTTGTGGCTCGTTAAGCCTTACCGAAACATTTATAAAAAATAAATATTTTTTCATTCATGAGCGTAGGCTTGTTTAAGTTCTTTAAGCCTAGCCCAGCCCAACTCAATTGGCCCAAATTCAAAGCCCAATCGGCCTGAAGAATTGCCCATTGATAGGTGGGTTGGGCAACAAGTAGAATGTAGAGCGGGATCTGTCCTTGAGCCCATCCAACGATCACTTCTGACACGGAATCCTCTGAGGTGAGAAGTGGAAGGCAGCATGGCCTCTACTGAAGAAAGTATTGGGTCATGCTGCTCTCTTTTTATCTACTTCAAATCTTTGCTGATTCGATCATTTTCCCTATTACATAATCAGCACGATGCAAATTAGTGACCATAAGCTCCGCCCCATGTGATCATCAAATGTCCTCGTTAGATATTTTAGTGGAAAATTGACCGCAAAAGAGAGAGTGTAGCATCGATTTCAAGTAAATATAAAGCTGAATAGATTGCAATGTATCAACTAGAATTTCATTTCCTGCATTGAAGTGTCATTAGCATTTAGTAAATACTGTGGAGGAGATCCCAAATGAAACTTCCCGCAGTGCAATGGGGCAGTGCAATGGGGGAGAAGCTTGAAATTGATTACCAAGAGCCAGCTCTAACATAGAAATAAGGGTCTCATTTACGAATATGATCCGATGCTTGTAAGCATACTGATTAACTAATGATTATCGTGTTCTCGAAATATCAACGTCGCACAATTTGAGAAGGGTGCGTTTTTCTCACTTTAAGAAGGAGATCAGGCGATTGAGACCAACCATTGTTCTTCCTCTTTTTGGGTGACGATTCCTTGTTAAGATGACGGCGGTTACGACCACTTTTTCAGGGAGTCGCCAAAAAGAACGAAAGTACGTAAGTTGCGGCTGCGATCGCCATCAGTGCAGTGAGATTCGCAGGGTCAACAATCTCTCCAGCTACAGTCCCTTCTTCTGTGGAGACGATAACGACGACCTGGCACATGTCATCATCATTTCCGAAAAGTCCCATTGCGGCTGCGATCGCCGTCAGTCCGCTTCTCGTTTCGTGTTCATATCAGCGTGTCTCTGATTCTCACATGACTCCGATGAAGATCGTAAACGATGTTGATTTGGTCAGATCGGCGACGTTTGTCTCGGTCTAAGATTCCACATGGTCTCCAGTTTTATGTTGCCGACTTCACCTGACCAATTCCAATTCTCATCTCTAAGGAGTATATACTATGGCCAGCAGGATATCCTCGTACCATGTGTCGGAATCTGGGCGAAAAAAAAAAAGCATGTAAAACAATAATGAGAATGTATTTTGATGACTTGGTGAACACTTTTTTGGGTTAAAGAGATCTAGTTCCTATGTTATCTATGCTAATACGTTTCTTCGAAGTGTAGATAAGACTGTCCCCATGATCTGTTTGGCTTGATGAACTAAGCCAAGTTGAAATTAAAGAATAGAGAGAGATTTGGTGAGGGTTGTTGCCTTTCAATGGAGATCGACAAGGGTCACGGTTCTTATGAATGACCCTCGCTCGGGCTTCGTGGTGAGGGCACGACTCCTCAAATTTGAAGCAAAGCTTGCAATTTTCGCCATCTTTTTCCATAATAGATGGCAACTCTCACCTTTTTTCGGCTCCGTTTGTTTCGTATGAAAAGAATGGTTTGAAGAAAAATAATCACACTATCGTTTGAAATAATTTAATGAAAGAAAGCGGTGTTTTGGTCTCCATAGCTAATCTAACTGACACGAGTTCGTTGATGCTGGTACATCTCTTCTTGTGACCACGACTCATCTTAACTTTGGAAACAAACCTCCTGCATGTCAGCCTCTGGAGCGTCACCATCGTGCAAGTTCTTGGAAACAGATTTCTCCATGCAAATATTAGCTAGGCCCCTCCGTCCAACCTTTCCTTTATGATCCCATCCTCCCTATCGTTACACCAGGTGAATCTTTAACCCTTGTTGACCAGGTCCGCCTTGAGCAGCAGTGTGTCGAAAACCGTAGCATTAAAACAGCCAATGCATCTGGCGGATTTCATATCGCCTCTCTTCTTTTGCTTCTCATGGAAATCAGGGCTGCCATAGATCCGGGATACTCTAACCGCGCTTCCCCGTTCTCCAAAGCCACTTCAAATTGGAAAGAAACAATGGCACTCTCCCTTTTCTTCCATCCAGCTGGTCCTCTCCAGGAAACTCAACGAAATACCAGTTCCTCTGACCTCCTCCTCCTTTTGACTCCCAGGTTTACTAGGATCGGCACAAATGGATGGAATGGATTTGAAAACGTCAGGTGAAGGGTCATCACCAAAGTTATTAGTAACATGAGATTCAGTGAAAGAATCACTAGCGTTGGGGTCGGGAGAGAATGCGCGTGAAAAGAAAGAGGAACTAGGAATACGTGTAAAGAAATGCATTGTATGGTCAGTTGTAAGGCTTTGTGTGTATTGAATGTTCAGGGACTGCATTTTTGGCATGGGTTTCGTTAAAATGCGCACGACCTAAACTGAGTTTGAACAGGCATTGATGTGTGTGGTCTATTGTATCCAGGGCTGTGTGGGGTTTGTAAGATGGAAGGACGAGAAGGGTCGGTATCAGGCTGATACGTGTTGGAAGTATCATGCAAAAGGACCGTTTTTGGATACTGGACTGTAAGATTGGAGGGTGAGTCAGGTTGGACTTAGGGTATGAAGGCCTCTCTGTGTTTCTTCCATCTCTTCCAGCAATACTGGCATCTTTCCCTCCCATTCCTAGAACCTCTTTTCGCCTTTTGGAATTAGCTACCAATCTGCCAACTCTATTAGCTCGCAAACTAGGACTGTGGGGCTGTCCGACATCAAGCAGCTGACTCGCAATCCAAGCATGCCCCAATCTTCCACACTTCTAACAAAAATCAGATACTCCGTTCCTATTTAAATTGATCCGATATTAAACACCTTCAAGTAGACATGATCATCAAGCCAGGTTCGGAGGAAAACAAATACCAATCTCCACCTTAATTTGCAAAAAACCTCTTCCTATCCCCAAGTCCTCCACATGGATCATCAGCATCGGCAATTCTTATCAAAAAAACTGATTCTTCTAGCATTCCCTGACTTCATATGATTTGGAGCTAAACCATATATTTGTATACGGAATGCAACTCAATTAAAACATAGATCCTCCAATCTTCTTTTCTCATCCCAAACCTTCAGCACAAGGCTGTATTTCATAACAGACCATGGACTAACGTTAGAAAATTTGTCTGCATACCTTTACGAGACACAAAAATAAGCAGGAATCCATCATCTCCAACGTTGGCAATGGAGAAATTATCCATATTGGCCCAAGCCAAGCCTTCATGATGCTATTGTGCACTGCTGTTTTATCCATTAGACACGATCTACTTTCTCTTCAACATCTAACCAACGAGGATTGTCGGATTCACTCTCTCTTGCTTTTAAACTGACTCATCTGCCTCTTCTACTTGGAAAGACTTAAAGATGTAGGGACGAAACCCCTGCAAATCGAGATGGGAAACAAAGTGAGGATGATGAACAGAGTAAGAGAGCAAAAGAGAAAACAGGGAAATGCCAACTATAGATCAAATGTCACAAAATGAGGTAGATCCATTGAAAGGGAAATGTAAAGGTAAGGAAACAAAGGTAGGAAAATGTAACGGGGGGGAGAGGAACGGAGAAGATTAGAGATGCCAAAGAATGAATGTAATCAAAGATCGGACGTAGAAAGAAATGCGGATGATTGAAGTGACAGGATTGAAGATTGGACAGATCCACTCTAAACTGAGCGCCAAGCATACTATGCCTCGAATTGGATTTCATTCCCTGCACATTTCCTTCACTATTCTTTAAGGCTTTGAAACCTTAAAACATATTCATATAATTCCAGCCCAAAATATCCCAATGCGGGAGGTGTATTTCGATTGATTATCAGATTCAATCATGCTCTGACGGTTGGCCTGCGAACTGATCTGACTTCAGGTCATGATCTACCTGTAGTAATTACATTACGCATGAATCACGAGGAATCGTGAGTTGTAACTTCCAAAGCCCATGCCCAAATAAGAAGACCACGAAGTGAATCGAATGTGTGTGCATTGATAGTTCATCTGATGATTTAGGCTTGACAATCAGCGCTTCAATTGGTCAAAAGCTGATCTTGGATGATTAGTAGGCTGATTTCAAATATGATGGATGAGGCTGAACCTGTAAGAACTAACAGAGACTTTCCATGGTTTTTCAGTGTTTGGTTTTCTTAATTATCATTACTTCTCTTGTAAATCCTTATAAAATTTTGCATGTTTGAGGCTTGTTTTGTTGCTCTTCAATATGCTAAAGAATCATTTAAAGATACGCAAGTTCTAGTCTAATTATTTGAGATACAGCGCACGAAATTGATGAGTGTCGTCTGCCTCTCTGAACACTCCTGGGACTAAACTATGAAATGAGCGTGTATTCACATCAAAATATATGACCGCAACTTGTAAAGCTTTAAAACAGAAAATTAGAGTGCAATTTCTTATCTTAATGGGAAATCAAGGTGACATAGGTTATTTTGAAGGCGACCCCCCCGAAATTGAATGCCGATAAAGTTAAACTAGATGATGGTATCGCGGCAAACGAATAGGTACACATCAGGAAACCATTAAAGAATGCAAATAGTGTCTCTGTTTCACTTTCAAACTAGCAACAGAGGAAGACAATCCCCATCTAGGAGTGCAGAAGTGACAAAGGACTGCAGTTTCTGATCCTTGACAGTGACAGAGTGATCAAAGAACACCAAGACTGAGTGAAGAAAAAAGAAGAAAACAGAGAACAAGAACTTTAGTTCTGAGGTAAGATGTGCATCCATGGACTCGGTGAAGAAAGCCTTCTTTTTTGGGGACCAGTCCAACAAAATTGGGGTCTCACACAAGCTTGTAGTAGCACTTGTTTCCAGAGAGCAGAATCTGGAAGCCCTTTCCACAGGTGCAAGCGAGATTGATGCCCAAGCAATCACCGATGACCTCCACACTCACAGTTTCCTGATTCTCCTGCACGGCTTTGTGCTCAACCTGCTGCGCAATCTGCAAGTTGAAACAAAAGAATGAAAACATCAGAGTAACAAATCTTTCTCCAAGTTCCATGACATTACATGATCATCAGTACAAATGTAAATTCTATGCACATCAGATCATACCTCTGGGCTCTGGGTGTTGTCTCGTTCATCTGGTCGGTCATCCTCTTCGGCTTCGCACATCACATGATTCCACCACTTGCCCATCTCATTCAGGCAACGCTTCATCCTCTTCAGTCTCTGCATTGATTTTAAAAGGGAAACCCACATTAAAGAAAGACAAGTTCCCAATCAACAAATCAGAACATGCGAGGTAACAAACGAATTTCAATAGCTCTTTCACTTGATCTTTATTTCATTCTGTTTCCCTAAAGAGTCAAGGCCAGGGAAAGCAAAACTGGGACAATGTGCTCTCTGTTCCTACTGTTGCACAACACAAGAAAAGTTCCAAATTTGACAAAGAAGAGAGGGAAGAAAACAACTATCATTCATCAGAAGACTGAAAAAACAGATCTCCACGAAAGTAACTTGAGATTATTATATTTTTAAAAAAAAGCGAGATTCACGATCAACATGCCTACGACAGATATCAAGAAAAAAAAGTGTATTTTAGTGGTCAGAGAGGGCATTCAAGAACCAGAAAATAATGGAGCAGAGTTGCCAACGATTGTGACATTCAGATGATCATAAGAGAACGACATTGAGGATTATTTTCACCAAAAAGAACATCAAGAGGATTGGAAAAGACCGACCCTGGAATTAGGACTATCCTCCACGCTGCCACAACCGCCACTTGAACTCGAGCCACTGGAAAAAGAGGTGATCGTCCCCGGGAATTGGTGTGGGGTTGGATCTGACACCGTCCTCTGTAGCGGAGGCCTCGGGGGGAGGGATGACGGCGATGAGCTTGCCCTCCCCGGCAAAGGGGTCGTAGCCATTGCCGGATTGACTCCAAACACAAGCTTCTGTGGCGACAAAGGGATCACGCCGTCAACCCCCATACCTTCGCGATCCCCACTGTTTGGAGCCGCAAGAATCCCATTAGCGCTCTTGTGAGCGCCGAGCGGGACTGGATCGGAGCTGGTGCGCCGGAGACCGGAGGGAAGCGAGGAGGAAAGGTTGATGTTGCTAAAGCCGCGGAGCGTGTAGTCAATATCCTCCCGCTCAAGCAGGGAGCAGCAGGGCCTCTTCTTGAGGTTCGAGGGCATCGGCGCAGGAGAAGAGAAGGGGAGTCTCCTCCGCTTCGTGGGGTTGGCGCCGCCGCCGCCGCCGCAGCAGAGGACACAGGGTTGGGGCGACAGGGACTCAGGGCACGCCCCGTTGCGCTCTACTTCTTCTTCTCCTTCTTCTTGGGATCGTTCTTGAACCGGGGCATGCTCTCCTTCCGGCGGTTCTTGAGGGTGGTCCTGATGAGCGAGAAAGTTCATCGTGCGCTTTTCGGCTGCTTCCTCGCGGCGGGACGAATCTTGAAAATGGTCGTTCACAGTTGCAGACTGATGCTTCTCTCTCTCTCTCTCTCTCTCTCTCTCTCTCTCTCTCTCTCTCTCGTGTATGATTTCTTGAGTATGGGGATGGATTTGGGAAGGCAGGGAGAGAGAGACAGAGACAAGAGAAACAGAGGTTTATAAAGCTGGAGCGCGTTCTTGTTTTGGCGCCCAAATCTGGTGGCGGCGAGAGTTAGTTATCTGAGTCGTTATTTTCTGAATTTGACATATAGGATCACCCTTTAGAAATGTATTATAATTTTTTGATGATGGGGTCTTCTTTTTTATTTATTATATAGTTGTTCTGTTGACTTTGTAGTTTGTAATAGTCATTTATCTGCAAAAGATTAGCTATAATCCTTTAGTGATAAGTTATTTTACTGATCCTCTAATGTCATCAATTTATCAGATAAAGGGTACCTTGTTTGTCATATGACTTCTTTTTAATGATCCTCCGACATCTTATATTTATGGAATATGCATTATTATACCATGGAGTCTTTTTAAGTAATTTTTTATTTAGTAAAATATTCATGCTCATGGCTAATTCATTTATTAATTTGTCGATATGTTTTAAATTGTAAATAAAATATGTGTCATGGTCCGATTTAGATCAGGTTTACATCATTTGTTTGTTAAATGAGGGTTATAATATTATGTAATTTTTCTCAATAATTTAATATAATTTATTTGTAAAAATCGGACAAAATAATTTATTATATGTGTTTTGATACGCTATTCAAATTACTTTGTTCTTATCAATTGTAAAGTGCTACAACCAAATTTTGGAGTTTGTTCTCATCGATTATAGAAGAATTGAAATTTTACCATAGGGAGGGTTTTACTCATAAGATTTATCAATGATTTTGCTCGTAGTCATGTTTGATTATCATATATGTACAGTCGTGTAATAAAAGACAACTCTTTCTCTATTGATTTGTTATTAGATTTTTTCTATCTTTTAATATATTCCCTATTTGTAAATCATGTATTATAATTTCTTTTAGGATGACGGGTACTTTTCTTTAATCCTCTGATATCATTTACTTGTCAAATATAGACATGCCATAAAAGATATTTCTACATTGTTCGTTCTTAGCGAGCATCTTAGTTCAATACTTAGAAAGTTATCTTAATTAGCACGAATTTAGTTTATATATACCACTATTATGTTATACATGAGCTATGATGTTACGTAACTTCTTTATCGAATTGTTAATATCATTTACTTAGTGAAATGCAATAAAATATTGTGCCATAACTGGTTTCTTTTCAACTTTGAAATAATTAAATCCGCCACTTACGGTCCATTTGTTAACTTGTCAAATAGTGACTAATTTTATTATTTTGTTTCAAGAAATAAAAAAAGAACATAAATCCGTTCGATAAATTTTTTAATCCCAGGAAAAAAATTTGCTCTCAAGAATAGGCTTGGAACAAAATCGAGAAGTAAGAAAAAATAGCTTTTTCGATTCTGGGAACAATTCTAGAATCAAGCCTGATCTATTTTTATTTTTTTTCTCTTTTATTTTCTTCTATTCTCCTTCTCTCTTCTTCTTCCTCCAAGCCAATCACCGGTCATTGCCTTGGCGACTAACTGGGCAAGGACCGATGAGTTCGCCAAAGTCTCACTAGGCCACCGTGAGCCTCGACCTCACAGATCTGGGCGAGGCTGAGCCTTGCTAGTGGCTGGCTAAGTGAGCCTTACCTAGCCTGGCAAGCCTTGCCTCATCGGTGGCCACAAGCAAGGTTTGCTGAGCTCGCCAAACCTTGCCCTGTCACTCGCCAGCCACCACCATGGCCAATGATCGCCACAAAAAGGAGGAAGAAGAAGAAAAATGAAAAAGAAAATAAAAGAAAATTAGAATAAAAGTATTTAAAAATTAAAAAGAAACAAAAAAAAAATTAAGAATCCTACCAAACAAACTTCTATTATTTTGGATAATTTATCAAATGCTTTCGAATACTTAGAAATTGTTCTTAGAAATAAAATAAATAAATCATTTCTGAACGAAAATTATTCTCAGAAACAAAATAATTATTAAGCGCACCCTTATTATCTTGTTTTTTACCGTACATCAACCTTTTACCTTAATTCAAAATATCAATAGAGGTATGCTAAAGTGATCTTGAGAACTAATTTGTTATAGTGCAAAAATAGAATCGACACCTCCATAAATAATGAGTATCATATCATGCGGGTTCTAGACGCTTTCACTTAAGTTTATAAAGATCTCGTATATTATATCAGCTAATAACTACATGCTAGATTATTTATATCTTGCTCATGCTGAATATTAAATCACACAAAAATTATTGACAGCTGCCAGCAAAAGTCTACAGTAAACCATAAATCACTGATTTCCCAAGTTCAATAATCTCCAAATGCAAAGGTTGCCAGAAATACAAAGAGCCAATCTGGTCGTCTCCAAAAGACTAATTATAGCCTCTTGGAATTTTTAGCTCGCCAAAGCAAGGATTATGTACGCAAGTTGCTTCCATATCATAAGGCAAGAGCAAAAGAGCTCAATGGAAAATCCCCGAAATCAAAAAAAGTACGGTTAAAAGTTCAACAAAAGGTTGGAGATTGCAGAAATACAGGAATGGAAATGCTGGTACAAGTACGAGAGAAGACAAGAATTCGCCCGAGCCATCGTCGGACGGAGCAACCTTCCATGCAAGAAGCCATTAAATTCTCATCTCGTGATTGAGTCCACGCAGCTAGTAACCTTAACAGATCCTCTAAATAAAGGGTCCTAAGAAAACTAAGCCCGATGCAGGCATCGTGACATCGTGATCATCACCTTGAACTGCTGTCTTCCCTTATATAGCTTGCAACTGAGAGAAGGAAATTCGGATTATCGACCCCGCCACAGAGCTGGCATGCTTGCACACAAGAGCTTCGGTGGCTTGCTCCTCAGTTTCAAACATAACTAGGGCTTGCTTCTTCCCGTTCATCTCAAAAACCTTCGTACTAACAATGGCACCATGCTCCTCCAGGAGTGTTACAATCTCCTCTTCTGTAATCTCCTGGGGAAGAGTGGAGAGGTGGATCATCTTCGTAGGAGAGCAACAATACCGGTAGTTCTTTGCCGCATTACGATTGAAGCGGTTAAGATTCGAATTGCTATACTCATGTGTTTCAGCACCAGGAGTAATGTTCGGATGCTTTGAGAAATTAACCTCCAATCGCTTCCCAAAAAGCATGGCCCCCTACAGCTCACATAATAGCTCCCAGATTATCGACAAACCTCTATAATAACTGATGCAAAATAATGAGAAAGTACACATGGAAATGATTCACCTCAGAAGAGAGAGCTCTCAATCGAATTCAAGCAAACACAATTTCATTAAATTAAAGCCCGTTCAGAGACCAACTTGATCAACTTCAGAAGCAACTAATGTTCATTCTGGCAAAAAGAAAGTGTTTAAATATTATCTGTATGTTTGGGTTATTTTTATTAAGGCTACTTGACAGTAAAAATGCACGAAAAGTAAGCTCTGCGAGCCATAAAACATGTGCAGCAGATTATAACACTGTGGAGAATTCAAATTCTTCACAAGGTACCCCTCTCCATGGCCAAAACTCGTTTGATCTACCAAGTCTTATTTTTGCCAAAGAAACTCCATCATGTGGACCATTGAGCAATTGTGAGAGTACAAATTACCGACATTCTGATACACTTCCACTGAGCATAAGTTCATCAATCTGTGAAATTATTGAGATCTTTGCTCGAGGCTTAAGTGCACAGTGTCAAATAGGCTTCTTAGGTGGTTAAATTATAGATCCAATATACTCAAACCACTGAAATCTATCAAGTGCATGATTTCTGTGATTCTGAGACCTGAAGATGGAATGCACGTCATCATTTAAAACTGTTCTACATATTCCATATGCAACACAGCCCCAAAGTCAACACACCTCAATCTACAGTCCAATAGCAGCTGGGGAGAAAAATGTTTCCTTCATCCAAGGAACCCAGAGGGAAGGATAATAATAAACCAAAAAACAGCAAATAAAAAAGACTCAATTAAAACCATGGCAGCAAAAGATCATCCTACATCAACCATGTGGAGAGAGATACAACTATTAAGATCCAGGGAGAAGAAGTAATTTGCTCTATCCTATAACTAGGGAGGGTTCTAGAAAAGAATTTTCTCATCTTCGTCTTAACAGCACAAGTGCAGTTGATAAGTTTATCAGATCTAACCTTTAGAAAGTGTACTGCTAATTCAGCCTGGAAGCCATCACCCATCTGAACAAGCGCATGATCTGGCTTATTTCGAAGAAGTTTAATCCTGACAATATTTCCATAAAGAGAAAAAAGGTTGAAAAGCTTGTCCTCGTCTATTCCCTGAAACATAAGAAATGGTGTTTTTAATGGTCCAATAGTTGAATCACTTTACAAGCTACCAAAGGTGGCAAGTAAAGTCAAGAAAGTACTTACATCAGGATTAAGATTGGAGACGAGGACAGTACACCTATCATTTGTCCCACTAACTCCGGGGGGTAAGCCTCCTGCAAAGGCAGCTGCAATTGCTGCAGCATTGGGCACCTAGATGAGAGGAATAGGAGACAAAGTCAATGCATCACCAAAAGTTTCTAGTAGCACAAAATACATAGACGACATCAGAAGAGAGATCAGATAATGTCACAACAACAAGATGGGGTTGCTGCAGGCTGTCAGTCCAGTGGTTTCAAGACAACGAAACTATTTTTGTTGCTGGCTTTTTCTTTTACTCCATGGAACCCCAACCTTCTCCAAAGTCAGTCTTTTTTTATAATTCCATGCAAGAAGTTCCGAACCTTTATCCATGTTAAAACCTCCCTCCACCCCCAACCAACCAAACCTGGGCCGCCCGGGGGGGGGGGCATGGGGGCCAAAAAACCTTTCAAAAAGAAAGGTACTCCTCTCATGAAAGGATGCTTTCTGTGTAAGTGTGTGTCCAAGTGATCAAATTCAGACCAAATAAAAGTACAAGGGATCATGCTGACACTCACAAAAGTTCAAGGGCTTGTTTATTCATTATTTTACTCACACTTAAAAGATGCTACTGTCAATCAAGTGCACAGTGAAAACACGTTTTTTATGCATCATGCCAAGAATTCAATGAGTGAGAAGAGTGATAAAAGAAAAACAAACATGCAAAGATTTTAGAATAATACTCCAGCAATTGTACACAACTACCATAAAAAGAAAGTTATCTTGCATATATATCATAGCTCACCTGTGGAAATGCGACTGGAGGACCACCAGAAGAGCAGAAAAGAAAGAAGAAAGAAAGTTCATGTTAGTGAATGGCAGGCATCAGCACGTACGAAGAATAGTCTGTAACTGACCCTTTCTTAAAAAGGCTTACCTGTACTGGCTCCAGAAGCTGGAAAAGGATACATACCTCCAGCATCCCCATATCCAGCTTGCTGCACCATGACCAAAGACATATTTTCAGTATCACAAGAGTTTCAGACAAAAAGAGCAAACATTAATGACAGGACCACGACCAGACATACTTGTGATGATCTGCCTCTCTGTTCTGCAGGCAGATTTGGATTTGTAAAATCCCTGTGGAAAAAGATGAACCACAAATGATGAAATCAACAAATATGTAAAATTAACACTCCCCAATGCTACTAAGTTACCTTGACCGTTCATTGTTGAAGTTCACTTGCAGCTCATCGAGGCTGCAAAAGGGAAGTGGCTAAATTTAATATTCAGAAGTCGAGGGAAAACAAACACGAGCAATGAATAGCCCGTTGGCCAGAAATGTCCAAACAGAGAATAGTAAAACTTGAACTAGGGATTTGGACATACTTAGAGTACTGGATATCCAGCTGACAACAACCATCATAAATATTACGTCCCTGCGGCATCAAGAATTAATTCTACCATTAGAAGCAATTATAGGAAGCGCCACAAGATGCCCCTTACCAAAGGACTGCAACAGTAAGGGACTTATAAATACCTGAAGAGACGTTATAGCTGAAACAGCACTCTGTCGTGATTGATACTGGATAAGGGCTTGAAAACCTAAGAATATAAACCAAAATATTTATCTCTCTATCTATATAATTTGTTGACATATGCATATACTGTCTACTATAGGGGCTAGATCAACAAATAATGATAACAAGTGACATAGATAATATGCCTCGAGTGACATAGATAATATGCCTCCTTTATGACTAAATGCATTGCAGATGCGCATGAAGAACTAGCAGATCAAAGTGGGACTAACGAACACATCGCGTGGAAAACTCATATAGGGTTATTTAGTACTGTGATTGCCCAAAAAGATAAGTTCAGGCCCAACCCACTTAGATAAGTATCATCCATCTGACTAAAGTATAACGTGCGAGGAGAAAAGAATGCAGAGAGAGAGAGAGAGAGAGAGAGGGAGAGAGAGAGAGAGAGAGAGAAACTTGTAGAAGCTGACCAGCTGACTTCTGAAAGGTGACAATCTTCTCTACAAATCCATAAGGAGAAAACACTTGATGCAGCACTTCCACCGTTATAGGGTATAGCATGTGATGTATAGTTACTAAGACAATTCGATTTGGCTGTGCATCCCAAGTGTGCCCAAGAGTAGACCAACATAGAGAAAGAAGAGAGAGAAGAGAATAAATAGAAAAGAATAGCAGAGAAAAGAAGCAGCACCACAAAAGATTATTTATGAACGTCCTACACGAAACATTGTTCGTAACAAGCTCTCTATCGAAAGCATTTATGACAGATTTTGGAAAGATAAGGAATGCGAGTTGAACAAAGTTATCAAGTCTTCAACATCAAAATTATTAAATTTTTAAGTGGAGTTGCATCTGGTGGCAACTTCATAAGGCAGAGCTCATTATCTCATCGTGTATATACCTTGTTAATCTATTTCAAGAAGGATTCGAGAATACAAATTATCGTGGTAGGACTGAAATCACCAGATTCCAGTTACAAAGATGACAATGCCCAAGAAACATGAGGAGTGATAAGCAAAAAAAAAAGGCATGGCGTATAGTATAATGTCCAACAATTACTTAACAAGAACCTATACCAGCTCTACTCTGAAATCTGCTCTACTCTGTGATGCAATAGCTAGTTCATAATGATGCAATACAGTGATCAAAGTTCTAAGAAAGGAACAAAGAAAGGCCAGAAATAACCTATACTGCTGATTGATGCCACAATTCACCCATAATCTGACCATTAACTGTGATGCTAGAAAAGGGTCGAATTTTTGTTGATGCTCGGGAAAGGGTACAAATTTCCACCAAACTTAGCTCCCTTCCAGAGAAATTGGTCCTAGTGTCCCACCCTCCAGGAATGGATAATTAATAAGGATTGGAAATAATTACTACAAACTAGAGAAGTATAAAACATCAAATACGATCCTGGAAGACATTAATATTATCCAGGAGTTTTCCCATAATAGCCCTTCAGATGAGGTAAGTTCTTGTTCTCAACATATTATTTGATCTATGCTTATTCACATATAACTTGTGGAACAGCTTTTAATATTTGAACTCTTTACAGCTGGAGATTGGCCGAAATCTAACCGTATAATTTCATCCCTCCATCTATCTTTTGCCCTTAACCATCCCTTGATCTATCTAAAAGTTGATCTGGCACATCCAAGATCCTCCATGCAAAGGTAAACAATTCCTACCCAAGAGACACCAAACCTTGGGGCAGTTGACAGCTTCTCCGCTTGCCAATCGCACTAATGAAATTGCTACGTTGTTTTTAACAGAAATATTGTCTTTTCGTCACTCAACTGAATGAATGATTAAGTTTTATAAAGCTACAAATTATGCTACTCCAGTATTGTGTTCAGCCAGGCTACTTAAAAAATTGATAAATTCCAGGAAAATGGCCATGCAGCCCATCTACAGGCAAGAAGTTAGGGGATAAGAAATTGATTTCTCTACATCTGATAAATAGACACAGATAGCATAGACCCAGAAAGATCACAAAGATAAACTGCAGAAGTCTATCGAGTACAGCCATACTGATGTTTGCCATTCTACTCTGATTCCAATAAAAACTCTTAGCCCACAAAAAAGATGTTGCTAAAAGATGCTAACTCAAATCAATTAAATAACCAAAGTACACAGTAAACTCCAAAAGGAAAAAAGAAAAAAGCCGCTGACCTCATCTCCTCGACCCTGAGTGTTCTGATCCACAGTAGTCAATTCTTGATGGGATGAAAATTGGACATACACATTCCTACCCCTAAATTAAGAAAAATAGCACTTCAAGTTGTTTATCATGACTACGGAAAATGCATATCATTGTAAAAGAAGGGAAAAGGAGGTTTCTCTCAATAATCACCAGAGCAGGCAAAAAGAAAAGTTCATATGTTGGGGGAAAAAAAGGCTCGTTGATACCAGAATTACCATACCTGATTGTTGGCTGGACATTGCTGTAAACCTGCATAGCATTGATAGCAGATGGTACATCCTGCATTTGGAGGAGAGCCTGCAGAAGCCAACGGTCAGCAGTTGCATCTTTTAGCTTTAAAGGAAAAATGGACAATTCCCAGAGCCATATCTAACAGTAGTCAGACCTGATTCTTTGCGCGGAGCATTACAAGCTTAGTAATGACTCCAAACGGCTGAAAGAGCTGAAGCAAATCGTTCTGAACGACAAATGGCAACATATTAGCAATCGACACATTTACTCTAATTTATATACAATCGACCACAAATCTTACGAAATTGCTAGGCACCCTCTTTACGAAAAATTCCCGTTAAAAACTTGACAGCAGATACCAAGACACCCTTTAGTGAAAACATCAAAATACAAGCAGAAATACACACCCGAAACTACGGAGCGAAAAATGTCTCCTATATATTCGTCCCCTTCTTAAAGAAACAAGAAAATCATTCTCGACTTCGACTGCCATTAGGCGTCAGACGTACAGCCACGAAAAAAAAATAATCTTGCGTGCGTGTCTACGGCGAGAAAAGCAAGATACCTCGGAAATCTCATGACCCACGTTGCGAATGTGAATCACCTTGGAAGCCTCGGCCATCGTTTCACCCACCTGAAACCACAACCCCCCGTCACGCACGAGAAAAAGGAAGAACCGCCCCGACTTTCCAGTCGACGCGGCAACGACGCGATCGAACGCCGTCCTAAAACCCGAGACCCCCGCGACAGCCCGCCGCGGCGAGACTCGATTCCCACAAGCAGAGCAGGCATTGACGTAAGGGGAAAAAAAAAAAAAAAAAAAGAAGATCGCGCATACGTCAGAAGCGATTGGACGCGCCCCCCTGCACCAATAGGGAATCAGAACGAGCCGACGAGGCGGGGCGGCGGGGCGGCGGGGCGGCGGGCCTACTTACTGGCGATTCCTTGAGGGTGGTGGGTGGAAATGCGAAGGCGAGCGAGAGGGGGAGGGGGAGGGAGAGAAGAGAGAGAGAGAGAGAGGAGAGGGAGAGGGAGGGAGGGAGTGGATCGAAGTTAAGCTGAGCTTTTTAGGCTCTGGTCACGTACGGCTTGGCTGGTGGAGAGGGAGGGCTCTTGCGGAAGGAGAAGATGATGACATCGGAGTGAGAGAAAAGCCCTAAATTCGCCATTTTTAACGGTCCTTCTTCCCCTCCACGCTCTCGACTCGAGAAGCAGACGACACCCCCCTCTCTCTCTCTCTTTTTTTTTTTTTTTTTTTTAACTTTTCTTTTTCAGATCCTTAGTGGGATTTTTATTTTTTATATTTTTTTGTGTTGCTTTGATTTTGTTTTTACTTCTTCCCCTCGTTTTTTGAGTTCGAAGAAAAGGTAAATTTTTTTTTTCGAATGCCATATATCTCGAATTTAAATTGTTGTATGTCACAATTAGAATGTCATTTTTTTATTGACATATTTATAATTAGTAAATAGGTTATAATTGAGTTTAGAGCAGTAAATTTCAAAATAATACAAGTGTTGAAAATGATTTACAAATTATTTAAATCTAATCTATTTCTATAACTCTCTCACCCCAATTTAATCTTGTGCTCATTTGATCTACGTTCTCACCTTGACTTGGATGTATTCTTAAATTGTGTTAATTTTAGCAATATTAGTTAGGATCAAGTATGATTGTATCAGATGTTGGCCATTATATGCAAACACACACGTTTCCGACCAACCAAAGCAACAACACTTGTAATCATGCATGAAAAGAAAGTGTGTGCTTTTGCTTTTGTTGGTAAAGAGAAAATAATAGTCATTTCGAAGAAGTGGATGATAATGAAAAAGTGATTTATGGAAGTAATTACTGATTATGGATATATGACAAAATTTTAATTGGATCTTCGTGGAGATGATAAAAGCAAAATACAGGAACTTTCATCCTCAATACCAAAAAAAAAATGCAGGCGCCAACTTTGGGCTTTATAGACATGTGATTTCTTTCTAAAAAAATATCTTTTGCCCAACGACAATTATTTTCAATTATTTTCACTTATTTTTCCCGTTACGCTTCTTACGATACTAATTGCGGATTAAATCGAAACGATTAAATCCGAACCCAGCCCAAAATCTCAATCTCATTTCTTAATCCAGGGCCACGGCTTGGCGACCTTCCCAATTTCTAACTTTCCAAGTGGCACATTTCGTACCGAAAATGAAAATGTCGGACTTTTCTTGGGGAAATCCGGGAATAATTTCCTTTTGAGGGCTCTGAAAAGAGGAAAAGCGAAAGTTAAAAGGACGCCGTTTGAAAAAAGCTCTCTCTTTCGGGAAATCAGTACGCGAGCGCCATCCAGATTTTAAACCCTCGAGAGAGTTCGCGAACAGAGTGAAAAATGGCGCCCGATCATCACCGCCAGCACCACCACCACCACGCATCGGCCGATCAGCTGGTGAATCTCTTCCGCAAATCCGACCACGACCTCACCGTGATCCATCACCGGCTCGAGAGGGAGTTCCGTCAGATTTATCCCGACGACGTGAGGAATTCCGTCTCTCCTCTTCTCGATTCCGCTTTCGTACTTCGCGGGATTCGATGTATTTTCGGGGATTGAAGTCCCTGGATAGTTGTGATAGAGAAATTTTTAGTTCTGTTCTTTTAGTTTTTTGTCTGGATTTGTACAGAAAAGAGGAGTTAGTTTTTTGTGTTGTGCAGGCAAATCCGTTGAAGCTGGTTTCCAGGATCAAGAAGGTGCTGGACGATGTGTCGACCTTGAAAGATCAATGCCAGGAACTTCTAGTGGCCAAACAGGTGCATTCCTTTTTTTCATTTCGGAATGTTTTGAATTCCGATCTGATTTCGAGATGCTTTGAGGGTTTGGGCATGTCGACTCGAACATTTATTCCCCAGTTTGTTTGCTAAGGATCTACAATTCGCATATCAAGCTATCTGTACGGTGGTAACTTTGTAATGTTGGCTTTCATTAATACTGCTGATGGAATAATGCATTTAAAAGCACTTTTATGATATCATCTAGTTATAACTGGATTTAGCTTTCGACTAGGGTGGCTATGCTATCTCAAATTTTACGAGATGCCGGGCATTTCATATCTGAGACTATTGTATAAATGCCGAAGCAACCACTGCCTTGATTGGTTGATATTGCATGGGCTCTTAGCTTAGGTCTGATAATTAGCAAGGCGTTTAAAGTCTAGTGGACAAATTTGTGAATTTAAGCCTGGAGTGGAATTTTCAGCTCAATCATAGATGAGAAGTCATTGGAGGTAAAAGACCAAGTGGACTGTGTATCACATCACTCTTCTGTACCAGTAAGGTTCAAGGTTCAAGACCATTTAAGGACCTTGAAATGGGGAAGGAAGTTGACTTGGGATTATTCTTCCATTCTCCAAACCTATCCTAGGTTATGGAGGAGAGCTGGATGCACTGCATCAACTACAACAACCTGTTCCGTAATGCAGCTGCTATTGAAATGCTAACTGGCAATAAGCATCTTTTAGCCAAGTGAATTCAAAGTTTCACATGATAAATGGGAAAAGGAAAAGATCACAGCTGCAAATGCAAGGGATTCACATTTCATAGTTTATGCCGTCCACGAAGCTCAATGAATGGGAAAACTCTTTGATTTAATAGATATGAACAACAATACGCAAGCCCTATGCCTCTGAGTGGTGTTAGCTATATGGATCCTCTAATGACATTCCACTTTGAGTTGTGCTTATAATTATTTATTTGTTTAGTAATTTAGGCACATGGACATTGGTAGACCCATCTGTCATTTTTGCAGTTATCCTTGTTATGATTTTGAATTTCATCTTCTAACTGATCATTCTCTTGACAACTGCCAAAATATACCTGAGCCATATAGGAGAATACTCATTGGGCTGACCTTGGCACCTCACCAAATATGAACAGTGACGATTTGGACCTGCCCCTACTTCAATGTCTTTGTTTCTATGTGTGTCTGTTTGAGAGAGAGAGGAGGATGTGCTCTTCTAACTTCATGTCATTCATTTGAACCTGCAGGACTTAATTGACCAGGCACGGACAACTCTTGTTGGAAATAGAAGCTTAATCAGGAAGATGCAAGCATCTGTCTCAATTCCCTTGACGAGTGATTCTGAAGATCCTGCATATGCCAACTTTAACCAGGTTTCCATCATTCTTATGATGCTCTGGAAGATTTACTCAATTTTTAACAAAGGATAAACTGTATTACTTATAAAAGTCCGGAAAATTTAGATTGAAGGTATACACTACATTATGAAATATAAGGATTGGGATGTGGATGTCGTCACATATTCAATCATTTTTTCCTAGACATCACCATTCCAAGCTTTTAAAAAAATATTATGGTGCTTAATAAATTTAATTCAATGTTACAATTTTTCCGAAACCTTCTAAAGCTCAAGTGTCTGAAATTTGACTCCAGTTGGCTTGATGCTGTGGCCAATTATCTTACTTTCTGCATATTTAACCGAAAGGAGCTAAATGGAGAGAGCGTCAAAATATTGGTTTGATCGACTGAAATGGTTATCTCAAATAAAATTGAGGATACTGATAATCCCATTGGACAATACTGTATGTTGCATTCCACCGCTTATATTCAATGAATGGAAGAAAATGAAATTCATCAGCTCATCTGGTAACTCTTAATGCCTGTTTTGTCCAGTTTTTTTTTCCTTTCTTTGATGAATAAATCGTCGATCATACTATCACTATGAGTTTACAGTCATCATTGCTTGATTTCAAATAGACCAAGAGTTCTTGATATTGATTAAATTGCTTTAGCAAAGATGCTTACCACGATGGTTGTCCATTTTCCAAGCGGAGTCTGGAGTGTGTGCTCCATTTGCCAGCAAGCAACCAATACTAAGTGATTGGCAAGATTTTGCCGTAAATAACCCATGGAAAGATATAGATGGGCTATTTATTCATATGCAGCTTGCCACATAAATTGGTTCTTCACCATTTTTCGTCACTCCAAAACAAACATCCATGAATTTAAAATTATGTGCATAGAGGGCTGGAGACTGTCCGATGATTCCGTTTATCCTCAACTCTTGCAGATTATTGATGAGTGGACAAAGCAAGTCCAATCAGCATCAGGTAACAACATGCTGCTCTTTAATTTTATGCTGAATGTTCTCTGTTTGACATAGTTGATCTTGGCGAAGAATATGGCTGCCTTAATGCCGTGCCCGATTTTATGAGAAGGAATGGCGTAATCTAAGTGTGTTATCTTTCATAAGCCCAGAACCTGTAGGGAAAGTAGGTTTATGAAAACCTCCTCTTTCAGCAAAACTGTGGCTGATTGATGGGTCATTGTTCAAATTGATTAGACCAAAATAAGTTCTCTATATATCAGTCCTTCGCAGCAGTTACCTTCACCTTCTTTGTTTGAATATTATATAAGCACCATGGCAATCTATAACGTCTACACATCACATATCCATAGAAATAATTCATCTTGATTGTTATTGAGGAAAATAATCTGCAGAAGCAGCAAGTTAAGCTTAGTAAGTTGGATGACTGTTCACTTCTCACCGCACATCCATGGGATGCCTTCTCTCATCTTCTCCTCCCAGTATATGAACCTCATCTTGTCCTTACGGAGGCCTTCTTTTTGGTGTTCTTCTTTGGGTGTGAGTTTGGCAAAGTTGATGGAACTCTTTGCTTCTAACTGTACATTGGCCATGAAAGCTACATATTTATCACCCCAATTTGTTTCTGCCGAGCTATAAAATAATAGTCAATGACTGGTATGAAGACTCTGCCAGATGTTCCCTTTATATTTTCTTCATTTTCTCCTGCACTAAGCTGCCGTTTGTTTTTCTGACCAAAGGAAATCCGCCCTTCATGTGGAATAGGTGCTCACTCTTAACAGGACTTCATTGTAGTTTGATTTATTTTCTTTTAGCATGAGCATAAAGTTTATAATTTCTTCATCGGTTGTGCATCAAGGTTGTTGCAGCACTGTGCAGGCCCGTGCAAGTTAAACTGTGTTGGATATGTATGCATTTTAAGAAAGCTTATATTGTACTCATGTTGGATAATGGGGTATTTCTCTTGAGTTTATGACCGTGAAATGTGGCCAATCAACATGAAGTGAGACATTGCATCTGCAAATGGTTGCATTTTTTTATACATTTTCTAATTTGGTGGTGGTAAGTAATTAGCTGTCCATATAGTACATTTGATCACTTGTTGCACAGTCCATCGCTTTCAGTTGAGTTGTTCAGATTCAGAGTGTTTGTGTAAATAAAATCCGAGTTTACTTAGCTTTAGAAGTGAAGGACTGCTGTTTGGACTTGTGAGTGATAGAACTACGATTATGTAGGCGACTTGCCTTCTATCATCTCTTAATGCTGCAAAGAAGTGAAATTGGGGCCCAGTCATAGAATTTGGCGGTGAATTTGTCTCTGAATATGGAATCAAGCAAAATGCCTGCTGAGCTTGGCATTATGAGCAAACATCTCAAGCAGTTTCCTACCATTCATGCAGGGAGTGAACAGCATGTAGCAGACACCAAGGACTTAAACAAGTTGCTTTTCTCGGCCATAGTGCAGCGTAGCTGAGACCTAGAGAGCTTCTCTGGAAAGATTCCCCGTCTTCATGTGTTGAGAAGCTTTCGAGGAACTGTGTATTGAGGTCTCTTTGGAACACTACCATTCGATTGTACAAAGGGCTTTGGAACACTACTCATGCAGACCTCTCTGTCTCTGTTTCTCTAATTTCGGTCAATTCTAACCAAGTTGATTCTACTCTTTACTTGCAATTTTGATGGAGATTCCAGAAATGTATGACTTCGAAAAGGACTTTTTGAGCGGGTTAAATGGTGAAAAAATCCAAAAATGTATTATCACATGCACTAGCTAAGTGCCCTCAATGGAATAATTTCGCAATCGGTTTTAAATTTCTATCGTAACCTTTTGACGTTGCCCTAGCTTGAAATTTGGTCATTTTGTCATGTATACGTCTTCAGGTGATTTTACAACGTTTTTAATTGTTCATAATTTTAAAATGAACTCGATACATTTTGATTTTGAAGTGAATTGAATAATTAATTTAGGTCCAACCTCTAGAATTATCGTAATCGGATTCGTGCCCCCTTAGAGTAGGTCCGCACCTTAGATTTTTTATTTTGATTTTGCAACAGTTGGTTGTACCTTATTGAGTTTTTAAATCGGAATCGAGCTAGGTCCCAGGTTAAAATTGATTGGAGACTCCTTTATAATTTTAAAAAAATATAGAATAAAAGGCATTTCCAGAATTTGCTGTCAAATCCTCTTAATTTGCAGAATTTGCTTAACGGATCCTGTCTTCTGATAAAACGCTGCGGAATCGATGCTTTTAGGAAGTCGACGATCTACCGCATCTCGGAAAAACTGAATTTGGTTGCGGGGTTTTTGCTCTGCTTCTGCTCTCGATATCGTCGTCGATCGGAATGCTCAACGACGCCGGCGGCGTGTCCATCTCCGTCTCCGACGACGACCCCGACGAGCACGGCCGGGCGCGACCCCGCGTCCGGCGGAAGCGCCGGAGGCCCGGCCTCCGCGTCCGGGCGGAGCTCACCCCGCGGCTCGTCCGGTTCCTGGTGAGGTACTGGATCCTCTTGGTCCTCGTCGCGGCCGCCGGACTGCTCCTGTTCGAGGCGTCCAGGATCGGGAGGAAATCCGGGCCCGGGGAGGCGGAGGCGAAGACGAAGAGGCCGGGCGGCGGCGGCGGCGGAGGATTCGGCTCGCGAGCCGTCAAGAAGCCGAGCTCGGACGGCAACTTGAATCGCTTGGATCCGACGACTCGAGTCGTCCGCGGCGTCAGGGAACGTAAGTGTTGGTCGCGGCTGCGTCTGCGCGTGTGCTCGTTTTCGTTGGTTCTTCATGAAGCTCCAGCTCCATTGCTGAAGTAATCGAGGGAGATGATTTAGCTCGATGCTGGCCGATGACGTCTCATAGAATGCGCAATCTGTTTAGGAATTCTTCTTTTGGCGGGATCAGTGTTGCCAATTTCATTGCCTGATATCTTTTGCAGTTTTCTCTCTTGTACAGTAGCTCATTTAGCACCCACTTAATCGACAATGTCGACCGTCTTAGGTTGTTTGAAGCTCCTACCTCTTGAAGAACTTCAACAGTTGGATATTCCTGTGGCGGAAGCATCCAGTGGCCCCTTAAAAAAAGTGACATACTTGTCGGAGAGCTCTACTTCGGATTTCTCTCGGCAGCAGGCTGCGCAGACGAGATTCAATCTATTCACCGGAAACCAGACTCTTGATCAGAGGGAGGAAAGTTTTCAGGTCGGGAGCTTTATGCCCGCAATGCTCATCGAATTAGCTAAAGGTCAATTCAGAGTTTCTTTGCTGCAAAGTATGTTCAATGCTGTAGCTTACTTTGGAAATTTGTTTCTTGCAGGTGAAAGACACCGTGAAAGTACATTGTGGATTTTACAGTGATGGTGGAGGGTTTAAGATTTCTGAAGAGGACCAGACCTACCTGCAAAGTTGCAAGGTTGCGGTGGCTACTTGTGCATTTGGTGGAGGTGATGATCTTTATCAACCTATAGGAATGACTGAGTCATCAATTAAAAGGGTCAGCATTTGCTATACAAAGGTCTTGTGTCTTTCTTTAGGTTCTTGGGTGTAATGACATGGATGCTGCAGGTTTGCTATACCGCGTTCTGGGATGAAATCACTCTTGCAGCTCAAGAACAGGAGGGGCATAAAGTTGGTGAGGATGGATACGTCGGAAAATGGCGTGTGGTAGTTGTTAGGAATCTCCCATTCATGGACCAAAGATTGAATGGTAAAATTCCAAAGGTACCTGCATAACTCATAATTTGGTGTCATTTTCTGCAGTGAACAATACTTCATACTATCTGTCAGCATGACATTCTTTATCTTAATGTTTCTTTGATTTTCATCTGATTGCTATTGCTCTTTAGCGTTTCAATTAAAGTTTAACAGCAATAAGTAGGACAAATGTAGAGTATGGAGTAAAATTCAAAAGGAAGCATGACCTGCTATTATTTCACCTTGCTAACCAAATACCATAGCACCCAACCACCCTCTTTCTTTTACAAACAGGAAAGAATGGGTAACATAACTGGCAAGGCATGCACTTATTATTACTTCAACTTGCAAGGCATAACTGGGGCATATTGTTTTAATCATCATAAAAGATCCTTCCACTAGATCATGCTATCCATTATAGTTATATTCGGTGCTTGTGTGATCATTTGTTACAAGATTTGAAGGGGCACTAGAGTGTGCATGCATAAAATCACATCAAAGTTTTAAACTGATTTGATTGTCAACAGATGTTGGGCCACCGTCTCTTTCCCAATGCAAAGTACTCTATATGGGTTGACTCAAAGTCCCAATTTAGGAGGGATCCTTTAGGTGTGCTAGAGGCACTGCTTTGGCGGTCAAATTCAGTTCTTGCAATTTCTGAGCATGGAGCTCGTAGTAGTGTGTATGATGAGGCTAAGGCAGTTGTTAAGAAGAACAAGGCCACTCCAGAAGAAGTCGAGGTGCAGTTGACTCAATATCACCGCGATGGCCTTCCTGAGGATAAGAGATTTAATGGGAAGAAAGGTATGTTATGCCGAGTTCCAATGCATGGGTTCCTATCTCTAGTACTGTTAATTGCTTAAATGCTCCACGTGTCCTGTTAAGTTTACTACTGTTTATTTGGAACTTGGGCCTCGCCTTCAAATATTTAGGTTTATATTTCATTAGGAATGACTCTATTTTATATATCTCACCTGTTGTAGTATCATCATTCCAGGAAGAGCCATTTTTCCTCTTTCCCTTCTAATTTGGGGTTGGGGGCATGAAAATGAGGTAAATGAGCCTTAGGGTGGGTGATGATACAAAAAAACTCAAATTTCCCGCGGAATGGCATGCTATATTGGCAAGAGATACAAATATAGGAAGACTTTAGCTTTTCACCTGGTCTTGTTAGGGGCAGTGTGTGACTTAAGTAATCAACAATGCTTCTAAATTCTAAATGACGGCATTGTCAATCTGTGCAGCATTAGCTGAGGCATCTGTAATTGTGAGGGAGCACACACCTTTGACTAATCTATTCATGTGCCTCTGGTTCAATGAGGTCGTGCGGTTCACATCAAGGGATCAGCTAAGCTTCCCATATGTGCTTTGGCGGTTGAAGGTACTCAAAAACATCCACATGTTCCCTGTATGCACCCGCAAAGATCTTGTCAACAGCATGGGCCATATACGCAAGGCCAAGCCCTTGGTCAGTTGATATGGATACTCTTTGGCAGGTTCCAACTTCAATTCTTAGAAAAGAAAGGTTTAGAAGAACATTTTTCAAATTTCTTGATTTTTTATTTAGGATAACTGTAAATTTGTTCTGTTGGTGGAATTGTACCTTCAGATGGGATTTGACCTTCCCATCCTTCTTTCTAATTTTATTGATTGCACGAATGTTATTTATTCAATTCATGTTATGGATTGTTTTAACCCTGGAATGTTCAAGCTCCATGTGCAGGAGAGGCAAATCTTGTATTAAGTTATTAGTTCTTACAAATTAATCAGATTATTATATACTGAGAAATGAACTTGAGCTTGGTAAGTGGCTTCTTGAGCCAGGCGGAATTTGCACTGACAGCAGGGAGTTGAAATATAAAAAATGCTGTGAAAGACTTGAGCGACAAACTAAAACTTCAAAAGGAAGTGCTGGAAAATCTGATATCTTACTGTAGTGTACGATGGACAGAAACTGGAAACAAGCCAGAAAAATTGCTGTTTGGTGATTCACCTGCGTTCTTTCCCCTCTTTATACCTTGCTTTCCCTTTTTTGAACCTTAGATATAGTTAATTAGCACACATTACCCAAATCCTCCATGCCTAAAAAGCTCGATTCTAGATTTTTTTGTGATTGTTTGCGCCTGTACTGCTCAGACTCTTGATTTTCAGCTCTGAGATCGACGATCACTCTTTTGTTCCACCTGAAAGAGCTTTACTTTAATTACGCAATTAATCCCAATGGCTGGCTCTCATCTAATTCAATTTCTTAAATCCATTTGCTCGTTGCGAGGTTCCAGCCTTAGCTAACCTTAATAATCTCTTTCGTCAACAAACTGCGGCGATAAACTTCCACCTCCTGTCTCCGCAAAACATTTGCCGGGTTGCTCCCTTTATTTGGCTCTCTCCTACGAACACGCTCGCCAAGCTTTAACATATGCATTTTGTTTAGTCAATAACCTTACACGACTTTTAACTTTAGCCCTTTCACGTGCGACCAAGTTGGCCATGGCACTGCACTCCCTGGTGACACCATGATTATGAGGTTATCAAGATCAAATCGATACGGTCATCCCTTTGACTGACAATGACCATCCTGATTTCTCAATAGACAATGCGAAGCACTTATCTCTGGTCTTCAGTTGAGGACTCCCAACAGCTCTCTGCTACATTCGCATAGGCCTCTTCAACATCAAGAACACGCAGCGATACCAGCCGCCCGATCCCAAGAGAACTAATGATCAAAAAGAGTGACAGATCACTAAAGCTGGTGTCTCTTAGTTCCGAGAATAAGAGAAGAAGATACTCACAATCATCTTTGGTCACCAACTCAGTCGTGGGGGACAATAGACAATGACGTTACTGAAAGTGAATTTAGTTTTTGCAAAGATGCCTATCATCACTTTTTGATTCGTATCATCAACAAGAAAGCAAAGATAGTTGAATAAATAGGCTCAACAATTGACTATATTCCAAATCCCTTCAACCCATCACCAAGAGGCACTGTATCAAACTGCTCGCACAAATTGACAAGTGTCAAGCGCACGAGCAGAACCGATGTCATGCATCACCCGTCCATGCATGAAAGTCCAAGAAGATCTAGAATGCTAAATGTAAACATTAAGATAAAACTGGATAAAAAGAGATAACCACAAAGGGGCTATTACCATTTAAAACAAAGTTTCCTCCCAACCCAAAATTTGCCGCATAGATAAGTATGTTCAAAATCCAAAGGACTTCAACTTCAATCAGAAAACAATTGAGACAAGGCAATGTCGCAACATTTAAGTCCATATGCAATGGAACTAAAAGTAACCCGAACTCTAAGATGCAAAATGAAAGGCTAGTTTGGTGATCTAAGCCTTCAGGCGCCCATAATACTTCTGCTTCTCCTGTGTTGTCTGGAATCGCCCGTGTCCAAACTTTGAAGAAGTGTCGATGAACTTGAGCTTGATGTCTTCAAGCGCCACACGAGATGTCTGCTTGAGCAAGGACTGACGCAGTGTGACAACCCTTTTCTTAGGTCCAACACAGCAACCTTTGATCATAAGGTAATCATCCTTCACAATACCATAGTGAGGGAAGCCACCCATGGGAGTTATGTCTTTCTCAGTCCTAACAAAGAACACACAATGTCAGATGCTTTCAAAGTTAATTCCTAGGACACTTGTAAATTTAATGTAAGACGCCCCACAGTTCTGACCTGTCAAACTCGGTAATTGCTGTGTGAGATTCCTGGCTAGTCTTGCCGATCTTGTAAACTTTCTTGTTCATTTCAGTGCGGTGATGGTAGCCATTCTGACCAGCTCTAGCAACTGTGAAGGAAACTCTTGCAGGATGCCAAGCACCGATACAAGCCACCTTTCGCAGACCTCTGTGAGTCTTACGGGGAAGACGAGTGACACCCCAACGGGTCACAACACCTTCATAACCCTTACCTTTTGTCACACCAATGATATCAATCATCTCATCCTTTTGGAAAACAGCATCAACGGGAACCTGCTTCTCAAAGAATCCATATGCATAGTCCACCTTTTGAGCAATAGTACCACCGTTAACCTGAATCTCCATTAGGTGTGCCTTCTTCTGCTTCAATCCCTTCATCTTCCTAATCTGTCGAGCATTAACCAAAAAAGATAATTGGATTTTTGTATCACAATGAATTTATGCATCACAACCAACCTTCAGCTGGAATATGCATCAATGTCTCTATCACCAGTTTAGGCTAACCTAAAATGCTCCATACCTGAGTGTGAGCCAAAACCCTGATCACAGATGCATACTTCTTCATCTTTTCAAGCTGAGCTTGGATATTCTTCTTTCCTTCTTCAGTCTCATACTGCTTTGAGTATTTGGTAAATGCCTTCTTCTTGGACTTGCACCAATTCTTGTAGAACCTACGTCTCAGCTCCTCACTCAGGTGCTGAGCCCAGACCGTGTTCAATGTACGCAGACCACGCGGAGTCTTAACGTAACCCACAACTCCAACAATTACCATAGGAGGTGTCTCGACCACAGTCACAGCTTCACATGTTTCCTTCTTGTGAAGCTCTGAAAGGAAAAAAAAAGGGAATATTTAGCCCAACCATATGTATAATTTGCATCCTCATTGAGAACTGTGTAATTGAAATTTGTGACTAGAGCATGCGTGACAAACAGACTTGTTTGAATCAATGTCATGGCAACCTACAAGTGAAATAGATGAATAAATCACTAGAAAAGGCCACCAAAATGAATTGTTCTAGGTGGATTACTGACCATTCACATAGAACGCAGCCATGTGACTGATGTGTGACTGGCTAATTGACCACCATCAACAAACAGAACGGAAGCTTTAGCCAATATGGGAAAACAGCCAAAAGTTTTTTATTTTTTAAAAGGGAGGGGTTGTGCGATACAGAACTTATGTACATCAGATATTCCACCCATACAAAAGAAGACATTTATAACATGCATCAGCTTACACGCATGCAATCTGAGCTGCTGCAAAGTAATATCGAAGCAGACATGTAAACAGAAGAAGGGTAGAAAGATAGCCACGAGCAATGAATATTGAAGCAGGAGATTAGAAATTGTAACGCAGATCTGCACTAGCACCAAAATTTTACCCCGAACAGACAAATGATTTCCAGTAGATCAACCAACTCTTTGGGAAAACTAATTGATTAGCAACCACTATCAACTATAAGTTCAACAATTCCTTCTACTCAAGCAAGCCCTGTCCAAATTCATTGCCCATATATATACTTGAAAAATTTGGACTTAAGCAAGAATTGTGATACTCAACATGCAATTAGAGAAGGATGAGAAGAAACAAAAAGGCAAAAGTTACACATTGCTCACTTGATCCAGGCTTTTCCACATCTCTGACAATATGAGTCATCCCTGCCTTGTAGCCCAGGAAAGCAGTCAGTCTGGGGGACTTGCTAGGATCATCCTTTGGAAAAGCCTTCACTGAAGAGTCCATCAAGAAAATAAACCAGTCAGTACGGCACAAGATGAAAATAAACGTACAGTAACCTTGCACCATATAAGAGAACACTGATTTAAAATGAGTAGATGCATGGACCCTGCAGAACAATTTATACAGCACTATGCCATATAATTAATATCCCTGTTAAAATTAACCTTCAGATGCTAAAAATCACTTCATTGCCAAAACTTGGCCAGGCAAAAAAAAAAAAGTGGAGTCCACTAACAAGCAACTGCCACGTTTACAAGCTAGTAGCACTGACCAAAATCTGAACTTGCAACTCGATCTTACTCTTGCATAAAAACAACATTGCTAGACATTCAGTAAGGCTTTATTTACAATCCAGACTCCCAGATGGCCTTCTTCCAATGACTTCTCTGGGCACAATGTGTGTGCTTGTGTGCTTAAAAGCACACAGAATACGTATGGATGCATATCAAGTTCTGTAGATACATGTAGCAATCGACCCGACATTAATTAAATTACCTTTTCCCCTGTGGCGAGCAGCCCTCTTCCTTGGCAGAAATCCAAGGGATCCATGCCTAGGATGCTCAAACTTCCGGTGAGACATTCTTCACCTCCTACACCAAAAAATAAATAGATAAATAAATAATCAATCACTCAACATTATCTACGGTTTTCGTATTATCCTCTCGCAGCCATCCTACTACAACACGAATAACTAAACGGGCCACTTGAAAAATAGAATCTTTGCTAAATCACCGTTGCATAACACGGAGGACGGAAAGTACTGAAATCCCATCTGATCTAAACCACTAGCCAATTCAACAAATTCCCAGATGTAATGTAACATTTCTCTCCCAGAGACGAAGAGAGCTCTAGCCCTTCACGCACAACGCGCGAAAGAACCGAAGGTGCTCTCAAGAATCCCGCGAGCGTTACTCGCGCACGCACCCGGGAAAACCCACGCGCAGCTCATCCCAAGCTACCCGCGGCACGCTTCCGACCCGTCGACCGTATCGAGAACAAGAAAATGCGCAGAACACGATGACATAACAAGATGTCGTTTAGGTTGCGACGAACCGAGCGAAAAAAAGTCCAAATTTTTCTTGCTCGAACGCGGCGGACGAAACACGTTCGCGGAGCTGATCTCGAGAGCAATGAAGCGCGTGTGAGAATCATTCCATCGCATCGAACGAAACCCATTTTCCACAGAGAGAGAAAGAGAGAGAGAGAGAGAGAACCTGAAGCGCCGGTGCAGCAGCAGAGAGAAGCAGGAGAGAGGCGGAGGAGATGAACTTCAGCGGCGATTTATATCGTCCCTGGCGCGAGCTCTAAAACCCTAGCTGGTGCTCATAAAGAACTTCGAATTTACATAATGGTCCCGACACTTTTCGTTAATTTCAAAACGGCCCCAGGTCTGATGTATGAAATCCTGATGACAACCCCTGGACCGTGGGTCGATTGCTGCAATTGGCATCTCATTTACTTCTTCTTTTTGGAATTAGTCCTCCGATCTTTAAAATTTGCTTCCGAAAGGCAATAGGCAAGCCTAGACATAAGTGACATTTTCTTGCACGTAGGCCCATCGAGTACCGAGACGTGGCGAATTAGACATTTACCTTTTGAATTTTGCAATTATCGCCTTGATCTTTTGAGGTTAATGCAATTTTGGGTAGTTTAATAAATTAGTTCGGTATGTTTTACCTTTTTATATTTAGATGAAAACTGTAGTTAGGAATGGCGGAGGACTTGAAATTTTGTGAACAATACGGAGTCAAATTTGTTGATTCTTGGGTATAGAAATATCATATGGGATACATCAATTAGCATGTCCAATAACCCATGCATGTTATTTGAAATGTCTTCCTAGTTCTATCATGAATGTTTTAAATAAGCCTCTTAATGAATTAGAAGGATTAGTATATTATGATGTGTAATTCAATCGAAATTATGATTTTATGGATTCGAAATGAGAAATTGGTATCCCAATCAACCAAATTGGGATGACTTAGATCTAACATGTCTCACGAAATCAGTGACTCTTGGATATAATATGCCATCCCAAATCATGGAAAGAAAAAAAAATATCTTGAATAAAGTCCACAAATTATCTTGATTAACTACATTGGAAGTCTAGCTTATATTTTTTGGATGAATGGCTAAATGAATACTGCACTAATAACAAAAGGGTCATGTTAATGAGTGCCAGTCCCCTGATTAAGCATTTATTTATAAATAATAAAAAAACGATTTCTTTTTTCAAAATACTGATTACACATAATATCATAAAAGCGGTGTATTAGAAATTGTAAACTTTCTTTATTTCATCTTTTAACAGATGCTCAGGGGACACTTTTAACAGAATCCAGAAGAAAAAAAACATAGATCAATAGCCCGTTGCCCATGCGTGCAAACTATCTTTTTATTTACTGAACTTTGAAGACAATTCTACTAATAAATCATTATCTTAATCATCCTTTTCATAAGTTTATGTGTTGCATTTGTAATCCATGACTACTCTAGCTACTATGCAAAAGCGGGTATAAACTTACCTAGAGTGATTTTACATATTAATATTTACATACTTTTTGGGTATATTGTGTATGAACCATATTCTAAGAGTTCATGCTTATTAATTTGCGTCTTCTTCACAAAGTACCTGCATATTGGATTCAGGCTCTTGGTTCTAGTCACTTTGATCAATATTGTGAGATAAATGACTTCATAAATGATGTAAAACCACAAAAGCGCGTTACTCAACGCTTCAATTTGCTGTGAATTGAAATGCTCAATGACGAGCAACTTCAACAAGGTAAACACAATGTGGAATCTCTTAGTTGAATCAAACATTTTTTGTTGTTACTGTTGTGATTGTCCGTCATTCTTGTACCGAATAAGAGAGGTGCTGATTGGAAGAAAAATAGATTCAAAAAAGGAAAAAAAAAAAAAAAGAAGCTAGCTATGAAAGTAGAGCGCACAAGGCATATATTGATATGAATGAATTACATACCTTTCGAATGTCGTTGCATGATCCGCCATGCTGTGGAGAAGGTGGAACTCAGCAAACTCCGTGACCCTTTTTGTGGATGAGGTAAGAGGAACAAGCACTGGTTGTTTAAAGAGTCTATGCTGAGTCTTCCTTCTTTCGTTTTCTAATATTTCTGGGAGAGAAAACGAGTGTTTCGTGCTTTAATATTTTTGGGAGGAGCTCTGTGTATACTTTGCCAAGCACCAAGCCAAGCGCGAAGTCCAGCAGCCAAGTCATGTGCTAAGTTTTTTTTTTTTTTGGGTAACCGAGATTCCGCTTGTGCCCCCTTTTGCTAACGCTATTTGGGGTCACAAAGGCCTCCAGCTCACATGGAATGACACATTTTGGACCGACGACTATACCTCGAGGGAAAGTAGCACAGGACCCCAATATCATGGCTTCTCACTTATAACACATTAGTAACCGCGGGTTACGAACTCTCGACCTTGGCGATGAAGGAGAGACTTTCAACCAACGCAGCTGCCCGCGGTTGGGTAGCCATGTGCTAAGTTGCTCAGCTCCAACTCCAACAAATGTTTAAACAAAGAAAGGGAAGAAAACAACACCTCCATATATACGGGCACCAGCAACCAAGGCAAGTCCGAAGCCCCTAAGCCAAGAGCGAGATTGTTAATCTGATTAGGATCGCGACGAGCTGATGTGAAGCTGCCTGGCGAGAATGGCACGGTTATATTTTCTCATTTCATACTTATAAAAGTTCACAACGCTAATATGTCTCGGTTCTAATATTCTCACCGGGCTAATTATGACAATGATATGCCAATGAATATTGGCGCCACGGCACATCGCAGTTCTCGACAAAATCACTTTTTTTTTTTTTTGGCTAAGTAATGACGAAATCACTTGATTAAAGAAATTATACAAAATAAAATACTCGATTGTAGAAAACCAAAATTGAAAGATTCAACTGCCCAAACTTAATATGAAAGTTCCCTAATATTAAACATCATAAAAAGAATTTCCACGGAGAAAGTGCAATTCTCATAACTTCATTGATGTTCTAGGAACATGCGTTAATGTCTTTTATCTTCATTAAGCTATTTAAATAATAATTATTGAAAATTCATATCTCTAAAATAGTGGCGTTAGCACTAACATAATAAAGGATTGTGTTTTCCTCCTTTTATTCATGAGTTGAGAAAACATTTTACAATATTCAAATTCTATGCGACTGATCTTCATACATGTTTGTGATCAACCAATGAAAGGGCTAGTTGGAGCTAGCTTCCCCTAATTAGAATCACAGGCAAATACGGCCTTATAACTAAATCCCCAACCTATTTAAGAATCCATACATATCCAGGAGCAAATCATCAATCGCCACCACTTAATTCTCCACGACTAAGTGTCTTACTTCATTTATAATATGTTGCATATCCATTAACGAGTATTCAATAAATCTTACGTATGCCATGTGTGGAATTATTCTGATTCGAACTGTTTCATGCTTGAAAGCAGTTTTGCATGCAATTCAAAGGTGGATCGATAGGAGCCGAGAATGGATCTAGGGCATATGAAGATCGTGGTCTTATTGTCGCCTTGATGTGACGGGCCTCCCATGATCCGGCTTCAACGTTTGGTTTCATGTTTGTTTCACGGAACAAGCACTTGGTTACAGAGTTATATACATCTGTTAACTGACGTGGAGAGATCTCCTTGCTTCTAACTTGTTGGTGAGCTGCAGTAATGGGCTTATCGATCTCAAACATTGGGTTTCCAAGTGTGCGTAGTGGCAAATTCAAAATAAAGAGTTGGAGACTCTATCATGACTATTCTCTTAAAAAAAAATTAAGTCATTTTGTATATTATCACAGTCTACCGCAAAATTTATCAATCTCTCCTCACTATCTTTTGCGATATTACAAGTTCTAAGTTATTTTATCAACGGAACTTTATTCATCCTATCCTTCAGGCATTTGCAACCTCATATGGAGAGATTTCCTTCTGACTTAGTGAAGCTACAACAATGGGCTCATTGATCTCAAGCTTTGGGCTTCCAAGTGGACAAAGTAGCAAATCAGAACAAAGAGCCAGAGACTATCATGACTATCTTTTAGGCATCTTTTGGTTTTTTTTAGTCCAAGTCATCAATTAGTGATCTTCGGCGTTTTTAGTAGGTTATGTGGCAAGAAAAATCATTTTGATCTACTCAACACTGGAAGACTTGTGAGATTATCATTCTCTTTCATGATTTGAAACGGGACATGATCTCAAAATATCCGGAGATAGTAAAAGTTTTTAGGCCATTTTAAGATTATGCACTACGAAGCTGAGCTATAATTTGTCTATTATGATTGATTAATATATTTGACCTTTCATTTGACTTCCAATGAGTTGGGATTTCATGATGAACTTAATTGCTATTTTTGGTAGAAGGATGATATTGACACATAAATTTTGACGACTTAATAAGTTGTTTATTGCATAGAAAATTAGGGATTAATTTTTGACTTCTAAATAAAAAAAAAACTAAAATTGAATTGCGTAGCATATAGTTTTAAGAGCATTTTCATTATTGCATTTGCATTAGACCGATGACGGATGAGTTTGAATTAATGGTTCTGAACTTTAATTTGATGAGTTAGACTAAGCCCATGAAGAGAGCAAATTGGCCCAAGCCCGTTATTCTCTGAAGACCGAAAATTGACTTACTAGGAATGTCAATTTGATATTTTCGGAAATGATTCGTATTATTCTTCCAATATTCAGTAAATCTATTATATATTCATGCAATATATACATTGAGTGATATATTTCGTAGTAGATTGGAAAGTTTCGGATGAAATATTGAAAAAATGAAAGAGAATATTACACGTAGGGCATATATTTGGGGCAATATATCATCAAATGTGCATATGAGGGAAAGAGCCGAAACATGTAATATGCGAATTTATTCTCTTTCCTTGAAGAGCTTAGCCCCTTCCTCGGCTATATAAGGAGGCCAATAGGATAGGGGGGCTACACATATTCAATACACGGCCACATTTAGGTGGGGAGCACAGAGTAATCACATGGCATATAAGAGAAACACACGAGAGGAGAGTGCTTGAGATGAGATGGGCAGAGTCGTGGTCAAACATCCCCCATGTCAGCCGTGACCTTGTGCCGTTTGTCGAGTTTCGCTGCCGTTTCTGACTCCGCTGCCAAACTTTGAGTCTCTCTCTCGAAGACCCAAGACAGTCGCCCACGGTATACTGAGTCATATTCGAAGCAATACCGTAGCGCTCAAATTCACACGGAAGCAGTTTGCGCTGGTTGGTTCCAGCGAGAGCTACATTGACAAATCTGATCAAATTATTGCACAACACACACCATCAGTGGAGCCACTTGGCGTTCTATCGCGTGTAGATTTCTTCTTGCAGGACTTTTGGTGAAATCCGCAGCAGGTGGCAGCCCTTGGACGCTCCTCCCACATTAGCACCATGTCCTTGCAACAATCCAAGTGCTTCATTGAATAGTCCAAGTCGCCTCTCGAAGTTTACGTGTAAGATTCTTGAACCGACCCCGATTTGTGACTACTTGCCGAGCAAGAACCTTTGTTGCGCGTGACTCGAGTTGCCAGTGCGAGCCCCCCATCGTGCCGATCACTACCGCAGCAGCCAACGAGCCGAGCATATGCAGGCTACCGTCGCTGCCACCACTGTAATCCCAAGCCAACCTTGCTTGTGACCCTCGCCAGGTTGAGTGTCACTGTAAGCCATCACCGGTGACACCATCTAACGAGTCCACGATATTGCGAAATAGGTAAAGATATTATCTGAATTTAATTTGATTATTTCCTTACTTAATTCGTTGATATTGTGATCAAATTCTAATCTTTAAATGCTTTATCTTATCCAAAGTTTCCTAAAAAGCCTTTTAAATTATGGATTATTCCCTAATTTTACAATGTGCATACGATTAATAGTCTAATTTCATGCCCGAACTACGACAGTCAATTGCATGGAAAATCGTTAGTCCGATCTCACGCTCGAGATATGATTCGCGATTTCATGAAAAATTGTCTAATTCGATACGATTCATCAATTTATTTCTAAAATCAAGTTGTCACGAATGATATCTTGCCCGATTTGTTGTTGTATTGTTTTTTATGCCTTTGCTTGAATTGATTTTGCTTCTAGAAAAGAAAACCCATAAAATATATTTGAGTTGGATTTGATTCATGCCAGAACATTGCGTGTTTTAGCATAGTTTGCATGTTTAGATTAAAAAATTTATTTATTTCGAATTTTTGAAATAAAAATCCCAAAAATCGTTATTTAGGGTGTTAGATTTTATTTTCCTTAATTAAAATTGCATGTTTAATTATTGGGCAAATTCAATTTCGAATTTTATAAAAAGGAAAAAAAAACATAAAAAGTCATGCTTGTGTCACATAGAATTATATCATCCTTTGCTCATTGTTTAGTCATTGCATGTTTAGGATCACCTAATGTGTCGCATATTAGGATAGTCCCATTTAATATTTTCCCGTCATTAGATTAGGTCATTTAATTAATGTCGTTTGACCTATAGTTTGCATGATAGGTTGCCTGTCATTTTAGTTACACATCTTTGCACATCACCTAGATTAGGATTCATTTAAATAAGTGAAAACTCTAAAAAGTATTTGAGTGACGGCATGTTAATTAGAAATCAAATCTAAGACCGCTGATGTGATTTTTAAGCTAACATTGCAGATGCTTAATTGCTTCAAGGTAAGTATTTCCTCACCATGTTTGCAATTGATTTGCAACTTTGTTTTATCAAGTGTTCAATAATGATCATTTGTGCACCCGCATAATCATCTCACATGTTAAAGAATAAATTAAAATCAACTTTGATTGTTTGCTAAACATTTTTTTTTAAATAAAAGAGAAAAGTTACCAAAAGAGTTAGAGAAATCTAGAGTAATCAAATCCCCATTCCTATGGTCTTTGGTTTGTAAGATTACTTTGGATTTCTAATTGATTCATCAAAAATAGGTTAGTGGCAACTCTTAATTGAAAATCATTTGCATGTTCAAAACTTGAACCTTAAATCGTGAATTGCCTAAAACCTTAGGTGGTCCAATTCGCTTTGGAAAGGTTGCAACAAATGAAGTTGTTGATCACTCTAATTTGATCCAATTCATAAAAGCTCCTCCTCTTAAGCATGAGTCATAGGAAATGATCTCTGGAAAACTCATAGACACTTCTCATAAGAAATTAGAAAAAAAAAATATAATTTGGCCAAGAAAAGAATCAAATGAATTTTAAAGATTCACATACATGACATGTCAATATCGTAAGGTTCCCCAAATAAAGAGAATGTGCATAATGACATTCTCTTTTCTCTAAAGGTATTTATTACAAATACACCCAATCAAATTGATACACGAATACAGTATGATTGCAAGAGATTAAAATATCAAACTAAACTTTGACAATTGTCACATTGTCCAATAGTTGAACAATCTCTAAAAACCAATCGAAACCTCTTGCAAGCAGATAGGATGATGCGAAAGCAAACACTAACGAGCACATATGGATGACCTACCATATGGATTGAGACAAGCTTGTGTAGAGAAGCAACTTCAAACCAAGAGTCCCAAATACAATGTACAAGTATTGATATATCGAGTATGGGCTCATGGATCTGGTCACTTTGATTAGTCCTGAGAGATAGGTGGCCTCACAAATGATATAAACTACATAATTGTGTGGCTTAGTGCCCCAATATGTTGCAAATTGAAATGCGTGACAACAATTAGCTTTAATAAAGTAAATGCAATGTGGAATCTCTTGGTTGAGCTAAACCTTTCATGATGTTGTTGTTATCGTTGTTGTTGTAGTGGCTACTTGTTAGTCTTGTACCGAATGAGGAAGAAATTAATTGAAAGAAAAATAGATTAAAAAAAAAACTAGCTACTTAGTTCACACCTTGAGTAGAGTTCTTAGAACATATTCACACAAATGAATTTTGTACCTTTCGAGTGGGGCACTGTACGGTCCATCATCCTCTCAAGAAGTTGGAGCTTAACAAACACTGTGATTTTATTTGAATTTTGTGAAAGATGAAGTGGAAGAAGCACTTCGTTGCAAAGGATATATAGAGGTCTTCTGTTGTTAATATTAACACTTGATTTTCAAGGTTCTACATCTAATGGTGGTAACCCCTTAACACTCTTGATTTTCAATGTTCTTCTGATGGGGACACGAGACACCACCTGGATTTTCGAAGGGGATCCCATTGGATCCATACATTTACCGACCCCTCCCAAACAACATCCTCGTGAGTTGGTGGCAGGACAAGATAACAACATTGTACGAATTTCTTGAGGGGTTGAAACACCAATTTTTATTCATCACGCTAACGAAGAAACTAATTACAATTAGGTATGGTTGAAACATGCAAGAGCGATTTTAGGCCCCGGAACACAACATATTAATGAGATACTATGACTTTATGAGATCTATGTGCCGTAATCAATCGATGAACTTCTTAAGATAATGAAAGGCTGTAGCGGGTCAAGTCAATGAAACGCCGGCTCTCTGCCCTAGAGCACCGTCCAATTTCAGTGTCAGTGGGCCCCCACTCGGGCGGTTCCCCTTCTTTTTGTCATGTACTCTTTTCAGCCCGGACATTTCTTCTGCCTTACCTTTGAGAAAAGCTACTTGAGAGTTTCGACTACCCCCTCGTATGGAACATTAGAGTCAATTGAACTTCCTCATTTGCTTTTTCCGGGCTCGTAATGGGAGGGTTTGATCGATCATCCGACTAAATTGCTCGTACAAAAGGAGGGACTACATACACGATCAGGTGTGCCTGTGCATCTATTGTTGTTTAATATATCATTTCACATATAATTCCTAATGTATCTTTAACTTTAGGGTCATCAAAGGGGATTTTCCACTTATGGATGAAGTAATGCTTCAAATCTAGACATGTCACCTTTCAGAATTAAACTTATAGCCTAAAACGTTGCTATGAAAGAAAAAGTTATTTCATGAAGATGGAGCATATATGCAAAGTTGCAAATTTAATGTATCAATGAAGAACTAATATAATTTGACCACACTTTTTACGTATAGTAAAAACAAGTCATACAAAGAAAAGACCTCGGATATCCATCTCACATAGAGTACAAATATCTTAGAATGAAACGAAAAAAAGAAAAGAGATATAAAGGGTGTTGAATTCTATCAAGAAATCAACTAGACGATATTCTCCCCAACTTCGCCTTCATCATTGCCCACCGGTCGGGTTGTAGGGGTGTTATTCTTTGAAGATTCTTTTGACACAACACTAATTTTGAAAAGATTTTTGATAATTATTTGTGATTGATTGAACAAGTCTCTAAGTATCAAAGAGGTTGCTCCGCACATCGACTTGAAGATTTGTTTCATTTCTGGAAAAGTTTGTTGGTAATCAGGATTTGTAGCTACCATAGCAAGGAACACACCATAGACGATCCACTTGATGTAAGAATTCTGTATGATCGAGTTGATTGCTATTCCAACAACGAGACATCCTAGTATGTAAAATGCAAAATTGATGAATGTTGTTCCACGATTGCTTCGTCTTGTTCGCGAATTGATGCCAAAGAGCATGATGAGAGCTACGGAAATCCCGATGAAGGTCGCTTGCATGTTTACAAGTAAATCCTTAGCTCCAAAAAGAGCAAATGACCATTTAAGCGAGGATATCAAGAAATCTTTTGATTTTTCAACAATGGCATCTTCTGATTCTTCGAGTCTACCAAAATAAAAAACAATTCTAAAATCATCAATTTATGGTGCAAGTAAATAATACAAGCTTGTAGCAGGAACTATCTACCTATATGCTTAAATCTTGCTCGATGGAAGCTTACTCATCCACAAATGAAACTGTACAATGAGCAAAATTAATTGTACAAATGAAATATGATGATGAGAATTTCTCCCAAATTGCATTTTCAACGTGTTGTATGCGAATTCAAAAAAGAAATCAAAAGCTCAGCATTAATGACATGCAAATTTCATATGATAAGTCTTACACTGATTAAGGACTCGTGGTCGAAATAGATGAATTTTGTGAAAGTTGTACAAATAAAAAAATTTGAAGCAACACAGGAAGCCAGGTGCACCGAGGCTGTATTTGTTTCTACTTTCCCGAAAGGGCTCTCAAAATCCCTTAGGAAAAATAAGGTGTATTTGGCAAACTTATTTGTGACGTCTTCAGCCAAATGTTGGTTGCCTTGGGCTTTCAGAATTTCCAAAACTACCTTCATCAATATTTTTCTTTTTTGGTTTTCCCTCATTGTTACTGTTCATCTTCCTTGTGCGAGATCTATTGACGAAGGGCCGCCTGGGTCAACGCTTGACCCAGGTGACAATCGCTCGACGATCATCGAAGTGCGTATGACACCTTGCAAAGGTTGAGCGACCTTGGCAAGGGCCGCTTGCGCAACCCAGGTAGCCCTCGCTTGGGTCACTTGCGCAACCTAAGTAGCCCTCGCCTGGGTCGCTTGACCCTTGCCAAGGTTCACATGAACCTAGGCGGCCCTCATCAGGGGTCACTGAGGACTGCTTGAGGTCGTACAACCTCAAACGATGGTTGTCAACATCAGATCTAAGCTTATAGGCAGCTTGAGCCTTTTGCTGGTTTTGATGAACGCTATTTTTTTTTTTTTTTAAAAAGAAGAAGTAGAAAAAAATGCAACCAGCGAGTTTTTTCAAGTACTATTTAATCCAAAATTGCTTTACAAACGACTTTTAAGTTATAATTCACTACATGTTATTTGTATTTTAGCAAAGCCATTTCCCCAAAGGCTTTTGCATTACCCCAAATCTCATTTCCAAAGGCAAACCAAATGCACTCTAATCACCAGTAAGGAAATATTCAAACAATGAAGAGTAGTATTCTATGTAAATTTTGATTGTTTGGATGCAAAACTGACCTCTGAGCTTCAATTGACGTAAGGTTGATGTCAGACATTGATATTTGCTAGCTTTCAATCAAATGTTTTCTTCACCTCAATGCGAGAGGCAAAGAGCTTGCAGCGAATGTAAATTGTGTTGGGCTTCATATCTATTGAAGTAGGGTTTTTAAAAGGGGAAATTTCACAAAGAAGCTTTCGCCCAAATGGCGTGGAAATTTCTTGGAGAGGCTTCTCCATGGAAGAAAAGCGGAGAAAAGGAGGGTCCTACCAGAAAGGAAAGGAGAGAGTATTTCTCCTCCTATGCCTTACGCCATTTGTGGCCTTTGTCTCCTACTCCTCATTCCCGTTCATGGCCCTTTTGCGGAACAAGAGTCAAAACCCTCTTTCCTCATATTCTTCATTCCTTGCCAAACTGGGAGGAGCCCAGAAAGTATTATCGAGCCTTGACAAACTGGTCGAGCAGACGCCCCAGTGCTTCCTTATTAGTGAGCTCCCTTATTAATGTGGAATGAGGGGGCTCATTAATGAGGGAGTTATTCCCACACAAATTAGGTAGGACCTTCGAATCTAAATGAGGGACGACTAGGATTAAATGAATCATTTAATTCTCTGACTCGAGAATACGGAAACTGGGAGGAGAAAGGGAAAGATGAAAACTACTTTGTAAAGGGAGTTAAAGGAGCGCTTGAAATTGTTAGCCGCCTTTCCTCACTTTCAATCAATTGTTGCTCCATGAGCTCATGTTTTTTTTTTTTTGTCAGTCCTACTCTATTCCTACTCTACACTCACTCGCAGACTTATGCCCTGCCTCTTGCAGGGCGTGGGAGTCGCAATCCACTCTCGAAATTTACGCGTCCCTACCCCCCATCCCCCCTTGAGAATGTGTGTATTTGACCCCTCACCTCCCCCTTCCACGTTACAAAAAAATGGGAGGCGAGAGTTACTCCCTCATTTAATAAAAAACGAGACAGAATTTAATGTTCTCCCCGACTGTGCTTTCGTCAAAGCCAATCGGTCGAGTGGCACGGTTGTTATTTGTCAATGTTCTTCTAAGTCTGCAAAATAAATTTTAAATAGATTTTTTTAAGTGATCAAATGAACAAGTTTATGAGTCTCGAATAAGTTGCTCTGCACATAGCCTTAAAGATTCATTTCATCTCTTGAAAAAATAGTTTTAGTAATCAGGATTTGTAGCTACCATAGCAAGGAACATCTAATAGATGACCCACTTGAGATAAGAATTCAGTACGATCAAGTCGATTGCTATTTTAATGAGACATCCTAATATGAAAAATAAGAAATTCATGAATGTCGTTCTAGATTGCTTTGTTTTATTTACGAATTGATGTCGAACAGTAATATGGGAGTTATGGAAATTGTTACGAAGATTGCTTGCATGTTTCTAAGTAAATCCTTAGCTCCGAGAAGAGCTAATTACCATGTAAACGAGGATGTGAAGTAATTATGTAATTAAAATATTCGATTGCAGAAAATAAAATTGACATACTCAATTGCCAAGCGACATATATTATAGAGTTGAATATAGAAGTATCCTAAAAATTGAACATAAAACAATGAATTTTCATGGAAAATTACAACTATCATAATTTCATTAATGTTCTAGTAACATGTGTTAATATTTTACATTTTCATTAAATTATTTAGACAATAATTACAAAAATTCATGTGTTCAATATAGCGGTGCCAACGGTAATACAATAAGCTCGTGTTTTCCTCTGCCCATTCATGGTTACGCTATTCCAAATACATGTATTAGAGATATATTTAGAATTAAGACCTAGAATTAGTGTTGACACTTAAATTTTGGCGACCCAGTTATCTATTGCATAAAAATTAGGGATTAATTTTTAACCCCTAAAAAAATAGAATTAAATTGCATAACATATAGTTTTAGGAGCATTTTTAATTATTGTATTTGCATTGGACCGGGATGGATTTGAATCGATGGTTCTGAGCTTTAATTTAACGAGTTGAAAGTCCACGGTGGGAGAATTTGGCCAAGCTCATTATTCTTTAAATGGGTCAGTCTTAATGCCAAGGTGGAAAATCGCTAATTAAGCATGATCTTAGGAAATATTGAGGCAAACTAGGATAGTGATATCAATAAATCTTTTGGTCACCTAGCAAGCAATCGGTATGATTCTCAAGGTACTTGCGTAGGAGCAAATAAGCCATAGCTGATTCTGTTAATCGTAAAAAAAAAAAAAAAAAAAGAAAGAAAGAAGGAAACATGAAATTGGCGGAATATTTCAATAAGAGCACTTGCGGTGGCCGATTCTCGTGTTTGCAGGAAAGAAGGGAAATAAATATTTTTTCATGGTTGAAGGTACAAGTCCGGAAAGGAAAAAATAAAAAGGATATATTTCAGTGCATCTAGAATTAGAAAGCAGATAATCTTCTCTTCTTAGGAACCTCACGTGGTCTTGCATTTAAAAAGGAAGGAACTTTCACGCAAGAACGGGGGGCTACACATTGACTATATGGCACGCAGAGAGAGCTTTAGAGAGAAAAAGCCAAAAGAAGATATCGTGGTGGCCGGCAAATTGATAATTTCAGAGAAGCCACGCAATTGAAAACACACGGCGACAGAATCTAGGTCAGCCACAATATAAAAATGGTGAGTGAGAGCCGAGAGAGAGGGAGAGAGAGAGACGGGGGGTCTTCAAGGTCCTGAGCGGCAGCACTTGGAGGACTTCTCTGGGATCAACATTCGGCACATTGGAGAGCACAAACTTGGTCTTCACAGAGCACTTGCCATAGACGCCCGCAAAGAAGAAGACCATTCTCGGTGATCCTCGAGACGTCGATCTTTGCCTCATGTGTTTCGCTAGTTCTTTTTTATTGGCACAGCTCCCCCCTCGCATCTACTAGGTCTAGCCCTGCTCAGTCCATCTCGTAGTGCACTTTACGAAAAAGACACAAGAAGGAACAAGTTCTTGGGATTCCTCAAGTCCTCAAAGCGGCTGCCGATCCATTGTTGATCCACCGTGAGTCCAGGCCGCTGATCCCCCAACTACGTAAAGATGAGCGGCACCCGTACCAACCAGTAGCCTTGCGACAATCACACCGAGAAGCTGCTGCTTCGGCCGTCGCGACTTCAGGAGCCCCAGAAATTCACAAGCCCGGCCACGCATGCGGGAGACGCAAAGCTCTGAACGAAGAGGCAGTCGACGACGACGACGAATCCCCTCCATCGGCAAATAAGTTGGTGCAGTCAATCTGCAACGCTTGGCCTGTCAAAGTGGAGGGTCCTCAATTCAAAGTTTCTTTTACGTCTGAACCGGCCTCACTTTTTCTATCATTAGTTGTATTACTTGGAGAGTTCTGGGCTACCATCACTTGAAAGGAAAATAAAGGCCACGAATATTGAATAAAGGAGTACTTCACGAAGAAGCACTTACAGGAAAGTTCTGAACGTTGGAGAAAACAAACCAAGTGTTTTTTTTTGTCCCACATAGGAAAAGTGGGAAAAAGTGGCGCAATTTATAAGTGAAGGATTTCCTTGTATATCTCAAGGAATGATTGGGTAGGGTTAGACCCCGCGCGATTATTTGGCACATTTAGCAGTTGGCACACCTACGCGCCCGCGATTTAATTAGCACTAATCTCTTTGTTCTTTATTTATTTTTATTTTTATTATTAATTTTTAATAAATTCAAAGGTTGCCTTTTTCTTTTCAAAATTTCGGAAATAAAATATAAAAAATGAAAATTCGAAATTCTATTAAAAAAATTATTATTCCGAATTTTGTTTATGTCTTTTCAAGACAACATTTGAAAAATTACTTATTCGGTTTACAATTTTTCCCGAAGGGTTGCAATTGTTCGGTTTTCAACTTCTTCCGAAGAGTCGCATTTGTTTATCCAAACAATTTTTCTAAATGCCGTGTTTGTTCATTCTTTGGCAATTTTCACGAAGAGTTGCAAGACTGTTTCATATATATACTTGTCAATTTTCGGAAGGAAAAATGTGGTCATTTTTCGAGTTCTCTTTCTAAAAAACTACAGCCAATTTTTCGATTGTTTCCTAGAGAGACCCTAGAGAAATACTAGAATTGCTATTTAATATTCTCATCCGAGACTTTGTTGTATTCTAGAGGATTTTTGCCAGTGACCATTAGCAACCTTGTGGGGCAAATAAATCCTTAAAGAAAGTGATATCACTCCTTAAAATCCGACTTGAGTACTCTGAATATCCGTCTTTATTGTTCTACCCAATTCGAAGCCATACTTTTTACAATAATTTTAAGGATTTATCTTGCTACAATGGAGTCGGAGACAATCAAAGTTATGAATCAAGATATGGTCAAACTGGACCTGCTCGATGGGAACAATTTTGCTTGCTGGAGGGATAAGATGATGTTCTTACTCATTGCTCTGAAGATTTCCTACATACTAGATCCTAACTTGGCGCCTATAGAAGATCCTAAGCCTACTGCCGAGGGAGGATAGCCAAGTGCAGAAGTCATTGAGAGGGTTAATAAGGAAATAAAGAAACGTGCGGAGGATGAATTACTTTGTCGAGGACACATTCTGAACACACTCTCCGATCATTTGTACGACTTATTCACTGAAATGGAGTCGGCCAAAGAAATTTGGAATGCATTGGAATTAGAATTCAAGTACAAAGCGGAGGAGCAAGATACCAACAAATATCTAATTGCAAAGTATTTTGATTTCAAGTTTATTGATACTAAACCCTTGTTGGAACAAGTCCATGAATTGCAAGTGATTGTAAATAAGATTCGTGCCCTCAAGATTGATATTCCAGAAGCTTTTCAAGTTGGAGCAATTATTGCGAAATTGCCTCCTATGGAAAAATGCTGATTCACAAGTCGGAGGACTTTACTTTGGAGCAAATACAGAAATATCTTCGCATTGAAGAAGAGTCACGTTTACGTGATAATTTTGTTTTGTACAATTCCAAAGTGAATGCTGTGGATAAAAATCGGAAAATTGGCTAGAACTTTAAAGTAAAAAGCGAGGGGCATAAATTTAAGAGAACACAAAAGAAGAAAAAAGGGTTGCTATTTTGTTTGTGGCAAGCAGGACACTACACCAAGAATTGCATTCACCGCAAGAGCATTTCAAAGGACAAGAACATTCTGGCAGTGAAGGCAGATGCAAATCTGATTGAAGTGAAGAAAATTATGTAGCCATGATTTCAAACATGTTTTCGAGCATGAAAATTTCTGAGATCAATGATGCGATGGCTATGGTTTTTGAAATCAATTCTACCATTGTCCAATCCGGTTGGTGGTTAAATTCCGGAGCAATAGTCCATGTGTGCAATGACAAGTACATGTTCAAGCAATATAAGGCTGAGGAGAAACATTTACCATGTTTAAGAAATATAAGGCTGAAGTAGAGAATCAATTAGAAAAGAAAATTAAAGTTCTATGATCAGATAGAGGTGGAGAATATTTCTTAAATGAATTCTCTTCATTTTGTGAAAAACATGGTATTATTCATTAAGTTTCGGCACCATATACTCCACAACAAAATGGTTTAACTGAAAGGAAAAATCGATCTCTTTGATAAATGATTAATTGTATGCTTTCAAATTCAAAGTTATCAATTAATCTTTGGGGAGAAGCATTACTTACTGTATGTTATATTCATAACAGAATACCTTAAAAAAAAAAAAATGACATAACCCCTTATGAAATATGGAAAGGTAGAAAGCCAAATTTGTCATATCTTAAAATGTGGGGGTGTTTGGCATATTACCGAGCTCCAGATCCTAAGAGAACAAAGCTCTGTCCTAAACCTATCAAAAGTGTTTTTGTTGGATATGCTGAAAATAGTAAAGCTTATAGGTTTCTTAATTTAGAATTCAATGTCATAGTAGAATCGAGAGACGTTGAATTCTTTGAGAACAAATGTTTTACAAGTTTTGAAATTATTGAAAATAATTCAAGATCTCAAGAGAAAGAAACGAATGATTATAAAGACACGATTGAACCAAGGAGAAGTACTAGAGCTAGGAAAATAAAAGATTTAGGTCCTGATTTTATTTAAATACCCTTTAATATTAAATTTAGAAGATGATCCTAGAAGCTTTGATGATGCTATGTCTTCTAAAAAAAGAAAAAGAAGCTGTGAATGATGAAATGGACTCAATTATGTGCAATAATACTTGGGTTTACCGAAAGGATTAAAACCTATTGGGTGCAAATGGGTTTTTAGAAGAAAATATTATTCTGATGATTTTATTCAAGCTTTTAAAGCTAGGCTTGTAGCAATCGACCCGACATTAATTAAATTACCTTTTCCCCTGTGGCGAGCAGCCCTCTTCCTTGGCAGAAATCCAAGGGATCCATGCCTAGGATGCTCAAACTTCCGGTGAGACATTCTTCACCTCCTACACCAAAAATAAATAAATAAATAAATAATCAACCACTCCACATTATCTACGGTTTTCGTATTATCCTCTCGCAGCCATCCTACGACAACACGAATAACTAAACGGGCCACTTGAAAAATAGCATCTTTGCTAAATCACCGTTGCATAACACGGAGGACGGAAAGTACTGAAATCCCATCTGATCTAAACCACTAGCCAATTCAACAGATTCCCAGATGTAATGTAACATTTCTCTCCCAGAGACGAATACAGCTCTAGCCCTTCACGCACAACGCGCGAAAGAACCGAAGGTGCTCTCGAGAATCCCGCGAGCATTACTCACGTACGCACCCGGGAAACCCACGCAGCTCATCCCAAGCTACCCGCGGCACGCTTCCGACCCGTCGACCGTATCGAGAACAAGAAAATGCGCAGAACACGATGACATAACAAGATGTCGGGTAGGTTGCGACGAACCGAACGAAAAAAGTCCAAATTTTTCTTGCTCGAACGCGGCGGACGGAACACGTTCGCGGAGCTGATCTCGAGAGCAATGAAGCGCGCGTGAGAATCATTCCATCGCATCGAACGAAACCCATTTTGCACAGACACTAGAGAGAGAGAGAGAGAGAGAACCTGAAGCGCCGGTGCAGCAGCAGAGAGAAGCAGGAGAGAGGCGGAGGAGATGAACTTCAGCGGCGATTTATATCGTCCCTGGCGCGAGCTCTAAAACCCTAGCTGGTGCTCATAAAGAACTTCGAATTTACATAATGGTCCCGACACTTTTCGTTAATTTCACAACGGCCCCAGGTCTGATGTATGATATCACATTGATATGCATCGATTCAAATTTGCTTCCGAAAGGCAATAGGCAAACCTAGACATAAGTGACATTTTTCTTGCACGTAGGCCCATCGATTACCGAGACGTGGCGAATTAGACATTTACCTTTTGAATTTTGCAATTATCGCCTTGATCTTTTGAGGTTGATGCAATTTTGGGTAGTTTAATAAATTAGTTTGGTATGTTTTACCTTTTTATATTTAGATGAAAACTGTAGCTAGGAATGGCAGAGGACCTGAAATTTTGTGAACAATACAGAGTCGAATATCTTGATTCTCAGATACAAAAATATCATATGGGATACATCAATTAGCATGTCCAATAACCTATGCATGTTATTTGAAATGTCTTCCTAGTTATATCACGAATATTGTAAATAAGCCTCTTAACGAATTAGAATTTTTAGTATGTTATGATGTGTAATTGGATTGAAATTATGATTTTGTGGATTCGAAATGAGAAATTGGTATCCCAATCAACCAAATTGGGATGACTTAGATCTAACATGTCTCACAAAATGAGTGACTCTTGGATATAATATGCCATCCCAAATTATGGAAAAAATGTATATATAATAAAGTCCACAAATTATCTTGATTAACTACATTGGAAGTCTAGCTTATATTTTTTGGATGAATGGCTAAATGAATACTGGACTAATAACAAAAGGGTCATGTTAATGAGTGACAGTCCCCTGACTAAGCATTTATGAAATAAAAAAGCGATATTTTTTTCAAAATACTGATTACACATAATATCATAAAAGCGGTGTATTAAAAATTGCGTTCTTTATTTTATCTTTTAACAGATGCCAAGGGGACACTTTTAACAGAACCCAGAAGAAAAAAACATAGATCACTAGCCTGTTGCCCATGCATGCAAACTATCTTTTTATTTACTGAACTTTGAAGACAATTCTACTAATAAATCATTATCTTAATCATCCTTTTCATAAGTTTATGTGTTGCATTTGTAATCCATGACTACTCTAGCTACTATGCAAAAGCAATTGCGCGTGAAAGAGAGCGGGTATAAACTTACTTAGAGTGATTTTACATATTAATATTTATATACTTTTTGGGTATTTTGTGTATGATCAACACACATTAACCATATTCTAAGAGTCCATGCTTATTAATTCGCATCTCCTTCACAAAGTACTTGCATATTGGATTTAGGCTCTTGGTTCTAGCCACTTTAATCAGTATTCTAAAATAGATGACTTCATAAATGATGTAAAACCACAAAATCGCGTTACTCAACGCTTCAATTTGCTGTGAATTGAAATGCTCAATGACAAGCAACTTCAACAAGGTAAACACAATGTGAAATCTCTTGGTTGAATCAAACATTTCTTGTTGTTACTGTTGTTGTGATTGTCCGTCATTCTTGTACCGAATAAGAGAGGTGTTGATTGGAAGAAAAATAGATTCAAAGAAGAAAAAAAAAGCTAGCTATGAAAGTAGAGCTTACAGAGCAGATATTGATATGAATGAATTACATACCATTCGAATGTCATTGCATGATCCGCCATGCTGTGGAGAAGGTGGAGCTCAGCAAACTCCGTGACCCTTTTTGTGGATGAAGTAAGAGGAACAAGCACTGGTTGTTTGAAGAGTCTATATTGAGTCTTCCTTCTTTCGTTTTCTAATATTTCTGGGAGAGAAAACGAGTGTTTCGTGCTTTAATATTTCTGGGAGGAGCTCTGTGTATACTTTGCCAAGCACCAAGGCAAGCGCGAAGTCCAGTAGCCAAGTCATGGGCTAAGTTTTTTTTTTTTTTGGTAACCGAGGGTCCACTTAAGCCCTCTTTCGCTTACGCTATTCGGAGTCACAAGGCTCTTCAGCTCACATGGAATGACACATTTGGACTGACGACTATACCTCGAAGGAGATTAGCACAGAAACCCAACACCATAGCCCCCCACTTATAACGCATTGGTAACTGCGGGTTTCAAACTCTTGACATTAGTAATGAATGAGAGACTCTCAACCAACGCAGCTTTCTGCGGTTGGGTAGCCATGTGCTAAGTTGCTCGGCTCCAACTCCAACAAATGTTTAAACAAAGAAAGGAAAGAAAACAACACCTTCATATATACGGGCACCAGCAACCAAGGCAAGTCCGAAGCCCCCAAGCCAAGAGCGAGATTGTTAATCTGATTAGGATCGCGACGAGCTGATGTGAAGCTGCCTGGCGAGAATGGCACGGTTATATTTTCTCATTTAATACTTAAATAAGTTCACAACGCTAATATGTCCTGAACCTAATATGTCTCGGTTCTAATAATCTGGCCGGGCTAATCATGACAATGATAAGCCAATGAATATTGGCGCCACGGCACATCGCAGTTCTTGACAAAATCACTTTTTTTTTTTTTTTGGCTAAATAATGACGAAATCACTTGATTAAAGAAATTATACAACATAAAATACTCGATTGTAGAAAACCAAAATTGAAAGATTCAACTGCCCAAACTTAATATGAAAGTTCCCTAATATTAAACATCATAAAAAGAATTTCCACGGAGAAAGTGCAATTCTCATAACTTCATTGATGTTCTAGGAACATGCGTTAATGTCTTTTATCTTCATTAAGCTATTTAAATAATAATTATTGAAAATTCATATCTCTAAAATAGTGGCGTTAGCACTAACATAATAAAGGATTGTGTTTTCCTCCTTTTATTCATGAGTTGAGAAAACATTTTACAATATTCAAATTCTATGCGACTGATCTTCATACATGTTTGTGATCAACCAATGAAAGGGCTAGTTGGAGCTAGCTTCCCCTAATTAGAATCACAGGCAAATACGGCCTTATAACTAAATCCCCAACCTATTTAAGAATCCATACATATCCAGGAGCAAATCATCAATCGCCACCACTTAATTCTCCACGACTAAGTGTCTTACTTCATTTATAACATTTTCCATATCCATTAATGAGTATTCAATAAATGTTACGTATGCCATGTGTGGAATTATTCTGATTCGAACTGTTTCATGCTTGAAAGCAGTTTTGCATGCAATTCAAAGGTGGATCGATAGGAGCCGAGAATGGATCTAGGGCATATGAAGATCGTGGTCTTATTGTCGCCTTGATGTGACGGGCCTCCCATGATCTGGCTTCAACGTTTGGTTTCATGTTTGTTTCATGGAACAAGCACTTGGTTACAGAGTTATATACATCTGTTACCTCACGTGGAGAGATCTCCTCGCTTCTAACTTGTTGGTGAGCTGCAGTAATGGGCTTATCAATTTCAGACATTAGGGTTCCAAGCGTGCGTAGTGACAAATTCAAAATAAAGAATTGGAGACTCTATCATGACTATTCTCTTTTAAAAAAAAAAATAAGTCATTTTGTATATTATCACAGTCTACCCCAAAATTTATCAATCTCTCCTCACTATCTTTCGCGATATTACAAGTTTGAGTTATTTTATCAACGGAACGTTATTCATCTTGTCCTTCAGGTATTTGCAACCTCATATGGAGAGATTTCCTTCTGACTTAGTGAAGCTACAACAATGGGCTCATTGATCTCAAGCTTTGGGCTTCCAAGTGGACAAAGTAGCAAATCAGAACAAAGAGCCAGAGACTATCATGACTATCTTTTAGGCATCTTTTGGTTTTTTTAGTCCAAGTCATCAATTAGTGATCTTCGGCGTTTTTAGTAGGTTATGTGGCAAGAAAAATCATTTGTCGATCCATTCAACACTGGAAGACTTGTGAGATTATCATTTTCTTTCATGATTTGAAACGGGACATGATCTCAAAAAATCCGGAGATAGTACAAGTTTTTAGGCCATTTTAAGATTATACACTGCGAAGCTGAGCTATAATTTGTCTATTATGATTGATTAATATATTTGACCTTTCGTTTGACTTCCGATGAGTTGGGATTTCACGATGAACTTAATTGCTATTTTTGGTAGAAGGATGATATTGACACCTAAATTTTGATGACTTAATCATTTATTTATTGCATAGAAAATTATGGATTAATTTTTAACCTCTAAAAAAAACTAGAATTAAATTGCATAGTTTATAGTTTTAAGAGCATTTTCATTATTGCATTTGCATTGGACCGATGACAGATGAGTTTGAATTAATGGTTCTGAACTTTAATTTGATAAGTTAGACAAAGCCCATGGAGAGAGTGAATTGGCCCAACCCCGTAATTTTCTGAAGACCGAAAATTGACTTACTAGGAATGTCAATTTGATATTTTCGGAAATGATTCGTATTATTCTTCCAATATTCAGTAAATCTTTTATATATTCATGCGATATATACATTAATTGATATATTTCGTAGCAGATTGGAAGGTTTCGGATGAAATATTGAAAAAAATGAAAGAGACTATTACACGTAGGGCATATATTTGGGGCAATATATCATTAAATGTGCATGAGGGAAATAGCTGAAACATGTAATATGCGAATTTATTCTCTTTCCTTGAAGAGCTTAGCCCCTTCCTCGGCTATATAAGGAGGCCAATAGGATAGGGGGGCTACACATATTCAATACACGGCCACATTTAGGTGGGGAGCACAGAGTAATCACATGGCATATAAGAGAAAACACACGAGAGAAGAGAGTGCTTGAGATGGGCAGAGTCGTGGTCAAACATCCCCCCATGTCAGCCGTGACCTTGTGCCGTTTGTCGAGTTTCGCTGCCGTTTCTGACTCCACTGCCAAACTTTGAGTCTCTCTGTCGCCCACGGTATACTGAAGTCATATTCGAAGCATCCCGTAGCGCTCGCATTCACACGGAAGCAGTTTGCGCTGGCTGGGTCCAGCGAGAGCTACATTGACAAATCTGATCAAATTATTGCACAACACACACCATCACTGGAGCCACTTGGCGTTCTAATCGCGTGTAGATTTCTTCTTCTTGCAGGACTTTTGGTGAAATCCGCAGCAGGTGGCAGCCCTTGGACGCTCCTCCCACATCAGCTCCATGTCCTTGCAACAATCCATGTGCTTCATTGAATAGTCCAAGTCGCGTCTCGAAGTTTACGTGTAGATTTGTGACTACTTGCCGAGCAAGAACCTTTGTTGCGCGTGATTCGAGTTGCCAGTGCGAGCCCCCCATCGTGCCGATCACTACCGCAGCAGCCAACGAGCCAAGCATATGCAGGCTACCGCCGCCGCCGCTGCACCATAATCCCAAGCCAACGGTGCTTGTGACCCTCCCGCCAGGCTGAGTGTCACCGTAAGTCATGACCAGTGACACCATCTAACGAGTCCACGATATTACGAAATAGGTAAAAATATTATCTGAATTTAATTTGATTATTTCCTTACTTAATTTGTTGATATTGTGATCAAATTCTAATCTTTAAATGATTTATCTTATCCAAAGTTTCCAAAAAGGCCTTTTAAATTATGGATTATTCCCTAATTTTACAACGTGCATACGATTGACAGTCGATTTCATGCCCGAAATCGTTAGTCCGATCTTACGATTCACAATTTCATGAAAAATTGTCCAATCTGATTTTGTGCCCGAGATATGATTCATCAATTTATTTCTAAAATCAAGTGGTCACGAATGATATCTTGCCCGATTTGTTGTTGTATTATTTTTTATGCCTTTGCTTGAACTGATTTTGCTTCCAAAAAAGAAAACCCAAAAAATATATTTGAGTTGGATTTGATGCATGCTAGAACATTGCCTGTTTTAGTATAGTTTGCATGTTTAGATTAGGAAATTTATTTATTTTGAATTTTTGAAATAAAAATACCAAAAAACGTTATTTAGGGTGTTAGATTTTCTTTTTCTTAATTAAAATTGCATGTTTAATTATTGGGCAAATTTAATATCGATTTTATAAAAAGGAAAAAAAAAACATAAAAAGTCGTGCTTGTGTCATGTAAATTATGTCATCCTTTGCTCTTCGTTTAGTCATTGCATGTTTAGGATCACTTAATGTGTGGCATATTAGGATAGTCCCATTTAATATTTTTCCGTCATTAGATTAGGTCATTTAATTAAATGTCGTGTGATGTATAGTTTGCATGATAGGTTACCTGTCATTTTAGTTACACATCTTTGCACATCACCTTGATCACCTTAATACCTTAATTGCTTCAAGGTAAGTATTTCCTCACCATGTTTGCAATTTATTTGCGACTTTGTTTTATTGAGTGTTCAATAATGATTATGCACCCGTATGATCATCTTATATGTTAAGGAATTAATTAAAATCAATTCGGATTGTTTGCTGAACATTTTTTAGGGCATTAAAAAAAATCTAGAGTAGTCCCCATTAGTCTTCTTAAGTTGTGATTTGCTATGGGCTTGGGATAGCCCCAACTAAATCTAGGCTTAAGTGGTCCAATTGCAATAGATGAAGTCGTTGATCACTCTAATTTGATCCAATTCATAAAAGCTCCTCCTCTTAAGCATGAGTCATAGGAAATGATCTCTGGAAAACTCATAGACACTTCTGATAAGAAATTAGAAAAAAAAAGTAATTTGGCCAAGAAAAGAATCAAATGCATTTTAAAGATTCACATACATGACATGTCAATAACGTAAGGTTCCCAAATAAAGAGCATGTACATAATGACATTCTCTTTTCTCTAAAGGTATTTATTAAAAATAGATCCAATCAAATTGATACACAAATACAGTATGATTGCAAGAGATTAAAATATTAAACTAAACTTTGACAATTGTCACATTGTCCAATAGTTGAACAATCTCTAAAAACCAATCAAAACCTCTTGCAAGCGGATAGGATGATGCGAAAGCAAACACTAATGAGCACATATGGATGACCTACTATATGGACAGAGATAAGCTTGTGTAGAGAAGCAACTTCAAACCAAGAGTCCCAAATATGATGTACAAGTATTGATTTATCGAGTATGAGCTCATAGATCTGGTCACTTTGATTAGTTTTGAGAAATAGGTGGCCTCACAAATGATATAAACTACATAATTGTGTGGCTTAGCACCCCAATATATTGCAAATTGAAATGCGTGACAACGATTAGCTTTAATAAACTAAATGCAATGTGGAATCTCTTGGTTGAGCTAAACCTTTCACGATGTTGTTGTTGTGGTTACTTGTTAGTCTTGTACTGAATGAGGAAGAAATTAATTGAAAGAAAAATAGATTAAAAAAAAAATAGCTACTTAGTTCACACCTTGAGTAGAGTTCTTAGAACATATTCACACAAATGAATTTTGTACCTTTCGAGTGGGGCACTGTACGGTCCATCATCCTCTTGGAGCTTAACAAACACTGATTTTATTTGAATTTTGTGAAAGATGAAGTGGAAGAAGCACTTCGTTGCAAAGGATATATAGAGGTCTTGTGTTGTTAATATTAACACTTGGTTCTACATCTAATGGTGGTAACCCCTTAACACTCTTGATTTTCAATGTTCTTCTGATGGGGACACGAGACACCACCTTGATTTTCGAAGGGGATCCCATTGGATCCATACATTTCCCCCCTCCCAAACAACATCCTCGTGAGTTGGTGGCAGGACAAGATAACAACATTGTACGAATTTCTCGAGGGGTTGAAACACCAATTTTCATTCATCACGCTAACGAAGAAACTAATTACAATTAGGTATGGTTGAAACATGCAAAAGCGATTTTAGGCCCCGGAACACAATATATTAATGAGATACTACGACTTTATGAGATCTATGTGCCGTAATCAATCAGACGAACTTCTTAAGATAATGAAAGGCCGTGGCGGGTCAAGTCAATGAAACGCCGGCTCTCTGCCCTAGAGCACCGTCCAATCTCAGTGCCCAGTTGGGCCCCACTCGGGTGGTTCCCCTTCTTTTTGTCTTGTAGTAGCAGCCTCTTTTCAGCCCGGACATTTCTTCTGCCTTACCTTTGAGAAAAGCTACTTGAGAGGTTCGAGTTCAACTACCCCCCTCGTAGGCTCGTATGGAACATTAGAGTCAATTGAACTTCCTCATTTGCTTTTTCCGGGCTCGTAATGGGAGGGTTTGATCGATCATCCGACTAATTGCTCGTACAAAAGGAGGGACTACATACACGATCAGGAGTGCCTGTGCATCTGTTGTTGTTTAATATATCATTTCACATATAATTCCTAACGTATCTTTAACTTTAGGGTCCTCAAAGGGGATTTTCCACTTATGGATGAAGTAATGCTTCAAATCCAGACATGTCACCTTTCAGAATTAAAATTATAGCCTAAAACGCAGCATGATATGTAAATGTTGCTATGAAAGAAAAAGTTATTTCATGAAGATGGAGCAAATATGCAAAGTTGCAAGTTTAACGTATCAATGAAGAACTAATATAATTTGACCACACTTTTTACGTATAGTAAAAGCAAGTCATACAAAGAAAAGACCTCGAATATCCATCTCAAATAGAGTACAAATATCTTAAAATGAAAAGAAGAAAAAAAGAGATATAAAGGGTGTCGAATTCCATCAAGAAATCAACTAGACGATATTCTCCCCAACTTTGCCCTCATCATTGCCCACTGGTCGGGTTGCAGGGGTGTTATTCTTCGAAGATTCTTTTGACACAACACCAATTTTGAAAAGATTTTTGATAATTATTTGTGATTGATTGAACAAGTCTCTAAGTCTCAAAGAAGTTGCTCCGCACCCGGACTTGAAGATTTGTTTCATTTCCGGAAAAGTTTGTTGGTAATCAGGATTTGTAGCTACCATAGCAAGGAACACACCATAGACGACCCACTTGATGTAAGAATTTTGTATGATCGAGTCGATTGCTATTCCTACAACGAGACATCCTAGTATGTAAAATGCAAAATTGATGAATGTTGTTCCATGATTGCTTCGTCTTGTTCGCGAATTGATGCCAAAGAGCATGATGAGAGCTACGGAAATCCCGATGAAGGTCGCTTGCATGTTTACAAGTAAATCCTTAACTCCAGAAAGAGCAAATGACCATTTAAGCGAGGATATCAAGAAATCTTTTGATTTTTCAGCAATGGCATCTTCTGATTCTTCGAGTCTACCAAAATAAAAAAAACAAATATAAAATCGTCAATTTATGGTGCAAGTAAATAATACAAGCTTGTAGCAAGAATTATCTACCTATATGCTTAAATCTTGCTCGATGGAAGCTTACTCATCCACAAATGAAACTGTACAATGAGCAAAATTAATTGTACATATGAAATATGATGATGAGAATGTCTCCCAAATTGCATTTTGACGTGCTGTATGCGAATTCAAAAAAGAAAGCAAAAGCTCAGCATTAATGACATGCGAATTTCATATGATAAGTCTTACATTGATTAAGGGCTCATGATCGAAATAGATGAATTTTGCAAAAGTTGTACAAATAAAAAAAAAAAAATTGAAGCAACACAGGAAGCCAGGTGCATCGAGGCTGCATTTGTTTCTACTTTCCAAAAGGGCTCTCAAAATCCCTTAGGAAAAATATGGTGTATTTGGCAAACTTATTTGTGACCTCTTCAGCCAAATGCTAGTTGCTTTGGGCTTTCAGAATTTCCAAAACTATTCTCATCAATATTTTTGTTTTTTGGTTTTCCCTCATTGTTACTGTTCATCTGCTTTGCCTGAGGGTGGTCGGCGAGGCTAGATCTATTGATGAAGGGCCGCCTGAGATTGCGTGACCTAGGTGACAGTCACCTAATGGTCATCATGGCGCACATGACACCTTGCAAAGGTTGAGCGACCCTAGCAAGGGCCGCCTACGCAACCCAGGTAGCCCTCACTTGGGTTGCCTGACCCTTGCCAAGGTTCACATGAACCTAGGCAGCCCTCATCGGGGGTCACCGAGGACTGCCTGAGGTCGTACAATCTCAAACGACAGTCGTCAACACCAGATCTAGCTTATAGGCAGCCTGAGATCTTCGCCGGTTTCGACACATGATATTAAAAAAAAAAAAAGAAGTAGAAAAAAATGCAATCAGCGAGTTTTTTCAAATACTATTTAATTCAAAATTACTTTACAAAGGACTTTTAAGTTACAATTCACTACATGTAATCTGTATTTTGACAAAGCCCATTTCTCCAAAGGCCTTTGCATTCCCCCAAATCTCATTTCCAAAGGCAAACCAAATGCACTCTAATCGCCAGTAAGGAAATATTCAAACAATGAAGAGTAGTATTCTATGTAAATTTCGATTGTTTGGATGCAAAACTGACCTCTGAGCTTCAATTGACGTAAGGTTGATGTCAGACATTGATATCTACTAGCTTTCGAACAAATGTTTTCTTCAACTCAATGCGAGAGGCAAAGAGCTCGCAGCGAATGTAAATTGTGTTGGGCTTCATATCTATTGAAGTAGGGTTTTTAAAAGGGGAAATTTCACAAAGAAGCTTTCGTACAAATGGCGTGGAAATTTCTTGGAGAGGCTTCTCCATGGAAGAAAAGCGGAGAAAAGGAGAGGGTCCTACCAGAAGGGAAAGGAGAGAGTATTTCTCCTCCTATTCCTTATCCCTTTAGTGGCCTTCGTCTCCTACTCCTCATTCCCGTTCGGGGCCCTTTTGGGGAACAAGAGTCAAGACCCTCTTTCCTCATATTCTTCATTCCTTGCCAAACTGGGAGGAGCCCAGAAAGTATTATCGAGCCTTGACGAACTGGTCGAGCAGACGCCCCAGTGCTTCCTTATTAGTGAGCTCCCTTATTAATGTGGAATGAGGGGGCTCATTAATGAGGGAGTTACTCCCACACAAATTAGGTAGGACCTTCGAATCTAAATGAGGGACGACTAGGATTAAATGAATCATTTAATTTTTTGACTCAAGAGTACGGAAACTGGGAGGAGAAAGGGAAAGATGAAAACTACTTTGTAAAGGGAGTTAACGAGCGCTTGAAATTGTTAGCCGCTTTTCCTCACTTTCAATCAATTGTTGCTCCGTGAGCTCACGTTGGATACAAGAAAATGGGAGGAGAGAGCTACCCCCTCATTTAATAAAAAAAACTAGACGGAATTTAATGTCCTCCCCGACTGTGCTTTTGTCAACGCCAACCGGTCGAGTGGCACGGTTGTTATTTGTCAATGTTCTTCTCAGTCTGCAAAATAAATTTTAAATAGATTTTTTATATTAAGTGATCAAATGAACAAGTTTATGAGTCTCAAATAAGTTGCTCTGCACATGGCCTTAAAAATTCATTTCATCTCTTGAAAAAATAGTTAGTAATTAGGATTTGTAGCTACCATAGCAAGGAACATCCGATAGATGACCCACTTGAGATAAGAATTTAGTACGATCAAGTCGATTGCTATTTCAATGAGATATCCTAATATGAAAAATAAGAAATTCATGAATGTCATTCTAGATTGCTTTGTTTTATTTACAAATTGATGCCGAACAGTAATATGGGAGTTATGCAAATTGTTACGAAGATTGCTTGCATGTTTCTAAGTAAACCCTTAGCTCCGAGAAGAGCTAATTACCATGTAAACGAGGATGTGAAGAAATCCTTAATTGAAGTAATTATGTAATTAAAATATTCGATTGCAGAAAATAAAATTGACGGACTCAATTGCCAAGCGACATATATTATAGAGTTGAATACAGAAGTATCCTAAAAATTGAACATAAAACAATGAATTTTCATGGAAAATTACAACTATCATAATTTCATTAATGTTCCAGGAACATGTGTTAATATTTTACATTTTCATTAAATTATTTAGACAATAATTACAAAAATTCATGTGTTCAATATAGCGGTGCCAGCGCTAATACAATAAGGTCGTGTTTTCCTCCGCCCATTCATGGTTACGCTATTCCAAATACATGTATTAGAGATATATTTAGAATTAAGACCTAGAATTAGTGTTGACACTTAAATTTTGGCGATCCAGTTATCTATTGCATAAAAATTAGGGATTAATTTTTAACCCCTAAAAAAATAGAATTAAATTGCATAACATATAGTTTTAGGAGCATTTTTAATTATTGTATTTGCATTGGACCAAGATGAATTTGAATCGATGGTTCTGAGCTTTAATTTAACGAGTTGAATGTCCATGGTGGGAGAATTTGGCCAAGCTCATTATTCTTTAAATGGGTCAGTCTTAATGCCAATGTGGAAAATCGCTAATTAAGCATGATCTTAGGAAATATTGAGGCAAACTAGGATAGTGATATCAATAAATCTTTTGGTCACCTAGCAAGCAATCGGTATGATTCTCAAGGTACTTGCGTAGGAGCAAATAAGCCATGGCTGATTCTATTAATCGTAAAAAAAAGAAAGAAAGAAAGAAGAAAACATGAAATCGACGGAATATTTCAATAAGAGCACTTGCGGTGGCCGATTCTCGTGTTTGCAGGAAAGAAGGGGAATAAATATTTTTTCATGGTTGAAGGTACAAGTCCAGAAAGGAAAAAATAAAAAGGATATATTTCAGTGCATCTAGAATTAGAAAGCAGATAATCTTCTCTTCTTAGGAACCTCACGTGGTCTTGCATTTAAAAAGGAATGAACTTTCACGCAAGAACGGGGGGCTACACATTGATTATATGGCACGTGGAGAGAGCTTTAGAGAGAAAAAGCCAAAAGAAGATATCGTGGTGGCCGGCAAATTGATAATTTCAGAGAGGCCACACAATTGAAAACACACGGCGACAGAATCTAGGTCAGCCACAATATAAAAATGGTGAGTGAGAGCCGAGAGAGAGGGGAGAGAGAGAAGGGGGGGGATCTTCAAGGTCCTGAGCGGCAGCACTTGGAGGACTTCTCTGGGATCAACATTCGGCACTTGGAGAGCACAAACTTGGTCTTCACAGAGCACTTGCCATAGACGCACGCAAAGAAGAAGACCATTCTCGGTGATCCTCGAGACGTCGATCTTTGCCTCATGTGTTTCGCTAGTTCTTTTTTTATTGGCACAGCTCCCCGGCGCATCTACTAGGTCTAGCCCCGCTCAGTCCATCTCGTAGTGCACTTTACGAAAAAGACACAAGAAGGAACAAGTTCTTGGGATTCCTCAAGTCCTCAAAGCGGCTGCCGATCCATTGTTGATCCACCGTGAGTCCAGGCCGCTGATCCCCCAACTACGTAACGACGAGCGGCACCTGTACCAACCAATAGCCTTGCGACAATCACACCAAGAAGCTGCTGCTTCGGCCGTTGCGACTTCAGGAGCCCCAGAAATTCAAAAGCCCGGCCACGCATGCGGGAGACGCAAAGCTTTGAACGAAGAGGCAGTCGACGACGATGACGAATCCCCTCCATCGGCAAATAAGTTGGTGCAGTCAATCTGCAACGCTTGGCCTGTCAAAGTGGAGGGTCCTCAGTTCGAAGTTTCTTTTACGTCTGAACCAGCCTCACTTTTTCTGTCATTAGTTGGATTACTTGGAGAGTTCTGGGCTACCATCACTTGAAAGGAAAATAAAGGCCACGAATATTGAATAAAGGCCACGAATATTGAATAAAGGACCACGAAGAAGCACTCATAGGAAAGTTCTGAATGTTGGAGGTTTGTTTGTCAAAACAAACTGAGTGTGTTTCTTTGTCCCACATAGGAAAAGTGTGAGAAAGTGGCGCAATTTATAAGTGAAGGGTTTCCTTGTGTACCTCAAGAATTAATTGGGTGGGGCTAGACCCCATCATACCTGCGTGCGGGTGTGCGATTATTTGGCGCACTTAATAGTTGGCACGCCTGCGTGTACGCAATTTAATTAGCACTAATCTCTTGTTATTTTTTTATTATTAATTTTTTTATATTAATTTTTAATAAATTCAAAGGATGCCTTTTTCTTTTGAGAATTTCGGAAATAAAATATAAAAAATGAAAATTCAAAATTCTATTAAAAAATTATTATTATGAATTTTGTTTGTGTCTTTTCAAGACAACATTTGAAAAATTACTTATTCGATTTACAATTTTTCCCGAAGGATTGCAATTGTTCGGTTTTCGACTTCTTCCAAAGAGTTATATTTGTTTATCCGAACAATTTTTCTAAAGGACGTGTTTGTTCATTCTTTGGCAATTTTCACGAAGAGTTGCAAGACTGTTTCATATATATAGGAAAAATGTGGTCATTTTTCGAGTCTTCTTTCTGAAAAATTGTAGCCAATTTTTCGATTGTTTCCTAGAAAGACCCTAGAGAAATACTAGAATTGCTATCTAGTATCCTCATCCGAGATTTTGTTGTATCCTGAAGAATTTTTGCCGGTGACCATTAGCAACCTTGTGGGGCAATTAAATCCTTAAAGAAAATGATATCACACCTCAAAATCCGACTTGAGTACTCTGAATATCATTCTTCATTGTTCTACCAAATTCGAAGCCATATTTTACAACAATTTTAAGGATTTATCTTGCTACAATGAAGTCGAAGACAATCAAAGTTATGAATCAAGATATAGTCAAATTGAACTGATTCGATGGGAACAATTTTGCTCGCTGGAGGGACAAGATGATGTTCTTACTTACTGCTCTGAAGATTTCCTACATACTGGATCCTAACTTGGCGCCTATAGAAGATCCTAAGCCTACTGTCGAGGGAGAACAGCCAAGTGCGGAAGTCATCGAGAGAGTTAATAAAGAAAAGAAGAAACGTGCAGAGGATGAATTACTTTGTCAATGACACATTTTGAACACACTCTCCGATCGTTTGTACAACTTATTCACTAAGATGAAGTCGGCCAGAGAAATTTGGAATGCACTGGAATTCAAATACAAAGCGGAGGAGTAAGGTACCAACAAATATCTAATCGCAAAGTATTTTAATTTCAAGTTTATTGATACTAAACCTTACTGGAACAAGTCCATGAATTGCAAGTGATTGTGAATAAGATTCATGCCCTCAAGATTGATATTCTAAAAGCTTTTCAAGTTGGAGCAATTATTGCGAAATTGCCTCCAAGTTGGAAAGACTATGGAAAAAAGGCCGATTCACAAGTCGGAGGACTTTACTTTGGAGCAAATATGGAAACATCTTCGCATTGAAGAAGAGTCACATTTATGTGATAATTCTGTTTTGTATAATTCCAATGTGAATGCTGTGGATAAAAAACGGAAAATCGGCTAGAACTTCAAAGTAAAAAGTGGGGGGCATAAATTTAAGAGAACACAAAAGAAGAAAAAATGGTTGTTGTTTTGTTTGTGGCAAACAGGGACACTACGCCAAGGATTGCATTCACCGCAAGAGCATTTCAAAGGACAAGAACATTCCGGCGGTGAAGGTAGATGCAAATTTGATTGAAGTGAAGAAAATTATGTAGCCATGATTTCAAACATGTTTTTGAGCATGAAAATTTCTGAGATCAATGATGCGATGGCTATGGTTTCTGAAATCAATTCTATCACTGTTCAATTCGATTGGTGGTTAGATTCTGGAGCAACAGTCCATGTGTGCAAGGACAAGTACATGTTCAAGCAATTTGAAGAAATTGTTGACTCAAATGTTCAAGAGGTCTTGATGACAAATAATACTCTTGTAAAGGTTGTTGGAAAAGGCACGGTGGAGATAGATTTCACTTCTGGAAAGAAGATAACTCTTCTTAATATGTTATTTATACCTGAAATTAGGAAGAACCTAGTTTCTATTGATTTACTTTGTAAGAGGGGGTTTCGGGTTTTGTTTGAATCCGACAAGGTTATCTTGTCGAAAAATGGGCTGTTTGTCGGGAAGGGTTATACCAATGATAGCATGTATCAACTGAGCATCAATAATAATATTTCTAATTCTGCTTATATTGTCGAGTCTTCAATTTTATGGCATAATAAGTTGGCATATATAAATATCCGTTATTTGAAGAATATGAGAAAATTAGACTTGATCAATTTTAATGGTGAATTTGATAAATGTGAAATATGTGCTAAGTCAAAACTTACTAAAAAGCAATTTCTTAGTGTTAAAAGAAATTCGAATTTATTGGATTTGATTCATAGTGATATATGTGAATTTAAGGGTATGCTAACATGCGGAGGTAAAAGGTATTTTATTACCTTTGTGGATAATTGTAGTAGGTTCTTATATATTTATCTCATGAGATCGAATGATGAAACATTTACCATGTTTAAGAAATATAAGGTTGAAGTAGAGAATCAATTAGAAAAGAAAATTAAAGTTCTACGATCAGATAGAGGTGGATAATATTTCTTAAATGAATTCTCTTCATTTTGTGAAGAACATGGTATAATTCATCAAGTTTCGGCACCATATACTCCACAACAAAATGATTTAGCTGAAAGGAAAAATCGATCTTTTGGAAAAATGATTAATTGTATGCTTTCAAATTCAAAGCTACCAATTAATCTTTGAGGAGAAGTATCACTTACTGCATGTTATATTCATAACAGAATACCTTCCAAGAAAAAAGACACAACCCCTTATGAAATATGGAAAGGTAGAAAGCCAAATTTGTCATATCTTAAAGTGTGGGGGTGTTTGGCATACTACCGAGCTCTAGATCCTAAGAGAACAAAGCTCGGTCTAGAGCTATCAAAAGTGTTTTCGTTAGGTATGTTGAAAATAGTAAAGCTTATAGGCTTCTTGATTTAGGGTCCAATGTCATAGTAGAATCGAGAGACGTTGAATTCTTTGAGAGCAAATGTTTTACAAGTTCTAAAATTATTGAAAATAATTCAAGATCTATGGAAACTCAAAGTGATTCTCAAGAGAAAGAAACGAATAATTTTAAAGACATAATTGAACCAAGGAGAAATATTAGAGCTAGGAAAATAAAAGACTTAGGTCTTGATTTTATTACTCATGTTTTTCTTGTCGAAGGAGATGGAAATAATAATGTGATAAATAAATACCCTTTAGTATTAAATTTAGAAGATGATCCTAGAAGCTTTGATGATGCTATGTCTTCTAGAGATGCTTCTTTTTGGAAAGAAGCTGTAAATGATGAAATGTACTTAATTATGTCCAATAATACTTGGGTATTAATAGATTTACCAAAAGGATCAAAACCTATTGGGTGCAAATGGGTTTTTAGAAGAAAATATCATTCTGATGGTTCTATTCAAGCTTTTAAAGCTAAGCTTGTAGCTAAGGGATATAGACAAAAAGAAGGAATATATTATTTTGATACATATGCTCATGTTGCACGTATAACTTCTATTTGAGTTTCTTTTACTCTAGCTTCCATTTATGATCTTTGTGTTCATCAAATGGATGTTAAGACTATTTTTTTAAATTGAGACTCAAATGAGGAGATTTACATGGAACAACCGGATGGTTTTGTTCTTCCTAGAAATGAAAGAAAAATATGTAAATTGATTAAGTCTCTTTATGAACTTAAGCAAGCTCCTAAGCAGTGGCATGAAAAGTTTAATTCGGTCATATTGTTAAATGGTTTCATCAATAATAGTGCCGATAGGTGTATATACTCTAAATTCACTAAAGACTATGGTGTCTTAGTGTGCTTGTATCTTGATGATATGCTTATCTTTGGAACGAATATGACTGGAATTAATAAGACTAAGAAGTATCTAACTTCCATGTTTAAAATGAAGGATTTGGGTGAAGTAGATACTATCTTAGGTATTAAAGTTAAGAAACATAGTGGGGTTATTCTTTAAGCCAATGTAGTTATGTTGAGAAATTATTAAATAAATTTCAATATCTTGGTTTAAAGAAATAAGTACTCCATTTGATTCAAGTATTAAATTACTGATAGAGCGGTGGCACAACTAGGGTATGCAAGTGCGATAGGGTCTTTAATGTATGCGATGCATTGTACTAGACCCGATATTGCTTATTCGTATGAAAGTTGAGTAGATATACTAGTAATTCAAATACAGAATATTGGAGAGTTATTACTAGAATTTTTGGTTATCTTAAGAGAACTAAAAATTTAGGATTGTTCTACAATAATTATCCGGCTGTATTGGAAGGATACACTGATGCTAGTTGGATTACAAGTGTGGAAGATAAGCGTTCCACTTCTGGATGGATCTTCACACTAGCTGGAGGTGCTGTATCTTGGGCGAGCAAGAAACAGACATGTATAACTCACTCAATAATGGAATATAAATTTATTGCTTTAGCGGCAGCTGGGAAAGAGGCTGAATGGATTAGAAATTTATTGTTGGATATCAAATTATGGCCTAGTCCTATGCCTCCTATTTCTATCCACCGTGATAGTCAAGCCATTTTGACAAGAGCCTATAGTAGCACCTATAATGGTAAGTCTAGACACATTAGTCTAAGACATGAATATGTGAGATAATTGATTAAAGATGGTACCATAACAATTGTCTATGTGAGGTCAAGTAAAAATCTTGCCAATCCTTTGACGAAGGCTTTACCAAGACATATGGTAATAATGACCTCACAAGAAATGGGGCTGAAACCCTTTAATTGAAATCACCAATAATGGTAACCTAACCTTTTTCTAGAACATCACTAGTTACAAAGTTTAATGGGTAAGAATAAGTTATTGAATGTGATTGTTTGATACTGACGTAGCCCTGATATGAGAAGTCAATATCGTCTGTTACGTTTTGTAGGCTGAATTGAATTATTAATGAAGCATGATACATGTTTGTAGTGTGTTGATAGTAACAGAAACACACAGTAGATACTTCACCTATATGAGCTTAGAAGTGGTGCCGCTTCTTACGAAAGTAAGGGTTGCTTTCTAGAGAGCTCATAAAATAGGATCAAGCACAAGACCATAATAGTGCGGAGTAATATAAACCTTCTCGTTGAAACAAGAGGTTAGTGTATGTGCAATATGTCCGGTTCTATTACATAAAAGTACAAATTTAAAGCTGAGCTATTTGTCACTTTGATAGAGCTTTGATATACTTGCACTAAGTAAAGGTTTAACTCAAAAGAGACTTTTATGTATGTATATTAATCTTATTGAAATTTTGGCTGTACGGTTTTTAAAACTTTAATTTTGAAATCTTTGTTTTTACAAACAAAGTTGAGGATTGTTGGAGGTTTGTTTGTCAAAACAAACTGAGTGTTTTTTCCTTGTCCCACATAGGAAAAGTGGGAGGAAGTGGCGCAATTTATAAGTGAAGGGTTTCCTTGTGTACCTCAAAGAATGATTGGGTGGGGCTAGACTCCACCATACTCACGTGCAGGTGCGCAATTATTTGGCGCACTTAGCACTTTGCATGCTGCGCGCCCACGATTTAATTAGCATTAATCCCTTTGTTATTTATTTATTTATTTATTATTATTATTATTAATTTTTTTGTTATTAATTTTTAATAAATTCAAAGGTTGCCTTTTTCTTTTGAGAATTTCGGAAATAAAATATAAAAAATGAAAATTCGAAATTCTATTAAAAAAATTATTATTCCGAATTTTGTTTGTGTCTTTTCAAAACAACATTTGAAAAATTACTTATTCGGTTTACAATTTTTCCCGAAGGGTTGTAATTGTTCGGTTTCGACTTCATTCGAAGAGTCGCATTTGTTTATCCGAACAATTTTTCTAAAGGACGTGTTTGTTCATTCTTTGGCAATTTTCACGAAGAGTTGCAAGACCGTTTCATATATATACTTGTCAATTTTCGGAAGGAAAAATGTGGTCATTTTTCGAGTCTTCTTTCTGAAAAACTACAGCCAATTTTTCGATTGTTTCCTAGAGAGACCCTAGAGAAATACTAGAATTGCTATCTAGTATTCTTATCCGGGACTTTGTTGTATCCTAGAGGATTTTTGCTGGTGACTATTAGCAACCTTGTGGAGCAAATAAATCCTTAAAAAAAGTGATATCACGCCTCAAAGTTCGACTTGAGTACTCTGAATATCCGCCTTCATTGTTCAACCCAATTCGAAGCCATATTTTACAACACTGAATGTTGTCCAAGGGAAACGTGCACACATAATCCCACCGTGAGCAACTCGTTGAGGGTCAACCCTGTGCTTGACTTCGGCAAACCAATCTCTGGACAACTCCAGTCGCATGTAGCCACACCGCGAAATCCCGAGCATTGTGTCTGCGGGAGAGTTGTTGCTAAAACAGAAAAAGAAAGAACTTATTTTGTGCAGGTTTCTGAGCGAGCCAAGCACCATGGAGCCGTGCTTCGTCGCCATGCACGTAACGCTTGCCACCATTCACTATCAAGAAGTTGGTCGCGATCCCGGTCTAATTGCACTTGGTCCAAATTTGGAAAGAATATCCTTAAATTAGGTAAGATGCACATCTCTAGTATATTTACATATTTTATTGCCTAATTCGCAACCGCACACCGATTTTTTATTCCATCTATAAGGCTTTAGATGGAATAATTAATCACGCCGGAATAAAACTGATATTTTGATCTTTAAAGTTTAAGATCAATTTATTGATTTTATTAGCGAAATAATCAAGCTGATTTGGATATTGTTCCCTGATTCGAATGATGTATCATATCTTTGATGATTCTGAATGATTTGGTGCTTATCCTTTAATTGCTTTATTTATCCTGAAAATACAAAGATAAACGCATTTGCATATCATGTAGATAGAATTGCATGTTTAGATGATATCTAGGTTAGATAATACCTTTTGAAATAAATTGCATGATGAGATAATTTTCTAAGTTAATATAGGATTTAGATTAGTCTAATCCTAACTTAAAATAGATAATATCTCACTTTAGTTAGAATTTTTTTTTTTAAATTTTAGCAATTTAAATTACGAATTTTTTATAAAAAATACAAAAAAAAAAACATGCGCATGTCATACATCATTAGGTTAATGAAATACACGCCATTTAGTGATTGTTGCTAGGTTCATTTAATTAGAAATTGTTCGTCATTAGAATTAGGTCATTTGGTTAATTTAGATTGCACATCTAATTATCGGAAAATTTTAACTTCAAATTTCATGAAAAATACCAGAAAGAATTGTCTTAGAATTAATTTTATTCTCTTGGATAGAGTGCATGCTCATTAAGAAAATACAAAAAAATTACTTTGCTCACGTCATATAGTTTAGGTCATATAGTTATGTCATGTCATTTCATGTTAGATTAGTAGCGTGCATTGCATAAAGCATGATTCTCGTTAAATAAGTGAAAACAAAAATTAAGTGACTGTTTGTTAATTAGAAATTATATCTAAAACCGTTGATGTGAATTCTGATATAACATTACAGATGTTTTCGTTGCTAAGTCCTGCAATTTATTCATTACTTTACTTTATTTGGGTGTTAAATTGGTAGTTTGCACACTTGCATTATCACTTCACATGTTAGGGAGGTAAATTAAAATTAATTCAAGCTGCCTGCAAAATATTTTTTCGAAATAAAAAGAGAAAGGTACCGAAAGGGTATTAGAAAAGTCTTGTATAACCAAATCCCCGTACCTAAAGTCTCTAGTTCGTAGAAGTAAAATAATTCTCTCATTATTTTACGTAGGTGTCTAATCGACCTACCGTAAAATGATTAGTGACGACTTCCTTTTGCATGTTAGATATTTAAATCTAAGTCGCGAATTAGTGTGGGCTTGAGAGAGCCTGAGCTAAGTTAGACTTAGTAGTCCATTAGCCTAATTTTAGGTGGTGCACCCGAAATTTAAGTCACGACAGTTAGGTTACTTGTGGTTCACCTTAATTGTAATTAAGTCTAATTGCTTTCTCTCCCTATATTTAGTGGTCTTATACTTTTCTTCTGGTAATGGACATAGTCTTACACTCCTCTCCTCTACTACAAACCTTAACACTATATCGATGAAGGAGGTCCTTGGTAAAATTATTTCCAAACCACTATTTGACTTTCCAATTTCATATTTCCGCGCTTTAAACTTAGGTCAAAGTCTAGCCTACGCGTAAGGGGGAGTGTTAAAAAATAATTTTTTCCGCATCAATGATGGAACCACTCCTAATTCAAGAAGAAATTAATTTGTGTACCCATAATCTAAAGACTCATACCTAGGATCTCACCACTTCATTACTGGCAAGGATCGATTGGATGATCAATCAATCCTCCCATTATGAGTTGGGAAAAAAAACATGCTACTTAGGTAGTTTGATCAACTCTAATATTGCATGTAGATGGTGGAGTTGAAACTCTCATGTAGCTTTTCTCGAAGTCAAGGTAGAGGAAATGTCCGGGCAGCAAAGGAGCTGCTATATGTCAAAAACAAGGAGAATTTGTCCGGGTGGACGTAATTGGAAAATGAGATTGAATAGGCTCAAGATAAACAGCTGGCGTTTCCATTGATTTGACTCTCTACAGTTTCATTATCTTAAGAAGTTAATTGGATTGGTTACGAGGAGGATCATCAAGGTGATTCATTTTGTAACATCCCCCATAAGGTGGTCATATTTAGAAAGTGAATATGCGTGGTATGTTATGATACTCAACAAGTGAATATGAGAGGTATGTTATGATACTCAGTAAGTGAATATGAGTAACGAGTGTTCATATTCAGAAAGTGAATATGAGTAATATGTTATAATCCTTAGTAAGTGAATATGAGTAGTATGTTATAATACTCAACAAGTGAATATGAGCAATGAGTGGTCATATTCAAAAAATGAATATGAGCAGTAAGTGATCATATTTAGAAAGTGAATATAAGCAGTGTGATATGATACCCAGCAAATGAATGTAAGCAATAAGTAATCATATTCAGAACATGAATATAAGTAAAATGTTATCATACTTTGCAACTAAAGAAAACCTTTATACGAGACATATTTTACATGTTCTGACATGTCCGCTATGTGGGAAAGCACTAGAAACAACGGAGCATTAATTTATCTTATGGGACTGGACATATTTGGTTAGACCCTTATTTGCAAGTGGACAGCTCTCCATCAAATATAACTCGCATCGATAAGTGCGTCCATGAAAATCTCACATCCAAATTTGACCCACACTAGAAAGCCCTCTTCACTGGTGTACTATGGTAGATGTGGAAAGCTCGAAACGCCAAGGTTTTCTATGCTCAGTAGCCCGATCCGAGAGCAACGCGTGAAGAAGCCACTACCACGACCCTCTTGTTTGAGAAATAGAACCTGTAGATGAACGACTGAGAAAGGGGATCAACAATAGCAATGAAGAAAGGAGAAAAATGGAACCTATCTCCAATAAACAAGCTGAAAATCAATGTCGATTGCTCATGGTGCTGCTCAACAATGGCCGGATCGGTAGCGGGGCTATGCGGAAACAGCAAAGGGGTCCTCGTCGATGGCTTCACCAAGTGGATCTTCGCGCCTTCGGTCTTCGTGGCTGAAACCCTAGCTGCGCGAGAAGCGCTACTCTGGTTAAAGGAAAAACGAGACCCCCAAACTAAACTGGAGATTAAACTAAAATGGGGAACTGGTCTGCGAGTGCATTTATCGTTAGACAACTTATCAGTGACCAAGTGTTTATCAGGCCAAGTGGATCCTCCATTGACAGCCCATTCCATTGTGTAAGATTATAAAGAACTTTCGGCCTAAATTGGTGGAGTTTCTGCAAGCTATGACCCGAGAGAGACGAGAGAAGCAAATCAAGCTGTGGATTGGGTTGCCAAGGCCCGCCAAGTTAACTCGCTCCCTTTAAATTGGGTTATTAATCCCCCTTATTCTCTATATTTAATTTTATGTTCGGACTTTGAATCTGTTGTGGCTCCATCTATGGGTTAGTAATGAAAATTATCACTTTCTAACAAAAAAGAAGAAGTGAATACGAGCAAGAAGTGGTTATATTCAAAGTGAGAATATAAGCAGTATGTTGTGGTACTCAGCAAGTGAATATGAATAGTGACCAGTAAGTTAAAGGCGAATATAATCAGCGGTGAGTAAGCTAAAATTATGAAAATAACACTCATAAACCTACTTTTTGTCATTTTTGCATTTTTAAACTTTCAACATATTATCACACCTCACATAAATCAATTATATACCTTTCTGCATAAAAGAACTCAACAAAAACAAGATATATCACCACAATAAGTCAGCTCACCATTACTGGAACTTGCTTACACTTCTCATAAAGTTCAACTTAAATGAAAATTAATAATCATCAACCAACCAAGTTGAAAGTGCTAAATACATTAGGCCAACTTAACACCTAGAGCTTTCACTTACTTCACAAGTAATTTCGAGTTCAAATTTAAGTCACCTTCAAATAAAATAACACAACCAAAATTAGCGGAGCCTGATTTTCAAACACGATAAAATCCATCGATAGAAAGTAATAAAAATCCATGATTTACCTCACCCGAATCAGAAAAATCAACGCACAATCTTTGTATCTCAAGGGTGGGACATTTGCTTCTATTTGTTCAAAGCAAAAGACTGGGGAGGGAGTTGATGATCGGTAATGGTTGGAGGAAAAGCTTTTAACCTTGGATTTTAAGTATTTTTAAGTATCCTTCTATTCGGCCAAGGAGTTTTAAAAGATAGGAAGTATTAACCATGGTTAAAAATCATGATGAGCTTGAGGATAAGATACCGAGTGGCCCAATAAATGAAATTTAAGTGTCCCTATGAAACTAGGTAGAGCACAAATGATCCAATAGAATTTTGACATACGAAGATAATTTGGAAGGGATAAAGATAAGCCTCTTCCATTTGGCCAAGTGTGTGTATGACTAAAGGTGTCAGAACCAAATTGAAATCGAAACCGAATTGAACCGAACTGAAATTTTCTACTTTTTTGGTTCAATTCAATTTTTTTTTTTGGTAAAGGTAAGAGATGGTTCAATTCAATTTTTGGTTCGAATAATGGAAAAATAACCCTTTATTTTGCCGATTCGGATTTTTTCAGTTCAATTTGGTTTATAAACCGATATGAACCACTAAAACTTAATAGCCCCGAACTAAAATAGATATCTCGTTTTGTTTCTTTGCTCACTCAATCCTAAGCCCGATACTTAGAGCGGGAGAGGGAGGGGGAGAGAGAGGCAAGGCTGAGAGATGGCAACTGGGTTGCGTGCGACCGCAGAGGCAAAGCTGAGCGACAACGTGTGGGTAACGGATTTGAGGGTTGGCTCTTCGATTCTTGACGCGAGTGAACATTGGTGACTGAGTTGCGTGCGTCAACCTCATCTTCATCATTTTTTAGTTCTTCGTGCTCGGCCTCTTTGGGTAAGTACGATAGGAAATCTTTTTGTGCATTCATGTGTATTTTAGTTGATTCCTGAGTGAGATGTATATAAAAATCGCCCTTGAAATGTGGATTGGTAAGTAATCTGATTGGATTTTGTTGTGACTGAAGTTAGTTATAGATTGGACTGAGTTTCATACCTTACTCTATACGCTGGTTTCAAATTAAACAACACACGTTTAACAAAATTCTAAACACAAGATCCATATGAATTTGCCTCTTTTTATTTGTCACTCCGGGCTGAATCAACCCACTTTACATCATGGTGGTTGCTTTGTTAATTGTTGAACATAATTTCTAATTTTGTTGAGTAATTATGGAATGCCTCCTTGAATATGCTTTTATCTGTTCATAATTCTATTTATTCCTTTGGCATTTAATTGTGGTTGCCGGCAAGGAATTGCCACGAGTTTATGTCACATATGTAAAAATGACTAATCGTAAAGATGGTTGAAGTTGTAGAACTTACATTGCCGGAAAATCCTTTTGTGCCTTCGTTTGTCTTTTAGTCAATTTCTACTATTTAAATGAAACCAACAATCAAAAATCCAAACCGATTCAAACGAAAGCAGACAGGGGTTTTAGTTTGGTTTGTGTTTAGTTCGGGTCACATTTGGTTCGATGCAACATTTTTCCTTAATGGTTTGATTCAGTTTGGTTTTTTAGAAATATTGAACCGAACTGAACTGAACCAAACCATTGACACCCCTATGACTCATCCGTGCATTAATGAATGAGAGTTAAAATTAGTAATGTCATGAATGAAGTGAAAACTACCAAGTGCGATGCATCAAATTAAATCATGTGCTTAAAATTTTGATAGAAGAATGAGAAGTGGCATGTAAATAGAGAAAGAATAGAAATTTAGGGAGCTGACTTTCATTCTCTCATTTAGAACATATATGTGGCCGAAATATTTTGAATCTGTAAAAATAATTGAAAAATATCAAAAATTATGAAAATTTCAAGGTGTAAATTTAAGGCTTAAATATCTTCAAACATGAAATTAGGGACATACATACCAAGTTTTACCAATAGTTTAGCAGTGAATTAAATATTGTTGCTCTACACCATCAATGTACACATCAAACTCTATTCGCCAAATTCCATCACTTCAAATTCCTAGCAATCCCATCATGGAAATTAGTTTTAAATACTATAATTGAAAATAGAAATTTTTGAATGTCACAAATTCAGTCCATTTAGCCAATTTTTACTAGTTGGTGCTAATGTGGATGCTGGTTGTCCGACCAACACTGACGTGAATAATATTTTAATAATATTTTTATTTTTCAAATTCTTTATTTTTTTATCTCTCGTTTTTCTCATTCTTTCTCCTTCCTTTGGTTGGCGGTCGACCAGAGGTGAGCACCGGCAAGATCAGCATCACCGGCCACTAGCGTGGGTGAGCCTTGCCTAGCTATGGCGAGGCTACCCTCATGATGGTTGAGCGAGGCCCCGCCATATTTGGTGAGGCCATGACCTGCCCATGGCCAGCAAAACTTGACCCTTGCCAAATTGTCAAGGGCAAGCCTCACTTAGCTACTAGCACCCCTTGCTTGAGGTCGTAGCCCCTAGCGAGGTCAGGCCTCACCCATGACCAACAAGGCTTGACCCTTGCCAATCCAATGGGTTGCTTGGACGAGGTCACCTAGCCATGGCCAGGCTTCCTTAAGGCCAGTAAGGGACCCTCGGGCAACTGGTTGAAGAAAGGATGAGGAAGTGAAGAAAAAAAGACAAAGAAAAAATATAACAAAGAAATTTTTTTTATTAAAATATTGTTTATGTCGAGTCTTGAAGCCAACCAGAATTGGCTGAATTGACTAAATTGACATGATTACAAAATGTTTAGAACCAAATTGGAAAAATTACAATAGATTCATGACTTTTTGAGTAATTTTCCTTGTTGTCTTGTATAGAAAAAAAACTATTGTGGTTTGCATGGGTTTTTATATGTCAAAATTTGTTGAATTTTATGTTTATGAAAACTCATTTTATGCTTTTTCATATTCAACTTAAGCAAAAATATAGTACTTCTTAGAGCAATAACAATGACAATAGCCATGAAATTTATATAATTGAAGAGAATATCACGCAAAAATAATGTCTATCGTTTACTAAATGATAATATAGGTTTCTTTCGTCTTTTGTTCAAATTCACTCAACGCTGATCAAACGTCTTGTATTTCCCGTTTCACTAAAACTGAATTTATCATGGATCTTTTCAAGTTAAAAACCATTATCATTTTTAAGCAACTATCATAAAACTAATTATAATATTGTAGTTTACTACATTTAATATGGGATTAAGTCGAGGTAATTTTACCCTCTTTGTTATAGATTTGGCTCATGATAATAATTTCTAGACTACACAATAAGTGTACAGTATAATCTCCTTTACCGTTGTAGATTTTTTTTTTAAAATCTTTTCCTTATATATTGTTTCATATAGTATTAGTCTATTTTGCTATAAATTATATTGCGTGCCGTAAAGTCAACTGATCTCCTACATGTAAATAGTTTTATTTTTTTATTTTTTGTTTTTTTTTTTGACGACATAACATGTCATGTCTAATATAATCAAATTTACTTAAATATAAACATGAATATTTTATCATTCTCATGGAGTTAATTTCAATACTTCTTAGTTTAAATAGAATGGAACATATACGATATCTACGACTATGTTTATACCATAAAATATTATTCTATTGTAATTTTCTTGAAGATGAAAAGACTTCTGTCAATCACATAATTGGCTGCAGGTTCTGTTCCACACTACACATAGATATCATGGCACAACTAGAAAACTTATACTTGGATTGCAATATTTTAGGAATTTTCCTTTAAATTTTACTTTTTTGTTAATATTTTTCATTATATTAACTTATAGGACTGATCTATTTCAAGTTAAGTCGATTTTTGCTCTGAAATCAGAAACCAAACGGGACAAATTAGTTCCCGCCCTTTGGGAATCGAAAATCGAACCAATTGATCTCGATCTGATTCTCAAGTTGGGTCGAGATTGGCAGTGCTTTTGTTTTTGTTTCTTCAACTATACGCATTGGTTTTCACGGGACGTATACGACCAAATGGATAAAGTAAGTTCTGTCCACGTGTAATCATTCCCTGACAGACTTGCCCTTTTGCACTTTTTCTCTCCTTTTTTTTTTGGGGGGGCCCCTTTTCAGAAGGCGGGAAAAACCGTTTCGTTTGAATTTCGAAAAACGGCTGAAGCCCACTTTCTTTCGAGGGGGGGAGCCCTCAAAAAGCAACCGACCACCTTTCTCCCCGAAGCAAAATCCGCGATACGAAACAGTCAGGAGCAAGAAACGCGGGATTTCTCCTTCTTCTTCGTCTGCCCGAGTCCGCGCTGGCATGGATTTGTGATTTCGCCGCTGCGGCTTCGTCCCGCTTCAGCCCCCTTTCGATTTCTGGGTAGAGGGTCGGGCGAAAATGGAGATCCGTAGCATGAAGCGGAAAGAACTGCAGGCGCTGTGCAAGAAGCACGGCGTGCCCGCCAACCTGACGAACCGCGAGATGGCGGATCGGTTGAGTTCGCTTTTCGAGGTGGGTGTCGATTAAAATCCGAATTATTAATTTAAGAGAGGGAAAGGTTCTTTTTTTTTTTTTTTATTTATGAAAATTTCTTGGTTTTGGATTTGGGATTCGATTCGCTCCTCGATTGGGCCGATTCTAGATGAATGTGCGACGGGTCTTTTAGAGTTCCGTGGTTTCGGTTGTTGTCGACTGATTTTGTTCACGGAGTGGTTCCTTTTCCTATTTGTCCTTGCGGAGCTAGGAATTAGAGATGAAGTTTTGAAAAGGTATGGCTTAATTTGTGTTTCTTTACTTTGCAGGAGGATGAGAAGTCTTCAGTAGAACCAAAGAGCGAAACTGACGTTAAGGCTGTGCCGCAGAATGTGAAGAAAGTGAGGTTTAGCCCTGTCGACGAAACGTTTGTATTTGTCAGTTCAAATGTGAAGAGTACTTCGAGAAAGAAGCGAGCCACTCGGAGGGGGTCCAGCAATAACCCGAGCTTGGCTGTGGGAAAATCTCGCAGGAGGGTCGCTTCTGTAAGAACTGTGCAGAGCCCGGATAGAGCAACGAGGTCGAGGGCACAAAAGGGAGTCGATAAGGATGTGCCTCAAGTTTTTTCGCCTGGTATTAGGAAGAAGAGCAGGAGAGGAGAAGTGAAGGTTGGCATAAATGAGGTTCAGAACGTTGATGTTGGGGATATGGGACCCAAATTGAGTGGCAGCACTAATGGTGACAATCCTCAGGTTGAAGTTGCGGCCCCACTTCGATGGCACTTGAGAAGCAGGGGAGCAGGAGGTGAAAAGGATGGGAAAGTTGAGAGCACAACTATAGAGAACACAAGGAAGAACGTAAGACCGACGGCAGATTTGAAGAAGAGGAAAAGAAATGATATTGAAGCGCATTTGCATTCAGACGACAAACTTGAAGATGGTTCCCAAGCATTTGGGAGGGCACAACAACGGAAGACGACTAGGCATTCAAAGCGCATAGAAAGAGGGGAGACAGATTCAAAATTGTCGATTGAGGGATCAGAGGCAGTCAAATCTGTAGGGAGAATAACACGGTCCAGAGCTCCGAGAGTGGAGTGCGCTTCTACTGTTAAAGCAATAAGTGATATTGTAGAAGTTCAGGGAGAGATTGATAAGGTTGTCCAACTTGGACAACCACAAAAGATCATAGGCAGAAGGACACGAAAACCATCTGCACAAGACGAAAATCTGCCAAGTGAGAATGATGGTCCAGAAGGTCAAATTTCTGATATTTCCACAGCAAGGATCGTGGAGAGGAGGAAGACTAGAAGTATGAAGCGCAATGCAGTGACAGGTTCAAAATCTCTACTCCTGGGCAATGAATTAGTGAATGCAGAAATTGCTGGTAGGAAATTGTGTTCTCAAAAGAAGTCCGGCCTTGATGCTCCCACCATTGAAGCTGAAAGTAGGAAATCTGAAGTTCCAGAGGAACATAAAGAGGTTGATTGCCTCAGACATATGTCAAATGGTTCCGGCAATAGTGTTTCGAGGGGAAAGCATTCTCCTGTTCATGAGGGCAAAGAGCAAAATGGACTAGTTCTTGAGAACAAGACACAAAAACGAACCAAAGACACATGTCAAAAATTAGGGGCTTCAGAGTTTGGGGTAGCTGTTGATCCTGTCAATGGCCTTCCCCTTAGAAGATCCAGAAGAAAAACGATTCCATCAGCTGTCCTTACTGATAAAGAGTTTATTGCTCATCCAACTGACAGAAAGAATGTGCAATCGAGCCCATACAATCGCACATCAGAAGTGAAAACTTCTGAAAAAGAGCAGTCCCTGAAGACATTGATGACTAATGGCCTTGTACACAATTCAAGGGTGTCCTCGGACACACCTGCCAAGCAGATGGGGGGAAAAGTTCCAAATGAAGAAATGGAATATTCTGAACCTTCAACTGAAGATTCTAGGAGAAGCAGACAGTCTAAAAGAGGTTCTTCTAAATCTGACCATGGTGTATCCATGAATAGTATTGTTAAAGTTGATGCTAAGGGGCAACGAGGCAGTGCGACAATCACAGAAGAGTTAGAAGCAAGAGCTAAAAGTGCTGAGATGATGGATAGGACTTTGAATATTTATGTCTACTTGGATGTGCCAGCAGTTCTGGAACATGAAGATGGTTTGGAAAAGAATGGCAAAACAGAGAAAGCTGAGTGCTCCAAGAACAAGGGATCAGATGGCAAGGCAGGCGACATAGCAGGAGTTAATAGTTTTGATTTAAATGGAGCAAACATTTATAAAAAAGATGACCTTGCAGCACAGCCAGGTAATGCTCTGGTTTCAACAGCTGAGAAGTCACAAGAGGTTGACGTGAAGGGAGGTTTAGAGGAACTTTCAAGTGATTCTGTTGTTATAACTGAGAAGCCAACAGTTCTAGTTGAGGATGACAGAGGGAAAGTCCAGGATTCTGTCAATCGATCATGTCAAGCTTTGGGTAGAGCAGAAGATAGCATTCCTGAACAGTTGGAAGATATGAATGCCGTCCCCCACCAAGATGCATCTCTCACACGGAAATTAGATAGCGTGGGTAAGTGTGTTGTTCCCATTTGGTTTTGGAGAAACACATCATTTTCTGTAGGTAGCGTGTTCACTTCCCAGTTTTGCAGATGAACGTTCTGATGCTCCCTTATGCTTGGATAATAAACCAGAAACAGAGCACGTATATATCGGAGAAGATGTTCATTCAAGAAGTGTTGAGGTAAACAATTATACACCTTTGGCTGAGTGACAGTGGTACTTTTTAGGGAGTTGGCAATGGCCAACATGACTAGAAAGCATAAGCGAGGTTTTTCTTTGCTTGATCAGGAATTAGCTCTCGAGGATCATATGGATGAGTGTGGGCAAAAAGGGATCCCGGAGAGAGTCCCTGCAGATGCTGATGAGCATGCTCATCAAATTGCTCTTCTTGATCCCAGCTCTAACGAGGATCAGAATCAAGCGTATGAGGCAAGGGAAGAACGCACAATAAACTTAGGACTATGGGTTGGTACTTTTAAAACTGCAATAGAAGATGTTGTGGCCATTCAGTTGGACACTAGCTGCTCTAGTGCGCCAACAGGAATTCCAAAAATGCTTGCATTAGGAGATGGAGGTGCGTTGAGTGTCTTAAGTTTTGCATCTTTCTTTTTTTGTGCCTTAGTCTACTCTATCACTAACTCTGATTAGATTACTCGCACTTCACATATTCTTCTGATACTGAAAGCTACAGTCTCTGATTTACTTTTTTTTCCTTTTTGAGTGAGAGATGTGTAATCTACTTTGCTTTCTTTACATTGGGCAGAGGCCAATCAAATAAAAACTCCAAGTCTAGTTATCTCATCACTTCAGAGCAATAGTAATTTTGGAGGAGATAGATATCCTAGCCATGAGATTGAATTTTCAAGTCAAAGAGCACAACCAGAGCAGACAGTAATTGATGCAGAGGATGGCTTATGCACTCCCGAAAAAACCACAGAAGAACCGGGCAGGAAGCAAAGGGAAAGCCAACAGCCACTGGAAAGTGTGGAAGCAGCGTTGGCAGCTTGTGAGGTGACTATAGACAAGGTCGCTGAAGAAAATCAATCTGCTGATGGGAGTTTCTCACTTTTAAATCCCACAGATGCCAAGATTACTGGAGAAAAAGTATGTGAAGTTGAGGAAGGAAACTCTGATATTGTTTCTGAGAAGCCATTGGGAAATTTCACTCGAGAGACTTCTGGAAAAGATCTCAGCATGATCCTGCGAGATGGATGTAGCAGTAAGTTAAAAATGCATTTTCTTGATGTTGTCTTTTTTAGCATGATTGCAGGCAACGAACTCTTTGCTACTACTGCTTCCATTTAGCTTTTGTTTGAACCTAGGCTGAGTTCTTAGCAATAAAGTTTCCTTCTTGCAGCTCCTGTTGCTAAGAAATGTTTCCTCTCTTGTGAGCACCCTCTTCAAAACGACTCAGAAAAGCAAGGACAAGGTTGGTTTTATCTGCAATCTTCCTTTTCCTGGATCTTCTTCCAGCAAAAAGATATGTATGATGTACAAATTTGCTACACTAACTCAATCCTACTACCGGGGACATTCTTTACTTCTGTGCAATTGTCAAATGCCGAATTAGTTATATAGAGTACAAAATTGGAACTGTTGATTTGTTGACAAAGATTTTGGGTTTTTAGCTAAATCTTTCCCTTGGCTTGACTTTTCAAAGATGTTAAAGGGCAATTTCCATTGCTTGAAGCATGTTTCTCTACCTTTGGGGAGGAAATTTCCAGCAAACCAGCTTTCAAAAGTGAAAGTGACCTCAGCAGTGTGGAGGGTGGAATGGATAATCAAGAGAAAATTGATGAGGGCTCTACCACACAGGAGGACAATGTAGTTCCTTTTGGAACAGCATTAATTAATGCATGTGATAATGATTTGAAAGATACGCTGCAAGTGGATTGTACAGATGATGAGCTGGCTGCTGATACTGATGAGCATAAAGAAAAGGATCCGGTAATGCGAAGCTTTGAATCTGTTTTTGATGAAACTGGCAAATCACGCATGGAAACAATTAATGCCCAAGCAGTTGGCTTGGTTACTTCGGTGGAGGGGATCATTGCTGAAGACAAAGGAGTCTCCAGTGAAATGGTTTCTTTGCATTGTAAGGAATATAATATGTCATCGTTTTGTTACAATCTTTTCTCTAAAGATAGCACTGCTTTTTCTTCTTCACCTTTACTGACATATTCACTCATTGCAGCCCCAAATACTTCTGACCATGAAATGTCATCCTGCATGAATGATGTCGCAAAGAATAATGATGGATATGAAGGTGAATTCAGCATTCTTTCTCCATTCTCGAGAACTATGTGAGAGCTTTTGCTGCAGTTTGAAATCATGGCAACTTGTTCCCCCAAAATGCTAACAATTCTCATTATATTGGAGAATCATATTGTAGGAGATGCTTTGGCTACTGATCTTTTATTGTTCAATGTGCAGATGGGGGAAACCGTGAAGATGAAATTCTCTCACCTGTATTTGATGGAAATTCTCTAGGACAAGATAATGGATTTTTGGTCCCCAACTATTCAAGTCACAGTCTTCTAGATGCCAATTCAGAAGAAAACAGATTTGAGTTGGAAGAAAAGAGCCTTATTAACTCTTGTGATGTGAACAATATTGCGAGACCGGCAGTTAAAACAGAGGCATTGATTGAACCAGCCCTAGGAGTAATTTCAAGTGGAAAGGATCAGGTCTTAGTCATGAATGATAGTTCCAGTCCCCAAGTTTGTGGAAATTTGAGTGCTGAAAAAGGAGCAGAGATTGCTACCGTTTCTACTTGGGTTGCCAGTGAAAGTTTCCCACTGGATGAATCAAGTGCACTGAGAAGTTCTGTTATGAATGTACAAGGTGAAATTCAAGATGTTCTTAACATAGCCTGTAATACAGAGGCCGTTACCTTTCACGATTGCTTGAAAGAACAGAATCTTGAACAGTGCGATCATACTGTCCAAGAGGGAGATTCACACTTTAGCCCAGACCAACTAGCTGACAAGGATGATCTGGATAAGGCTGTTGCCCAGCTAAATTGCGGTCCTGAAGAAATGGTTGCTTTGGTAAAAAGCAATGTTGATATTACACAAACTTCTAAATCTGAATTTGCACATTTTGAGTCCCTGGAGAAGAAAGGAGCTGTGAGTTCTCTTTCTCTGAGCTCGTATGGCCATAAGCTGGAAGAATTGGATGATAGCGGTCACCAGGAGGAGATTGGGAATAAAGTGGACAAGATGGAGATGACTGCATCATCTAATCTAGACTTTTCAGACAATCATTCTGCAAACCATTCTGAAAACCTTGAAATGACAGAAGCACTTGAAGAAGGAAATTTTGATCTTTTTGAAGTAGGCAATTGTCATTTGCCATGTGCTGGTGGAGAGGATTTGAACGTGCAAAAAGAAGCTGTAAACTTCCATCAAAATAGTGATGGGAGCATCTGCAAAGTTTATGAAGTTGGAGAGGAAGCTTCTTCTGCAACTGTGACCATCAAGGCAGTGGATATGATTAAGAAGGAAGAAGATGGAAATGCAACATCAGTTTTTCTCCAAGATTGTGCTCAATTTCATGGAGATGAGTCTTCAAAGATCAATCTTGACACTCCAGTCACTCCAGGAGTGGCTGCTGAAGATCCTAAGTGTAATTTCAATGAAGTCTTGGGAACTATGCTACACTCTGATGAACAGAAGTTTGATCATTCTGATGATCATAGAGAAAAAAGTTCACAGCCAGACCAAGAGGTGCCAGCAATCTCGGAATATCCTAATCCCTCAGAACCTATATCTGCAGATGTCGGCATATATGTTGGAAATACAGAAAGCAGACTCATCCCGGAGGAGAATAAGACAGATGCTGTTCAATTTGATGATGACAAATTATTTAAGGAAACTCATTTGGATGAGGTCAGCAGTTGCAAGATAGAAGCTGCTCCTAATGCTGATACTCATGCCGAGAAAGTGCGTACTTCTCATGAAGATATCATACATACAGAAGATGAACCTAGTGCATTGATATTGCAAGAAAATCCAGAAACTTTTAATCTTGAGGATGGCTCTACGCCAGCCGGAGAAACCACAGTGTCTCCACATGGCATGAGTATTGGCTCTGAATGGGATAAGATGAATTCTGCAGGTGAGCGTTTGGTTGTACATACATGTGATGAACCAAATAAGGCTTCAGATTCTTATGCTGCATCTCTTCTGAATGGTGTGTTATTTCCTGGTGAGGTTTTTTGCTAGGAAGTCTGATTGAGTTCCTGCTGAGTGCTAAAGTAGAAGAGCTTTTAGCTGTGAGGAAGACACGTTGAGGTCAATTCATTCTGCTTTATGATATTATGCACATCTTGTTTTAAAATGCAGGGGAGGAATACTCATCTAAAGCAAACAATGTGGACATTGGAACTAATGTCAAAGAGCGGAGCGATGGGCACAGAGGTTAGTGTAGCTTTGCCTTGCCATGATTCTACTTATTCATGCAAAGCCAGCAATTCAATCATGATATTTTAGAGGAAATCTTACCGTCATGCATTTCCTCTTGAAGAGGAAGTAATAGCGCAGGAAGCTCATAAGCCTCAAGAGGACCATGCTGTAATTGGAAATGCTAGCGACTCTAACCATAGCTCAAAGGCTTCCAGAGAAGTTGCTAAAGAGTATGCTAGAGACGATGAAGTTGCTTCTGTGCAAACTGATCTTGTTCTGTGCGAATCTTCTTGTACCAAATATGAAAGGATTGTACAAGATAATGAAGAATCGCACGGTTCTGGAAGGCTTGATAAGACCGCCATTGGATCCAAGCAACTCTCTGCAAATGCTGACTCTAGCAGTGACTTCTCTCGGAATTCATCAATAGGAGATCCAGCAATTCTTGGTGAGTATTTGTTCACTCCTTCATTCCATCATATAAGTAGACTCTTATTTCATACGTTGGGGATACTAGAGAAGTTGTTTGTTTCCTAATGCAGAAAATAAGTTTTTGGGGAGTCAAGTGGAGTCGCGGACATTTACTAGTTGGGGAATGAGCTTTGTCTTTGGAGACAACGTAAGAAAATTGGATGCGCAGGCTGAAGAAGAGAGACTAAATGGAAATGGCAAAACCGCTGGCAGTGTAGAGGTAAGGATCGACAAGTTGGAAGAAAATGCTCCAGTAGTTGCTGTAGAAGATTCAAAAGATCACATGGATCATTTTGATGCTAAAATATTAAATCACACTTTCTTGAAGAATGAAGAAAACAGGGAAGATATCATCAGAGTCACTGATGATGAGCATTCTAATGACGGGGCCCCATTTGAATATTCACATGATTTGGGACATGAAAAGAAAGATGTGACAGAGGATCACTGCAGTAACTGCAAGGCCACAGATGAGCTTACTACTAAGAATGACAAAGAGTCAATGGAGCATGAAGTCTCTGCCATGATTCAAGAGTATATGGATCGCGAGAAGTTGGAAGATGGGAGTATTGAGGTCAGGGCTTCCTATGTTGATAGCAGAGAGAAAGAACTTGCTTGTGTTGATGCAAGTGATGCTGCCCCATTGGATGTATTCCCAATATTACATGATCCCAGTGACATAAGAAAGGAGCAATTGTCATTTTCAAGTTATACCAATGAAAATGTTGAATTAGGAATAAAACAGGAGAAAGAGTCATTTATTCCAAATTCAGTCAACTATACCCCAGCATCTGTCAATTTGTCTGCGAGAAAAGGTATCAAGAATTCGGTTTTTAACAGTGATAGCTTGTTGTGACTTTATTTTGTGTCTACAGAGTTAGTAATTCTTTTCATGTATATATTTCTGCAGATGTAGCTGAAAATGTCAGAATGCAGCAGATGAACCTGATATCGCCTCAGACCAAGAAGCTTATTAATTCCTCAATGGTGGGAAGGACAAAAGCCAGGAGCAATTTCATTGAGAAAATGCCGAAGAAGTTGCTTGTAACTTCAGACATGAAAGAGAACATGCCGAGCACTAAGTGGGAGCAAGCTGGTAGTGTCACAGCTTCTAAAACAACAAAAACTAGGAGGGTCTTGGAGGATCTTCAGAGGAAAGAGATTTAGAACCTCTGTAGGGTTGATTGGTCTTTTCCTTTCTAGGAAAAGACCTTGGCACATCTCATGCCAGCACTCTAGAAACAGGATGTAACATTGAATGAAACTAACTTATTCTAATTGTGCAGTTTGATTTCTGAACCTTATAATGGCAATACAGCCAATAGTTTGTACTATGCAAATTTGGTCGTGGTATGAATCAACTGAATTCTTGGTTTGATTCCGAGAATGGAGTTGCATCATCGCAAAGCAAGAAATGAGAAATGTAGGTGAGTGGTTGAAGAAAGCATGTTGCTTGGTTGTAAAAAGTTGAATAGTTTTAAGACTGCCTATTTTAAGGTGTAAAAGGTCAATTTTTTTTCCAAGCAAAAACATCGAGAATCAGACCTAAAGGAGTTTTTTGACAGCTTGGCTACAAAAAGAAAATGAGAGTAATGAGTGGTAATGACATAGGACAATCACTCTCATCATCTCTCCATGCCCAAGTCGATCTATTGAAGTGTTGATCTTCAAGACAAATCACAAAAGAGCGAGGATGCAGCTGGATTGAAGTAAAGAAGAAGATACATGCTTTAATCTTAGGGGATCGCCCACATCCACATACAGATAGATCCATAGATATTTATTTTGATAGGCTATGTCCTGGACACAAATTTTGTTTTGCAGGACCTTGAAGACTTCAAGACTATCCCATCCAATTGCTGAACATACGTTTCTTTCATTTTACACCATGAGCGGAATTCTTTGGAAGGTTTTTCTGCCTAATTATTAGTTGGCAAACCTGCTGTTCTTTTCACTTTCCATGCTGTGTTGATGGCCATTGTCATACTAAGAATGAAATGAAGTAAATCTACTTACAAATACTCTTAAAGTTAGAAAAGATCAAATCTAGAAACAAGACAGGAGACGGTTCCCTAACTCCCTCTGGTTTCATCAATAAGAGATCCATCTATTCATAGTTAATACTTATTCACATCTTCATTTCATAGTGTAAAATCTTAATTCTCACATTCTCTTTTTATGCAAAAAATAAGTCTTTGGAGAGTCAAATGGAGTTGCAGACATATTTACTAGATGAGAAATGAGCTGTCTTTGCTGACAACTCAGAAAGTGAAGGTAATGTGGATGCAGACAGCAAGGAAGCGAGACTTAGTAATTGAAATGTAAAAAATGCTGACAGTGTAAAGGCAAGGAGCACAAAGTTGGAAGAAAATGCTCAGGTAGTTTTTGTAGAAGATTTGAAAGATAATGTGGATCATCCTGTAGAGCAAACTGCTGAATTCAAGGACGCTCAAAATTTTTGAAGTCTACATTGAAAACCAAAGGAGACAGGAAGCTATCCTTAGAGTCACCAATGACGAGCATCCTGAGGATGGGGCTACGTCAGAATACTCCCATGCTACGAAACATGTAGAGCAAACTGCTGAATTCAAGGATGCTTAAATATTTTTTAAGTCTGCATTGAAAACCAAAGGAGACAGGGAAGCTACCCTCAGAGTCACCGATGACAAGCATCCTGATGATGCAGCTACGTCAGAATACTCCTATGCTACGAAACATGAAGGGATAGATGAACCATAAGACCATTGCATTGACTACCCAACCGTAAATGAGCTTATAATCAAGAATTAGCACAGTACACACAATTGGGAAAATAGCCAATTGTGTGTACTGTGCTAATTCTGAGTCTTGGTACAAAATAATTGAATTTGCTCAATGGAGTTTAATCAGGCTGAATGCCCTAGAAGTGAGCTTATGTTGGATTCTTGGGACGACTCCCTTCATTGAAGTGAAAAGCATAAGCTTCAATCGTTGCTATCTTTGTTTTTGTGTGAAGATATTAATGCAAGACCACAGAATACAGGATGCTAATTTTCAGAAATGCAAAGCTAACAAATGCAGCAAGAATATTTACATAGTCAAGATTCAAGAACCACCGAAAAAAAAAAGATTCAAGAACCATCCTCTACATAGTACACTGACTACCGAGGGCAGTCCTCGGACTCGTGCTTCTCAAACAGGAATTTAAACATTAGTGATATTAATCCAAATCTGTTGGTGGCAGTGCCACCGGCCCCGACATGAACCTTGGTGTGCTTGCAGTGCTTCTCCTCCTTCTTGTTATTGGCCTCAGGCTTCGCGGCAGCAGCAGTTGAGGTGGCTGATTCCTCTTCTATCTTGTGCCTGTGGGCATCCTCCAGGCCTTATTGGCCTCGGGCTTCTCACGCTGCTTGCACATCATTAATTAGGAATTGTGTGAATGAAACGATGAAGGTAAAGAAAAATGTAAAAAGAGTTCTTTGCTTTGTGTAATTTTTTTTTATACATGCCCCGAGTATGGTATAAATTCAACAAAAAAGATTGATTTATTCATTTTGAACAGAAGTTTTTGATCATGTAAGTACTGTTATGGATTACAACCATGTTTTTTTGTGGGGAAATCTTATTTCTCTGGTTGATCGGTGAAGGAATACCAAACTATTGCTCATTTTTGTAAGGACGATCCATTCTCACGTGGCATGCCAACATCATGTCCAGTTGAAATATATAAGTCTAATCATGATCCTTCGCATCGAATGCTTGTGATCAACTCGATGGCACGGGTCAATAAGATGTAGAATATATAGAATGGGGAAAACAACTGCAAGAATTGAGGAGAAGTTGATGATTTATCACCATAGGAATAGCGCAAATGGCCACATCATGGAGCTTAGCGTCAATGGCCGCAGCTTGGAGCTCAGTGCGATGCAAGAGATCCTTCAAGAAATCGAATGTGGGCTTGGTAATCTCAGCATGAGCACCGTCAGGGCCACTGCGTGGGCGGGGGCCTCGACAGGTGGCCCGTCCTCCTTCTTGCCGGGGAAGAGGTGGTGATGTCCTTGGCACATCATGGGAGGTTGTCTTTTCTGGGGAGGCTAGGCTTCACGATGGATCAAGGAAAGGACTCCCAGTGATGGGAGGTGTTGTGTGTTATGTAAAGTGTCGGGAGATTATCGTGTGACGACCCAAATCTGGGATAGTACAGAGGGACAACTTAAGATCGCATCGGCAGTATGCGGGTTAGGTTAAGGATATTTCTCCTGTCCCACATCGTTTAGGAGAAGTCCTGAGTCAGGTTATAATAACTTTGATCTCTCTAATCTGTGTAACGCGTTTTAAAGCCGTAAGAACTCTGTGTCCAAAGCGGATAACATTACACAATGAGATCGATATATAGAGGGACGGAGCGAGTATCTGAGTAGGGGGACTCAGTATCTAAAGCGGATAATACTATACATTAAGTAGGCAGGTCAATTTGGTGGGGTTCTATTCTTTACGGAGCGTTGCATGGGGTTGACATTACACCTTTCTTGAGTCGTTTTCAGATAATCGCAGGGAAAGAAGACAAGGCCCCACCTGAAAGCAAGCTTTGGAAAGCGAAAACGCGTAGCCCCGTCACTGTCATCACCTAGGTACAGAGCAGCACAACGTCTGTCAAAAGTGCAATTCCGATTTTGACAAGGTACGGCTGGAATCTGCCAAGAATCTTGTTTAGCATCCGAGAGTGGGACGTGGTTTACTTCTGATTGAATAAGCAGCACCAATCTCTTTGAACCCTCCAGAAGGAATATTTTTTTCTAATTATATTGTTTCTGTTGATGAGCTGCAACTCAACTATTGGTTGTATAGATGAGAAAGGGATATAAGTTGTAAATGAGCTGTGGAGATGAAAAGCTCTCAGATTAAATTTTCACCTGGGTATTAAAAAAATGGCCGTGGCAGCAAGAAATCGTTTTCATCTGCTTTGATTTATTTCTTTTCTTACTCAGTTTTTCACAGCGAGGACTGTCAGGATTGGCTGGTGCAGTTCAATTCAATGGGAATTCCGGATGCTTCTTAATACAAACTGCAGGGCATATTTTATCCTCTTTCGATATTGGAGTTAATTGTTCCTTCAATTGGCAGAGCACATGAATCAATCTCTTCGTTCCCAAGGCCAAAGCCAGCAGAAGAAGAAGAAGAAGAGGAAGACCCACCAAAGCACTCCTCAATACTCGTTATAGGAATGAGACTAATATTTGACCCATGTTTGTTGTCAATGTTTATGCAATGTTAAGATTTTTGCTTTGCCTTATGATTTTGTTTATGATAATTAATCTTGTGGATTATTAATTTTTCGTTTAGTTAAAAAGTTCATGTACTTATTGATTACAAATACTTAATATTTCGATATAAATTATGAGGATTACGTTGTTTTCTTACATATCAAAGCGGTAGAAGATATCTGATGGTCATAAAACAGATTCCAGTGAAGATAGGTTGATCTTGAAATCAGACCGGAAAAACAGGGTGGTTTTAGATCCAGTGCAAATAAGGTCGAGTACAGGGTTTAGAAAAAGGGAATCGGTTATAACAAAGTTGGGTATAGTGTTCAGGTTTGGAACCTACCCACCCTGGACCCGATCACTCCACCATAAATTCTTCATAAGGTTTTTCTGCCTAATTATTAGTTGGCGAACCTGCTGTTCATTTCACTTTCCATGCTGTGTCGATGGCCATTGTCATGCTAGGAATGAAATGAAGTAAATCTACTTATAAAAGCTCTCAAAAGGTAGAAAAGAGTAAATCTAGAAACAAGACAGGAGACAGTTCCCTAACTCCCTCTGGTTTCATCAATAAGAGATCCATCTATTCACGGTCAATACGTATTCACATCTTCATTTCATAGTGTAAACTCTTAATACTCACATTCTCGTTTTATGCAGAAAATAAGTCTTTGGAGAGTTAAGTGGAGCCGCAGACATACTTAACAGATGGGAAATGAGCTCTGTCTTTGCTGACAACTCAGAAAGTGAAGGTAACGTGGATGCGGACAGTGAGGAAGCGAAACTTAGTAATTGAAACGCAAAAAATGCCGACAGTGTAAAGGCAAGGAGCACAAAGTTGAGAGAAAATGCTCCGCTAGTTGCTGTAGAAGATTTGAAAGACGATGAGGATCATCCTGTAGGTCAAACTGCTGAATTCAAGGATGCTCGAAATTTTTTTAAGTCTACATTGAAAACCAAAGGAGGCAGGGAAGTTATCCCCAGAGTCACCAATGACGAGCATCCTGAGGATGCGGCTATGTCGGAATACTCCCATTCTATGAAACATGAAGGGATAGATGCACCAGATGACCATTGTATTGACTACCCAACCATAAATGAGCTTTACAATCAAGCACGAGAAAGATTCAATGGAGCGAGAGGTGTCTGCCATGATTGCAGAGTATATAGATCACCTGAAGTTAGAAGATGGGAGTGCTGAGGTTAAGTGTTCGTGCATTGACACAAAGTGAGAATGAACTTGTGTATATTTTTTTCGCAGATATTGTGGCTGAGAATGCCGGAATGCCTCTGCAAAACCTGAAATCGCCTCCACCCCAAGAGTTTCCGTGTCAAACCGGAGGAAATTGAGCATCTTGGAGGATTGTCAAGTGCTCGACAACCGGAAGGACAAAAGGGAGGAGCAATTTCATCGAAAGAACATTGAAGAAGCCAGTTGCAACTTCAGATAGGAAAGACAATATGCCTAGCATGGGAACAAGCTGGTAGCATCACAGCTTCTAAAGCGATGAAAAACAGAAGGGCCATTGGAGGATTTACTGAGGAAACAGACTTCGGAATTGTGGTTACAATATGTCTTTATTAGCAGCAAATTGATTCATTACCATCTTGGAAAAGGACTCAGCATGGTTCATCCTCATGAAACAGGATTGCACCATTGAAACCAACTTATTAAGATATGGATTTCCATTTCCTAGAGTCAATTTGCAACCGTAAGATGAAGCTAATTGGGAAAACAGCCAATTGTCTGAAGTATGCAAATTCTGAGTCAGAGTACCAAATGATTGAATTCACTCAATGGAGTTTAATCGGGCTGAACATCCTAAAAGTGAGCTTATGTTGGATTCTTGGCACGACACCTTTCATTGAAGTAAAACAGCATGAGCTTCAATTGTTGTTATCTTTGTTCTTGCGTGAAGATATTAATGCAAGAACACACAATACAGAATACTGATTTTCAATCTAAATTATAAAAACGGGGGTAAATTTTCGTGGCTTAGCTAACAAAGCTAATCCCCTGCCCATACCGAACAGTGCACGCGAATCTTTCTGAAAATAGTTTTGACCTCCACATGCGAATCTTACTGAAGAGTAATATAAACAGTTTTATTTCCATGTCAAGTCAATCCACCCAGCAAGGGTACCATAGTCACTGGGAACTGGTCCCTAACAAGTTGATATAAACCGAAATTTCTAAAATACAAAATCTCACAAATGCAGCAAGAAAAATTCCAGATTCAAGAACCACCCTCTGCAAATACGCTGACTACCGAGGGCAGTCCTAGTACTCATGCTTCTCAAAATGCCCTCTGAAGTTTACCGATAACGATCCATAGGGGTTGGTAACGGCAAAACCGAGCTCGCAGAGAAGCTTGAAGTGCTTGCCGCGCTCATCCTGTTTCTTGTTATCGACCTCAGGCTCCGCATCACCAGCAGCTGCGGCGGCATCTTCCTCCTCTATCTCGTGCCTGTGGGCGTCCTCCGGGTCCTTCTCGGCCTCAGGCTTCTTATACTGCAATTTGCGCATCATCAATTAAGAACTGTGTGAATAAAACAACATGAGTTAAGGTAAAGAGAAAATAGAAAAAAGGTATAAGTTCAACAGGAAAGATTGATTTATTCACTTTGAGCAGAAGTTTTTGATCATGCAAATACTGTTATGGATTACGACTATGTTTTTAGTGGGGAAATCTTATTCCTCTGGTTGATCTGTGAAGGAGTTCCAAACTATTGTTCACTTATAAGGACAATCCATTCTCGCACAGCATGCCAACATCATGTCCAGTTGAAATATATGAGCCTAATCGAGATCCTTCGCATCAAATGCTTGTCATCAACCCGATGATTCAAGTCAATAAGACGTAGAATATATAGAATGGGAAAACAATCGCAAGAATTGAAAAGAAAATGATGATCATTACCCTGGCAAAAGCGCCAGCCGCCACAACCCCGAGATCCTCGGGGTACATCTCCTCCTCGTTCCACTGATCAAAAAGGAAAACAATGATTGTTTTTAGCCCCGCATTTGTGTAAATAGGAATCCCTCCCCTAAATTGCATCTTCGCGTTCCTTAGTGCAGATACTGAGCTTCTCTTTCCAAGCTCTCTTTGTACGACCTTGAGGAGCGTTGAGTGCGAGCGAGGCTGTTCAAGGTCAGTCATTTTTTTCCAAGCACAGCATTGAGAATCGAACCTAAAGCAGTGGACTTTAAACAGTTTGGCTTACCTAAAATAAAATGAGAGTAATAAACGGTAATCCCTCTCGTCATCTCCCCATAAAGTGTTGATCTTCAAGACAAATCAATCTCCCTTTTCACAGAGAATCCATCGCTCCAAGCATGCGAGCCGTTTCCCCAAGAACGAAATGCATAGCCTCGTTTCCGCGCTCGCGCCTTGGCCACTCGATGCCCGGAGCTTCCCACGGCCCGACGACGCGCCCGTCGTCGCCGCCGCCGTCGCTTCTCGACGATTTCGCCGAGCACTGCCGTCGGAGAGACCTTCCCAGAGCCATGCAGGCTATGCACGCCATGCAGAGGGCTCGGCATCTGGGCCGACGCCATCACCTACTCCGAGCTCGTCAAGTGCTGCGTTGCCAGGGGTGCCGTCGAAGAAGGTAAATGGGTACGCAAGCACGTTTTCTCTGGTGGGTATCAGCCCAAGACCTTCTTGCTCAACGTCCTTCTCCACATGTACGTCAGGTTCAACCTCTTGGGAGATGCGGAGGCCCTGTTCGACGAAATGCCCGACAGAAACGTCGTCTCCTGGACGACGCTTATATCGGCTTACGCGAATAAGGGCATGAACGATAGGGCCTTGGAGTTTCTGATTCTGATGCTGAGGGAAGGTGTGCGTCCTAATATGTACACTTATTCGTCGGTTCTGAGGGCCTGTGCGGACCTGGGAAAGCTTAGACAACTTCACAGTGGCATAATTAAGGTTGGCATGGAGTGTGACGACTTTGTGCGTAGTGCTTTGATCGATAATTACTCGAAATGGGGTGAGCTGCAAGATGCCTTGGACGTGTTCAACGAAATGGTGACAAAGGATTTGGGTGTTTGGAATTCTATTATTGGGGGTTTTGCACAAAATAGCAATGGCGACAAAGCTCTCGAAATGTATAAATGCATGAAGAGAGCGGGTTTCGCACCTGATCAGGCAACTTTAACTAGTGTTTTGAGAGCGTCCACTGCCTTAGCATTGTTAGAAATGGGAAGACAAATGCATGTTCATGTACTAAAGTTTGATCGAGATCTTATCCTCAATAATGCACTTCTTGATATGTATTGCAAATGTGGCAGTTTGGAGGGTGCACACTCTGTCTTTAGTAGAATGGTGAAAAGGGATGTTATATCCTGGAGCACCACGATTGCTGGATTGGCCCAAAATGGTTGCAGTCTAGAGGCGATGAGGCTGTTTGAACAAATGAAACATTCTGGTACGGGACCAAACTATATTACCATGGTAGGCATTCTCTTTGCATGCAGCCATGCTAGGCTTGTTGAAGATGGCTTGTGCTATTTCCGGTCAATGAAAAGGAGTTTTGGAATTGATCCTGGTAGAGAGCACTACAGTTGCATGGTTGATCTTCTAGGAAGGGCCGGGAAGCTGGATGAAGCTGTTAAGTTGATTAATGAAATGGAATGTGAACCAGATGCTGTTACGTGGAGAACCTTACTTAGTGCCTGCAGAGTTCATCGGAATTCGGATCTGGCCATATATGCTGCTAAACAGGTAGTAAAACTAGATCCGGATGATGCGGGTACCTACATACTCTTGTCAAATATTTATGCGAATAACCAGAGGTGGGAAGAGGTCACAGAGGTTAGAAGGTCCATGCGAGTGAGAGGAATCACAAAAGAGCCAGGATGCAGCTGGATTGAAGTAAATAAGAAGATACATGCTTTCATCTTAGGGGATGACTCACATCCACAAGTAGATGAGATCAAAAGACATTTAAACCAGATTGTCCAGAGGTTAATGTCAATAGGCTATGTCCCAGACACAAATTTTGTTTTGCAGGACCTTGAAGATGAACAGAGGGAGGCTTCACTTCAATATCACAGCGAAAAACTCGCCATTGCATATGGAATCATGAGCTTACCGAGAGTGAAGACAATAATGATCAGAAAAAATCTGAGGATTTGTGGAGACTGTCATACTTTCACAAAACTTCTGGCCAAGATGGAGCAGAGGATTATTGTGATAAGAGATCCTGTCCGTTATCATCATTTTATGGATGGAGCTTGCTCTTGTGGTGATTTTTGGTGACGAAAGATGTTGAAAATGTATCAAAAGCTTCTTTGTATGCACCTTGTCACTTTGTATGCTGTGTTAATGGCCATTGTCATACTAAGAGTGAAACGAAGTAAAGCTACTTACAATCCTCTTGAAGTTAGAAAAGATTAAATCTAGAAACAAGACAGGAGCAAATATCCTAAAATCTCTCTGGTTTCATCAATCAGAGATACGTTGATTCATGGTAAGTACTTAGTCACATCTTCATTTAATAATGTAAACCCTTAATTCCTACATTTGTTTTGTTGATTATATTGGATTAGTGTTTTGTTTCCCAATGCAGAAAACAAGTCTTTGGAGAGTCGAGTGGAGTAGCAGACATACTTACAATGAGCCCTGTCTTTGCTGACAACTCAGAAAGTGAAGTGGATGCAGACACCGAGGAAGCGAGACTTAGTAATTGAAATGTAAACATTGCCAATAGTGTAAAGGTAAGGAGCACAAAGTTGGGAGAAAATTTTCCATTAGTTGCCGTAGAAGGTTTGAAAGATCATGAGGATCATCCTGCAGAGCAAACTGCGGAATTCAAGGATGCACAAATTAATTTTTTAAACAAGTCTCTGTTGAAAACCAAAGAAGACGGGGGAGCTGTCCTCAGAGTCACCGACGATGAGCATCCTGAGGACATGGCTACGTCAGAATACTCCCATGCTATGGACAATGAAGGGACAGACACACCAGACGACCATGGCATTGACTGCCAAAACTGTAAATGAGCTTACAATCAAGAACAAGAAAGTCAATGGAGCGGGAAGTCTCTGCCATGATTGCAGAGTATATGGATCTTGAGAAGTTGGAAGATGGGAGTGCCCGAGGAAATGTTAGTGCCTTGATGCAAGTGAGAACGAACGTGCTAAAGTTTATGCAAGTGATAGTGCTCCTTCAGATGAATTTCCATGTCATTCCGAGTTATCAAGGTGATGGCAATGAAAATATTGAATTAGGAATTGACATGAAGAAAGAGACGTGTTATGAGACCACAGCGAACTGTGCATTTCCATTTTATCGAGTCGATCTTCTCCTGTAAGACAGAAGGTTATCGGGAAAACAGCCAATTGTGTGAACTACGAAAATTGTGAGTCAGGCTGAAAGTCCTAAAAGTGCGCTTGTGTTGGATTCTTGGCACGACACCCTTCATTAAAGTAAAACACCACGAGCTTCAATTGTTGTCATCTTTGTTTTTGCGTGAAGATACTAATGCAAGAACACAGAATACAGAATCCTAATTCTCAATCTAAATTATAAAAATGGAGAAAAATCATCATAGCTTAACTAACAAAGTTAATCCCTTGACCACACTGCACAGTGCATGCGGCTTTCTGAAGATAGATTTGACATCCGCATGCAAATTTTAATGACCAGTGCTATAATCACTTCCGTCTCCACGTCCAAGTCCATCCACCCAGCAAGTGTACCATGTTCACATGAACGTGGTGCCGAACAAGTTTTAAGTACTGACATAAAACAAATGCAGAAGCTCGCATATGCAGCAAGAATATTTCCAGAAATATCCCGCTCGTCCCATTGGAGTATGAAAACAATGGAAAATGCGGAAACGGTATGATTTAGCAGCCACTGCTAGCATTGATAAAAAGATAGATCATCACTTGAAAAAAGTGCTACATTTCCCGAGTAGCACTATGAGCTTTACTTTTCCGGAGTTACAAACTATCTTGTTTCATCCACCCCATTGCAACACTAAACACGCTAAAACAATCGAGAGGATTTTGCACAACTCAAAGTCCACATCTGCCAAAAATCATACTTTTGTTTTCTTCTTTTCAATTTTCCTTTTTTGTACATACACCCTTCAAGGAGCCTTCTCATTGATGAATCCCACCGCCAATTGCAAAAGGGTGCCCTCCTCTTCGAGTCTTCAATCAACGAACAAAATCAAGTGTAAAATACAGCAACAAAATTTCTACAGGTAAATTTTTTAGCGACTACAACATTCCAGCTCACCTAATCCTAGTCGCAATCCAATCCACACACCTCTAGTACAATGCCGTCCTTGGAAATGAAGGGGTTTATTCGGACCCATAAAAGAGTTAAAATCGAGGCAAGAAGAATTGCCCAAACAATTATGATTGTAGGTAACCGATTTTGTTTTCCCATGAATCCCTTGAGGAAGGGATACAAATGAACAATGACCCACAAAGCAAAGAGAAGTTTACCAAACAGTGGACCCCAAGTTTCGTAGCCATTATTGATGGCATCTGAAACGCCGACAATGACTCCAATTATGTTTAGGATGAGCAGAGTCAAGGGAGGGATTAACAGTGATGTCCACTTAAAGAGGTATAGCTCAGAGAATTCTCCGTCATCTCCGGCTTTGGACGTGACCGTGAAATTTGTGTTGACTCCAGCCAAAACTTTTAGTAGACCCTGGAAGAGAGCAAACAGGTGACACGAGACCCCACCAATTACCCAGAACTGCTCATTTCTCCACCAGTCGTGGATGCCGACCCCACCCCACTGCATCTCAAGGATGCCTGTAGCCGCAATAGATATAAAGAGTGCCATGAAAATGAGACTAGCATAGTTGCTTATCTGCAACAATGTTGAAAAGGTAAAGTCAGCAATGGTCTTGTTGCAATCAAGCAAAATCAAGTGCTCGAGCAAGCACAGAGCTCCTGGAAGTGTGGTGAAACTTACCTCAGGGACAATAAACTTTCCTGTTAGAAGACAAACGGCTGGAAGAGTACAATATGCGATCAAGGGAATGGAAGTCAAAGGATAGACGACCGAGTTGATGTAAGAAAACCGCTCTAACCATTTTAAGCCACAGCCATACCCATACCATATCGGACAATGCCTGCTCAAAAGGATCTCAACCTTTCCAAGAGCCCAACGGAGAACCTGATGCAGGCGATCTGATAGGTTTATTGGAGCTGAACCCTTGAAAGCGGGCCGCTTAGGCATGCAGTATACAGATCGCCAGCCATGACAATGCATCTTGAAGCCCGTTAGAATATCCTCTGTAACGGAGCCATATATCCAGCCCACCTAAGGGATAGTTACAAGTAGACAATAAGCGCAATGCAAAGTAGAGAATCTCGGTACAGTATCAAAAGCAGTGACCACTGCTGAAATGGTAAGATCTTTACCTCTTTTCCCCATTCCGTTTTGTCCTCATAACCACAGCTAATGACATGAATGGCTTCTTTCAAAAGTGATGCAGTCGTGGCTCCCTTTGGGGCACCGCCCTCTTCCATCAGGGTTGTAGCTATAAAAACTGGGGATTGACCGAATTTCTTCTCGAACTTTACTCGGGACATTAGTGATGATTTTTCATTGTCTATACCTGAAATATAGTTCCAAAAAGTACGTATCATTTTGCATCTATCCATTTCTATTATAAGAAATAACAAGGAAGCACCATAAGACTACTATGTGAAATCACAATCGTAGAAATGAATGCAGCATAAAAAATGAAGATTTCAGATAAAGCATATATTTGGAAAATCAACTACTTGATACAAGTGGAACAACATGCAAGTCCAAAGATTAATTTAGATAGAAAATGGGCACCTTCAATTCCCTCTTCAATATTTTCCAGTGCATGAATCTGCTTTGAAGCCTCCCTGTTCCTCAATGTGTTCTTTTGCTCATTGGACTTCATTTTCCTACCTCTTTTTCTAGATCCACAACACAAGCAGCACCATTTTGGCCAACAGTTATATGTTTTCCCAGGAGGTTTCTTTTTTATTGGGGCATCATATCCATACAAAGCCTGCCTCCGGAAGACACAACCAGTTCCGACATAAATTGGTCCTTGTATACCATCCAAACCTTTCATATTTATCTGGATTCAACAGTATAGACATAAGTATATATGAATGATTTGTTTTTTTTCCAAAAAAAGGAAAAGAAGAACATTACGATATTAATGAGGCCTATTTATATGTTTACTTACATCAAAAAATACTACATTACGATTTGAGTATCTATCATGATGATCTATCCCGTCAAATCTCTGTGGAAATTGCACATAACATATCTTCTTGCCCGAAATTGGATCCATCATGAAGCACATGGCTTCTCGAAGAGCCTTGCTGTTGTTTATATAATGATCACAATCCACGTTCAGCAAATAAGGGGCATTTGTGATGACTGCTGAGACCCGCACCTTGATTAACGACTCATAAAATAGCAGGTAATTCAGCAACTTGAGAGAGATGATATAAACAGCTGAGAAGTAAGTCCAGACTTTGAAAGGTACTTCGGGTAGACAGGGATTCATACCAGAGCATTCATGGCACCAGCTTTCTTGTGATGATCAAAACCAGGTCTCTTCTCGCGAGAGACATAAACTAGGCAAGGTAATTCATTTCCTTCAACATCACGGTCACCATTTTGGCCAAGGAAAACCTGCATAAAGATGATTAAAAGAAAGACGACTTTAAATTCTCTGAATGTAAGCCAACTTCATAAATCTTATGCCACAAATAATATAAAAATTCCCGAAAGCAGCATCCACCTGGATCATTCCAGGATGATCTCTGACATTGTTCCCAGGCCACGGAGTGCCATCCTGCATTGTCCAACCCTCTTCAGGAACTTTCTGTGCCATTGCCACCAGCCCATTTATCCGAACCTTGAACTCTTCATATTCTCTCTGCAACAATAAAGGTGAGAGAGCCAATATAAGACATCTAGAAACAAGCAGTCTCCTTGATTATGTAAAAGGCAAAGACGCCACATTGGCTTTCACACACAAGAGTAGATAAAAGTCACACAACAAACTTTAAAAGGTTAAAAGCTGAAGACCTTCATGGCGCGGCGTTCTCTCACAAATTCAGGATTCACTTTGTCCTTCAAATAGTCAACCTTCTGAGAAAAATACCATTCTGGGGCCCTAGGCTCAATACTGAATCTCTTACAGAATGGGACCCACTTCATTGCAAACTCTGATGTCTCGGAAAGGGCTTCAAAGGTGAGCATCGCTGCCCCGTCATCTGAGACATAGCATGCCACTTTGTCGACTGGGTAATCTACAGCAAGTATGGACAGAACAGTGTTTGCAGTTATAAGAGGAGGTTCTTTCATGGGATCCGCTGTACTCACAAATATGTCTATGTCAGCTAATTTGGAGGGCCTTTCTTCTTTTTCATACCTGAAAGGAAATTCTATTTAGTACCTGCTGAGAAAAGAGAATAATTACAATGAATTAGGAAAGGTGCAATACCTCAGTGACAAGCGGTCAAGGTATGTTTCTCGTTTAATTGGGTACCATTTTGGAAACTGATCCAGTATCCATGACATAGCAAACCAGATTTCGCATATCACTGATGTAAGCCACAATCCGTATGCATCATTCACGGGGTGAAGAATTCGATAGTGAAAGAACAATCCCAGGATCACAAGCCGCAGAATAATTATCAATCTGTAAGGACTGATCTTGCTGGAAGGAATTGGTAACTTTCTTGAGAGAGGCCGTCTTCCCTCGTCCATCCTGCCAATTAAATAAAGAGTATGTCTCGGTTACTGAAAAAATGGGAAAGGAATTATCGAATTCTTTCTTAGCATTGAGCTGTTTCACAAATTTCATAGATAGGACACTTGGATGGACATTGGAAAGTTCATTCAACAATAGAGAAGTACCATCGTTTTTATCAACCCGACCAACAAGTTAAACATGATCGAGCAAATCTCTAAAATGTATAAGATAGAATCCATGGGCTTTCTCTGTCGAAGCACTGATGGTAAGTTTCACACAGAGATGAAATAATGGCCACAGCAGGATACGGCATCAACACCTCCCTCTTTGGAGTTGAAACATAAAAATAATGAGCATCTATTTGCACATTAACTGGTTATAGAAGTTAACCGAGATGCTAAATTCTGTACAACCAGTTTTGCTGTGTCAACGAGAAACGTAATGATGGCTTAGCATTAATATGTAGCTTATTGTAGCCTCGTTTGGGCTTTTGGAACTCATTCACGTGTTGAAACATGGAATATAGATCTCGTGTGCACGTCAAACTAAGCAAAAGATACCGCAGTGGATGTTTAAAAGCTTAAGGCAAATTTGTACATGTAAAACATGAATAGGAAAAGCACACATTGGAAAGGAACGTACGTGGGCAAATCAGCATCATCTGGTTCCTGTCCATCGCTTCCTCTGTGATGCTTAACAACCTGAAGTCTTTCATTTTGCTTCTTCCATTCTTCCATCCGTTCCTTCCATGCCACGGTTCCATATCCATAGACTGCTGAATCTTTCTTTGGATCCAAAGTTCTTGGTGGCACTGAAACAAAGCGTCAGCTCTGTGTTAAGCAGGAAGAAACCAGCCTAGAAAACATCATAAGCTGCAAATGAACAAGAATGTCTGCCGATAAATTGGAAAACAAATTACATGGCACAGAAGAATCAGAATTGGGCATTGGATGAATCCGTCTTCCTTGACCCATTAATGGTGGAATAATCAAAGCATGCTTATTAATGGAAATCCCAACATTCTGTGGAAACACACAGCAACTCTTTAGATCAAAAGACACACATAATGAAGAAGAAAACCAAGTTTATCACTGTCATTCACCTCTTGACCAGAGTTTAATAACGGAATTTCAGGAACAACAGAAGATGCGTCCAGCTCTGATGGCGTAGTGACGCCAGGAGCATGCGTTTGCAAGTTGGGCCCAAAGTTAAGGTGAGTGGACGGCATGCCCTCAGCCATGCAATGCAGGTTCCCTCTTCCACTCTCTCCAATATCGAACTCACGCTCCAAATCATCTGTATTTTCTTCTTCTTCATCGCCCTCAACTCTCGGACTCCCTAAATTTGGCAATTACGACAAATATGTTCATTGAAATAGCTATACAAAAAATAAGGAACATCAAGCGAAAACATGATGTAGGGCTTGTTAAGCAGATAAAATTTTTTCCATGGCGGTGGTAGAACAGGGATTGAATTGGTGTAGACTAGGTATAGAAATGATAGGGAGAGATGGCAACCTTTAATACGCTTATATCGAGTTTTGCAATGAGGGCATGCTTGAGTTCCCTCACTCCTTTCGTACTCATAGCAATGTCTACAAACAGGGAATGCACACTCATTGCAAGCAACAAATGGCTCTCCATCCCCTGTTATCTCTATCTCATCCGCACAGATCTGGCAAATTTTCCCACTTAGATGTTTAACGCAAGTCACCTGCAAATGGAATGATAATAAAGGTTGAGAATTCGAGATAAAGAGGAAGCGTCCCAAGCCGCCTCAGCAAATCAATTCAATGGATTGGTGGATAGAAGCTCCACATATATGTGACCATGCAGAAATTTTCCGAAGCTGTAGTGAGAAATAGGCCATGGGTCTACATAGACACAATAACCAGACGGGAAATCAAGAAAAATGCAGGGTATGTCTCAGCAACTGTTACTGAACCCAAACTTGTAGAAGGAAGCAATACAGGAACAAATGAAGAAGATAAAGGGAAAGGAAATGCATATGCTGGTATGGGAAAAAAGAAATTGTTGTAAATGGGTAGTGTATGAAACTCCAACAGAGCGAATGAGTTTCAGAAGAAGCACCAGAAAGGAGGGAAGGAACAATTAGTGGACCAGAAAAACTCCCACCATAAGAGAGAGAGAGAGAGAGAGAGAGAGAGAGAGAGAGAAGTCACTTCCGAGGTGTCTAGTCCAGCGGCAAGGCAAAAAGAAGAAATCTTTGAGGGACTTACACGTCCAACTTCATCTGCATTGATGAGAATAATCTCATTCCTGTTGTGAGAACCAGTCACAAGCCTTCCTGTATCCATAAGCGCAACACACTCCAACTCACAAAAAGCCCGCAGCTTTGGAAACCCAAGAGCTTTACTTCTGCTTAGGCATTATCAAAACCTATTGCCCTCTTCCCTTTATCACTCGGAACACCTTAGAATCACAGCTTTTAGTTCTCTCTCTCTCTCTCTCTCTCACTGAGGCACCCATTACAAGAAGCAACAACCCCATTTTATAGAAATGGCCGAGAAACCAGAGGTTCCGTACACACCAAGAGAGAGAGAAAAAGCAACCGAATGTAACCGCAACTTAAAAAAAGGCGGGGGGAGGAAATTGAAAATTGAACGCCATGACATAATGAGGACGCGGTAAGGACAGAGACAAACCAGAAGAGAGAGAGAGAGAGAGAGAGAGAGAGAGAGAGAGAGAGAGAGGAGCTATGCGACTGTAGTGTAGTGTAGACATGTACAGTTGTTCGTTCTTACGGTATCAACGACCGTATCGCTTTGTCTGAATCTTACATCCACGTGCGCTTGTGCTTTTTGTCTGTGCTTCGAGGTTCGGAATGTCTGTTGTACTTCCGGTGAGGCCCGGAAGAGTTTTACTGTAGCGCATGGCGGGTGGTGGCGGTGCATCCGCATCCGCCGCCGTGCCTGAGCGGCAGCACCTCATGGTGCGGTGGCGGTCCGAAAGTAGGTGACGTCTAGAGCTTTCTGTTATTATATAATACCTCTCTAGGCATTGTTAATTGAGGATGGGAGACAAAATGGAATAAAAGTTCCCTAAGAAGAAGTAAGCATCACATGATTTGTCCGGAAATGTCAGCGAGTTGAAAACTACGCGCAACTCCAATTTTAAGGAAGCATATATTGCTAAATATAATTAGAGGAAAAAAATTAGAAATCAATAATCTTTCTGAACATGAGATGTTACTTGTATAATGGTTAATCAAATTGGGGAACCCAATATGAGGTGTCACTTCTTGTGGGAAAACCAAAAATGGATGCCATAGAAGTGTGAAAAAGAAGAATGAGAAACGTAGCAAATGGGATCTAGAATGCTGGCAAAATCGTATCAAATTGAATACGAGACAATCACAGTTTCAAAACAAATGCTGATTTGCGGTTTACATATTATGAATATTGACCACATGTAAATAAATTGTAACATGAGTGATATTTATTCTTATAACTCACCAATCAAATGTATGAATGGAAGAAAATATAGTCTAAAATACATAAAAGGGAAGTTTTGTTTTTTGCACAGTTAGCCAATCAAAGTTCTTAATCTTCTTTTACGAATGATGATTTCCTATTTTCAGTCTACTTTCTATTAGGAGGCCTATGCTCGTGTAGAAGTAAAGCTTAGCTCATTAGTTGGACCTGATGGAGTAAATCTATGATTAAATTAATACTTACCAAAAAGATCATTAAAGTCACAACACATTTCAACACACGTTTTCTTTAGCATATAAATTGCATTCACAAGCAACCTTTCATTTTTTTTTCTTAAGGCGGCTGCTTGTGTTCCTTGAGTTATGTTTAGGGTCGCTTTCACTTCTTAATTTTTGAGTTAAACTTCTCATTTGAGAACCCTAGGCACAGCTTAAAGATGAAGAAGAAGCGCAGTGAGAACTTCATAGGCTAGAGAGGAAAGAAATTATCCGCCATCGTTGCAAGGTAGGGCAAGGCAATCTCCCTGGATTCTTTCATAAGGAAAAATAATGACCCACGACACGATCAAATGTAAAATAATGACCCACGACACGATCAAATGTCCTCCACCATTTGACACGTTTTGAATTCCCAATCGCCCCCCAAAAAAAGGCAAAATATATAAAATAAAATAAAAATGCCAATTATGAGATTGCTCTCGTGAAGCAACTAGGATTACCTACTAAGAAAAAGCAAAAAATAAGAAAAAACAAGTACATCGATTACTGAAATATTGAAGTCAAATCGAACACTCATTTACACAAGGACCAAAATGGGTTATGTTGCTTAGCATCCAAGAGACTAAACAACCACCGTAAACACCAAGAAAGAGCTTGGATCTTTTTTTTTTTTTTTTTTTTTTTTTTGGTGAAAAAAAGGAGCTTGGATCTTTGCGACACGTGGACATAAAATTAAGATTAGGGATCAAATCATGCTTTCTCCCGACTTAAATAATCTAATAATCATCTTTTGATGTTTTACTCGTGAAACCCAAAACCCTAGATTGACCAACTTAAAGAAACCAGAGTGAAGAGATGAGATATACTCCTTGTCTTGATTAATTTATCTATGGTCTTGGATTTGACAAACCCTAGTAATTCCCTTAGCTCAATCACGGGGTCACTCATACATCCTACCATCATAGCATGCTTCGAAATTAATGCTAGAACATAGCCTTTTGTATAAGACGTGAGAGGGACTATATCATGTCGATATTAATTATATTGCCTTAACACGACAAGAGGGGCTTTTGCAATTATCTTTTCTATTTCTTTCATAAGTAACACTATGTCAATTGATCACTGTTTTGACTGACTCATTTACAAACCGACTTTATCATAAGATTTCGTTTCGTGTCATCTTTGAATTTGTAAGAATTTTCCGTAATGATTGAGATACTTGATTGGATGAGCTCTAAGGTGGCACACAATGATGATTTTCTTTTGTAATTGTGATGAAAGTTTGTCAAATGAATAATTATTGTCACAAGAAAAACTGCATTATGGAAGGAAATTACATGGTCCGTTCAAAATCAACTTTATTTTCATTTACATGCAAGGCCGAGCATTGTCATAAGCATAAAGAGATTGTACGTCCATCAACTGGTACATAGTCAAATCTCTGTTACAAAGATTGTTTATTGCATTTTGGGCAAATACCATAAAAAAAAAAAAAAACCCTAAATTATATTAACTCCAACAAAAGCACTTAAAACATTTTCTTTTTGCCACCAAAAACCTTAAACTTAACCATTGTGAGATAGATGTTGTAAATTTTTTTTGTATCATGGAAAAATCTAAACTTATACATGTATAACATATATATCATTTGTTTCGTCTTCATCTAAGGTATAAGTTTAGGGTTTTTTATAATTTTTTTTTGTATATGTGTCAAATTGGTAAGTTTAGGATTTTTATGACACAAAAAAAGTTCGAAATATTTATATCATAGTAGGTATAGTTTAGAGTTTTTTTTTTATTTTATGGTATTATCTCTACGAAAAGCCCCCGGGCGTTTTGGGGTGACCCGAAATGTCCTCCTTCTTGCGGGGACAGAGGTGGTGATGTCCTTGGGACATCGTGGGAGGCTGTCCTTTCTGGGGAGGCTAGACTTCACGATGGATCAGGGAAAGGACTCCTAGTGATGGGGAAGTGTTGTAAGATTGTTTGGGAGGGAGGGGATGTTTTAATAGGTAGGTCAATTTGGTGGGGCTCTCCTCAATTCTTTACTATCTTTCTCGAGTCGTTTTCAGACAATCGCCGGGAAAAAGAAGACAGAGACCCCACCTGAGAGAAAAGGGTTGCCCCGTCACTGTCATCGCCGAGGTACAGAGCAGCAAAACGTTTGTCAAAAGTGCAACTCCGATTTTGACAAGTACGGCTGGAAGCTACCAAAAATCTTGTTTAGCACCCGAGAGTACGGAATGGTTTACTTTTGATTGAATAAGGAGCACCAATCTCTTGCGAACCCTGCACAAGGCTTATTTATTTATTTAGGTTGTGTTCTTTTTTTCTATTCAAGAACAGATTTTTTATTTTTTTGTTTTCAAAAATGACAAAAAAGAATAAACACGTTTATTTGTATTTTTGTTAAATCTATTTTTTTTTAGGAACAAAATCGGAACAAAAAAAAAAAACTTATTTTTGTTTAAGAACAATTTTTAAAGAACAAATTTTTTCTCGTTTCTTTTTTTTTTCTTTTCTTTTCTTCTTCTTTTTTTTTTGGCCGGTCGTCGGTTTCGGCCATGGTTGGTGACCGACTGTTGAGGGTCGGCGACCTTGCCGGAGTGTCGTCGGCCCCTAGTGAGGCCAAGCTCACCCAACCATCGGCGAGGCTTGGCTTTGGCCGGCCACCGCCCCGGGCAATCGGTGGTGGTCGAGCTTAGCCTCGCCGTGGGTGGGCGAGGCCACCGGCCCTCATCGGCCATGGCGAGGGCCGCGACCGGCCAAAAGAAGAAAAAAATAAAAAATAAACAAAGGAAAAATAAAATAAAAATATTAAAAAATTAAAAGAAACAAAAAAGAACACGGATTTACTAAACGCGTTTCTATTCTTTTTTTATTCCCGAAATAAGTTTACTAAACGCATTTTTTTGGTAAAAAATTATTCATCGGAACAGAAATAATTTTTTTTTTTATTTATATTCCTTGGAATACTTTTTGAACAGAAACACAAACAAACGCACCCTTAATTATATTGTTTCTGTTGGTGAGCTGCAACTCAAGTACTGGTTGTATTAGATTTGAAAAGGGGAGATAAGTTGTTAATGAGCTATGGAGATGAAAAGCTCTCGGATGAAATTTTCACCTGGGTATTAAAGAAATGGCCATGGCAGCAAGAAATCCTTTTTATCTGCTTTGATTTATTTCTTTTCTTACTCAGTTTTTCATAGCGAGGACTGTCAGCATTTGGCTGGTGTGGTTTAACTCGATAGAAATTCCAGATGCGCCTTAATACGGACCGCGGGGCATATTTTATCCTCTTTCATTAAAGTGATCGATTAATTTGACTTTGCTAATAAGGGCTTGTTAGTCCAGCATTTCACCTACCCTTTTTCTCCCTCAGAAGTAGAAACTTACCATACCTGCCTACTCCATAATAATCCAGAACAGGAATTGTCTAGTCTACCCTCATCATTGAGGGTCCCTCCCTTTCAGTTAATCTTTTTCGCATTGCGGGGTTCTCCCGCCCTTTTTTCCCCTGAGCCTTTTGAACGATATGCTCAGGTCCAGCGAGGCATATTTTATCCTCTTTGGATAAAGCAGTTGGTTGTGTCAACAACCGCCCGGCAACTTCAAGCATCCAGAACGAAAACGCGCAGCCTCGTTTCCACTTTCGCGCCTTGGCCATTCGACACCCATAGCTTCGCACAGTCCGACGACTTGCCCCGTCGTCCTCGTCGTCGCTTCTTGATGATTTCGCCGACCACTGCCGTGAGAGAGACCTTCCCAGATCCATGAAGGCTACGCACGCCATGCAAAGGCACCGTATCTGGGCCGACGCCGCCACCTACTCCAGGCTCGTCAAGTGTTGCGTGGGGAGGGGTGCTGTGGAAGAAGGTGAATCGGTCCACGAGCTCGTTTTCTCTTTTGGGTATCGGCCCAAGACCTTGTTGCTCGACGTCCTCCTCAACATGTACGTAAAGTTCGACCTCTACGACGATGCGGAGGGCCTGTTCGACGAAATGCCCGACAGAAACGTCGTTTCCTGGACGGCGCTGGTATCGGCTTACGTGAATAAGGGCATGAATCATAGGGCGTGTGCGGACTTGGGGATGCTTAGACAACTTCACAGTGGCATAATTATGGTTGGCATGGAGTCTCATGTCTTTGTGCGTAGTGCTTTGATTGATGATTACTTGAAGTAGGGTGAGCTGCAAGATGCCTTGGACGTGTTCAATGAAAGGTGACGAAGGATTTGGGTGTTTGGAATTCTGTTATCGGGGGTTTTGGCAAAATAGCAGAGATCCATACTGTTACTAGTAGGGTTGCCTGTGAGAGTTTCCCACTGGACGAATCAAATGCACTGGGAAGTTGTCATATGAAAGTACATGGTGAAATTAAACCTGTTCTCAACATAGCCTGTAATACAGAGGCCGTTACCTTTCACAAATGCTTGAAAGAAACAGAGTCTTGATCGGTGTGATCATATTGCTGAAGACTCACACTTTAGCCCAGACAAACTAGCTGACAAAGATGATCTTGAGGAGGCAGTTGCACAGCTAAATTGCGGTCCTGAAGGAATGGTTGCTTTATGAAAAAGCAGTGTTGATATTACACAAAGTGCTAATTCTGAATTTCCGCATTTTGAGTCCCTGGAGAAGAAAGGAGCTGCGAGTTCTCTTTCTTTAAGCTCGTATGGCCATGAGCAGGAGGAATCAATGATGGTGGTCAGCAGGAGGAGATGGGGATTGAAGTGGAAAAAATGGAGTTGACTGCATCATCTATTCTAAACTTTTCAGACAATTAATCTTCAAACCATCCTGAAAACCTTGAAATGACAGAAGCACTTGAAGAAGGGAATTCTGATGTTATTGAAGTTGGCAATTGTCATTTGCCACGTGCTGGTGAAGAGGATTTGAACATGCGACAAGAAGCTGTAAACTTCCATCAACATGGCAAAGGGAGCATCTACGAAGTTTATGAAGTTGGAGAGGAACCTTATTCTGCAACTGTGACCATCAAGGCAGTGGATATGCTTAACAAGGAAGAAGATGGAAATGCAACATCGGTTTTTCTCCAAGATCATGTTCAATTTTATGGAGACGAGTCTACAAAGATCGAGATTGATGCTCCAATTATTCCAGGAGTGGCTGCTGAAGATCCTACATTTAATTTCAATGAAGTCTTGGGAACAATGCTACACTCTGATGAACAGAAGAATGATCTTTTTGATGATGAAAGAGGAAAAAGTTTGCGGCCAGACCAAAAGGTGCCAGCAATTTTGGAATATCCTAATCCCTCATGACCTATATCTGCAGATGTTGGCATATAAGTTGGAACTACAGAAAGCGGACTCATCCCAAAGGATATCAAGATAGGTGCTGTCCAATTTGATGATGATATATTGTTGAAGGATACTCATTTGGATGAGGTTAGCAGTCGCATGATAGAAGCTGCTCCTAAGGTCGATACTCATGTTGAGATGGTGAATCCTTCTCATGAAGATATTGTACATACGGATCATGCAAGAAATTCAAGAAACTTTTAATCTTGAGGATGGCTCTACGCCAGCCAGAGAAATGACAATGTCTTTGCATGGCATGAGTATTGGCTATGAATGGGATAAGAGGAATTTTGTAGGTGAGCGTTTAGTCGTACATACATGTGATGAACCAAATAAGGCTTCAGATTCTTATGCTGCACCTCTTCTGAATGTTGTGTCATTTCCTAGTGAGGATCTTGCTACTCGGTAGGGGTGAGCATCGGTCTAGGGTCGTCAACCCTGGACCGACCCAACCCTGCCAGTCCTCGTTTGGTTCCCAGGGAGACTGTATCAGTCCTTGGTCCTAAAATTTCTAGACCAGTACTGTACGAGTTGGTCCTTGATCCTGAGAGTTTCAGGTCGGTCCAATCCGAACCAATCCTGAATATATATATTTAATATATTATTTATAATTTTTTTATATAGAGAAAACCTTAAAATAAACGGCGTCAACAATATTAAACTAAGTAATTTTACATTATTCTTTAATAACTTAGATTTTCAATGTATTTTACGGTATTAATAGTCATAATTTACGAAAGAGAAAAATGTTTTTGTGAAGATTTCTTATAGCGTCCAAAAAGGTATAAACAACTCCTTATGGCATCCTCCTCTAATATTTATTGTCTTCTATCTTATTTGTCCTCTTAATCTTCAATTTATCAAAATCAAAAGAAATAACTTCTCCGCTCGCCACTTGACACTTGCCTCGCTTGCTTTGGGTCACTCGTGTCGCTGCTCGATACTTGCTTGGCTTGTTGCTTCCCGCTCGACATTCAATGCTCATTTTTTCGACACTCACCCCACTTGACCCTCACTGCTTGCCTTTCTTAACTGACCTTACTCATCATCGAACCCATTGGGTCGGTACGGTCCTTGGTTACCCTTTCAAGAAGTACAAAAAATGAAATAAAAAATTATTAGTTAGTCCTGGATTGACCTTGAAACCGAACCGAACTTATTGGATCAGTCCCGTCCTTAATCGTTTTTTTAAAGAGTACAAAAAATGAAGTAAAAAATTATCGGTTGATCCCGGGTTAATCATAGAACCGTACCAAACCCATTGGGTTGGTCCGGTTCTCGGTCCCAACTTAATAGGGTCGGTTCTCGATCCTAAAAATTGAGGACCAGCATTGTGCGAGTTGGTCCTAGGGTTAGGGGTAGATTGGCCCAACCCGGACCATGCTCACCCCTACTTGCTAGGGAAGTCCGACTTTTGAATTCTTGCTGAGTGCTAAAGTAGTGGAGCTTCTAGCTGTGAGAAAGACATGTTGAGGTTTATTTATTCTGCTTTAGTGATATTATGCACATCTTGTTTCAAAATACAGGGGAGGAACACCCATCTAAAGCAAACAATATGGGCATTGGAACTGATACTGAAGAGAAGAGCAATGGGTAAAGAGGTTAGTGTAGCTTTGCCATGATTCTACTTACTCATGTAAGCCAGCGTTCAATCATGATATTTTTAGAGGAAATCTTACTGACATAGATTTCCTCTCAAAAAGGAAGTCATAGTGCAGGAAGCTCACAAGCCTTGAGAGGATCATGCTGCTATTGGAAATGCCAGCGATTCTAGCTATAGCTCAAAGGCTTGCAGAGGAGTTGCTAAAGAGTATGCCACAGACGATGAAGTTGCATCTGCACAAACTGATCTTGTTCTGTGTGAATCTTCTCGTACCAAATATGAAAGGATTGTCAAAGTCAATGAAGAATCACATGGTTCTGGAAGGCTTGATAAGCCTGCTGCTGAATCCAAGCAACTTTCTGCGAATGCTGACTCTACCAGTGACTTCTCTCTGAGTTCATCAATAGGAGACCAGCAATTTTTGGTGAGTACTTATTCACTTCTTCATTCCATAATGTAAGTAGAGTCCTATTTCATCTGTTGGTAATGCTAGAGAAGTTGTTTGTTTCCTAATGCAAGAAATAAGTTTTTGGAGAGTCAAGTGGAGTCGTAGACATTCACTAGTTGGGAAATGAGCTTTGACTTTGGAGACAGCTCACTTGACAGTGTAAGAAAATTGGATGCAGACGCTGAGGAAGAGAGACTTAAAAATGGAAATGGCAAAAGCGCTGACAGTGTAGAGGTAAGGATCGCCAAGTTGGAAGAAAATGCTCCGGTAGTTGCTGTAGAAGATTCAAAAGATCATATGGATAGTTCTGATGCTCAAATTACTATATTAAATGAGACTTCCTTGGAGATCAAAGAAAACGAGGAAGATATCATCAGAATCACTGATGATGAGCATTCCAAGCATGGGGCCACATTTGGATACTCCCGTGATTTAAACATGAAAAGAAAGATGTGATAGAGGACCATTGCAGTAACTGCCAGGCCACGGACGAGCTTACCATTAAGAATGACAGGGTCAACGGTGCAAGAAGTCTCCGCCATGATTAAAGAGCACATGGATCGCAAGAAGTTGGAAGATGGGAGTATTGAGGTTAGGGCTTCCTGTGTTGATAGCAGAGAGAAAGAACTTGCTCATGTTAATGCAAGTGATTGTGCCCCATCGGATGTATTCCCAATACCGCATGATCCCTGTGACATACGAAAGGAGCATTTGTCATTTTCAAGTTACACCAATGAAAATGTTGAATTAGGAATCAAACAAGGGAAAGAGACATTTATTCCGAATTCAGCCCACTATACTCCAGCATCTGTCAATTTATCTGAAAGAAGAGGTATTAAGAATTTGGTTTTCAACAGCGAAAGCTTCTTGTAACTTAAGTTTGTGCCTACAGAGATTAGTAATTCTTTTCATGTATATTTCTGTGCAGATGTAGCTGAAAATGTCAGAATACAGCAGCTGAACCTGATATCCCCTATGACCACCAAGAGTTTGGAGGTGAAAATGGAGGAACCTAGGAAGCTTATCAATTCCTCAGTGGTGGGAAGGACAGAAGCCAGGAGCAATTTCATCGAGAAAACGCTGAAGAAGTTTCTTGTAACTTCAGATATGAAAGAGAACATGCCGAGCACTAAGTGGGAGCAAGTCGGTAGAGTCACGGCTTCTAAAACAACCAAAACCAGGAGGGTCCTGGAGGATTCAGAGGAAGCAGAATTAGAACTTCTGTAGAGTCTATTACTGGTCTTTTCCTTACCGGGAAAGACCTCGGCACATCTCATGCTAGCACTCATGAAACAGGATGTGACATTGAATGGAACTTATTCTAATTGTGTAGTTTGATTTCTGAACCTTGTAATGGCAATGCAGCCAATTGTTTGTACTATGCAAATTTGGATCGCGGTACAAATTGACCGATTTCTTGTTTTGATTCTGCAGAGCAAGAAATGAGATATGTGGGTAAGCGGTTGAAGAAAAGCATGTTACTTGGTTATAAAAATAACAGTATATGGTAGACGATGTTATATGTGCTACAATATTCATACGGCATACATTTTGAGTGTTGTAATTTTTTTCATCTACTTATAAGAATTAATTAAAAATTCATCTTAACCGCTAAAAAATACTATAACTTTCAATTAATCATTTAAGTACCAATTTTTTTTAGAAATGACATTTAAGTGATCAGAAAAAAAAAATTATAACAAGTACTTTACCAAAGTTTATAAGACATGTGGTGTCCTTTTCTTTTTGTAATCAGGGAACCGCCGAAGACTCTTTTACAGGGTCACACCACCTTCCACCATTGGACGTCGTCGCGAGTTACGTAAAATTTTGGGAGAGATTAGTACAGGATCTCACCACTATGGCTTTTACTTAAGAGTGTATTGACAACGTAGGAGTTCAAACTCTAAACCTCACCTCAGATATGATGGAGAGAATGCCAAACCAATGCAGCTGCCCACCGATGACTGCATGTGGTGTCCTTTGTCCGTCTTTAGACGGCCTATTTCTAAGATGTTCGATGCCAGATATCTTTCCAAACACAACATTGAGAATCAGACCTAAAGGAGTGGACTTTAACCGGTTTGGCTACTCAAGAAAATGAGAGTAGCAAACGGTTATCCCAAAAGTGTCGATCTTTAAGACAAATCATTCTCCCTTTAGAGAGAGAATCCATCGCTCCAAGCATGCGAGCTGTTTCCGCAAGAACGAAATGCATAGCCCCGTTTCCCCTCTCGCGCCTTGGCCATTCGACGCCCATGTCTCCGCACGGCCCGACGACGCGCCCGCCGTCGCCGCCGCCGCCGCCGCCGTCGTCGCTTCTCGACGATTTCGCCGAGCACTGCCGTCGGAGAGACCTTCCCAGAGCCATGAAGGCTATGCACGCCATGCAGAGGCTCGGCATCTGGGCCGACGCCATCACTTACTCCGAGCTGGTCAAGTGCTGCGTGGCCAGGGGTGCCGTCGAAGAAGGTAAATGGGTCCGCAAGCACGTTTTCTCTGGTGGGTATCAGCCCAAGACCTTCTTGCTCAACGTCCTTCTCCACATGTACGTCAGGTTCAACCTCTTGGGAGATGCGGAGGCCCTGTTCGACGAAATGCCCGACAGAAACGTCGTCTCCTGGACGACGCTGATATCGGCGTACGCGAATAAGGGCATGAACGATAGGGCCCTGGAGTTTCTCATTTTGATGCTGAGGGAAGGTGTCCGACCTAATATGTACACTTATTCGTCGGTTTTGAGGGCCTGTGCGGACCTGGGGATGCTTAGACAACTTCACAGTGGCATTATTAAGGTTGGCATGGAGTGTGATGACTTTGTGCGTAGTGCTTTGATCGATAATTACTCGAAATGGGGTGAGCTGCAAGATGCCTTGGACGTGTTCAACGAAGTGGTGACAAAGGATTTGGGTGTTTGGAATTCTATTATTGGGGGTTTTGCGCAAAATAGCAATGGCGACGAAGCTCTTGAGATGTATAAATGCATGAAGAGAGCGGGTTTCGCACCTGATCAGGCGACTTTAACTAGTGTTTTGAGAGCGTCTACTGCCTTAGCATTGTTAGAAGTGGGAAGACAAGTGCATGTTCATGTACTAAAGTTTGATCGAGATCTTATCCTCAATAATGCACTTCTTGATATGTATTGCAAATGTGGCAGTTTGGAGGGTGCAAACTCTGTCTTTAGTAGAATGGTGGAAAGGGATGTTATATCCTGGAGCACCATGATTGCTGGATTGGCCCAAAATGGTTGCAGTCTAGAGGCGATGAGGCTGTTTGAACAAATGAAACATTCTGGTATGGAACCAAACTATATTACCATGGTAGGCGTTCTCTTTGCATGCAGCCATGCCGGGCTTGTTGAAGATGGCTTGCACTATCTCCAGTCACTGAAAAGGAGTTTTGGAATTGATCCTGGTAGAGAGCACTATGGTTGCATGGTTGATCTTCTGGGAAGGGCAGGGAAGCTGGATGAAGCTGTTAAGTTGATTAACGAAATGGAATGTGAACCAGATGCTGTTACTTGGAGAACCTTACTTAGTGCCTGCAGAGTTCATCGGAATTCAGATCTGGCAATATATGCTGCTAAACAGGTAGTAAAACTGGATCCGGATGATGCGGGTACCTACATACTCTTGTCAAATATTTATGCAAATAACCAGAGGTGGGAAGAGGTCACAGAGATTAGAAGGTCCATGCGAGTAAGAGGAATCACAAAAGAGCCAGGATGCAGCTGGATTGAAGTAAATAAGAAGATACATGCTTTCATCTTAGGGGATGACTCACATCCACAAGTAGATGAGATCAAAAGATATTTAAACCAGATTGTCCAGAGGTTAATGTCAATAGGATATGTCCCAGACACAAATTTTGTTTTGCAGGACCTTGAAGATGAACAGAGGGAGGCTTCACTTCAATATCACAGCGAAAAACTCGCTATTGCGTATGGAATCATGAGCTTACCGAGAGAGAAGACAATAATGATCAGAAAAAATCTGAGGATTTGTGGAGACTGTCATACTTTCACAAAACTTCTGGCCAAGATGGAGCAGAGGATTATCGTGATAAGAGATCCTGTCCGTTATCATCATTTTAGGGATGGAGCTTGCTCTTGTGGTGATTTTTGGTGACAAAAGATGTTGAAAAAGTATCAAAAGCTTTTGTTTGCTGAACACAAGAGAGGAGGTTCTGCAGGGTGGATATCAGTGCTGGTGGTAGCAATTGGTTTCGTGATCTATGTGAGACCTTGTCCCTGCAGCTGGCCTTAAGATTATAGGATCATCCATCTGATTGCTGAACGTACGTTTCTTTCATTTTACACAATGAGCGAGATTGTTCAGAAGGTTTTCCTGCCTAATTATTAGTTGGCAAACCTGCTGTTCATATCACTGTATGCTGTGTTAATTGCCATTGTCATATCAAGAGTGAAACGAAGTAAAGCTACTTACAATCCTCTTAAAGTTAGAAATGATTAAATCTAGAAACAAGACAGGGGCAAATATCCTAAATCTCTCTGGTTTCCTCAATCAGAGATACATCGATTCACAGTTAGTACTTACTTATTCACGTGTTCATTTCACAATGTAAACCCTTAATTCCTACATTCTCTTTGTTGATTATATTGGATTAGTGATTTGTTTCCCAATGCAGAAAACAGGTCTTTGGAGGGTCAAGTGGAGTAGCAGACATACTGACAATGAGCCCTGTCTTTGCTGACAGCTCAGGAAGTGAAGGTAAAGTGGATGCAGACACTGAGGAAGTGAGAATTAGTAATTGAAATGGAAAAATTGCCAATAGTGTAAAGGTAAGGAGCACAAAGTTGGGAAAATCCAGTAGTTGCTGTAGAAGATTTGAAAGATCATGAGGATCATCCTGTAGAGCAAACTGCGGAATTCAAGGATGCACAAATTATTTTTTAAGCAAGTCTATGTTGAAAACCAAAGGAGACAGGGGAGCTGTCCTCAGAGTCACCGATGATGAGCATCCTGAGGACATGGCTACGTCAGAATGCTCCCATGCTATGGAACATGAAGAGATAGATGCACCAGACGACTATGGTATTATTGACTGCCCAACTGTAAATGAGCTTACAATCGAGAACGAGAAAGAGTCAATGGAGCGGGAAGTCTCTGCCATGATTGCAGAATATATGGATCATGAGAAGTTGGAAGATGGGAGTGCCCAAGGTTCAAGTGTTCATGCCTTGATACAAGTGAGAACGAACGTGCTGAAGTTTATGCCAGTGATAGTGCCCCTTGGGATGTATTTCAATGTCATTCCGAGTTCTCAAGGTGACGGTATTGAATTAGGAATTGAAATGAAGAATGAGACATGCGTTGTGAGACCACAGCGAACGATGTATTTCCATTTTATCGAGTCAATCTGCTCCTGTAAGACATAAGCTTATAAAAACAGCCAATTGTGTGAACTACGGAAATTCCGGGTCAGGCTGAACGTCCTAAAAGTGAGCTTGGGTTGGATTTTTGGCACGACGCCCTTCATTAAAGTAAAACACCACGAGCTTCAATTGTTGTCATCTTTGCTTTTGCGTGAAGATATTATGCAAGAACACAGAATACAGAGTCCTAATTGTCAAATAAAAATGGGGAAAAATCATCACAGCTTAACTAACAAAGTTAATCCCCTCACCACACTGCACAGTGCGTGCGGCTTTCTGAAAATAGATTTGACATCCGCATGCAAATTTTAATGACCAGTGCTATAATCACTTCCGTCTCCACGTCCAAGTCCATCCACCCAGCAAGTGTACCATGTTCACATGAACGTGGTGCCTAACAAGTTTTAAGTACTGATATAAACCAAATGCAGAAGCTCGCATATGCAGCGAGAATATTTCCAGAAACATCCCGCTTGTCCGTGGAGTATTAAAACAATGGAAAATGTGGAAACGGTATGATTTAGCAGCCCCTGCTAGCATTGATAAAAAGATAGATCATCACTTGAAAAAAGTGCTACATTTCTCAAGTAGCACTATGAGCTTTACTTTTCCGGAGTTACAAACTATCTTGTTTCATCCACCCCATTGCAACACTAAACACGCTGAAACAATCGAGAGGATTTTGCACAACTCAAAGTCCACATCTGCCAAAAATCATACTTTTGTTTTCTTCTTTTCAATTTTCCTTTTTGTACATACACCCTTCAAGGAGCCTTCTCATTGATGAATCCCACCGCCAATTGCAAAAGGGTGCCCTCCTCTTCGAGTCTTCAATCAACGAACAAAATCAAGTGTAAAATACAGCAACAAAATTTCTACAGGTAAATTTTTTAGCGACTACAACATTCCAGCTCACCTAATCCTAGTCGCAATCCAATCCACACACCTCTAGTACAATGCCGTCCTTGGAAATGAAGGGGTTTATTCGGACCCATAAAAGAGTTAAAATCGAGGCAAGAAGAATTGCCCAAACAATTATGATTGTAGGTAACCGATTTTGTTTTCCCATGAATCCCTTGAGGAAGGGATACAAATGAACAATGACCCACAAAGCAAAGAGAAGTTTACCAAACAGTGGACCCCAAGTTTCGTAGCCATTATTGATGGCATCTGAAACGCCGACAATGACTCCAATTATGTTTAGGATGAGCAGAGTCAAGGGAGGGATTAACAGTGATGTCCACTTAAAGAGGTATAGCTCAGAGAATTCTCCGTCATCTCCGGCTTTGGACGTGACCGTGAAATTTGTGTTGACTCCAGCCAAAACTTTTAGTAGACCCTGGAAGAGAGCAAACAGGTGACATGAGACCCCACCAATTACCCAGAACTGCTCATTTCTCCACCAGTCGTGGATGCCGACCCCACCCCACTGCATCTCAAGGATGCCTGTAGCCGCAATAGATATAAAGAGTGCCATGAAAATGAGACTAGCATAGTTGCTTATCTGCAACAATGTTGAAAAGGTAAAGTCAGCAATGGTCTTGTTGCAATCAAGCAAAATCAAGTGCTCGAGCAAGCACAGAACTCCTGGAAGTGTGGTGAAACTTACCTCAGGGACAATAAACTTTCCTGTTAGAAGACAAACGGCTGGAAGAGTACAATATGCGATCAAGGGAATGGAAGTCAAAGGATAGACGACCGAGTTGATGTAAGAAAACCGCTCTAACCATTTTAAGCCACAGCCATACCCATACCATATCGGACAATGCCTGCTCAAAAGGATCTCAACTGATCCAAGAGCCCAACGGAGAACCTGATGCAGGCGATCTGATAGGTTTATTGGAGCTGAACCCTTGAAAGCGGGCCGCTTGGGAATGCAGTATACAGATCGCCAGCCATGACAATGCATCTTGAAGCCCGTTAGAATATCCTCTGTAACGGAGCCATATATCCAGCCCACCTAAGGGATAGTTACAAGTAGACAATAAGCGCAATGCAAAGTAGACAATCTCGATACAGTATCAAAAGCAGTGACTTCTGCTGAAATTGTAAGATCTTTACCTCTTTTCCCCATTCCGTTTTGTCCTCATAACCACAGCTAATGACATGAATGGCTTCTTTCAAAAGTGATGCAGTAGTGGCTCCCTTTGGGACACCACCTTCTTCCATCAGGGTTGTAGCTATAAAAACTGGGGATTGACCGAATTTCTTCTCGAACTTTACTCGGGACATTAGTGATGATTTCTCATTGTCTATACCTGAAATATAGTTCCAAAAAGTACGTATCATTTTGCATCTATCCATTTCTATTATAAGAACGATGCTCGCTCAATCATAAATTCAGAGAGAAAACAACAAGCAAGCGCTCAATCATAAATTCAGAGAGAAAATAACAAGCAAGCGCCATAAGACTACTATGTGAAATCACAATGATAGAAATGAATGCAGCGTAAAAAATGAAGATTTCAGATAAATCATATATTTGGAAAATCAACTACTTGATACAAGTGGAACAACATGCAAGTCCAAAGATTAATTTAGATAGAAAATGGGCACCTTCAATTCCCTCTTCAATATTTTCCAGTGCATGAATCTGCTTTGAAGCCTCCCTGTTCCTCAATGTCTTCTTTTGCTCACTGGACTTCATTTTCCTACCTCTTTTTCTAGATCCACAACACAAGCAGCACCATTTTGGCCAACAGTTACATGTTTTCCCAGGAGGTTTCTTTTTTATTGGGGCATCATATCCATACAAAGCCTGCCTCCGGAAGACACAACCAGTTCCGACATAAATTGGTCCTTGTATACCATCCAAGCCCTTCATATTTATCTGGATTCAACAGTATAGACATAAGTATATATGAATGATTTGCTTTTTCCCGAAAAAAGGAAAAGAACATTACAATATTAATGAGGCCTATTTATATACTTACATCAAAAAATACTACATTACGATTTGAGTATCTATCATGATGATCTATCCCGTCAAATCTCTGTGGAAATTGCACATAACATATCTTCTTGCCCGAAATTGGATCCATCATGAAGCACATGGCTTCTCGAAGAGCCTTGCTGTTGTTTATATAATGATCACAATCCACGTTCAGCAAATAAGGGGCATTTGTGATGACTGCTGAGACCCGCACCTTGATTAACAACTCATAAAATAGTAGGTAATTCAGCAACTTGAGAGAGATGATATAAACAGCTGAGAAGTAAGTCCAGACTTCGGAAGGTACTTCGGGTAGACAGGGATTCATACCAGAGCATTCATGGCACCAGCTTTCTTGTGATGATCAAAACCAGGTCTCTTCTCGCGAGAGACATAAACTAGGCGAGGTAATTCATTTCCTTCAACATCACGGTCACCATTTTGGCCAAGGAAAACCTGCATAAAGATGATTAAATGAAAACGACTTTAAATTCTCTGAATGTAAGCCAACTTCATAAATCTTATGCCACAAATAATATAAAAATTCCCGAAAGCAGCATCCACCTGGATCATTCCAGGATGATCTCTGACATTGTTCCCAGGCCACGGAGTGCCATCCTGCATTGTCCAACCCTCTTCAGGAACTTTCTGTGCCATTGCCACCAACCCATTTATCCGAACTTTGAACTCTTCATATTCTCTCTGCAACAATAAAGGTGAGAGAGCCAATATAAGACATCTAGAAACAAGCAGTCTCCTTGATTATGTAAAAGGCAAAGACGCCACATTGGCTTTCACACACAAGAGTAGATAAAAGTCACACAACAAACTTTAAAAGGTTAAAAGCTGAAGACCTTCATGTCGCGGCGTTCTCTCACAAATTCAGGATTCACTTTGTCCTTCAAATAGTCAACCTTCTGAGAAAAATACCATTCTGGGGCCCTAGGCTCAATATTGAATCTCTTACAGAATGGGACCCACTTCATTGCAAACTCTGATGTCTCGGAAAGGGCTTCAAAGGTGAGCATCGCTGCCCCGTCATCTGAGACATAGCATGCTACTTTGTCGACTGGGTAATCTACAGCAAGTATGGACAGAACAGTGTTTGCAGTTATAAGAGGAGGTTCTTTCATGGGATCCACTGTACTCACAAATATGTCTATGTCAGCTAATTTGGAGGGCCTTTCTTCTTTTTCATACCTGAAAGGAAATTCTATTTAGTACCTGCTGAGAAAAGAGAATAATTACAATGAATTAGGAAAGGTGCAATACCTCAGTGACAAGCGGTCAAGGTATGTTTCTCGTTTAATTGGGTACCATTTTGGAAACTGATCCAGTATCCATGACATAGCAAACCAGATTTCGCATATCACTGATGTAAGCCACAATCCGTATGCATCATTCACGGGGTGAAGAATTCGATAGTGAAAGAACAATCCAAGGATCACAAGCCGCAGAATAATTATCAATCTGTAAGGACTGATCTTGCTGGAAGGAATTGGTAACTTCCTTGAGAGAGGCTGTCTTCCCTCATCCATCCTGCCAATTAAATAAAGAGTATGTCTCGGTTACTGAAAAAATGGGAAAGGAATTATCGAATTCTTTCTTAGCATTGAGCTGTTTCACAAATTTCATAGATAGGACACTTGGATGGACATTGGAAAGTTCATTCAACAATAGAGAAGTACCACCGTTTTTATCAACCTGACCAACAAGTTAAACATGATCGAGCAAATCTCTAAAATGTATAAGATAGAATCCATGGGCTTTCTCTGTTGAAGCACTGATGGTAAGTTTCACACAGAGATGAAATAATGGCCACAGCAGGATACAGCATCAACACCTCCCTCTTTGGATTTGAAACATAAAAGTAATGAGCATCTATTTGTACATTAACTTGGTTATAGAAGTTAACTGAGATGCTAAATTCTGTACAACCAGTGTTGCTGTGTCACCGAGAAATGTAAAGATGGCTTAGCATCAATATGTAGCTTATTGTAGCCTAGTTTGGGCTTTTGGAACTCATTCACGTGTTGAGACATGGAATATAGATCTCGTGTGCACATCAAACTAAGCAAAAGATACCACGGTGGTTTTTTAAAAGCTTAAGGCAAATTTGAACATGTAGAAACATGAATAGGAAAAGCACACATAGGAAAGGAACGTACGTGGGCAAATCAGCATCATCTGGTTCCTGTCCATCGCTTCCTCTATCATGCTTAACAACCTGAAGTCTTTCATTTTGCTTCTTCTTCCACTCTTCCATCCGTTCCTTCCATGCCACAGTTCCATATCCATAGACTGCTGAATCTTTCTTTGGATCCAAAGCTCTTGGTGGCACTGAAACAAAGCGTCAGCTCTGTGTTAAGCAGGAAGAAACCAGCCTAGAAAACATCATAAGCTGCAAATGAACAAGAATGTCTGCCGATAAATTGGAAAACAAATTACATGGCACAGAAGAATCAGAATTGGGCATTGGATGAATCCGTCTTCCTTGACCCATTAATGGTGGAATAATCAAAGCATGCTTATTAAAGGAAATCCCAACATTCTGTGGAAACACACAGCAGCTCTTTAGATCAAAAGACACACATAATGAAGAAGAAAACCAAGTTTGTCACTGTCATTCACCTCTTGACCATAGGTTAATAACGGAATTTCAGGAACAACAGAAGATGCGTCCAGCTCTGATGGTGTAGTGAAGCCAGGAGCATGCGTTTGCAAGTTGGGCCCATAGTTAAGGTGAGTGGATGGCATGCCCTCAGCCAAGCAGTACAGGTTCCCTCTTCCACTCTCTCCAATATCGAACTCACGCTCCAAATCATCTGTATTTTCTTCTTCTTCATCGCCCTCAACTCTCGGACTCCCTAAATTTGGCAATTACTACAAATATGTTCATTGAAATAGCTATACAAAAAATAAGGGACATCAAGCTAAAACATGATGTAGGGCTTGTTAAGCAGATAAAAAATTTTCCATGGCGGTGGTAGAACAGGGATTGAATTAGTGTAGACTAGGTATAGAAATGATAGGGAGAGATGGCAACCTTTAATACGCTTATATCGAGTTTTGCAATGAGGGCATGCTTGAGTTCCCTCACTCCTTTCGTACTCATAGCAATGTCTACAAACAGGGAATGCACACTCATTGCAAGCAACAAATGGCTCTCCATCCCCTGTTATCTCTATCTCATCCGCACAGATCTGGCAAATTTTCCCACTTAGATGTTTAACGCAAGTCACCTGCAAATGGAATGATAATAAAGGTTGAGAATTCGAGATAAAGAGGAAGCGTCCCAAGCCGCCTCAGCAAATCAATTCAATGGATTGGTGGATAGAAGCTCCACATATATGTGACCATGCAGAAATTTTCCGAAGCTGTAGTAAGAAATAGGCCATGGGTCTACATTGACACAATAACCAGACGGGAAATCAAGAAAAATGCAGGGTATGTCTCAGTAACTGTTACTGAACCCAAACTTGTAGAAGGAAGCAATACAGGAACAAATGAAGAAGATAAAAGGAAAGCAAATGCATATGCTGGTATGGGGAAAAAAATTGTAGTAAATGGGTAGTGTATGAAACTCCAACAGAGCGAATGAGTTTCAGAAGAAGCACCAGAAAGGAGGGGAGGAACAATTAGTGGACCAGAAAAACTCCCACCATAAGAGAGAGAGAGAGAAGTCACTTCCGAGGTATCTAGTCCAGCGGCAAGGCAAAAAGAAGAAATCTTTGAGGGACTTACACGTCCAACTTCATCTGCATTGATGAGAATAATCTCATTCCTGTTGTGAGAACCAGTCACAAGCCTTCCTGTATCCATAAGCGCAACACCCTTCAACTCACAAAAAGCCCGCAGCTTTGGAAACCCAAGAGCTTTACTTCTGCTTAGGCATTATCAAAACCTATTGCCCTCTTCCCTTTATCACTCGGAACACCTTAAAATCACAGCTTTTAGTTCTCTCTCTCTCTCTCTCTCTCTCACCGAGGCACCCATTACAAGAAGCAACAACCCCATAATATAGAAATGGCCCAGAAACCAACCAGAGGCTCTGTACTCACCAAGAGAGAGAAAGCAACCAAATGTAGATGAATTAAAATAGTATAAAAAGGGTGGTTTTGGAATGTTAATGAGTGTCTGCGTACATTTGTTAAATCTTGTTAAATGCATTTTAGAAATTCAAAAAGTAATTTTAATAAAAATGCAGCATGACAGTAGACGACTGATTCTTTCCCTTAAGAGAGAGGGGGGGCCTGTTTAAGGACCTACGTACAAATGGTCTTCTCTCTCTGCAATCTCAGTGGTCTCGAGTCGAGACCAATGACACGAGCTTTCAAGCTGATGGAGAGGGAGGGAGAATCTAACCGCAACTTAAAAAAAGGCGGAGGGAGGAAATTGAAAATTGAACCCCATGACATAATGAGGACGAGGTAAGGACAGAGACAAACCAGAAGAGAGAGAGAGAGAGAGCTCTGCGACTGTAGTGTAGTGTAGACATGTACAGTTGTTCGTTCTTACAGTATTAACGACCGTATCGCTTTGTCTGAATCTTACATCCACGTGCACTTGTGCTTTTGTCTGTGCTTCGAGGTTCGGAATGTCTGTTGTACTTCCGGTGGGGTCCGTAAGAGTTTTACATTAGCAGGGCGGGCGGTAGCGGTGCACCCGCCGCTGTGCCTGAGCGGCAGCACCTCATGGTGCGGCGGCGGTCCGAAAGTAGGTGATGTCTAGGGCTTTCTGCTATTATATAATACCTCTCTAGGCATTGTTAATTGAGGATGGCAGACAAAATGGAATAAAAGTTCCCTGAGAAGAAGCTAGCATCACATGATTTGTCCGGACATGTCAGCGAGTCGAAAACCACGCGCAACCCTGATTTTAAGGAAGCATATATTGTTAAATATAATTCGAGGAAAGAATTAGAAATCTATAATCTTTCTGAACATGAGATGTTACTTGTACAATGGTTAATCAAATTGGAGAACCCAATATGAGGTGTCACTTTTTATTGGAAAACAAAAAATAGATGCCATAGAAGTGCGAAAAAGAGGAATGAGAAACACAGCAAATGGGATGTAGAATGGTAGCAAAATCACTTCAAATTGAATACAAGACAATCACAGTTTTAAAATAGGTGTTGATTAGTGGTTATGTATGAATGGAAGAAAATATAGTCCAAAATATATAAAAGGGAAGTTTTGTTTTCTGCACAATTAGCCAATCCGAGTTCCTAGTTTTCTTTCACGAGCGATGATTTCCTATTTTCAGTCTACTTTCTTTTAGGAGGCCTATGCTCGTGTAGAAGTAAAGCTTAGTTCATTAGTTGGACCTAACAAAGAAAATCTATGATTAAATTAGTACTTTCCAAAAAGATCATCAAAGTCACAACACATTTCAACACACATTTTCTTTAGCATATAAATTGCATTCACAAGTGATCTTGCATTTTTTTTTTCCTAAGGCGGCCGTTTGTGTTCCTTGAGTTATGTTTAGGGTCGCTTTTGATTCTTAATTTTTGAGTTAAACTTCTAATTTGAGAACCCTAGGCATAGCTTAAAGATGAAGAAGAAGCGCAATGAGAACTTCATAGGCTGGAGAGGAAAGACATTATCCTCCATCGTTGCAAGGTAGGGCAACGCAATCTCCCTGGATTCTTTCATAAGGAAAAATAATGACCCACGATCGAATGTCCTCCACCATATGAAACGTGTCGAATTCCCAGTCGCCTCCCAAAAAAAGGCAAAATAGAAAAAAAAAAAAAAATGCCAATTACGAGATTGCTCTCGTGAAGCAACTAGGATTACCTACTAAGAAAAAGCAAAAAATAAGAAAAAACAAGTACATCGATTACTGAAATATTGAAATCAAATCGAACACTCATTTACACAAGGACCAAAATGGGTTGTGTTGCTTAGCATCCAAGAGACTAAACAACCACCGTAAACACCAAGAAAGAGCTTGGATCTTTGCGACACGTGAACATAAAATTAGATTAGGGATCAAAATCATGCGTTCGCCCGACTTAATTAATCTAATAATCACCTTTTGATGTTTTCCTCGTGAAACCCGAAACCCTAGATTGACCAACTTAAAGAAACCAGAGTGAAGAGATGAGATATACTCCTTGTCTTGATTAATTTATCTATGGTCTTGGATTTGACAAACCCTAGTAATTCCCTTAGCCCAATCACGGGGTCACTCATACATCCTACCATCATAGTATGCTTCAAAATTAATGCTAGAACGTAGCCTTTTGTATAAGATGTGAGAGGGACTTTAGCTTATCAATATTAATTATTTTTGTATTGACACAACAAGAGGAGCTTTTGCAATTATCTTTTTTATTTCTTTCATAAATAACACTATGTCAATTGATCACTACTTTGACCGGACGAGCTCTAAGGTGGCACACAAGGATGATTTTCTTTTGTAATTGTGATGAAAGTTTGTCAAATGAATATTTATTGTCACAAGAAAAACTGCATTATGGAAGGGAATTACATAGTCCATTCGAAATCAACTTTATTTTCATTTACATGCAAGGGCCGAACATTATCATAAGCATAAAGAGATTGTACATCCATCCACTGGTACATAGTCAAATCTCTACTGCAAAGATTGGTTATTGCATTTTGGGCAAATACCATAAAAAAACTCTAAATTATATTTACTCCAGGAAAAATACCCAAAACTTTTCTTTTTGTCACCAAAAATTTTAAACTTGATCATCGTGAGACAAATATTGGTAACTTTTTTTTCGTGTCACGGAAAAACCCGAACTTATATATATAACATATATACCATTTGTTTCGGTTTCATTTAAGGTATAAGTTTGGGTTTTTTTTTTATGATTTTTTCTTTTTGGTATATGTGTCAAATTGGTAAGTTTAGGATTTTTATGACACAAAACAAAAGTTCGCAATATTTGTGCCATAATAGGTATAGTTTAGAGTTTTTTTATTTTTATTTTATGGTATTACCTCTACGAAAAGCCCCCGAGTATTTTGAGGTGACCCGAAATGTGGCGGACAATCCAAGTCAGTTTCTTTCCTTTTCATTTTCTTTTTATCGGTCGAAGTAAAAGAAATTGAAACTGCATTAATTCTCTGTAGAAGGCGTGAACATGGTCGGACTCGTCAGCCCATGGGCCGGCCAATCCGAAGTCACGTTACTGGACTCAATAGTCAAAACTACAAAAAAGAAATTTAGGGAAATCCTTCCAATCTCATCATTTAATTTCTAATTATCTTAAAATCAACTCTTCAATCATTTCTACTCAGCATTCAATTCAACACCCACTATGGCACTATGCAGCCACTTAAAAGATTCAAGAATTTAGTCATTGATGCTTCTCATGCCTTTTTTTTTCCCTAAAAATGCATGATGTCGATTCTGTCGCATTTTTATTTTTAAGTTTGCAATTTTATTGCACACAATTTGATCGGCATAACAACTTTTGCTTCTCTTTTACTTGTTACAATAAATGGGGTTTTCTAAATTTTATATATTTCGGAAAGATTTTGTCTTTACAATCATATAAGAATGAGAAATTACTTTTCTGATGATTGATTGCGTGCTAAATTCGCAATCACTTCCATTTGCACCCAAATTTTCTGTTCATTATGATCTTTTCATTTTATTTTCTTTAAAGTGCTTCTTAATCATACACTTAAATATTTCCTAGAAAGTGGTGCATTCTAAAGTGCTTATCCTAACCGGTATTTATTTTCTTCTAAATAGAAATTTTTTTCAAGCAAATTGGTTTTGCTCCAGCATTACAATGTCATTAATTGACAAACCTAATTATGACCAGTACTGTCTCATCAAATTCCCAATAGTTATAATAATAATTCCGTGAGCCCTTTTGCTTACCCATACAACGTAACATCTCCATGCAACGTACACCTATAAATAGTTCAACTCCACCAAAAATATTATTCATACACACATTGTAATTTCTCTACTCGATTGCCAAATTTGTCGGGGAAGAAATGCCTCCAATTCCCAAGCTTTTCATCTTCCTACTCGTACTCGCGTCTTCATACTTTGCCATTACGACCGAAGCTAGCCGAGCCATCCCAGAGCACAACCCAGCGAGCCTCGCGACTCGGCTGAAGGTGGCGGAGAATGGGTCGGACTCCCCGCACTGCTGGGAGTCGATGTTCCAGCTACAGGCCTGTACCGGCGAGGTGATCATGTTCTTCCTCAACGGAGAGACCTACTTGGGTCCTGGTTGTTGCCAAGCCATTAGGACCATCGAGCACGAGTGCTGGCCCAACCTGTTGTCTTCGCTAGGGTACACAACCGAAGAGGGCGACATCCTTGAGGGCTACTGCGATGCCGCCGAAACCTTGGACCCACCGCCGCCGGCGGTACCTAATAAGGGCGTTCCAAACATTGGAGGGTGATCATTTGATTTTGGGACAAGCGATTTGGGTCATCATGGAGTTTGTTTCTCATAAATAAGATAGTGTGTTGGGCTTGGGGGGTTTGTTTTTCATGAAAGTTTGGGTTTGCCGGGTCGAAATTCAACACTAGCGTCCCATAATGTCTGCTTGTTTTTTTTCTAGTAAAAGGTCAAGGTCAGCGTCAGGCTTCCGAGGTTTGTCCTTCAGTTGCAGTCGCGCGTGTTTATAGAACCATGTTATTACTATTGCGTCAATGGCTTGACCAATCTCTGCTCCATTTACATTAATCTGCAAAGGAAATGCAATCATCTAAGAACCAAGAAGAAGATTACACGACAGAGAACAAAGACACGTTCCTGCTCAGTCGCACTGTTGGTTTTTCTCCTTTTCATTTCGATAAATATGAATAAAAAGTACCCAAGTTAAACCCTGATTGATCGCAGTTCAAGTCTTGTGGCTCAAGTGCTCGTAGAAACGACCCTCCGATGGGACTAAATCATGGTGGGGCGCCACCGGGTGGAGAAGTGGCTCAACCACCAACGAAGTCACTGTCCATGAACTTGGCAGCATTCTGAAAACCTTACTGCTTCATGTGAAAACTGAAATCGGATGTCACCTTTCCTTTACTTTAGCTTTTCTTTTTTGGTTTCATCTGACCTCGGACTTTCAATGTATCCCCTCACGAGAAACAATGTATGTCAACCATATTCAATCGTCATTTTCGGGAATATTTCTCTCATGGTTGTCCCGATACATAATGCTTTGAGCATTGCATCTCTCTGGGGACACAAAATTAAAGACGAACCAGGCTTGGCTTTGTGTATCTTCCTCTCGAAAATGAATGGGAAGTAAACTGAAATGTTTAGGAAGAATCACGCAAATAAAAACATCCATGCTGCTAAAAACAAGCAGTTGCAATTAACATATTTCTGGGATAATTTAGCGCCTGTGTTATACAGAGATTAAAACCCAATTCAGTTCAGCAATTCATTTTTTAAGCTCGTTTCTTTTATAATTAAGCTGCAATTTAACTATGCGTACGTGCGGTTGCGATGCATGACACGTCGTAATTTACAGATTTCAGAAAGTCATTAGCGAGTTAGGGTTTACACTTGTGATAAGGACTGCTAAGAAGTTTATTTCTATATATATAGACATATTCGGCCAACGCGTTTATCTAGTCGCTTAGTTTATGGCTTGATCGCTCATCAAACTGTTTATCCTCTTCCTCATAGCTCTAAGACAGCTGCAGATATAGATAAATATACCCACCGGCCGGAAAGCACACGTCTTATTTTGGGGCATATACACGATAATCATATCTTCATCGAATTAGCACTTTATACGTGTAGCCCTTATTAGCAGGCACGTTCTTACGAGAAAAGCCAAGTAAACGAAGGCGGATGATCTTTGATAGAAAGTGGACATAGCGTGTCTTTCGCGGCACCAAAGGATCAGTCACTTTCCATGGCGATGTTTAATAATCATCGTGAAGCCAAAATGGCTAGGGAACAGAATACTTTTCCGTGAGATTCAACTAACATTCTCTACGCCACAACCTGCCATTCAAGCTGACGAGAGAGCTCTCGTGATCATCTTCCTACTATCCATGCCGACCGCAGCGGGGTTTGAAATAAATTCTCGTACATCAATAATACTGGGAAGCATTTACATTTGCTTTGAACTTTCCATGGAGAGTAATCAGTAGTCACTAACAATTTCGATTGCTGAAAAAGAAGAAGTCCTAAACTTATTTTAATTGTGTCAATTCAATTATAAATATATTTTTTTGGCCAGTTGAGTTCTAAACCATTTTCTTTTGTGTCAATTGATATATCCGAAGCAATTTTGGCCTGAAATTGCTGTTGTGGATGTCGGCAGTCTTCAAGGCGTGGCTAGCACTGACATACATTTTTCAATAATATTTTAATATTTTTCAGAATTTTTTTTTATTTTCTTTTTCGAACTTCATAAGTAGTACAAATGCAAAATATTTAAGACTCAATTGATGACAAAAGAGGTTTAAAGTTGAATTGGTATCATTGTAATAGGTTATCATTGTAATAGGTTTAAGATTTTTTGGGTAGTTTTCCTTGTACAAATGAGAAAATAAAGGGAAAAAAGTAACAACAATCCCCTTAAATCCAGGAGATTGAATCTAAAGAACTATTTACATCTCACATCATTTAATCGTAAGGAATTAACTAGAGCATGGCGATCGCATTATTGTCCGTTGTAACGATTTCCCCATAATCACGTCACTTTCACAACCATCCCCCATCTTACTAAAAAATTATATAAACTGTGATTCTTGGAGAAATATCGGTTGCGTTGATAGCGCAAAATTAGGGTTGCCAACGCTCTTTCTGCTTCCTAAAAAAGGTAACGCCAAACCAACTCCCACGAAATCTTGTGTTGGTAACGTAAGAACAACTTCCACCCATTCATGCAGTTCGTCTCCTTCTTTAAATAAGCCGAGTGCAAGGAGTTGTGCGATTTCTCAGCCTCTCGATCAGCAATTAATCATGAATCTTTTCTATTAATTAATCCATCATGATATTAAAGATTTTACGAGGAATTACCATGTTTGAACTTACCCTCAAAAGGATTACATCGTGATTGTAATTGGATTTTCTGGCAAAGAAAGTCTTGACAATCTTCCGACTCGACTAATTCTTTTTATAAGTAATCGGGATTATCCTGAAACGTTCGGACTCCGATTAATCTCATGCACATCATAAAGTATAAGTAAAAATATATACAAACATTAAGGAGCTAAGTTACATATAAAAAAGCAAAAAGCGGTTGGAGCCAAGTCCCTCAGATGTTAACATTGTTATTGACAACTTCTCATATGAGGTTAGAGGTATTACCTTTGTGGAATTAAAGACACTTCATTGGATCTTTTCTAAAGATATATAAATGGGCGAGTCATCAGATACCGTCCATTTGGGAGAACATAGTCAATTTCGTCATTTTGCGAGTTCATTTCGGACCGAATCGCAATTAATTGACTTCGCCATGTTTGAAAAGAAAAACCGGGTTTTGGGTGAGATCATGTCTCGCATGACCCGGCGCTTGATTTAGCCAAAAAATCACAATAATGGATGATGATAATGACATGCACCCACATCTTTTCCATACAGGTGCTCACATGATCCCAGCCAAAGTAGGCGACAATGTCAATGTGTTTCGTGGCGTCACAGTGAAGATATCGTGATGGGCTATTATTCGAATAATTTGCTAATTTATACGTGTCCTCATGTTAGCGACCCAAAACAACATCAATTCCAAAAAAATAAAAATAAAAATGCAAGGTACCTTTGCTAATCCAGCTTTTCATATTCTTTTTAGTTATCAATAAATCTTTTTATAAAGCGATCGGATGTCATTCTTGATGGATTGTCGCGACGCGTTTCTCCGTAATTTACAATTAACGAGGGGTTGGCTCCTTAAAATAGAATTGGGTATAGTCTAAATAATGAAAGGGAAAAGTATCAGGAATATCGGATCATGAGAAGATAACTTTATTAGAAGACAACCAAGATACAACTGAAACCAGACAAAGCCCAAACACACACACATATAGTCACTCTCTCTCAGGAAGCATTAACAAGCATCGGATCCAACATCCCAGAAGCCGCCCTCTCCTCCAAGTACGGGGGCGATAGAGGGCGGTCTCTTTTGCTCGTAGCGTACTTGGTTAGGGAAATAAAAATTACATAAACAAGACACAGAGCAATAAGAGAGAGAGAGAGAGAGAGAGAGAGAGAGAGAGAGGCGGAGGTCGTCCGCGGTTTAGAAGAGATGGTGGTGCTTCTTGCCATGAGCCTCTTCCTCTTCTTCCTTGGTCTCCTTCTTCTCGTGGTGCTCATGGAAGGCGAACCCGCCGGACCCGACAGCAGCGGCGGCGGCCACTTCCTCCTCTATCTTGTGCCTGTGGGCGTGCTCTGGGTCCTTCTTGGCCTCATGCTTCTCATACTGCAATTTGCGCATCATTAATTAGGAATTGTGTGAATGAAACAAGATGAGTCAAGGTAAAGAAGAAAAAAAGATCTCTCTACCACGTTTACATTTTCTAAAAATATGCTCTAAGTACAGTATAAGTTCAACCCAAAAAAAAAAAAAAAAAAAAAAAAAGGTTCATTTGTTCACCTTGAGCAGGAGTTTTTAGTCATATAAATACTGTTATGGATTACAACTATGTTTTTTTTTTTTTTTTTTAAGCCAATCGTGGGGAAATCTTACTCCTCTAGTTGATTGGTGAAGGAAATTGAATGAATTCAAACAATTGTTCATTTATAAGGATGATCCGTTGCATGGCATGCCATGATGTTCAATTGGAATATCTTAGTGTAATTGAGATCCTTGGCGTCTAATGTTTGTGATCAACATGATGATTCAAGTCAATAAAGTGGAGATGCGAATTTTATCTATATATAAAATGGAAAATAATTGCAAGGATTGAGAAGAAGATGATGATCATTACCAAAGCATAAGCACCAGCAGCGACTGCACCGAGCCCGCCGACTTCTTCGAGGTGCTTGTGGTGCTTCTCCTCCTTCTTGTAATCGACCTCAGGCTCCGTGACGGAGGTCACTTGGGTCTTCTCAGCATAAGCACTATCAGGGCCACTGCCGTAGGCAGGGCCACCGCCGTAAGCGCTATCAGGGCCACTGCCAGGGCCACTGCCGTAGGTGGTTTCACTGCCAGGGCCACTGCCGTAGGTGGTTTCACTGCCAGGGCCACTGCCGTAGGTGGTCTCACTGCCGTAGGCGGTCTCGGAGTAGTTGACAGCCTCAACGGGTTGCTCATCCTCCTTCTTGTGGTGGAAGAGGTGGTGGCGGTGTCCTTCGGCCATGGTTGGTGGTTGTTCTTTGTGGGATGCTAGAATTCACGATGGATCAGGGAGAGGACTCTTGATAGCTGAAGTGTATGGTGAATGCTGTGAGATTGTTTGAGAGGGAGGGATGTATTTATAGGGAGAGTTGGCACATGCAAAGCCTCACATCCAATCGGGCCAACGTGGGAGGTTTTAAATGCGTGATGGACGGTCAGGATAGGTTGCTGTGGTTCGATTCGATGCATCTTTATCTTCTTTTGATAAAGCCGTTGTTTGAATGTCAAGCCAGAAAAAGAAAATAGGGGATAAGCTTTTTTTTTTTTGGTGTTGGAGTTGAAAGAAAATTTTGAATAGATGAATATTTATTTGGCAAATAATTTTTATGAGTTGCAACGGAAAAAGTGAAAATCTTAAGGACCTTCCAATTTGGTTAAATATTTAATGTAATGTGTTGAGAATATGTTTTGAATGGTTTTTAATTCAAGGAGTTTCCTATTCTTGATACAAAATATTTGGCTGACGATTTTTTTTTTTTTTGACTTAGAAAAGGAAAACAATGAAAAATCTTGAGAATATGTGAATCTTATAAATATTTAATGTAACATGTTGAGAATATGTCTCGAGTTTGAGTCCGTAGAGAAATACATTCCAATCTTGTGGTTCTAGTTTGATTGATTTTCTAGTTTGAGTAGCTCTCCTGAAGGGAGTTTCATCTTTTGGACACAAATTATTTGGCAAATAATCTTCCTAAGATGAGATGGGAAACGGTGAAAATCTTGATAACATTTCAATATTGTGGATATTTGATGTAACTAGTTGAAAATATGTCTCGAGTTTGAGCCCGTAAAAGAATCTCGAGCCAACTAAGTTTCTTAGTTTATGTAGGTTTTTTAATTTGAGTAACTTTTCTAGAAATCGTTTCCTATTTTGAATACAAATTATTTAGTGGATAGTTTTTGTGAGATGAAATGGGAAATGGTGAAAAATCTTGAGAACATTGTAATCTTGTGAACATTTAATGTAATGTGTTGAAAGTATCTCTCCAGTTTGAATTCATAAAAAAAAATCCATCCAAATAGGTTTTCTAATTTGAGTAGTTTCCTAATTTGAGTTAAAAGCAATCGATGCTTTCACAGAAGCACATATATCTCTGGTGTTCTTATCTTTTTCCGTCAATTTCGCTGATAATTTCTTCTTCCCGCCTTAAGCTTGAAATGAAAGATTCATTAACTTTTATAATGCAACTGTAGGAGTCTAAAGCTCAAGATGAGGCTTCATCATGGTGTAGGTGGGTGGTTGTGACTTATTAATTAAGGAACCCAATCGCATGAGCGTGCTCTGCATACACCTATTGATTGAAGATCCAATGATAGGGTTTTGAATCAAGAAAAAACATACTTTACTTAACGCGTCGTTCATGATTTCATACCGACTTAATTTTCATTTTTGCAAAGGGATTTTCTCCTTTTTAGATGCTTTAAGAATAACAGAATACGTTAAATTTTCCATCATTGCAATTCCATTTTTTATTGTTCTTCTCCTGCGGTACTCTTAGATTGATAAGGCGCATGGCTTCATATCCATATGAATTTCTCGGGGCAAAACCCTAATTTAGCTAGATAGCACAGCTGGTTTGTATATGCTCCATCAATGCATTTACTAACATCTTGTCTACATATACTAACATGTGGAATAGTAGGAATATGTTCTTAGCACACGATCAATTATCTAGTTCACATTTTACTTGACAAATCTGTTTCTTAATGCCGACCGACCTCTAAATTTATTTGCTTTTAAAATTTATCTTGGTCCAGCACAAATCTAAATCAACTCAAATATCTGACTGTGCCATTGAAATCTTTAGGACGGTTAGTAGCTCCCTCCCATGTGAACAGTTTTATGCCCTTTGTTCTGTCGATGATCACTTGCCGACACCATCTATTTTATTTATTCTTTTGATTCGGTTGAAACCCCTTCATTTCAGATTTGGCAAGTGGTGACACCTATATGCATATAAATCAATGGGTTGAAATTTTCTGGTGGTGCTCAGAAGGTGGACATAAATAAAAAATAAATTAATAATTACATATAACAGATGATTGTTTAATCGTGAAAATTGTTAGGTTTTCCTCAGTAGACAAACGGGTATCTTTCCACATATTTGGTATGTACATTAGGACCGTTTCCAAAAAAAAGAAGAAAAAACTGGCATGTGATTAAAAAGTAAGGACGAGCATGGTCCGGATTGGGCCGATTCACCCCCTAACCCTAGGGTCAACTCGCACAGTACTAGTTCTCAATTTTTGGAACTGATGATCAATCCTATTAAGCTTGGAACCGAGGACTGGTCTGGTTCCAGGATTAATCCAAGACCAACCGATAAATTTTTTATTTTATTTTTATACTCCTTGAAAAGGCAACCGAGGACCGAACAAACCCAATGGGTTTAGTTTGTTTCTAGGGTCAACCAATAATTTTTTATTTCAATTTTTTGCGCTCCCTAAAAATGTCACCGAGGACCGGACCGACCCAATAAGTTTGATGACAAGCGAGGTCAGTTAAGACAGGTGAGTGGCGAGCGTCGAGCATTGAGCGGCGAGCAGCATGAGTAACCCAAAGCGAGCGAGGCGAGTGGTGAGCGAAGAAATTGTTTCTTTCGATTTAGACAAATTGAAAACTAAGAAGACAAATAAGATAGAAGAAAACGAGCATTGGATGAGGATGCCGTGAGGAGCTACTTATGTCCTTTTGGACATGAGGACTCTTCACAAAAACATTTTCTTCATTTGTAAATTATGGTTGTTGATGTCGTAAAAAAGACATTAAAAATCTAAATTATTAAAGAATAGTGTAAAATTACTTAAACTTCTCACTAAGAAATTGTTTAATGTTGTTAACGCCATTTATTTAAAATTTTCTCTATATAAAAAAATTATAAATAATATATTAAATATATATAGTGTTAGGGTTAATCCGAGTTAGACCAACCTTGAACACTTAGGACCGATGATCAATTCGCATAGTGTTGGTCCAAGAATCCTAAGACTAAAGACTAACCTAATTTTTCTAGGAACCGAACTAAGATCGATAGGGTTAGGCCAGTCCCTAAATCGATGCTCACCCTGTTAAGAATACATTACCTATAAATGGATTAGTATATGCCAAGATCCCATTATTATTGGGTCCCACTTATCTATTTCCAAAGTAGAGGGCCCCTCCAATTTTGTGTTTGGTTTGACAGGATCAGTGGCTGACGTGACAAATATCTCAATTTTTGTGGCTATCCTTGCAAAACTTTTTGGTCCTGGCTTGCACGTACTATTTTGTGATTGGGGAACTATATAGTTTTCTTATATTATTTTCTACTTATTGCAAAAGAGGCAGAAAAGAAAAGATCACATTTCAAATCCCTACACTTTAAAGAGTTTTCACTACAGGCCCCTTTATTTTATTTTGCCTTATAGATTCTACTTCTCACGCTTTTCTCTAACCACCGTTTAAGTCATTCCTACATATTTTCACTCAAAATCTGGTGAAGAACATATTGGATTCAGGACTCGCAATCAACAAATAGTACCTTACGTGTAAAAATCTTTGCGATGTTCAAATCTTTTCCCATCGACTTTGATTGACTACCCTGTATAGTGACATAAAGGTTCATTTACCATGATGGTGGTTGGTCTAGTGGAGTAGAGCATACTCTCAAATGGTTTGAAATCCTCTAATCATATGTTTGAATCCCACAGTTTCTTTGAAGCATTGGATTGGCCATGATATAAGATGATTCTTATTCAGATCTCACTAGCACTATAATGGGGACGAAGGTGACGGGTTTGCTTAAAATGAGCAAGAGTTATGGCTTAAACCGAACATTTTGTTATTGAAATAACAATTATGGTGAAAGTTAAGATAAAAGATAAATTGAATAAAAGACAAATCAGAAAATATCTCTAAATGATCAATTCGTTGATACTTTGTTTGATTTGTTATATTCATACTGATTTGTAGAAGATTTTGCACTGCAAACATTATTATTTTTTCCCTTTCTATTTTTACTTCAATATTTGTCGCAGGCATGATAAAACTCCTATAATAACACCTGTAGAGTTGCCGGCCAACGTCGGTTTATCATTTCAAAATATAGGCATCGCAATTATTAGTCAGTCCTCACTCAACAAATTCTGTCAAACTTTCAATGTCACTATAACAGTAATAGATAAAGAACATACCGTCAGTTTATGATTTCAAATATAGTTTTGGTTCGAGATCTATTCTCAAGGTGTTGTCAAAAGCATCTTCTAGGTCACGTAACTAGAAAGTACACTGGGCGGTGGGGGGGGATAAGTCTTGTAAAGTTATCCTAACCTGCCCCTCGGATCCGTCGCCATAGCTTGTATGACCAGTCAGTTCTACCCTCCATCAAAGCTGGAAAAAATGGTGTTCACTATTCAATGCCGCAAACAATGAGTGGATATAACAACCTCGACTTTCTTGTAGACCAACGCGAATTACAGTGTGAAAGGTGAATCTGAGATCCGAGAAATGTGAACGGAGTGCAGTCGGGTTTTAAACAGGGCAGCTGGTATCGGGTGAGATATCAACTGGACAGGGAGGATTTCGCTTTCAAGACTTTCGCATTCATTGGATACCTTAAAGCCCCGCAAGAAACGAAAGGCGAAGACGGGTCCTTTGCTTTCATGGAGACGTAAAAGTGGACGGTGGGCGGGTCCATTGGAATGGCCGTTGAAGTTTGAGCTTTGTGTCGGCAAGAGCATATCTCATCCCCCTTCGTATATTCTCTCTCCTTTTTTGTTTTTTGCTTTTTTGTTTTTGTTTTTGTTTTTTAAGTATTAGAGTTGCCTTTTAAAGATAAGATTTGATCGATTAAGATAAAATAAGAAGTCCCATCATTTGTTTGATTAAACTATCTACCATGTCCTAGATGTATATAGCCAAAAACATAAATAATAACATTTCAAGTAGCTACTTTCTGTTCAAAAAAAAAGTAGCTACTTAAAATGGTAAAGACAGAAGAAAACTAAAGGGGAAATGGTGGATGAAGGATCACCGTAGTCTCGGTGGCCGACCCACTTGTTATCAATTTCACCATTGTGGTTGCGTATCCGCTGTGACCATCGTGATGGTTGGGTATTAATGCCAACCATCATGACATTGTTAGGACACGCGGTAGAAGAATGATGCCTTCATATAAGGAGATTGTCATAGTAAAGTTTAAGTTCGGGCTTATCAATGTATTTAGTTGGACCACAATTATCTAAAAGTATAAAATTGGTGAGTCATAAGCTAGTTGACATATATTAATTGTTTTACAATACAATAAATTAATCTCTCACGCAACACTTCCTTAATCTACTTTATACATGGACCTCAACAAAAATTGTCTCATGTATCGTGGTGGTGATTGACTACCCCTACAATCCAAAAACATGGAAAGGGATACCATGATGGTTGTTCGAAATGTATGACTTTTACGATAGGGCCCACTGTGACCATCGTGCGATATTTCACTTGGGTGAGATAATTGACCACTATTGCTTGGATAGGTTGTCCAAGATTCTATCATGACTTATTCGGGCTAATCCCAATCCGAATACATCTCCAAACTCATGATAGAATAATTTTTCTTCTATCTAATCTTTTATCCGATCTACGATACCTACTTTTGGGATCTGAACTCCTAACCCCAATTGACATACGAATTGACATGGTTTAATAGGTTAAAAAAAATGTTGCCAAGTCCAAAACGGTGTGAACATAAAATACATAATATATTTATGTGTTCAATATGAATTTTAAGTTTTGTAATGACTTAATGTGACATAATCCGAATTTACGTACACGTATACACTAAAATCTAACTCTTGACGACTAGATCGATGTACTTGTAAGTGGTTACTAATCACACACCATACATGTATTTCATCAAACTTCCTCTAAAGCTTACAGCACATTTGATTATAGTAATCACCATTACCTGACGGGTCTATCACATGTTGATTGCCAATTACAATGTTTGCTTGTGGTAATAGCTATTATAGTGTGACCATATATTCATTTTGTTTTAATTTTCTTTAAGTAGGCAAGACTAGTCTTAGACCCGTTAAACAGGTGGGTCGAGCCGAAAATGGTTTGACCCAAATCGACTCATTTAATTAGTTTTCACCCATTTCCATGAAATACAAATTTAATTACTAATACCCGACTCATATTGCTAAAACACTTCCATATTTTACTAAATCTGGAAAAACTCATACCTAGATTAAGGTGAGAGCGCGGAGCAAGTGAGCGTAAAATCAAGTGAGGATAAGAGAGAGTGAAGAGAGAGTCATAAAGGTGAGTTAGGTCTAATAATACTATGAACTCATTCAACATTCATATTATTTTAGGTTTTACCATTCTAAACCCATCTACTAAATAACTAATATAACAACTCAATCTATCAAATTTATGTTAAGAAATGGGTCTCCGACCTATCTTGACAAATCTAACTATTTTTAGGATGTCAATTTAATATCAAGTGACATGGATTTTGACAAGTTTATGTAAGAAGATATTGTCAGCTCCACAAATGACTTGATTTCAATATACATAAGCATAATATTTCAACTAAGCTACAAAGTATTACGGTGACGCTACAGTACATGGCATAATTCAAATCTAGCATGAAAATACCTTTCGTAGGATGTGTCACTTAAAATCTTGTTTATGCATGGTTGGGACTTATAAATAGAGCCATATCCTAGTTATGCAATATATGGCAGCCTTCCTCAAATGCTTATTTTGCTTAGCCCCTTTCAAATGGGAAATTATCAACTCCATCACCAGCACATACGTCCGGTGGATGTGATTTATAGGTATTGTGGCCCCATATGGGACCCACACAATCCAACGGACAATGGGCCAATTACACTTACTGCACCCAAAAGACTTTCCGTGGGAGATTTGATATGCGTTTGATATGAGAATCGACTAACATCGAATTCATGAAGCATAATCCCGTGATGGTATATTAGTTCCTGAGAAATTGAACACCTGTTCATAAGATTCTCTATGCAAAAAATCGCATATTCGTATACAAATGTTAATGTAAAATTGTATTGACAGGACGGCTTTATTTGGATGGGCTTAGTGGACCATCATCAGTTAATAATTTCTCGAGAGAATGTCCTGGTTAATTCGGGGGCTAATTGTCAGACAATTCATTTATGCTTTAACTTGTACGCGTCAGCAGAAAACATGTCAACTGCAGAATGGCATTGATCTCCAATTCAATTGGTGCACGGTATGACATACCAAGTGGAAAAATCTTCAGCAGGGACACATGGCGCTGTCTCGACCTTTAAAGATAATCTCGCAGAAAATATCATCTTCAAACGGTTGGAGGTAGTTGATCCCGCGAATCTTCTTCCAAAGTATAGATTAACGATTGTTGTTGGATGCTAATCCTTCTTGTATTTGCTGTTCCCGTCCACCGTATGATATATTAGGCACACGCGCTTTGTGGAGAAGAAGTGAGATCCCTTAGGAAATTACGAAATCAAATTTAATTATACCTTAATCCTTTAAAAAGTCGATCCACCTCTTTATCCATTTTCTTTTCTTTGTCCTATCCCCTCTTTTCATTCTCGACCTTCTCTGTGCGGACGTGCATGTCTTCGAAATTGGGCCGCGACATCGAATGGGAGGTTGCCCGCCACGGGAAACCCTGGCCCGAGTTTGGGACCACCACTAAAGCGAGTTGCCCTGCTGGCCTTGTTTGCATCGAGGCTCGGGAGGCGAGAGAGAGATGGATGGATCGGGGACGAGGCGTGACGGTGGAGTCCGACGACTCCGGTAGCTGGAGGCACCGCAAGACATCGACATCGACCATGTCAGGGCGCGGTGGGCTATGCACAGGGCAGTAGAGTTTTTATTTGGGTCTGGGTATGTACTTTTAGAAATGCCGTGTTTTTGTTACTTTGAGGTAATTTATAAACTGCTAAATCTAAATGAACATGAATTCTCACGTGAAACATTTAGCAAGAGAGTTCTCTTTCCAAGACAAACTCACGCCAACTTGATGTTGCCGGGTGCCGTTTCAGGAAAGAGAGCCCTCATCTAAAATACGTGACCTTGGCGGTGAAAATGGCAGCGTCGTCGTCCTAGTCCAAATTGTCCCACCCGTCACGATGCACATAGAATTCTTTCAAGCTTCCCCGAGCGCTGTTCGAGTCCAATGGCAACTTTCCAAGATGGGGGCACTCATATATGTTGAGTCATTCCAGCCGAGGAAAAGGTAGAGGCTGGTCATAAATGCTCGTTAGGCTTGGAAGATTTGTAATTTGTAGGATTTCAAGACATGAGAATAGTCCTAAAGTAGTCGATTCCTTCACTGCAAATCCACCCCCCATGATTTTTCTCCATCGAATCGCACAGTTGGACCATCAGTTCTCGGAGTTTCGGAGCATGCTTGAGCCAGGACATGTCTGACAGCTCGTACCCTTCGACACAAATTTCAATGAGACTAGGGAAGCAAGAGCAGTTGGGTGCTCATCCTATTCCTTGAGTAATCTCCACCTCCTTGAGTACGTAGATAGAGGACCTCTAAATGCAAGAAACTGTTGTTGCCTATTGGTGAGTAATTAATTGGGATGCAAGTCAAGTCATGGCAATTGGTGATCCCCGCTATTCTTACGCCTCTATGTAGGCTTGGGGATTGGAATATTTTCAAGGTCTTTCTCTACTTTGATAGATAAGTCGATAAGATGTTGCATGTGCTTTAGTTCCTCTATGATCTCTTCTTCCTTCACTTGAATCGATTTCACTAAATGAAAACTCCACTGGTTGAGCACATTTAATGGCAAGCTTGCGATTGCCCCTATTGAAATTAGGAATGGGCCAACTACATCGTTTAGTAGTTTTGAGCTAGGAACACATGGGTGGTATTCGGTCAATATCATGATCCATTTTCCCCATAGAGATGCTTTCTCTACTTCTCGCCATTTGGAGATCATCTTTGTGTATATGTCTTCATTTTTCTCCATCACTAGCAACTTGTTCTCCCTTTGCCCGCGGTCACAAACGATCCGGGTCGCCGTGTTGCAGATGACGTTGTGCGTCTTTACATACTGTCGCTCATCATCACCATGTCCATTTTCCAATATACAATCCCTCTTTAAATCTCCCAAGATAGACTCTCATTTGTAACACATACAACATTTATCATCAGTGGCTCCTAGCATGCCTTCTCCAATCTAGAGTTCAATGAGATCATCTGTTATTATGGGGTAATCCTCATTAAAGAGACAACAGTAAAGGAAGCAAGCTTGAAGTGTAGAGTTATTTAAGCTATTATAATTGAACTCTAGTATGTGGTACACTTCCTCCAGCATACTTGATAGGTTGTGTGAATTGTTTCTTAGTGTTGTTAGAGCATGCCTCCACTCATGAGGATTGTCTTTTTGGCCATGGTTTGCCCAACAATGGTAACCGTTTGCACTCTTCGACAATGTCCTTTGTGAGATCTCAAATTTCTTGATGGTAATTTACAAGCGATTTGCTAACATTCTTCTCGAGTAATTTTAGAGCTTCTTCAGGTGTCAAGCATTGTACTACTAAGGTTTTGTGAGCTCCCATTTAGTTACATGAATGCTTCAACCAAGTTGTGAACACTACTTTGGATCCGTTTTTCGGACCAAGATGAGGAACTTTGATTTTTGAAAAGTTCCAGCCCTCGCCATGTATCATTGATCAAAAACACAAACTTCATTGTGGTCAAAACATGACAACAATGATGGACCCTCTCATCCTGGGACCATCGATCCCAGCTCTCATCTTGAATGTGCAGCCTATTCCTCATGGTGTCTTGAATGCTTTCTTTTTTCACTTGTCTAGACACCACCAACCGAAGGACAACTTTGAATCCATGATTTGCGTTGGAAAGCTCCTCATTGATCCTTTTCATGAGAGTGGTCCTTCCCATGCTTCCTGTTCCATAAAACCCAATCACTCCTTTTTTTCATCCATGAGCCATTTCCAAACTTTATCAAACTTGGAAATGTCAAGGCCCACGGTCTCACCCATAGGCATCTCGAGTACCGGAGGAGGAGGGAGTAGTGATGTGAAATGGCCGAATTTCTCCTTTCTTTTGTTGGAGCTATCTTGCTTCATTGAGCATTTGATTGACTCTTTTTCCCAATTTATAGCTCAATCGACAATTTTGTGGATGGCAATGACCGAGACATTTGATTTGGTCATGCTTCCTGACTTTATGAAGAACTCGATCTACTCCAACTTCAAATTTTTGCACCTTGCCTAACCAGTTCAACACTTGTTTCATGCATTGTGCACCTCCTCTTTCTTCACTTTCCACCTTCACATCTCCACCCTTGACCTTCAAGTCTTCGGTTTCGTTCCGCGGTAGGGTGACATTATTATTTAGATTACAAATGTAGCTCAAAGGTTTGCTAGCCAAGCCCCATAACATTTTGATGAGTTCTAAAAGAAGACTTGCGAAATCCATGGATTCTTTCCAAGATAAGAGGTGGAAAAAATGGATTGTTTAGATGGTTGGAAAGTGGGCTAATGGGTGGAGTTTGATAATAGAGAGCCAACTTGTAGGAGATGCCTTTATAGACTTTTACCAAAGGAATGCCCACAACGATATAATGACACAAGCCTAATGGTAGAAATAAGTACGTATAATCAATTCTACCATTAGTAGGTTCCCTATAGGTGACTGGTTTTATGACCTTTCTTCTTGTGATTTTTAGCTGCCGACGCCAATCCTTTAATTTATTTTTCTTATTCGAACCCCTTCATTTTAAATTTGACAACACCTATTTGCGTATATAAACTTAGTGGGTTGAAATTATTTGGTGATACTCAAAATAGTGTTTATTACATTTAAATCTTTTGCCACCAACTCATGGGACCATATGTAAAAGTCTTTGTCACATTTAAATCTTTTGCTAATAACTTTAAATTACTACCTTGTAATAGTAAAATGAAGGTTCCTCCACCACCACTATAGTTTCTCTAGATGTATAGTGCTTACTCCCACGTGGCTTGAGATCCTCTAGTTGTGTTCGAATCTCCTAATTGCTCATTGGCCTTAAGGTGCCTTGGTTCTCCAGGAACATTGGTTCATTCATGCCTTGGTATAGGATAACCCCAACTTTCCTGCCACTAATACTGTGGTGAGACGGTGATGACGTACTTTCTCAAAATGAGCAATAGCTTTAATTCAAATTGAACATCTTGATTCTAGAAATGACAATAATTCCCATGACATTGAAATTAACAACTTTTTCAAGTAGTGAAAGGATGTTAATAGCGAGTGTCAATCTTTTTCCCGGCTTGCTTACACTAGTTGCCACTTTCCATCCTTTAAATCAAATAATCTGTAGCATATTTCTTGATTCTAGAAATGATAATAATCCACATGACAATTGAAATTAACAACTTTTTCAAGTAATGAAAGGATGTTAATGGCGAGTGTCAAACTTAACTCTTCAATATGGCCTCTAAAGCTTTTAGGGATAAGTGCAATAGATGTCCTAAAACTTGTCACAAAAATGTAATTGAGTTCTAAAACTTACAAAAAGTTCAATCAAGTCCTAAAATTAACACCATTAGCCCTTTTAATAGAAAATTCTGACGTGGCGCGGATGTGGCATTTTAAATAATTTTTCATTTTCCACATGGATTTTTTTAAATTATTTTTTATTCAATTTTTTAAATAATTGATTTTAAAACTAAAAAGAAAATTTAAAATTTATTTTTAAAAATTGTTAAAAAAAGAAGAAGATAAAATTAGCAGCTCCTCCCCCGCTGCCGTTGCCTATCGTAGGAGGGGTCGGCGATGGGCAGCAGCGAAGGAAGCTAGCCATTTTTTTTTTTTTAAATTGTTTTTTTTAAAATAAAATTTAGCTTTTCTTTTCTAATTTTTAAATCTAATTTAAATAAATTTTTTTTTTTAAAAGACACGTGGAATTGAAAAATCATTTTAAATGTCACGTCCGCGCCATATCGTATTTTCGATTAAAAGGCTGACGGTGTTAACTTTAGGACTCGATTAAATCAATTTAACAAGTTTTAGGATTTGATTGCACTTTTTACAAATTTTATAACTCAATTGCATCTTCGTGACAAGTTTTAGGATTTCTATTGCACTTATCCCAAACTTTTATAAGTTATACTAGTAAGAGGCTAATATTAATTGTATTTGTATAGACTGGTACATGCAGGTGTCACGTATCAACTGGACAGGGAGGATTTCATTTTCAAAGTTGGCATTCAATGGATCAGTTAAAGCCCCAACTGCTAAAGGCGAAGACCGGTCCCCTTCGCTTTCATGGAGAAATGAAAGTGGACGGTGGGTGGGTCCATTTGAATTGCCGTTGGAGTTTGAGCTTCGTGTCGGCAAGAGCATATTCACGGGCAATCACTAGCACAATCGTCGCTCGAAATGTGCGACGTCTGCAACGGGTCGAGTGCGTCCATCGTGCGGTGGTTGCTTGTGACTTCGACAGTGGCATCATTGTTCGGTTGCTTAGAAAAAAAGAGAGAGGGTGTTTTGCCTTCTTCATTTTTATATCTTTTTATTCTGCTTAGGTGAGATAATTGAACCCTATTGCTTGGATAAGTTGTCCATGATTCTATCCTCACTTATTCGGTCTTGTCCTAATCTGAATATCTCTCCGAATTCATGATAGGATAGTTTTTATTTTATTTGATCTTTTATCCATGCCACCATATTTGTTTTTAGGATTTGAACTCCTAACAAGAATTGACATGATTTGACAGGTGTAAAAATAATTGCCGTGAAATCCAAAATGTTTTGAATATAAAATACATAAAATAATTATGCGTTCAATATGAATATAAAGTTATGTAATGACTCAACCTGACATTATCCCAATTTAAGTACACATAAATACAAATATCCAACTCTTGACTACTAGATGGGTTTACTTTTTAGTGGTTATTAGTTACACTCTATACTTGTCCTTGATCGAACTTCCTTAGAAACTTACAGCATTTTGATTGTAGTAATGACTATCACACGACAAATCTACTACAGGTTGACTGCCTGTTATAGTGTTGGCTTGTAGTAATAGCTATTACAGCATGACCATATATTCATTTTGTTTTAATTTTCTTTTTAAATAAGCAAGACAAATCTTAGTATGTCATGGGTTTTGAAAAGTTTATACAAGTAGATATTGTCAAATCCAAAAATGAATATTTCAACAAAGGTATAAAATTTTATAATGACGCTATAATACATGGCGTAATTCAAATTTAACGAGAAAATATGAATTGTCAGCCTTTCATTGGATGTCTCACTTTAAATTTAGTTTGTTTTCACGGTATGACAAAACAAGTGTTAAGAATCTTCGGCTTGGATACGTGGCACTGTCTCAACCTTGCATATAATCTTCGTTAAATATCATCATGAACCGGTTGGAAGGTAGTTGATCCCAGCAATCTTCTTCCAAAGAAGAGATTAACGATTGTTGTTGGATGTGAAAATCCATTGTTCCTCCCTCCTCGATCTACTTGCATTTGCTGTCCCTTCCACAATATGATAAAGTAGGCAAGCACGCTAGAGGCGCCGCGAGACATCGACCGTGTCCCTAGACATCTCCACTGAGTTTTTCTCAAATTATATACTCATGTTCCCAAAAAATTTTCGATTTTGCCGCCAAAATTTTAGAGCAGTATCCGTAGAACCCAGTGCTCGTTTCTTCTTTAACCCCTACATTTAGGAATCGCAAACTGACGATGTTTAATCGTGAAAGGATACTTCCTATACAAACAAAATTTCTAATCACTATTACACTTATCAACCTCGCTAGCTCTATAATAATGGCTTGAATCAATAAAATTCATATGATTGTTTGTTAAGTTTGGCCTCCTGTAAAAGAAAAAATCTAGATCCTTCCTTACCTAACTCACGCGGACGATGTCTTTAAAAAGAATATTTGGAATAACTGCACGAAGTGATAGGGGTGAGCAGCGGTTTAGGGTTGACCCTGGACCGACCCCGGACCGCCCAACCCCGCCGGTCCCTGGTCCGGGTTCCAAGGGGACCTGGTCGGTCCTTGGTCTCGAAATTCAGGGCCAGACCAACACCGTGCGGGTTGGTCCCTGGCCCTAGAGTTTTGGGTCGGTCCAACCCCTGACCAACCTTGTATATTATATTATATTATTTATAATTCTTTTATATATTCAAACCTAAATAAAATGTCTTTATATTATATTATATTGAGATATTCTATCAATAGTACTAATAGTAATTTCAATTTAAAACTTTTGTTGAGTATCAATTATGTGTCGTTTGTTTTGTTTTTAGGTTTTTGGAAGTTCAAGTGAATTAACAAGATGTGAAGTTATATATTCGTGGTTTATATTAAGTATTTTGAACTTTTTATGGTTTAATTGTATTTTACTAATGAATTTCAGCTGTACTTTGCTTTTTAATTTGTATTAAATGGTAGAAGTTTTTGAAGAGTAGAGTAGTCTTTGCAGATTACTACGGTGATTTGCTAGTCAAGTGGTGTGAAGCTCATTTTTTGATTGAGTGGACTTTACATAATCAAATGCGGAAAACACTATTGCATATGGTGTTATGAATATTAAAGATAGATGATTATAAGAACTTTCCATCTTGTCCTATATCTCGATGAGTGGTTAGCGGATACGAAATTTCTATTATTGTATCATCTTAAATTTGCTAAATATGTATTAGTATTTATAGTTTAGTTGCATAATGCCGCATTGTCGATGGATGTGTAATTTGAATTTATAGGTTTGCTTTTTTAGGGAGTATAAAAAATAAGACGAAAAAATTATCGATTGGTCTTGGGTTGACCAAGGCCGGACCGAACCCATTGGGTTGGTCCTGGTCCTTGGTCCCAAGCTCAATGGGGTCGGTCCTCGGTCCTAAAATTGAGGACCGACACCGTACGGCTTGGTCACAGGGTTAGGGGGTGGCCCGGACCAACCCGGACCATGCTCACCCCTACGAAGTGATAATAATTTAATAGCGAGTGTTTACTTAAGATTCACTCAATGAAGCTTCTCTCGCAATGCAGGACTTATTGGTGTTTTACGGATCATGTTCTGTCGTGTTGCTAGTAGAGAATTAATCATATCCACAAAGATGAATGTAAAGAAAAAAAAGAAAGATTAATAGACTTTCTCATTCGCACGAACAATGAATATGATTGGTGATGTGGTCACAAGTCATGAGATAGAATTAGGAAAATGACTCAAATTGTCTCTGCATTTAGATCTAATATGTAATGTGATCCCTAATTTTTAAATTGTTCAATGTAGTCTGATAATTTGTTCACTGTGGTCTCTAAATTTTAGTTTAACATGCAATATTATCCTTAAACTTTTAATTTGTTTAATATGGTCTTAAATTTTTAATAAATATTCAATTTAGTCCTTAAACTATATGATTGTCCTTGAACTTGACTTAATGGAGAGCTTTTGCACCTAAAAGAGGTGTAAAAGTTGCAAAGTTATTTATGGGTTAAAGAACGCGCAAAGTGCCAAAACTTGGCAGCACAAGCGCGAATATTTAAGTCTTAAAAACTTACAAAAGTGGCACTTAAGTGCCATTTTTTTTTTTTAAATGAAAAATGAGACGTTTGAGTGCCACATCCGGTGAATCTCACGGGAAATCCTATGTGACATTTTTTTTTATTAATTTTCTTGCTTATGTGGCTTGCTTTGGAAGGCCGACTCAACAAAACACACACAAAAACGATGTCGTTTTTGTATAATTTGAATTTTAATATAAAAATTAATTAAATTAAATTTAAAACATAATAATAATAATAATAATAATAATAATAATAATAATAATAATAATAATAATAATAATAATAATAATAATAATTTATTTGAAAAAAAGGTGGAGGAGGAGGAGGAGGAAGGCAGCCGGTGGTTGATGGCTTTTAAATTTAGTTTAATTAATTTTTATATTAATTATTTATCACGTTAGCATGAAAAACGACATCGTTTTGCATCGAGCTCGCTAGAAAATTGCCACGTCAGCATTTTGGCTGGATTTTCTCTCTGTTGGCACTTAACTAATTAATTTTGCTTCGATTTTGACATTTAAGTGTCCATTTGTGCTAAGTTATGGCATTTTTGGTGTCCATGTGTCGTTATTTTTACAAAAGTACAATGAGAAACTCAGTATCTAGGAGGCACAAGCCTTGATGTGCATAAACACCAACTGCAAATTTTCCTTGCAGCTCTTGGACGATAATGTTCTCCAACCTTATAAAAAACAATTTTGTCATTCAGGCCGTAAGAATTGTGGTCACCTAATATGGTGCTTTTTATGGATCAAGTAACTGACGAATCCCGATACTGAAATTCTGCATTTTCTTTTAATTAGAACAGCTATGGAGTGGTTGGATTTTAGGTAGAGATTCAAGGCCAGATCTTAAAAGGAAAAATGAAATAAAGCTAGAACCATCTTTGGACTACGGTTGTATTTTGAGCTAAATGATGTAGAGCCAGGACCCACTGGAATAAGACCTGATAGGATTGTCAGATAAAAACATGAAATAACGGAATAAGAAGCTTCTGTCCGTGGTCCTCCTCTCATTCATTTAACTCATAATTCCTTAAGAATAAGCAGTTCCAAGTTTCATACAAGTTCCATTTGGAACTTAGAAGTTACCCATTAAAATAAGTTCATCATTTTTTTGGAACTTGGAATTCTAAGATTAATTCCAAGGTCTACCAAATTCCACCTATATTATTGATTGAATCATTACCTTATCCACTGATCATAACTTATATTTAGACACACAAAAACATGAAACATTAATAAAGAAAAAGTTTCAGTTGTAAAATGGAAACTTAGACTAGTAGTTCTATATTATACATTCATCATCGGACAAAGATATAGATAAAGAAAAACACAAAACTTGTTTTAGGTTCTAGGTTCCACATTTAGAGCCTGGAACCTACCCATCAAAATAGATTTCTTAATCCTAAAACCTGGAACCAGGGTTCCCACCCATTTGGTTCTTCGGTTCTAGGCTCTAACCTAGAACGATACTTACCGCTAATAATTCTGACATATATATATGGACCATAAGTTAGCGATAAGTTTCATATTGGATGTATAAAAAATGCAGTCCACCTTATTGATATGACAGACAACAATCCGGCGGGATCATCGCTTACAATTTGAATCATGGGAGCCTTCAGGACAAAACAAACCATGGAAAATTACAATCTATCCAATCCATAAACCTTTACTATGTAAATTATCTCCTTTAATTCTTCATGACTCTTGTGTTTATATTTGTTTTGTCTCCAAGCGCAAACCATGAGCCGTATATAAAACAAACTCCCCAGCACCCGTACCTGCAAGGATTGCTCAATTAGCTAGTTGTTTCCTTGACTTATCCCAATTCTTCACAACTACCCAATGGAAAAGGAACATACCATGACCCGTCTGGCTTTTGCATGCTCTCCAGATACTGTACAGCATTTGATACAAAATCCACTATCTCCTCCTTTTTGTGACGAGGATACAAGTTCCTGAACAAAACCAAAGCTTGGATAGCTGATGATGTGCATTCAACATATTCATGCTCAATGACAACGTCCTCTAAGAACTCTGTCGGATTTAGAAACTGCAAGTGACAAATGATGAGAAAGAATGCTCTGATTTAGTAATTTTTGAACAAAGAAACATGTCTTAGTTAGTGAGGACCACCAAGGAATTCCTACAAATTTAGTAACTTACTTCTAGCCAATCCTGCGCTCCTGCAGGCTCCCATGCCGCCAATCTGCCATTTTTACTCTGGAACAAGTGACATCCATGGCTGATGTGACCATATTACAATTTATTATCACACTTCCACATATGAAAAAAGTTATGAAACTCTAAGAAAAACTTAAATAGCAACGTTATTTTGGAATGCATAGAGCAAACAAAGTTTAGCCTATATTTCTTGTCGAGATCAAAAATTTTCTCAAAGTCTTGCTCAAGAAAGAAAAACGATGATATACTCACTTGTTGAGAGAGTAAGATGTTGACAGCATCATACAATCTCCCTGGCTCCATCTTGTCACCCACAATTTCAGGTGGCATCATTGAAAAAAGCAAGCAACACTGAATATACAGCATAGCAGATTCAGTGAAAAACCGGGCAATATAGGATTGGATTGAACCTGCGGATGCAGTGAAGGTATCCACAGCAGTATTACCTTCAGAGCTTCTACAGTGCAATCAGATACTTGCCAACCGTGATCTTGATCCGATAATGTCCAAGATCCTTTAGAAATACGATGGTACATGTATTTGAAGTCAACAGAAGGATTCTCCTTGACCTGAAATGTTGTAAACGGATCTATGCAGTTCAGCTTATGCGAGGAAGTGAAAGAAAGTAGAATGTTTGGAGTCAAGCAGAAGCTCACATGAATCAAAGATCAAACCTGAGATTTTTTAATGAAGTCGTGTCCTCTAGCTAATACCGGCACTATCTCCTCAGTCATGTTACTGGCAAGCAAAGCTTGGATGACGACACCTGCGTCCCACTCTTGGCTACCAAAACTCTGCATATGAACTAGCCAACCACCAAACTAAGCTTTCCTCTAGATGATATCACTTTACTTAATCAATCTTCTCATTGTTATAAGAAGATTTCCATCTTTCAAATTTGCAGCATAAATATCTATCGGTACAATTTAAGCCCAATTCTATTGTAGCTCAGTGACACTCTTACTAACCTGCATCTTCATTCCATCTTCAGCAACCCAAAGGTAATCTGGTATCCTAGCAAGATGCTTCTTGAAATAGTCACTGTCTGGGTCCTCTACCCAGCAAGCAAGCATGCAGAACACCTGTCCCAGTCCAAAGCAAAAGAAATACTCAGTGATGTTTTCCCATGATGTGTGAATATTGAGTTATCTCTCTCTCTTTCCTCCTTAAATCTATACTCATTACCTTTTCCACACATCCAATAGTGATATATCGACTGTTCTCATCTTCATAGTGGATGTGCTTCATCGTCACCTGAAGAGCCTTCTCTCTAAGTTTATTAAACGGCCAACAGTTGAGAAAAGGCTCTGTAAATATTTGAAGACAATCCCAGATCAGATCTTGTACTAAGTGATGGGGATAGTAGAGATCCTCCTGCAACAGCAACTTGAATCACTTCATTAAAAATTTGCTGACTCACAAACTATCTGATTCTGGATCGATATTTTGGACCTGGTAATGATACTTGCCTTGGCACAAAGATGGCGGACTTTTCTCCAGCAAATCGTTTCATAGGGTTGAGTATGAAGTTCTTCTCTCTCAACTGTGGAACAAGAGGCGTGATTGGACTGATGAATCTTTTCCCATACAAATATGACAGGGGCATGTAAGTCATCCAACAGTAGCAATACATCTTAGCTACATTATGCAAAACGGTACAATTCAGACAACATCTCCATGAAACTAAGGAGAAACGCAATTAACAAAACAGAAGTTGAAACTTTCTATCTTTTAATGGGCATTCTGGGAGGGTGGCCATTTTAAAAACAAGCCCACGCCATATTCTTGTTGGTGCAGCAAAAAATGCCATATTGTTTCACTTTGAAAACTAATCCAACACCTTTGTCTTAATACCTGCTCAAAATTAAATATACAGGACTACTATAGAATACCATCAAGGACAAGATTAAGATATCTGCAAAAACAAACCAGCATGAATGGGGACGAATGAAGGTAAGATCCAGAACTCACGATTTACATCCACGGGCGGCAAAGCTGGAGTTTCTGTCACTCCTGGTTTGGTCAGTGGAATACCATTGGCAATGTTATCATGTTGACAGAGCACGCTGCAAACTATCATTCAAGGCCAATCCCAGACACGGATGTTCCTCGTCTCTGAAGGTCAGTAGAGTGTGCACAACTAGGGGTATAACATCTGACCGCAAAAGGTTGGATGATTATTTTTGTTGAAGTTCTTATGCTGTGTAATTCACCAGAAGCACAACACGCTCTTGATAAGAACGAAAGCAATCAACAAGGTCAACAATTACTTCTTCCTTCAAAGCCTGCCACCATGTCCTCCATTATAAGATTCAAAATGTAATGTCAAAATCCAACTCAATCTGCACTGAAGATTGCAAGCTACATAACTGAAAAGGTATCTTCCCAAGGGCAAAAATCAAGTCTGCAAGCAAAAAGGAGAAACAGACACATGCATGGACAGCATAGCCCATCTTATGAGCCTATTCATGGGTACAGTGTGCAGAAGATAATTGTCGTATTTTTCTAATTGGAAATATGCAAAGCCTTCCCACAAAAAAGAGATGCAAAAGTTTGCAAAGTTATTTTCTGCAAAAGTACAGGGATGAACTCAGTATCTAAGAGGGACAAGCTCTTGGGCGATAACTAGAAACTCCAATTTTTAGTAAGAACAATTTTGTCAGTACGTATTCATCTAAGCATTTAGAAAAAAAGAGTTTTTCAATTACAGGAATCATCACAGTCCATTTCCGGATTACTAAGATAGGTTTGTCAGAGGTTGATTCGGTTTAATAATTCAAACAGAAGCATATCAAAAGAACTTCAGAAAATTGGCCAAGATAAAATTCAGCCCCCTCCGCTAGTAGTAAATCAAAGAAAACCCGACCAACTTCAAACATTCAAAACTAAGTCATACCGCCACACCAATGCTTATGAAAAATCACAATTCTGCCCATTGGGGGCTTCTATTTAGACATATAATTCAGTATACCAACAAGCCATCCCAATCGTCACTGTTTCAATAAAATCAACTTTCCCCTTACAAAGACAATTTCAAGAAGCTGCAAATTGCTTAGGATACAGCTAACGACTAGTGGGGCTAAGCTATTAATACCCAAATCAATAGATCATCCGTCGTCCTTGCGGCATAATCTACTGTATCCATAGCCACTTACTTCAGGTTATCTTGCAAGAATTCTTGAGAGATCGACTAAACCAAGATGTCAAATAATATGAATTCAAAGTCCATAAAATTCAAGCAACCTCACTCCCCAGCTAAAGTTAAAGGACACATAAAATTCCAGGCAGAAAGCCCACCACGACTCCTCCAACATAGACAAATATAGCGATTGATTAGCTGGGTTCTCACCTTTTTAATTTGCCTCCTACGAAAACCCCTTCAATTCGGAGATGAAGATACCCGCTACCAATACTGATCAAGAGGAGAAATTAAATCTGGCCACTTCGGCAATAGTAGTTCTTACCGTAGGATCAGCCCCCGCCTGGACCACGCATCCGCAAAAACTGAGTCAAGGCTTCGACCTTCAAAGTTGTTCCACCAAGAACAACTGAGCTTATCATGGAAATTGTTGACGCTACTGAATCTGCAGCCATACACGAAAGCAGCTACTCTAAACTCAACAGCAGATGACCAGAACCTGCTCAACCAGAACAAGCTAATGTGGTCAAATCGGGCTGTGACATAAACATCGAGGTCGCCTGCCTTGGGGGACCCCAGCCCAGGTCCAGGGCCCCTAGGGGAATGGCAGCTAGAGGTGCCGCAAGTCATTAACCATGTCAGGGCGCGGTGGCTGACGCATAGGTTAGTGGTGGTGGCTGCCGCACGTCTAGCGGGCAACCGCATCGAGAGCTCAAAGGAATTGGAGGAGACGCCAAAGCTTGCAAGAGAAAACTAGTTGTACACCTGTAGCGCATGCTTGAAAACTAGTTTACTTGAAGAAAATAAAAAGGGCGACGTAACTTTCTTGTCGTAAAATAAGCAAATCAAAGTCTTGGCTCAATTTATCACATTATCTTGGTAAGGTTTGGGCTTTCGAGTGGAAATTGTTTGAATTCATTCCCTTAAATCAAAATAAATGGATGGAGAAATGATGAAGACTCGTGTTAAAGTAAAGAAAAAGATGCGATCCTATCCCCAAATTGTTTGAGAGTTTTTATCTATTCGGCCATCATAGCGATGAGATAAACGTAATGACCATTCCTCCCAAAATTAATACGAAAAGGATGGGCAAATATTCCACCCTGCACGATCAAATCGGTGTCTCAATCTATTTAAATCTTCAACCATAGGTAAATGTTAAATTCGGTATGTATCAACGGTTGAAAGAGGCTGAAATCCGTGCGGAAAACGTCGCAGCAGGGAATGCTCAGCCCAAAAGTAGACAAAAGTTATTTATCTAGCTAAAGTAACCTTCACGTTGCTAGAAAGCTTTACTTTAAGTTTTCAAGGAACAGACGTGCATGGGGGCGGGGGAGTGAAGGAGGGGAAGAATTTGGCAGAAGTCGATAACTCGAAACAGCTAAATATATATATAAACGCACACAAACGAAGTACAAATCAGAAGCTATGAAAAGATAGATAGAGATACTTTGCTAGAGAAAGACAAACGAAACTTCTTCTTTTTAAATAATATTTTACACATATCAGCCTCACTTACTCGGCTCGCGAGGGTAGGAGTCCAGTCTTGGCCTCGTAAAAGTGCCGATCTTTCATTTCACCTAAGTGCCTCTCCAAATGCCATTTCTTCTCCGGGACACTCATCATGCGGCCGCTGGGAAGTGAGTCAGGCGGCTGGGTCCCACTCAAACTCAGCCTTCCAATGTCCGTCCCCATTGATCGAGAAGAAAAGACCTCACTTCACTCACTCGGCCCACTGGGTCGGAATCCAATCTTGGAACTCCAATGAGACCCATCCTTCATTTTACGCACCGCCTCTCCAAATGCCATTTCTTCTTCTACGGATCCCTCTTCAAGCCACTGGAAAGTGACCCTCGCCATGGGGTTCCACTCAAACTTGGCCCACCACCGTCTGTCCCCGAGAATCAAGAAGCTTTCCCTTGCGTTGCTGGAGTCCCACGGCAACTTTTTGAGACTAGGGCACTCGCGTATCTTGATGTTTACCCCTCGAGCGAAAAATATTGTGTGGTCATAAATACTCCTTAGTTCTGGAAGAAAGCAGATACTTAGGAATTCAAGATGTGAAAATAGTCCCGAAGCAGCTAATTCCTCTCCTGCAATTTCATCCCCGATTATTTTCTTTATTGAATAGCAGCACCAAATTGTCAATTTCTGGAGTTTCGGAGCGTGCACGAGCCAAGACAAGTCTGAAAATCCACACTCTGCAACTACAACTTCAACAAGACTAGGGAAGCAACAGTGGTTGGGCACCTGTCCCGTCCCTTGAGTAATCTCCATCTTCACGAGCGTATGGCATCTTTGTATATGAAGCATCTCTAAATGCAAGAAATTGACCCTCCCGTTTAATGAGTAACTTATTGGGATGCACGTCAAGTTCTTACAATCCATGATCTTCACTCTTCTTATGCAACTCTGTAAGGATTTGAATATTTTTATTACAGAGAAAGATTTGTACACTACGATAGATAAGTCGATCAACTCATGAATGCCCTCAAGTTCCTTTAGCACCTCTTCTTCCTTCTCTAGATCCAATATCCACGTGCTGAACACATTTAACGGTAAGCTTGCAATTACCCCTGTCGGAATCAAGAAAATTCTGCTTATATGGTTTAGTAGCAACCATTGTAAGCGAGTCAAGTTCTTGATTTCCTTGGGCAACTCACCGATACAAGTGTTCGACATGTTCAAGTACCGTAAATTAATCAGATCACAAATCTCTTTAGGGAATAATTTTATATTTTTGTTGTCGGATAGGTCTAGCACCTTCAAACAGGCCATCATTGACTCAAAAAATCCTCTTGGCATGAACCTCACATTAGTTTCCCTTACAAACAAAGTTTCGAGTTGGGAACACATAGGTGGTATTTGGTTGATATTTCCAATCAATCCTCCCCATAGAGATACTTTTTCCGCTTTCCCCCATTTAGACATCATCTCCATGGATAGGTCTTCTTCGTTCTCTATCACTAACAACTTGTTCTCCTTTTGCCCATGATCATGAGCGATCCAAGTTGCCATGTCGCGGATGATGTCATGCATCTTTACAGCTGGTTGTTTAAGTGAATTAAGCTCACTTTCCAATAGACAAGCCCTCTTTAAATCCCCCAAGATAGATGCTCCCTTGTCCCGCATACAATATATATTATTAGTGTTTCCTAACAAGCCCTCTCCAATCCAGAGTTCAATAAGCTCATCCGCTATTATGGGGTAATCCTCAGGGTAGCAACAGCAGTAAAGGAAGCAAGCCTGTCGAGTAGCATCATCTAAACTATCATAGCTAAATTTCAATATGTGGAATACTTTCTCCACCATACCTACTAGCTCGTGTGGTTTGTCCCTCAATGTTGTTAGTGCATGCCTCCAGTCACGGGGATCGTCTTTACCGGCCATGGCTCGCCCAACAGTAATGAGGGCTAGTGGCAACCCTTTGCACTCTACAGCAATGTCCTTGGCGAGGTGTTGAATTTCTTGAGGACAATTTTCAAGCGATTTGCCGACGTTCTTCTTGAATAATGTCAGAGCTTCTTCAGGCATCAAGCTTTGTACTTTGCATGTTTTGTCAGCTTCCATTTGGTCGCATACTTGCTTCAATCGAGTTGTGAACACTACTTTGGATCTGTTCTTCAGACTAGCACGAGGAACTCCAATTTCGGAAAGGTCCAACCTTTCCCATACATCATCAATCAACAACACAAACTTTTTCTTGGTCAACTTTTCCGACATATTAGAGACCCTGTCATTTTGAGACCATCCTTCCCATGACTCATCTTTAATGTTCAACCCTTTCCTTATGGTGTCTCGAAAGTTATTTTCATTCACTGGCTTGGAAACCACCACCCAAATAACAACGTCGAATCCATGATTCGCACACCGAAGTTCATTGTTGATCCTTTTCATGAGGGTGGTCTTTCCTACACCGCCTATTCCGTATAACCCCATCATTCCTTTTTGTTTTCCGTCCATGAGCCATTTCCACACTTTCTTAAAAGAACTATCAAGCCCCATGGTCTCGTCCATAGGCATCGCAAGTACAGGAGGACGAGGCAATGGTGACGTGACATCGCCGAATTCTCCTTTCTTATGTTGGAGCTTTCCCGCTTCATTGAGCAACCGATCAACTCTTTTTCCCAATTTATAGCTTGACCAACAGTTCTGTGGAAGACAACGAGTGAGACATTTGATTTGGTCACGTACCAAGGCTTCTTGACGAACTTGATCTACTCCATCTTTAAATTCTTGCACTTCGCCTAACCAGTTCTTCACTTGATTCGTGCGCTGCACACATGCTTCGTCTTCTTCACGTTCCACCCTTGCCTTCACATCCTCGCTCATGGCCTCCAAGTCTCTAGTTTCTTTCTTCAACGCCTCCACATTATCTTTCAGATTACAAATATAGCCCAAAGGTTTGCTGGCCAAGCCCCATGAGCTTTTGACGAGTTCTGAAAGAGGACTCACGAAATCCATAGATTCTTTTGGGAGATGAGAGATCGAAAAAAGGAGTAACCCAGATGGATTGAGAGCAAGTGAATGGGTGGAGTTCGATAATAGAGGGTCATCTAGTAAGGGACGACGTTTACAGATTCAATAATAGAGGCCCTAACCAATGGCCCCACAACAGGACAATAATACGAGCAAAAATAACAACCACAACTCAGGAGTTGAATTATTGCGCACGCGGACAAACAACTTCTTAGAAAGTTGGATTATGGAAATAAGGGACTCCTCGCAACCATATATATATATAAAGTACAAAACACAACTCAGGGTCGAAGAGAAAAAATTAAATGGGAATTGGCAACTTTAATTAGTAAAATTAATACCTGCGTAATAGTAAATTGTGACTTTGAAATAATCTTGCATTATTTTTACCTTTTTTTTTTTTTTACCAATCAAAGACTGGACATTAAAATCCACGTGCATCGTGCATTTAATTATCCAAACATGCCCTCCTCCTTCTTGAGATAGTTAGTAGCTTCCCCGCATGTGAATGGTTTTATGCCTTCCCTTTCTTCTTGAGATTATTAGTTGCCGATGCTATTTGTTTTGTTTAATTTGGATCTGGCAACACCGATATGCATATATAAAATTAATGGGTTGCAATTATCTAGTGGTGCTCAGAAGATGGGGCAAAAAAGTAGATGATTATGTAGAAAATTTATTCATATAAACAACTAATCAATCATGAAAAACGGATCCATATATGATTGTAAAACACCGAGATCAATAAATACAAATAATTAAAGCGTACCTGTTCTAGTCATTGCTTCACTTGAAGAAAAGTAGATTACTCTGATAATCAGGGATCTATTGGAATGTCAGATCTTCCTCTCTATGACCTATTTCGATATAGCAGCTTTCAATGGGTTAAAACAACTGATAATTATAACCTACCCTTTTATAGGCTAGAGAGGGGACCTAACAAACCCTAATCAACAGCGTGTCAACCCGCCTTTCCCATTACGAGAACTTCATTAAACACACCGCTACACTTTTTCTTCGCTTCAACTGTAACCCGTTATTAATAAATGTCAATACCCAATTCAATTAGATCACTTTAGGGTTCAACAAATATTGGAATATCCATTAACCCGATTATTTAAAATAGAAAATTAATTAATTAATGTAAGCCCATAGTATAGGAAATTTCCAACATTCTCCCACTTGGGCTACATTAATTAACTTATTTTATTTTTAAAAAGATTTTATATTTAAAAACGACACTATTGGTTAATAACTGAAAATTTTGTTTTATGTGATCACAACTTTTAAAAAATAATATTCCAATAATGACATCTCAATATTAATCCAATCCTATATAACTTCAGTATAGGACTATGGAGATCAATGTGTTAAGAAAATGCCACAACACAAGACATTCCATAATCACATATAATAAGTATTATATTTTCTTGAATCATGGATCTAGTAGTGTAGTAAGAAATAGTGCCAACATGTGATCAAAATATGCACTATTTCTTATCGGTCCTCAATGCAATTTCTCAACGACATGAAACTGCATTGATGCAATTTCTAAACAATATGAAATTGCACAACTATGTCACAATCCAACATGAGATCTCATAATCAGTGACATCCAGTCATCTTTAAACTAAAATTTGTTTAAAGATACTGTTTTATACTTTCATTTTTCAGTTAACAGGAGAAAGGATAACAATAGAATCAATAACAACAATCATTGAAAATAAATGCTTTAATAAACATCATAAAAGTATTATCAGTCTGCATATAACTATAATATCCAAAAATACAAATTATATAACTCCCACTAACAAAAGAAATCAAAAGAATCTAAGACACCCATATTCTTTATATATTCTTTAAACAAAATGGGCCGTAAACCTTTTGTTATTCTTTATATATTCTTTAAACAAAATGGGTCGTAAGCCTTTTGTTAGAGGATCAGCCAACATGGACTCAGTTCTAATATTCCCAATCACAACGTCTCCCTTTTTGACCAAGTCCTTAATAGTATAATATTTGATCCAATTAACATTTCAACCGTGGCATTGTTGTTATTTATAGCAAAAGTAACTGTTTATCACACATAATGCAATAAGATCAATTATGGGCAATAAGTATTTCAACAAAAAATAACCATGAATGGACCTAGACTTAGAACTAGGGAAGGTGTGACAGTCTGATTTTCCACTTTTGTTTTCAATTAAATAAATCGGGCTTTTCGTCGACGTGCTTATAGCGCTATTCTCTGAACTGATCACTCATGAGATAACTTGACTAATCGGGAAAGTTATTAAAGGATTTTGATGCAACAGACTTGAGAATTCGACCAGGAACCGACTGCTCGACTGTGTTAATCTATAAGGATCATTTCGGCACAGTCGAAAATCTATCAGAAATTGGAAATATGTCGATTCGATAGAGATAAAATTAGGCTTGGGTGATTCCAACTAATTACAAATTTCTCGTCGATCGGCACTAAACCGAATTTTCTGTTGTTTTGGTACCCTGTACTCGGAATTGAAACCTCAAGATTTTTCACGACAGTCGAGAGTCGTCAATGCGTCGAAGATGTACACTGTAGCTCGGGAATAATCGACCACGGATCAGTGCACCAAAAGTTCCCAAAAACTAACCGATAGTTTAAGTTGTGCTAAAATCACATTTTGACTGAAATTAACCGAGGAAAGGATGTCGATTACAGAAATTAAGAATTGTCACGTGTCACAATTCATCCCAAGGACATTGTTGCGTCTTCTCAAAATTTATTGATGATGGGAATTGTTCACGAAATGTGCAAGATCAGCAAATTAAAAGAGCAAGGGAATTTCCACATTTTAAGTAGGATTTTAAGACCTCTAATGTGAAACAATTTAAGAGGTATTATAAGTTGTTACTAAGGGACTTGGCCCTATTGAATTAGATGTTAGATTGGTAATTAAATAAAGAAGAGAAGTCTCCTCAAAAAGGAAATTCGTAGGAATCCCTCTCTCCTATAACTTCACCTCAATTTCCTTAGTATTTAATGGAGATTGACTTGGAAAAGATAGGGGACCACTTGATAGGAAATGACTCAATCTCCATGGGAAAAAGCTACGAGAATCCACTTCAAAATTCGGATTCAGCAGTTCACATGAACTTCAACCTTTTCTTTCATCCCATTTAGAAGAGACAACGTTGGAAACTTTGTGGGGTCTATGAGGGTGATAGGTGGCCAAAGTTTCCATGGAAAATTAGGCCAAAGGCTGAAGGAAACTTCAATGAAACTTCCCAGCAATTTACACTCTCCTTCCCCACCCTTTTTCTCACGCATAGAAGTCTTTCTGCTGTAAGTCTGTCTGCTGTATTTTACACGACAACTTCCATCTTTCCCTTTCTTCCTCTTATTTTATTCTTCTCCATTGTCTCTTTCAACGTAGAAGTTGTTGCTTTCTTTTCCCTTGAACGTGCTACTTCCATTTTTGCTCCCCCTTGGACGACAAAGCAGCGACCGAACAGCAAGGTCTCGAGCGTTCCTCCCTCCTCAAGAAAATCCGGGACTTTGTGTGCTGCTGTGGTGGTCGCTCAATGACACCTCCAGCCATTGTGCTGGGTCCAAATCATCGTCAAAAACTTTCAGGGTTGTCCTTGTGTTGCCGTCCGGCCACAAGTGAAGATCGCCATTAGTTTCGGTGAGTTGTCTTCTAAATCTGGACTAGGGGTTGAGTACCTCTATTAGGGATTCGTACAAGTTAAAAATATGTAGATGACGTTAGATATGGATGGATGTTGGTTAGGGATGTTAGGATAGATATAGAAAAACTAAGATATGGTTTAGATAGCAAGACAAATGTTGTGGAGGAAGATTCGGACTAGAACAGTAGCTGATTTCTGAAACAGTTTTCAGGACGTGTGTGTTTTACTAATTTCGTAGACAACTGTGTGTTGCGATTTTGAAGAAATTTTGTTCTGAAGAAACGTTTTGGACATCTTAGATAGTAACATATATTTTTCTCTTAATTTTTAGAAATTAAAAAGATGACGATTTTGATGACGTCATCTTCGGAACAATAATTCGGACAGTTTTATAACCCGCGACCTGTTATGATTCCGAGGGCTATTAATGACCTTTAGAGATCGAATTTTCAATCAGTTCCTTCATGAAAGTTGTTCGTTATAACTTTTAGTTTAACATACTTAAATTTCAAGTCAAACGGACCAGATTTCTACCCAAAAACGAATTGATTTCGATAAGTTAGGCTCTCTGGAACTGGACCCGATTTTTGTGCTGGATAGAAACAATTTCTGGGCCGAATCCAGAGAGATCTGGATCTTGGTGTCTTCATAAAAAATGTTTTTTTATATGTTGTCTAGCACGTGTCCGAATTTGAGAATTTTTTGAGATCGTATGAATGGGTTTCTGACTTCGAAATTGGGAGAGTGTTATTAGGCAGTTCTCTGTCAATTTGGATGAATAAGAGTATATGCTTGTTTTGAAGAATTCTTGCTATGAAATTGCTCAATTGATGCTGTGGATGCTGTATATAATTGATTATTGAAATGTGAAATCGATCATATGCATTCACGACATGATTCTGTCACGTGCCTTTGAGGCCGGACGATGCTCCTTTGGGAATACCCCACGTCAACGGATGCCGGTCGTAATGGAGGCTGGACCGATGCTCCTATATGGAATGCCGTCTAGATGTAGACGATGCCACGCTTGACGATGCAAGGCGATGCCCGGTTATGCCGGAAGACTGTTATCTGAGCATTGACATCATTTGTGACACATGAAATGCCCGGTTATACCGGAAGACTGTTATCTGTTGCATTGACTATGGCCTGTATGCTTACATGGATATTCACGTCCTTGCATATGCTTATGTTAAAGTATTCCTGTGATGTGTGAACTTGATACTGTTAGGAATATTTTATTTGATACTAATATGCAGGAACTTGCTGGTATTAAAAGAGTGGTAAGAAATGTGATTAGATTGCATGCAGGATGTACCCTTCGCCTAATCTGGAATTAGGGGATTTACTCGCTGAGATGTGATCTCACCCTTTAGTGGCTAACATTTTTCAGGTCCCTACATGGAGGAAGGCCGGGTCGTGTATAGTCAGTCGCAGTAAAGGAAGAATAAGACTCTCGCTATCTCCTTCCAAGTATTGATGGGTTTTCCGTCAAAACTGGATGTAGGGTGACGGCTCACCCCCAAGAGATCGAGAAGTATGGTAGTAGTAAACCCCAGTCTTGTTGGTAGAAGCTTAGTTAGTGAGTAATCGAACAGCTTCACTTTTTGTATTAGACCTTGGGGTGTTAAACTGATCTATAAGTAATGTGATGTTTTAGGTGTGGCTTGTGAAAAATAATATCCTACGTTTCTATCCCATTGTTTTGTTGTATGGAGATTGTTTTATGTTTCCGCATGTGCAAAATAATGAATAGGTCGGCAACAGTTCCTGGGATGTTGCAAATTTTAAATTGACCATTGAGGGATGTGCATATGCCCGAAGTTTGGGTCGTGACAGAAGGAGAGTAAATGTCCTGTAGGTATGCATCCCACAGTGGGCGAACAACTCCCGTTCAAGCCCTTCAAGGACAACCTATTAGCAGAAAATCACTCAGCCCTTTAGTTCAGAGCCTAGAGACACCCAAAAATTTCAGGATGGAAACGTTTCTAACCTACCCAAGGTGCATTTCTTGGAGGATCCTACCAGGCTAGAGAAGAAGAGGAATTTAGAAAGCCATGGAGAGATTTTTCAAAAAGCACACACTTTTACTTTAGGGGACTCTGCCCAGAATATTACACGAACCTTGCCTTATATAGACAAGAGACTAACAAACAAACAAGAACCAAGCTCACGGGTCCAGAAACAAACAGAGGCACTGGAAACTTCCAGGAGGGAATTATTTGCACGCCATGAACAGTACTTTCCCTACCTAGTGCTATAGTAAAAGTGAACAGTGATTTGCTACAGTGAAATTGTACGGACTCATCGGTCTCGTTTGTCACAAGCATTGTAGCTACAGACTGAGTCATCTGAGCTGTCTTCGAAGAGATGTGCCTCGTATTTCTGTTGAAGGGCTTCAAGGTCTTCAGGTGAGAGGATTTGATTCAGCCTTCTTGATGAGGATGATTGTTCTCAAGCCCAATGGGATGCTTCCTTTTCTGCCCAGTTTGTATTTTCACTTGTAGTGTTGGCAGGAATGCTTGGCTGAGGCCAATTGGTTAGCTGTGCATAAAAGGATGTGTCCATCCTTTGGGATGAGGACGAAGGTCTTGGATCATAGGGGTCTTGGAAAAGAGGACCTCCCCATCATGCATAGGGGTCTTGAGTAGATTGGACAATATCATATGTTCTTGTCATTTCATGATCTTGGGATGATGCAGCTTGTCTGTATTGCCTGAGTGCCTCATTAGGTGCTGGTGCTAGGTCATAATGATCCCATGCAGTGGGTACATTATAATTCCATGCATCTTCAGGAATGGTCTTGTTCTCCTAGCATAAAATTCTCTTGAGTTCTCGGTACTGGTGTTCACAACATCCAACAGGTCCTGGATAAGATTTGTGAATTTGAGCTTCTCGGCTGTTCAAGTGAAGTTTATAGGATGTGGTTCCTATTGTTGGAGAAATCTTTCCAGAGTATTTTGAAGTTGACAAAACGTTTCTATCAGTCTAAGTCTGGATATTCGGAGAACGAAGATTAAAGTCTCAAGACTTTATGATCTCAAGACTCAAGACTCAAGACTCAAGACTCAAGACTCAAGACTCAAGACTATTCTCACTAACAGTCTTTCTATTCCAGTGGTGAAGGAAATTCAGAGCCGAAGTATATGGTTGAGGATTCGATCCTATCCTCTGGAGAAGAACCCTTGGTTGGATAAACATCTCGGATTCTTTTATTTGTTCTTATCTAGATCGATTGAAGATCTGATGGTCGACGAAGTATTCTTGGAAACTAAGATCCTGATTGTATGGGCGAACAGGATTGATGGGCTATCGCCAGGTTCCTTAAATAGCTCGAATGATCTTCGTGATTGATTCCGTCCAACGGGTAGATTGGAGGAATTCCTTTGGTAAGTGCCAACGGCTATGATGGCATAAAGGAGTATAAAAGGAAGACGTTCAAGTTGTTTCAGAGAGCGTGATCGATAGAGAAATTCCAGAGTCTGAAGACCCTTGATTATTAGTCGATACTGTTTGAGCGAAATTGTATACACAGAGAGTGTTCGTTCTTAGTGATACCTTGAGAGAGTGTGGTAGATCATCTACACCGAGAAGTCAAGGAAGATCATCACTGTAACATCTCTTTGTTCATAGTGGAATCCAGCCAATAGGCTGTTAGTGCAGAAGAGTGGACGTAGGCTTGAATCAAGCCGAACCACTATAAACCGCGTGTCCAATTCTCTCTTTCCTTTACTCAGTCTTACGATTTTTTAATTGCTGCAAATCGTTCATCTATCTAAGTAGTGTGTAAATATCAAGAAAAATCTTTTATACCTATTCACCCCCCTCTAGGTAATCGTACTAGCTATATCATTTGGTATCAGAGCTTGTGTTCTTACTTTATTTGAAGTGTTTTACTTCAGAGTAAAAGATCCATGGCTAGTGGAAGGGCAAAGCAATACCAGACCATCCTACTTCGATGGAAAGGATTACAACATCTGGAAGAACAAGATGAAAGCTTTCCTACGGTCAAAGGATCCTCTGGAATGGGACGTTGTGGAAAGAGGGATCACTCCTACTGTTGCATCGCATATCGAAAGAGGGAAAGAAACTGTTGAGACCAGGCGGAATGTCTCAAGAAGAGATAAACAAGAGACAAGCACTTGATGCAAAAGCAATTTATTCTTTATATTGTGCTTTGTCACCAACTGAATATAACAGAATATCTTCTTGTGTCACGGCAAAAGAAGTCTGGGATAGATTACATATCACCTATGAAGGGACAGACCGAGTGAAGGAGACCAGAATTAATATTCTCCTTGGTCAATACGAAGCCTTCAAAATGAAACCGGAGAATCTATCACCGACATGTTTAGCCGTTTTTGAGATATTGTCAATGGTCTTGAGAATCAAGGACAAAAATTACTGATCCTATGAAGGTGAACAAGTTGCTGCGTGGACTCTCCAAGGATTGGAATCATATAAAGACTTCAATACGAGAGACGCAAAGAATTATGCCATTATCTCGTAGATGAGCCGATTGGAACTCTTCGCCTTTTACGAAGTAGAACGAATTAATGAAGACGAAGATCCAAGAGGTAAGAAATCCATTGCATTAAAATCTAATGATGATTCGATGATACAGATTCAAGAAGATTTGGATGATGAGGAGCTTGCTCTTATGATAAGAAGATTCGAAAGTTGAATAGAAAAGGAAGAAGGTTCAACTCAAGAAAACAAAGTTTTCGAAACAGCAAAACCAAGTTTGTTGATGAGGAACCAAACAAAGATGTAGTCTCGCTTTGAATGTAAGAAAAAGGGACACATCGTACTAACCGTCCTCTTCGAAGAAGAAGAGAGGAAAAACCGAAAAGTCTCGAAAAGCTCTCAAAGCCGAAACCCGGAGCGACACAGAATGTGAAGAAAGTGATGAGGAATATGTTAATCTGTGTCTAATGGCACAATCAGACTCGACTGGATCGATTCGGACAGTGAATTTGAGGTAAGTGATTTTAAAGTTCCCCGTCAAAGTCTCTAAATATATTGATGAATTATGTTTTAGTCTAAAGACTTCTCTCAAAAAGATTTCCGAACTGAAAAGGAAAACTCAGGCTCTAAAACAAAAGGAAAATATTTTAGAAGAAAGAGTGAAAAGTCTAGACTTGAATGTTTCTACTCTTAAAGAGAATGAAGAAAAACTTTCAAAAGAAAATGCTTTCTTAAAAACGACTTATCAAATATTTCAAAGAAATTTTCAATAGGGTCTGAAAAACTTGAGAAAGTTCTTTCGGTTCAAAGACCTTACTTCAAGAAATCTGGTTTAGGTATGACAATGAAACAATCCCTTTGATTGATTTTCCGAAAGTAAAAGAAAGAATTAAGAAAAGACCGTCGAGAGAGGCTTACAAAAATCATTTCAAGAAAGTTTTTGTAAAGTCTATAGGTCGAAATGCTCTAAGGTGTTCAAAGTGTAACAGTCAAGATCACTTTGAAAAAGAATGTCCTATGGTTTGGAAGCTTGTTAAAAAGGTAGGCCTAATAATGATTATCCTACTAACACCAAAGGACCCAAGAAAATTTGGGTACCAAAGAAAGCTTGAGACTCTCTTTTGAATACAGGTCTCAGTCAAAAAGAAGGTAAAGTGGTATCTTGACAGCGGATACTCAAGACACATGACGGGAGACTCAAATTGCTTTATAAAATTTGTCCAAGTAAATGGTGGAAAAGTTTCATTTGGTGGAAACAGCAAAGGAAGCATTGTGGGATTTGGAACTGTGAAAATTGGAAATCTCACAATAAGCAATGTTTCTCTAGTGGAAGGACTCAACTATAATCTTCTCAAAGATTAGCTAACGTGTGATCTTTGGGTTCAAGATCTCTTTTCAAGAAGGCATATGTTCTGGAATAAGTAAAGACTCAACTCAGTCTTTCATGGGTCGAAGGCATGGAAATATCTACCTCCTTGATGTAAGACCAAATGAAACACAATGCCTAATCTCAATTCAAGATGAAGCCGTCTTATGGCATAGAAAGCTTGGCCATGTCAACATGAAGCAATTAGCCAAAATCTCATCAAAGAAGCTTGTTCAAGGTCTACCAAAATTGCCATATCAAAAGTCGACTCATGCACACCATGTATTCGGGAAAGCGGTAAGAAATTCATTTAAACCTATAAATCATGTCTCTACTAATCATGTACTACAGTTGCTGCATATGGATCTCTTCGGACCAACAAGAACCCAGAGCATTGGAGGTAAGAAATATTGTTTAGTAATTGTAGACGATTACTCTCGTTTTACCTGGGTATATTTTCTTGCAAGTAAGTCAGAAACCTTTTCGTACTTTGAAAAGTTTGCTAAAAAGATTCAAAATGAAAAAGGATGTGCTATTTCAAGTATAAGAACAGATCATGGAAGTGAATTTGAAAATCAAGACTTTACAAAGTTTTGTGATAAATCTGGTTTTAATCATGTGTTTTCCTCTCCATATACTCCAGAACAAAATGGAGTTGTGGAAAGAAAGAATAGATCTCTTCAAGAAATGGCTAGAACACTTTTAATAGAAAGTAAAATTTCTTCTCGATTTTGGGCTGAAGCCGTCTCAACAGCTTGTTACATCATCAATAGAGTTTTTCTAAGACCCATTTTAGAGAAAACCCCCTATGAATTGTTCAAAGGTAAGAAGCCTATTGTTTCATATTTTCATGTGTTCGGTTGCAAATGCTTTATTTTGAAAAATGCAAATGATCGAGTTGGTAAGTTTGAAGAAAGATCGAGATGAAGGCATCTTCCTTGGATATTCTATTACAAGCAAGGCCTACGAGTCTTTAACAAGAAAAGCCAATCGGTGGAGGAATCAATGAATGTCAAATTCCAAGACTCAACGCAAGTTCGAATCCAAATCGGACTCAATATGAAGAGTCCGAACCTACTACCTGCACCTTTCAAGGCTTACAACTCAAGAAGCATCTCGGTCTCGGAAGCCCAACATCAAGATGCTCATGAAGATTCAAATAAAGAAAGAGATCATCAACCAGGGAAAATCAACCAAGAATCGGAAGCACAAATCCGGTCATCCCAAAGATCTCATTATCGGCGAAATCAATGAAGGAATCCGCACTGATCAAAAAGACGTGAAGAATCTAGTGCCGTGGCTCTAATCTCGAAATTGAACCAAAAAGCATAGAAGAAGCTTTATCGATGAAAGCCGGATTGAAGCTATGTAAGAAGAACTCGATAGTTCAACATCAATGATGTCCGGGAATTGACATCTAAACCAAAAGGTAAAACTGTTATTGGAGCCAAATGGGTATTCAGGAACAAGATGAACGAGGATGGAAAAGTCGTACGGAACAAAGCAAGACTCGTGGCCAAAGGATATACGCAAGAGGAAGGAATAGACTATGACGAGACTTACGCACCAGTAGTAAGGTTAGAAGCTATTCGTCTATTACTTGCGTTTGCTTGCTATAAAAATTTCAGGTTATTCCAAATGGACGTCAAAAGTGCGTTCCTAAATGGATTCATCCATGAGGAAGTTTATGTGGAACAACCACCTGGATTTGAAGATCCAAAGAAGCCAGATTCAGTCTTTAGACTGAAAAAGGCCTTGTATGGTTTAAAGCAAGCACCTCGAGCTTGGTATGATAGACTAAGTAAGTTCCTAATGCAGAATGGTTTTGTCAAAGGTAAAGTAGATACTACTTTATTTATCAAAAAGGAAAACAAAAGCTTTTTACTTGTTCAAATATATGTAGACGATATAATATTTGGATCTCCTAATGAAAGTCTATGCAAGAAATTTTCTAAGTCTATGCAGGATGAGTTTGAAATGAGTATGATGGGAGAATTAACATTCTTTCTTGGACTCTAAGTGAAGCAAATGAAGGAAGGAACTTTTATTTATCAAGAAAAGTATGCAAATGATCTTGTCAAAAGATTTGGATTGGAAAAGTGCAAAAAGACCGACATACCAATGTCATGTTCTCAGAAGATAGACAAGGATGAAGAAGGGAAGAAAGTAGATCAAAAGCTATACAAGAGCATGATTGGTTCACTTCTTTATCTTACTTTGCTTCTAGACCCGATATTTTGTTGAGTGTTTGTGTCTCGTGCTAGGTTTCAATCGGATCCTAGAGAATCACATCTCAAAGGTCTTGAAACGAATTATCAAATGCATTGCCTCATCTTCAAGCATCGGTCTTTGGTATCCAAAGAAGGGAGACTTTAATCTTCTAGGATACTCGGATGCGATCTCGGCCGGTTGCGAGTCGATAGAAAGAGCACTTCGGAACTTGTCGGTTGCTTGGAAATAGAACAAGATCTTGGTTTTCAAGGAAACAAAGTACCGTGGCTCTCTCAACGACGTAAGCGAGTATGTAGCTCTTGGAAGCTGCTGTTCGCAAATTCTATGGATCAAACAAGAGCTACAAGACTTTGGCATTGAAGACTCATGCACGTAAATCGATGTGACAACACCAAATAGCGCGATTAATCTCACCAAAAATCCAATTCTTCATTCAAGAGCAAAGCATATTGAGAGTCGACACCACTTCATTAGAGATCATATTCAAAACGGAGAAATCTCGATTCAATTTGTTGATTCAAAGAGTCAACTAGCGGATATTTTCACAAAGCCTTTGGAGAAAAATCAATTCGAAGCTATCCGTTCAAGACTCAACATTTTGAAGCTTGAAGAAGTTAAAGTCTAAAGACTCACCAATCCTTAGACTCTAATTTCTCAGTCTCTAGATCTTCAAACTCAGACGTTCATGGCTATAGACTGTAAGTAACTATTTTATCTGGACTCGAAAAGGTACGATTTCTTGTTTAGTTATAATCTGTGTGAAAATCGAAAACTTGTCTTTTCAAAAAGGATTAATTTTGGCAGTTATTGATTTTGAAGAATAGTACTCGTACTCTTTCCTTGTGCCGATTGAACTTCCCCTTTCAAAACTGAGTTATATATATACAGTTTTTTTCCAATCGACAAAACCCTAAAAAGCACTCTCCTCCCGATCCTGTTTCAATCTCTTGTTCATCGTCGAGAAAGTGGTCATTTTTCCTTGGGAAAGCAAGCGAAGGAATCTCTCAATCAACAAAGAAGAATGTCTTCTTCGAGGAAATCATCGAGAATAGCAAGCAGGGGACCACAAAGAATGGAGAAGGGACCGACTCACTTCGATCTTACTGAGGAGGAAGACTTATCAAGTCAGCGACAAAGTCCGATTCGCTCTCATCCATGTCATTCATCGCCTCCTACCCCACATGGTGAAAGTCAACATCTTGAAGAAGAGATAATCGAGGAAGCCGACTCAGTAAGAGTCCAAAAACCCTCATTTATCTATAAGCTTTATCTTGCGTTGAAAAGCACCGGTACACCAATGAAATACATAGACGATTTCCTTAAGGAGAAGAACTATGGGAATGAATATCTTTTCTCGGAGAATGGAGGAGTTAGGAATTGCTCCGAAAGGAAAAGCAGAGGATGCACTTGCGAATATTCCAAGTGATCCTTATGTACCTGGACAAAATTTAATTGAAGGGAACGATGATGACAGAATGTTCCTTGAGTTTCAACCAAGAATGGGTGTGGCAGCGAAGATGAAAGGAAATCGGATGGATTTGTTCAAATCCAAGGATCAGGAGAATGTGTATGTCAAGCTGTTGAAAAGAGGGGTGATAAACCCTAGAAGTGTCGATTTTGACTTTCTAGACGCCATCAACATGAACTTGAGAGAGAAGTTGAACTTCCTTCAACTTGAGAAATTTTGCTCTGACACTACGGACGGGTACGCACATTTGACCGCTTATTTCTATTCAAATCTCAGCTTTTTGGATGCGAATAGAATTTCATTCAGTGTACGAGACAAAGTCTACGTGGTAGATGTAAATATGTTGGCGGACATAGTTGGAGTCGAACGAGGGCGTTATCTACCAATCAAAGTCTCACCCGCTCGTACTACTCTGGATCTTGTCAAGGATAGGGACACAGAGAAGAGAGTTACCTATTCCAGGATGAATGCCATCAACATTGTGCTTCATAAGATCGTAATCAACTGTCTCAGACCGAAGTTCACGTCAAAGACTTCCGTGTCTTATTCTGAAGCAAAGTTGATGTATGCAATCAACTCAGGACGGAAGTTCTCTCTCCCACACACGATTCTTTTCCATATGTACAGAGTAATGTCAAAAGACAAGGGACAATTGCCTTATCCTGGTCTGGTGACCAAGATCTTTAGACACATGAATATTGAACCGCCCCATACATTTTGTGTTCGACCGTGCGATAAGATGGTGGTAGGTTTGAAGATGTTAACGAAGATGCGTCTACAAGAACTTTCCAAGGCAATGGAGAAATTCAGAGTGAAGTCTCCAGCTCCGTCTGCTTCAAAGAGAAAAGGAAAATAAGTCATTGGAGCCCCATCGAAAAAGAAGAAAAGGACTCTCATCTTAGAGGATGAAGATGAAGAGATGAAGATCCCACTATCATTGCTTTAACAAGAATCAGATGTTCTGTGCCTCAACCAACGGAACTTTAGAAGAAACAGAGAGAAGAAGAGGAGCAAGCCGAGATCAGAGAAGAAGAACAGCAGAGAGAGAAGGAGAAAGAAGGTGAAAAGGAAAGAGAAGGAGAGAAAGAAAAGTCTGCATCTGAATCTGGAGAAAAGGGAGATCAAGAGCATGATCATCACTCTTCCCCTTGTGATGTCCTAGAGACAGGGGGAGTTGGCGAGCAAGAAAGGTCTTCACCACATGCTGCCAATAGTGAAGGTCCACGACAATGTCCAGCAGACCTAGAAGAAGTTCAGGTTTCTCAATTGCCTGAAGAAGGACACGATACGTCGACCCCAAATCTGCAAGATTACACAGAAGCTCCAATGTCTGCATTCACTCCATCTGAAAAAGCTCATGCAAGTACACAGACGGATAACTCAGCAGATTTTCATCGTATTGTTGATATTCTTATGGAAATGCGGGGACAAATATATGCTCTAGACTGTGAGATTCAAACCATCAAGAATGCTGGCCAAACATCTTCGGTTACCCTGGAGGACAAAATGAAAGACCTCGCTCTACAACTTCAGGCCAATGCAAAAGGAGAGGAGGTATCTCAACTAAGGGAAGACTTGAAGAGGCTAGAAGGCTTAGTCCAGTCTATGGGAGATTTCCAAATCGTTCGCATTCCCAAGCAGACCTGATCCCTTTCTCACCTTTTTCATGATGACAAAAAGGGGGAGAACCAATTTGAACCATCAACATCAACTTTCAACATCTTTTTTTGAATTTGTGGTTATAATTTGTGGTTATGTTTTTATGTTTTTGAGTTTGACTTGAGTGAACTTGGGTGTGGATTTAAATGCTTGACTGGTTGCATTCATATCAAGTGTTGTTTTATGGTATTATTCATGAAAGACTAACCAATTTGCTGTGGATGCAGAATCTGGTTTTTTTATTAATCTTTATGAGCTAGCCATATTGCTTGAGAAATGTTTTTGCAGGTCAAAGTTGTTCAAATCTACAAGGAAGTTTTGTCACCATCAAAAAGGGGGAGATTGTTGGAGAAATCTTTCCGAGTATTTTGAAGCCGACAAAACGTTTCTATCGATCTAAGTCTGGATATTCGGAGAACGAAGATTAAAGTCTCAAGACTTTATGATTTCAAGACTCAAGACTCAAGACTATTCTCACTGACAGTCTTTCTATTCCAGTGGTGAAGGAAATCCAGAGCCGAAGTATATGGTTGAGGATTCGATCCTATCCTCTGGAGAAGAACCCTTGGTTGGATAAACATCTCGGATTCTTTTATTTGTTCTTATCTAGATCGATTGAAGATCCGGTGGTCGACGGAGTATTCTTGGAATGTTCTATTCTTGGAAACTAAGATCCTGATTGTATGGGCGAACAGGATTGATGGGCTATTGCCAGGTTCCTTAAATAGCTCGAATGATCTTCGTGATTGATTCCGTCCAACGGGTAGATTGGAGGAATTCCTTTGGTAAGTGCCAACGGCTATGATGGCATAAAGGAGTATAAAAAGAAGACGTTCAAGTTGTTTCAGAGAGCGTGATCGATAGAGAAATTCCGTAGTCCAAGACCCTTGATTATTAGTCGATACTTGTTTGAGCGAAATTGTATACACAGAGTGTGTCGTTCTTAGTGATACCTTGAGAGAGTGTGGTAGATCATCTACACCGAGAAGTCAAGGAAGATCATCACCGTAACATCTCTTTGTTCATAGTGGAATCCAGCCATATAGGCCATCGGTGCGAAAAGTGGACGTAGGCTTGAATCAAGCCGAACCACTATAAACCGCGTGTCCAATTCTCTCTTTCCTTTACTCAGTCTTACGATTTTTTAATTGCTGCAAATCTTTCATCTATCTAAGTAGTGTGTAAATATCAAGAAAAATCTTTTATACCTATTCACCCCCTCTAGATAATCGTACTAGCTATATCACCTATATCTAGTGGGGTATCGAGAATATTGCCATTATTTCTGAAAAAATACCATGGACGTCGAAAAAACAGGATGGTGTGGACTTCGGGGTTTGGTGTCATGGTTCTCAGTTCTCTTTCGAGGAGGTGTTTCCAGTGGTTAGAATGATGGAACCAGTTTAGAAAATCTAAAAGATTTTTATCACATTCTCTTTCGATGTTTCTTCTGAGCAAGAATATCCTTGTGAGGTTGGCAATGAATCTTCTGGTTGGAATTTCAAAAGCTATTAAGTACTTATTGGTTAAGTACCATAATAACGTCTTGAGTTGATCAGGGAAATCATCTTCCTTGCAGATAAGAGGATGAATGAATGGATAATCTGAAATTAATCCAAAAGGATAAAGAATCGAACTTCCATTGAACCTGAACAGGTCTGTGTGGCATTGCCACATGAGATTTTCAAGGTTTTCCATGAGACTGTCATTCTGGATTTGCTGAATAATCTCTTGGGGATATTTCCAGCTTGGCAAATCTTTGATCTTTTCAATCTTGTATTTTACGCCATAGTTGAGCATATGGAAAGCAGGCCTCTTGATGTACATGTTGATTTCGGTTGGTGCTTTTGGTCTTGACAAGAAGTCGGCAAGCACGTTCTTCCTTCCAGGAATGTGTTTGGTTTCAAAAGAGTATTTTGAAAACCATTCAGCCTATCGAATCGGTTGAGAGTTTGGAATGCCTTACATTTAAACTTGGTCATCCGGGGAAAGATGCGATGTCTAATTCTACCGAGAAAGTGATGGCCGATGAGATGAAACTCAAATTTTTTGATTTCATTTTTTATTGCTAAGATTTCTTTGAAAGTGGAATGGTAATGCATCTCAGCTTGAGAAAACTTTCCACTTTTGTGGGCACAAAGGTGTCTCTTACCATTGATTTCTTCAAACAGGATGGCTGCCTAGTATTCATCATTGGCGTCAGTTTGAAGGATTCCTGTTGATGGTATTTGCAGTGGTGGGAGATTTTGCATAATCTCCTTAAGCTCAACGACTGCTTTAGTCTGAGTTTTTCCCCAAGGTAGGGGATTCTTCTTCAGCATATATTGCAAAGGAATCAGGAGTTTTGCAATGTTTGGGACAAAAACCCTGATATAATTAATTATCCTAAGAAATTGCTGAACTTGTTTTGTTATGAAATTATCTTCAGGAAACTTCAATAATTCTTGAGCAATGTGTGGCATTGGATAATATGTACCTTTGTTAAGGTGCATATCAAGAAATTCGATTTCTGTTTGGGCAATATTTATCTTTCTTTGGGGAAGCATAATGCCATGCTTTTTCACAATTTTTGCAAACTGCTCAAGCAGTTGACAGTGTGACTGTTCATTAGGACTATAGAGCAGGATATCATCAATGTATACAGCTGCACTTGACAAAATTGGTTGGAAAATACGACACATGGCCTTTTGAAAAAGGGATGGTGCTACTTTTAGGCCAAAAGGAAGAACTTTCCACTCAAAGTGCTGGTTCGGGATACAGAATCCTGTTTTGGATCTGTCTTCAGGATGAATGCCTAATTGCCAAAATCCAGCTTCGAGGTCAAATTTGGAATAAATGTGGGCTTTGGTTAGACCAGTAAAGAGAGAATCTCTGGATGGTAAAGGGAATTTATCATCTTGGAGAAAAAGGTTGAGAGGTTGATAGTTGATTACCAGTCTCATTTTTCCCCTATTTTACTTAGTACGCTTATTGACATAAAAGGCTTCGCAAGTCCATTGAGAATTGGAGGTTTCAATAAGGCCTTGCTGCGATAGTTCTAAGCATTCCCTTTGAGCTAAAGCCAAGTGTTCTGCTTTATTCCGATATGACTCGCCTTGGTTGGATTTATATCTTCATTCTTTTTTAAAGGAAGGCGAACAAAGAACTCTGGATTTTCCGATAGAGGATGGGAACACTTCTGGGCGAAATCTGCATGGGTTTCCGAACAAGATTCCAGCAACTTGTGCATGATTGGATCTAATAGACTCATCTGAATGGAAAAGAGTCTCTAAATATTGACGAACTCAGAGAATTGGTCTTTATATTTAAGACCCATTCTAGGAATGATGCAGAGTTGGGAGATTTGAGTCATGATGTCCCACCCAATTATCAGATCTTTATTGGGGAGGTTTGATCCAAAGATTTTTGCGGTTATGGAACACTGAGGAAAGAATTGGACAGTTACAGGAGTGGTTCTGACATTCGTGGATAAAGTATCTCCTGAAGCAGAATTGAAATATCGAATGTAAGGTGTCCAAAATTCTTCAGGAAGAACTTTAGTGTCCAATATTGAACAACTTGCTCCTGTGTCAATGAGGGCAATAACAGTGATGATTTGGCAAACTTTGAAGTGAGGATTTTTACAAGGAAATGGGGACAGTGAGTTTGACTTGAAAATATGTCAAGGCTTGGTTCTGGGGATGATGATGATATATGAAAAATATCTTTAGACTCTGAATCTGACTCAGTTTCACTGGAAGTTTGGTAAGAGGGAATGACACAAAGAGTTTGTTCAAATGGTTCTTCATCACAGAGAATAAGAATTCAATATCATCATTTTCAAGAGAAATACCTGTTTCATTCTCAATGTGATGAATTAGACGATTCTGACATTTTCTTGCTTGAGGACAATTTTTTGCAAAATGTCTTTTCTGGTTACAGATGTAGCAACGGTTTGATTTCTTATGGCCTATGCGATCATTTCTTTTGCGTAGGTATCGTCATTTCTTCTTTTTCCGGAAATGTTTGGAGCCCTGTTTGGATTTGTTTATCCAAAACTTCTTGTAATGTTTCTTTTTCCGAGAATACTTACCACAAGTACCATCACAGTCTTGCTTGGAACATTTGATCTTTAACTTCTATCGAGAACAAGATGATTCAAGGCACTTGTCATCTGTGATGTATGTACGGACCATCTGGCATTTTAAGCATCATTCTTCTAGGCATGGATGGACTTCTTGCTGTATTTCTCCTAATGGAATATCTTGTACTCTTCTTTGTTTTCCAAAGAAAGATGTTTCAACCATATGGGATAGTTCTTTAAGAATGGAAGTAAGGAAAACATGCTTCAGATTTGGATCTGCTCCAATCTGATAAAAAAGCCGAAGCATCACTCGACAGATGGTCCATCCATGCCTAGAAGAATGATGCTTAAAATACCAGATGGTCCGTACATATATCACAGATGACAAGCGCCTTGAATCAGCTTGTTCTTGACAGAAGTTAAAGATCAAATGTTCCAAGCAAGACTGTGATGGTACTTGTGGTAAGTATTCTTGGAAAAAGAAACATTACAAGAAGTTTTGGATAACAAATCCAAACATGGCTCCAAACATTTCCGGAAAAAGAAGAAATGGCAATACCTACACAAAAGAAAGGATCGCACAGGCCACAAGAAATCAAACCGTTGCTACATCTGCAACCAGAAAGGACATTTTGCCAAAAATTGTCCTCTAGCAAGAAAATGTCAGAATCATCTAATTCATCACATTGAGAATGAAACAGGTATTTCTCTTGAAAATGATGATATTGAATCCTTATTCTCTGTTGATGAAGAATCATATGAACAAACTCTTTGTGTCATTCCCTCTTACCAAACTTCCAGTGAAACTGAGTCAGATTCAGAGTATGAAGATATTTTTCATATACCATCATCATCCTCAGAACCAAACCTTGATATATTTTCAAGTCAAACTCACTGTCCCCATTTTCCTGTAAAAATCATTACTTCAAAGTTTGTCAAACCCATCACTGTTATTGCCCTCATTGACACAGGAGCAAGTTGTTCAATATTGGAACTAAAGTTCTTCCTGAAGAATTTTGGACACCTTACATTTGATATTTCAATTCTGCTTCAGGAGATACTTTCTCCACGAATGTCAGAACCACTCCTGTAACTATCCAATTCTTTCCTCAGTGTTCCATAACCGCAAAAAACTTTGGATCAAACCTCCCCAATAAAGATCTGATAATTGGGTGGGACATCAGGACTCAAATCTCCCAACTCCGCATCATTCCTGGAAAGGGTTTTAGATATAAAGACCAATTCTTTGAGTTCGTCAATATTCAGAGACTCTTTTCCATTCAGATGAGTCTACTAGATCCAATCATGCAAAAGTTGCTAGAATCTTGTTCGGAAACCCATGCAGAATTCGCCCAGAAGTGTTCCCATCATTTATGGGAAAATCCAGAGTTCTTTGTTCGCCTTCCTTTAAAAAAGAATGAAGACATAAATCCAACCAAAGTGAGTCATATCGGAATAAAGCTAGAACACTTGGCTTTAGCTCAAAGGGAATGCTCATAACTATTGCAGCAAGGCCTTATTGAAACCTCCAATTCTCAATGGGCTTGCGAAGCCTTTTATGTCAATAAGCGTGCTGAGTAAAATAGAGGAAAAATGAGACTGGTAATCAACTATCAACCTCTCAACCTTTTTCTCCAAGATGATAAATTCCCTTTACCATCCAGAGATTCTCTCTTTACTGGTCTAACCAAAGCCCACATTTATTTCAAATTCGACCTCAAAGCCAAATTTTGGCAATTAGGCATCCATCCTGAAGACAGATCCAAAACATGATTCTGTATCCCGAACCAGCACTTTGAGTGGAAAGTTCTTCCTTTTGGCCTAAAAGTAGCACCATCCCTTTTTCAAAAGGCCATGTGTTGTATTTTCTAACCAATTTTATTAAGTGCAGCCGTATACATTGACGATATCCTGCTCTATAGTCTTGATAAACAGTCACACTGTCAACTCCTTGAGTAGTTTACAGAAATTGTGAAAAAGCATGGCATTATACTTTCCCAAAGAAAGATGAATATTGCCCAGACAGAAATCAAATTTCTTGGTATGCACCTTAACAAAGGTACATATTATCCAGTGCCACACATTGCTCAAGAATTATTGAAGTTTCCTCAAGATAATTTCACAACAAAACAAGTTCAGCAATTTCTTGGGATAATTAATTATCTCAGGGTTTTTGTCCCAAACATTACAAAACTCTTGATTCCTTTGCAATCTATGCTGAAGAAGAATCCCCTACCTTGGGGAAAAACTCAGACTAAAGCAGTCGCTGAGCTTAAGGAGATTATGCAAAATCTCCCAACACTGCAAATACCATCAACAGGAAAGAGAATCCTTCAAACTGGCGCCAGTGATGAATACTGGGCAGCCATCCTGTTTGAAGAAATCAATGGTAAGAGACACCTTTGTGCCCACAAAAGTGGAAAGTTTTCTCAAGCTGAAATGCATTACCATTCCACTTTCAAAGAAATCTTAGCAGTAAAAAATGAAATCAAAAAATTTGAGTTTCATCTCATCGGCCATCACTTCCTAGTAGAATTAGACATCGCATCTTTCCCCCAAATGACCAAGTTTAAATAGAAGCAGATTCCAAACTCTCAACTGCTTCGATGGGCTGAATGGTTTTCAAAATACTCTTTTAAAACCAAACACATTCCTGGAAGGAAGAACGTGCTTGCCGACTTCTTGTCAAGACCAAAAGTACCAGCCGAAATCAACATATACATCAAGAGGCCTGCTTTCCATATGCTCAACTATGGCGTAAAATACAAGATTGAAAAGATCAAAGATTTGCCAAGCTGGAAATATCCCCAGGAGATTATTCAGCAAATCTAGAATGACAGTCTCATGAAAAACCTTGAAAATCTCATGTGGCAATGCCACACAGACCTGTTCAGGTTCAATGGAGGTTCGATTCTTTATCCTTTTGGATTAAATTTAGATTATCCATTCATTCATCCTCTTATCTGGAAGGAATATGATTTCCCTGATCAACTCAAGACGTTATTATGGTACTTAACCAACAACTATTTAATAGCTTTTGAAATTCCAACCAGAAGATTCATTGCCAACCTCACAAGGATATTCTTGCTCGGAAGAAACATCGAAAAAGAATGTGATAAAAATCTTTTAGATTTTCTAAACTGGTTCCATCATCCTAACCACCGGAAACACCTCCTCGAAAGAGAACCGAGAACCATGACACCAAACCCCGAAGTCCACACCATCCTGTTTTTTCGACGTCCATGGTATTTTTTCAGAAATAATGGCAATATTCTCGATACCCCACTAGATATAGGAACCACATCCTATAAACTTCACTTGAACAGCTGAGAAGCTCGAATTCACAAATCTTATCCAGGACCTGTTGGATGTTGTGAACATCAATACCGAGAACTCCAGAGAATTTTATGCCAGGAGAACAAGACCATTCCTGAAGATGCATTGAATTATAATGTACCCACTGCATGGGATCATTATGATCTAGCACCAGCACCTAAGGAGGCACTCAGGCAATATAGACAAGCTGCATCATCCCAAGATCATGAAATGACAGGAACATATGATATTGTCCAATCTACTCAAGACCCCTATGCACGATGGGGAGGTCCTCTTTCCCAAGACTCCTATGATCTAGGACTTTCGTCCTCATCCTATAGGATGGACACATCCTTTTATGCACAGCCAACCAATTGGCCTCAGCCAAGCATTCCTACCAACACTACAAGTGAGAATACAAACTGGGCAGAAGAAGAAGCATCCCATTGGGCTCGAGAACAAGCATCCTCATCAAGAAGGCTGAATCAAATCCTCTCACTTGAAGACCTTGAAGCCCTTCAACAGAAATTCGAGGCACATCTCTTAGAAGACAGCTCAGATGACTTAGTCTGTAGCTACAATGCTCGTGACGGACGAGACCGCTGAGTCCGTACAATTTCACTGTAGCAAATCACTGTTCACTTTTACTATAGCACTAAGCTAGGAAAAGTACTTTTCACAGTACAATTACTATTCATAGCGTGCAAATAATTCCCTCCCGAAAGTTTCTGGTGCCTCTATTTCTGGACTCGTGAGCTTGGTCCTTGTTTGTTTGTTAGTCTCTTGTCTTTATAAGGCAAGGTTCGTGTAATGTTCTGGGCAGAGTCCCCTGAAGTAAAAGTGTGTGCTTTGTGAAAAATCTCTTCATGGCTTTCTAAATTCCTCTTCTTCTCTAGCCTGGTAGGATCCTCCAAGAAATGCAGCTTGAGTAGGTTAGAAACATTTCCATCCTGAAATTTTTGGGTATCTCTAGGCTCTGAACTAAAGGGCTGAGTGATTTTCTACTAAAAGGCTGTCCCTGAAGGGCTTGAACGGGAGTTGTTCGCTCACTGTGGGATGTATACCTGCAGGAAATTTACTCTCCTTCCCTGTCTCCTTTGGGCATAGTGTATAATGCACAATTATTTTTCATAGCATGAAATTTATAAAGCAATAATAAGGAGAATTATATATAATTGTCAATGATCTATCCCCTTTAGGCAGACAAATCATTTAAATTATACATCTCTATGATATCAATATATAGAGACGATAAAAGAGAATTACATATAATCTTCAAGAATCAATCCTCTTTGGGCAGAAAAATCCTATAAATTATATATATTTCCATTATCTCAACATAGAGGAGAATTACACATAACTCTAAAAAATTTATTCCCTTTAGGCAGATAAACCTTTTGAGTCACACATCCCATCATTCATATCTAATATATCAATATAGAGGGGAATTACATATAACTTTAAAAAATTTATCCCCTTTGGGCAGATAAATCTTTTTGAGTCATACATCCCCATCTTTTAATTTTGGAATTTATCTTCATGCAATTTTCAAATTAATATACACAATAACTCCCTTTGGGCGAATAATTGTATATACTAATTTTTATCAATACAAAACTCCAAAAATATATATATGCCCAAAATTCATCTAACAATATGAAGCATTTTACAACATGTGATTTCCAAGATCATATTGCATATATCAAATAACAATTTTTGCCACAATTTCATTTATTTATTTATTTATTAATATGCATCATCCAATCTAAGCTTACACCCAGAATTTACCACAATTCCAACTATTCCTTAATATATCACTAACCTATCACACACAAGAATGACTCGTACTTTTCCAAGCCATGAATTCTAAAAATAAATCTAAGTCAACCAAAGCAACTTGATGACAATCAGGAAAGAAAGGCAGCCAAAAAAAAAATCGTGATGAAAACTTAGATGACAGAAGATTGTAAATCCACAAAACGCAATAGAACTTAACACATTAAGCATTTCTCGTTGTTGTGCTGTTATAAACCAATCCAAACACAATAACTCAAAAGGAAACATCTTTCAATGTAGAGGAAACATTCGGAATAAAAGATTATGCAATACATCTCATATGAACAATGAGACATGGTAACCACCACCCGCGGTGGCCGCTATGGTTTCGAACTTAGTAACCCACCGCCGAGGGAGGAGTTTGAAACCCCGCGTGATCGATGCTTGAGTGCAAGCTGCGCGATTCACCTGTGGCTGGGTTTGTGGTGGTGGCCCAGTCCACCCCAGGGTTTACTCCGCCGCGAAGCGGCACACGGAGGTTCCCTGGGTCACCAAAAAAAAAAAAAAAAAAAAAAAAAAAAACAATGAGACATGGTAATTTTATGATGAAACGAAGTAATTTATGAAAAACCATTCAAAGCACCTTTAAGTAAATGTCAAAGGAAGTCTTGTTTCATCATCTTTAGTGAAGATTTCATACCCTAACAAGCATCTGTTTAAAGATATCATTTAACCTCCAAGAGTTTGCTCCTTAATATAGATGAGGGCGCTTTGACAAACCACTCGAGAAAATTGATCATCATTATGATTTTTTCAGGATTAAACAAGATTCATGAAACTTTGATGAATAGAGGAAAACATGGTGGCATTGAGGATAAGTAGTCAAACATGCTGCGTAAGATTGGACGAGAATAACAAAAGCTTGAAATGTAAAAATTGCAATAGCATAGCAAGCAAAAGGCTAACATAAGAAATTCAGAACACAAGGAGAATGTATAATGCAGGCGATGAGAATAATTGTCCCAAGTCATACTACTCTTTAAGTACATTGGACTCCTCCTTCAAGTTAAGCATGCCAACACAACAACTCATGTATCAGCAGTTTCCAGTGCAGTGGTATAAGACTAAATTATCACTCATCAAAAGCACCTTTCTTGGGCATCCATGAATGCATGATAGCACTTTGGTAAGCCTAGAAAGGCCAAGATAATGATTGAGCAGCTTCTGTGGCAATACACCGCCTCATAAAATCTCAATTCTAATGGGGCGGATTGTATTATTTTTTACGCCAAAGGAGTCAAGGAAACAATAATGAGCTGTCCAGTAGCATACGATCAAAAAAAATGGCAATTCAAACTCCAAAGATAGATTTGACTAGAGGAACGAGTCGGGTAACAAAATAAATTTGCGCACTTCCAAGGTATATGCAACTGACTTAAAGGTACTTTCAATAGAATTGAACACATCATGCATGCCTGCGAGCTGAGCCAACTGTCGACCATCACACCTCAAATTCGCAAGCAGGGGCAGGATCAAAATACCGCGAGCTGGGTGATTTGCACATTAAATAGATTTACATGTCATATATGTGCTCAGCCTCGATCTTTCATGAGGAAATAATGCAAAGGAGCCCAAGTCAATTCGACAGTTGACTCCGACATAGTGGGAACCAATGGATCATTTCCCCAAAACGAACTGAAAATTAAGTATTATCCTACTCTTGTATGTGGAAAGTACCATTCTTTATCTTTCAACAAATTTCCTCAAGTTGACAATTCAAGTCAAAAGTCTAGCCCGTAGTTTTCCTGTGTATTCGATATCATAAACCTTAATAATATTGAAAAAATTAAACCAAACCACTCCCATAGGATTCGGATTTCCTCCAGGTTTCCTTCTCTTTCCCTTCCCTTTGAGTTACACACTGAGACCATTAAATCATCAGAACTTTTCCTAAACTAATCTTTTGCTCTTTCCGCAGGGCAATCAACACTTGTTCACAGTCATTAGAAAGCTCGACTGGATCACGAATTGCGAAGGCACCCAATTACTTACTACATACCAACAGCATGATTCATGCCACCAAATCCAAAACAAAGGCACCCAGACAAAAACTACAATTTTTACAAGAAAAAAAAAATTGGCACCCAAGCTGCCTACATTCATCAATCTCGACCTCAACTAAAACAGAATGAAGGACACTCTAAGCAAGCATTGTAACCAATTACTTTTGACAGGGAAAACAACCCACCATTCTGTCACCTTTAGTCAATAGGTCCTCATGTTTAAAGTAATAAATAAAAGCCCCACCAGCAAATCTTAAGCACTCACGTCAAGTCCCAAGTACATATAGGTAAGAGACCAAGACAAAACAGCAAATAGAAAAGTGAACATTGATTTTGGAACAAGAATTGCAATATGTTATGAAAGAAAGCATCACTTCTACAAATTTTGGGCCCGAGATCCTAAGTACCCATAGGCTAAGATCTCCGACGATGGGCGACGGGAAGCAAGAAAAGTGCCATATATTTCTTAAATTAGTAACATATAAAAATCAGAACAAAGGCACGAAACTCAGCACTAAGGACAGAAGAGAGAGACATCAACAACCAACCAACGATACAAAAATCACTCCCACAGATGATGATCCCACACAACACGTACGCAATGCAAGTTCAAGATCATTCTCTAACTTCCCACAAACAACACATATTAGCAAAGTATTCGAATGAATAGATTTCTATGTTGCAGTCAGTGGGCAGTAATTTTTAGCATGAAATAGTTATTCTCCTTATTTCTAAAACTAGCTGGAAAATCACCACAAAGAACAAGAGAATCACCAACTTATGCAAATATTACCATCCAAGAACCTTCACTGGATAAAATAATAGAACGCTTCACATAATTGAGCACTTACAACAAAATAAGTGCCAATAATAGTAAATGCTAAATTTTTGGACTAAAGAAAGGCACATACACTAATTTCCATGACTAGTTTACCAACAATGAACAAATGAATTGTTACGATTTCTATTTTCTTCCAGGGTAAAGAACCATCAATTAGAAAATCGATTTTACTTTTCCTTTCTTACTTTTCTTGTAGAGTTTAAAACCGGACTTTGATTCACAGTCAAATACCTGAAAACCCTTTAAACTGGATTTTGTGCAGGCGCGATTATTAAGCACACTTAGCACACAGGTGTTGTGGGGTCTAGCCCACACCCAACCCTTTTCTTTCTTTCTTTCTTTCTTTTTGTTATTTTTATTTTATTTTATTTTAAATTATTCTTGGTTTTGGGCGTGAGCCCAGAACTAACATTAAAATCAAGGTTCTGGGCTACGCCCAGAACCTGAAACATAAAAAAGAAAAAGAATGGATTTCATCGCAAATCGAACGAGCGTGCTGCAACATCATAACCAGATGATTAACATATAAGTGGAGATCTTAAAGCTCCATATATCAGTAAGACTTGCTTGCGTAAGAACACCGTGAGCTTGTAGAGAAAAGCACGTCATGTAATTTCAACGACAAAACTTTTTCTATTTAAAGCAAGTAATCAAAATTGAGACACGCAGCACAGGATGAAAAACACAAAAACAAAATATGAACCAGAACGAAAGTCAGTTCTTTACTTATGTCGCACTGAAACATTAACATGGAACTTATGGCCATGGCATTATTTGATGGAGATCATCCGTCAATAACATCCACCAGTAAATGCGTCGGAGGAACGAGAACAGAAGCATCGAACCCTCGGATTACCAAAAAAAAAAAAAAAAAAAAGAATCGCGAAAAGAGGCAAACACAGCAAGATCTAATGAACTCCGCAACCAATCTGACTATTCCATCCATCGCCGACCCAGCACTCGACATACCCTCGAGACCCTTCACGACGAATCAACGACACGTTCATTTAACCCCAAGAATCAGGAGGACACAATCGGATCTAAGCCTTCTATGGCAGAAATTCGGTTTTCTCTAAAAAAAAACTTAATTTAATACAACAAAAGGATGCTAAAACATATATATAACAACACCCATACAACGATTTGCAATGAACATCAATCATTCTAGTACTTTTTTTTTGTATAAACCCTAGAATTTCAAATTTAAAATTCTCTCTCAATTCTTAACGAAATTATGCAAATTATATATGGTTGGAAAGATCTCAACATGTAGAACAAAAGCCCTATGGTTTCGGGATCAACCGAGCAAAAAAATTCACACGAAAAAATAATGCCCATATTCGGCTTAAAGAGGAAAATTTCGAATTTTTACATAAAAAAAATTGGGTTCTACAATCATATATGACCATGCTTCGATACCACATGTAGAAAATTTATTCATATAAACAACTAATCAATCATGAAAAACGGATCCATATATGATTGTAAAACACCGAGATCAATAAATACAGCGGAATTAAAGCGTACCTGTTTGAGTCATTGCTTCACTTGAAGAAAAGTAGATCACTCTGATAATCAGGGATCTATTGGAATGCCAGATCTTCCTCTCTATGACCTATTTCGATATAGCAACTTTCAATGGGATTAAAGCAACTGATAGGTATAACCTACCCTTTTATAGGCTAGAGAGGGGACCTAGAAAACCCTAATCAACAGCGTGTCAACTGGGCTATTCCCATTACGGACTTCAGTCAAACACAATTGCCTATACTTTGCTGCTCAACTAGGCCCGTTATTAATAAATGCCAATACCCAATTCAATCAGATCACTTTAGGGTTTAATAAATATTGGAATATCCATTAACTCGATTATTTAAAATAGAAAATTAATTAATTAATGTAAGCCCATATTATAGAAAATTTCCAACAGATTAATCACTCGTATCTAGTTAGAAATCTCATGTTTACATCATGGCAAAAAGTTGAGGACAAAGCAAGGTCAGAACCGTATGAAATAGAATTTGAAAATGAAAAAGATTAAGCTCACTCATAAAAACACATTCGTTTATATTATTGAGTACAGTTATGGGCATGAGTCGTGGGTCTCTAATTATCACTGTATTGGTAGCCATGAAAATTAGACAAAAAAAATTTCAGGCCATTCCTAATCCAATATTCTTAGATAATACTATGAGGTAACTGCATGTTGTGCATTTACCCTCTAATCCTAGATGATTCACAATCCCAAATATTAAATCAAATCAAATCATATATTCTCACGAAGACGTGAGTGTACTCTTTCAAAACACAAGGTTTTCTCCATAGAAATTCCTCATGCGAAATGCCAGATGAGAACGTTCATATATGCTTTTTTGTCAACGGTTGTATCCATGAATTTTTCTAATTTTGGCCAACTTGTCACCCATATGCCACTATTCTATTACAAAATTAAAAAAAATAAAAAATAAAAATTGAGGACTAAGGATTGGTGAAACTCCATACGCATCAATATTATAATTTTTGGTGTCATTATTATTTTACAATAAAAGAGACAAGTCCGAGTGTTACACTATTACGCTCTTAAATAAACTTGATCCAATCGAATTCTCTATCAATAAAGGAAAAAACAGATTAGTATATAAACTAAATAAGAAGATTCCATGTAAACAGATTATCATATACTAAGCTCCCATTACTATGCCGTCCCACTTATCAATGTTCAAAATATTGGGCTGCTTTAACTTATAATTGAAAGATTTTTTCTTTTATGTTTGGTCGATTGGATCAGTGGCCAGCTGGACAAACACTACTAATCCTCGCAAAACTTTTTAATGGTCCTGGCTTACAAAAATTTTCCAACTCACCATCTAAATATGATAAAGTGACCTAAATTGTCACTGAAGAGTAGCCCCTGAAACTAGCATTACGACGGACAGAAGAACAGCCCAAGTGCCAAAACTTGATACAGAGAGACACTTAAGTATCAAAACTTCAGAAAAGTACACTTAAATGCCAATTTCAAAGTAAAGTGGAACACTTAAGTGACACTTAGGCCAAAATCCGGTTAAATTAATGACGTCGCAATTTTCCGGCGAGTTTGATGCAAAACAGCGTCGTTTTGCTCGCTGACATGGCGAAAAAATGCAAAAACAACGTCGTTTTATATCTGATGTGTAAATAATTAATATAAAAATTAATTAAATTAAATTTAAACTTAATTTTATTTAAAATATTCTAAAAATTAAAAAACTTAAAATTAAAAAAAAAGTGGGGGAAGGGGTTAGGGGGAGCCGAAGGGGGCGGGCGAGGGCGAGCCCTCGTTGCCATTGCCGGAAGGGCCGACGACGATGGGGGAGGGTCGGCCGGGGTCGCCGGCCCTCAGCCAACCGGCGGCGAGGGCCACGAGCCCTCGCCGGATCGCGGTGAGGGCCGCAACCCTCGCCCCAGATTTGGGCGAGGGCTCACGGGCTCTCATCGCTGGCCCCTAGCCAGGGCTCGGCGACCCGAGCCGATGCTCCTCCCACCATCGCCGACTCTTCCCGGTGACGGTGGGGAGGCGACGAGGGCTCGCAAGCCCTCACCTAGATTTGGGGTGAGGGTCGTGGCCCTCGCCGCGATCGGCGAGGGCTCGCGGCCCTCATTGGCTTCCGGTCGGCTAGGGGCCGGCGACTGCAGTCGACCCTCCCCCCACTGTCGTCGGCCCTTCCCGACGGCGACGGGGAGGCGACGGTGATGAGGGCTTAGCCTTCAGCCGCCCCCTTCGACTACACCCCCTTTATTTTAATTTAATTTTAGTTTTTTTTTAGGTTTTTTAACTTTAACTTTTTTATTTTTTAGAATATTTTAAATAAAATTAATTTTAAATTTAATTTAATTAACTTTTATATTAATTATTTACACATCGACACAAAACGACGTCGTTTTTGCATTTTCTCGCCACGTCAACAAGCAAAACGACGCCGTTTTGCATCAAACTCGCCGAAAAATTGCCATGTCAGCAATTTGACCGAATTCACTTAAATGTTCCACTTTACTTCGAAATTGGCACTTAAATGTACATTTCCGAAGTTTTGGCACTTAAGTGTCCTCATGTGCCAAGTTTTGGCACTCCAAGTGTCCCAAATTCCATTACGACGAAATAAAGTACAGCGGCGGAAAGTCAATGGCGGGCTTGGGGTGAGTGATGGCCCCGCCCTATCGGGAAAAAAAAAAAAATTATAATATTACCCAATTATAATTTGTTAATATAATACTAAGTATTATTAGAATTTTTTGTCACCCCTAATCTTGAAATTGCTACTCCAATCACCCATGGTCCCTACATAATACTGACTTTCGAGTACGATGGAAATTGCTAAAGAGAACAGTATAGGATGCGATGACACTAACAATTCATGGCATTTCTCTTTGCCTGATTGATTCTGAAATGACCATATAAAAAATATAAGGTTAATATCTTGAAAAACCTCAAACCGATACACCCGTGACAAATTTACCCAAAATTATTTTTTTTGACCATGAAAAACCCCAAACTGGTATATCTATGACAAATTTACCCTGACTGACCATAAAAAATCATAAACTAGTACATTTATGACAAATTTACCCAAAACTAATTTATTCGACCGCAAAAAACCTTAAACTGATAAATTTGTGACAAATATACCCTCCGCTAAATTGGATTAACACCACAAAAAAATCACAGAAATTATAAACTATGACAAACAGAGCTTAAAATCCCAAATTGGTATACTAGTCAACTATCATGTGTCATTTAACTTAATAATTTGACTATAAAATTTAACAAAGACTAACATAGGGTAAATTTGTCACAAGTGTACTAGTCTGGGGTAAATTTGTCAAAAATATACTGGTTTGAGATTTTTGGTGGTCAAAAAATAGTTTAGGATAAATTTGTCACAGGTGTACCAATTTTGGGTTTTTCAAGATATTAACCCAAAAATATATTAGTTTATCATTCCAAATATTTTCTTTTTATTAATATTAAGTTTCCTAGTCAAACTGGACAGTAGGGTTTTCACTTTCCAACTTCGAATTGGTTGGAAAAGTTAAAGCTGAGAATCTAAACGTGAAGACCAGGCCTTGCTTTGATGGACAGTATATTCATCCCCACTTTCCCATATTCAATTTTTTTTTTTTTTTTAAAGTTACTCTTTCAGCAAAGAAGATTAATCTTAAACACCTTTTGTTCCCCGTTACAAAGATTAAGATTAATCGAATAAGATAAAATAAGAAATCTCATCATTTATTTGATGAAACTATCTATTAGCCTGGGACCATGTTAAAGATGCCGCATAGTTCAATGTTAATTCCCCAATCACAGGCAATCAACGAATCAATTGTCATCCTCTCGCGCACAATCTATTGTATTTGTCTCCTCTTTCTCTTATTTGAAGTTCTCTTACAAGTATTCTTAACAAGATCGACCCACCCTAGATGTCAATTAATATGAATTCAAACTCTATGAAATTCAAGCAACCTCACTCCCGAGCTAAAGTAAAAAAGACACCTCTAAATCCAGATAGAAAACCCATTGCAATTCCTCCAACATAGACAAAAAATAGCCACTAATTAGCTGGGTTATCACCTTTTAATTTGCCTCTGACGAAAATTCCTTCAATTAAAAGATTAAGATATCTCCTACTAATATTGATCAAGAAGGTGCCAAAAGATCACATTTTTTTCCCTAAAAGAGGAGAAATTATATTTGGCCACTTCAATAATGGAACCGAAGGATCAGCCGCGGCTAGCACTGCCCAGCTCCCCCCTACCATCGAAGGAAGGACCCCATCTGCAAAACCTGACTTGAGGCTTCAACCTTCAAAGGCAATTAAAGGGGAATTTGTTCTTGTTTTCCACCAAGAACTACTGATAAAAAGACTCGTCAAAAACTCTACCACCCTCTCTGTCTGCCCCACGCAAGGCCCTTGCCGCCACCATCTCCACAGTACCGCCATTACTGGCTTCGACAATGATGGTCTCTCTCTAAGCTACACCTTCTCAACATTAATAAGTCAGTCATTGAAAGCAAAAAAAACCTCTGAATCTAGAAGCACAGTTTCCGTGCCTCCACATCGAGGGGGCAATCGCATCAAGAGCTCAATCACATCGGAGGAGACGCCAAGCTTGCAAGAAAGAAAGCCAATCACAAACACTATTAAAAAGGGGAATTATGCAAATCGAAATATATGAAGGAACAAATGGTAAGACTCATGTTCAGTTAAGCAAAACACAATGATCCCTATCCAAATTGTTTGAGAGTTATAATAAAACACAATGATCTCTCACAAAAAAAAGGAACCATAATAGTCACCTTCGTACTATTGTCAAAACCCATTCATTCTAATCACTTATACTTCTCTCTTAAAATTATTAAAATAATGTTAACATTTTGCACAAGCGCTATTATTTTACAATTAGTCCGTCACAAATAATTAAAAATTTAAACATAAGTTGCATACAATCAACAATTAAGTTTACTTTTATTCATCTGTTACTCCATAAATCTAATGTCTCATGGATTTGATTTCTTAGCACAATTTTAAATATATATAGTTTATTGTGAATATAATTATAAAATAACGACTTGAATCCATTTGAATCCATTTATTTACAAGTAAATTAAATTAAAATCTGAAAGTTAAGAATTAACATAGTTTAAATGTTTTACAATTTGAAGTGCGGAATTGTTTCCTCATTACATTCAAATTTGTATATTGGCAAGAAAAAAAAATATGTCGGCAAATTATTCTTCTATTAAGTATGAATATATAGATAGGAAACAAATTGAAAGTAAACTTATTTAGATTCATTCTATTGCTAGTTCAAGAAAAAGCTTTGAGAATTAAATGACTAATAACATATGTTATTGATAAAATAACATAATTAAAAGATTTAAAACTGAATTGGCCAATAGATCCAAGACTTCTCGAACAATTTTCTCCCTAATCTTCCATTGTCAAGGATTCTACCGAGGAACTAAACTGCTCCAACTTCTTGATCCTCCTTGACAGGAGATACAAACCTCATCTATGAATAAATTCGGGCGGCATGACTCATGGAGTGATCTTTGTCACATCATCTTGTTCACCATTTAGCGAGATATGAAGACCGATGTTTATAACAAAATGTAAGTCACTATATCGAATGAACAATGTAGCATATGAATAGACTTGCTACTTTTCTGTTTATCTGTCTCCAATAGGATTAAGACTCCAATTTAATAGCAAGTTAAAATGAAATCGCCATTGGATTAGGCAAGTAGAACACGTCAACGGGGTTTCAATGGTTTCCACGAAAATGCTCTTCACGTTTATCTAGGGCATCTCATCACAGTATCAAAAATTTTATGAGCCTTTACTAACATAATGATCATGAGAACTTAGCATATTAAATTTCCACATGATAGCAAAGGTGAAAAAGAGAAAACTTACAAAATGCTTGAAAGGCTTTCCATCTTTAAATATGATAAAGGTTAGTAACTGCCTATAAATTTGGAAGAACCGATCGGCAAGCCTCCAAAAGGTAAACTTAAAATGAATCTTTTACTTATGCATTCCAATCATTATAAAATCTTGCTTTGTGAAATTAAAATGTTAAAATTTCAATTCAAGTAAAAAACACGCCTAACTCACAAAACTAATTACATTTGATTCCCATTTTTTTTTTAACATGAGACTTGTATGCGACTGATTAGGGAAGGTACAGCTGTTAAATGAATTGATTCTTTTAATCAATTAAATCTCTCATGTGCACACGAGCATTATTGTGAAAGTGTACCAAAAATAGACAAAACGATTTTATTTGGATAGGCTCAGTGGGCGCACACGACTTTCATTAGTTGATAATTTCTTTTGTAGCTTAATTATTCTAGACAAATTGGACCATTTATTTTTTTGCTTGTTCTTGTCCACAAATTGCTAAATTTAGGTCCGCATGCTTTATTCGCGAAAGGTTGAGATCCTCTGAAAATTACAAAATCAATTTATATTTTACATTTATCTCGTAAAAAATTGATGTATCTTAATTTTTCTTTTCTTTCACTCTTTTCATTTTAGACTTTTTCTGTGCTTATCCCTCAGGTCACATCGGTCCATGACCTCGAATTGAAGTCGCCTGCCCTGAGGAATGCCGGCCCGAGCAAGTCGCCTTGGTTTTGTTTGCATTGGGGCCCAGATAAAAGCAATCATCAGAAACTCTTAATGCCCCTCTCTGTATGTCCCACCCCTTTGTAAAGCCCTTGCCGCCATGATCTCCACAGCATTGCCATTACTGGCCTTGATTTGGGTTGTCGATGGGTAGGGTCGGGTCTGGTTTTCTGTTTTCTTGGCTGCTTGCCTCTCTGCATTGCTTGTCTGCAAGTGAACAAACCTCATTGCATTTGCTATAAAGTAGACTTATTGGCCGTAAATTGGCCGTAAACTATTTGAACGCATCAATCTCGACTAGAAATATGTGTTGGAGAAATCTTTCCAGAATATTTTGAAGCTGACAAAACGTTTCTATCAGTCTAGTCTGGATAATTGCAAGCCTTCTGTTTAGAGTCTGAAGACTTTCAGATCACCAGACTCAGCACTCAAGACTCAAGACTATTCTCATTAACAATTCTTCTAATCCAGTGACGAAGGCAATCCAGAGCCGAAGTATTTGGTTGAGGATTTAGTCCTATCCTCTGGAGAAGATCTCTTGGCTGGATAATTATAACGGATTCTTTCATTCGTAATCAAGATCGTTTGAAGATCCGATGGTCGACGAAATATTCTTGGAAGGTTTTATTCTTGGAAACCAAGATCCTGATTGTATGGGCGAACATGATTGATGGGCTATCGTCAGGTTCCTTTAATAGCTCGAATGATCTTCTTGATTGATTCCGTCCAACGGGTAGATTGGAGGAATTCCTTTGGTAAGTGTCAACGGGTATGATGGCATAAAGGAGTATAAAAAGGAAGTCGTTCTAGTTGCTTTAGTGCATGATCGATAGAAAAATTCCAGAGTCTGAAACACCTTGATTATTAGTCGATACATTCTGAGCGAAATTGTACACACAAAGAGTGTCTATACTATTTACCTTTCACCAAAAAAAAAAAAAAGAGTGTCTATACTTAGTGATACCTTGAGCGAGTGTGGTAGATCATCTACACCGAGAAATCAAGGGAGAACATCGCTGTAACATCTCTTTGTTCATAGTGGAATCCGGCCAATAGGTCATCAATGCGAAGAGTGGACGTAGGCTTGAAATAAGCCGAACCACTATAAACCGCATGTTTAATTTTCTCTTCCCTTCTCTCAGTCTTACTTTGATTATTGTTTGTCTCAAATCTATTAACTGTCTAGTATTGTGCAATTATCGAGAAAAATCTTGCATATACCTATTCACCCCCTTCTAGGTACTTAAACTAGCTATATCAATTGGTATCAGAGCTCGTGTACTCACTTTATTTGAAGTGTTTTACTTTAGAGTAAAAGATCCATGGCTAGTATGCTAGCACCAGGGCTGGTGGAAGGGCAAAGCAATACAAGATCACCCTACTTTGATGGAAATGATTACAACATCTGGAAGAACAAGATGAAAGCCTTCCTACGATCAAAGGATCATCTGGAATGGGACGTTGTAGAAAAAGGAATTACTCCTACAGCTACATCAGTCTCAAAAAGAGGGAAAGAAACTATTGAGACCAGCGGAATGACTCAGGAAGAGATAATCAAGAGACAAGCACTCGATGCAAAAGCAATTTACTCTTTATATTGTGCTTTGTCACCAACCGAATATAACTGAGAATATCTTCTTGTGTTACAAAGAAAAGAAGTTTGGGATAGATTACATATCACCTATGAAGGAACAGATCAAGTGAAGGAAACCGAGAATTAACATTCTCCTCGGTCAATATGAAGCCTTCAAAATGAAACCATGAGAATCTATAACTGACATGTTTAGCCGTTTTACAGATATTGTCAATGGTCTTGAGAATCAAGGACAAAAAATTTCTGATCCCATGAAGGTAAACAAGCTATTGCGTGGACTCTCCAAGGATTGGAATCATATAAAGACTTCAATAAGAGAGACGCAAAGAATTATGCCACTATCTGTCGACGAGCTGATTGGAACTCTTCAGTCTTATGAAGTGGAACGAATCAATGAAGACGAAGATCCAAAAGGTAAGAAATCCATTGCATTAAAATCAAATGATGATTATGATGATACAGATTCTGAAGATGACATGGACGATGAGGAGCTTGCTCTCATAATAAGAAGATTCGAAAAACCGAATAGAAAAGGAAGAAGGTTCAACTCAAAGAAACAAAGTTTTCAAAGACAGCGAGACAAGTCTGTGATGATGAGGAACCAAACAAAGATGTAGTTTGCTTTGAATGTAAGAAAAAGGGACACATCGGACCCAACCGTCCTCTTACGAAGAAGAAGAGAGGAAAAGCTGAAAAGTTTCGAAAAACTCTCAAAGCCGAAACTTGGTGATACGAGTGTGAAGAAAGTGATAATGAATATGCCAACCTATGTCTGATGGCACAATCAAACTCAGACTCAAACTCTAGATCAGACTCGACAGTGAATTTGAGGTAAGTGATTTTAAAATTCCTGTCAAAGTTTCCAAATACATTGATGAATTGTGTTTTAGTCTTAAAACTTCTCTCAAAAGAATTTCGAACTTAAAAGGAAAACTCAGCTCTAAAACAAAAAGGAAATCATTTTAGAAGAAAGAGTTAAAAGTTTAGACTTAAATGTTTCCACTCTTAAAGAAAATGAAGATAATCTTTTAAAAGAAAATTCCCTTTTAAAAATTGACTTATCAAATATTTCAAAGAAATTTTCAATAGGGTCCGAAAAACTTGAAAAAATTCTTTCAGCTCAAAGACCTTACTTCAATAAGTCCGGTCTAGGTATGACAGCGAAACAATTCCCTTGATTGATTTTCCTAAAGTAAAATAAAGAATTAAGAAAAGACCCTCGAGAGAGGCTTACAAAAATCATTTCAAGAAAGTTTTTGTAAAGTCTATAGGTCGAAATGCCCTCGGTGTTCAAAGTGCAACAATCCGGATCACTTTGAAAAAGAGTGTCCTATGGTTTGGAAACATGTTAAGAAAGTATGGGCTGATACTTGTTTATTTTTTACTAACACCAAAGGACCCAAGAAAATTTGGGTACCAAAGAAAGCTTGAGACTCTCTTTTAAATACAGGTCTCTGTCAAGAAAAAGGTAAAATGGTATCTTGACAGTGGATGCTCAAGACACATGACAGGAAACTCAAATTACTTCATAAAGCTTGTGCAAGTAAATGGTGGAAAAGTTTCATTTGGAGGAAACATCAAAGGAAGTATTGTGGGATTTGGAACTGTGAAAATTGGAAATCTCACAATAAGTAATGTTTCCCTAGTGGAAGGACTCAATTACAATCTTCTCAGCATTAGCCAATTGTGTGATACTGGTTTTAAGATCTTCTTTCAAGAAGGAACATGTTCTGGAACCAGTAAAGACTCTACTCAGTTTTTCATGGGTCGAAGACATGGAAATATCTATCTTCCGGATGTGAAACCGGATGAATCGCAATGCCTAATCTCAATTCAAGACGAAGCAAGCTTATGGCACAGAAAGCTTGGACATGTCAACATGAAGCAATTAGCCAAAATCTCATCAAAGCAGCTTGTTCGAGGTCTACCCAAATTACCATACCAAAAGTCTAATCCATGCACTCCATGTATTCTGGGAAAGCAGGTAAGAAATTCATTTAAGCCAATAAATCATGTCTCTACTAATCATGTATTATAGTTGTTGCATATGGATCTCTTCGGACCAACCAGAACCCAGAGTATTGGAGGTAAAAAATATTGCCTAGTAATTGTGGACGATTACTCCCGCTTTACTCGGGTATATTTCCTTACAAGTAAGTCCGAAACCTTCTCGTATTTTGAAAAATTTGCTAAAAAGGTTCAAAATGAAAAAGGATGTGTTATCTCAAGTATAAGAACAGATCATGGAGGTGAATTTGAAAATCAAAATTTTACAAAATTTTGTGATGAATCTAGCTTTAAGCATGTGTTCTCCTCTCCATATACTCCTCAGCAAAATGGAGTTATGGAAAGGAAGAATAGATCTCTTCAAGAAATGGCTAGAACTCTTTTAATTGAAAGTAAGATTTCTTCACGATTTTGGGTTGAAGCTGTTTCAACAGCGTGCTATATAATCAATAGAGTCTTCTTAAGACCTTCTCTAGAGAAAACCCCTTATGAGTTATTCAAAGGTAAGAAGCCTATTGTTTCATACTTTCATGTGTTCGGTTGCAAATGCTTTATATTGAAAAATGCTAAAGATCGAATTGGTAAGTTTGAAGAAATATCAGATGAAGGCATCTTCCTTGAATATTCTACATCAAGCAAAGCCTACAGAGTCTATAACAAGAAGAGCCAGTCTGTGGAGGAGTCAATGAATGTCAAATTTCAAGACTCTATGCAAGATGAATCCAGTCAGACTCATCATGAAGAGTTTGAACCTGCTCCAGACCCTCCAAAGCTTACAACTCAAGAAGCATCTCGGACTGGAAGACCGGATCAAGTGTTCGTGAAGATTCAAATAAAGAAAGAGATCATCAACCGAGACAAATCAACCAAGAATCGGAAGCATAAGTCTAGTCATCCCAAAGAACTCATTATCGGCGAAATTAATGAAGGAATTCGCACCAGATCCAAAAGGCGTGAAGAGTCTAGTGCTGTGGCTCTCATTTCTGAAATTGAACCAAAGAGTATAGAAGAAGCTTTATCTGATGAAAGCTGGATTGAAGCTATGCAAGAAGAGCTCAGACGGTTCAACATTAATGATGTCTGGGAATTGACATCTAAACCAAAAGGTAAAACTGTTATTGGAGCTAAATGGGTGTTCAGGAATAAGATGAATGAGAAAGGAAAAGTCGTACGAAACAAAGCAAGACTCGTGGCCAAGGGATATACGCAAGAAGAAGGAATAGACTATGATGAGACTTACGCTCCAGTAGCAAGGTTAGAAGCTATTCGACTATTACTTGCGTTTGCTTGTTATAAAAATTTCAGGTTATTCCAAATGGACGTCAAAAGTGCCTTCCTAAATGGACTTATCCATGAGGAAGTTTATGTGGAACAACCACTAGGGTTTGAAGACCCAAAGAAACCAGGCTTAGTCTTCAGACTGAAAAAGGCCTTGTATGGTTTAAAGTAAGCACCTCGAGCTTGGTACGACAGACTAAGTAAGTTCTTAATACAGAATGGTTTTGTCAAAGGTAAAGTAGATACTACTTTATTTATCAAAAATGAAAACAAAAGCTTTTTACTTGTTCAAATATATGTGGATGATATTATTTTTGGATCCTCTAATGAAAGTATGTGTAATAAATTTTCAAAGTCTATGCAGGATGAGTTTGAAATGAGTATGATGGGAGAGTTAACATTCTTTCTTGGTCTTCAAGTAAAACAATTGAAGGAAGGAACTTTTATTTATCAAGAAAAATATGCTAATGATCTTGTCAAAAGGTTTGGACTAGAAAAGTGCAAAAAGACCGACATACCGATGTCAAATTCTTTGAAGATAGAAAAAGATGAAGAAGGGAAGAAAGTTGATCAAAAGCTGTATAGGAGCATCATTGGTTCACTTCTTTATCTTACTGCTTCTAGACCTGACATTTTGTTGAGTGTTTGCATATGTGCTAGGTTTCAATCAGATCCTAGAGAATCCCATCTCAATGCTGCGAAACGTATTATTAAATACGTTGCTTCATCTTCAAGCATCGGTCTTTGGTATCCTAAGAAGGGAGACTTTAATCTTCCGGATATTCGGATGCGATCGGCGGTTGCGAGTTGATAGAAAGAGCACTTCGGGAACTTGCCAGTTGCTTGGAAGCAGGACGGTGTCTTGGTTTTCAAGGAAACAAAGCACTGTGGCTCTCTCAACAATAGAAGCAGAGTATGTAGCTCTTGGAAGTTGCTGTTCGCAAATTCTATGGATAAAACAACAGCTACAAGACTTTGGAATTGAAGACTCAAGCACAGAGATTAGATGTGACAACACCAGAGCAATCAATCTCACTAAAAATCCAATCCTTCACTTAAGAGCAAAGCATATAGAGATTCGACATCATTTCATTAGAGATCATGTTCAAAATGGAGAAATCTCGATTCAATTTGTTGATTCAAAGAGCCAACTAGCGGATATATTCACAAAGCCTTTGGAGAAAAATCAATTCGATTTTATCCGTTCCAGACTCAACATTTTGAAGCTTGAGGAAGTTAAAGTCTAGAAACTCTTCAACCCTCAGACTCAGACATTCATGGCTATAGACTGTAAGTTGTTATTATACTCAATCTCGAAAAGGTACGATCATTAGTTCAGTTAATTTATAATTTCCGTGAAAAACGGAATCGTGTCTTTTCAAAAAGATTAACTTATATTTGGCAGTTATCGATTTCAAAAGAGGCGTCTGTTCATTTTCCTTTGTGCCGATTGTTTTTTCCTTTTTAAACTGAGTTATATATATATATATATATATATATATATATATATATATATATATATATATATATACAGTTTTTCTCGATTAAACTTCAAAACCCTAAAAAGGCATTCTCCTCCCAATCCTGTCTCTACTTCGTGTTCATTTTCGAGAAAGTTGTCAACTTTTCTTGGGAAAGCGAGTAAAGGAATCTTTCAACGACAAGAAGGATGTCTTCTTCGAGAAAGTCATCAAGAATCGCAAACAGGGGACCACAAAGAATGAGGAAGGGGCCTATCCATTTTGATCTCACCGAGGAGGAAGATTTACCGAGTCAGCAACAGAGCCCGATTCACTCTCCTCTACGTCACTCTTCACCATCTACCCCACAAGGTGCGGGTCAACAACCGGAGGAAGAAATAATCGAGGACGCGACCTTGTAAGAGTCCAAAACCCTCTTTTATTTACAAGCTCTATTGTGCTCTGAAAAGCACTGGTACTCCACTGAACTATATAGATGAGTTCCTTAAAGATAAGAATTATGGGAATGAGTATATTTTTTTACGGAAAATGGAGGATTTGGAAATTGCTCCCAAAGGAAAGGCTGAGGAAGCACTTGCGAACATTCCAAGTGACCCTCGTGTACAAGGACTGAATCCGACTGACGGAAACGATGATGATAAAATGTTCCTTGAATTCCAACATAGAATGGGTGTTGCAGCAAAGGTGAAGGGAAAAATGATGGACTTGTTTAAATCGAAGGAACAGGAAAATCTGTTCTTCAGACTGTTGAAAAGAGGAGTGATAAACCCTAGGAGTGTTGATTTCGATTTCCTGGATGCCATCAATGTGAACTTAAGGGAGAAGTTCAATCTGCTTCAACTTGAGCAATTTTGCTTCGATACCACAGACGGTTATGTACAATTGACAGCATACTTCTATTCGAATCTTAGCTTTTTAAATGCGAATAGAATATCCTTCAGTGTTCGAGACCAAGACTATATGGTAGATGTGGACATGTTGGCAGATATAATTGGAGTTGAACCAAGACGTTATCAACCGATCAAAGTTTCGATTGCTCGTACCACACTGGAGCTTGTCAAAGACAATAGTACAGAGGGAAGAATTACCTACACAAGGATGCGTGCCATCAACATCTTGCTTCACAAAATTGTGATCAACTGTATCAGGCCAAAGTCTACATCAAAGACTGATGTGTCTAACTCCGAGGCAAAATTGATGTACGCGATCAATTCAGGGAAGAAGTTCTCTCTTCCTCACACCATTCTCTTTCACATGTACAGAGCAATGGTGAAGGACAAGGGCCAATTGCCTTACCCAAATCTTGTGACCAAGATCTTCAGACACTTGAACATTGAACCTCCACATACTCTTTGTGTTCGACCATGCGACAAAATGGTGGTGGGTTTGAAAATGCTGACAAAAATGTGTCTGAAAGAGCTTAATAAGGCAATGGAGAAGTTCAAAGTGAAGACTCCAGTATCTTCTGCATCAAAGAGAAAAGGGAAGGAGCCTATGGGTGCTCCATCCAAAAAGAAAAGAACTCTTATCTTGGAGGATGAAGATGAAGAGGAAGATCTCTCTATTCCCGCATTGAAAAGGACCGGACGTTACGTGCACCGAATCAACGAACGAGAGAGAAAGAAGAGGGAAAAGCAAAGAACAGAGAAGTAGAGGAGCAACAAGAGAAAGAGAAAGAAGTTGAAGAAGAAGAAGAAGCAGTGAAAAAAAAGTCTGCAGATGAAGTCGAAGAGAAAGGGAATCAAGGCGCTGAAGAGCATGACCATCACTCTTCCCCAATTGAGGTCCTAGAGACAGGGGGAGATGGCGAGCAAGGAAGGACTACACCACATGCTGTTAACAATGAAGGTGTGAGTCGCTCACCAGCAAATCCAGAAGATTTTCAGGCTTCTCAAATGCCTGAAGAAGGACATGATACGTCAACACCAAATTTGCTCGATTACACCGAAGCTCCATCGTCTGCCTTCACTCCATCCGAGAGAGCAAATGCGAGCACACAGATGGACAATACAGCAGATTTTCGTCGTATCCTTGATGTTCTTCTGGAAATGCGTGGTCAAATCTATGCTCTGGACTGTGAACTTCAAGTCTTGAAGAATCTTTGGACAAGCATCTTCTCGCTACCCCTGGCGGATCAAATGAAAGATATCGCTCTTCAAATTCAAGCCAATGCCAAAGGAGAAGAGGTGGCTCATCTACGGGAAGACTTGAAGAGGCCGGAAGGCATCGTACGATCGATGGGAGATTTTCGGATCGTGCGCATTCCCAAGCAGACTTGACTCTTTTCTCACCTTTTTAATGATGACAAAAAGGGGGAGAATTGCAATTTGAACTCAACTCTTTAAAACTTTGACTTTAAATTTCTTTTGTGTGTTTGAATGTTTTTTAGTATGACTTGTGTGTGAACTTAAATTTGACTGACTTGGATGTGGATTTTGATGCTTGACTATTTGCATTTATATCAAGTGTTGCTGTATGGTTTTACTCATGAAAGACTAACCGATTTTCGTGGATGCGAGTCGGTTGTTGATTTTACCAATCTTTATGAGATAGCCATATTGCTTGAGTAATGTTTTGCAGGTCAAAGTTGTTCAAATCTACAGGAAAGTTTTGTCACCATAAAAAAAAGGGGGAGATTGTTGAAGAAATCTTTCTAGAATATTTCGAAGCTGACAAAACGTTTCTATCAGTCTAGTCTGGATAATTGCAAGCCTTTCGTTTAGAGTCTGAAGACTTTCAGATCACCAGACTCAGCACTCAAGACTCAAGACTCAAGACTATTCTCATTGACAGTTCTTCTAATCTAGTGACGAAGGCAATCCAAAGCCGAAGTATTTGGTTGAGGATTTAGTCCTATCTTCTGGAGAAGATCTCTTGGCTGGATAATTATAATTGATTCTTTCATTCGTAATCAAGATCGTTTGAAGATTCGATGGTCGACAAAATATTCTTGGAAGGTTCTATTCTTGGAAACTAAGATCCTGATTGTATGGGCGAACAGGATTGATGGGCTATCGTCAGGTTCCTTTAATAGCTTGAATGATCTTCTTGATTGATTCCGTCCAACGGGTAGATTGGAGGAATTCCTTTTGTAAGTGCCAACGGGTATGATGGCATAAAGGAGTATAAAAGGAAGTCGTTCTAGTTGCTTTAGTGTATGATCGATAGAGAAATTCCAGAGTCTGAAGCACCTTGATTATTAGTCGATACATTCTGAGCGAAATTGTACACACAAAGAGTGTCTATACTTAGTGATACCTTGAGCGAGTGTGGTAGATCATCTACACCGAGAAATCAAGGGAGAACATCGTTGTAACATCTCTTTGTTCATAGTGGAATCCAACCAATAGGCTGTCAGTGCAGAAGAGTTGACGTAGGCTTGAAATAAGCCGAACCACTATAAACTGCGTGTTTAATTTTCTCTTCCCTTCTCTCAGTCTTACTTTGATTATTGTTTGTCTCAAATCTATTAACTGTCTAGTATTGTGCAATTATCGAGAAAAATCTTGTATATACCTATTCACCCTCCTCTAGGTACTTAAACTAGCTATATCAATATGCTCTGTTGTCAATGGAGCTACGAAAATAAAAACTGGCCGAGCAAAGAATTTGAAGTAAATGTGTTAGGGCGAGACGGGGCCAATCTTTAGAAATGGGAGCCATACATGCTGCAAAGTGAAAATTACATGGTATATTTCTTGGTGGAAATTTTGGGTCCTTCTGCTGCTCTCGCTCACCTCTTCTGTATCAGGCAATTTTATGTCGTGAAAAGACTGTCAATCTGGTTTTAACCATTCCATTTCCTAGGAGTTTGTCGGAAAAATCAAAACTGTTTCTAATTATAGATCAACCAATATAAAAGTGAGTAACAAAGTTAAAAAGAATTCTTAAATAATTACCCTCAAATTCCAAAAAATAGTAGGCTTTAAATTAAACATGAAGAGAAATACAGAGTTTAAGTCTCGAGATAGATTTCCCAGCTTAGTTATGGTTCAAAAGAAACATAGCAGAAGGTGGAGGTTCAAACAAAATACAAGAGGTTCTTTCAGCATCCTTCCTCTCCAAGCAAGCTTATCTACACAATCGGTTGCCTTCCTTGAAAGCGTGCCTGATTTTAACCCTCTTGAAAGCTTCCAGAAGAGTCCTATGATCATTCAAAAGAGAAGCGAAAACACGATTATTCAACAAATTTAATAAGAGTAACGATACAGTTACTAGAGCATCCATCTCCACCTGCAGATGAGTGATGTGGACAGGAAACTTCAAGAAAAGACAGACTAAAAATGACTCGTTCATCCTTACAATCATGCATATATGTGGATGGTAATGGCTTAGAAGTTAAACAATAGAATTCCTCAAGAAAGTGAGTTTGCACCATGTTAAAAATCAAGCTGCTTTTAATTTCAAAGGTTCATGCAAGTTCACAGTTTCAAATGCTTGTGCAAGTACATACTTATCTGAAAGGCACGAAAAGAGACTGTCCAAATCAAAAGAAACTAACCAAAAAGATGCATACTTTATGTTGAAACCTAATTTTAGCAAGTCTAGGAAAATAAAGAAAATAAAAATTGCATTGAAAACAAATAAAAGGAAAAAATGAAAAAAAAAATGGAAAATTGATTTGATTGATTATGTATGAAAGTTTGAAATTCTGATGAGTATTCAGATTTTGATAAATGCAGAAACTATTCAAAAATCAGGTGAATAAAGAGTAAGGATTTCGATAAAATGGAAGGAATCAAGTAAGATCGAGCTGATTGCGAAATTATGTTCCGATTTGTAGGCTTGATTTAATGTAACAGAAAATGGAAAGTCGAAAGTTGCTATAAAAATGGCCATCTGAAAATCACTATAAAAGGAGCCATAATTTTCGTGAGATGGGGGGAAGGAATTCGGAGAGGGATTTTCAAAAAAATTTCAAAGGCAAAGTGAGAGGAAAATTCGTGAAAAGAGAGAGGAAAAGCTTGAGGAGAGCGAATTCGACGGAAAAATCGAAAAAAAATTGTTTTCTTCCGTTGAGTCAATTTTCCTTCGGTTTGTCTTGAAGAGTAAAAGTCAAAAAGAAGAAGGAAAAGTCACGTCTACAGAAGGTGAGCACAGTAGAAAGTACAACAGCAAAGGAACGTGCGGCCAGCAGGGGTGAAAAGAAGAAGAAAAAAAAAACAGAAAAGAAAAGTTACTGTTTTTCTTCTTCGCCCCCTATCCGTCACACCCTTGCTGCCCCTCACCAACAGCTTCCTCGCCACTCCGCCTCTTCCGACCCGCTTCTGCATCGACGCCCCCCAATCGCCGGTTCCCTGCACCGCTGCCGTGCCCGCGACGCTCGTCCGTGAACACCGGTGCTACCCAACTCCTGCCCTGCTCTGTCTCGCCGCACCAGCATCACCCAATTTCACCGGAGATCTGCTCCTGCCCTGCGCTTGTGCCGCAGCTCGACCCCAACAGCGAAGCCGCTTCTGCTCGTGACCTAGTCGTGCCACCGTGCCCCGTGAAGACGCCTCTGCCCCGTCTCGCCTGAAGCCAACAACGCCGCGCGAGCTGACGCTGCTGACCTGTTGCTACTCCAGCTCTCTGTGCCGTTGTTCCTGTCCGCTCAGTCGCACCGTTCCGCCATCAGTCACGACGCCGCCGCCGCTGTCTCTCAGCCCAGCACCGCGCTTGATCCCGAGTCTCCTGTGTTGAGCGACGCCCACAGCAACACTCTGCTGGTTTTGCGCGACCTGCTGCTGCACGAGCCTGCTTTTGCCGGACTTCGCCAGAGCTCTGACCACCGGGACCTCTGACCGGTGGTGGCTAGCGACACCACAGCCGCTGCCCTTGCACCGTCCTTAGCCGTGCCGCCCCGGGTTCGTTCGAATTTTTTAAAAATTCAATTTAAGTAGAGATTTATTTTATCTTATTTTAGTTTTTGATATTTTATCTCTTTGTTTGAAATGTTTTCCAATGCATGGTTAAAATTCCTGATGTAGCATCCAATTCGCAACTGCACTAATTTTTATTCTATCTATAAGGTTTTAGATGGAATAGTTATTCACGCGGGGGTAAAATTGATATCTTGATCTTTAAGGCTTAAGATCAATTTATCGATTTTATTAGTGAAATAATTAAGTTTGAATTTTAATTCGAATGGTGGATAACATTTGTGATGATTTATGGGTTTATCTCTTAATTGCTCTATTTATCCCGAAAATACAAAAAATGCATTTTGCATTCCATGTAGATTAGGATTGATTGCATGATAGGTTAGTTATTTTTGCATGTTGAGAAGGCATTTAGAATAGATAACATTTCACTTTAGTTAGATTTTTATTGATTTTAATTATGAATTTTCATTAAAAAAACACAAAAAAAATCATCATGCATATGTCATGTAAAATTAGGGCATCTTTTTGTACGTCATTACATATTAGGGTAAAATTGCACTTAATTTAATTCTAGATAATATTTTTCTTAATTTATTATAAATTTAGATATTAGATAGATCGCATTTTAGGATTATTTGGGTTAAGATAATATTTTAATTTAAATAAAGATTTGGCTTAACCTAATTCCTAATGCCAATTAAATAGAATCTTAATCTCGTTAGATAATTTTCACATTTTTCTAATTTCGAAATTTTAGAAAAAAATACAAAAATGACTTAGGATAAATTAGTTATAATCCCTAGGATAGATTGCATTTTTAAAAATAAAATAAAAAATGTAATTGCATGTCATTTAGAATTAGATTCATGAAATGCATGCCATTTAGTGATCATTGCTAGGTTCATTTAATTAGAAATTGTATGTCATTAGAATTAGGTCATTTAGTTAATATTGCATTGCATATTGCATAATTTTCATTAATTAAGTGAAAACAAAAAAAGAAATTACGTGCTAATTAGAAATCATATTTAGGATTGTCAATGTGAATTCTGATTTAACATTGCAGATGCTTTCGTTACTTTGAAATAAGTTTCTGCAATTTATTCATTGCTTTCCTTGGATGTTAAATTGGTGGTTGCGCATTCGCATGATCACCTCACATGTTAGGGAAATAAATTTAAAATCAATCCAAATTGCTTGCTAAACATTTTTCAAAATGAAAAGAAAGGGCATTAGAGAAATCTAGTGTAACCAAGTCCTCGTACCCATAGTCTCTGGTTCGTAGGAGTAAAGTAAATCTCTCGTTATTTTGCTTGGGTTTCTAATCGACCTACCGAAAAATAGATTAGTGGCGACTCCTAATTGAAAATCAATTGCATGTTAAGAACTTAAACATAAGTCGCGAATTGGTATGGGCTTGGGAGAGCCCGATAAGTCTAGGCTTAACAATCCATTAGCCAAATCCTAAGTGGATCACCCGAAAAATTGGTCGCGACACTTTAACAACCACTAACAAAGAAGAAGCCACTAACAAAGAAGAAGACTATTATACACTAATTCATTGATCTCAAACCAAAAGAAGAAAAACAATAATGATCGAAACTCCCTTTCAACATGAATGGCGGGGAGGCAATTCGTCGAAGAACCAGCTCTACGACATCACATCTCAAATGAATGCACTTGCCTGTTTTTACATGGACAATGTTCTCCAATCAGAGCTGAGCAATCAATCAGTATGAGAAGAGACTGTACATGTGGGACTTGAGATCTTCAGAGTACATGATATATGCAATCACCTCATAGTATACTGAACCAATTCCAAAGCTAGCCACATTTTTTATTTTATTTTGCTGAGCGTAGGAGCACGTTTTATAAGTCAGATAGTAACGTCAAACCAGCAAGAGAAGTTGCATGACGGAGTAAGGCTGGTGGTTCGGCCTCAGAAGAACGGGGCAACGACAGTAGAACAAATTTGAACAAGAGTCGAGTCGAGACGAGATGGAAGGAGAAGACGACCTTATCATCCTAATAGACAACAGTGGAAGGAATTTCCTTCTTAATAATGTTGTCAAATCTGCATGTCGATATAACATCCCACCAGATCAGCTTCACATAAGTCCCAAAAGGGATTCACTACATAGATATCCCCATGAATCTAACAATAAAATAAACAGAGATGAGATCATGAGACTAAGAGGAGGCAGAGTTTGCGAAACTGGATTTTTCAACTGAAGAACCTCTGCAGCCTGAAGTCCGTGCTTGATCAAACGAAAGAATCTCTGGGAAAAATTTAAAAATCTCGAGTCTGCTTCTCGGACGATTCTTCCAGCACACTAGAAACAAACGGCCCACATCAATCCCCTACGCGAGCCCCCGACACCAATTCTCACTACCCTGGAGCTCGATCAGCCAGTCACCCGCGACTCGCGAGTGAGCGACCTCGTATCTAATCACGACCACACCCCCCCTAAACCGTTGAATCGACAATCGGAACTCATCCGATGGAAACAGCAATCGATGCTCACAAAGGGCGAGGAAGAAAACCCGGTTGAACGCGCGAGCGAAGCTCCCACCACATTAAAGATTGGACGGGAATAGGAGAAACGTCGGTTCTCAGAAGCCATGAGAGGGTTCGGCAACGAATGAGAGCGGCTTCCTTCTCCGGCGGAGATGGTGCTCCGACGGAGTTTGGGGTCGTCTAGGGTTTGTGGAAGCGATTTCGGGCATTTTGTTCCGGGTAGGGTTACAGCCCCAACCTACCCGAACAAGAACCACCAAGATACCCGAAATTTCGGGCCGGGTCGGGCCAGGCCCGGCCGCACTTTTTTGGCACCCCTGACTTTGATGATGATGGTCTCTCTATCTTTCCGCCTAGGCCACGTCCTCTCAATATTACCAGCTAAAAGACGGATAGATATTATCTACCTCGTACCGTACAATTGATTGATGTCTTAACTAATTATCAACAATTAGTATATGTAAATTTAGTAAGCATTAATGATTGAAATATATTGAGACGCTCATGAGAAACATGTTGTCCCAAAAAGACAAATAGTTATCGTTTGGGTAAGGTAACCTCGCATTGTTGGAAAAGCTTTAATTTATGTTTTCAAGGAATAGACAGGCATGGGGGTGAGAAGTGAAGGGAAGAAGAATTTAGAGGGAGTCAATATCTAGAACAGTTAATGGGCAAACCCCAAAATAATATAAATACGGAAAATGCGTCTATATAGAATCGAATCATTTATTGCTGGAGTTGTACGTAATATTTTATGTGAAGATCCTGTAACAACCTGATCTGATTCATGTGTGCCGAACTCTCGAAAAATTAGCTTAAATAATCATGTAATGTGGTGACCATCTTAATGGACATTTATTTATAAATCATTGGGTGGATCTTTAGGATTCTACAAGCTTCTCCACTTAAAAGAATCCGCGTCCTTATTAGTTTTTTTTTTTTTTTTAATTTGCCCCACCAATTTATTTAGAGAAGTACGAAGAGATGCTACTCATTGCAGTATTCTTCGCCGTACTCCCTCATTTAGGAATCCCAACAGAAAATACGTCAACTATGAAAAGATAAAGATACTTTGCTAGAGAGAGACAAACGAAACTCCTTTTTTTTTTTTTTTTTTTTTTTTTTTTCCAAAAAACAATTATTTTACACTTATCAGCCTGACTCACTCGGGTCGCGAGGAATGAATTTGGTCCATGCCTAGCAAAGATTGATATTTTATATATGTATTCCAATCAAGCTCGAATCGTTGTCACTTCGTGAAATTAAAATGTTCGAAATTTCAATTTTAGGTCAAACAAATGTCCTCTTCACAAAACTAATCATATCTTAATGTCCATTTTTTTTTCTCTTTTTACTGGAGACCTGCGTATGAATGGTTGATCAAGGAAGGTAACTGAAGAATAAATTGAACTTTTTTCAATCAATAGAACCTCTTAGTAGCCATACCATCATTGTAAAATAGTATTGAAACTCCACGCAACGATGATTTTGTTCGAACAGATTTAGTGGGCGCAAGCGCACGTACCATTTGTGACGACTCGACCGGGTCTCCAGAAAGGATCGATCACATGGGTGCCGCACGAATGCGCCTGCCAAGTTCATTCTGCCCCCAACAAATTATTTTAGAGAAGCACAAACAGAAGCTATCGCCCCCACACGTCACGTAGGAGGGATCCCAACAGAGAATACATAAAAAGCTATGGAATGGAATGGAAAGAGACCCTGCTCCCCAAACTCCAAACGGAACTCTGTTCTAACAATAATAATATTTACGCTGATCAACCTCCCTATCTCCCTCTTCCCTCAATAAAATAAAAGAGAGACCACATCTCACTCACTCGGCTCGCGAGGTAGGAATCCAACCCGGGCGATGTAACTGTGCGCATCTTTCATTTTACGTGCTGCCTCTCCATATGCCATTTCCTCTATGGGATCCCCGCTAAAGAGCTCGAAAGTGACCCGGGCGGCTGGGTCCCACTCGAACTCCGCCAACCAGTCTTTGTCCCCATAGATCGAGAAGCTTCCCCTCGCACTGTTCGAGTCCAATGGTAACTTTCTGAGACTAGGACACATGCTTATAAAGAATTCCACCTCTTGAGGGAAAAGTAGAGCGTGGTCACAAATGCTCTTTAGTTTTGGAAGAGCGTAGATATTTAGCAATTCGAGACGTGAGAATAGTGAAGTAGCTAATTCCTCTCTTGCAATTCCATCCTCAATTATTTTGTCCATCGATTTGCACCCATCGACTATCAAACTCTGGAGTCTTGGAGCGTGCACGAGCCACGACAAGTCCAAAAATCCACAATGTGAGACCCTAACTTTAACAAGGCTGGGGAAGCAATAGTAGTTTAGCGCTTGTCCTATTTCATGAGTAATCTCCATCTTCACGAGCATAGGACAGTTTTCTAGAAAAAGCATCTCTAAATGCGAAAAATTGCCGCTCCCTTTTAATGAGTGACTTATTGGGATGCATGTCAAGCTCTCGCAATTGATGATCGACGCTCTCCTTATGCATCTCTGAAAGGATTGGAATATTTTTAGGGCAGAGAAAGATTTGTGCACGTTGATAGATAAATCTGTGAGACCTTGCATGTGCCCTAGTTCCTCCACCACCTCTTCTTCCTTCACTAGACCCGATCCCCGACTGCTGAACACATTCAACGGTAAGCTTGCTATTGCCCCTCTCAGAATTACGATGCCTCGCGATAGATGGTCTAGTAGCAACCACCGTAAATGAGTCAACTTCCTGATTTTCTTGGGCATCGCACTGATACTAGTGGCCGACAGATTCAAATATCGTAGATTAATCATATTGCAAATCCCTTCGGGGAATGACTGAATTTTTCTATTGTTAGACAGGTCCAAGACTGTCAAACGAGCCACCATCGAGTTGAAAAATCCTTTCGGCACAAGTGTCACATTAGTTTCTCTTACAAATAAAGTTTCGAGCTGAGAACACATGGGTGGTGTTTGATCAATATTTTCTATCCATTGTCCCCATAGAGATACTTTCTTTGCTTCCCACCATTTGGAGATCATCTCTGTGGACATGTCTTCTTGGTTCACTATCACTAGCAATTTGTTCTCTTTTTTCCCACGGTCACGAGCGATCCAAGTTGCCATGTCGCGGATGACGTCGTGCATCTTTACATGCCGTCCCTCATAATCATCATGCCCACTTTCCAATAAACAAGCCATCTCTAAAGTTCTCAAGACATACTCTCCCTTATACCGCATACTATATACATCATTGGTGTCTCTTAGCAAGCCCTCTCCAATCCAGAGTTCAATAAGGCTATCTGTTCCTATAGGGTAATCCTCAGGGAAGAGACAACAGTAAAGGAAGCAAGATTTAACGACAGAGTTGCTTAAACTATTATAACTGAACTCTAGTATGTGGTACACTTCCTCCACCATACCTGACAGCTTGTATGGATTGTTTCTCAGCGTTGTAAGAGCATGCTTCCACTCATCAGGATTCTCTCTGCCAGCCATGGCTCGCCCGACGGTAATAAGGGCTAGTGGCAACCCTTTGCATTCTCTGACAATGTTGTTGGCAAGCTCTTGAATTTCTGGATGAGAATGTATAGATGATTTGCCGATGTTGTTCTCGAACAATGCCAAGGCTTCTTCGAGCGTCAAGCATTGTACTTCGAAGGTTTCATCGGCTTCCATATGGTGGCATACTTGCTTCAACCGAGTTGTGAATACTATTTTGTATTCGTTCTCGAGACTAGAATGAAGAACTCCGATTTGAGAAAGTTTGAGGCTCTCCCATACATCATCCATCAACAACACAAACTTCTTCCTACTCAAAAATTCCCCCAGAAGGTGGGCCCTCTCATTCCAAGATTGTCCTTCCCAACTCTCGTCTTTAATGTTCAGCTTTTTCCTTATGGTGTCTTGAATGCTATCTATATTCACGTGCTTGGACACCACCACCCAAATAACAACCTCGAATCCATGATTTGCGTGCAAAAGCTTCTCGTTGATCCTTCTCATGAGGGTGGTCTTTCCCACACCACCTACTCCATATAACCCAATTATTCGTGCTTCTTTTTTGTCCACATGCCATTTCCACACTGTATTAAGGGAACGATCAAGCCCCACAGTCTTGTCTAGGGGCATCTCGAGCACTTGACGAGGAGGAGGCAGCGGTGATGTGAAATCACTGATTTCTCCTTTCTTATGTTGGAGCTCTCTCACTTCATTGAGCAATTGATCAACTCTTTTTCCCAATTTATAGCTCGACCAGCAGTTCTGTGGAAGACAGCGACTTAGACATTTGATTCGATCACGTTCCCTGGCTTCTTGAAGAACTTGATCCACTCCACCTTCAAATTCTTGCACCTCGCCTAACCAGTTCTCCACTTGATTCGTGCGCTGTGCACCTCCTCCTCCTTCTTCACGTTCCACCTTTGCCTTCACATCTTCGCTCGAGGCCTTCAAGTTTTCATTTGCTTTCTCCAACGTGCGGACATTATCTTTCGGATTATAAATGTAGGCCAACGGTTTACTGGCCAAGCCCCATAAACCTTTGACAAGTTCTAAAAGAGGACTTGCAAGATCCATTGATACTTTTCGGGAGAAGAGATCGAAAAGTCTGTCTATTTAGATGATTGGAAAGCAGGCGAAGGGGTGAAGTTCAATAAGGTCTGTTATGTTCATCTTGATTGTTCTGGCATGTACACGAAGGAAAGAGTATTGGAACCTTTTCTTTACTTCAACAAGAGAAATGGAAGTATTCCTCTCCTTTCTTCGTCGGGGTCAAGCCACAAAGAATCTCTTCTTTCAGAAATGAATTCCAGCAACGTTTGAGCCAAGAGAGAAGGAAGGTATCATGGCTAGTCGCTGTTAGAAGCACCCAGATGATCTACGGCGTTTAAGGTCTGTTTGAGACGATATTTACATGATTGCTTTCTATGGACAAAGGCAAAGAATATCATTGACCTCTATTCCTTTGATTCAAGGCAATGCTCGTGTTCTTCTTCCTCCTTTTGTGTATGGAGTCTATAGACAGGGTGGAATGTGATCTAAAGTGTCCAGAAGCAAAGAATAATTATTTTTCTCACAGAAGCAAAGAACTATTCGATTCCTTCTTAAGATGCAAGATAATGTGATTGATGAGTCGATATTTTAGAAGCATTCCCATGGAGATTTCACAAATTAAATTAGCTGTTTATTTAGTTCTTATAATTCGACAACTTTGGTAACTATCGAAGCAAGCCATAGAAAGCCTCTCTAATAAGTATTAGAATTAAAGTCTGTTTGGTATTTATTTTTTGCTTTTTTTATAATCTTACAGCGTACCCAGATTCACTTTTATTGATGTAAAATGCTTAAAACCTTTGAAAGTGATCTTACATTGACATGTAGATTCACTTATAATTTTCCCCAAAGTTTTTAACATTTAAATAATATTTAATTTTCTATAACATTAGAGCCAGTTATTCTTTTTTTTTGCAACTTTGTTTTCGAATGTTTATTTCTTGAACATTTTATTAAGATTCATGTGGATAATTTATGTCCAAATTCAATTGCGTAGCCACTTGTTCTTCTTCTTCTTCTTCTTTTTCAAATTTAATTAATGAAAAAAAATCGATTTCTCATGTAACATAGACCAAACTTCACTTCACGGAAAGAATTTGTTTTTCAATGGCATATGTTTTCATCATCTCGCATTTTTTGCACAATATTGCTATGTTTACTATGATGGTGCGTTCTAGGGACACACGGCTTGAACAAACTTTATAACTTAAACTATGATTTTAATAATTTGAATAAAAATGTCCACGTCAATATCGGTCATACCACATAAGACGACCGACGTCCACATCAGCAAATTATAACTAAAATTGATCAAATAGACTTAATTGACAAAACGTGAAAAAAAATTTAGAACTTAATTGGCAAAATTGAAAGGTTTATAACTGAATTGACAAAAGTCTAATGGGTTTATGACGTTTTTAGACAGTTTTCTCCAAATACATTGAATTAGACAAATAGGCTTTGAATCTACTTTACCAAATACATGAATTTCTCGTCAAATGCTTTTACGGGCTCAGAGTGCGTGTCGCGACCTCTTTTTTTGGCGCCCGCAGTCGGGTACGAGCGCCTAAGGAGGCTAATGACTCGGCTGAAATTAGTTATGCCCGGACTCTCCCAAGTCCACCAATTCACGATTTTAATAGTCCGAGTTTTTAACCTGTAGATCAATTTTTAAAATGGAGTCGCCACTAATCGATTTGGGATGGGTTGATTAGAAACCCAAGTGAAGTATCGGGAGAAATACTCACTCTGCGCAACCGAGAAATTAGGATCGGGGACTTGATTACACTAGTTAATCACTAATGCCCTTTCGGTACCTAATCTTGTTTAAACCCCGAGGTTTTTGGATGTTCGAGGGATTTTCCATGCATTTTTGGGAGGAAAAACAATTTTTGAGTCATTTTCTAATTTTTGGACACAAAAGGGATTTTTGGTATTTTTTTGGGAAAATACAAGTCTTTTTGGTTTTTTTCGAATTTTTTTGGCTTTTTCATGAATTTTTGGCCTTTTTTGGATTTTTGACATTTTTTGGAAAATATGAAATATTTTGATTTTTTTGATTTTTCGGAAAATAAAACATTTTTTAACATTTTTAAAGATATTTTTGAAAATACAACATTTTTTGATTTTTTTGAAATAAATTATTTATTTATTTAAAATATTATTTTATAAAATAATAAAAACCGACCCGGGTTGGATCCGCGGGTTGGGTCCGACTGGCTAGCGATCCGAACGAGAATGGGCCCGCGTTGCGGGCCAGGCCCGACTGGATTTTTTTGCCTTTTTTTTTTTTTTTTTTTTTTTATATTAAAATATTATTTTATATCATTATATATTATAAAAACCGAACCGGGTCGGGTTCCCGGTGGGACCGACCCGGTTCGCGTTGCGGGCCCGACTCGAGATTTTTCTCCCTTTTTTCTTTTTCCAAGCCCAAACCGCTCTTGGCCCATTTTTATAAAAACTTCAGCCCCAAAAGCTAACCGCCCATGCGCACAAAAACCAACCCAAGCGAAACCCTACCGGACGCCCAACCCGGATCCGCGGACTTCGACCCGGATTCCCGCCGCCCCAAAAATCGCGGAAACCCTACCCGAATCGATCCACGCCCGACCGGCCCGACTTCGCGACCCGGTTTTGGAGCCTTCGAGATCTGACGATCCGCGGCGAAGGCGACCGAGCCCGTCTCGACCTGAGCTCGGGCCTCCACCGGCACCGCCTTGACCTCCATCCCGTCGGTCGTTGTAGCCGTCCGTCGCCGTCCGTCGCCGTTGGTCTGCAGATTCAACCGTGGTGCTCGTGTGGGGGATTTTCGTCGAACGCCTGGAGTACTCCGGCTGATAGGGGCAGGATTGAGCCCATTCGGGGTCGGAATCGTGACGGGGTTCCGAGCGGACGAACGGCGGAGACCAGGGAGGGAGACGACGGATGGTCGGGGCCGGAACTTGCGTGAAGCCAGCGGCCACGGATCTCGGCCGGATGAACCCAGAACAGACCCATAAGGAGAACGAACCCTAGCTTACCAGATCTAGGTGACGACGCGAGCAGCAGGCGTCGCTGGAGGCGGAGCGGCGGGGACGCCGGGCCAGGCGTCCGGTACTGCGCACGGCGAGAAAGCCCTCGTTGACAGCCTCCTTCTTTCTCCGAAACCCTAGATCTCAGCCTCGACTTCCTTCTTCACCCTCAAATCTAGCCCTCTCTCTCTCTCGCTCACTCTTCAATCTTCGGCCAGATCCGAGCCTCCACCGGCCGGATCTGGCTTCCTTGGACTCGCTCGCCGGCGGCCTCCCCCGAAGTCTCTCAGTGGGAGGTCGGCCAAGCTCGCGACCCAATCCTCCGCCCTCTTGGCTTGCTCTTCGATTTCCCCCTTGAAGTCTCTCAAAGGGAAGATCTCGGAGTTCGCCGTGCTTTGCCATCGTCGGGAGAAGCCTATTTATAGGCGAGGGGCTGCCGGTCGATGGAGCTTCGACCGCCGGTCTTCACACGCCGAACGGCCTCCGCCGGCCGAACCGGCGTCCCATCCGAGCTCCTCCAACAAGGCGTGCTCGGCATTGAAGGAAGCTCATGATGGCGCTTGAGATCTATCTCTTCCGGTCGACGTCGGCCTACACTCCTCGGCCGTAGGTTTGTCCTTCGCGCGCGTGAGTTGCAGAGGCGGAGGGGAAGAAGAGGGAAGAAGGAAGAAGAAGAAGAGAAGAGAAGGGGCCGGGGCCGGAGGAGAAGGAAGGTGGGCTTGGGCCCGCGAAAGGGAAAGAAAAAGGAGGGGAGGGGCTGGGCTTTTGCTTTCTTTTGTTTTTTCTTGTTTTTATTGTTTGTTTTGCTTATTATCCGAAAAAGGAAATATAAAATAAATTAAGGCATAATTAATAACTTAATCAAAATTTTAGGTGTCAACAGCTGCCCCTCTTTGAAGGTGAGTTCGTAGAGGTTGCATTCAAAGACAAACTGATACCTAAATTTTGTCTGTTCATATGCAGTAGATTTTATTTGGGACCTATTGTCCTATACAGAAAAAAGACCAATATAACATTACACATATTAAAGCAGATAAGAAGATACCTGTAGTTACTTATCCGGAGTGAGTGAGATAGGGTGTGAACCCCGAGTTTTGGCAAGTATCAAGGCGTCATCTTACCTGGTGACATGAGGAGGTTGCTTTTTCAGGGCCCGAACTATTCTTCGGTCGCCTGTTAGAGCAATAAGTTGGTTTGTCTAGGACCCGAACCTTTCTTCGGTCGCCTTGACGGAGAATTGCTTTTCTAGGACCCAAACCTTTCTTCGGTCGCCTGTTAGAGCAATAAGTTGGTTTGTCTAGGACCCGAACCTTTCTTCGGTCACCTTGACAGAGAATTGCTTTTCCAGGACCCGAATCCTTCTTCGGTCGCCTGTTAGAGCAATAAGTTGTTTGTCTAGGACCCGAACCTTTCTTCGATCGCCTTGACAGGAGATGCGCCGACCTTTCTCAGGGCATCACTTGTGGGTGCCTGATCTGTATCGAGGACACCAGTTGGTACCCGACCTTTCTCGGGAGATGCGCCGACCTTTCTCAGGGCATCATATTTGTTGGGGTGTCTGACTTCTGTCAAAGACACTGGTTGGAACCCGACCTTTCTCGGGATGATGTACCGACCTTTCTCAGGGCATCGATTTGTGGGGTGTCTGACTTCTGTCGAAGACACCAGTTGGAACCCGACCTTTCTCGGGAGGATGCATCAACCTTTCTCAGGGCATCAATTTGTGGGGTGTCTGACTTCTGTCGAAGACACCAGTTGAAACCCGACCTTTCTCGGGAGGATGCACCGACCTTTCTCAGGGCATCGATTTGTGGGGTGTCTGACTTCTGTCGAAGGCACCAGTTGAAACCCGACCTTTCTCGGGAGGATGCACCAACCTTTCTCAGGGCATCGATTTGTGGGGGTGCCTGACTTCTGTCGAAGACACCAGTTGAAACCCGACCTTTCTCGGGAGGATGCACCGACCTTTCTCAGGGCATCGATTTGTGGGGGTGCCTGGACATTCACAAGCATTGAAAGAGTACCTGGATATTCACAAGTACTAACCTGGAGGATATTTGGGCCTTTGCAGGCGTCGAAGGGGTACTTGGATGATCGCAAGTATAAACTCTTGAAGGATACCTGGCGTTCGCAGGTATCGAAGGAGTACCTGGGATATTCATGAAGGTCCCTCACCTTTTGATAATTGCGAATATCGAAGACGTACCTCGCATATTCGTGAAGGTCTCCCACCTCCTGGCAATTGGGGAATATCGAGGGCGTACCTAAGATATTCGTGAAGGTCTCTCATCTCCTGGTAATAAGAATATCGAGGGCGTACCTGAGATATTCGTGAAGGTCTCTCACCTCCTGGTAATTGGGAATATCGAGGACGTGCCCCGAGATATTCGTGAAGGTCTCTCACCTCCTGGTAATTGGGAATATCGAGGACGTGCCTTGGATATTCATGAAGGTCTCTCACCTCCTGGTGGTTGGGAATATCGAGGACGTACCTGAGATATTCGTGAAGGTCTCTCACCTCCTGGTAGTTGGGAATATCGAGGACGTACCTGAGATATTCGTGAAGGTCTCTCACCTCCTGGTAGTTGGGAATATCAAGGACGTACCTGGGATATTCATGAAGGTCTCTCACCTTCTGGTAGTGGGAATATCGAGGACGTACCTGGGATATTCATGAAGGTCTCTCACCTTCTGGTACTTTGAAATTTGAATGTAGCACAAGGCTTACCCGGATGGCCGCAGGCACTCAAAAGGGCTAGAATACCTGGGTAGCCGCAGGTGTACAAAGTACTGGAATACTTGAATGAACACAAGTATTTAATGATATGATCTGAGACCACTCAGGTAGGTCCAAGTGTAAGAAAGCATACCTGGACAACGGTGGGTACTTGACGATATGGGGATATCTAGACAACAGTAGGTATTCCAAGAGATACTTGGTCAGTCACAAGTATCAATACTCTGGGGACAACTCAAACAGGTCGAGTGTCAGGAAAAGGGAGTATCTGAACGGTGGCCGGTACTCACAGACAAGAGGATACTTGGACAGTCACGAGCATCCAAACTTTAAAGACAACTTGAACAGGTCGAGTGTCAATAGAGGGAGCACCTGAGTAACGGCAGGTACTCAAAAACAAGGGGATACCTGAACAGTCGCAAATATCAATACTCTGGGGACAACTCGAACAGGTCGAGTGTCAATAAGAGGGAGTACCCGGCAAGTGGTGGGTACTCAAAGACAAGGGGATACTTAGACAGTTGCAAGCAACCAAACGCAAGGGACGACTCGAATAGGTCAAGTGTCAAGAAAAAAGTACCTGGACAGTGGTAGATACTTTAAGACAAATGGGGATAAGGATATGCTTACCTGGCAATATCTCTGATCTCTGAGAGTATGTCTGTTATTTGCACAGTATGCACACATGATTGTATGTGTTGTAAATTCATGAGTTCAAATGAGATTCATGCATAATAATTTTGTCAATTTTGTATCATCTGATTCCCACTGGAGAAGATTTTGAAAGACATCTGTCATTTAGAATGTAGATATTTTGAGCATGTCGGATGAGGGACTTTCGATCCGAAAGGACTTTTCACTCACTCTCATGGAAAAGGCTATCCCGACCATTGATGCGGGATTTATAAGGACCACACTTCTCACTTTGTCATCATGTCGGCGGGGGTCCGAGTATTCTCGCAAACATGCGATTTTACCAATGTGAGAGGTCTTTGTTGAAATTGTGATGAAGACTTGGTCAATAGCTCATCAAATGGGACCGTCGAGGTCAAGGCTCATGAACGAAGTGCCGCACAATCATCTCCGAGGTTTGCAAGTCAAGAATTCTGCGAAAAGAGATAGAATAATCTTGCTCGTACTTCTTCGAGCGATGTTTATAGACATATGAAATCCTACGTTAATTGAAGTGCCCTAGTCTCGAAGAGACTTTTACAATGGGATGTAACGTAGACTTGGCTCACATGTAAGAGAGTGAGAGTTGGTGACTGTCTTGGCATTTGTCACTAGTCTTTCTTGTCATATGGAGGTTCTATAGACCACAACAACAACTTTTCTTGGCTGTATTTTTGACTGTGGGGCATTGGCCTTGCTTTTACCAGGCACACTGCTTTTTTATGCCCCTATTTCTCATCTCAATTTTTTATTCATGGGCATTGACCTTGCTTTTACCAGGTACACTGCTTTTTATGCCCTAGTTTTTGTCCTTGTTGCTTGAGGAACTGATCTTGACAAGTTCAAGCAAATGCCTTTGTTAGACTATGGAGTCTTCCTCTTTTCTTTGGCACTTCGATTATGCTTTGCTCAAACGACAATGGCTTCGCTTTGCCTCCATGTGAGGGTGAATTTACAGACTCAATTGAGTTGTACAATGGATACAAGTGCGTAAATAAAGAATTGCTCTTCACGACTCTAGAGCACTTAAATTAACGCGAGTGTTCATATGTAATAAAGATACTCAAAGATTGATGCAAGTGCAAGCAAGAGAATTCCTATCCCTTTTCTCACCTCGTGATGTTGACTTGCCTTCAATTTGCCCCAGTGTAGGGTGGTTCTTTGACGGGGGTAGGATAGAAACTTCGCCAGTGTAAGGAGCTCAAAGGGGTGAGCAATGAAATGCCTCTCACTGTTTTGGTTATTGTACCATTCGCGAGAGAACTCTTTACCCTGCAGTCATGGAATCTTCTGCACTCATCTCACAAGTGTATAGATGGGGGACTGTGTGTAGGATATGGCTTGCCTGTCATCATTCTGATGCGCTTCATTTAGCATGCTCAATCAATCTTGTATTCTTCAATTAGCTGTCTATTCTAATAATTCTCAATGGAATCAGTGATTTAGACAGACAAAAATCATCATGCAGAATTCACCTGGAAAAGACATGCAGCATTTCGAATATGATGGAGTTTGAATTCTTCAAAACAAGTGAATGGTTTTGACTCAAAAAAAAAAGGCCCTATTGACAACTTTAGGAGTTAACATAATGGTGTTTCCAAATATGTTAAATTTTGAACATCAAAAGGGTTATTTGCAAATGGGTGTCGATAGTTATCCCTATTGATTAGGGATATGACACATGAAGGATCAGCCGGGGTTGGGGATCTGATCGGGCATCTCTATTTTTGCCCCTGCAAAAGAGGAGATGAAAATGGATCAATCAACAGGGCCAAAATTAAAGGTGAATTGAGGCCTGAAGGATCTCTGTCATTTGCTTTGGCAATACTTGGGACGCAATTTTTCTTGGGAGAGTTTGTCATGCCTCTCATTGATTTGTTATCTTTGTTTTTAACAGTCGGGTAATCCTGCAACAAACAAGACATGCTTCTCATTGATTCATTATCCTTGCTTTTGACAGTCAGGTGATCCCTTCACTGGTTTGCAGACGATTGGGTGAACCTGAAGTAAGAGGGGGACACGAAGTCCTATGCCCCTTGCTTCGTTAGGTCGATTATTCTCTAAATTGGCTCCTGGATGACGTGTCCTTTTACACGAAGCCAAGTGAATTTGATGTGGGTCATTTCCATGAACCTCACTTGGCCAATATTGACCATCAAGTTTGGTTTTTGATTCCCAATGTTTCCTGTCAATAAGGAAAATACGTCAAAAGTGAGTTCAGATAGTGGGAGTAATGGAAACGATACCGAATTACCCTTCACTGGTTTGCAGATGATTGGATGGACTTGAAGTGCAAGTGGGACACTAAGTCCTATGTCTTTTGCTTCGTTAGGTCACCTGTTCTCTCGTAATTTCCAAGTGCAAGGGAAGCAAAATTTTTTATTATTTTTTTACCAAGCGGCTAACTGCCGCGTCAGGGATTCGAACCCCCGACTTCGGACCTTTTTGCTTCTTCCCGGATACCACTCGGCTAGAGGCGCCGACGGTGTCCGTAGGACGCTTCTTTTTTCATTTAACCGAACCGGCTCCTAGACGACACGTCCTTTCATACCAAGCTAGGTAAATCGATATGGGTTATTTGATTTGCCCAAATTAACCATTAAGCTTGCTTCTTGAATCATATGCTTCCTGTCAATAGGAGAAAATATGTCAAAAGTGAGTTCAGACACTGGGAGTATTGGAAACGATACCAAATTACTCTTCTCCAAAGTTTGTATTTGCTGACTCGTAGGGATCTCTGTATGTCAATGATGGACTTTTGTTTTTGACATAGTTTAATGTCTCTTTTGATTGGCCCTCTTCATTTGTGACCATGTATGCATGATTGTTGGTCGTTGATTCATCTTCAACGCCTTCCTTCTATGGAATTTCTTCTTCTGTCTTTAACTATAGCATCATTAGTAGCATTGAGCAAAGTCATGTACCTCAAGCTTCTATGGAATCTGAGATCAAAATCTCAAGCTTTGTGATGGCAACTACTCCTTGGAAGAACATGTGTCTGGAGTACGAAGTGAGATTTCTAGGCCCTAAGTCACAATTTGAGATAAGGGGTTAGAGACTGCTTCAACTGACTAGATTTTTTCCTGTTGACAGTAGCCAATTCAAGATGAGAAATTCATTTTCTGTGCTTCTTGGCTTGTCAAAGTTGGAACTGTAATATCTAGCTGTTTGGGCGTGTCGTGCGACAAGATAGTCCTTTGGCTCAGGATGGAGTTGGGCAGGAGTGAGGCATGTCATGGATGCTTCGATCTCAACTCTATGCCTGTACCTATTACGTTTCATCTTTTGTATCCTGTAAATAGAAGAGAGAGGACATCATTTCCAAATAAGACTTACCCTCTTTTGGTGTAGGATGATTCTTTCTATTTGCCCATGTTTTCTTGGCAGGGTGTCTTTGAATTTGGCGAGTTCGCCTGATGCGCTTGCTTCAAATGCCCCCTGTCACACTAAGTCAAAGGGGACGGGAATGATCTTCTGAGACATGAAGTGAATGAGTCAGAAAGACAAACGTGATTAAATTTATCATCTTGTTTTAACAAGAGCTTTTGGGTGATGAAATATTTTTTATTTTCAAAATACGTCTTTGGGGGAGAAAAAGCATGAGGAAGCCCAGCCCTCAGTATTCTCCTTGGATGATATTTTCTTTTCATGGTTGGATAACATCACTGAGCAGGTTTGGAGTACCGCCTCATGCTCTTAAAACAAAATATTATAACTATACAATAGAGTACTTGAAATGGAAAATACAACAGTAGAACACTAGACAAGATAAGAAGCATGAAATTATAAAAACAAGTGAAACCCATGAAAACTCCTATGTAAAGGAGTGGCTTTGATAGTGTTGGTTCGAAATCAAGCGCCTTTGAATTCCTCGCCTCCGGTAGACTCGAAGTATTCGCATGAGAGGACCACTTCATTGAAGCTATGGAAGTGCAACCCATGCAACCAACAACGATGCTTACGAGGTAAAGCCCCTATGAACAGCTTTATCATTTCTTCTTCGGCCAGGCGAGGGGGTAAGTTTGCATCATGAAAGCCTCCCACCTCCTTGCATATGCTCGGAAATCCTCCATTGGTCTTCTTCTAAAGTGAACCAAGTTCTGACAAGGTACTTCAGTCCCAATCTGGCTTTGATACTGAAGCAAGAATGCAAAAGACAGCTCATTCCAATCTCTCATAAGGCAGATATCTGTTGTGATAAACCATTGCAATGCAGACCCCGTAAGACTCTCTTGGAAAGTCTGAGTTGTGAATGACATTGGGCTATAGTACTGACTCATTTCAACATGGAGGTACTGCAAATGGGCCACGGGGCAAGTCGTGCCGTTATATTTGCGGAGGTTAGGTGTCCACATCTCTCCAGGGGTCATGATCCTACGAGCGCAAGACGGGCTTGATGTATCTTGGTTAGGCCACTAGTTTTCCCATTGCATATCTGTTGTAGTGGTGAATTTTTCCTTTTCAGGAAAGTTGGATTCTACCGAGATTACCCCATTGCTTTCTTCTTGGTCAAAATTTCCGAATGAGGATGAAGTATTGAAACTATCCTCATGGTCAGAGGACGAGCTTAGTACTTCGTTAGGATCGTAGCGGATAAAGACGTATGCTTCCTCCTCTGACGGACCTTCATCCCCGGATGAGAGTATGAAACATTATACGATGAATCGTCGCCATTGTCAAAATAACGCCGGAATTCCTTGGGATTGTATTCTAGGGCCGGGAAGTCTTCGGGGTTGTACTCTAGAGGATGGTGGCCTTCAAAGCTATATTCTTGGGAATGCTCGAAGCTTTGGTGCGGTGGCTCGTCGATAGATCTTTGAATCGATCTGCTTAGGCTTTCTTTTCTTGGCTTCTGGTCCGGACCTTTTGAGTAAGGCCCTTCGTTTTGCTAACTTGATTCTCAAAGGGAAGTGACAGACATTAGAGTTTCACCGTCGATTCACTTTCCAGGTTGATAGGGGTTGATATTCTTTGGACCCTAGCTCTTGGAGTAAGCTTGGGGAGTTGTCCAGTTGTGCCTCGCTCCTGAACAGGCTCTAAGTCCATGATCTCGTACAAAGGCTCCTTGCCTTTCCTAGTGGGAAATTTTCCAGTAACAGGATGCTGCTTAGCTGCCCATTTATTATGCAATGCTTCATTGACACGCTTCTCTCCTATCTCAAAGCAACTAACGGCTCCTCGTGTTCCGCGATCATCGGCTCTTCATAGGGCAAGGTGATGTCAGGGGTGATGTCAATATCATACTCTTGGTGAAAAACATGAATTAGTTCCCTCCAGGTTTTAAGGGGACTAATCTTCCTGACAATATACCATCGCAAGGCAGGGCCAGTCAAGCTCGATTGGTACGATTGAATCATCCTTCGGACCAAGTAGGCCTGCAAGTAGGTCTCCGGGCGGGAGGTATCAGTATACCTTTCGCATTCAGGTGTTTTGAATTTTTCAGGGATCTTAATGCCTGCGTAATTGGACAGGTTCAGGGGATTCTGTTCCTGCAGCTGGTTTAACTTTTTCATGATCCTTTCAAACTGTCCATGGTGCTGGCTATTTTTTGGCAAATTTGTAGGTGTCATGACGGTACTTAAGGCAACTATAGAGTTGGGTTCGACTTGAGTGGATTCCATTTGTCTTGAGAGTTGTTGAAGGACAATGGACATTTGTCCTACGCCGTCTTCAATGTTAATGAGGCGATTTTGTACATCATTCTGATCGGGCCCTATTGCATGAGGCCATTCACGGACGAGTGGTGGCCGATGATTCATAATTACCTGTCGTTGGGAAAATAATGAATGAGCACGAAAGTAAACAGAGATTGACCCATGGCAATGGTCTAACTACCTTTTTATTTATCAAAAGAGAATTTTATAGACCGCAGACTTTTGACATTTAAAACTTGAAATTGAAATGACATAATGAAATACTAGATATTAAACAAGAGTCCCTAAACAATGGGACAAAACTTTCACACTATTTACACTAAGGGGCACATGATTGCCAATTTATATGCGACGGGGAGCCTTGTTCTTGCGAGGACGCCTACTCCCTTGAACTGGCTCTGAGGTGTGCATCCAGTCCATTCCCAAATCTCTCTCCATGAGCTCTGCTTGCTTGTGCTGGCTGCTCTCGCTGATTGAGTGAGGGACTAATGGCTTCCATCTTGTCGGGATACAATGGTTGTGGATGTAGGACATGGAGGTGTGGTGGGCTTTTTCTTCTCCCTCAAGCCCTTCAGGTATCACAATCCTTTTGCGATGACACTTGTCCCAGGTTTCCTCAGCGGTAGAAATTTCGAATTCATAGTCACGGCTTATGTTGAAAAGAACTGGAGGGACCATCATCTTGAAAGGCGGTGGGATCTCCTGAAGGGCTCCATATTGTCGTGCTACTCGATACGGGTAGTAGGGAATGGCGCCGGTGAGACCGAGCAATGGAATTGGGCGGGTGCGCATGTAAGCAAAGCGGGCCCTCTTTTCATGGAACCAACCAAAATACCATTGGAATGCCTCAGGAGCTGGGTTTCTTAGGAAGCTTACCCAATTTAAACAGTTTTGATTGGGAATGTACGGTCCTAAAACCATAAATTTTTGTAATGGATTTTCAAAAGCGTTTGTTTCAGGCGATCGCATGAAGTCTTGAAATTCGCTTAGGTGAGAAAAGAACCAGACTTGTAAAATTTCAAGAGAGGCTCGCATGATTTTCTCCGAGTTGTCTTTAAAACGATTAAAAGACAAGAATGTTTCGATTAAAATCATGTTGACATAATTCCCCCTCTTAAGATCGATCAACTATCCATGCCATCTTGGGAGTTATGGCATTTCTTTGATGGGGGAAGATGATGAGCCCGAAAAGGCCGGGAGGAAAATCTCACTTTTCTCGGGTCATAGGCTGATTTTGGAAACAGGCATTCATAAATTCTAGTGGGCGGTATTATGGTTGTCTTCAAGAATTTGTCTCATGACATGGATTTCAGGTTCCTAAAAGTCGTGCTAACCCGCGCCATGGGAGGGCGCCTATCGATGGCTTGACAAGCTTTTTCTCAAGAGGCATTCCAAGTGATGATGCTTGTATTCTTCCAGGGTTGGGGTTAGCTCAAACCTACCGAATATAAAAGTAATTGTCTTCGGGCACCAAAAATGTGCCATGGCTTGTATGATTTCAGGATGAACAGTGATTTGGATCAACGATAGGAGATGACCGATTTTGGCCTTCACGCGCTCCTGGGCAAACTGATCTAATTGACCCCACCATCTGAAGAGCTCCGCCTTGGGAGCAGGAATGAACTGGATATCGTCTTTCCCCATCGCATATAAATTGGGACTTGAAAAGTTTATCCTACATTGCCATGGGCCAAATAAAAAGACTGAGTAAAAGTAAAGAAATCACTTTGCTTTTAAAGAAAAATGGCAAGCACAAAGACATGCGCATGGGACGTGCGGCTTGATTTCTAACTCAGAAGGCTTGATGAAATTAAAAAGGTATCCGCCCATCGCAGTCTCGCGTTAGCAACATACCTCCTTAACCTCGGCTAAGAAATTCGGAGAGAAGAAAGGCAACCTCTACATCACAGTCTCGCGTTCGAGGTCGTATCTTTCTTAACACCATCCTAGAAATCCTATGGCGGCCCAGGTCCGGCGGCCGGGTTGTGTGTGCCATGTGTAGTGTTTAAAACAGTAAAGCATGCACAACATTTTATAATCACAAGATAATCTATTTTAAGCCAAAAATTAGAATAAATTTCTAAGCTTTTGACCTGCATAAAGAAAAAACCTAAGTCAGTAAAGAATTTAAACAAGACAAAGATGGCCTAAGTCTTCAATGTCCCCAGCGGAGTCGCCAAGCTGTCGCGACCTCTTTTTTTGGCGCCCGCAGTCGGGGACGAGCGCCTAAGGAGGCTAATGACTCGGCTGAAATTAGTTATGCCCGAACTCTCCCAAGTCCACCAATTCACGACTTTAATAGTCCGAGTTTTTAACCTGTAGATCAATTTTTAAAATGGAGTTGCCACTAATCGATTTGGGATGGGTTGATTAGAAACCCAAGTGAAGTATCGGGAGAAATACTCACTCTGCGCAACCGAGAAAATTAGGATCGGGGACTTGATTACACTAGTTAATCACTAATGCCCTTTCGGTACCTAATCTTGTTTAAACCCCGAGGTTTTTGGATGTTCGAGGGATTTTCCATGCATTTTTGGGAGGAAAAACAATTTTGAGTCATTTTCTAATTTTTGGACACAAAAGGGATTTTTGGTATTTTTTTTGGGAAAATACAAGTCTTTTTGGTTTTTTTCGAATTTTTTTGGCTTTTTCATGAATTTTTGGCCTTTTTTGGATTTTTGACATTTTTTGGAAAATATGAAATATTTTGATTTTTTTGATTTTTCGGAAAATAAAACATTTTTTAACATTTTTTAAAGATATTTTTTGAAAATAAAACATTTTTTGATTTTTTTTAAAATAAATTATTTATTTATTTAAAATATTATTTTATAAAATAATAAAAACGACCCGGTTGAATCCGCGGGTTGGGTCCGACCGGAGGCGCCGATCCGAACGAGGATGGGCCGCGTTGCGGCCCGACTCGGATTTTTTTGCCTTTTTTCTTTTTTTTTTTTTTTATATTAAAATATTATTTTATATCATTATATATTATAAAAACCGAACCGGGTCGGGTTCCCGGGTGGGACCGACCCGGTTCGCGATCCGCGAGACTTGGACGGGCCCGTCGATTTTTCTCCCTTTTTTCTTTTTCCAAGCCCAAACCGCTCTTGGCCCATTTTCATAAAAACTTCAGCCCAAAAGCTACTCGGCCCACGCGCACAAAAACCAACCCAAGCAGAAACCCTACCCAGACGCCCAACCCAGATCCGCCCGACTTCGACCCGGATTCCCGCCGCCCCAAAAATCGCGGAAACCCTACCCGAATCGATCCACGCCCGACCCGGCTCCGACTTCGCGACCCGGTTTTGGAGCCTTCGAGATCTAACGATCCGCGGCGAAGGCGACCGAGCCCGTCTCGACCTGAGCTCGGCCCTCCACCGGCACCGCCTTGACCTCCATCCCGTCGGTCGTTGTAGCCATTCGTCGCCGTCCGTCGCCGCTGGTCTACAGATTCAACCGTGGTGCTCGTGTGGGGGATTTTCGTCGAACGCCTGGAGTACTCCGGCTGATAGGGGCGGGATTGAGCCCATTCGGGGTCGGAATCGTGACGGGGTTCCGAGCGGACGAACGGCGGAGACCAGGGAGGGAGACGACGGATGGTCGGGGCCGGAACTTGCGTGAAGCCAGCGGCCACGGATCCCAGCCGGATGAACCCGGAACGGACCCGAAGGAGAACGAACCCTAGCTTACCGAGATCTAGGTGACGACGCGAGCGACGAAAGGCGTCGGCCGGAGGCGGAGCGGCGGGGACGCCGGGCCAGGCGTCCGGTACTGCGCACGGCGAGAAAGCCCTCGTTGACAGCCTCCTTCTTTCTCCGAAACCCTAGATCTCAGCCTCGACTTCCTTCTTCACCCTCAAATCTAGCCCTCTCTCTCTCTCGCTCACTCTTCAATCTTCGGCCGATCCGAGCCTCCACCGGCGGATCTGGCTTCCTGGACTCGCTCGCCGGCGGCCTCCCCCGAAGTCTCTCGGTGGGAGGTCGGCCAAGCTCGCGACCCAATCCTCCGCCCTCTTGGCTTGCTCTTCGATTTCCCCCTTGAAGTCTCTCAAAGGGAAGATCTCGGAGTTCGCCGTGCTTTGCCATCGTTGAGAGAAGCCTATTTATAGGCGAGGGGGCTGCCGGTCGATGGAGCTTCGACCGCCGGTCTTCGCACGCCGAACGGCCTCCGCCGGCCGAACCGGCGTCCCATCCGAGCTCCTCCAACAAGGCGTGCTCGGCATTGAAGGAAGCTCATGATGGCGCTTGAGATCTATCTCTTCCGGTCGACGTCGGCCTACACTCCTCGGCCGTAGGTTTGTCCTTCGCGCGTGAGTTGCGAGGCGGAGGGGAAGAAGAGGGAAGAAGGAAGAAGAAGAAGAGAAGAGAAGGGGCCGGGCTGGAGGAGAAGGAAGGTGGGCTTGGGCCCGCGAAAGGGAAAGAAAAAGGAGGGGAGGGGCTGGGCTTTTGCTTTCTTTTGTTTTTTCTTGTTTTTATTGTTTTTATTGTTTGTTTTGCTTATTATCCGAAAAAGGAAATATAAAATAAATTAAGGCATAATTAATAACCTAATCAAAATTTTAGGTGTCAACAGTGCGTTGCCGAATGGACCCTTGCTCTCCCCTCTTTAGGATTCCCTTTCCTGAGCGATTTTATCAAAAATTAAATAATACACACACACACACACACATATAGTTATGGCTTTGTACAAACTATACCTATTAAAATCTCTTTTTAAAGGGTTATCATCATCCTCATATTATTAATTGAGCTTTATTGTTTGAAGTGTTACTACAAATGAGGAAATCCACGCACCGGTGTATAGATGCTAAAAATCGTCTTTGGAAAATCTTCATATTTGGACAGGAGAAGCATCAGGGGCAATAAATTAGCGCACATATGTTGTGCTACTGTTGTGGAAAAGCACCAAAACTTTTTTCTTGCAATGAGAAGAGAGTTCAATTTTAACAATCTACAATTTAAGATGACACATTTGGAGGTAACACCGAGAAAACACCAAATAGTATGATCATCCCCTCGATCCTCCTTGATGTTCTCTGGTCTATCAAAGAGTGTACTCACCCGTGGTCCTGCATTGCCAAAGATCGAAACACTATTTGGTTCTGCATTTACTAAGGATCTAAATTGCTTCAACATCTTGATCCTTCTTGAAAAGAGATTTGAACCTCGTCTACGGAAAAATTCGCTTTGCATAAGTCGTGCGTAGAGGCTTGTCACCTCATCTCCTTCACTGTCTAACTGAGTTTGAACAAATGTTTTTAACAAAACCTTAGTCATATATGAAATAAACAATGCAGCAAATGAATAGACGTGCTACTTTTCTCATCTTACTCCAATAGAATTGTGACTCCAATTTAATCATAAGTTAAATGAAATCGCCATCGGATTAAGAAACAGAGCAAATCAATGTGGTCCGATGGTTTCCACGAAAACGTCCTCCACGTTTCTCTTTTATTTTGGTTAGTTTTACTTCTTTCTAATGCATATCATCATTCAAGGAGAGAGTTTCTGCAAATTTTTGCACATTAGCATACGCTACGAAACTATGGAGTTTCATATTTCCCATGTCCGCATTTAGTATAAAGAATGGAATTCTCTCAATTTACAGGATAAATTTCTGAAATTCATTTCTTTTGAGAAGTTGACGGATGAGATTCTGAAAATTCAAAAACGTATGTCTTCCTTGTCTTCCTTTATTCCGTTCCTTCTTCCTCGAGCAGCCCGGGCAATGCCCGTCACCACGACACATCGCAACTCCAATCTTTCACTGCCATCTTCCCTAGTCCTTTCCCAACCTCCATCATAGTCACGATCACCACCACCGCCATCATCCTCCTTCCTGGCTCCGCCATTGTAGCTCTCCTCCTTCCCACGCGCCCGAAAGTGTTAGTGTATAGCCTAGTCTTGACCACCATCGCCATCGTCGACTGACTACGCAATTATCCCACCAGAGTGCCTTCTACTTTAATTGTCTGCAAACATTCCTCCCATCACCACCACCATTACCGCACCATGCTCTCTTTTTCTCCCACACGCCCACACCCCACACTTGTGATCTAAGGTCAGTTCCTCAATTTCAAGGTCCCTGCCCTCAGGAGACCTACGATCTGAGGATAGTTAAGGCGACAAACCAGTTGGTTCGCGTTCGCAACCATCGCGCTGCTCTTTGTTCTTTGTCCAGAGAGAGAGAGTGGTAGAGCGACGGACAATGCCGCTGGGAGGGGTATTACATCGATGGTCCGAACATTGGAGAGGACGAGGAGATAGGCGGTGGCGATAAGAGGCAAGGAAGAAAGGGAACAAGAGGGGCGAGAGTTCGATATCTGGAGATTGAGTGTAAATATTCAAAAAGTATGAGGCATTCTGATCAATTTTTGAGTAACTGGATGTAGTCCCGTTGCTCTCTGTGGCAAGTCTCAACCGTAAATGTTGACATCGACATTTACACACACACACACTAGAAAAGGAGAGACGGTGTGACATAAAATTAGCTCTATTGTCAATACACTAATGTCTAGTGGGAAGGGTGGGTTGGGGACCGACATGCGGCAGAGTTCGAGCCGTGGCCCAAGCATCCAACCCTCGGCGTTCGTTAAACATTACTAAGAGGAAGAAGAATTTGCTTCAGAATTGTCTCAACCTTATCAAGATACTTCAGTTACTAACCAGGATCATAAATAAGTCTGTATAATTATGCCAAATCACTGCACATGTATGGAGTGATCGTCATCCCAATCTCCCCTTATCAACCCGCCACCTTTTATAGGAAAAAAGGGAAAGGCATATAAGAATTGCGGGATTAGAACTGTCAAAACAGGTCTCAAATCCATTTATTATCCCAAATTTATTAAAACAGGTCATATATCATCTCAATTTGACGGCTTAACCATAGCCGATTCTAAAATGAAAAGGCTAACTAAATGACGTTAAATGGGTTATGTTATCAACCTATGTCCAACCCACTAAAAAAATTGGGCCGAATGACTTGAGGTAGCACATTTTGATGTAGATACTAGATGCTCTTTTCACTCGCTCATGACTATCAATCCGAATGAATCTCCTACCAATGAGTTCCTAGAGCATCTCCTCGACCTCCCAAACTTCGATGCCACGAGATCGGCCTGGCTGCGGGCGACAGGAGTGGCTGTCCTTGACTGACCACTTGAATGATTTTCCGGCTCGGCTCCAACCGCATATCCACCCTTGGCTGCCGGGGGATTCCATGGCACAGTGTTTCCACCGGGGCTGAGCTTGGAGCGGGGGAAGGGAGGGTTCCTGAAGCCCGAGAAGGCATCAGGGAGTGGCAAGCGATTTCATGAGGGCCACTGAATCACTGATGGCACGTGAAGGAGGAATTTCTTTTATTTTGCGGATTTATTTTATTTTCGTTTATTATTTTTTGGAAATCTGCTGAGCCTTTTTCTCTGTTTTTTTGGGTGCGTTACGTGGGTGGATGGGTTTGGATCAGATTGGGTATAAGGCATATAAAAGGGTCAATAAATAAATGCGCTAATGTGAGTTAAATGGGTGAATTTGAGTTGAACTAACTTATGACCCACCCAAATCCATCCTAACCCTTGCACAGGATGAAAAACTCATTGAACAAGATATCATATGGTAACAAGGCAAAGAGGGAGTTTTGCAGGCATTGACTGTGAGCATGATACATTAAAATGATGTCATGACATGACTATGTAACTGCCCAAGATAAGCCCATGAGCACACAACAATAAAAACATGAAAGCGGACAAGATATCTATCCCATACATATGATTAGAGAGCTTAAACTAAAGCTTGATAGTGTAGTGTGAGACGAATTTCCCATAACGTAAAGTTTGAGGTAAACAAGTGGTTTGGTATGCATCAACCTCGGGTTCCGACTATCATCTTCAAATTGCAAACATGCTAGCTTTCCCTCCACAAGAGCAAATACCCTTGAAGAAGAATTGTTATGATGTGATTTACTCATGTGAATTCCCTTAAAGTTTAGGTCTAATTAGCCCAATTTACACAGATGAACAATGTTACCATGAATCATGACCTCTTGGGTGAGTGGCTGTTCAAGGATGGGAAAAAATGGAAACAGAAGAATAAAACTTCCTATGCACACTTCAAAGTCAATACAACAAGGCCGGGTCACCAATTATCATTTTAGAATGAAAATTGCAATATGTGAAAGAACAGAGTTCATGATATATGTCGACAATGGAAGCAATACAAGAATACCTAGGGCTCACTAAAGCTATTGCTCAACTTTCAGCGAATCCTCAATCCGCTGGATTAGTTGATTAGCTGTCAAAGCACCTTCCTGATAATTGAAAACAGCTCAATTAAGATTAAGTATAGATGATTAGAACATCTTAAAACTGTATAAGTTGCAAGCAATCAAACATCAGAAAAATTTCACAACCGAAACTTGCGGTCAAATTATGAATGAGAATCAACTAACTTCCGATTAAATAACATTCAAAGACCACAGAATGTGCATAAATCTTAGGCAGTGCCCATAAGTTATTACCATTTCTGCATTGAGCCGGGAACCCTGTCCTTCACAGAAAATTTATGGGGATACTCTCTGCCTATTGCTAAAAAGAAAGTATCATTACTATGCATGGTTGCAGCAACCTGAGAACTAAGGAAGCTGTGTTACTGTTTTCCAGGATGGTCAAGCTCTACAAAGGGAAGGCCTTTCATTGATCGCTGTTGAAGACTTATGCGGTTTGTGCGTATTTATCATCGGTTATTATGTATAAACATGTCGGTGCTTCATCATGGTTTCGTTGCTGGTTCCATGTTTTGGGAGAGAATAATGATGAAGTTGGATGGAATCCCCGGTCAAAAACAGTTTAGGAGGAGAAGCGTGGCCACAGATTAAAGGTCATTATCGATTCTTCAAGCCACAAGAGGGGCGTTAGTGCCTGTATGCATCACAAGGGCTGTGTGCGGCTGTGTGCGCTTTTTTAACAAAACGCAAGTTCTCTTTCCAGTGTTCACCCTGTATCTTTCACATGATAATAGAAAACTAAACAGTGTCGAGACGAGATGGAAGGAGTCAAGACTACCTTATTATCCTCATAGACAACAGTGGAAGGAATTTCCTTCTTAATGATTTTGTCAAATCTGCATGTCGACATAACATATTAACATCCCACCAGATCAGCTTCACATAAGTCCCAAAAGGGATTCACTACATAGATATCCCCATGAATCTTAAAAATAAAATAAACAGAGATGAGACTAAGAGGAGGGCAGAGTTTGCAAAATTGGATATTTTCAACTGAAGAACCTCTGCAGCCTGAAGTCCGTGCTTGATCAAACGAAAGAATCTCGGGGAAAAATTTAAAATCTCGAGTCTGCTTCTCGGACGATTCTTCCATCACACTAAGAAACAAACGGCACACATCAATCCCCTACGCAAGCCCCCGACACCAATTCTCACTACCCTGGAGCTCGATCAGCCAGTCACCCGCGACTCGCGAGTGAGGGACCTCGTATCTAATCACGACCACACCCCCCATAAACCGTTGAATCGACAATCGGAACTCATCCGATGGAAACAGCAATCGATGCTTACAAAGGGCGAGGAAGAAAACCCGGTTGAACGCGCGAGCGAAGCTCCCGCCACATCAAAGATTCGACGGGAGTAGGAGAAACGTCGGTTCTCAGAAGCCATGAGAGGGATCGGCGACGAATGAGAGCGGCTTCCTTCTCCGGCGGAGATGGTGCTCCGACGGAGTTTGGGGTCGTCTAGGGTTTGTGGAAGCGATTTCGGGCATTTTGTTCCGGGTAGGGTTATAGCCCCAACCTACCCGAACAAGAACCCCCAAGATACCCGAAATTTTCGGGCCGGGTCGGGTCAGGCCCGGGCGCACTTTTTTTGGTACCCCTTGTTTGATCATGACCTCTCAATATTACAAGCTAAAAGACGGATAGATATTTTCTACCTCGCACCGTCCAATTGATTGATGTCTTAACTAATTATCAACGATTAATATATGTAAATTTAGTACGCATTAACGATTGAAATATATTAAGACGCTCATGAGAAACACGTTGTCTCAAAAAGATAAATAGTTATTTGTTTGGCTAAGGTAACCTCGCATTGTTGGAAAAGCTTTAATTTATGTTTTCAAGGAATAGACAGGCAAGGGGGTGAGAAGCGAAGGGAAGAAGAATTTAGAGGGAGTCAATATCTAGAATAGTTAATAGGCAAACCCCAAAATAATATAAAGACTGAGAATGCGTCTATATAGAATTGAATCATTTAGTCTTTGGAGTTGTATGTAATATTTTATGTGAAGATCCTTTAACAACCTGATCTGATTCATGTGCGCCGAACTCTCGAAAAGTTAGCTTAAATAATTACGTAATGTGGTGACCATCTTAATGGACATTTATCTATAAATCATTTAGTGGATCTTTAGGATTCTACAAGCTTCTCCACTTAAAAGAATCGACATCCTTATTAGTTTTTTAAAAAATTTGCCCCGCCAATTTATCGAGAGAAGTATGAAGATTGATATTTTATATATGTATTCCGATCAAGCTTGAATCATCGTTGCTTTGTGAAATTAAAATGTTCGAAATTTCAATTTTAGGTCAAACAAATGTCCTCTTCACAAAACTAATCATATCTTAACGTCCATTTATTTTCTTTTTTATTGGAGACGTGCGGATGAATGGTTGATCAAGGAATAACTGAAGAATAAATTAAACTTTTTTTCAATCAATAGAATACCATCATTGTAAAATAGTATTGAAACTCGACGAAACAATGATTTTGTTCGATACATTTAGTGGGCACAAGTGCACGTACCATTTGTGACGACTCGACCGGGTCTCCCGAAAGGATCGATCACATGGGTGCCACACGAATGCGCCCGCCAAGTTCATTCTGCCCCCAACAGATTATTTTAGAGAAGTACAAACAGAAGCTATCGCCCCCATACCACAAGTCACGTAGGAGGGATCCCAATAGAGAATACATAAAAAGCTAATGGAATGGAATAGGAAAGAGACTACGCAAACGCCAAACGGAACTCAACTCTGTTCTAACAATAATAATAATAAATAATATTTAACGCTGGATCAACCTCCTTCTTCCCTCAATAAAAGAAAGACCACATCTCACTCACTTGGCTCCCGAGGTAGGAATCCGATCCGGGCGGAGTCATCATCATCTCCATCTTTTATTTTACGTGCTGCCTCTTCATATGTCATTTCCTCTACGGGACCCAGGCCATACATCTGGAAAGTGACCCGGGCGGCTGGGTCCCACTCGAACTCCTCCCACCAGTCTTTGCCCCCCAAGATCGAGAAGCTTCCCCTCATTCCGTTCGAGTCCAACGGTAACTTTCTAAGACCAGGACAGTCTTCCATTATGGAGAACTTCACCCCTTGAGGGAAAAGTACAGCATGGTCGCAAATGCTCCTTAGTTTTGGAAGTTCGGAGATCCATAAGGATTTGAGACGTGAAAATAGTCCTGAAGCAGCTAATTCCTCTCTTGCAATTCCATCCCCGATTATTTTCTCCATCGAATCACACCTGTGGACCCCCAATCTTTGGAGTTTCGGAGCGTGCACGAGCCAGGACAAGTCCAGAAATCCACAATCGGCGACAATAACATCAACGAGGCTGGGGAAGCAATAGCAGTTGGGCGCTTGTCCTATCCCTTGATTAATCTCCATCTTCACATGCATACGGCAATCGGCAAAAGTAAGCGCCTCTAAATGCGAGAAATTGTCGCTCCCTTTTAATGAGTGACTTATTGGGATGTGGGTCAAGCCCTCGCAATTCTCGATAAATACTCTTCTTATGCATCTCTGAAAGGATTGAAATATTTTTAGGGCAGAGGAAGATTGGCGCACATGGATGGATAAATCTGTGAGACCTTGCATGCGCCGTAGTTCCTCCACCACCTCCTCTTCATTCTCTAGACTCGATCCAAAACTGCTGAACACATTCAACGGTAAGCTTGCGATTGCCCTTGTCGGAATTAGGATGTGCCTCTTCATATGGTCTAGCAGCAACCACTGTAAACGAGTCAAGTTGCTGATTTCCTTGGGCAACTCTTTGATACGAGTGTGTGACAAGTTCAAGTACTGTAGGCGAATCAGATTGCAAATCCCTTCGGGGAATGACTCAATAATCAGATTGTTGGATAGGTCAAGGACCGTTAGACAAGTCGTTATCGACTCAAAAAATCCTCTGTGTACTTCCCTCACTTTTGTCTCCCTTATAATCAAAGTTTTGAGATGGGAACACCTGGGTGGTGCTTGGTTGATATTCTGAATCCATTTTCCCCATATTGATATTTTCTCTGCTTCCCCCCATTTGGAGATCCTTTTCGCAGATATATCTTCTTCCTTCTCTATCACTAGCAACTTGTTCTCCCTTTGCCCATGGTCACGAGCGATCCAGATCGCCATGTCGCGGATGACATCGTGCATCTTTACATACTCTTCCTCATCATCATCACGCCCACTTTCCAATAGAAAAGCCATCTTTAAACTCCCCAATATATACTCTCCCCTATCCCGCATATCGTATACATCATCGGTGTCTCCTAGCAAGCCCTCTCCAATCCACAGATGAATAAGATCGTGCAACTTTATGAGGTAATCCTCAGGAAAGAGACAACAGTAAAGGAAGCAAAGTTTAACGATAGAGTCGCTTAAACTATTATAACTGAACTCTAGCATGTGATACACTTCCTCCATACCTGATAGTTGATGCGGTTTGTTCCTGAGAATTGTTAGCGCATAATGCCACTCATGAGGATGCTCTCTGCCAGCCATGGCTCGCCCGACGGTAATAAGGGCCAATGGCAACCCTTTGCACTCTTTAGCAATTTCCTTGGCCAGGCCTTGAATGTCATCATCACAATTTTCAAGCGATTTGCCGATGTTCTTCTCAAACAATGTCAGAGCTTCTTCAGGCTTCAAGCATGATACTTCGCATGTTTCGTTGGCTCCCATTTGGTGGCATACTTGCTTCGATCGAGTTGTGAATACTACCTTGGATCCATTCTTTGGACTAGGAGGAAGAACTCCGATTTCGAAAAGGTCCAGCCTCGCCCATATATCATCAATCAACAACACAAACTTCTTTTTAGCCAAAATGTTCAACAAATGATGGACCCTAAGATTCTGAGACCATCCATCCCAGATCTCATCTTTAATGTGCAGCCCTTTCCTTACCACGTCTCGAATGTTATCTTCATTCACTTGCTTTGACACCACCACCCAAATAACGACATCGAATTTAAGATTTGTGCACAAAAACTCATTGTTGATCTGTTTCATGAGGGTGGTCTTTCCCACACCACCCATTCCGTATAATCCAAACATTCCTGTTTTGTTTTCGTCCGCTAGCCATTTCCACACTTCATTAAGCAAAATATTAAGCCCCACGGTCTTAACCGTAGGTATCGCAAGTATTGCCGGGCTAGGCAATGGTGACGTGAAATTGCTGAATTCTCTTTTCTTACCTTGGAGCTCTCTCGCTTCATTGAGCAATCGATCAACTCTTTTCCCCAATTTATAGCTCAACCGGCAATTCTGAGGAAGACAACGACTGAAACATTTGATTCGGTCACATTCCCTGGCTTCTTCAAGAACTTGATCTACTCCACCTTCAAATTCTTGCACCTTGCATAACCAGTTCTCCACTTGATTTGTGCGCCGTACAACTCCCTCTCGTTCTTCACGTTCCACCGTTCCCTTCACATCTCCGCTCATGGCCTCCAGATCTCCAGTGGCCTTCCTCAACTCCTCCACATTATCTTTCAAATTACAAATGTAGCCCAAAGGTTTGCTGGCCAAGTCCCATAAATTGCCGACGAGTTGTAACAGAGAATTTGCGAAATCCATAGATTCTTTCGGGAGATGAGAGATCGAAAAAAGGAGTAATCCAGATGGATTGAGAGCAGGATTGAGAGCAGGCGAATGGGTGGAGTTCGATAATAGAGGGTCATGTAGTAAGGGACGACTTTTACAGATTCAATAATGGAGGCCCTGACTAATGGCCCCACAACAGGACAATAATACAAGCAACAGTACAAATCACAACTGGGGGAGTTGAATTATTGCGCACGCGGACAAACAACTTTTTAGAAAGTTGGATAATGGAAATAAAGCACGCAACCACACACACAATAATAGAGGCGCCAAGTAATGGCCCCACATCAGGAGAGTAATACAGGCTGGCAAAGGTAAGTAAAAGTAAAAAGTACAAATCACAACTCAGGAGTTGAATTATTGCGCACGCGGACAAACAAATTTTAGAAAGTTGGATTATGGAAATAAAGCACTCCTCGCAACCACACACACAAATATATATAAAAGCAAAAAGTGCAAAACACAACTCGAGGTCGAATTATTGCGCATACCGACAAATAACTTTTTAGAAAATTGAATTATGAAAATAAAGTGTAACTCACAACTTTTCCGCAAAACAGTCTGAGCATTCATGAGCTTGAAATTTGAATATAACGCATCTATCGTGCAAGATACCACTGATCTTCGCTTCCCATGAATTTTAGGATAATGTTAAAAAAACATGGTAATATTTTTAAATACATCAGTTCGTTGTTGATTAGGTTCATAATTTGATACAAGAAGGTTTTTCCTAGCACTGTTATGTAATTTTCGTAAAGGAGATTAATTATAGGGAGAAGAAAAAAAAATTTCAATGGGAATTGGCAACTTTAATTAGTAAAATTAATACCTGCGTAATAGTAAATTGTGACTTTGAAATAATCTTGCATTATTATTATTAATATTATTTTACAAATCAAAGACTGGACATTAAAATCCACGTGCGTCGTGCATTTAATAATCCAAACATGCCCTCCTCCTTCTTGAGATAGTGAGTAGCTCCCCGCATGTGAATGGTTTTATGCCCTCCCTTTCTTCTTGAGATTATTAGTTGCCGATGCTATTCGTTTTGTTTAATTTGGATCTGGCAACACCGATATGCATATATAAAATTAGTGGGTTGCAATTATCTAGTGGTGCTCAGAAGATGAGGCAAAAAAGTAGACAATAAATCACTCGTATCTAGTTAGAAATCTCATGTTTACAACATGGGAAAAAGTTGAGGACAATACAATGCCAGAATTGTATGAAATAAAAATTTGAAAATGAAAAAGGTTAAGCTCACTCACGAAAACACATTCGTTTCTATCACTAAGTACAGGTATGAGCATGAGTCGTGGGTCTCTAATTATCATTGTATCGGTAGCCATGAAAATTAGACAAATTTTTTTCACGCCATTCCCAATCCAATATTCTTAGGTAGTACTATGAGGTAACTGCATGTTGTGCATTTACCCTCTAATCCTAGATGATCCACGTCATTTTAATCCCAAATACTAAATCATATCAAATCATATATTCTCACGAGACGTGAGTGTAATCTTTCAAAACACAAGGTTCTCTCCATAGGGATTCCTTGTGCAAAATGTGAGATGAAAACGTTCCTATATGCTTTTTCGTCAACGGTCGTATCCATGAGTTTTTCTAATTTTGGCCAACTTGTCACCCATATGCCACTATTCTATTACAAATGAAAAATTGAGGACCGAGGATTGGCGGAACTCCATACGCATCAATATTATAATTATCGGTGTTATTATTATTATTATTATTATTTGGTGAAAGAGAAAAGTCCGAGTGTTACACTCTACGCTTTTAAGGAAACTTGATCCAATCGAATTCTCTATCAATAAAGGAAAAAACATATTAGTATATAAACTAATTAAGAAGATTCCATGTAAACAGATTATTATATACTAAGCTCCCATTACTATGCCGTCCCACTTATCAATGTTCAAAATATTGGGCCACTTTAACTTATAATTGAAAGATTTTTTTCTTTTATGTTTGGTTGATTGGATCAGTGGCCTGCTGGACAAACAATAGTAATCCTCGCAAAACTTTTTAACGGTCCTGGCTTGCAAATCCTTTCAAACTCACCATCTAAATCTGATAAAGTGACCTAAATCGTCTCTGAAGAGTAGCCCTTGAAACTAGCATTACGACGAAATAAAGTACAGCGACGGAAAGTCAGTGGCGGGCTTGGGATGAGTGATGGCCCTGCCCCTATCAGGAAAAAAAATATTATAATATTACCAATTATAATTTTTTAATATATTACTACATATTATTGGAATTTTTTTATCACCCCTAATCTTGAATTTGCTACTCCAATCACCCATGGTCCCTACATAATACTGACTTTCAAGTACGATGGAAATTGCTAAAAAGAATAGTATAGGATGCGATGACACTAACAATTCATGGCATTTCCTTTGCCTAATTGATTCTGAAATGACCATATAATAAATATATCAGTTTATCATTCCAAATATTTTTTTTATTAATATTGAGTTTACTAGTCAACTGGACAGTGGGGTTTTCACTTTTCAGCTTCGAATCGGTTGGAAAAGTTAAAGCTGAGAAACTAAACGTGAAGACCGGGCCTTGCTTTGATGGACAACATATTCATACCCCCTTTCCCATATTAAAATTTTCTTTTAAGTTACTTTTTCAGTAAAGAAGAGGAATCTTAACCAACTTTTATTCCCCGTTACAAACATTAAGATGTGATCGGATAAGTTAAAATAAGAAGTCTCATCATTTATTTGAAGAAACTATCTATTACCTTGAGACCATGTTAATGATGTCGCATGGTTCAATGTTAATTCCGCAATCACGGGCAATCAATAGATCAATTGTCGTCCTCTCACGCACAATCTATTGCATCAATCTCCTCTTTCTCTTATTTCAAGTTACAAGTATTCCTTATGAGATTGACCCACCCTAGATATCAATTAATATGAATTCAAACTCCATGAAATTCAAGCAACCTCAATCCCAAGCTAAAGTAAAAAAAGGCACCTCTAATTCCAGATAGAAAGTCCATCGCGATTCCTCCAACATAGACAAAAATAGCCACTAATTAGCTGGGTTATCACCTTTTAATTTGCCTCTCTAACGAAAATTCCTTCAATTAAAAGATTAAGATATCTGCTACTAATATTGATCAAGGAGGTGCCAAAAGATCACATTTTTTTTCCCTAAAAGAGGAGAAGTTATATTTGGCCACTTCAATAATGGAACCGAAGGATCAGCCGCTGCCAGCACTACCCAGCTCCCCCCTACCATCGAAGGAAGGACCCCATCTGCAAAACCTGACTTGAGGCTTCAACCTTCAAAGGCAATTAAAGGGGAATTTGTTCTTGTTTTCCACCAAGAACTACTGATAAAAAGACTAGTAAAAACTCTATCACCCTCTCTGTCTGCCCCACGCAAGGCCCTTGCCACCACCATCTCCACAGTACCGCCATTACTGGCCTCGACAATGATGGTCTCTCTCTAAGCTACAATCTTCTCAACATTAATAAGTCAGTCATTGAAAGCGAAAAAAAAACCTCTGAATCTAGAAGCACAACTGCCGTGAGGGGGCAATCGCATCAAGAGCTCAATCACATCCAAGGAGACGCCAAGCTTGCAAGAAAGAAACCCAATCACAAACACAATTAAAAAGGGGAATTATGCAAATCGAAATATATGAAGGAACAAATGGCAAGACTCATGTTCAGTTAAGTAAAACACAATGATCCCTATCCAAATTGTTCGAGAGTTATAATAAAACACTATGATTTCTCACAAAAAAAGGAACCATCATAGTCACCCTCTTCATACTATTGTCAAAACCCACTCATACTAATCACTTATACTTCTCTCTTAAAATTATTAAAATAATGTTAACATTTTGCACAAGCGCTATTATTTTACAATTAGTCTGTCATAAATAATTAAAAATCTAAACACAAGTTGCATACAATCAACAATTAAGTTTACTTTTATTCATCTGTTACTCCATAAATATAATGTCTCATGTATTTTATTTCTTAGCACAGTTTTATATATATATATATAGTTTATCATGAATATAATTATAAAGTAACGTCTTGAATCCATTTATTTTGAATCAATTTATTTACAAGTAAATTAAGTTAAAATCTGAAAGTTAAGAATTAACATAGTTTAAATATTTTACAATTTGAAATGTGGAATTGTTTCCTCATTACATTCAAATTTGTATATTGACAAGAAAAAAAATATTTCGACAAATTATTGTTCTATTAAGTATAAATATATAGATAGGAAACAAATTGAAAGTAAACTTATTTAGATTCATTCTATTGCTAGTTCAAGAAAAAGCTTTGAGAATTAAATGACTAATAACATATGTTATTGATAAAATAACATAATTAAAAGATTTAAAACTGAATTGGTCAATAGATCCAAGACTTCTCGAACAATTTTCTCCCTAATCTTCCATTGTCAAGGATTCTACCAAGGAACTAAACTTCTCCAACTTCTTGATCCTCCTGGAAAGGAGATCCAAACCTCATCTATGAATAAATTCGGGCGGCATGACTCATGGAGTGATCTTTGTCACATCATCTTGTTCACCATTTAGCGAGATTTGAAGACCGATGTTTATAACAAAATGTAAGTCACTATATCGAATGAACAATGTAGCATATGAATAGACTTGCTACTTTTCCGTTTATCTGTCTCCAATAGGATTAAGACTCCAATTTAATAGCAAGTTAAAATGAAATCGCCATTGGATTAGGCAAGTAGAACACGTCAACGGGGTTTCAATGGTTTCCACGAAAACGCTCTTCACGTTTATCCAGGGCATCTCATCACAGTATCAAAAATTTTATGAGCCTATACTAACATAATGATTATGAGAACTTAGCATATTAAATTTCCACATGAAAGCAAAGGTGAAAAAGAGAGAACTTACAAAACGCTTGAAAGGCTTTCCATCTTTAAATATGATAAAGGTTAGTAAATGCCTATAAATTTGGAAGCACCGATCGTCAAGCCTCCAAAAGGTAAACTTAAAATGAATCTTTTACACATGCGTTCCAATCATTATAAAATCTTGTTTTGTGAAATTAAAATGTTAAAATTTCAATTCAAGTCAAAAACACGCCTAACTCACAAAACTAATTACATTTGATTCCCATTTTTTTTTTTTTTAACATGAGACTTGTATGCGACTGATTAGGGAATGTACAGCTGTTAAATGAATCGATTCTTTTAATCAATTAAATCTCTCATGTGCACACAAGCATTATTGTAAAAGTGTACCGAAAATAGACAGAACGATTTTATTTGGATAGGCTCAGTGGGCGCACACGACCTTCATTAGTTGATAATTTCTTTTGTAGCTTAATTATTCTAGACAAATTGGACCATTTATTTTTTTGCATGTTCTTGTCCACAAATTGCTAAATTTAGGCCCGCATGCTTTATTCGCGAAAGGTTGGGATCCTCTGAAAATTACAAAATCAATTTATATTTTACATTTACCTCGGAAAATATTGATGTATCTTAATTTTTCTTTTCTTTCACTTTTTTCATTTTAGACTTTTTCTGTGCTTATCCCTCAGGTCACATCGGTCCATGACCTCGAATTGAAGTCACCTGCCCTTAGGAATGCCGGCCCGAGCAAGTCGCCTTGGCTTTGTTTGCATTGGGGCCAAGATAAAAGCAATCATCAGAAACTCTTAATGCCTCTCTCTGTATGTCCCACCCCTATGTAAAGCCCTTGCCGCCATGATCCCCACGGCATTGCCATTACTGGCCTTGATTAGGGTTGTCGATGGGTAGGGTCGGGTCTGGTTTTCGGTTTTCTTGGCTGCTTGCCTCTCTGCATCGTTTGTCCGCAAGAGAACAAACCTCATTGCATTTGCTATAAAGTAGACTTATTGGCCGTAAATTGGCTGTAAACTATTTGAACGCATCAATCACGACTAGAAATATGCTCTGTTGTCAATGAAGCTACGAAAATAAAAACTGGCCGAGCAAAGAATTTGAAGTAAATGTGTTAGGGCGAGACAGGGCCAATCTTTAGAATTGGGAGCCATACATGCTGCAAAGTGCAAGTTACATGGTATATTTCTTGGTGGAAAATTTGGGTCCTTCTGCTGCTCCCCCTCACCTCTTCTTTATCAAGCAATTTTATGTCGTGAAAAGACTGTCAATCTGGTTTTAACCATTCCATTTCCTAGGAGTTTGTCGGAAAAACCGAAACTGTTTCTAATTATAGATCAACCAATATAAAAGTGAGTAACAAAGTTAAAAAGAATTCTTAAATAATTACCCTCAAATTCCAGAAAATAGTAGGCTTTCAATTAAACATGAAGAGAAATACAGAGTTTAAGTCTTGAGATAGATTTCCCAGCTTAGTTATGGTTCAAAAGAAACATAGCAGAAGGTGGAGGTTCAAACAAAATACAAGACGGTTCTTTCAGCATTCTTCCTCTCCGAGGAAGCTTATCTGCACAATCGGTTGCCTTCCCTGAAAGCGTGCCTTATTTTTAACCCTCTTGAAAGCTTCCAGAAGAGTCCTACGATCATTCAAAAGAGAAGCGAAAACAAGATTATTCAACAAATTTAATAAGAGTAACGATACAGTTACCGGAGCATCCATCTCCGCCTGCAGATGAGTGATGTGGACAAGAAACTTCAGGAAAAGACAGACTAAAAATGACTCGTTCATCCTTACAATCATGCATATATGTGGATGGTAATGGCTTAGAAGTTAAACAATAGAATTCCTCAAGAAAGTGAGTTTGCACCATGTTAAAAATCAAGCTGCTTTTAATTTCAAAGGTTCGTGCAAGTTCACAGTTTCAAATGCTTGTGCAAGTACACACTTATCTGAAAGGCACGAAAAGAGACCGTCCAAATCAAAAGAAACTAACCAAAAAGATGCATACTTTAACAGCCACTAACAAAGAAGAAGACAATTATACACTAATTCATTGATCTCAAACCAAAAGAAGAAAAACAATAATGATCGAAACTCCCTTTCAATATGAATGGCGGGGAGGCAATTCGTCGAAGAACCAGCTCTACGACATCACATCTCAAATGAAGGCACTTGCCTGTTTTTACATGGACAATGTTCTCCAATCAGAGCTGAGCAATCAATCAGTATGAGAAGAGACTGTACATGCGGGACTTGAGATCTTCAGAGTCCATGATATATGCAATCACCTGAGGGTATACTGAACCAATTCCGAAGCTAGCCACATTTTTTATTTTATTTTTCTGAGTGTAGGAGCACGTTTTATAAGTCAGATAGTAACGTCAAACCAGCAAGAGAAGTTGCATGACGGAGTAAGGCTGGTGGTTCGGCCACAGAAGAACGGGGCAACGACAGTAGAACAAATTTGAGCAAGAGTCGAGTCGAGACGAGATGGAAGGAGAAGACGACCTTATCATCCTAATAGACAACAGTGGAAGGAATTTCCTTCTTAATAATTTTGTCAAATCTGCATATGTCGATATAACATTAACATCCCACCAGATCAGCTTCACATAAGTCCCAAAAGGGATTCACTACATAGATATCCCCATGAATCTAACAATAAAATAAACAGCGATGAGACTAAGAGGAGGGCAGAGTTTGCAAAATTGGATATTTTCAACTGAAGAACCTCTGCAGCCTGAAGTCCGTGCTGGATCAAACGAAAGAATCTCGGGGAAAAATTTAAAATCTCGAGTCCGCTTCTCGGACGATTCTTCCATCACACTAAGAAACAAACGGCCCACATCAATCCCCTACGCAAGCCCCCGACAACAATTCTCACTACCCTCGAGTTCGATCAGCCAGTCACCCGCGACTCACGAGTAATGGACCTCGTATCTAATCACGACCACACACACCTATGAACCGTTGAATCGACAATGGAAACTCATCCAATGGAAAAAGCAATCGATGCTCACAAAGGGCGAGGAAGAAAACCCGGTTGAACGCGGAAGCGAAGCTCCCACCACATTAAAGATTCGACGGGAATAGGAGAAACGTCGGTTCTCAGAAACCATGAGAGGGTTCGGCGACGAATGAGAGCGGCTTCCTTCTCCGGCGGAGATGGTGCTCCGACGGAGTTTGGGGTCTTCTAGGGTTTGGGAAGAGACCATGGAAACTGGAAAGTGAGGGGAGATGAGTGACGCATTGAAACTGGATGTTGGAGGAGGCCATGGAAAATTGGAAAACCGGAAGGGATTTCGGGCATTTTGTTCCGGGTCGGGTTATAACCCCAACCTACCCGAACAAGAACCCCCAAGATACCCGAAATTTTCTGGCATGGTCGGGCCGGGCCAGGCCAGGCCAGGCCAGGCCGGGCCGCACTTTTTTGACACCCCTTACTTTGATGATGATGGTCTCTCTATCTTTCCGCCTAAGCCACGTCCTCTCAATATTACCAGCTAAAAGACGGATAGATACTTTTTGCCTCGCATGGTCCAATTGATTGATGTCTTATCAACAATTCATATATGTAAATTTAGTATGCATTAACGATTGAAATAGATTGGGACGCTCACGAGAAAAGTTATCCCAAAAAGACAAATGGTTATTTGTTTGGCTAAGGTAACCTCGCATTGCTGGAAAAGCTTTAATTTATGTTTTCAAGGAATAGACAGGCAAGGGAGTGAGAACTGAAGGGAAGAAGAATTTAGAGGGAGTCAATATCTAGAATAGTTAATGGGCAAACCCCAAAACAATATAAAGACTGAAAATGCATCTATATAGAATTGAATCATTTAGTGCTGGAGTTGTATGTAATATTTTATGTGAAGATCCTTTAACAACCTGATCTGATTCATGTGCGCCGAACTTTCGAAAAGTTAGCTTAAATAATCATGTGATTTGGTGACCATCTTAATGGACATTTATTTATAAATCATTCGGCGGATCTTTAGAATTCTACAAGCTTCTCCACTTAAAAGAATCGACGTCCTTATTAGTTTTTTTTTTTTTTTTAAATTTGCCCTGCCAATTTATTGAGAGAAGTACGAAGAGATGCTACTCATTGCAGTATTCTTTGCCGTACTCCCTCATTTAGGAATCCCAACAGAAAATACATCAACTATGAAAAGATAAAGATAAAAGATAAAGATACTTTGCTAGAGAGAGACAAACGAAACTCCTTTTTTTTTTTTTCCAAAAAACAATTATTTTACACTTATTAGCCTGACTCACTCGGATCACGAGAAATGAATCCGATCCATGCCCAGCAAAGATTGATATTTTATATATGTATTCCGATCAAAGCTCGAATCCTTGCGCTTCGTGAAATTAAAATGTTCGAAATTTCAATTTTATGTCAAACAAATGTTCTCTTCATAAAACTAATCATATCTTAACGTCCATTTTTTTTTCTCTTTTTACTGGAGACCTGCGTATGAATGGTTGATCAAGGAAGGTAACTGAAGGATAAATTGAACTTTTTTTAATCAATAGAACCTCTTAGTAGCCATACCATCATCGTAAAATAGTATTGAAACTCGACACAACGATGATTTTGTTCGAATAGATTTAGTGGGCACAAGCACACGTGCCATTTGTGACGATTCGACCTAGTCTCCAAAAAGGATCGATCACATGGGTGCCGCACGAATGCGCCCGCCAAGGTCATTCTGCCCCCAACAAATTATACTAGAGAAGTACAAACAGAAGCTATCGCCCCCCACACGTCACGTAGGAGGGATCCCAACAGAGAAGAGAATACATAAAAAGCTAATGGAATGGAATGGAATGAAAAGAGACCCTGCTCCCCAAACGCCAAACGGAACTCAACTCTGTTCTAACAATAATAATAGTATTTACGCTGATCAACCTCCCTCTCTCCCCCTTCCCTCAATAAAAGAAAGACCACACCTCGCTCACTCTCGGCTCCCCAGGGTAGGAATTCCAGCCTGGGGAAGATGATGGACTCATCTTTGATTATACGTGCTGCCTCTCCATATGTCATTTCCTCTGCGGGACCCAGGCCAGGCGCCTCGAAAGTGACCCGGGCAGCTGGGTCCCACTCGAACTCCTCCCACCAGCCTTCGTCCCCACATATCGAGAAGCTTCCCCTCGCGCTGTTCGAGTCCAACGGTAACTTTCTGAAACCAGGATACCTCCCTATGACGAATTCCACCCCTTGAGGGAAAAGTAGAGCGTGGTCGCAAATGCTCCTTAGTTTTAGAAGACTGTCGAGCTTTAGGCATTTGAGACGTGAGAATAGCCTTGAAAAAGCTAATTCCTCTCTTGCAATTCCATCCTCGATTATTTTCTCCATCAAATTATAGTGCCAGACTGTCAAACTTTGGAGTTTTGGAGCTTGCACAAGCCAGGACAAGTCCAAAAATCCACAATCGAAGACACTAACCTCAACAAGGCTGGGGAAGCAATAGCAGTTGGGCGCTTGTCCTATTCCTTGATTAATCTCCATCTTCACAAGCATAGGGCAACTGGATAAATAAAGCACTCCTAAATGCGAGAAATTGCCGCTCCTTTTTAATGAGTGACTTATTGGGATGTGGGTCAAGCCCTCGCATTCCGTAATCCACACTCTCCTTATGCATCTTTGAAAGGATTGGACTATTTTTAGGGCAGAGGAAGATTTGTTCACCTCGATAGATAAATCGGTGAGACCTTGCATGCGCCCTAGTTCGTCCACCACCTCCTCTTCATTCTCTAGACTTGATCCCCAACTGCTGAACACATTCAATAGTAAGCTTGCGATTGCCCCTCTCGGAATTACGATGCGTCCCAATAGATAGTCTAGTAGCAACCACCCTAAATGAGTCAACTTCCTGATTTTCTTGGGCATCGAATTGACACTAGTGGCCGACAGGTTCAAATATCGTAGATTAATCAGATTGCAAATCCCTTTGGGGAATGACTGAATTTTTTTATTGTTAGACAGGTCCAAGATTGTCAAACGAGCCGCCATCGAGTTGAAAAATCCTTTTGGCACAAGCGTCACATTAGTTTCTCTTACAAATAAAGTTTCGAGTTGAGAACACATGGGTGGTGTTTGATTGATATTTTGTATCCATTGTCCCCATAGAGATACTTTCTTTGCTTCCCACCATTTGGAGATCATCTATGTGGACATGTCTTCTTGGTTCACTATCACTAGCAATTTGTTCTCTTTTTTCCCACGGTCACGAGCGATCCAGGTTGCCATGTCGCGGATGACATCGTGCATCTTTACATGTCACGCCCCGATCCTCGGGCACGCGCACATCCTTCGATCTTGGTCGATTTTATAATGCGATATCCCAAGATAATGTATCGCCGACCCTTTCAATTTTAAGCACATGCGGAAGCAGTTAAAATTCCCAGACAATAAAACGATGGGATAGAAAAGCAGGGCCATATTTTTCATATTGAAATTTATAACCAAACTTTTATACAAACCACAAACCCTTTCATAACTATTCACATCAAAACGGAGATCTCAAAAGAAGACAGGATCTCAATCCATCCAAACCGTACTCACGGCTCCTCTCGGGACTATCTTCTTCTTCCAAAAATCCTCCTCTTCAGATCTCACCTCCGAGTTCTATTCTCGGATTCCTCCTCCTCACTCTTCAAATGGGGGTCCCGAAATGGTTTTCCCCAAACCTGGATGAGACTACGTCTCGCCGAGTTTTACCCCACTAAGCCCGATTAGCAAACTATTATACTAAATGCCGCCTAAGCACGCACAGGGCGAGGACTTACCTTGGCCCTCGATCCCACCTGCAAGTCAAGTATAATTCACAATAAATACCCATTCACTTCAACAAATCGAACCAGGTCGATTACATGTCATACAATTCAATCCCCACTGTGGGATATTTCGAAAGCTAGGCCACGTGCATTCTCCAGGACGACCTTCCAAGTCTCCGAGTTCACGTGCCTCGAACCTTGGGCCCACGTGCATTCTCTTAGGCGACCTTTTCGCCAAAGTGATACATCAAGTCACCGGCCCACGCGCCCTTTTAGATGCCCGCCCACGTGCATTCTCTCGCTTATTTCACCAAAGCGATGCATCAATTCGCCGAGCCCACGCGCCCTTTTAGATGCCTTGCCCACGTGCATTCTCTCAGGTGCATCTCACCAAAGCGATGCATCACCCGCCGGTCCCACGCTGCCCTTTTTAGACGCCTTGGCCCAACAATTTCTCAATTAATTCCAATCAATTTAGGGCAAATCCCTAAAATATCACAATTTATCCAATTCCATACAACGTGGAGCCAAATAAATAAACGGACTGCGCCACGACGATCAGCACGAGATTTCGATCGTCGGCCATCAAAATCTTAATTTCAAAAAAATAATTAATTAATTAATTAATTTCGAAAATTAATTATTAATTACTAAAAATTCAATTTAGCTCAAAATAAGGCCCGATTAAATAAACGGACTTCGGTACGGTCATCAGCACAATTTTCCGGTTCCAGGTCATCTCAGTTGCATTTTCGGAAAATAAATAATTATTTAATTTAATTCCGAAAATTAATATTTAAATACTAAAAAAATCCACTTAGGCTCGAAAAGCCTAATTGGAGCCCACTAAGGGTCGGGAAAAATCCCGAGGCACTTCCAATAATTAGTAGACCATGTCTGCTTGCTAATTACACATTCAATTTAACTAATTCACATCACAATTGACTAATTAAATCTAATCTAACAACCTAAGCATATTTAATTAAATCTAAACCAACATTAAGCATAATTAGTCACTAATCTTGGATTAGTGAGATTACTCACCAAATCGCGCGCAAATCGGATCAATCCGACGGCGGCGACGCGAGGAACGAGACTTCCCAAAGCACGGCTCGGGTTCGGGGCCGGGAAACGGCTCAAAAGCGGGCCCGAAGTGGCTGAAACCCACTTCGTGGGCTTGCTGGCCGGGGCCGAACGGAGCGGTTCCGGCGGCTAGGGCGGCGGGGGAAGGCCGGCGGAGGGCGAGGGGGACAAGGGGGAGGTCCGGCGGGGCTGGCGGTGGCCGGAGGTGGCCGGACGGGGCTTGGTCGGTGCGGAACAGCAGCTGGTCGCGGCTGGGTCGCGCGGAGGGAGGAGCGGCCGCGAGCGACGGACGGTGGGACGGCGGTGGGCGCACGGGCGCGGCGCGGCGGTGCGGCGAGCGGGACGAGCGGCGAGCGGCTGAGGCGCGGGCTGCTGGTTCGCTCGAGCGTGAAAAAAAAAGAAGAAGAAAGAAGAAGAAACCGGTTCTGTCGTGCACGAGAAGGAAGAAGAGAGAGGAGAGAGAAGAGAGAGAGAGAGAGAGAATAAGGGTGGGGGATTTTGACCAGTCAAAGAAGAGAGGAAGAAAGTGTGCGGTGGGTGGGGCAATTCGCACGAGGGGGAGGGAAAGAGGGGAGAGGAGAGAGGAGAGAGAAAGAAAAGAGAGAAAAAGAAAGAAAAGAAAGAAAAGAAAAGAGAGGGGGAGAGAGAGAGGAAAAAGGAAAAAGAAAAGGGGAGGGAGAGAAAAAGAAAAATTAAAATGCATACTTCCATTATGCAAAATTTCATTTTCTCTTTCTATTTTAATTTGGTCTTCAAATTTCTTCCGATAATTTCTTTAATGAAATCTCGGACTCGTCAATAAATTGACGAGCGATGAGACAGATCCTAAAAATAAGAATTATGATGCGCTTAAAATTCGATTCCCGAAATCGAGTTCATTTCGTGGTTAAAAATCGATCGGACGTGATTTTAGCTCAATCCAACCAATTAGGTAGCTTTTAGGGATTTTACGGCCGATACATCCCTTAACGGCTTCACCCAATAGGTTAGTTAACTCGTGAGTGATCGCTCGAGAGAAAAAGCGCCATAAAAGACGCCGACGAAATGCCCATTTCACTTTATCGAAACGGGGTCGAATTTCAGGATGTCACATTACACGTCGTCCCTCATAATCATCATGCCCACTTTCCAATAAACAAGCCATCTCTAAAGTTCTCAAGACATACTCTCCCTTATGCCGCATACTATATACATCATTGGTGTCTCTTAGCAAGCCCTCTCCAATCCAGAGTTCAATTAGGCTATCCGTTCTTATAGGGTAGTCCTCAGAGAAGAGACAACAGTAAATGAAGCAAAGCTTAACAATAGAGTCATTTAAACTATTATAACTAAACTCTAGTATGTGGTATACTTCCTCCACCATACCTGACAGCTTGTATGGATTGTTCCTTAGCGTTATAAGTGCATGCTTCCACTCATCAGGATTCTCTCTGCCAGCCATGGCTCGCCCGACGGTAATAAGGGCTAGTGGCAACCCTTTGCACTCTCTGACAATGTTGTTGGCAAGCTCTTGAATTTCTGGATGAGAATGTATAGATGATTTGCCGATGTTGTTCTCAAACAATGCCAGGGCTTCTTCGGGTGTCAAGCATTGTACTTCGAAGGTTTCATCAGCTCCCATATGATGGCATACTTGCTTCAACCGAGTTGTGAATACTATTTTGGATTCGTTCTCGAGACTAGAATGAAGAACTCCAATTTGAGAAAGTTTGAGGCCCGCCCATACATCATCCATCAACAACACAAACTTCTTCTTGCTCAAAACTTCCCCCAGAAGGCGGACCCTCTCATTTCGAGATTGTCCTTCCCAGCTCTTGTCTTTAATGTTTAGCTTTTTCCTTATGGTGTCTCGAATGCTACATTCACGTGCTTGGACACCACCACCCAAATAACAACCTCGAATCCATGATTTGCATGCAAAAGCTTCTTGTTGATCCTTCTCATGAGGGTGGTCTTTCCCACACCACCCACTCCATATAACCCAATCACTTGTGCTTCTTTTTTGTCCACAAGCCATTTCCACACTGTATTAAGGGAACTATCAAGCCCCACAGTCTTGTCTAGGGGCGTATTGAGCACTTGACGAGGAGGAGGCAGCAATGACGTGAAATCATTGATTTCTCCTTTCTTATGTTGGAGCTCTCTCACTTCATTGAGCAATTGATCAGCTCTTTTCTCCAATTTATAGCTCGACCAGCAGTTTCGTGGAAGACAGCGACTTAGACATTTGATTCGGTCATGTTCCCTGACTTCTTGAAGAACTTGATCCACTCTACCTTCAAATTCTTGCACCTTGCCTAACCAGTTCTCCACTTGATTCGTGCGCTGTGCACCTCCTCCTTCTTCTTCACGTTCCACCTTTGCCTTCACATCTTCGCTCGAGGCCTTCAGGTTTTCATTTGCTTTATCCAACGTGAGGACATTATCTTTCAGATTATAAATGTAGCCCAATGGTTTACTGGCCAAGCCCCATAAACCTTTGACAAGTTCTAAAAGAGGACTTGCAAGATCCATCGATACTTTTCGGGAGAAGAGATCGAAAAGTCTGTCTATTTAGATGATTGGAAAGCAGGCGAAGGGGTGGAGTTCAATAAGGTCTGTTATATTCATCTTGATTGTTCTGGCATGTACACGAAGGAAAGAGTATTGGAACCTTTTCTTTACTTCAACAAGAGAAATGGAAGTATTCCTCTCCTTTCTTCGTCGGGGTCAAGCCACAAAGAATCTCTTCTTTCAGAAATGAATTCCAGCAACGTTTGAGCCAAGAGAGAAGGAAGGTATCATGGCTAGTCGCTGTTAGAAGCACCCAGATGATCTACGGCGTTTAAGGTCTGTTTGAGACGATATGTACATGATTGCTTTCTATGGACAAAGGCAAAGAATATCATTAACCTCTATTTCTTTGATTCAAGGCAATGCTCGTGTTCTTCTTCCTCCTTTTGTGTATGGAGTCTATAGACAGGGTGGAATGTGATCTAAAGTGTCCAGAAGCAAAGAATAATTATTTTTCTCACAGAAGCAAAGAACTATTCGATTCCTTCTTAAGATGCAAGATAATGTGATTGATGAGTCGATATTTTAGAAGCATTCCCAAGGAGATTTCACAAATTAAATTAGCTGTTTATTTAGTTCTTATAATTCGACAACTTTGGTAACTATCGAAGCAAGCCATAAAAAGCCTCTCTACTAAGTATTAGAATTAAAGTCTGTTTGGTATTTATTTTTTGCTTTTTTAAAATCTTACAGCGTACCCAGATTCACTTTTATTGATGTAAAATGCTTAAAACCTTTGAAAGTGATCTTACATTGACATGTAGATTCACTTATGATTTTCCCCAAAGTTTTTAAAATTTAAATAATATTTATTTTTCTATAGCATTAGAGCCAGTTATTCTTCTTCTTTTGTTTTGTTTTGTTTTTTTTTTTTTTTTTGCAACTTTGTTTTTGAATGTTTATTTCTTGAACATTTTATTAAGATTCATGTGGAGAATTTATGTCCAAATTCAATTGCGTAGCCACTTGTTCTTCTTTTTTTTTTCCCGCTCGAATTTAATTAATGAAAAAAAAATCGATTTCTCATGTAACATAGACCAAACTTCACTTCACGGAAAGAATTTGTTTTTCAATGGCATATGTTTTCATCATCTCGCATTTCTTGCACAATACTGTTATGTTTAATATGATGGCGCGTTCTAGGGACACATGGCTCGAACAAACTTTATGACTTAAACTATGATTTTAATAATTTAAGTAAAAATGTTCACGTCAATATCGGCTATACCACGTAAGACGACTGACATCTACATCAACGAATTATAACCAAAATTTGATCGAATAGACTCAATTGACAAAACATAAAAAAAATTTAAGACTTAACTAGCAAAATTGAAAAGTTTATAACTGAATTGACAAAAGTGCAATGGGTTTATGACATTTTTAGACAATTTTCTCCAAATACATTGAATTAGACAAATAGGCTTTGAATCTACTTTACCAAATACATGAATTTTTCGTCAAATGCTTTTACGGGCTCATAGTGCATTGCCAAATGGACCCTTGCTCTCCCCTCTTTAGGATTCCCTCTCCTGAGCGATTTTAGCAAAAATTAAATAATACACACACACACACACACTCACACACATATAGTTATGGCTTTGTACAAACTATACCTATTAAAATCTCTTTTTAAAGGGTTATCATCATCCTCATATTGTTAGTTGAGCTTTATTGTTTGAAGTGTTACTACAAATAAGGAAATCCACGCACCGGTGAATAGATGCTAAAAATCGTCTTTGGAAAATCTTCATATTTGGACAGGAGAAGCGTCAGGGGCAATAAATTAGCGCACATATGTTGTGCTACTGTTGTGGAAAAGCACCAAAACTTTTTTCTTGCAATGAGAAGAGAGTTCAATTTTAACAATCTACAATTTAAGATAACACATTTGGAGGTAACACCGAGAAAACACCAAATAGTATGATCATCCCCTTGATCCTCCTTGATGTTCTATGGTCTACCAACGAGTGTAGTCACCCGTGGTCCTGCATTGCCAAGGATCGAAACACTATTTGTTTCTGCATTTACTAAGGATCTGAATCGCTTCAATATCTTGATCCTCCTTGAAAAGAGATTTGAACCTCGTCTACGGAAAAATTCGCTTTGCATAAGTCGTGCGTAGAGGCTTGTCACCTCATCTCCTTCGCTGTCTAACTGAGTTTGAACAAATGTTTTTAACAAAACCTTAGTCATATATGAAATGAACAATGCAGCAAATGAATAGACGTGCTACTTTTCTCCATCTTTCTCCAATAGAATTGACACTCCAATTTAATCATAAGTTAAATGAAATCGCCATCGGATTAAGAAACAGAGCAAATCAATGTGGTCCGATGGTTTCAACGAAAACATCCTCCACGTTTCTCTTTTATTTTGGTTAGTTTTACCTCTTTCTAATGCATATCATCAATTTTTTTTTTTTTTTTTTTTTGGTCGGTATGCATATCATCATTCAAAGAGAGAGTTTGAGCAAATTTTTGCACATTAGCATACGCTACGAAACTATGGGGGTTCATATTTCCCATGTCCGCATTTAGTATAAAGAATGGAATTCTCTCAATTTAGAGGATAAATTTCCGAAAATCATTTCTTTTGAGAAGTTGACGGATGAGATTCTGAAAATTGAAAAACGGATATATCTTCCTTGTCTTCCTTTTCTCCGTTCCTTCTTCCTCGAGCAGCCCGGGCAATGCCCGCCACCACGCCACATCGCAACTCCAATCTTTCACTGCCATCTTCCCTAGTTTGTCTCCTTTCTACAACCTCCATCATAGTTACGATCCCCACCACCGCCATCATCCTCCTTCCTGGCTCCGCCATTATAGCTCTCCTCCTTCCCACGAGCCCGAAAGTGTTAAGTGTATAGCCTAGTCTTGACCACCATCGCCATCGTCGACTAACTACACAATTATCCCACGAGAGTGCCTTCTACTATAATTGTCTGCAAACATTCCTCCGATCACCACCACCGTTACCGCACCATGCTCTCTTTTTCTCCCACACGCGCACCCACGCACCCACGCCCACACCCCACACTTGTGATCTAAGGTCAGTTCCTCAATTTCAAGGTCCCTGCCCTCAGGAGACCTACGATCTGAGGATAGTTAAGGCGACAAACCAGTTGGTCGCGCTGCTCTTTGTTCTTTGTCCAGAGAGAGAGTGGTAGAGCGACGGACAATGCCGCTGGGAGGGGTATTACATCGATGGTCCGAACATTGGAGAGGACGAGGAGATAGGTGGCGATAAGAGGCAAGGAAGAAAGGGAACAAGAGGGGCGAGAGTTCGATATCTGGGCATTGAGTGTAAATATTCACAAAGTATGAGGCATTCTGATCAATTTTTGAGATGTAGTCCCGTTGCTCTCTGTGGCGAGTCTCAACCGTAAATGTCAACATCGACATTTACACATACACACACTAGAAAAGGAGAGACGGTGTGACACAAAATTAGCTCTATTGTCACTAGACACTAATGTCTAGTGGGAAGGGTGGGGCGGGGACCGACATGCGGCAGAGTTCGAGCCGTGACCCAAGCATCCAACCCTCGGCGTTCGTTAAACATTACTAAGAGGAAGAAGAATTTGCTTCAGAATTGTCTCAACCTTATCAAGATACTTCAGTTACTAACCAAGAGCATAAATAAGTCTGTATAATTATGTCAAATCACTGCACATGTATGGAGTGACGTCATCCCAATCTCCCCATATCAACCCGCCACCTTCTATAGGAAAAAAAGGGTAAGGCATATAAGAATTACGGGATTAGAATTGTCAAAACAGGTCTCAAATCCATTTATTATCCCAAATTTATTAAAACAGGTCAAATATCATCTCAATTTGACGGCTTAGCCATAGCCGATTCTAAAATGAAAAGGCTAAAATAAATGACTTTAAATGGGTTATGTTATTAACCTATGTCCAACCCACTAAAAAAATTTGGCCGAATGACTTGAGGTAGCCCAATTTGATGTAGATACTAGATGCTCTTTTCACTCGCTCATGACTAATAATCCGAATGAAGCTCCTGCCGATGAGTTCCTAGAGCATCTCCTCGGCCGCCCAAACTTCGATGCCACGAAGATCGGCCTAGCTGGGGGTGACAGGAGTGGCTTGTCCTTGACTGACCACTTAAATGATGCTCCGGCTCGGCTCCAACCACATATCCACCCCTGGCTGCCGGGGATTCCATGGCACAGTGTTTCCACCGGGGCTGAGCTTGAAGCGGGGGAAGGGAGGGTTCCTGAAGCCCGAGGAGGTATCTGGGAGTGGGAAGCGATTACATGAGGGCCACTGATGGCACGTGAAGGAGGAATTTCTTTTATTTTGCGGATTTATTTTATTTTCGTTTATTATTTTTTGGAGATCTGCTGAGCCTTTTTCTCTGTTTTTTTGGGTGGGTTACGGGGGTGGATGGGTTTGGGTCGGATTAGGTATAAGGCATATAAAAGGATCAATAAATAAATGTGCTAATATGAGTTAAATGGGTGAATTTGAGTTGAATTATCTTATGACCCACCCAAATCCATCCTAACCCTTGCACAGGATGAAAAACTCATTGAACCAGATATCATATGGTAACAAGGCAAAGAGGGAGTTTTGCAGGCATTGACTGTGAGCATGATGCATTTAAATGATGTCATGACATGACTATGTAACTGCCCAAGATAAGCCCATGAGCACACAACAATAAAAACATGAAAGCGGACGAGATATCTATCCCATACTTATGATTAGAGAGCTTAAACTAAAGCTTGATAGTGTAGCGTGAGACAAATTTCCCACAACGTAAAGTTTGAGGTAAACAAGTGGTTTGGTATGCATCAACCTCGGGTTCCGACTACCATCTTCAAATTGCAAACACGCTAGCTTTCCCTCCACAAGAGCAAATGCCCTTGAAGAAGAATTGTTATGATGTGATTTACTCATGTGAATTCCCTTAAAGTTTAGGTCTAATTAGCCCAATTTACACAGATGAACAATGTTACCATGAATCATGACCTCTTGGGCGAGTGGCTGTTCAAGGATGGGAAAAAATGGAAACAGAAGAATAAAACTTCCTATGCACACTTCAAAGTCAATACAACAAGGCCGGGTCACCAATTATCATTTTAGAATGAAAATTGCAATATGTGAAGGAACAGAGTTCATGATATATGTCTACAATGGAAGCAATACAAGAATAACTAGGGCTCACTAAAGCTATTGCTCAACTTTCTGCGAATCCTCAATCCGCTGGATCAGTTGATTAGCTGTTAAAGCACCTTCCTGATAATTGAAAACAGCTCAATTAAGATTAAGTATAGATGATTAGAACATCTTAAAACTGTATAAGTTGCAAGCAATCAAACATCATAAAAATTTCACAACCGAAACTTGCAGTCAAATTATGAAGGAGAATCAACTAACTTCCGATTAAATAACATTCAAAGACCACAGAATGTGCATAAATCTTAGGCAGTGCCCATCAATTATTACCATTTTTGCATTGAGCCGGCAACCCTGTCCTTCACAGAAAATTTATGGGGATACTCTCTGCCTATTGCTAAAAAGAAAGTATCACTTACTATGCATGGTTGCAGCAACCTGAGAACTAAGGAAGCTGTGTTACTGTTTTCCAGGATGGTCAAGCTCTACAAAGGGAAGGCCTTTCATTGATCGCTGTTGAAGACTTATGCGGTTTGTGCGTATTTATCATCGGTTATTATGTATAAACATGTCGGTGCTTCATCATGGTTTCGTTGCTGGTTCCATGTTTTGTGAGAGAATAATGATGAAGTTGGATGGAATCCCCCCGGTCAAAAACAGTTTAGGAGGAGAAGCGTGGCCACAGATTAGAGGTCATTATCGATTCTTCAAGCCACAAGAGGGGCGTTAGTGCCTGTATGCATCACAAGGGCTGCGTGCGCTTTTTTAACAAAATGCAAGTACTCTTTCCAGTGTTCGCCCTGTATCTTTCACATGATAATAAAATTGCCAAAAAACTTGTGACTGCAGGTTTTTGTTCATATTGGGGTATCCAGGGCATCTCATCACAGTATCAAAAACTTTTATGAGCCTTTACTAACATAATAATTATGAGAACTTAACAGATTAAATTTTCACATGATAGCAAACGTGAAAAAGATAAAACTTACAAAACGCTTGAAAGGCTTCCCATCTTTAAATATGATAAAGTTTGGTAAATGCCTATAAATTTGGAATCACTGATCGTCAAGCCTCCAAGAGGTAAACTTAAAATGAATCTTTTACATATGCGTTCCAATCGGGGTAAAATCTTGCTTTGTGAAATTAAAATGTTGAAATTTCAATTCCAGTCAAAAACATGCCTGACTCACAAAACACTTGTATGCGACTGATTAGGGAAGGTATAGCCGTTAAATGAATTGATTCTTTTAATCAATTAAATATCTCATGTGTACATGAGCATTATTGTAAAAGTGCATCGAAAATAGACAGAACGATTTTATTTGGATAGGCTCAGTGGGCATACACAACCTTCATTAGTTGATAATTTATTTTGTAGCTTAATTATTCTGGACAAATTAGACCATTTATTTTTTTTTTTTGCTTGTCCGCGTTAGCAGAAGGCATGTAAACTAGAGATTGGCCATGATCTCAAATTTACCGGCATTTGTTGCCTCGTCAACAAATTGCTAAATTTAGGCCCGCATGCTTTATTCGCGAAAGGTTGAGATCCTCTGAAAATTACAAAATCAATTTATAATTTTACATTTACCTCATAAAAAATTGATGTATCTTAATTTTTCTTTTCTTACACTCTTTTCATTTAGATTTTCTCTGTGCTTATCCCTTGGGTCACATCAGTTCATGACCTTGAATTGAAGTCACCTGCCCTGAGGAATGCCGGCCCGAGCAAGTTGCCTTGGCTTTGTTTGCATTGGGGCCAAGATAAAAGCAATCATCAGAAACTGTTAATGCCCCCTCTCTGTATGTCCCACCCCCATGTAAAGCCCTTGCCGCCATGATCTCCACAGCATTGCCATTACTGGCCCTGATTAGGGTTGTCAATGAGTAGGGTTGGGTTGGTTTTATGTGCTACCCAGCCCAACCCGAATCATAAGGGTCGCGTGCTCTATCTGACATGATTCGACCTAACCAGAAATTCGTAGAATCCGAAGCGAAAACGCAAGTTAGGTCGGATCAGGTTTTTGGTTTTTTTGGCTGCTTGCCTCTTTGTAGTGCTTGTCTGCAAGAGAACAAACCTCATTGCGTTTGCTATAAAGTAAACTTATTGGCCGTAAATTGGCCGTAAACTATTTGAACGTGTCAATCACGACTAGAGATATGCTCTGTTGCCAATGGAGCTACGAAAATAAAAATTGGCCGAGCAAAGAGTACATCGTAAATGCGTTAGGGCGAGATGGGTCAATCTTTAGAAGTGGGAGCCATCCATGCTGCAAAGGGAAAATTACATGGTATGCTTCTTGGTGGAAAATTTGGGTCCTTCTGCTGCTCTCGCTAGCCTCTTCTTTATCAGGTACTTTTGTGTCGTGAAAAGACTGTCAATCTGATTTTAACTATTCCATTTCCTAGGAGTTTGTTGGAAAAGCCAAAACTGTTTCTAATTATAGATTGACCAATAGGTAAGTGTGTAACAAAGTTAAAAAGAATTCTTAAATAATTACCCTCAAATTCCAAAAAATAGTAGGCTTTAAATTAAACATGAAGAGAAATACAGAGAGTTTAAGTCTTGAGATAGATTTCCCAGCTTGGTTTTGGTTCACAAGAAACATAGCAGCAGGTGGAAGTTCAAACAAAATATAAGACGGTTCTTTCAGCATCCTTCCTCTCTGAGCAAGCTTATCCGCACATCAGTTGCCTTCCCTAAAAGCGTGCCTGATTTTAACCCTCTTGAAAGCTTCCAGAAGAGTCCTACAATCATTCAAAAGAGAAGCGAAAACAAGATTATTCAACAAATTTAATAGGAGTAACGAGACAGTTACCGGAGCATCCAACTCCGCCTGCAGATGAGTGATGTGGACAGGAAAGTTAAGGAAAAGACAGATTAAAAATGACTTGCTCATCCTTACAATCATGCATATATGTGGATGGCAATGGCTTAGAAGTTAAACAATAGAATTTCTCAAGAAAATGAGTTTGCACCATGTTAAAAATCAGACTGCTTTTAGTTTCTGAGGTTCGTGCAAGTACACACTTATCTGAAAGGCACGAAAAGAGACCGTCCAAATCAAAAGAAACTAACCAAAAAGATGCATACTTTAACGGCCACTAACAAAGAAGAAGACAATTATACACTGATTCATTGATCTCAAACCAAAAGAAGAAAAACAATCATGATCGAAACTCCCTTTCAACAGGAATGGTGGGGAGGCCATTCGTCAAAGAACCAGCTCTACGACATCACATCTCAAATGAAGGCACTTGCCTGTTCTTATATGGACAATGTTCTCCAATCAGAGCTGAGCAATCAATCAGTATGAGAAGAGACTGTACATGTGGGACTTGAGATCTTCAAAGTCCATGATATATGCGAACACACTCATACATAAGTCCATCGAATCACCTCAGGGCATACTTAACCAATTCCAAGGCTAACCACATGTTTTTATTTAGCAAGTGTAGGAGCACGTTTTATAAGTCAGATCGTAACGTCAAACCAACAAGAGAAGTTGCATGACGGAGCAAGGCTGGTGGTTCGGCCACAGAAGAACGGGGCAACGACAGTAGAACAAAACTAAACAGTGTCGAGACGAGATGGAAGGAGTCAAGACTACCTTATCATCCATGAGACTAAGAGGAGGGCAGAGTTTGCAAAATTGGATTTTTCAACTGAAGAACCTCTGCAGCCTGAAGTCCGTGCTTGATCAAACGAAAGAATCTCGGGGAAAAATTTTAAAATCTCGAGTCTGCTTCTCGTACGATTCTTCCATCACACTAAGAAACAAACGGCCCACATCAATCCACTACGCAAGCCCCCGACGCCAATTCTCACTACCCTCGAGCTCGATCAGCCAGTCACCCGCGACTCACGAGTGAGGGACCTCGTATCTAATCACGACCACACCCCCATAAACCGTTGAATCGACAATCGAAACTCGTCCGATGGAACCAGCAATCGATGCTCCAAAAGGGCGAGGAAGAAAACCCAGTCGAACGCGCGGGCGAATCTCCCGCCACATTAAAGATTCGACAGGAATAGGAGAAATGTGGGACGGAAGTGGAGATCCGACGAAGCAGAGAGCGAGAGAGCGGCTTCCTTCTCAGAAGCCACGAGAGGGTTTGGCGAAGAACGAGAGCGGCTTCCTGCTCCGGCAGAGATGGTGCTTCGACGGTCTAAGGGTTTGGGGGAAGAGACCATGGAAAGTGGAAAGTGCGGGGAGATGAGTGACGCATTGAAACTGGACGTTGGAGGAGGCCATGGAAAATTGGAAACCGGAATGGATTTCGGGCATTTTGTTCCGGGTAGGGTTATAACCCCAACCTACCCGAACAAGAACCCCCAGGATACCCGAAATTTTCGGGTAGGTCGGGTCAGGCCAGGCCGGGCCGGGCGGCGCATTTCTGACACCCCTAACTTCGATGGCGATGGTCTCTCCATCTTTCTTCAGGTTTCTCCACTCAAAGAATTCACGTCCTCATTGGGTTTTATCTTTTATTTTTTTATTTTTGTCCCACCAATTTATCGGGAGAAGTACAAAGAGATGCTATTTGTTGCGGTATTCTTCATTGTACCCCCACATTTAAAAAACCCCACAGAAAATAAGTAAACTATGAAAAGATAAAGATACTTTGCTGGCGATAGACAAATGAAACTTTTTTTTTTTTTTAAATAATATTTTAACACTCACCAGCCTGAGTCGCTCGGCTCGCGAGGTAGGAATCTGATCCAAACAAAGGATACCCCTCGCCGTAGTGCCTCTCCAAATGTCATTTCTTCTCCCATATCAAACAACACCCGGGCGGCTAGGTTCCACTCGAACTTGGACCACCAATCTCCGTCCCCATCGATTGAGAAGCTTCCCGTCGCGCTATTCGAGTCCAACGGTAACTTTCTCAGACCAAGACACCCCCATATTCCAAATTCCACCCCTTGAGGGAAAAACAGTGCGGTCGCAAATGCTCCTTAAGTTTGGAAGATAGATGACGCATAGGAATTCGAGATGTGAGAATAGTCTCGGATTCTTTTGTGCAAATTCATCTCCGATGATTTTTCTCCATCAACGGGCAGTCCTGGACCTCTAATCTCCGGAGTTTTGGAGCATGCACAAGCCAGGACAAGTCCAAAAATCCGCAATTATGAACCATAACTTTAATGAGACTAGGGAAATAAGGGCAGTTGAGTGCTTGTCCTATCTCTTGAGTAATCTCCATCTTCACGAGCATAGGACAAGACCATAGCTCAAGCACCTCAAAATGCAAGTAATTGTCACTCCCTTTTAATGAGTGACTTATTGGGATGCAAGTCAGGTCCTTACAATATTTGACCACCACTCTCCTAATGCATCTCTGTAAAGATGGGAATATTTTTAGGGTAGAGGAAGATTTTTGCACCTCGATAGATAAGTCGGTGAGATCTCGCATGCCCCCTGGTTTCTCTACCATCTCTTCTTCATTCTCTAGACTTAGTCTCGCCACACTGAACACATTTAACTGTAAGCTTGCAATGGCCCCTATCGGAATTAGGATGTCCCTAGATGTACGGTCTAGTAGCAACCACCGTAAATGAATCAACTTCTTAATTTCCTCCAACAATCGATTGATACGAGTGCTCGACAAGTTCAAGTACCATAGGTTAATTAGTTTGCAAATCCCTTCGGAGAATGATACAATATTACTATTGTCAGACAGGTCAAGAACCGTCCGACGACCTGTCATGGAGTCGAAAAATCCTCTCAGTATGACACTTACATTAGTTTCCCTTACAATCAAAGTTTTGAGCTAGGAACACATAGGTGGTGCTTGGTTGATATTCCGAATCTGTTTTCCCCATAGGGATACTTTCTTCGCTTCCTCCCATTTGGAGATCATCTTTGGGGACATGTCTTCTTCCTTCTCTATCACTAGCAACTTGTTCTCCCTTTGCCCACGGTCACGAGCAATCCAAATTGCCATGTCACGGATGACATCGTGCATCTTTACATACTCTTTCTTATGATCACGCCCTCTTTGCAATAGACAAGCCCTATTTAAATCCCCCAAGACAAATGTTCCCTCGTCCCGCATTTTGTATACATCATCGGTGTCTTCTATTAAGCCCTCTCCAATCCAAAGTTCAATAAGGTCATTCGTTATTATGAGATAATCCTCAGAGAAGAGACAACAATAAAGGAAGCAAGCCTATTGAGTAGCATCTAAGCTATCATAACTAAATTCTAGTGTGCGGTATACTTCCTCCATACCTGGTAGCTCGTGCGGTTTGCTCCTTAGCTTTGTTAGCACATGCCTCCACTCATTGGAATCATCTATATCGGCCATGGCTTGCCTGACAGTAATAAGGGCTAGTGGCAACCTTTTGCACTCTTCAACAATGTCCTTTGCGAGGTCTTGGATTGCTTGATGACAATCTACAAGTGAATTGCCGATGTTCTTCTCAAATAATTTTAGAGCTTCTTCAGGCGTCAAGCATCGTACTTGTGAGACTTCATTGGCTTTCATTTGTCGGCATACTTTCTTTGACCAAGTTGTGAATACTACTTTGGATCCATTCTTGAGACTAGGAAGAGGAACTCCGATTTTGGGAAGGTTTAGCTTATCCCATACATCATCGATCGACAACACAAACTTCTTCTCGGTTAAAACATTCGACAGTTTGTCAACCCTCTCATCTTGAGACCATCCTTCCTAGATCTCATCTTCAATGTTCAGCCCTTTCCTTATGGCATCTTGAACGTTATCTTCATCCACTTGCTTGGACACCACCACTAAAATAATGGCCTCGAACCCAAGATTTACGTGCAAAAGCTTATTGTTGATCATTTTCATGAGGGTGGTCTTTCCCACACTGCCTGTTCCATATAACCCAATCATTCCTATTTGTTTTTCATTCACGAGCCATTTCCACACTTGATTAAAGGAATTATCAAGCCCCACGGTCTCGTCCATAGGCATAGAAAGTACCGGAGGACAAGGCAGTGGTGACGTTAAATCCTTGAATTCTCCTTTCTTATGTTGGAGCTCTCTCGCTTCATTGAGTGATTGAGCAACTATTTCCCCAATCTATAGCTCGACCAGCAGTTTTGTGGAAGACGACTGAGACGTTTGATTCGGTCACGTCCCCCGGCTTCTTGATGAACTTGATCTACTCCACCTTTAAATTCTCGCACCTTGCGTAACCAGTTCTCCACTTGGTTCGTGCACTGTGCACCTCCACCTCCTTCTTCACGTTCCACCCTTGCCTTCACATCTCCGCTCATGGCCTCCAGGTCTCTAGTGGCGTTCCTCAACGTGTCCACATTATCTTTCAAATTACAAATGTAGCCCAAAGGTTTGCTGGCCAAACCCCATAACTCTTTGACGAGTTCTGAAAGAGGACTTGTGAAATTCATGGATTCTTTCGTGAGACGAGAGATCGAGAAATGAAGTATTCGGATGGGGATGGAGAGCAAACCGAATGGGTGGGGTTCGATAATATTAGAGTCATCCCGTAAGAGATTGACTTTGCAGACTCAATAATGGAGGCTGAAGTAATGGCCCTGCAAAACTACGATGATACAAGCTGGCAAAGGTGAAAAGCACAAAGTGCAAAACAGAACTCGGGGGCTGAATTATTGCGCATGCAGGCAAATAACTTTTTGAAAAATTAGATTATGGCAGTAGAGTGTTGCTCACAGGGTTTGAATATAATTAATCTATTATCCAAGATACCACTAGTCCTTGCTTTCGAGGAATTTTAGGAGAATATTAATCAAACAAGGTAATATTTTTAAATACATCAATTCTTTGTTGATTAGGCAGACTTTTTATAGTTTTATACAAAAAGGTTTTTCCTAGCACTGTTATGTAATTTCCGTAATGGAGATTAATTATAGGGAGAGGAAAAAAAATTTCAATGGGAATTGACAACTTTAATTAGTAAAATTAATACCTGTGTAATAGTAAAATTGTGACTTTGAAATAATTTAGCATTGTTTTTACCAAAAAAAATAAAATAATAATTTAGCATTGTTTTTACTTCTTCTTTTTTTGTTGACAAATTAAAGATTGCACATTAAAATCCACATGCATCTTGAATTTAATTATCCAAACATGCCATCCCTTTCTTCCAGAGATAGTTAGTAGCTCCCCCGCATGTGAATGGTTTTATGCCCTCACTTTCTTCTTGAGATTATAAGTTGCCGACGCTATTCGTTTTGTTTAATTTAGATCTGGCAACACCGATATGCGTATATAAAATTAATGAGTTGAAATTATCTAGTGGCACTCAGAAGATGGGGCAAGAAGTAGATGATTAATCACTCGTGTCTAGTCAAAATTCCCATGTTTACATCGCGGCGAAGAGTTGAGGACAGCATAAGGCCAGAACCGTGTGAAATAGAATTTGAAAATGAACAAGAATAAGCTCACTCATGAAAACACATTCATTTCTATCACTGAGTATAGGTATGGGCACAAGTCATGGGTCTCTAATTATCACTGTCTTGGTCGCCGTGAAAATTAGACAAATTTTTTCAGGCGATACAAAATCCAATATTCTTACGCAATATTATCAGTTAACTTCATGTTGTGCATTTACCCCTAACCCTAGATGGTCCACGTCATTTTAATCCCAAATATTAAATCAAATCAAATCATATATTGTCGCGAGATGTGAGAGAAATCTTTCAATTTTCATAAAGATTCCCCATGCGAGATGCGACATGCAAATGTTCGTATATGCTTTTTGGTCAATGATTGTATCAATGAGTCTAATTCTGGCCAACCTATCACCCAAGTGCCACTATTCTATTATAAAAGAAAAACTGAGGACAGAGGACTGGTGAAACTCCATACGTATCAATGTAGGGGTGATCGGTTCCCAGTTCGGTCCGGTTCCAAGGTGGAACCGGGAACCGGACCGGGAAAACCGGTTCCCAATTTTGGGAACCGTGGACTGGACCATCGGTTCCGGTCCGGTCTAGTTCGGTCCAATAGGATCGACACTTTCTTTTTTTCACTAAATAACGACCATTCATTAAAGAACGACCATGCTCCGGACCAATCAATCCAATTCGGTTCTCGGGCGATCTAGTAAAACTACTCACACATGTTTTCACGTGCAAAATATTCAAACTTCACTTGCGTGAATATTAATCATAATTTATGTGTTTCACTCTTAATTTTAAGCATAAAAGCCATGAACAATTTGAGTAAAATTTGTGCTTGGCTTAGGTTTTATAGACAATCTCTCTTCTATGCTTTGAATGTTTAGTCGATGTCAGACTCTTTGAGGCTTGAAGTGCCTTGTCGTTTGCAAGTGAGGGGAGCAAGAGAGAGAGTGAGCATGAGGAACTCCTAGAGCCTTATCCCACGTCGAGGAGAAGATAAAACTAACAAATAAGTTTTCTAAGAGCTTTGGTGGTCTCTTGGCCACATAAGATGTTGTTACCTCAATTGCAATTCTGATTGCAACAAGTTTCATATATAATATTCATATATTATATGTGTTTATATATTATATGTATATAAATTATATATAAAAAAATTTGGTCCGATTTGGTCGGTCCGGTCGGTCCGGTTCCCACCTTGGAACCGGGAACCGGACCGCCGACCGTGGGAACCGCCCAAAACCGGCCGGTCCGGTCCGGTCCAGTCCGGTCCCGGTTCGGGCGGTTTCCGTTGCACACCCCTACATCAATGTATTCTTAGGTAGTACTATGAGGTAACTTCATGTCATGCATTTACCCCCTAACCCTAGATGATCCGCATCATTTTAATCCCAAATACTAAATCAAATCAAATAATATATTCTCGCGAGATGTGAGCGTAATCTTTCAAAACATTTTCATAAAGATTTCCCATGCGAAATGCGAGATGCAAATGTTCATATATACTTTTTGGTCAATGGTCGTGTCAATGAGTTTCCAATTTTGGCCAACTTGTCACCCATGTGCCACTATTCTATAATAAAAGAAAAACTGAGGACTGAGGACTGGTGAAACTCCATACGCATCAATATAATAATTATTGGTGTTATTATTATTTTATAAGAAAAGAGAAAAGTCCGAGTAGCACGCTGTCATGCTCTTAACAAAACTTGATCCAATCGAACTCTTTATCAATAAAGGAAAAAAAACAGATTAGTAGATAAACTAATTAAGATGACTCCATGTAAACCGATTAGTATATACTAAGCTTCCATTACTATGCCGTCCCACCTATCAATGTTCAAAATATTGGGCCACTTTATCTTACATTCAAAAGATTTTTTCTTTTGTGTTTGGTCCATTGGATCAGTGGCCAATTGGACAAACACTAGTAATCCTCGCAAAACTTTTTAATCATCCTAGCTTGCAAATCCTTTCAAACTCACCATGTAAATATGATAAAGTGACTTAAATTGTCTCTAAAGAGTAGCCTCTGAAACTAGCATTACCACAAAATAAAGTATAGAGACCGAAAGTAAGTGGCGGGCTTGGGATGAGTGATGGCCCCGGCCCTGATAAGAAAAAAATTCTAATATTACCTGATTAAAAGAGGGGAAAAGAAGTACGTGACCACATGTGATTATTGTACCGAAATTTTGAGTGTAAAAATTTCCCGAGGTTTGTTATTTGAGCACGAATTCTTTTACACTAGGCTAATTGATGGCAGATAAAATTAGCTTTGAGTGTTGGCGTGCTTGAGTGGTCATTTCATTGAACCCATCACCCAATAGGAATTTGGGGACGATGCCCAATGTTTATTGAATGCTTGGAAGGGGTCTGGATGCCGAGTCGCGGTTGAGGTCGAGCCGATGCTCCTTTATGGAATGCTGTCTAGGAGGAGGTTTTAGACGTTGCCGTGCCCGATGGGGCAGGACGATGCCTGGTCATGCTAGAAGACCGCCAACCCTTGTGGTGGCCTTGGCCCAATGGGTCATAATAATATGTAATTATGATCTCAAGAATAGTAAAGTAGTATGGGATGCCATAATATTCTTGAGACGCCACGTGTGCAAAATGCATGAGTGCTAATGCATAGTCTGAGAGTGATGTTATGACTTGCACATGTATGGCATGAAAATAGATGAGTTGCATGAGACATGTGCATAAATGAAATGTCATAATAGTGGTTTATATTGCACATGCATGCTCAATTAACTATGCTTATGAAATTGGGAAATAAGTGGATTTGTATGCTTATGTTAGGTCTCGAGAATAGCATGGTAATATGGGATGCCATGATAATCTTGAGATGGCAATGTGTGCAAAGTGCATGAATGTTGAATACATAATATGAGAGTGATGTATGACTTGCACATGTATGGCATGGATATATATATGAGTCGCATGAGGCATATGTGAATTATTATAAGTAGGGATGTGCCAAGGCAAGGTAAGGATGCCTACGAGTTATTTGACAGCTTTAATATTTGTCTTTGGGGTCGATTGTTGGACCATGTTTATAGTTAAGGCAAAGCAAGGGTTGCTTTGCTATTGATATGCCGTCGATATAATGCTTAGGCTGCCTTCAAGACGAATTAGCGTCCTAGTTGAGGCTTAGGTCATTAACTCGCTGAGATATTTATATCTCACCCTGTTGTTATTTAATATTTTTCAGGCCCGTAGTATGGAGAATCGTTATGCTCGATTCGGTGTCCCTTTGGAGATGAGAGATTGGCCTGGCATTAATGAAGTTTAGGTTAACTCTAACCCACTGCTAGTTTTGTTGGTTGGTTGGAAGTTGCCAGTGTAAAGGCTTGTAATCACTAAACTTCCTAAGGTTAATTTGTAAATGAAGTATTTGGTTTGATGTTGTGGTGTTTTCTGTGCTATCCCTGTTATATTTTGGTTTGTTGGGAGTTGTTATGCACGTTCCGCTTGCATTTAATCAAAAGATAAAAAGAATAGGTTGGCGACGCGTTTTGGGACATTGCAAATTTATCGACCGTTGTGGGATGTTTGCGTGCTCAGGGGTTCGGGCGTGACACTGCCAACCGAAATCAACTTTCAGGTTTGGGCCTTTCATCCGGTGACTCATGCTTATGTTACTAGTCCTAAGATCAGTGGGGAAAGGGCCATACTTTTCTCCAGCTCATCTTGTGGTTACTAAATTACAAAATAGACATCATCTACACTTATTTCTAATTAAGTCTGTGAAGTATAATATCCATATTTTTAACCAACCAATAAAAAATATTTCCTTGAATTAGCGATTGAGGAAAATAAAGTCCAATGAATATATATATTTTCATGGGCTTAGTATTCACTTACCGAAGGCGGATCTTTTCATAGGCACAACGAAGGTATCGAATGCAGCTGTTTGCCATATCTAAAAACTGAGAATTTTTGTTCACGATAAAGAGAAAATATTGGTCAAAACTATTTTTCACATGATAAATAGAGCCAATTAGAGGGTACGATGCGGGTGTGGCATGTAACACTGCTTGGCAGAGTTGAATTGGCCGATTGGTTCGCTAAAATGACACTAGAGGTGCGCATGGTAAAATTTCTGAAACAGAAATTGATTTCTAGCCAGAAATCAATTTCTCAATTTCTATTCCCCGGACAAGTTTCTGAGCAAAGAAACCCGTTTGATAACGACTCAAAATTTCTATTTCAAACAAAATCCGTTTGATAACGAAAAAATTTCTATTTCTATGAATCATGTTGTCCCCATCCTTTTACCTCACTCTTCTTGGTGCTTGTGATGGTAATTTAATTTGATAAAATTTGGTAAATCACTTTAATTTATATTGGTAATTCGATGACATAGTATTTGCCTACAATAATGTATTTTTGAGGGATTTTCCATGCATTTTTGGGAGGAAAAACATTTTTGAGTATTTTTTTAATTTTTGGATATAAAAGGGATTTTTTTATACCTTTTTTGGTATTTTTGGAAAAATACAAGTCTTTTTGGCTTTTTCTGAATTTTTTTGGCTTTTTCATGAATTTTTGGCTTTTTTGGATTTTTGGCATTTTTGAAAATATGAAATTTTTTTGATTTTTTGATTTTTTGTGAAAATAAAATATTTTTTAATATTTTTCAATATTTTTGGAAAATAAATTATTTTTGATTTTTCTCGATTTTTTTGGAAAATAAAACATTTTTTTAACATTTTTAAAATATTTTTTTGAAAATAAAAAATTTCGATTTTTTGATATAAAATATTTATGTTTTATTTATTAGAATATTATTTTATATTAAAATAACAAAATAAAACCGACCAGGGCTCGGATCCGCGAGTTGGGTCCTACCCGGACCGACGACTCGAACAAGGATCGAGCTCGACTCGGATTTTTATCATGAAATTGAAATGGCGTCGAGTCCGCTTAAGAAAGGAGGTGGATGGAGAAATAATTTCTATTTCTACTTCAAAAATAGAAGAAAGCCTAAAATTTTTAGCTTCCGATTTCTCCTCCAAAACAATTTCGAAACAAACTGTTTCGAAAATGTAGAAATCAATTTGCGTTACCAAACGGATTGCATTCCAAACCCGTTCCCTAACAGAAAATAGAGAAATTGAGAAACGAAATTTTACCACGCGCACCCTGGTAACCGTTGGGATTCTTTGTTACTGCAAATTATTAATTTGCAGAATGCAAATGTTTCGCGAGACACACACGCCATGCGAATGTTTGGTTCTGTACAACCAGACTCTAAAGACGGAAAATACACGCAGTTTGGATCTACAAGCATAAATACATTCGCTGTGTAAAGCGCACTTCACGCACAACACCACTCGCACAAGCCTCGGCTTGAAGTTACCTCGGGCTGCAGAAGTGACCAACATAGACTCAGCGTTGACCTGAAACCCTTTTTGTTGGTTTGATAATATATGGAAATCATAGGTAAGGACCGCAACAGCTCTTTCGCGACCTTCTTTCCGCGACGCAGTTGGAAAAAAGACAGGTTTACAGATAATATCGAATGGGGGATAAGTGATTCTTAATTGGCACCGATTTCCTCAAATTCTTACCTCGTATGACGTTGACATTTTCATTTTAATTTGATTAATCCTACGAGAATTTTATATAAGGAGTTACCACTAATTTATTGGGATTGGCTATAAATTAAATAAGGTATGGGAGCATACCTTATTTCCTATATGACCAAAAATCTAGGGTTTGAGACTTGATTACATTAGTTATCTAAGTAATGCTCTTTTGGTTATTATATGGTTATGGTGTCCAAGCAATCCTTTTACCAAAATTATAAATTCTAAGATTTTTGTCTGCTAAGTGTCCATGCAATGTTTTTGTTTTTATAATGATCATTTAAAAAAAAGTAACCTAACAATTTAACTAAAACAAGCAAAGCACAATACTAAAAAGCATCATAAAAGAGATACAATTAATTCATCAAAGATAGTAATGACAGTTTGAATAAAATGTAAATTGCAGTAAAGTATCTTGATACAAGTCAGGCAAAAAATATAACATGACCTTGTTATTAAACCCAAGGACAGCAACCCCCATGACTTTAGTTCAATTTGAGTTCTATTTCTAATTAAACTAAACTATATGAAACTAAACTAGAGAGAGTCATGTTCCCAACACCATGTATGCACTATCTAAGTGAAACTAAACTAATACTAAAATCTAACGATCTAATCAAGGTTTATTTTCCTAATGGAGTTTTCAATTTGTTATTTTATTAAATTATTTTGGATTTTTTTATTACTATTATTATTATCCATTATTATTTGTTAGAAGCGTCACTGGTCGGGTCGGGCCCTTGAGCGCGGTCAGTATGTGAGCCAGCATTGGAATTCGTAGGTCTGGGCTATGGACATACGTTGGGCTTTATTACACAAAGCCCTCTTTTAGACACAAAACTCTTGAAGCCTAGTTTTTATTATAACAACATTTACCCCTAAGCCCAATCTTATGAAGACCGATTTGACACCATGTTTTACTAAGCCTATTTCTGAATATAGCCGAACTCCTCCCAAATCTAACTAATCTAAATCTGAACTCCAACTCCTTAAAACTGAAAAGAGCCCAAGTTTACTAAGGACACGAATGAAACCATTCTTTCCTGGCAATAATTTCTGACTAATTTTTTTTTTTAAATTCTTTAGACGAGTTTCTAAGCAGAAATACGCGTTTAACAACAACATAAAATTTCTATTCCCGGAATAGAAATTCATTTGATAAGCCCTAGCATTTTTGGGCTGGCAACGGGCAACAATTGTAGGTGATGGACAAGCGATGAGACGAGTTTTTATTTTTATTTTTGTTCCTCAAATAAAAAAGTAGAAAATTTTTACTTTCATTTTTGTTTCAAACCTATTTATGGGCCAAAAATTTGTGCTTGAAATAGAAAAACTAAATTGCATTAGTGAACGGATTTTTATTCCAAACCTGTTCCCGGATACAGAAAATAAAATAATAGAAAAACAGAATGCTTATCATTCGCACCCTAAGCAACTAAAATCCAAATTCATTAAACCTAATTAAATCTTTCTTGTAACATCGAGTAATTGAAAGGCCTTCGTAGTTTTCTTCTTCAAGCACCTTCCAAGATACTCAAGGATGACAGATTACTCAAGAAACATTTCCACAGTGAACCACGCTAGTTATTTCTTCTTAAGCCAAAAATGATATTCTTTGTCGTGTTCTGGTGGATAGATTTGCTTGCACGGTTCCAGCATCATCGGCTATCCAAGCAAGCCGTCGCCGTTCTTCGAACCCTAGAATACGTCTCCGCACGAAGAACACAGCCGCTTGTACTTGAGTCTAACTGTTTGGAACTGGTAAGTGCAATATCCAACTCTTCTACAGAGCAATTTGACTGGGAGGCACGTGGGTACTTGGAGATGATTCGGGAGATGCTGAAGGGATTTTCAAGGCTAGACGTCGTATATTGCGCAAGAGAAGCGAACCGGGCTGCAGATTGGGCTGCCAGAAATCAGCGTTGCTCCGGCCTTCATTCGAATTGGGCCTCTTCGCCACCTTCGGCCTTGTGGACCCTACTTTTCACTACCACAAAAGAAAAAAAAAAAGGGTCATTACCTTACAGATTCAAGGAAGATACAGGCATAAAAAACAATAACGCAACAAGGACCTGGAAGCGGACATCCAGACTCGTATGATCTACCTCCCATTATTCCTGGCTGAAATCAGCCATCAAAATATGATGCTGGAGCGCACAAGAACATAGAACGAGAAACAAAAAAGATGTTTAGGTTCGGCTTCAGCGAAAGATGAAATTTGTCCGAAATAAGTCTAAATACTAACAAATTAAGTGATAATAATCAATCTGCGTCAACACGTATTCGGTTTCAGGCGAAATCATTAGGCTAGTTTTCATTCGTGTTTCAAAGGCATTCATCAAATATGTTGTGCACAGTCCGCAATGAAAGGGGAAACCAAACAACAATGGCTTCAGATTAGAAATCAAGTTCAAACAAAGTTAATCGAAGATGTATACAAGCGTAGCCGTGGATTCAAGTTGAATCAAATTCGATCCTAATCTAGGACATGTTCTCTTGGCTCTATTACTCCCTCCCTCAAAACAGGGCATAATAGGGAAGATAGATTACCTGATTAGTGAAGCAAGGCGAAGCTACGAAGATCGATGAACGAAACTTGGACGTTCAACAACAATGAAGATTGGCACCAGCGAAGGAATCTCGAACAGGAGTTGAGTCGCTTCGTTTACGACCGAGGAACGGAGCACGGTGAAGCTCTGATGCACGGCGTCAGAAATGGCCAGTGACGGCGGTGATCGGTGTCTGACTTCTTTCTCAGGCCTTCTTCTTCCGTCTCTTCCGTCCTGAAACGAGCCGAAGGAAAGAAGAAAATAGACTGGGGTCTTTTTCCTTTTTCCTTTTTTATTTATTTGTTACCTCGCCATATTTACTTTTGTACTTTTACGAGAATGAAAATTTAAATTGTTGACCAAAACTCGAGTATTAACAAACTCTAGCTGCGTTTGGCAGTTGGAATAAAATTTGGGATAGGATATGATTTATCCTATCCTACGTTTGATGCTCGCTCAGGATATGATAAAGTCATATACAAGGGGGATATAGATAGGATAAAATTATCTAATGGGGGAAGTGGGATAAATGTGGATAGGATTTAATGTCCATAATAGGAAAGTTATTTTTCTTGAATAACAAACTTATTAAATTAAAAAAATTGAAATTATATTTCAATATAAATAATATTTGAATTCTAATTTAAGAAATTAAAAATAAAAAATTTTATTTTATTTTTAATTAATCTTATTTTAATTTATATATTCAAATTTAATTCTATCTTATAATAAACATTCGATCTATAAATTAAATATTTATATTTATTATATATTTTAGGTATGTTAGTACAATTTACTATTTGATAAAATTTTATTAAAGAATGATGAAAGGAGAAAAAAGAAATAATAATAAGAATAATATAAAAAAGAGGAAAAATAAAATAATAAATAAATAAAAATAAATTAAGAAATAGTGTTACGAGAGATTTTTACCATCTCCGTTTATGAGCATTTAGGTTTATTTATAATGATATGCCATTTATAAAAAAAAAAAATATACATGATATGATGTGAATATATCCGACTTTAATACTACGATTCACCAAACAATGAATACGATATAAAAAATCTCAGGATTTCATATCCTGTCTTATCTAGTCCTATCCTAATTAGAAATCCGGACGACTAAACGTAGCCTTATGACTATTGATTCACATATTCAATCTCAAGTTAACACAAAACCTAATCATGAAGATTTCAATAACAACCGAGCACAATACGTGGCAAAAGTGAAGATTTTCGACAAATGGACGAAACCTATAAAAAAGAAAGGATTTACATTTTTACTTTATGCTTTCATGTTCGTATTGACTCGGATTATTTTGCATGCTCGAAACGTTGCATGTGCCTACATTATGATTCGATAGGTATTGCAATTTTGCGATTCATATCTTTTTTTTAATTGGAGGACATATCTACATGATACGGTCAAATCCATTTAAGTAAAACTCCATGTAAACTCTAGCGGAAATCTCAATTGATGTGAAGATTTGTTGACCTGTGCAACGTACCGCCATCTTGCTAGTTTAGTTAATAGGGGGAGCCTGGTGTCTCATTGAGTTTAAAGCTGTTTTGAGCAAATTAGCTAATTTAAGGAATTTGGTGCCTAAACCCTAGTAGAAAATGACATGTCTTTATTAAAATCTTCTCGGAGATGTAAGTGGAATTGTGCATTGTGCACAATGTTTTGAGTGCTTTTTACTATTTGCTTTCTCACTCTTTTAAAACTTTCCATTCTCACCATTTGATTTTTATTAAACGCGAATATTTTTTGAATCGGATAGATATGATGATTCATAATCGTCTTCAAAATATAAAATTTGTCTTGAATTTATTAGAAAATTTAATACGTGATGTTTTGTTCTATTTGAAGATTCAAAGGCCCTAATAGAAATCTTAGAATATTGTAGAGAGAAAATTTTTAATGTTATTATGCTTTGTTATCATTCAACTGATGAAATTTGTTAACTAGCTGGCTTTTTTCGTCCATCATTGTTGCTTCACGACTAACAGCTATGAAGCAATGTTATGTTTTGGAATTGTTCAAACATAGAGTTTAACAAGAAGTCCCTTTCTTCGTAAAAAAGGAAATGGTCAGGTCTTGTCCTTTCCCAATCAACTTTCTTTTTTTGCCTTAATCAATGCCCCGAACGAAAAAAATTGCGACGCACACACACTACGAAAAATCGATTGGGGAAGGAGAAGACCAGACTTTTTCTTTCCCACGGAATGAGAGACATTTCCTTAAATTCTAGAATCCTAGATTAATCTCTCGAGATTATGTGCAAAGTAAGAGCAGCTCATTTTGTGACAAGTATAGCTTGTTCTTCTCGATGGGTCTTTGAGCAATTAAAGGTTTTAAAGTCAAACTCTCAAGATTAAAGGATCCCTCTTTGGATAAAGGCTTCTCACTTCACACTCTTTTTTCCTTTATGTTGCTTTTCCACCTTCATCGATAATGTGAAGACCTGATTAAAAGTCCAATAAGGTTGTAATCGGATTACATCGGCAGTTTTCAAATGAAGACCGTCAAAATACCGAGCTATAGTTTGCTCGTCTGCCGCCACCACATGACATCATAGCAAAACATGCTCAAATTTGGTGTTGCATTCTTCCACGGACAACTCCTCTTGCTTCAGATTGTGGGGTAAAAAAATGGAAATCATCTTGCCGATAAAGTTTTTGGGAGGAATAATTGTTCAAGATTCTAAATCTATAATACGACAGCCAATTTAGTTCAAAACCTTTCAATTATACCAATTTAATCTTAAATCTTTTGACAATTTGCTAATTTAGTCTTAAACTTTTTGATGATTTACCAATTTAATTCTAACATTTTGATGACTTACCCATTTAGTCATTCCGCCCAATTTTGGTCATAAACTGCTGACGTGGAAATCGGCCAACTTATGTGGCGTGGCTAATGCTAACGTAGATGATTTTTCCATTAAAACTTTTTATTTTCAATTTTTCCCTTTCATTTCTTTATCCTTTTCTTTCCCTTTGGCCTATGGCTGAGCGAGGGTCGAGCCCTCTCCAAATATGGCGAGGGCCATGGCACCCTTACTAGGCCTTGCCTATGGTTGGTCAGTTGCCGCCCATGGCCAAGTACCAGCTACAAGCCAATGGAAAAGAAAAGGAACAAAATTTTTAAAAAGTTAAAGAGATTTGTCCACATTAGTTCTAGCCATGCCATGTAAAATGACCAATAGTCGATCGGTGTCCATGTTAATTATTTCTGACCAAAATTAGTTATACAGACTAATTTGCCAAATTGTTAAAATGTTTAGAAGTAAATCAAAGCATACTTTGATATGTTGCTTTCCTTCACAAGTTGTTTGACATTTTAGATTTTCCCACCAAATAGAAGCATGCCTTTTTTAACTTGATGGCCACAAGCTTCACCTTCCGATTCTCCGCCATATTCTCATAATCAAAAACTTACTCGGTTGTGTTGAGCCAATCAATGAAGCCTTCCAATGCATAGTGCCTTCGAAGTTTGAAATGTCTACTTTAACATCGAAATCATAAGAATCACGATTCCAACAACTGTGATGCAAAGAAGCCACTTCACAAGTTGCGTCAAAATGAACATCAAGGAATGGGTTAATCTCCTCCTGTCTTCATCCTCTTCATGGTTACGATGGGTATCGTCAGGCCTTAACAATGGAGATTGCTCCAATTGTTGCTGGAGATGTTGCACTTCTCTTCTCAAATCGGCTGTTTTGAAATTATGGTGGTTGGCTGATCCTCAGGGAAAAGCGCTTTTTGCTGGAATTTTATGGCAGAACTGGAAAGCAAGGAACGCCGTGGTCTTCCAAGCTCGCAGGCCAAACCTCAGCTCGATCTTTGAAGACGCAATCTCCATGTCCCTCCTATTTTATATAAACGGCACCTGAAAAATACAGTTCAACAGCCACAGATCAGCCCAGATCTGGAAAGCAGCAGCATGAAGAATCCCATAACCTGCAAAATTAACGTCGACAGTGCATGGAGCAGCTCCACAATGTCAGGCTCGGTAGCTGGTGTTGTTAGAAACGGTCGAGGACGCCTAGTTGATGGATTCACCAAACTCATTCACACGTCTTCAGTCTTGGCTGAAGAAGACAGACCAAGCAGGCAACGCACGAACTGAATTGTACTTTGGAAGTGAACAGGGAGTTGACCTTTCCTCAGATAATCTAGAAGTCGTCCAGTGCATATTGGGCCACAAGCTGCCAGAACTATTATGGAAGATTGCAGACTCCTCTTGGCCCAGCAGCAAAGCGTCATTCTGATCCACGAGCCCAGAGAAGCCAATCGAACAGCTGATTGGGCTACAAAAAGCCCATCGAGCAGGAGAGCTACCATCGAACTGGATTTTGGTTCAATTAAAAAAAGATATAATTTCTGACCCAAAAAAATGAAATAAAATTACACGAGCTACAGGTGCATTGACATTCAGTTCAAGACAATAGCCACCAGCCATATCTAGGCTCTGTTATTAACTGATACAATTTTACTATTGCCAAAGGAGACACTCTAGGTAATGTTGATTTTTTTTTTTAACCGATAGATTTAGATTATCGATGTCATTCAGCCTGCTCATGTGTCTATTTGTTGGTGTTGATTCATTTCTTGCGGCCAGATTTCTATTGAAAATTTGATAAGTGGAGTTGTATCATTAGTTGGCAAAGGGCCCATCTGAAAAATTCGTGAATACTTATGATGGAGCACGTCGAAGCTCAAACTAATAAGTTATTGAGTTGGTTGGCACATTATCTATCAATACATCGTCCAATTACATCAACGACTAGGATTTTCAATCAGTCTCTCCAAAGAAATCTAAAAATTTATAGAGAGAAACTTCTAAGATGATTATAACTTATTGTAAGTTAACTCACGAAATTTGTTAACTAGTTGGCCTTCTTCATCGATCATTGCCGCCCGACCACTCAGAGTTATGACACAATATCAAGTTTTGGAATCGTTCAAATATAGAGTTTAACCAGAATTCTCTTTCTTTGATTGGGAAAGGAGAAAGACCAAGACTTTTTCTTTCTAGGATTGTTTGGAAAGTAAGAGCAGATCTCCCGTGACAATTGTGCACCAGTCTCTGGCCCACAATGACCCATTTTTCTCGATGAGTAGCGACGGAAGATTCAAGAAATATATGTCAACTAAATAGTGCATTTGGAAAATTTAAACGGGCACTGCCCCGCACCGCACAAAGACTTCGTCGCACGAGGAACTGTCATGGAATCGTCTCATGCAAGTCTCCAGGACCAGCTGATGTTAACTCCACGGCTTGAACTAAGCTAATAACTACAGTTGTTTGACCAGAAAAAGGAAAAGGAAAAATTAAATTCTTGGCGACGATAATTCTCCGCAAATATGTATCAATTGCAGTCCATTTTAGATAGAAATTGTAGCCCAGAAAAAAAAAAAAAAAAAAAAAAAACGATCCATGTGCGATGTATCTCGTCTTCATTTAAATAGAATCTTATTTTGAAATCTCAATTTTGTAACACAACAATTGAAAAAAGTTTATATTTTACTTCTTTGAAGCTAGTTGATTAATTATTTTGAAGCTACACTTTATTCTTTTTTAGAATGCATATACATAGTCTATGAACAGAAAAATACATATTTTTAAGTATAAACCCATCCCCCTTGAAATGCATTTCATGCAAACAATCACTAGCTCAAACGAGTCTTGCTCTTGTTGATTTTTCTTCTTTCTCATTCTCCCGATTTGGAATTGTGATCTCTCCCCAACTGCATACACTTACTATTGCTTGACTTCTCAAGTCTTGGCAATGTAATGAAAGCAGCCTACGTGATTGATATTCTCTATCGATGATGCATTCAAAGTTTATTAGAAAAGACAACAAATGAAGTTTATTTTTATTTTAGGAAATCAAAATCCAAGGGCACTAAATAAAAAGCTTGCAGATGCTTGTGGTGGTGAGAGTGGGAACCCTAATTAATAAGTTAATGAGTTGGGACACACATCATTTACCAAATGCATCATCCGATATATAGGTAGTTTGGGATTTTCAAAGGGTATATAAAGAAATTTAAGGATATTTTTTAAGGTTATCATTATTTCTTAGTGTTCAACTGATGAAATTTGTTAAAAGACGAAAAGATTATTGTTTAACAATTGAGAGTTACATTGCAATATTTTATTTTGGGATTGTTGTATTTTAGAGTTTACCAAGAAGTCTCTTTCTTCATAAAAGATGAAGGGCCTTCTCTTGTCCCTACCGACTTTTTAAGTTTTGCCCCAATATTCCAACTATCAAAAATCGTTTGGAAAGGAGAAGACCAGACTTTTGTTTTCCCACAGAGGGAGAGACATTGCCCTAAACGCTAGGTCAAAAAGTTTAGGACTAAATTGACATTAATTAAAAGTTTATGACCAAATTGGCACAAACATAATTTGTTTGGGAGTTTTCTAACATTTTAACTGTTAGCTCTATTATGCTGGAAGTTCAATTAGATTAGTTTATTCAAAAATGACTTTTGGTAATTGTGATTGCGTTTCTTTGTTACTGTGATCATAGCAAGATAGGATGTTCCTCGAAATTATGAAAATTTAACAAAATATATACAACATAGGTATTGAATTGAAGGAAAAATTAAATTCTTTTGCGATGATAATTCTCCGCAATACATATTAACCTCAATCCATATTAATTCCTAGAAAAAAGAAAAAAAAAAGTCCATTTGTGATGCATCTTGTCTTAATTTAAAAGTATATAAAGGAATCTTATTGAGAAATCTGAATTTTGCAATCCAACAATTGAAAAATTTTATATTGAACCTCTTTGAAGCTAACTGATTTCTTATCTTGAAGCTACTCGTTATTCTTTCAAAATGCATGTATGTGTATGTATATATGTGTATAAAGTCTAACAACATAAACATACAATTTTTCAAGTACAAATCCATCCACCTCGAAACATATTTCATGCATACAATCACCAACTCAAATCAGTCTACCCTTGTTGATTTTCTTCTTTTCTCGTTCTCTTGTCTTGGGGTTGTGGTCTCTCCCCCACTACATACGCTTACTCTTGTTTTGCTCGACTTCTCAAGTCTTGGCATTGCAATGAAAACGGCCTGCATCGGTGATACTCTCTCTATCAACGATGCAGTCAAAGTTGGCGGGCTATAACAAATCCTGATGAGACATTCTCTCGTACATGAGAAACTGTCGAGGAGACTAACCAAGTTGACTTGGCATTTACCTGAAACTCTACAAATGACCCTCAATAAATTTCTGAAAATCAATTTCGGACTCCCAAAGTCCATTTTACTTAGCAACAATTAGATCTCGGACCATATTTGTGACTTTGCTCTGAATTGGAAGATGCAATTTCGTTAGAGGATTATGTTTTCTATTTTGCAAATTTAGATACTGCAAATTTCATTCTTCCTCTATACATAGGTTGCTTCGTTCTTATTCTTTGAGATTTCAAATGGAAACCCAAGCTGGTATGAATCAACAATTTCTTACTGGGGTGAGTTGACCAGCTCAGGCCAAGTTAATTTGTCAATGAACTATTACATTTGTTATATCTAACTGAAGTTCTACCACACTACTCTTATGATAACATATTAAAAGATATTACATTCATTAATTTTATCTATTCTAGAGTCTATTTATAAAAAATAAACGTTATATTTCTTTATGTGCGCTATAATTGTTAGAGTACAAGGTAAGCTCTCAAATAGACAACACAATGCTGCGATTAAATTTCCCATCGAATCCTTTTTTTTTTTTTGTAATATAAAAAACTCAAATTATGCCTACTGTGACATATTTATCTTAAAATTTTTCTTTTTGCATTAAAAACCCCTAATTTGTATATGCATGATACATTAACCCACCATCAAGGTTTCTTCAGATCATTTTTCAGTCAAAACAACATCGATTTCACTTTACTTAAGTTATGTGGCGCTCTATCAAAAATGTTTGCATTTTGTTGTTCATGTAGGTAAATTCTTATTAGTACTCTTTGATGAAACCCCTAATGGAGGGTAAATGTATTACATATATACAAGTTTCCCATTTTTGGTTACCCAATATTTTTTTTTTATAGTAAATATGTCATAGTTGGCAAAATTTGGCCTTTTTGATGACTTTTTATCATGATTTTAACTATTTTCTTTTCATTTTTTAAAAATCTTTGCCAAACTTTTATCACGCGAAATTCTGAAAAATCATTTTTGAAACATATCAATTTTAATAAGGACGTATGTATTTTTTCATAATATTTTCAAAATTGGACAATTACTTTAATTTCATTTAGAAAGAAAATAAGTGAAGTTTTTTTTTTTTTTTTCTATTTTACGAAATCAAAACCCAAGGGCCCTAGTGAAAAAACTTGGAGATGCTTTTGATGGTGAGGACAGGAGCTCTAATTAATAAATTAACGAGTTGGTACACACACCATTTACTAATGCGTCGGCCAATAACATTGGTAGTTTTGGATTTTCAAAGGGTCTATAAAGAAATTTAAGAATATCATAGAGAGAAATTTCTAATGTTATCATTAATTCTTGTTGTTCAACCAATGAAATTAAAAAAAAAAAAAAAGGAATTGTGTTTAATGATCAAGAGATACGGAACAATATTAAGTTTAGGAATTGTCATATTATACAGTTGAATAAGGATTCTCTTTCTTCGGAAAAGACGAAGGGTCCGGGTCTTCTCCTTTCCCCCATCAACTTTTAAGTTTTGCCCCAATGTTCCAACTATCAAAAATTGATTGGGAAAGGAGAAGACCAGACTTTTGTTTTCCGAAGGAGGTAGAGAGAGAGATATTTCCTTGAACTTTGGAATCCCAAGAATCCTTTCATAGAATATTTGGAAAGTAAGAGCAGCTCTTTTTGGACAAGAGTGCTCTAGTCTCTGGCTCACAATGGCTTGTTCCTTTGGATGAGTGGCGACAGAAGATTCCAAGAAGAATATATCGAATAAATCATGCTTTTGGAAAATGTAACCGCGCACCACACCCCACAAGACTTCGTCACATGCGGAATAATCATTGAATTGTCTGATGCAGGCGTATAGGACCAGCTGACATTAACTCCACAGCTTGAACTAAGCCGATAACGACAGCTACTTGACTTGAAAGGAAAACGATGAAGAAAAAATCCACCTTACTTCTCCTTGTATACGCCCCAATCCCCATCAGATTAATCCATCAAAAGAAAAAAAAATCATATGCAGAGAAGTGAAGGAAGAACCATGTTCATCCACATACTTCTCTTGAAAGTTGTGGTGCTTGCGGCTGTGTTGGGTCCACCCCACAATCACATAGCAGAAGCTGATGATTCAAAGACGAAGACCAGTCTTTTGTTTTTCCATGGAGGGAGAGAGAGACATTTCGTTAAACTCTGGAATCCTAAGAATCCTTTTAGAGAATATTTGGAAAGTAAGAACAACTTTTATTGGACGAGAGTACTCCAGTTTCTGGCTCACACTGGCTTGCTCCTTCCGATGAGTAGCGACAAAAGATTCCAAGGAGAATATGTCGGATAAATCATGCATTTGGAAAATGTAACCGTGCAACGCACTGCACAAGACTTCGTCACACGCGGAATTGTCATTGAAATGTCTCATGCAAGTGTCAAGGACCAGTTGATGTTAACTCCGCAGCTTGAACTGAGCCGATAACTACAGCTACTTGACCCAAAAGAAAAACAATGAAGACAAAACCCACATCACTTCTCCTTGTATACGCCCCAACCCATCGGATTGATCCATCAAAAGGAAAAAAAAAAAAAAATACCATATGCAGAGAGTTGAAGGAAGAACCATGGTCATACCACAATCACATAGCAGAAGTTGGTGATTCAAAGACGAAGCCCGGATGCCAAAGTTCCTGCGGAAATCTCTCGATTCCACTCTTTTGGATTGAGCTACAGCAATTCTGACTGTCGCATTGAAAGCCCCATCGTTTATTGTCGATTTCAATGACTCTAGTGACCTTCCCACCTTATATGGTCAATAAAAGTACTAACATACAAATACTCAACATCTTTGTCGAGGATGGTGAGATGCAAGTAGCCGTGTGGACAGGTTGAAATTGCTATACCTCTTCAGCGCAAGACTTCGTCACATGAGGATTTATCACTAAATCGTCTCACGTAAGTGGCTATGAGTTATGCATTTAATTGTCTCATCGTGCCCAATGAAAATATTTGTTGTTCTCTCATTTATATAAGAGAGATAAGTTATCATTTTTAAGAGAATGTTTTCCAAATCGTTCATATTTTGCAAAACAAAGAGAGTCTTGGTGTGAGGCTTTTCTTTCAATTATAGAACTCACTGTGAGTTCTGCCAAAGAAGTTAACATATTCTCGTACGTTAGGTTATTATTACGAATTATAAGATCACGTGATCAAATCCAAAACTTCTTTATATTTGTATAGTTATGATTATGGCACGAATTTTTTGAGCCCACGAATGAGACTCCAGTTGACTCGCAAGGAAGCCTGATCATCATTGAAAAAGTTAGAGAATTGGACTTACGGGACATCTAAAGCTGGTTCGATGCGAGACACATGCATGTCGTTTACCCAAACCCCCATCGTTTCCATGCGCAAAATGAAAATATTACTATATTATGACCCCCTGCCTAAAATGAAGGAGAGGCCTTTTGGTGTTCTTGACATTTTCGGCGAAATTGAATCTTGGTGAAGTGAAATCCAACCTAGACCAGCTTCTTCGTACTTAATGACAAAGGGGAAATATACATAGGTCAGATTTAATTTCAAATGATAGAGTTAATTAGGGAGTATGATCCAGGCGTGATGGGACGTTCCTCAAAATTATGAAGATGTAACAAAATATTTACAACATGGGTACTAGATTAAAAGAAAAATAAAATTCTTTGCAATGATAACTCTCCGCAAATACGGATCAAATACGTATCAACCACAATCCAAATTAATTAGAAATTCTAGCCCAAAAAAAAAAGAAAAAAAAATCCACATGCAACGTATCTTTTCTTAATTTAGAAGTTTATAATGGAATCTTATTTTGAAATCTTAATTTTGCAACGTAACAATTGAAAAAGTTAACATTTTACCTCTTTGAAGCTAGTTGATTAATTATTTTGGAGCTACCCGTTATTCTTCTCTAGGGTGCATTTATATAGTCTAATAACAGCAAATACAAATTTTTTTAGTCTAAGTCCATGCACCTTGAAACACATTTTCATGTACACAATCATCAACTCAAACCAGTCTGCTCTTGTTGATTTTTCTTCTTTCTCATTCTTCTGTTTCGGGGTGTGATATCTCCTGCTCTGCATACGCTTTCTCTTGTTTTGCTTGACTTCTCAAGTCGTGGCAATATAATGACAGCAGCTAGCATCATAGATACTTTCTATCAACGATGCTGTCAAAGTTGGCGGGCAATAACAAACCGATTTGACGTATTGTCGTGCATGAGAAGTTGTTGAGGAAACCGACCCATTGACTTGGCATTTACCAGAAACTTTACAGGTGACACTCAAGAAATTTCTGAAAATCAATTTCAGACTCCCGAAGTCCTTTTGACTTAGCAATGATCAGATCTCTGACCATATATGTGGTTTTATATAAAAAGGCCATCTTATATCTATTTATGTTTATGCCCTCGATCCTATCAAGTTAATTTATCAAAAGACATTTGTAAGAGTTTGAGGAACCATGTTCATCCATGAGCTTCTCTCGAGAGTTGTCGTGCTTGGGACCATCGTATTGGGTGCATACCACATCCACATAGCAGAAGCTGATGATTCAATAACGAAGCCCGGATGCCGAAGCACTTGTGGAAACCTGTCGATTCCATATCCCTTCGAATTGAGTGACAGTGAATCCCACTGCCGCATTGGACCTCCCTCTTTTATAGTTGATTGTGATGACTCTACTAACCCTCCAACGCCTTATCTAGAGAATAAAGAAAGCAACTTGCCAATACTCCACATCTCTCTTGAGGATCACGAGATGCGAGTAGCTGTGTGGGTCGGCCGAGACTGCTACAACTTTTCAGGGTATGATGCTACTTCAAGCATCTTTCCCACACTCACCCTCACAAAATTCCCCATATCCAGCACCAAGAACAAGTTCATAGCTGTCGGTTGCGATACGTATGCGACCTTCTCAGACCGCCAGGGCAATTTCGAGTTTGGATGTATGTCGATATGCAATGACATTTCTGAAGTGACTAATGGCTCGTGCTCGGGTATTGGTTGCTGCGAGACGAGCATACCTAGGAACTCGTTCGACTACAATATCTCCATTGATAGCTATAGAAACCATACAGAAGTCTTGGATTTCAACCCTTGCAGCTATGGTTTTGTTGCGGAGAATGGTTTCTACAACTTCGGCTCTGATGATCTTTCGCGACTTGAACTTGAGGAGGCTCGCTTGGTTCTCGACTGGGCAGTAGAAGACAAAAATTGCGAGGTAGCCAAGAGCAGTGCGAACTTCATGTGCACCGAGAATACCCATTGTACCGATGCTGAAAATGGGGTGGGGTACAAGTGCACCTGTTTAGAAGGTTTCCATGGCAATCCGTATCTCACGAATGGCTGTCAAGGTATTTTCACATTGATATTCTTTACTTTGTCCTTCTTAATATGTTATCTAGGAAGACTACACGTTACTTATTATTATCCCTTTCATTTCTTCTTAAGTTCATCACTTTGGATATGTGTGTTTTTGTAGATATTGATGAATGTGCCGATCCAAATAAGAATCAGTGCGATGGAATTTGCTATAACTTCGATGGGAGTTATAATTGTTCATGCCCAAAGGGTTATCATGGTGATGGTAGGAAGGGTGGGCAAGGATGCACTGTGAATGCTAATCCATCACATTGGGTGCAGATACTTGTTGGTATGTTCTTTCATTTTACTCGGGTGTCTGTCTCAAACAGCACTATTTAAATCAGCTGATTTTGATGATGAAGTGATCTCTCTGTCACAATAAAGAGAACTCAAAACTCAACGAAGGATTTTAAATAAATAATAAAAAAATAAAGTACTTGAAGAAAGAAACTAAACCCATAGAAAGAGAGCTGGCTAGAAATAGAGAAAAAGAAAATGAAGAGAAAATGGTGACGTAGACGACCATATACCACGGTGGTTCCTGTTGCCGCCTTGGGAGTGCGACGCCGGGCGGTGGTCGCACGACCTCAAATCGAGAGCGAGAGAGAGAGAGAGAGAGAGAGAGAGAGAGAGAGTCCCTCGACGATTTTCCCTGAGAGAAGCAACTGGGGTGGTCTCTTGAGAGCAGTAACCATCTCCCGCTGGTCACAAGCGGCGACGCCAGCGGCATTTATGGCAGCACAGCTCAGATCGACAAGGAACAATTCATTACTAATATCTTTTATTTTAATTTATTTGTGCAATCCAGGTATGCCCCATTTCCTTGGTCCGGTGTAGTTGTCCAATATTTTACGAGGATCCATCCTATCCAAATTTCATCACCAAATGCCTGTAGAATAGTTCTCGTCTTGCAACGATCCCTAGATGGAGATTGCAAACACAGTGTCAAAATGAAATAGTTTGATTCTAAGAGATTGATCATATATATCAGAAAATATATACTTGTATACCCTGAAAAAGGGATAGGCTTTCCGTATATACGGTTATTCGAACTTCATTGATAACAGAAAACTTGTTCACTGCCTTGAGATTTTTTAAAATTTAATTTGTCTCAAAAATAGCTTAGTTCCCTTTTGAACGAGGAAGCTGTATAATGTTGTCTAAAGAAAAGTTTTAAAATTTAAGCTTCCTCTTCATGGTGCATTTTAGACTTAACAACGGTTTTTATAAAGGAACTGGTTATGTCACGCAGGTGCTGGTGCGGGGACAATAGTGTTGCTATTCAGTGCAGGCTTTCTGTATCTGGGAATCAAGAAAAGGAAACTCATAAGGCTCAAAGAACAGTACTTCAAACAAAATGGTGGCTTGCTTTTGCAGCAACAGTTACACGAACGTGACAGAACCACCAACACCACAAAAATCTTCAAAGCCGAAGAGCTAGAGAAGGCTACCAACAATTATGACGAGAGCAGAATAGTCGGCCGAGGTGGATACGGTACAGTTTACAAAGGGTTGTTGCCAAATAACATGGTTGTTGCGATCAAGAAGTCCAAACTTGTGGACAAGACCCAAATCGAACAGTTCATCAATGAAGTCATAGTGCTTTCTCAAATTAATCATCGTAATGTGGTCAAGCTTTTGGGATGTTGTTTGGAGACGGAAGTGCCTTTGTTAGTATATGAGTTCGTAAACAATGGAACTCTGTTTGACCACATTCACAATCGCATCAAGTCCTTCAAGATGCCTTGGGATACCCGATTGAGAATTGCTTCAGATATTGCTAGTGTCCTTTCATACTTGCACTCAGCAACTTCTATTCCCATAATCCATCGTGACGTCAAGTCAACAAACATCCTTCTTGACGACAATTACATTGCCAAAGTTTCAGACTTTGGAGCTTCAAGATTAGTCCCACTTGATCAAACTCAATTGTCCACTCTTGTTCAGGGGACATTGGGATACTTGGACCCTGAATACTTGCAAACAAACCAATTAACAGAAAAAAGCGATGTTTATAGCTTTGGGGTTGTGCTAGTCGAGTTGATAACTGGGAAGAAGGCACTTTCTTTTGATCGACCAGAAAAAGAGAGGAGCCTAGCAATGCATTTTCTTTTGTCATCAAAAAACAATCAATTGTTTCAAATTGTTGATCGAGTTATTGCAGATGAAGGGAACAACGAGCAAGTGAGGGAAGTTGCCAATGTTGCAAAGAGATGCTTGAGAGTAAAAGGCAAGGAGAGGCCGACCATGAAGGAAGTGGCAATTGAATTGGAGGGACTCAAAGCGAAATCTAACCATCCATGGATGAGTACTGTCAATTTGAATGGAGAAGAGGTGATTCATTTGCTGGGAGAGACGACCGACCTCACTGTGTGCATGGATACTGCTGAGACCATGAACACCGGGCCCTCGGATAGCATGAGGAACCATGTCATTCCACCAGTCAGTAGTGGCAGATGAGAACAACGATGGGTTGTTTCTTCTTCGTCAAGGGATCCTTAGGCGTTTAAGAGAACTCTTGATTACCAATTTACCGTAGTGAGCCCTCGTACTATAGGCATATTACTGTTGATGGCATACTAGGGGAGTTCCATTTTAGCTGCCGTGGTTGAGTCTTTTTCTTTACTTTGGATCTAGAGTTCCTATACATTGTAATGGAGTCACTGTTGTAATTCATAAGGGGAAATCTTATGGTTCTTTACATTATCAGGGCAGGATCATTTAGCGGCGACCCGAGAGCATTGGATCTAGTCGTGACCGAATGTAGAAACGGTTTCCTCCTTTTTTTTTTTCTCCGAATGTAAACTAGTCCGAATGGTAAGCGAGTGCAGATTTGAGTTTGCTCGAGCAGAGAGTTTGTCACACTTTGACATAGATTTTTCTTGGCGGAAAAATATTGGGGACACGTTTTGAGTACCGCGAGGATTCACAGTAATACGAGGAATTCTCGCATTCTAGTCCAAAAGCAAAACTGCGATAAACTGTGCTTGAATTACTTTTTTGCCATCGCTGGGCGGTGAAAAAAGAAGAAAGAAAACAAAAATTATAAAAAAATTCCAATTTTTTTTTTAAATGCAAAAATTATTCACGTTAGCACTGACTATGTCATGGAGGATAGCCTAAGTAGCACGGTACCGTGTCGTGTCCGACACGTGTCGGAGCATGTTAGACACGTCGACACGCTTGGACACGCTCGGACACGCGGTCAATGCGTGTCGGAAATCCGACATGCGGTCAACATGTGCCCGACACGTTTCGACACGCGTGTTCGGAAGATGATGGAGGGTGGAAGTGACAGCGAGGGAGTAGAGACGAGGCCGTGACGGCGAGAGACGGCCGCCATTGTGATGCTGCGATGGATCCGACGAGGTTGCAGCTGCGAGGGAGAAAGGGCCAAAGGCGAGAGGAAGAGGAGAGGAAGGCGGTCGTGCGGCGAGCGGCAAGAGGCGGCAAGCAGCGAGAGGAAGGGTCGTGCAGAGCTAGGGTTTTTGATGGGCCATTGCGTATTGGGGGAGGGGAAGAGACAGGGACAGCTTGTCTGTCAGTGAAGGGGAGGGAAAGAAAAATAAATTTGGGAGTGGGGGGGAAGAAAAATAAATTTTGGGGGAGGGGGAAATGGACGAGGGAAAGAACTAGAAGAGGGTGGGGTGGACCTTAATGGATTTTTTTAATGGAATAATAAATAAATGAGATTAAAATATAATTTCGAAAAAGTAAAAATACTGAATTTGAATTAAATTAATAAAAAATAAAAATATTCATTTAATATATAACGTGTCAGAACGTGTCGGAATTCTTTACTTTTTGAAAAATAGCGTATCGTGTGTCATGTCGTGTCGTGTCGCCGTGTCCGTGCTACCTAGAGGATAGCTAGTGCCTACGTGAATAATCACTGGTTGAAATTGAAAAATTTAAAACTGAAATGCAATCCATTAATAGGTTTAAGATTTTTTTTTAGCAATATTTCCATTTTCAAATGGCCTATCGAAAGAAATATTAGGATATTGTAGAGACAAATTTCAAAGGTTAATATACGTTGTTGTCTTTCAACTGGTGAAAGTAATTTTTTTTTATCGGATGTCTCCGAAGAGACGGTGAAAGTAATTAACTAGTTAGCTTTTTTCATTAATCACTGTCATTTAACGAGAGTTACGATGCAGTGTTATGTTAAAGGGTCTAGCGTTGGGCGATATTTGACAATTAATTTTGGAAGTATTATTTTCTAGTTGCCATTATGAGTCCAACTGGAATGATGGAAACTGGATGAACATGTCGTGTCCAAGGAAATGATTTAGTGGTCAAAGTAATCCGTCACTTTCCATATGGTGAGGAAGGCGGTTGTCCTAGTGAGCTTTTGCTATCCAGTCAGCGGGCTTGTTAGATTCTCTATGCACATAGGGTACCGTAACTCCCTCAAGTTGGGCTAGGAGCATTTTGCAATCCTCTGATATTGGTTCCACCGTCCATGGGCTTGGTGCTAAGCCCATCACACCCTCCACCACAATTTGGCTGTCAGATTGTACTTCCACTTTGACTATGGAGTTCATCAGAAGCGTGCAGCACTTTGCTCCTCCTTCCTTCACCACTTTCAGCAGGGCTGCACGAAGAGCTAAAGCCTCCGCTTTTATGGCTGAATACCGTCGATTTCTTCCGCAAATCCATCTCTGAGGACCCCGTTCTCATCCTTATTGTCACGCCCCGAACCCTTGAGCATGCGAACATCTCACAACGGTTGATAAATTTGCGACGTCTCAAGATGCGTTGCCAATCCATTCTTTTCATCTTTTGATTAAATGCAAGTGGAACGTCATAACAACTCCCAACAAACCAAAATATAATAGGGATAACACGGAAAACGCCACAACATCAAACCAAATACTTCATTTACAAAATTACTATTAACCCTAGGAAGTTTAGTGATTACAAGTCTTTACACCCCCAACTTCCAACCAACCAACAAAAGCAACAGTGAGTCAAGGTTAACCTAAACTTCACTAATGCCAAGTCAATCTCTCATCTCCAAAGGGACCCTGAACCGAGCATGACGGTTCTCCATACTACGGGCCTGAAAAATGTTAAACAACAACGGGGTGAGATATAAATATCTTAGCGAGTTAATGACCTAAGCCTCAACTAGGATGCTAATTCATCTTGAAGGCAGCTTAAACATGCAACGTTATATCGATGGCAGATCAATAGCAAAGCATTGCTTTGCCTTAAATATAAACATGGTCCTGCAATCGTTGCCGTCTCAAGAATATCATGGTATCTCATACTACCATGCTATCCTTGAAACCTAACACAAGCATACAAATCCACTTATTTTCCAATTTCATAAGCATGGTTAATCGTACGTGCATATGCAATATCAACCACTAATATGACATTTCAATTACGCACGTGTCTCATGCAACTCATCTATCTTCATGCCATACATGTGCAAGTCATAACATCACTCTCAAACTATGCAGTAGCACTCATGCTTTTTGCACACGCAACATTTCAAGAATATCATGGCATTCCATACTACTATACTATTCTCGAGACCATGATTCCATATTATTACGACCTCTTGGGCCATGACCACCACAAGGGTTGGCGGTCTTCCGGCATGACCAGGCATCATCCCACCCCATCGGGCACGACAACGTCTAAAACCCCCGCCTAGACGGCATTCCATAAAGGAGCATCAATTCGGCCTCAACCGCGAGTCGACATTTGGACCCCCGCTGGGCATTCGATAAACATCAAGCATTGTCCCCAAACTCCCGTTGGATGACAAGTTCAATTAAGTAACCACTCAAGTATGCCAACACTCAAGCCAATTTTATCTATCATCAATTAGCCCAGTGTAAAAGAGTTCGTGCTCCAATAACAAGCCTCGGAAAATCTTTACACTTAAAATTCCGGTAAAATAATCACATATGGTCACACACTTAAAATCAACCCGCCAAACTGTGTACGCTTTTATTTTAAAATCCTATTGCCCCATTTAGCCCATAAAACATGACATCCAAAGATCACCTCAAAGTTTGCCATTTTCTTGTAAGTAAAACCTTCTTTAAAAATAGCATTTAAAACTTATGATTTAAGCAATCAACATTATGGCATAATAACCTCAAACAATTCGAATTATGCATAAATTCATTCAATAAATCAAGTACAAAACACATAAAAATCATCATTTATTTCCCTATTACAATAGCCTATCAACCTTAAACTGATAGCTTATCACTCCATCAATGATAGCTTATCATCCATTTTGCAATAGCTTATCGCCTATTTTCCGATAGTTTATCATCCATTTTGCGATAGCTTATCGCCTATTTTCTGATAGTTTATCACCCCTTTTGTGATAGCTTATCACAAATTTCTCGATAACTTATCACCCCTTTAGTGATGGCTTATCATCTATTTTTTTAATAACCTATCAAGTCCACTTATCACTCATCACGATAGCCTCTCAAGTCCATTTATCACTTATCGCGATAGCCTATCAACTCCACTTATAATTTATTGCAATAACCCATTGACTAAGCCATACTAACTACCATTAGCCTTAATCAAAACCACCCATAAATGCAATTAACACCCTAATAAATTAGGAAGTTAACTCACAGTTTTAGGGCGGCAGCGAGCTAATGGCGACGGTGGCATGACGGCGATGAGAATGTGGAGCTCACGGTTCGAACGGCGGCACCACGATAGCGGCAGTGGCTTGAGCTCACAGCCAAGGAAGCTTGGTGGCTTGGTAGTGGTCTGGCAATAATGGTGGCTTGCGACTTGAGGGACAACGAACATTAAGGTGGCACGGTACGACAACGTAGGGCAGCAAACTGAGAGAGAAAGAGACAGGAATGGGTATGAGATGAGAGAGAGGGATGAAGGAAAATTCGTCCAAAGGGAGGGGTAGAGAGAGAAAGTGAGAAATGAGGGAAAAAGTGGAAAACTCCTTGACTTAATATCCTAACTTGGCGAGTAAGAACACATCTTGGCCCTCCCTTATGCCGCATGCTTCATTCAAGATCAATGGCTAGGATTACTTCTTCAATTTTTAACTATTGCAATGATGAAATTCTTAAACTTGCGGAAAAAGTAGAAAGGAGAGAGAAATGGGTCTCCCTTTGCATTAATGCAAGTTTGAATTATTGTCCTATTCTCATGATTGATATCTTGGCTTGGAGAGCAAGAAGAAATCTCAATCATTCAATTGCCTAAGTTTGTCCTTCAAGCTTAGGCGTATGGCCTTCTACCTCCAATGTGAAGAACAATTTTGAGCAATTTCCAAAATCACCATCATTACTTTATCAAACAGATTCGAAGAATTATGAAAATTTAATATGTTGTAGAAAAGATCTTACATCACAATTTTCATGAGAAAACCAAGCCCAATTCACTATGTATAAAGAGCAACAAATCACCAAAGACAACCTAACGTTTCATCCATCGGACAAATTCAACAATCACAGAAGAAAACCCATTTCGAAATCCAAATCTTTATAAAACACTTTAAAATTTTAATATATTATATATATGGATGTCCTTTACAACTTTTGCGAATGAAGAATATTTAGGCTGCGCATGACAACGCTTCTTGGCTGGGGAAGAGTTTTTTTTTCAGAAATAGTTTTTTTTCTATTTCTATTTCGGGGAACAATTTCTGAATAAAAAAACGCATTTGGTAACTACACAAAATTTCTACTTTTGGAATATAAAAAGAATAAAAATGCGTTTGGTAACGCAACAGTTTCTTTTTTGTATTTATTCATTTTTTACTCTTGTTCACGGATTGCCGATTGCCAATCACTGCACACCGCCACCATTGCACGACTGCTATCCACCGGAGGTGAACGGGCGGCCGCGGGAGGTGGCGGCCGATGGGCTGTGTGGCAACGGTTGGCGGTGACGGTCGGCGGCCGACAGTCGTGAAGCGGCAGCGGTGGGCAACGGTGGGCGACAAGTGGCAGCGGTCGGAGACTGGCGGCGGGGGTGGCCAGCGACGGCCGATGGGCTGTGCAGTGGCGGTCGGGGGTGACGGTCGGTGGCCGACGATCGTGCAATGGTGGAGGCGAGCGACGACCGGCGATCGGCAGTGGTCGGTGGTGGCTTTGGGCGGTTGGAGGTGGCCGCGGTAAGAGAGAGGAATAAAAGAAAAATAAAAAAAGAAATTGGCTTATTTCTCAAAATTGTTCTGGGAGCAAGAAGCAACTTTTTTTTTTATTTCTTGTTTCTGCTTCAAATCTATTCACGGGCTAACTTTCTATTCCAGGGAATAGAAAAACAACTTAGCGTTACCAAACGAATTTCTATTTTTTTTGGAACAAAAGAACAGAAATTCAAAGGAATAGAAACATTATCATGCGCTGCCTTAGATTCTAAAGAGAAACTTTTATAAAAATTCGAGAAGACAACCTAGTCACTGTTTTTACTGCATTGGACAATTTTCACAAGGTAAAAGATTAGGCTCTCGTACCAACCATTTCATTTGAGAAAATTCTTAAATTAAAGTATATTATATACCAAGATGTTGGAAACAACTTTCATGAAGGAAGTTTCTCTAAATTCGAACCACAAGAAGCTCTATAAAATCATAAAATAGTGAGAGTCTAGGAATTTCGAAAACTGGAATCAAAGTAGAACTTAAAAAATCAAAGGTGGTAAGTCTTCTTGCAAGACCAAAGTCTTTGTCTCTTGTAATCATTAGGGGTATGCAAAATAATCGGAACCTGCCCGGACCTCCCAGAATCGGACCAGAATCGCCCGGAATTGGTGGTTCTTAAGGAAACCGGTCCAGTTCCCGGTTCCAATTTATGGGAACCAGGTGGGTACCGCTCTAATTTCCGATTCCATGGGCGGATTCGCCCACCCGCCCACCCAGATTGGACCGGTTATATTATAATAATATATTAATTTTTAATATTAAAAAAATTCGAAATTAGCAAATCTAAAATTTATGGCTCTAATCACTATCTTGTCTCAATTCACTACTCTCCTACTCTATCTCGTCTCTCTCAGTTCAAAATCTCCCTAAGCTCCCTCTTCCTCTCCGATTTACCTCCGAATCTACTCATCTCCGTTTGAGTCATAGTCCGAACTCGGCGAAACAATGAGTTAATTCTCTTTTCCGCCCTCGAACTTGCACTCTCTCTCCGCATCGTTGCCACCTCCGCATTCACTGTCACTATCGTTCTCCACTTGATTCGTGCGCCGTGAACCTCCTCCTTCTCCTTCACGTTCCACCTTTTCCTTCACATCTTTGCTCGAGGCCTTCAAGTTTTCACTTGCTTTATCCAACGTGCGGACATTATCTTTCAGATTATAAATGTAGCCCAACGGTTTATTGGCCAAGCCCCATAAACCTTTGACAAGTCCTAAAAGAGGACTTGCAAAATCCATTGATACTTTTCGGGAGAAGAGATCGAAATGTCTGTCTATTTAGATGATTGGAAAGCAGGCGAAGGGGTGGAGTTCAATAAGGTCTGTTATATTCATCTTGATTGTTCTGGCATGTACACGAAGGAAAGAGTATTGGAACCTTTTCTTTACTTCAAAAGAGAAATGGAACTATTCATCTCCTTTCTTCGTCGGGGTCAAGCCACAAAGAATCTCTTCTTTCAGAAATGAATTCCAGCAACGTTTGAGCCAAGAGAGAAGGAAGGTATCATGGCTAGTCACTGTTAGAACACCCAGATGATCTACGGCGTTTAAGGTCTGTTTGAGACGATATGTACATGATTGCTTTCTATGGACAAAGGCAAAGAATATCACTGAGCTCTATTCCTTTGATTCAAGGCAACGCTCGTGTTCTTCTTCCTTCTTTTGTGTATGGAGTCTACAGACAGGGCGGAATGTGATCTAAAGTGTCCAGAAGCAAAGAATAATTATTTTTCTGACAGAAGCAAAGAACTATTCGATTCTTCTTAAGATGCAAGATAATGTGATTGATGAGTCGATATTTTAGAAGCATTCCCATGGAGATTTCACAAATTAAATTAGCTGTTTATTTAGTTCTTATAATTCGACAACTTTGGTAACTATCGAAGCTAGCCATTAAAAGCCTCTCTAATAAGTATTAGAATTAAAGTCTGTTTGGTATTTATTTTTTGCTTTTTTTATAATCTTACAGCGTACCCAGATTCACTTTTATTGATGTAAAATGCTTAAAACCTTTGAAAGTGATCTTACATTGACATGTAGATTCACTTATAATTTTCCTCAAAGTTTTTAAAATATAAATAATATTTGATTTTCTATAGCATTAAAGCCAGTTATTCGTTTTATTTCTTGAACACTTTATTAAGATCCATGTGGAGAATTTACGTCCAAATTTAATTGCGCAGCCACTTCTTCTTCTTCTTCTTTTTCGAATTTAATTAATGAAAAAAATCGATTTCTCATCAAACATAGACCAAACTTCACTTCACGGAAAGAATTTGTTTTTCAATGGCATATGTTTTCATCATCTCACATTTCTTGCACAATACTGTTATGTTTACTATGACGGCGCATTCTATGATTTTAATAATTTGAAAAAAAATATCCACGTTAATATTGACCATACCACGTAAGACGATCGACATCCACATTAGCGAATTACAACCAAAATTGATCAAATAGACTCGATTGACAAAATGTGAAAAAAGTTTAGGACTTAACTAGCAAAATTGAAAAGGTTTATAACTAAATTGAGAAAAATACAATGGGTTTATGACATTTTTAGACATTTTTCTCCAAATACATTGAATTAGACAAATAGGCTTTGAATCTACTTTACCAAATACATGAATTTTTCGTCAAATGCTTTGGCGGGCTCAAAGTGCATTGCCGAATGGACCCTTGCTCTCCCCTCTTTAGGATTCCCTCTCCTGAGCGATTATAGCAAAAATTAAATAATACATACATACATACATACATACATACATACATACATACATACATACATACATACATACATACATAAATACATATATATAGTTATGGCTTTGTATAAACTATACCTTTTAAAATCTCTTTTTAAAGGGTTATCACCATCCTCATATTATTAGTTGAGCTTTATTGTTTGAAGTGTTACTACAAATAAGGAAATCCACGCACCGGTGTATAGATGCTACAAATCGTCTTTGGAAAATCTTCATATTTGGACCAGGGACAATAAATTAGCGCACATATGTTCTGCTACTATTGTGGAAAAGCACCAAAACTTTTTTCTTGCAATGAGAAGAGAGTTCAATTTTAACAATCTACAATTTTAGATGACACAGGTAACACCGAGAAAACACCAAATAGTATGATCATCCCCTTGATCCTCCTTGATGTTCTCTGGTCTACCAACGAGTGTAGTCACCCGTGGTCCTGCATTGCCAAGGATCGAAACACTATTTGTTTCTGCATTTACTAAGGATCTGAATCGCTTCAATATCTTGATCCTCCTTGAAAAGAGATTTGAACCTCGTCTACGGAAAAATTCGCTTTGCATAAGTCGTGCGTAGAGGCTTGTCACCTCATCTCCTTCGCTGTCTAACTGAGTTTGAACAAATGTTTTTAACAAAACCTTAGTCATATATGAAATGAACAATGCAGCAAATGAATAGACGTGCTACTTTTCTCCATCTTTCTCCAACAGAATTGACACTCCAATTTAATCATAAGTTAAATGAAATCGCCATCGGATTAAGAAATAGAGCAAATCAATGTGGTCCGATGGTTTCAACGAAAACATCCTCCACGTTTCTCTTTTATTTTGGTTAGTTTACTTCTTTCTAATGCATATCATCAATTTTTTTCTTTTGGTCGGTATGCATATCATCATTCAAAGAGAGAGTTTGAGCAAATTTTTGCACATTAGCATACGCTACGAAACTATGGGGGTTCATATTTCCCATGTCCGCATTTAGTATAAAGAATGGAATTCTCTCAATTTAGAGGATAAATTTCCGAAAATTTCTTTTGAGAAGTTGACGGATGAGATTCTGAAAATTGAAAAACGGATATATCTTCCTTGTCTTCCTTTTCTCCGTTCCTTCTTCCTCGAGCAGCCCGGGCAATGCCCGCCACCACGCCACATCGCAACTCCAATCTTTCACTGCCATCTTCCCTAGTTTGTCTCCTTTCCCCAACCTCCATCATTGTCATGATCCCCACCACCGCCATCATCCTCCTTCCTGGCTCCGCCATTATAGCTCTCCTCCTTCCCACGAGCCCGAAAGTGTTAGTGTATAGCCTAGTCTTGACCACCATCGCCGTCGTCGACTAACTACACAATTATCCCACCAGAGTGCCTTCTACTTTAATTGTCTGCAAACATTCCTCCGATCACCACCACCGTTACCGCACCATGCTCTCTTTTTCTCCCACACGCGCACCCACGCACCCACGTCCACACCCCACACTTGTGATCTAAGGTCAGTTCCTCAATTTCAAGGTCCCTGCCCTCAGGAGACCTACGATCTGAGGATAGTTAAGGCGACAAACCAGTTGGTTCGTGTTCACAACCATCGCGCTGCTCTTTGTTCTTTGTCCAGAGAGAGAGTGGTAGAGCGACGGACAATGCCGCTGGGAGGGGTATTACATCGATGGTCCGAACATTGGAGAGGACGAGGAGATAGGCGGCGATAAGAGGCAAGGAAGGGAGGGAACAAGAGGGGCGAGAGTTCGATATCTGGGGATTTGAGTGTAAATTTTCACAAAGTATTAGGCATTCTAATCAATTTTTGAGTAATTGGGTGTAGTCCCGTTACTCTCTGTGGGGAGTCTCAACCGACATTTACACATACACACACTAGAAAAGGAGAGACGGTGTGACACAAAATTAGCTCTATTGTCACCATGCACAATGTCTGGTGGGAAGGGTGGGGTGGGGACTGACATGCGGCACAGTTTGAGCCGTGGCCCGAGCATCCAACCCTTGGCATTCGTTAAACATTACTAAGAGAAAGAAGAATTTGCTTCAAAATCGTCTCAACCTTATCAAGATACTTCGGTTACTAACCAGGATCATAAATAACTCTGTATAATTACGCCAAATCACTGCACATGTATGGAGTGACGTCATCCCAATCTCCCCATATCAACCCGCCACCTTCTATAGGAAAAAAGGGAAAGGCATATAAGAATTACGGGATTAGAACTGTCTAAACAGGTCTCAAATCCATTTATTATCCCAAATTTATTAAAACATGTCATATATCATCTCAATTTGACGGCTTAACCATAGCTGATTCTAAAATGAAAAGGCTAAAATAAATGACTTTAAATGGGTTATGTTATCAACCTATGTCCAACCCACTAAAAAAATTGGGCCGAATGACTTGAGGTAGCCCATTTTGATGTAGATGCTAGATGCTCTCTTCAATCCGAATGAAGCTCCTGCCAATGAGTTCCTAGAGCATCTCCTCGACCTCCCAAACTTCGATGCCACGAAGATCGGCCTGGCTGCGGGCGACAGGAGTGGCTGTCCTTGACTGACCACTTAAATGATGCTCCGGCTCGGCTCCAACCACATATCCACCCTTGGCTGCCGGGGGATTCCATGGCACAGTGTTTCCACCGGGGCTGAGCTTGGAGCGGGGAAAGGGAGGGTTCCTGAAGCCCGAGAAGGCATCAGGGAGTGGCAAGCGATTTCATGAGGGCCACTGATGGCAGTTGAAGGAGGAATTTCTTTTATTTTGCAGATTTATTTTATTTTCGTTTATTATTTTTGGAGATCTGCTGAGCCTTTTTCTCTGCTTTTTTTGGGTGGGTTACGTGGGTGGATGGGTTTGGATCGGATTAGTTATAAGGCATATAAAAGGGTCAATAAATAAATGCTGATGTGAGTTAAATGGGTGAATTTGAGTTGAACTAACTTATGACCCACCCAAATCCATCCTAACCCTTGCACGGGATGAAAAACTCATTCAACCAGATATCATATGGTAACAAGGCAAAGAGGGAGTTTTGCAGGCATTGACTGTGAGCATGATGCATTTAAATGATGTCATGACATGACTATGTAACTGCCCAAGATAAGCCCATGAGCACACAACAATAAAAACATGAAAGCGGACGAGATATTTATCCCATGCATATGATTAGAGAGCCTAAACTAAAGCTTGATAGTGTAGTGTGAGACAAATTTCCCACAACATAAAGTTTGAGGTAAACGAGTGGTTTGGTATGCATCAACCTTGGGTTCCGACTACCATCTTCAAATTGCAAACACGCTAGCTTTCCCTCCACAAGAGCAAATGGCCTTGAAGAAGAATTGTTATGATGCGATTTACTCATGTGAATTCCCTTAAAGTTTAGGTCTAATTAGCCCGATTTACACAGATGAACAATGTTACCATGAATCATGACCTCTTGGGCGAGTGGCTGTTCAAGGATGGGAAAAAATGGAAACAGAAGAATAAAACTTCCTATGCATACTTCAAAGTCAATACAACAAGGCCGGGTCACCAATTATCATTTTAGAATGAAAATTGCAATATGTGAAAGAACAGAGTTCATGATATATGTCTACAATGGAAGCAATACAAGAATAACTAGGGCTCACTAAAGCTATTGCTCAACTTTCAGCGAATCCTCAATCCGCTGGATCAGTTGATTAGCTGTCAAAGCACCTTTCTGATAATTGAAAACAGCTCAATTAAGATTAAGTATAGATGATTAGAACATCTTAAAACTGTATAAGTTGCAAGCAATCAAACATCAGAAAAATTTCACAACCGAAACTTGCGGTCAAATTATGAATGAGAATCAACTAACTTCCGATTAAATAACATTCAGAATGTGCATAAATCTTAGGCAATGCCCATCAGTTATTACCATTTCTGCATTGAGCCGGCAACCCTGTCCTTCACAGAAAATTTATGGGGATACTCTCTGCCTATTGCTAAAAAGAAAGTATCACTTACTATGCATGGTTGCAGCAACCTGAGAACTAAGGAAGCTGTGTTACTGTTTTCCAGGATGGTCAAGCTCTACAAAGGGAAGGCCTTTCATTGATCGCTGTTGAAGACTTATGCGGTTTGTGCGTAGTTATCATCGGTTATTATGTATAAACATGTCGGTGCTTCATCATGGTTTCGTTGCTGGTTCCATGTTTTGTGAGAGAATAATGATGAAGTTGGATGGAATCCCCCGGTCAAAAACAGTTTAGGAGGAGAAGCGTGGCCACAGATTAAAGGTCATTATCGATTCTTCAAGCCACAAGAGGGGCGTTAGTGCCTGTATGCATCACAAGGGCTGTGTGCGCTTTTTTAACAAAATGCAAGTTCTCTTTCCAGTGTTCACCCTGTATCTTTCACATGATAATAAAATTGCCAAAAAAACTTGTGACTGCAGGTTTTTGTTCATATTGGTGTATCCAGGGCATCTCATCACAGTATCAAAAAATTTTATGAGCCTTTACTAACATAATAATTATGAGAACTTAGCAGATTAAATTTCCACATGATATCAAACGTGAAAAAGATAAAACTTACAAAACGCTTGAAAGGCTTCCCATCTTTAAATATGATAAAGTTTGGTAAATGCCTATAAATTTGGAAGCACCGATTGTCAAGCCTCCAAGAGGTAAACTTAAAATGAATCTTTTACATATGCGTTCCAATCGGGGTAAAATCTTGCTTTGTGAAATTAAAATGTTGAAATTTCAATTCAAGTCAAAAACACGCCTGACTCACAAAACTAATTACATTCGACCCCCATTTTTTTGAACTTGAGACTTGTATGCGACTGATTAGGGAAGGTACAGCTGTTAAATGAATTGATTTTTTTAATCAATTAAATCTCTCATGTGTACATGAGCATTATTGTAAAAGTGCACCGAAAATAGACAGAACGATTTTATTTGGATAGGCTCGGTGGGCGCACACGACCTTCATCAGTCAATAATTTCTTTTGTAGCTTAATTATTCTGGACAAATTGGACCATTTATTTTTTTGCTTGTCCGCGTTAGCAGAAGGCATGTGAACTAGAGATTGGCCAGGATCTCTAATTTACCAGCATTTGCTGCCTCATCCACAAATTGCTAAATTTAGGCCTGCATGCTTATTCGCGAAAGGTTGAGATCCTCTGAAAATTACAAAATCAATTTATATTTTTACATTTACCTCATAAAAAATTGATGTATCTTAATTTTCCTTTTCTTTCACTATTTTCATTTTAGACTTACTCTGTGCTTGTCCCTCGGGTCACGTCGGTCCATGACCTCGAATTGAAGTCAACCTGCCTTGAGGAATGCCGGCCCGAGCAAGTCGCCTTGGCTTTGTTTGCATCAGGGCCAATACCTCACATAAAGCCCTTGCCGCCATGATCCCCATGGCCCTGCCATTACTTGCCTCGATTGGGGTTGTCGATAAGTCGGGTTGGGTTGGGTTTATATGCTACCCGGCCCAACCCGAATCATAAGGGTCGCATGCTCTCTCTGACACGGCTCGACCTGGCTTGAAACACAGGATTTGAAGCCAAAACGAGGGTCAGGCAGGATGGGTTTTCAATTTTTTTGGCTGCTTGCCTCTCTGTATTGCTTGTCGGCAAGAGAATAAACCTCATTACATTTGCTATAAAGTAGATTTCTTGGCTGTAAACTATTTGAACGTGTCAATCACAACTAGAAATATGCTCTGTTACCAATGGAGCTACGAAAATAAAAATTGGCCGAGTAAAGAGTTCGAAGTAAGTGTGTTAGAGGGCGAGATGGGGTCAATTTTTAGAAATGGGAGCCATACATGCTGCAAAATGCAAATTACATTGTATGTGCAAATTACTTGGTGGAAATTTTGGGTCCTTCTGCTGCTCCCGCTCACCTCTTCTTTATCAGGCAATTTTATGTCGTGAAAAGACTGTTAATCTGGTTTTAATCATTCCATTTCCTAGGAGATCGTCGGAAAAATCAAAACTGTTTCTAATTATAGATTGATCAATATATAAGTGCGTAACGAAGTTAAAAAGAATTCTTATATAAATTACCCTTAAATTTCAGAAAATAGTAGGCTTTAAATTAAACATGAAGAGAAATACAGAGTTTAAGTCTTGAGATAGATTTCCCAGCTTAGTTATGGTTCAAAAGAAACATAGCAGCAGGTGGAGTGTCGCGACCAAATTTTTCGGGGGTTTGGACCACCTAAGGTTTGGCTAATGGATTGTTAAGCCTAAACTTAACTCGGGCTCTCCCAAGCCCATACCAATTCGCGACTTAGATTTAAGTTCTTAACATGCAATTGATTTTCAATTAGGAGTCGCCACTAATCTATTTTTGGTGGGTCGATTAGAAACCCAAGTAAAATAACGGGAGAATTATTTTACTCCTACGAACCAGAGATTATGGGTACGGGGACTTGGTTACACTAGATTTCTCTAATGCCCTTTCGGTACCATTCTTTTTATTTTGAAAAATGTTTGGCAAGCAGTTTGGATTGATTTTAAACTAATTCCCTAACATGTGAGGTGTTCATGCGGGTGCGCAAAACCACCAATTTAACACTCAAGTAAAGCAAAAAATAAATTGCAGGACTTACCTCAAAGCAACGAAAGTATCTCGCAATGTTAAATTAAAATCCACATCAACAACCCTAGATATGGTTTTCTAATTAACACGCAATTTTTGTTTTGTTTTCACTTAATTAATGAGAATAATGCTTTATGCAATGCATGCCATTAATTTAACATGAAATGATATGACATGGCAACATGACTTAATTATATGACCTAAGTGATATGACATAAATAAGCATGTAATCTATCTTGAAGCATGAGATGGATTTATTCTAAAAATAAATTTTTGTATTTTCCATGAGATTCGAAATTAAAGAAATGCAACATTTAAATATGCAATCTAAATTAATCTAATGACTGACAATTTCTACTTAAATGGACCTAACAAAAATCATTGTATGAACCTAACCCTATATGACGTGCACCTGATTTTTATTCTAAATAAGCATGCAATTTATTCTAATATGCAATGACGTATAAAGAATGTCCTAATTCTACATGACATATGCATGATGGCCCTTTTTGTGTTTTTGTTTTATTAATTTCGAAATTAAGAATTATCAAATTATTAAACATGCAACCTAAGTAAAAAAACACTAGCAACCTAAATTGATTCATTTGATTTTTAATTTTTGAAAATTCGAAATAAAATACCTATTATGAGCATGCAAACCCTAAAACTACATTTTTTTGATTTTTTTTTTTTTCAAGAAAACTAATTTAAGTAACACCACAGCAAATCAAGCCATATTGATACCCAAATCGACAAACCATATCTCGAACATGAGATCGGGTTGGCCAATTTCACATAAATCACGAATCGGATCTCGAGCGGGAGATCAGATTGGCAATTTTTTAAGTAATTGCGAGTCGGATTTCGAGCTTGAAAATCGGACTGACAATCACTAATTTCAAGGCAATTTCATATCATGGATTCTCATCCTTACACTAAGGAATAATTCTACTAAAAAACAAAATAAAATAAATAGAAAGAAAAACTACCTACTTTGCTTTCCTTTTTCTTTTCTTTTTTTTGGGGCTTGGCACGGCTAAGGACGGTACAATGGTGACTCGGAACTAGGGGCTCGTCGCAATAGTTGAACGTCGGTCAAAGAGCAGTTTGGCACAGAGACAAGAACCTGCGATGATATCGACCTTGCCGATCTGGGCGTGACTGGAGCATATGGCAAGGTGTCACCGCAAGGCTTGCTGGAGATTCTGATTTTACTGCGAGAACTAAGCAGACCAAGCCAGAAATCTCTGCTTTGCTTCCTCTCCTTGGGTATCAAGCTCCTTTGTGCATGTCCTTTGTTGACCTGCAGAGAAAGAAGACAAAAACTCTCTCCATGTTTTCTTTTACCGAAAGATTGTGTGCCCTTCTCTTGCCCTGGATTTTTCCTTCAAACAAGACAAGCAATATTAGACAATATATGTGAGAAAATTTGTGCTCGTCAATATTGCTCCATGCGGTGATGTTTGCTTGCGATGACTCAGTTCAAGAAACTCCGGGATTCGCTTGGGACGTTGAATCGTAATAGTGGGCAAAGTGGCAACGCATGGCAACAAAATCCAAACATGAACAAGGGCGTGCGTGCGTGCAAGGCATGAATTTTGATGGATGCCTATAGTTTCAAGAGATGGGGTTGGTTCAGGAAGACTCCTGGACTCCAAACTGACGTGGTGCTTTTGACCAAGTTCACGTGTTCTTCCTTTGCCAAGAATTCTTCAATTTGTAGCCGTAAAAATGTGAATTTCGTGGCTTGCAGCATGGTGATCGACAGGTGAGACTAGGGCAACAGCATCGTCTAGGTCGAGGACAGCGATGCTCGGCACGGCAAGGACTAAGAAGCGCTGGGGATCACCTGCAAATAAGAAACAAACGACTGGACGGCAACGTGATCGGACTGAGGCTTGTCTTTTAGCTATTCGTGTATGGTTCCCGCAATGCTTTTGACGCTGGGCAGAATTTGGAACGATGAAAGACGACGAACGGCGGCCGATCCGAGGTCGCGGCCACCTCCAATGACCAACGTAGATTATTTTCCTTCTAGCCAATTCCTCTTTTTTTTTTGAAGCACCCTCACGTCCCTGGTTTTTCTTCTGCCGATCCCCCCTAAAACAGTGACAATCCCTCTTGTGCGGCCCTATATTCAATGTGTGGCCCCTTTTTGAAACCCTACGTGAAAACCTTTTTATAGGCTGAAAATTAGGGTTTTATTTTCCTTTTCAAATCAGCATCCGCGAAGATTTCTTTTTCGCACGCAATATCACTTTTCTTTTATTTTCCACATCTCTTGATTTTATCACCTAAAGATAAGATTGCAACCCGATTTTCTTAAATTCCAAAAATCCACCGTAATATTATTTCAAATCTCAATTTAGGTAATTCTTGTCATTAAAAGAAAATGGGCTCGGGCCAATTTACTTGCTTCGTGGGCTTAGTCTGGCTTGCCAAATTAAAGCTTAGAACCATTAATCCAAATCCATTCACCACTGATCCAATAAAATGCAAAAAATGTAAATGCACCTGAATCTATATGTAATGCAATTAAATTTTTTTTAGGGATAAAATTAACCCATAATTTTCTATGCATTAAATAAACGGGCCGCCAAAATTTAGGTGTCAACAGCTGCCCCTCTTTGAAGGTGAGCTCGAAGAGGTTGCCTTCAAAGACAAATTGAGACCTAAATTTTGACCACGCATGCACTGAATGATTTTTTTTTTTTTTTTGAAAATGAATTCCATTTTTTAATAGAATTTATATGATGCATGGAAATGCTAATGCAAATGAACCTACATGGAATAACTTACCTTCAAGGAGGATAGAGTAGTTCGAGGTAGTTGGTGTTACATGTCTAGGACTGTACCATTCTACGATCACCTAGAATAGTAACATGACTTTATGAAGAGACTACTTTCCCAGGACCCGTACCATTCTACAGTCGCCCAGTATGGCAGAAAGGAGCTGCTTTCTCAGGACCCGTACCATTCTACGGTCGCCTAATATGGCAGAAAGGTTTTGTCTAGGACCCGTACCATTCTACGGTCGCCTAAACGGGGATTCATTTTCCTGGACCCGTACCATTCTATGGTCGCCTGAATAAGGAATAGGTGTTGTCAAGGACTCGTACCATTCTACGGTCGCCTCGACGGAGAAAATTATTTTTCCAGGACCCGTACCATTCTACGGTTGCCTGAATGAGGAAATTGCTTTTCCAGGACCCGTACCATTCTACGGTCGCCTGTTAGAGCAATAAATGTTGTCTAGGACCCGTACCATTCTACGGTCGCCTAGGCGAGGTTTTGCTTGGTTAGGACCCGAACCATTCTTCGGTCGCCCAACCTTGCGACGAAAATCATCCGACCAGGACCCGAACCATTCTTCGCCGCCTTAATCGATTGAATCGGAGGAAAAATCTTTGAGGGACAACTCCATTGAGTGTCGGTGTAAAGGACTCAGGCTACGAAAGCACACCCAGTCGATAAAAGAAATCCGGGCTACGGAAGCACGCCGGTTCGATAAAATGGATTCTGGGCTACAAAAGCACGCCAGGTTAATATGAAGGACACCGGGCTACAAAAGCACGCCGGGTCTATTAAAGGAAATCTGGGCTACAAAAGCACACCAGGTCAAGAACTCCGGGCTACAAAAGCACACCGGGTCTATTAAAGGCGACATCGGGCTACAGAAGCACGCCGAGTCGATGAAAATGACTCTAGGCTACGAAAGCACACCAGGTCGATATAATTGGACAACTTGACCAAGTCAAGTGTCGATGTACTTGAGAGAGAATACCTGCACAATGACAAGTATTTTAGAGTATGGTAGAGATATACTTACCTAATGATATCTCTAATTCTTGGGATATGTCTTTTGGAATTTGGATATCCTGTAGAGGTCTTTCACCTCATGGTGGAGGTTTCTCATCTTCTAATATCATGAAACATTCTGAAAGGAACTTGAATTACCTGTCAGACATGGTTTAGAGCAAAAACTGATATGCATTCATCAAAGAGATAGAGAATCTAAGCTACTCTAGAATGCACATTTCAAAATTCAGTGAGGTTTTTATCAACTCAATCGGGATTCATGCATAATGACCTTTGCATCACCCAAATTTCCACTGGAGAGAATTGTCGTTCAAGATAACGACATGGATTTCTTAAAAATGCTAAATGAGAGACTTTCAATTAGAAAGGACTTTCACTCACACTCGTATAGAATAGCTATTTTGTGAGAATCACTCAATCTCAACATCATCATATCGACAAGGATCCAAGTATTCTCGCAAGCGGTACGATCTTACCAATCTGAGAGGTCTTTAATAGGGACCGTAATGTGGGCTTGGTCAACGGCTTAACAAAGGGACTCTTTGAGTCAAGGCAATTGAAAGAACAATTTTGTAATCATCTCCGGGTTTACAAGTCAAGAACCCTGCAAAATGAGAAAGAAATAATCTTGCTCGTACTTTTTCGAGCGATGCTTATAAACATATGAACTCCTATGTTAATTCAAGTGCCCTAATCTGAAGAAACTTTGTAAATGACGTAACGTATGCTAGGTTCATAGGTTGAGAAATGAAAGGATCATTAGGCTCAAAATGTGTGTGAATGGTGAGAGTTGGTGATCATCTTGGCATTGCCACCGCTTTTTTTTTTTCACCATCGGGGATTGTCTTTATGAAGTGCCCATTGATTATAAAAACTCAGCATTTGAGTTCTTTGAGTATTGCTCCATCGGGATTCAATTCTTACAATTGATAGTCACCTTATCTTGACTCTCTTTTTTCATCTACGGGCATTGACCTTGCTTTTACCAAGCACACTGCTTTTTCATGCCCCTAGTTCTTATTCATTTTTTTCACCTTTTTTTTTCATGGGCCTTGGCCTTGCTTTTACCAGGCACACTACTTTTTCATGCCCCTTAGTTCTATTTTGAATTCTATGCATGCATCAAGCAATTACACTTTGAATGACACTCGAACATTTCAAGAGTCTTCATCTGCCTTTTGCCTTGCCCTAGTGTGGGGGATGATCACCAACTGGGTTTAAAGAAATGAAATTGCAGGCTCAAGTGGGCTATGCAAAAGTTATAAGTGTATAGGATAGTGAAAGAAATGCTCTTCGTCATCCTAAGGCACTTAAATTACCATATGAATTCAATGTAATAGCATGACTTGAAAATTGATGCAAGTGAAAGCAAGAAAATTTCAATCCATTTTCTTCACTTTATGGTGCTGCCTTACCCTCCAATTTGCCCCAATGTGGGGTGGTTCTTGACAGGGATAACTTTAAAAAAATCTTCACGAGTGTATAAGGCTCAAAGTGGTTAAGCAATGGATCACCTGTTGTGTTTAGGATAGAGAAATGAATTGCCCCTCATCATTTCGGTTATCGTACCTTTTGCGAGAGAACTCATTACCTTGCGGATATGGAACTTCCTACACTCATCTCACAAGTGTATCAAGTGTATAAGTATGGGACTGTGTATAGGATAGGGCTTGCCTTTCATCATACTGACACGTCTCATTCAGCATTCTTAAGCATTGATGTCACTCCATTGAGTTGTCTATCTTGACAAATCTCCACATGAAAATGGTGAGCTAAATCAATATGAAAATTTTCTTTTCAAAAGAATCCAGCAACTTTAAGCATAAAAATTGTTTATGACCTCAAAACAAACAATTTACTACACTCAAACATGATTTCCAACATCCATTCAAGGAATTGTCCCATGAAGGGATTGTCTCAGCAATGGATGTCCTTGGATTGAAAATCCGCTTTTTGATTTGATGAATGCTCCATTCTTGCTTTTGCCCCTGCACAAGAGAACGTGCATGAATAGGATACTATGCATCATCTGATTAAATTCAAATTTCACATCCATTTTGGCTCAGATCGAGATTTTATCTCAGTCGGGTCACTACCGAAATTTGTCATGCCCCCAATTTATCATCTGCGAGGAAAAGAATAGAATGTCAATTCCAAAATTAATTATATTCATGAACACAATGTATCCATTTCATCCAAGACAGATTATCCTCTTTTGATTTGTTCCATTATTTTCTCATGGAAATGAGAAACTTCATTTGGCCTTCGAGAATGACATCTCACACAAATTGTTGTGAGATGTGCCACATATCACACTTTGGAACCAAGATGATTTTCTTCACTCTTGGGAGATGTCATCAAGATCAGTTAGGAAATGATCATTTGCCCCCACGTCTATTTTTCCTCTCGGATGTATGTTCCCAAATCAATGGGCCCACTATCATTGGAAATTGACGCGTTATTTTCAAACGGCTCTCTGTTATGCTCTGAGACATGAAGTAAATGAGTTAGAAAAACAAACAAGGGTAACCTAATGCATGTTTTTTGGAAATGGCTTGAAAAATGATCTTTTTTTTCTTTTGGAATTTTTTTTGGATGAGGAAGCATGAAGAAGCCTAGTCCTCTGAATTCTCCTTGGATGATATTTCTTTTCATTGTTGGATATCGTCACCGGGCTAGTTTGGTGTACCCCATCATGTCCTCAAAACAAAACTTGTAATTCTATTGATATTCATCAATCAAATTAAATTTATTGGAATGTGATGCTCAAGCACTAAAGCAAAACAGAAGAAATTTTTACCAATCCTTAAAAAGCAATAAGAATTCCCACACGGGGAAGGTGCAATTGAACATGCCCCTAATTAAATAAGGAAAGCAAACTACTTAGGATCATGAATCATGTGTGCTTGAGTTCTTCACCCTCCTTGATCTTGCGATGCAAATCCTCTAGGTCAGAGATTATTCCTTCTAGATATATCACTAGTCTCTTCATAGTGGCATCAAATTCAGCTACCTCAGGAAAATAGGACGGTTCGAAAGTCCTCTTGGCTCTCTTCTTTGAGTCATAGTTTCCTACTGAAGATAGAGTACCTATATCATCACGGCCCTTTTGCTTGACGAAACAAGCCACAGTAGCAGACAATTCATCGACTTGACTTTGGAGGTACGCAATTCGTTTGTTTATATTGACAATGATACGGTCCAAGCACCTCATTTTAATCCGCTATTTTAGCCATCGGCCGTGTACGGATGGGTGAGCGAGATCGCTCCATAATCACCTAAAGGAAATACACGGGAACATGTAAGCATAAGGTGTAAATGGAGAGTCAATCCATGACAATGATCTAATCGATTTTTCTATTTTTTTTCATTTTTTTTATTCATGAAAAGTCTATGCAAGAAGGGAATTTCCTAAAAATGGATATCCTAATAAAACCAAATTTTCTAGACATGATGTAAAAACAAATTCTCCAAAGTTTTTTTTTTTTTTAAAATGCATCATTCCCTAGCAATTTCTCATTTCATTTCCAATTGAAAAATGAATCAAATCAATGATTGACCTAGACTGTCATGGACCGACCCAAGAATATGACAAAATGAATTGCATGATATAGGGAAAGAAGACTTACTTCACCAAGGAAGATCGATGGCAATCACATGGACATGCGCATGGGAAGTGGCTCGATTTTTACTCTATAAGGCTTATCAAAGTGGAGCCACAAGGATGATCAGACTAGCCACGAGCTTGTGGACTATGTCGGGTCCTCATGACTCCGGCTTAGTCAAAGAGCCGACCCAGGTCGCGAGCATGCGGACCGAGGTGGGTACTCTTGACACCATGAAAGAAACTTCGGGATTGAGATGGGCGACTCATACCGCGAGCATGCGGTCGGAGTGGCAAACATCTCAATACCATCCTAAATGATCCTATGCGGCCCAGGTCCGGCGGCAGGTTGTGTGTGCAATAGTGTAGTGCTAAATGCAAGGCATGCACAACAGTTTATATCAAGCAATACTTCGTTCATGAAAATAAACCATACATTCCTACACCTCCCTGCAAAACAAAGGTTAGCAAACATTTCCCCTTATACCTCCCATCCTGCAAGAACATTTAACACCTTAAATGTTAGGGACATACTTGGAATCCTCGCTACCAAACAAAAATATTTTTCAAAAGAAAAGAAAAATTGGCCTAAGTCCACTAAGAGTTTTAACTCAAGTCCCCAAATGAGTCGCCAAGCTGTCGCGACCAAATTTTTCGGGGTTTGGACCACCTAAGGTTTGGCTAATGGATTGTTAAGCCTAAACTTAACTCGGGCTCTCCCAAGCCCATACCAATTCGCGACTTAGATTTAAGTTCTTAACATGCAATTGATTTTCAATTAGGAGTCGCCACTAATCTATTTTTGGTGGGTCGATTAGAAACCCAAGTAAAATAACGGGAGAATTATTTTACTCCTACGAACCGAGAGATTATGGGTACGGGGACTTGGTTACACTAGATTTCTCTAATGCCCTTTCGGTACCATTCTTTTTATTTTGAAAAATGTTTGGCAAGCAGTTTGGATTGATTTTAAACTAATTCCCTAACATGTGAGGTGTTCATGCGGGTGCGCAAACCACCAATTTAACACTCAAGTAAAGCAAAAAATAAATTGCAGGACTTACCTCAAAGCAACGAAAGTATCTGCAATGTTAAATTAAAATCCACATCAACAACCCTAGATATGGTTTCTAATTAACACGCAATTTTTGTTTTGTTTTCACTTAATTAATGAGAATAATGCTTTATGCAATGCATGCCATTAATTTAACATGAAATGATATGACATGGCAACATGACTTAATTATATGACCTAAGTGATATATGACATAAATAAGCATGTAATCTATCTTGAAGCATGAGATGGATTTATTCTAAAAATAAATTTTTGTATTTTCCATGAGATTCGAAATTAAAGAAATGCAACATTTAAATATGCAATCTAAATTAATCTAATGACTGACAATTTCTACTTAAATGGACCTAACAAAAATCATTGTATGAACCTAACCCTATATGACGTGCACCTGATTTTTATTCTAAATAAGCATGCAATTTATTCTAATATGCAATGACGTATAAAGAATGTCCTAATTCTACATGACATATGCATGATGGCCCTTTTTGTGTTTTTGTTTTATTAATTTCGAAATTAAGAATTATCAAATTATTAAACATGCAACCTAAGTAAAAAAACACTAGCAACCTAAATTGATTCATTTGATTTTTAATTTTTGAAAATTCGAAATAAAATACCTATTATGAGCATGCAAACCCTAAAACTACATTTTTTTTTTTTTTTTTTTCAAGAAAACTAATTTAAGTAACACCACAGCAAATCAAGCCATATTGATACCCAAATCGACAAACCATATCTCGAACATGAGATCGGGTTGGCCAATTTCACATAAATCACGAATCGGATCTCGAGCGGGAGATCGGATTGGCAATTTTTAAGTAATTGCGAGTCGGATTTCGAGCTTGAAAATCGGACTCGACAATCACTAATTTCAAGGCAATTTCATATCATGGATTCTCATCCTTACACTAAGGAATAATTCTACTAAAAAACAAAATAAAATAAATAGAAAGAAAAACTACCTACTTTGCTTTCCTTTTTCTTTTCTTTTTTGGGGCTTGGCACGGCTAAGGACGGTACAATGGTGACTCGGAACTAGGGGCTCGTCGCAATAGTTGAACGTCGGTCAAAGAGCAGTTTGGCACGAGAGACAAGAACCTGCGATGATATCGACCTTGCCGATCTGGGCGTGACTGGAGCATATGGCAAGGTGTCACCGCAAGGCTTGCTGGAGATTCTGATTTTACTGCGAGAACTAAGCAGACCAAGCCAGAAATCTCTGCTTTGCTTCCTCTCCTTGGGTATCAAGCTCCTTTGTGCATGTCCTTTGTTGACCTGCAGAGAAAGAAGACAAAAACTCTCTCCATGTTTTCTTTTACCGAAAGATTGTGTGCCCTTCTCTTGCCCTGGATTTTTCCTTCAAACAAGACAAGCAATATTAGACAATATATGTGAGAAAATTTGTGCTCGTCAATATTGCTCCATGCGGTGATGTTTGCTTGCGATGACTCAGGTTCAAGAAACTCCGGGATTCGCTTGGGACGTTGAATCGTAATAGTGGGCAAAGTGGCAACGCATGGCAACAAAATCCAAACATGAACAAGGGCGTGCGTGCGTGCAAGGCATGAATTTTGATGGATGCCTATAGTTTCAAGAGATGGGGTTGGTTCAGGAAGACTCCTGGACTCCAAACCGACGTGGTGCTTTTGACCAAGTTCACGTGTTCTTCCTTTGCCAAGAATTCTTCAATTTGTAGCCGTAAAAATGTGAATTTCGTGGCTTGCAGCATGGTGATCGACAGGTGAGACTAGGGCAACAGCATCGTCTAGGTCGAGGACAGCGATGCTCGGCACGGCAAGGACTAAGAAGCGCTGGGGATCACCTGCAAATAAGAAACAAACGACGGACGGCAACGTGATCGGACTGAGGCTTGTCTTTTAGCTATTCGTGTATGGTTCCCGCAATGCTTTTGACGCTGGGCAGAATTTGGAACGATGAAAGACGACGAACGGCGGCCAGATCCGAGGTCGCGGCCACCTCCAATGACCAACGTAGATTATTTTCCTTCTAGCCAATTCCTCTTTTTTTTCGAAGCACCCTCACGTCCCTGGTTTTTCTTCTGCCGATCCCCCTAAAACAGTGACAATCCCTCTTGTGCGGCCCTATATTCAATGTGTGGCCCTTTTTGAAACCCTAACGTGAAAACCTTTTTATAGGCTGAAAATTAGGGTTTTATTTTCCTTTTCAAATCAGCATCCGCGAAGATTTCTTTTCGCACGCAATATCACTTTTCTTTTATTTTCCACATCTCTTGATTTTATCACCTAAAGATAAGATTGCAACCCGATTTTCTTAAATTCCAAAAATCCACCGTAATATTATTTCAAATCTCAATTTAGGTAATTCTTGTCATTAAAAGAAAATGGGCTCGGGCCAATTTACTTGCTTCGTGGGCTTAGTCTGGCTTGCCAAATTAAAGCTTAGAACCATTAATCCAAATCCATTCACCACTGATCCAATAAAATGCAAAAAATGTAAATGCACCTGAATCTATATGTAATGCAATTAAATTTTTTTTAGGGATAAAATTAACCCATAATTTTCTATGCATTAAATAAACGGGCCGCCAAAATTTAGGTGTCAACATGGAGGTTCAAACAAAATACAAGACAGTTCTTTCAGCATCCTTCCTCTCCGAGCAAGCTAATCTGCACAATCGGTTGCCTTCCCTGAAAGCGTGCCTGATTTTAACCCTCTCGAAAGCTTCCAGAAGAGTCCTACAATCATTCAAAAGAGAAGTGAAAACAAGATTATTCAACAAATTTAATGAGAGTAACGACACAGTTACCGGAGCATCCAACTCCACCTGCAGATGAGCAATGTGGACAGGAAACTTCAGGAAAAGACAGACTAAAAATGACTCGTTCATCCGTACAATCATGCATCTATGTGGATGGTAATAGCTTAGAAGTTAACAATAGAATTCCTCGAGAAAGTTAGTTTGCACCATGTTAAAAATCAAACTGCTTTTAGTTCCAAAGGTTCGTGCAAGTACACCGTTTCGAAGGTTTGTGCAATTACACTTATCTGAAAGGCATGAAAACAGACCATCTAAATCAAAAGAAACTGACCAAAAAGATGCATACTTTAACGGCCACTAACAAAGAAGAAGACAAACTACACACTGATTCACTGATCTCAAACCAAAAGAAGAAAAACCAGCTCTACGACAATTACACACTGATTCATGAGCGAAACGCCTTTCAATATGAATGGCCGGGAGGCAATTCATCGAAGAACCAGCTCTACGACAACATGTCTCAGATGAAGGCACTTCCTTGTTTTTACATGGACAAAATTTTCCAATCAGGGCTAAGCAATCAATCAGTATGAGAAGAGACTTCACATGTGGGACTTGAGATCTTCAGAATCCATGATATATGCAAACACACTCATAAGTCCATCGAATCACCTCGGGTACACTGGACCAATTCCAAAGCTAACTACGTGTTTTTATTTTGCGAGTGTAGAAGCACGTTTTATAAGTCAGAATGGAACGTCAAACCAACAAGAGAAGTTGCATGACGGAGTAAGGCTGTTGGTTCGGCCACAGAAGAACGGGGCGACGACAGTAGAAGAAAACTAAACAGTGTCGAGACGAGATGGAAGGAGTCAAGACTACCTTATCATCCTCATAGACAACAGTGGAAGGAATTTCCTTCTTAATGATTTTGTCAAATCTGCATGTCGATATGATATCCCACCAGATCAGCTTCACGTAAGTCCCAAAAGAAGTTCACTAGATATTCCCATGAATCTAACAATAAAATAAACAGAGATGAGACTAAGAGGAGGGCAGAGTTTGCAAAATTGGATTTTTCAACTGAAGAACCTCTGCAGCCTGAAGTCCGTGCTAATCACTGGGAAAAATTTAAAATCTCGAGTCTGCTTCTCGGACGATTCTTCCATCACACTAAGAAAAAAACGGCCCACATCAATCCCCTAGGCAAACCAGTCGCCCGCGACTCACGAGCGAGAGACATCGTATCTAACCACGACCACACACCCGTAAACCGTTGAATCGACAACCGAAACTCGTCCGATGGAAACAGCAATCGATGCTCAAAAAGGGCGAGGAAGGAAACCCAGTCGAACGCACGGGCGAATCTCCCGCCACATTAAAGATTCGACGGGAATAGGAGAAATGTGGGACGGAAGTGGAGATCCGACGAAGCAGAGAGCGAGAGAGCGGCTTCCTTCTCAGAAGCCACGAGAGGGTTTGGCGAAGAACGAGAGCGGCTTCCTGCTCCGGCGGAGATGGTGCTTCGACGGTCTAAGGGTTTGGGGAAGAGACCATGGAAAGTGGAAAGTGCGGGGAGATGAGTGACGCATTGAAACTGGATGCTGGAGGAAAATTGGAAACTGGAAGAGATTTCGGGCATTTTGTTCCGGGTAGGGTTGCAACCCGAACCTACCCAAACCCTAACAATAATATCTACGCCTTGAACCCCTACACGAACAAGAACCCCCAAGATACCCGAACTTTACGGGTCGGGTCGGGCCGGGCCTGGCTGGGCTGCACTTTTCTCGATTATGATGGTCTTTCTATCTTTTTGCCTAAACTACATCCTCTTAATATTGACCAGTGAAAAGACGGATAGTTATTCTCTATCTAGCATGGTCTAATCGATTGATATCTCAATAAATTTTCAACCATTAATATATGTAAATTTAGTATGTATCAACAATTTAAATAGATTGAAACACTCACGGGAAACACATTATCCCAAAAAGACAAAGTTATTCCTTTGGCTAAGGAAATTTCACATTGCCAGAAAAACTTTAATTTGTGTTTTCAAGGAACAAACGTGCATGGGGATGGGAAGAATTTAGAGGAAGTCCATATCTAGAATAGTTAATGGGCAAATTGCAAAATAATATAGAGACAAAAATGCCTCCATATAGAATCAATTCATTCATTGATGGAGTTGTATATAATATTTTATGTGAAAATCTTGTAACAACAAGCCTGGTTCATGTGCACCGAACCCTCGAAAATTAATTTAGATTATCATGTAATGTGATGATCATTTGAATGGACATCTATCTATAAATCATTCGACATGGTATCTCTCATTGGATGCCAGCCTTTAGGATTCTACAAGCTTCTCCACTTAAAAGAATTGACATCCTCATTAGTTTTTTTTTTTAAACTTTTGCCCCATCAATTTATTGAGAATTGAGAGAGGTACGGAGATATGCTATTCGTTTCAGTATTATTCGCTGTACCCCCGCAGTTAGGAATCCCAACATAAAATACATAAATTATGAAAATATAAAGATACTTTGCTAGGGAGAGGCAAACGAAACTCCTTTTTTTTTTTTTTTTTAAACCAATATTTTACACTTATCGGCCTGGCTCACTCGGCTCGCAAGGTAGGATTCCAATCCGGGCCAGTGAAGATTAATATTTTATATCTGGAATCAAGGTTGAACCGTCGTCTTTTTGTGAATTTAAGATCTTCGAAATTTAATTCTAGGTCAAACACATGTCTGAGTCACAAAGCTAATTATATCTTAACTTCCGACTCATTGGAGGGGATTCTCTTCATGTACCATTTGTGACAATTCGACTGGTTCTTGAGAAAGGATTGATCACATGGGTGCCGCGCGCTCACCAAGTTCTTTTCCTGAGGTTCAAGATATTTACGATTTTGGCCCCAACAAATTATTTGAGAGAAGTACAAACAGAACTCATCTTTCATTTTACGCCCCCACACGTCACGTAGGAGGGATCCCAACAGAGAAGAGAATACATAAAAAGAAAGCTAAATGGAAATGGAAATGGAAATGGAAAGAGACCCTGCTCCCCAAACGCCCAACGGAACTCAACTCTGTCCTAACAATCATAATAATATTTTACGCTGGGATCAACCTCCCTCTCTCCCTCTTCCAACAATAAATAAAAGAGAGACCGCACCTCACTCACTCGGCTCCCGAGGTAGGAATCCGATCTCGGCCCACGCGACGGACTCGTCTTTGAATTTACGTGCTGCCTCTCCATATGTCATTTCCTCTACGGGACCCACGCCATTCAGCTGGAAAGTGACCCGGGCGGCTGGGTCCCACTCGAACTCCTCCCACCAGCCTTCGTCCCCATAGATCGAGAAGCTTCCCCTCGCGCTCTTCGAGTCCAACGGTAACTTTCTGAGACCAGGACACTCCCATATGGAGAATTCCACCCCTTGAGGGAAAAGTAGAGCGTGGTCGCAAATGCTCCTCAGTTTTGGAAGAGAGCCGAGTGTTAGGAATTCGAGACGTGAGAATAGTCTTGAAGCACCTAACTCCTCTCTTTCAATTCCATCCCCGATAATTTTCTCCATCGAATCACACTTGTAGACCGTCAATCTCTGGAGTTTTGGAGCGTGCACGAGCCAAGACAAGTCCAGAAATCCACAATTGGAGACATGAACCTCAACGAGGCTGGGGAAGCAATAGCAGTTGGGCACTTGTCCTATCCCTTGATTAATCTCCATATTCACAAGCATACAGCAATTAAAAAATTTAAGCACTTCTAAGTGCGAGAAATTGCCACTCCCTTTTAATGGGTGACTTATTGGGATGTGAGTCAAGCCATCGTAAATCTCGATACCTACTCTCCTTATGCATCTCTGAAAGTATTGGAATATTTTTAGGGTAGAGGAAGATTTGTGCACTACGATAGATAAATCCATGAGACCTTGCATGCGCCCTAGTTCCTCTACCACCTCTTCTTCCTTCTCTAGACTCGATTCCCAACTGCTGAACACATTCAACGGTAAGCTTGCGATTGCCCCTATCGGAATTACGATGTCCTTCTTCATTTCGTCTAGTAGCAACCACTGTAAATGAGTCAAGTTCCTGATATCCTTGGGCAACTCTCCAATACCAATGCGTGACAGGTTCAAGTATCGTAGGCTAATCAGATTGCAAATCCCTTCGGGGAATGAGTCAATATTATCATTGTCGGACAGGTCAAGGACCGTCAGACAAGTCATCATGGAGTCGAAAAATCCTCCTGGCAAGACACTCACTTGAGTGTCCCTTACAATCAAAATTCTGAGCTGGGAACACGCGAGTGGTGCTTGATTGATATTTGAAATCCATTTTCCCCATAGAGATACTTTCTCCGCTTCCCCCCATTTGGACATCCCTTTTGTGGACATATCTTCTTCATTCTCTATCACTAGCAACTTGTTCTCATTTTTCCCGTGGTCACGAGCAATCCAGATTGCCATGTCGCGGACGACATCGTGCATCTTTACATGCTGTAGTACCAAATTACCATCCGTCTCACTTTCCAATAGACAAGCCATCTTTAAACTCCCCAATATATACTCTCCCCTCTCCCGCATATTGTATACATCATCGGTGTCTCCTAGCAAGCCCTCTCCAATCCACAATTCAATAAGATCGTGCGAGTTTATGAGGTAATCCTCAGGGAAGAGACAACAGTAAAGGAAGCAAAGTTTAACAATAGAGTCACTTAAACTATTAAAACTGAACTCTAGTATGTGATACACTTCCTCCATACCTGACAGTTGATGCGGTTTGTTCCTGAGAGTTGTTAGCGCATAATGCCACTCATGGGGATGCTCTCTGCCAGCCATGGCTCGCCCGACGGTAATAAGGGCCAATGGCAACCCTTTGCACTCTTTAGCAATGTCCTTGGCCAGGCGTTGAATGTCATCATCACAATTTTCAAGCGATTTGCCGATGTTCTTCTCGAATAATGTCAGAGCTTCTTCAGGCTTCAAGCACGATACTTCGCATGTTTCGTTGGCTCCCATTTGGTGGCATACTTGCTTCGACCGAGTTGTGAATACTACCTTGGATCCGTTCTTTGGACTAGGAGGAAAAACTCCGATTTCGGAAAGTTCCAGCCTCGCCCATACATCATCAATCAACAACACAAACTTCTTTTCAGCCAAAATGTTCAACAAATGATGGACCCTATGATTCTGAGACCATCTATCCCAGATCTCATCATTAATGTTCAGCCCCTTCCTTACGACGTCTCGAATGTTATCTTCATTCACTTGCTTTGACACCACCACCCAAATAACGACGTCGAATTTAAGATTTGTGCACAGAAGCTCATTGTTGATTTGTTTCATGAGGGTGGTCTTTCCCACCCCGCCCATTCCATATAATCCAAACATTCCTGTTTTTTTTTCGTCCGCTAGCCATTTCCACACTTCATTAAAGGAAATATCAAGCCCCATGGTCTTAGCCATAGGTATCGCAAGTATTGCCGGGCTAGGCAATGGTGACGTGAAATTGCTGAATTCTCTTTTCTTACCTTGGAGCTCTCTCGCTTCATTGAGCAATCGATCAACTCTTTTCCCCAATTTATAGCTCGACCAGCAATTCTGAGGAAGACAACGACTGAAACATTTGATTCGGTCACATTCCCTGGCTTCTTCACGAACTCGATCTACTCCACCTTCAAATTCTTGCACCTTGCATAACCAGTTCTCCACTTGATTTGTGCGCCGTACACCTCCCTCTCGTTCTTCACGTTCCACCGTTCCCTTCACATCTCCGCTCATGTCCTCCAGATCTCCAGTGGCCTTCCCCAACGCCTCCACATTATCTTTCAAATTACAAATGTAGCCCAAAGGTTTGCTGGCCAAGCCCCATATCCATTTGACGAGTTCTAAAAGAGCACTCGCAAAATCCATAGATTCTTTCGGGAGATGAGAAATCGAAAAAAGGAGTAATCCAGATGGATTGAGAGCAGGATTGAGAGCAGGCGAATGGGTGGAGTTCGATAATAGAGGGTCATGTAGTAAGGGACGACTTTTACAGATTCAATAACGGAGGCCCTAACTAATGGCCCCACAACAGGACAATAATACAAGCAAAAGTACAAATCACAACTCGGGACTTGAATTATTGCGCACGCGGACAAACAACTTTTTAGAAAGTTGGATTATGGAAATAAAGCACTCCTCGCAACCCCACACACATATATATATAAAAGCAAAAAGTACAAAACACAACTCGAGGTCGAATTATTGCGCATACCGACAAATAACTTTTTAGAAAATTGAATTATGAAAATAAAGTGTAACTCACAACTTTTCCACAAAATAGTCTGAGCATTCATGAGGCTTGAAATTTGAATATAACACATCTATCGTGCAAGATACCACTGATCCTCGCTTCCGACGAATTTTAGGATAATGTTAAAAAAACATGGTAATATTTTTAAATACATCAATTCGTTGTTGGTTAGGTTCATAATTTTATACGAGAAGGTTTTTCCTAGCACTGTTATGTAATTTTCGTAAAGGAGATTAATTATAGGGAGAAGAAAAAAAAATTTCAATGGGAATTGGCAACTTTAATTAGTAAAATTAATACCTGCGTAATAGTAAATTGTGACTTTGAAATAATCTTGCATTATTATTATTATTATTATTATTATTTTTTACAAATCAAAGACTGAACATTAAAATCCACGTGCATCGTGCATTTAATAATCCAAACATGCCCTCCTCCTTCTTGAGATAGTTAGTAGCTCCCCCGCATGTGAATGGCTTTATGCCCTCCCTTACTTCTTGAGATTATTAGTTGCCGATGCTATTCGTTTTGTTTAATTTGGATCTGGCAACACCGATATGCATATATAAAATTAATGGGTTGCAATTATCCAGTGGTGCTCAGAAGATGGGGCAAAAAAGTAGACTCGTATCAGTTAGAAATCTCATGTTTACAACATGGCAAAAAGTTGAGGACAATACAATGTCAGAATCGTATGAAATAAAATTTGAAAATGAAAAAAATTAAGCTCACTCACGAAAACACATTCGTTTCTGTCACTGAATACAGGTATGAGCATAAGTCGTGGGTCTCTAATTATCATTGTGTCGGTAGCCATGAAAATTAGACAAATTTTTTTCACGCCATTCCCAATCCAATATTCTTAGGTAGTACTATGAGGTAAATGCATGTTGTGCATTTACCCTCTAACCCTAGATGATCCTCATCATTTTAATCCCAAATACTAAATCAAATCAAATCATATATTCTCACGAGACATGAGTGTAATCTTTCAAAACACAAGGTTCTCTCCCTAGAGATTCCTCATGCGAAATGCGAGATGTGAACGTTCGTATATGCTTTTTCGTCAACGGTCATATCCATGAGTTTTTCTAATTTTGGCCAACTTGTCACCCATATGCCACTATCCTATTACAAAAGAAAAACTAAGGACCGATGATTGGCGAAACTCCATACGCATCAATATTATAATTATTGGTGTTATTATTATTTTACAATAAAAGAGAAAAGTCCGAGTGTTACACTATTATGCTCTTAAGAAAACTTGATACAATCGAATTCTCTATTTATAAAGGAAAAAAACAGATTGGTATATAAACTAATTAAGGAGATTCCATGTAAACAGATTATTATATACTAAGCTCCCATTACTATGCCGTCCCACTTATCAATGTTTAAAATATTGGGCCACTTTAACTTATAATTGAAAGAATTTTTCTTTTATGTTTGGTCGGTTGGATCAGTGGCCAGCTGGACAAACACTAGTAATCCTCGCAAAACTTTTTAATGGTCCTGGCTTGCAAATCCTTTCAAACTCACCATCTAAATATGATAAAGTGACCTAGATTGTCTCTGAAGAGTAGCCCTTGAAACTAGCATTACAACAAAATAAATTATAGCGACGGAAAGTCAGTGGCGGGCTTGGGATGAATGATGGCCCTGCCCCTATTCGGAAAAAAAAATTCTAATATTACCCAATTATAATTTTTTTAATATATTACTACATATTATTAGAATTTTTTATCACCACTAATCTTGAATTTGCTACTCCAATCACCATGGTCCCAACATAATACCGACTTTCAAGTACGATGGAAATTGCTAAAGAGAATAGTATAGAATGCGATAACACTAACAATTCATGACATTTCCCGTTTTGCCTGATTGATTATGAAATGACCAAAAAAAAAATATATTGGTTTATCATTCCAAATATTTTCTTTATATTAATATTGAGTTTACTAGTCAACTGGACGGTGGGGTTTTCACTTTCCAACTTCGAATTAGTTGGAAATGTTAAAGCTGAGAAACTAAAGGTGAAGACCAGGCCTTGCTTTGATGGACAGCATATTCATCCCTCCTTTCCCATTTATATATATATAAATAACTTTTGTTCCCCGTTATAAAAATAAAGATGCTTTGATGGACAGCATATTCATCCCCTTTTCCCATATTCTTTTTTTTTAATTTTTTTTTTTTACTTTTCCAGCAAAAAAGATGAATCTTAAACAACTTTTGTTTCCTGCTACAAAAATTAAGATGCTTTGATGGACAGCATATTCATCCCCCTTTTCCCATATTCTTTTTTTTTTTTTTTGACTTTTTCAGCAAAGAAAAGGAATCTTAAACAACTTTTGTTCCCCATTACAAAAATTAAAATATGATTAGATAAGATAAAATAAGAAATCTCATCACTTATTTGATGTCACATAGTTCAATGTTAACTCTCCAGTCATAGGCAATCAACAGATCAATTGTTGTCCTCTCACACACAATCTATTGCATCCATCTCCTGTTTCTCTTATTTTAAGTTATCTTACAAGTATTCCTGACAAGATCAACCCACCCTAGATGCCAATTAACTCCATGAAATTCAAGCAACCTCACTCCTGAGTTGAAGTAAAAAAGACACCTCTAAATCTAGATGAAAAGCCCATCGCTTCCTCCAACATCAACAAAAACAGCCACTAATTAGCTGGGTTATCACCTTGCCTCTGACGAAAATTTCTTCAATTAAAAGATTAAGATATCTGCTACTAATATTGATCAAGGAGGTGCCAAAAGATCACATTTTTTCCCTAAAAGAGGAGAAATTATATTTTGACCACTTCAATAACGGAACCGAAGGATCAGCCGCTGCTGGCACTACCCAGCTCCCCCCACCATCGAAGGAAGGACCCCATCTGCAAAACCTGACTTGAGGCTTCAACCTTCAAAGGCAATTAAAGGGGAAGTTGTTCTTGTATTCCACCAAGAACTACTGATAAAAAGACTCGTCAAAAACTCTACCATCCTCTCTGTCTGCCCCACGCAAGGCCCTTGCCGCCACCATCTCCACAGTACCGCCATTACTGGCCTCGACAGTGATGGTCTCTCTCTAAGCTACATCTTCTCAACATTAATAAGTCAGTCATTGAAAGCGAGAAAAACCTCTGAATCTAGAAGCACAACTGCCGTGCCTCCACATCCAGGGGGCAATCGCATCAAGAGCTCAATCACATCGGAGGATACGCCAAGCTGGCAAGAAAGAAACCCAATCACGAACACAATTAAAAAGGGGAATTATGCAAATCGAAATATATGAAGGAACAAATGGTAAGATTCATGTTCAGTTAAGTAAAACACAATGATCCCTATCCAAATTGTTCGAGAGTTATAATAAAACACAATGATTTCTCACAAAAAAAAGGAACCATCATAGTCACCCTCTTCATACTATTGTCAAAACCCACTCATACTAATCACTTATACTTCTCTCTTAAAATTATTAAAATAATGTTAACATTTTGCACAAGCGCTAATATTTTACAATTAGTCTGTCACAAATAATTAAAAATCTAAACATAAGTTGCATACAATCAACAATTAATTTTACTTTTATTAATCTGTTACTCCATAAATCTAATGTCTCATGGATTTTATTTCTAAACACGTTTTAAATGTATATAGTTTATCATGAATATAATTATAAAGTAACAACTCGAATTCATTTATTTACAAGTAAATTAAGTTAAAATCTGAAAGTTAAGAATTAACATAGTTTAAATATTTTACAGTTTGAAGTGTGGAATTGTTTCCTCATTACATTCAAATTTGTATATTGACAAGAAAAAAAAAAATATGTCGACAAATTATTCTTCTATTAAGTATAAATATATAGATAGGAAACAAATTGAAAGTAAACTTATTTAGATTCATTCTATTGCTAGTTCAAGAAAAATCTTTGAGAATTAAATGACTAATAACATATGTTATTGATAAAATAACATAATTAAAAGATTTAAAACTGAATTGGCCAATAGATCCAAGACTTCTCGAACAATTTTCTCCCTAATCTTCCATTGTCAAGGATTCTACCAAGGAACTAAATTGCTCCAACTTCTTGATCCTCCTGGAAAGGAGATCCAAACCTCATCTATGAATAAATTCGGGCGGCATGACTCATGGAGTGATCTTTGTCACATCATCTTGTTCACCATTTAGCGAGATTTGAAGACCGATGTTTATAACAAAATGTAAGTCACTATATCGAATGAACAATGTAGCATATGAATAGACTTGCTACTTTTCCGTTTATCTGTCTCCAATAGGATTAAGACTCCAATTTAATAGCAAGTTAAAATGAAATCGCCATTGGATTAGGCAAGTAGAACACGTCAACGGGGTTTCAATGGTTTCCACGAAAATGCTCTTCACGTTTATCCAGGGCATCTCATCACAGTATCAAAAATTTTATGAGCCTTTACTAACATAATGATTATGAGAACTTAGCATATTAAATTTCCACATGATAGCAAAGGTGAAAAAGAGAGAACTTACAAAATGCTTGAAAGGCTTTCCATCTTTAAATATGATAAAGGTTAGTAAATGCCTATAAATTTGGAAGCACTGATCATCAAGCCTCCAAGAGGTAAACTTAAAATGAATCTTTTACATATGCGTTCCAATCGTTATAAAATCTTGCTTTGTGAAATTAAAATGTTAAAATTTCAATTCAAGTCAAAAACACGCCTAACTCACAAAACTAATTACATTTGATTCCCATTTTTTTTTTTAACATGAGACTTGTATGCGATTGATTAGGGAAGGTACAGCTGTTAAATGAATTGATTCTTTTAATCAATTAAATCTCTCATGTGCACACAAGCATTATTGTAAAAGTGTACCAAAAATAGCCAAAACGATTTTATTTGGATAGGCTCAGTGGGCGCACACGACCTTCATTAGTTGATAATTTCTTTTGTAGCTTAATTATTCTAGACAAATTGGACCATTTATTTTTTTGCTTGTTCTTGTCCACAAATTGCTAAATTTAGGCCCGCATGCTTTATTCGCGAAAGGTTGGGATCCTCTGAAAATTACAAAATCAATTTATATATTACATTTACCTCGGAAAATATTGATGTATCTTAATTTTTCTTTTCTTTCACTCTTTTCATTTTAGACTTTTTCTGTGCTTATCCCTCAGGTCACATAGGTCCATGACCTTGAATTGAAGTCACCTGCCCTGAGGAATGCCGGCCCGAGCAAGTCGCCTTGGCTTTGTTTGCATTGGGGCCAAGATAAAAGCAATCATCAGAAACTCTTAATGCCCCTCTCTGTATGTCCCACCCCTATGTAAAGCCCTTGCCGCCATGATCTCCACGGCATTGCCATTACTGGCCTTGATTAGGGTTGTCGATGGGTAGGGTCGGGTCTGGTTTTCGGTTATCTTGGCCGCTTGCCTCTCTGCATTGCTTGTCCGCAAGTGAACAAACCTCATTGCATTTGCTATAAAGTAGACTTATTGGCCGTAAATTGGCCGTAAACTATTTGAACGCATCAATCACGACTAGAAATATGCTCTGTTGTCAATGGAGCTACAAAAATAAAAACTGGCCGAGAAAAGAATTTGAAGTAAATGTGTTAGGGCGAGACGGGGCCAATCTTTAGAAATGGGAGCCATACATGCTACAAAGTGCAAATTACATGGTATATTTCTTGGTGGAAAATTTGGGTCCTTCTGCTGCTCCCGCTCACCTCTTCTTTATCAGGCAATTTTATGTCGTGAAAAAACTGTAAATCTAGTTTTAACCATTCCATTTCCTAGGAGTTTGTCGGAAAAACCAAAACTGTTTCTAATTATAGATCAACCAATATAAAAGTGAGTAACAAAGTTAAAAAGAATTCTTAAATAAATTACCCTCAAATTACAGAAAATAGTACAGAGTTTAAGTCTTGAGATAGATTTCCCAGCTTGGTTATGGTTCAAAAGAAACATAGCAGAAGGTGGAGGTTCAAACAAAATACAAGACGGTTCTTTCAGCATCCTTCCTCTCCGAGCAAGCTTATCTGCACAATCGGTTGCCTTCCCTGAAAGCGTGCCTGATTTTAACCCTCTTGAAAGCTTCCAGAAGAGTCCTACGATCATTCAAAAGAGAAGCGAAAACAAGATTATTCAACAAATTTAATAAGAGTAACGATACAGTTACCGGAGCATCCATCTCCGCCAGCAGATGAGTGATGTGGACAGGAAACTTCAGGAAAAGACAGACTAAAAAAGACTAGTTCATCCTTACAATCATGTTCATCCTTACAATCATGCATATATGTGGATGGTAATGGCTTAGAAGTTAAACAATAGAATTCCTCAAGAAAGTGAGTTTGCACCACGTTAAAAATCAAGCTGCTTTTAATTTCAAAGGTTCGTGCAAGTTCACAGTTTCAAATGCTTGTGCAAGTACACTCTTATCTGAAAGGCATGGAAAGAGACCGTCCAAATCAAAAGAAACGAACCAAAAAGATGCATACTTTAACAGCCACTGACAAAGAAGAAGACAATTATACACTAATTCATTGATCTCAAACCAAAAGAAGAATAACAATAATGATCGAAACTCCCTTTCAATATGAATGGTGGGGAGGCAATTCGTCGAAGAACCAGCTCTACGACATCACATCTCAAATGAAGGCACTTGCCTGTTTTTACATGGACAATGTTCTCCAATCAGAGCTGAGCAATCAATCAGTATGAGAAGAGACTGTACATGTGGGACTTGAGATCTTCAGAGTCCATGATATATGCAATCACCTCAGGGTATACTGAACCAATTCCAAAGCTAGCCATATTTTTTATTTTTTATTTTGCTGAGTGTAGGAGCACGTTTTATAAGTCAGATAGTAACGTCAAACCTGCAAGAGAAGTTGCATGACGGAGTAAGGCTGGTGGTTCGGCCACAGGAGAACGGGGCAACGACAGTAGAACAAATTTGAACAAGAGTCAAGTCGAGACGAGATGGAAGGAGAAGACGACCTTATCATCCTAATAGACAACAGTGGAAGGAATTTCCTTCTTAATAATTTTGTCAAATCTGCATGTCGATATAACATTAACATCCCACCAGATCAGCTTCACATAAGTCCCAAGAGGGATTCACTACATAGATATCCCCATGAATCTAACAGTAAAATAAACAGAGATGAGACTAAGAGGAGGGCAGAGTTTGCAAAATTGGATATTTTCAACTGAAGAACCTCTGCAGCCTGAAGTCCGTGCTTGATCAAACGAAAGAATCTCTAGGAAAAATTTAAAATCTCGAGTCTGCTTCTCGGACGATTCTTCCATCACACTAAGAAACAAACGGCCCACATCAATCCGCTACGCGAGCCCCCGACACCAATTCTCACTACCCTGGAGCTCGATCAGCCAGTCACCCGCGACTCGCGAGTGAGGGACCTCGTATCTAATCACGACCACACCCCCCCTAAACCGTTGAATCGACAATCGAAACTCATCCGATGGAAACAGCAATCGATGCTCACAAAGGGCGAGGAAGAAAACCCGGTTGAACGCGCGAGCGAAGCTCCCACCACATTAAAGATTCGACGGGAATAGGAGAAACGTCGGTTCTCAGAAGCCATGAGAGGGTTCGGCGACGAATGAGAGCGGCTTCCTTCTCCGGCGGAGATGGTGCTCCGACGGAGTATGGGGTCGTCTAGGGTTTTTGGAAGCGATTTCGGGCATTTTGTTCCGGGTAGGGTTATAGCCCCAACCTACCCGAACAAGAACCCCCAAGATACCCGAAATTTTTGGGCCGGGTCGGGCCAGGCCCGGCCGCACTTTTTTGACACCCCTTACTTTGATGATGATGGTCTCTCTATCTTTCCGCCTAAGCCACGTCCTCTCAATATTACCAGCTAAAAGACGGATAGATATTTTCTGCCTCGCATGGTCCAATTGATTCATGTCTTAACTAATTATCAACAATTAATATATGTAAATTTAGTACGCATTAACGATTGAAATAGATTGGGACGCTCACGAGAAAAGTTATCCCAAAAAGACAAATGGTTATTTGTTTGGCTAAGGTAATCTCGCATTGCTGGAAAAGCATTAATTTATGTTTTCAAGGAATAGACAGGCAAGGGAGTGAGAAGTGAAGGGAAGAAGAATTTAGAGGGAGTCAATATCTAGAATAGTTAATGTTCAAACCCCAAAACAATATAAAGATTGAAAATGCGTCTATATAAAATTGAATCATTTAGTGCCGGCTTTGTATGTCATATTTTATGTGAAGATCCTTTAACAACCTGATCTGATTCATGTGCGTCGAACTCTCAAAAAATTAGCTTAAATAATCATGTAATGTGGTGACCATCTTAATGGACATTTATTTATAAATCATTCAGCGGATCTTTAGAATTCTACAAGCTTCTCCACTTAAAAGAATCGACGTCTTTATTAGTTTTTTTTTTTTTTTAAATTTGCCCCGCCAATTTATTGAGAGAAGTACGAAGAGATGCTACTCATTGCAGTATTCTTCGTTGTAGTCCCTCATTTAGGAATCCCAACAGAAAATACGTCAACTATGAAAAGATAAAGATAAAAGATAAAGATACTTTGCTAGAGAGAGACAAACGAAACTCCTTTTTTTTTTTTTTTTCCAAAAAACAATTATTTTACACTTATCAACCTGACTCACTCAGGTCGCGATGTATGAATCCGATCCATGCCCAGCAAAGATTGATATTTTATATATGTCTTCCGATCAAGCTCGAATCATTGTCGCTTCGTGAAATTAAAATGTTTGAAATTTCAATTTTAGGTCAAACAAATGTCCTCTTCACAAAACTAATCATATCTTAACGTCCATTTTTTTTCTCTTTTTACTGGAGATCTGTGTATGAATGGTTGATCAAGGAAGGTAACTGAAGAATAAATTGAATTTTTTTAATTAGTAGAACATCTTAGTAGCCATACCATCATTGTAAAATAGTATTGAAACTCGACGCAGCGATAATTTTGTTTGAATAGATTTAGTGGGTGCAAGCGCACGTACCATTTGTGATGACTCGACCGGGTCTCAAGAAAGGATCGATCGCATGGGTGCCTGCCCGAATGCGCCCGCTAGAATGCGCCTGCCAAGTTCTTTTCATGAGGTTCAAGGTATTTACAATTTTGCCCCCAACAGATTATTTTAGACAAGTACAAACAGAACTCATCTTTCATTTTACGCCCCCACAGGAAGGAGGGATCCCAACAGAGAATACGTAGAAAGCTATGGAATGGAAATGGAAAGAGACCCTGCTCCCCAAACTCCAAACGGAACTCTCTGTTAAACAATAACAATATTTACACTGATCGACCTCCCTCTCTCTCTTGACCAAAAAAAAAAGAAAAAAAGAAAACATCCCTCTCTCTCTCTTCCCTCAATAAAATAAAAGAGAGACCACATCTCACTCACTTGGCTCGCGAGGTAGGAATCCGATCTTGGCCCACACGACGGACTCGTCTTTGATTTTACGTGCTGCCTCTCCATATGTCATTTCCTCTTTGTTACCCCGGCCACGCAGATGCCAAGTGACCCGGGCGGCTGGGTCCCACTCGAACTCCTCCCACCAGCCTTTGTCCCCCAAGATCGAGAAGCTTCCCCTCGCGCTCTTCGAGTCCAACGGTAACTTTTTGACACCAAGACAATCGAATATGATGAATTTCACCCTTTGAGGGAAAAGTAGAGCGTGATCGCAAATGCTCCTTAATTTTGGAAGATCCTCGATATATAGAAATTTGAGACGTGAGAATAGTCCTGGAGCAGCTAATTCCTCTCTTGTAATTTCATCCCTGATTATTTTCTCCATCAAATTGCAGCTCCGGACATTCAATCTGTGGAGTTTTGGAGCGTGCACAAGCCAAGACAAATCCAAAAATCCACAATCGTAGACAGAAACCTCAACGAGGCTGGGGAAGCAATAGCACTTGGGCACTTGTCCTATTCCCTGATTAATCTCCATCTTCACAAGCATAGGGCAATTATCTAAATAAAGCACCTCTAAATGCGAAAAATTACCACGCCCTTTTAATGAGTGACTTATTGGGATGTGGGTCAAGCCCCCGCAATTCCTAATACATACTCTCCTTATGCATCTCTGAAAGGATTGGAATATTTTTAGGGCGGAGGAAGATTTGTGCACTTCAATAGATAAATCGGTGAGATCTTGCATGCGCCCTAATTCCTCTACCACCTCTTCTTCCTTCTTTAGACTCGACCGCCAACTGCTGAACACATTCAAGGATAAGCTTGCGATTGCCCTCGTAAAAATTAGGAAATTGGCTAGATTGTCTAGTAGCAACCACCGCAAACAAATCAAGTTCCTAATTTCCATGGGCAATCCAATGATACAAGTGCTCGACAAGTTCAAATACCGTAAGGTAACCAAATTGCAAATCCCTTGGGGGAATGACTTAATATTTTCATTGTCGAACAGGTCAAGGACCGTCAGACAAGTCATGGAGTTGAAAAATCCTCCTGGCAAGACACTCACTCTAGTTTTCCTTACAATCAAAGTTCTAAGCTGGGAACACCCGAGTGGTGCTTGGTTGATATTCGAAATCCATTTTCCCCATAAAGATACTTTCTCCGCTTCCCCCCATTTGGAAAGGGACATATCTTCTTCATTCTCTATCACTAGCAACTTGTTCTCCTTTTTCCCGTGGTCGCGAGCAATCCAAGTCGCCATGTCGTGGATAACATCGTGCATCTTTATATTTACAAACTGTGGTCCCCGACGAACAACCGTCTTACTTTCCAATAAACAAGCCATCTTTAAACTCCCCAATATATACTCTCCCCTATACCGCATATTGTATACATCATCAATGTCTCCTAGCAAGCCCTCTCCAATCCACAGTTCAATAAGATCGTGCGAATTTATGAGGTAATCCTCAGGGAAGAGACAACAGTAAAGGAAACAAAGTTTAACGATAGAGTCACTTAAACAATTATAACTGAACTCTAGTATGTGATACACTTCCTCCATACCTGACAGTTGATGCGGTTTGTTCCTGAGAGTTGTTAGCGCATAATGCCACTCATGGGGATGCTCTCTGCCAGCCATGGCTCGCCCGACGGTAATAAGGGCCAATAGCAACCCTTTGCACTCTTTAGCAATGTCCTTGGCCAAGCGTTGAATGTCATCAACACAATTTTCAAGCGATTTGCCAATGTTCTTCTCAAATAATGTCAGAGCTTCTTTAGGCTTCAAGCACGATACTTCGCATGTTTCGTTGGCTCCCATTTGGTGGCATACTTGCTTCGACCGAGTTGTGAACACTACCTTGGATCCGTTCTTTGGACTAGGAGGAAAAACTCCGATTTCGAAAAGTTCCAGCCTCGCCCATACATCATCAATCAACAACACAAACTTCTTTTCAGCCAAAATGTTCAACAAATTATGGACCCTATGATTCTGAGACCATCTATCCCAAATCTCATCTTTAATGTTCAGCCCTTTCCTTACGACATCTCGAATATTATCTTCATTCACTTGCTTCGACACCACCACCCAAATAACGACATCAAATTTAAGATTTGTGCACAAAAGCTCATTGTTGATTTGTTTCATGAGGGTGGTCTTTCCCACACCACCCATTCCGTATAATCCAAACATTCCTGTTTTTTTTTTCATCCACTGGCCATTTCCACACTTTATTAAAGGAAATATCAAGCCCCACGGTCTTAACCATAGGTATTGCAAGTATTGCAGGGCTAGACAATGGTGATGTGAAATTGCTGAATTCTCTTTTCTTACCTTGGAGCTCTCTCGCTTCATTGAGCAATCGATCAACTGTTTTCCCCAATTTATAGCTCGACCAGCAATTCTGAGGAAGACAACGACTGAAACATTTGATTCGGTCACATTCCCTGGCTTCTTCAAGAACTCGATCTACCCGACCTTCAAATTCTTGCACCTTGCATAACCATCTCTCCACTTGATTTGTGCGCCGTACACCTCCCTCTCGTTCTTCACGTTCCACCGTTCCCTTCACATCTCCGCTCATGGCCTCCAGATCTCCAGTGGCCTTCCCCAACGCCTCCACATTATCTTTCAAATTACAAATGTAGCCCAAAGGTTTGCTGGCCAGGCCCCATAACCCTTTGACGAGTTCTAAAAGAGGACTTGCAAGATCCATTGATACTTTTCGGGAGAAGAGATCGAAAAGTCTGTCTATTTAGATGATTGGAAAGCAGGCGAAGGGGTGGAGTTCAATAAGGTCTGTTATATTCATCTTGATTGTTCTGGCATGTACACGAAGGAAAGAGTATTGGAACCTTTTCTTTACTTCTTCAACAAGAGAAATGGAAGTATTCCTCTCCTTTCTTCGTCGGGGTCAAGCCACAGAGAATCTCTTCTTTCAGAAATGAATTCCAGCAACGTTTGAGCCAAGAGAGAAGGAAGGTATCATGGCTAGTCGCTGTTAGAAGCACCCAGATGATCTACGGCGTTTAAGGTCTGTTTGAGACGATATGTACATGATTGCTTTCTATGGACAAAGGCAAAGAATATCATTGACCTCTATTTCTTTGATTCAAGGCAAATGCTCGTGTTCTTCTTCCTCCTTTTGTGTATGGAGTCTATAGACAGGGTGGAATGTGATCTAAAGTGTCCAGAAGCAAAGAATAATTATTTTTCTGACAGAAGCAAAGAACTATTCGATTCCTTCTTAAGATGCAAGATAATGTGATTGATGAGTCGATATTTTAGAAGCATTCCCAAGGAGATTTCACAAATTAAATTAGTTGTTTATTTAGTTCTTATAATTCGACAACTTTGGTAACTATCGAAGCAAGCCATAAAAAGCCTCTCTAATAAGTATTAGAATTAAAGTCTGTTTGGTATTTATTTTTTGCTTTTTTAAAATCTTACAGCGTACCCAGATTCACTTTTATTGATGTAAAATGCTTAAAACCTTTGAAAGTGATCTTACATTGACATGTAGATTCACTTATGATTTTCCCCAAAGTTTTTAAAATTTAAATAATATTTATTTTTCTATAGCATTAGAGCCAGTTATTCTTCTTCTTTTGTTTGTTTGTTTTTTTTTTTTTTTGCAACTTTGTTTTTGAATGTTTATTTCTTGAACATTTTATTAAGATTCATGTGGAGAATTTATGTCCAAATTCAATTGCGTAGCCACTTGTTCTTCTTTTTTTTTCCCTCGAATTTAATTAATGAAAAAAATCGACTTCTCATGTAACATAGACCAAACTTCACTTCACGGAAAGAATTTGTTTTTCAATGGCATATGTTTTCATCATCTCGCATTTCTTGCACAATACTGTTATGTTTAATATGATGGTGCGTTCTAGAGACACATGGCTCGAACAAACTTTATGACTTAAACTATGATTTTAATAATTTAAGTAAAAATGTTCACGTCAATATCGGTTATACCACATAAGACGACCGATGTCTATATCAGCGAATTATAACCAAAATTGATCGAATAGACTCAATTGACAAAACATGAAAAAAAAAAAATTAAGACTTAACTAGCAATATTTAAAGGTTTATAACTGAATTGACGAAAGTGCAATGGGTTTATGATGTTTTTAGACAATTTTCTCCAAATACATTGAATTAGACAAATAGGCTTTGAATCTACTTTACCAAAGACATGAATTTTTCGTCAAATGCTTTTACGGACTCAAAGTGCATTGCCAAATGGACCCTTGCTCTCCCCTCTTTAGGATTCCCTCTCCTGAGAGATTTTAGCAAAAAATAAATAATACACGCACACACACATATAGTTATGGCTTTGTACAAACTATACCTATTAAAATCTCTTTTGAAAGGGTTATCATCATCCTCATATTGTTAGTTGAGCTTTATTGTTTGAAGTGTTACTACAAATAAGGAAATCCACGCACCGGTGTATAGATGCTAAAAATCGTCTTTGGAAAATCTTCATATTTGGACAGGAGAAGCATCAGGGGCAATAAATTAGCGCACATATGTTGTGCTACTGTTGTGGAAAAGCACCAAAACCTTTTTCTTGCAATGAGAAGAGAGTTCAATTTTAACAATCTACAATTTTAGATGACACATTTGGAGGTAACACCGAGAGATCGCCAAATAGTATGATCATCCCCTTGATCCTCCTTGATGTTCTCTGGTCTACCAAAGAGTGTAGTCACCCGTGGTCCTGCATTGCCAAAGATCGAAACATTATTTGGTTCTGCATTTACTAAGGATCTGAATTGCTTCAACATCTTGATCCTCCTTGAAAAGAGATTTGAACCTCGTCTACGGAAAAATTCGCTTTGCATAAGTCGTGCGTAGAGGCTTGTCACCTCATCTCCTTCATTGTCTAACTGAGTTTGAACAAATGTTTTTAACAAAACCTTAGTCATATATGAAATGAACAATGCAGCAAATGAATAGACGTGCTACTTTTCTCCATCTTTCTCCAATAGAATTGACACTCCAATTTAATCATAAGTTAAATGAAATCGCCATCGGATTAAGAAACAGAGCAAATCAATGTGGTCCGATGGTTTCAACGAAAACATCCTCCACGTTTCTCTTTTATTTTGTTTAGTTTTACTTCTTTCTAATGCATATCATCAATTTTTTTTTTTTTTTTGGTCGGTATGCATATCATCATTCAAAGAGAGAGCTTGAGCAAATTTTTGCACATTAGCATACGCTACGAAACTATGGGGGTTCATATTTCCCATGTCCGCATTTAGTATAAAGAATGGAATTCTCTCAATTTAGAGGATAAATTTCCGAAATTCATTTCTTTTGAGAAGTGGACGGATGAGATTCTGAAAATTCAAAAACGGATATATCTTCCTTGTCTTCCTTTTCTCCGTTCCTTCTTCCTCGAGCAGCCCGGGCAATGCCCACCACCACGCCACATCGCAACTCCAATCTTTCACTGCCATATTCCCTAGTTTGTCTCCTTTCCCCAACCTCCATCATTGTCATGATCCCCACCACCGCCATCATCCTCCTTCCTGGCTCCGCCATTATAGCTCTCCTCCTTCCCACGAGCCCGAAAGTGTTAGTGTATAGCCTAGTCTTGACCACCATCCCCATCGTCGACTAAATACACAATTATCCCACCAGAGTGCCTTCTACTTTAATTGTCTGCAAACATTCCTCCGATCACCACCACCGTTACCGCACCATGCTCTCTTTTTCTCCCACACGCGCACCCACCCACCCACGCACCCACGCCCACACCCCACACTTGTGATCTAAGGTCAGTTCCTCAATTTCAAGGTCCCTGCCCTCAGGAGACCTACGATCTGAGGATAGTTAAGGCGACAAACCAGTTGGTTCGTGTTCACAACCATCGCGCTGCTCTTTGTTCTTTGTCCAGAGAGAGAGTGGTAGAGCGACGGACAATGCCGCTGGGAGGGGTATTACATCGATGGTCCGAACATTGGAGAGGACGAGGAGATAGGCGGCGATAAGAGGCAAGGAAGGGAGGGAACAAGAGGGGCGAGAGTTCGATATCTGGGGATTTGAGTGTAAATTTTCACAAAGTATTAGGCATTCTAATCAATTTTTGAGTAATTGGGCGTAGTCCCGTTACTCTCTGTGGGGAGTCTCAACCGACATTTACACATACACACACTAGAAAAGGAGAGACGGTGTGACACAAAATTAGCTCTATTGTCACCATGCACAATGTCTGGTGGGAAGGGTGGGGTGAGGACTGACATGCGGCACAGTTTGAGCCGGGGCCCGAGCATCCAACCCTTGGCATTCATTAAACATTACTAAGAGAAAGAAGAATTTGCTTCAAAATCGTCTCAACCTTATCAAGATACTTCGGTTACTAACCAGGATCATAAATAACTCTGTATAATTATGCCAAATCACTGCACATGTATGGAGTGACGTCATCCCAATCTCCCCATATCAACCCGCCACCTTCTATAGGAAAAAAAGGGAAAGGCATATAAGAATTACGGGATTAGAACTGTCTAAACAGGTCTCAAATCCATTTATTATCCCAAATTTATTAAAACAGGTCATATATCATCTCATTTGGCCGAACCATAGCCGATTCTAAAATGAAAATTAAAATAAATGACTTTAAATGGGTTATGTTATCAACCTCGGCCCAACCCACTAAAAAAAATTGGGCCGAATGACTTGAGGTAGCCCATTTTGATGTAGATGCTAGATGCTCTCTTCAATCCGAATGAAGCTCCTGCCAATGAGTTCCTAGAGCATCTCCTCGACCTCCCAAACTTCGATGCCACGAAGATCGGCCTGGCTGCGGGCGACAGGAGTGGCTGTCCTTGACTGACCACTTAAATGATGCTCCGGCTCGGCTCCAACCACATATCCACCCTTGGCTGCCGGGGATTCCATGGCACAGTGTTTCCACCGGGGCTGAGCTTGGAGCGGGGAAAGGGAGGGTTCCTGAAGCCCGAGAAGGCATCAGGGAGTGGCAAGCGATTTCATGAGGGCCACTGGTGGCAGTTGAAGGAGGAATTTCTTTTATTTTGCAGATTTATTTTATTTTCGTTTATTATTTTTTGGAGATCTGCTGAGCCTTTTTCTCTGCTTTTTTTGGGTGGGTTACGTGGGTGGATGGGTTTGGATCGGATTAGTTATAAGGCATATAAAAGGGTCAATAAATAAATGCTGATGTGAGTTAAATGGGTGAATTTGAGTTGAACTAACTTATGACCCACCCAAATCCATCCTAACCCTTGCACGGGATGAAAAACTCATTCAACCAGATATCATATGGTAACAAGGCAAAGAGGGAGTTTTGCAGGCATTGACTGTGAGCATGATGCATTTAAATGATGTCATGACATGACTATGTAACTGCCCAAGATAAGCCCATGAGCACACAACAATAAAAACATGAAAGTGGACGAGATATTTATCCCATGCATATGATTAGAGAGCCTAAACTAAAGCTTGATAGTGCAGTGTGAGACAAATTTCCCACAACATAAAGTTTGAGGTAAACGAGTGGTTTGGTATGCATCAACCTTGGGTTCCGACTACCATCTTCAAATTGCAAACACGCTAGCTTTCCCTCCACAAGAGCAAATGGCCTTGAAGAAGAATTGTTATGATGTGATTTACTCATGTGAATTCCCTTAAAGTTTAGGTCTAATTAGCCCGATTTACACAGATGAACAATGTTACCATGAATCATGACCTCTTGGGCGAGTGGCTGTTCAAGGATGGGAAAAAATGGAAACAGAAGAATAAAACTTCCTATGCACACTTCAAAGTCAATACAACAAGGCCGGGTCACCAATTATCATTTTAGAATGAAAATTGCAATATGCGAAAGAACAGAGTTCACGATATATGTCTATAATGGAAGCAATACAAGAATAACTAGGGCTCACTAAAGCTATTGCTCAACTTTCAGTGAATCCTCAATCCGCTGGATCAGTTGATTAGCTGTCAAAGTACCTTCCTGATAATTGAAAACAGCTCAATTAAAATTAAGTGTAGATGATTAGGACATCTTAAAATTGTATAAGTTGCAAGCAATCAAACATCAGAAAAATTTCACAACCGAAACTTGCGGTCAAATATGAATGAGAATCAACTAACTTCCGATTAAATAACATTCAAAGACCACAAAATGTGCATAAATCTTAGGCAATGCCCATCAGTTATTACCATTTCTACATTGAGCCGGGAACCCTGTCCTTCACAGAAGATTTATGGGGATACTCTCTGCCTATTGCTAAAAAGAAAGTATCACTTACTATGCATGGTTGCAGCAACCTGAGAACTAAGGAAGCTGTGTTACTGTTTTCCAGGATGGTCAAGCTCTACAAAGGGAAGGCCTTTCATTGACCGCTGTTGAAGACTTATGCGGTTTGTGCGTATTTATCATCGGTTATTATGTATAAACATGTCGGTGCTTCATCATGGTTTCGTTGCTGGTTCCATGTTTTGTGAGAGAATAATGATGAAGTTGGATGGAATCCCCCGGTCAAAAACAGTTTAGGAGGAGAAGCGTGGCCACAGATTAAAGGTCATTATCGATTCTTCAAGCCACAAGAGGGGCGTTAGTGCCCGTATGCATCACAAGGGCTGTGTGCGCTTTTTTAACAAAATGCAAGTACTCTTTCCAGTGTTCACCCTGTATCTTTCACATGATAATAGAAAACTAAACAGTGTCGAGACGAGATGGAAGGAGTCAAGACTACCTTATCATCCTCATAGACAACAGTGGAAGGAATTTCCTTCTTAATGATTTTGTCAAATCTGCATGTCGATATAACATCCCACCAGATCAGCTTCACATAAGTCCCAAAAGGGATTCACTAAATAGATATCCCCATGAATCTAACAATAAAATAAACAGACATGAGACTAAGAGGAGGGCAGAGTTTGCAAAATTGGATATTTTCAACTGAAGAACCTCTGCAGCCTGAAGTCCGTGCTTGATCAAACGAAAGAATCACTGGGAAAAATTTAAAATCTCGAGTCTGCTTCTCGGACGATTCTTCCATCACACTAAGAAACAAACGGCCCACGTCAATACCCTACGCAAGCCCCCGACACCAACTCTCACTACCCTGGAGCTCGATCAGCCAGTCACCCGCGACTCGCGAGTGAGGGACCTCGTATCTAATCACGACCCCTAAACCGTTGAATCGACAATCGGAACTCATCCGATGGAAACAGCAATCGATGCTCACAAAGGGCGAGGAAGAAAACCCGGTTGAACACGCGAGCGAAGCTCCCGCCACATCAAAGATTCGACGGGAGTAGGAGAAACGTCGGTTCTCAGAAGCCATGAGAGGGTTCGGCGACGAATGAGAGCGGCTTCCTTCTCCGGCGGAGATGGTGCTCCGACGGAGTTTGGGGTCGTCTAGGGTTTTTGGAAGCGATTTCGGGCATTTTGTTCCGGGTAGGGTTATAGCCCCAACCTACCCGAACAAGAACCCCCAAGATACCCGAAATTTTCGGGCCGGATCGGGTCAGGCCCGGCCGCACTTTTTTGGTACCCCTTATTTGACGATGATGGTCTCTCTATCTTTCCGCCTAAGCCACGTCCTCTCAATATTACAAGCTAAAAGACGGATAGATATTTTCTACCTCGCACCGTCCAATTGATTGATGTCTTAACTAATTATCAACGATTAATATATGTAAATTTAGTACGGATTAACGATTAAAATATATTGAGACGCTCATGAGAAACACGTTGTCTCGAAAAGACAAATAGTTATTTATTTGGCTAAGGTAACCTTGCATTGCTGGAAAAGCTTTAATTTATGTTTTCAAGGAATAGACAGGCAAGGGGGTGATAAGCGAAGGGAAGAAGAATTTAGAGGGAGTCCATATCTAGAATAGTTAATAGGCAAACCCCAAAATAATATAAAGACTGAAAATGCGTCTATATAGAATTGAATCATTTAGTGCTGGAGTTGTAAGTAATATTTTATGTGAAGATCCTTTAACAACCTGATCTGATTCATGTGCGCCGAACTCTCGAAAAGTTAGCTTAAATAATTATGTAATGTAGTGACCATCTTAATGGACATTTATCTATAAATCATTTAGTGGATCTTTAGGATTCTACAAGCTTCTCCACTTATAAGAATCGACATCCTTATTAGTTTTTTAAAAAATTTGCCCCGCCAATTTATTGAGAGAAGTACGAAGAGATGCTACTCATTGCAGTATTCTTCGCCGTACTCCCTCATTTAGGAATCCCAACAGAAAATATGTCAACTATGAAAAGATAAAGATACTTTGCTAGAGAGAGACAAATGAAACTCCTTTTTTTTTTTTTCACAAAAAATAATTATTTTACATTTATCAGCCTGACTCACTTGGGTTGCGAGGTATGAATCCGATCCATGCCCAGCAAAGATTGATATTTTATATATGTATTCCGATCAAGCTTGAATCATTGTTGCTTTGTGAAATTAAAATGTTTGAAATTTCAATTTTAGGTCAAACAAATGTCCTATTCACAAAACTAATTATATCTTAACGTCCATTTATTTTCTTTTTATCAGAGACGTGCGGATGAATGGTTGATCAAGGAATAACTGAAGAATAAATTAAACTTTTTTTAATCAATAGAATACCATCATTTTAAAATAGTATTGAAACTCGACGAAACAATGATTTTGTTTGATACATTTAGTGGGCACAAGTGCACATACCATTTGTGACGACTCGACGGGGTCTCCCAAAAGGATCGATCACATGGGTGCCACACGAATGCGCCCGCCAAGTTCATTCAGCCCCCAACAGATTATTTTAGAGAAGTACAAACAGAAGCTATCGCCCCCACACCACACGTCACGTAGGAGGGATCCCAATAGAGAATACATAAAAAAGCTAATGGAATGGAATAGGAAAGAGACTACGCAAACGCCAAACGGAACTCAACTCTGTTCTAACAATACTAATAATAATAATATTTTACGCTGGATCAACCTCCTTCTTCCCTCAATAAAATAAAAGAGAGACCACATCTCTCACTCACTTGGCTCCCGAGGTAGGAATTCGATCCGGGCGGAGTCATCATCATCTCCATCTTTTATTTTACGTGCTGCCTCTTCATATGTCATTTCCTCTACGGGACCCATGCCATACATCTGGAAAGTGACCCGGGCGGCTGGGTCCCACTCGAACTCCTCCCACCACCATTTGCCCCCCAAGATCGAGAAGCTTCCCCTCATTCCGTTCGAGTCCAACGGTAACTTTCTAAGACCAGGACAGCCTTCCATTATGGAGAACTTCACCCCTTGAGGGAAAAGTACAGCATGGTCGCAAATGCTCTTTAGTTTTGGAAGATCGGTGATCCATAAGGATTTGAGACGTGAAAATAGTCCTGAAGCAGCTAATTCCTCTCTTGCAATTTCATCCCGATTATTTTCTCCATCGAATCACACCTGTGGACCCCCATTCTCTGGAGTTTCAGAGCGTGCACAAGCCAGGACAAGTCCAGAAATCCACAATCGGCGACAATAACGTCAACGAGGCTGGGGAAGCAATAGCAGTTGGGCGCTTGTCCTATCCCTTGATTAATCTCCATCTTCACAAGCATAGGGCAATAGGCAAAATGAAGCACCTCTAAATGCGAGAAATTGCCGCTCCTTTTTAATGAGTGACTTATTGGGATGTGGGTCAAGCCCTCGCAATTCTTGATACCCACTCTCCTTATGCATCTCTGAAAGGATTGGAGTATTTTTAGGGCAGAGGAAGATTTTTGCACATAGATTGATAAATCTGTGAGACCTTGCATGCGCCCTAGTTCCTCCACCACCTCCTCTTCATTCTCTAGACTCGATCCAAAACTGCTGAACACATTCAACGGTAAGCTTGCGATTGCCCCTGTCGGAATTAGGATGTGCTCCCGCTCCCGCATATTGTCTAGCAGCAACCACTGTAAACGAGTCAAGTTGCTGATTTCCTTGGGCAACTCTCTGATACGAGTGCGTGACAAGTTCAAGTACCGTAGGCTAATCAGATTGCAAATTTCTTCGGGGAATGAGTCGATTTTATCATTGTTGGACAAGTCAAGGATCGTCAAACAAGCCGTCATTGACTTAAAAAATCCTCTTGGCACTTCCATCACTTTTGTCTCCCTTACAATCAAAGTTTTGAGTTGGAAACACCTGGGTGGTGTTTGGTCGATATTCTGAATCCATTTTTTCCATATTGATATTTTCTCTGCTTCCCCCCATTTGGAGATCCTGTTTGCAGATATATCTTCTTCCTTCTCTATCATTAGCAACTTGTTCTCCCTTTCCCCATGGTCACGAGCGATCCAGATCGCCATGTCGCGGATGACATCGTGCATCTTTACATACTCTTCCTCTTCCTCATCATCATCACGCCCACTTTCCAATAGAAAAGCCATCTTTAAGCTCCCCAAGATATACTCTCCCCTCTCCAGCATATCGTATACATCATCGGTGTCTCCTAGCAAGCCCTCTCCAATCCAGTGTTCAATAAGGTCACGTGATCCTATGTGGTAATCCTCGGGGTAGAGACAACAGTAAAGGAAGCAAAGTTTAACGATAGAGTCGCTTAAACTATTATAACTGAACTCTAGCATGTGATACACTTCCTCCATACCTGATAGTTGATGCGGTTTGTTCCTGAGAGTTGTTAGCGCATAATGCCACTCATGGGGATGCTCTCTGCCAGCCATGGTTCGCCCGACGGTAATAAGGGCCAATGGCAACCCTTTGCACTCTTTAGCAATTTCCTTGGCCAGGCCTTGAATGTCATCATCACAATTTTCAAGCGATTTGCCGATGTTCTTCTCAAACAATGTCAGAGCTTCTTCAGGCTTCAAGCATGATACTTCGCATGTTTCGTTGGCTCCCATTTGGTGGCATACTTGCTTCGACCGAGTTGTGAATACTACCTTGGATCCATTCTTTGGACTAGGAGGAAGAACTCCGATTTCGAAAAGTTCCAGCCTCGCCCATACATCATCAATCAACAACACAAACTTCTTTTCAGCCAAAATGTTCAACAAATGATGGACCCTAAGATTATGAGACCATCCATCCCAGATCTCATCTTTAATGTTCAGCCCTTTCCTTACCACGTCTCGAATATTATCTTCATTCACTTGCTTTGACACCACCACCCAAATAACGACATCGAATTTAAGATTTGTGCACAAAAACTCATTGTTAATCTGTTTCATGAGGGTGGTCTTTCCCACACCACCCATTCCGTATAATCCAAACATTCCTGTTTTTTTTTCGTCCGCTAGCCATTTCCACACTTCATTAAGGGAAATATCAAGCCCCACAGTCTTAACCATAGGCATCGCAAGTATTGCAGGGCTAGGCAATGGTAACGTGAAATGCCTGAATTCTCTTTTCTTACCTTGGAGCTCTCTCGCTTCATTGAGCAATCGATCAACTCTTTTCCCCAATTTATAGCTCAACCGGCAATTCTGAGGAAGACAACGACTGAAACATTTGATTCGGTCACATTCCCTGGCTTCTTCAAGAACTCGATCTACTCCACCTTCAAATTCTTGCACCTTGCATAACCAGTTCTCCACTTCTTTTGTGCGCCGTACAACTCCCTCTCGTTCTTCACGTTCCACCGTTCCCTTCACATCTCCGCTCATGGCCTCCAGATCTCCAGTGGCCTTCCTCAACTCCTCCACATTATCTTTCAAATTACAAATGTAGCCCAAAGGTTTGCTGGCCAAGTCCCATAAATTGCCGACGAGTTGTAACAGAGAATTTGCGAAATCCATAGATTCTTTCGGGAGATGAGAGATCGAAAAAGGAGTAATCCAGATGGATTGAGAGCAGGATTGAGAGCAGGCGAATGGGTGGAGTTCGATAATAGAGGGTCATGTAGTAAGGGACGACTTTTACAGATTCAATAATGGAGGCCCTGACTAATGGCCCCACAACAGGACAATAATACAAGCAACGGTACAAATCACAACTGGGGGAGTTGAATTATTGCGCACGCGGACAAACAACTTTTTAGAAAGTTAGATTATGGAAATAAAGCACTTCTCGCAACCACACACACACACACAATAATAGAGGCGCCAAGTAATGGCCCCACATCAGGAGAGTAATACAGGCTGGCAAAAGTAAGTAAAAGTAAAAAGTACAAATCACAACTCAGGAGTTGAATTATTGCGCACGCGGACAAACAACTTTTTAAAAAGTTGGATTATGGAAATAAAGCACTCCTCGCAACCACACACACAAATATATATAAAAGCAAAAAGTACAAAACACAACTCGAGGTCGAATTATTGCGCATACCGACAAATAACTTTTTAGAAAATTGAATTATGAAAATAAAGTGTAACTCACAACTTTTCCGCAAAACAGTCTGAGCATTCATGAGGCTTGAAATTTGAATATAACACATCTATCGTGCAAGATACTACTGGTCCTCGCTTCCCACGAATTTTAGGATAATGTTAAAAAAACATGGTAATATTTTTAAATACATCAATTTGTTGTTGATTAGGTTCATAATTTGATACAAGAAGGTTTTTCCTAGCACTGTTATGTAATTTTCGTAAAGGAGATTAATTATAGGGAGAAGAAAAAAAATTTCAATGGGAATTGGCAACTTTAATTAGTAAAATTAATACCTGCGTAATAGTAAATTGTGACTTTGAAATGATCTTGCATTATTATTATTAATATTATTTTACAAATCAAAGACTGGACATTAAAATCCACGTGCATCGTGCATTTAATAATCCAAACATGCCCTCCTCCTTCTTGAGATAGTGAGTAGCTCCCCGCATGTGAATGGTTTTATGCCCTCCCTTTCTTCTTGAGATTATTAGTTGCCGATGCTATTCGTTTTGTTTAATTTGGATCTGGCAACACCGATATGCATATATAAAATTAGTGGGTTGCAATTATCTAGTGGTGCTCAGAAGATGAGGCAAAAAAGTAGACGATAAATCACTCGTATCTAGTTAGAAATCTCATGTTTATAACATAGGGAAAAGTTGAGGACAATACAATGCCAAATCGTATGAAATAAAAATTTGAAAATGAAAAGATTAAGCTCACTCACGAAAACACATTCGTTTCTATCACTGAGTACAGGTATGAGCATGAGTCGTGGGTCTCTAATTATCATTGTATCGGTAGCCATGAAAATTAGACAAATTTTTTCATGCCATTCCCAATCCAATATTCTTAGGTAGTACTATGAGGTAACTGCATGTTGTGCATTTACCCTCTAATCCTAGATGATCCACGTCATTTTAATCCCAAATACTAAATCATATCAAATCATATATTCTCACGAGACATGAGTGTAATCTTTCAAAACACAAGGTTCTCTCCATAGAGATTCCTTGTGCAAAATGTGAGATGAAAACGTTCCTATATGCTTTTTCGTCAACGGTCGTATCCATGAGTTTTTCTAATTTTGGCCAACTTGTCACCCATATGCCACTATTCTATTACAAATGAAAAATTGAGGAATGAGGATTGGCGGAACTCCATACGCATCAATATTATAATTATCGGTGTTATTATTATTATTATTATTATTATTATTATTATTATTATTATTATTATTATTATTATTATTATTTGGTGAAAGAGAAAAGTCCGAGTGTTACACTTTACGCTCTTAAGGAAACTTGATCCAATCGAATTCTCTATCAATAAAGGAAAAAACAGATTAGTATATAAACTAATTAAGAAGATTCCATGTAAACAGATTATTATATACTAAGCTCCCATTACTATGCCATCCCACTTATCAATGTTCAAAATATTGGGCCACTTTAACTTATAATTGAAAGATTTTTTTCTTTTATGTTTGGTTGATTGGATCAGTGGCCTGCTGGACAAACAATAGTAATCCTCGCGAAACTTTTTAACGGTCCTAGCTTGCAAATCCTTTCAAACTCACCATCTAAATCTGATAAAGTGACCTAAATCGTCTCTGAAGAGTAGCCCTTGAAACTAGCATTACGACGAAATAAAGTACAGCGACGGAAAGTCAGTGGCGGGCTTGGGATGAGTGATGGCCCTGCCCCTATCAGGAAAAAAATTATAATATTACCAATTATAATTTTTTTAATATATTACTACATATTATTGGAATTTTTTTATCACCCCTAATCTTGAATTTGCTACTCCAATCACCCATGGTCCCTACATAATACTGACTTTCAAGTACGATGGAAATTGCTAAAAAGAATAGTATAGGATGCGATGACACTAACAATTCATGGCATTTCCCTTTGCCTAATTGATTCTGAAATGACCATATAATAAATATATCAGTTTATCATTCCAAATATTTTTTTTTATTAATATTGAGTTTACTAGTCAACTAGACAGTGGGGTTTTCACTTTTCAGCTTCGAATCGGTTGGAAAAGTTAAAGCTGAGAAACTAAACGTGAAGATCGGGCCTTGCTTTGATGGACAGCATATTCATACCCCCTTTCCCATATTAAAATTTTCTTTTAAGTTACTTTTTCAGTAAAGAAGAGGAATCTTAACCAACTTTTATTCCCCGTTACAAACATTAAGATGTGATCAGATAAGTTAAAATAAGAAGTCTCATCATTTATTTGATGAAACTATCTATTACCCTGGGACCATGTTAATGATGTCGCATGGTTCAGTGTTAATTCCGCAATCACGGGCAATCAATAGATCAATTGTCGTCCTCTCACGCACAATCTATTGCATCAATCTCCTCTTTCTCTTATTTCAAGTTACAAGTATTCCTTATGAGATTGACCCACCCTAGATATCAATTAATATGAATTCAAACTCCATGAAATTCAAGCAACCTCAATCCCAAGCTAAAGTAAAAAAGGCACCTCTAATTCCAGATAGAAAGCCCATCGCGATTCCTCCAACATAGACAAAAATAGCCACTAATTAGCTGGGTTATCACCTTTTAATTTGCCTCTCTAACGAAAATTCCTTCAATTAAAAGATTAAGATATCTGCTACTAATATTGATCAAGGAGGTGCCAAAAGATCACATTTTTTTCCCTAAAAGAGGAGAAATTATATTTGGCCACTTCAATAATGGAACCGAAGGATCAGCCGCTGCCAGCACTACCCAGCTCCCCCCTACCATCGAAGGAAGGACCCCATCTGCAAAACCTGACTTGAGGCTTCAACCTTCAAAGGCAATTAAAGGGGAATTTGTTCTTGTTTTCCACCAAGAACTACTGATAAAAAGACTAGTAAAAAACTCTATCACCCTCTCTGTCTGCCCCACGCAAGGCCCTTGCCACCACCATCTCCACAGTACCGCCATTACTGGCCTCGACAATGATGGTCTCACTCTAAGCTACAATCTTCTCAACATTAATAAGTCAGTCATTGAAAGCGAAAAAAAAACCTCTGAATCTAGAAGCACAACTGCCGTGAGGGGGCAATCGCATCAAGAGCTCAATCACATCCGAGGAGACGCCAAGCTTGCAAGAAAGAAAGCCAATCACAAAAACAATTAAAAAGGGGAATTATGCAAATTGAAATATATGAAGGAACAAATTGGTAAGACTCATGTTCAGTTAAGTAAAACACAATGATCCCTATCCAAATTGTTCGAGAGTTATAATAAAACACAATGATCTCTCACAAAAAAAGGAACCATCATAGTCACCCTCTTCATACTATTGCCAAAATCCACTCATACTAATCACTTATACTTCTCTGTTAAAATTATTAAAATAATGTTAACATTTTGCACAAACGCTATTATTTTACAATTAGTCTGTCACAAATAATTAAAAATCTAAACATAAGTTGCATACAATCAACAATTAAGTTTACTTTTATTCATTTGTTACTCCATAAATCTAATGTCTCATGGATTTTATTTCTTAGCACAGTTTTAAATATATATAGTTTATTGTGAATATAATTATAAAATAACGACTTGAATCCATTTGAATCCATTTACTTACAAGTAAATTAAATTAAAATCTGAAAGTTAAGAATTAACATAGTTTAAATATTTTACAATTTGAAGTGCGGAATTGTTTCCTCATTACATTCAAATTTGTATATTGGCAAGACAAAAAAATATGTCAACAAATCATTCTTCTATTAAGTATAAATATATAGATAGGAAACAAATTGAAAGTAAACTTATTTAGATTCATTCTATTGCTAGTTCAAGAAAAAGCTTTGAGAATTAAATGACTAATAACATATGTTATTGATAAAATAACATAATTAAAAGATTTAAAACTGAATTGGCCAATAGATCCAAGACTTCTTGAACAATTTTCTCCCTAATCTTCAATTGTCAAGGATTCTACCAAGGAACTAAACTGCTCCAACTTCTTGATCCTCCTTGATAGGAGATCCAAACCTCATCTATGAATAAATTCAGGTGGCATGACTCATGGAGTGATCTTTGTCACGTCATCTTGTTCACCATTTGGCAAGATTTGAAGACCAATGTTTATAACAAAATGTAAGCCACTGTATCGAATGAACAATGTAGCATATGAATAGACTTGCTACTTTTCCATTTATCTGTCTCCAATAGAATTAAGACTCCAATTTAATAGCAAGTTAAAATGAAATCGCCATTGGATTAGGCAAGTAGAACACGTCAACGGGGTTTCAATGGTTTCCACAAAAACGCTCTTCACGTTTATCCAAGGCATCTCATCACAGTATCAAAAATTTTATGAGCCTTTACTAACATAATGATTATGAGAACTTAGCATATTAAATTTCCACATGATAACAAAGGTGAAAAAGAGAGAACTTACAAAACGCTTGAAAGGCTTTCGATCTTTAAATATGATCAAGGTTAGTAAATGCCTATAAATTTGGAAGCACTGATCATCAAGCCTCCAAGAGGTAAACTTAAAATGAATCTTTTACATATGCGTTCCAATCATTATAAAATTTCAATTCAAGTCAAAAACACGCCTAACTCATAAAACTAATTACATTTGATTCCCATTTTTCTTTTTTTTAACATGAGACTTATATGCGGCCTGATTAGGGAAGGTACAATTTGTTAAATGAATTGATTCTTTTAATCAATTAAATCTCTCATGTGCACACGAGCATTATTGTAAAAGTGTACCGAAAATAGATAGAACGATTTTATTTGGATAGGCTCAATGGGCGCACACGACCTTCATTAGTTGATAATTTCTTTTGTAGCTTAATTATTCTAGACAAATTGGACCATTTATTTTTTTTTTGCATGTTCTTGTCCACAAATTGCTAAATTTAGGCCCGCATGCTTTATTCGCGAAAGGTTGGGATCCTCTGAAAATTACAAAATCAATTTATATTTACATTTACCTCGTAAAAAATTGATGTATCTTAATTTTTCTTTTCTTTCACTCTTTTCATTTTAGACTTTTTCTGTGCTTATCCCTCAGGTCACATCGGTCCATGACCTTGAATTGAAGTCACCTGCCCTGAGTAATGCCAGCCCGAGCAAGTCGCCTTGGCTTTGTTTGCATTGGGGCCAAGATAATAGCAATCATCAGAAACTCTTAATGCCCCTCTCTGTATGTCCCACCCCTATGTAAAGCCCTTGCCGCCATGATCTCCACGGCATTGCCATCACTGGCCTTCATTAGGGTTGTCGATGGGTAGGGTCGGGTCTGGTTTCGGTTTTCTTGGCTGCTTGCCTCTCTGCATTGCTTGTCCGCAAGGGAACAAACCTCATTGCATTTGCTATAAAGTAGACTTATTGGCCGTAAATTGGCCGTAAACTATTTGAACGCATCAATCACGACTAGAAATATGCTCTGTTAATGGAGCTACAAAAATAAAAACTGGCCGAGAAAAGAATTTGAAGTAAATGTGTTAGGGCGAGACGGTGCCAATCTTTAGAAATGGGAGCCATACATGCTACAAAGTGCAAATTACATGGTATATTTCTTGGTGGAAAATTTGGGTCCTTCTGCTGCTCCTGCTCACCTCTTCTTTATCAGGCAATTTTATGTCGTGAAAAGACTGTCAATCTAGTTTTAACCTCATTTCCTAGGAGTTCGTCAGAAAAACCAAAACTGTTTCTAATTATAGATCAACCAATATAAAAGTGAGTAACAAAGTTAAAAAGAATTATTAAATAATTACCCTCAAATTCCAGAAAATAGTAGGCTTTAAATTAAACATGAAGAGAAATACAGAGTTTAAGTCTTGAGATGGATTTCCCAACTTAGTTATGGTTCAAAAGAAACATAGCAGAAGGTGGAGGTTCAAACAAAATACAAGATGGTTCTTTCAGCATCCTTCCTCTCCGAGCAAGCTTATCTGCACAATCGGTTGCCTTCCCTGAAAGCGTGCCTGATTTTAACCCTCTTGAAAGCTTCCAGAAGAGTCCTACGATCATTCAAAAGAGAAGCGAAAACAAGATTATTCAACAAATTTAATAAGAGTAACGATACAGTTACCGAAGCATCCATCTCTGCTTGCAGATGAGTGATGTGGACAGGAAACTTCAGGAAAAGACAGACTAAAAATGACTCGTTCATCCTTACAATCATGCATATATGTGGATGGTAATGGCTTAGAAGTTAAACAATAGAATTCCTCAAGAAAGTGAGTTTGCACCATGTTAAAAATCAAGCTGCTTTTAATTTCAAAGGTTCGTGCAAGTTCACAGTTTCAAATGCTTGTGCAAGTACACACTTATCTGAAAGGCACGAAAAGAGACCGTCCAAATCAAAAGAAACTAACCAAAAAGATGCATACTTTAACAGCCACTAACAAAGAAGAAGACAATTATAAACTAATTCATTGATCTCAAACCAAAAGAAGAAAAACAATAATGATCGGAACTCCCTTTCAATATGAATGGCGGGGAGGCAATTCGTCAAAGAACCAGCACTACGACATCACATCTCAAATGAAGGCACTTGCCTGTTTTTACATGGACAATGTTCTCCAATCAGAGCTGAGCAATCAATCAGTATGAGAAGAAACTGTACATGTGGGACTTGAGATCTTCAGAGTCCATGATATATGCAATCACCTCAGGGTATACTGAACCAATTCCAAAGCTAGCCACATTTTTTATTTTATTTTTCTGAGTGTAGGAGCACGTTTTATAAGTCAGATAGTAACGTCAAACCAGCAAGAGAAGTTGCATGACGGAGTAAGGCTGGTGGTTCGGCCACAGAAGAACGGGGCAACGACAGTAGAACAAATTTGAACAAGAGTCGAGACGAGATGGAAGGAGAAGACGACCTTATCATCCTAATAGACAACAGTGGAAGGAATTTCCTTCTTAATAATTTTGTCAAATCTGCATATGTCGATATAACATTAACATCCCACCAGATCAGCTTCACATAAGTCCCAAAAGGGATTCACTACATAGATATCCCCATGAATCTAACAATAAAATAAACAGCGATGAGACTAAGAGGAGGGCAGAGTTTGCAAAATTGGATTTTTCAACTGAAGAACCTCTGCAGCCTGAAGTCCGTGCTTGATCAAACGAAAGAATCACTGGGAAAAATTTAAAATCTCGAGTCTGCTTCTCGGACGACTCTTCCATCACACTAAGAAACAAACGGCCCACATCAATCCGCTACGCGAGCCCCCGACACCAATTCTCACTACCCTGGAGCTCGATCAGCCAGTCACCCGCGACTCGCGAGTGAGGGACCTCGTATCTAATCACGACCACACCCCCCCCTAAACCGTTGAATCGACAATCGGAACTCATCCGATGGAAACAGCAATCGATGCTCACAAAGGGCGAGGAAGAAAACCCGGTTGAACGCGCGAGCGAAGCTCCCACCACATTAAAGATTCGACGGGAATAGGAGAAACGTCGGTTCTCAGAAGCCATGAGAGGGTTCGGCGACGAATTAGAGCGGCTTCCTTCTCCGGCGGAGATGGTGCTCCGACGGAGTTTGGGGTCGTCTAGGGTTTTTGGAAGCGATTTCGGGCATGTTGTTCCGGGTAGGGTTATAGCCCCAACCTACCCGAACAAGAACCCCCAAGATACCCGAAATTTTCGGGCCGGGTCGGGCCAGGCCCGGCCGCACTTTTTTGACACCCCTTACTTTGATGATGATGGTCTCTCTATCTTTCCGCCTAAGCCACGTCCTCTCAATATTACCAGCTAAAAGACGGATAGATATTTTCTACCTCGCACCGTCCAATTGATTGATGTCTTAACTAATTATCAACAATTAGTATATGTAAATTTAGTATGCATTAACGATTGAAATATATTGAGATGCTCACGAGAAACACATTGTCCCAAAAAGAGAAATAGTTATTTGTTTGGCTAAAGGTAATCTCGCATTGCTGGAAAATCTTTAATTTATGTTTTCAAGGAATAGACAGGCAAGGGGGTGAGAAGCGAAGGGAAGAAGAATTTAGAGGGAGTCAATATCTAGAATAGTTAATAGGCAAACCCCAAAATAATATAAAGACTGAAAATGCGTCTATTTAGAATTGAATCATTTAATCTTTGGAGTTGTATGTAATATTTTATGTGAAGATCCTTTAACAACCTGATCTGATTCATGTGCGCCGAACTCTCGAAAAGTTAGCTTAAATAATTATGTAATGTGGTGACCATCTTAATGGACATTTATCTATAAATCATTTAGTGGATCTTTAGGATTCTACAAGCTTCTCCACTTAAAAGAATCGATGTCCTTATTGGTTTTTTAAAAAATTTGCCCCGGCAATTTATCGAGAGAAGTACAAAGAGATGCTACTCATTGCAGTATTCTTCGCCGTACTCCCTCATTTAGGAATCCCAACAAAAAATACGTCAACTATGAAAAGATAAAGATACTTTGCTAGAGAGAGAAATGAAACTCCTTTCTTTTTTTTCCCAAAAAACAATTATTTTACACTTATCAGCCTGACTCACTTGGGTTGCGAGGTATGAATCCGATCCATGCCCAGCAAAGATTTGATATTTTATATATGTATTCCGATCAAGCTTGAATCATCGTTGTTTTGTGAAATTAAAATGTTCGAAATTTCAATTTTAGGTAAAACAAATGTCCTCTTCACAAAACTAATCATATCTTAACGTCCATTTATTTTCTTTTTATCGGAGACGTGCGGATGAATGGTTGATCAAGGAATAACTGAAGAATAAATTAAACTTTTTTTAATCAATAGAATACCATCATTGTAAAATAGTATTGAAACTCGACGAAACAATGATCTTGTTCGATACATTTAGTGGGCACAAGTGCACGTACCATTTGTGACGACTCGACCGGGTCTCCCGAAAGGATCGATCACATGGGTGCCACACGAATGCGCCCGCCAAGTTCATTCTGCCCCCAACAGATTATTTTAGAGAAGTACAAACAGAAGCTATCGCCCCCATACCACAAGTCACGTAGGAGGGATCCCAATAGAGAATACATAAAAAAGCTAATGGAATGGAATAGGAAAGAGACTACGCAAACGCCAAACGGAACTCAACTCTGTTCTAACAATAATAATAATAATATTTTACGCTGGATCAACCTTCTTCTTCCCTCAATAAAATAAAAGAGAGACCACATCTCACTCACTTGGCTCCCGAGGTAGGAATTCGATCCGGGTGGTGTCATCATCATCTCCATCTTTGATTTTATGTGCTGCCTCTTCATATGTCATTTCCTCTACGGGACCAAAGCCGTTCAGCTGGAAAGTGACCCGGGCGGCTGGGTCCCACTCGAACTCCTCCCACCAGCCTTTGTCCCCCATATCGAGAAGCTTCCCCTCATTCCGTTCGAGTCCAACGGTAACTTTCTAAGACCAGGACACTCCCATATCATGAAGAACTCCACCCCTTGAGGGAAAAGTACAGCATGGTCCCAAATGCTCCTTAGTTTTGGAAGACCGGAGATCCATAAGGATTTGAGACGTGAGGATAGTCCTGAAGCAGCTAATTCCTCTCTTGCAATTCCATCCCCGATTATTTTCTCTATTGATTTGCAGTGGTGGACCGCCAATCTCTGGAGTTTCGGAGCGTGCACGAGCCAGGACAAGTCCAGAAATCCACAATTGAAGACAATAACCTCAATGAGGCTGGGGAAGCAATAGCAGTTGGGCGCTTGTCCTATCCCTTGATTAATCTCCATCTTCACAAGCATAGGGCAATCGCCAAAATGAAGCACCTCTAAATGCAAGAAATTGCCGCTCCCTTTTAATGAGTGACTTATTGGAATGTGGGTCAAGCCCTCGCAATTCTTGGTACCTACTCTCCTTATGCATCTCTGAAAGGATTGTAATATTTTTAGGGCAGAGGAAGATTTTTGCACATAGATAGATAAATCGGTGAGACCTTGCATGCGCCCTAGTTCCTCCACCACCTCCTCTTCATTCTCTAGACTCGATTTCCAACTGCTGAACACATTCAACGGTAAGCTTGTGATTGCCCCTGTTGGAATTAGGATGTGCTCCTGCTCCCGCTCCCGTATATGGTCTAGCAAAGCAACCACTGTAAATGAGTCAAGTTGCTGATTTCCTTGGGCAACTCTCTGATACGAGTGCGTGACAGGTTCAAGTACCGTAGGCTAATCAGATTGCAAATTTCTTCGGGGAATGAGTCGATTTTATCATTGTCAGACAGGTCAAGGACCATCAAACAAGCCGTCATCGACTTAAAAAATCCTCTTGGCACTTCCATCACTTTTGTCTCCCTCACCATCAAAGTTTTGAGTTGGAAACACCTGGGTGGTGTTTGGTCGATATTCTGAATCCATTTTTTCCATATTGATATTTTCTCTGCTTCCCCCCATTTGGAGATCCTTTTCGCAGATATATCTTCTTCATTCTCTATCACTAGCAACTTGTTCTCCCTTTGCCCATGGTCACGAGCGATCCAGATCGCCATGTCGCGGATGACATCGTGCATCTTTACATACTCTTTCTCTTCCTCTTCCTTTTCCACATCATCATCACGCCCACTTTCCAATAGAAAAGCCATCTTTAAACTCCCCAATATATACTCTCCCTATCCCGCATATTGTATACATCATCGGTGTCTCCTAGCAAGCCCTCTCCAATCCACAGTTCAATAAGATCGTACGGCTTTATGAGGTAATCCTCAGGAAAGAGACAACAGTAAAGGAAGCAAAGTTTAACGATAGAGTCGCTTAAACTATTATAACTGAACTCTAGTGTGTGATACACTTCCTCCATACCTGATAGTTGATGTGGTTTGTTCCTGAGAGTTGTTAGCGCATAATGCCACTCATGGGGATGCTCTCTGCCAGCCATGGCTCGCCCGACGGTAATAAGGGCCAATGGCAACCCTTTGCACTCTTTAGCAATTTCCTTGGCCAGGCCTTGAATGTCATCATCACAATTTTCAAGCGATTTTCTGACGTTCTTCTCAAACAATGTCAGAGCTTCTTCAGGCTTCAAGCATGATACTTCGCATGTTTGGTTGGCTCCCATTTGATGGCATACTTGCTTCGACCGAGTTGTGAATACTACTTTGGATCTATTCTTGAGACTAGCACTAGGAACTCCAATTTCGGAAAGGTCCAGCCTTTTCCATACATCATCAATCAACAACACAAACTTCTTTTCAGCCAAAATGGTCAACAAATGATGGACCCTTTGATTCTGAGACCATCCATCCCAGATCTCATCTTTAATGTTCAGCCCTTTCCTTACGACGTCTCGAATGTTATCTTCGTTCACTTGCTTTGACACCACCACCCAGATAACGACATCAAATTTAAGATTTGTGCACAAAAGCTCATTGTTGATTTGTTTCATGAGGGTGGTCTTTCCCACACCGCCCATTCCGTATAATCCAAACATTCCTGTTTTGTTTTCGTCCGCTAGCCATTTCCACACTTCATTAAGCAAAATATTAAGCCCCACGGTCTCAACCGTAGGTATCGCAAGTATTGCCGGGCTAGGCAATGGTGACGTGAAATTGCTGAATTCTCTTTTCTTACCTTGGAGCTCTCTCGCTTCATTGAGCAATCGATCAACTCTTTTCCCCAATTTATAGCTCAACCGGCAATTCTGAGGAAGACAACGACTGAAACATTTGATTCGGTCACATTCCCTGGCTTCTTCAAGAACTCGATCTACTCCACCTTCAAATTCTTGCACCTTGCATAACCAGTTCTCCACTTCTTTTGTGCGCCGTACAACTCCCTCTCGTTCTTCACGTTCCACCGTTCCCTTCACATCTCCGCTCATGGCCTCCAGATCTCCAGTGGCCTTCCTCAACGCCTCCACATTATCTTTCAAATTACAAATGTAGCCCAAAGGTTTGCTGGCCAAGCCCCATAAATTGTTGACGAGTTCTAACAGAGAATTTGCGAAATCCATAGATTCTTTCGGGAGATGAGAGATCGAAAAAAGGAGTAATCCAGATGGATTGAGAGCAGGATTGAGAGCAGGCGAATGGGTGGAGTTCGATAATAGAGGGTCATGTAGTAAGGGACGACTTTTACAGATTCAATAATGGAGGCCCTGACTAATGGCCCCACAACAGGACAATAATACAAGCAACGGTACAAATCACAACTGGGGGAGTTGAATTATTGCGCACGCGGACAAACAACTTTTTAGAAAGTTGGATAATGGAAATAAAGCACTCCTCGCAACCACACACACACAATAATAGAGGCGCCAAGTAATGGCCCCACATCAGGAGAGTAATACAGGCTGGCAAAGGTAAGTAAAAGTAAAAAGTACAAATCACAACTCAGGAGTTGAATTATTGCGCACGCGGACAAACAACTTTTAGAAAGTTGGATCGTGGAAATAAGGGATAATACCCTAAAAAACCTCAAATTGGTACACTTGTGACAAATTTACTCTAAATTATTTTTTTGACCACCAAAAACCCAAAACTAGTATACTTTTGACAAATTTATCCCAAACTGGTACACTTGTGACAAATTTACCTTATATTAGTTTTCGTTAAATTTTATTATCAAATTATTGAGTTAAATGACACGTGACAGTTAACCATTATATCAATTTAGGATTTTATGTTACATTTGTCACGTTTACAATTTTTATGATTTTTTTGTGATATTAATCCAATTTAGCATAGGGTATATTTGTCACAAAAATTTACCAGGTTTAGGGTTTTTTGCGGTCGAATAAATTAGTTTGGGGTAAATTTGTCATAAATGTATCAGTTTGAGGTTTTTTATAATCAGTCGGGGTAAATTTGTCACAAGTTTACCAGTTTGGGGTTTTTCATGGTCAAAAAAATAGTTTGGGGTAAATTTGTCACAAGTGTACCAGTTTGGGGTTTTTTAAGGTATTATCCCTGGAAATAAAGCACTCCTCGCAACCCCACACACATATATATATAAAAGCAAAAAGTACAAAACACAACTCGAGGTCGAATTATTGCGCATACCGACAAATAACTTTTTAGAAAATTGAATTATGAAAATAAAGTGTAACTCACAACTTTTCCGCAAAACAGTCTGAGCATTCATGAGGCTTGAAATTTGAATATAACACATCTATCGTGCAAGATACTACTGGTCCTCGCTTCCCACGAATTTTAGGATAATGTTAAAAAACATGGTAATATTTTTAAATACATCAATTTGTTGTTGATTAGGTTCATAATTTGATACAAGAAGGTTTTTCCTAGCACTGTTATGTAATTTTCGTAAAGGAGATTAATTATAGGGAGAAGAAAAAAAAATTTCAATGGGAATTGGCAACTTTAATTAGTAAAATTAATACCTGCGTAATAGTAAATTGTGACTTTGAAATGATCTTGCATTATTATTATTAATATTATTTTACAAATCAAAGACTGGACATTAAAATCCACGTGCATCGTGCATTTAATAATCCAAACATGCCCTCCTCCTTCTTGAGATAGTGAGTAGCTCCCCGCATGTGAATGGTTTTATGCCCTCCCTTTCTTCTTGAGATTATTAGTTGCCGATGCTATTCGTTTTGTTTAATTTGGATCTGGCAACACCGATATGCATATATAAAATTAGTGGGTTGCAATTATCTAGTGGTGCTCAGAAGATGAGGCAAAAAAGTAGACGATAAATCACTCGTATCTAGTTAGAAATCTCATGTTTATAACATAGGGAAAAGTTGAGGACAATACAATGCCAGAATCGTATGAAATAAAAATTTGAAAATGAAAAAGATTAAGCTCACTCACGAAAACACATTCGTTTCTATCACTTTGAGTACAGGTATGAGCATGAGTCGTGGGTCTCTAATTATCATTGTATCGGTAGCCATGAAAATTAGACAAATTTTTTTCATGCCATTCCCAATCCAATATTCTTAGGTAGTACTATGAGGTAACTGCATGTTGTGCATTTACCCTCTAATCCTAGATGATCCACGTCATTTTAATCCCAAATACTAAATCATATCAAATCATATATTCTCACGAGACATGAGTGTAATCTTTCAAAACACAAGGTTCTCTCCATAGAGATTCCTTGTGCAAAATGTGAGATGAAAACGTTCCTATATGCTTTTTCGTCAACGGTCGTATCCATGAGTTTTTCTAATTTTGGCCAACTTGTCACCCATATGCCACTATTCTATTACAAATGAAAAATTGAGGAATGAGGATTGGCGGAACTCCATACGCATCAATATTATAATTATCGGTGTTATTATTATTATTATTATTATTATTATTATTATTATTATTATTATTATTATTATTATTATTTGGTGAAAGAGAAAAGTCCGAGTGTTACACTTTACGCTCTTAAGGAAACTTGATCCAATCGAATTCTCTATCAATAAAGGAAAAAACAGATTAGTATATAAACTAATTAAGAAGATTCCATGTAAACAGATTATTATATACTAAGCTCCCATTACTATGCCATCCCACTTATCAATGTTCAAAATATTGGGCCACTTTAACTTATAATTGAAAGATTTTTTTCTTTTATGTTTGGTTGATTGGATCAGTGGCCTGCTGGACAAACAATAGTAATCCTCGCGAAACTTTTTAACGGTCCTAGCTTGCAAATCCTTTCAAACTCACCATCTAAATCTGATAAAGTGACCTAAATCGTCTCTGAAGAGTAGCCCTTGAAACTAGCATTACGACGAAATAAAGTACAGCGACGGAAAGTCAGTGGCGGGCTTGGGATGAGTGATGGCCCTGCCCCTATCAGGAAAAAAAATTATAATATTACCAATTATAATTTTTTTAATATATTACTACATATTATTGGAATTTTTTTATCACCCCTAATCTTGAATTTGCTACTCCAATCACCCATGGTCCCTACATAATACTGACTTTCAAGTACGATGGAAATTGCTAAAAAGAATAGTATAGGATGCGATGACACTAACAATTCATGGCATTTCCCTTTGCCTAATTGATTCTGAAATGACCATATAATAAATATATCAGTTTATCATTCCAAATATTTTTTTTTATTAATATTGAGTTTACTAGTCAACTAGACAGTGGGGTTTTCACTTTTCAGCTTCGAATCGGTTGGAAAAGTTAAAGCTGAGAAACTAAACGTGAAGATCGGGCCTTGCTTTGATGGACAGCATATTCATACCCCCTTTCCCATATTAAAATTTTCTTTTAAGTTACTTTTTCAGTAAAGAAGAGGAATCTTAACCAACTTTTATTCCCCGTTACAAACATTAAGATGTGATCAGATAAGTTAAAATAAGAAGTCTCATCATTTATTTGATGAAACTATCTATTACCCTGGGACCATGTTAATGATGTCGCATGGTTCAGTGTTAATTCCGCAATCACGGGCAATCAATAGATCAATTGTCGTCCTCTCACGCACAATCTATTGCATCAATCTCCTCTTTCTCTTATTTCAAGTTACAAGTATTCCTTATGAGATTGACCCACCCTAGATATCAATTAATATGAATTCAAACTCCATGAAATTCAAGCAACCTCAATCCCAAGCTAAAGTAAAAAAGGCACCTCTAATTCCAGATAGAAAGCCCATCGCGATTCCTCCAACATAGACAAAAATAGCCACTAATTAGCTGGGTTATCACCTTTTAATTTGCCTCTCTAACGAAAATTCCTTCAATTAAAAGATTAAGATATCTGCTACTAATATTGATCAAGGAGGTGCCAAAAGATCACATTTTTTTCCCTAAAAGAGGAGAAATTATATTTGGCCACTTCAATAATGGAACCGAAGGATCAGCCGCTGCCAGCACTACCCAGCTCCCCCCTACCATCGAAGGAAGGACCCCATCTGCAAAACCTGACTTGAGGCTTCAACCTTCAAAGGCAATTAAAGGGGAATTTGTTCTTGTTTTCCACCAAGAACTACTGATAAAAAGACTAGTAAAAAACTCTATCACCCTCTCTGTCTGCCCCACGCAAGGCCCTTGCCACCACCATCTCCACAGTACCGCCATTACTGGCCTCGACAATGATGGTCTCACTCTAAGCTACAATCTTCTCAACATTAATAAGTCAGTCATTGAAAGCGAAAAAAAAAAAACTCTGAATCTAGAAGCACAACTGCCGTGAGGGGGCAATCGCATCAAGAGCTCAATCACATCCGAGGAGACGCCAAGCTTGCAAGAAAGAAAGCCAATCACAAAAACAATTAAAAAGGGGAATTATGCAAATTGAAATATATGAAGGAACAAATTGGTAAGACTCATGTTCAGTTAAGTAAAACACAATGATCCCTATCCAAATTGTTCGAGAGTTATAATAAAACACAATGATCTCTCACAAAAAAAGGAACCATCATAGTCACCCTCTTCATACTATTGCCAAAATCCACTCATACTAATCACTTATACTTCTCTGTTAAAATTATTAAAATAATGTTAACATTTTGCACAAACGCTATTATTTTACAATTAGTCTGTCACAAATAATTAAAAATCTAAACATAAGTTGCATACAATCAACAATTAAGTTTACTTTTATTCATTTGTTACTCCATAAATCTAATGTCTCATGGATTTTATTTCTTAGCACAGTTTTAAATATATATAGTTTATTGTGAATATAATTATAAAATAACGACTTGAATCCATTTGAATCCATTTACTTACAAGTAAATTAAATTAAAATCTGAAAGTTAAGAATTAACATAGTTTAAATATTTTACAATTTGAAGTGCGGAATTGTTTCCTCATTACATTCAAATTTGTATATTGGCAAGACAAAAAAATATGTCAACAAATCATTCTTCTATTAAGTATAAATATATAGATAGGAAACAAATTGAAAGTAAACTTATTTAGATTCATTCTATTGCTAGTTCAAGAAAAAGCTTTGAGAATTAAATGACTAATAACATATGTTATTGATAAAATAACATAATTAAAAGATTTAAAACTGAATTGGCCAATAGATCCAAGACTTCTTGAACAATTTTCTCCCTAATCTTCAATTGTCAAGGATTCTACCAAGGAACTAAACTGCTCCAACTTCTTGATCCTCCTTGATAGGAGATCCAAACCTCATCTATGAATAAATTCAGGTGGCATGACTCATGGAGTGATCTTTGTCACGTCATCTTGTTCACCATTTGGCAAGATTTGAAGACCAATGTTTATAACAAAATGTAAGCCACTGTATCGAATGAACAATGTAGCATATGAATAGACTTGCTACTTTTCCATTTATCTGTCTCCAATAGAATTAAGACTCCAATTTAATAGCAAGTTAAAATGAAATCGCCATTGGATTAGGCAAGTAGAACACGTCAACGGGGTTTCAATGGTTTCCACAAAAACGCTCTTCACGTTTATCCAAGGCATCTCATCACAGTATCAAAAATTTTATGAGCCTTTACTAACATAATGATTATGAGAACTTAGCATATTAAATTTCCACATGATAACAAAGGTGAAAAAGAGAGAACTTACAAAACGCTTGAAAGGCTTTCGATCTTTAAATATGATCAAGGTTAGTAAATGCCTATAAATTTGGAAGCACCGATCATCAAGCCTCCAAGAGGTAAACTTAAAATGAATCTTTTACATATGCGTTCCAATCATTATAAAATTTCAATTCAAGTCAAAAACACGCCTAACTCATAAAACTAATTACATTTGATTCCCATTTTTCTTTTTTTTAACATGAGACTTATATGCGACTGATTAGGGAAGGTACAGCTGTTAAATGAATTGATTCTTTTAATCAATTAAATCTCTCATGTGCACACGAGCATTATTGTAAAAGTGTACCGAAAATAGATAGAACGATTTTATTTGGATAGGCTCAATGGGCGCACACGACCTTCATTAGTTGATAATTTCTTTTGTAGCTTAATTATTCTAGACAAATTGGACCATTTATTTTTTTTTTTTTTTTGCATGTTCTTGTCCACAAATTGCTAAATTTAGGCCCGCATGCTTTATTCGCGAAAGGTTGGGATCCTCTGAAAATTACAAAATCAATTTATATTTACATTTACCTCGTAAAAAATTGATGTATCTTAATTTTTCTTTTCTTTCACTCTTTTCATTTTAGACTTTTTCTGTGCTTATCCCTCAGGTCACATCGGTCCATGACCTTGAATTGAAGTCACCTGCCCTGAGTAATGCCAGCCCGAGCAAGTCGCCTTGGCTTTGTTTGCATTGGGGCCAAGATAATAGCAATCATCAGAAACTCTTAATGCCCCTCTCTGTATGTCCCACCCCTATGTAAAGCCCTTGCCGCCATGATCTCCACGGCATTGCCATCACTGGCCTTCATTAGGGTTGTCGATGGGTAGGGTCGGGTCTGGTTTCGGTTTTCTTGGCTGCTTGCCTCTCTGCATTGCTTGTCCGCAAGGGAACAAACCTCATTGCATTTGCTATAAAGTAGACTTATTGGCCGTAAATTGGCCGTAAACTATTTGAACGCATCAATCACGACTAGAAATATGCTCTGTTAATGGAGCTACAAAAATAAAAACTGGCCGAGAAAAGAATTTGAAGTAAATGTGTTAGGGCGAGACGGTGCCAATCTTTAGAAATGGGAGCCATACATGCTACAAAGTGCAAATTACATGGTATATTTCTTGGTGGAAAATTTGGGTCCTTCTGCTGCTCCTGCTCACCTCTTCTTTATCAGGCAATTTTATGTCGTGAAAAGACTGTCAATCTAGTTTTAACCTCATTTCCTAGGAGTTCGTCAGAAAAACCAAAACTGTTTCTAATTATAGATCAACCAATATAAAAGTGAGTAACAAAGTTAAAAAGAATTATTAAATAATTACCCTCAAATTCCAGAAAATAGTAGGCTTTAAATTAAACATGAAGAGAAATACAGAGTTTAAGTCTTGAGATGGATTTCCCAACTTAGTTATGGTTCAAAAGAAACATAGCAGAAGGTGGAGGTTCAAACAAAATACAAGATGGTTCTTTCAGCATCCTTCCTCTCCGAGCAAGCTTATCTGCACAATCGGTTGCCTTCCCTGAAAGCGTGCCTGATTTTAACCCTCTTGAAAGCTTCCAGAAGAGTCCTACGATCATTCAAAAGAGAAGCGAAAACAAGATTATTCAACAAATTTAATAAGAGTAACGATACAGTTACCGAAGCATCCATCTCTGCTTGCAGATGAGTGATGTGGACAGGAAACTTCAGGAAAAGACAGACTAAAAATGACTCGTTCATCCTTACAATCATGCATATATGTGGATGGTAATGGCTTAGAAGTTAAACAATAGAATTCCTCAAGAAAGTGAGTTTGCACCATGTTAAAAATCAAGCTGCTTTTAATTTCAAAGGTTCGTGCAAGTTCACAGTTTCAAATGCTTGTGCAAGTACACACTTATCTGAAAGGCACGAAAAGAGACCGTCCAAATCAAAAGAAACTAACCAAAAAGATGCATACTTTAACAGCCACTAACAAAGAAGAAGACAATTATAAACTAATTCATTGATCTCAAACCAAAAGAAGAAAAACAATAATGATCGGAACTCCCTTTCAATATGAATGGCGGGGAGGCAATTCGTCAAAGAACCAGCACTACGACATCACATCTCAAATGAAGGCACTTGCCTGTTTTTACATGGACAATGTTCTCCAATCAGAGCTGAGCAATCAATCAGTATGAGAAGAAACTGTACATGTGGGACTTGAGATCTTCAGAGTCCATGATATATGCAATCACCTCAGGGTATACTGAACCAATTCCAAAGCTAGCCACATTTTTTATTTTATTTTTCTGAGTGTAGGAGCACGTTTTATAAGTCAGATAGTAACGTCAAACCAGCAAGAGAAGTTGCATGACGGAGTAAGGCTGGTGGTTCGGCCACAGAAGAACGGGGCAACGACAGTAGAACAAATTTGAACAAGAGTCGAGACGAGATGGAAGGAGAAGACGACCTTATCATCCTAATAGACAACAGTGGAAGGAATTTCCTTCTTAATAATTTTGTCAAATCTGCATATGTCGATATAACATTAACATCCCACCAGATCAGCTTCACATAAGTCCCAAAAGGGATTCACTACATAGATATCCCCATGAATCTAACAATAAAATAAACAGCGATGAGACTAAGAGGAGGGCAGAGTTTGCAAAATTGGATTTTTCAACTGAAGAACCTCTGCAGCCTGAAGTCCGTGCTTGATCAAACGAAAGAATCACTGGGAAAAATTTAAAATCTCGAGTCTGCTTCTCGGACGACTCTTCCATCACACTAAGAAACAAACGGCCCACATCAATCCGCTACGCGAGCCCCGACACCAATTCTCACTACCCTGGAGCTCGATCAGCCAGTCACCCGCGACTCGCGAGTGAGGGACCTCGTATCTAATCACGACCACACCCCCCCCTAAACCGTTGAATCGACAATCGGAACTCATCCGATGGAAACAGCAATCGATGCTCACAAAGGGCGAGGAAGAAAACCCGGTTGAACGCGCGAGCGAAGCTCCCACCACATTAAAGATTCGACGGGAATAGGAGAAACGTCGGTTCTCAGAAGCCATGAGAGGGTTCGGCGACGAATTAGAGCGGCTTCCTTCTCCGGCGGAGATGGTGCTCCGACGGAGTTTGGGGTCGTCTAGGGTTTTTGGAAGCGATTTCGGGCATGTTGTTCCGGGTAGGGTTATAGCCCCAACCTACCCGAACAAGAACCCCCAAGATACCCGAAATTTTCGGGCCGGGTCGGGCCAGGCCCGGCCGCACTTTTTTGACACCCCTTACTTTGATGATGATGGTCTCTCTATCTTTCCGCCTAAGCCACGTCCTCTCAATATTACCAGCTAAAAGACGGATAGATATTTTCTACCTCGCACCGTCCAATTGATTGATGTCTTAACTAATTATCAACAATTAGTATATGTAAATTTAGTATGCATTAACGATTGAAATATATTGAGATCTTTCACGAAAAACACATCGTCCCAAAAAAGAGAAATAGTTATTTGTTTGGCTAAAGGTAATCTCGCATTGCTGGAAAATCTTTAATTTATGTTTTCAAGGAATAGACAGGCAAGGGGGTGAGAAGCGAAGGGAAGAAGAATTTAGAGGGAGTCAATATCTAGAATAGTTAATAGGCAAACCCCAAAATAATATAAAGACTGAAAATGCGTCTATTTAGAATTGAATCATTTAATGCTGGAGTTGTATGTAATATTTTATGTGAAGATCCTTTAACAACCTGATCTGATTCATGTGCGCCGAACTCTCGAAAAGTTAGCTTAAATAATTATGTAATGTGGTGACCATCTTAATGGACATTTATCTATAAATCATTTAGTGGATCTTTAGGATTCTACAAGCTTCTCCACTTAAAAGAATCGATGTCCTTATTGGTTTTTTAAAAAATTTGCCCCGGCAATTTATCGAGAGAAGTACAAAGAGATGCTACTCATTGCAGTATTCTTCGCCGTACTCCCTCATTTAGGAATCCCAACAAAAAATACGTCAACTATGAAAAGATAAAGATACTTTGCTAGAGAGAGAAATGAAACTCCTTTCTTTTTTTTTCCCAAAAACAATTATTTTACACTTATCAGCCTGACTCACTTGGGTTGCGAGGTATGAATCCGATCCATGCCCAGCAAAGATTTGATATTTTATATATGTATTCCGATCAAGCTTGAATCATCGTTGTTTTGTGAAATTAAAATGTTCGAAATTTCAATTTTAGGTAAAACAAATGTCCTCTTCACAAAACTAATCATATCTTAACGTCCATTTATTTTCTTTTTATCGGAGACGTGCGGATGAATGGTTGATCAAGGAATAACTGAAGAATAAATTAAACTTTTTTTAATCAATAGAATACCATCATTGTAAAATAGTATTGAAACTCGACGAAACAATGATCTTGTTCGATACATTTAGTGGGCACAAGTGCACGTACCATTTGTGACGACTCGACCGGGTCTCCCGAAAGGATCGATCACATGGGTGCCACACGAATGCGCCCGCCAAGTTCATTCTGCCCCCAACAGATTATTTTAGAGAAGTACAAACAGAAGCTATCGCCCCCATACCACAAGTCACGTAGGAGGGATCCCAATAGAGAATACATAAAAAAGCTAATGGAATGGAATAGGAAAGAGACTACGCAAACGCCAAACGGAACTCAACTCTGTTCTAACAATAATAATAATAATATTTTACGCTGGATCAACCTTCTTCTTCCCTCAATAAAATAAAAGAGAGACCACATCTCACTCACTTGGCTCCCGAGGTAGGAATTCGATCCGGGTGGTGTCATCATCATCTCCATCTTTGATTTTATGTGCTGCCTCTTCATATGTCATTTCCTCTACGGGACCAAAGCCGTTCAGCTGGAAAGTGACCCGGGCGGCTGGGTCCCACTCGAACTCCTCCCACCAGCCTTTGTCCCCCCATATCGAGAAGCTTCCCCTCATTCCGTTCGAGTCCAACGGTAACTTTCTAAGACCAGGACACTCCCATATCATGAAGAACTCCACCCCTTGAGGGAAAAGTACAGCATGGTCCCAAATGCTCCTTAGTTTTGGAAGACCGGAGATCCATAAGGATTTGAGACGTGAGGATAGTCCTGAAGCAGCTAATTCCTCTCTTGCAATTCCATCCCCGATTATTTTCTCTATTGATTTGCAGTGGTGGACCGCCAATCTCTGGAGTTTCGGAGCGTGCACGAGCCAGGACAAGTCCAGAAATCCACAATTGAAGACAATAACCTCAATGAGGCTGGGGAAGCAATAGCAGTTGGGCGCTTGTCCTATCCCTTGATTAATCTCCATCTTCACAAGCATAGGGCAATCGCCAAAATGAAGCACCTCTAAATGCAAGAAATTGCCGCTCCCTTTTAATGAGTGACTTATTGGAATGTGGGTCAAGCCCTCGCAATTCTTGGTACCTACTCTCCTTATGCATCTCTGAAAGGATTGTAATATTTTTAGGGCAGAGGAAGATTTTTGCACATAGATAGATAAATCGGTGAGACCTTGCATGCGCCCTAGTTCCTCCACCACCTCCTCTTCATTCTCTAGACTCGATTTCCAACTGCTGAACACATTCAACGGTAAGCTTGTGATTGCCCCTGTTGGAATTAGGATGTGCTCCTGCTCCCGCTCCCGTATATGGTCTAGCAGCAACCACTGTAAATGAGTCAAGTTGCTGATTTCCTTGGGCAACTCTCTGATACGAGTGCGTGACAGGTTCAAGTACCGTAGGCTAATCAGATTGCAAATTTCTTCGGGGAATGAGTCGATTTTATCATTGTCAGACAGGTCAAGGACCATCAAACAAGCCGTCATCGACTTAAAAAAATCCTCTTGGCACTTCCATCACTTTTGTCTCCCTCACCATCAAAGTTTTGAGTTGGAAACACCTGGGTGGTGTTTGGTCGATATTCTGAATCCATTTTTTCCATATTGATATTTTCTCTGCTTCCCCCCCATTTGGAGATCCTTTTCGCAGATATATCTTCTTCATTCTCTATCACTAGCAACTTGTTCTCCCTTTGCCCATGGTCACGAGCGATCCAGATCGCCATGTCGCGGATGACATCGTGCATCTTTACATACTCTTTCTCTTCCTCTTCCTTTTCCACATCATCATCACGCCCACTTTCCAATAGAAAAGCCATCTTTAAACTCCCCAATATATACTCTCCCCTATCCCGCATATTGTATACATCATCGGTGTCTCCTAGCAAGCCCTCTCCAATCCACAGTTCAATAAGATCGTACGGCTTTATGAGGTAATCCTCAGGAAAGAGACAACAGTAAAGGAAGCAAAGTTTAACGATAGAGTCGCTTAAACTATTATAACTGAACTCTAGTGTGTGATACACTTCCTCCATACCTGATAGTTGATGTGGTTTGTTCCTGAGAGTTGTTAGCGCATAATGCCACTCATGGGGATGCTCTCTGCCAGCCATGGCTCGCCCGACGGTAATAAGGGCCAATGGCAACCCTTTGCACTCTTTAGCAATTTCCTTGGCCAGGCCTTGAATGTCATCATCACAATTTTCAAGCGATTTTCTGACGTTCTTCTCAAACAATGTCAGAGCTTCTTCAGGCTTCAAGCATGATACTTCGCATGTTTGGTTGGCTCCCATTTGATGGCATACTTGCTTCGACCGAGTTGTGAATACTACTTTGGATCTATTCTTGAGACTAGCACTAGGAACTCCAATTTCGGAAAGGTCCAGCCTTTTCCATACATCATCAATCAACAACACAAACTTCTTTTCAGCCAAAATGGTCAACAAATGATGGACCCTTTGATTCTGAGACCATCCATCCCAGATCTCATCTTTAATGTTCAGCCCTTTCCTTACGACGTCTCGAATGTTATCTTCGTTCACTTGCTTTGACACCACCACCCAGATAACGACATCAAATTTAAGATTTGTGCACAAAAGCTCATTGTTGATTTGTTTCATGAGGGTGGTCTTTCCCACACCGCCCATTCCGTATAATCCAAACATTCCTGTTTTGTTTTCGTCCGCTAGCCATTTCCACACTTCATTAAGCAAAATATTAAGCCCCACGGTCTCAACCGTAGGTATCGCAAGTATTGCCGGGCTAGGCAATGGTGACGTGAAATTGCTGAATTCTCTTTTCTTACCTTGGAGCTCTCTCGCTTCATTGAGCAATCGATCAACTCTTTTCCCCAATTTATAGCTCAACCGGCAATTCTGAGGAAGACAACGACTGAAACATTTGATTCGGTCACATTCCCTGGCTTCTTCAAGAACTCGATCTACTCCACCTTCAAATTCTTGCACCTTGCATAACCAGTTCTCCACTTCTTTTGTGCGCCGTACAACTCCCTCTCGTTCTTCACGTTCCACCGTTCCCTTCACATCTCCGCTCATGGCCTCCAGATCTCCAGTGGCCTTCCTCAACGCCTCCACATTATCTTTCAAATTACAAATGTAGCCCAAAGGTTTGCTGGCCAAGCCCCATAAATTGTTGACGAGTTCTAACAGAGAATTTGCGAAATCCATAGATTCTTTCGGGAGATGAGAGATCGAAAAGGAGTAATCCAGATGGATTGAGAGCAGGATTGAGAGCAGGCGAATGGGTGGAGTTCGATAATAGAGGGTCATGTAGTAAGGGACGACTTTTACAGATTCAATAATGGAGGCCCTGACTAATGGCCCCACAACAGGACAATAATACAAGCAACGGTACAAATCACAACTGGGGGAGTTGAATTATTGCGCACGCGGACAAACAACTTTTTAGAAAGTTGGATAATGGAAATAAAGCACTCCTCGCAACCACACACACACACAATAATAGAGGCGCCAAGTAATGGCCCCACATCAGGAGAGTAATACAGGCTGGCAAAGGTAAGTAAAAGTAAAAAGTACAAATCACAACTCAGGAGTTGAATTATTGCGCACGCGGACAAACAACTTTTAGAAAGTTGGATCGTGGAAATAAGGGATAATACCCTAAAAAACCTCAAATTGGACACTTTGTAGCGACAAATTTACTCTAAATTATTTTTCGACCACCAAAACCCAAAACTAAGATACTTTTGACAAATTTATCCCAAACCCAGACACTTCGCGACAAATTTACCTTATATTAGTTTTCGTTAAATTTTATTATCAAATTATTGAGTTAAATGACACGCGACGCTTAACCATTATATCAATTTAGTGATTTTTATGTTCTGTTTGTCACAGTTTACAATTTTTATGATTTTTTTTTGTGATATTAATCCAATTTAAAGATAGGGTATATTTGTCACAAATTTACCAGTTTAGGGTTTTTTGCGGTCGAATAAATTAGTTTGGGGTAAATTTGTCATAAATGTATCAGTTTGAGGTTTTTTATAATCAGTCGGGGTAAATTTGTCACAAGTTTACTGGTTTGGGGTTTTTCACATTAAAAAAATAGTTTGGGGTAAATTTGTCATTAGTGTACAGGGCCAGGTTTGGGGTTTTTTAAGGTATTATCCCTGGAAATAAAGCACTCCTCGCAACCCCACACACATATATATATAAAAGCAAAAAGTACAAAACACAACTCGAGGTCGAATTATTGCGCATACCGACAAATAACTTTTTAGAAAATTGAATTATGAAAATAAAGTGTAACTCACAACTTTTCCGCAAAACAGTCTGAGCATTCATGAGGCTTGAAATTTGAATATAACACATCTATCGTGCAAGATACTACTGGTCCTCGCTTCCCACGAATTTTAGGATAATGTTAAAAAACATGGTAATATTTTTAAATACATCAATTTGTTGTTGATTAGGTTCATAATTTGATACAAGAAGGTTTTTCCTAGCACTGTTATGTAATTTTCGTAAAGGAGATTAATTATAGGGAGAAGAAAAAAATTTCAATGGGAATTGGCAACTTTAATTAGTAAAATTAATACCTGCGTAATAGTAAATTGTGACTTTGAAATGATCTTGCATTATTATTATTAATATTATTTTACAAATCAAAGACTGGACATTAAAATCCACGTGCATCGTGCATTTAATAATCCAAACATGCCCTCCTCCTTCTTGAGATAGTGAGTAGCTCCCCCGCATGTGAATGGTTTTATGCCCTCCCTTTCTTCTTGAGATTATTAGTTGCCGATGCTATTCGTTTTGTTTAATTTGGATCTGGCAACACCGATATGCATATATAAAATTAGTGGGTTGCAATTATCTAGTGGTGCTCAGAAGATGAGGCAAAAAAAAGTAGACGATAAATCACTCGTATCTAGTTAGAAATCTCATGTTTATAACATAGGGAAAAGTTGAGGACAATACAATGCCAGAATCGTATGAAATAAAAATTTGAAAATGAAAAAGATTAAGCTCACTCACGAAAACACATTCGTTTCTATCACTGAGTACAGGTATGAGCATGAGTCGTGGGTCTCTAATTATCATTGTATCGGTAGCCATGAAAATTAGACAAATTTTTTTCATGCCATTCCCAATCCAATATTCTTAGGTAGTACTATGAGGTAACTGCATGTTGTGCATTTACCCTCTAATCCTAGATGATCCACGTCATTTTAATCCCAAATACTAAATCATATCAAATCATATATTCTCACGAGACATGAGTGTAATCTTTCAAAACACAAGGTTCTCTCCATAGAGATTCCTTGTGCAAAATGTGAGATGAAAACGTTCCTATATGCTTTTTCGTCAACGGTCGTATCCATGAGTTTTTCTAATTTTGGCCAACTTGTCACCCATATGCCACTATTCTATTACAAATGAAAAATTGAGGAATGAGGATTGGCGGAACTCCATACGCATCAATATTATAATTATCGGTGTTATTATTATTATTATTATTATTATTATTATTATTATTATTATTATTATTATTATTATTATTATTTGGTGAAAGAGAAAAGTCCGAGTGTTACACTTTACGCTCTTAAGGAAACTTGATCCAATCGAATTCTCTATCAATAAAGGAAAAAACAGATTAGTATATAAACTAATTAAGAAGATTCCATGTAAACAGATTATTATATACTAAGCTCCCATTACTATGCCATCCCACTTATCAATGTTCAAAATATTGGGCCACTTTAACTTATAATTGAAAGATTTTTTTTTTTTATGTTTGGTTGATTGGATCAGTGGCCTGCTGGACAAACAATAGTAATCCTCGCGAAACTTTTTAACGGTCCTAGCTTGCAAATCCTTTCAAACTCACCATCTAAATCTGATAAAGTGACCTAAATCGTCTCTGAAGAGTAGCCCTTGAAACTAGCATTACGACGAAATAAAGTACAGCGACGGAAAGTCAGTGGCGGGCTTGGGATGAGTGAGGCCCTGCCCTATCAGGAAAAAAATTATAATATTACCAATTATAATTTTTTTAATATATTACTACATATTATTGGAATTTTTTTATCACCCCTAATCTTGAATTTGCTACTCCAATCACCCATGGTCCCTACATAATACTGACTTTCAAGTACGATGGAAATTGCTAAAAAGAATAGTATAGGATGCGATGACACTAACAATTCATGGCATTTCCCTTTGCCTAATTGATTCTGAAATGACCATATAATAAATATATCAGTTTATCATTCCAAATATTTTTTTTTATTAATATTGAGTTTACTAGTCAACTAGACAGTGGGGTTTTCACTTTTCAGCTTCGAATCGGTTGGAAAAGTTAAAGCTGAGAAACTAAACGTGAAGATCGGGCCTTGCTTTGATGGACAGCATATTCATACCCCTTTCCCATATTAAAATTTTCTTTTAAGTTACTTTTTCAGTAAAGAAGAGGAATCTTAACCAACTTTTATTCCCCGTTACAAACATTAAGATGTGATCAGATAAGTTAAAATAAGAAGTCTCATCATTTATTTGATGAAACTATCTATTACCCTGGGACCATGTTAATGATGTCGCATGGTTCAGTGTTAATTCCGCAATCACGGGCAATCAATAGATCAATTGTCGTCCTCTCACGCACAATCTATTGCATCAATCTCCTCTTTCTCTTATTTCAAGTTACAAGTATTCCTTATGAGATTGACCCACCCTAGATATCAATTAATATGAATTCAAACTCCATGAAATTCAAGCAACCTCAATCCCAAGCTAAAGTAAAAAAGGCACCTCTAATTCCAGATAGAAAGCCCATCGCGATTCCTCCAACATAGACAAAAATAGCCACTAATTAGCTGGGTTATCACCTTTTAATTTGCCTCTCTAACGAAAATTCCTTCAATTAAAAGATTAAGATATCTGCTACTAATATTGATCAAGGAGGTGCCAAAAGATCACATTTTTTTCCCTAAAAGAGGAGAAATTATATTTGGCCACTTCAATAATGGAACCGAAGGATCAGCCGCTGCCAGCACTACCCAGCTCCCCTACCATCGAAGGAAGGACCCCATCTGCAAAACCTGACTTGAGGCTTCAACCTTCAAAGGCAATTAAAGGGGAATTTGTTCTTGTTTTCCACCAAGAACTACTGATAAAAAGACTAGTAAAAACTCTATCACCCTCTCTGTCTGCCCCACGCAAGGCCCTTGCCACCACCATCTCCACAGTACCGCCATTACTGGCCTCGACAATGATGGTCTCACTCTAAGCTACAATCTTCTCAACATTAATAAGTCAGTCATTGAAAGCGAAAAAAACCTCTGAATCTAGAAGCACAACTGCCGTGAGGGGGCAATCGCATCAAGAGCTCAATCACATCCGAGGAGACGCCAAGCTTGCAAGAAAGAAAGCCAATCACAAAAACAATTAAAAAGGGGAATTATGCAAATTGAAATATATGAAGGAACAAATTGGTAAGACTCATGTTCAGTTAAGTAAAACACAATGATCCCTATCCAAATTGTTCGAGAGTTATAATAAAACACAATGATCTCTCACAAAAAAAGGAACCATCATAGTCACCCTCTTCATACTATTGCCAAAACCCACTCATACTAATCACTTATACTTCTCTCTTAAAATTATTAAAATAAGGTCAACATTTTGCACAAGCGCTATTATTTTACAATTAGTCTGTCACGAATAATTAAAAATCTAAACATAAGTTGCATACAATCAATAATTAAGTTTACTTTTATTCATCTGTTACTCCATAAATCTAATGTCTCATGGATTTTATTTCTTAGCACAGTTTTAAATATATATAGTTTATTGTGAATATAATTATAATAACGACTTGAATGCATTTGAATCCATTTATTTACAAGTAAATTAAATTAAAATCTGAAAGTTAAGAATTAACATAGTTTAAATATTTTACAATTTGAAGTGTGGAATTGTTTCCTCATTACATTCAAATTTGTATATTGGCAAGAAAAAAAAATATGTCGACAAATTATTCTTCTATTAAGTATAAATATATAGATAGGAAACAAATTGAAAGTAAACTTATTTAGATTCATTCTATTGCTAGTTCAAGAAAAAGCTTTGAGAATTAAATGACTAATAACATATTTTATTGATAAAATAACATAATTAAAAGATTTAAAACCGAATTGGCCAATAGATCCAAGACTTCTCGAACAATTTTCTCCCTAATCTTCAATTGTCAAGGATTCTACCAAGGAACTAAACTGCTCCAACTTCTTGATCCTCCTTGACAGGAGATCCAAACCTCATCTATGAATAAATTCAGGCGGCATGACTCATGGAGTGATCTTTGTCATGTCATCTTGTTCACCATTTAGCGAGATTTGAAGACCGATGTTTATAACAAAATGTAAGCCATTGTATCAAATGAACAATGTAGCATATGAATAGACTTGCTACTTTTCCATTTATCTGTCTCCAATAGGATTAAGACTCCAATTTAATAGCAAGTTAAAATGAAATCGCCATGGGATTAGGCAAGTAGAACACGTCAACAGGGTTTCAATGGTTTCCACGAAAACGCTCTTCACGTTTATTCTTTGCTCCATTGTGGCCACTTGAAGAGCCCACCAACCATTTTACACTGATGATCGTAGAGAGTTGGGACAATGTCCAGCTCGTCTTTGGTACTATGTTCTTGTTCTCTATCTAATGCATGTTATTATTCAAAAAGATATTTTCAACAAATTTAAGTAAATTAATGTACGCAATGAAATTATGGAGGTTCATATTTTCCATGTCCTTATTTAATATAAACATTAGAATTCTCTCAATTTACGAAATAAATGTATGAAGTCCATCCCTTTGAGAATTTGATGGATGAGCCTTCGAAAATTCAAGAACTGATGTCTTCTCTTTTCTTCCTTTCCTTTCCTTTCCTTGCCTTTCTTCTTCGGCCACATCGCAACTCCAATCTTCCACCGCCATCTCCACTAGTTTCTCTCCTTTCACCAACCTCCATCATAGTCACGATCAGCACCACCATCAGCCTCCCTCTCGGCTGCGCCATTATAGCTGTCCTTCCCACACGCGCCCAAGCGTTTGCGTGCAGCCTAGTCTTGACAACCATCGCCATCGTTAACTGAATACACAAGTATCTCATCAGACCGCCTTCTACTTCACTTGTTGGCAAACATTCCTCCGATCACCACCATTATTATCGCACCATCGCACACTGGCACTAACACCCACCCTACCACCCACAACCACACCCCGCACTTGTGATCTAAGGTCACTACCTCAAATTCAAGGTCTCTGCCCACAGGCTACCTCCGATCTGAGGGTAATTAAGGCCAAAAACCAATTGGTTCATGATCGCAGCCAGCGCACCACTCTCTATTGTTTGTCCAGAGAGAGAGAGTGGTAGAGAAACAGACAATGCCGCTGGGAGAGGTTGGTATATCAACGACGGCCCAAAGTATGAGGCATTCTAATCAATTTTGAGTAACTGGATTAATAAGTCATTGAACTAGATATCATTACGGTACAAGGCAAAGAAGGAGTTTTGCAGGCATTGTCTATGGGCATGATACATTTAAATGATGGCATGACATGACCACGCAACTGCCCAAGAAAAGCCTACGAGCACACAACAATAAAAATAAGCGGATGAGACTTTTCTCCCGTGCATATGATTAGAGCCTATTTAAAGCTCAATAGTGTAGCGTGTGACAAATTTCCCACAGCATAAAGTTTGAGGTAAACAAGTGGTTTGGTATGCATCGACCTCAGGTCTGACTGTTATCTTCAAATTGCAAACACACTAGCTTTCCCTCCCCAAGAACAAATAGAGTCTTCAAGCACAACTGTTAAGATGTAACTTACTCCTCTCAATTCCCTTTAAGTTTAGGTCTAATTAGCCCAATTTTCACAGATGAACAATGTTACCATGAATCATGACCTCTTGGGCGAGTGGCTGTTCAAGGATGGGGAAAATGGAAAGAGGAGAATAGAACTTCCTATGCACACTTCAAAGTTCATACAACAAGGCCGAGGCCACCAATTATCATTCTAGAATGAAAATTGCAATATTCTGGAGGATTTGTGAAAGGACAGTTTTCATGATATGTCTACAATGGAAGCAATAGAAGGATAACTAGAGCTCACCAAAACTATTGCTTAACTTTCAACGAATCCTCAATCCGCTGGATCAGTTGATCAGCCGTCAGAGCACCCTCCTGATAATTGAAAATAGCTCAATTAAGATAAGGGTAGATGATTAAAACATCTTAAAACTGTATAAGTTGCAAGCAATTGAACATCAGAAAAATTTCACAACCCAATCTTACAGTTAAATTATAAATGAGAATCAACCTAACTTCCAATTAAATAACATTCAAAGACCACAGAACAATGCATAAATCTTAGGTGATGGCCATCAGTTATTACCATTTCTGCATTGAGCCGGCAACCATGTCCTTCACAGAAAATTTATAGGGATATCCCCTGCCTATTGCTAAAAGAAGTATCACTTATTATGCATGGATTGCAGCGACATGGATTGCAGCAATCTAACAACTAGGGAAGTTGTGTTTTCCACGACAGTCAAACTCTACAAAGGGAAGGACTTTCATCGATCACTGTTGAAGACTTATGCAGTTTGTGCATATTTATCATCAGTTATTATGTAGAAACATGTTGGTGCTTCATCATGGTTTCATTGCTGGTTCCATGTTATGCAAGAGAGTAATGATGAAGTGGGATGGAATTCCCTAGTCAAAAACAGTTTAGGAGGAGAAGGGTGTCCACTGATTATAGGTCAATATAGATTCTTCATGCCACAAGTGGGGCCTTAGTGCCTATATACATTACAAGGGCTGTCTGTGCTTTTTTGGCAAAATGCAAGTACTCTTTCCAGAGTAAACCCTTTATCTTTCACATCATAAAAGATTAAAATTGCCAAAAACACTTGTGACTGCAGGTTTTTGTTCAAATTAGGATATCTAAGGCATCTCATCACAGTATCAAAAACTTTTTATGAGCCTTTACTAACATAATAGTTACAAGAACTTAGCAGATTAAATTTCCAAATGATAGCAAAAGTGAAAAAGATAAAACTTACAAAACGCTCAAAAGGCTTCCCATCTTTAAATATGATAAAGGTAGGTAATGCTTCTATCTTGTATTTATCAGCAATGCTGGGGTACTTCTCAGTATCAATCTTCACAACTTGAATTGTATCATTAAGTCTAATGCTGACCTCATTAAGGATGGGAACCATAAATTGACAAGGACCACACCTGGGCACAAAAGCTCAAATTATAAGTATTATGCCAATCAAGTTGCTTGACAATTTATTAGAACAGGTATCATTGCTTTAAATCCATGAGGATGTAAATTACCAAGTAGCGTAAAAGTCAACTAATACAGGTTTCTCAGATTTGGCCAACAGATCATCAAAAGAGTTATATGTCTGCTTCTTAGCTTCAACCTGTAAAAAACAAGGGATACAAGTAAGTGGATGTTCCTAAGCTACAAAACAAAGATCAAAGTAATAATATCACCAAATGGTCCAACAGAGACAAGAGGAAGCACATATACTTCCTTTAACCATATTTTTCGAGTCCAAACGAGGCTACTTATTAAAGAGGATCATAAAGTTCACTCCATCAAATCAGAGGAAGAAGCCAACTAAATAGAGAACATATGCTATTACTAGCGTAAAGGAGTGCAAGGAGAGCCAAATATGTTCTGTCATTAACAACAGTAAACAGGATGCAAACAAATAACAAGGGGACAAATTGCATGACATATAACAAGGGAGAAATGCGCTTGCTGATTAGGAAGAAATATATATAGATGGTGCAAAGTAGGTCTCTTTCACTCCTACTCTCTTTAGTTACATAGAAATAGACTTGGATATTAACATACAGGATTCATCCAGGAGATCAACATAAATAAAAACTCCCATCTAGTGGGATAAAGTCTACAGTTGTCTTTGTTTGTGATGACAAGTACAAAATCAACTCCTGCTAAGAGTTTGTGTGGTATAGGTTAACCCCCACCCTGCCCTAAAGAAGCTTTACAAAGATGCCATTGTAGGCCTTAATCCTAACCTTATAAAACTGCAGTTCATTATAGCTCTATATCACTTTCATCAATATCCTGTTAGATTCAGATGAGATGCTACCACAAGAATGTAAAAGTTCCTCATACATTAAATGACCAAACTCCTCATAATACAGCAACAGGTTGATTTCACTAGTTTGTTTTCTTTTAGACGGATCATTATAGGTTGCATTGTCCATTGCAAAATGATGAAACCATCAAAATCTGTCTTCTTTGCTTGAGGAGGCAGATATGCATTTGTATGAATCATATGAAACAGGTCAATCCAAAGATATGCTCCAGGTAATGACAGAATTTATCTAGTAAAGAAAAAGACATGAGACTGGTGGAAAGCAGATGGATGACCCGGCATGACATGGCATTTATTTATAATAGATGCAGATCGGCCAAGCACGGCATGACATTGTCCATGGTCACCTCCTAAAGTACGTTCATTACATTTAGGAAACAATCACTATGGGTTTAGTAGGGAAAACCATGGCAAGTGCAATGCCAGGCAGCACGCAAATAGAGACACGATCTGTGTAGATTGTCAAATCATTCTATTCTTTATTGAAAAATATAGCTAACTGAATGATAAAATAGAATGAAGACGTAACACATAATAATCACCCTGTTAAAATTGAAGTCATGTAGTGAATATGAAAATTTGCCCAACGTAGAATGACCGCTCGTATAATTTTCCCACCATACCAACACTTCTATCGACCCAACAAAGCTCCACTGCACACTAATACCCGATGTCGATGCCGGCGGAACATACACACCAGAGCATAACAAAACCACGAGCAGCGAATGCTCTTAATAAGAAAAGCAACAGGCACGGGCAAGCTAAATCAGAAAAAGAGACGTCCGATTGCAGTCAAATATTTCAAACATCAAGTGAGCACCAGACAAGACAGAGCCCGCGCTCCGGCGAGCACGCCTTCGGCCACAGCTCAGAGCAACACTGCAAAAAAAAAAAAAAACAACAACAACAACGAATCCCGGAGAGAGGCGTTACCACCAGAGGGAAGGCCCGAGGCTTCGAGATCCTCCGGCCCCCGCCGCCGAACCCGCGGGCGCCCGCCGGGAGCCGGAGCCGGAGCGGCGACATGGAGGAGGCGGAAGCGGCGGCCAAGGCGGCCGGATTCTCGCCGCTCAAGCGAGGAATCGAAGATGCGGAGAGAGAAATCGCCATGGAAACGAGGGACGCGAACGAAGAACGACCGCCACGAGCTCTCCTCCTTCTCCTCCTTCCTTCTTTGTTTGGATAAATCGAAGAGAAATATCTTCCTCCGGCTGCGTCGTCGTCTCGTCTGCGCGTGGATTCGCCTTCGGAGGGAGGGAGCTGCGTTTCTACGATCCTTCGCTTTGACCGGGGGAATGTTACGGTGTGAAGCCGCGTGACGAGTGGAAATGTTTACCGGGGATCCTCGTCCGTCTGATTGAATTCATCGTACGGTCGGAGATGGATCGCGGTATCTACACCCGGGATCCGACGGTCCTGATTCTTTTTTTTTTTGGTTAGCGAGGTCGGGGGTTGGGGAGTGGGGACCACATCGCGGAGACTGGACGATACTAGCTAAGGAAGCCTCCGGTGTTCTTGGAGGCTTTCGGTGATTTTTTCGGTCGCAACTACCCTTCCAATTTTCATTCTGGCTTTTCACGGATTTATATTAATGCTAGCAATCGAAGGTGAATAATTATTATTATCTTAAATTTTTCATTTAGTTCCCTAAGTGGGCAGAATAATAAAGTAATAATTTATATCTATGTCCTGCAACAAGCCACCATGAAAATTATATCGGGAGTCATGAAAACCTTCATATTGGAATGAGAACGTGGTGGTCCTATCAATAAAGCAAAAGCTTTGTGAAGAAACACATTCTAAATATCTGAAATATGGTTTGTCGATCAAAATAAAATGTCTTCTTCATCGTTTCGAAGGAAAATCTTCGTAGTGAAAAGGCCGAGGGTATCAAGGTTAGGTATGCTTTTGTTTTTTCATGGGAATTACGTCTTTAAATTGTTCGTTGCTTTATTTCTTGTTATCCGTAGCTAGTGTTTTATCTAGGATTTCGATTCTCCCATACTTTTCGTGACCATGATCTCTAATGAAATCAGTACTCGATCACATAGCTAATAGTTTCACTTTATAAGAACTGAATCGCACTCAAAGCATGCGCATTCAAGAGCCTAGCCTAGCTAATTGGCTAACAAATGCTAGCAAAACATGCATTCATCTAATCAAAATTGGCAAACTAACAATACAACTGGGTCAATAGTCCTGCGTCCTCTCTCTAAGTGGAAAAGAAAAGGACTGGAAGTAGTTTTAGCACTCCCAGTAGCTACAGTAGCCATCAGAGATGGTTGTACTTCCGTAACTTCCAATACCTTGAACTTGAATTTTGCACCATCTGTTATAAGTTGAATGTTATGACGGTACAAGTGTGAAAAAGAAAGAATTAAGCTCTTTTTCTATATATGCCCAGCGATGAGCTTTAAAGCACGATGACAGTTACACTGTAGGATCTCCGCTCTGCACTCTGCAACTCACTAGAAAGGTCATCTCCCCAATCATGGTAATGTGCATGTTCAAATTTAAGGAAATTATAACTCATCCCATGCACAGAAACGCATTCACATATAAACGTTTGTAACAGAATTTTGACGTTTCCACCTCTGCTGCCTACAGATTAAATCCGTCGAGTTACTAAAGCTCAATGAAAATCTTACAGCTAAGGGCTAAAACGGTAACAGGGATAGGTCGATGGTTGTCATACACCCAGCTGTAGCTCGAAAAGGAAATACCGTTACGTGGTAGTACAAAGTAAAATAACAGTAATCCGTGGGAGCCAGAAAAAGAACTCCAAAGCATACCTCGATCACCCGTCGCTTGTCCATGTGAAAGCCAAAAGAACAATGGTTAGTGCAGAAAAGATGGTGGCACAAGGAAACACCCACATGACCCACTTTGACCTTCTGCCAGAACTCTTCTCTTGGGTGCTCAACTCGACCTCCTTGAGCAGCTCTCTCACTCCATCCATGTCAGAGTCCTTGGCAGCTTGAATCAGCCTGCTTTGAATTTTTTCGAGCTTTAAGAGCCGTCTGTCTCTACGTGCATCTTTGGGTGGCCAGATGAAACCTGTCATCTTCCATAGGAGGATACCCACGTAAATGGCAACGATACAGTCTACAGTATAATGGTGACGTTCCCTTATCTCTCTTTGGGCACTGTGCATTACAAGCAGCCATACAAAGACCGAGCTGAGACCCCCATAAGCCTCCTGTAAGGATAATAGATACACAAGCAATCTTCAGAAACTTTTGTCCAAACCAATAGAACATTAAAGGAAAGAAAACAACTGAAAGGATATTTGAAGATACTTGATTTTTATTGCTCAGAACTAAAATGGAGAGAAGAGGTCAAATGGGGAGGTAAATTTCCCCTGCTCTTGTTGTGTTTATTTTGCAGAAAATGAATGATTTGGAGTATATTTTCCCGAAAATGACAGTTTGTGTCGCTAAAAAAAAAAAAAAAGGAATAAGAAGAAATATTTTCATCGTCCACGAAAATGCATAAACATATATTATTGCCAATAATGAGTATTTTTCATTACCTAACTATTTCAAGCAATACAAACAATAATTTTAGCGATAGTTTTTTCAAATCATTCCTTTTCCACCAAAAAAAAAACAAGAAGAAGCCTCTTATAGTCTCCAATCACTTGTAAAACTGGAGCAAAAGCGAGGGATGCAGCTGCTTTTCTCTTCAGATTCTCATTTTAACCATCAACACTCAATTCAGTAAGAAAATCTGAGAAATATTACATTGAAACAGCCGGAGAGATTGTGCTCTTCCAGACATTTTGTTTCTTCTATTTTCCATTACCTCAGCCCACCGCCCAAAGAATTTTTTGCCAAGCAAAGAGTTATCTTGAAAGGAAGAGGATTTCTCTGCGAAGAATGCAGAATTGACAACTAGAGTTCAAGGGGGTTACCGTCCAAGCCATAGCTGTAAGTACAGCAACAAGCATGTGGCCACTGTACATGAGGTCATTGCAACCACCTCCAGCTTTCTTCAGCAGACTGAACCATGAAGACCCTTCAGAGACAGTTGGTCGCAAAAAATCGATGAGGAAGCTCATTGCCCCCCAATCAGGCCGGTATTCTCCAAGGTAACTGCCAGTATCAGCTGTCAAACACAGAAAACTATGAGGTTGATTCACATGGGTTAAGGAAATTTACTAGTTTGAAACGCAGACTACTACAGTGAATTTCATCCTTAACAAGATTACTTACATGATTTATAAGTTTTCCATCAAAAAATTCCACTTGACCTAAACTCCCGGAATATAATATTTGTAAGTAATCGGCATTTAATCATTTTGTGAAACAAAAAATGATATGTATGTATAGTGAATCCAATGATATGCTCAAAGCCTAAAAAGAAAACAATACGAACTATTCATTTGAAATTCAAGAAGTAAAAAATCTAGAGTGAGCAGACAACTGCAGAAAATTGCAATTTCTAATCTGCTTTGATGGTCAGGGAAGAATATTGTCCTAAACTCTCCTATGAGAAAACAAGAGCCCAAGACAGACTATGGCAAACATATGCCATTAAAATATTCAACATACCATATGCTATATCCAAATTTATTATCTTGCGAATAGTATCAGCATCTGAGGCGTATGGTACATAATATTTCTGGGCCCAACGATGAGGATAAGCTGGGACTCTAAACCTAGCATAGGCACACCAGGGCCGAGCAGATGGAAGAATTGTAGAAGCGAAAGTTATAGCCCGAAGAAGTCGACCAATCGCCATGGTGAACATGTACCTAGCCCCTAGTCCAAGACCAGGAGCTTCTACAGAGTCGAACAACACGGAGAAAGCCAGCATCATGAACAGCATCAGGAAATGATGAAGCCCAATAATTGGAGCTCTCAATATATCAACAATTGTCTGAGGAAGTTTTTCATTTGATGCAAGAAGCAGCCACTGGCCAGTGTCAGGAAGAGGAGCTGCATCCCTGTCCAGAACAGATTTTGCATTAAATTTCCTTCTTGTAATGGTTAAATTCTAACCTCGCAGGTTTACTACTATGGTGTTGGAGACTGAAATCATAGAAATCAAATTGCTGCATCATACATCAATAATATTATGTAATTTCCTGCCTAGATACAATCGAGGCATCATGATGAAACTTCCATGGCAGAAATAGAGCTATAAATGAAGCTACCATAAAAAGAAAGTGAGAATTTTTTTTTCTCTTACAAACAATGGAGAATGATACTCAAGTGCATTAACTTTCACACAAATGCGCTAATTCCATGACCCTCTATGAAGACATCAGAATTACACAGAGATTCCATGTGCTTAGGCTATCTAGCCATCGTCATCAGTGTCCTCGTCATTGTTGCATCAAACAGATCGATGCATCACATTTCATCACATGGTTTATTCAGTGAAGCAACAGTCATAGTGCTGGCAGTATCTATTCAAGTCATGTAGATGCTTTCTGAGTGTATAGATTTCATAAATTTCTGGAGCCATGCATCGTTAGAGATGTTTTGTAATAAGACTTATAATCACATAAGATATTACACTTTGTGGACATTCACCAGAGGCAAAATGTAAATCTTGGAATTTGTTTGATGCATGCAAGTCCTGCAATTTCATCTTGAAATCTTTTCTGACAATAAAACGTCACGGCCAAATTAATCATTCTTTGCTTTCGTTTCAAATTTGAGTAGAGACAGCTAAAGAATATGAGGACACTGAAAAAAACCTTAAGGCAAATGGCAGCAGTGTGGTACTTTAGATAGCAATCTCTGCTCCAGGTTCAGTATGCCAGAGTAAAATCATGCTGCCTTAGTCCAAATCAAACTTCCAAATGAAAATCGACAAGCACAAACGCATGGCATTGGTGAATAATGTTCATGAGGTGGAGTGCATGATACAAATATCTTAGAGATCATACGTTATAATCCCATCTTGTAGAGTACCACATTAAAATCATCCACGAAATGAAGCCATCATAAGATCCAAAAGCCCATGTTTTGTCTTCATATTTTGATGTTCTAACTTCTAAGGATCACTTTTAATAAGGATTCCCAGTTAAGCAAATTCAACATTGTGAGACATCAAATGGAGTAGAATAAATTCACGGAAGAATGTAAATAAAACATAATCACATATGCCTGGCAATTTGGAAACATTTTTTGAGTAGCAAAACCTTAATAAAGCTTGCATATATCGAGATAGATTGCAGGAATGACTCCTGATTTGCATAAGCTCAAGAACATAGAGAGTGCAAGTCCAGACTTTGAATCCCATTTCATCAACACCTTATGGACTTATCCACATAAAAGAGGAAAAGAGTTGAATAATTTCATTAATTGTTAATTGTTCAGAAAAAGTCTCATCATCACGTAATTTTGCTCAAAACGACTTGCAATCGCACAAACAACTTCCCAATCTATCAAAACGACTTGCAATCGCACAAACAACTTCCCCGTCTTCGACATCGCAAGCCGAATTCGCGTTCGGCAACGAAATCGAACTCAACCGCAACCCGAATTCGAGCTCACCGAAGTTCAGATAAACGCAATTCGAGCTAAGGTAACTCGGATCCAGGCACAATGGAACTAGAAAAAGGGACCGAAGTCATCGACTGAGCTCGGCTAGAATCACCTGTGCCAGTCCAAGCCGAGCACGGCGGTGACGGAGCGCACGGAGAGAGCTTCGAAGAGGAGGGCCAGGAGCATGAACACCATGGAGGCGACGAAAGGCAGAACGGAGCGGAACTCGGCCGACCAGTGACGGTAGTAGGGGACGCGGGCGACGGCGACGAGAGCGAGCACCGACCAGAGCGCCGGCTGGAGGCGGGCGTGCCACGCGGGGGACAGGCGGCGGAGGTAGTCGACGGCGACGTAGGACATGGCGGCCACGCCGAGGCCGCCGGATCGCGGCGGCGCCCGCCATAGCATGGCGGCGCCGATGGTGTTGGACAAGCAGCGAGGCCCGATCCAGTGACGGTGCAATGGCTGAACACTCCGCTTCTTCTTCGCTCTTCCTAGAAAGTAGAAAGACTTTACTAATGTTTTGTCGAACTTTCATTAATTTTCAATTTTTTTTTCTATTTCTCGAGACTTAAATTTTCCTTTTGGGTTAGTTCTTTTTTTTTAATTAACAGGATTTTTGGGTTAGTTCACTTAATTATGTTTTATGCTTTTAACGTTGTTGACACGTGTAAATTAGATATTTTGAAATCAATAAAAAAAATGAAGAAGTATACTTGTTTTAATGTTAACCAGCAATTAGATTTAAATCAAATCGAATAATCATATAGATAATTCTTTAAATCAACTCGATTCGACTTGACTAGTAAATAAATCTATTTTGGATTGAACTGGAAATCAAATTCGTAAAGTCTAGCTATTCACTATAAGATCTCGCTCTTCTACTCTAAAAACTCTCTCATCGAATTGAGCAACGATATTGCCCAGAAAACATAACCTTTAAAACAAATAAGGGAAATCCTTGTATATTCAAACTAATAGATTGCATTCAAAATTTACTAAATTCATATCTACATGTGGTTCGAATAGGTTTGTCTTATAATACAATTACAATTGCCAAATTTTTCTTGTCAGCAGTTAATTATATCATGTAATAATGTTTTAGGAAATCTTTTCTTAAAAATTTGCTTGATGATAATGAATGTTAAGAATTTTTAACATGCTTAACTCAATCATGCTCTTAATTTTTTTTTTTAAATATCTATTAATACAAGAACGACATGAAAATAAATAACATTGGATGATTAGATCCACCGAAGACATGAAAGCTAAGCAGTTAAAATTACCCAATTATGACATAATGAGCTATACTAAAGTTATAATTAAATCAAATGCATTAGTTAAAACTAGCATATACTCCTTTTCATTTTTACTTGCGCTTAGACTATTTTCAGATTTGGAGTACACTCTATGTAAAGACACACAAAACTCATTAACACAATAACTAGTTGGCTATCTGTCAAATATGGATAAGAGGGTCACTAGTTTTATCTCAAATTAGGAAAAAAAAAAACTAAAAGAAGAAAAAGAAACCGAACAAAAAGAAGAAAATAAAGGCAAGATTTAAGCTTAAATCAAGAATTGATCCCACATTAGACATTAGAGTCTCCATTGTGCAATCCAATTGTGATTGGAAAATTTTACTTCCAATAACACGCTAAAATGGGACCCATGATGTGATAAACGCAAGATGATAGAAGTATCTTTCATCGTATTTGGGATTGAAAATGCGCTAGCCTTTTCTATATTTATGAATATAGTTATTCAAGTAGTCTCGCGAGCATCTCGGATGAAGCACTCCTGAACATACTTTTGTCCTGAGACCTGTTAATTAATGGCCATAATGAATAAACCAACCTCATCATTCATATATCTGCACTTGTCTTTTGTTTACTATGATGGAATCATGGGATCCTTCCCCCGCAGTCTTTCCATTAGTTATGGATATTGGGACTCTGTTAATCACGGACTGCTGACAGCTAAACGCGTCACCATGAGGAAATTCATGTGAATTCAGTTGGTCGTTGAGAAAGATAACAGATTATCAGTTGCGAGACGTGAAGCCCCGGTCGAATTAGTAGTAATGTTTCGCAGAAATGCATCGCTCAATTCAGGAACGGTGGCATTCTCAATCCAGCAGGAATTATCATCCAAACAGAAGAAGAGGTTCTTATTGCTAATGTCACTGCTCATATTCATAGTGATCAGGATCGTGAGACATATCCTTGGGATCCTTACAAGACAATAGTCTTCACATCGATTTAGTTATCGGGCAGGACTTATTCGCAAGCCAAGTTTCGCAGATTGCCAGGCAAAGTTCGTCGCTCCTTCACTTCCTGTAGATTTTGATGTCTCTCCACCTCGATTCCATGTAGTAGCTTATGTTAGTCGGCGCCCCATACACTCCACACTTGAAGTACAGATCGCCCGGCCCTTTGTCGGCCACCTGGAACACTTGATTCCCGTCAAGAAACACGGTCACTTTCCCTCCATCGACGTCGTGGATTATGTTAAGCCTGAACCACCTGTCGTAAAGGCCAGTGGCAATAAGGTTTCCGCTGTAGTACCGCATGTCCCCATCATAGATCCTCAGGATGATGGTAGTAGCTCCGTGAGCTGCGCCATGTATTTGGGCTATCGTAGCGCCAGATGTCCCATTGGGCACAAAACCGTGCCCTTCGAATTGCCAGACTCCAGATGAGTAGTCTAGACCCTGTCAAATGTGTAACCTTAGTTCTTACAAAGATGTGGTACAAAATTGAGGAGGGAACAGAGAAATCCAGACAGAAATAGAAAAGATTCTGCTAATCCGATCAGTTTCTGGTTCAGTCAATCACTACCACGACGATGAACCGTAGGGGGGTTTGAGAATTACTTTAATCCGAACTTCGGTGCGTGGTTGAGTGTGACTGCTTGGATCATGAGGCTTGTCGTCGGCATAGACCCACAACTTGCGCACCCCGTCCACAAAGCTGTAGCGCTCATCCAGTGGAATGTTGTAAGGCTTCTGCAGCTCGAAGTTTGCATCTGTCAACGGTACCTCAGTGAAACCGTCCGTAGGATCAGCAGAACAGAACAGATTGGATTTCGAATAATGACTCGAGACCAGGACGACAAAGAACAACAGTACATGGCTAAAAGGAATTTCCATTTTTCTTTCTTGTCAGTCTTGAGAAATTGTTGAGGAACTAGTGAAGGCAAAGCTTCTATATGTAGGGACAGCATAAACAATGTAGGAACCAGATGATTTTTTAATCTTAACACAGCAGGGCAGATCCTTTGGTCATCTTTCCTTGGACAGACATGCTTGTCCTTTTGACAATCTGAACGACCTTGTCTCATCTATGTAATCTAATGTGTATATACAAGTGATTCCTAGGTTCTGAGAAAGTGTATGACCGTCCAATTATGTCAATGTAAAAGGGTTGAATGATGCTCCATCACTAGGTCCTCAACAGCTTTGTTGCTGGTTGGGCGGTAAGGGGGCTCTATATAAATTACAAGTTTTAGATCTCTCTGATCCCATTCTTGATCTAATGTGGAGATAAGATATGTTCGTTATACCTGACTTGTTCAAGAATGTTCAATTCATGGGGCAGCTGGAGCATTACAGGAGGGACTATGGCGAATCCAGGTATTTGGAGTTACGAAGGCATGGCTGATGCACCTATCCTGTTTTCTAGTTTGTGCTTCTTGGCAGCTGCTTGGCATTGGTTGTATTGGGATTTAGAATGCGATGAGTGCACAAAAACGTTCTTTAGATTTGCCAAATACCTTGATTGGAAGTTAAGGGATATGTAGATATTACAAATGATTAATTGATCTCTTTTTCTACATTTAGAGGTCTTTCGGATCACTCAAATCCCACGAGTAAATAGAAAGTTGGATCTATCTCGACTAAATTGCTCCATCTATCCTCCTAAGGAGAGGTTTGGTTTGGAACCAGTAGCAGGTTTAGCCTGTTAATTATTTTATGGATTCGAACAATGGCAGATATGTCGTGGATTCTTTCCGAGGGTAGGTGTTCTTGCACTCCATTACATTGACATTTGTCATAAACAATGCTTCCCTGATATCTTGGCCTAACAAATGCAAACTTGGTTTCTGTCTTTTCTATCATAAAGTGACAAATGACAATATCGTGCCGAATATGCACTTTGAGGTCCATTGCAAGTTGTTTTCATCGCCTCAACACATCGCTTTCACACCGCATCGAATACTTCACGGTGCCGTTTCATCATGGTCATCTTCATCAATTTCATCCATCCGTGTTTGTGGGGGTTTAGACGCAAGTTCATTAAAATACATCAAATTACAAGCTTAGAGAGTTTTGTTCATTTTTGGTACAGCTAAGTATGCCACTGTTTCATTTACATCGAGCGGTCACCCAAAATTCTCTAAAATTTGGAGAAGGCCGAAATGAATCTTCTTAGTTCACCGCATTCTGCTGTAAGTTCATGCAGAGAATCCAATGATCACAGGGAGACACACTTTTGGCATTGTTTCCTTCTGTTTTCTTGTTCAGTAAGTCTGATCACGCCGATTAAAGTCTCCGTGTGCTAATCGGGTACCATTAGAATGTGGCTCTTTCCACTTGATGGAACTCAGTTCTGGATTCCGAACGCTTGGTATTGTCTTCTTCTGTTTTCTTGTTCAGCAAGTCCGATTACACCGATTAAAGTTTCTGTGTGCTAATCGGGTACTGTTAGAATTTGGCTCTTTCTACTTGATGGAACTCCCAGTTCTAGATTCCGAAAGAACTGGATAATTTACAGCTCAACGGTCGGACATGTCTGAGTCGGACATTCAGATGACTGGGGGCACGCAAAACATACACGAAGGCCCAACTATGAATGTTACTAGAACGTAAATGAATTAAGGGGTAAGTCAAATGATTCTTGAGTGATCCCATCATTAACTATGCTAACTGATCTACAAGAAGCAGATGAAAAATCATAGTCGCGACATGATCTTCTGTCAAATTTCTTGGCTACCTCCTATTTTCACTTTCCATTAAAGGATTGACCCGCTTGATCTGTCAGTTCTTATATAAAAAAAAGAAAAAGAAAATTCTAACCGAAACCATAAGAGAGATCTAAAAATGGAAATTTAGATTTAGCATGAAGAGATTGTGCCACTTTTTGTTTGGCTGAACAAGACGGGGGACGAGGGTGCTAATAAATTTGTGAACTAGTTGATTAGCACATGCATAGAGGCTCATCAATGGAACAGGTGTCACATATGCGGAGCGACAGAGAAAGAAGCTCTGGGAATTCGTCTTTGAGAGCTATTGGCGGCCGACAAGTCCTGTTGATTGGCATGTCTTTTTCCTAATTCGACGTGTTTAGACCACCAACAGCTAAATGTATATTCAGCCCAAGCTTCATACTTTGAATTAACAGCAATTTCTAGCGCTTTTCTGCAATAAGCTGACTTGTCAGGTCCCTTGTTTGGCATATCATAGCCTTAATCACCTCACATGAGAAGGCAGCTTTGGATGCAACATCCTAGAGTTCTCTGTCTGGTAGAAAGCTTTCGGTTTATTAATCAGTTAAGAGGCATTAACTCAAAGCCAAGCGGCGCAAAACCAAAACAACCACCTAACAGATGAAAAGATGAAGAGGTTTTTAACTGAGAGTAAATTTTGGGAACACTATGAACTTTTGGTTAGTTCATTGTGACCCTGCTGACTTTCTTTGCTAGCCAGATTGCCCTTTAAGTACTCTCTCACTTCTTGTATATTTTGATGTCCTTCCACCTCGATTCCATGTAATAGCTCACGTTTGGGGGCGCGGCATACACTCCGCACTTGAAGTACAAGTTGCCAGAGCCACGATCTTGCGTCACGAGCTTTAGAGTCCCGTCAAGGTAAACCTCCACGATGCCTTGATCCCTGTTGTGGATCACGTTCACCCTGAACCACTTGTCGTAAAGATTGGTCGCAATCAGATCGCGAAGGTAGTATCGTACATCACCTTCATACATCCTTAGTATCAGAGTAGTGGCGTGCCCCATGCCGCCATGGATCTGCACTATGATGGCTCCGGAGGTCCCATTCGGCACGAAACCATAGCCCTCAAATTGCCATATCCCAGATGAGTAGTCAAGTCCCTGTGAGAAAGTACGTTAGGATCAAGTCGATGACAAATCTTGATGTGAGTTTCTGAAGCCAGACCGACTAGAACTCCCAACACCATAGTGCAGGTATCCGCATAAGAAAAGAAAAATTCAAAGTTCTTAAATGGAGGGATCGCGAGAGTACTCTTATGCGAATTTCCGTCCGCGGCATGGTCTTACTGTCGGGTTCGTGCGGTCTATCATCTGCATAGACCCAAAGCCTCCTAATTCCATCTGTGAAACTATACCTCTCCTCCAGCAGCTTGTCATACGGTTTCTGTATCTCGAAGCTCGACTCAGTCAGCGGCACGATGGTGAACCCATCAATGGGATCGGCGCAGACACAATCTATTTCAATGGTATAAAAGAGGATGAGGCACAGGATCAGATGTGAAGGACGCATCTTCTTCAGTTCTTGATCCTGTGAAGTTACAAGGAAAAGCTGAGCTATGTACTGCTAGGACTATCAAATCCACGAATCAGAGACAACACAAAAGCCTAGAACTTTTTTCTGCACCAGTGTCAGCGTCTTGTTGCTTCAATTAGAAAGCTTGTACGTAGCCCCTAACACCAAGAAGAGGTCAAATGCTTGGTGCAGATTGAAGCTTTGGTTCTATCACGAAGAAAATCAGAGAGCCTGCGGTAAATAGCTAAGAGAGAAGAAGGAAGTGTGGAGAAATAGAGAGGAGAAGTAGAGAGAAAGAATAAAAAAAAAGCTCGCGAAAGCCAACAAGGGGCTCTTGGTTTCTATGTTCCCGAAGCTCTACACTTATGGTAATATATTTATGTTGAATATAAATCGTACATAACCATAATGTTTATATGTATGTAAAAAGAAATAAAACCCAGAAAATAAAACTGACACCAATCAAGTTACATAACAAATTTAACGGTTGCCAATTGAGGACGACAAAGTTTGCTGTGTCACTCAACTAAATTATGTGCAGAAAGCTCCAAACTTTGTTGAACAAAAGACTTTCTTCCTGGATTGAAGGCCATGTCTCCCTCCTCATGTTTTTGTCTGTTTGGAATTTGGTGATGGCATGAAGACTCTTATGCTTACGTTGAATCAGAATAAATACGTTAGGAGCGCTATAACTTTCATACAGTGCTCATTTAAACACTATAATTTTTTTTTTTTTTACTTGAATGTCATAATTTTAAAAAATCGATTACTTAAGTGACATTGGCAATTTGCCTCACTAAAAAAACCAACCGGACTCTAATTTATAATACATCACCCGAGATACATAGAAAGTTGGAGTGAGCACTTAAGAAGACAAATATGTTGCTTGATTATTTGATTGAAGAACAGCAAAAGTTCTAACAATTTCACGAATAACCATCTCAATGCCATAAATTTTTAGAAGTAACCCTTAGGTTCATCAAATTTTTTTGGGTGACCACTTAAGTAATGAGAGAGAGAGTTCGAAAATGACATCGTTTGAGGAAGAGAGAATCTGAAAGTGGCCTCATCTAATTGTGAAAGATTTTAAAGAAGTAGGAAGAAACGATGGCGTTTGTTGTACTCTTGTCATGCTGGACAAAAATTTCCACACTGAATTTCAGTTTATTTTTAAAAATTCCACGTCAGAATGGAAAATTAAGAAACGAATCCACATAGGCTGATTTACCGAAAATGACCCTCAAGTAATCAATTTTATACGGATGTGTCATTTAAGTGAGCAAAAAAAAATTTATAACATTCAAATAAGCATCATACGAAAGTTATAACACTTTTATTCATGTTAAATCAACATCTGCTCTAAAAGTTTTTGGAAAGGAGAGAGCTTTGAATTATATGGTATCATCTTATATCATCAATTTTTTTTTGACATATTATTTTACATTAACTTTGTCTCGTGAAAAAACCTGTCTCACTGAAACCTAATATGTTAACCAAAAATCTCAATTTTTATATTGTATTGGATCTTATTAACAGGTGCCTTAAGAGTACAAACTAAGACACTCTTAGGTCCTGTTTGGCAACGTGCCAAACAAATGGATGGCGATTCGATTTTTGTTCCTGCATCCGCCTTGGGACGAGAATCGCGTTTGGTAAAATTTTTGTTCCTAACAAATTTGTTCCTTTTAATCGGTTTGGGAGAAGATTTGAGAATAAAAAAAAAGTTGATTCTGCGTCCGAGAATCAAAAAAAGAATCAACACAATAAAACTCTTCTTCTTTCCTTCCGCCATCCCGCGACCATCGCCCGCCGCCGCCCGCCGCCGTCCGCCACCGCCGGCCGCCGGTTCGGCGAGCTCGCCGGAGGCTCACTTGGCCAGGGCGAGGTCCGGCAAGCTCGCCGGAGGCTTGCCCAGCCACCGGCGAGCCTCGCCGGGGTTAGGCGAGGCCCGCTTGGCCACCGGCCGGGCTCGCCTAGCTTGACCGGTGGCCGGCGGGCCTCGCCCGGCCCGGCGAGGCCCGCCCCCACCGGCGAGGCTCGGCCTCGCCGGATCTTGCGAGGCCAAGCCTCACCGGGCCGGGCGAGGCCCGCCCGGCCACCGATTGGGCTCACCTAGCCTAACCGGTGGCTAGGCGGGCCTCGCCCGCCTCGACGAGGCCCGCCTTTCCACCGGCGAGGCTCGGCCGACGAGGGCCGCCTCGCCGAGGGCCGGCAATGCTCGTGAGGTTGTCGGACCGGCGACCGGCCACAAGAAGAAGAAGAAAAATAGGAGAAAAAGGAAAAAAAAGAAAAGAAAAAAAGGAAAAAGGGAAAAAAAATACAAAAAGTAAAAAAAAAATTATTTAAAAAAAAAAAAATTGGAACAAAATCAATGAACACGTTATCAAATGCAATTCTATTACAAAATCGAAATTTTAGACGCTTACCAAACACGTTCTTTTATTCAAAATCGGTTCCCTAATGTAATCAAAAATAATCATTTCTTGTCGAATCGGTTTAGAATGTAATCGTTGCCAAACGCGCCCTAAAAATAATTAATATGTTTATATCTCCAAAGCATAATTTATGACCTTTAATGAGTGCTTCAATGGCACTCTTTGCCATTCTCGTTTCACATTTAATGAAGCGCAAACGAGCAGTGATTTGCAAAAGTAACTAATAGCTCATTTTACAGCTCATTTTACAGATAAACTGAAAATACGCATGACAACTTGGTCTCTTCTGCAAGAGCGAGGTAAAGAATCAAGCCAATCCAGTCAAACCCCGTTGAAGACAAGCTTGATGGATTGCATAAAATGGTAAAAGAACCAATGCCCCCCTATAAGTAATCCTAATAGACCATATATCCAATCTCCGACGACCATGAACTTTCATTTATTCTGTACAAGAAGCCAGGAATTAATCTTAAAATGATCCCACGTTGTCATTTCCTTTACTTCCAAATCCTTCGCTCGCTTTGTTGTTGCGAGACACAGATACAAGTACTCTTCAAGCTCGTCCACTCGCTCCTGAAATACGATGTTCCTCGTCCTGAGCTCGTTCGCCAATGGCTCAGAAGTCTTTCCGTCCCTTCTTGTCAAACATAGATGAACCATGGCTTCGTTATGCTTGATCTCGTCACCAAGTCACAATACTAGCCGTATCCATAATGTAGGGGTGTAAATGGTTCGGTTCAGATCGATTTTTTTGAAGAATCGAACCGAACCGAACCAATAAGGAAATTTACGTTCATCGCCATGATATCCATTTGTTCTTCAACTTTCTCGAGAAACCGAGTCCATGCAAATCCGAATGAGTTGGACATTCTTTTCATTCTTATCTAGTAGTTTCCGAGTACTATATATATATATGTGTGTGTGTGTACACACGCAAAACTCATTAGCACAATATCTAGTTGGCTATCTGTCAAAAAAACTATTTTTCTTTGGAAAAGAATTTCACCAGTTTCGTCTCCGAAAAAAAAAAAAAAAAAAAAAAAAAAACCAAAGAAAAAAGGTGAGATTCAAGCTTATACCAAGAGTGGGCCCCACATTAGACCTTAGTCTTTGTTGTGCGAGTAGTAATTGAAAATTTTCACTTCCAATAGCATGCTATAATGTGACAAATTCAAGACATAGATGTGTCTCCAGTCGTATTTGAGATTGAATAAGCTCACTAGTCTTTCAAATAGTCTCGTGAGCATCCCAAATGAAGTACTTTTGAACATGCTTTTGTTCTTAACACCTGTTGATGAATGGCCATACTCCATAAACCAATGTTATCGTTCATATTTGTGCAATAGTATTTTGTTCACTACGATGGAATCATGAGATCCTTCCCCACTAGTCTATCAATTAGTTATAGATATGGACTCCGTTGATCACCGATTGTTAACAACTAAATGTGTCGCACGAGGGATTCATATATAACTCATGTGGATTCAGTTGGTTGTTGAGAAAGATAACGGAAAATCAGTTGTAAGACGCCAAGCCCCAGTCGAATTAGTAGAAATGGAATCAGCTTTAGGAAGTCACCTAAAACTCATGTGTATGGAGCGCCAGCTAACATAAGCTCGTTGCCCTTCGCTTCTTGTAGATTTTGATGTCTCTCCACCTCGATTCCATGTAGTAGCTTATGTTAGCTGGCGCCCCATGCGCTCCACTCTTGAAGTGCAGATCGCCTGGCCCTTTGTCGGCCACCTGGAACACTTGGTTCCTGTCAAGAAACACGGTCACTTTTCCTCCATCGACGTCGTGGATTATGTTAAGCCTGAATCACCTGTGGTAAAGGCCGGTGGTGATAAGGTTCCCACTGTAGTACCGCAAGTCCCCGTTGTAAATCCTCAGTATCAGGACAGTAGCTTCATGAGCTGCACCGTGTATCTGGGCTATCATAGTGCCGGATGTCCCATTGGGCATGAAACCATGCCCTTCGAATTGACAGACTCCAGATGAGTAGTCTAGACCCTGCCAAATATGTAACCTTGGACCTTATGATGGATTTATTGGAATTGGGCTTACGGCCCATCCGCTCAAGTTGGGCCCAAAAGGGCCCGGCCCACGGGAATAAGGCCCGTGGAAGGGGAGAGGTATAAAAGGGAGGAGAGAGAGAGAGAAGACAACCGTTAGAAACAAACGTACGTCTTCCCTTTCTCCCGCGCGCTCTCTCTCCAAAAGGAACAGTAAGTTCAAGGCACCGTTTTCTCCCCTTCAAGCCCCGCGTCATCGGATCGTAATTTCTTCATCTTCTTCAAAGATTGGTGTCTAATCTGTGGCTAACAAGGTATGCTCGAATCATGGTGTGCTTTACGATCGGTGATGCGTGTTTTCCGGCTTCGTCTTCCGCATTGATTTAGGGGTTCGATTTAGTGTCGAATCCGGTTTTCGGGGATCAGTTATTCCTAACATTGGTATCAGAGCCCTAGTTCACGTTTTCCCGATCAATTTGATGTTTTTTTGATTGATTTTTCGCAAAAGGAAGTTCGACGGATCGGGCGACAAATCCCGACACCCGAGACTTCTTCGGCCATTTTTCCGAGTTTTCGTAAGTCAAAAACGAATTCTGAAGGCACCGGGTGAAGCGCGACGTCGAGACGAGTCCGACGATGTGTCGACCGCCGCCGGGAGCCACCGCACGCGCCCACACGCGCGGCCGGAAGGCGGCGCGCGTGGGCGCGACGCGCCGGAAGCGGCCGGGCCGCCCGCGCGTGCGCCACACGCGCCGGTGGCGAACCGGCACGTGCGCGCCGGGCGGCCGGGCGAACCGGCACGCGCCGGTCCGCGGACCGACGCGTGATGACGTCCACTCGATGACGCATCATGACGTCACCAACCGCCGATAACCGCTTCTGAGATGACGTCATTGATGACGTCGCCGCCGACGACGATTGCCGGCCGGTCACCGGCCGGCGACCCGACCCGACGGCGACCGACCCGACCCGATCAGCCGGCGGCGCGTGCCGCGCACGTGCGGCCGACGTCCGCGTGACGCCGCACGCTCACGCGCGAGGCACGTGCGTGCCGACGACGCTCGCGTGACGTCGCCACCGCACGCGCGCGGCACGTGCGGTCGGGTTCGTCCGACCGGCGCGGCCGGTCCGACCGGCCCGACCGGTCCGACCCGCGCGCCCGTTGACCCGACCCGTTGACCGACCGTTGACTTTGACCGTTGACCGTTGACTTTGACCGTTGACCGTTGACCCGAAAAAAAAAAAAAAAAAAAAAAAAAAAAAAAAAAAAAAAGGAATTTGTTTCTTTTTCGGTCATGCCTATGTGTATTATAAGTGATCCATTTTTTTTTAATTCTGCATTTGTTGCATGAATTTTGGAAAATTATGTATTTTCCTTTATGAAAATTATGGATTATTCTCGCATTTTGTTGCGACTATAATGAGTTATGCACGATACCCGCAAGCCCGAGAAGGGACGAGGGAAATGCAAGACTTAAAAGGCTGATGTCGATCTAGCTAATTATCGGTGGCATGACGGTGATTTAGTATCACATGTGATCAATGTCAATCGATGATACGAAAATCATCCTGGAATGGTTATCTTATGCCGATTTTCGAAGGTGCCGGCTTTGATAAACACTCTTCCACCCGAATGGCAAGCAGTGTTGGATCGGCTATGGGAGGTCAACGTGGTCCGGATTATAGGAAGCTAGTGGAAGCTTTTGTAAGAGAATACTATAGGATTGAGTTGGCCAAAACTTCAACCCTTAGATTGAGCGCCACATGGCGCCGAGTGAATGCGCCTTGGTGGCGACATGAAAGCTCTCCAAAAGTTTTTCCTTGGTTGGCAATGTGCCTTCGCTTTCTCGATGTTTTGAATGATAGATTAGAAGGGACTTTCCCTATTTATCCCTTGGATTAATTAAAGATGTTTTTGATGTGAATATCTCTTTCCATGTTGATATTTTTTTCCCTGTATATATATTGCTTAGTGTAATGTATAGTCGTATCATGTGAAAGCATTTTTATTTTATTGGATATAAGATTTTATTTGCTTTCTCATTATTGCTAGTTGTTTGTGGGTAATTAGTCATGGGTAGTTTTAGAAGCTTTTGTAGCTTCATAGAATTGATTTTGTATATGACAATCATATTAATGATAGTTTTGAGTTAGGATTTTTGGAGGATGATTGGAAACATAGTGACCTTTTGATTCTCAAGCCTTACTTGAAATTATTTATTAATATGATGGGTCTATGCAAATAGGGATGCATAAATGATAGGCATTAATTATTCGTGCATGGATGTCCGATGTGTTGAACGATGGTTCAAAGAACTAAGAACGTGATTGCCGATATGAACGGTAACAATTGTGAAATATTGAATAAGAAGATTCAATATGTGCTTTGGAAAAGCAAGAAGCACTAGAAGCTCTTGACCATGTTATGGAAGATCTTAAGGATGCCATGCGCCACCTTGAGCTAGTAGAGGACCGCCTAACGGTATTTGAGCCGAACAAAGATATTTGCAATGCTTGGTTCTAGCTTAGAAAGGGCTTTGTGCTCTAAGCGCAAGCGTATTGATTCGTTCAATATGTGGGCATACAAAGGATCAAGTCCTTACCGCAAGAAATCAAGAGTTAACCAACACAAGAGAGGAAAACGTCCTCAAGTGAAGAAAATGTCAAAGGCGAGGTGTTACAATTGTGACAAGAAATGTCACTATGCTTGCAAATCGTTGTGAGTCAAAAAAAAAAAAAGTAAACACCTCTTGTACATTTGAGAACTTTGCTTATGTGTCAAGTTCAATATTATTGGCTGAATTCAATCCTTTGTGGACTCGTAGATTCGAAGTGACAGACCATGTAGAGAAGGATAGAGAATCCTTCATGGAATTCCGACAAGTACCAACTGGAACTAAGTGGATCCATATGGGAAACAACTCTAGAGTCAAGTAAAGGGATTGGCACTCGCCAATTGAACATGAGTGGTGGACGCACCTTAATGTTCTATATGCTCCTGGAGATTCGTCGAAATTTTTGTGTCTCTTTTTAATGTTGGTTAAACTTGGTTTTAGTATGAACTTCCATAATAAAGGTGTAGATTTGTTTTTAGATACAAACTACTATGGTTGTGATTATTTTCTGGATGGTTTTATTGTACTAGATGTTGACTATGGTGGTGTCAATTTGTTATTCCCTTGTTTCACGTCTTCAACCTTATATGATAATGATGTGAATATGGTGGCATGCTAGACTTGGTCATATGGGCCAACAACATATGAATAGACTAGCCATAGAGGGCTTGTTGGACAATATTGAAAAAGTCGATTTGTCCATAAGTGAGCATTGCCTAGTAGGGAAAATAACAATGAAACCATTTAGAAAAAGATAAAAGAGCTGGATTTCCTCTCGCATTTAATCTATTTGGACGTCTCGTGGTTCAAATGAATGTGAGAGGAAGGCAAGGGGTGTTTATTTCATCACTTTTTTATAGATGATTATACTCGAGTCGGATATGTCTATTTGATTGCTCATGAATCAAGCATAAGTTGTTTGAAGGTTTATGAACCTAGCGAAAATCAATTAGACAAGAAAATAAAAGCATTGAGATCCGATCGAGATTGAGAATATTTATCGATGTGTTCAAAAATTATGTGATGAAAAGGGAATATAAAGATAGTTGTCTATTCCATATACTCCTCAACAAAATGGTGTTGTGGAAAGAAGAAACAGAACCCTACTGGAAATGGTTAGGTCCATGATGGTGCATGCTAACTTACCTATCACTTTTCGGAGTGATGCGTTGTTAATTGCTACCTATATACTTAACCGGATGCCTTCCAAATCGTTGCTTCCACTCCATATGAGTTATGGACAGTTAGAAAACCGGACTTAAGTTTTCTTAAGCCATGGGGTTGTGCTGCCTATATTCATGAGTCATCTCACAAGTTTGGGAAATTGGGTCCCAAAGGAAATAAGAGTATTTTCATGAGATACTACGAACACTCGAAAGGGTATGTGTTCATAGGTGAGCAGGAAAGTGGGAGTATAACTGAAATTGAATCACGAGATGTCACATCCTTAGTGGATGAATTTCCTAAGAAGGGCAAAATAAGGGAAGATTGTTCCCTATTTGAAACCTTGGATCAAGATAATGATGTCAGTGGAGTTCGTCCAAGTGGGAGTAATATGAGATGTGATGAATTGAATTCAACTCATTCTCAATTGCAACCACCTGATGTGACAACATCATCATTACCTAATCCAAGTGGGAGCATGATGGGGAATGATGTGCTAAGTGTACAATCTCCCATACGGTGAACAAGTTGCCAAAGTATTCCCCGTCAATGTTTTGACATTGAAAGGGAAGCTTTTATGGTTGCTCCACAAGATGAGGATGAGCCAAGAAATATTAATAAGGCTCTAAATTGCCCTAATAAGGAAAAATGGATTCATGCAATGAAAGAGGAAATGGAGTCGGTGAAGTCAAACCATGTTTAGAACCGGTTGATCTTCCAAAAGGACGCAGAGCTATTGGGAACAACTGGGTTCTCAAAATAAAGCGAAAGGCCGATGGCTCGATAGAAAGGCATAAGGCCCGCCTTGTGGCGAAGGGGTATAATCAACAGAAGAAATTGATTATGAAGGATATGGGTGAGGTTACATATATTCTTGGATTTAAGATTTCAAGATTGTAAACCCATAGACACTCCTATTGCAAAAGGTGAAGGATTGAGCCATAGATCGTGTCCAGGGGACTCCACAAGAGAAGGAATAAAGGAAACATGTTCCTTATGCTAGTGCTTTGTTGGAAGCTTTATGTACGCTATGATGTGTACAAGACCTGAAATATGTTTTGTAATTGGAATGGTGAGCGATACCAATCCAATCCAGTCCAAAGACAATGGAAAGCCGTTATGAGAATACCGAGGTATCTAAAGGGGACTAGCGATTATACGATGAGTTATAAAGGAAAGGATCTCGCGACTCTAAGGCTATCCCGATGCCGATTGGGGAGGAGGTTTAAATGAAAGGAAATCTACCTCTAGGTTTGTTTTTCTTACGAATGATGGCACCATATGTTGGAGCTGTAAGAAACAAACATGCATAGCCTTGTCCACGAAAGAAATTGAGTTTGTGGCATTATCGCCAGTAGTGTAAGAAGATGTTTGGCTTTAGAGATTTTTAGATCATTTAGGTGTTATTGGATGTGCTGCATTTGTTATTTGTTAACCGTGATAGCCAAGCAAAAATAAAGCGTACACCAAAGATCCAAAATATCATGGCAAGACCAAACATATAGATACCAAGTATAATTTTGTAAAGGATATGGTTGCACGAAAGGACGTGAACTTAGAGTACATACTACGCATAGAATGGTAGCGAGATCCTATGACAAAGCCAATACCCGGATATGTGTTTTGTGGCCATATGAAATCTCTAGGGTTGCGTAGAGGCTAATGTACCGAATATTGTAATTTCCCTAAGTGTTCACATTTGATGAATTCGTGTTTTCATCATTAATGCTTATGAATCTTTTGTTTGATCTTTATGCATCTTAATGCTCGGTGCATTACTTTAAGTTGAGAAGTATGTCGGACAGATATAAGATTAGCCCACTCACACGGGTAATCGCCTCTATTTACTTGTGTGATAAATAGAGATGAGACTGTTTTTAAGCTTATTATCTAGGTGATAATCGAGAGCTCAAGCTTAAAACATGTATGTCGCCTTAACTGAGTGTTAAGATGAGGACATAATACTTACTATGTCCGAAAGTAAAATACCCCACATATTTTACCTTATCCGTCTAAGATGCCGATGTGAGTTCGATGAATTTTGTGTATGAGTAGATACGTGAACTCAAGTTAGACATTGGGTATGTCTGAACTATCATCTGTACGGTATTGAAAGGTGTAGACATACGCTCCATGGGAAAGGAGTAAATACCGTAATACGTATTTCATACTACGTATGCATGAGACGACCAATAAGAGTGACAAAAGTTTGATCTCAACTTTTATGTCGTGTGAGACTCTTGAGGACAAGAGAGTTCCTCAATTTTTTAGTCCCCTCATGACTCTTACTTATTCTCGAGATTTCTATTTAGTGTTTGCTATCTTAGGATGTTGCCAATGGTCATGAGTGATTCGATCTAATGGGGCATTTCTAGAAAAGCAAGCCGGACTGAAATTAAGAGTTTGAAGGAAAGAGGAAGATCGATTATGGAGAATCACATTGTAGTTTTGTATTCACCGGTTAACCAATTATGACTGTCTTTGTGATAATCATAGTTGTGAATACAATATATATATCATTGTTTTAAAAGAGATCAAGAGAGATATAAATGTGATCGATCGATCTAGGGTACTGCATACTAAGTCTACTCGGAGTGTGATGCCCATTATGAGCTGCTATATATTCCTAACAGATGTATGGCAACGAGCTCTCAAAGTATCTTTGGTCGCACGGATTATTCACCTGGTATGAATGTTGAAGAGAGGAAAAGAGGATTCTCGTTCGGCCCACCATGATAAGTGAGAGTCTATGATGGATTTTCTCGATGGGGCCGAGTAAGGCCGTCCGCCCATGTTGGTTTTGTACCACCATGTGCGAGTGGGAGATGATGGATTTATTGGAATTGGGCTTACGGCCCATCCGCTCAAGTTGGGCCCAAAAGGGCCCGGCCCACGGGAATAAGGCCCGTGGAAGGGGAGAGGTATAAAAGGGAGGAGAGAGAGAGAGAAGACAACCGTTAGAAACAAACGTACGTCTTCCCTTTCTCCCGCACGCTCTCTCTCTCCAAAAGGAACAGTAAGTTCAAGGCACTGTTTTCTCCCCTTCAAGGCGTCATCGGATCAGAATTTCTTCATCTTCTTCAGCATTGGTGTCTAATCTGTGGCTAACAAGGTATGCTCGAATCTGTGGTGTGCTTTACGATCGGTGATGCGTGTTTTCCCGGGCTTCGTCTTCCGCATTGATTTAGGGGTTCGATTTAGTGTCGAATCCGGTTTTCGGGGATCAGTTATTCCTAACACCTTACAAAGATGTACAAAATCGAGGAGGGAACAGAGAAATCAAGACAGAATTGGAAAAGATTCTGCCAATTCGATCAGTTTCTTGTTCAATCAATCACTACCATGACGATGAACTGTGGGGGGATTTGAGAATTACTTTGATCGGAACTTTGATGCATGGTTGAGTGTGACTGCTTGGAACGTGGGGCTTGTCGTCGGCATAGAACCACATCTTGTGCAACCCGTCCACAAAACTGTAGCGCCCCTCCAGTGGGATGTCGTAAGGCCTTTGCAGCTTGAAGTTTGCATTTGTCAACTGTACCTCAGTAAAACCATCTGTAGGATCAACAGAACAGAACATTATGTATTTTGGATTATGACTCGCAACCAGGATGACAAATAACAACAGAACATGGCTACAAGGAATCTCCATCTTAGTTTCTTGTCTGTCTTGAGAAATTGTTGAGGAACTAGTGAAGGCAAAGCTTCTATATGTAGGGACAACACAAACAATGCAGGAACCAGATATAATTTTCTAATCTTGACACAACAGAGCATATCCTTTGGTCTTCTTTCCTTGGACGGACATACTTGTCCTGTTGACAATTTGAATGACCTTGTCTCATCTATGTAATCTTGTGCATAGACAAGTGATTCCTAGTTCAACGGTTGATAATTGAGGATGACAAAGTTGCTGTGTCGCTCACCTAAATTATATGCGGAAAGCTCCAGACATTTGTTGAATAAAAGACTTTCCTTCCTGGATTAAAAGCCATGCCCTTTTCGTGATTTTATCAGATTGGAATCAAATATTAGAGATGGCATGAAGACTCTTATGCTTATATCGAATCAGTATCTACTCTATAAGTACTTGGAAAGGAGAGAGCTTTGGATTATATTGGAAAGGCGTGCTGGTTAGGGTTACCGATTGGACTGGTTAGAACAATAGAGGGGATAATAATTAACTCCGAGGTGATTGTATTCGTGTCGTTCCTTGAGCATTCATCATCACTAAGCATCGAATGCTCTTCGCGCTATGTGGTTCCTTGCTTTGATTTGCTGGATCCAAGTGAGAGGGTCTATGCATATACTCGAGTTCCGCGGTGATCAAATCAAAGCACCCCAGTATATGAGATGTTCTTTCATGGGAGTGCAGTGAAGACGGCACTTGATGAGCATTCGCAGGAAATTGTCCTTTTGTCATACAAATAGATGAAAGATTAGTTCGGAATGCATTAAGGTATTCTTCATTGACGTCTATGCTTTTCCGAGCGTCCTTTAGTTCTTCTCTATCTGAAGCATCTGCAAAATGCATTGACAGGTCTGCATCATGTTGCTGTAGACGAGGTAAGACTTGATTAATTCTAACAAACACAAGCTTATTATTGAAGTCATTTTGTTATTGTGCAGGCTTATTCTAATAGATTACGCCAATCGCATCTCAAAAAATGGAGCAAACCATCACAAACCGAAAGTTACAGTACTGATTTTTTTGGTGCTCGGTTTCGACTCAACCCATATTGCGATTCGATTCAGTCCACGGACGACTTCATCTATAGCACGAGTTTATATCCATTGTCTTTGGTGGAAATACAAAGATGAGGGTGAACCTTGGATTAGAGAGTTAACTTCACTCCTTAAAATCAACCATTTTCAGCACTAGAATGAACTGAGAATCATCAAAAGCAAGCATAAGTATATTATACCTTTGAAATCAAGTGTATACGCTATATTTGCCGAAAAGTGACATACTTTTAATGTTCATGCTAAGAGATTAATGCTTGGGACTTTATTTAGATTGTTACGACAATTTTTTCTTTTTATATTTGCTAGGCTAAAGGCTAGGAAGGGCGACCAGTATCAAGTATCAACAACCCCTTAAAGGTAATTTTGCATAATGACGCATCACTAAAATGTCCATGGCCGTGACACTTGAAATGCCTCTTCCATCTACTTCTATATGGAGCTCTTTATCGTACTCCATAAGTTTCTCCTCTTCTTAGGAAGAAATATACCAAAAATGCCTTAACTTGTGTACAACGCTCACTATAATGCCACAATTTTTTGTTGGCTTACTTAAGTGCCACTTTTAAAAATAAATGTTCACTTAAGTGCCAACTCGGATTTGAGTCAACAGAAATCTAATGTGATAATATTTTAATGATTTATCAATCCTACGTGGCTTGCTAACATGCTCAATTAGCATATAATCTCTAAATGATGTCGTATAGCAAGTTAAAAAGTTGATCACTTTAATGTCAATTTTAATGAAAAAGTGATCATTTCAATGCCAAAAAACCCCCTAAATGACGTCATGTAGAAAGTTAGGAAGTAATCATTTTAGTGCCAGTTGTTATAGGAAAAATGATCACTTCAATACCAATTATTATTAAAAAGTGATCGCTTTAGTGCCAATCTTAATAAAAAAAGTGATTACTTCAGTGCCAAAAAATGACACATAACATTTTTTAATTATAAAAGATATGTAATTTCTTTTGCCAGAATTTTTTGCAAGGAGGCACTTAAGTGATCGTTTTTGTCTAATTTTGACACTTAAGTAAGCCGGCAAAAAATTGTGGCATTAAAATGAGCACTGTACATAAGTTAAGACACTTTTGGTGTACTTCTCCTCCTCTTCTTACTCTTGTTGTGAAGAGCCTATTAATATTTAATAATACTCCTGAGAATAACTGATTTCGTTCTTTTATTCCTTGGAACAAAAAAAAGAAAAGAAATCTATTTGATAAATTTTTTATTCCTAGAAATAGATTTGGAATAAAATCAAGAAGTGAAAAAAATAGCTTCTTATTCTTCGAAACAATTTCAAGAATCAAACCCAACTTTTTTTTCTTTTCTTTTCTTCTTTCCTCCTTATCTCTTCTTCCTCTTCCTCCAAACTAGTGTCGTTGGTGGTTGGTGACTAGCTGGGTGAGATTTGGCGAGCTCGCCGACGACTCGCCTGGCCAAGGCAAGCCTCAACCTTGCCCAAGCAACGCGAGATTGGCCTTGCCAGTGACTAAACGAGGTTGACCTCACTAGGTCCGAAGCAAGACTAGGTCTTGCTAGGCTAGGGCGAGGTTGACCTCGCACCGCCTAGGCGAGGCTGAGCCTCGCTGGTGGCCTTGCGAGCCAAGGCTCACCATGGCTAGGTGAGCTTGCCGAACCTCACCCAACCAGTCATCAACCACCGCTGCAGTCTATGACCGGACACAAAGAAGAAGGAAGGAGAGGAGAAAAAGGAAAAAGAGAAAAGAGAAAAAAAAATATAATAATAGTATCTAAAAATTAAGAATACTGCCGAATGTATTTCTATCCCGAGAATAGAAATTTTATACAGTTACCAAGCGTTTTCAAAAACTCAAAAATTGCTCTCAGGAACAGAATAAACAAATATCATTTTTGAGCAAAAATTATACTCGAAAACATAATGATTACCAAATATGCCCCAAAAATCATCATCGACTTTAAAGTACAAACATCATCATTCCTATCTCGTTGGATTCTCTAAGCAATTGAGTACCCACTCCATTTGTCTTTGAAGATTCTCTATGGTACAGTCTTGCCTTTCGTTATGCGCTTTCTCCAAAGTCAAGCCTCTTAGAACTAGATCATTCATTTGAAGTATGAGTCTAACGACGGAAAGGAATAACTCAAAACAAGTTCAACCTTGAGCTATGATATCAATTCTATGCGTGTGCAGGTGAGTGATTTCAGAAATAAGGACTATTAAGGTTAAGTTTATGGATAGGTGTGTTAAGTGATTATGAAATGATGTGTTTTGGATGAAGGATATGGGAAGGTTCACCACCAAAGCATAAAGGCACAAACCACCAACCAAGGATAAAGAACCAGGATAGTAGCAGCTCACCACCAAGGCATAAACAATTACTCCAAAAGCAAAAGATAAATCATGTATGATTCACCATGAACGATAGTTGGATAAAAAAAAAAAAAAAACAGATAAACATTCACTCACGTTGAGGAATTTTCATCTACACATTAAATTTGCATTACATTTGAGAACTCTCCTCTAATTATAGAGGGACAAAGACATAGAAAATAGACAAATATTAAAGAGACATGGGGACTCCCCGAATATTGAAGACATAGGAACTAGAAAGCAATTAAAGTCTTAGGAACTAGAAAACTCGATAAAGATTTAGGAACAAGGAAATGCATTTATGAGATAGAGACTTGAAACCTTGACTCTTCAACCTTGTGGTTCATCTTCCAAAATTCGTCCACCAGCTTGATCATAAAATAACCATTTTGGGAGATCAAGAAATATCTAAGGAAATTGCTCATAATTGATTTTCATCGATATGTTTTTGATTAGCTATGAAATCAACAATTAGTCTGGTCAATCAATATTTTACTACTTGATCGGCAAGGGAAGAATCGACAACTCCTTAATCAGTAGCTTGGTGGTCAATTGGTCACCATGAAATTAATAGCTCATCGAACCGACAATTCTTTTGCTAAATCGACATCTTCAACTTGAACCGATCAAGTTAGATTGTAGTCGAAATTGGCATTTTGCTTCCAAACATAGAAATAAGTCTGATTAATCGACGAAATCTGAGTTGAGCTCGTGAGTTGATCGATAAAGCTCAATACTCCCACATCCGCTTAGGAACAAAGATATTGAAAGAAAAGACCAAGCAAGATAAATTTTCCATTAGAACAGTGAAACTAAGGTCACATGCTGTCTACAAAATTTCTCACTTCCTTTTGGAAAATCGTCATGTCTAGCTCTAAACAACTATTATCAAACACTAACTGGTTCTTAGCACTTCGATGTTCGGCCAACTCTTTGTTTAGTCGATACTGCTCGTCAAAAATATCAAGATGACTTTCCAGAGTTCTGTCTGCCTCAATTATCTGGGCAGCCTTGAGTCTGCGTCGGCATCGGACGTCGATCAGTTGTCTCTCTAACGCATCCAGTTGTCTCCCCAACTTGGTTTCCTCAGCAGCAAGGTCATTCTGTTCATCGACCAACACTTGTAGGGTATGCCGACTATCTTTCAAAGTTTGGTCAAATCTCTTGATAAAATCGTCAGAATGTTGATAGTCTTTCTCCAAGTCTGCCAAGGCAGCGATCCTTTCGCGGTTCTGTCGATAAGTATCTATTCCACCAGGAAATTTAGTCAGAAAGTCTTCGCAGCGTTTTCTGAATTCAGGGGACTTCGAGAATCGGATATCACCACCACATAATTCCCCCAATAAGGCTTTAAACCTTTCAGTGGTGGCGGGATTGGCTGCAATTAACGGATATCCACCCTTGGACAGTTCAAGAAACTCAGCCCATTTGTGCTTGACCACGTCGTCGGTAACGACAAGTATCGATGAAGACTCAGGTGGGGCAGTGTCAAAACTAACAGCTTTAGAACGTAAGACTTTCACAGACCTAAAATTAAAAAAAATATATAAATAAAAATAAATAAAATATGAAAAAATATAAGGCTTTCGCAGACCTCTCCAGGGTAAGCCTAGCATTAACGAAGGAGCCAAGTATTTCTTCACCATCAGTTTGGCTGATTGGTTGCAACATCGAAGAAGGTAATGGTGCATGTCCAGGGGACGGCAGAACTGGATTAACAGGAGTGGGTACCGCTCGAGATTTTTGGGCATCAACGTTAGCAGGCTCATCGACATTGTCACTTTGATTTGCTGGAGAAGATCTTGAACCGGTTGCTTGACCTTTTTGTGACAGTGAGACAAGAAATGAGACATCGTCTAGTAAAAAGGAAATGCGATGCAAGTGAATGCTATCAACGAGGACGAGTCAGAACACATAAGATAAAGTCAATACCTTGTTCCGATGAAGGAATAGGAGCTTCAAGTGATGAAGGCTGTGAAATGGCATTAGTGACGATTTCCAATTGGCTTCGATCATCCGCGCCAGCAATAGTAGATGTGCCTACCGACGGACTTCCGTTCACCACGTTTGAGGAGGGCGAAGGCTGCAACCGTCGTCAGCAATGGGGACGACAGCATTAGAAACAGGACGTTTGTCAACGAGGACAGTACCTTACGTATAGTATCCCTAGTAATATTATTCAATTCAATTGGGCAAATGATTTTCCGGAGTGTGGAGGCACAAGTCGGAAAAAGAAGCCAAAAACCACTCATAACCCATGGTACACACGAAGCAAGATGACAGTTGGGTATAGTAAATATTAATAAAATGTACTTACATATAGTGTCCCTAGTAACATTATTCAACCGGAGTGGGAAGGCACAGGCGAGAAAAAGAAGCCAAAAACCACTCATAATCCAAGGTACATACAAAGCAAGATGAGAAGAAAGACCACAACCTAACACGAAGACCAATTTATGTAGTGCGACATACTTTAGGCAGCTTGGGTCCTACCCATGGAGACTCACGTACGATTCACTTACCATTCTTTCTTTCTTTTTTTCTTTTTTAATTTAAGCTATTTACCGTTAAGAAATGGACACGAAGCGTGGACCTAAACACACTTTGACCAAATAATCCGGATGTACATCCATCAAGATATATACTCATGAAATATGATTTGTCACCCATCGAATAACGAGATAATTGTAAAAAAAAAAAAATCATAAACCTATTATTCATATATTAATTCAATTTTAAACCATTTTTATTGTGTTGATTTAATCTTAAATCTTTTAACAATTTATTTGTATAATTCTTTTCAATTAACTTTAAGTCAGAAATCGCTAACATGACGGTTCAATCAATATTGACCATTTTTTGTAGCACGATTGATGATGTGTCATGGCCAAACCAAATCTAAATCATCTTGCATAATTTTCTGAATTTTTCTTCTTCTTTTTTTTTTTTTGGTTCTCCCTGTTCATCATCTTATTTAACCCACTCTCAAGCTTTCCTCCCCAGTCTCTAAGAAAAGTTTCGCTTCTCAATTCAATCGGACTCAATATTGGATCTAGTTGCATCAAACAATATTCCCAATTCTTTCCCACGTGCTTTACAAAGCTTACGTCACCAAATGAAATTCAAACGCGTGATTCGCGGAAGATCGGTAAAAGTCAAGAGACATAATAAAAACCAGCGCGTTCTTTTTCATTCACCATGCTGGATGCCGTACCTGAGGCCGATGTGATTGGAGATGTAAGGCGTCTGAGGAATCCTCCCGACTCCAACAAGAAGCATCAACGGGAGGGGCTGGGAACTCAAGAGAAGCGTCCTCAGTGACTCTGCCTGCGACTGGGAGAGCTCCGGGGGAGATCCCACTGGCCGGCACAAAGGCCGGCACAAAGGCGGTGGACGATGAAGAAGAAGGCAGGGAAAACTGAGAGGAAGCATCGTCATTCTCAGAGGGATCGGAGCTCTGATAATTGAAAACCATGCTTTCTATATCAGAGTCTTCTATTGCTGGTTTGTGTTATTGTGGATCACGCTCCGAAAGAGCGAAGATTTGATTATAATGGAGGGTATGCCCCCAGTTTGATGTCCTCCTACTGGGTTGTTTCTGGTTAACATCCCGGAACTATCTCAGAAATTTCCTTTCTTTATAACAGTCAAATCAAAATCCTGCAAGGACAAACTGCTGAGATCAGTCAACACGGTGGAATCAAAAAGAGCCGCTCCTTTTTTTTTTTATTGTGAGGCTTATCATTTCATATACAAGCGAGCCCTCTAAAGTAAGGCACATCAAAATACAGAGTCTCCTATAGAGCAAGTAATAAGAAACCCAATAACATGGAAGGGCCTTACGTCTGGAGGTCTTTACAACCCAATCTGCTAGTCTATTTGTATCTTCAGTATGGTAAGCCAACTCAAGACTCCCAAAAAGGGCCATGAAACCTAAACATTCTATGATAAGTGGCTCAACGTCCCAGGAGTAGAGAGAGGAATCTTGCAGGAAGCTTAGCAAGGAGGAGCTGTTAGTTTTCAGCACATATTTCTGTCCGGATAGACTAGCAAAGTGACGAAGAGCATGGGTACAAGCAAGGGTTTCGGGATGGAGGGCGGAGGACACTTGAATTGTTTTCATGGTTTACTGTACCTACACAGCTGACCTTGTGTAGTTGTTTTCATGTCAGTGGTACTTAATAGCAAATTCACCGCATTCACTCCCCATCTTCACCCAAATTTACCAACTTACTGTTGCAATCTTTAGGGGTTTATTAATGGAACCCCATCGCAATGTTCATTCAATGAGCTAATCATCGAATGTCATCACTCCTACCCCGACACCACCACACACATTTAATCAATAGGTGCTGATACGATTGTCAAATTCCTATGAGCTCATAGATGATTCGATCAATCTAAACAGGTCAACTCAATGTGATTCACAAAGAGTAGTAATTTGATTTACAAATTATAACCCTTATACACGATTATCATTTAATGCCTTTTCTTAAAGAGAATATTTTTCTTAATTCTATATATCTTTTAGAATTGCAGGTTATTTTCCTTGATTAATTGTGATTGATTGGAATTGATAATGTAATATTCCGTTACTCTAGATAGTTATCTTATAAAGTATATAATTAGGCTAATCTACTCTTCATTATTTATGCATCGAAATATACAGAAAATTCTACGATACTCTTTTCCGCTTTGTTTTTACTTTAATATTAGAGGCGTCGCACTTATTGGGTCTTCACAAGGTGATGGTCCCAGCAATGGGAGCAAGAGTCACGACACGAGCCTCCAGCGAGTTGACGCCTTTTGTGCGTCGTTCCGACGCTATTGGCGGTTTGCCTTGACAAATGAACACCAGCACGGGCCCACACGCTCCGCCGCGAGTGATCGCGACTGAGAGTCGCGCGTCCCCACCGCCTGAAGCCTCGACCACTCCGCTGACATCACTCCCGTGCCATTCACGTGCATCTCCTCACGTTGCAGTGGCATCATCCTGCCATAACGCCACAGCGGCAAATTGACGGACCGTTTACTGTTGACCAGTTCAATCAGATCGGCCTGAGTGTCGGTCGACTGGTTCGACTGTTTTCGAACGGATTCCTCGGGGTTGTACGACTGGTTCCTAAGGTATGTTGAGGTTTTGAGCCTGTTCTTGGGCCTTATTTTCTCCATACCCGGTCTGCCGATTTTCATCCTATAAGTGCACGTAATGGATAAACTAGAAGTCTCACTGTTCATTCGGACCATTTTCAATAAATCGAACTATATTTTACGGGCCAAAGAAATATCCACCTCTTTTAGAGGATGCGGACTTTTGTGTTACGTCAATGACATTCGTGGACCTATTAAAGTTGCAAAAGAAACAGAGGCAAAATTACGTCAGTGACATTCATGCACCTATTTCAAATCTGTACATGGTTTCGAAAAACCTTAATTCTATCTATCATACTTCAATTTGATCACTTTAATACAACAAAGGAAGGCTGGGATTTGCTTGCCAATCAATATTCCACCTGAGACATTGCTTATTAGTGTAAGCTATTAGAGAATTTACATCGCATACATCAGGAGACTACTCAATCCATTATTGGTTTCTTATCCTCCGTGCATCTAGGATCGACTAGCCCTATTTAAGTTATGTTCCAACACTTTCCATTGCTTGTTTTGAAAAACCAATACTACTACCAAACTCACCACTCTGAGAAAAGCCAAATTCTAGAATTTCACCATGACCCACCCTGCACACCCTCTCACGTGCCACCATGCTCTATTGAGAGTAAGAGTTGTTGAGAATGCGAAAGCACTCTTAACAATTGATTTGTGATCTACTCTTAATGTATATCAATGTTTGTTAAGTATCTTAAAGAATAATCTGGTGACCAACCCGATTTTTAGGTAGGTGGGTATTGTAGAGCAGCAATGTGGGCCAAATGGCAAATTTCATGGTTCGGTCCAAAAAAAGAGACCAAAGATGAAGTTGGGCATTGAAGATTTAAATTGAGATAAGTTGATGCAAGAGAATACTTGAATTAAGGTTAGAGCTCATACATGAAGGGGAGATTGTTTGAATGCATGTATAAATTGTGTTAAAGAAGTCATACATTAGAGAATTGATATAGTGTTGAGTAATTAACATATCATGTTAGCTCATAACTCATTAATTTAAACTTTTGAGTAAAAAGGAGTCTAACTATATATGTTAACAGGTTTGGACCTCCGCCGTGAGCTCCTAACAAGAGTTACGAGTTGGTGGCTTGTTTTGACAAATGATGGCCTTGCTGTCTGCCAACCAACCACACGCTACACGCAACTAAAGTGTCTGCTACTGCCAACATTATTGATGACATCACTCTTTTGCCGTCCACTTGCACGTTCCAACCGTGTCATCCTGCCACATCATCCGCCACATCAGTAATAGATTGGCTGTTGACTGTTGACCGATTCAATTAAACCGGCCCAAGCATTGATAGACTGGTTCAGCCGTTTTCAGGCCGAATCTTGGGGTTGTTCAACTAGTTCCAAAGGTATTTTGACGCTTTAAGTCTCTTTTTGGCCTTATCTTCTGCATATCGGTCCTCTAAGTGCTAGTTTCTTCACAATTCTTTATCAATTCTTTGATTTCATTGTTAAAGTGCACATAATGGATAAATTGGAAGTCTCACTGTCCGTTCAGACCATTTTAAATAGATCAAGCTATATTTCATAATCTAAGAAAAATTTAACTTTTTGAGAGGACATAATTTTGTCCTTATGTCACCAGTGATATTCGTGCTCCTACGAAGTTTATTGATGAGAATGGAGTGAAATTTGTTTAATGCTTAGAAGAGTGGATTAGGAAGAATTAGCAGGTCCTCACATGATTTCGAAACACTTTGATTCGATCTATTAGACTTCAATTTGGCTGCCTCAATATAGCAAAGGAAGTCGGGGATTTGCATGCCAGCCAATATTCCACTTTAGATATTGTTCATCAATATGAGATGTTAGGAAATCTACATAAGCATTGAGAGACAGGTTAGTACATTAATGATTTCTTATCTTCCATGCATGCAATCTGGGATCAACTAGCCTTAGCCACAGAAACAACTTTCCTCCAATTTAATTACTCATTAATTTTGGGCTACCAAAATGATTATTTTTATATAAAAAAATTCAAAACTCTTTTATTGAGTTGCCATTTATAATTGTCCTTAATTACTAGCACCTCTCTCTCTCTCTCTCTCTCTCTCTCTCTCTCTCTCTCTCTCTCTCTCTCTCTCTCTCTCAAATTGTTCGATATTATTTCAGTAAATTGTGTTGGAAGATACGCGTGAAGATTCTACAATATCATCCGAAGATCAATTATATTCATTTAATATTGGATCTACATCCAATTAGTATCGATCTAATCGGATACAAATATTGTAAAATATTTACTTGCTTTTCATATACGGACTTTGTATTATAAACAATGTAAACATTGTACATTGATCAATACGAATACAAGGGAAAATTCTCCCGTTCTCTTCTCTCGACTATCTCCTTCTCACTTTCTTACATGGTATCGGAGCAGCCTCGACCCCGACCTAGCTTCCGCATCCTTACTCGAATTGCCTTCCCTTTCTTTTCGTCTTTGTTGCCGCGACTCTTGCGGAACGGAGCGCGATCTTCGAGAGGAATTCGGAATCTGCAAAAAATAAGGTTGATTTCACCATGACCAACCCACAAGAAATCATCTCACCTTCTGGAGATCAGTCGACACCACCTGTTTCGTCCGGATAGACTCATCCATTGTTGATCAGCAGCAGGCTATCCAAGGTCAAACACCAATTCAGCACACACAGTGGCAACAAAATCCGGCTCAGTTCAATCCAGGGTTACCTTTCTCGGGGTATCCTTATCAATGGATGCCATACCCATGGATCCAGGGATTAAACCCAGGTACATCACAGCCAGGCTACCAAAGTGTGCGGACCGACGGAGGCCTACCGGCCAACACTGGGGCAGGCGCAACCGTCGGCCCCGAGCAGACGGGCGGATCGAAAAAATTCGAGTGCGGGACAGTCTACAAATTCAGCATTCCCAACAGGGTTTATACCTTTTCCATTCGCGGCCGCCATGGGTCGTCCAGAACCTGGCGACGCGCTATATGTATCCAACGCCGACGGACCAGAGTTGCAGATTATCAGTCATCCCCTTACAGGATCCGAAAATTACTCGAATTGGGCACGCGCATTCCGTCGAGCCCTCATAACAAAAGACAAAGAGGGATTTATCGACGGAACCGTCCCGGTTCCAACTGATGAAAAATTAGGGCGACAATGGAAAAAGTGCAATCAATTGGTCAGGACGTGGATAGGCAACCGCATCGCCCGAGATAGCAAAATGGGTTGCCCCCAACGAAGATTCGAAAATTTTTGGGATAATATAAGAGAAATGTACGGGAAACTGGATCGGGCGAGAATCTTCTCGCTACATCAAGCTCTTACGGAATCAAGCAAGGAAACACGTACGTGACAACGTGCTTCAACAAGCTGTCAGGGCTCTGGAACGAGCTAGAAGCAGCGGAGGAGAAACTAATCGGACCCGAAACAACCATACAACAGTATAAGGCGATAAAGGACAGGGAGAAAGCGACTCGATTTCTCCTCATCCTTAATGATTCTTACCTCCATTTCAGTCACGATATACTCGCGATGGAACCAGCACCCTCAATCGGCCGAATATTTCAGCTTGCTGTGCAGGAAGAAAGCCAAAGGCTTGCTTCGACCGAAGGAAAAGGGGCGGAAACCCTAGCTCTCGCCGCACGAACGGAGAGAACCTCGCGAACCCTAGAAAGGAAACGCGATGAAACCCTAGCGTTCGCGGAAGCTAAGCCTTTTAAAGGTTTTGCCGCGGACGGTCACGATCGCACACAACGATCGGACGGGCCGGAGAGGGGCGCGAACACATGGAGATCTGGACGGTGGAGATGGGTTGCTCATTAAAGGATCCAGCGGTGGGAGTTTTTCGCGAAGCCATGGTCCAAATCCGTATGGGCCTAATTCTCGCGGGCCCAATTCTTTTGGGCAGAGCTCTTATGGGCCTAATTCCTATGGGCCGAATTCAAAAAATAAGGCCAAATTATATTGTGACTACTGCAGACGACCTCATCACACCATAGAGAATTGCTGGAAGCCGCATGGCAAACCCGATGAAAAAAAGGGCAAAGAAATATCGCAGCAAAAGATATCAACTTACGGGACGGGGCGGGTACAAATCATCCAATCACTCAAGCTGAATATGAGCGATTAATGCGGACATTGCACGATTGGATGTTCAAAAAAAGGGGGCAGACTTTACGGTATTTCTCATTATCGAATAAACAATATATCGAGAAATACTTGGATTGTTGATTCTGGAGCCGTGATCATATTGCATGTGAGAAAACATTGTTTACTACTATCAAAGAATCGGCTAATCCCATTGTAGTACAATTGCCAAATGGGAATACTTGCTCATGTTACTACAACCGGAACTGTTAATCTTAGTTCTCAAGTCATTCTCACCAATGTGCTATATATTCCCCCTGTTCCAGTTCAATCTTATATCTCGTGTCTAGAGCCCATCAAGAAAACTCATGTCAAGTTTCATTCAATGCCGATAGTTGTCAATTTCGGGCCCTTTCGACCGGGAAACGATGGGATGGGGTAATCAATCGATGGACTATTTTTCTGGAGAGGTTCATCCAAGAATCTAGATTTTTTCATTGCAATAAACAATCATTGTGTAATCTGACGCCAATGATAAAAATTTCATTTTCCATTCCAGTTGGGTCATAATTCCTCATTTCCCTATTCTCCATGTCATATTTGCCCACTTGCAAAGCAATCTCGCAATCCTTTCCCATTAAGCAAAAGTCGTGCAACTGACATTTTCTCTTTAATTCATATGGATGTTTGGGGACCATATCATACGCCGAATCATGATGGCTCTCGTTTCTTTCTTACCATTGTGGATGATCATTCAAGGGCTACATGGATTTTCCTCATGCAATCTAAGAGTCAAGTCATTTCGTACTTAAAAACCTTCCTCTCTCGTCGAAAACCCAATTTGGGAAAATTATTCAAAAATTAGGACGACGATGGGAAAGAGTTTTTCAATCATGAATGCTCTTCATTATTATCATCTCACGGGATATTGCATGAGAGTTCTTGCATATACACACCTCAACAAAATGGAATAGTGGAAAGGAAGCATCGGCATTTGCTGGAAGTAGCCAGGGCTTTAAAATTTCAGGGTTTTATTCCAGATAATTTTTGGGGGGAATGTGTATTGACTGCAACATATTTGATCAACCGTATGCCCACCAAGGTTCTTAATGGTAAAAGCCCTTTTGAAATTCTTTTTGGGAAGAAGCCATATCTTAATCATTTAAGGATTTTTGGATGTCTATGCTATGCGTCTATAGTAGGACCTAAGGATAAGATGGGTCCACGAGCTCGCCGCTGCATATTTATGGGGTATGCTACCCTACAGAAGGGATACCGAATATATGATCCCTCCACAGGAGAATTCTTTGTTAGTAGAGATGTTTCTTTCCAAGAAGATTTTTTTCCTTTCTCTATAAAGGAATCAGACAGGAAGAGACAGGACTATTCTCAGACTCAAAATGTTGAAGAATCCATCAATGCTCCCGGATATGTTCTACTTCCCTCCTCGGCTCATACGAGTCCTCGCTCCTGCGTCCATTCTCGCCAATGACACCTTTAGCGAAAACGCGGATCAAGAACCAAATGAGAGGATTACATTGGAGACCCCGCCTATGGATATTCCAAAGCAAATCCGTCTTCTTCGAGGACATTCAGCCAAGACGGTCCGGACGAACAACACGTCCTCCAACTTGGACCAAGGATTACATATGTGGAGTGAGAAATCCGGGTATTCTTTTTCCAATTTCCTCTTATGTTTCCTTCGATCGGTTATCCGAGAAGCATAGATGTTGTATTGCTCGCATTTCTGAAGAACAAGAACCTTCAAACTATGAAGAGGCGAGTACTGACCCGCGATGGCAAAAGGCGATGAAAGAAGAATTACGAGCACTTTGGTGGACAATCGAGACATGGGATTTTGTTAGTCTACCTCCACATCGCAAACCCATTGGATGCAAATGGGTCTACAAGATCAAATATCGATCGATGGTTCGGTTGAAAGGTACAAAGCCCGGCTAGTAGCAAAGGGTTTCACACGAAAGGAAGGTTTTGATTACCACGAAACCTTCTCGCCCGTAGCCAAAGCATTACATGTCTGCTCATTTCTTTCTCGTAGCGACTTACCGATCGCCATTACATCAAATGGATGTCCATAATGCATTCTTGCATGGAGATTTAGCAAGAGATTTATATGGACATACCACGGGGTTTACGGAGACGGGGGAGAATAAAGTATGTCGTCTCCGCAAATCCTTATATGGGCTCAAGCAAGCATCCGACAATGGTATGCCAAATTCTCTCGAGTCCCCGATAGCTGCTGGTTTTCAACGGTCCAAGTTTGATTATGCTTTGTTTTCACATGGACTAAAGGTACGTCATCTATATACTTGATGATATATGTAGATGATATCTTGATTATGGGAAATGATGAGAAGGCATTTAAAAGTTTCAAGAAATACTTGCACTCTACTTTCCATATAAAAGATCTAGGGTCACCAAAGTATTTTCTTGGAATAGAAATTGCTCGCTCAGATCAAGGAATATGTCTCAGCCAGAGAAAATTTGCCTTAGAAATCATATCAGAAGCTGGACTGTCAGGATGTAAGCCGGCAGTGATTCCGATAGAGCAGAATATTAAATTGACTACAGCAGAATATGATGCTGGAATCTCTCAAGAATCTGATCCTATACTGGAAGATTCAATGAGCTATCAGAAACTTGTTGGAAAGCTCATCTACTTGACTATGACCAGGCCAGACATCAGTTATGCTGTGCAAACTCTTAGCCGCTTTATGCACAATCCAAAGCGATCTCATATGAGTGCAGGCACTCAAAGTGGTAAAGTATCGAAGAAATGTCCAGGACTTGGAATTCTTCTCTCCAAGAAATGTGATATGAAAATGACGGCATATTGCGATGCGATTATGCGACATGTCCAATGAGCGGGAGATCCATAACGGGGTTACGTATCAAGTTAGGGGATTCTTTACTTTCATGGAAGACAAAGAAACAACCAACTGTTTCATTATCATCAGCAGAAGCAGAGTATCGAGCCATGGCGAAGACCGTATGTGAGATAGTATGGCTGCGCGGATTGCTTCGAGATCTTGGGGTACGAATTGAAGGACCAACCAAATTATTTTGTGACAACGATGCGGCCCTCAAACTTGCCTCGAACCCAATAGTTCATGAAAGAACGAAGCATATAGAAGTAGACTTGCCATTTCACGCGAGAAAAGATCCAAAGCAAGGGATAATTGAGACACTTGGGATTCGAACGGAAGAGCAACCGGCGGACGTGTTCACCAAACCCTTGTGTCAAAGTCAGCACACGTATCTCCTAAACAAGCTAGGCGTCTTGGATATCTACAAGCCACCAGCTTGAGGGGGAGTGTTGGAAGATACGCGTGAAGATTCTACAATATCATCCGAAGATCAATTATATTCATTTAATATTGGATCTACATCCAATTAGTATCGAATCTAATCGGATACAAATATTGTAAAATATTTACTTGCTTTTCATATACGGACTTTGTATTATAAACAATGTAAACATTGTACATTGATCAATACAGAATACAAGGGAAAATTCTCCCGTTCTCTTCTCTCGACTATCTCCTTCTCACTTTCTTACAAATTGCATTTGTGGTCATCAAGTTCACCTCACCATGTTCTCCGTTGCTGCAAGATCCAATACGGCCGTCCGGCTCAACAGCCACTTCCATAACCACGACCAGAACCATAGCCACACCAGGATCAGTAGTCGCAGCGAGCTGAACCAGCTCAGCCAGCAGTCAACGGCAAACGCGTGGATGGTGCGGATGCTGTCAGCGAGGGAGCAGCCAACAATCGACGTGAAGATTAACAACTTTGTGGGGAACGGCATATCGGTGATCAAAACGGCTTGTAGGTATGCATGTTGGTGTTAGAATATCCTTCTATGCCGACCCACCAGCTAACAGTAAGTGGAAACCTTGTCTAGGGAAATCTAAGCATTGTCGTCACCATGGTTTGATATTGTGCAAAAAATTGATAGATAAATGGCCAATCAACGTGTGCTTTGATATGAGATTAATTAATGAAATAGACCCTGATGATGTGTGGTATTAGATTGATCAATGGAATAGACCATTGATAGGTAAATTGATAAAATAATTATTGGACTAGGCCATTGATGCTTGATTCAATATTGTTAATTCAAATGAGTACTTCCAATAAATAAATAATTAAAAATTGAAAGGTTAAAACTCATTCTTACACATATATTGTATATTGGATATAAGATAAATGAGTTTTGATATTATTTTGTAAAATGCATAGTGGGTGCTCAATTTTCCTTAAAAAGGTGCACTACTCACTAGGCCATGGTTGCTCATTCTATTTATCTTTCATTTTTTTCTAAAAATCTTAGTTAGTGAGGACTTTTGAGAGTTAATTTTGGGTGGTTTGAAACTGTGTTTTTTAGGCTTATGGCTATCTCATTATTTCTATTCCTATAAGATTCGGGATGTGATAAACCTTCTCATTTATTTCTCTACACTTGTAATTTTTTTATTTTTTTTTACTACAATGGAATCATGGGATCCTTCCCCAGTAGTTTTTCCATAATTTATAGATATGGACTCCATTAATTGCCGATTGTTAACAACTAACTGTGTCAAGCGAGGGCTTCACCTAAAACTCATGTGGATTCAATTGGTTGTTGAGGAAAATAACAGATAATCAGTTGTGAGAAGCTAAGCCCCAGTCGAATTAGTAGAAATGTTTCGCCGAAATTTGTTGCTGAATTCGGGAACAGTGGCATTCTCTAGCAGGAATTATTATCCAAACACGGAAGAGGGTCTAACTGCTAATGTCACTGCTTATATTCATAGTGATCAGGATCATGAGTCAAATCCTTAGGATTCTTAAAGACAACAGTCACTCCCTTGCAATCGATTTCGCTACCTGACAGGATTTATTCGCAAGCCAAATTTCGCAAAATGACCACGAAGCTCGTCGCCCTTCACTCCTGGTAGATTTCGATGTCTCTCCACCTCGATTCCATGTAGTAGCTTATGTTAGCTGGCGCCCCATACAGTCCACACTTGAAATGCAGATCACCCGGCCCTTTGTCAGCCACCTCGAACACTTGATCCCCGTCAAGAAACACAGCCACTTTCCCTCCATCGACGTCGTGGATTATTTTAAGCGGGAACCTCATCGCCACCTGCCACCTGTCGTAGTGGCAGGTGGCGATGAGGTTCCCGCTTTAGTACCGCATGTCCCCGTCATAGATCCTCAGCATCAGGGTAGTATTCCCGTGAGCTGCACCGTGTATTTGGGCTATCGTAGCGCTGGATGTCCCATTGGGCACGAAACTGTGTCCTTCGAATTGCCAGACTCCAGACTAGTAATCTTGACCCTGCCGAACGCGTAACGTTGGAGCTTACAAAGATGTGGTACAAAATCGAGGATGGAACAGAGAAATCGAGACAGAATAAAGTGGAAAAGATTCCGCTAATTTGATCAGTTTCTTATTCGATGAATCACCACCGCAATGATGGACCGTAGTGGGGTTCGAGAACTTTGATCCGAACTTCGGTGCGTGGTTGAGCGTGACCGCTTGGATCGTGTGGCTTGTCGTTGGCGTAGACCCACAACTTGCGCACCCTGTCCACGAAGCTGTGGCGCTCCTCCAGTGGAATACTGTAAGGCTTTTGCAGCTCGAAGTTTGCATCTGTCAACGGTACCTCAGTGAAACCGTCTGTAGGATCAGCAGAACAGAACAGATTGGATTTCGGATTATGAAGCAAGACCAGGACGATAAGGAACAGCAGTACATGGCTAAAAGGAATTTCTATTTTGCTTTCGTGTCAGCCTTGAGAAATTGTGGAGGAGCTAGTGAAGGCAAAGCTTCTATATGTGAGGATGACATAAGCAATGCAGGAAACCAGATATGATTTTCTAATCTTAACACAACAAAGCATATCCTGGTCTTCCTTCCTCGGACAGACATGCTTGTCCTTTCGACAATTTGAACGACCTTGTCTCATCCATGTAATCTCATGTGAATATACAGTGATTCCTAGTTTCTGAGAAAGTGTCTGACCGTCCAATTATGTCAATAAAAAAGGGTTGATTGATGCTCCATTACTTGGTCTTTATTGAAGTAGGTTTAGTCTGTTAATTATTGTTTGTGGATTTAAACAATGGTGGATATGTCTGCTGATTCTTTCGCAAGATAGCTGTTGTCACCCTCCATTACATTCACACGAACAACACTTCTTGTTCATTGGCCTAAAAATGCAAATTTGGCTTGGGTCTTTTCTAATAGACAGTGACGAGTGGCAATATCGTGCTGTAAATTCACTTTGAGGTCCCTCGCAAGTTTTTTCCATTGCCTCACTACATTGATTTCACACCGTGCCGAATACTTCATGGTGCCGTTTCATCATGGTCATCTTCATCATTTTCATCCATTCGTGTTTGTGGGGGTTAGACACAAATTTCATGAAAATACATCGAATTACAAGCTTAAAGAGTTTTGTTAGTTTTTGATACAGCTGAGTACGCTACTGTCAGTTTCGTTTACACTAAGCGATTGTTCAAAATCCTCTAAAATGGGAGAAGATCAAAGTGAATGGCTGTGCGGCTCTGCATTCTGCTCCAACTACATCCGTAGAATCCAATCATTTCAGTGAGACGGACTTGGTATTGTTTCGTTCTGTTTTCTTGTTTCGTAAGGCAACTAGGCCGATTCTAATTGTCTCCTTGTGCTTATCGGTATAACATTAGAATTTGGCTCTTTCTATTTGGTGGAACTCTTAGTTCTTGATTCCGAAGGAACCGGATAATTTATAGATCAACAGTCTGATATGTCTGAGACAGACATGCCGGATGACTAGGGGCATTAGAATCTACATGAAGGCCAACTATAAAATGTTATCAGAATGGAAGTTGATTAATCTCGAGCGATCCCATCATTAACTATGAAAATGATATGCAAGATGCAGATGAGAAATCATAGTCGCATCATTAATGAATAATACATGAGCATGGACATGATCTTCTGACATATCTCTCAGCTCAGTGTCTCCAAATTCACTATCAGTTAAAGTATCGACCCACTTGATCAGCTAGTTTTTATATATAAAAAACAAAAACCTAACCAAAACCATAAGAGAAACTTAACAATGGAAAAGTAGATTTGACATGGAGAGATTGTGCCATTTTTCCTTCAGCCAAACAAGACGAGGGATGAGGGTGCTAATAAATTTTGTGAGCTAGTTGAATAACACATGCATAGAAGCTCATCAATGGAGCTGGTGTCACAGATGCAGAGACAGAGAAATAAGGTCCAGGGATTCATCTTTGAAAGCTATTTGCAGTCGACAAATGCTGTTGATCAGCATGTCTTTTCCTAATTAGATGTGTTTAAAACACCAACAGCTAATTGTATAGTCAATCCAAGCTTCACATCTTTGAACTTGACCACAATTTCTGGTACTTTTCTGCGGTAAGCTTTCCCAGGTGCCCTGTTTTGCATGTCATAGCCTTATTTACTTCACATGAAATGTAACTTGGGATGCAACGTCCTAATTCTCTACTCGGTACAAAGTTTATGATTAGTAATCGGTTAGAGAAATTAACTCTAAGTCAAGCGCTCAACCAGCAAAGACAAAAAAACCAGCTATCAAATATAAAGCTGAAGAGTTTCGTTGGGCACAATATAGAACTGAGTCAATTTTTGAAAACGCTGGAATTTCCAGTTAGGTAATTGTGACCCTGCTGACTTATTTTTTTGCAAACGGCCCTTTAATTACTCTCTACATGCACTTCTTGTATATTTTGATGTCCTTCCACTTCGATCCCATGTTGTATAGCTCGTATTTTTGGGTTTTGGAAAGGGGGGTTGGGGGCAGCGGCATTCACTCCGCATTTAAAGTACAGGTTGCTGAGGCCATGATCTTGCTTCACGAACTTTGAAGTCCCCTCAAGATGAACTTCCACGATGCCTTGATCCCTGTCATGGATCACGTTCGCCCTGAACCACTTTTGGTAAAGATTGGTCGCAACAGATCGCGAAGGTAGTATCTTACCATCCCCTGCGCATATCCTTAGTATCAGAGTAGTGGTGTGCACTGTGCCCCATGTTGCCGTGGATCCGCACTATGATGGCTCCAGAGGTCCTGTTCGGCACAGGACCATGGCCTTTAAATTGCCATACCCCAGATGAATAGTCAAGGCTCTGTGAGAAAGTACATTAGGATCAAGTTGTGAGTCTAGCCTCTGACCAACTTGAACTACCAACAACAGAAGGCATGTATACACAAGGAAAAAGAACAACTTAAAATTCCTAAATGTAGGGATGGGGAGAATACTCTTACATGTAGTTCTGTCCGGGGCACAGTCTTACTGTCAGGTTAGTGCGGTTTATCATCTGCATAGACCCAAATCCTCATAATTCCATCTGCAAAACCATACCTCTCCTCCAACGGCTTGTCGTACAGTTACTGTATCTTCCACTCGTCAGCAGCACAACAGTGAACCCATTTGTAGGATCTGCGTAGTCACGACCTATTTCAATGATATGAACAAGAACAAGGCAGAGAATCAGATATGAAGAACGCATCTTCCTCAGTTCTTGATCCTGTGAATTGACAAGGAAAAGCTGAGCTATGTGCTGATAGGATTATCATACGCATAAATCAGAGACAACAAAAGTTTAGCCTAGAACCCTTTTGGACCAGTGTCAGTGTCTTGTTCCATCAAAATTAAGTGTATATGCAGCACCAAACACTAAGAAGAGGTCAAATGCTCGATACAGATGGAAGATTTAGTTCAACGGTTGACAATTGAGGATGACAAAATTGCTGTGTCACTGGACTAAATTATATGCAGAAAGCTCCAAACTTATGTTGAATAAAAGACTGCCTCCCTGGATCCAAGGCCTTGTCCTCCTTTTCGTGTTTTTATCAGACTGGAGTTGAATATTGGCGATGGCATGAAGACTCTTATGGAAGGGTAACTCGTCATGAATCGATGTGAAGTCGTGCTTGTTACGGTTACTGATTGGACTAGTTAGGACAATGGACGGGATGATAATTAGCTCCAAGGTGATCGAATTCATTTCGTCCCTCAAGCATTCATCATCACTAATTGTGTCAAATGCTCTTCGCATTATGGGGTTCCTTGCTTCAATTTGTTGGATCCAAATGAGAAGGTCCTCATATATTCGAGGCTGCGGTGATTACATCAAAGTACCCCAGCATATGAAGCTTGAGCTTAGGTTGCTTCGAAAGAACGGTCGATTTGAGGAGAGACCATAAATTTTGCTCGCCAAGTTCATCCATAATATGAGATGGTCTTTCATTGGAGTGCACTGAAGAGGGCACTTGATGAGCATTTGCAAGGAATTGTGCCGAATGATGTAAATCAATGAACGATTTAGTTCGGAATGCGTTAAACTCTTCTTCGACATCTAAGCTTTTCCGAGCGTCCTTTGGTTCTTCTCTATCTGAAGCATCTGCAAAGTGCATTGAGAGGTCTGCATCATGTTGCTCTAGACGAGGCACGATTTGATTAATTCCAACAAACACAAGCTTCCCATTAAAGTCGATTTGTTACTGTGCAGGCTTATTCTAATAGATTACGCCAATCACATCTCAAAAAATGGAGCGAACCATCACAAACCATAAGTCACTATACTAATTTTTTGGTGGTCAGCTTCGACCCAACCCGTATGGACATATTGTGATTCAATTTGGTCCACAGACGACTTCATCTATAGCACGAGCCTACATCCAATGTCTTTGGTGGAAAAACAAAGATGAGGGTCAACATTGGATTAGAGAGTTAACTTCACTCCTTAAAATCAGCCATTTATAGCACTCGAATGAACTGAGAATCATCAAAAGCAAGCATATGAGTCACCTGTATTCACTATATATGCCAAAAAGTGACATACTTGTAATGTTCATGCTAAGCGATTGACTACTGGGGCTTTAATTAGATCGTTATCGCCTTTCGTTTATTCTCTTTATGTTTGTTAAGCAAAAGGCTAGGAAAGGCAACTGGTATTAACAACCTCTTAGAGATAGTTTGCATAATGTGCATCACTAATATATTATGAAGGTGCATGCATCATATAGCTATCACAGAAGACGTATCTCTTCTAATTATTCTATTGCAAAACTCTACACACATCACTTGGGCTCTCTTGAAGATCAAACTCGACATCATTGTCCAAATTCAAGTTTGGAACAATTCTAATGCACTATATGGGGAAATTTTCAAAAAAGGAAATGTGCAGAGTAAATTATGCAAAAGAATGAGCTTGGCCGACTTCGTAAGCCGTTAGATGGAGAGGATGAAGGTTGCCTTCTAAAGAGTGTCAATATGCCTTGTATTATATGTTAATCCTGGACAGGCACTTGTCTTTCCCATTCGCTTGCAGGCATTATAGACCGCCATTTTCGGTGAAAGCTTTTCTTCATTGTTCGTCCTTCTGTGCAGTAATGGCCCTTTTAGTTTTCTTTTCTTTCCTTTTCTTCTCTTTGTTGCATTTGGGCAGCCGCCATATGTTTAGTATCTGTGTGGGCATTGAACAAACCTGCAGATTGACTTTCTTCGTATAAAGTAGTAACTCGTTTACGCGTGTCGTCCTGTATATTCAACACCAGCAGCTCCAATGACTAACGAGGACATGGGTGATGATGATGTCCGCTTTTTGCCCGCTGCGTTTGGATCCAAGCATACGGCCTGCGCATACATCGTTTTCTCTTCAGGAACTTCTGTTACATTGGTTTTCCAACCTGTCATGCCATGAAAGAGAGGCTTGAGAGGTACTTACGAGGTTGATGCTGCTCTTCATATCTCTTCGCAGTTAGCAAGGCTTGTAAAGCAATCATTAACATGCATGAACCCTATCCATAGTTAGATTACTTGGAACTCGGAAGAATTGTCAATTTATTCCCGAACCTACCGTACATATTAAACTTTTCAGTTTTGCCATTGTAATCTAAAATTCTTGTGCAAAATTTTGATATAAATCATTTTGGCTAATTGTCAGTAGAAATCACTAACACGATATGAGCAAACTCGTTTGTGTCAGCATGTCATGTATGATTGTCAATGGTGATTGGACGTTACGTCAGTGATTTTCCGAAAGAACTATATTAGAAATTCTTACAAAAATTTATAATTATATAGACAAATTTGAAATTCTATCAATCGTTGTTAATAGAAGTTAAGTTTGAACTTCCCTTTTAGTTTTCTTCCCATGGAGGCATCTGAATTTCTTTTACATGTCCTAGTAAGTATAATGAGAGTTAGGGTGATGAGTGGCCATCTCTTAATATGAATAGTCTTTTCGTGAATATCTCAAAGAACTCTCGTGATCAATTCGATTGCTAGATAAAGATAGTGATTGTGATTAGTTTGATGGAAGACAGTCTGGGTAAGGCGAGTATTGTGGTGTAGTAACACACTAGTCAAAAATACTAGCAGAATATTAAAACTTACTTTGAAATTTAAAATTAATTTAAAAATATCTAAAATAGCAAAAAATTTCCTCAACAACTCTATTATTACTCTTTGTTTTCATTAGAAAAAATTACCAAAAAATTATTAAACTTATTATATAGATGTCAATTTAGTTTTAAATATTTCAATTTGGTCAATTTAATCATAAACATTTAAACGATTTGTCAATGTAGTCTCTTCTGGCTAATTTTGTATATCGATTATCCTACATGACACAGTCAATATCAACGTAAACAATTTTTACATTTTTTTAAAATGTTTTTTCTCAAATTTCTTGTTTCCTTCTTTCTTCTTGTTTCTTTTTTCTTTTTCTTTTTTTTTCCTTTTTTAATTTTCCTTTGTTGATCCACTATGCCCTCACCCAGCCCATATTTAGACGAGGGTTGTGATGCCTTCCCTATGGCTAGCGAGGGGTTCGGGCTTCGAGTAAGGATCTCGATGCTCTCACCAGCCATAGTAAAAAAAATAAAAAAAATGGAAGTTTAGAAAAAAAAAATTAACAATTTATCCACGTCAACACGAGATGCTATGTAAGATGGCCAATGCACACATTAGCAACTTCTGGTCAAATTAGCCGAAATTAATACATTGGCAAATTGTCGAAAAATTTACGACTAAATTGGCCAAATTAAAAGATTCAAAACTTAATTGGTATCCATATAATATGTTTAGAACTTTTTCAATAATTATGCCTTTCAAGTACTTAATTAATGAAGGGTCTCAAAGTAGTTTATGAAGATGTAGAGAGCTGCGCTTGTAGTTTATGGAAAATATATAGGGTGTCCAAGTACATTGATCCAAACAGAGAGGGTGTAGGAGTAATTACCGTTAAAAAAATAATTAAAAGAAAAAAGGCAAGGGGTGTCTAAGTAACTCAATCCAAACCAGGGGTGTTCGTTTTTTCCTTTTAAATTTGACTTTTTTCTACATCTCATGATGCATGCGTTTTAACTCCTTTTTTAATCTTAAACGCCTAAAGTTTTGACAAAGTAAATGCTGATACCTATTTTCAAGTATAATCTTTTTCTTCACACGGAAAATCAAAAAGGTTACCTTTTCTTTCGGAAATCCCTACAAACAAACCTTAAATTTATGTTACAAGCCTCATCCTTCTTTCATGAGGAGACTTTAGGAGTGGCTAAATAGTACGAAAAATCTGTCGGACCATTATCAAGAGTGTCAATCTAAGGGTTGCGATAATTACTGGTATGCTTAGAATGAAAAGACTAAAACTTTGCAAGGATTAGTTGATTGCTTGTGAGCTGAGATATCTTTAACATGCAAATTTTGTACATCTTTTTTTTTTTTTTCTCTTTAGAAATTATCTCAGTAATTTGTACTGGTGGACATTAAAATTTAGCATAATTTGTAGCCAGTCATTGAACTCTGATTTCAATAACTAGATACATTAAACTTCATTTATCTACAGTTTGTCGCATTTTGGCCAAAATTGACCAAAAAATTAATCAATGTAAGCATCTCTCTCTCTCTCTCTCTCTCTCTCTCTCTCTCTCTCTCTCTCTCTCTCTCTCTCTCTCTCTCAATTGTTCGATACTGTTTGAGTAAATTGAACTTTTGGTCACCAAAGATTAGCACAATATGCAATCAAATCAATAAAATTTAATTTCATTAGCCAAGTACATTAATCTTTCATTTATCTACAAGTTAAGGCATCTTTGTGAAAATTGACCACTTTTCAACGAGATAATCGATTTGACAGTAATGTGATATTGAGCATGACATTTTTAAAATTAGTCATGTGCCCACCACATAAAAATCTATTAGAAAAATGACATGATATGGACCAAAGCACATCAATTGAAAATCCATTCAAATCTATCAACAGAAGTAATTTGCCCAAATTTCAAGCTAGAGAAAAGAATAAGCAAAAGGAGTGAATTCTTTATCAATGAATGGAGAAAAAAGAGCTGGCCCTTTCTCTTTTGGGCTTCCCAAAGCAAAGATTTGGTACCACGCCTTTTGTTCTTTTCTTTTAAACACTATTGTTTCTGTCCTTTTCTTTTAGGAAAAAAAAAAACGTGAGGCCCACATCGAAATTCACAGACATGTCGAAATAAAGGCTGTCACGGTTTCGCTAGCGGCCACACCTCAACATTCAACATTAAGTGAAGAAGCAGTCCTTTTAATACGACATGTGGTTCGCCCCTTGTGGATTTATAGCAATCGTGCCTAGGCTTGTGAAGGTTCTATCCACGAGAAACTTTTAGGTCCACGCATGACTTTGAACCGCATTAAAATAGAGCCATTTAATATGGACCTCCTTGTTTGTTCTGGATTAATGTAATCTGCTTGGAGGATCTTGCTGTTTTATATGTAGATTGGTTCTGTCATGGCACTAAATACATCGGTTATCTCAATCTAGGAACCCCTACTAGTCTATTCTCTGCTCTTCTTTACCTCATGCCCATGGCCAAATATAATATGAGCACACAATCTTAATCTAGCATATGTTAGGTAGAGTGATTTGAGAGAGTTAATTGTGCTGGAGCACTTACCGATGGTCGTCACTCATCACTGTCCTCCTGTCCACCTGTTCAAGGGATTATAGAGTTTGGTTATAGAAACTGGTAAAACCAATGTTGACCTAGTTTAGTTGGTCAGATTGGTGAGCCGTTGCTAGATGTAATTTGATCTAAGAATTTTAAAAAAAATGGAAAGCGGACAGCATGGGTTGTGAATTGAAATCGAAGCTTAGAAAGGTCATAGCTACTGCTCTACCAATTGAATCTTAGAACCTTAAAAAGGCTTGAAAAGATTTGAATATGTGGTGTCGAGAGACACACAATGCACTCAATCCATTTGATGTGAGAAGAAGTTTCATAACATCTGTGCATCTCTGACAAAAAAAAAACATATGTGCATCACTTTATATATAGTATCGATGTTTGCTCAAATTAATTAAACCGCTCAATTTAAACAATTTACCTATTCAAACAGCAAACCACTAGCCTCTTAAGTTCACTTGCCCAAGCGATTTTGGAAATTTTGCCGAGAGGCTAATGAAATATCTTAAAATTATCATAAATTACTTAAGTTTATATCTATGGCCTTTGCATACATTCCTAACCCTAAATTGTTTTTATGTAGTTTGTGGGTTTCAAAGTTTGAAGCCAAATTCATACCAAATCAAGCCTTTAGTCTAGTTGGCATGAGCTAGTCGTGCTAGCCGACTTGATGGCCACCACCTTTATCTTCGAATCTTGAATTGGAAATCTTATGACATCTCAACAAATTACACTATATCTTGGAATTACTCATCACCATTTTCAATGCATGTATGACACGTCTGTTTGGTCAATTATCTGATTATTCTAACTTTGCTGTTTGAATACCACCTACAAATCTAAATGCCTAGAGTGAAGTCTCCATCAAAGAGCAAATTGCATGGACAGTGCACAAAGCGTTGTCCATATCAAATTCCCCCCAAAATTCTCATCTGCAGAACAAACAGAAAAAAATAAGAAAATGCAGACGACAAAAGTGAATTAACGCTACCTACTAAGGCAATGAAACAAAATGGAAAATCAGTGTTTCTGTTCCTGACCAGAATCGAGAACATAATCTCAGTAACAGCCGTTAAGATATCAAATGGCCCATCCGCCCATGCTTTGTTGTGTTAATGTTTATTCACGTGCAAGGCCTTCTCTGTGCCTCAGGTCTCAAAATAATAAAAAGAAATCGCCTTTGTTATCTCCCAACCTCCATATATTTTTAATTTTAATCGAATTTAATGCATCGAGAATTAGAATAAAGAGAAAAAAAAGGGTGAAACTTTACACGGCATAATTACGCCATTATACAAAAGCGACTGTAGTAATTATGAAATACAAAAGGTTGTGAGGATTCCTAAGAGAAAGTAAAATAGTATGTACTCTCCACCTCCCAAGAACATATATATATATATAGAGCAATTTCTTTTCAGCATTGAAATTGAAGATGTTGCAGGATGACACTACGCTAATCATTTTAGAATAATTAGTGTAAATACCCTTCTTGATTAGTTAAGTTTTGAAATCTCGAGATGATTTTTTTAAAAATAAAATATTTTTATCGACTTTTTGCAAAAACGAGAACACACACCATCCCCAACACCCATTTGTCTGTCATCCATTCAAAGCACCTCCTGTCAAAAGCCCCAGCACTCCTGACACTTCGTGCAACTCTCTCTCTCTCTCTCTCTCTCTCTCTCTCTAGACATACACACCGTGGAAAGAAAAGTTGGAGAGAAGAAAGAAGAAAGAAAAAAGAAAAGGTTGCTGCCAGATATAATTAAAGCCACTGCTGGTTCCACCTCTTTTCATCTTCCATCATCTCTCTCGGCTTCAGCTTGCAAGAAAGAATACAAGAACCGCTCGTCTCCACCATGAAGATCGCAGCGTTCATCACATTCCTCTGCCTCTTCTTCTTCTTCTTCTTCTCTGTTTTCTGCAAAGTGGGTTACTGTTCGACGGTGCTCGTGGATGGAGTTTCGGAGTGGAAGAACCCGATTGTTCATGTTGGAGATGCCATCAGTACGTGTTTTTTTTTTTGCTTTTTCTCTTTGTAAAGGGAAAGAGTGCTTGTGGATGAGCTCTCTATTCAGTTTCGGATTTCAAGAACTCAAAGCTGAGAGTTAACATTCCCCTGTTCTCTGTTTCCTTTCTCAGTTTTCAGACACAAGTATCAATACGACCTCTACATTTTCCAGAACCAACGAGCCTTCACTCTCTGCGACTTCACTCAAGCAACTCTTCTTACAAAGCCGGGCTCTAACACATTCACGGTATGCTCTCTCTCTCTCTCTCTCTCTCTCTCTCTCTCTCTGTGAGTGTTCATGTGTGCACCGTTGGGTTCTTTACTTTTCTGTTTTTTCTCCTTTTCTTAGATAAACACGTTTATCAGCTAGTAATTAGCTTGGACTCCACAAAAGCTGCTAAAATTTTGGAACTTTACTACATTTATCATTTGAAAACCGTTTTACGAAGAAGCTCACGAGCTGATATGAGTTTTCTCTTCAAACAAACCCAAAAATTAAACGAAAAGAAACGTTGCCATCAATCGGGTTATTTCTTGGATCTTGAGTAATATCAGCAAAATGAAGCATTTTTAGCTCTTTTTTTTCCTGACTATTTCTTTCAATGCTAATCCAGTGGCACCCATCACGCCCTGGCTATTTCTACTTCACCTTCAACAATGGCTCTCTCAATGCGTGCCAAGACACCCAAAAGTTTCCCGTTAAGGTCTCTTCCGAAGCACCGCCACCATCCCCAGAGAGTGTAATCATCCCGTCAGAATCACCTCCGGTGCAGGCCCCGGCCCCGACCACGGGAGGGACTGTGTCATCCTCGCCGGCGTTTCCATGGCCATACCGCCCTCACGAGAAGCTCTCGCCGGGACCTGCACCAGCTGCGAGCTCGTTGCCGGACAAAGGCGGGATTCCCTTTATTAATAGCAATCCTGCAGTTCCTCTGCCTACAGGAGAAGTGGACTCTGCCACAATAAGGCCTCTGTCTCAGGCAGATCACGGAAAACAGGTACGAGACTAGTTCGATTCATCAAAGGGATTATTTACAAGAATATTCATTCGTGAATGAACACTAAAGTGGTTATATTGGATGATTGAATTATGTCAGAGTACATTTTGATGGACCGATAGTCCTATTTTTTTTTTGTCAGTGTTTGTTCAGTTGGGGTTGGTGTTGATAGAAACCCACATTGACATTACAAGTCTCAAGAGGTGACCAATTATAGGACCTATTTAAGTAGGGTGCAGCTCCCGTGATCTTTACAACTTTATTTGAAACCTGACGGTTGGCTTATGGCTGAACTCCACGAGGGATAGTTAGAAGCTTTTTGCACGATGTTTTAATGTATCGAAGTCTAGTGGGTTCTGATTTTAAATCATGCCGCGCATCATTCTTGGCTGTTCTTTATCAGTTCTTGTGGCTTGTTTTAAGCATTTTGAGACAATCCATAGCTGAAAAACATCTGCCGTTTTGAAAATGAGCAATTCATAATATAGTCTTACTCAATGATCATAACTTTGCCTGCTTAAAAATGTGCCGCTATCATTGCTCTTTTGGTCCATTCTGTCATCTCTAACACTTGCAATCCGAAATGGGGGGTGAAACCTTATGTACCCAAAAGTCAAATAAAAAAAGGAAATTGCTGAAAGCGTAGGAAATTTTATCTAATTACTCTTTTGAGTCTTGACATGGTCTTCATACTTGAGCTTCACATGTAGATCTGAAAAGATAGATGAGCTGTTGATTGGGGTCTCAATTACATATCCCTTTGTCCTTTGATTGCAGGAGGTGGTGGGGTTGCTTCAACTACAAATGGCTCTACTGTGTGCAATGTTCTTGATGCTGTGACCACAAAAATTGAGCTAAAAAGAGGGGAAAAAAAAGGAATTTAGGAGGCAACTACAGCTAGTGTGTAAAGAATGTGAGTAGGCTAATGAGTGGGAGGTTATTTGGGGTCCTTAAAAGTAGCTTTAGAGAATATAATTAGACCATGTAATATGATGATGCTTCTTGCCTTGACCCTACTTCGGAATCATTGGCAAGCTTTGGCCTTTAGTTTTGCTGTGTAATCAATTACTCCCTCTTCTCTTTTTTCAACTTTCTTCTTTGCCTTTATTTCCTTTCACCCACTTTCATCATTCTTCAATCTTTACTTGTGAAATTTATCGTCGCCCGGAGGCATGAATCGGTTTTCTTTTCGTTTCGGCGGCATTTTTTTTTAGTTGAAAAGCAATTTAGTGTCAGGATATTTTCCAAGCAAGCCAAAAAGCTGTAAAGTAAAGCTTAAATTATTGTGGGATCTTTACTAGGTAAGAAAGGTCCTTAATCTCAAGGATGTTCTCTCTTTCTTGGGTGACGGAATTTGACTAGCTTTAGATGCATAAGAGCGATTTATGTGACAGTGAAATGCGCAAAAATCACTTCTATTACAGACTTTAATGAGAAGTTCACAGTTAAGATGTGCGAAAGCACGGTTGCGTCTGCTGCAATTTTTGTTCAAAGGCACGTACCGGTGAATTTTGACACTTGATAGCACAATCAAATTCGTCCTTTGTTAATGTGTCTTACATAACGTGGGAACTCTCAGCCTGCATTAACCTGGCCTGCATTCTTAATCGAGAAAATTTAAGTGGAGTTGGAAAAGAATTTCTCGTCAGTACAGATGAGCAATTTATCTGTTGGACCAGAAACCGGGTGGAGGACTATTTGCGCCCTCGAGCCCTGCAATGTACTAGCATCTATCAAGGGATCTGATTCCCCAGCTTAGACATCATATTTCGTGATTGTCTAAAACGTAACATAAGTTTTCAAAGACATATCTGCATCTTATCAGACCAGATACCAATGATACAACAGGTGCTACGAGCAAACTCAAATAGAGCACACTTCTCTGCAATTTTCTATGGAACTCTACAACTGTTTGTCTTCTAAACTTATGAACACCTTCAAGTCCTGTTTCCCCGCGTCACCAAGGAAAATTCTAACTATAAGACCTGAATTTGAAGACTCCAAAAAATTTCTTTGCTAGAGCAGGCAACATAGAGCATGTTGAGTTAAAGACTATAGTAAGCCCTAGTGAAATAAATTCAACGTCTGAGTTCCCAGAATTTTGAAAAGCGGTGCTCAGTAATTAGTACACGATCTAGGTGTGCCGATTCCTGTTGCTTCATCTCGTGTTCGCCTGCATAATCTGTGACGTTAACGATATAGCTCAAACTTAATCACTTCATTTTCAAGACTCAGGATCCGGAAAATAACAGCCAAAATGTGTCGACCAGTGTCCGTTTCCAGCTAAACCGTCATCCGGGTCATAAGTTGGAGTAACTTCCACAAAATTTCCGGTGTACATACCATACAAGATCGTGTTACCGTGTCATGCCCGAGAATCCCTCAGGCCTGGAGGGGCCTGGAAATTTCGCAGTGCTCTCCACCAACATAAATTCATGATTATTCATCGTTAAAGAAAGCTGGAATACTTAGCTCACTGGTGATGGAAAACGCAAACATTTTACCAGGAGAAGCAGGTATTTGCTAAGGCACAATTGCTTGGGCCCATAGTGACGGATTGAATCTCCCAAAATGCAGAAAGTATTGGGCCAAAACGTCCGGACCTTGCTCCCTACCCGGTTCCTATGCACTGCAGCTTAAGAAAGCTCATGACCCAGGTCATCATTTTTCATGTGCTCCCCTAATTATATTTTTCTATTTGTACCGGACTTCACCAAAAGTATCCTTTTGTTTGGAGAACAATGATGAAATTCGTAACATTTGACGGTCCTTCAGCCGGAGAATATCATGAACCAATTTTTGGCAACGCTGTGTTGAAATACTAGCCTCTTTCTTGTTTTGACGAGATTAAAATTTCTGGGTATCGACTTCCACGTTGGAATTCTTGGACTTCGGTCAAAAATACTGATTGTTTGCTGAATAAGAAATCTTGCATTTTCAGGATCATACTGATTGTTCTCGTGATATACACGTAATTGATATTTGTGAAAGCCAAATACTTTTAAAATTACGCTCCAAAAATATTCTCAAGGCTTAAGTCTAAATCCAGACGGCACGTCGCATCAAAGTACAGTGCTGATTAATTCAACTTATGCTGGTGGTGCTGTACTTCTCCAAGTCCAATTTGAGGCCCGCATGATGCTCGACCCCCTCCCAGCTTTCGGACAGTATTCAGCCAGGTGGAATTGGATGCGACCTGAGGGTTTACATTGGATAAGATGAAGAAGACAAAATAAGCTTTTTTTTGGGTGTTGTGTTGCCATCGGACAGCTAACTACCCTAATCTCAGGGAGAGGTCCATTTGACATGGTTGGTAAAGTCCCCTTCTTTGCGGTCGAGAATGGAGGAAGGCCATTTCTGCATTCAATCCCTCGCTTTGGCATTGATTTGAAGTGTCACCAACCCCAGCGCATATCAAGAGTGTTGATGGTGTGAGGATCGATCACGAGTGCCGACTATAAGAAAATCGACAATCTATAATTATACAATTTAGAATGTCAAGATGTTAGAGCATACTTGGTTTGGACAAAAACCGTCCAAAAAGGGTGAAATCACGTGAATCTAGACCCGGGGATTTCTCTCATTTTCCCTCTCTTAGATGGTCTCGATGGATGAACAATCGATGTATGTAAGAGAAGGGGGGGGAACCTTATTCTATTTAAGTGTGTGCCATAATACGTCCATCCACCACAAGTTATTCTTAAAATATCGACCTACACTGACCCTCCTATCACATTATTATCCTACCCGAAACATGGTAAAACCACTACAATATGGGGCAATCTAGTGCTGCCTTATTTATTTTGTGAATTTTATTATATCATTTCTTTTACGAACGTCCATTCATCCCAAGTTATTCTTAAAAAATCGACCTACATTGACCCTCCAATCACATTATTATCCTACCCAAAACATGGTAAGACCACTACAATATGGGGAAATATAGCGCTGCCTTATTTATTTTGTGAACTTTATTATATCATTTCTTTTACGAACGTCCATCCACCACAAGTTATTCTTAAAAAGTCGACCTACACTGACCCTCTAATCACATTATTATCCTACCCGAAACATGGTAAGACTAGGGCTGAGCGCGGTTCCCGGGTTACCCAGAACCGGAACCGAACCGGAGGAGAGTCCGGTTCAGTTCCCGGTTCCAAGGGGGACCGGTTCCGGTTCCTTTTTTCTGGGAACCGGAACCTGTCCCGGAACCGGAACCGGAACCGGTTTCGGAACCAGAACCGGTTACTTAGGGCAGAAAAAGCTCGACCTTGGATGTTCTAGTGACTTGTATGTGATGTTCTAGTTGAAGTTTGGCTTCGGCTTCTAAATGAAAGTTGTAAAGGACTTCTTGGAGTATAACATACTCAAATTTGGGACAAAACAAACAAGTATAAGTGGATGAAATCGTTATTCTTTGGAAAGACTGGATCTGGAGATTTTGGGACCGACCCTTGATGAATGCATGGACTGTAAGGCAACCTTTTTGTCGAAATTTCCCTTCGGTTTCTTAACAAAATTTGTAAAGGACATCCTGAGGTAAAACATATCAAAAATTTAGAGAAACAAAACAAGAATAGGTAGGTGAAATCGTGGTCCTTTGGAGATGGTTAGATCTGGAATTACGGTACTACGAACAGGGATTTTAACCGTCCATATTTAATTATCTAGGACGAATTTGACTTCGATGTTTTCATGAAGTATCTACCTTATGGTCTTGGCTATCACATAGTCGAATTTAATAATTTTTGAAGGTAATTTGGGTATTTAATCGGAAATGTTTCTAAAACTGTGCAATCTGATGTATTCGGATCTTGTAAGTTGCAATGCGTGGACTATATCATTTTGTATGAGGTTCTTTTGGAAATGTGTTCTGCATGAAATATCTCTCTTCATGTCTTCCCTACAACATATTTAAATTTCGTAATTTTTGTAGTTCATTAGCCTATTTAACCAAAAATGTTTCAAAAACTGTGCAAGTAGAGAATAGGAAAAGTAAATCGATTTTATCTTTTAATCCAGAACGAATTGGACTACGATTTCTTCATGAAACTTGTACCTCTAGGTCTTAAATACAACGTGTCCAAATTTCAGAATTTTCTGAGTTCATTTAAGGGTTTAATCGAAATTTTTTTCAAAACTTGTACCTCTAGACATTCTTATTCTAGTGGTGTTTTATTTCTACTTTCTAGTTTGCTATTTGTTTTGAAATTTCTAATTATATTCTATTATTGTTGTGCAGTGCGAAGTTAATGTATCAAGATAACATGTCAATGGGAAGTTACCGTGTAGTATACGTGTACATTATAGTTTTTTTTGGTAACGTGCGCATACGTTATATTTTTTTGGTAACGTGCGCATATGTTATAGTTTTTTTTTTTTTTTTTTTAACGTGCGCGTACGTTATAGTTTTTTTTGGTAACGTGCGCGTACGTTATATTTTTTTTTTTTTTTTTGGTAACGTGCACATATGTTATAGTTCAAATCTGAAAATAACAAAAAAAAAAAAAAAAAAAACCTGTTGGAACTGGAACCGACCCCCGGAACCCGTGACGGGGTAGGTTCCAGGTTCTCGCTTCCCACGGGGTAGGTTCCGGGTTCCTCATTTTGAGGAACCCGTACTCGAGTAGGTTCCAGGTTCCAGACGGAACCGAACCGGAACCTGGAACCGCTCACCCCTAGGTAAGACCACTACAATATGGGGAAATCTAGCGCTGCCTTATTTATTTTGTGAATTTTATTATACCATTTCTTTTACGAACCTAAATTATTATGCAGTTAATGTTAACCGGTGCTTATAAGAATTTCTAATGATGACTTAATAGCATCTGATTCACTATAGATAAAGTAGTTAGGATTTGATTAGTTTGGTTCATCCTTTTGAGTTTAATTCACCTCAATTAGACTTGTAATGGTACAAATGTCATGCTCGGTTTGGCCACACAATTCGTGATTTTCGTAGTCCTAAGGACAAAAGGTAGCTTTTGGAATTGAAATTTAGAGAAGACTTTACCACACCCAACTTCCTTAATTGCGGTCAAGAAAGACGGGAGGTCCATCTGCAATTAGATTCTATGGATGTAAATGGTAGGTTGCTTGAAGTGATTGGTGTCCAAATCTAGTTGGATATATCTTTTCTTCAATCAATGTAATAACACATGCACAGATTATAAGTAAATTGAGAAATTAACCGTCACTATCTTATATTCTCTAAACATTTGTAGAGAGATTAAAAAAATGAATTCAAAGTTTCTTCATTAATCTAAGGACAAAGGAATTGACTTCGAAATTTTGCTAGTCCTACTTTAACATTTTCTTCATTAATGTAATGTGCCATTTTCATGAATTACACCCACAAAAGATAAATAATCCAAACAAAGTAGTTTGGGTCATTATTCGTATCATGTTCAGGTTAAACCAATTTAATAAGAACTATTTAATTAAATGAGTCACGCAAATCATGCTAGGGCTACTTATTATTAGCTCAATCATTTTTAGATTAAGATTTTCGTCATGTAATAGATCAATCTTGTCTAGAATGAAATTCCTAACACGACCAACAAAATGAATGGTTCTTCACATCAATACTGCTTGTTGGAGTAATTTAACTAGTACTTTAAAGTATTTTTGTTTTCGTAGTGTGAACTGATTAACTTCTCGAGAGAGTCAAAGATCGAAAAAGTAGATCATGACATACACAAACACGCATAAAATATTATGCAAGATTGCAGACCATGTGTGTTTGTGTTTCTTTCTTTATTGGCTAGGCTTCGGCCGCTGCCAGCCACGCTGTCCTCCTTACGAACGTTCTGCCAATACCACGACGTTCCAGAGACAGACAGACACCTCTTCAGAGTTCAGAGTTCAGACCTAAAAGAACCGGTCAAAAGTCAAACGTAGGAACATTTGTCCTTCTCCTCCTCAGGTCAGAGTCAAATCCCGGCTCCAGAAGCTGTAACCTTGACCGACCGCACCCTCGAGACCCCGGCACAGCAATTCCCTGAGCTGTCGAAGTTTCGTTATGGAAGTCACGTACCACCGCCAATACAAGATCAACGCAATTTGACCGTAAAACATTGCAACGGCGCATAGCCAATTAAAAATAATCGAGGAGCATAGAACCTGAATGGCTCTGTTCCTTAACATGGAAGATCACATGTGTTCAAGGTCAAATGTTGGCAGAACAATCTGGTATTGCCATATTTAAAAAAAAAAAAAACTGCTGTGCTTTCCAGTCTCTATGTTTTATACAATCAGTACTCTCTGCATCAATGTCGAATGATCCAGAAAGACAGAAGACAGTCATCATCTGGGACTTCAGATTCCACTGTCACAACTGTACCCAGACCAAAACTGGATTGAGAAGCCTGATGAGAAGCAAAACAGATGGTGCATGTTCCAACAGAGTTCAATCCAGTATTTGCAATGTAATGTACTGACAAAAGAGCAAAAAGAAAGAGCATAGAACAAGAACGGCCTAATTATACAGATGCTCAAACACCAAAATTTACCCAAAACACAGGTAAGACATGCCATATACCTCCTCCAAGACATTATTAGATCATGAACAAAACAGTAAAAGAAGCACAGAACCCAGTAAGGTTCTTCCCCTATGCTACATTCATATATATTTCTTTACAAAAGTCCGACTGTCGAGACCGCTCCCTCTACTCAGAACGGTTCGCCTTCCCGATGTAATCGAGCCCCTCGGTGCGGCTCCGCACGATCCGATGGAAGACCTCTCGCACTTGCTTCTCCAATGGATCCAAGCCATCCTTCACAGCCTCAAACACCTCCGCCAGGTCCTCCACTCTCTGCCTCACCTCCTCTTCCTTCTCGGCCGACAGCGGGAATTGGGCCGAATCCACCAATTCGCTCATTATCCTGGCGCCCCTCTCGATTTGATGGATCTCCCGCAACAATCCGCGCGCGTTCCGCCGCTCCCTCTTCTTCGATTCCTCCACGATCCTCTCGTGGAGCGACTGGATCGGCGCGGCCCAGGCGAACTGCCTCGGGATGGAGAAATGCACCTGCAGCCCGCGGTCCTGGCACGGGATCGCCGCCACGAGGGCCCACGTCACGAAGAGGAGCACCGAGTTCATCGTGAAGACCGGCACGGCGAGGCCATTGGTGGCCACGATCTCGTTCCCCCTCGGGGCAGACAAGTTGGTCCCGATCGCCTGAATCTGCCTGGCGGCGGACCACGACCTGGAGACGCTCCAGGAGAGCGACCTGAAATGGCCCAGCGAGCGGTGGTCCCGGGACACGCTGCTGCGGCCGAAGGACCGGTTCCGGTGCGCCGCCACCCCCGACCCGCCGGCCTCCTTCTCGTCGAGCATCCCGATGGCCAAATCGATCAGCGCCTTCTTCGCGCGGCGGAATTGGCCCTCGCTCAAGCTCTTCCGGCTGTCCAGCGCGCACAGGACGATGTCCAGGAGCTTCTGCCACTGCCTAACCTGCTCGACCCCGTCCCGGATCGCATTACAGACGTCCAGGGCCTTGATGCTCCTCTCGTGAAAATCGGCAATCGACCTGTCCATGGGGGACTTCGACAGCTGGGACTTGTGATTGAACATGATCACCCTGAACTCCTCCTGGCAGCACAGGAACGCGTCGAGCAGCTTCCGAATCCACGGGAGCGAGAGCAGCTCCTCCGGGCCGGCCGACGACAGATCAAGAAACCGGTCGGCGACCTGCTTCTGGAAGGCCTCCATCTCCAGCTCGGCGCTCGTCGCCTCGTGGGTCGGGTCCACGGAATGGACGGCCTGGTCGCGCCGAAAGCTCAGGATCGACCGGCCAATGTACGAGCCCTGGTACTCCGTCGCAGGCATTTTCTTGATCCTCCTACGGCAAAGAACGCCGAGACCCAGGTACGGAAATGGCGAAAGTTCGGGGCTTTATCGGATTTCTCGACCGAGGAGGGCTCGAATCGAAATCTTAGCAAACACCCATCTGAGAATATGCGCCGAATCTCTATCGATTTCGAGGCTCGGTTCTTGCGATTGAAGTCCGTACAGCAAAAGCGAGAGGAAGAGAAGGAAGGAATGATGAAACCCTAAAGGGGTAGGGGAATTTATGGGCGGGGAAGCATCCTGGACCGCGTATTATCGGTAGCTTGGAAAGGGAGAGGTCCACGCGAAAGCGAGGGAGATTTTACCATAATTAGCATTGAATAGATTAGATTAAAATTTTAATTAACTTAACCCTTCCTGCCGTAGAATCCCCAATAGATCGCCCTTCTATTTTTTTTTTTAATTTTTTTTACCCCGCTCGACACGCCCCCCACGCGCAGCCGGCGGGATCGGATCTCGGCCGTCGATTTCGGACATCCGCATCGCGGACCGTCGATCTCGACGATGCGTCACTCGGAAGTGCCGTCGCCGGCCGCGGGATGTCTGTCCGCGTATTCCTGCACTCGGCAGCAGCGGATCATTTCCGGGGGGTTGTGGGGATGTCTGTCCCCGTTCCGACTGGTGTGAACTGGGGCGCTAAGCTAGCGTCACGGGGCTGTCGCATGGCGGGGCCGCGTGACCGGAGGGGTGGGCCCGCACGTGAGCACGTGCGAGGGGCCGCGTTGACCACGTGGAGCGACGTGAATGGGTCTCGCGAGACGCCAAACGTGGGCGATTGGTTGGTGGTGGGGGCGTGGGGGAGGGCTGGGTCTTCGTCGGCGCGTAACGTGACGCTCTCTCTTCGTCCCCCTTCTAGAAGGACAGGGGGCGTGGAAGTGGTTCGGTCCTAATTGGAATTTTATGACAAAAAAGAGGAAAAGTATATATTGTTGAAAAGGTAAAAGGGAAAAACAATTTGTCAATGACACAAGTACTAAGAGGATAATGGAATGCATTTCACGGAGGCGATTCTTTTTTTTGTAAGAATCTTTCATTTTCTTTTTCTCGTCTAGAGAGGGAGAAGGATCGGTCACCGTTGTCTACAAAAGTTTTCCAACATGCCTATAGTACCGATTCTTCGTAAAAATATCAATATAAGTCACGACTATTTAGAGAGCTCTGTTTTAAAAGTAAACTTAATCTATAACATATAGCATAATTAAAATGTAAGAGTAATTTTTATTGTCGATTGAGGTAATTCATGAGAGACTCATTAGATGAATTCTCTTATGTTTTTAGTTATTCTTAAACTTTTAAATCGGGATTTTTGTTCAATATCGACACCCTAGATCCCAACCGTTTGCTTTTGGCATTAAAAACCTTCTTTGACTTAAAAGTAGGTGAATTGGAAAGACTTTTTATCCATGACCGTGTGATAAAGTGTTGATCTACATGTCCATTAATTATATGGTGAAGTGTGAATCACTAAAGCTTTTTTATTCATTGTTGTTTTTTTTTTTATAAAAGACTTATTTCTTTTCGTGGAGCTATACGGCGCGTTATCCTCTCGAAAGGAACTGGTCAACTTTCATTACGCATCACTCGTTTTGCTACGGGAACAGCCCGAGTTTGACCTCATAAAGGCCTTCTCAAGCTTTCATGACTGAGAATAAAATAAATCAAATAAAAACTAAAATTCTGGATGCTCAGTGGTCAGTTGCGGTCGGTCAATAATTGAGAGGGGGTAATGATATATTCGGATGAGAATGAGTATCGGTAAAAGGGGGGAAGCGGGTTAGGGTTTCCTGTACAAGGACAGCAGCAACTCAAAGCCCTAATTCGAGACCACTGAACTTTACATTCGAAAAAAAAAAAAAAAAAAAAAAATGCAATTTTTATGAGTTTACTATTGTTCTTGCCCCGTGAAGGGACAAGAAATATGCTCGAGGACAGAGATGGTCGATACCGTTTGTTTTTTCCCCCTTATTTTTGCTCCTAATTTTGTGTGGTGGTTTGACAATGTCGCGTATAATAGAGTAGTTTATACGTCGTGCTTTCGACGAACAGAAGAGAGACTTTTGATGAGGAAACAAACAAGCACGAGTTCTCTTTCACGTTCTTTAATCGCTTGTTGGTACACAGATTCGGATAAGGACCGGATTATGGTCGCGTTAGATGCATCGTTTTTGGTCTGCTGAGATGGGTTTTAAGAACTCCGATCCTTGCGTGAAGTCGAATTTTCAAACCTAAAATATAGAAATACATTTAATGTATTGAGCTGGGTTTGTGAAGATTAGGCAGTGCCTCTTTTCATGCTCGGCTAATGACGTCGTGGACTAAACTATCCTTGAATGTAATTTAGCCTCTAAAGTTTATCTAAGTTAGGTTGTGACACGAGAAATAAGTAATTTATCGGGACTGCAACATGCCTTATGTAGATATAACCTTTTTACGTATAACGATTTTAACTTTTTTGTCAAACTTTCTAATGTGATTTCAAAAGAAGTCTCAAGTTCAAGAATCTGTTATAGCACGAACAACTTGTCTTTATCCAGCACACCTAGAGCAGCTTGTGTTTATAATGAACAACGAGAAAATATTGTATTTTGGTTAGTTCGGTCTTAAATGTTATAATTTTTGCTAGTCTTAAATTTGTTTGCGTTTTGCTCATTGAGTCTTTTGATTGGATAAATTTAATTGAAAAAATGAAAAAATTTATGACTGAATTAATATATATATATATATATATATAATTTTTGGATAATTTTTCCCGTGAACAACTTGCATCTATCCACGAGTTAGCGCGAGAAGTGAGAATCTTGGGGCCACGGGGATGGAGACGGGTGATGATTGACCAGTGGAAAGGTCCAATTCTCGAGGGAAAACGAGTGAGTTCGTGACCTCAATTCCTTCATTAAATAACACGCCAAGTGGGAAAAAAAATCGATTGACGAGCTCTTGAAAATACAAGGAATCTCTACGTATTCAAGAATTGATTTCTTGGAATACAAAGGAATTGGTCCACGTTGTTTGCTTGTTCAGCTATTTTCCAAGCTCTCTCTCTCTCTCTCTCTCTCTCTCTCTCTCTCTCTCTCCCCTGTTGAATAAAACTAAAGGGCTCACGACGTGGAGTAAAGAAGAATGAATTGACTTCGTCTCTTTCACACGTCTCTGTGATGAGGTAGAGAAGAATACGTTGGCCTAGAAGCAGAGAAAACCCTACTTCGTCGGAAGCAGAAGTCAATGGAATTGCCAGGCGAAAATGATAACAAAATTCGCACATGTCCTTTTAACACTAAGGCTTGATTTGTTTTGTAAAAATGGTGGCATTTCTAAAAATATTTTCCCAAAAGAAAAAAAGAGAAATATTAAAATATTCAAAAATTTGATTTTTCTTTAAAAACTTTTTTGGCCTCGATGAACACCTACCTAGGCTTAGCCTCGACATTATTGGGCCTGGCATCCTGGGCATAGGCACCCTTGTAAAAAAGAATTGGCCTTGATGGACCTAGGTACAATCGGCGAGGACCTAGGCTTGACCTCAAAATTATTGAGCCCATTTCTGGAACACGGTTACTGGTGTCTCGGGAGCAACCTAAATGGACCTGAGCACCAGAGTCCCTAGGCAAGTCATGGTGGACCTAACCCCGCCACTAAGGGTTCGAGAACAAGCGTTAGGGTTCATGTGCCCAAACATAGAATTTTTGGTCTAGGCATCAATACCTAGCTATATTTTGCAAAACAATTTCCGTCTTTTGCAAGAGGAAATTATTTTCCTCAATTTAAACATTGACCAGAAAACATTTTTTGTAACTAGAAACATTTTTTATTGACCCATTTTTCTAAGCAAATCAAACGTCGGAAAACAAATAAATATTTTCTCGAAAAATATTTTTTTTCCGAAAATAACGGAACCTAAAAGTTAGGTTTCCTTTTCTTTGTTAGGTCAAAGGAAGATGAAATGGCATTGAACAACGATATTTGCTAGAGCTATTAGGTTCGTGAGACCTTTCAGCATTAAAATTCACCAAGAAGCTTAAGGGTATGGATGTTGACCTCCGATTGAAATTTTTTTCTTTAATAGAGAATACTCATGCAATTGGAATTATTTAAAACCTTTATTGGAAAATGGGTCGCTGTTTTTCTCTTTTTATCTAAGCCAATGCTTAATTGATAACCTATATAATGTATAATGTACGAAGTAAGTAGAATTCTTTGGATTTTTGGAAGTGAATAAAGGAAACAACTTTGCTGATCATTCCATACTTTTTGTTTGGTCAGAAAGTCCTCCAAATATTATTTTGATCTTCAGTTAGTGATCTGTTTTGATATCTCTTTTGAGGAATATGAGTAGGGAAATTAAGTGGCAAGAATTAATGTTACTCAATCTAGGATTGACTTCATACTCAAGGGTGTGCTTGTTTCGCCGAAATATCAACGATTTTGAAAGTATTTTTTTTTTAAACAATTGTTTGTATCATCCATAAAATAAATGAAAAGAAGAAGAAGATATTTTCGTTATCTATATAAAATTCATATCCAATCAGCTTTTGGCCATCGACGAAAATAATTTTAGCTTTGATCTTCAATTGATTATTGAAGTGGGTTAAAGTTGGCGTGCACTCAAAAGTCTCAATTTTTATGAGAACTTTAAACATGTTGTCAATATTAATAATGATCATCTAGTTTCGATTGATACTGCAACTCAAAAGTGGGACTGCTGCCTTGCTGGTGTTGCATGCCATAAATCCGTGTCGCAAAAAACGCACAGGACACCAAACGTGAGGACACGTATCGATGTCGCAAATCGTATTTAATTGCGGTCCATTCATCATCACCTCTCTCTCTCTCTCTCTCTCTCTCGAGGCTTCGCTTCTTCTTGATCTTCCTGGCTTTTGGTTAAGGTTTGCCGAATTTCTCCTCTTGCTTTTTGAGTATGAGCGTGAGCTGTCTTCAAGTTTTTCGAGGCTTTGATTAAGACATAGTGGAATTCCAAAGTCGGGTAGATTCGATTCTTGCTTTTCTTGATGGAAAGTAGGCCGGGATTCGCAAGTGCCTACTTACACCGGTTGTACGGCGAGTAGATTTGCCCGGCTTGTTTGCACTATGACTTTAATATTATTCTGTTGATCTATTGGAATGAAACTTGCAGTCGAAGTTGAAGACCACTTGAAAGACTTGACTAAAGGAGACTGGCCAAGGTGAGAAATGGGCTACGTGGTGATGATTTCGTTGCCGGCGATACTGTTGTGCCTCTTGATCATGGCCTTGATATGTTACTTGATCGGAAGGGCATGGGGTCGACGGCGGGCACAGTACTACCAGCCTCCTGAGCCGACACTCCGCTCGCACCCGAGGCCACCCGAAGTAATATGAAGCTTTTGCGTCACTCTACGTAGGTTTATCCGCAAACTCAGCATGTACAGTTGTACAAATGAACAGGCTAAGTTCTTCTATAAAAAGCCGCGTAGCACCGTAGGTCTTGCTAAAGGCAACTGGCAGTTTATTTTCCTTCATCAGTGCAATTTATTCTCAGCGCTATCTTAGACATAAATGGAGAGTAGCTTGCTCAAGGATTCACCATATCCCGGTTCATTTCTGTCGAGTGATCTCATGGTAAGTACCAAGTCCTCCGTGAGATATAGGAATTCTCAATCTACTAATTGCTCGCACTCATTACTCACGATGTTTCCACATTCCATAGGCCACTGTAACTGTCCGTCTTTGGTCGGACCACTGCCAACCGATCTAAAACATAATCGTGGATCGACATTGAAATGCTCTAACATTGCCCCTTCAACAATAACTTTGCTATATGTTTAACTTGAACAAGGGACATAAGAAAAGGGTGAGGAATAAAGTGGTTTCCGACAATCAAAAAAGGAGTGGGAATGCTGAAATCCTACAATGAGAAGATACGGAAGATATTTCCTCACGAACCAGATTCTCATTGACCAGATAGATGGCTTGACTGGAAGCATCATAAGCTGCTAATATAGCCCCCTCATATGCTAAAAGACACCTTTCTTGTGATTTCTCTCTCCTACTTAAAGAAGTAGATATATTCTTTTATCATAAAAGAGAAAAAGAACACCCATTTGGGAAGTTCTCCGGCTTGCTGCTTCTTTAGCTTCAACCCACAACATCAGCAACAAAGATGCTACCCGAGTCGCACCAGCCACCTAAGACATCTCTGCCATGGCACTGCAGTGGAAAAGAGCAGATCTTTGAGTTCACTGTGAAGAGACTTTCATGATCAAGTACAGAAGCATAATGCTGCAGTATAAGCCAGTCCAATCAGAGTGGCATAAGTCCCACTTCGCCCAATGTGCTTTAACAGCCATTAGACCTTCTGGGTCACTTAACATTGATTATTCAGACGAACCTCGTACTTAATTGAGGTAAGTCTTTATAACGCAAACTCTTGATAATTGTTAAACTAATAGGGTCACCATATTAACGTGCAAAAACATACAGAAGTAAAAGCTTTTGTTGCCAGACAAATAATTACGCTACATTGCCCTTTAATACATAGGCAGTCAGAAAAGTAATGATTGAGGATCTAGACGATTACCTTATTAAACCCTAGCCAGTTCGAGTCTCCTCTAAATGTAAATACTTTCTCGCTCTTTTTCCACTGCCCACAAAAGACCTGCCCAAACAAAAGATTACGAGTAAGACTAAATCTATCAAAAGAAAGAAAACTGAGGCTAAATCTTAGGCATCAACAAAGGTAAGCTAGATTAGGAAGTGCCACGTTTTAACTCAATTACAATCAACATGAAAGAAGACATATTACTTTTAACAAATTTCAGCAGCCCCAGCACTAGAAAGAGCAATAACTGTATGAAGGAATAAAGTTTACATGCACCTAGTGTACCATTATGTCATGATGGACATGCATACACCTAAAAATGATCTCTAAAAAGTATTTTTGCCTGATGAAATGTCTTCATCAATAGCCACCTATTCCTCAAGTCACGCCATTTGCTACATCCATGTTAGGTCATTCTCATCCTGTGCTCTATTTGCACATGCCCATGTGTTAAACCAACAAAAAAGTCCCAATACAGTCAAATATGATAATTAGAACAAGAACATACAAGTGAGAAGAAGCAAGCAGACAAGGTACGTAAGAACTTCTCTGCCAACCTTACCTCATAATCCATTCCTTGGACATAGATATAATCAGAGTTTATTGATGAAAATGCAAGTCCAGTGATCTGTATAATGAGCCAGCAAAATATTTACTCTCACCAGCAGATTTTGATAGCAAAAGCCAGAGATACATGTACAGATATAGCTTCATTTGCATAATGCATATACTTTAGCCACTAATGCATATCATGAGATTTTGCTGTCACGTGATGGAAAAAGACATGAAGCTGGAAGTTTATTCCACATTCTAGAAAAATGAAGCCGACTGATTGTAAACAAATACAAAAAGGGAATTGGCCTGAACTGATGAACTCTATGAATGATTATTTAGTTTGACAAGCCACTCTCTTGTTTTCCTCATCATTTCCAGTTAAAGAAGCTTGCACTTTTCACAAAGCAAAAGTGAATTTACACAATGATGATTAATTGACACATGCATCCTTAATAATATAAATCGCACAGGTAAATGAAGAGAGCGGAGAAGCATCATCACGTAAAGCGATATATAGGTTGAGACCAGTAGTTCTTCTTATTTTAAAAGAGATGTTGTGTTCAGGTGGCATGTATTTAGACAGTCAAAAGGAACAGGTGGTGACATCCAGATATCTCAGCATCTTCATCTGTGAATATTCTATCACATGGAATTGGAGAAGGCAGCTCCTGGGATGGTCAACCTCTGGCTTCATCAACCAGCCACTCATGTCTTCACATAAAAGCTAGATTATCTACTTCCAACTCGTGACTTATGGCTTTTAGATACAGAGATGTTAAGCGATTCTGAAATCCACTTACAATTACCTGAAACACACACTATTCTTCATCCCTTGAAATTGACTAAACTACTAGACCATGAAGAAGTGTCAATATGTGTCTCACACTCATCATTGTAAAACAGTTTGCAACTGGCTCCAAAATCAATGATAAAAAGATTTCTTGCATGCAAAGAAGATGAGGTCTCGTTCCTAATCACGGTGTGAAGCATAAACATTAGTAAAGAGGTTGGAAGTGGGGAATAGCTTACCTCATACTTTGAGCAATGCACCCATCGTGATAATGCTGACCATCTGTATTAGAAGTACAAAAACAATATTACATCTCTTTTTATGTATAAATAACAAAGAAATCCTGAATCACCCCAATAAGCAGACCGTGTAATAAACACATGATTCATGTACAAAAATGACCAAAGAAGTGGAGGGTAAATGTGCAAGAATCATGTATAGCAATTCATTTAATTCAACTTGATTTCGGCATTTGGTCATGAATCCATCAACTCATCCAGTTGGAGGATGACAAATTTCAAAAAATCCAGCATCTGATTTATCTAAAGTCCACCAGGATAAGGAGCCTTAATGTAAATTGGATAAGATTCTAAGTTGGATTCAATAATAAAATGGGATGATAAACTCATATAGTATGTAATCATACAAACTACCCAAGAGAGAATTCAACATTCTTTCTTTCAGTTCTCTTCTCTTTAGTATTGTCAGATTTTAAAAGAAGAAAGGAGGCAATAGTTCACAGTTCTTCAAACTTGCATTTGCATGGGGATGCCATCACCCTTCAACAGACAAGACATCACGATAGAGTATTGCCACCTCGTTAAGGAGGCATGAGGAGTCTACACTATTAGAATATGAAACGAGTATATTCAAGCTTTTTGCACTCTGTTTAGTAAGGTAGAATGAACTGATCGGGTGAAAATAAACTTTAATTCATATTTCTAGTTCTAGTTATTTAAGAAGAAGCTTAATGTCAAGTGGAATAATCACTTAATGCATGTAGGAAAATGAATGACAACATTACTTTCCCATATTTATGAATTAATACTTAATTTAGTATCAATGCTTCTTCTCAATCCATTCTAGAACTTGTCATTAGATTTTTAGATTCACAACCATACAAGATGTGCAATTCTAAAATATGGAGTCCTCTGATCTGATGAATGCATCTCAACCTTAATGAGACAACAGCAAATGTGAAATTTTTGTCTCCACCACTTTCAGGAATGGCACCAAAGCTTATCTAGGATATTCCACATCTTATCAACATAAGTCAAGTCAAACCGACCTGACTAATTCAACAAGAGCAAAAAATATAAGCCGTCAACTTCTACATGTTAGTTTTGATTACTCAGTCTAAGTAACTGCATTTACAGGTATTGATAATGAGAAACCTGCGAGGATCATATACAGTCACGGTACGATCAGCTCCACCAACTGCTATGCTGCTGGTAGAAGAACTGCAGACAGCATAGAAGTTGTCACCAAGAGAGCCAGAGATTCGATGGAGGCAACCACCATTTTCTTTCATCCTCAAGTCCCATATACTCAGCTGCAACAATCCAAACATAAACTGAATTAAAGAATAAATTCAACCACAATGTCTAAGACAATTTATCTGTAAAAACAAGTACTACACAGCCTTTCTTTAATGTCATTACTATACCTGACTACCTTCAGCGACAGCTAATATAAAACTTCCATTCCCATTAGACATATTCTCTATGAAGTTCAGTGAAGATGGATACCACAGCCTGAAAGACCAGGTCTATAAGAATAACCTTTTACTCAAGTCTGCAAACATATGCCATGTACCTATAGTTATCAAGCACTAAGAACATACGTCCTCAGAGTCTGAAGATGGATATCCTGATCATATATATCGATGCTTTTGCAAAAGCTCCGCGCCACAGCAGCCTGTGATATACAACCATCAGGAGAAGTCTCTAAGAAATACCATACAAGATACTAAGTACTTCTAAAAATAAGTACGAGTAAATAAACATGAAAAAACTTATGTAGAGGCAGTGATCTGCTCTCCAACTTTCAATGCACTTTCTTTAAATGACCAATTACAGGTTCCCACTAAGTTTTGAACTCAGAGGTTCTCAGACAAACTATTATCCACGTTCCTGAGGGGGCAAGAATGAAAGGACAAATGCCAAGCACATGTAATGTCTAAGATCGTCAAGTAAAGAAGCAAGTGTTCATAATGAAAGAGATTGCTCGAAAGGCAAGTCAAATTCAAAGCTTGAATAAATATTCCAAAGCCACTTGAAGAAAACAGAAAAGGGAAACCACAAAAAGTGAAAGAATGCTTTATCAATAAAATCTCTATGCAATTGAGACTACCCTGTAGTAAGACATGAAAGAGATAATGAAAACACAAAAAGACATGTACCACGAGATTAAAAAAAAAAAAAAAAAAAAAAAAAAACTTATTTGATCCTCAATGCTTCCAAATTTCAAATGGAAATTGAAAAAAAGAAAAATTTATGGATGACTAGGTACCATAGACCATTGATTTGGACTGAAGCAAAGTCCTGCCCAACTACCTTCTCCAATTCCACAATCTTGAGGCAATACCGAGTATGTAAGCCTGCTATCATCTGAAACTAATGAATTGAAGACAGAGTCAACAAGGAAAGCAGGTGATACAAGGAGTTTTAGCAATCATAATGCAATTCGATCACTTACATTATATATATGTCCAGAAATTTATCATATCTCAAATAAATAGAAGATTAATCTAATAGCTTCTATTGACGAGCCACAACATAGATAAACTGCACAGTGTGCTATTGGTCAGACAAAAGTCGGTAAAAGGGTTGTGTAAAGAGTAACATTTAACAAGGCTAGCCCAGCCATGAAGGGCAGAACATTAAACAAAAAATCATTGGACTCTTCTCTGTCAGGAAACCTTTTAGAACCAAGGAGAGGAAAAAAGACTAATAATGCAGGAGAGAGAGGACTACAGCATGGAAAGGACATAGAACATATTAGAACCTTATTAAAAGGACTCATGAGGAGGGGAATTTCACAAATCAGTAACACATCTTCTACATCCACACATTACTTGATGCTTTCTTCTTTCAATTTGCATATTTGCAAAAACCCCAACCTGGTATCGAAGTTGTTGTAGGAACCGAGAAACCATCATTCATGTCCAATTGGGGATAAAAACATTTGAGGCACATGCTTGCTCTTTTTCCATTTACAACTTAAACATTTCTAATTCTCCTGCTGGAAGTCTCCATAAAAATTTAAAAAACATTTAAGGGGAACATACCCTCACCACCTATATGTAGCTTAGATACAATGAGGTGGCCACAGGAATCCACACTTCCCAGCATCAAGTAGCCAGCGCCTGCAAGTGATGAAAATAATATAAGCCAACTCTATTTACATTGTCACGCGGCAACTAAAATTCAACAAGGAGAAGAGCAGATTTTCTCACGTGAGTGAATTCTTAAGACAAACTAGATGACCATAAATTAAGCATCTAATATAGAACACATCACTCCACCAGGCATGGAAGCTGACCAGACACAGCATGAAAGAACTGTTTAAGGAACTAGTAAAGGAATGACTCTTTCAATCATAATCAACATCGCAAGTCTATTTTCCCAGAAAGATTATGTCAAGCTAAGCCCAAGTGATATCTTACAAGGGAGCCCACCCATCTCTGTGTAGGACTGGCAGTATCGACAAATATAACCTGCTTCATATATGTCTTTTTGAAAGTAGCTCCTGTGTAGCAATTCAAGCAACGTTGCTTTTGGATAATAAAAGGTTCAACATTACTATTTTGAAATTAAACTTAAACTCTTCTTTGGCCCTTCACTTAGTCTGGTGGTTGGACAAAACTCACATGCAAAGCTTTGGGTTGTAATTAATGAAAATCAGCTGCACACATTACACTAACCAATTTGAAGTCACCCAATAAATGTAATTAGTAATACCAAATTGGCCTAAAAGAAAGGGCAACAGATTGTTTTATAAAATGCAGTAGTTTGTTGTAGGCCAGCAGTTTTGCTAGGTGGTACTCTACTGTTCGTGTCAAATAGTCTTTGAAAATTAATCGAATGAGCTGACTACCAATTAAAAAAAAAAAATTACTTTAATGAGCCAAGCTTTTTTTTTCTCTTTTTGTCTGCTGGCTTTTCATAGTTGAATCAGCCAAGGACCAGATATTTCTCAAGCACAACTCAACTCAACATCATTCTTCAACATCTTTTTCGTGAAATGAAATCTTCAGGTAGCTTAAAAGAAAAGCCACTTACTGTCAGATTCAGTCAGCACTATACTCTGAATTTCAGATCGGTGTGGGCAACGGTTGACTAGCATAGAGTCTGTAACCTTCAAAAAGCAAGGCCCTCACGTTACAAAGGATCCACACAGGGGATGACAGAATGAACACCAACCATGGAAATAAAACCCTTTTTGCCAGAAGAAAAGCTAAAACCAGTTCATAACTGAAACTTGAGATCACCACACTCAAGTGAGCCTTACCTCTGCATGAGCAGGAATAAGAAGGCTTTCTTTGCCTTTGCCAACCAAAGCCCCCTCCAAGGGCACCTGAAGCCATGAAATGGAAAGAGATAAAGATAAGAGATATAATTTTCAGAAAGAGATCAACCATCTGAAAGGACATCAATGAGGTGTTGTGAACCCACGATTCTCTAGCCTGTCTAATTGCATAAGCATATATCAGATAGATGAGTCTCAAAAACCTCCAGCAAATGGTGGTACCCATTTATTTTATCATCTCCAATTCGCCCAGAAAATCTCCACAACGAGTGGTCTCAATAACAATCATTCAAAACACACGGCCATCACAGGTCAACACATTTAAGTTTCCGGCAAAACTGCTCTCTATAACCACCCCCAACTTCATCCTTACAAAACCGAAACAGCACCAAATTCCAGTCGAGTTACCACCATTCCCATTTCCCATCATCAGTCAACAAGCAATTATCAAACACTACTAACAACCAATTATCAAACACTACTAACAACCACACAGCGCGGGCTACGACGGACCCGACCACACAATATCAGAACATCACAATTCATGCAAATTCCAGCTAAAAGCGGCCGCGTAACCTGGACTCTGAAGACGTGGCAACCGGAAGCGATGTAGACCCAGCACGAAGATCCTTCCTCATTAGCCTGACGAGTAAAAAAGGAGGCAAATTTAAGCTCATTCCGCCCTCAACAACGCCCAGAGCGCGAGAGAGAGAGCGAGAAGGGTTTAGGGTTTAGGGTTTTGGAGAGTCGAGCGGTTACATGGAGAGCGAGGCGAGTGGACTGGAGATTTCCGGGAGAGGGATGGCGGATGAGGGTGGAAGGAACCGCCGCCTTCACCAGATTCCTCGCCTCCAACATTCTTCTCCTCCTTCTCCCTCTTCCTCTCCTTCGGCCGGAACTGCAGACTGAGCCGTTCCCCGTCGTCGCCCGCCGTCGCTCGATGAAGTAGGCGACGGAGCTCGACGGCGGAAGCGGCAAACCGCCAAAACGAGTTTCGAGGAAATTGCACTTTGGTCCCCTGAAACTTGTACTCTGTTTCAATTTACTCCTCGAGTTTACGTTCGTTTCTGGACCTCTCTCTCTCTGTTTTTTTTTCCTTCTTAAACAAACCTTCCATTGCGTCAAAATAGTTCAAACATTACAAGGAGAAAAACATCAAGATGATGAATTGAAGAAGACACAGCTAACAATAATTTTTTTAGTCTAGATGAGAGATCAATAAAAGGGAAAGACTATGCAATTCCTAACGGATGAAATGCCCGTATTGCGACTCATGAGCAACAACATTACTAGTTCTATTGGCTCACTTCAAATTCCATCCTGAGTCGTTACCAAGTGGTAAACAAGAGCCGAGACAATAGGATGAATACACCAAGGGCAAAAGCCCTTTTTGTCGAATAGTATCGATTAACACATTATAGTCACTTTTAAAGACCGTTTTATGAATATTGAAGGATTGAACTGCTTTGCATGCAAGAAGAAGAGTTGCAGCTTCCACTTTCACTAGCGAGTTCCATTTTCCTTGTCTTGTACACGCTTGGACAACTAAGCCTCTATACAATCATGCAATAATAGCTATGGCCCCTCTATTATCTTTTCACGGGCCATTTACATTAAATTTCAACTCTTGGTTTGATGGAGGAATCCAAGAGTTTGTCCTTACCCCCAATAGAAGTTGGTTCCTCATTTAACTTAACTTTGTTCTCTCTCCTTCACATATTTGAATACTCCAAGAAATCTCGTATGGCCATTTGAATCGCCTAGAAAGCAATTGGAATAGTCTAATCATGTAACTTTGCATTCCCATAACACCACATTCTAGTGCAGAGAATTGTTGCATAAAGGGTGAAGAGCTTGCAATCCAATCCCATTCTTTGTGCTAATTTTCCTGGATCAAGAAAGTGGTTCATCATCTCTTTCAAAGACTTGGAGTTCCAATTAAACGAGATTATATACCATGGGCTTTGTTTCCATAAAATGTGGGCTAGAGGACATGATGTGAACAAATGTACCAAAATTTTCCTTCGAAGCTCCACACAATGGGCAAGAAGGGTATGGGAAATGGATTAATTGAAACAAGTTAGCTTGACAAGGTAAGACATCAGAGGCTATCCTCCACAACATCATTTTGTGCCGCTCATGAGCTCTAGCTTTCTATATTTTGTTCCAAATCATGCGATTGTTGCCATTTTAATCCACAACTTTATGAGTTTGTAAGCATATTTAATAGAAAATATTCCATCAATAGCTGGATGCCAAATCAGTTTGTCCACCCATATAGAGTTTGGCACATGGATCTGAAGAACAGCTTGGATTGAGATTGGGCAAAGTGTTTGATTTAGACTTAATACATCCCAAGTTTTTGTCCTAGGGATAAAAAAAAAGCTTTCTTTCTTTGCTTCAAAACATGGTCTTGATCAATAAAAGAAGGCAGATGAGTTAAAATGTTAGGATTCCAAGGGTGATTTCCTACCTCGATTGATTTTCCATCCCTTATATGATACAAAGTTCAAGTTTGAGTATATCTCTAGCATCCATGATTGCCTTCCCCAAAGGAGAGGCTGATGCCTTGAGTCTGTCACAAGTACTATGATGAAGCTGACTAGATTTCATTGCATAGATCAGTGTGCTCTAAACAACCGATCGAATATATATTGCTTTACCCACCCAAGATAGTGTTTTCCTTTTTCAGGGGCTAAGTTTGTTATCAAATTTTTGTTCAAGGGATTGATATTTTGTCCAACCTTTTCCTGGTTTGGAGAGGGGATTTCCAAGGTACAATACCTACCCAATTGGCCCACCAAATCCTTGGCATTGATTTTTTTTTTTTTAGCTGGAGTATAATTAGGAAATACATTACATATCACTCTCCCAACTTTTAACTTGATTTCGTCTTGCCCATCTAATTTGATGTGATAGATTGTGATTACAAAGCTTCGTTTGTATCTTGGATCACAATTAGGCTCCATGATCTATTGGATAGTTTGATCAAAAGACCCAACCATACATTTTTGAAGATGATTTCCCTGTAGAAAGCACCCATTTTGATCAACATCAGTCTTTTAGCTTCAATTTAACTACTGAATGTTCTTTTCGTTGGTACAAAAGTGGCAACAATGTGGCGAAACTGACCTCAAAATCATCTCCCATGCCGGATACAAGGTCAAATGTCCCGGCGAGGTTGTGGGGCAACTTGAGGAAAAAAGAACATGGGCTTCAGGGAGTAATGTGACACAAAATCAAGTTAAGAGGGGGCAAAAATAAAAATCAAGAAACAATTCATTGGGCAATCCATAGTATCTTCATTAGGTGAGTGACTCACGACTGTAAGGTGACAGAAAATTTTTGGCCAGAGAGATCAGTGATAACCCTAATTAAAAGCTTCTGAGCTTTTCCTCTGGATTGTTGCTTTCTGCAGATGAATTATGCAGCATTGAAGATGAGAAGTAATTTTCACCAACTGACCTGTTGAAACATTGAAAATATGTCTAGCCCTTACGTTTTTTTCCTCAGAGTCGAATAAGGATGCCAGAGATATTTACGATCCACAGATTATTTGATACACTGTTCTTGCGATGGTTTCTACTGTAGTTTTCTTGCGGCAATTAAAAGGTTTCTATTACTAGAGATTTCTCAACTATTACGGATATATACATATATATCTATATGTGTGTATACTTAGATAAAGTTTCACGATCCGCTATACCTGCGAAGACTCAATTGCAATTAGGTTGCCAAGCTTCATTTTCATTCACTCAAACACATTAACTTTTGATTCCACGACAATCCATGCACTAGTAATATACTAAGGTGGCCGTTGTTAGGTGCCAACACGGTGTCTAGTCATCTCGAACTTAGAAGAATAATACAACCACATATTAAAAAAAAAAAAAAGGGGGATGTGGGCGGCCAGCTCCAAATGAAATGTAGGAACAAGTAAGATAAAAAGGTGACTCTCACCCCACCCATCAAGCAAAAAGCCAAGACAAATCAACTAGAGATACCCTAATGGGTTGTATGCATAGAAAACTCCTGTTGGTGGAGCACTAAGAACTTATTAAAACCACAGTCATTCTTGGAAAATACTAAAATCAATGGTTGCACAAGACAGTATTGCAATTGGAGACGTTCAGCATCAACGCATCTTCTTCTTCTTTTTTAAGGAGATAAACAAGGGATTTCATATAAAATTGAGGGTTCTCTATCTTGGTTCCGAGGCATTAAGACATAGGTCTTTGTGACTGTGACGGCTTGGCAATTAGCGTCATGTACTTGCGTGCGGGGAATATCTTAAACCAAATGTCGGCCGAAAAGAGGAATGGCAGATTAGTGATTGTGGGTCATCTTTTTGTCAAAAGGATCATTATAATTAATTGCTTTGATCAACTGATAAACTATATGCAATTACTAGCTATGGCTAGCAAGCATTGTTGTCTTAGCTAGAAGTTGCATTAGGGTTAAAAGATCTGTGGCCAAATTCTCTTAAAAAGATCCAACATCGGAGTCAAGTCTTATTTCTAGCTCGAACTCTTTCTTGGCTCGTGAAAAATGCCGAATCTAGGTTAGTTCCCGATTGCAGCCCTTCGCTTTCAGTCGGTACCTAAATTTGACCCCTTTAAATTTTCGTACAATGACATCATTAAAGATCCGACATGTAATTTCACGGGTATGTTCCCTCCTCCCTTTCGCCCTGTGTTTTCTTTTGAAAAGATCTCTTTAAAAGAAGCTTGAGATCTAAGTTTGGCGTATGTCAAGAGCTTGAGGTTGTTGATTTTTGAGTTTTAGATGGTACGTTGTTTTGATGGTGCTTTTTCTTCATGAGGAAGGAATTTGTTGGGATAAAAATGTAAATGAAGGAGATGAAACATGAAAGTAAAAGAAAAAGGAAAAAAGGAAAAGATAAAAGCAGAAAAAATAAAAGTAAAAGACTGTGAAAGGACGCATGAAGAGAGAGTAGAGAAAATGAGTGATGTAATGTGAAATGACAAGTCGAATCTTTAAACACAGGAAAAATTTAACATGAGTTAGATATTACAACAGATTGTCTATACAATTTTTATTAAATTATAAAAATTCGAATCAAAATTGGAATCGCTCTCAAGTTAATATTTTTGTATGAGATAAAAAATAGTCAAGTCAGAATTGAAATTTCACTTAAAATTATTTTATGAAACAAAAAAGAAAAAATTCGCGTTCGAGCGACCTAAATTTAGAGAATCGGGCCAAAATAGAGTAAAGGGCTGTAAATATTTTCCCACCATGATGAAAGGAGGCGACTGACTTTTGTGTCAGTTCAGTGTACATTTTGTCAAAAAAGTACAAAAGAGTGGAACCCACCGGTTATCTCTCTCGAAGGAAATTTCTCCATGAAATCAATGGATGACACGTTTTTTATTTTTCTATTACTTAGAGAGGAATCAAGAAGGGGGCAGCGTAGCCAGAACTAGGGGTGTGCATGGTCAGGGCGGGCGGTTCCCGACCTGAACCGGAACCGCCGCTAGGACCGGTTCGAAAAATTGGAACAGGGATCCACCCGTTTGTTGCGTGGATCCACCTAACCGGACCGCCCGCGGTCCCGGTCCGGTTCGGGTGGATCCATGGAACCGATTTTGACACGAAATTTTTTTGGTTTTCAACAAAAAAACAATTACGTGACATCAAAGCAAGTCAAAGAAAGAACAATCAAATTTAAGTACGTGGAACAAATATTTATTTGTTGTAATTATAAATGTATCTCGTAGATTAAAAAAAACGCGAACATATGGAATGCAACATTCTCCCATTTCCTACTTGCAAATAACCATAGATAGTTAAATTTTCTTTGACCAAAGGTAAAGGTTCCCTAGAGAGTGAGATGAGATGTAGGGTTTCTCTTAGTAATTTTTTTTTTAAATATTAAAAAGGTTCCGGTCCGGTCCGGGTGGGCGGATCCGCCCACGGAACCGAGAACCGGACCGGTACCCACCGGTTCCAATTTATGGGAACCGGGAACCGGACCGGTTCCCTCAAGACCCGCCGGTTCCGGGCGGTTCCGGTCCGGTTCCGGGCGGTCGGGCGGATCCCGGGTATTTTGCACACCCCTAGCCAGAACCTCGTGAGTAACGATCATCTCAGGAACTTTCAACTTTCAAACTTTGATATGACGTTCGACAAAAAAAAAAAAAAAAAAAACTTTGATATGACGTTTGATCTCGTGAGAATTCTTTGAGCTATTAAAACGCTCGTGATTCGTGTTTAGGGATTTTATTCGAAGTTTTTTTCTAGTGATCGAGGGCTCTCTTTAAGGATATCGATATCGGATGAATATAATTGTAAAAATTATAATATCTTATGTTTGTGTGTCAAATGATACAAATTAAGAATAAAGAGCCTTTAGACATATAAACCCTATTTAGTTATTAAGAAAACAACACCGAGTTTTTAAATAATTACTCCATGTGTAATGTAATAACCGAATTTTTAATTTGTTTAATTTACTCCTTAAATTGTCTTTAAATGCTCAATTTGTTTCTTAAATTTTCAATTTGTTCAACTAGATTCATATGTTATTCATATCTAAGGCAAATTAGTTCTTCAATCCTAGTTAGTGAGTTTTTATAATTACACTATTGCCCAAATATAGGGACGTGTACAAACTGAGAGACTATAAATATGCCTCAAAGAAAATTAATTAGCTTATTGGATTCCAACCATTATGTTCATGTCTTCTTTTACTTTTTCTCTTCTTTTTCTTGTCCTTCTTCTTTTCTTCCCTTCTAATTCTTCTTCCTCCTTCCCCTAGAAGCAGCTCCTCCACCGCCATGGTCGATGTTGTTGCCCACCAGCCATTGCCGCCACCATACTCGTTTGTCATACTAAAATTCAACCGAAGCCATTGCTTCCCCTCAAAGGGCATATTTGTATCCTTTTGCGGTAAATATACATGATCTAATTGCCTCATAACTTCAGTGGATCTCGTAATCCTTTTAAGTACAAAATAATATAATTCCCGTTCAAAGTCAACTTAGTTGAGTAGATCATCACATGATAATTTAATTTTTATCGGATGATCTTAAGAAATCACATTTTTGCTCTAGATACTATCTATATGTGTTGATGATAACAAAATCATTTATTAGAAAGATGTTGCCATTTGAGTGTTTTAGACACGGATCATAGCACCAACACTATCATGCATGGCATCACAAAACTGGAAGCAATTTATATTACAAGGATCAGACAACGTTGTAAGCATAAAGCAATCAATGAACAGTCACATTGAAGGAAACTTGGAGATTTTGAGAACACTAGCAAGGTTCAAGTTTCGCATTTTGCTTCATTCTAGCCTTTATCGACACTCGACTTTATCTTCTCTTATCCCTTAAGTTTTTTTATGTTTTTGATATTCACTACATGACATAACCATTCGCTTGTTACAACATTGTTTACCCATCTCATGGCACTTTAGCTCTACCGGTTTATGCCTTAGTGAGAATTCGATGTGGAAAAAGAGAACGTAATTAATCATAAAATTGATGCCTTAATGAAAGAATAGTCAATACATACACATGTTTGGATGTCATTGCCTTTAAAAGGGTAGAATATACTTTAGTAAAAGGGGAAAAGTTCATGAGGCGATCACCAATGTTGAAAATGGTCCCCGTGATCTGATTTGATGCCTGGAGTGCACTTTGTCAAATAAAAAACCAATACCAGTATACTGCTCTCTAATAGTGTAAGTTCTTTAAATATCAAATGTAGATGATATGAACATGTAAGTGTGATCGAGAGAATCTTTGAAAGGGAAAAGAAAAGCCGGTCTCGCTATATTACGTGATAAAATAATTAATCGCTTCTTTTCCAAACAAAAAACAACTTTAAGAATGGGGAGGACAGAGAGGGAGGGAGGGGGAAGCTGGTGAGGGTTAGTCTAAAGCAAGGAATAAGAATCAAAGCAATGCAATCTGACGTAATAACCGATGGCATCCCCCACACTACTGTGTGAATTGCACCCATTTCGGGAATGAGATCATTGACTCTCCCTTCCCCATTTGTCATTGCTCTATTAATAATGGAAATCCTTTTGGGTTCTTCTGCATTTCTTTATTTGATTTCATTGAGTGGTGCATCTCTCTCTCTCTCTCTCTTTATCTCTCTATCTCTCTCTCTCTCTCTCTCGCATGTTGTCCGACGGACATAAGTAATCTACATAGGTTTCAGCCGGTAGGTGTTCTTCTCTCTCTTTTCCATGGGTAGGTATGTTAAGAGGGTGGACACCCATTCGAGAGAGAGAGAGAGAGGGAGGGAGGGAGAGGGAGGGAGTTGAGTTAGGTGCTTATCATCACCATCATCTTGGGTCTTCATGCTTGAAGGAGGCCATCGTTTACAGCTAGTTCCGGAGGTAGAAGGAGACCCATGTTTCAGCTTCAAGCCTCCATGACCAAGGCAAGAGAACTAAGCATTTCTCCAGGAGTCTCAAGTGCTCACTTCTCGCACTCTGTCAATCCAAATCTCTCTTCCTCCTCCTCCTCCTCCTCCTTATTTTCTCTCTCTCCCTCTCCCTCTCTCTCACGCACACAGAGGATCACAGCAAGTGAAATTTGTATAGTTATTGTGATGCTTCTTCTCGTTATTCGCTCTTCTATGGATGTGTTCGTTTAATTAGGAGGTTTATCCATATTTATCATTCACTGGGTTTTTTTTTTTGTTGCCCATCTCTGTGTGTAGTTATGATTATGAATAGACTAAGGACTCGACTCATATAAAAGACATTCGTACAGGCTTCCCTTTTCTCTTATATCTTGAGCGCCTGTAGCAAGTGCGGTAGGGTAGTATTGATAATTTGTTTAGGTAAACTATGATTTTATTACTCAACTTATTTAGAGGACTCCTAGAATTAGCATATGACGGAATCATGTATGTGAATCCTAATATACCGAAATTTAGGATATAATATTATCCATGGCAAGCAGGGTACGCAAGGCCAAACCGGCCTCCTCTCACATAACTAAAGCGCTTGTCTGAATTTATCATGTGCAATAGGTTATATGTATCACGATTCATTGGCCATGTCTCAACAATACTCGGAAGCTCAAAATTGAACATATTTGTCTCATTTCATTTCACTGTAATAATCGATTTTATTCACCGCAACAAAATTAATTACTACATGAAGTAATATTTTGTACAAATAATCGGACATTGTTAAAAAGGTTAGCCCGTAATTATAAAAGCATAATTGCTTAGCAACGTCACATCAATACAACATATCGTATCATTAATGCGCTCTTCTAAAGAAAAGTCCCGATTACAAGAATTTTCGTGACACCAGCAAATTTGCCCTAACATGTCACGGTCGGTCGAATGTCACCGCTAAAACAGGTGATGCGTGAATTAAAGAACTGCTAGCATTGGAAACCCCTTTTCGATAAATAGAAAACAACTACATCCCATCATCAATTATGGAAGAACCCCTGACAATTGCACTCGGCGGCTAAAACTAATGATTATCACCTCTCTTTTGGAAAAAAGAGAAAAAAGAAAGGCTAGAAGAGAAGAACATGTCTACATCCACGGGGGGGATTAAATTAATCGAATCGAACTTATCGTTTGAAAGAAAACTTGATCAAGTGGGGGGGGTGGTGGCTAGAGGACTTTCCCAGCAGCTGAAGGGACCTCATGCTTTTCGGCTTTTCATTGCTCTTTTCCAATTATTTTGATTAGAGTAAGGAAGTGGAACTGGACTGGACCGTGAGAGTTTGTGCGTCCTTCGGCTTTTCACTTCTCTGCAAACACAGCAGAATTAGGATATGCTTATATTCGATGATTCGGCATCATTACCGATTGGGGAGGGAGTGAAGCGGTCGCGTGTAATTCGGCCCGACAATTCACTACTGAAAAATAAAAGAGTCAAAAAAGGTTCGATTACAAAGTTGGTCTGCAAAGGAAGAGCACAAATTTCGAATCGAATATTTGAATGTCTTGCTTATTTAACCGATGATTCGGAACTTGTGACTTGACTTTCAAATCAGTTCAGTTCGATGCACGTCGTGAGCAAATCTTTGAACGATTTGTGCCGCGTTTCCTAGCCACAGCGTAGCTCGTGTGGAGAGTCCGGAGATGCCATTTTCCTGGCTTCTGTGTACCGAGTGTCTAGAATCGAGTACTTTTAAGGAAGTCCCTGAAGATAAGTTTGTTAAAAACAAGAATGGTTCACTTCTATTAATAATAATTAACCCGTCTCGGCAACAAATTCCAGCAACAATAATTTGCTCAAACCAAATACCATCAGCACGTTCAGCCATACCAAGCTAACGAGGCCTATCGTCGGTAAGACGTAAGGGTCCAGTCTCTCGTTCTTCCCTCTTCTTGGGTAGGATGTAAGCGATAGAGAGAAAGGCATACAGATCTTAACTCATCAGACCAAAGGAAATTACACATTTCAAAGGATATAAGTTCATTTGAGGAGCAATAAGGTTTTCCAATTGCTTGGATTATTTACAACAGACGCAAATAAAAAGGAAGATGGAATAAAGACCAGCTTCATCCATCATTAATCTCCCATTTTTTGAAAAGTCAAAAGAGTTCAATTATCCTTTACAAAACTCCAAAGTCGTCGCAACATAATGGTAACAGCACAAACACACACAAGAAGACCCCAATGAAGCGAACTCGAAGGGGGATCAATGGGAGAGAACTCCAAGCCCTCTCTATGAAAACTTCTGCAGTTCCAAGGTCTAACTACCCTGCTTCTATATAGATAACACAAACTCTTTCTAAAACTTTCTCCCACATAATAGATATCTTTACAACTGCCCTCATTATCTAAAACCTGACATTCTTCTTTATAACCTTATTTATTACCTACCAATTTTATTCACACGCCAATTTGGTGTCAAAGCTAGTTAGACAGATGGCAAAAGCTTGAAATGCAGATAGAGGGTACCGGTAATCCATAGTAAACATATCCTTTCCGACCTTACCAAACTGAAGTATAATTTTATCATGGTCGCAATGAGATGGCTGAGATGGCTGAGATGGCTGGGATGGCTGGGATGGTGTTGGTGCTCCAGCTGCCTGGTGGTTTGCAGCTATCAACTGAAAATTCTTTACAGAGGCTACAGTCACTCTTCCACGGAAATTAAGGCACCAACACTGCAACTGTTCATGCCACCTTGGCGCCTTATTTTTAAGGACCAAAGGTCTTTCTTTCCCCTCATCATCCTCTTCACGGGGGCCAACGATGTCCGAAAAGCGGGAACTGCTGAATTCGGTTGAATTATCAATTGATCTTGAGAAAGAGATGCTCCGGAATGAATCTTCCAGTGAGCGAGGAAGAATCTCTGGCTGACCCGGGACACTGCTGCCTGCCTCAAGGGCTGAGGCAGGAATAGAGTGCATTGTGCAGTGCATCCTCCGCGGACCCCGTGTGCCCAGCACATTCAGCTCATATGTGACCTGAGCTATGTTGTAGCTGCCAGTGGGGACCTTAGGTGACACTTTTTTGGAGTGGAATCTGCGGCTCCGCCCAGGTGGAGAAAGCTGAGCATTGTTGTATGGAGGCTGTGTATCATAGATGATGAACTTGGTGCCAAGAAAATTAGATCTGGAACAAGAGGGAAGAACAACATATTGAGTAGTGTGCAATCTTTCATTTGCCAAATTTTAATCAGTTGTCTTTACTAAGACCTACTTATATCTAACTTAAGAGCCTCTCCCTCCTATCTATCTATATTATCACGTTCAAACAGTCAGGTTATGTTACCATGTCCCATGCTCAACAGCAAATGCACCCAATGGACAACATCATACACAAAATAGTGCATCAGATGTGCAAGTTCGTGGGGAGTATTAGTTGATGGCACAAAGAGATGCCAGTCATGAACTATTATTAACATGGTCTTGTTAACGAGTGCTTCCGGAGCACTAGTTAATCATACGTAACAAGGAAAACAGTTCCAATACATTGATTACAAATAACATGGGAAAAATGCATTGAAAACGACACTTTCTATATTAAGGTGTTTATCAAGTGGGCACTTGTCAACGAAACCCTATTAACATAAGGCTCAGCTAAAAAGCCAATAATACAGAAGCTCTACAATTCAAGTTGGCACAAATGCTATCAACAACAGCAACAGCCTAAAAATCTGCAAGTCAGTTTCTTGTTTCCCAACTTTAAAGGTTTACCATTTCATATCTTTTTTTCTTTATAAAATAATAGGATGGCGAGGGGGGAAACCAGTGCTAGCAAGCCTTCTGGGCCTTACTATAACGGTCTTACACCTGCTACAAAATGTTCGATTTCAACCATAACAGATTTCGCACCATCCACAACCCAGAGGTCAGAGGTTGGCCAGCTGTCAACGTAGCCCCACCAAGATGCTAGTAGCCACAAAATCTCCCCAAAGAGGTATACCGAAGCTAGGCAACATAACACAAACCGTTCAGATGTTTGCTCAGGACATGCATCACTCAAGAACTCATGGAACACGGATGACCACTTTACCACTAGGCCAACCACCGTAGTGGTAATTGTTTTCCATTTCTTTTTATCCCGCCAGTACCCAAAATAGTACATTCAGGAACTAAGAATAATTTGCACTCCCTTTTGGTATCTTTCCTGGCCCAACAATGAATAGAGCCATCTTATGTACTCTTTTATCAAGCCACCTTGGTGGTTAGAAGATTAGCTTTAATTAAGCTGATAAGGGTTTTGGGTCTCTTATGCTATATAACCAAAGCCATCTTATCTACTCTTTTATGAAGCCACTGGATAAAGATGTAAACTCCAGTCTCCTTTCTTTCCCTCTCTCTCGAAGATCCTCGAATATTAGCACAACCATTACAAATAGAACTACTCTCCTAAGAGAATTTCAGGAGAAATGGTGATACCAGTACAAATAAATCACTAATGCCCGTGTTAAAGAGCATTAGTTTCATAGAATCTGTCACAAACTAAATATGAAGGCATGGCCTAAACAAGATATGATCGATGGGCTGTCCCAACCCAACAAATCCTAATGACCATCGTAAGGATCAAACTTTTAAATTAAGCGAAATTCCTTCTCCCTTGATAAAAATCTTCAAGGGTGTAAACTTAGTATCTTTGTCTTTAAACACAATGGGAAAGAGGATAGAACACCAACAGCTTCTCTCACCTCAATTTTCCAATGTAGGTGTTACTTGATCTTGATACGTTATCCGCATCCATGGAGATCACATACTCAGTGCAAGTAGTTCTCCTTGTCCGTTTTGCAGAGAGAAGGAACTTGCCATTCTCAACCAGCAGAGCTGCAAAGAGATAGGATCGACAATCATTAAGCCCCGTGCATAAATAATAAGAACCAGGGAACTGATTCAAATAGGAGGCCATTATCTTTTGATAAGTGAGATGAGAGGGTGACTATAATGCCTTAATATAAGCCTTCAGGTGACAAACAGAAAACAACAAAATGAGAGGCTTCTTAGAAGGGAAGGACCTCTAAAATCATCAGCACATCCATTCGAAGATAGTTTGATCGCTTGAAGACATAAGAACAAAAGTGAGTACCACTCTTCAAAATTAGATAAAGAGTCTAAAATTGAATTGCAAATCCTGGTTCCCTGTGTTTACAGAATTGCATTTTCCTACAGAACAGTTCTCCCTGAGCAGTTTATCGAATCCATGAAGGCCCACAGAGAAAATTGGTCCAAAGATAAAAAAAAGTAAACCTTAAAATTCTCTTTAAACGTCTAGACATTTTTAAATATAAACAAGAATGCATAAGTAAGAACAGCATGGTAGGAAGTGTTTCTTGACCATCAGGCACTAACAGTAGCATTAATACCCTAGGACCCACTGGTGCAAACAAAGGGAACTCTAGCAACCTTGACTGTTTTATAGCTAAACAGCCGTAAATCCACTTTCTCAGTCTAGTAATGTACAGACTCAACAGGATTCTTCAAAGTGGATTTCCTCCACTGTACACAAATAAGAAGGTTTTAATGACAAAATTATACTAGGTATACATTCAAGATTAAATTCTGAACTTTGGAATCTCCATTTAAGTCCATCAAAATAAAAATATATGGAGTTCAAGTTCAGCAAAGGTAAGACTCCAGGTGACTTGGTAGTAAGAATTGTAAACCAGGATGTACAAAGGAGTTAAGTGATTAAGTAATCTTGAATCTACTTTGTGAATAGATGAATCGAGATATTGGAATCTCAAGAACCAAACACAGGCAGGAAAAGGAGTGGAAAGATGCATCTGGTGTGTTCAACAATTGCAAAAAGAAACTTAAGGCTAAGTACAAAGGAGCAACACGGGCAATACAGAAGTATAATAAAAAAGGAATTGATGAGTTGAAACTATGGGATAAGATTTCAAATAGCAACATTCATGGAAACGAATTATGGCTGCAACTGTGGACAAGATGAAAGAAGTTTGTTCAAGGTGATGGGACACATAGAAAGACAACGTTTGCATGTTTGAATGAAAGATGCAATTCTAGAGTGCAGATTAGAGCTACAAGGAATAAGGAAGACTGAAAGCCATGGAACAAGGCCGTAAATCGAGATCTCAACTTTTTGGATCTTTTCTTTTTAATGATAATTAAGATTTCATCAAGAAGGTAACAAGGGAGTATCACCCCTATACAAGCAGCTTGGAGTGGAAGCCACCCACATACAAACTTATGCATAAAAGACTGTTTCTAACCTCTCCAACAAACTAGATGAAGGCTTCATACAAAAATGAGTGGAATCGCGTGAGAAGATCCACATAGCGAAGTCATAGAGAAATTGGGATAAAAACTGACGTTTGTTTTTCCTGTTGTCTGGCTTACACAGTGAGTTTTTTGCATCTCTCTGTCATGAACTTGGCTTTCCATTCACTCATTGTGCAGGTAAGACAAGTAAAACTGAAGAGCTGTTTTTGGTTTTAATATTTCAGATGAAGGGAAGGAGCAAAGTGCTAGAAGACAAGTCTAATTCTATTTTTTCATTAAATTGGATGAGTGGATAAGGAAGGTCATTTATGAGAAGCTTTCGTGAATACCTTCAGATCAGGTAGAGGTCTGGTCATCTAATGGTTGTAAAATTAACTTCATTAAAGTTGTAAGGTGAGGTGATTAAGAAAGGTTCCTCTTCTCCCTTGGATGAGTAGGATAAGAATGGTCATTATGAGACACTTGTGCAAATAATTACCCGGATCATGTAGTGATTTTAAGTTTGACAACCTAAAACACTGTAACTTAACGATTTTGTCCATGAAGCAATTTTTTCCTGATAGATCGTCTATTTGGCTTGAAGAAGGAAAACCAAAATAAAAAATGAAATCTGCACAATTAAGAAGGCGAGAAAAATTGTATCTTTGCATGGGATTAACCAAATGGAGATGAATTCGAAACATCTATTGATACACAACTTTTAGCCAGACATGGCCTCAACAAGTAGTTTAGCATTTTAGACCTAGTTTATAAGAAGCTATGCATTCATAAATCAATGTAAAAACAAAACAGGGTCGGAGGGCATGCAGAATAATTTCCAAATATCAAAGATTACAGACTTCTAATGTAAAAGCACAAACCCCCAACCCTCCTCCCCCCCCCCACGCGGCCCAAAGTAACATTTCAATCAAATTAGTCTCCTTCACTTATACAAAGAAACTAGCCAGGACTATTCAAAAAATCAATACTAACTAGATAATTAAACTTTCCAAGTACAGATCACTAAAGCTGTCTACTTTAAATTTCAGACACCATGGCCTTTATCATAAATGACACTCGAAAATCTAAGCAACCGTTCACTTTTGGAATACCCAAGGGATGCAAGACAAGCCAACAAGCAATTCATTTTCGACATCTTTAGTTAGAAAACTGGGAACATACCAGGGCTAAGGCAGAGGAAGAGGCGGTAAGTCAAATTAGATTTGTCCCTTTTGATAAAACACTGAATGGCTCCATCCCGAGGTCCTGGCTGTCCGAGACAATTGGGGAAACTTTCGTCAACTCACCAGCTAAAAAGTAGAACAGAAATATTCACTACGAGTGGCCCCAACAATGAAATCTTTAAGGAAAGTACCTGCTTCAGTGAGACAGGGAAAGTAATCTTGCCAGAGATTTCAGGACATCCAACAATTTCCTTGCACATTGCCCTCCATGATCTGCAAACTCCAGCACAGGCAACAACATGTTTCCGAGCAGGCCAAGTGGTCTCGCTCGCCTCTAATCTCCTGATAATGTCGCGTAAAAGCTCAGGAGGAAGGCTGGCCCATCTGCTCGTTTGGATTGCCAGAGGCTGATCGTGGAAATCTTGAGAACCATGTGATTTCCCTCTTATGTGACCAGGCAACCTCACCTCAAAACTTCGCCTGGATAAGCTTCCAAACCCATCCCTTATGTCACGAACTATGCTACGGAAAGACATTTGCTCCAGCTCGGCAACTGATTAGGAACGTTAGACTATATTCTAACGTGGCTGCATCAGCTCGTCTCTGCTTGAGTCAAACAAAAATAACGAACTGTAACGTATACATATCACATCAGCTAAAACAAACTCAAACTCATGAGTAACGCTTAGTATCTAAGAAAGACAACGCCATAAAGGAACATAGAGTGGGAATATCTCATTGCAAGATAAGGAGATTCGCAAGAAACCCTAAGAGACCTAAAGCAGCTCAAAATGTGGAGGCTTCGCCAGTGGTGACTTTTGAAGGGCTTTGGACCCCATCGGAAACCCAATTTGCCATTAAATCTAACCAAGCTATGCCTACCCCGAGTGGAGAATCCACAAAAAGAATTCACGAAACCCACAAAAACAATAAATAAATAAAAAAAGCTAATCAGACATAATCCCCCATTACAGAGCCCTATGGAGATCCTAATAGCATCATTATCCAAGTCAACACGTGCTTTACAACAGAGCACCCACTATTACGCATAAAAATAACAATCTCCCGTGAGTACGCACTTCACATTTAGCATTAGCAAACATGGAAAAATATATTCTTGTCTTCGACATGTTCTCTAAGGTATGGGCTGGCCACGGAAAAATAGGCCGAAATCTTCGACTTACAGTCAATCTTTAAGAACAAGTTAATGATCTCCTCCTAAAAATACCACAAAGAGTCGAATTCCCGCCTCGTGAAGTCTCCGTCAGTTCGATTCGAGCAAGCAACTAAAGGGCTTCATCACATACGAGTCGGAAAGATAAATTTTTCAAGAAGCGAACCTGCAGAAAAAGCAGCTCAAAACGGCGGAACGCGACCTCGGCGAGTCCTAATTCAGGCGAAATCGCTCTTCCCGTCGGCCGCAAGCCCAGCCAATCCCAGCGAGACCGACGAAGATCAGAGCTCCCAGACACGCTCCCGCGCGAAACGGAACGAGACTACCGACTCGACCTTCCTCTCCTGCTCCAGTTCGACACCGGAAAAGAGGAGACGGAAGGGATCAACGGAGCTCACGAGCTGAGCAGGAGCTGCGAGCGCGCTCGCGCCCCGAGACGAGGGTTTCGAGCTCGGAAGAATCGAGAAGCGGGGGACGGAAGAAGATCAACGGAGGCAGCGCGCGACCGGAGATTGCATGCTCGCCGGCGGAGGGATTTCGCCGGAACGAGGAAGCTTCGAGATTTGTCTTCTCCGATCGTCCACTTCGCCACTCACTCTCCCTCTCCCTCTCTTCTGTGTGACGCCAGCAATGGCGAACTGACGTGACCTTTCGTCTCGTTATATAGGATTCCACGAACTAACCTTTGCACTTAAACAATAGATAGAGAGATTAAAAAATATATATATTTTTTAATTTTGTTGATGTAAGAATGTATTTTGTGTATGGGTCACGGTGCAATTGGGATTATTCAATTGATGCGAAGGATAAGCTCAATCCCTAATATTTTATAGTAGCTGCTAAAATTCCAATAAAATATCCCAAAATATGGAAATTGGAATTCCCAACCAGCGAAGCTACTATTCGCGTAGAGAAATTACAAATGAATTCAAAATCGATTATTTTTATAGGGAATGATCGACGACATGAAAATGACACGTCTTATGTGATTTTCGTTGTAGTTTCCTTTTTCTAATTAAAGGTTACAATCTTCATGAAGAAGTTACTAATTATTTATGCACGGGGTTTTGCTCATACAAGTTTAAGGATTCCTTTTTAATATTTTGAAAACAACGAAAAAATATTAGAAATTATACTAGTGGTCAGACGGCTTGGATGAAGAGTAGTAATGGTATTGAGGTGGTGAGCAAGCAAATCTTAGATCATGCATAGTGAAACCTGTTGTGCAATACCTACCCGTAAGTAGTCATGATGGTTAGGTTTCACTACCTTATTGTCGGGGGAACGAGTTCGAATTGCGACTTAAGTGGGGATTCCAAGGGTGGTTTACTAAACCAGCCTATGAGGGTTTACGTCTAAATAGTAGCTTGCAGCGAGGTCTCACCGGTGTTAACGAGCCCCCGAGAGTTTACGTCTAAATAATGGGGGTCCTAAGGGTGGTTTATTGGGCCAGCCCTCGAGATTTACGTCTAAATAATGGCTTGTGGTGAGGCTCTACCGGTGCTACCAAGCACCGGAGAGTCGTGTGATCCTCGAATGGTGATCTCCAGCGGTCTCTTGATTAAAAAAAAAAAAAACTTATTGCGCAATAAAAATAAAGACACATCTAGCTCGTGGTGACACATTTCGCAATGGATTATTTGCATTCTTCTAACATATTAAGAAAATAATAATCCTTCGCAAAAGTGACGCACCTATTAAGGAAAAAAAAAAGGATAGAATTCAAAAGTGCCAGTATTTCCAATACATAAGATATTGTTTATAAATTTCTATGGAGTGTAATTTCAAAGTGAAAGATTGTATCCGGAAATAATGTTGGATTAAAATTATAAATAAAGGGCCGATGAGTTAGGAGAGGGAAACAATTTATTTATACCGGCCAAGAAAAAGAAAGGAGGAGACCCTCATTTTGTCTACGGGGAACATTTTGTTAGGTCACCAGATATTTAATTAGCCTAATCATCCAACATAATCTAGAATTCGCTTATCCTAAGGACACGTGTTGCTTTCTTTTCAATTCTAATTTTCATTCTCTTTTCTTATAAAAATTGTCTGCTCTCATTTTCATGAACAATTCATAATCCAAAAGTCAATACCAAGATCGATTCTAATCATAGATCAATCAAGCTTCCATTTTTCATACATAATTAACACATTTCTTTCGTTACAATCACTAATTCAACAACCCATTTCTAACTCAATCAAAATCACTCTTTCAAAATCTAAGCGCGGTATTCATTTATAATGAGGATTTTATATTCATATAAGTTTCTGCGCACATCAAACATATAATATATTATCTCCGAAGTTGTCTATTTTTCCTTTTTCATCACCTTAATCTCCTAGAAAATTTGAGAAAATCCCACAAAGCCCACCACGAAATTTTTAAATGTTATATATATATTATTATTATTTTTTACTATAGAACAGACAGAGCAACAAGAGTTATATAGTATTTTTGCAGGAATGCAAAATCGACACGCAACACGAAAAAAGGAGAGCGCATGACCTAAGCAGGATGATGCGTACCATTAAGTAAATATTATATATATTTTTGGTCGAAAATATTATATATATTAACTGGGCCGACTTTGATGTAATTTTGCAATTGTCGTTCTTGATAGAATCAAGGGTAAAATGACGCCAACTTATTTACAGAGTTAGGTCTACCCTTCCACATTATGTTATGAAATTTAATGAGTTATCCTAAATAGCAGCACGTAAGCAAAATCAATTGGATGCTCGTGTTCGAGATATGGATTGATGATGACTTAATCTGAAAATTTAATCTTCCTATCTTCTAATCCGCGATGTTGTAATTACTGTTCATCAGCTACGTGATCTCATACACACTCCGACGTGGGATATATATGGGTCACCTCTCCCTCCTCGTTTGCCTTCCCCCCGCCAGCAGTAAACAAGCTGCCGCTGCGGCTCCGATGACCGCCCTTGTCGGGGCGCGAAGCTCGCATCCGGGTCGGGCTCGCCGCTCATGATGAAGGTCTAACGCTCTTTTGTGTTCATGGCCGGTAATGAAAGTGACAATGTAAACTTTCTTTTTGTGGAGGTGCACAATTACTAGACAAATAGAAGGACGAGCACCGGATATAACAAATAATTAACACGAGAAGTCATGGTTTAGATTTCTTATCTCTCGTTTATGCTCATGTTATTAGAAAATAGTTTCCCGTTTGGTTCATTGAATAAAAGTTTAATTAGAAAGTAGTTTTCAAAGAACTTATTAGTTTCAAGGAAAATGACTTTGTTTTTATTACGTTAGGTTGTGTTTTGCCAAAAAAAAAATGTGGAAGTCATTTTCGATTTTCGTTACTAGAAAATATGAGAAACACACATTTGAGGAAAAGTCTTAAGTTCAAACCCGCGTTTTGTGACTTGGACTTGGTTGTTGAGGTCTCAGGCTTGGCCATCACAATCCCAGATGTAGGCATTGGGGTCCTATTCTTGACCTCGGGCAACTTGGCTTGATTGGCGGGACCCAACACAAGCCTCGAGGGACTCCATCACAGGCATCGGGGACTCAAGCTCAACTTCAAGGGATGAAAGAACTTATTTTTGACGGAAATGATTTTACTTTTATTGTGTTAAGTTGTGTTTTGCTAAAAAAGTGGAAGTCATTTTCAATATTCGTTACCATAAAATATAAGAAACATGATAACTCTATAAAAATAGAGTTATTTTACCTATTTTAGGCAACAATTAATGTATTATCTGAGAAAATATTTGGATTTCATTCGATTATTTAAATTTTCATTGTTTATGCGAGAATAATGAGATATGGAGAAGATAAAGAAAAGAATGGCGATTATCGGGAATTCAAATAAAAGGCGAGTGGAAGATGGATATCAAATCGGGAAATTCTTGATTTTGTTTCCGATGTTATCTGCAAAGTATTGAGAGATAGATATTTTAGATTTCCTATAAAAAGGAAGAGAGAGAGCGGTAGGGTTTTTTTTTTTTTTTGAGTTAGATCGTTTTCCATTTGTTACGAGAGTTTTTCAAGTATTTTGAAGAGAAGACGAAATTCTTGTTCTTTGATTCAAATCTTTTGGGTTTGATTTATATTTATATTTTTATTTCTTATTCTACTATGTTCTAATTTTCTTTTGTTAGAGCTACGATGTAGCCTAACCATAATGATGTGAATTTCATGATTTTTATGTTCTACAATTGATTTCATTCATGTGAGTTATTTATTATTGCGTTTAATCTTTTGAGTGACCGCCACCACTTGAATGATCGATGTGCATGTTTGAGGCGAGAGATGATAATATGCAATTGCTCATTATAATATATAACCATGAATTAAACGTGGATAGAAATATACCGCGTTATTTGTGTAGCTTTCGGTGATAAGGTGATCCAAAAGACTCATTGTAAACCGGGAATATTCATAGTTTTTAATGCACTCATGTTTATTTTAATTCACATAGAGATATAATGGATTAATAAGTTTGAGTAGGTTTGCTATACCTAGAGATAGGATAGTAAATAGATCGGGAAATTCCGCTATCACATGTTTGATATCGTTCTTGTATTTATAACAATATGAAATTCATATCTAGTGGTTATGGTGAAATCGGATGCTCTAACATATTTATCGATTGATTTTACTGCATTTAGTCTACAAATTTCGTTTTTAATTCATTCTTAATTATATTTTGATTTGTTAGATAAATTTTAGAATTAGTCTATTTTAGTATTTAATTGGTTTATTAATCATCGATCTCCGTGGGACGATACTTTATCTCATCATTATATTACTTGTTCGATACGTGCACTTGCGTTTAGAATTTTACGAACAAGTTTTTGGCGCCGTTGCCGGGGATCGTTTGTTTAATACTAATTAATGTTGATACTAGATAATTCTAAATTTAATCTAGCTTTCGTTTTGTTTTATTTTTCGGGGTGTACATCAGTTTATGACACGTAGCTAACAAGGGAAACTTGTTGAGCTTGATCCAGAAATCGAGCGTACATTTAAAAGGCGACTAAGAGAACGAAGAATCACACTAAGATGGCGAGACGGTGATAATGAAAATCCACGTAGACTCTTAAGAGATTATGCTGCGCCAACAGTTCAAGGCACCACATCAAGTATCGAAGACCTGCAATTCAAGCAAACAACTTTGAGATTAAGCCGTCACTTATTCGATGCTTCAACAATTGGTGCAATTCGGTGGGCTACCAAGCGATGATCCAAACGCTCACATCGATGCTTTTCTTGAAATCGTGACACCATTAAATATAATGGAGTTACGAGATGATGCTATTAGATTGAGATTATTTCCATTCTCTCTTAGAGATAAAGCTAAGAGTTGGCTTTCTTCTCTTCCTGCAGGATCAATTACTACATGGAATGATATGGCTCAGAAATTTCTTGGTAAGTTCTTTCCACCTGCAAAGTCTGCGAAGATGCGTAACGATATTACTAATTTTATGCAGATGGATAATGAATCATTATATGAAGCATGGGAAAGATTCAAAGAATTTCTTAGGAGATGCCCACATCACGGACTACCCGTATGGATGCGGTACAAACTTTTTATAATGGCTCTAGTGCAAATCTTCGTTCTATGATTGATGCAGCTGCGGGGGACTTTAAATAATAAAACACCAGAAGAAGCCTACAATTTATTAGAAGAGATGGTGTCCAATAGTTATCGGTGGCCTGCGAGAGATTACCAATGCGAAAAGTTAGCGGAGTTCATGAAGTTGATGCTTTTGCTGCAATTGCTGCACAATTTGAAACACTCAACAAAAAGCTAGATAATATGAGTGTTTCAGCCATGAAAATTCACAATTTGACATGTGATTTTTGTGGTGGAGGACATGTTAGCACGAGTGTCGGGTAGGTAATACTTTCAAACAACCTAGTGAAAATTCTAACTTTGTTGGGAATTTTAACAGTCGCAGAATAATCCCTACTCCAACACATACAATGGGGATGGCGCAATCATCCAAATTTTTCATGGAACAATCGAATGTGACGAGACCACTTTGGGATTCAAACAATCGAAGAGACAAAGTCAAATTTGGAAGACATAGTCACCAAACTTGCTAACACAACTCATAACTTCATCAAAAGCACGAATGTGAGATTTCAAAACCAAGAGGCTTCAATCGAAATGAGATGCAAGTGGGTCAATTAGCAAGCATGATGTCGGGGAAGGCAACAAGGTTCTTTGCCGAGCAACACGAGAAAAAATCCAATTGAAAACATAAAGGCTATTACCCCGAGAAGTGGTAAACAAGTGGGAGAAGAAGAGATTGTCGAGACAATGAAGAGGTGGTCAATAAACAATCAAAGGAGACAAGTAAGAGTAAACTTTTTCCGATAATCCCAAGCCATATGTGCCGCCAATTCCATTCCCTCGGCGACTCCGGCGAAGCACAAAATAGATAAGCAATTTTCTAAATTTCTTGATGTATTTAAAAAATTGCACATTAACATTCCTTTTGCGGATGCTTTAGCGCAAATGCCTAGTTATGCAAAAATTTTGAAGGAGATTTTGGCAAACAAAAGAAAACTGGAGGATTATGAAACGTGAAGTTAAATGAGGAGTGTTCGGCTATCCTACAAAACAAATTGCCTCCGAAATTAAAAGATCCAGGGAGTTTTACTATTCCTTGCACTATTGGGGATTCTTACTTTGAAAAAGCATTATGTGATTTAGGTGCAAGTATTAATCGATGCCTTATTCTGTTTTCAAGAAATTAGGATTGGGCGAGGTAAAAGCAACCACAGTGTCACTTCAACTAGCTGATCGATCAATTAAATATCCGAGAGGTATTATGGAAGATGTTTTGGTAAAAGTTGACAAATTTATCTTTCCTGCAGATTTCATAGTTCTTGACATGGAGGAAGATTTTGAGGTACCACTTATCTTAGGTCGACCTTTTCTAGCAACAGGAAGAGCTCTTATTGATGTACAACAGGGGAAGTTGATCCTTAGAGTTCAAAATGATCTTGTTTCATTTAATGTTTTTAAAGCAATGAAATATCCATCTGATGATAATTCTTGTTTTAGAGTTGAGACAGTTGACAAGTTGGTGAATAAGGTTTTTCAGGAAAATATTTTTGAAGATCCACTTGAAGCATGTCTGATTCAACTAAAGGACACGAGATATTCGAATGAGGAGATAAAGGAGTACGCAAATTTCATGGAGGCAATTCCACCATATTCAAGGCAAAGGCAATTAAATTTGAAGAGTTGGGACAACACATTACAAAGCCTAAACCATCAATTGAAGAGCCTCCAATTCTTGAACTCAAACCCTTACCTTCTCATTTGAAATATGCTTATTTAGATGGAGTTTCTTCTTTACCGGTAATTATATCTTCTTCTTTGACAGATTTGATGGAGGAGAAATTGCTAAGAGTATTAAGAGAGCATAAATGTGCAATTGGATGGAAAATAGCTGATATCAAGGGAATTAGTCCTTCAATTTGCATGCACAAAATTTTGATGGAAGAGCAATATAAACCCACTATCCAACCTCAGAGGCGTTTGAACCCGAAGATGCAAGAAGTAGTGAAAGCTAAGGTAATTAAGCTACTTGATGCAAGTATCATCTATCCTATCTCTGATAGTTCTTGGGTAAGTCCTATACAAGTTGTGCCAAAGAAAGGTGGTATGACTATTCAGAAAAACGACAATAATGAATTGATTCCAACTAGAACAGCTACTGGGTGGCGTGTGTGTATGGATTACCGAAAATTAAATGATGCCACTAGAAAAGATCACTTTCCTTTGTCATTTATTGATCAGATGTTAGAAAGACTTGCAAGGCATGAATTTTATTGCTTTTTGGATGGATATTCGGGGTATAATCAGATTCCTATTGCACCAGAAGATCAAGGGAAAACTACTTTCACTTGTCCCTATGGTACTTTTGCTTTTAGAAGAATGCCCTGGTCTTTGTAATGCACCAGCTACTTTTCAAAGATGCATGATGGCTATTTTCTCTGATATGGTTGAAAAATATATTGAGATTTTCATGGATGATTTTTCCGTTTTTGGCCTATCATTTGATTCTTGTTTAAATAATTTGGCTTTAGTCTTACAAAGATGTGAGGAGACTAACCTTGTTTTGAATTGGGAGAAGTGTCACTTTATGGTGCAGGAAGGAATAGTGCTCGGACATAAAATTTCTCGAAAAGGAATAGAAGTCGATCGAGCCAAAGTGGAGGTCATTGCAAAATTACCTCCGCCAACATCTGTGAAACTTGTCGAGGAGGATTTTTGGGGCATGCGGGATTTTACGGGCGATTTATAAAAGATTTTTCAAAAATTGCTAAACCTCTTTCTAATCTTTTGGAAAAAGATGTTCCTTTTAATTTTTCCGTTGAATGCATGCAGGCTTTTAACACTTTAAAGGAGAAGTTAATATCGGCACCAATTATGACAGCACCAAATTGGGATTTACCTTTTGAGCTGATGTGTGATGCTAGCGATTCTGCAGTAGGAGCTATTTTGGGACAAAGGAAGAATAAAATTTTTCGAACCATATACTATGCCAGTCGAACCTTGTCGGTGCACAATTGAATTATTCAACAACGAAAAAGGAACTTTTGGCGGTAGTATTTGCTTTTGATAAATTTCGTTCTTATTTAATTGGCTCAAAAGTTATAGTTTATTCGACCACTCTGCTCTTAAGTATCTCGCTTGAAAAGAAAGAATCAAAACCCGGGTTGATCGGTGGATTCTATTGCTTTGCAAGAATTTGATTTGGAAATCAAAGATAAGAAGGGGACTGAAAATCTAATTGCAGATCACTTATCAAGAATTCCAAATTCAAAGGAAGAGGTAAGACCAATTTTGGAAGAATTCCCTGATGAGAAATTTTTTTCCATCAAGTCAATTCCTTGGTATGCTGACTTTGTAAATTATTTGGTAAGTAATGTTCTTCCTCCTGAATTATCATATCAACAGAAGAAAAAATTCTTTTCTGATGTTAAAAATTATTTTTGGGAAGAACATTTCTTGTTTAAAGTATGTGCAGATCAGGTTATAAGGAGATGTGTTCCAGATGAAGAGAAGTCAAACATTCTACATCATTGTCATGATGGAGAGACAGGTGGCCATTTTGGTTCCACAAAAACTGCAGCTAAGATTTTACAATCTAGATTTTATTGGCCTACACTTTTTAAAGATGCATACTCCTATGTAGCTTCATGTGATAGGTGTCAAAGAACGTGAAATATTTCAAGAAAAAATGAGATGCCTTTAAACAACATTATTGTGTGTGAATTATTTGATGTTTGGGGTATTGATTTCATGGGACCCTTTACACCTTCTTATGGAAATTTATACATTTTAGTGGCTGTGGAATATGTGTCTAAGTGGGTAGAAGCTGTAGCATTACCAACAAATAATGCTAAAGTTGTTGTGAAATTTTTGAAGAAAAATATTTTTACCCAATTCGGCACTCCTAAGGCAATCATAAGTGATAGGGGGACACATTTTTACAACAAGCAATTTGAAGCACTTTTGAGTAAGTATGGAGTCACACATAAGGTTGCAACCCCTTATCATCCTCAGACTAGTGGTCAAGTAGAAATTTCAAATAGGGAAATCAAGAGAATTTTAGAAAAAACAGTGAATGCCTCTAAGAAAGATTGGTCAATAAAACTTGATGATGCACTTTGGGCCTATAGAACAGCGTTCAAAACTCCAATTGGGATGTCTCCTTTTAGGCTAGTGTTTGGAAAGGCTTGTCACTTACTAGTGGAATTAGAGCATAAAGCATATTGGGCATTGAAATTTCTGAATTTTGATATGCGATGTCTGCAGTGAAGAAAGATTATTGCAACTGAATGAATTGGAGGAATTTCGCAATGAGGCCTATGAAAATTCTAAGTTGTACAAGGAGCGTACAAAAAGATGACATGACAAGCACATATTCGAAGAGAGTTTAAAATTGGTCAAAAAGTCTTACTTTATAACTCTCGTCTTAAACTTTTTCCGGGAAAGTTGCGATCTAGATGGTCGGTCCTTTTACGGTTACACAGGTATTCCCATATGGAACAGTTGAAGTTGCGCATGACACTGAGGGCACATTCAAAGTGAACAGTCAACGTTTGAAGCCCTACTTTGAAGGTGGTTACAACAAGCAGAAGACCACTATTGAACTTCATCCTCCAGAATAGCAACATCTGAGATAGTTTGGCTGAAAACTATAAAACAAGCGCTTCTTGGGAGGCAACCCAAGCATTTTAATTATGTTTTTATTTATTTTTAAGTTTACGTTTTGCAAAAAAAAAAAAAAAAAAAAAAGATTAACTTTTCTCTATTTTATCCAGGTTAATTTTTAGGGAGCACCTTTCAAGAGTTTAATTATTAAGGTCATCTATGGACTTATCCTACAACCAGGGGAGTTTTCTTCTTCCTATTTCTATTTTTCGCATTGAGGACATTGCTTCATTCAAGTTTGGGGGGAGACAAATTTTTGGATAATTTTTTTTATCATGATTGCTTTCCTAGTTGTAAATTTTTATGATTCTTAGGAAAATTTAAATTTTATTTAAACTTGCAATTGATGTGTGAGTTAATCTTAATTCTGATTATGTTGATCCACTTAATGAGGACTTTCACACACACACTTGGATCATATAGTTAGAATTGGTCTTAACTTATAAATCGATTTCAATGTTTGGATGAAATTTGTGTTTTTCTTTGAATTGTGAATTTGAGCAATTATGGAAAGATGTCATGGAGAAGGTTGTTAGGTTGAGTATGTGTTATGTCTTGATTTTGCTCGAGGACTAGCAAAATGTTAAGTTTGGGGTTTGATAACTCTATAAAAATAGAGTTATTTTACCTATTTTAGGCAACAATTAATGCATTATCTATGAGAAAATATTTGGATTTCCTTCGATTATTTAAATTTTCATTGTTTATGCGAGAATAATGAGATATGGAGAAGATAAAGAAAAGAATGGCAATTATCGGGAATTCAAATAAAAGCGAAGAGTGGAAGATGGATATCAAATCAGGAAATTCTTGATTTTGTTTCCTGATGTTATCTGCAAGTATTGAGAGATAGATATTTTAGATTTCCTATAAAAAGGAAGAGAGAGCAGCTAGGGTTTTTTTTTTTTTTTTTTTTTGAGTTAGATCGTTTTCCATTGTTACGAGAGTTTTTCAAGTATTTTGAAGAGAAGACGAAATTCTTATTCTTTGATTCAAGATCTTTGGTTTGATTTATATTTATATTTTTATTTCTTATTCTACTATGTTCTAATTTTCTTTTGTTAGAGCTACGGTGTAGCCTAACCATGATGATGTGAATTTCATGATTTTTATGTTCTACAATTGATTTCATTCATGTGAGTTATTTATTATTGCGTTTAATGCTTTTGAGTGACTAGCCCACCACTTGAATGATCGATGTGCATGTTTGAGGCGAGAGGTGATAATATGCAATTGCTCATTATAATATATAACCATGAATTAAACGTGGATAAAAATATACTGCGTTATTTGTGTAGCTTTCGGTGATAAGGTGATCCAAAAGACTCATTGTAAACCGGGAATATTCATAGTTTTTAATGCACTCATGTTTATTTTAATTCACATAGAGATATAATGGATTAATAAGCTGAGTAGGTTTGCTATACCTAGAGATAGGATAGTAAATAGATCAGGAAATTCCGCTATCACATGTTTGATATCGTTCTTGTATTTATAACAATATGAAATTCATATCTAGTGGTTATGGTGAAATCGGATGCTCTAACATATTTATCGATTGATTTTATTGCATTTAGTCTACAAATTTCGTTTTTAATTCATTCTTAATTATATTTTGATTTGTTAGATAAATTTTAGAATTAGTCTATTTTAGTATTTAATTGGTTTATTAATCATCGATCTCCGTGGGACGATACTTTATCTCATCATTATATTACTTGTTCGATACGTGCACTTGCGTTTAGAATTTTACGAACAAAACACACGTTTGAGAAAAAAAGTCTTAAGTTCAAACCCAGATTCTAAGTTGAGCTCGATTGTCGAGGTCTCAGGCTTGGCTGTCACAATCTTAGATGCAGGCATTGGGGTCTTGGTCTTGACGTCGGGCAACTTGGCTTGATTAGCGGGACCTAAACCAAGCCTTTGGGGACTCCATCATGGGCACTGGGGACTCAAGCTCAACTTCAAGGGTCCCTAGGCTAGCCTTGGAAGACCTAGGTTTATATGCTGGGATCCAAGTTTCGAGGTTAGTTGTATTTTGAAAAGTAATTTATCATTTTTTGTACTTTTTTTTGAACTTAAATAAGGAATTTCGATTGAATGTGACAAAATTTACTCGTTTTCATCAACGGTCGAGACGCCTAAAAATGGAGAAAATATTTTCTGCCAAATAGGCAAACGCCTTCAGTTACTCTTACGTGTCTATGGGTACACATTTTTATGTATTTACAATGGCGACATCGTAGAAGGCAAAATCACAAAACTTGACCGTCACAGAATTGATTTAAATCAATTTACGTCTTTAGCAAGCGACTTTATTTTAGTCAAAATAGAGCGTTGGCTCCGATCCTCTACTCAACCATAGGCTACAAGCTGTCTTTCTTTTCTTTTCTTTTCTCTTCTCCTCCCCTCTTCTTCTTTTCTCTCAATCTGCTGATGTGAGGGTCGAAAATGTCACTCAGTTAGATGGTTAAGACTTGCGCAAAGACCACGGTGTTAGAATGATGATGCAAAATCAATATAAGTGGCGGTACGCAAAGCATGCATTACTACATTGCCGTTCTTAGAATCGTGAAAAGCATCATTATCCCCTGCGTCCACTTGAGTGATATTACTTTTTCGTATTATATATGTTTGGCAAAGACTTGGGGTGCATCTATATGTCTTAAGTAGTGCGTGTTTCCGTTGATAATAGTATATTATATAGACATGCCGGGTGATATTGTGAATAATTATATCATTCATATATAATTTAATTTATTGCAGGTTTTTCATAATTTACCCTAAATGAGAAAATTTCAGCCATTACATCACATGGCATGTTTTTGTCGATAACGGTATATTGTATAGACATTCAAGGTGATATTGTGAATAATCATATTAGTAATATATAATTTAATCTATCTCGGGTTTTCCATAATTCACCCTAATTGAAAAAAAAATCATACCCATTACATCACGTGTAATCCCACGCAAGGTTGGCATCATATCAAAACTTGCAAAATCAGCACCGTGCAAGGATTTCTACCGCCAAAATTAGTAGCTACATGGAAAGCTCCTACCAGATTGAGTGTGACCAAGCATCAAATAAAGCAAATCTTAGGAAAACCTAAAACAACATTTGAGAGATCAAACCCTTTTTTTCAGTAAGACTTGATCATATGTTAATCTCCAAATTATCATGTGGGTTCCAAAAATATGGTGGAAGATAGAGCTCTATTCCAACTTTTCTTTAGAATTCAATTTCATTTTATAATTTTTATTTTATTTTAATTGTGCTCCAATACTCACAATTTTTCAGCAAATAAACAAACCTTAATTGGAAATATGGATGAGATTATTGTGGCCCAATGAAGGCCCAAAACATAATGGGATGGGCTTGCTATTTCCTCAGAGAGAGTACCTTCGAGGTCAACCTATGTTGACCGTACTTGTGATTGGAGGCCATCATTTGCGTATCAAGTCTAAAGTGCTGATGTTGCTGAATTCAAGCAATTACTTTAAAGCATGCCAATCATTAAACTAGGACCAAGTGAAATTGATGTATTGGCATGCGATAGGCCAGTCAAATCCTAAGAATATATGCATTCGCCTATAGCGCACGGTACTATATAATTAGTTCAAAAAATAGATGAAGTTTTAAAGGGACATATACTGTTCAGTTAAAAATAAAAATAAAAAACGTTTCTTATTCGTATGAATAGGTTTCTAAAAGATTTGATAAATGTAAAAAAAGGGAAAAAGTTAGGGTTGTAAGTGGTTTGGTTTGGTTAGGGTTTTTTTGGAAAACCAAACCGATAAGGAAATTCATTAAACTGAACCGAAATTTGATCCGAACAAACCCAAATCCCAATTTAATTCGATTTGGTTTTTCAGTTTTTGTTTTTGTTTTTTTGCTGTTATACATCGTACCCCTTTCAATATATTTTTTGTTTGTAAATTGATTTTTTTTTTTTATTATTTTCCTTTTCTTTCTTTTTCTTTTCTTTGTCTTCTTCTTCTTTATTGGCTTGTTGTTGGCCACATCGATGGCTAATGACCAGCCAGAGGTGAGGTCGAGCCTTGCTAGCCTGCTCACTAATGTTAGGCGAGGTGGAGCCTCGCCATAGGTCGATGAGGATCAATGAGGCTTGACCTTGATCGAGCCTCGCCACACACCTTGTTGCCCTGTGGCGAGGCTCCAACTTGCTTCTGGTAAGAAAAAGAAAGAGAAGGAAAAGAAAAGAAAAAGAAAAACAATAAAAAATTTTAAAAATCAATTTTATTAAAAAGAAAAAAATAAAAGGAAAAGGTATTCAATGAAGGAAGTAAAATGGAAAAAGGTGTGAGAAATTTAGATTTTATTGGTTTGGTTTAGTCACCAAACCAATTAAAAAAGTTTCGATTTTTAATATTATCCGAACCGAATGAGAATGAATTGAAAAAAGAAAAAATTGAACTTTTCGGTTCGTTCCATTTTTGACACCCTTAGAAAAAGTACTACGGAAGTTCTAAACCTAATATATGAATAAAATCAAGTTCTAAAGCATCCAATTGAATCAATGAAAACTATATTGAAGGGTTTTGTTCTTTTCCCTCTCTATCGGCAAACTCCCTCATCTTTCAAAAACTCTTCCCTCTTTTGAAGTTTTCCTATTTTTCTTAGTCTTTGATTTTATTTTTCTTAATTATGATTACTTTTCTTTTCTCTTGCGATTTGTTTTGGCAGTTGTGTGTGTGAATAAATTTCTACAGCTAATCTTAGGTGAACGTGAAGACCCGTTTGCCATTTGGCCATTCATTTAGTTGGCAACCCTCGAGGAGGATGTTTGTGACGTGGTTCCATAATCTTTTCGAGATTAGATTGCTCTCCTCTCCTGATTTAGATTAACGTTTAGATTCGAGAGTCATACTATTCCGAACTAAATCGGGATGTAAATTTGGAAATTCCTTATATATTTGATCAGTGTTCTTTCAATATATTGATGCCGGTGTCTCTACAAGACGATGGTAATGAGAAAGCTGAATCTATATGTGCATTGCAAGATGTTGTAAATGGAATGGAAGATTTCAGCATGTGCTTATCACTTGAATCTAATGATTGGCTATTGAACATTTATGGTGGTAGATCTGTTCTACAGTTATTCGGGATTTGCTAGACTATGTACATCTCGAATATTATGTTGAGAAGTGAATGGGATCTTTCTTTTGACAAAAAAAATAAAATTAATGTAGTCATTCAACCCAAAAAAATTCAATGTAGTCCTAGAATTTCTTTTATAAAAATGCAAACAAGCCTGCATGGTTGAACCGAAGCTTGATTTTCTTATGTTGGTTACTTCATATGGAAGTTAGTATATTCGAAGTGCTGGTAAATTATGCGAATAAAAGTTAATAAGTTAAAAATTACTAAATAGTAGATTATTAAAGTGTTGGTAAGTTACCATTAACTTAATCAAAGAAAAATCACCTGTTTGTTTCTCTTTTATCAACATTTCTTTTACACTTGTCAATATTTATTGGAAATTGCATGTTGGGAGAATGAAATCCATTTCCTTAGGCACGGAATAGAGTTCCATTTTGGGAAATGGAAAAATTCCGATGTTCAAGAAACAATAAGATTCGAATTCATTCATGGGTGATTTGAGGAATGGCTTGGGAAATTAATAATCCATTACTATACTAATTTAAAATGAACAGCATTTGCATATGTTCCACATGCCATTCATGCACCATAATTAGACCATACTAAATATTTACCATTATTCTTTTGTGGGTCCAAACGCAGCCTTGTATTACCCGAAACGAAATCATATTTTTTCAAGGATCCACTAAAGAGAAAAACTCACGGAAAAAACGAGGGTTCTTGTGTCAGTGCGTGTTTCAGCTGCTCAACGGAAAAAAGGAAGTACAGAGGCGCCTGTCATATCACCATTTTTCCCCCCTTCAAAATGGCCAGATTCTCCATCGTTTTCCGCGCGGCATTGCGCGATGCTAAGAAAGGAAGGGCTTTGTTCATCCTTTTTCACCTCGATTTTTTTATTCTTTTCGTAGTTTCCTTCTTTTTTTTTCTTTTTTCTTTTTTTCTATTTCAAGAAAAGGGAGGGAAGTGGATAACGATAAAAGGAAAGGAAAGAAATATCTCAAGCTGGAAGGAGGAAGGAAATTGGAAGCAAATGGCCATTGATGGCAACAGCCAAGGAGGGAGGGGTCTTCCCTACACTTGTACAATTCGCTGTCCATTATCATTCATCTCCATGTTTCCGAACGCGACCCGTCGAGTTCGTGGGGGCCAAAACTTCTTTTTGGTTGGACCACTGCCCCCCCCTCTCCCTTCATTGCCTTAACTTCACCAAAGTTGGACACCAATATGGTAGGGCATAGGCAAGTGAAAAGGAGATGATAATTATACACATATGGCTTGAAATGTGTGGAATCTGACGTACGTAGATACAGCTCCCGAGAACGACTGGAACCAGTACCGACGAGACTGCGATCGAGATGGCAAAGTAAAGATGCAATTGCCGTCGCCAGAACGATGATCCATTCGATATGTGACTATACATACAGTAAAAAACTAATGCAAAAACATCCTTAGAATTCATTGTAAAAGTTTTTCTGATATGGTTAATATTATAATTTACTGTTATATGAGTTGATCTAATAAAGTTAGATATAAAAGTTTTTAATAAATTTAATATAAGATTGCTAGTATTGGCCGAGTAAAGTCCGATCTATGATAAGAAAGCCTGTAACTGAAAGTTCTATAAATAGTTTTCAAATTTATCCTATAATCCTAAAAACACGCACCACCTCATAAAAAGAGAGTGCAGGGTAAGGAGGGCGATAGAGAAGAACGCTTGAAACTTAAAGCGATCGTCGATATCCCGCATCAAGAACAATGATCTCCAAAATAGGCGCACAAATCGCTTCTTCTCCGTTATCATGTTCTTGAATCCTGGTGATGTTGGGGTACTGACTTCGAGGCTAACATCCATATAATGTATCGGACAAATAATTATTATCGAAATTATACATCTCTAGTATCTTCGTCGAATAGTCATGATGGAGGATGGGGGTGGTCCTAGAATAGACGCTATATGTGAGTTCTAGTGAAACTCTATATATCTCACTGGCACCACTTGAATTTGACTAATGGGATGCCCTACCTTCGTCGGCCACCACGGCTTTAAGTTGCTGGGGGCATGATGTATTTAATCTTAGAACAATGTTAGAACAATGTTAGATTTTGCTACGCACCTAAATAAGTCACCAACCAATGTAGGTCAATAGCTATTTTTCTTCACCTTTTTTTTTAACTACACGATAATTTAGCAACCGCCGCGAAATAGTAGATTGATACCTAACAAGAAAGAATTAAACTTCCACATGCGATTTAGTCATTTCATATGAAAAGTGACTTCTCGATGATTTTAACGCGTGATTAGTGAATGACTTAATTAGAATAATCGAAACCGAAAATCAGAACTCTCGGTCAAAACTTGATCGTGCAAGAAAAGCGACACAGACCCAAATTCTCTATTAACCACATCATTTACACCAGAAATGAAAAATCTTATCCTGTTCTACATGTATCTCTATCCCCAATGTGAAATTTTATTTTCTCAACCCCAAAAAAATCGTAATAAATTAGAAATAAACATGAAAGTCCGCTCACCTTTATCTGCAACAAGCCCATTTCACTCTTGCTTCGGCATGAATCCGTCCACCGCATACCGACGGGATCCGATCCGTTCATCGATCCCCACGGAGTCTTGCCTGAACCCGGTGAAGTGAGCCAAGTTTCACTCGGCTGCGCCCATTGAAGACGGTTTGCTAGCCACGATCTCGAACTCACGGCCGTCGTCATCGCCATCGTCATCCTCGCCCTCCTCTTCCTCCCGATCGATATTGCTGGGGTCGTCGTCGTCGTCGTCATCTTCTTCGTGGTTTTCACCAATGTGGTCCCCTTCCATCTCATCCATCTGTTGCTGTTGCTGTTGCTGCAGCTGCTGCGGAGGCGGCCACTGCTGTTCCGGGGCCACCATCAGTGGAGCTGCCGTGCTTATCATGGGACTGAACTGAGTGGTGCACGTGAACAGCGTCGAAGAGCCGTGGTCGCCGCTCTTGCTGCTCTTCTCTCGGTATAGCTCGTCGAGCTGCTGGAAGTAGGGGCACGTCTTGGAGTCCTCGCGACGCTTCTTGTTGGATTCCTTCACCTTCTTGAAGTACTTGTTTATGTTCTCCCACTTCTCCTTGCACCGCTTCGAGCTCCGCTCGTACCCGAGCCTCCGCATTGCCACCGATATATCCTCCCACAGCGGCCCCTTCGGCCCGTTCTCTTGGTACTTCCCGTCGAGATTCCTTCTCAACCTTATCAGCGCCTCGACCTCCACTTTCGGCCACCTAGAAGAGCTCGCCGCACCACCTCCCGGGGGGGTCGCAAAATGCACCCCATTGTCGGCCTTTGGGACTTCGATGCTCCTCATCTGAGATGGAAGGGCCGCCGCCGCCGCAGCCGGCGGCTGTGGCGGCACCGTGGATGGTTTTGGTGTAGCTGGGGTTGGCACTGCCACTAGCTGTTGCGACAGCGGGTTATTATTCTGGGCCGGCGAAGACCTGCGGCTTTGCTGTTCCGCTATCTTCTGCAAGAACGACATGACCGCCGTATCCTTGGCTTCGGCAGCCAACCTCTCTTGGGCCAGGATCTCGCGCTCCCGGGCAATCCTCGCGGCCTCCTGCATCCACCACGACTCTTCTCGGGCGGCCCTCTCACGCTCGCACTTATCGATCATCTCCAGGAAGCTGCGGTGCAGCTCCTCTTGCTTGTCCATCACATCCTTGATCACTCTCTCGAAGAAGTCCCTCCACCTTCTCTTCCGCTTATTTGGACGTTTTCCTCGTGGCACCCCCTCATCCGAGAATGTCGATGACGAGGTCGAATTGGAGGTGGGCTCTCCAGGCCGGGCGCCCCTGGGGAAACCAGAGTTCGGTGGAGGAGGAGGAATGACAACGGTAGGGTTTGAAGGTGGTGGCAAGGGAGGCATCGTGAAGTTTAGGACGGTGGAGGAAGTGGCCAAGTTATTCTGTGGGATAATATTGATGTTGTTGTTGTGGTGGTGGTTACTCATGTGGGTTGTGGATAATGGAACGGCGGCGGTGGGGACGTTAGGGATGCTGTGAGGCCCGATCACCGCCTGCATTGCTGGGGGCTGTGCTGCCGGAGCTGGAGGCCTTGGCGGTGGTTGCGACGAGTGGAGGGTGTGATTCTCGAAGGCCTCCAATTGATCGAAGAAGCGGTAGGTCTTGCCCTCGTGCTTTCCGGTCCTACCGTCCTTGGTGCGCTTGTGGTACTTGAAGACGTTCTCGAATTTCTCCTTGCATTTCTTGGCACTCCGATGATACCCAAGCTCGCTCAGCTTCCTGTGAAAACAACAGTCACAGAATAAACAAATCCCACACTCGCATCCACGGACAAAAACATCAACAGCCCAAAAGTATCTTCCTCGAGCGCACAACCGCACGAGGGACATACAATTATCAAACAATAATCTGGATATTGAACTAGGAATAAGCAACGAGAGAGAGAGAGAGAGAGAGGCAAAAAGATAATTGAAAGGAACTCATCTGAAGTAAAAGCTTAACGAAGATTTCTCTTGTTTACTTCAACAGAAAAGCAAAGACAAGACAGCACAGACAAACGAGTTCCCTCGATCTGAACTCGACTCTCCCCCTCACCGAAAGTTCACCTTCATTAAATCCACATACGAGCAACCCCAAGAAGAAAAGGACAAAAGAACCGCACATGTATAGGCAAGATTATCGTCCTAGACCCTGGAGATATTCTTGAAACATTTGGAAAGTGGGGAGAAGATTCAAAAGAAAAGCAGATCTACTGCACCAACAACTTCGCAAACGCTCGAGCTTTCGCTTCAGATCGAAGTAGAAACAGCTAGGAAGATAGGACTCGGAAGTCGAATTACCTGGAGACCTCTTCCCAGAGCGGACCCTTTGCACTCGAGTCCCGGAAGGTCACGTCCATGTCCGACCTTATTTTCAAGAGAGCCAGCGTCTCCTGCCTCGGCCACCTATTCCCGCCGCTCTCCTCCCTCCTCCTCCCTCCCTCCTCCTCTCCCGAATTCGGCGCGAAGCTGCCGACCTCGGCTGCCCCGGCTGCTGCAGCGATCGCTGCCACAGCCTCCGCCGCGTCGCCGGACGGTCCCGGCACACTCGGTGCGTCCCCCATCACAGGATTCTCTCTCTCTCTCTCTCTCTCCCTCTTGCAGCAGCTGAACGGAGATGTAATGGAGGGCAAGACAGAAGAGGAAGAGGGAACAGAACGAATCTACCAAAAAAAAAGAAAAATAGAGAGAAGGGTTAATCCCCAACAAGGGTTTCTATGAGAGGAGAGGATGATCAGTTTGTGGTGAATACAGTAACTTTTTATATTTTTGAGGTGGGAGGATCTGCTTGTCAATCTCAAGAAGCTAGCTAAAGCTATTTTTTTTTTTATATATTTATTTCGGCTTTTCTTTAATTTATATATAGAAGAGAAAAAAACACATCTGAGTGTACTCTTTTTCTCTTTTCCTTTTAGCTGAGGAATCTGCAGATTTAAAAAATGAATGATTTTTTTGGGATGGTTGGTTCTTCTTAAATAAAAAGGAAAAAAGGGAAGAAATTTATAGTAGGGAGCCGATCTTGTCCCCCCTCAGTAAACTATAAAAGCGGCACAGAAGGTTGCGTAAAATAAATGAATTTTAAAATACGAGCGTGCTGAAAATAAGATAGATATAAATTTAACTGGCTTTGATTTATTTTATTTTATTTTATTTTATTTTTCTTATGTCAACAGCTGCATATGGAGACAATAGTGATAATAAGTTGGTTTTTGTCTGTCCAGCTAAATTGAGTTAAAAGCCGGCCCCTGTAGGCCACCCCTATTCCCTCTCCATTCTCTCCCCACTTCCTTGTCTTCTTTTTATATTTCATAATTATCCCCGATCCGATACGATCGGTTATTCTGGAAATTCAAATCTTTGGAAGAGTATTTCTTATAATGTATGTATGTATATAGACGTTCAGATCTTTGCATTGACATCCGTGTATATACGAGCACAACGTGAGAGTGAGAATCGATCTACCTTTTGAGATCATATTATAAAAATTACGAAATTAGCAAGTTGAAAGCAATTTGAAAATCGATACATCTATTTTTGCAATGATATACATCTTTGTCAAGGAAGTAGCAAGGCAAGTTCCTAGCGCCACAGTTACCACCTTTAGAGTATACTAGAAAATAAATAATTTCAATTAATTTAATGAGAAAGCACTTTCCAAATCCTTTTCAAAATTCAAACAAATTTATATTCGTTACGCAACCCATGTGAAAAGAGTCGCACAAACTATTTGATTCAAAAGGGTATTGCAACCGACATATGTCGTGTACTAGACATGATTAGTGTAAAAATCGATTAAAAATGCATTTCTTTTTTAGAGAAATGAATCATCACGGGACTCTACATCAGAGTATGTAGATCTTGCCTGCAGATCACATCTGATTGGCCACGACTGAAATAATACATGGTCATGTGAACATGGTCATGGTCACATCATTTGAAGCTCAGCTAATCTCCTTTTACTTTCGATAAACAAGGGTTTTTCCTCGCGATTTCAAAAGCTGGCGGATCCAGGTGGGGCCTCCAAATGACCTGTGTATAGCGTAGCCCTAACATGGATCCAATTAGGCACTTAATCATTGAAGCCAATTACAGCACAAATCACACCGGATCGGCACGGCTGATTGCGATCCGAGTCCGCTCCCTGCAGTCCCCCAATAGTTTATACCCGGTAACTCCCTAGTTCAACTGGCAACCGAAATTTTATAAAAAAAAAAGTGGGTATTAATTATTGTATTTAATAATTAATAATAGGAGTGAGAATGTGATACTCTCTTGTTGTGGGCGCAGGCGGGGTCCTACACTGATCATGACCCATGCAGCTTTGACAAGTATAATATGTAGTTTTTATAATCGGGTGAATAAATATTGACAAAAGGGCATGAGCAGCCGATCTTGCGAGGAAAAAGATATTTATATTTTTTAAAAGTGGGATCCACTATTTTGAATTGAAACTAGTTAGATGGTGGGTCAATTTTATAAGGCCATGCCCATTTATGAATCGAAGTGAATAGTGGCCATTTTCGGTTAGGTCGTGACCTACCGTGACATGTGGTATTAAAATATTGAATGGCTTGGTGACATGATAATTATTGGAAAATTCAATGACCATTAACCCACTTGCGGCATAATGATCTATGACGAATGATAAGCAAGAGGGCTAGTATACACAAAAAAACCCAATTTCAGAATTTCCTTTCTAATTCGGTAACAAGTTCAACAGAATTATTGAAACAAAATGGTAAATACCGAACAAAAAAATCTTATACTCTAATTTTTTTTGTATTATCAAAAATCCTAAATGTGCCTACTCTGACACAAAAACTTTCAATTTTTTTGTCACGAAAAAATCCAAAATTTATATACGTGTGACATATATACTATCTATTTTAGTTGCATTCAAGATATAATAAACAAAAATAGTTTGGAATATTAGTATAATAACGGGCAAGCTTAAGGTTTCAGTGACACAAAAAAAGGTTTAAGATGTTTATGTTTCGGTAGGTATGATTTGAGATTTTTTTGTGAAATTAACTAAAAAAAATATGGATAATACTCAATAGTTATATAGCATCACCTCTCATACATGTTTTTTTAAAATCTATATTCGTATATATATAGTTTAACATTCAAGCACTATTCATGAGTGATTGGGGAGGCATTTCCATCATTATCAAGAATGAAGGGGGGTTGAGGGTGGACATTGCCGTTGGCGCAAGTTGCTGTACTTCTTTGTCAATTAAACTCCAGCACGACTTCATCCATACGCACTTGCACTTGAAAACGACACCCCTCCCCCCAAGAAGAAAAAAAGTTTCAAATAAATTTGCCTTCACGCGCCGGTTAACAAAAATACATTAGAATACCCATTTTTCAATTTCAACGACAGCCCGTCCAAAAATTGTGGATGAGACTTGAAGGCCGGGAAAGAAAAAATATCCGAGAGCGATGACGTCATAAAAAAAAGGTCCATCCATCCCAATCTTTAACCAAGGCGAGAATATATTATATTTTATAGCTAGTCCCGCTGCCGTTTGTCCAGATGATTAGGGTTGCACTGATCTTTTTTTTTTTTGTCAGGGTTAAAGCGTGAAGGAGAATCATGTGGATCTTCGCTTCCGTCGCAAGGCATGCGCCATGCATCTCCATTCCATCTTCTTTTCTTCGGTTCTTGCTGTCCTCTGCGTGGTGCTTCGCTGTCGCGGGACATTGGAGCTGGCGTGAGGAGTGAACTGTAATGGATCCCCCTTCGTGGGGCGGCTGCAGAGCTTCCCTTTGCTGGAGAGAGAGAGAGAGAGAGAGAGAGAGAGAGAGGAGGAGAGAGGTTTACGTAATCCGAAAGCGTTTTTCACAGCCTGACAAGTACAACCGGAAATCTCTCTGTCAAAAAAACTAATCTGTATCTCACATCCTGGATTTCCAGCGGGGTTCGCCTCGCTGATGTTGATAAGAACAATGACGACGACAGAGCTGTACGGCCGCTTTGTAATGCATGTTATTAGGTTATTCTTGATTGGCCGAACATGGCTCGGTCGTCTGAGTGCTTTTCCAGTGTACCCAATCATTTTGCAAAAAAGTAACGCCTTAGATTCGGATCGAACAGGTCCTGTCGCAGTAGACACTGTATGATCAACGGCTCAGATAGGTTTTGATTTTATGACGTCGGCTGTTGATAAGATTTATCCAACTTCGTCAATCAATCTGTCGGATCGATCTTTGCATCCTCATATATAATGCTCTTAGATTTCGGTTCATTTTCCTAAGTTCGGCTCCATCTCAAATAATATGGAAGCCGTTTGATGACATTTGCTACAAACAAATTATGAAACGTACATTCGAGAAAAAAGTATCGAGTACAACCCTAGGTTTCAAGTTCGGACATTGGGTCCAAGGCCGGCCTCGAGGGACTCTCCCGGTGTTGGAGGGACTCGGGGTTGGCCACTGGGGTCCTGGGCTTGTCCTTAGAGACTTGTTCTTAAATGCTGCAAATCGGCGCACAACTAGTGAGGTCCCAGTCTCGGTGCTAGGGACTTGAGCATGAATATTAAGGAACTAGGCCTGGGCACCTGATTTGGACCTTCTTGGCCTAATCCCAAGGGACTTAGGCCTATCAAGGTGTTGGGTGCGCTTGAGCTGGGAATCTTGTCTCAACTTCGGTGACCTAGGCACAAGCAAGAACAACCTAGGCGCGAAAAGCTGAGTACCCAAGAGCCGGTCCTAGGGACACAAGCACAACTAATTATTGGGGTCTAAGGTGCAAGCATTGCAGTTTCATTGTATTTTCGAAAATGATTTCTAGTTCTTAAAAAAGGAAGTCTTTTTTTTTTTTTTTAATTGAAGGTAGATTTTTCCTTAATTATGATTTTTTTTTTTCCAGTGATTCATTTTGATTGTCGTTTTTCTAAGCTATGCAAATGCCGAAAAGTATTCTTGACAACAAATCATCAGTGGAACACGCGGGACGCAGGACTATTCTTTTGTGACCCCGGAAAAAACGGCCTTCATTTAAAGGATGGAACACGGAATGTTCAGGTAGCCAACTAGCCACGGACTCAGACCAAAAAAAAAAAAAAAAAAACTAGCCACGGACCGAACGTACAAGATACGGCCAAGGCCCTGATATAATTAGCATTTGATAGTATAAAGGGACTATCGACCTGAGCAGTGTACGACCCAAAAAAAAAAAAAAAAAAAAAAAAAAAAACTTGAGCAGTGTATCTAAACTATATAAGCGAGCCAATTCCAGGATCACTAAATAAACCCTTCGTACAATACTTAATATTATCCTTATTTGCATCTATTGTAAATACAATAATTCTATGAGTACAAAATTACGTTATCACTCAATTTGTAAACATTATCATCGCGATATTTAGCCGTTTCCATTGAAATGTCCCTAAAAGTCAGAGTACAATGGACCCCCCATATGCTTCAATGGGGGCAAAAAAAACCCTATCTATACGTATAACCCGAACAAAAATGGCAGGTTTTGACAATTAAAAAGAAAATATGCAAGCAATAATTCAGTGCACTGGATGCAGAGTCTAATGTATGGCGCAGAAATAATTAATTTCATATATTATCACAAGAATTCAAGTAAAAGAAGTATCCAATCAATCATATAAACCCGTAATTTTCGGCGCACTAACTTTTCTCATAGAAATACACATATCGGAAATTAGATTGTTTTACATTAAATATGTTAAGAATTAGCCTTCTGAAAGCGCCCGTTAATTTCAGAGATTATTATCGAAGAAAGAGAAGAGGGTTTAGAGAATTTTTATTTTTTTATTTTTTTAACCTTTTGCCACTCCTCTCAAACTCGTGGGAAAGATTGCTTGCTCAGACATATCATGATGTTGGCTTTGCAGAAAAGGGGATTGATTAATGATGGTGGTGTTGGGAATCTGTCTGAAGATGCCTGAGAAAATGTGCAGATTCACATGTGAAGAAGAAGGTGGTAGGAACGTGGTTATTTAATGAAGGAGGAGATGTGCATGTGGATCGCCAAAACGTAATGCTTTGCCATTAAACTAACTGGTCAGCACTTAGGGTCCGTACGAACTAATTTCTCTTTTTCTGCTTTGCCTCGTGCATTTGCCCAAATTACAATTATCTTAGGGTTTTGTTCTCTCTCTCTCTCTCTCTCTCTCTCTCTCTCCCTCTCTCTCCCTCTCTCTCTGACATTAAAGATTGGAAACTGGTTTTTTTCATACCCTAAAGAAGAAAAGATCAGACCAGGTTTTTTCTATTATTATGATTTTGATTTGCTGTATGAAATTAGTGGAAAGATACAAATTTTAAACATTGTTTGAATCTGTAAGAATTGTTGAAAAGTTTATATGTACATACACATGCCAAACATTCGCATTTTTGTAAAAGTTTCGAGTATTGCGGATGTAAAGAGAGAGGTTTTTTTTTTCTATTATTATGATGTTAATTTGTTGTATGAAATTAGTGGAAAGATAAACATCTAAAGCATTGTTTGAATTTGTAAGAATTTTTGAAAAGTTTATATGTACATACACATGCCAAACATTCGCATTTTTGTAATACTTTCGAGTATTTCGGATGTAAAAAGAGAGAGAGAGTCAAAGTATTTCGGTTGTGAGATTTGACCAAATTGAATGATACAAGATAAAAGTCTATTGAAACAAATAATTCTATTTAGTTACATTTACTATGCAAAAAAATTAAAAAAAAAAGTAAACGAGTCAATGTCATTTATACTTTTTTTTTTTTTTCACGAAAAATAAATTATATGAAAAATATTCTCATGAAAATGATTGTTTGCATTGCTTAAAATAATTAAATATTTTCATGGATGATGAAAATGTTTTTTGTTTATTCATTTTTGTAAGTAATGCAAACAATTATTTTAAGAAAATATCTTCTATATCATTTATTTTTTACAAAATAAGAAGAGTTTTTAATGAGATGACGGCATAAGTCTTACGCAATTTAGAAATTAGAAATGTGGTGGGTTGTGCGTAACTATCGCTTGATACCTTAAACTTCCAGGATTGAATTGCCTTATCAAATAAATCATTGAGGCTAAGGACATCGAAATGACAAGCTAGGGAAACAAAAGGTGGACACCCTCGTGAGGAAACCTAGTGACGAGGAATTCCACTTCTTCTTCAATAAATATACGAGCATTTATTTATTATCTTTATTATATATTATTCTTGTTTTTTTGCTGGATGTATATGATTGCATCGTGGATTGCTGCAAGTGCAAGTACTCCCTGCTACATATCCTGTCCCTCTTTTGTTCAATCTAACAAGAAATGATGTCACAACAAGTTATGTAAAATTATACCATCGTCCCAATAATTGTTTTCTGGACTTTATAGGCAGATTGGTAAGGGGGGGAGTTCTAAAGAAAATGTCAAGTAGCTAAGAATAATAGGAAAAAAAAAGCCGCAATTTTCTAGGGCATTAATTAAATAACGTAAGCAAGGACTTTAACCTACTGGCCCCGATCGAAAAAGTTACGGGCAATAATACAAAATAATTATAATAAATGTTAATAATTATAATTGTGATTAGGATTTATTTGTGTATGTAGACAAAAAGGAGTTTACACCACATGGTGGGCATGTGGATGTGAATGAACACTTAGCAAAGGGCACTGTCCACCATGTCTGTCGCCGACTTGGTCACACCCCACGTGGATTCCCTTTCTTCATCCCCATTTTAACCCCTTTTTCTTCCTTCTCTCGTGTCCCCTTTCATTTTATTTTTATATTTTTACAGAATATTTCTCTGTTTCTATTTTGTATTGAAATATTGAGCTAAAGATATAATTATAGGTACGATAGAATATTAATATTGAGGAGTCCTGATTATCTATGATTTTCACTTAAAGATGCGCATAATTAACGTGGTTTCATTCACGTAAACTGTTTAAAGTAAAAGACAAGCTAGTTCTGATTCGGACATCTATGATGGAAACGATTGTAATTTTCTGGAGTAAATTTTAGGTTTTGCGGCCTAATTTTGAGTATACCTACATGTTCTTTTTTTATTTAAGAAAAAAGTAAAGACGACAATTATAAAATCACACCACTCCACTCCGAATGTACGGATTCGATTAAGTGTTCACTTAATTCTAGCATTATTCTTAGTATATACCTTCGCCCGAGGCAGATCAACATTATAAGAAAACAAAAATTCAGGTACACGAAACTTCATTTTCTTTTTTTTCTTTTCGTCTGCAAATGTAAATAATAATATGTCCGGCCGCTTTTTCAACTGGATGTTTTATTCTATTCGTGAGATCAGCCGAGCATTTCATGAATTTTAAATTTACAACTTACGGGTTTTCCTTATTGTGTAAAAAATAAAAAGTAGAAGACCGGTTCGTTTTTTAAAAAGGGTGAGATTTATCTCTCCGTCCTTAAATCCAGTTACTCTTATTTAATATATTCTGCAATCTTATTATGGTTTTTCTTTGCTTTAAGAATTGAGATTATATCAAGTTAGGTATAACTTCACGTCTTAAATTTGCTCTCTTAAATATACTATTTCGAAAAGTTGACACATCCGTTCAAATTTTTTTTCCACGTGGCCCATAATTATTTTCCCTATCCTTTGCCCTCTTCCTTTTACAATGGCACCCCTCTTGTCACCCTGTCTGCCGTTCCCACCAACCTCCGTCGGAGCCGAGCAACTTCGCCGGCCATGTCGTTCAGTCACATCTTCCCACCTCGCGCTAGCAGTGGCTGCACCGTCGCTCCTGGCCTTAGGTGCCAGGAGGCCCCTTCAGGCTCGGTCACCCAACTAATCCTTGCTTCAAAGAACTTTTCTCCTACCTATTCTACACATTCTGTATCATTATCGAAGTTCAACATATCATAAGAAAGGATTATCTAAAGCATGTCATAATTAATCCGTTCTACACAGTAACTAGCGCTGTTCCTAAGTCGTCCTATTAAAAGACTTCATGGATTATAGAGTTGAAAAGTATAGTGGACTGCCCCACTTGAGAAGAAAGGTCAGGGCTCATCGCGTTGGAGACACGTCCAAATTTGACATGACACGAGGAAAAGAACAACAGCGGAATCTATCAAATTGGACACCTGCCAATCCAACTGTAATCATTGCATGTCTTTATACAACACCTAAAAATAAGAGGAAGACTAAAACTTTGAGAAATGCCCAATTATTTCTATGTACTGAGCCAATGAATGCAATTATCAAATTCAAATTTTTAATGAGTCTTTATGTGAATTCCGCATATGTTCCAAATTTCTAAGTAAGCTTCTTCCCGCAAAAGTTCATGGAACAACTCCCATGTGCATGTGCCAAACAATCAGCTCTTTTTTTTGGGGGGTGAGAATTGGAATTCGAAGCGTGAAGTTTTCAAATGATTAATTGCTCTCGATTAGGGAAGATCCTTCTTGGAACATGGGGCCATGTGCATGCCCATTTCACCAAGCAACATATGCGGATGTTTAATGTTTATTAATTGGGTCTGTCCTTGGTTCAATAAATTAGAGAATACCTAATTTTGTTCTCTGATAAAGGATGGTACGATGAAGAAGGCACTGAAAAAGTCTCCAAGGGAAGAATATAATTACCGAATAATGCATAAACTGTATTCTGCAGAAGATGTGGCGTACAAAATAAGTTGAGTGACACCCACGTAAATTATTCTAGTGATTGAGATGTAGATGATTTCTATTTGGGATACTGCAAGATCAGATGATTGTGAACCATTTGAATATTTTAGGTCGGAGCCATATTTTACTTGATTCCTGATTGGAAGAGATTTTGTCCGAACATGCATTTGATTGATGGATGGCATCTGTATTCAAATAACCCATCAATCAAAAAGCTAGTTGAAGGAAAACACAACCATTATGGATTCCATCGTTGGTTTATAAACTCATAATCTCACAATAACCGTGATCATTTTGTATTTGTTTATTATAGTTGTCATTTTCTCAACAGCTTACGGATTGATTTCTGCAATATTTGTTTTTGTCTGTGTGGTAAAGACCTACAAAGGTGCTAACGAGCAGGAAGATTGACCAAACCAAAGCAAAACCGCATTTGGCATTTTAAGTATAACCATAAAAAGGATGGGAGACCTTATTCCACGCTGATGAGATTATTAGGTGCTTCTTAAACATATAGACTAATTAACCATTCAATTTTTGCATTATGTTCCAATTTGAGCTTGAATTTTAAGAGTGGTAGTTATTCTAGCCGATGCAGAAAGATGAGATGCGTTGGACTAACAAAAGATTTAGCCGGCTAATTTTTGGTGGGAAAAAGGACGACTATTTAAAGAGTAAATAAGTTTCGTTTATTTCGCGAAAACTGAATTATTTTAAAAACATTTTCCTAAAAATGATCATTTAAATGAATAAAAATATTTTCATAAATGAAAATATCCATACATAAATTATTACCGATAATAAAAAATATTTTTCATTAGTTATTTATTTCAAGCAATACAAATGCTCATTTTTAGGAAAATATTTCCCAAATCATTCTTCTTTTTTTGCATGAGCAAACGGAGTCTAAATTGAGTGGTGATTAAAAAAAAAAAAGAGAGAGCAACTGGCAAGAAGATCTAAAGCCTTAATCTCGGAAATTGAGTGGTGATTAAAAAAAAAAAGAGAGAGAGAGCAACTGGCAAGAAGATCTAAAGCCTTAATCACTAGGATCTTGAAAGGGTCTCTAATCCAAATCATTAGCTTCCCTATAATCAAGAGCTAATAGAAGTTAATGAAGGCCTTCGAGTATAACATTTATGGAAAAACACAGTCCCTAGAGAATATTTCCAGTTTCTATACATCTCACACTTGATTTGATTCTCAAGTGTAACATCATTGATTGGTGTGGCTCAATCAAATTCAATCACTCTTTTCAGTATAACAAAACTCGATTCATCAGTAGGTCGCTCAAATTCTCGATGCATAGATGAACCGAAACCGAAACCTTGTACTCTTTAGCTGATAAAAAGGTTTTGAGCAATGTAATCATGCAGTTACATAGGACCCGGTCGACTTAATTGCATTCATAATCCGACTAAAGAGGTTCATCTGTGCAGAAGATCTGCAACCGAATGCAACCGCTGCGTCTCACGGTCACACGACAGGGAAATGGAAGACGACAATGCCCCATCTCTAGCATTTTACAGTGATATCAAGCAGATATTTGAGTTAGGCGGGCAATCCCGGAATATTCAATAGGGTCTTTTCTGGCCAGTTCAGTGAGACTATTTTCAGAAGAATTGAGGCAGCAGCTGCAGATCTAGAATCAAATTAGGCAAACTTTCACTATATCACCAAATGCCATGCCGGAGTTGAGAAATTCAGGATGCAAGCAAGAAGGGAAAACGCAGACATGATTGCTTCATGAGCCGAGACTTGAAGTACGTATGCATAGCCACTGACGAAAAAAGCAAAACGTTAAGCCGAGAATCGAAACTCTGTCATCTGACACTTCAATTTATCTTTCTTTCTGTCCAACTTAAATCCTACAAACAAATTTACTTGTTCAAGCAGACAAAGCCATTCATCACTCATGGTCACTAAATTGTCTACTTGAACAACGATGATCGATTGACTTGGGAAATCCCAGTACTTTGCACCAGAGAATATTTATACCAAGGCAAAGTTCTGTTGGTTTGTCTTATGTCCAAGGCTTTATTGTGGAGATCATCTCCTGTACATCTGATGGCAATTGCCGACATTACTTGCCAGAGATCCAGCATTGTATCAAATAAAAAAAACATAAAACACCTCTTTAGCTTCTAATCTGTTAGAACACGACCCCAAAACGCATCCCCCCAACAAAAAAAAAAGGACCACGTTACTGGAGAAAAGAAAAGTAAGGATTCTCATGAAAATAACAGCTAGTGTGAAAGGGAATGGCCGTCAGGCCTTACAACTTTGAGAAAAACTTCTGGGCATTTACATCTTAGAATATCATAAGCGACATCAATTTTCAAGACACAAGCAACATAAACGCCATTGAATGCCAGTCGTAGCTTAATTTTTTTTTTTTTTTTGGAATTTAGATAGGTTTAAGCAAGCGGCGTACAAACCAGATATTCCTGCGAAGAACGGTAGTAATTTTACCTACAGAAGAATTGCACAGACCGCACATAACACAGGTCAATGCATGAGCAGAAAAAATGCTCGAACTTTAGAAGTTAAGATTACTTGGAGTAAAATCTTTCAAGCGTGAAATAGCCTGAAGTGCTGCAGCAACAATGTGTCTATTTTACTTTCCTTAGGGTTCTGCCAATGTCATTCTTTGCAGTGATTGCCGTATAGTCACATAGTCTAACAAGATCATTATGGGGTGATTGTCTCACATCACCAGACCAGCTTAAACAAATATTTTTATGTCTCATTCTCCTCAGATCGTAACAATGTTGTTCCATGCCCAGCCAGTCAGAACTTTGTCTTCCGCGGTATGCTCCCACCTAGCAATCATCATCATCCCCGTTACAGCATTCGGTAAGCCTGTTGACATCCAATTGTCCAGCCCTCCCCATCATAAGAAGCATAATCCGCTTCATCCAGCATTGAGAACTTATCCACAAGAAAACACTTGATGCATCCCACAGCAGTCACTACTTTCTATATACTTTGAATCCTTGTGCTCCTATTTGAACCAATTTAAACTAACTTTTGTTTTTTTTCCATCATAATTCAAGACTCCTTTGTTTCTCTCATTAAAGCTATATGATCCACAAAACATTAGGGAACTAAGCTGTGGACTGTAAGCATGTGCCTCACTAGAGTGAAGCAGTAAGATCTCAGCCAAACTCAATATATGTTTATAACCTAATAAATTCCTCCATTGGGCCCCTTCCTTCAAAATCTATTCACATCTCATTACAAAGAGTTGCCATGTATAAGTTTATTTCTTCCATTACGAAGCTATCTAGATGGAATGAGGACAACGCATGCTAGTTACACTCAGCAAAAACACCCTCAATCTGGCTTAAGGTATTGTTATACTTTTGATTGCAATCCGATAACACCGCCAAGTTCCAGAACACCATCTCAACATCACAGTCCAGTTCTAGCATCTGCTAACTAATTTAAGAGATGAATTAAAAGGGCACAATATCAGAGAATAGGAACCTAGAAAAAATTCAATTTGACATTTACATCTAAAATAATCAGACACTGGTTACAACTCATATCATTCGCAGAAAAAAATAGAGCCATTGCACCAATGTAGACATCAAAGAAAGTGAAAAAGTTATTAGCATCCAAGATCGTGGAAACAATTTGAGCTTGGATCCAGACTGAGACAGGTCAGAGCCCAGGATCAATAGCGACACACTGACACATGTCACAAGAAAGTCCCATACATTTCAATTGTTCAGATGATGACAACTACTAGCAAATCTTTTCTCCCATATAGGTCAGCAGTCGGTGACACAAATTATGCACACAATCATACTTTATTTTGCACTATGTATATGATGAGATTCAAATACTCAAGATTTTCCCTTGCAGTTCCATAACACCATCCCAAGATCACAATCCAGCTCTAGCCCTGCTAACTAATGTCAGATAAGAATTTAAAGGGCACTATATCAGAGAATAGGAACCTATAATACTTCAAATTGACTGTTATTCACATCTAAAATATTCAGACACTGGTTACTACTCATATCACTTGCAGACAGAGATGGCACTATTGCACCAGTGTAGACATCAGGAAGAATGCGAAATTTATTAGCATACAGTTGATCTTGGATGCAGGTCGAGGCAGGTAAGAGCCCAAGAATCAATAGCGGCACACAATGTAATAAGAAAGTCACACACAATTTGTATTGTTCAGATGTCGAAAACTACTAAGCACAGTCAGCAGTCAGCAGCAAGTATTATGCACACCACTGTACTTTATTTTGTATCATCTATTCAATGTGATTCAAATGCTCAAGATCTTCCCTCACAAGTCCCAACTATAACTTTTTATGCTCTCTCTACCCCTTTTGAAGTACATCACTACAAAACACCAGAAGACGTTTCATGTGTCCTGACCTCCTCGAACAAGCTTTTCTCATCCTACTAATTGAGGTAACACCAATTTCTTTTTCAAATATATTCGTTTGGGATCTATCTTTTCTTGAGTACTACTAGAATCAACAATGCATTTCATCCTAGTGCGATCTTTCTGTGCATAAATTGGCAATTTCGGGAAAAAAAATAATTAGGGACTAATCTGCAAAAAATAGTTTAGTTCACATTGGGTTTACCAAAGATGTGACAAGAATAATAGTGTCAAGAGTAATTCAAGATTAAATCACGTTTTTATCTAATAGCTTAAGCTTTTAGAACAGTTAGCGGTGGTCCCATCAAAATCTCACATGGTATCAGAGCAGGAGGTTCTGAGTTCAAATCTTTCTAGGCCCCTATTTTCCTTTCCCAATCATATATTTCCATGGTTTACCCTTAAACCAAAGTCCAGCCTACTCGTGAGGGGAAGTGTTAAGAGTAATTAAAGATTGAACCACGCCTTTATCTAATAGCTCAAGCTTTTAGAACAGTTGGCAATGGTCTAATCAAAATTTCACAAATAAAATTCACCATATTCCTAGAAGTCATAAAGTTCAAAATGCCAAAGTCACTTGGAACTAAACTTTTTGATGAAATCCAGCTTCCTGCACAAAGATTTAGCAAAAACTAAAACAACTGGAAAGTCAAAAGGATTTTGTGTGGTAATGAAGGATTAAGAAAAGGCACCATCACGTTTGCATGCATAACACGTGTGTTCATAGCCATTTAACCTCGTATGCCACACAATAGGTAGCTTGTAAAACACTATCCATGTCCAAAACACAAACATATAAACCTTAGACTTATGGAAGATTAGACAAGCCTCTTGACTCAAGTAGATATCCATGATAGGAAGGATTAAAATACAAAAAATTTCCCAGGTTTGAACTTGTGGATAATCAGACAATAAGTAAGATAGAGGCACCTTGGAATCCGATAAATTGAAGCAATCGGTATACTAGGAAGAATAAACAACACATACAACTTTCTCAAGTTTGAAGTTTTGGAAGATTCAACAACACTCCTGATTCAGAACCAAGCAGTCTACATAACCTACTGACAGGAATCTAGTACAAAAGATAACACTGAAATATTCAAAAGAGATTTAAGTTACGTGATGCAGGAATTATATCTTTGCTGCTGAAGAGGGATTTGAACCCCCAGTTTTCCAGTCAATACTTTCGTCAATTGAAAATTTCCTAGATAGAAGAAAAACCATGGGGCAATATTGGAATTCTCCATGCGTGGAAAAGTCAATATATTTGATGCACAGAGCATACAAAATTTAACCCGTAGTCAATAGCAACTCTACTAAGGACCTTTCACCTCTTGAATAACGAAAAGAGTCAAGTTATCCCTTAACCAACTGATTAAGGACTTGATTTGATAACAAGCTTGCAAGACAAAATGTTGTCCCCTAACGAAGAAGCAATGTGTATGAGACTCACTCAATTGAAAAAACAGAAACAGATTTAATTCAAGGCCAATTATATCCTATCTTAAAATGCAAAGAAATCCAGAAGGCTGCAGCAGCAAACTAATTCTTGATTGACAGACAGAGTTAGCTCGAACAGCATTCATACATTCCAAAAGATAAAATATGCAACAGAGAATGTGAATAGACCCAGTAACAATTTAAGGAGAGCAGAAAAGGCAAAAATCCGGTGGCTAAAGATATATCACAAGTAAAACCAAGTACATGAGAGACATTACAAGATGAGGGTCAACAAGAAGAAACAGACCGTCATATATCGCCACTCATCTACTACTGGAATATTTTCTCTCTTTTGCAATAAACATCAACTACTGGAATTTGAGTAGCACCACTCCACTGAATATTTAATGGCAGCTACTAGCCACAGAAGGAAAGCTGCATTTCATGTTGATAATCTCAAAAAGGACAAGACTGACCTCGCTATCTGTCTAACTAAAGTCAACACCCATCTCCTTTCGTCTCAATTCTAAGGCCATACGTTCATTTTCAAGCTTCATCTTTTCATTTTCCATTTTCATCTTTTCTAATTCGCGGTCTCTTTTCTTGCAAAATCTCTCCCATTTGAAGCGCTGTTTCTCCAACTCCAACATCTCATATTGAATTTGTAACTTCTGTTCTTCCAGTTGAAGTGAACGAGATTCATTTGACTGCTTCTGTGACCAAGCCCTATTCTCTGAAAAAGTTTGATTCATATCAGGATGTCCCACATGAGAATGGGAATGGGAGCTTTTGTTGAACTCTTGAACATTCAAAGAAGAACCAAAACTGAAATCTTCATGGCCTTGGGCTTGCTTCATCCTCTTCGCAGAACCCTTCGAAACCCCACACATTGTCCTGCCATCACCATGAGGAGCATAATTCTCCTCATGTTCGTCGTGATCATCATTATCCACATCTTGATCGTCCTCATCAAAGTCATCAGGGTTGTTTCTTCTGACATCATTATTCTCATGATCATCTCTACTTCTGAGAGCATGCTGCAGAGAGCGTTGTAAGGCTGGGTCATGAGGTAAATGTAGCCGATTGCTATTGTGGTAAGAGCACATCTCTTCATAGAACAAATGCTTTGAGCTCAAAATTTTCCTGACATCATCCTTCTCCTTCTCCGAAAGGAACTCTATCACATCCAAAAGTGCAGGATTCTCGACCACCTGGCAAGAAGTCCCCCGACCAAGCATATCGTTGAGTTTCTTGTACCTCTTATTAAGGTCATTGAACTTATCCTCACACTGCTGAGGTGAGACATGGTAACCCCTCTCAGCCAAGACCTTCGAAATTGACTTCCATTTACCCTTTTTCTGCAAGACAGCAAATTTTCTTCGTCCCCCACCCCCACAATCTGAACCTGAATCTTCACCTATATAGGAGACAGCAGTGATCAGAAGTCTAACCATCTTATCAGTCCATTTCACCCTTTGCCATGGTGACCCCTTTTTCCCTTTGCTTACATCATTATGACTATCAATACCATCTTCGGTAAAGCTTGGATCATCGTCATCGCTCGCCGAGTTCTTGCACCTCTCCCCTCTGTTGAAATCTCCCACAGAGATCATCTGATCGCAACCTGGCAATGCTCCCATGGTAAGTGGGAAACCCTCATGGATCGAGGGGTGGACTCCAGGTGTCTGGCGAGGATGAGAGTGATGTGGCTGATGAAGCGTGTGTGATTGTTGTGCTTGACCGTGGATTTGCATTGATCTCTGCAAATCTAGACCTCCATATGCAGGATTACCTGGGATCATACCTCCTTGTGACATATTCCCTTCCATTGCTTTACCCAAACAACAATTAATCAAGACACGCGAGCTTATCTCACTTAAAACCCTATTTTATAAATTTTTCAAGCGAGCATAGCCATCTGCCAACGCAAATTCATTTACCCTGAGGGCCAAAACGAAGCAAACCCATCTTTTTCCCCACCCAGCTCAAGCAAATTCTACTCACTCTTTGGGATCCTTCCGACAGTTCCCAGATCCTCAAGCAAGCACCTTTCCCATCACAGAAACACCAATCCAGCCACTACAACACGAATCCCACAAAATCTCCTGGATCAAGCCTAACCAGACCAAACTGCAGCTCACCTCTCACACAAACCCAGCACTAAAAATCACCACAGGTTGAACCCAAAAGAAAACACACACACCCAAGACGCAACTCCTGAAGATTCAATCCAAAATGTCGTTCACCAGAGAGAAAAGGGACGACGGACTTATCTGGGCAGAACCCTGCACAGAGCTTCGCCAACCTCGACGGCAGCGCCAAAAAAAGTCCCCCCCAGAAAAAAAGGCGAGGAACCCACAACGCTTACGGGCTCCCCCACAAAAACCCAAGACCCGTCTGGCCTCAGCGGCTCAAAAGGAGAGAGCTTTTTGAAGGGGGGGAAAAACAGAGAAGCGTGTGCCCGAAAAACCGAATAAAAATCCGGCCTTTATATCAATGCGACTGCAGTCTGCAAGTGGGTTCTTGTCTTTTTCTAATTACCTATTATCTTTTTCCTCCATTTGCGTTTGCGTTGCGCATCGATGAATTTTTTTTTTATGGGGGAAAAAGGCTCCTTTTTTTGCAGGTTCAGTGAATGAAGAAAGATCCGTTGGCCCCACGGTCGGACGTCCAAATCAAGATTCGAAAGATCGATAGAGAAACTCCAAAGGCCAAATCCTACGTCGAACAGAAGCGTATTCTATCGACATCGTCGCAGCGTAATGACAAACAAGAACAATAATTGACGACTTGGGGAGGAATAAAATTTGAGGAGAAATGGTTGCTTTCTCACAAAGTATTGGAAGTGAAACAGATATTAGCTGGGGAAAAGGAGCAATTTGCAGTAGATTAGTATATTTCTATGTGGCAACTTGGCCTCCCAAGTGGGGGGTTTCAATATTGTTTTGTGATTAGCTGGTGCTTAGATAATAAACTATCTGTTTAATTATAGAATAATGTTTGTTTAGAGTGTGATTGGAGGCCGGACTTATCAATTTTGAGAAATTCTCGATCCAAACTTATACTGAACCAATAAAATTAGAGCTCAAATCAAATCGATAAATTTGGTTTGCCATGGGTTTGGTTCAATTTCGGACCGTTATCATCGAACCGATTTGTATGTAGGAAATTTAATAGATATTTGGGCTTTATTTGTTTTGTATAAAAGGAATAATTTAAAAAAGAATTCCTTGAAATGATCATTTGTATGATTTATAAAAATGAGTTAACGAGAAGACGTAAATTATTATTGATAATGAAAACATATTTTATTGATTAATTATTTCAATTAATTATTTTTAAGAAAATATTTTTTAAATCGATTATTTTCCGTGAAACAAATAAATTTTAGATTATCTAAGTTCAACTTGAGATGGAAATTAATAAAAATGCACCTATTTCCACACACTTATTGAAAAAGGGGCTATAATCATAACTAAATATGATAAAATTATCCATATATTGAAAAATATTATTTAAATTAAGAAAAAAATTATGGAAGAGAACTCTTTCATAAGTATTATATTAGATGAGAAATCAATCAATAATAACTGACTTAAGAAGTAGAAATCATTTATCTAATAGAACAGAATAATCTTGCGGATAGGGATAATTCACTTGATTAGGCTGAATTTCAGATTTTTTTAGTCAAAAAAGGAGGCAAAAAAAATTCAACTCATCAGTCGAGCTCGATCATATCAATTTCCATTGTTATAAAACCAAACCAACCTAACAAACCGAGAAGAAAAGTCTCAACCAAAACCAAACCAACAAATCCATAAACTGCACTTTTCAATTTGTCTTGGTTTAGTTCGGTTTATTGGTATTTAGTTTTCCAAAAAACACCCCTAATTAGCAATGCTTTCGTCGTTCATTTTGGTGGTCCATCTAGGCATGCCTGTGGAGTCAAATCTGAATACCCGTGATCGCCCTTGTTAAGGGTTTCATCAAGAAAAAACCAAGAGAAAGGGCGTACTCTTGCGGAAAAGTTCATACGGAAAGTTCATGCACGTGGCTGAGAATATTGAGATTAGGGTCCCCTCACCTTGTCCTTTGTCTCCTTAGGTTTCGTTTCTCCCGTCCTCCCGTTTTTTTGGGTAAACAAGTCCAAGGTCACGACGCGCGTTTTCCCTTCTCTTTTTGAAATTGGGGACAAGTAGGTGTACTGGAAAATACGATATAGGGAACCAATGTCATGTTATTCAGAACGAGAGTTGAATTGCCAATTCAGCATGTGTCGAGCAGCCTGAATCGACGAATTCCAAAAAAGCAGCTTTGACCCAAGAAAGTTCCTAAGACCACGCAAATTTCGCTAGTACCACAGGAGACCAGCCTCCCAGAGTCAACAAATGATAAAAGTAAAAACAATCCGGCAGACTAGATCTAATGTTTCCTTATTAACAGTTCCCCCAGAGGCCGAAAAATTGGCTAGTTATCCACCAAGCTACATAAAAATTAATGGTACATAGAGATTCGTCCCATAAGAATCAATATGTCCTGGCTTTCCCTTTGATAAGAAACAATCGGAATTAGAGAGATACATCAGTACACACAGTAAAGGAAGGGAATGGATATACTTGAGACCAAAAAAGAAAGTATTAAACGTCCCGATTTTAACATGCCCAAACGATTACCGTCCTCTTGTCAATCACTGCGTCGGCACAATCTTACACGCATTTCAAATGCCATCCCACCGCTTTTTAGTTCCTATGAAGCACACGAGCCATGTCAAGCCAAATTGAATGCTTAATTGATCTTCACACGATACTCGGAGGATCCCCAACCCAGTTACAAACAGCACGAGGCCACCGAGTGCGTATGCAGTCCACAAGGGGTGCATGCTGAGGAGGCTCTTGTTTAGCCACTTCAGCATCCTTTGCGTTTGACTGATCCCCACCTGAGCTAGAGGGCGCTGCTGCCATGAATTCTTCAGGGGTCCATCGTGGCGGGACAGAAACTCTCAATTTAGTAAGTCTAGGCCTTTGAACTGGAGCCTCATTTCCTGAGTTTGCTTGGCCATTCAAATCCGACTTTGCAATTCCATTGAAATGGTAAAGATCAAACACCTTTTTGCCCATCAATCCTGAGGAGTCCTTTAGACCTCCCAAACTGCTGTCTAGATCTAATATGGCCTGCCAAAATTCACTCCACACAATAAAGCCCGAGCTGCAAAGTTGATCAACTTTTTCAGAAGTAAGCCTGATGTCAGTTTCCCTTAATACTTGATGGAATCCTTCCACACCAATAAAACCACCCCCTCCACTCTGATCTTGTGCATCAAAAGCCCTCCGAATCTGCGATTCCCTTTCTTCTAGTTCATTCTCTTCCTGAACAACTGTATCAAGAGCAAATAGGACTGTGTAATGGGACTCACTTCCAACAACCCATATAGGCCAGTTTGGGCACTTCAAATGCTGCCCAACCTTGCAAAAGTTAAGTGATTCTAACAGAGTCAGAAACCCAACTTCCACGCATGTTGATACGCCCTTTAGGAACATACCACCACCTAGATCCATCCTCCCATCAAAAACGTTGGGCACAGCCTGCCCGCAGAGGAGCAGGTTCACAATTTCCTGTCCCAAGACAATCATAAATTTGCATCAAAATTTTCTCCGCATCTTCACTATATACCATTTGCACAGTAAATAAGATACAAGGTATTTCTCAGAAGCATCGTAACTCTTGAACTGCCCAAACAATAAATTTTTGATGCAATGATAGTTACCTGCGACGCATGGCCAAACGGTGCAGTTACCAGAGGAAGACTGGGATCGTCTCTGTCAGCTTGAACAGCATCCTGCGATTACAGAATGCCTCAACACCATTATTTCCTCTGTTTGATCATCATCATCAACTACATTTCCTCACATATTAGTTTTTCCAGTGGATCAAATTTCTTATTTTTTAGATCGTCAGTTATTATCCCAGCATCCTTTCTGTGGCCTAGCAAGATGGCATGATTTCAAAGTTTTGACTTATGTAAATGTTTGATCACTTTCTGAATTCTGACTTTTGGGCAAATAAAGAATAATTAATAAAAAAGAAAAATCATTCTGACGAATGGCAGGATGATGACACAAGCAGTATTGTACTAATATTGAGAGGAATCATAGAACTTAGGCAGCCAAAAGAATAGGAAATAGAGCTGCTCGTCCTGGATCGTGGAAAAAGGGTTTCACGTTGAAGGCAAGATACCATGACTTCGCAATACATTCTATTAACATGGTCAATAAAAATGGAACATTGGCTGTATCAGAAATGTGTTTTAACTTCTAAAGATAAACTGTTAAATATTTTATCTCTCAAAGAAAAACTAAGATTTGGACAGCGAACAAAGTAAATGGAAGTAAACATGAATATTTTTTTTTTCGGTAAGGAAGTAGACATGAATATTTGTAAACTAGTATTTGACAAGCTTGCCGGATGACTAGAAAGGTGAACGGTATCATACCAGTCCCCGAGAAAGTAACGCAGAGATAAGAAATAGCAGTGCCCCCATTCGACTTTGAAAAACAGGAAGTGTTGCTTCAAGCCTCTGAAAAACAGTAGCTTGCACACTATAAGTCTCAACTCTTAGAATACTCTGCAAATCAGAAGCTGATTCTATCGAAAGTCCCTCCAGAGCTTTGATAATACTCTAAGCAACAAAAAATAATGGTAATTAGTTTAATCAGTTTGAAAAGGAACTTCTGAAAGCAAGTGAAATGGTCAGAAAATAGTCAGAACCTATGTATTACTGCCTTTAAAGTACATAAAACACCAACCTATTGCCTACCTCATCCTTTGAACCATCTGCAGCCCCCTCAAGTTCTTTACCAGTAACACTTAAAGTGGCAATAACCGCCCTTTTATTACTTCCACAGTGAAATAAAATCTCACTCATACTTCTTATCAATGCCCTGTCATTGATATTAAAAAAAAAGAAAAGATATTGCTAGTTAGCTCAATTAATGAATATTGCAACTTGCATATCAAAGTAGCACAGCCAATGGAAACAGATTAAGCAGAGAAAACAACAACCAACCTGTAAGACAAATAACCTTCCGACCAACAACATACTGCATGTAACCATCTTAAGGCTCAAAAAAATATTTAAAGTAGCTGCATCATTTCTACTAGATAATTCGTATAGTAAAACAGGTTTTGCAAAATTGGGGTAAACCAATTACAAGTATTTGGTTTGCAACGACTCAAAATCAGTCCTTGTCAGAATATATTTGGAAATTTTCTAGTGCTGAAGGGCATCGGTCCAAATCCAATAGATCATAATGACTAGTAAACCTAGGCAAGAGGAAGTCTCCAAGTGGTACCTTATAAGTTATTCATCATCAATGCCCAAAACCTGTCTTTACCCTATCAATGCAAATGAGAAATTGACCAAGTAAATAGCAAAATCATTTATGTAATAAATATATGTCCGGGATTTACTTTTATCACATGTTAATCAACAACATTAGTTTACCATCATCACATGTCCAGGTTATGGTTTGGGAGCAGAACCATTCCATTGCATTCCCCATGCTTTTCCAACTTTTCAAAATTTTTGGCATTCTCTACACATGCCAATCAATATAATCGAAAATACAAGCAACAAGAGAGCAGTAATTGAAAGAGACTGCCAATAGCTTACAGAACTAAAAGAATAATGATATAACCATTCTCTCTCCTTGGGTAAAGAACAATGAAAATAGTTATATTCAACCATATGTAGAGAAAAATCAACCAAAAAAACTAAAAATGATTGCTGATGCGGAAGACATACTCAACCCAACTAAAAAAAATGAGGAAGTAATTACAGTGAACAGAATCATTCACTAACATTAGGCAACAAGTATAGGCAGAAACAAACCAAAAGGAAGGCAACAACCAAGAAAACAATCACTCCCTATAGATTAATTACCTTAATTTTTCATTGTCTGTAAGTGAGGCAAAATTATCTGAATCTTGAAATTGTCTTCGAGATGATGCTTTTGTACCATGGAATGGTGAAATAGTCGATGCACCTTTACGGAAATCGTCCGGAAAGAAAAGAAGATACTTGAGAACAAAAGCCTACACAAGCAAACTTTTATTATTGTAAACAACATTAGTAAAAGAATACAACATGATCCTAAAAGCAGACAATAAAACCAAATAGATGGGCACTAAAATGTCAACATAGCCATAACCCTGTCGCAGATACAATCTCAAATAAGTGATCACAAAATGCATCCACCATGCATCAACACATCGCCGGTATCAACCCCATTGAATTTATTCACCACCAAACCAACAATCAATAAAATATTACGACTAAAAGAATATAATGATGGATGCCGGATAGATTATAACTTTTTTTCTCGAACTGCCAAATTGTAAGGTTAACATGTAGTGAATGCATTCACTGACAAAATGATTGGTTATTTTTGTTGTCTTCATATTGTCATTTGTTTGCTGCATTGCAAACTCAGCAATAATCTGTAGTGCCTGCCTTCCAATAGATCATAGTGATGAAAGCTGCATTCAAGATATTTACCCTCTTCCTATATAAATTCGAGACATACTCTTCGATGATGTCCTAATATTCAAGAAAAAACCATAAACAAAGCCATCAGGATCTGGACCTATATTTTCGCTGCGTTCAGACAGCGTATGTCATCCAGTGGTTGCCTTATCTAGAATGTTGGAGTAAGAAGATGTCTAAGGAGACTCTTATGATCCGGCTAAATTCCGTTAAAAAGCACCAATTTTAGGTTAGGCCTCAATTCTGGCCCAATTTTTTTTTTTTCTCACAACAAAGCCCCTACTTTAGGTTGGGTTCCGATTCTAGCCCAAACCCTTTTTTTTGGCTCATAAAAAAACAAAAACTTCAATCAATATCCAAATCTATTTTTTGTCTAAAAAAATGACAAACTTTCAGTCAATATCCAAATCTTACCCTTCAAGTTTCCATCTAATGATTTGCCAGATTTTTAAGGCATTATTGGATGGAACTTGTGGAGGCCAGAATTGGGTATTGACTAAAAATTGGTGGTTTTTCATGTGATAAAAAAATTTCAAGCTAGAATTAGTATTAGACCTAAAAATTGGTGCTCTTTTATGCGCTATAAAAAGTTCGGATCAGAATTGAGACCTAAAGTTGAGGCTTTTTAATGAGATAAAGAGGAAGTTCAAGCCATAATTAGGACCTGACCTAAAGTTGATGTTTTTTTAAGGGAATTGGACCCTTCGGATCCACATAGACATGCTTCAGATTTCTAGGAGTCAAAAACACAGAAGATTCTGAAAGGCGTACTTGCTAAGAACTTATCAGCAAAACTGGTTCAAAAACCAACAACCTCGTATCTCCATGATCTGTGTGTGAAAATTATAAAACCCAAATGTAACAAACACAATATACATCTTAAAATAGCAATGTGCTATGTTGAGAAAACAAGGCATTACTTGTACAGCTGCTAAGACACCGCAGGGCCCACCTTCATGCTGCACTAAGCCCATAGATGTTTCTGGATCAGGGCTGAACCTGAAGTGAGGGTTTGATGGTATAAATGCTAGGAATATAAGATCTTTAAAATAAATCAACATCACAAGTTTTACAAGCAGCATAGATGATGCAAATGTAGTGAGCAGACAGGAAAATCAATGAAAAAGAACTACTCTATACAAAAGGTGAAAGAACATGGAGACCAATGAGACTCCACACAAATGAGAGCAGTCAATTTCACTAGGATCACCATGCATCTAGTACATCACTTGATTGCTCAGGCATAATCAACAAAAGAAGAGGCCCCGACATTTACAAGTTGATTCTCGTTTCCACTAGATGTCTCCCTTCACTCCAAATTAGATAAAAGGAATTGTAAAACAAGTTTTTTAAAAGCAGGTGATCAGGCATATCAACATGGATTGCTAACTGGAGTCAACAATGGATGCATTCAAACATCCATTTACCACTATGATTCCTCTCTTTCTTCCAGGTACATACCAAAACAACCTCACTTACTTTTTGTCCCCTTGACATCACATGAAGCATAAGTAGAGCAGGTAACTCACAAACTAACTGCAGCATGGCAGCAGCAAAAACAAAGAGATGCAATTGACATCCAGCCTTTAAAAGAGTATCCATTAGTTTTCACCCATATACCCGGCATTTAGTTCACAAACCAACTAGCGACATTTTATTTTATTTTATTGCTGAATGAAAAAAAAGACATGCAAATAAAAGCAGAAGAAAAACAATTTTCACTTATCTGCAATGGGTCCAAAAGGAATCTTTAAAAGCACATTGCCTTTATTTCTTTAACCACAGATTTGACAAGGCATAATCAATATGAGGATCTTCTTCAAAGCAAATGATGCATGTGCACCAACTCAGGGCATATCACTTTCTAAATTCACTTCCAGTGCAATCGCTATGATGCCTTTCTTACTTCTAAAGACATCATAAAACTATCCGAGTGAACTTTATGTTGCCTTATCGACCTCAAAGGAAGAGTGAGCAAATGACAAACATTAACCATGGCTCCAAAGAAACCACAAGAAATGCATATATATTAAACTTCCAAAATCTAAACAACCATTTAGTCGCTCTGTTTAATCATAAGCTTACTCCATACTCAGCTCATGAACCAAACGCCAAAACATATATGCAAAAATTGACAAAGGAATCCCAATAAATAATACCAATTCCAACTCAGTTACATAACCATTTTGAGAATTTGAACAATTCAACTGGTTCAATTCATAGATTTGTATTCATAGAACCAGCACAATGCCTAATTACATTGAATTGCGAGAATTTTGTTACGGGTTCCTGGGATTAACTATGGTATATAGCACAGAACAATCAGAAAAAAGCAATTTAACACATTTCAGTTGCCCGCATGCCATACCTTATCCCTTGATTACTCCACTGCGCGAGAATTCCTTTCGAAACATCGCTTCCGAAAACCATAGAGAACAACTGACATGCTTCTTCACTCGACAGCCCTCTCCCAGTTCGCCCATCATCCACTCCGGCTCCCCCCTCCCTTTGCGGGAGAGGCTTAGACTTCTCATTATTCGGTGCCAACAACGGCGCCGGCGACTGAGACTGAGCAGGCGACGGAGATGGAGCAGGCGACGGCGCCCCCCCGGCGCCCCTGGAGGCCAGCATCCTCTTCTCGGCCGCAGCAGCCATGAGCTCCCTCTGCATCCGGCGCCCGTCCTCCGGCGACGACGACGAGGACGCCGCCACCGCCGCCGCCGCCGCGGCCCCCCCGGCGGCGGCGTCCCTCGGCTTGCTCCGCTTGGGCTCCGGCGGCGAGGGCTGCATGCTGAGGCGCAGCGCCATCTTCAGGTCCTCCTCCTCCTGATCCGCCATCTCCGAAGGAACGCACGCTCGCCCGCCCCGGCGCGGGACAAAAAGAGGGGGAAGAGGAAATCTCGAGAAAGAGCGAGTAAGGCCGGATTAGGGTTTTCCCCCAACGGGGGCTCCCGCTACTCCATCCGTGGCTCCGCCGTCGGATCGGCCGCTGGCCTTGCCGGAGATCGACGCGGAGATCGGCGGCGGCGGCGGCGGAATCAAAGAGGTGGAGGGGGTGGGGATCGAAAGCTTCCGATCGAGGACTCGGAATCCGCTCCGATTTAAAACCTTTCAGCGACAGGATCGTCGGGGAAGAAAGGAATCTCCCTGTTCTTTCATTTCTCTCTCTCTCTCTCTTTCTCGGTGCCAGCCGCGGGAGGAAAAAACGCCGTCGTTTCGCCCGAGGCAAACGGTAGCTGTGAAAAGAAGTCTATAATTATTATTACTTATTTTGAAACATAGTGACTAATTTTATTTACTTTTTTTTATGAATAGAAATGAAAATATTGATCCGCGAAATCAATAATCAATGTCATTTTTAAGCAATAAAATAACAATTAAAATATGTCGGGTTTCAAAAATGATAGATTTCTTGGACATTAAAAATCAATGGAATCGCAAGAAATTAATTTTAACAACATAGCTATAAAAAGTAATTTCAGAACAGATTTTTTGGCGAAATTAAGATCAAAATTGCATGGACCAATTCAAGAGTCAGAGAGACACAGTCACGAACCAAAGAGACGCCTCTTTCATGTCTCCATTTGCATGTAATAAGGTTTATCAATGACAAAAAAAGATGTGTATTGTAATCATTGATTTTTCTCGTTTTTTCGGAAGGTCACATAAAAGGAAAATGCAGATTTAATGCCTTTTATAGAAGTAGATTAAACCAATGTCTAATGCTGATATAAAAACCTCTTATAAATATTGAATGGGCATTCAAATCCTATTATTCTGGCCAAAAAGGAAAATGCAAATAATGCATTTTTCAATTTTCGTCTACAATAGTTTTTTTCTCTCTCTCGCTCTCCACCTTTTACTTTTCTTCTTTTTCTTATTTATTTTATTCCACCATTTTCCCGTCCCCCTTCTTCTCCGCTTCTTCCTTCTTCCCCGTCGAACTCGATTCGCTCGACGGATCTCCTCCCGACCCGATCAACCCGAAGCGAGCGAAGATCTCCTCGCCGCGCCTCCGATCCCCGCCGCCGCCGGAATGTCGAGCGACAGCGACGACCTCGACGAGGACGAGCTCCTCCAGATCGCCCTCAAGGAGCAGGCGGAGCGCGATCTCAGCTACAAGAAGCCCGGCCCCACCGCCCGCCGGCCGGTCGCGAATTACGTCCAGCCGCCCCCCGCGCCCCACCAGCAGAGGAGCCACGCCCCCGCGGCCGCCGCGCCGCCGCCGCCGCCGCCCGCGAGGGCGAGCTACAACGGCGGCGCGCAGCGGCAGGTCGGGGTCGGCGGCGGCGGCAAGGGTAAGGGCGGCAGCAGTGGGAATAGGAGGGTGGTCGACGACGACGACGATTCGGAGGTTGAGATGCTGAGTATATCGAGTGGGGACGAGGATTCTGCTAAGGATCGCGCCGGGTCGAGGCCCAGAGGTGGCGCGAGTGGTGGTTCTAGGACCGGTAGGGACGACGACAGAGCGTGGGATGGCGAAGAACCTGATTGCTGGAAGCGCGTGGACGAAGACGAGGTGAGTTCGAGATGGTAAACCTTAATTATCCGGCCTTGCAGCGATTCTGAATGATAGCAGAAGCTATTAAACTGAATGTTATGTCCAATGTCTTGTTATCTTCTGTTTCTTGTTCTGTAAAGAGACCGAAGTCACGTGTGTGATTTTTTGCTACAAAATGATTGTTTTGGGTTAAATTCTTGTCCCTAACTGCCAAGGTTCTCAGAATTATAGAAATGGTGATTCGGTCTTCAGTTGAAAGTTGCTCTTTTCCGACAGCTTGCTCGAAGGGTTCGTGATATGCGGGAAACAAGGGCAGCACCTGTAGCACAAAAACTGGAAAAGAAGGCATCGGTAGTGGGTATTAAGGGGCTGAACACTTTGCAGTCTTTCCCTCGTGGCATGGAATGTGTTGACCCCCTTGGTTTGGGGTAATTTTCTGCTCTCTCTCTCTGCGTGCAATTGTTCTAGGGCCCTGAAGTGAGCAGCATTGTGCTAGCTTTATTCTGGCCTTTTTGCCTGCTCCTTAGTTTTCAATGTTTTCTCATGTTAAGCGAGTTGTTGTTTGTATGACACCATCAGAGTTCTGCTTCTGTTTTGGAGCGAGCAAATTCTGTTTGGATCACATTTAAAGGCGATTTGAACCTGTGTGTTCTTACTTTTACCTGTACTTATGTACAGTTTCATTAAGGATGATGAAGCTATGTAGATATTGACTATCCCATAATATAGAGTTTTGTGATCTAGTCCTTTGATTGCTTTTGCCTTTTGCACATTTTTCCTGACAGGATAATAGACAACAAATCGTTACGGTTAATTACAGAATCATCCGAAAGTTCTCCGTCAAAGATTGGCAAAGATAATGCGGATAACATCCTTCGTGGTACTTTTTTATCTTCAATCACATTTTAGTATGACTATCTGCTCGTGGATGCCCTCTTTGGATGTTGTCCCCTTCCTACATTCATATACATTGTCCTGCAAACAGCTGACGATTGACCCAATAATGTTCCTTATTGTATGCAAGCGCTAGCTTACTCTCTGCAGAACTACTTTACTAAGGAGTCTTTCATTGACAGTTTTTTTTTTCATTAATGCTCTAGCGCATTTTTTCCTAGATTTCTCAACCTGATGTCCCTCGTTTTGGGTGTAAAATGCATGTTGCATAACAGATCTCAGAAAATTGTGAAAAAAGTATAGAAATCTCTAAAACTTCTGTTAAACTAAAATATTAGAAGTTGTGGACCTTATGGTTGCATTTTCATCGTTGTTAAATGATCCTGTCATATGAAGTGACTGGTATAGTTAATTCAAGCACATTTACTCAGCATAAGGTAACAAATGGCATTATGCTTTCATGTGGAGCTTTCCTTAGGATGGATGGTTTTGAATTTTAAACATTGGACACTCGAATGAACTCTTCTCTCCAATCTATTTGCTGAAAATATTCTCTACTGGTCTAATATTTCACTCTACCAACTGTTAAATAAGGTGATATTTTACTTCTAAATCTCTGAAACCCTTCTACTAATGTTGCACTAACTAGAAGAGATCTGTGGAGCGAAGGGGATGGTTCTTTGACCCTGGTAAAAACTTAATGGTTTCTTTTTGCTGTTGTCCATGTATTTCCAATCACTCAGGACAGCTATATCCCAGAGCTACTCATTCACTGGCATCTTAGCCGAAGAATGACTAACAGCCTAGCTTCTTCTGGAAAAAAAACATAATTAGACAAAATGTGCTTCCTTTGTCAGTTTATAAATGTATAGCCATGTGTTTTGCATAGAACTCTGCATGTGAAACTGTTATTTGCTGTGAATTCTTTCAGGTGTAGATTTTCTCTTATCTAATTCCAGATGGGCATATCTCCTGTTATTACTTCTCTTTTGCCAAATTGAGATGAACTGAGAGACGTTAAGTAAGAGCTTGGATAAGTAAACCTATTATTAATTTATTTGAGAAAAGAAATGGCCAGTTGGGGTAGTTTGAACATGTGTGATTGCTACTTTTAAATGATCCATTGGGAGCATGTGGTTCTATGATGGAGATGCATGTTAAAAAGGGATCGGGGAAAACATAAAATGACTTGAAAGGAGAGTACAATAAAAGATTCCAAGATGTTGGATTCACTGCTAATTTGATACATTAACAAGTGGAATGACGGAAGAGGATCCCCATAGTTAACCTTGTTTAGCTTCTGGCCAGAAGAAAAAGGAACCAGTTAGCAGGGTAAACCATGGTTCTAGGAAGACCTTATTTCCAACATTATTAATTCTTTAGTTTATTTGAAAGTTGTTATCATATGGCCTCAACAGAACAACAGCAATTTGAGCAATAATTTGAGCGTGCTTTGAGCTTCTTTCGTAGGCCTAGTCCAATACTTCCATCATGTCGTCTGCGTTTGTCTCCCGCTGAGCATTTCGCATAGATGTCCAGCAGAATTAGAAGTCTTATAAAAGTCAGAAGTGGCTTGGTGAAGCATGCTTTTGTCCATGTTATGTAAAAGTATCTCTTGAAGCATGAATATGAGCTTGCATGGATACTACTCAATGAGCCTTGTTGCAAGACTCGTGCTCATATTCTTGAGCCCCTCAACATATATTATATTTTTCATGATTTGCTCCCTGTAGAAGCAAATAGGCCATTGCTAAAAAGGGAAAGTCACATCATTAGGATCCTAGTTTAGTAGAGAGTTTGGTGTTTATGGTAAATCCGCTTGTCAAGCTTACAATGCTTTATTGCTTTACCTGATCGACTTGTCATTGCACAGGTGAGACTGCATGTGTAAATATTTTGTGGATTCAGTAATTGCTTTACCTGATTGACTTGTCATTGGCTATTTTTCGATTTCTTGCATCTTATTTTTGTTTTGGAGTCTTCATCGATTGCCTCTTTTAAGTGTGAGCAATACTGGTTCTTTGGAGCTGTTTTTTGGATCTTAATTTAGTTGCCATAATTGACACCAACCCCTTGCAGAGAAGCTGATGTACTTCTCAGAAAATTTTGATGCTAAGATTTTCTTATCCCGGATACACCAAGATACAAGTGCAGCAGACTTAGAGGGTGGTGCTCTTGCTCTGAAAACTGATCTTAGAGGAAGGACTCAACAGAGAAAGCAATTGGTTAAAGAAAACTTTGATTGCTTTGTCTCATGCAAAACCACAATTGATGGTATGCAGTGATCCTGCCCAATCTGAGGGCCTATCTCTGATTCTTTCAAGCTACTTTTTTTGCTGCAGTGGGGATTATATTACTTGTTTAAGTAATTATGCCTGCCAATTTCGTCAGTTTATTTGATTTGATGAGTTAAATGTTAATTTTGTTAGACATTGAGTCGAAACTAAAACGGATTGAAGAAGATCCTGAAGGCACAGGGACTGCTCACCTATTTAATACTATTCAAGATGTAAGCTCATTGGCTAGTCGCGCTTTTGAGCCTCTCTTTGAGAGACAGGTCAGTAGCAACAATTACTGCTCATGCTTTCTGCATACATACCCTTCATTGCAAGAGGTACTAGAAGTGATCAATGACTTGTTGAATTTGAATATAGGCTCAAGCTGAGAAAATTCGTTCTGTCCAAGGGATGCTTCAAAGATTTCGAACTCTGTTCAACTTGCCTAGTACAATTCGTGGTAGCATCAGTAAGGGCGAGTACGACTTGGCAGTTAGGGAATACAAGAAGGCAAAGTCAATTGCTCTACCATCTCATGTAAGATTTTTATGGAGCCTTGTTATATTGCCGGGACTGATCCACTCTCTAGTTGGGTGGTCTTTTAGTAAAATGCAAGTTCTGCAACTAGGATGAAATGTGTGTGGATCTCTTCTTTATCATTTAGCTGCACCAGTGTTGTGACATTCTTTGGAGAATGGTTCTCATGAAAGATTAAGGAAGCAATGGAACATTATTACCATAGCCTCAGCTCTGCTGACTGAGAAGTTTTGCACTTTAGAATTGTTTTTTTTTTTCGGTAAAGTTGCACTTTAGAATTGTTGTTGTAGCAGATGGACAACATCTCCCCTAAGTATAAGTTTTTTTCCCCCGTAGGGTGGCCTCCTAGGTGGATATAAAATCAATCTGGAGTATCGGCATTTTTCAGGGCATCAAACTGGGTGTCTAAAGAAAAGAGGGTATGCCAGGCAGTCATCATGAGAAAAATCTAAAAGAACAAAAGTATGAGTTTGCTGTATCTGAAAATGAGAGAGACAACTTTATTTTTGTAATGGTTGAGTGAGGAACTCTTGAGAACGATTTTAGTTTCTCCCTTATAAAAATGTCCTTGTTGTTCCTTTAATAAGGAGAAAATGGTAGTTGGGAATAAATAATAAAGTACTTTGTGGTATACTTAAGAAAAGTTTGAAGTGCATAAATATCTTGTTTGTTTAGTTGTGGTACAACTTTTGACCAAGATCTCTACCCCCCAAAAAAAAAAAAAAAAAAAAAAATCCTCCTTCTGCCCTCACAGTATAATTAAATTTGGAAGTGCTCTTGCAAGCTGCTTTTTCATTAAAAAGTGACTTCTGTGGGTTGTCTTTTTCCCCCTTAAGGGAAATAAAAGGAGTCCCTTGTGTCAAAGTCTTGGTAGAGCCTGATTTAGTGACAAGATGTTGTCTCCATCCAATTTGGCTGCGTCTTGTTACCAGTCCATTTAAGGTCATATGATGTATAAACAGGACAATATCGTAATGTGCTTCTATAACAAATAAATTGGCTACAAACCAAAGATATGCAGCTTTAGCCTATTTGACTTGTTCTTTTGTGGTCTTGAATGACTTCCTTTCTTTAATAAAACCATATCTCATCTTCAATGCCTACAGGTGGGAATACTAAAACGTGTACTTGAAGAGGTTGAAAAAGTGATGCAGGAGTTCAAAGGTACACTGTACAAATCTATGGAAGACCCTCACATTGATTTAGCAAATGTAAGTTCCTCTTCTGTCTTTTTATCTTTAATTCTATTTTTCCCAAGTAAGAAGCTGCAAACTCAAGTGAGGACAGTAAATAACATGCATACTTGGCTTCTGCATTTCCTTGCAACTGATATGTACTGGAAAGTAAAAAAAAAGGTTGTTTCTTTGTAGTCATAGTTAGAAAATAGAGAAATGCAGCTCTTCTCAGATTAGTGTGATTGGTGGAAAAAAATGTTGGTTGGTAGAAAGGACTTCCTCTGAAACAAGGCTGTCTTATTTTGGTATCAACCTAGTCAAATGACATACCAATCAGAAAAAAAACATAGTCAAAAGACAGGCTCAATGATGCCTCTATACGTCTGTCAGGTACCATGATCATTTAACCGCTGCCTGAAAAGAAAAAAATCCTTCATAGTGTCATTCACCTTGCTAGGGAATGACAATTTTGGCTTAAATATGGCAGAATAGCCAAAAATATGACGTGTAGTCTAGCCAGCTTGTCTGGTAGTGAGCTTAGTTCAGTTGGCTTATCATTGTAATTTCTACTATGTAGAGATCATGGGTGTGAAGTGATTATGGATCTGGGAACATACAGTCGCAAGGCCAAGTTTGGCTGATGGTTCTCTCAGCTGTGGGAATATTTAAGCTATTTCAATTGCTCCTTGTTTAAGCTCAGATGGGATTTTCCCAGAGGTCATAGAGGGTTGTGTCCTCCCATCCCTTGTGTCATATGAACTTGTGCCTTCGTTAGGGAAACTACTATAAGACTAGTGTGATGAACAGTTTGAAATTATTGTTTTCAAATTTTTAGCTTGAAGTTATCTACATAAATGAACGTTGTTCTAAGTTTTTCATTAATTAAATGATCCACTTCATATAAATAATATCAATATGAAGGCCACGTTAATTGTTGGGGCATAATTATGGAATCGCTATGTTTGTTTCAGTCATAGAAACAATTAATCAATTTCATTTGTTTTTTGTTCACAGCCTGATTTTTTTTTTTTTTGGTCATGGAGGATGACATGCTTGTTTACTCAGTTTTCAAATAATATGTATTACTGAATAAACCAAAAATAACTCAGATATTATTTTGTTTTATTGTATTTATTTAATTTTAAATGCATGTCATTTTTCTCTCCCAAACACACTGAATTCGAAGATTTAAAGTTACACAACAACAATAATTGAGTAGTATCTATATGAGCATTGAATAATTTATATGTGTAAGAAAGAGTACTGATTCTGGAGAAGTTAATGGGTAATGTGCTCTTCTTGTGGTCACGCCACGTGGTGTGGTCACATGAATACATCACCTACTTATACAGATTATCGATTTTCATTTTGTTACTAAATTAAATTAAATAAGAAATCACATACTGCCGTTTTAAAGTACTTGCTTTGGCTTTTATCCACATGTTTTGATTGGACAAGAAAAAGGCAATTAAATTTTTCCTAGCATGTCTTTTGCCTTTAGGAATAGAAAAGACTTTGATAGTAGCAATCATCAGCTGATACTTTCGGAACTTTTTAAGCTTGTCTTTTGCTAGGTTATGCAAAATCAATTTGTTCTTTAAGGTGTTGGTCTTTTGATTGGTTTGCTCTTGGCTGATGGCTTGTAATGTTTTTTGTAGCTTGAAAACACAGTAAGGTTGTTGCTAGAGCTGGAACCGGAATCTGACCCTGTATGGCATCATTTGAATATCCAGGTTTGTAGATTAATGTCCTTGTCGGAATGTGATTTTCCTTTTATCGAAATTGTAAGCATTATCTATTAATGATTTTCTTGTGAACTCATAGACAATAATTCAGCTTGACTTGCTGACGTTATGAACTCTGGAGATTCTTTTTCTGCCCATCCTTAAGGGTCTCTGCTAGCCATTTATCAACGGGGTTGATGAAACTTTCCAATCCCCTTATGTAGCCAAAACAAAACAATAAATAAAGAGCACGAATAAGAGGGAATCAACAATTGGGCATTTTCTGATTAGATTTATCCTTCCGTATCTCTAGAAAAGTGAACTCTTCCCCCTCAACAGCATTATTTCTGACTATTCCAGAATCAAAGAATTCGGGGTTTGCTAGAGAAGTGCTCCTTAGACCATGAAGCAAGGAGGGAGAATTTGCAAAACGAGCTGCATGAAAGGGCTGTTTCTGATGCAAGATGGAGGCACATTCAGCAAAATCCAAATGAGCCCGTAAGCTCACAATCTGAAGTAATAGACTAATCATCATGTTGAAGTGGCAGAGGGAGATCATTTATGTTGCTGATGATGATTTCTTCTTACAGTCAGATGACAATAGTCCCAATCCTGGCAATATCAACATGTTGGTAGATGCAGAGTCACTAGACATGGCAGGCGAAGAAGTTGATGCTCTCAGAGGAAAATATATCCATAGGTTGACTTCTGTTATTGTCTATCATGTACCAGCATTCTGGAAAGTAGCTCTTTCTGTTTTCAGCGGGAAATTTGCAAAGGTATTCCTTTTGTAATCTTCAGTTGAGATTCTATACGTGATTCGGGTCAATACTTTGCGACATTCTCAATTTAGTAGTTTGGCGTTCAATTTCAGCATTATGTCCTCTATGTATTCTCTGAGAAGAGGAATCATACCACTATAGAGCTGTCGCATTAAGTGGGATGACAGTGTGTAGCTAGTGAGTTTCAGGATTTATTTATATTTGTATATGTCAAGATTTAAGGATTGCAAGAGAGAAGGTCAGAGAAAGACGACTAAAGTGATTATCAAATATAAGAGTACATAAGATGCTCTATGTAGAGAGAGTGAAACATAAAACTGACTACCTTGCTTAATAACTTTTTTACTAGCTGATGACTAACACTATTAAATATACTTCAACGGTGAAACATTTATCTGATAGAACTACTTAAGAATTTGTAAAATCTGGCAAGTATATTGCTAGTTGTGGATAGCAGTGTGCTTAGGTGAAGGGGAATCCACTCCCGAGTAAGAAAGAACAGCCCCTTTAGCGAGCTACTTCAAATTATTTAAAGTTTTATCAGATTGGGTCATTTTTAGGTTGAATGTCTCCCGCCTGCTTGGGTCAACCACAGGTTGATCTTCCCCTTTGCTGTTTATGATTATTTACGGTTTCATGGCAAAGCACAATTATGTTATTTAATGAGATATGGATACTATCGCTATGGCAATTTCTGGCCGTAATTACATTGTTTCCTGGTTTGCTCATTGCTGATGTTTGCATTGGATGGGCTGTTGGATTGAAAACTTGTTTTTGTCTAGTGTCATTTTGAACATTCTTGCATCAGCTTCAGAGTTAGTTTAGAACTCTCAGTTCCTTGTTACATAACTGTTATTTTAGGGAGTCCACAACCAGCTAATTCCTCTAAGACCTTATTGTGATTATTTCTCAGTAGTTGTGCTTTGCCGCCAAAAGAGGAAGTGAATTTTGCTTAGGAGTTATTATATGTTCCCCTGATGCTCTTTCCCTCTGTTTGTGTCTGTGGGTGGGTGGTGGTTTGGTGGGGGTGGAATTGACTCTGCAGGTGTAAAAATAGGCATGGGTCATGGTGCATCCATGCACACGTCAGTGCATGTGCTCATCCATGTGACATGGGCATGTGCGTCAGCATCCTTGTGTACTTGTTGGCCATTTGGAAAAGACACTTTGTAATTTCTCTGTTTGAATGGACTTGAGAACTGACTTTATTATGGTCTTAATGTCCCAGTCTTCCCAAGTTTCCGCTGATTCAAACATAAACAGCACAGGAAATAAACCCGAGGACAAGTACTCAAGCCATTCTCTTGAGGAAGTTGCTGGCATGATACGGCAGACCTTATCAGCCTATGAAGCAAAGGTATTTCTTTTGCATTTTGATAGTGAATTTTTGGCAAGTTCCTGGACATTTTGGACAGACATCAGCATTCTATCCTCTGTTCTGAGAATGTTATGTATTGCAATGAATATTACGTTTTGGATGAAGCTGATCTTTAGGTGATACTATGAACTCAATCTTTGATTAAATAAAATATTCCACACAACTTTCTAAATTAGAGGAATGGTTCAGCGAATTTTTGGCTGCTTTAGGTGCTATATTGCTTTACGTATATTGGAGGTTGTGATCTCGTTCTTATAATTGTTTAAACTTGATTACTTCATGTAAGTTGATGTGCAGCTAAAACACATGGATGTACATACTCTATAAAGTTCTTATGAACAATCAATTCTGGTACAAACTTTCTTGTTCATCAGAATCTACGTATTTTATGTTTAGTTAGAAGTTATTTTCTCTCTCAGGGTTGTATTGATATTTGAGTCTACTAAAAAAAATGATTACTTATGTTGTGCTTACTGTTTACCTAGTGGCAGCTTATTAAGCATGAAATGTTATCTTGCATGCGATAAAATATTATTGAGCAAGGATTGTTCCCTCCATATTGACTTGCCTTGGTGATAATGAACTTACAGCTAAAAAGAAGAAAATTATTTAGAACACCGTGATTCTATTCTAGTCTTTTAGGCTTGTGCTGCTTAATGTTAAGAGCTGGTCTGATATTGGTGGTGAGCCTATGTGGCATCTTTACTTTCATCGTGGATTCCCATTAATGCAAGACTTGAGATATATAACATTCTATTGAGGAATTATATACTTTAGATTGGGAATACAAGCTTCTGCTTGAATGAAATCTTGACAGTAATTTTTGCTATGAAAGCATCATTTGTAAACTCTCTGATATTGGCATTGCTGGCCATCTTTGGATTAAAGTATCATATCACCAAAAAGATGTGACAAGTTAGTTCAGTTGACAATAATTCCGATGATAACATAAGATCCTAAAGGAGTCCTTTGGGATGAGGCTGGTAGATTAGATCAGGTTCATTTCAATTTATGGCTTGAATGATCTGTGACTTCCAATGATGACAGCATCACCAGTTTGTGGGGAGGAGGGCATAAGAGCAAGTCCACTTCTATACTGGATAGCATTTAATTTAACAATCTAATTGATATATGATGATGCATGTGGACATTCGGCCATGCTGAGAGTACCGGTGGGAGGAGGTTGAAGCCTTTAGGCCCTGGTTGATTACATAGACTGGACTTGAGGGAATGGGATCTTTCTCCTAAATTGTTTGGTCACCTGTAATTAAAGGGAATGGCAGGTGAAATTAGGGAATAAAAAGGGCTCTGTTACCATTTTTTCAATCACATGGAGGAACGTGGGTTAGGGTTGGGAATAATTGAGTTGTGAACTCATAAAAAGGAAAGTTTGCAGAAAGACTAGTAATATGATTTGGATTTGACAACTTTATCAGAAGCATATTTTGATTTGGTAAGTATATTAATCTACATAAACTGTATAGCAAGTGACAAACAGAATATCATACCATTTATAGTTTGCTAATCTGATTCTGACTTTATGTCAAACATGGCGATTCAGACATTACTTACCATTTCAATTACTCAATTTCATTCCTATTTCTTTCAATCTATTCTGTTCATCTCATTGTTGTTAAGCAAACGGGGCCTCAATGGTTTATGGCTATAGTAAAAAAGTGTATGAATCCCTTTATTAAAAAAAAAAAAACGTTTTTCTTTATTTATTTTAGTGGTGGGACCTGTTCGGGGAAAAAAATTGTTCTGTTGCGTGATCATGTTCCTTATGTCAATATTCTAATGGTACCGACTCTCAGATTTTACGAAAGGAATAGCGAGATCTGCTTTGAGGCTTCTGCTCTTTTTGCTTTGTAATATACTTACCAGAACTTTAATGTACATTTAGGTTGAACTGCTATCTCATTGTGCGCTTTTCAATGGAATTGAGCATTCATTGTCTGTCCAGGTACATAACACCTTCCGGGAACTTGGAGAGTCGAACATTCTCCGGCCGTACATGAGTGATGCTATAAATGAAATATCTAAAGCATGCCGAAGTTTTGAAGTTAAAGAATCAGCTCCTCCTAGTGCTGGTATTTACCTCCTGAAGCTTTATTCTGTTGACGTCTCCAATTACTTGATAATCTTTGCTTCTTTGCAGTTTCAGCTCTTCGTGCGTTGCATTCTGAGATCACGAAGATTTACATAATAAGGCTATGCTCATGGATGCGGTCAATGACGGAAGAGGCATCTAAGGAAGAAACTTGGGTTCCGGTGTCTATACTTGAAAGAAACAAATCTCCATACACAATCTCCTTCTTGCCTTTGGCATTCCGTGCCATTGTGAGTTCAGCAATGGATCAGATAAACATGTAAGTAATCTATTGCACTTAATGTCAATGCTTTGGCTTATACATAAGTAGCTCAGTACTGTCCTACTCCAATTAGCCTTGATTTGTGGGACTCTTGATTTCCTTCCTTTGATTTTGATGGAAGTTTATGTGCGTCTGTTTGAGGTGTCATTTTCCATTTTCATTTGATGAAAGGAAAAGAATTCTCTTGAGGGGAGAACTTTATTATGCTCTATCGAGAACATGCTAAAGAGAAAGAGAAGTTTATTGGCCGAACTGGGAACATCAGTTATGAGGAAAGAGAAGTTTATTGGCAGAACTAGGAACATCAGTTGGGAGGAATAACATGACTCAGACAGAAACATAGACAAACTGACAGAATAGTAGCTTTTTTAGATTGATAATGACAAAGATTCTGTTCATCTCCATTTATATCTTCCACATGATACATTGTAGGTTTGTTCTTTCCAAATCTTTACTGTTGAAGTGTTTTAATCAGCACCCGGCTTTGCAGTGTCTTTTAGCTATGTTGGGCATAATGAGACCATTATTTTTTTGGCCATGCTGATTGATGTAGTTGGTTACAAGGTCACGCTGGAGGAGATGAATTTATTCACCATCTTGCTTAGACATGCGTTAACAATAGGATTGTAATATTTTTTCCTTCCTAACATTTTATTGATGAGAATCTGGTTTCTCGCAGCTGTCCCCAGAATATAAAAGGGGAACTGGCCTCCAAATCTGCTTTTGGACTAGTTGAATAGGTCTAGAATGAGCCTCAATTCCTTTAAGTTTCATTAAGAAGCTACTCTCGGTGTTTTTATCCAAACTCAAACTTTACTGACATTTCTACCTTTAATGCGAACAAAGTATTGATAGAAACTTTAAGCTTTCCTTTTACCAGTCTTCAGTGATTTAAAATATTGAGTCCACATCATGTTCCATTTTGAAACATCAGCTACCATTTCTTGCTTTCGACAGCAATAGGAAACAAATCCTAGAGAGAGAAATTAACATCTTCAGCCCGCACGTCTTTACTTTTCTATTATTTTTCTAGAGGCTCGACCAAACTTTCCCATCCACCCTTCTTAATGCCGTATGTGAAATTTTCATTTCATATGCTTTGCTTTTCCTCAACTGACCTCCAAAGTCATTTTTGCAAGTGAGTCTAAGTGGGAGCATACGAAATCCCTGTTGTGATGCCAGAATATCCATCTGCACAACTTCTCCAGAGGAAATTCCTTGCAAATTACGTAATCTGGTGGAGAAGGATGGGGGAAATAGGACAATTCTGGGAAGACTATACAGTTTTTTGTTCTGTTTTTTTTTTTTTTTACCAATGTTGAAGCATCCCCTGCATCCCCTGCATCCCCTTTTGATAAAAGAACTTCCAAATGGTCATTTTCTGTCCATCCTCTCAATTATGTGTTCTGGTTAAACTGAAATTACGACATTTGTTCTTTACCAAAAAAAAATTTACTTTACTGAAAAAGAAAAAAATTAAGGCATTTGAGGTTGGGGTGCTTTTCTTTTTTTTTTTTTTGGGCCGGGGGGGGTGAGGGGGTAATTCTACTCCATGTCAAGCAAGCAATCAAGGGCAGTGAAGGATTCATCTCTTTCTCTTTTCCTTTTTATTGGCATTCATGACTTTTTTGTTCCCTCTCATCCGAGTACCTGATTTCAAAAGTTCGGTGAATTATGTTGGCATTTCTGCCTTTTTTTTTTTAAAAGGAAATCTCTACATTCGTAGTGCAGGCCACCCGCAGTAATTGTTGTCATGCCGTTTAGTCCCCTTCTTCTGTCCCAAAGAAGAAGGATTACAAATGTGGTATCATCTGAGATGCTGTCTTGACTAAATGGGTCTTCCCATTTGACTCCCTCCTATAGTAGGGATGAAATAAGATGAAACTGCCAATACACCCTTAGAATGCATTTCCGGAAACTGTCATACAGGAAAAGTACACATTCACATTCACCTGTTTCGCTGAGGATCGCTCGAAAAGTAGTTTAAATAAAGTATTATGTCTGTGTGTGGGGCAAATCTTTTGCTTTCATGCACCCATGATAAACTGATCGGTAACAAGCAGACAAAAGCATGTGTCATTTTCTTGCAATTATTTAAATGATTCCACATGTGCTCTAAAATATGCTTTAAATTGTGTTTATGGCTTTCCTTTTCAGGATGATTCAGTCTGTGAAGAGTGAGGCAGCAAAGTCAGAAGATATGCTTGTACAGCTCCAAGAAATTCTAGAATCTGTTAGACTTGCATTTCTGAACTGTTTTCTTGATTTTGCTGGTATGGTGAATGGTCATTGCTCACTTTTCATACTTCAAAAATTTACAAGCATCCTTGTTGGTAATTGTGATTTATTTGCATGCATCAACCAGGTCATCTAGAGCGCATTGGTGTTGAGCTAGCACAGAACAAATCAGGCAAAGAGAGTCCCTACTTGCAAAATGGCTACTCAAATGAACTGGAAGAAAATAGCTCGACTGATCTCCCTGGAAGTGCACATCAGCGGTTATTAATTGTCCTCAGTAATATTGGATATTGCAAGGATGAGCTTTCTTATGAGTTGAACAACAAATACAGACAAATCTGGCTTCAATCTATGTATGTCTTTTGCATATTGAAATATAAAACATTATTGTCTGATAGGTTATCCTAAATTGCCTATGGCAGTAAGTTCAGTGTAAAACCGGAAACAATTTTATATATGTGCTTAATCACCCAGATCAGCTCACATCTTAAGTGCTATTATGTTTGAAATCAGCCCATTGATTAATTGCAAAAGGTACACATCAATAATCTGGCACACTGGATTATATTTTACTTGTGAGAAATGATGGTTTATGGGGTAAATTTTTCATTGGCACTTCATATCCTTCTACTTTTTGAGTGAGGCTTCTCTGCATTTCCTTAGATGGAGAATAATATCCTGGTAATAAATTAGTCAATGCACAAAGCGATGTTCTTTTCTTGCTTTTCTTGGTTTTTAATAGAACTTCTCTTGCCTTTTTATATATTTTGAATTATTTATGCTATGGAAAATACTTATCTAGTCTTCATTCAGGGTAAAGGACGAAGGGGACAGTGATATACAAGATTTGGTAATTTCTTTCTCCGGGCTTGAAGAGAAAATTCTTGAGCAGTATACATTTGCGAAGGTATTGCTTCACATTCATCCATGGTGAATCTTTGGATCCATTCTTGCGAATGGGTTTCATGTGCGTATTTCTTCGTCTTACTTGGTCATAGGAACTTTTTTTAATGTCAATGTTCATCAACAATGGGACTTTGTAAATGTGATATTGTGACTTAATGGACGTGAGGCGATGTGCAAATCAAACATAACATCATGAATCGTGTAATACTTTTTTCTTGGCATGTCGCCTACCATAGAAGTGTTTATTGATTGGTTACTGAGAATTTTGGTGTCTCTGCAGGCAAATTTAATTAGAGAAGCTGCTGTGAGCTATTTGTTGGATTCTGGTGTTCACTGGGGATCAGCACCTGCAGTCAAAGTGAGGTTTTGAACTAATATAGGACAGCCATTTTCATAACATTTTTATATGCTAAACTTCTTGTCAAGATCCATCTTAAAATTGGTTGTTACTTTGTAGGGTGTGCGGGATGCAGCTGTGGAGTTAATGCACACTCTTGTAGCTGTTCATGCTGAGGTATGTTCTGCCTCTCTTATTATTGTATAATTTTACCCCTCCTTGTTCCCACCTACTCCTTTTCATGGCTAGTGTTACACTCTCTGATCTCTTCTACTTTTGTGGTTCATAAGATGTGATCTCTATGGCCTAGGAAGTCATATGGAGTGGCAATCTCATATTGTCGTATCTGGTACTTGGTTATCTATAGTTGCTTCAGTAAAGCTTTTCTTATTGTATTTGTTACAACAGGTTTATGCGGGGGCTAAGCCTCTGTTGGAAAAGATCCTAGGTGTTCTTGTGGAAGGTTTGGTCGATACTTTTCTTAGTCTCTTTAGTGAGAACAAAGGCAAAGAACTCAGATCACTTGATGCAAATGGTTTCTGCCAGCTCATGCTTGAGGTATGATTTATTTTGGAACTGACTGACGCAATTTTTGCACTTTAGGCTTGCTGGCTGTTTCTTCGAATTGTATTGGGAAAGTCAAGACATGAAATTTTGTGATGATGCATCAGTTTTTGTTGTTTGTTTCATTGAAAATAGTTCTAAGGCAGATGAAACACTGCTCTCTGTAACAGATTGTTGCTAACAGTCACCCCATGGATGTGCTAATGCGGTTGCATCCAAATAGTTAGGCCGGAGGAGAATTGGAGTAAAAGGATAACAAAATATGGAGCTTATGTTCCAAAGCTTGTTTGTTTTCCTATTACTTGCTTTTGCGTGTGGCCCCTATACCTAACAGATCCGCTTTTGCTACCACTTGTTTAGTCCTAGTGGATTATGTTACGCTGCAAACCAGTTTGCAGTATATTTGTGCAGCAACCTACAACAATAGTGATCCATTACCAATATGTAAATTTGTTTCATGATTTTTAACTCTTCTTACATTTGTTTGTCGTTCTCTCTCTGGTTTGCTCTCTCATTGTCCAGTATCTTACATTTCGTACACATCCACCCTACCACTTACTTCATGCCACGGCCTGCCACCATCACTGTCGCTGCTGCCATCATCATCATCTCTCTCTCTCTCTCTTTGGGGTTTCCATCTCATTATTTCTTTGTCTCTTCATTTTTCTGCATGGTGTGGCATTTTTTGTGATATACTTCTTATACATCCGTCAGTTTTAGGGATGATGGGGAAATCACTCGATTTGCTGAACCAACCTATCTTACATGTCTACTGCAGCTTGAATATTTTGAGTTCGTGTTGAATCCATATTTTACGGCTGATGCAAGGGAGTCCCTCAAATCTTTACAAGGCGTGCTGTTGGAGAAAGCCACTGAGAGCGTGTCGGAGGCTGCTGAGAATCCAGGCCACCACCGGCGCCCAACTCGTGGAAGTGAAGATGCGCTTGCAGACGAAAGGCAGCAAGGGATGGGTGTATCACCAGATGATTTAATCGTAAGGGATAATCTTGGTCTTTTTATGTTTATCCCCTTGGAGGACGAGGTTGCAAATTTTATTTTATTTTATTTATTATTATTTTTTTTGGGGGTACTTATCATGTTTGATGCAGCTAATCTCTACTTTTTTGGCCAAAGTTCCATGGAGCTATTTATGTGAGCCTTTTTCTCATGGGGAAATTTGAAAATCCATCGGAAAGTGAATTTTTGGGTTTACCCTAGAAGATCACATTAAGCTCTGATTAACATCTGATATTTGTCACTTTACCTTTAAAGCCTGTCTATGCATGAAGGTCATGTGAAGTGGATGTTAAACAAAAGTAGGGGGCTGAAAATTTGTTATAGAGGTAGAGAGTCATCATCTGTCTTAATATTTCATGGTTTGGTTTACAGAATCAATGATAGGTGGTGCAATTCTGCTTCTGTTTCACTTTCCTTCTCGGTCTCTTCATCTTCTGATTTTCTGGGTTTTGAAAAAAGTTTGGTGCATAAAAGCTTCCTCTCTGTGCTTTTTTAATTCTACAGGCCCTTGCACAGCAATATAGCTCTGAGTTTCTACAAGCAGAGCTAGAGAGGACTCGGATTAACACGGCATGCTTTCTTGAGTCGACTGCATTGGATTCGGTGCCAGAACCAGCCAGAGCTGCATACACTCCCTTCAGGGGGTCAGTGAATTCTCCCAGCAGAAACTACCGAGGTGCAGCTGTGGTTGGATCGCCAAGTTACTCACGACAGAGGCGTAGATAAGTTCATGACAGCTACCCCAATTTTTTTCTGGGGGGCTGAGACTTCGTTGTAATTTGTATCTTTTTCCATGTCTATATATGGTTGGCAGATACCTTATTCTTTCATAAGCAGCCTTTCCCCAATCACCAGATGCCGACTCTGTTCTGATCGATTTGTTTTACTTGTTTCCTGCCAAGTTTCTGTTTTGCTGTTTATATCTAACTTGAACTCATAGCTTGTACATTTCCAGTTTCCTTTTCCCGGCTGGCCCGTTATAGCTTGTAAAGAAGTTGAGATGTTCTCAATAATCTTTGGAATGGTTGTCCTCATTGTTTGTTTTGTAATGCGATGTTGTGCTCGATTCTCAACCTTAGGTTCCCTCTCATCTGTGTGCCTTAGTTAGAAGCTCTCCGCCGAGATGGCTCGTCATCAATTTCACTAATCCTTGCCAGGCTGTGGATGACGTAATTCACTTACAGCTCCGCCTCCTTTCTAGATGCTTGTTTTGACGTTTCTCCACTATTTCTTTAGAATATTTTCCGATTGGCATTTCCAATTGTCAGCGCCCTCAAAGTCGGCTCAAAGAAAAGCTTCGGCTCGTTCCATGATTTTGTAACCCTAGGCGCTGCAATGGCAAGTTTGGCCCGTGAGCAATTTGCATAGGCTGAGCGGAATGAGGCTGCGTTATGCAATCCCAAGCGATGAACCCACCCAAGGGAAAGGTCATATCGACAAGTTCAACTACCCAGGCTCTTCATACCTGGACGTCTAGCCCCTACAAGCTGATAAGCAATTTCACGAAAGGAAAAATCCCAACCTTTTCATTAATCAAAAGACTAATTGATAGTTTTGCTAGAAAAAATAATCTGATCATTCACCTTCCGACGGGTGCCTATATTCTTTCCCCAAAAGGACAAATTTGTAAGACTAGCTTCGGAGTTTTTTTCTTTTTTGGTGAAAGGTAATTATATTAAGCTTTGGAGTTTATTAATCTATGCTAAAGTAGAAAGCTGACATCACATGATTTCCTATCCATACGAATATCATGCCACTCTCTATCCATTAGAATCATCAATTTGCATATGTATTCATTGATGTCATGCACACTTTCGCCATAGAACGAGTTAGATAACCGCACTCAATAATGTGTGCAATATGGAAATTGACTTTCTCTGCCTGCGCACCATTCTCTCTTCCTTGCTTCCTTTTCCTTCTTTTACTCACAGGTTAGGAGACACAAATAACACCGAGCGAACCTTGCGGTTCTCGCGCGGATTCCCGATGCCTGTTAGTAGGTCATGTGCTAAAAAGAATGAACCGTACAACTCTCCCGTGGAGGCTACGCTAGATATCGACTCCACCAGTTTTATGTGAGCGCCCAATGGAGGAAGGGGAGTAGGCTTGGGCGTTGGAAGGGACTTTTCCATCTGTTCTATCAAATTAATATCCTGCTGAGTCGAAGGACGGCGTACAAATAACACGATCCAACCAATGACTAAAGGATGAAGACGCCATTGCGAGTCAAACGTTTGAAGCCATTCTTTTATTTGCCTTGTGCTTGCCTTATGTATGGTAGCATAGTATGATAGCGAGATCGGGCGCCTGAGAAAGAAAGGGACCATGTTGTTTATCGATGTAAACACCGAGATGCGAATGGATAATGACCCCAAGGAAACGAATAGGACAACACCGGACAAAAACCTGGCATTGTAGACCTTGATGATTTTGCTTGGGGCGACCGTCCGCGAATCACTCCACGTCGTCGTTCATCACTAGGCGGGAAATTCGTCCTATGGTGGGGCGTTAACCTTGTTCCCAGAATGTACCCAATTGTCTCTCGCAAAGAGATGCTGCCGAAAATCTCTATAGCAACAAGGACAAGGGAGAATATACCAAAGCAAGCACTTATCTTGATCATTATAAAGCCTCCTCTTGCTCCTCTCTGGCATTTGCAGGTGCCTTTTGTGTTTTGGAAGCTCACAGAATATTTAGCTATGGAGTTCAGCATCCTGGCAATGTTGGTGCTTCTGGTCGTGTTTGTAGTCTCGGCAGTTTTTCTTCATTTATGGAGATCGCCAAAAGCAATGGAGGACATCCCGGGAACCTTGGGTTGGCCGATCATTGGTGAAAGCTTCTCCTTCATATCCGACTTTTCGAGTCCATCTGGTATCTACAGTTTCATGAAGAAGAGACAAGAAAGGTAATCAATCAAGGACCAAGAGTGAGACACCTTATCAGAACTTCAAAATCAGAATACATAACTTACATGATATGTGCATCTGTCAACAGGTACGGGAAGGTGTTCAAGTCCTTCGTCTTGGGAAGGTTCACTGTCTTCATGACCGGGCGAGAAGCGAGCAAGATTCTATTGACGGGAAAAGACGGGATGGTGAGTTTGAACCTCTTCTACACCGGGCAGCAGGTTCTCGGCCCCACAAGTCTTCTTCAGACAACAGGGGAAGAACACAAGCGGCTTCGACGGCTTATTGCGGAACCACTATCCATCGATGGCCTGAAGAAGTACTTCCAGTTCATCAACGCCCTCGCCATAGAAACATTAGATCAATGGGAGGGACGAAAAGTTTTAGTTCTTGAGGAGGCTTCTACAGTTAAGTATCCACAAAAAAGATCTCAAGAAATTCTGCTTTGATCGCTCTGCACTTAGACATAATAGTAAGATATATCCTTTGTGCAGTTCACTCTCAAGGTAATTGGCCACATGATCATGAGCTTAGAACCAAAAGGCGAAGAGCAGGAGAAATTCCGATCCAATTTCAAAATAATTTCCTCTTCCTTCGCATCCTTGCCATTCAAAGTGCCAGGAACTGCATTTCATCGTGGAATTCAGGTAATTTTTTTTCCCATGTACACGGAACATACTCACGATAGAACAAAAGACTTTGTCTAGTTACTTTCCGAATATAACGATTCAAAAAAATCAGGCTCGAGATAGGATGTATAGCATGTTGGACAACGTTATTTCTAAAAGGAGAGAAGGACAAGGCTTCCAAAATGATTTCCTGGAGTCCCTGATAATCAAGCACAGCAAAGCAGCAGACGGAGAAGCTGACAAAGACAAGCTAACTGACAAGCAAATGAAGGACAATGTACTAACTCTTCTAGTTGCTGGTCATGACACGACCACTGCTGCTCTGACTTGGCTCATGAAATTTCTCGGAGAAAACCCTCAAGTTCTGCAATGGCTCAGGGTACTCCCATTTTGCGATGAACTCCGTTAAATTGAAATCGTGACCTATGAATACTGAAGAACTGGGCTGTATGCTTCGTATACAGGAAGAACACATGGAAATTCAAGCGAAGGGCAAGGGTGGAGCGAATCTATCTTGGAGTGAAGTTAATAACATGCCTTATACCGCTAAAGTAAGCAAGACATTAGCTTTATCACGTTAACTATCCTACTGAAAACTGGAAGATGCAGAAATTTCTTTTGACTTGGTATTTCAGGTAATAAGTGAAACTCTAAGGAAAGCCACGATATTACCTTGGTTCTCAAGGAAAGCTGCTCAGGATTTTGAGATTGATGGTATGCATCCCAATGAAAAGACAAAACACGCTGATCAGAAAATGCAATTTCAAGATGCTTACTATTGCTAGCTCTTGGTCTTTTACAGGATATAAGATCGAGAAAGGTTGGTCGGTGAACCTGGATGTTGTTTCTATTCACCATGACCCAGAAATTTTCCCTCAACCAGAAGTTTTTTACCCTTCCAGATTTGATGTAAGCATTTTTCTGTTGCTACATCGTGTAGCTCACTTTTTATTTCTTACTTCCAGCTGATTTTTTTTTTTGTTTTTTTGATTGATCTCAGGAGCCTTTGAAGCCTTTCAGCTTCCTTGGATTCGGTAGTGGACCACGTATGTGCCCCGGGATCAATCTGGCGAAGCTGGAGATCTCTATTTTCATTCATCACTTAGCGTGCAGATACAAGTAAGAACAGAGAGTGTTCATTTTGATAAACAAAGTCTCATCTTCCCGCCAGAACATTTGATTGCCATCTAACATGTCAACCAGTCAAGAGGACAACCTTTTTTAAGCTAGTCTTTTTTAATAAATGAAGCAGAAAAAAAGAAAAAAAGAAAAAAAAAATTGATACGGTTGATGTGTTTGTGTCTGAGACTATGCTTGATGAATTTCTCGAGCGTATATTGCGTGTAGAACTTGTTCTGACAATCTCGATCTTCTTGACAGGTGGACTCCTCTGGAGAGAGATGACTCAGTCCAGCCTACTCTAGTAAGGATGCCCAAGAACAAGTATCCAGTTCTTGTCGAGCCACTGTAGATGTATGTGTTGCTTCACTTGGCAATTTGGCACAGAGCCATAATAGCCAAGGAAAGAAGGGGCATGGGGAATTCGAACTTTATTGTTATGACCTGATCGTCAATGCAATACCAATATGCTAAGAATGACAAACTCACTGGGTAAAGGTAGCTATAAGCGAACGCTTGCCCAGGAGCACATTGTATGACAGAAAATGAGAATAAGAATGTCTGAAGCAGTTTATTTTTCTTGAGTTAGTCTATATCTTGCTGAACAACTATCTTTCGCTACGATCATATTACTCTAGCCTGTTAATCAAACGAACAAATGCAACTTTAACAAGCTCAATCGCTGAGGGTGGACAAATGAGTAAAGATTGGAGATATGTCTTTAGTGTATGAAAGTTTATCCATTGATGCCCACACATAAGCAAATAGGAGAGCCCGGCCGTTTCACCTCGGAGAATAAAGGTGCTAGAAATATTCAAAATCAGGATACTGAAGTTTGAATACCATTTTGCCTTGAACAGATAAAAATCTAGGCTACCAGAAAGATAGTTCCGGACACCCAATAGAGGTGTTATGTCAGCTCCAGCTCGAGCTCCCATTTATCAGGAGGCAAGCATTAATGCACAAATCAGAGGCATGGAAACCTTCTTCCATTGTATTTATGGATAGTTTATTGCAGTAGGAAGGTTTTTTTGGTTGCAAATTGATGAAGGTATGGTAACTTCAAAAGGCAGCAATTTCATCTAAATGATGCCATAACTAAATAGGTTTTAAATTTCCTGTAATTAGCATCTTCTTCCCTTTTTGCTAACAGAAATTATGCAGTCTCAGATATAAGTCGAGGAAGGTCAACATAACAACCCGTCAGATTAAGTGGTTGGGTAACTGATAAACAAGAAAGCAGATGGCTCACCTCCACTTTCTCAAGTGCTTCTTTTAACGACATAGCAAAAAGAGGCAAATGAATTTCATTTTGTGCCTTCATTGCATGCAATAAATCTCACCCTCACAAAGAGAGACAAACATGACGTAGAGAAAACCCGTTTCCAAGCGAAGAGGTAACCATGAAGCACTGAAATAAAAGGGCCTTTGCTTTCACTTGTCTAGAATCCCAGATGGAAAAAACATGGATGTAAATTATCGATAAGTAAAACAATGAACAGCAGAAACAAATGTCCCAAAACCATACAAACCAAACGAGCTTAACCCATTCAGGAGCCAAGCAACAACAAAAGACCTTCCTCCATTCCAGACTAACTCAATAGCTCACTAGCCAAATCCTACAGATATTTTTCACATCGTTGGAGAGAAGCTTTCAATTATCTTGGAACAGAAAAAGAAGCTCTAACAGCAAACATAATTTTGTAAATCACCTTTCTAGCTTCGGACGAAATGTGATAATGTAGAACTACATTTCTCTCTTGCCAAACTAGATGGTTGCATTCCCATTCTAATTTGAAGATCTTAAGCTTTGCCCTTTAGCAGCCTGCAGAATAAAAGGGATTTCTACAACTTAACTATTTGCTGATATAGCACGATTATTCAACTGTAAAATATGCTACCGAATAGATTTTGAGGAGGAGCAACAAAAGAACAGATGCTCTGAGCATTCAATGCTTTCTGGTTGTGTCCATTCTTTTGACCACCTGCAACAATGTGAATAGTACATGATGAGACATGGAAATATGCATCAAGGAACAAACTTCAACTGCTGCAGATCTGATGTTTCCTTTATTCAACAGAGTAAAGGGTGTCGTTCATCATAGAATCCTCCATAAGATGACAGAAGCCAACATCAGAGATCTTAAAACTTACATTCAAGAAGATTACTTTTCTCTGTCAAAGAGTGACTTTCTTATAAGAGTATGTGTGTAATGCATGCTCTCTTGCTAATGTTTTCAAAAGGAATAAAAGGGTGCTGGCAAAACAAAACGAAATCAGCGTCTAGTGAAGCAACAGAGCAAGTGTGGAAGAAGATAGGAATCTTCATACCATTATGATGTTAGAAAGTTATCGCCACTTCCCTCAATAGAAATTTGTGCCTGACCATGTTTATAAATAGGAATCTTCATACCATTATGATGTTAGAAAGTTATCGTCACTTCCCTCAATCGTAGTGCCTGACCATGTTTATAAAAGGCATAGACCAAAGCCTTCATGATCTTAATCTAAGTTATCAAAAGTAACTCAAAGAAAATGGCATGCCGTTCCGTAGACCCAGTCATATCAGATGAAACTGTCACATGATGGAAGCTCAAAAGCTACCAAGTGAAAGAAAAATTTACCCCAACATGATATTTAGAAAAAGAATGTGTAAAACATTCACCTGGGAGCTAGCTGGGCAAAATCATCTTCAGATTCATCATCCTCGTGATTCACATCCACTGGTGCCTAAGCTGGGGGTTTTTGTCAGTACTGCTTTGGTCAGTGGAGTACCTTTGGCAATGTTATCATGTTGACAAAGGGCACGCTGCAAACTATCTTTAAATGTCAATAGGGGCATGGCATCTAACCGCAGAAGCTCCAATAATTATGTTGGATTGAAGTTCTTACGCTGTGAGATTCACAAGAAGCATGACACGCTCTTGACAAGAAGGACGCTGATCGACAAGGTCAACAAACACCTCCCTCCGAATCGTCCTCGTGCTGAAAACATGTCTAACTCAATAAGAAGCTTCTATCCCTAGTCTTCCTGTCATCCCTCCTAACCATAATTTCAACAAATGCATAGCCCAAAAGTTAGTGATTGGTTTCATATTTGGATGTCTTCAAAATGCAGTCCACCTAATCGATTTAAATGAGGATACTTCTGCAGGATCATCACTTAAAATGTAATGATGGAGCCTTCAGGACAAAACAAAAACGTGGAAAAGTACATTCTGTCCCACCGAAGGAAGGGAAGCGGGGTCACCGGAGACGAAGGGAGGGAAGCGGAGTGCGTCAGGAACAGCCGTTGAGAAATGTACAAGCGTATATTAGTTATACGCATGAAAAAAATATAAGATTGTTTACGCAACTAATTTGCTTATCTATGCCAACCCATTTGGATTTGATGCGTAGTTTGAGCAACAACAAAGATTAATCTTTTATAAATATCTTCCGATCAAGGTCGAATCGTCGCCGCTTTGTGAAATTAAAATGTTCGAAATTTCAATTATAAATCAAACACAAGTTTGACTCACAAAACTAATTATATCTTAACCTCTGACTCAAGTGGAGGGGGTTCTCCTCACATACAATTTGTGACGACTTGACTAGGTCTCGAGAAAGGATTGATCACAAGGGTGCCCACCCGAATGCGCCCGCCAAGTTCTTGTCCTGAGGTTCAAAATATTTATGATTTTGGCCCCAACAAATTATTTGAGAGAAGTACAAACAGAACTCATCTTTCATTTTACGCCCCACAAGTCACGTAGGAGGGATCCCAACAGAGAATACGTAGAAAGCTAATGGAATGGAATGGAATGGAAAGAGACCCTTGCTCCCCCAAACGCCCAAACGGAACTCAACTCTGTTCTAACAATAATAATATCATTTAC